>OV277713.1:7426885-9926885 GCA_922987775.1 Agonopterix subpropinquella | reverse complement strand
ACAGCGCGGACCCCAACATTATTTCTGGTCCTTCGAATTGAACCAGGTATTTGGTGTGTTTGTATTTCCCTTACAATAGCGGATCGGTTACCGGCCTCCCACAAGTGGGTCTCACCGGTTAAATTCACAAGTCGCATTATATCGTATCGAGGATGCAAGTGCACTGGATATCCAACAGCGACCTGCGGATTATTCCAACTGCCAACGGTCAACTTCAAATATAAAACTTGGCCCTCAAACTTATTCAATGAATATTGAACTAATAACTGAAAGAACATCAACAACGATCAACTAATAATTGCTTCGTAAACTAGGTACTTACCTGTCTTCAATGACTTCAAGAAAATCCGTTCAGACACTACCGAAAGGATGGATCGGTTAAGCTGGAGAAGCATAATTAACTCTACCTGGGAGTTGTTCGATCGCAATCACCAACTAATCGAGCAAACTGGTGTGGTGGACATTCCATATTTCTGACTTTATCAGCAAAATCAATGTAGTGGGGTTTGTCAACAAAATCTACTATGGGAGTTTTGAAGACAGGCAGGCAACGAGCAGGTTATAGGTATCCACATTTCACTCCGTAACATTCAGCCACGTACACAGATCTGCGTTCAGAACCTACACCCTATGTGCACCCAGAGTGTCCCAGAGTGCACCCCGAGCGCAACTTTTCGCACTAAACGCGCCGTTCAGAGCCTCGGTGTAAGACGTTTTATAATCCCCGCAAGTTGATATTGCGACTGGCGGCCATCTTGGTGACGTAATTTTGACGTAGTCGACTGTGCACCATGAGTACCGTTCGCAAGGTTAGCCCGTGCTTGATGACGTCACTCAGCGGTTATTGTGACAAGGTTCCATCGCAATATCAACTTGCGGGGATTATACTTGTTGCGAGTTGAAAAAACAACCGCACAAAAAGGTTCAGAAGTGCGATTTTTGAAAATCATACGAGTGACTTGGCAGTAGAAAATGTCAAAATTACTATGGAGATTATGCATCTTTCTACTGCCAAGTCGCTCGTATGATTTTCAAAAATCGCACTTCTGAACGCAGCTCAGCTACGCCATCTTGTCTTGTCTGCGACTCTGCCGTCTCTCTCGCACTCTATGTGTCACGCTCGCGGGGCGCGAACCATTTTTCTTGTAGCAGTTTTTTAATTATAAATTCATAAGATCTCGCATTTCGTGACAGTGGGTTTCTGTCGCCAGGTGCAGACCGATTTTGCCGCCCCCTTATCTTTATAAGAAGACCTACGCAAAAAATAACGGAGCGAGCGAAGCGAGCTTGAAGTTTTTTAGCAAAACTATTCGGATTATGGTTGCCAAAATATAAACTTAGAGCGAGCGAAGGGAGCTCGACTTTTCTCTGCACGAATTGGTAATAGACAGAGCTCAGTCTCTGCGCCAGAAATGACCCGGAACGGGGGTCACAATTTGGCTCTTGGCTCCCTCAGTCGACAGTCAACCTCCGCAACGAAGGTGCCTCGGCACCCCAAACCCCCGTGGAATAACATGAACATTAGAATATTCTTCTTAAATCAAATCAACAGAGAAAGACAAAATTTAATTCAAATGATCACAGAAATGATGCGTCATTCCTGACGTATTTCTTCAAACTGTTACAATAATATATTTGGTGTAGATTGTCTAAAATGACCCAAATAGTGAAAGAGATAAGTAGGCCAAGGGCCAAGGCCTGAACGCAACGGGAACACAGACACACCTACAATACACCTTTGAAGACGGTACCGAGGAGTCGAGATAGAGAGTTCGCGTTTTATGATTAGCTTAAGGAATTTTGCCATTTTTAATGAATGCTCATTTGCTCTTTATTATTTACTACAAGTAGGTATCCTTGTATTATTGTTACGGCCGCTGTCAAACGTCAAACGTAAAGAAGGCATTCGAAAATTCGGCCGGCTCATTAACAATCGCCGTGGTCCTACGGTCTAAGGTTCCGCCTCCCATGCTAGGGGGTGACGGTTCGAATCCGATCCGCGCCAAAAATATTTCTAGATTTTTGTGTTTTTAGAAATGTTCTAGAAGGAAGAGAGAGAAGGAATATTTAGAAAGGGACAAAAGGTGAACGTGTCTAGGAACTTCGAGAAAGGAGGCGAAATTACGAATATTTGAAAAGAACCAGAAAAGTGGGCGTGTCTTCGGTCGGTTTCGAAAAAGGAACGCGGGGTTAGAACTATCTGGAGGAAAACAATAGAGTAAAGAAAAGAAGATCGAAAAGGGTATTCCGGAATGTTCTGCGGGATATAAAAAGGCGGCGAATTTCGACTGGCGGCAGTATTTGATTTAACAGTGAACAGTGCGAAACAAAAAGAAGAAAAGTAAAAGTGGAAAAGTACTAGTGAAGAGAAAAGTGCTAAGAGTGGAACAGTGAGTAGACTAGTGTCAGTGTAGTGCGTGACGTCATAGTGTCGGTGTAGTACGTGACGTCATAGTGTCAGTGTGGTGCGTGTCGTCGTAGTGTCGTGCGTCGTGACGTCATAGCCGTGACGCGTGTCGGGTCGTCACAGTAGTGACGTAGTGGACTGTGAACAGTGACAGTAAGTGGTGCACGGGGAATCCCTGATGGAGGACCAGGCTCGCCGGCAGGAGGAACAAATGCGCACGATGCAGGAGGCGCAGGCTCGCCGGCAGGAGGAACAGGTTCACGAACTGCGCGCACTGAAAGAAGATCAAGCTCGCCGCCAGGAGGAACAGGCTCGCCGGCAGGAGGAACAGGCGCGCCGGCAGGAAGACCAAATGCGCACAATGCAGGAGGCGCTTCATAAAGATATCACGAAAGGCTTGCAACAGGCGGTAGAGAGAGTCGAAGCCGTAGAAGGGAGGTTGGATCGTGTGAAGGGAGAGCTCGAAGGGAGGTTAGATCATGTAAAGGGTGAGTTCGGAGGGAGGCTGGATCGTGTAGAGGGTGAGTTCGCCAAGATCCGGCGAGAGGTTGAGCAGAGCAGATCTCATAGTCGTGTCGCTGCTGTTTTTGACTCACCCATTCAACCGAAAGGTGTCAAGACTCCGGTTTACGATGGACTGACGTCATGGCCCGCCTTTAAGCTACAGTTTGAGGCAGCGATGAAAGTTAATGGCTGGGGCAAGGAGGAGGCGGAGCCTGCGTTGATCTTAGCACTCCAGGGGCAGGCTCTCACAGTACTAGAAGCCGTGGGTGCTGGAGGAAACCTGTCGTTCGACAATCTTTTTGGAGCTCTGGAGGCTAGATTCGGCGATGGACATCTCGAACGCGTGTATCGGGCGCGGTTGAAGGAACGTAACCAACGTGCTGACGAGAGTCTGCAGCAATGGTCCGTGGAAGTGGAGAAGCTCGTACGGAAGGCTTTTCGGTCATCACCGGCAGTCATCGATGACATGCTCCTGCAGACCTTTACGGATGGGATATGGGACCCGGAGGTGCGAGCTGCAGTGCGACTTGGGCACCATGTTACACTCAGGGACGCGGTTGCTCATGCATTGGAAGTGGAAGCTGTACGTCAGGATCCTCGTTCCGGTCGACGCAGGGAGATTGTGGTGACTGGAGCGTCAGCGCCGAGAAATCGGAGTGACAATTATTTATGCTACGAGTGTGGTAGCTCCTGTCCGAACCGATCAGGCCGCCGTTATGTGTGCTACAAGTGTGGAGAACGAGGGCATATTCGCAGCTCCTGCCCGGGGCGCACAGGCCGTCGTTATGTGTGCTACGAGTGTGGTGAACGGGGGCATATTCGCAGTTCCTGCCCGAAGCGTACAGGTCGTCGGGACATAGGGGTCTCGACTGATGAGCAGCAGGAGAACTGGAGGACGTTGGCCGGCTATGTTGCAGACCCAATCATTAGAGTCAGGCAAATATCGGATGGAGATAGTCTGCTAGTTGAAGGGGAGGTCAATGGTAGAATCTGTCAACTAGCTGTGGATACCGGAGCTTCGAGGACGGTGGTCAATGCTCGACTGATAAGCGAAATGGAAGGTTATCAGGAGAAACGACTTCTGCAGCGAACCAAACTACAGTTAACGACTGCGACCGGCCAGCGCATACCAGTTAAGGGGGAGTTGGGAGTTTCGATTACGATCGGCGAGACTCTTTTCAAACATGAGGTAATTGTAGCTGAGATAGTGGACGATTGCATCATTGGCTTGGATTTCTTACAAAATCACCAGTGCGACATAGACATGAAGAACAGAGTGCTACGATGTAACACAGAGGAGGTTCCGATGAGATGTGGATCATCGGGAAAGGTCTACTGTGTGAAAAGAACGGTTCTCGAGCCTAGATCACAGAACTTGGTACCTGTTGTTTTGCCCAAGAGTAACGATGGGAGCTGTGCTGTGATGGAAAAGGTTGAAACTGGGACTTGTTGGATTCCGGTGAGGAAAGTTGTTGGACCAGTTTCTTCTGCTCCGATCCTGATACCTAACGTTGGAGATATGGACCTGACGATTGGGAAGGGGGAGGTTGTTGATCACTGTGGAGATAATCCTCCTAGGAAGCAGAAGGCTGAGAGGGATGTCGTATCGAAAGTTGTAGAAGACTCCAACAAGGACCTGGCAAAGCCACAGGCTGTGATAGCGAAGAACTCGCTCTCTAAGAACGGCGCACATGTTGGTAAAATAGACCTGGTGAAGCATGCGAACAATACAGGAGACGTAGCGCCAGTCAATCAGCAGCTTAGGCGCATTCCGTTTGCTCGTAAGAGGAAGAAGCGTCCGAAGTTACAATCAAGTTGGAAAAGGCCATATGAGGTAGTGACCAGGATAAATGACGTCACCTATCGAATTCGACGATCGCCAAGGAGCCCGTCGAAGATAGTGCACGTGGACCGGTTGGCTCGATATTTCGGCAGTAACGATGCTCGGGACGAGCAGAACTAAGGGAGGGGCAGTGTTACGGCCGCTGTCAAACGTCAAACGTAAAGAAGGCATTCGAAAATTCGGCCGGCTCATTAACAATCGCCGTGGTCCTACGGTCTAAGGTTCCGCCTCCCATGCTAGGGGGTGACGGTTCGAATCCGATCCGCGCCAAAAATATTTCTAGATTTTTGTGTTTTTAGAAATGTTCTAGAAGGAAGAGAGAGAAGGAATATTTAGAAAGGGACAAAAGGTGAACGTGTCTAGGAACTTCGAGAAAGGAGGCGAAATTACGAATATTTGAAAAGAACCAGAAAAGTGGGCGTGTCTTCGGTCGGTTTCGAAAAAGGAACGCGGGGTTAGAACTATCTGGAGGAAAACAATAGAGTAAAGAAAAGAAGATCGAAAAGGGTATTCCGGAATGTTCTGCGGGATATAAAAAGGCGGCGAATTTCGACTGGCGGCAGTATTTGATTTAACAGTGAACAGTGCGAAACAAAAGGAAGAAAAGTAAAAGTGGAAAAGTACTAGTGAAGAGAAAAGTGCTAAGAGTGGAACAGTGAGTAGACTAGTGTCAGTGTAGTGCGTGACGTCATAGTGTCGGTGTAGTACGTGACGTCATAGTGTCAGTGTGGTGCGTGTCGTCGTAGTGTCGTGCGTCGTGACGTCATAGCCGTGACGCGTGTCGGGTCGTCACAGTAGTGACGTAGTGGACTGTGAACAGTGACAGTAAGTGGTGCACGGGGAATCCCTGCGAGGAGGACCCGGTGAAGTGAACCGAATAGGGGAACCTCTGTGAGGTGGACCGTTTGTAAGTGTATCCCAAATAAACTCTGTAAAATTGGACTTAGCGTTTCACTCCAATCCCGTAACCCGTCGCTCGTAACATTATGATTTTATTTTAATAACAAACTTTTTTATACTTCATTTCTTCCTTTGGGAGCATGTTACGGTAGAACCGAACAATATTTTGCCCGCGTTGCAACCTAGTTTCCATACTTAGCGATAGATTCGTAATTATAAATTTGCATTAGCGGCCTACATAACCTTAAAGTTTAAAACTAGAGTAGAAACAGATCAGAATTCAACATCCTAACTTTGTAACATTTAACCATTAATAAACTCTATTGTGAATCTGTTATTTTTTTACATCTCAACATGAAGCACAGTAGATAAGACAACGGCCAAAGAAAGCAAATTGATGTACACTTTACAAAACGAAACGGCCTTGGGCACCCTGCCGGTTTACGTGCTGAGATCCGAACGATTCCAACTCCTCAAAACCATGTGCATCACCGGTGTCTTTCTCTTTGTAAGTATTGTAAAACTTAAAAAAAAAACATTAAAATATTTGTTTTTTTTTTCAAAAACAAATTTTAAAGATACAATTAGGTAGGCACACACGGCGACACATCAAGCTACCCAAAACCAAAATAAGCTGGCCGCGCGTCGGCATAGTAATGTATAAAGTCGCGCGGCCAGCTTATTTTGGTTTTGGGTAACTTGATGTGTCGTCGTGTGTACAATGCTAAAAATAAACTTAATAGTAACATATGTAACAGAAATTGATGCCGCAACTAGAATTTTATCGGAACTTGCTTGATACACTTCCAATGAGTTTTTCTAAAAACATCATGGACATCCAAAGAAAACATCGTTATCCTAACCGAACCTCGTTACCTAATGAAGAAATTCTGATGCTAAGTTGTTCAATATCATGACTACAATGACCCTTAAAATTAATATACCTAATGCCAGGCCTCCGACACTCAGCATAGATATGCACCTACACTTTGGCGCATCGTAAGCGATGGTCTAGCTTGATTTCTGCCACTTGTGCCAGACGATAACGTTGCATACGTCGCGCGCTGTACGAAGTTACCTACTTAAAGCCGTGGAATTTATCGTTTTCTAAGGAAGTGATCTATCTGATAAGTAACTACGTTAGAAATTAGTAATCTGTGGTAATGCATCTACACTTGTTTACGTGACACCCTGATACCACAGCATAAGAAAGAGTATCTGTTACTAGATACTGATACCTTACCCTGTAAATGTCAAGGTCAAGTTTTGAAAACATCAGATAATGTTAATCCTAAATAGTTATCCTAATATTAATATTGTATAATGTTAATCATAATTATTAATGTATAATGTTAATCTTAATTATTAATCTATATTGTAAATAATTGCAGGTGTTGCTTATCTTTATATACTTCGGCTGCGCCATGGACTGGCCGACCATGGAGGATTTGCTCACGACACCGATCGGCCTCGTGAGCCTTCTGATCGGCATGTTGGGAAAGTTCTTATTCTTGCCTTACGTAAGTGCTTTATACCTGCAAACTATCTATCCTAAATAGTAAGTCGCTATCCGCGTCTGCTCTTCTATTTCTCTGCTTTTACTTCTTCTAAACCAAGCCCTCGCTCGATTTTGATATGGTTTTCACTGTTATTTAGAGCATGGCATGTCAAACTCAAAGTCATCGGTGGGCCAAATCTGAAATGACAGCTAAGTGCTCAAGGTGTGCCCGCACGATTCGGAAGCTTGAACGCGACTTCGTATGCGCAGACAACTAAATTAGAATGTAGGTATATACTTGAAAACTTAAAAAAGATAGGAAATTTTAAATCAAACTAAGCTTTTGTTGTTCTTGTTCGCGCATCGCCCTTCTGGATCGGTTTTGATGATTTTTTTGTGTTTAAAAGCTTATGATCTACTAGACTTAAAATCTGGCAGGTAAGATAAAATGGTGGTGGGTATATATGGGTAGGGGGGAAATTTTGGAAAATACACATTTTACAAACTAGGCGAGTGAAGTATCGTTTTATATGTATTTTTTTGCGCTGAATCGAATGAGACCATCCCCATGCTTATAGGACCTTGTTCCAGCGCAACAACCGCACCTTTTCTCGAAGAGATTCGGAGTTTTTGAGCGATCATAACTTCGGTCTGGATAGTACCTGTGACCTCAAGTTTTTAGGACAGCATGTGGTCATCATTCTTATAAAATATACCCAATTTCATTTTCATTAGCCTTCATTGATTTCGTCATGTACTCATTAACTCACTGTTGTTCATCAAAACTTAACAGGTACTTCTCGAAGTCCCAGAAAGCTGAAATAAGGTACATTTTATAAAAATAATGACCACATGCTATCCTTAAAATATTAGTTCTCTGTTACTATCCAGATCGAAGTTCAGAGCGCTCAAAAATACGCCGACTCTCTTCGAGAAAAGGTACTGTGCCCCCTACATTTTGGGTGGACTCGGCAGATCCTTATTTCTAGTGCCAAGATAAAGTTGAAAACCAAAGTTCTATTGATGTAACAATTTTGCCTCCGAAATATCCTATTTTTCCTGTATTATGAAGAAGAAATTCCGATGTGTATGTGAAGTCTACCAATCCGTATAGGGCCCGCCCATTGGGACTTAGGTACGCCCATACCAGACTTAAGCCCGTCATGATATATATCATGATATACATATATCACGATATATATCAATTGATTTTATCCTGTCTTCTGAACTAAAAATTTTGGAGTTTAAAGTTTACCCTGGCAACACGAAGCGAAAAACTGCAATTCAGAATAATTTAGATTGTTTCCCAAAATGGCAACCTCATTTAAAGTTGGGGAAATCCCCTTTACTTACCAGTACGGCTAGCTTTTTATTGAAATTCAAACCTTAACTTTATATCATATAAGGTTTATTTTACGAGGTTATAAAAAATGGGGATTCCCTGGTGCTCCTAGCGTTAATAATTTTCACTTTCTAGGGAATCCCCGCTTGACAATCGAAAGATTTGACTTGACTTGTTTCTTAAGTGTTCATTAAAAAATTCTTTCTCAAATAAAGAACTTTTTTAAATAAAAAAATGTGGTAATTTGACACTTATATTATTTTACAAATTCCTTTCACATTTTTAAGTGTTTAATCCCCTTACAGAATGAAATTCGCTTCTTTTTCTTAGGCTGGATATATATCCGATATATATCGGATATATACCTATTTGATATTTTGATATTTATTATAAAAATCTGATTTTTTCGAACCCTGACCCATACACCCTCCCTAAGGGTAGGCCTGTTCCTGCAGTGAGTTTATAGGCTGTGATGATGATCATTTAAATATTCGGCCCTAGTAGCCTCTGTGCTAATACGAATCATAATCGCTTGCAGATGTCGCTCTGGTTGGGTTCCGTGATCTTCCCCAACGCGCCCGCCATGCGCCTGAGCATGTTCTTCACGGGAGTGTCTCCCGTCTGTGGTACCGCTATCATTTGGACATTCCTCGTCCGTGGAAATCTCGATCTCTCAATCGTTATGACATGTGTTTCTATGCTTGGGTCTTTTGGTGAGTTTATCATTTCAGTTTATTACTGACCATTAGTATATGATCGGGCTTTGATCAGTGCGTGGTAAATTGTATTTTCTGGGGGTAGTCAGAGACAAAACTTAATATAAATTGTACCTACCACACGCTCGTTGGATGGGTGACTGTTTTATAGCCCCAAAGCCCATGACGGATTAGATCCTAAAAGTATTGCCGAAATAGCCCGAAAGAACACTCCTAAGTTCATCGTTTAGCCTCTGTCTTACTACTCAAACCGGTCACTGATTTTTTTTACAGTGGTCAGACAATCGCAAAAAATGGGGTTTGGGCCTTAACATATAGGAATCCAAATTTTATTTGAAGAAAGGGGCCTGTTAGGACAACACGAATCGAAATAGAATCGATTACGGACCCGGCTGAGACAAGGGCGGGGCGGTCAAAATCGTCACGAATATTTTGTGCAAAAACGCACCGCAATCCTCAATAGTTTGCGGTCACTCGTTTAAATATGTTTGAGTTACTACGCTGATACAGCCAGGTAAAGATTAAAAAAATAACTCTAGAAAGTTCAGGTCGTTAATAATAATTTGAAATAAAAAAAAAGTGTTAAAAGGTATATTTTTCCTTTTTTTTCAGTATTCATGCCAGCCTGGCTCCGCTACATCGACTGGATAGAATACAAAAACGCGAACGTAGTGGTGCCATACCAGACCATACCGCCGTACGCCGGGTGGTTTTTACCGCTGCCGTTCCTGGGGCTGATAGTGCCGCTGGCCATCGGGTACGCTATACAGACGTGGATGCCGCGCTTCGCCGACTCCATGGTCAACTTTCTGGAGTCATTCTGCATCGCAGTGGCGCTATTCTTCATGCTGCTGTTCTTCAACATCATATGCGCTATTATCCCCAATTGGGATATATCCTGGTTTGTCACTGGGAAGGTGAGATCTTTTATTTTATATTATATCCTCGTTTTTTTGCCTCCCAACCCTTGGTGAGATTTGGCTTGACCGCCGCCCGCCCGCTCCGCCCCTCTAATCTCACGAGAGATTTTTCAAAATGCATAGCTGAACAATCTTGAAACGTATGCACAGCACGACCACTTAGTATTTAACTTTGAGATAAAATATGGATAAAATTTTAAGATTTTTAAAGAGCTACATAACATAATAAGAATAATTCTGTTATGATATTATGAGATATAAATGAAATTGGTCCAAACGGAGACATCCAACGTTTTTTTTTTAAGTTTCTCACTTCTAGGTGTATCCGAAAATACCCCATAAATGTTTCGCGATTTTTTGTAGTTTAGAGGTTATGTTTTTTAAAGGTGTAAGTATTTGAGAAATGTTGTAGGTACTTGCAAAATATGATCGTATGGAAACACTCTTCCATACGTAAAATATATAAACAGCAACATGAAGTCAATACAAGCTACTGAAAAAAGGGTCGAAACTGTTTTTTTTTTTTAGTGTTGGACGGGGGGAGACGTATGAGACAAAGAGTAATATAAGTATATTAGAGGGGAGACTCTGGGCCTGGGTGCGGGTGCGCCTGAGGGAGGACCCGCGTGCATGTGCAGCGGTCTTGGGTCGATCTCGGTGCGAAGTTTGCTCTCGACCGCCTTTTTATGGGGGAGGCGTCCCGGCCAGACTTGGCGAGACTCAGGGCGATATCGCAACCTTAATCGGGGGCGTGGTTGCATGCGGTGCCTTCACCTCATATGGGCACCCTTCTTGACAGCGACTCACTACGTATGGCTGTGGGTCTCCACTTGGACTGTAATGTGTGTGAACCACATAGATGCATCTGCGGTTCCATCGTGGAGGCCAATGGGTACCACGCTTTGAATTGCCGTCACTGCTCGGGAAGGTTTCCTAGCCACCATACCCTCAATGATATCGTCTGGAGGGCTCTTGTATCTGCCAACGTCCGTGCGTACTTGAGCTACCTGGAGCCCGATTGCGCTAAATTAAAACTTCAAAGTTCTATTCTTATCCAATTACTGTTTTAATCACATTGCAATCCAATTTATATTAAACTGTGCTGAATTCCGCATCGCGCTAAACTCTACAGGGTCCTTCTTAATATCTTCTTCTTCAGGTTCCTCTCCATTACTGGAGGTTGGCAGTCAGCTCTGCATATCCCTGTCTATCTCTCGCCAAACGAAACAGCTCTTCTTAATATGCTGACACTTTTTTAAGGGGTTGATCAGACATTCAAACTGAACAACTTTCTCTATGAGACCAACATCGAAATTGCGAAAAACAAATCAGCTGTCCCATACATTTCGCTCGAGTAGGTTTGCAGTTTTGTATTGACGTGCTGTTTTTTTTTCCGAGATTTCGATGTTTGTGCTATAGAGAAAGTTGTTCAGTTTGATGGTCTGATCATCCCCTTAAAAAAGTGTCAGCATATTAAGAAGGACCCATAGACGAAGAATTTTTCGCTTACGCTGGTAGACGAAATGTCAGTATAACCGGGAATGAGATAGCGATAGTCATAAAATCCTATACAATTTATATGAAGTGACAACCTTGGAGTCAGCTGGAGTCAGTACAAAAAAGTGGCTACGCCGATAAGGACAGCAATAAGGTAGCGACCTCCTTTTTTAACCAGCGTG
Source organism: Agonopterix subpropinquella (assembly GCA_922987775.1). Taxonomy (NCBI): domain Eukaryota; kingdom Metazoa; phylum Arthropoda; class Insecta; order Lepidoptera; family Depressariidae; genus Agonopterix; species Agonopterix subpropinquella. Next base: position 9,915,076 of record OV277713.1, on the reverse strand, counting down.
AATTTGCTCTGTGCATCTCTTATTGAGTGAATATGACAAGCTTCCTTCTAGTACCTTCTCTTTCTCCGGAAGGACCCTATATGTGACTAACAGCCCTTAACGTCTGAGCGATCTGTCAAAACGGCTCTAACGACTGTCAAGGGCGCGATTAGCGCAATACCAAATGTGTCAAAAGTTATGGTTCGTACACAAACCATGAACGGTTCAATCACAGAATATTTACCCCGATTGCAGGCCCTGGCCTCAGCCGTATCGGTGGCAAGAGGCCGGATGGCTTGACTTTGGTGCCCTGGCTGAAAGGCAAGTGCCTTTTATGGGACACAACGTGCGTCAACACTTTCGCCGCCAACTACCTAAGTCGCACGTCGCGGACGCCTGGAGCAGCCGCGGAGCTGACTGCCGTTAGGAAATGGGACACGTCCTCGAGCCCTGGTGCCTGGTTATCTTTTTGGACCTGTTGCCGTTGGGACCACGGGGGTTTGGGGTGCCGAGGCTAAGACGAAAACATAGCTAAGAACACTTGGGATAAAATTCTCTAAAAACTAAACGAAAATCGGTTCATCCGTTTGGGAGCTACGATACCACAGACAGATACACAGACAGATACGTTAAACTTATAACACCCCTTTTTTGCGTCGGGGGTTAAAAAATACAAAAGACAATGCCCAAAACCAGGTTAAAGATGCGTCATCAATGCGTCATCATCTTTAATTTACCTACCGAAAATATTTGGTCTGAATTATGAATCCCTTCATATTATGTATAAAAAATACATAGAAAATTACTTAATAAAATACAATTATATATGCATTTTTTGTAATGTGGTGTCAAATTATGCTACTGGTAACCTTAGATCAAAACTTTGATCTAAGCTGGTAACTGCCGAGGTAATCAAAGGGCAACAGAGGGGGTGAAGTAAAAAGTTGGTGGGAGGCAGGGAGTCTCCGTACTGTATGTAGTAATAGATACTCTTTCTTACACTGTGACAGCATTTTTTCGTCTGTATAGCCAATGACCCTATGAAAACATCTTAGTGTATGTAGCAACATGTCACCACAATGCCGCAAGAAAAAAAACGATTCACGAAAAAACAAAATCATTTGGCCAGCAATCTCAATAACGGCACAGGTCCGGCACTTCAAACAACGTTTTAGATTTGACATGATGACGTTTGCACATGCGCACTTTGCGAAAATTGTGCATGACATATGTGTAGGGTTGACTTAACACGCATCGTATGAACTACATTATACATTTCCTTACTTTTTATGGTTCATTATTTTATTTAAAATAGTTTTTAAGCTAAAGAATCACAGAAAATGTGAACTTAGCGTTATTTTCCAACGTATATTTTTACTGTGAGGAGAAAAATAAAATATATTTTATGTATTCAAATCCAACGGGTGCGCGCGCCTGACTGCATTCCCTTGCTCGGCTTCCCTCAAATTACCACAGAGAGTGTGAGGGGAGGTGGGGTATCTGAAGTCAAAGGGGGGCGGGGAGTGGCCGATCTGTATGTAGAACTATATACTATTACCTATTCTGTGATAACGGTCCATCTCCATTCCAGGTCATAATAGCAGGTATATGCATAGCCTGGATGGGTTACCTCTTCGGGTACCTTGTGATGAGGATGTTCGGGCTGCCGCACCCCGACGCGATTGCTGTAGCCATAGTGACCGGTATGCTGAATACCAGCATCCCTACAGTACTGCTCTGTTATGTTCTGCCTAATCCAGACTGTGACCTGCTCTCAGGTAAGAAAATCTACGTTTTGTGCCGGAAATTATGTGCAAATAAAGATAATACAAGTTTGTTGTTACTGCAATAATGCAAGTTTGTTGTTACTGGAATAATACCAGTTTGTTGTTTCTGGAATAACTACATAGGTAGGTACTTACCAGTTTATTGCTATTGGAATAATACAACTTTGTTGTTACTGCAATAATACAAAATTGTTCTAACCTAACTGGTAAATGAGCATTCACACATCTTAAATTACTTAGCTGACATACCCAGATTTTAATGTATTGAAAAAGACAAATTTAATATTTTAAATAACATTGTATTTAAAAGTCTATTGATTGATAGTAAAATCAATCAGAAAGTTAACTTTGCAAGAAAATGAAAAAGATATTGATCTTTTGTACATGTTAAATTAAATAAATACTTACAACAACAACAACAACAACAAATATACTTTATTTTACACCAAGATATAAGAGTAAAATACAGAGAAAAAAACACACACACTTACTCATTTATTTCCGACCAAAAAAGAGAAAATCCATAATTCTGTTGTAGATTGATTAGTAACAATGTTTACTTAAAATTATGTATTAGTACATTACTGCAGCGGCCAGCAACAGAGGAATTGATGGACGAACGTGTAAATGTGGGCCGAGGCGAAGCCGAGGCACACATACGTAAGTCCATCAATGCCTAGTTGTGGCCAAGGCTTGTATAGTACTTTTCTCAAATAATGCGCGGAAATTAAAACAGTAAATTTTCTCAAATAATTCGCAGAAATTAAAACTCTTTTCAAAATAAATGACGAACAACGAACAATTTTTTTCAATAAACAGCTTTCTATTTGCAAGCCAGTTCGAAATTTAAATAAAACCTTTGATGAGTTACCTCCTTGGTCGCCATGTTTCGGAGAAAAAGATCGTTCCATTTTTAAATTACACGACAGATATGAGTTTACTATGTAATTTATTTGGTCGCTAAACACGACAGATATGGATTTTCATACAACATTGCCGGCCGCTGCGCGCATGTATTTGGCCAGTACAGCAATTTCGATTTATCTCGAAGAAGGTTGTCAAAATAATGCTCACATTTCCAAGCATGTTTGAGAAAACAATATTTTCATTATTTTCATAGTTAAAATGTTAAGTTATTCGCATTTTAAGTTTTGAGGCAAAAATTATTTGTTTTCATTTCCGCACTGAAAGAAAGCGCTAACGTACTCATGGATACATTTTTATAATCTTGTTTTGGTCGTGAAGAGGGTGAGTATGCCCGTGCGGTGGGTTGACATCGGGTTCAGAAAATTTTAAATTTTGCAAAAAAATTATTAAATATTTTGAAAAAAATTTATCTATGTTGAAACCATGATAATTCGACTCTGCTCTCGATTCTAAACAAACTACTTTCTAGTTTTGCGTTAATTCATTAACACGTTGTATAATTTATGCGGACGAAGTCGCGAGTACATGCTCGTGCTCGTACTATTATAAAACTGTAAATTAAAAAAAGAAGTTTGTTTGTTTGTTTGTTTGATCGAGCATCACGCGAAAACTACTGAACCGATTTTGATGAAACTTTGTTTGTTATATAGCTTATGATCTGACTTAAAATCTGGTGTATATAATTTGTGCGGACGAAGTCGCAGGTAAACGCTCGTTTTAATATATTTTTAATTTCCAGTGATACCACTAGCGGTGGCCGTCATGTTGGTAATACCATTGATAACAATTTGTATCTGCATGGTGCTGGTGCCTTGGTGAGTAACATGCATTATCTACTACTTAAGTACTTTTTGAAGGTTTCCCTCGATGTTGTAGTTATTAAGGGGGGGGGATCCTATTTTGACTGTTTTCAAACCGGTTTTTGATAGCTTTTAGTATGGGAGCAAACCGATCGAAGCAAAAAAAAAATCTGCTGTTACATACATTTGAGTCGAGTAGGCACAGACATTTAGTATGGGACAGCTGATTTTTTAGTTGCTCCGATCGCTTTGCTCCCATAGTAAAAGTTGTTCAGTTTGATGGGCAGACTCTTAGTTTAAAAGGATGCCAATGATATCAATTTCACCCTGTATATAAGTTCGAATAACAGTGTAGATACGTTCTTTCTGCAGTGAATCTAACCGTTGAAAACACGATTCTATAAAAATTTCTCGATAGAAAAGAGGACCAAAGTAAGTTCGATTTCAGATTTATAACCAGTTTTACCAGAATCACCATACACCATTTCTTCTGAATATACCTACCATCATTTGAAAGGTAGTTAATTATAACTACGATTCTACCCGATGGTTTCTACCCCAAATACCCAAGAGAAAAGATATTGATAAAAAATACGTTTTTTTGCGGGCGGGGGCGACCGACCGGCGCGTACGCGCCTCGTGGCCTCTCTCGAGGGTGAGGGTGAGTCGAGTCACTGATAGCAAAGCAACCCCTCCGCAGAATGCGCACGCGTCTTGTTTACGCTCGACTTTTAATATTTTTGTATGAGACATGGTAAAATAAAAAAATACGGTCTTTTTATTTTGAATGAGCTTCATATATACGTCAAATTTGCGGACTGTCTCCGAAGTAACCCTGTATACAGGGTGTCCCAAAAACCAACGTCAAGCCGAAAACGGTTGATAGGCCAGGTGGTGACAGTTATCAGAAAAATAAAATAAAAAATCTAAGATTAGTACTTTCCATAAAATTTTTTTTTTTTTAATTTACACCCTGTGATGATCTTTTAAGTACATACTATGACTACAAATCTTTACTATTCAATTTTTTTTTGTGTGTGGTGTAACCCTGAATAACCCTTCTGTCATCTACAGTCTGAAATTAAAACACAACTGCCTCAGTTTTAAAGAAAATATCACTTTTTGCCCCACCATACACTAAAAATTATTACATCGCCCAACTTTAACTAACTGTACTGAAAAAAAAATGTACTGTGCTATTTCGGCAAGTGACGTTAAAAGATAGAAAGGTGTATTTAGTCAGGATTCTAAAAAGGTATAATACTAGCTAGATTATTTATTAACTAAGAACACATAATTTTTTTTTCAAAAGAGACCCGATTTTAAGCTAATTCTTTTTACATAGTTAAAATGGTTCTAATGCACGTTAGGCTTTCTCTAAGTCCCTAATTGCCAGGTACAAGTTTGAATGAGATGGATAGTGACCTACGTGCATTAGAACCATTTTAACGATGTAAAAAGAATTAGCTTAAAATCAGGTCTCTTTTGAAAAAAAAATTGTGATGATCTTTTAAGTACTATGAAGTACTTAAAAGATCATCACAGGGTGTAAATTAAAAAAAAAAAAAATTTTATGGAAAGTACTAATCTTAGATTTTATTTTTTATTTTTCTGATAACTGTCACCACCTGGCCTATCAACCGTTTTCGGCTTGACGTTGGTTTTTGGGACACCCTGTATAATAATACCTTATTAAATGTAATAATTTGGTTATCAAAACCGGTTCGAAAACAGACAAAAAAGTGTGATTTGTTGTTGACTTGGACAGGATAAAATTTTTTTTTTTTTTGAAATAACAAATAATGTCTTAACATTTTTTTCTCTCTCTTATTTTAGTTGTCGACGGGCCAATAGACCAAGACGTTTGCCGCCTGCAATCCTTCATAAGTTGCCTCTAGAGCCTATTCCTCGGTCTGTCATCATCAACGCCTGAACATAGGCCACTCCAAAGGCGCGCCACAAAAATATCCTCAGCCTTCCTCATCCAGTCGCTCCCTGCTACCTTTCTAAGGTCGTCGGTCCAGCTGGCCGCAGGGCGTCTCCCAAAGAGTAATATAAGTTGGCGTCTCCCCTTACGTGCGTACACTCCTTTTTTTCAAATGTGTTTTATGGCTCTGGATACTATGTCCTTTAAAGCTATATCTACGTTTTCTTCTTCAAATTCTTAATTTTGATGGTGGATGAGGATGATAGATGACGATGAATTTTAAGCCTCGAAACGTTGGTGTTCGACGTTTTGACGCTTCTTTGGAGTTATTGAAGACAATCGAAAGACACAGGAAAGAGGTGAACCGACAGCTTTGCCGCGCTAAAAATGACGGAACACTTTTCCTGTTTACGCCCATAGTTACACCATCATATTTTACTGAACTGTATATTGTTCACTTGACGACACTTTGTTACGCAAAAAAACACAGATTTTACGAACCAAAACTCAATATAAACAATAAAAATTCGATGAGATATGAGGACTCCAAACGTAGCTGTTCAAATCCCGCCAAAAACCCGCGTACACTCCTTAAATAAAACTAGGGTTGCCAGGTCTTAAAACCGGATAGTCGGACAGACCAGCCAGTTTGGCCGGACATTTGGGTAAAAAGGCCGGACACCCTTAATTATTGAGGATTATTCACCTTAGTATTGATACGACAACAAAATATTTATGCGAAACCTTTGCTTTTTTGACCATTAACTATAAAATCTTCTTAAATTCTAATGAAACAATGCAATGGAAAATAATACTTCCTCACTAAATTAATAAACTGAAGTATGTAATTGAAACAAAAATAATCAATATTATTGATACCTGAAGTGCGATTTTTGAAACTCATACGAGTGAATTGGCAGTAGAAAGATGCATAATCTCCATAGTAATTTGGACATTTTCTACTGCCAAGTCGCTAGTGGAAGAGCAGGGGAGAGGCCTTTGCCCAGCAGTGGGATGAAATAGGCTAATAAATAAAATAAAAAGTAGCTCGTATGATTTTCAGAAATCGCACTTCTGCTTTAAAAGCTCAGTTTCCTTCAAAATAGGGTAGACTGGTCAAATCTAAAAAGCCTAACAAAAGCCGGACAGGCCGGACACACATACAACAAAAAGCCTAAACTATGTCCGGCTTTATCTGGCAACGCTACATAAAACTCTATTCTATTTTTGTTTAATGGCGTTTCCTTGGTGGATTTTGCCAATATCTGTTTAAAAAGAGCAATTAGTACTTGACGTTCTACGGTAATGGATATGGCGATCTCAAAGCCCAGAAGTGCGATTTTTGAAAATCATACGAGCGACTTGGCAGTAGAAAGATGCATAATCTCCATAGTAATTTTGACATTTTCTACTGCCAAGTCGCTCGTATGATTTTCAAAAATCGTACTTCTGTTTTTATACAAAAACACACTCGAAACCGCCATAAAATGGCGGAGCCGCGTGGCTATCTAAATCGCGAGCCGAACGACAGACGTCCACTCGTCCACTCGAGAGCCCTCTAGCCACGCGACTCTACATAAAACTCACTATCTCTCCCACATTTGATTATGTACGCACGGCGACACATCAAGCTATACAAAACCAACATAAGCTGGCCGCGCGACGTTATACGTTACTCGACCTACGCGCGGCCAGCTTATGTTGGTTTTGTATAGCTTGATGTGTCGCCGTGTGTACCTACTGCAATTATGACAACAATCCTAAAATCAGCAAAACAAGCGTGCTTGTTTGTATAATATTGTTTAATCTAATCATAATCACTCGCAAAACACACTATTGATAGTGACTAATAAAATACCTACTATGGATTCACTTTACGACACAATATCTACTTCAAACAAATCAAATTGCATTATTGATTTTGAAATGTTGGCAATAAATTAATAAAAATTCACTCATATTAGGTATGTGAAATATATTATTCAGATTATTCACTATGATTTATCACTACATAGTATAAAACAAAGAAATCGGAGAAATAAAACAAAAGAGCATCGGTGGCGCGTTGCGGAAAGATATGGACAGTGGACACCCAATTGACTACTTGACAACTAGTCAAATCAGCTACTCTTTATCGGACGTCAAAACATGCGCTTTGTATGAAGATTTGTACTAAATTGTATTGTATTTTTGTATTTTTATTTATTTACCAGATACATGAATTGACACGACTTAAATAATACATCACATAAACCAAAAGAGATTTTTAGGTGACATAAATAATTCTGCATAGTTTTTACAAATCAAACAGTAAACAGTACATTAACTAGATACAAAGCTCAGTTATAATAAATATAAATAGAAACATGGTAATATTGAGTTGTGACGTCATCAACATTTTCATTACTTTTTATAGTTTATCTTGTTATTAAAAATAGTATTCAAGCTAAAAACTCAATGAAAATGGGAGTTTAGCGTTATTTTCTAACCCTTTTTTTATTGAGTAGATAAAAATAAAATATATTGAATATAGTCAAATACCCAATTATGGAGGTCCGGGTTCGAATCTGCACGGAAAACATGCCATGTACAGTCAAGAGCACATCAAGCTTTACACTTGCAGTTCGAATGTAACGCTTATAGCGCAACAAATAAGAACGGTACAAAGTCCAAAGTGTCAAGCTTGACGTGCTCTTGACTGTACACACGGCGACAGATCAACCTACCCATAGTTCGACCTTATGTCCATGAACATAGAGTTCAACTATGGGTAGGTTGATCTGTCGCCGTGTGTACCAATGAGTTTTTCTAACTTATGTACGTAATACCGACTGCTCTCAAACGGTGAAGTAAAACATCGTGAGGAAACCTGCATACACTGAAGAAAAAATTCTGATGTGTATGTGAAGTCTACCAATCCGCATTGGGCAAGCGTGGTGGACTAATGCCCATACACCCTCCCTGAGGGTAGGCCTGTGCCCTGCAGTGGGACGTTTATAAGCTGATGATGATGAGTATAAAACAAAGTCGCTTCCCGCTGTCTGTTATCTTTAAAACTATGCAAAGGATTTTGATGCGTTTTTTTTAAAGAAAGTGTGATTCAAACCTTAATCTAAACTATTATAAAACTGTAACAGAAGTGTGTCTGTACATTGAAGATATTTACAAAAAAAAGATTACAATATGGTTTTTAGATGTCCCTGATTCCAAATCACCAATTTTTTTATTTTTTGTCTGTTTGTTTGTTTGTTTGTTTGTTTATTTGTTTGTTTGTTTGGGTGTTTGTTTGTTCGAGTATCACGCAAAAACTACTGAACCGATTTTGATGAAACTTTTTTTGTTTGATAGAGTCATCTGACTTGAAATCTGGTATATAATTTATGCGGACGAAGTCGCGGGTAAAAGCTCGTAAGCTATAATTTCGTAATCAATCTGCATTGTCTTGCCTACTCTTTAAATAACTACGATAACACATTTTAAACCTTAAAAGCTGTGCACTAATGTCTTATTTCGCTTACAGCATCGTCAACAGAAATCAGGACAAAAAATTCTCGAAGAAGACGTCACACCAGTATCCGAAACACCCGAGCCCGTCATCTCAACCATTGATGTCAACAACACCAAGTCTAAACCGATTCCTACATTTTATTTTTTAATTTTTGTAGTGTTTTAGGAAAGTATAATATCTTATTTTGACAAAGTGGGTAGCAAACCTCTAATGCTGCTTGGCAAAGCGCTTTCACGATGTTTGGTAGGTCTCGATAGAAGAAGAGAGAAGATAGACTGAGTCCATGTATTGTTTGACCAAATTAAAATGAAAGCACATGCCTTGTCCAAACTAGTGAAACAATTATGATCTGAAAAATATATGTAGGTACCTATTGTAGATACGGCATTTTATATAAACGTAGGTATCGCATAGGTACACACGGCGACAGGTCAGGTTACCTTGTTTGGACTTTGAACTATTAGAAGTTGAACGCTGCGAATCGTGCGAGAGGGTGCGGTATGTTGTTATTGTTTCGTCTCACAGCACGCTGCGCCCGCGCCGGCCGGCAGCCGCGTCTATGCAGGCTCTCTACCGCACTATTTTGTGTTTTGTACGTAGTGTAGTATCTAAGTTTCCCAACATTTTCAGTAGAATAAATTATAATCGATGATCTAGTCATCGTTTAGATACTTCACATTAGGTTAAGATTTGATATAGACTTGAAATATAGTACTAAAATAAAATAAAAAATAAAAAAATTCTTACAATTTAAAAAAAAGCCGCACCTTTGCCCGGTTTATGTAGTATGCCAAAAAATCCTAAATATATCATAGAAAAATAACCTATAAGGAAATAAGGCGCAATTGTGCGATAGCTGAGTTATCTTATCACCGATTTTAAAGTCGACTCCATACAAATTTTCCACAATAAAATTATATCTGGGCCGTTTGCACTTATATTCAGTAAATTTTATATTTTTAAGTATGTACTTAGCCTGCCAAAGCATATCCAAGCAAAAAATTTTACACTTAAAAAATCAAATGAAAATGTCTATGAAAGTCGAATTTCAGCCCACTGTGCGTGTGTACCTTTAGGTACCTAGTCTTGAAAATATTTTTTTCTTTTTTCTTTAATGCAAGTTCCACTTTGGTTCAACTGTAGAATCGCAATTTAATTAAATAAAGGTTTCGGCATGCCCAACTCGTTTATATCGCTCTTCGATATAAAAGGATTAGATGAATGATATTATTTCTTACAAACACTACAAAATTTTGATTTATAAAACAGTTGTATAACAATAACTACTAAATGTTACTATACCTACATAGTTACTTACAATGACAATTGGTTACTTACCATAAAAATGTGTTCGAACTACACAAACACTATAATTTAAATATTTTTTGAACAGTGTACCTATTTGTAAATGCGTTCGTACGCTATTTTATTTATTTATGGAAATGTATTAATTTTATTTTTTATTTATACTTATACCGTGGCATGGGCCTTCATATGTTTCGGCATCGCAACTGTGCAAGAAAAATATCATCTTTTACGATAATATGGTTTTAAAAAATTATTATTTACTCAAAAGAAAATTATTGATAATTTAATGTAATGTTGATAGATATCACAATGTATTAAATAACATTTGCTTACTCTCTAGCGCTCTTATTTCTTACGAATCGCTCAGTGGCTCAGAAGTGCGATTTTTGAACATCATACGAGCAAATCGGCAGTAGAAAGATGCATAATCTCCATAGTAATTTTGACATTTTCTACTGCAGAGTCGCTCGTATGATGTTCAAAAATCGCACTTCAGTCCTGTTGCCCTAAGTACCTACCTACTATACAAGCCAAAGCAGCGATTTCTACTCTTCTGGTCCAGTTCTGGCCAAGCTGTACTTGGCCAGAAAGAGTAGAAATTGATTGAGGGCGCCACTGTCGCTTTACATTTTAACACTATACTACTGCTATACTACGACACTACGACCTAAACCCATAGAAATATTAATTTACTACGTCCTAAACCTACACTCGAGAGCAACGAAAACGGGCCACCAACATACATTTCAATCATAGACGTATAAAGACCGACAATATCAGTTACACAAATGGCACCACTTGTTAAGCAAATTCAAGCAAAAGTAGTTCTTAACTTATGGAAATAGCGGAGTCTTCCAGCTGAAGGTCTGGTGACAAAATGGTTCAAGACGGTATCTGTTTACTATTGACATTTCACTTATTCTAATGGGCGGTTGTCATAAGAGTGTATAGATGGCAAGTAGGTAGTGTTGTTATGTCTTGCTTCATAATATTTATCTACCCTATAATATATCTATGATTTCAATGTAAAAAATTTATTTATTTACAACAATGCAACTAATAATCAACACATTAATCAAATAGCCCGCCTCGTATCGATCCAGGTGCAAAGGTGTCCATAACGCTAGCAGCGTTGCCGCGTTGTATTGCTATGGCCAACCTCTGCACCAGGAACGAACCGGAGCGGGGGTCACATTTGCGCTCCCTGAGTCGACGCCCAATTTCGGCAATGAAGGTTTTAGCCTCGGCTCCCCACGCCCCTGTGGTCTCCACGGCGACCGGAACAAAGAGATATTGGAGCTCCAGGTCCGAGTACCAGACTCTCTTTCTTTTGGCAGCGAGGTCTGCGGCTGCTCCAGGCGTCCGTGAGGTGCGACTGAGGTAGCTGGCGGCGAAGGTACTGACGCATGTGGCGTCATTTCAAAAGCATAGAAAAATATAACTAAAGACAACAGCTATATGGGCTAGTTCCCATCGCTTTTCTGAAAGGATAATTTTTTTTTTTGGTTCTGTTCAAGGTTTAAGAGATATAATATCCCATATGACCGATGTCTTCAATAAATACTCTAATTTATAGTAATTAATTAAAACGTTGGTGTTCGACGTTTCAACGCTTCTTTGGGAGTTTTTGGAGGCAATCGAGAAACGCAGGAAATGCAGAGAAGTCCACAGGAAAGAGGTGAACCGACCGCTTGCCGCGCTACAAAAGAACGGAACACTTTTCCTGTTCACGACCCACACCATCATATTTCACTGAACTGTATATTGTTCACTTGCACGACACTTTGTTACGCAAAACAACACCGATTTTACGAACCAAAACTCACTATAAACAATAAAAATTCGATGAAATATGAGGACTCCTAACGTATCTGTTCAAATCCCGCCAAAAACTCCTGAAAGGATAAATATATTTAAAAAAAATAATGTCAACTGTCACTGTCAATGCAGTGTTGCCAGAAGGTTACTTTTGTAACCTTTTAGGTGATTTTTAGCTCTGTCAGGTTACTTTTAGGTTACACGATTTAAATGGTTACTTTTAGGTGATTTTTCGGAATTTGTATAATCTTTTTTAAAATCCTTATTTTTCCATGAAAAGGAATGCTTTTTTATGCTTTTGCAATGTTTTATGACGCAAAACGTTCGTAACGCATTGAGTGCAATTCCTCAAAACATGTTTTTCTCTCTCATACTAATGTATACCAAATCTGAAACCAAATCACAAATGACAATAAAAAATGGTCTAAGGACTAAAGCGTCTACAATCAAACGGATGAAAATTGCAACTTAAAATGGAAAACGCTACTGAATTTTTTATATTTCTGTAAATTAATACAGCCAACATCTGTCTATCTACTCTTAATCCCTTATTGCTGGAATAAACATGAAAGGTTACTTTTCACACCAAAAGGTTACTTTTTTATCTATATCCGGTTACTTTTGACAAGATCCGGCTGGCAACACTGTGTCAATGTCAAGAAAATTATGGAAAAGTCGGAAAACGGAAGTGAAGTGATAGGTTACATTTATGTCACTCGTGATTAATTTGTTTGATTACTGATTTTTAACGTGATTTGAATTCACAAACTTAGAAACATTGAATATAATATTATTGTAATTATAACAACAACAAAAACTGTGTTTATACAGCAAGTTTTTCATTAGAAAGTTCAACATAATCGCTGGAAGATAGACGACGTAAGTAAATTATTGAATTCCTTCATTTCCTCAGCTATTTATTAAGATTTAGCGAACTTTTTCATGCATTTGAGGTTCTTTTATTAGACTCAAGCGTGTTTTTACTATACTCTTATTGATAACTTGTAACTTTATTGCACAACTTTCATTTAACCTTTTACATAACTGTTGTTTCTTGATTCTCGTTTCATGGCTTAACTGTATACCTTCTGTTTACATTAAACTTACTATCAGGGTTCGAAATTATCAAGATAATTATCATGATAATTATCTGATAATAATAATTATCCAAGCTGATTCTTAGTTTTGAGTATAAACACAGAATAGGTAATAGTATATAGTTCTACATACAGAACGGCCACTCCCCGTCCCCCACTGACTTCAGATACCTCACCTCCCCTCACACTCTCTGTGGTAACTTGAGGGAAGCCGAGTAAGGGAATGCAGCCAGGTGCGCCCGTTGGATTTGACTGCATAAAATATATTTTATTTTTATCCTCTAACTAAAAATAAACGCTGGAAAATAAGGCTAAATTCACATTTTCAGTGATACAGCTTAAATACTATTTTTAATAACAGAATGAACTATAAAAAGTAACTAAATGTATAACAATGCGTGGTACGTCAACCCTACACATATGTCATGCACAATTTGCGAGAAGTGCGCATGTGCGAACGTCATCATGTCAAATCTACATGTCAAATCAAATCAATCAAATCTATCATGTTTATTTATTTATTCGTATGGCGAATTTCGTTTTGTAGGCATATAGTTCATAAGTCCACATCCAGCGTCTGAAGCCATCGGAGGGTGTCAGGTGCGTCAGGTCCTCAGGACGGCCCGGATAAGCTCGAAGGGGACACCGTTGCAGTATGTGCTGCATCGTCTGGTCTTCGGTCCCGCAGTCACATAAAGGAGACTCCGTCCAGCCCCATTTGTGTCGGAGGTAGTTGCACCTGCCGTGGCCGGTCCTTAGCCTGTTGAGGCGACACCAGTCCTTGCGTGGCAGGTGGAATCCGTTAGGCTTGACAGTGGGGTTCAAGTTTTCCTCAGGCGTTCCACCAGCCTTGCTTCTCCACTCGTCCCTCCAGCGCCGCTCCAGATTAAAATCCTCGCCTCTGAGTATGCTCGCGGTGATGCAGGCCGGGTGTCGAGACTTGAGTCTCTGTGGGGGCGGGCTGAAAAACTCCTCATGGATGGGCAGGTGCGGTCGTGGCGCCAGGCGGTCGGCCTCTCTCTTGAGCGCACGCTCTATCATGTGAAAACTCGCGACCCTCTGCACAGCAGGCAGGTTCACTACCGACTGACCGTATATTATCGGGCTGTCAAAACTGCTTTGATTGGTGCACTTTAATACACTGGCCTGCAAAACTAAATATCACACTTTTAAAATTGCAATAACTTTTTGAGTACACAATATATATTATCGAAATAAAAAGGACTCAAAAAAGAGTTTAATTTACAGAGAATAGTTACAAAGAAAGCTGATAACATTTGCTATAAAATCAGTAATTTCCATAGTTTAGAAAAAAAATTAATATTAAAAGTAAGTACTTAGTATTGCAGGACAGTGTATTAGAAGAAATAAATCTACAACTATACTATTTTAGCCACAGAATATGAAGAATTAAGTATACAGGGTCACTTTTTTAAGGAGATGTTCAGACCATCAAACTGAACAACTCTCTCTCTATGGGACCAAACTCGAAATCGCGAAAAACAAATCAGCTCAAATAGGTTTGTAGTTTTGTATGGAAGAGCTGATTTTTTTTTTGCGATTTCGATATTGGTTCCATAGTGAAAGTTGTTCAGTTTGATGGTCTGATCACCCTCTTAAAATAGTTTCAGCTTATTTTGATAGACCTTATACAGGGTGAAATTGATATCATTAGCATCCTTTTAAACTAAGAGTTTACCCATTAAACTGAACAACTTTTACTATGGGAGCAAAGAGATCGGAGCATAAAAAAATCCGCTGTTCCATACTAAACTGCAGTGCCCACTCAACTCAAATGCATGCAACAGCAGATTTTTTTTTTCTCGGATTGTTTTCTCCCATAGCACAGCCCATAGTAAAAGTTGTTCAGTTGGATGGGTAGACTCTTAGTTTAACACTTTCGCTGCTAAGCTCAAAACAATGATATTCGCGCAGTGCTAACACTGGAATGCTATACAATTCTGACTCAACGTTTGAGTCGTGCGCACTGCGGCCCATTTGTTGCTGACCTACCACGTAGCTCGTCAGCAGTTAAAGTGTTAAATGGATGCTAATGATATCAATTTCACCGTGTATACAGGGTCCAACAAAACAGTAATACTTAAGGGGGTGCTACAGACCATCAAACTGAACAACTTTCACTATGGGGCCAACGTCGAGAAAAAATAAAAAAATCTGCTGCCCCATACAAAACTGCAGTATTGACTCGACTAAAATGTATGGGACAGCAGATTTTTTTAATTTAAATGTAAGCATCAAAATAGCATAGCATATGCTCACGGCTATATTTCCCGAGGGAGTAGTCAGAGATATTCTGAAAACTGCGAACAGCCAGAGCATCAATATGGTTTGTTTAAATAACTAAACAGGAGTTGTGCTGCAAATCTGACGGTGGGCAGTCACATAACTTCTTCACTCGGAATTTCACGGGGCTCCGCCATTTTGTTACGCTCAAATTTGTTTTTGACCATAGACCAATACTTGATATTAAAATTAAAACACTAAACTACTAGACATTGGCAGAATTTCCGCACTGCATCTAGTGAATTTCCGCACTAGATGCAAGCAGCCATTAATTAAAAATTACTTACAAAAAAATACAAAAACGTTAAACAATCTTGGTCACGACATTACTTGAGAACGGCTGGACCGATTGCGATGGAACTTTGGTGTCAGGGAAGGTTTATAAACAAAAAAACGGCCAAGTATGTGTCGGGCAGGTGTCATAAAAAAAAACGAGAGGTTGCATCCATGTAATTGAAATATTAATAGAACCGTAAAACATTGGACATTCAAATAAAAAAAAATTTGGGGGTTGTACCTACAACTTTTTTTTTTATTCAAGCTTAAATGCTGACTTTCGGACTTTTTTGAGAAAACCCCTAAAAAATTCACCTAAAAAAATCCATGATGCGGGAATTTTTTTTGGGGACGTGGCGAGATAGCCAACGACCCCTCCTATCCACTATTTCAATTTGGCCAACGATGCACCAAACACCCTGTATAAGTTCTTAGAAATAGTTGTTCAGTATCATGGGTACAATCACCCCTTAAAGTAATGCAACTGTTTACCCTAACACCCTGTATAATTGTAAGTTCCTAGAAATTAAAATCTCATTAGGTACCTAGTATAAGTGTCGTCTTAGTTGGGTTGGTATATAGCTTTTTAATCATCTTATGAATAATCTATCTTAACTTCGTGCGTAGGTATATTGTTTGAAACATATTGACACATACATTGGAAATGGATACGTGTAACTTATATTGTTTTTCCACCTGTTTCTTATTTAATAATTAAAACAAAATAAACATTCAGCATACACAAAAGACTTTTACGTAAATTCATATATTAACTATCTGTATTATATCTTTATGAGTAGAGAAATTATTTGTTGCTTTTGTAAAATTTATGCAAATTGAAACACGAAAAACAAAAATTTAAGAGGAAATGTGGTCTGCAAGACATTTCAAGAATAGGTTTTTAACAGCTCTATTGATATCGCGCTGCTCCCGAGGTACCGAGCAGTGCGAAAGTGACAACCGTAGCTCGGACTGATTTTACCTACATAAAATAGACGAAATCCCGTAACCATGAGAAAAACTTCGGTTATGCCTGTATGTTCCTTTGTATGTTCCTGTATGTTGTTTCCTTTTATTGTTTAAGTATATTCGTCATTTGCTTGCTGGATGTCTAAACACAGCGGTAAAATTGAGCATTTTTTCTTCGCTTTCGAAGGCTCCTAGTTCTTATACAGGATGAAATTGATATCATTGGCATCCTTTTAAACTAAGAGTCTACCCATCAAACTGAACAACTTTTACTATGGGAGCAAACCGATCAAAGCAAAAAAAAAATCAGCTGTTGCATACATTTGAGTCGAGTAGGCATTGCAGTTTAGTATGGGACAGCAGATTTTTTAGTTGCTCCGATTGATTTGCTCCCATAGTGAAAGTTGTTCAGTTTGATGAGTAGACTCTTAGTTTAAAAGGATGCCAATGATATCAATTTCACCCTGTAGTAAGAATTATTTTTTACTAGCCTATTTCATCCCACTGCTGGGCAAAAGCCTCCCCTTTAATCCTCTGGCCACGCGTCGTCGAAAGAATTAATTAATTTATGAAAAAAAAATCATAGAGACATGGCAAACGTATCATAGATTGTATGGTAAACAAATGTTTGCTCTAGTGTCGTGTCCGTATAGTTAGCAGCCTCACCAGCTCATTCGAAGGTTTTGACTAAGCCTCGATTTAGTGCCCAATTAGTGCAATTTGGTGCCCAAAGCACAGATTTGGTGCTCATGTAGTTTAAAAGATATTTGGGTACCTTACTGAGGCTGCTAGATAGACGTCAAGCTAGCAGTCGCATTTTGAAATACTGTTTGTATCGATGTGATTTATATGTCACGATTTAGTGCTCATTTAGTGATTCCTATATCCAAAATTTCATTAATATTGATCCAATACAAGCCGAGATATGATAGTACATTGTTGAGGCTGCTAACTAGACGTTTCTTCCAACGATGATTCCAATGAAACGGGTGCACATTTGAAAAAGATAAATACATAGCGATTTAGTGCTCGATTTGGTGACTCTTATGATATTTATGAAAAGTAGAATTTTCTTTCCTATTTCCCAAAAAAATTACGTAAACTTCTACATACAACGATTTTCGGTACAACCGTGCACAAAAATTATCATTTCTCGGAACTACTGCCATGAGCTAGCGCTTGCGCTCGCGCAAGTAGTTCATAGTTATACAGAGAGATGGCGGGACTGGCGGATTGTTTACGTGAGTTACGGAGATGCGAAAACGTGTCTTTTTATTACATAGAATGAAGAACTAATTGCTTGATACAAATCAGTGCATTATAACTTCTTATCCTCGTCTACAGTTCCAGATTGTATTATTTATACTATAAATTAACTAACTGCCTCCGTGGTCTAATGGTTAAGAATATTGGACTTTCGACACGGAGGTCGTGGGTTCGATTACGACAGGGGACACCTAGTGATATGTCACTTTGTGCGTTTTTCCCCAGTTGATTAGGACATTGCAGGCTGAGTCACCTGATTGTCTGAAAAGAAAAATGATTCCGTGCTTCGGATGGCGCGTTAAGCCGTTCGTCCCTGCTACTATCTCTGGTGGTAGTAGTCATTACATAAAAACCACGTCAGGCGGTCTGAAAAAACTTTGACATCAGGGCTCTGCCCACGTGATAAGAAGAAGACTAATGGGGTGTTCAGACCTGCACGACCAAAGCGATTGGGAAGCGGGAGCGTCTACCGCGCGGCGGTCGATGCCCATGTAATCTTACGGCGTACCGCCAAGTCGCCCAAACCGACGCGGGAAGGCAGCGTCAGCGGAGCGGGAAGCGCGCGTCAAGTGGTCAGACGTGTACAATGTTACGCTCACGTAACAAATTAAAATAAAAATTTTAAATATCAATAACATTTTGGTTCTTTATGATAGATTTGGAACGTTTTTGGTAGTTTTTCCTAGATTTTTTATAGATTTTGGTTGTTTTTGTTTCTTTTTTGTAGATTTTGGAAATTTTTGTTTCTTCTGGTACCTAGTTTTTGGTAATTTCTGGTAGATTTTGGTAGCAAAAACCAAAAAAATTATGTAACTATGTAACGGCTACTACCACAAGAGATAGTAGCAGGGACCAACAGCTTAACGTGCTATATCCGAAGCACGGAATCATCTTTCTTTTCAGACAATCTGGTGATTTAGCCTGTAATGGAAAAACGCACACAGTGACATATTAGGAGGTATCCCCCGTGGGAATCGAACCCACGGCCTCCGTGTCGAGAGCCCAGTGCTCTTAACCATTAGACCACAGAGAGGCAGTTATTGGCAGGGCATTTCAATAAGAAAAGTTAAAAATCTGTGTGTGATTTATTCACTTATAATAAATCTGTTCATTATTCTCCTAGTTTCATTTAGTTTTTCTAATAAACATTCAGTTTTTACCCGACTGCGCTAGAAGGAGGATAATAGTAATCGTAAAGTAAAATAAGGACGTAGTTTGCAAAAAATTACCTTATCTGTCGGCAAAAATCCTCATTACTTGACACAAGCTTGACACAAATGATTTGGGGCTAGTCAATTAATACAGTAATATTCAAATAGTAGAGAAGAATAATAGACTCCTGGAGTGCGATTTTTGAATCTCATTCGCTGAGTTCAGCAGTTGAAAATGTCAAAATTACTATGGAGATAAGCATCTTTCTACTGCTGATTTGACTTTCAAAAATCGCACTCCTGAAGTATGATTTTTGAAAGTCAAATCAGCAGTAGAAAGATGCATATCTCCACAGTAATTTTGACATTTTCAACTGCTAAACTCAGCGAATGAGATTCAAAAATCGCACTCCTGGACTCAAATTGAGTCACTCAATACATACATAAGAGAGTGAGTATTGTCACAGTTGTAAAAATTTAATGTCATTTAACTTTTTTGCTTGGCAGTACTAACCATAAAATTAAAAACAATTTTAAACCCTATCACAGTTGAATAAAGTCTAAATTTGATCAACGGTTTCGTCAGACCTAAATTACGATTAGTATGTAGAAGTTTACGTAATTTTTTTGGGAAATAGGAAAGAAAATTCAACTTTTCATAAATCCACCCTTTTCATAAGTCCACCCTGGGCAACGCCGCCACAGACTACAACAAGTTCGTGGTGTCGGCTGAACGATCCCCCACAGCGGTGGTAGGCTCCGCAAGGAGCCGCCTGGCTCGCGACCACCCTCCTGCCGGAGTCCGGCGCCAAGCAGCTTGCTGCGTTCCGTCGGTGTGCAGGAGTCCCAGCGCCATTGGGGAATGGGAAAAAGTCAGTTGCGCTACTCAGAACCGGTCTTGACCTCTGAGCAACACTGTACCGGGAAACTCATTTTGGAGGGTAGCGGGATCCGAAGCACGGTGACAGTCGTTGGCCGACCGCAGTTAGTAGGGGGCCCAAGTAGTGCGCTAGCCACGTGTGAAAGGCTGCCCCACACAACTTGCGAAAAATCCCGCAATGCTCCACCGTGCCAGTTGGCGACTGGAAGGGAGGACCCGGTGGCCATTGCGGGGGGGTTCGGGCGTCCCCGCAGTCTCCAAATGAGTTTCCCACCAGTCAGTCGAGCTCATGAGGTCTTCTAGGGTACCTGAGTGGCATCTCGACTTTTTTTCCACCTCTCCACCACTCGACAAACTATGAAAAACAAAGTCACAAAAAAGAAAATGGTTAGACAACGGCTGCACTTCCTCCCACTCAAAGTGCACCTCAGTAACATACGAGGTCTGCACTCAAATCTCGATCCGGTCCACCACCACCTCGAGACCGAGAAGCCACACCTATTCTTTTTAACGGAGACGCAGATAGCAACCCCGTCTGATACGGCGTACCTCAACTACCCAGGATACTCGTTGGAACATAAGTTCAAGAGGCGAGCTGGGGTCTGTGTGTATGTTCGCGACGACATTTGCTGTCGGCGTCTCCGTTGCTTTGAGGTTTCCGGGTTCTCCGTATTATGGCTTTTTGTAGACACCGGAATGGAGAAATCTCTCTACGTCGGTGTCTATCGATCGCACGACGGTGACCAGGAGACAGCCAGGCTCATGGAGTATCTCACTGAGACGGCAGAGACAGCCCAACGAAGGTATCCAACGGCGGAGCTTGTTTTTCTGGGGGACTTCAATGCCCACCATAGCGAGTGGCTGTTCCCGTTCCAGTTAACTGACCATGCTGGGAGAGAGGCGCGCAAGTTTGCATTATCGCTAGATCTCACCCAGCTGGTGAATCAAGCAACGCGGGTACCGGATGTTGATGGTCATACGCCCAATTGTTTGGACCTTCTGCTGACTTCAGATCCGGACAGGCACTCAGTATCGGTCTCTGCCCCGCTGGGAACGTCCGATCACTGTCTGGTGAAATCCGTGTCGATCTGCTCTCCTCCCGATGACAGCCCTAAGGGCACGAGGCGAGTCTGGCGAAACGGGTCGGCAGATTGGGATGAGATGAGGCATTTCTTTGCGTCTTACCCGTGGCGGCAAGTGTGTTTTTCTTCGAGTGACCCTGCTAGTTCGGCTGATGCGGTTGCGGACGTGATACGACAGGGAATGGAATATTATATTCCTTTCTCCGACATCTCACTCGGTCACAAAGCCCAACCTTGGTACAATGCGGATTGTGCTCGCGCTGAGGCTAAAAAAGAAGCCGCCTACCAAGCATGGGCCCAGGCTCGCGACCGCAAAGTTAGAGCTCGTAGGGTTCGCGCGAAGAAGAGGGCCTTTAATTCTGCCGCCAAGTCCTGCAAACGGGTGATCCGGAGGGCTCGATTCGACCATGTCAGCCGCATTGGAGCCAAACTGGCATCCTACCCTTCTGGTAGTAAACAGTTCTGGTCCCTTTCAAAATCGGTCGAATCCAACTTCTGCCGTCCCACTTTGCCTCCCATGCAGAAGCCTGATGGGTCGCTGGCTCACTCCGCAACTGAGAAAGCTAATTTATTTGCTTCTATGTTTGCGAGCAATTCACGTCTGGACGCTGGTGCCAAACAGCCGCCAACCATCCCTCGTTGTGATTCTTCGATGCCGGAGGTCACAATACATACAAAAGAGGTCCGCAGAGCATTGCGTAGTCTGGATGTGAATAAGGCCAGTGGTCCTGATGGTATACCTGCAAGAGTGTTGAGATATTGTGCGCCTGAGTTGTCTCCTGTTCTAACACGCCTGTATCGCCTCTCTCTCAGAACAAGAACGGTGCCTAAATCCTGGAAGCTTGCGAATGTGCAACCGGTACCCAAGAAGGGCAGTCGTGCCGACCCCTGCAACTACCGCCCTATCGCCATTACTTCCATTCTCTGTAAAGTCATGGAAAGAGTACTTAACAGTAAGTTGCTGTCATACCTAGAAGACAATGATCTACTCAGTGATCGCCAATATGGCTTCCGCCGGGGGCGATCGACTGGGGATCTTCTTGTGTATGTGACGCACTGCTGGGGCGAGGCCATCGAGAAGCACGGTGAAGCACTGGCTGTATCACTTGACATCTCGAAGGCCTTTGACAGGGTATGGCACGCTAGTTTGCTGAGCAAGCTTCCCGCTTATGGCATCCCCGCTGATCTTTGCAGCTGGATATCTGATTTCTTGAGAGAACGGTCGATTAGAGTTGTCATTGACAGCTGCTCTTCTGACCTTATGGCAATTGATGCTGGAGTTCCTCAAGGGTCTGTTCTCTCCGCGACACTTTTCCTGCTGCACATCAATGACCTCCTTGTGTCAGGTATTGTTGGGTATGCAGATGACAGTACTGTCATGGAGAGATATGTATCTGGCGCAGGGGCCAGCGGGGATAAAATACGCTCGCAGAGGGAGGCCATGGTTGAGCGGACAAACTTGACTTTAAGTGTTGTCTCCCAGTGGGGTGACAATAATTTAGTCAACTTCAACGCCACCAAAACACAGGCTTGTCTGTTCACCGCAAAAAGGAGTCCGTTTAATCTGACTCCTACTTTCCGGGGTACATCTGTACCCTGTTTCCGACAGTCTTGGGCTTCTGGGTATAAGCTTGACCACAAAACTCAACTTCGGCGCTGACATCGAGTCTAAGGCTCAAACTGCGGCCAAAAAGCTGGGCATCTTAAACAAGGTGAAGCGGTACTTCACTCCTGGACAGCTCTTAGTATTGTATAAAGCTCAGGTCCGATCATGTATGGAGTACTGCTGCCACCTGTGGGATGGCTCAGCCAAGTATCAACTTGCCGCACTCGACTCGGTTGAACGCAGAGCCAGGAGGCTCATTGGCGATAGTAAGCTGGTGGAGGCCAAGCTTCATAGCCTAGCCCACCGCCGCAGAGTGGCCTGCTTGTCGGTCTTCTACAGATTGTACTTCGGTGAGTGTGCCCTAGAGCTGCATGAGCTCATCCCACCTTCCCCTTTCTACTATCGGACTTCCAGACGCACCGCGGGATATCACCCCTTCTTGGTTGACATCCCACATATCCGCACCAAGCGCCTTTCTGAATCTTTTATAATGCGCACAGCCAAGGAGTGGAATGCCTTACCTGCGTCAGTATTTCCGAGTACTTACAACCCGAATTCCTTTAAAGTACGAGTGAATAGGCATCTTCTGGGTAAGCTCGCTACATCTACGACCCCATCTTCGTCCTGAGGACTGGATTGAGGTCAAGAGCAAACCCATAGTTAATAAAAAAAAAAAAAAAAAAAAAACTTTTCATAAATATCATAAGAGTCACCAAATCGAGCACTAAATCGCTATGTATTTATCTATTTCAAATATGCATCCGTTTCATTGGAATCATCGTTGGAAGAAACGTCTAGTTAGCAGCCTCAACAATGTACTATCATATCTCGGCTTGTATTGGATCAATATTAATGAAATTTTGGATATAGGAATCACTAAATGAGCACTAAATCGTGACATATAAATCACATCGATACAAACAGTATTTCAAAATGCGACTGCTAGCTTGACGTCTATCTAGCAGCCTCAGTAAGGTACCCAAATATCTTTTAAACTAGATGAGCACCAAATCTGTGCTTTGGGCACCAAATTGCACTAATTGGGCACTAAATCGAGGCTTAGTCAAAACCTTCGAATGAGCTGGTGAGGCTGCTAACTATACGGACACCTAGTGTCATGATCCAGGGAGGAAACAGGGGAATACTTTTGTATGGACCAAACGGAAACCGCCTTTCCTCTTAATATTCCAAGTAAAATCCCATACGAGTATACCGTCACGTAGGTCCAAAAGGCCTAGGGGTCAATCGCGCTAATTTTGAACGATACTACCAAAACAAAACTACAACCAAAAACGTTACGTTATGCACAATTCGTATCGCGCTAATTTTATATTAACGGTAACGATTTACCTTTTTCTTGAAGATACGTTGGCGTCAGTGGCGTAGCTACGTACGGGCTAGGTGGTGCAGTGCCCCGGGGCCCCCAAGCTCAGGGGCCCCTGGCCCGCAAACTACGAACCGGCCTCGTGACAATGTCTCTTACCTTCAGAACAACCAACCCTTCCTTCTATACCTAATTGATTAAACAATGACCGAACTTTCACGAAACACAATCAATGACTGTGGCCGAGTCTGTTGACCATCTGTAGCTAATAATTTGCCCTTTTTTGCTCGCTCTGCACACCCCCCGACCGTTCCTTTCGGTCATCCAGTTGTTTCGTAAGTAACTTTCAGTCTATTTAGTTATCTAAGTTTTTATTAAAATGGTATTGGTATTGTGTTGTGTTATGTATTAATAAGTTACTTTGCTGTCTGTAGAATAGTTATACATACAGGGTGTCCCAGAACAGAACTGATGATCCAAAATGGACGAGGGGTAGTGGAGATGACTTCCAATAATTTTGATTCCCTCCGAGCTGTAGAAACCTACGCTTCGCAACTTGGAGGCCAGGCTCCGCCCCCCTGGAAAATAATCCTAGTTACTGCCACTGATGATTTCACACTTGATACAAAACCTAACGGGTTCAAATAGGGCCCCCGTTGCTTTTTTGCCCCGGGGCCTTTGGTTACCTAGCTACGCCACTGGTTGGCGTAACATTAAATGTCCGTTCGATCGAATTTTCTGGCGTGGTAAGTGCGTGGTAGGATCGTGGTAGGTGCGTGGTAGGTGTATGGTGGTAACTAAACTTGAAACGTTTACGGCTTAAACGTTTCGAGTTTGGTTTTGCTTTGGTAATGTCAACGATTTAACCGTTCAAAAAAATATAGCGCGATAGCATTTTTACATCAGCTAAACCAAATCTAAACCAAAACCGTTCCGTCCGAACGGTAAAACCGTATAAAATAGCGCGATTGAGGCCCTAGTCGTCGTCTCATTCCACGATGTCCCACGTTTTACGATATTTGAAGACCAAGTTGTAGGCACAAGAGTATTTCGTGGGGACTTATATTGTTGAATGAACTGCAATGCAGGGAGCATGCAATGAGAATCGTGAGACAATCTCAATCGGAGACTAGTTAGCCTTGAGTGCAAGCGAGAGGGGACGTCGATGCGGTCAACGTAAAGGCTAGGTGGTATGGTGATGTGATGAGCGATTAGCGGGAAAGTTGAGTAGGTGTTGCTGTAGCTGTAGTGTAGCTCCTGTTCTGGGGACCTCGAAATCTCGAGATTTTTAATCGAATCAAAAACTAGGCCAAAATGTTTTTTGTGGCCAAAAAGACGTGGTGCTCCAGTGGCGAGTGCCGTGCAGGAGGCGATGGTTCGATCCCCGTCCAGGCCGACTCGTACCAATGAGTTTTCGAAATTTATGTACGATTTGTAACACCACTACTGACTGTTCGGTGAAAGAAAACATCGTGAGGAAACCTGCATGCTTCAATTTCGAGGCATGTATTGTACCTACTGTCCATTACAAGTGGCGACGGGCTCACTACCCGTCACACTTAATGGAGTTTCGGTACTATTAGTGAAACGTGGATGTTCTGAAGTTTCAGAATATCTCTGACTACCCCCTCGGGGAATATAGTCATGAGCATATGCTAAATGTTTTTAGTGAGTAATAGGCAGTTTAGAGTTGGAGCCGGGCCTACAGTTCTGGAACTGCAGTTTGAAATCGGAGGCCCCGCACGCAGTCAGAAATAGAGTCAAAATATATTGCGAATTTTCGTTTTACGCACAAATGACTCGATTTTGGCCTGAGCGGCAAAATCTCGAGTTCGCTTCGCTCGCTCCTGGTTCTAAATCCTGTTGTGATAATTACATAATCGTTTAGTAAATTCTCGAGCTCGCTTGCGCTATATGTTTAGGTTTTCCTAGTCCCAGTTTTTGCCCTGGCTCAAAAAATTCTAAATATAAATTTCTGGGAAGACCAGGGGGCCTCAATTAGTTGAACTTACATGCCTCCGACGGGCTCAGTACACTATTGTAGAAAGATGCGTATTTCCACAGTAATTTTGACATTTTCAACTGCTGCTGAACTTAGCGAAAGAGATTCAAAAATCGCACTCCTGATTCATAAATGTCACTTCATATAAACTGTATAGGATTTTATGGCGGTGTCCTATTGCCATCGCACGCGCGATGGTGCGATGCGATGTGATCGTACGTACTGATGGGTAATTCTCCGAAATTTTTCAAATTTTCATATTTTTCTATGGAAAAATTTCAACGATTTGTAAAATTTCGGAGAATTACCCATCAGTACGATCACATCGCATCGCACCATCGCGCGTGCGATGGCAATAGGACACCGCCTATGACTATCGCTATCTCATACCCTTACACTGACATTCCGTCCACCAGCGTAAGCGAAAAATTATTCGTCTATGTGATTTGCACTCCTGCACTGGTAGCATGCACACCCGTGATAAGGCTTTATCACGTCTTTTATCTCGTTCGTTCGCACGCGAAAGAACGAGATACGATAAATAAAAGACGTGATAAAGCCTTATCACGGCTATCGCGGGTGTGCATGCTACCAGTGCTGTTCTGAAATGTCACCTTTCGATACCGCTCGCTACAACGCTAGTCGCTCCTGCCATGCCACCAGCCCAGCCTCACCGATTGCGAATTCTCAACCGGCAGTCTCACCAACCTCAGTACTGTATAGCAACGCGGTCCGTACACGCGTACTTTGTTTTTAAATCGAGGTTCTTTTTAGTGCCCACTTTCACTTAACGTTCGTTGCGACATACGCTTGAGATCTCTAGGTGAGCTTGTTTGTGTTTAATCGTAATCACGTGGATGATAAATAACTTATTGGTGAAGAAATAATTTCTGTTTTTGTTATAGTATTGTAGTTCTTGTTAATTTTTTAATAAAGTTGATTTTAGCTTGGACCATGTGAAGGTGATGTCTTAACAAAGTTCGTATAGAAGTTTTTACCTTATTGCGTGTTTCTTTAGTATTATAGCATGATGATTATGATGTTTAAAGTAATGAATCATAATCATCAGTCTGTATAATGCCTCAGTTGAGGAAAAAACTTCATATTTGTATCATGGTTCTTTAAAATTATACAGTGTTAATAAAATGACCGCAAACCCGGAAAACTGTTATTAGAAACTAGTGATAATTACCAATTAAAATTTTTGAAGAAATTCATTCAAATTAAATCTTGTTTAGAAGGTGTTACAAAACACCCTAGTAATTTAAATTTTAGTTGTCTATTTTCGTGATTTCAGTGTTGGTCCTATAGTAATAGATGTTCAGTTAGATGGTCTGAAAAACTCCTATAAAACGTGTAACGTATTTAAGTTTACACCCTGTATAATCTGCGGTGTATTTTATTGAAGAGCATTCATACCGGACTTAGTTGCGGAAGGTTGAAAATATCTCCTCGGTCACCTTGGAAGTACCAAGTGATCTTTTTCAAAAGGTCTCCGATTTGAATCATATAATTAAGTACTTGTTTTGTATATCGTAGTCATGTTTACTACTGACAATTAAATGCAGTAAATATTGTAGGGGACAGGAGTGCGATTTTTGAATCTCATTCGCTGAGTTCAGCAGTTTGAAATGTCAAAATTACTACGAAGATACGCATCTTTCTACTGCTGATTTGACTTTCAAAAATCATACTTCAGGAATGCGATTTTTCAAAAATGGCCATCGCGCGAGCGATGGCAATAGAACAGCGCCTCAGCCAGGAGTGGGCTGAGGCGCTGTTCTATTGCCATCGCTCGCGCGATCATGCGTTCGTCCGACGAAAATCATTGTGCCACTGTGCGTTTAAACTTACTTATATCTGCGGAATATCCTATAGAAGGTCGTGCTATCATGAGATGCGATCGAATTGTTCTTTTTTTATTCAGATATAAGTATGTTTAAACGCACAGTGGCACAATGATTTTCGTCGGACGAACGCATGATAGCGCGAGCGATGGCAATAGGACAGCGCCTGATGGAAAATCATAAAGGAATAGTAACTATTTTAAATTAATTTATCGAACTCTGTCATACCATCATAATCAGCCTATAAACGTCCTGCCGCAGGGCAGAGGCCTGGAGGACGATTGCGCTAATTTAAACCATCCAAGATCAAAACCAATCCAAAAATCCAATCCAATGAATCCAATTAATCCGGTTAATCCAATTTCAATTCTAATCACTTTGTAATTCAATTACTATTCAACTGTGCTCACTTACGTATCGCGCTAAACTTGACTTATTTACTTTGTGACTGACAGCCTTTAACGTCTGAGCGATCTGTAAATAAATGTGGACTAAAAGTTGTGGTTCGCACGCGGTCCAATCTTGTTTCGGTTGCGATTTATTTAGCGTGATTGCTGTCCTGTCCACCACCCGCGCCCAATGCAGATTGGTATACCACACATACGCACCAGAATTTCTTCTGCGGCTTATGCAGGTTTCGCCACGATGTTTTCCTTCAGCGTTTGAGTGCATTCGGTATTCCGTACATAAGTTATAAAAAAAACATACGGGTCGAATTGAGAACCTCCTCCTTTTGTTGAAGTCGGTTAAAAACTCATTAATACATGGAATGTCGTCCGTGCTGACTTGAACCTGGACCCTCATGATTGAGTGTCTATTATTATTATACCTATCCGCAACGTGCCACCGTCTAATCTCACTTCTGATCTTAATGATCAGAAGTGAGATTAGTCGGTGGCCATTGTTAATTTTATTATATGCTATATCTTTTCTTACACCTACATAAACTCATGTCATGACCGTATTTTCGGCGTTAAAGGATGGTCAATATAATGATAGGATCGAACCCGCGATCCTCCGTTTACACTCAGGTAGGTACACTAACCGAAAATAGGACTCAAAACATTGACCTCCCGCAAAACATTCAAAACTAAACTTCTTTTTTATTATTTGGGCCTTGCTTAACAATTACCTTTTCATTTCAAAATTATTGATAAAAACAAGTTTACCGAAACACTTTAAAAAGATAACTACTTATCTCAATAAACTTTAAATGCAAATGTGACCCGTTCGAGCAATCTCATTTAGTTTTTATTGCATTTGGCAACGTCGTCGATATAAAGTACTTAAGTAACTATTTGAAGCAATTTTCTTTAGTTACGCTTAATTAAGATGTCAATGCGGTTTAAGCTAAACTAAAAGAGTATCTAGTAAAGTCTTGTACAATGTTTGGTAAAATCTGTTTGTTATGAAATTATAAGTTTTATGACTAGTGATCGGTAACTATTTTGCGATTCGCGGCACTTTCAGGGTTGGTAAGACGTAGGCTTTTTGTAGCCTTGAGTATTCATTATTATTTTTGCAAATCATGTTCCAACCGGTACGGTGTGCCATTTCAATTATTATACAGTCGAGAGAACGACCAGCTTGACACCTTGGACATCGTACTGCTCTTATGCCGTTTGTACAAAAAGCAACTCTCAAATATCAAGCTTGACGTGAACATGGCTGTATCGTGTATGGGCTAGTTATCTTTGCCTTTGCCGAACGGGAAAAATAAAGCGTGAAAATAAATGTAACTGAGGGCCGTATTAGAGAAACATAAAAGAAAATCTACAAAACATATATCTGTTACACCTGTTGTCACCCCTATAGAGTTTGCCGCGAATTGGACAATAGGTAGGTAGTTACCGATCACTATTTATGACATCAGCATTCAGCAGTCGAGATGGTCATTTAGAATCAATTAATTCTGAACGGAAATTGATCAAGTTATCTAGTCATTTTTGGACCTTGTCATGCCGTTGTTGCGTTAAAAATCAGCCCATATATTTGGGTCTGATTCAGTCAGACATACAGCTGATTTTTTTTCCCGGTTTCATCGTTGGTCCCATAGAGAAAGTTGTTCGGTTTGACGGTCTGATCAATCCTCGAGCGAGTGAGAGAATTTGGGGTGGCCAAATGGGTAACATTGGCTAAATGTAAACGTTACCAAAATTGTTTTTTATCTTTAGTTGATTTGTTTAGTAAAAGAAAACTTGGTTCAGGCAAGTTATCCACAATGGCCAAGATAATTAGAGAAACATTCACCATCATCAGCATCATCATCAGTCTATGTAACATCCCACTGCAGGGCGTAGACCTACCCTCAAGCCCAATTTATATTTCAATAAGTACAGTAGCGAGTTAACTTGCATCATCGGCGAGTTAAGTTGTTATTGTCGTTTGAACGGCAAAAGCCAGTTAAGTAGCAAGTTGTTGATTAAGTTTAGTTGAATAGAACGCGATCCTATGTTTCGACAAGTACAGTGCGAAGTAGGACCCCTCTCCCGCGTCTCCCGCACCCCGCCAGCTTAACTGGCCGGCATGTAGACGGGCGAGTTTAGTACAGTCCATAAGTTTGCACACGCAGCGGCCGCGAACACGTGTTCGTAAACACATTTTCGATGTGTTGTACAAGTAAATACACTATTTACTATACAACATTGGTATTAAATAATTCAACGTCCATTTTCTGGATTAATTATAACAACTGTTTCAGAAGAACAGAACCTAACCGCGCGACTGTCTTCTTCTCGGAACGGCAACTTATGACTACTGAACTTACTAATGTTTGGACGCTACTTACTACTTACTTATTGATACTTAACTGTCCTACTTCTAAACTCGCTACTGTACTTATTGAAATGTAAATCGGGCTTCAGGGAGGGTGTATGCATAGACCATCACTCATTCCCAATGTGGATTGGTAGACTTCACAATGGTAAAGATGTTTCTTACAAAATAAGTTTTGTATTATGTAAAATTTCCATTTATCTTGCAGTTCAATGTCATTCTGACTTTACATATTAGACAGCTATTAAAATATGATTACCATTTTGTTAGACTATCAATACTCAGGTCACTTGGAGTAAAGATAACCTGGAGGGCAATTGCGGTAAATAAATCGCAACTGAACTATGATTGGACCTGCGTGTGCGAAGCTTAGCTTTTTACACACTTGGTATTGCGCTAATCGTGATACAGCTCATGACAGTTGTTAGAGCCGCCGACAGATGGCTCAAATGTTATGTCACGCTCCCCAGCAGAACCACCTTCCAGGATATGGGTCAAAATTTCAGGATAAATTGTACATAATATGTACTAATTTGTACCTCCGTCTGAAAAATTGTACCTTCAGTACTTTTCATGTTTACTACTGACAATTCAATGCAGTAAATATTGTAGGGGACAGGGTATGGAGTTGGTTCTGCTGGGGAGCATGCTCTCTGGCAGAACCACTTACAATAACTGATTACATGAAAAGTACTGAAGGTACAATTTTTCAGACGGAGGTACAAATTAGTACATATTATGTACAATTTATCCTGAAATTATGACCCGCATCCTGGAAGGTGGTTCTGCTGGGGAGCATGACATCAAATCTTGGCTGGCAGGTACCTAGTAAATAAGTCAAGTTTAGCGCGATACGGAATGAAGAATAGAGAAGAGTTGAAAGAGAGTTGTTGAGTTGTTGAGTTGAGTTGTTGTCGGAGTTGAATAGTCATTGAATTGCAATGTGATTACAATTGAAATTGTATTAGGATTGAACTTGGATGTTTTAAATTAGCGCAATCGCACTCCTGCGATTGAAGTGGATGGTTACGTTAAGCGCGATACGGAATTCCGCACATCTGAGTCTTAAATGGCGTGCAATTTGATTACAAGTGAAATAGAAAAAAATTTAAGAGGCTGCCCATAGGAAAACGCTAGCTCGGGCCATATTTTACTGGTTTTTAGAAGCTATCTTCTCGTTATTTGAAAGACATACAAATAATTGAAAAGTGTAGCAATATTCTTCAACATCTCGGCTTTATTTGCTATAGATAATATTTCTTATTTTTCTATAAAATACATATGAAACCTGTGTTCAAAGGAAAGCCTAAATATTGGAAAAAATCTGTATTATGTGCATCTACTTTTTAAGTTGAAGTCACATTTACTTGAAACACACACCTTTGTGTAGACAATATTAAGATCTAAAATTGCTATTTAGCAAATTTTTTTAAGACCAATATTTAATTAGTTATTTCGATAATTGTTAAATTTGGGGCGTTTTCCCTTGGATTAGAAGTCTCCACTGTGACATAATGAAGTACAAGCTAGTCAAAAATAGGTATACCTACTAAAATGACGTAGTTTAGTAGAGGTGAGGTGGCTCTGAAAGAATCAAGGTCGTTCAGTCAGGGAAACCCCTTAAATTAGCACCATCTCGGCCCTCAAATACTGTTAAAATTTTATTATTATTTCAGTAACAATTAATGATCAATCATTTCCTTATTCATTAGTTCATTACCTAACTACTTCTCTATCCGTAAGCATTGAATAATTTGCATTCTGTTACAGTGTTCATTTACAGAGTGTTATATCTTTAGTTATGTTTAATTTTAATGGCTATACCATTTCAAAACACTAAAATAATCGTAGCTTGGCTAAAGCGCATAAGGAATTAAGGACCAAATGAATAACGCCGTATACGTATACGTAGGTATAAGTAATGCAACCATGGTACAATAATATACTGCGCCTGGTCACAGATTATTTAATAGTTACTACGCCTGGTATTCTATTCCGATCACGTGACTGACCACGTGACTGACACAAGTCTACGTCATCATACCCTTTTAACATGTTTAGCGGCCATTTTTTTGTGACGTAGGCTTGTGTCACTCTGGGAATAGAAGATTTTTTTTTTAGACCATGAATGCAACTATTTACCCTAACACCTGTATAGGGTCCTTCTTAACACCCTTTCGGCTTGACAGCAGCTTAGATTAATCACTACATAGTGTAAAACAAAGTCGCTTCCCGCTGTCTGTCTGTCTGTCTGTCCCTATACGGATTTTGATGCGGTTTTTCTTAATAGAAAGAGTGAGGAAGGTTTATATGTATATAATACATGCATATATTATCAGCATTGCACCCGTGCGCAGCCAGGGCGGGTCGCTAGTTCTGTATAAGGTGTTTTTTCCTGTTGAGCTGTCATTTTATCGATCACTTCACGGCCAGTCGTTGGTCGCGAGAAGTAATGAAGCTAGAGTTCAAAAGTTGATTTTTTGAACTTTGGTCAAGGATGGTATTATACAGACCGTTACATTGTAACACAGAAACAACTCTTGTAACAACGCCATAAATATGAAAATTGCTTGATATTCCGGTCGACTTTTTTCTGTCGTTACAACTCTACATGGTGAAATTGATATCAATAGCATCTTTTTTAACTAAGAGTCTACCCATCAAACTGAAGAAATTTTACTATGGCAGCGAACCATCGGAACAACAAAAAAATCAGCTATTCCATACTAAACTGCAATGCCTACTCAACTCGAATGTATGCAACAGCTGATTACCTACGTATTATACAGGGTGAAATTGATATCATTAGCATCCTTTTAAACTAAGAGTCATCAATCTGAACAATTTTTACCATGGGAGCAAACCGATAGGAGCAAAAAAATTATCAGCTGTTGGATACATTCGAGATGAGTAGGCAGTATAGTAAGGAACTGCAGATTTTTTTGTTGTTCCGATCGTTTTGCTCCCATAGTAAAAGTTGTTCAGTTTGATGGGTAGACTCTTAGTTTAAAAGGATGCTAATGATATCAATTTCACCGTGTATAATACGTAAGTAATCTTATTTTAATAAATGGTAGGTATGTTTTTCTGTAAATCTGGAATGTATAGATAGTGCCTACTGCAGCCCCGGGATTATACCTAATGACGAAAAAGGTTACGTACGGTAAAGGGATTTTTTTTCGCGATCATCGCCTTAAAAAAGTGTCAGCATATTAAGACGAGGGACCCTGTATAAAATAGTTACAATTATAAGTATAAAAACATAACCACATATGGGTCAAACAAATCGATATTATAAATAGGAATAAATTTCCACAATAAACAACAAACAAATGCAGTAGGTAAGCAAGTAAAATGTTAACCCCCCGACTGGCCACATGTTCCGGTCGCAATCGTTGCCAATCAGTGATAACGATAAGCGGTCAGGAGGTCGCCATGTTGTTATTTCATTACGCATCTAACCTCATACAAGATACAATACAATACTATACAATACAATACGTGTGTTCTATTCTTGTTATTTTTATTTAAAGTTCGTATTTACCATAATTTAATTCATATACAGGGTGTTTCGGTAAACAGTTGCATCACTTTAAGGGATAAATAAATAAAATAAATAAATATCTTGGACAATGTCACACAAATTATTGTACCCATGATACTGAACAACTTCTCCAAAGAAACCCATAGGAAATTCTTTTTTTTTTCAACTTTTCATACAACGTTCGATCAGCTGATTGCATTTGGTAGGTATGGGAAATCCAACAAATTTTTTGCGAATTTCCTATGCATGTCTTTTTGAAAGTTGTTCAGTATCATGGGTACAATCACCCCTTAAAGTAATGCAACTGTTTACCCTAACACCCTGTAGAATTGATAGAGTCTTTCTTAATATGCCGACGGTTTTATCAAGAACTTTCTCTATGGGACCAACATCGAAATCACGAAAAAAAATCATCTGTTCCATACATTTGGCTCGAGTAGATGCGATGCGATTTCGATGTTGGTGCCATAGAGAAAGTTGTTCAGTTTGATGGTCTGATTATCTCCTTAAAAGTGTCAGCATATTAAGAAGGACCCTATATAAAACTAATTATTTATTTACTGCTGTTCCATACATTAGCAGTTTTTTTCTTTCGCGAATTCAATTTATTCAGCGGATTTCCTATTTTATTTCAGTTTATCGATACAAACAGAATTAAAAAGGAAAACTACTAAAAAATCTACATTCGGAACGTCGATAAAATATCAGCTGTTTACGTAAAAATCTATGCAATAACTGTAATTTCATTACTACACTTTGTGTAGTTAAATAATCAATATTTAATTCGCAGTTAACTCGGTAGGTAATCAACATTTGGAAACTATCCGTCGGAAATAACGATTTCAAAGGAAATCTTAAATGCAGCTTTTTTACGCTGAAAATAAATTAATCAATTATTTTAACTCTGTTTAATTTTAAAGCCCTTTTTTCGGTAGGTTGTATGGATGTTGTGTTGCTGATTATGTTACCTGTCGAAGAGTGTGGAACCGATATGCAATATTTTTTTTTGTAGACTAACTGCTAGTGTAGCTAAGAATAATCTATTTATTACACGTGTAAAACACAACATTAAAAATAATGACAGCGTATATTAAAATCGCAATTCTTCAACTTTTTGTTTTCTTTGCCTTTCATTATACTTATATTTTTTTGAAAATACACTAAAAAAAATTGTAGTAAAATAATTTCTGTGTGTAAAAAGACATGCTCCCCACCCATGCTCATTAGCCTGTCATAATAAATGGTTCTGGGTACAACAGTTCCGGGAAATATACTTGATTCTGTACATATTTACCATGAAACTTCCACCATATTTACCCAGCAAGTTCAACGAAAATTACATTGTTATCGACAGCGTTCCCAATCCAAACAACGGTTGGGACGATTCCTGTGTATAAGGATGGATATGGCTACCCATTACACAATAAGGTATTCAGCGGTAACTGTCTATTGTTTGCTGCGGTTACCTTGGATGGGTCGATAGTTTGTGTACTATTGACTATTTATTGATTTAATTAAAATCTAAGCACCTATTTTCTATCTTGACTTGACTACGTGCTGGTTCTTGGGTAGGTACTACTGGATGTAAACTTAAATCTGAGGGTTAACACATAAGCGCGTCGGCACTGTCGGTTCGGCAGTATTTGTCGATATACAAAGCCGACCCGAAGTAATCACTGCATTTGTTCGGCTTGTGCCGATCGAGTAGTTCGTTCGAGTAGACGCATCATTCGAACATTCATCTGCATACATTTGATTTTACTGCCCGGTTTTGCCGATTGTTCCATCCGGCTTTGCCTGGCCACTGTTATTCCGAGAGATAAGTGTACTTTTTGCAACCATCAGCAGCAAGGCTGATTCAGTGTTTATGGGGTGTAGAGCATCTCTGTGATGGGGATGGACCAGGTCTGTCTGCATAACTCCAGTCGGTTTAGGAGTTACTGATGATTAAAGGTCTGTAAAAAATTAACGATCAACTGCAAGGCTGATCGTATATGTGTTATTGTTGTAGTATGCACTGTAGCTATGTGAACAGTACAAAAACTGACATGGCTCATCAGTCGGTTTAGGAGATACAGCCGTTCAAAGGTCGGAACTTTGACTGGCTGTATCTCCTAAACCGACTGACAGAACTTGTCAGTTTTTGTACTGTTCACATAGCTACAGTGCATACTACAACAATATCATACGATCAGCCGTGCAGCTGATCGTTAATTTTTTACAGACCTTTAATCATCAGTAACTCCTAAACCGACTGGAGTTATGCAGGCAGACCTGGTCCATCCCCATCACAGAGATGCTCTACACCCCATTAACACTGAATCAGCCTTGCTGCTGATGGTTGCAAAAAGTACACTTATCTCTTATACTATGTATTCGTGCTGCAAAGACGAGCGGCTTTTTTCCGAACATTCATCAATCAATCAATCATTTATTTGTCGAAAGTAGGTCTAGTAATTATTACACATATTACTTTTTACCGCCCGGTTGTGCCGATTAATGCCGGCCCGCTTATGTGTATAGCAACCCTTACATACTTAAGAGGGTGCTTTAAACCATCTCGGGATTTGTAACTTTAAGATAATATTAACATAACTCACTTCGACTTGTAGGTAAATTCAGACTAATTAAGCCTTAAACAATATGCCCTATCAATATTGGTAAATGAGTTAAATGATCATCAGAAAAGTGACACATTTGGAATAATAAACACCGGGACGGACTGGTGGCATGGCGGTTATAATAAACTGATGTTGTTTCAGCTGAAGCACGAAACGGCAATTATATTTTAAGAGGCTATTCCGTTTGATGGAATCGCCTTGATATTGTCACGTTGGCTATAAATATTTAAATGCCATTATAAATGTACGTTAAAGATCTTTAGTTTTTATTTAATAAGTGCATTAAAGGGGATCTTTTCATAGATACAGGAGTGCTATTTTTGAAACTCACACTATGAACTCAGCAGTAAAAATTGTTAAAATTACTATGGAGATCTTTCTATACTGCTGATTTGACTTTCAATAATCGCATTCCTGGAGTACGACAGTCAATGATAGAGTGGCGGCCGTTGGAGGGGGAACGGTCAGTGGGCAGACCAGCAGCCAGGTGGTCACGTACGACGAGAGTAGAGTAGTCGGCAAACAGTGGATGAGTATAGCGTGGACCCGTTCCGGTTGGCGTGAAAATGAAGAGGCCTATACCCAGCAGTGGGGTTTACCAGGCTGATGATGATGATATTCAAACTTCGTTTGTGTGGAGCGCGCTAGATAAGTTTAGAATATCACTAAGATGTGATATTATCTCACTATCTTTCTTATCACTTGTTATGTGTGTCAAATAAATACAAAATGCATTTATTTAAACATGATTTGACTAGGTAGTTGTTTTGTAGTCCTACAAAACATACCGGCTATTACTTTTTGTACCTACTTATAATTGAAATAATGAAGAATATCCACCCCCTTCTTTGAATATTTTTTTTATTTAGCCTGGAGTGCGATTTTTGAATCTCATTCGCCGAGTTCAGCAGTTGAAAATGTCAAAATTACTGTGGAGATATGCATCTTTCTACTGCTGATTTGACTTTCAAAAATCGCACTCCTGAAGTATGATTTTTGAATGTCAAATCAGTAGTAGAAAGATGCATATCTCCATAGTTATTTTGCCATTTTGTACTGATGAGTTCAACGTATGAGATTCAAAAATCGCACTCCTGGTTTGTGTCCCATTGCTTGGCAAAATTCATGTCTGTATGGAATGTGGATTGACGAGCCATATCTGCTATTAAAAAAAGGATTCTATGCCCATTTTGTAGGAAATTAGGCTCCTCAATCCATACGCACATCAAAAATCATCCCTATGCAACGCAAACTCAGGCCAACCGTTCAGGAAGGTATCCAGGACATCACTCCATCTTATCTTGGGTCTTCCTCGAGGTCTGCATTCAATCATTATTATACAGGGTGCTAGGGTAAACAGTTGTATTGCTTTAAGGGGTAATTGCACCTATCATCATTCATCATGTTCAGCCCGTATCTACCCACTCCAGGGCATAAGCCTCCTCCCTATTTTGCCATTCTTCTCGGTCCCGTGCCAGTCGCATCCTGGTCTTGCCAATAATTTTCCAGATGTTGTCAACCCACCTGGCTGCCGGAGGACCCACTCCTCTTTTGCCTAATCTCGGCCACCACTCTGTTAAGGCTTTGCTCCACCGGCCATCATTTCGCCTAGCTATGTGCCCTGCCCACCGCCACTTTAAGCGAGCTATTCGGTCCCCGAGACGTCCTGAACCTTAGTTCGACGTCGGATCTCGACGTTTGTGACGTGGTCAAGTAGGGTGATGCCTTTTAAAAATGTTCCCTAAAAAACCAATAGGAAATTAGCTTAAATTTCGACTTTCCATACTATATGCAATCAGTTTGTATACAAAGTTGAAAATATTTGCGAATTTTCTTTATTACGTTCCTTTGAGAAAAATTTTTTTTTTCATCTGCTTCGTTTGCCGATGCTAAAGCTTATAAAAAGATGACATATACCGTCCAATAAAGTAGCTAAAGTTGGTCTTAGAAATTTGCATTTCCATAGCAACTGCTTATACAGCTGGACACAATTTATCTTAAACTAGGTACCTACTTACCTATATCTGTTCTTAATTTTAATTGCATTACATACATTACATTTTGTAGTTAATTAACTAAAAAGATAACGTTTATTCGGTGTTTACTCATTTGGTGCAGATAACAATTGTATAACAGTGCATGTAATGTAGTTAAACTGGCCTTGACCAATCATAATCTCAGTCTTAACTGTGTAGGTATATCAGAATACATTTTGTTGGTAACTAACAATCAATAATTTCAACCATTGATCCTTTTATTAACAAGAGTAATAAAAGAAGAACGACCACTGTCAAACTATTTTTGAAGTCGTATAATACTAAAAGATTGAAGTCTACAGTTAATATTTGTATAGAAAAACTATAGGTTGATTCCACTTACATCGGTAATAATTTATTTTAATAATGAGGAATAAAAGTTATATGTATACAAGTTAATAGTTGTTAAATAAAGCCTTCAGCACAAGCGTCGTCAAAAACAAAGGTACAAAAACAGACATAAATCAGCAACAGGCTTCGTCAAAACAATGAAAACAAAACAGACATAAATCAGCAACATGCTTCGTCAAAACAATGAAATACAAGCTCAGTCAAATAACCCGCCTCTGGTCGATCCCGGCGCAAAGGAGCCCATAATATAATACAAGCAGTGTTGCGTTGCTTTGCGTTGTTAAATTATTTCAGACATTCTTCTTTTAGTGTCAAGACGAAAGTCTTTGACCAGCGCAGTAGCACAGTATAAGAAAGAGTATCTATTACTAGATAGCAGTAGTGTGTGTAACGCAACTGAGACGTGGTCGCTCACTCAAGGACTAAAAAAGGCTGAAAGTCACCCAAAGGGCTATGCTCGGAGTTTCCCTGCAAGATCGAATCCGAAATGAAGAGATTCGCAGAGGATCCAGAGTAGCCGACATAGCTCAAAGAATCTTTAAACTAAAGTAGCAATTGGCGGGGCACATTGCTTGCCAGAACAGGCCGTTAGGGCCGAAGTGTTGTACAGTGGCGACCGCGTACCGTAAAGCGCAGCGTGCGTACACCCCCTACAAGGTGGACTGACTACCTGGTGAAGGCAGCGGGAATCCGTTTGATGAGAGCAGCGCAGGACCGGTCGTTGTGGCGATCTTTGGGCGTAGCCTATGTCCAGCAGTGGACGTATATACGCTGATATGATGATGATGAGGATACAATTTTATGCTAAATTATAATTTTCAGAAGATCGAACATTATTAAAACTGTTATAATTGGTACAAATTCCAAGAGTCTGTCCAAAACTAGTTACTATTCGAAATTTTTTACGTTGAGCCAGTTTAGTCTACATTGAGGTACTTCATTTTTATAATTTCAAAGGTCCTTTGAATCCATATTAAGATTGACCTCGGTAGGTGACTGACTACGTATCAACAAATTGTACAATTCACGTTGCCAAGGTCGATCGCAGCCAGTTTGAACGTCGAAGCACGGAGCGGAGTCTCGACTCGCATGACTGCGTTTTGGATTGGAACGCCGATTAGCACTTTGATATAATATTATTTTGATCTGAACATATTTTATACAGAGTCCTTAATATACCGACGAATTTTCATAGGGATGATCAGACCATCTATCTGAAAAATTTTCTCTATGGGACCATATAATCGAATTACCGAAAAAAAACTGCTGTCTCAAACATTCGGGTTTGCAGTTTTCATTTGAAGTATTTCAAACAATGTAGTATCGGTATCGGTCTAGTTTCGGTATTTCTATTATTTACAAACAAAAATAATCCTTCTTTTTTACTTTCACCGTCTATCTTCGCATCTTCCATCCATCTTTACTGCATAGACACTACCTGTTTGTTTGTTTTCATTCGCCAGTAACTTATGGTCAAACAATATTCAATTATTTACTTTCACCTCTATTAACCTTTATCAAATAAGTATCGGTCGTCGACCTCCAACACTTATGCAGAGGATATACCCGGTTACGGCGCTCCATACACACGATCTGGAAACTAATATGTGTGTCTGTGGTTTGTCAGATTTTTGTTACGTATTGCTACAGCAAAGTAGGTCAAATGGTTGATAAAGTCGGAAGGTGTTTAGTAGAGTTCCTGAAGGTTTTTGCTTCGGTACCCGTCAAAACTACTCCGATTTCGATAATATTTTTTTTTAAATGAAGGTAATTTAAAATACTACAACCTTTACAGTTTAAAAATTGACGCTTTTTTTTTGTATAGAAATCTTTGAGCCAGTGTTACTTTGAAACTATATAACATAACGGAAATCTGATAAACCATAGACAAGGATATTAGTTTCGAGATCGTGTAAAAAAAAAAACATTAAATTTATTTGGTTAATATTCAAAATATAATCAAACTTAGTTTGTATGGAGCGCGCTCATCAAGGTTTATTCGTCAGCCAATCTCAATTAAAATTACCTCAATGTTGTTCTAACATGAATTCGCAAGTTGTGAAGCATATTTTTTTTTTTTTTATTTGTATTTTTTGGGTTACAACTTTTTTACTTGACTGAAAGCGTCAATTTTTAAAGTATAAAGCAAAAAATCTTCGAGGTTGTAGTATTTTAGATTACAGACGTTTTAAAAAAAAAACATGAAAATCAGAGTAGTTTTGACCGGTTCCGAAGCAATAGAACATTTTAAAGCTACAGGTACTCGGTTAGTTACGTACTTTAACCTAGGAACTTTAACATTTGACGACAAACTTCATGCCCCTCTCAACCTCTCATTAATTCATTAACATTATCATGTAATCCCTCTGGTAATAAATCCCTTTATCCTAAAGATTAAGAGCTACATCAAACGTCAAGATCAATCGATTAATTAATTACTCCTGAGTATATTTTTATCTTGTTTTATCAGTACGTGACCGAAACCACGAGATTCTTATTATACCGTCGCGATCCGTCTGCTGCATGATTGATTTACTGCTATCAAACTGTATTTTTTTCCAATTTCAACCTTATGTGTAAAGTCGATTGGGTTTTTGGGTGGTTTTAGGATTGGTAAATAAAGTTGTCTTTGTGAATTGTATTAGGTGAAGACGCACGAGTTTTTTTCTATACTAGTAACTGTGTTGTGGAAGTGAGTGGACGTGATAAATGTTGAGTAATAGTTGAATAGTTTCGTTTTTGGTGTGTTTGAAGTGTAGTGATAGTAATATATAGGTTTGATAGTGCTAGGTGAGTAATTTTTTCGCGATTTAATATGCTGGTCCCATAGATAAAGTTATAGAGTCTAATTGTCTGATCATCCTCTTAAAAAATCGTCGGCATATTAAGTACGACTACGTATAAAGCGTTGTTTTTTTTTTTTGATGAGGCTGCAGGCAATCTTTCTTAGGTCCTTAACTGTTTGTGACATTTCGAATTCACTGATTTTATAAAATGTGATATTTTTATTGAAACGTAAACGTACGTTGTCTTAACTTGTATGTGACGTCACATATTGAGTGTAAACAAAACAGTTATGTAAATGCAGCTAAAGTTGTTACGGAAACTAATGGCTTGTTCTTATCTTATAAGTATTTGATCTTATTTATTTGTTTATATCAGCGCGTATACAGGGTCCTTCTTAATATGCTGACACTTTTTTAAGGCGATGACCAGACTATGAAACTGAACAACTTTCTCTATGGAATCAACATCGAAATCGCGAAAAAAAAAACAGTTGTCCCATACGTTTGGCTCGGAGTAGGTTTGCAGTTTTGTATGGAAGTGATGATTTTTTTTTTCGCGATTTCGATGTTGGTCCCATAGAGGAAGTTGTTCAGTTTGACGGTCTGACCATCCCCTTAAAAAAGTGTCAGCATATTAAGAAGGACCCTATATACGATAGTGCGTTAGTAGCCTCTTTTATTTTAATTTAGTAATACATACAATAATAATATTTGATCTTTTAATTATTAGACTAACCAGACGAAGGCCAAATAATTTATTCAATATAGGAACTTGAAGCCCACTTATTAAATGTCAAATCTTTTTTTCAAGCTACCACCTACCGTTTCCGAACGTGTTGTCGCTGTAGAGGAGATACCGCCAGAAACCCTGTACTCCCCAGTTAAAACAATAAAAAGAAATAATCGTACCCAAAACCAACTAAAAAAACCCTTCTCAAAACTAAAATTACTCGCATCTGGACCCCACTTAATGGCAATTAAAATATTTAACGCTATCACTAATGAAATTAAAAAAATTGAGACAAAGAATTCTTTTGCACAAAAACTAAAAAGCTTCCTCATTTCAAAAAGTTACTACAACCTTAATGATTTTTTCCAGGACAACAATGTTCTAATATTTTAGTCTCTTGACGTTAACGTCGACATCTCTTTTACTTAAACTAATAATTAAGTAGACAATTGTAATGTAATAAAACTTTCAGGCCCTCTGCAATTATATTGCCATGCCCTAACAGGGCGTCACAATAATTTAATAAGATCTTGTGTTACACGTGAGTATGTACTTCATTATTGTGATACTGCAAATAAATACTGAATACTGAATACTGAACTCTTTAAATTCATAAGCATTCATCATCATCATCATCAGCCTATAAACGTCCCACTGCAGGGCACAGGCCTACCCTCAAGGAGGGTGTATGGGCATTAGTCCACCACGCATGCCCAATGCGGGTTTGTAGACTTCACATACACATCAGAATTTCTTCTTCAGTGTATGCAGGTTTCCTCACGATGTTTTCCTTCACCGTTTGAGAGCAGTCGGTTTTACGTACATAAGTTAGAAAAACTCATTGGTACATGGCATGTTGTCCGTGCGGATTCGAACCCGGACCTCCATAATTAGGAGTCCATACCTCTCCGCAACGCGCCACCGACGCTCCTCATAACCATAAGCATTCATACATACAGTTTATTTGATTAAATATTTAATACTATACACTATACAGTATTGTAGTTACTGACACTCTGACCCATGCATTTTGGTACCTATTTTAAATAATGGGCAGCATGGGAAATAAAAGAGCGTCTGGTAGGGCGCATGGACACCGAATTATGGGGGTCCGGTTTCGAATACGCACGGTTAAAATGCCATGCACCAATGAGTTTTTCTAACTTATGAACGTACTACCGAGTACCGACTGCTCTCAAACGGTGAAGGAAAACATCGTGAGGAAACCTGCATACACTGAGGAAGAAATTCTGATGTGTATGTGTGTGTGTGTGAAGTCTACCAATCCGCATTGGGCACGCGTGGTGGACTAATGCCCATACATCCTCCCTGAGGGTAGGCCTGTACCATGCAGTGGGAAGATTATAGGCTGATGATGATGATGATGATTATTAAGCATTTTCCTAAAAATATATCCTTGCCAAAACACGTTATTTTTCTTAGCTATCATTACTCGTCCTAATAGTATAAGAGATAAGTGTACTTTTTGCAACCATCAGCAGCAAGGCTGATTCAGTGTTTATGGGGTGTAGAGCTTCTCTGTGATGGGGATGGACCAGGTCTGCCTGCGTAACTCCAGTCGGTTTAGGAGTTACTGATGATTAAAGGTCTGTAAAAAATTAACGATCAGCTGCAAGGCTGATCGTATGTTATTGTTGTAGTATGCTCTGTAGCTATGTGAACAGTACAAAAACTGTCATGGTTCATCAGTCGGTTTAGGAGATACAGCCATTCAAAGATCGGAACTTTGACTGGCTGTATCTCCTAAACCGACTGACAGAACTTGACAGTTTTTGTACAGTTTTTGTATCTCTCTTAATAAAAGTATTTTAGAAATTGAACTCATTTGAATAATACTTCCGAAGCTTTAGGAAAAACCTGCTACCACGTGCCAAATTATCAAACCATGATTTTTACACCGTTTTTCATTAGATAATCAATATCCATAAGCTCTTTACAATATGCTAGTGTCATAATCATAATCCTTTACTTATATAATCTTGTTATAATCTAGAACGATTTAACCACGTAATAATTCGTGTGATTCCGATAAC
The DNA here is from genome assembly GCA_922987775.1 of Agonopterix subpropinquella. Taxonomy (NCBI): domain Eukaryota; kingdom Metazoa; phylum Arthropoda; class Insecta; order Lepidoptera; family Depressariidae; genus Agonopterix; species Agonopterix subpropinquella. Next base: position 9,870,321 of record OV277713.1, on the reverse strand, counting down.
GCGACCAGACTAAATAATAAAAAGAATTGAAAATGATAATGTAAACATATAAAATAAAATGCGCATAATTGACCCTCGCGTTCGCAATTGACTTTGGCTATAAGCTGAACTTGATTTTAATTTTTAAGGAAAATACGTATGTATTTGTTTTATTTTATGCACGTGTTTGAGACAATTTTTACGAGATCGGAAAAAAAATTGGTTAATTATTCTATTTCTGGAGTGCAATTTACGAAACTCGCACGTTGAACTCATCAGTTCAAAGTCGCAAAATAACTATGGAGAAACGCATCTTTCTACTGCTGATTTAACATTAAAAAATTACAGTCCAGGGGTGCGATTATTGAAAGTCAAATCAGTAGTAGAAACATGCATATTTTATCTCCAATTCTCCATAATAATTTTGACATTTGAAACTGCTGAGATTCAAAAATCGCACTCCTGATCGTTTAGGCGATCCTTTAGGAAGGTCTATGTTCAGCAGTGGACGTCTATCGGCTGAGATTACGATGAACAACATTCTTGATAAATAACGTAGAAGTTAGATGGGGCTTGTTGTTTAGGGCTATTTGAATAGACCTCCAAAAATGGTAGCCTTTATACAAAAAATCTTCATTGTCATCCTGTATACGTTCCACTGCAGGGCCCATGCTTACTCTCAAGTAGCGTGTATGGGCGTTAGTCCACCCTGGGCGGTAGTACCCAATGCGGTGTATTGTGGAATTAATTTCGATTAATAGGTACAAGATAGGTACATACCAACTTTTTTTCAAATTATTTTATATGCGTAGTATATCAATGATACTAATGGTGGACATGGTGGTGTCATTCTTTAGAAGGTATAGTTGGAAATACAACGGAAACAGATGGCTATTTCAAACAGCTTTGTGTGCGGTTCAGTTTATTAATATTAAAACAGAATTTTAATTTGTTACTGAAACTTATCCAAGTGCGTTTTTCTGCGACTCACAGTATTTTATAAATCCTTAGGAGCGGACATCTTCTGCTGATTAAATAAATGAATCCAGTTAGCCATTATAAACATAATGCCAAAAGTAACCTATTGTCTATCTCTAATAGATTTCGAGAAAAAACTATTCAAAGTTGCTCATTTTGTGATTGCTATACAAATAGGAAGGTTTATAGTTTATAGTCTGTATAGCAATCACAAACGGAGTCTTGCTATGTGCATAGCATCACGCGTCACCAAGACGTAACTTTAAATGCAAGTATCACAAAGGTCCCGTGATTTACAACGCTAATTTTTTTTACACGTGTAAAACAAAAGGTTCCTAACAAGATTTGATAAGAAGCAACTGCTGAAATTGTACAAAAATAAAGTAAAAAAATAAAAACAAAAAAACGCATATTTATTAATTACTTCTAGTGGGAGATCTGACCGTAAAATTATGCACCTATTTCTTAGGCGAACGAAATGTGATTCTAGTTTATGCTTAAACACAGGTTAATTCAACGCCACCAAGTTGCCTAGAAAAATCTTGCCGCAAGTATTTTTTCCATTATGATTTGTGGTATAACTTTTTCCACCTGTCTGCTAGGGAAGTAAATGAGGTGCCATCGGAAGGACACCAGTCTAAAGAACTGGAAAAACTAGGGTTGCCACCTCTCAGTCTGCCGCAACTCTAGGGTTGCCAGGTTCAAAAATGACTTCTTTGAACCTGGCAACCCTATAGTTGCGGCAGATTGAGAGGTGGCAACCCTAGTTTTTCCAGTACTTTAAATCAGTCTCCTTCCGATGGCACCTCATTTACGTCCCTAACAGACAGGTGGAAAAAGTTATACCACAAATCATAATGGAAAATATACTTGCGGCAAGATTTTTCCAGGCAACTTGGTGGCGTTGAATTAATCCCTGTGTAAGCATACACTAGAATCACATTTCGTTCGCCTAAGAAATACGTGCATAATTTTACGGTCGGATCTCGGACTATTCGGATCTGTGCATTATTTATGAATGGGAAAAGGCTTACGAAACATGTAATTGTATGCTTTACCTTGCCTATAATAAAATTATGTCACATTGTCAATGAAAAAAGAGATAAGTATTTTTTTTTTGTTTCGAGACCCTCACAAAATGAGCAACTTTGAATAGTGTTTTCTCGAAATCTATTAGAGATAGACCATAGGTTACTTTTGGCATTATGTTTATAATGGCTAACAGAATTCATTTATTTAATCAGCAGAAGATGTCCGCTCCTAAGGATTTATAAAATACTGTGCGACCCTAACGATATTACCAAAAGATGTTCTCTTGTAACAGTTATAAGGTTCATTATATCTTAGTCTACCTGTCTTCCTGTTCACGGTTAAATACTTTTATCCTCTTTACGCACTATTGAGCACTGGCTTCCTTCAATTTAGCTGTCCATAGTAGTAGGCCTTGGTATAGATTACAAAGGGTATCAAATATCAGTCCACCACACTGTCTCTATGCTATCTTTTGTAACATTTGTATTCGAAGCCGAGGCAAAACCTATCGATGGGAAATAAATAAGATATTCTCGTATGACTTGAAAATTCCGTTTGATTTTATGATAAAAAGATACTAATATGTATACAGGTTTTATAAACATGACAACAAAGAAGAATTTATATATTCTACTAGCTTTTCCCCAGAGCCATCGTCCTCGTGGATTTGGGAATACTTCAACACCCCGTTGCACCCCTTCAGGGGTAGATTGTAGAAACATCCTTTCTTAGTGCACAGTGCACACCTATAATCCTCTCTGTAAAACGTATCTCAAAATATCCTTTTTCTAACTTCAATAGTTTAGGCTGTGGTGCGTTGTCTGTCAGACAGAATATTCCGAGAGATAAGTGTACTTTTTGCAACCATCAGCAGCAAGGCTGATTCAGTGTTTATGGGGTGTAGAGCATCTCTGTGATGGGGATGAACCAGGTCTGCCTGCATAACTCCAGTCGGTTTAGGAGTTACTGATGATTAAAGGTCTGTAAAAAATTAACGATCAGCTGCAAAGCTGATCGTATGTTATGGTTGTAGTATGCACTGTAGCTATGTGAACAGTACAAAAACTGACATGGTTCATCAGTAGGTTTAGGAGATACAGCCGTTCAAAGGTCGGAACTTTGACTGGCTGTATCTCCTAAACCGACTGACAGAACTTGACAGTTTTTGTACTGTTCACATAGCTACAGTGCATACTACAACAATATCATACGATCAGCCGTGCAGCTGATCGTGAATTTTTTACAGACCTTTAATTATCAGTAAATCCTAAACCGACTGGAGTTATGCAGGCAGATCTGGTCCATCCCCATCACAGAGATGCTCTAACCCCCATAAACACTGAATCAGCCTTGCTGCTGATGGTTGCAAAAAGTACACTTATCTCTTATACTAGAACTGTTCTATAGGTATGTATATTATACAGGGTGCTAGGGTAAACAGTTGCATTACTTTAAGGGGTAGTTGCACCCATGATACTGAACAACTTTCCCTAAGAAACCTATAGGAAATTCGCAAACAAATTTTTGCACTTTCCATACTAAATGCATTCAACTGATCGAAAGTTTGTATGAAAAGTCGAAAAAAAAATGCGATTTTCCCATAGGTTTCTTAGTATCATGGGTAAAATCACCGCTTATAGTAATGCAACTGTTTACCCTAACACCCTGTAGGTAGCCTATCTTAATCGAGGGATGTATTTATTTACCCCACTGTCCATTAAACATGATGAGGTTACTCTGGCTACCTCCGTGGGAATATAGTCATGATCATATTCGTATGATGCCTATCTCAATCATTGACTTACCAACTACTGGACGTAGGGTCCGCGCTCAAAAGTGTCCGATCCAAAAGAGCACCAAAACGTAAAAAGAGGACTAACTACGCGATAGTCCTCGTTTGATCGGCCGATTAGGCGCACGCGCGGGCGCGAGGCGCGAGCCGTGCCCCGAGATGGGAGAGTAGAATGGAAAAGAATTTCAGCATTTTCAATGTTTTTAGTTGGTTTATATTACTACACGTACTTACGTTTGTGTAGTTTAGTCACGGACACCTTTTTCGAGAAGTTTGTACTAGACCCGCCGTCCATAGTATTCTACGTCAATGAACTGAATCATACCTTTTCTGTCTTTCCAGGATCTTCTAATCGGCCAAAATGTGTCCGATTTGGCCGCTGCACCTGATCATCTTATACCTGCTGGCACTATGCCCCATGTGGGTGCTCTGCCAGGCCCTGCCGAACCTGACGGCTACGTTCCTGCCAGCCGAGGTGCAGCTCAATATGGATTACAAGGAATTCGTCGATGTGACGGTTGAGGGTGAGTTTTTTGTTCATTTGCACGGATGCGCTATAGTCATGTGGCAGGTTTGGCCACTAGCGGTTGTCTTTCGCGCGGTTTGATTATTATTAGACTTAAACATTATATCTTATTCCAATGACGGGTGCCGGTGCGGGAGAAGTCGCGGGAAAAAGCTATTAAGAAGCATTACACCGTTTGTTGTGTTAAGATTTCTCAATCAAGGAAACCTAAAATAAAAATGTTCCTTACCAATTTTATCCACAAGACAAGCCTAAAAGCTATTATTTTTTATACACAACTTTCATCCGCTTTCGGATATACATAGTTAGAAAGGGACATTTTTATTTTAGATAGAAAATGTGTTGAGAAATCTAAAATTTTGTGATGTCCCACTGAACGAGGAAACGCTCTTAAGAGAAGTTTATTCCGAAAGCTCCCAAGCGCGCTGAATACAAAGTTCCGTCCTATTTTCTATATTAACCAATTAAAATGATATAATTTTTTAAACACCATTTAAAAACCATTGTCTGTGCTTTCCATTCATCAGATTTCCTTTTAAACATAATTATATCCTCTAAGTTATTAAAACTAAAATTAGACATATTTCGCGTCGAAATCGCTTTTAGTGATAAGACCGCCCTTTATACCCTTCTTCTTATCGTGTGGGCAGAGATCTGGTGTCAGAGTTTTTTTGTTTTTTTTATACCCTTAGTTACATTCTTTTTTAATTTTGGTGTGAAAATCCTACTTAATATTATAAACGCGAAAGTTTGTAAGTATGGATGGATGTCCGCTTTCACGCAAAAACTGCTGAACGGGTTGTGATGAAATTTGGCATACAGATAGACCATGGCCTGGATTAACACATAGGGTACTTTTTATCCGGGTATCGCAGAAGAAGTCGCGGGCAACAGCTAGTAAAGAATATTTATGTTATTTGTTCCACAGGTCCGCTGCAGGTAGGGGACGAATTGTTAGTAAGGACAAGAGAGGAGCACATAGCTTCAGCCGAATGGAATTCAACGTACCGCTTGACAGAGGAAGAAGCGAATAATAGTCGCTGGCACGGGAAGATCAAAGTTATGGGCAATTTCTTAGGTAAGCACTTATAATTCGGCATGTCAAGTTTTTTTTAGTCTTATTTTATATATTTTGCGGATAGAAGATATCATTAGATATCATTAGTGCTGGGTATGGCAGAAGAAGCATGCAAGTAAAATTAATGCTGTTGAAATGCGTTCCTTGCGAAGTATGTGTGGTGTCACGATGAGAGATAGAGTGAGAAATTGTGTAATGAGAGATCGATGTAAATTGAAAGAAGATGTTGTGACAAGAATAGAGAAAGGTATGCTTCGTTGGTTTGGTCATGTGGAAAGGATGAGTGACAGCAGATGTACGAAAGAGATATATGTTGCTAATGTGAGTGGAAGTGTCGGCAGAGGGCGCCCTCGTAGGACGTATGCTGATCAAATCAGTTGCGTTCTACAAAAAGGGGAGGTGCGGAGTACTCGAAACCGACGGGCATGTATGAAGAGATGTATGGATGTGCATGAGGCAAAAGAGGTATGTAAAGATCGTAGTAAGTGGCGCGCCCTGGTCTCTGCCTACCCCACTGGGAAAGAGGCGTGACGTTATAGATAGATAGATAGATAGAAGATATCATTTTAAAAACTGATTTACTTTTTTTGCTATTCATTGAGTTAATCAATATAAAAGCCTATGCCTAAAACTGGCGCCTTTTTTCTTTTTTTAGCGCGGCCATCAATCAAACTAGAATATTATACTTTAGAATAAAGTTAAAAACAACACTTGTTATTACAAATATCTCGGAACTCAATCCGAACTGAGATATAAAGGCTTGAAGTGCACGTAATGGTAATATTTTCAACTTCAAGCCTTTATATCTCCGTCCGGACTGAGTTTAGGGATATACATGTTAATAAGTTTTGTTTGTTACTTTATTCTGAAATAAAATATTCAAGTTTGGTTGCTGGCCGCGCCAAAAACAACGGCGAAAAATAAGGCGTCAAACTTACATACAAAACCGGCATTGTCTTTTAATTAAAAGAAAATCACGTGCCTTCTCGCTCTTACTCTATGTTAGAATCAGAAACGGGAATAGACCGGTGGCCCGTAGCATACCACCCACAAGCATGTGTAACACAGCTTGTTTATTAATATGCCTGGCCTGTCTTGGCCTTAGGGTCAGTTTTTGACATTATCTCACTGTACAAGAACTAATTTGTAACAACAACGTTCCACAGGTAGAACAGAAGTGGAGATAAAAGCGCAACGCGGGCCTCAAACCGTACCGGTCGTGGGCATCCTGCCGGTTACCGTGCTGAGGCCCGAGAGAGTCATCGACACAATCTTCGTCACCAGTGTCGCCCTCTTTGTGAGTATTGTGACATTATGGCTTACGAGGAAAGACTAGTGCCGTTTAGTCCATACAAACGTACTCCCTTGTTTTCTCCCTGGATAATAACACTAGAGCAAACCAATTTTTTACACACAATCTACAGGGTGAATTTGATATCATTAGAATCCTTTTAAACTAAGAGTCTACCCATCAAACTGAACAACTTTCACTATAGTAGAGGATTCTCTTCATACATTTTGGCTATAATTGTGCGCTTCGGGTTAAAAGCATCAAATTTCTACCATGGATAGGGTGTTCCTTGGTGATCATTTTCAGATGTGGAGGGAAGTCTGATTCGTCCCCTGTGCGCGGGGGGAGGGGGGTGAAGTACGTATCTGGGTCATTGTTTTCATTATTATTTTACGGATCAGTTAATGCTACTAGGGCTTGTGTGGTATCGTTTTCGAGTAAAACAGATACGAGGAATTCATTTTTACTGCATAATAGGCATATTTCCATACAATAAAATAATGTTTTACACGAAAAAGTAAAAACCATTGCCTTGATTTTTTTTTTAAAACATCTATATCTTTGGAAATCTTGATAAATATAAGTAAACAAAATTAAGCAAATAAAGGTTATTTAGTCTAGTTTATAAAAACATATACTTGTTGGACACTTATCATACAACAACTACAAGAAAAAAATTCATTTACGCGTCGAGGTAAAGCAGCATAATTCGTTTACTGCGGATTACGAGTGATGGTTTGGAGGTAAACATAATATGTAACTTTATAATTTCGATAGCAAACGATTATTTGTTGAAAATTAAATAGAAAAATAAATTAGACATAGTCTTAATTGGATATAATAAGAAGCGGCAACAATTTTAAAGGGATATAATTCGGAGCGCGCTCCATACAAACGAAGTCTGGTTATATTTCTAATATTATCCAAGTAAAATAATGAAATTTTACAGAAACAGTCTACAAACTAATATCTATGCTCGCTCTTGAAATACATACATACATAAATTCACGACCATAATCCCTTACGGGGTGGAAACTTTGCTACAACGACCAACAACAATGTTAAGCGTGCAGTGCGTTGTAGCAAGGCTCACTTTGACCATATTGAACATTTCACGTTGAAGGTTTCACGATGAAATGACGTGTCAGGTGATGACAGGGGGCTAATTTCTCGCCCACAAAACACTGCCAAAAACTTTATCACTTAGTCGCCTCGTGCGACACCCACGTGAAGAAATTGGGTAGTCCATCCTAAGCCGGCAGTTTCACAGACAGTCAAAGCTTTAACTAATGCGGTCATACATCAACAATACAAATCTTTCTATTAGGAATTGAGTCCTCACTTATTTCGTTTGAGTTCTTCAAAGGCCCTATTTACTTCAGGCTTAGTGTAAAGATTTCCAAGTGTCCAAAGCCGTTCTTTTCCCCTTGCCTGAAAAGAACCACATACCGTATCATACCGGTTAAACCGATACTTAGTTTTGCAGGCCAGTGTATTGGCCGATACCTGCATTGTGTCAAATTCATTGACACCACCAATTCGTGAATACCCTACCTTGTTATTTATCGAAGCTTGAACCAAAACCGAAAGCAAATCCATAACTCAGAGAGAGCTAATTTACTGAAAAACCCCACCACTAGTAGGTTACTCGTACGATACATAGGTGTCTACGGTTGCATATGATATGATCACTCTTCTACGTCCTTTTGGCATTGAATCTTCCAAGTGTAAAAAGTTACTAGTGTCAGCCTCCTCGGGCGAACATGGGGCCAATTGACTCAAATCTGAGGCAGCGGCAGAACAAAGAATTTTACTCCCATTCGTTGCGTCGATTTCTTTTTCTGTTGCCTCTACACTGGAAGAACTGATTGTTGTGACAAGAATGAGAATAATTCGGTTCTATTTTCATATACTCGAAGAAATAAAATTTCTCTCTTTCTTTCTTATACACTTTTTTTGGGCATTGCATCCGTAGGAGGTACAAGGAAAAGTGTGGCATCTATCTGCTCTCTCATGGCAATTTTGACGCGACAAATCGGAATAATGTTGTTTGTTCATTTGTGTCATTTTGCCTCATGATCACCCGAGCGAGGAGGCTGACACTCGTATATTCTTACATTTTTATAGATGTTGCGTGAAAAGGGGATTAGAATAATGATTCGCACCTCAGTCAAAAAGCCACTTGCTGGCTTTGCGTGGCTTTTTTCAGTAAATTAGCTCTCTCTAAGTTGCTTTTGGTTATAGTTAAAGCTTCCGCTAAATAGTTAGGTATTCATTTCATTTCTTTAGGGATGGACTGGACGAAAGATACAGTCGAATCGCACTCAATTTAGAGTAGACTACTCTTCCCGAGGCAGAAACTATATCTGCAGTGCTAATAATGTCGTGCTGCTTTACAAAAGATGTTGGTAGGTACTGGACGGTGCATTTACACCGCAGCTGCACTCCAAATTCTCAGCGCTATGATTTTAAGCCGGCAATAATTGCCGATTTTCCTATATACTTAACAATTATTAAATGTTTTTTTTTGAGGAGCCTAAGCTCCTAGCGCGCTCCGAATTATATCCTCCTAAGAGGATAGATATAGGAGAGGGAGCGCGCTCCATAAAAACGAAGTCTGGTTATATATTCAATACTAAACAATTAAAGTTAACGAAATTTTTCAAAAACAATTTTTTATTTATATTATTAATTTATTATCAACTAATCTCTATGCTTGTATTGTGCCCGATTTTCTTTCAATGCTAGGGTTAATTTAAGATTTGTATGGAAATCTTTGAGGCACTGTAAGATCGAAACTATACATTTTTACGAAAATCTGAGACAATACGAGCATAGATATTAGTCTGTAGACTGTTTCTGTAAAATTTCATTGAATTTAATTGGATAATATTGGAAATATAACCAGACATCGTTTGTATGGAGCGCGCTCCGAATTATATCCTTTTAAAATTGTTGCCGCTCCTTATTATATCCATTAAAACTATGCTTAATTTATTTTTCTATTTAATTTTCAACAAATAATCGTTTGCTATCGAAATTATAAAGTTACATATTATGTTTACCTCCAAACCATCACTCGTAATCCGCAGTAAACGAATTATGCTGCTTTACCTCGACGCGTAAATGAATTTTTTTCTTGTAGTTGTTGTATGATAAGTGTCCAACAAGTATATGTTTTTATAAACTAGACTAAATAACCTTTATTTGCTTTATTTTGTTTACTTATATTTATCAAGATTTCCAAAGATATAGATGTTTTAAAAAAAAAATCAAGGCAATGGTTTTTACTTTTTCGTGTAAAACATTATTTTATTGTATGGAAATATGCCTATTATGCAGTAAAAATGAATTCCTCGTATCTGTTTTACTCGAAAACGATACCACACAAGCCCTAGTAGCATTAACTGATCCGTAAAAGAATAATGAAAACAATGACCCAGATACGTACTTCACCCCCCTCCCCCCGCGCACAGGGGACGAATCAGACTTCCCTCCACATCTGAAAATGATCACCGAGGAACACCCTATCCATGGTAGAAATTTGATGCTTTTAACCCGAAGCGCACAATTATCGCGGGAAATAGCTCTACTACTATGGGAGCAAACCGATCGGAGCAACAAAATAATCAGCTGTTCCATACTCTGCAATGCGTACGCGACACAAATGTATGCAGCAGCAGATTTTTTTTTTTGCTCCGTTTGGTTTGCTGAACAACTTTCCCTGCTTCATTTCTGGCCCTAAGGCCATAGGTTCAGACGAATATTTTCTATGAGAAACGCGATTGCCCAGCCCTCCGAAAAGTGCGTGCGCATGCCGTATTTTCGATTAAAAAGAGTTAACGAAAGTACTTTTTATAGATTTTTTTATGGTTTCACTAGACCAAAAATCTGAAGTTCTTCTCAGGTGAGAAAAATGGTTAATAATACATGAAAATACGTCATCTTTGTGACGATTTTCTATCGAGTGAAGTAATTCCAATCGTGTATTCAATATATGATTTCACTAGATAAACTATCCAAGAATACTGAGGTATGATTTTGGTTTCGGTAAATTGTATGATTCTAGTCGAAACTTGAAAAATAAAAGATACCTCCAAGGCGTTGTGTCCTACCATAGCGTCTTAAGCCCATCGTCAACAAATCCTTCGAGACGGTTCGCATCCAGGTGGATAATTTATTAATCTTAAAATGTGACTAGATAATTTGTGTGACAATTTCCAACATATTTATTTATAATTATTAATCTGTAATGTTTAAAACGAAAGTCTTCGATCAGTGTGTGTTGCCATTGATGACATAAGGAACAGAGACGTGGTCGTTCACTCAAGGCCTCATAAAAAGGCTGAAAGTCACCCAAAGGGCAATGGAGAGGGCTATGCTCGGAGTTTCCCTGCGAGATCGACTCAGAAATGAAGAGATCCGCAGAAGAACCAAAGTAACTGACATAGCCCAAAGAATTGCTAAACTTAAGTGCCAGTGGGCGGGGCACATTGTTCGCAGAACCGATAGCCGGTGGCGACCGCGTACCGGAAAGCGCAGCGTGGGTAGGCCCCTCACACGGTGGACCGACGACCTGGTGAAGGCGGCGGAAAAACGTTGGATGAGGGCAGCGCAGGACCGGTCGTTATGGCGATCCTTGGGGAGGCCTATGTCCAGCAGTGAAAGAAAGAAAGAAAGAAAGAAAGAAAAATCTTTATTCACCATTAAAGGCACACACGAAACAACAGAGTACATTAATAGAAATAGTAGGTAGGTAGTAGCGGTGTGTCCCGCGACGGTGAATAGGACACGACTCAACGTAGTGCCTTACTTGATAAGCAAGGCGTTGATTTTCTGCCGTGCCTGACAGAGCAGGAGTGCAATTTCCGAATCTCACACTTGGACGTCCATCGGCTGAGATGATGATGATGATGAATGTTAATCTTAATTATTAATCTATAATTTAAATTTTTTTCAGGTGTCGCTTATCTTTATAAACTTCGGCTGCGCGATGCACTGGCCGACCGTGAAGGAGGTGCTCAAGCGACCGATCGGCCCTCTGATCGGCATGTTGGGACAGTTCTTATTCTTGCCTCTCGTAAGTTATATTGTGCTTAAGTTTTGTTGCATTAAATATGATTAAATTCACCTTGACTACCTTACGTCCACCTATCCCCCCTTTTAACGAGGACTGTATCATAATTCGACGACCAATCTTGAATGAACTATGAATGAATCTATTCATAAGCTACTTAAGGCTGGTTTCAGAGTCACGCACTATTTATTTTTATTTATTTTATTTATTAAACAATTACACAGCTTCACAGAGGAACTCCAATACGCTATGTAAGTAATTATACAAATCAAACAAGAATATTAAATTTTCCTCCAACTTAACTTAATCTTACGAATTAGACATTCTCAGAGAAGGTCAGGCATTCTCGTAAACAATCAGACCAGCGGTCAGCAAAAACGTCAAACTGTGGTGAGTGTTGCAGCAGCGTGGTGAGACGTCTGAGGGCGAGCACGAGCGGAGAGTGTTGGTGCGCCGCCGTGCGCGCCGCCGGCACGGCCAGCAGCCGGTGACGACTATGGAAATTGTGCGAAACGCGCGCTTACCGACAGCGTTTCACTGTGAAATGATATATCATACAAAGGCAACATCTAGCTCGTGGCACGCGCGTTCACCAAACGCTCCGGCGCGGCGGTCAGCGTGACTCTGAAAAAGAGTTTGTAAATATGAATTTTAGTTCAATTCAAACGATCGAAGAATGCGGTACATTCCTCGCTACCCCACGCGAACTTCAGAGTCATATCATACAAGCAATTTTTGGAACGATATCGTCGCGATATTCGCGCGATTTTTCTGAGTTGAATCAGTGTCGCGACGGCGGTGCAGTTGCGATGTCATTGCGGTAGCAAATTCGCCTACGCTCATACATCCCTTGTGTAATAATGACTTTCAGTCCGACTAAATAATTACACACATTGAACACTTGTCATTTCATAGAAATGGGAAAATTTAAAAGAAGAGGTAAGCATGTGCGATAATGAGTGAGTGCGAGCGAGACAGGACGCATTTGCTTGCGTTTTATGCCATGATCCTGCCTGAGGTAAGAAATTGGTGGGAGGCAATGAGTGTCCGTACTGTATGTAGTACTAGCATAGACGAAGAATTTTTCGCCTACGCTGGTAGACGGAATGTCAGTGTAACCGGGTATGAGATAGCGATAGTCATAAAATCCTATACAATTTATATGAAGTGACAACCTTGGAGTCAGCTGGAGTCAGTCCAAAAAATTGGTTACGCCGTTAAGGACAGCAATAAGGTAGCGATCTCCTTTTTCAACAAGAGCGAATTTGCTATGTGCATCTCTTATTGAGTGAATATGACAAGACACGTGCTTCCTTCTAGTACCTTCTCTTTCTACGAGTACTAGATTTTTCTTTATTTTTTTTTATTTTATTATTCTTAGGAAGATTTACAGCTTTGATTACATACTAATCACAACTTTAAATAACTGTAAGCTAATTACAAATCTCCACCTATAAATTTCATTTTTTTTTTTCGAAAAACGTGCTTGGTGGTTGGTGTAGTTACAACCAAAATTGTGTTACCTTAAAAATTAACTTAAAAATTAACAATGTGAGATTCAAAATATGCAGTCGCAGTTGGAAAAACAGCTAGCTATTTAAAATAGCCATTCGCTATACTAGTTTTAATGGATTTTGCACTAGAACAAAATAAGTCTATGTTGTGAACAGTCGATTCGTCGTTAAAAGCTTTGCAACTTCGTGGTAGGAACGCGTTTTGCCCATAATTGGTGCCAGAGAAAGGAACATATAAAATCGGACGTTGCCTCAATCCCAAGATGTTGGTCCGGATTGATATGTTGGACAGGATCTCAGAAGAATCGATGGAACCATTAGCGACCTTGACTAGGAAACAGATGTCATTTGCTTTTCGGCGCAATTCGAGTGGCAGAAAGTGATACCGCTTACAGCGATGTGTGTAGTCCGTCGACCTTTGGTGTGCCTTATAGTCTAGAAACCGTAAAAATCGTTTTTGTATTTTTTCTATGCGTTCTTTATACACATCGTACTCTTTCTTATACTGTGATGATTGTAAGACTGCTAATACGTATCATAATCGGTTACAGATATCGTTCGGGCTGGGTTTCCTGATCTTCCCCAACTCGCCGGCCATGCGCCTGGGCATGTTCTTCACGGGAGTCTCTCCTGGCGGCGGAGCCTCCAACATTTGGACATTCATTCTCGGTGGAAATCTCAATCTCTCACTCGCTATGACTACTATTTCTACTCTTGCTTCTCTTGGTGAGTTTATTGTTTTAGTTTATTACTGACCATAATTATATGATCAGGTTTTAATCAGCACGGCTAGCATGCCACCCACGACAAAGCGTTTAAACGAGAAAAGCGTCATGCGCGCTGTTTCTAGCATACGTAAAAGTATAAGGATGGAGGCACATCTCGATTTTTGTCGTTTTCTCGGGGGTGGCATGCGAGGCCTACAGGAGTGCGATTTTTGAACATCACCGGTGACATTGGACTTAACTAAATTTATTCCTGTCACTTTCTAAAATAAGATGGAATAGAAAAGAGACAGAAAACCAACAGCTGACTTTAGTGCTGTCAAAGTGACGTTACACGCCCAAAAACGCCTTAAATAAGATGGCGTACATTATGATGGCATCTTATTTTGGGCGCTTAATTTAGTTAAGTTAAGTCGTGGCACATCATGTCAATCACAATGGCCCCGATTCGTCAGATTTTCGATTCGAGTGAATAGGCTTCTTCTGGGTAAGCTCGGTACATCTTCGACCCCATCTTCGTCCTGAGGACTGGATTGAGGTCAAGAGCAAACCCATCCTTGATTTTTAAAAAAGGCATAAGTATATGCTCACGAGTATATTCCCCGAGGGGGTAGTAGGAGATATTCTGAAACCTCAGAACATCCACGTTTCACTAGTAGTACCGAAACTCTCCAGTGTGACGGGGAGTGAGCCCGTCGCCACTTATAATGGACAGTGGGTACAATACATGCCTCGAACTTGAAGCATGCAGGATTCCTCACGATGTTTTCCTTCACCGAAAAGCCAGCTCCCCTTAAGTCTCCCCCGGAAGTGGGGTGAGGGCTGGGAGTGTCTGTTATGTATTATCATATCAGCCTATGGACGTCCACTGCTGGACATAGGCGTCCCCCAAAAATGGGGGGATTTGCCATAATCGCCACGCTTGGCAGGCGGGTTGGCGATCGCAGTTGGATTGAATGTATACTCAGAGGATGCTGCCCATCCTCCGGTAGATCCCTTAGTCGTCTTTTACGACACCTACGGGAGGGAATGGGGTGGTGCTATTCTTAGCCGACAACACACGGACTATTCTGTTCTGTATGTAGCCTGTAGTTCTACATACAGAACAGAATAGTCTGTGTGTTGTCGGCTTAGCACCGAAGAATAGCACCACCCCATTTCCTCCCATGGGTGTCGTAAAAGGCGACTAAGGGATCTACTGAAGGATGAGCACCCTAGTAATACTTAAGGGGGTGCTTCAGATTCAGACCATGAAACTGAACAACTTTCACTACGGAGCCGACTTCAGAATCGCGAAAAAAAAATCTGCTATCCCATACATTTTAGTCGAGTCGTTACTGCAGTTTTGGATGGGACAGCTGATTTTCTTTTCGCGATTTCGAAGTTGGCTCCGTAGTGAAAGTTGTTCAGTTTCGTGGTCTGAAGCACCCCTTTAAGTATTACTAGGGTGTTTTATTACAGCCTGTATAATACTACATATTACTATCAGTTTAAAATAACAATGTGCATGACCTCGCCTGCAAATGTGACGTCACTCAATCACACGAACTTCACTCGAGTCATTCAAATGATTATTTCCTTTACATAGAGTCTATATTCCTTTAAAACCGAGTGAAGTTATCGAACGGCCCTTCAAGGTCATGCACATTGTTATTTTAAACTGATAGTACCTATTCTGTGTTAATGTGTTAAATACACATTTGTTTTTCTCTTCAGGCTTCATGCCAGCGTGGCTCTTCTCGCTCGGCCAAGTGGTATTCGCGAACGCAAACATAGTGGTGCCATACCGGCGCATCATAACGTTCGTGGTTGGGCTCATAGTGCCGCTGGCCATCGGGCTCGGCATGCAGAAGTGGACGCCGCGGCTCGCCGGCTTCATGGTCCGCATCCTGAAGGGATTCTCCACAACCCTGCTGTTGTTCATCATCATATTCGCCATTGTCACCAATTTGTATATATTCGAGTTGTTCACTTGGGAGGTGAGTGCTTTTACACTACAGGGTCATAGCGTAATTAAAATAATAGTGGGTGCGTTCAGCGGTCGCGGGGGTCTATGCTCGCGCGCTGTGTGGGTGAAGGAGGCTGATTCACCAGCAGTATTGGTACCGCGCGCAGGTAAATTGGTACTGGGACACGCTCCCCCCGGCCCCCGCTCACCGCGCACGATTGGCCTGTCACGACCGCCGAGCGCGCTCATTAGT
This sequence comes from Agonopterix subpropinquella, assembly GCA_922987775.1. Taxonomy (NCBI): domain Eukaryota; kingdom Metazoa; phylum Arthropoda; class Insecta; order Lepidoptera; family Depressariidae; genus Agonopterix; species Agonopterix subpropinquella. The sequence goes on along the minus strand of OV277713.1, from coordinate 9,854,128 downwards.
TTAATTACACTATGACAGGGTGTTTTGGTAAACAATTGTATTACTTAAGGGGTGATTGTACTCACTATACTGAACAACTTTCCCTGAGAAACCTAAAGGAAATTTGCAAAAAAAAAATGGCTTTTCAGTTTTCATACAAACGGCATCAGCTGATTGCATTTAGTATGGAAAGTCCAACAAATTGTTTGCGAATTTCTGATAGGTTTGTTTGGGAAAGTTGTTTAGTATCATGAGTACAATCACCCCTTAAATTAATGCAACTGTTTACCCTACCACCCTGTATACAAGGTGTTAAAAAACTAAAAATAAACATTATGGCTGCGTGTCCACCGTGGACGACCTCCGTCGACGTGATTCCATCTAAACTATTATAAAACTGTAACAGAAATGTCTGTAAATTGAAGATATTTACAAAAAAAAATTATCACCAATTTTTGGATTTTTTGTCCGTCTGTTTGTTTGGGTGTTTGTTTGTTCGAGTATCACGCAAAAACTACTGAACCAATTTTGATGAAACTTTTTTGTTTGATAGCTTATCATCTGACTTAAAATCTGGTATATAATTTATGCGGACGAAGTCGCGGGTAAATGCTCGTATAACATAATCTCGTTTCTCGGTGACGTCCCGATGACGTCGGCGGTGGACAAACAGCCTAAATGATAAAGTTTCTGATACTTCGTTTTTGTTGGACGACTGGCTAACAACCTGTCACCACAATGACACGAGAAAAAAAACAACGGGTTGCACTCCGGGAGTGCCGGCAGAAGTGAAAACTTGAATAATTACGCGCGAATTGTTTTAATTATTAGTATAAAAGTACTATCATTTATATGGTAAAATACGATATTCAGTTATTGCGCTATCGTACACAAACATGACAATTTATATCGCTTAAATGAAACAGCTGGATCAGGCATACATTTCGCCGCGCGGTAGAAAGAGAGGGGGCTTAAACGAATCAGCAGACATTTTCGCTGCGCGGTAGAAAGGGAGGGGGATATGTCTGACCAATTTTCAATCAGGTCAGGTTGACGTCACGGTTCTGACGCGAGTTTTAACATTTTTTACCCATACCAAAAAGTGCACAACGCCGCTAAAGAAGTTTTCACTTCAAAAACGATCAGCGAAAAATCAGAACCATTTGGCCAGCTATCTCATTAACCGTTCATGTCCATTCCAGATTGTAGTAGCAGGTATGGGTATACCCTGGCTCGGCTACTCCGTCGGGTACCTCCTGGCGAGGGTCTTCAAGCAGCCGCACCCCGATGCGCTTGCTATATCCATAGAGACCGGTATACAGAACACCGGCATCTCTATATTCCTGCTCCGTTATGCTCTGCCTCAACCGGAGGCTGATCTGACCACAGGTAAGAAAACCTGACAGAAATTATGAACAAATGAAGATAATAGCAGTTTTGTAAGGCACCTACTGGAATAATACCAGTTTGTCGTTACTGGAATAATACCAGTTTGTCGTTACTGCAATAATACAAGTTTGTTGTTACTGCAATAATACAAGTTTGTTGTTACTGCAATAATACAAGTTTGTTGTTACTGGAATAACACCGGTTAGTTGTTAGTGGAATAATACACGTTTGTTGTTACTGGAATAAACAAGTTTGTTGTTACTGGAATAACGCCAGTTAGTTGTTACTTGAATAACACACGTTTGTTGTTACTGGAATAATACAACTATGTTGTTACCGCAATAGTACAACTTTGTTTTTACCGCAATGGTACAACTTTGTTGTTACTGCAATAATACAACTTTGTTGTTACTGCAATTACGATATAGTTTTTAGGTATCCCTAATTTCGAATCAATCTTTTTTGTATTTTTTTGTCGGTGTGTTTGTTCGTTCGAGCATCACGCAAAAACTACTGAACCGATTTTGATGAAACTTTTTTTGTTTGATAGCTTATGATTTTAATTAAAATCTGGTATATAATTTTGCGGACGAAATTGCGGTAAAACTCTACTTTTATTATATTTTTCCAGTGGTACCAGTAGCGGTTGCCATAATGACGCCGATTCCGATGACGGCCATTTATATCTACCAGAAGGTCAAGGGTTGGTGAGTAACATGCATTATCCACTGCTTTTGAAGGTTTCCTTCGATGTTGTAGTTATTGAAGTGTGATACTAAATAGTTGTTGACTTCTTTATAAAAGGTGTCATAGAAAAGCTTAAGAGCCCTATTACAAGCTCAGTGGCGCCCTCATCACATTAATAAAGATTTCTCAATAAAGAAACCCAAAATTAAAAAAGTGCTACTCCAATAAACTACAAAAGCCTTCAAGCTATTGTTATACAATACTTTTATAGGTTTTTCATAGGTCTAAACATACAAAGGACAACCGCCGCTCTCCCTTGAAAAAATACCTTTAAATGTATAGAAGTTTTGTTTGACTGAAGTCAAATGTGTAATAAATTGAGGTTTTATAAAAACGACTCAGATAGTATCATTTATTTTTATTTAACGAGTTATTTAATCATTTATTATTAATAAATTATAAAAAAGCAGCAACCCCAACATGGCTGTCAATGGCCTCGATTCGGAGTGTACCACGACTAAACTAAACTAAATGTATTCCTGTCACTTTCTAAAATAAAATTAAGAAAAGAGACAGAAAACCAACAGCTGACTTTAGTGCTGTCAAAGTGACGTTAAATGCGCAAAATAAGATGCCATCATAATGTACGCCATCTTATTTAAGTCGTTTTTGGGCGTTTAACGTCACTTTGACAGCACTAAAGTCAGCTGTTGGTTTTCTGTCTCTTTTCTTAATCTTATTTTAGAAAGTGACAGGAATACATTTAGTTTAGTTTAGTCGTGGTACACTCCGAATCGAGGCCAATGTTGTTTAGTAGGAGGAGGTAGGAGGTGTTGCAAGCACAATGTTTTTTTCATATAAAAATGATAAAAACTAATAAATCATCATAAAATAAACTAATGCCTGCAGTTAGTTTCTAGTGTTCCATAGTCCATAATAAAAATAGAAGGACGGTTATACATTTTTGGGTATTATGTGTCAGATGTCCTTTAAAAAAGAAAAAAAAAACGGCCGCTATTATTTTTATTTCGAAATTAGCTATAAGTGGAATGTTTAGAACCTATAAAAGTATTGTAAAACAATAGCTTGAAAGCTTTTTTTTAGTTTATAGGAGTAGCACTTTCTTAATTTAGGCTATACGGAGGTCGTGGGTTCGATTCCCACGGGGGACACCTAGTGATATGTCACTTTGTGCGTTTTTCCCCAGTTGGTTAGGACATTGCAGGCTGAATCACCTGATTGTCTGAAAAGAAAAGTGATTCCGTGCTTCGGATGGCACGTTAAGCCGTTGGTCCCGGCTACTATCTCTAGTGGTAGTAGTCGTTACATAAAAACCACGTCAGAGGCCGAAAGGCGGTCTGAAAAAACTCTGACACCAGGGCTCTGCCCACACGATAAGAAGAAGAAGAAGAATTTAGGCTTTCTTTATTGAGAAATCTTTATTATTGTGACGAGGGCGCCACTGAGCTTGTAATAGGCCTCTTAAAATTCGTATTTAGTACAAATTAAAATCTTATTGAATTATTTCTCTAAAACTCTGGAACCTGGATCTTTCTAGGACACCTAAGTTACTTTATCTAAAAGCATGGACTTTTTATTAATTTTCAAATACCTTGATGACTGTTTTCTATAGATCGATCTCTACGCAGTACGCTGAGTTCTTTACGCAGTTATGCTTGGATTTTTTTTTCTATCCAAATAAAGATAAAATAAATATTTAAAGCCATGCGAAGCTAGAAATATTTGGGATTATTTTGTTTTGTGTCGTTTTTTTTTTTGCGAAGCATTTAAATGCTTTAAAATGTTGGTTACATTAAGTTCCATTGGGTTTCCATACCAAAGAACGTATTGTCCGCCTAAGGGAGTTTATTTGTATATTCCTGTATGAAACAGGGGTGGGCAATTTTACCGCTTTTCATACCTACATCAGTTACATGGCAAACTCGCGCGTTATTTCTCTTTCAAAAAAAGCAAGAGAATGGGCGTGGAATAACACGTGTGTGTGATGCATAGAGATCGGATATTCGGATGCATATTTACCTAAACTTCATTTTTCACAAGAATAATGTGAACTCGTCTTACTTCGTTTATTTTATGAAACAATCCCAGGATCGTTCTGAAGCTAAAAGATTTATCGGCATACAAAATATCGTAGAACTTGGATATTTGAACAACATTGTCAGAGTTTTTAAGTTGTCAGAGTTGTTCCTAATGTCCAATTTGTTCATGTTGTCGGAAGTAGGTTATATCATAGTGGTGTGACTACCTACGAGGATCAGTATGACAAAACAGTGCCGGTGGCCCGATTTTTTTAAATATCTTTATTCAGAAAGGCATATCCATAGCCTGTTTTCGTGGCGAAAAAAGTGAAGTTTAGGTAAATATGCATCCGATTATCTGATCTCTAGTTATGCATCATGCTAGGCAGTCTGATTATCAAATACCACTCAAAACCGCTGAACCGTTAAGTAAGGTTTTCGCTTTGCGTCAATGTTCCATTTATGAATCATGAAACATTAAATCTGGCCCAAAATTTTCAATTTTTTTTTTGTTATTTGGCGACAATCTAAAAAAATATATTTTGTTTTATTTTCATATAAACATTTACTACATGAACATCATTTCCATATCGATTCGTCGTCATAGTTTCCAAGGTACGTCCGAAAATTTGTCCGACTTGGGAAAATTAGGTGGCGGGTTTCACGGGATTGTGTTTTTAGCTTTTTGTCACATCGGGATTCTGAATTTATTAATCGCATGGGTTTTTTGCATGTCAGCTTATTCCTACATTTATCGATGTAGATCCCACTACGCTGGTCAATGGCTACTTTATGCCAACGGTATTAGGATGAAAATTGAATGTTTTAAACTCCGTATGCTCAGTTTAGGCTTAGCCGAAGTTTACATTCAATTATCAATCTTAATACATTGACACACAGATTATTGACTAAGGATCCTACGACGATAAATGTCAATAGTTTAGTCAGGTTTTGTTGAAATGTTTTTGTACAAACCGATATTTTTTACACTGGTTTAATTTTGTTCTTGAGTTTCATACTTGAACGGAACTTAGAGACTATCTCATGATTTTGAGGAAAACCTATAAATCCTGATGGGTTTATATTATCTACTAAAGCAAATTAAAAGGTGTAAAAATATCGGTTTTACTGCTTATTATATAGTTTTCGTATCAATAATTCTATGTATTTTTGGTATTAAAAGTGCCTAATATATAATTTTAGATTGCCTTTGCATTATACAGAGTGTAACAAAACACCCTTTTAATACTTAAGGGAGTGCTTCAGACCATCAAACTAAACAACTTTCACTATGGAGCCAACATCGAGAAAAAGCTGTCACATACATTTGAGTCGACCTGGTACTGCAGTTTTGTATGGGGCAGCTGTTTTTTTCGGTGTTGGGTCCATAGTAAAAGTTATTCAGAGTGATGGTCTGAAGCACCCCCTTAAGAATTACTAAGGTGTTTTGTTACACCTTGTGTAGCAGATATGAACTGCACAAAGGTGCACGCCTAAAGAGACGTCTTAAAAAGTACAGAATTTGTTTTTCTGTTTTATGATACGAAAACTTAAATAAGGAGGTAAGTATACCGCCGCGCCGGAAAATTTAAGTGTTTTCGTAGTAAATCAAGGGTGTATGCTTATCTTATCGTCACGCATGTTATCTTCTGTCAATATAACCTGAGTCAATAAATTGTGTATAGCCAGTGATTAGAATTCATTATTGGTCTACCAACAACTTCAACATGCTTGAATACGGCATTTTTATACGCAATTATTAGACTATTTTCTTTTGAACAGGGTTCGAAATTATCAAGATAATTATTTTCTTTGATAATTATCATGATAATTATCGGATAATTATCAGATAATTATCGGATAATTATCATATAATTATTGGATAATTATCAGATACTTATCGGATAATTATCCAAGCTGAATCTTATTTTTGAGTAAAATTTCTAACTAAAAGATCTAAAATTGCTGTTTTTGTTTTAATACACTTGTATCCAAACCACCAGCTCGCAGTCTTCGGCATTATCGTTTCGTATCACTAAGAATAACAAATAATTGAGAAAAACAACAGAAAACAGTGAGACAAATTATTTAGTGACTGTGAGCTTCGTTTTTTCGCGAATCGTGATCGGATCATGATCAGATACAGACACATGTCGTGACATTGCTAGGGTCAGCTTTTAGTTTTTTCAAAAATTTTATAATTATCAAGATAATAATTATCGTAACGTATAATTATCGAAATAATTATCAACGTATAATTATCAAGATAATTATCACTTCGAACCCTGCTTTTGAATTAGGTTTATGTAAGCAGTGCTCGCTTGCAGCGTGCATCCTTCATCATCGGCCTATCATCGTCCACTGCAGAACATAGCCGCGCCACAAAACTCTACCCTCTGCCTTCCTCATCCAGTCGCTCCCTGCTACCTTTTCAGGTCGTCGGTCCAGCTGGCCGCGGAGCGTCCCTCCTGACGTGCACTCCTTACATAAAACTAATTCACTATCTCTCCCACATTTGATTACTGCAATTATGAAACCAACCCTTAAATCAGCAAAACAAGCGTGTTTGTTTGTATAGACATAATATGACATATATTATGTCGTAGTCGGATCAAAGAATTAGCCAGATCGTGATCTGCCTGGGCAATACTGGGCATTTCGTGATACACCGCCATTTCATGATGTGACCCAACACGCGCCATATCATTCAACGCTAATCGTTTGACGATTTGCCCAGCCATGCTCGGGCATATCATGATGTGGCGAAGTTTTAGTTGGGAATATCGACTAATAGATTGATCTCGTCAATCTGCCAGACTTTCTGTAAAAGACACATCGTGATTTGGCTAATTTTACGATCGGACTACGACATTTATATTGGTTAATCTAATCACTCGCAAAACACAGTATTGATAAGGAATATTAAATTTTAATACTGATTTACTTTACGATGCAATGCGTGAAACAAATCAAATTGCAGATTGATTATGAAACATTGGCAATAAAAAAATAAAAATATTCACTCATATCATATAAAATATTATTATTCACTCTGATTTATACAATAATTTATAAAATAATATCTTACATAAAGTTTATATGAACGAGGCAATCTTTTAATCATTTGAGCTATTTATCTATCTATACCAAATCTATATTTATTAAATAGTTCCGTGACTGACTGACAGACTGACTGAATACTGGCTGGCATCATCCCAAATAAAATAATAATAATAAACAACTCACGGCCTAAACCTGAAGATAGAAAATGTTTATACATATTTTACATAGGATGTAGGTGTGCACTAAATTAGGATTTTGTATAATCAACCCCTAAAAGGTGCAACGAGGTGCAAGTTTTACAAAATCCATGCTGACGAAGTCGCGGGTAGAAGCTAGTAAATATTTATTTATTAAGCACAAATACACATAAAAAATACAGAAAAAACAAATACACATAAAAGCACCCACCCGAGGCAGCGGTCCAAGGAGGCTGGCCGCATTACCTCTTTGAATGGCCAAACTAACCCTTTGGGCAAAATAGCTTCCAGCCCTCCTCCAGCTAGTAAATTAATGTTACTCTTATTTTGTTATGTAGGTTCAGATTTAACATAGTAGGTACTAGTAAAGAAATAAACATTATCACATGAACACGGGTTAAATCATTATCAACACAGAAATTTTTTTTTTTGTACAATTTCCTGCTCAACTTTGTTGTACTTAAACTCTATCAGGCATAGTATGTTTCATCGACCACATAATTAACTAACGTAACTTCTTATACAGGGTGTAAGTGACAGCCTAGCAAATACTGAAACGGTGAACTCAGACCATCAAACTGAACAACTTTCACTAAGGTTGATTATCTGAGTTCACCGTTTCAGTATTTGCTAGGCTGTCACTTACACTCTGTATATTCCGTCACGTAACACTTTACCAATAAATACCATTATTTAATGTAGGGGAAAAATGAACGAGATGATCCCCTTAACACTTTAACTGCTGACGACCTACGTCGTAGGCCAGCGGCATATGGGTCGCAGTGCGCACGACTCAAACCTTGAGTCAGAATTGTATAGCATTCCACAGTGTTAGCGGCGACAGTGTTAAGGGAGAATGCTCGTAGGCAAGATGATTTTAAACTAGGGGAGTTTGGGAAATTTTTGGGTTTTAGTTTTGGTATAATTAAATGAAAAGAACAACTCTTTTTAAAGTTAAAAATGTCTTTACTTTCAAGGGATCATCGTACACCTTTCCCCTAGTGTAACCTCACTTTGCACAAAACATTTTTTTAAATAAAACAAATTTCATAATTAATCTGCAATCTCTTGCCTACTCTTTAAATAACTACGAAAACAAACATTAAACATTAAAAGCTGTGCTTTAACGTCCAATTTCGCTTACAGCATCGTCAACAGAAACCAGCACAAAAAAATCCTTGAAGAAGACGTCACACCAGTATCCGAAACACCCGAGCCCGTCATCTCAACCATTGATGTCAACAACACCAAGTAAGGCAGTCTAAACTGCTTTCTACTGGTTATTTGTTAACTTTTGTAGTGTTTTTAGGAAAATACTTTGATAAAGAACTAGGTAGTAAGTCTCTAATACCAGTTGGCAAAGCTCTTCCGCGATGGTAGGTTAAAGCACGTTAATCTCGATAGAAGAACAGAGAAGAAAGAACTGTATAATGTATTTCTGGGTCAAATTAAAATAAAAGCACAGACCCTGTCCAAACTAGTGAAACAATTATGTTCTGAAAAATTGTTTCTGTACGGCAAACGTATCACATAGTCTTGAAAATAATTCCTTTTTTTTCGTTAATGCCATAAGTGGACCAAACTCTAAAACCTAAACATTTTAAATGCCATTTTGACATAGAATTATAAAACATCGTTCAAAATGAATATGTACAAATTAACTGCCAGATTTGTAGCAGTTTCGAGCGTAACGTTCGATTGAGAGATACACACAATATGTTCACGCCCATATCCCATTGGGGTAGGCAGAGACAATAGATCGCCACATGCTACGATTCTGACGTATATCTCTCGCGTCTTCAATATTTATAATTATCGTTTAGTTCGACACTAATTGGACAATATAAATTAGTTTATCTTTTCACAAAGTTTCACTGGTGGAATCGCAATTTATTTATATATTTATTCCGGCTTGGCTAATTTGTTTATACCAGCTCTTGACGCAGCAGGATTAGATTCATAATAATATTATTTATTACATACATATTTCTTACGAACACTACAAAAGTTTGATTTATAATAAGAGATCTTGATTCTGGTGTATTTTTAACAGTTGTATAACAATAACTACTAAATGTTACTATACAAATACATAGTTATTACAAAAATTTGTTCGAACTATACAAATACTATACAGCTGTATTACTTAAATATTTTTTGAACAATGTATTTGTAAATGCGTTCGTACGCTACTTTATGGAGATGTATTAATTTTATTTTTTATTTATATACAGTGGCATGGGCCTTTATATGTTTTGGCATCGCAACTGTGCAAGAATAATATCATCTTTATACGATATGGTTTTAAAAATTATTATTTTCTTAAAGAAGATATTGTTGAGAATTTAATGTCACTCACTTTAACGTCTTGAGGCACTGAAACAGCGACGGCTTGCCTATAAACGCGTTAGTCACAATTTATTTAAACAATAGTAGTATACTTGACACCTAAACAGAAATAAGGCGAATCTAAAAACGTGATTCCCTCCTGCTACGTCTACTGGAATTATTTCAGTCTAATCATTTCCCAAGCAACCCAAACTATAGATTTTTTATTTCGAAGCAGGAAGCTGATACAGGTATTGGTTCGGAGAAATACTAAAATTATAATATTTGTTTATCTTCATAAAGTTGGAGGCCAGGATTTTAATCACCCCCAGAGACAAAACCTAAATACAATCGCGCTACGATAGGTACACTAATACGAGATGTGGCGATGTGTGCATGACATTTCACCAACGAGTTCACCTACACGGCCGCCCGTGTACAAAATATGTCTGACAAACTGGGCGTAACTATTAAATAATCTGTGACTGGGCGAGCGCGTGACGTCAACATTTTGTGCGGACGCTTGCTGCAAAGCAAAGCTCAGAAGTGACCGTTACTCCATAGAATACAAAAAATTCGAAAACCATTTCCTTTTTATTTTAACACTTAATTTTACCTACACACGGAAATATAAATGAAAACAGCATAATAGACAATTACAAAGGGCGAGCTTATCACTAAAGGGATTTATTTCCAGCAAACCCGTTAACCATTGACTTACACTCTAACGATAGACAAGCACGTTCATAGTAAAAAGTAGTGATTACTTGCTCAGTGCTTGCCATCATAATGTACGCCATCTTATTTAAGGCGTTTTTGGGCGTGTAACGTCACTTTGACAGCACTAAAGTCAGCTGTTGGTTTTCTGTCTCTTTTCTTAATCTTATTTTAGAAAGTGACAGGAATAAATTTAGTTAATTTGTGGCACAGTCCGAATCGGGGCCATTACCGTCTGTCATTACCATTAGTACGAAGTGAACTAAGTAACATCAATGCGATGCGGGAACCGTATTCCAGTGTAACATGCAGTTCCTACTGATCGCCTTATCTAGTACTGGTACATTAATATCGTTGCCAAAAAACAATCGTGTGGAAGCTATGCCACACCCCGGACACTGCTTACAAAAAACATAAATTAACAAGATGACGTCAGCACATGCAAAACGGAGTCTAGGGCGGCAATAACTTTAGCTGCGTGCGGTACAATGACATTTTCGTAAATAAAACGCTTTGACACACTTTTATTCAAAAAGAGTTTTTGTGTCATTATTTTATTCAGGGTACCATAATACAGTCCCCTTCAAAGGCAACGGAACAAAGGCGATTTTGTTAGTAAAATAGGTAAATTCCAAAATAAAACTATTATCTGTAGCTACCGAACAAGAAACCAGTCTTGGAAAAACGTAGGACTTAAAGTAAAGTACTATCCTTTTTTGCAAATTACGGTAACTCAGTTGTTGTTGGTATGAAATGCAATATAATTTTGAGGGACGGTAACGCAGTGGTTATTTTGCTGAAAAAACATCAATAAATGTAAGAAGTAGCAAGAAAACGTCAATGCAAATGTCTTTAATGATTACTATAAACAATAATGAACAAAAATCTGCATAAAACGGTAAAAAAAGACTTATAGAATCTTTACAATAAAAGAAAATAAAATTTTATCCAAATTGTACCCTGAATAAAATAATGGCCCTTTTATCCTTCGTCCTGAGATTATATTATCTTTGTTTCGAAAACATATTCTAGCGTGTCAATTCTGGTGTCAATTTATGCTACTAGTAACTGCCGAGGTAATCAGAGGGCAATAGAGGGGGTGAGGTAAAAAGTTTGTGGGAAGCAGGGAGTACTACTGTATGCAGTAATAGTGGTAATAGATACTCTTTCTTATTCTGTGGCTATGTTATGCTGTTTTCAAGGCGTTAATAGTGAGTGATAATGATAATAACATACGATGGTTGTTGTATCGAAAAGTCGTATTTGTCTAAATTTGTTTTCTTTATTGTCTGCACTAGCAGGGTATTTGGCATTCCTATATTGTCACTGTTATGTGACGTAGTCGGGAAGAATTATTTTTCACCTATAAAATTGTATGTCACCATTTTTACACTGCCTATTTTACTGTCAAACTTAGATCAGGCACTTTAATACATAAACTCACGACCATAACTCCTTTTGTTGTGGTCAGAATCTTTGCTATAACTGCCAATTATCTTTTGAATTGATATGATGAATAGTGCCTGAGTTGAGACCAATATATAAAATTGTACACAAAGGGTAAGGGACTAAATGTTTTGAATTTATTCAACAAAAATCTCTGTAATTGTTGTATTTTCCATTTTTAACGCATTAGTGATTTATTAGATTCCACAAATGTTAGCTGCTTTTATTAGTTTGTAGTTAAATGGAAATAAAGTGCGCTGCGCTTATCACCGCAACGAAAAAATATACTTAATAGGATATTTGCTTACATGAAATATATTGTTATCTTCTCATTATACAAAAACGTTAGAAAATAACGCTAGACTCAAATTTTCAGTCATTATTTAGATTGAATATTATTTTGAAATATCAGATTAAACTATGAAAAGTAATGAAATGTAGATGACGTCACAATAAGCGATGTGACGTCCAATAAAAGAGTTGCTAATTTGACTAGTTGGCAAATAGCCTATACAAGGCAAGATATAACCTTCAATATCTTGTTCGATAATTCTAAAACAATATAGACCTGTTAAGAATAAGTAAACAGTAAGGAAATGTTGTATCGACAAATCGTTATCTGTGATTATGATAAATCATAGATTTACGACATTGAATAATTATGTAGGTACTTATACTATAGAACAGGCGACGCGAACAATATCTGGGCAACTGGGAACGTCGCGTTTCGACAACCGCCTGGCACAGACTAAGTAAGCATACGCCATTTGGCCCAACAATCGTCTCGAGATGCCCGCCTCAATTATTTTCGACATAATTTTCGATAGTATTTTCGGTTTGGAGGTTAACATTTTGTTGATGCCTTAAGACTTCTATTGGATTGATACATAGGTAGCCACGACATTCGTCAAATTTTTCTTTCGTCAAATTCTTGTTTCGTCAAATACTACATTCGTCAAGTCCTTGTTTCGTCAAATAAATGTAAATCACCAATACATCTATCGAGTTATTAACGCAGCGCGCAATTTCCATATAGGTGATGAGATCTCGGACTACTTGTCTGTCAGTCAGTTTTCACATGACTGGTTTTATAGGTGAAACAGATGTGAGGAAAGGCTGTTATTTATGTATGAGATCAGTATTCGTTAAGTTATCTGGAAGATCAATTATTTTATTAAGTTAATTACAAACTTTTTCAAACATTATCTTTATTTTATTTATTTCCTGAAAACGGTGTGGCTAGCATGGCAGCGCGACACTCGAGAACTTTTCAACCCCATCGGCCATGTCGGCTACTGTACTGTAATAAATATTACAGGCTTAGCTTAGGCACAGGTCAGTAAAAAAGTTCCTTCACCCTATGGACCATATCACACAAGAGATTTGTGAACGCAGGCGTTGCAGGCATTTCTGAGATCAATAACTAATTGTCGCGGCGATAACGCTCAGTCAACGCCAAAATAACGGGGATATATTATTTGCGATAGGCGACATCGCCTATGCTCAAAAATCGCTTGTGTGTTAAACACTCGGTTGCAGCATAGAGAAACACGTACTCCAGGCGTTGACAGGAGACCAAGAATTTGAAGCTTCTTGCAGGAGACACGTTTTTCTCTATGAATTGCAGAAACGTTCATTAGAGTTAATCCTCCATTAAATCTCTTGCTAGCTTTTACTACCTACGTCAACAAGACAAAAAGTGTCAGCAAGAGATTTAATGGAGGATTAACTTTAATGATCGTTTCTGCAACTTACACTAAGTCTTAATTAATAGACCGAGATCCGACCGTAAAATTATGCACCTGTTTCTTAGGCGAACGAAATGTGATTCTAGTGTATTTTTGAACCTGGCAACCCCATAGATGCGGCAGATTGAGAGGTGGCAACGATAGTTTTTCCAGTAGTCAGTCTCCTTCCTATGGCAATTCATTTGCTTCCCAAAAAGTTATACGTTAAAAGTTATACTTACCAAAAATCATAATGGAAAAAGTACTTGCGACAAGATTTTTTTAGGCAACTTGGCGGCGTTGCTTTAACCCCTGTGTACATACACTAGAATCACATTTCGTTCGCCTAAGAAATAGGTACATAATTTTACGGTCGGATCTCGGACTATAAGTTCACAATATCTTTAGCCCAAAAAAAGTCTCATGACTCTTTGGTCTCATGGCATTCCGAATTCAAAAGATCTCTAGACACAACTATAAACACTTCAGTGTCAAATGTCAAATCCAATCCAAAAATCAAATCAAAACCTTATCAAAACACCATGTTCCTCGAATCCATAGTAGCTTATCTATGCTCGAATCATAATGAATAGCAAATAAATTCAACCGAAAATGAAATAACCCGGATGTGACCTACCATCTACCATCATAACTAGTTATAACTCTCTGAATAGCTAGCTTTATCAACATGGGTAAGCCAAAGTACGAGTTCCCAACGTCCACCTTCCCATACAAAATATCTAGAAGGCTAAACGTGCTAAGCGTACCTCGGAAGTACATTATAGATACGGGAGAAGGTATGCCTGCATTGAGCCCGTGCGGGATCAGGAATTCAGCTCTGAAAGGCCACATAACTGACAGAGTTAATGATGCTGCCTGGCCTTATATACGGTAAGTGTAAATCAGTTATGAGTTTATTCCGATAGCTCTGGAGCGCGCTACATACAAACGAAGTTCAGTCCTATTTTCTATATTAACCAATTAGATAAAGTCAATAAATTTTTTTAGACACGATCTAGAGACCAATATCTGTGCTTTACTTTTGTGAGATTTCAATTTAATGACTTTAATAGAATCAAACTTCGTTTGTATGGAGCGGGCCAACGGTAATATCCCCCTAATTATTCATACTAATATTATTAAATGCTAAAGTAACTCTGTTTATCTTACCTTTTCACACAAAATCGCTGAAGAGATTTCGATAAAATCTGGCAAGGATATACTTAGATTGCATGAACACTGACGAAAGACAACCTTTTGACCCAAAAAAAAAACGGTTAAAAGGGTAAAAAAATAGGGGATGAATGTTGTGCATGGGGAACCCATCACTTCTCAAATTAGGGACACGAAAATTCAATATTTAGGCTTTTGATAAGAAATAAAGGTTGCGGGGACCTGTCTCAGATGTCGGCACCCACAAGTTATAGCAGAGAAGCTAACAGATGGCGCTACGGTCGCACTCGCAAATGTGCACGTAAGACAACTTGCGACGTCACATTGGTAACCCGTTAGCCGCTACACATAAGGTTCACAATCTTATACAAGACATGAATTGCGCAAGAGAAATAATCACAGAGATTCGACATGTACAACGTGTTAATAAATTAGCGCAAAACCTCATACACCACAAATGATTTATAACAAAATAATTCGATCGTAACAGTAATTTCATTATTTTGATTCTTAAAAAGTTATTCGCATTTTAAGTTTTGAGGCAAAAATTATTTGTTATCATTTCAGCAATGAATGAAAGCGCTAACGTACTCATGGATACATTTTAATAATCTTGTTTTGGTAGTAAGTAGGGTGAGTGGGTTGACATCGGGATCAGTGAATTTTAAATTTTACAAACAAATTATTTAAGCATAAGCATATGCTCACGACTATTTTCCCCGAGGGGGTAGTCTAGAGATATTCTTAAACTTCAGAACATCCACGTTCCAATTATTTAATATTTTGAAAATAATTTCCTATGTTGAAACCATGATAATCCGATTCTGTTCTCGATTCTAAACAAACTACTTTCTAGGTTTGTGTTAATTCATTAACACGTTGTATACAAGGTCCCACTAAGAACTGTTGGACCACGGCCGGTCCCCAGGCATCACACCTAGCCTGGTGGAAGATCTTCCCTTTTCAATGGAGGAACATTCCCAGTAGCACCTCCATAAGGTGTTTGAGTGTTTTTGCAAAATTATACCTAAATGGGAAAAAATAGTATTACGAGAGATAAGTGTACTTTTTGCAACCACAAGCAGCAAGGCTGATTCAGTGTTTATAGGGTGTAGAGCATCTCTGTGATGGGGTTGACGTCGGTCTGCCTGCATATCGTCAGTCGGTTTAGGAGATACAGCCGTTCAAAGGCGAGTTATGGGTGCAAAAAACGGCCGATCAGCAGCAAGGCTGATCGTATGATACTATTGTAATATGCACTGAGGCTATGTGAACAGTACAAAAACTGACGTGGTTCATCAGTCGGTTTAGGAGATACAGCCGTTCAAAGGTCAGTTATGTGTGCAAAAAACGGCCGATCAGCAGCAAGGCTGATCATAGGATACTATTGAAATATGCACTGTAGCTAAGTGAACAGTACAAAAACTGACATGATCCGTCAGTCGGTTTAGTAGGTACAGCCGTTCAAAGTTTCAAAAATTAATGGTAATGAAAAAAATAATGATTTCCCGAAAGGATGATTATAGGATATTATTGTAATATGCACTGTAGTTATGAGAACAGTAAAAAAACGGACATGATCCGTCACTCGGTTTAGTAGGTACAGCCGTTCAAAGTTGCAAAAATTTATGGTTACAAAAAAATAATGATCTCCCGAAAGGATGATTATAGGATATTATTGTAATATGCACTATAGTTATGTGAACAGTAAAAAAACTGGCATGATCCATCACTCGGGTTGGTAGGTACAGCCGTTCAAAGTGGCCAAAATTAATGGTTACAAAAAAAGGATATTATTGTAATATGCACTGTAGTTATGTGAACAGTACAAAAACTGACATGATCCGTCAGTCGGTTTAGTAGGTACAGCCGTTCAAAGTTGCAAAAATTAATTTTTACAATAAAAAATAATGATCTCCCGAAAGGATGATCATAGGATATTATTGTAATATGCACTGTAGTTACTATACACAGAAGCTATGTTAACACTATTAACACTATGATGATTATAAACTGACATGATAAAGTCGGTCAGTTTAACAGTTATTACAGCTAGTAAAAAAGAAACTTGCTGTGCTAAAAATTATTAGAAGTAGTTTAGTGGTTATGAGTTTCGTTAGGTACTAGTATTGAAAAGTGAATATTCAGAGTTTTATCTCTTTGATATCTTCCTGATTTGTATCTCTGACTATCCCCTCGGGGAATATAGTCAAAAGCACTAGTCTATGTTGTGCTTGTAATGAACATGATCCGTCAATCAGATTACATACAGTCGTTCAAAGCTCATGGTTGCAAAAGAATAACGATCTCCAATAAAAGGCTGATTATGCGGTGTAGCTATGTAAGTACTGTTAAACTGACATGCTAATTATGTCAGTCCGTCAGTAGTTACCAAGGAACATACTACTCGTATTCAAAGAATAATTATATACATATACATATACGTAAACCGTAGTCTCGGCATACGACAACTTGGACAAATTGGTCAAATGATTTGACTTGTTCAAGTTGTTCATGTTGTCCAATTAAGTACTTTCGACAACAAAACATCTCGGACAACATGAAAAACTCGGTCAACTTGGACAACTCTGACAACATTGTATAAGTTGACCAAATCGTCAGAGCTGTTTATGTTGCCCAAGTTTTTCATGTTGTTCGAGTTGTTAATGTTGTTTGAGTTGTTCATTTGAACACCATGACCACGATCAAGTTCTAATAGCCAAATATTTTAGCCATCCCGGGTCTTCGAAACGATCCTGGGATTGTTTCATAAAATAAATAAATTAAGACTTGTACACAAATTAATCTTGTGAAAAGTGAAAAATGAAGTTAGGTATTTACCTAAACCGGAGATCGGATATTCGGATGCATATTTATGCAAATATCCGCTCTACATGATCATACATGGTGATTTAAGGTTCCTTTACTTTTATTTTTTCTGTGTTATGGATAAATCTGTTAATTTTTTTGGTACCTATTTTGTATTTTTGTGTGGCAATAAAATGCATTTTATTTGTTTATTTTTGTTTTAAAGGAGTGAAATAAAGCTGGTTTACTGGTTATAAATACTGAACGAACTGACGTTTCATGTCAGTTGTAATATTATTTACATATCTACAGCGCATATAACAATAACGTCTTATAACCGGCCTTAATGGCGGTAAAAAAAAATTTCATGTCTGTTTTTATACTATTCACATAGCTAGAGTGCATACTACAATAATATAAATTATGATCAGCCTTGCTACTGATCGTCCTTTTTTGCAACCATAACTTTACTGACCTTTGAACGGCTATACCCACTAAACCGACTGATGAATCACGTCAGTTTTTGTACTGTTCACATAGCTAGAGTGCATACTACAATAATATAATATGATCAGCAGTGATAGGAATAGGTAGTGCCATTCAGGGTAATGTTGCGAATATTTGTGTGATGAATATTAATATTTGTATTCGATTCATGGGTGTTTGTATCTATACGGGGCGTGCACCCTGTTTAATATACAATGCATAAAATTGTACGCCTTTCATGGATACAAACACCCATGAATTGAATACAAATATTAATATTCATCACACAAATATTCGCAACATTACCCAGAATGGCACTACCTATTCCTATCACTGATGATCAGCCTTGCTACTGATCGTTCATTTTTTGCACCCATAACTAACCTTTGAACGGCTGTACCTACTAAACCGACTGACGTCTTGCGGGCAGACTTACTTCAACCTCATCACAGAGATGCCCTACACCATATGAATACTGAATCAGCCTTGCTGGCGATGGTTGCAAAAAGTACACTTATCTCTCGGAATATCCATACACCCCCCCCCCCCCCCCACCCGCACACACTCATGAACGCACATGTCTGAATCACGTGGTTGCTGTCTTGAACTTTTTTGTTTCTCGACTGATTGCTTCTGGCGGCCACTTTTCTCAAATTCGACATCAGATTCGTGTTTCGAGTCCACGCGGACCCTCAGATATGGATTTTGGAAGCCAGCGGTTGAAAAAAAAAAATTTCTAGAAAAAAAACTGACGTCAGATTCGTGTTAAAACATCACCAAAACCCCCAGACATAGATTTTGGAAGCAATCGGTCGAGAAACAAAAAGTTCAAGATGGCGGCCACTTTTCTCAAATCTGACATTGGATTCATGTTCGGGGTCCACGCGGACCCTCAGATTTTGGAAGCAATCGGTTGATTGTGAAACAAAAAAGTTCATGATGCATTAGATATCATTGGTTGGGATGTTCGGAGTCCACGCGTACCTTCATTATATCGAATTTAGGAGCAAACGATTTAGTAACTAAAAAGTTCAAGAAAGCAACCACGTGATTCAGACATATGCGTTCGTTCATGAGTGTATGCGGGAGGGGGGTGTATATGGAGGTGTGTTTCCTGTCCACCCAGCCCAGGTTTTCGGTGGATTCTTGGATTAATTTAGAATGACATGGTAAACTTTTTAATCGTTACTTAAATTAACGAATACACACACCCACACTGCTACCTACATCCATACCTACCTACATTATATTCCTACATACCTACCTACATATCTTCCTGCATACATACCTACCTACATAACATACATACTTACAGACCTAGCTACCTGCATACATACCTACAAACCTACCTACCCCTCCCCTTCATAATTTTCCCTTTTCACAAATCCGGGCGGGTCTACCTTATTTCTGAACGCCCAACTCGCCCTGTGTTGAAGGCGACATGTCCCTTTCCTATTTCTAAAGAGTGGCAACTCGCCGCAAGGCGAGATTTTTTACTGGCGAGTTGTCACCTAACCCGAAAATGTATACCTGTTCCTGTTGTTTCGTTTAAGCGGCATAAATTGTCATGTTTGTGTACGGTAGCGCAAATAAAAGAAAATTGTATTTTACCTCATAAATACTTTCATACTGATAATTAAAGCAATTTGCGCGAAATTATTCCCTAACCTTTGCAAAATATCAAAAATGCACAACGTTAGTGTTCAATTAATCACTTCTACCGGCACTCCCGAAGTGCAACCCGTTG
This sequence comes from Agonopterix subpropinquella, assembly GCA_922987775.1. NCBI lineage: Eukaryota > Metazoa > Arthropoda > Insecta > Lepidoptera > Depressariidae > Agonopterix > Agonopterix subpropinquella. The sequence continues at coordinate 9,834,342 of OV277713.1, read as the reverse complement.
TTTTTTTTTTTCATTTTAGCGTTTATTATTCTTAGACAATGATGTCAGTTTTAATAGTGTCTACATATCTACTGCGTATATGATAATACTTTCATATAATCAGGCTTTCCGGTAGTCATAACATCTTTATAAACATTAATTTGTTCAACTTTGAACGGCTGTACAGTCAGCAGCAATAAGTTACTACACTTTAGTACTACGGCGTAGAACAAAAGTGTATGCAACTTATTGCTGCTGACTTTACCTACTAAACCAAGTGACGGATTATCTCAGTTTTTATCATGTTCACATAACTACAGTGCGTATTACAATAATATCCTATAATCATCCTTTCGGGAGATCATTATTTTTTTGTAACCATAAATTTTTGCAACTTTGAACGGCTGTACCTACTAAACCGAGTGACGGATCATGTCAGTTTTTTTACTGTTCACATAACTACAGTGCATATTACAATTATATCCTATGATCATCCTTTCGGGAGATCATTATTTTTTTATTACCATTAATTTTTGAAACTTTGAACGGCTGTACCTACTAAACCGACTGACGGATCATGTCAGTTTTTGTACTGTTCACTTAGCTACAGTGCATATTACAATAGTATCCTATGATCAGCCTTGCTGCTGATCGACCGTTTTTTGCACCCATAACTGACCTTTGAACGGCTGTATCTCCTAAACCGACTGATGAACCACGTCAGTTTTTGTACTGTTCACATAGCCTCAGTGCATATTACAATATTATCATACGATCAGCCTTGCTGCTGATCGGCCGTTTTTTGCACCCATAACTCACCTTTGAACGGCTGTATCTCCTAAACCGACTGACGATATGCAGGCAGACCGACGTCAACCCCATCACAGAGATGCTCTACATCCCATGAACACTGAATCAGCCTTGCTGCTTATGGTTGCATATAGTACACTTATCTCTTATACTATAGGGGATAATTTCAAAATCGCAACGCAGACGGAACTCGCAGCGGGCAACAGCTAGCAAACAATAAGGGTCGATTCACACCAAAAGAACAATGAAGCGTATTTGCTCGCAGCGGCAATCTTATCACTAGTGATTAAAGGTTAAATTTATTTGCGCGTTGCCGACGCGGGGGCCGCGGGCGGCGCCCCGCTACCCGGATCGCTCCAAATAAATTTGACTTTTATTCATACTAGTGATGAGATTGCCGCTGCGAACAAAATAATGAGCTTTACTGCTGTTTTAGTGTGAATCGACCCTAATGGGCACAATGTAAAATTTCAGCCGATTAATCCTAATAAAGAGAATGTACAAAAACCGCTTTAGTCCCGAGCGCTTAGAAAGAATAGACCGAATGATAGAAGCGACCAATATAACCATATACTCCAAAATGGCCAGCTGTGTGATAGACCTGAAGAAACAGGATGCAAAGGACCCGAAGAAGAAAAAGGGGTGGTCTGAAAGCGAGTGGAAAAAACACATGGATTATATTTCTCAGATATCTGCACCGAGGAAAGATTTCAAGCCACCTCCTGTTAAAGTTAGTATTATTTTTGCTTCGTTATTCCCAGATAAAAATTAACCCACATCTATTTTCTTTAATCTCGTACGAGGCGACGAAGGGATAAGGCTTTAGGCCGATCATTCTTAAAAGATCCATTGGCCGTTTGAACATCATCATCGTCAGCCTATCATCATCCACTGCTGAACATAGGCCTCTCCGAAGGCACGCCTGAAAATACTCCGGCAAAATAGTACATTATTATATAATACAAACAGTGAGCTAAGTTGATCATTATAGACGAGGCTGGATTCCAAACTCGAGCCGCAGGCGAGCGCGGTAAACAGCCGAGACTTTAATGACCAACGCTCTCAAGTTTCATACGACGTTTTTCAACACACTTGCGAGGCTAAATTAAATTCATCATCTCAGCCGATGGATATCCACTGCTGGACATAGGCCTACACTGTCCTTATCCAATGGGTTCCCACCGCCTTCACCAGGTCGTCGGTCCACCGTGTGGGGGACTCGCTTCGCTCGCTCCTGGATTTAGACCGCGGAATCATCATATTGCAGTAAAATCTCGGGCGCGTAAAAATGTCTAGCAATTGATAAGCCTGCATCTGGCAACCTTTAAAAATATACTCTATCTTATACTGTGAAATCTTAGTTACACGTACTTACTCCACAGAGAGGGCAATCGAAGCCGATAGACGCTCTCATACCAAGAATCAACGATCTCTCTTACTTACCTGACTTCAAGATCTATAAGAGATTATCACAGGAAGATTGGTACAGGGATCCTATAAAGGTATTCTTCTTAAAATATCTAGTGACCCGCCCCAACTTTGCCATGGTACCGCCGCCTATCGGGTCCAAAACTGTCCTATATTTCAAGCTGAAACCAATATTACACATTCACAAAATTTCATTGACCCCGAAACTACCCGGTTTCGTGCGAACTTTAGTGTTCACCAAAAACAATTTTGCAAAGGAAAGATCTTTAAAATTTTGAGTTCTTACTATCAATGCAGCTGTTGCTTTGAATAAAGGATCAGAATCCGACCCAACCTCATAAAAAATTATGCACAATAATCAATTACCAACGTAGTTACCAACCGAATATGCGGAAGCAATGAAGTAGAATGACAGAAAATACGTGTATTGAAAATCCAGCTTTATCTCCTACTAGCGTCAACCCGCGACTTCGTCCGCACAAATTATATACCAGATTTTAAGTCAGATCATAAGCTATCAAACAAAAAAAGTTTCATCAAAATCGGTTCAGTAGTTTTTGCGTGATGCTCGAACAAACAAACACCCAAACAAACAAACAAACAGACAGACAAAAAGTCCAAAAATTTGTGATTTGGAATCAGGGAAGCCTAATAACCATATCGTAATCTTTTTTTTGTAAATATCTTCAATGTACAGACACACTACTGTTACAGTTTTATAATAGTTTAGATTGGCTATGTGCGAAGTGGGTGTTGGGAACTGTCAATTCGATCGCAGCGCACGCTGTGGCAGAAATTTGAACTACGGTGAAGCTGAAGGTGAAGCTGTGTCAGATTTGCTTGAATCTATGCAAATCCGCACACTAACTTAACACGAAATCTCCAAAACTGTCAAAACTACTAACTTAAAATTTGGCATGAAAGTTTCAATTGGCATCTAGATGCTCTCTTAAAAAAGGCTTGTCGCATTTTAAACCCCCAAAGGTGTTAAAACTGAGGTAAAAGTTTGTATGGGAATTCCGATACACATTAGATTTTGTGCGGGGCTTCGTCCGCATCCGCTCCCGTCATCGTACCGGAATAAAATATAAGCTAGCTTTTAACACTAATAATAAGCTTTTAAATATAATAAGTTTTATCAAAATCGGTCCAGTAGTTTTGGCAGAATCCTCGAACAAACACAGTCCTTTACAGTACTATAAGGCTCTTTTTCCACTACTCCGGTCCGGCACACGATAATTTCCAATCCGATTTAGAAATCTATTACACTACTATACTCGCTTTTCCACTACCCCGGTATCCGGTTGTTATCGATCCGGTAATGGACGGAGATCCGACCGTAAAATTATGCACCTATTCCTTAGGCGAACGAAATGTAATTCTAGTGTATGTTTATACAGGGGTTAATTCAACGCCGCCAAGTTGCCTAAAAAAATCTTGCCGCAAGTGCCTTTTCCATTATAATTTTTGGTATAACTTTTTCCACGTGTTTGTTAGGGAAGTGAATGAGGTGCCATCAGAAGGAGACTGGTCTAAAGTACTTTAAAAACTAGGGTTGCCACCTCTCAATCTGCCGCAAGACTAGGGTTGCCAGATTAAAAAATGTCATATTTGGACCTGGCAACCCTATAGTTGCGGCAGATTGAGAGGTGGCAACCCTAGTTTTTAAAGTACTTTAGACCAGTCTCCTTCTGATGGTACCTCATTCACTTTCCTAACAAACACGTGGAAACAGTTATACCAAAAATTATAATGGAAAAGGCACTTGCGGCAAGATTTTTTTAGGCAACTTGGTGGCGTTGAATTAACCCCTGTATAAACATACACTAGAATTACATTTCGTTCGCCTAAGGAATAGGTGCATAATTTTACGGTCGGATCTCGGACTATAATTTGCCAAACCGTTGGTCTTTTATCGTCCGAAGTGACAGATGTACAAAAACAATGCATGCTTTTCAATGACGTTTCACAAATAGACGCGTTATACGCTAACATCACTGCAGTTTAAAATGGCGCGATATAGTGACGAGTAGCTCGTACACTAGACGTCGCGTGACTATGAGAAAGCCGGGCAATTAACTTGCTTTTTTGTTGCCATTTTGAAGCGCGGGCAACGCATCTACATATAAAAACATCTTAGATGCTTTTGCATTACCTGTCCGGTCCGGCTATTTCCAGTTAGATAAAAACTATAGGGCACATATGCTTTTGAGGTAAGACTCGTAGAAAATGATCCCTAGTATTGATAGAATGTGTGAATAATAATAATCGGTACTGAATTCTGCCACATCCGACGAGATAATGAAATTTTACCGTCCGTTTTTTACCGGATAAGTGGAAAAGCGTTGACCGGTTTTCGATATTTTTCTGAAGGCTATTTCCGACATCCGACGCCGGATCGGAGTAGTGAAAAAGATAATTCACGGCTGGCCGACATAGTTCATGCGCTACGCCGCGCTAGTGTGGCGCTAGTGTCGTGCACATAGCCAATACGTAAATGGTTATAAATTATAATTTGGTATGCGTATTTTGCAGCAAAATTCGACAGCATCATGCAAGCTGTATTCTGCTGCTCTGTTATATTCAGAGAAAATAACGTCGACGTAGAAAGAGTACACATAGTAGAAAAATAAAAAACTTCGCCATATTGCGGAAATTCACTGGAACTAATTTTTGTAATTAAAACATTGTCATTAAAGGTTAAAATCGATTGTAGCGCCCCAAAGCAGGTTTTTGATTTTTCTGGTCTGGCTTGACCTCTTTTATTTTCATTGCAGGTTCGTCCGGGTGCATTAAAATACGTAATATCCGACAGAGTGAAAAAGCTAGCCACTCCGAGAGCTATACCGCAACAAGACTGAACTGGCAACATTGGGTTTCGACCTCGACCAATAGAATAGCTTCAGCTATTCGAGTGATACTGGAACCTTCACCAATCACGTCCGGAATTGAGAAAAACACTTGGCAACTCGATCAGTTTGAAACTGTTTAATACAAACAATCTAATAACATGATAACTAATTTGTTTTCAGTAACTTAGGAACTTACCACCCAAAAATTGTAAGTATTACTTGACTTATATTGAGACATAGTAATGTAATAAATTGTGAAGGTAGTTCAAGTTTAAACTGACTTGACAATTGTTATGTCTTAAGTAATAAAGATCGTTTTTGATTGTAGCATTATAATGTCGAAATGCTTGCATGTAACATACAACTATCTTAGTTTACAAAAATCTTGGTGAGCATGAAACCAGTCCGTTAAGTAACCCAATCCACAATAATAAAAAAAAATCAATATGAAACGTTTCTATCGTTTTATTTAAATATTTACAATATTTTGGTAACATGTCGAATACTTATAAAATACTGGGGAGTTGAAAGCATGATTTTCTAAATAACAGATCATTTCTAAAATAAATAGTAAATAAATTATCCTTATTAAAAATATGGCCCTACTAGTTGTGTATAGGTAGGTACTGTGGTTTGCCTAATGGTCGAGGAAATGTATGACAGCGTTTGTGAAGTCTTTGGTGGTGGATTGTCCTCCGAGGTCCTTCGTCCTCACTTTGCCGTCAATGAGGACCCTGGTGGAAAGACAATAAGGAATGTTGCAAAATAATCCGCACTAAGTCTAGCGCTTAAGGGTTGAACCCTACGGATAAGAATAACTATAGATAACAAAAAATTAAAACCGCCTTCAAAAAAACTAAAAAATTCAAAAATAATATTGCAGTCGATGACTTTTCGTTCGCATCATAAGAACATAAATTTGTATTATCGAAGTCGCTGTCAAGCCGATTCGCGACAGGGCTTGCATTACTTTTTTGGCTTGGCTTGACACCGACTTCTATAAAACAAATTAATGTTCTTTTGATGCGAACGAAAAAGTCATCGACTGCAATATTATTTTTAAATTTTTTAGTGTTTTTGAAGGCGGTTTTAATTTTTCGTTAATATTTTATTTCACAATTTTCAGTGGTGAATTCATTAGTTCGATTTAACAGTAGTGCTTCAAATTAACAAACACACTAGTCGGCACTACGATTTTCGAAGGTTCCCCTCGATTTCTCTGAGATGCCATCATCAGATCATGGTTTCCTTATCATGGGACCACCCTTGGGATATCACCTTTCCAACAAAAAAAGAATCATCAAAATCGGTTCATAAACGACGAAATTATCCGCGAACACACATTAAAAAAAATATATACGGTCGAACTGAGAACCTACTCCTTTTTTTGAAGTCGGTTAATACTCCTTTTTTTGAAGTCGGTTAAAAATAACTCTAAACAAAATCAACATAATTTTTGGCACCTCTCGAAAAATTACAAGTTGTAGGTATGAGTTTTGGCGGCAAGGTAGTTTTTAAAGAACAAATTTAGAAAACTGTGTCCTTTTTTGGCGCCATTTTTTGAGCTTGATTTACATTTCTATACGCTCCATCCTTTTCTGTCTGAGTAGTGAGAAAGATAGCGGGAATGCGATCGCACGCGGCAGCACCGGAGTGCTGCGACTTTTCTCGCTCTAGCAAATGACGTTCACGAGCGACAGAAAAGGATAGAGCATGAAAAAATTCGATTCCGTGCTGCCAGATGAGGCTCAACCATAACTGACTAGGTTTCTATGGTAACGGAGCGGTGCGGGAGGGAGTGAAATATGACGTCTGCAGACTGTCGCTCAAAAGCAAAGTGCTGTGAAGGCAGGTTTCGACGATGACAATTATGCGGCGCTAATTTTTCGCCGCCAGCGCACGAAAAAAGGCTCGGCACCCGGTCGTTAATACGGTGCTAGATTTCAGCGCGTTTTTCGCGCAGTCTTATTGTGGTACTCGTACCAGCGATTGGTCCAAAAATTGGCGCAGGGGATGCGAGAGACGCGGGCGAAGGTCACTGGCGCCAGAAAATAGACGCGTGCTCTATTCTGTGCTAGCGCTGGCATGCCGCGACAAATTGGCGCGGTGTTAATACGGTGCTGTGCTGCCGCAAAATTGCCATCGTTTACACATAACTGCGACGTCGCATCGCATCGCAAAAATCTGCGATGTGTTCAATAATCATACATATTATTGTCATGATAATAAGTCATCGAGCGCTGGCAGATATTTGACATTGCGATGCGACGTCGCAGTTATGTGGGGAGCCCTTAAACCTGCCTTTATATGTCACACCTCACTACCTAAGGAACCTACTCAGTTAGGGTGGAAACATATTTACCGACGCCGACTGGCGGCAAGCCCATACAAAAATGACATTTAGTATGGGAAGCCGTCCGCCGTCGACGTGGCGACGATGTCGGAAAGCTTCGGCAAATGTGTCTCAACCAGAATAAAGAGATCCTTCCTCTGAGGTCTCAACCCTTAAGCGATAGACCAGTGTAGCAAAAAGTGTCTACAACACGGGCGAATTAACTTGGCACCTGGCTCGCCCGTGCCTCGAATAAAAAACTCGGAAAACTCGGAATGAATAACTCGAAAATGCTAAAGCGCAGGGACACGTGCAACGGTAACTGAAATGCTATGCTACGGCCTCGTACAGTGACGGCGGGGTCCCGCGGGGGGGTAGCATGAGTGGTGTCAAATTCCGAGCCACGTGCGAGCCAGGTGCCTAGTTAATTCGCCAGGATTGTATTTGATACGTCATTACATCTAAACTGATGAACCGATTTTTATGAAATTCGCCAGCAGTAGAAGATAGCGCGAGCCTAGTCTTGAGTCTGATGTTTAACTTTATTGCTATGACAATAAGAAGTAAACTCGCTTGTTGATGCCATCCTTTAGGATCTTGGAGTATGTAGAATGACGGTCTATACAAAACTAACGCTATTACTATTACAATAAGGTGCAAACTCACTTGCTGATGGCGCCCTTGAGCATCTTGGAGTATTGGTGGAGGTTGACATGCGCTAACATGTTGGCGGAACAAAGAAGCATGGCGGTCGGGTTGGCGATGTTCTTGCCTACAGCGCCGGAGAATATATGCCTGGCTCCCTGTGAACCAACATTAATCAATTTTAGTTACCTTACATTGGCTCTAGCTTTTACGAAATACGAATTCATGTCAAAGATTTACGACGACCTAATTCAGGGTATAAACTTAAATGCATTACACAGCAGTATGTATGGGTGCTTCAGACCATCAAATTGAACAAATTTCACTATGGGACCAACATTGAAATCAACAAAAAAAATATCAGCTGTTCCATACAGTTGGATCAAGTAGTTACCATTGACGTTTTCAACTGAACTTCAACTGGATAGCAGATTTTTTTGAAAGCTGTTCTTGAGTGCGATTTTTGAATCTCATTCGCAGAGTTCAGCAGTTGAAATTGTCAAAATTACTGTAGAGATATGAATCTTTCTACTGCTGATTTGACTTTCAAAAATCATACTTCAGGAGTGCGATTTTTGAAAGTCAAATCAGCAGTAGAAAGATGCGTATCTTCACAGTAATTTTGACATTTTCAACTGCTGAACTCGGCGAATGAGATTCAAAAATCGCACTCCAGTTCAATTTTGTTAACTATCTTTTTTTTAATACAATTTTTATACATTAGCCATACAATACATTTGTATTGTATTGTTTTAATTTCTCAAATTGTAAAATTTTTGTTTAGTGTTTTAGTAACCTCTCAAAAACAGTTGCTTCAGCATGTTAGCAAGTCTATATTATACAGCAGTCGAGTCGGCCAGTATAGGAATCTCCGGTTGGGTGGATACATAATATGCGCTATAAAGTACAAAAGCAAGCAAAACGCGCATATTCAGGCAGACCTGTTCGAACAAGGCGCAGTCGGCGCTGTAACTAGAGCCGGCGACACACCCGGGGCGCCTCCGACTAGGCTTCGCGCGAGGTTGTCGATACAGCGTCACTAAGGCAGACCTGGCAGTACTGAGGCAGACCTGTTCGAACACGGCGCAGTCGGCGCTGTAGCTAGAGCCGACGACACACCCGGCGCCTCCGACCAGGCAGCGCGCGTTTGTCGATACAGCGTCACTAAGGCAGACCTGGCAGTACTTAGTGTGCCCACACATAACTGCGACGTCGCATCGCATCGCAAATATCTGCGATAATCATGCATATGTCATCGTAATAAGTCATCGAGCGCTGGCAGATATTTGCGATGCGATGCGACGTCGCAGTTATGTATGGGAGCCATTAGGCAGACCTGTTCGAACACGGCGCAGTCGGCGCTGTAGCTAGAGCCGGCGACACACCCGGCGCCGCCGACGAGGCCGCACGCGAGGTTGTCGAGGATGTTGCCGTATAGGTTCGGCGCCAGCATCACGTCGAACTGGTTTGGGTTCGCTACCATCTGCATGGTGCAGTTGTCTACTATCATCTTCTCGAATTGGATGCGGGGGTATAGTTTGGCCATCTGGAAAAAGATATAAGATTATTTTAATTTTTTATGCCCGATCGTAAGATTTTTGAGGAATTTAAGGCACAGAATAGATATCGTTCCAAAAAAACAACTTCATACAAAGTCGCGGCGGCCAATATACAGGGTGAAATTTATATCATTGGCAAAAGTCAAACTGAACAACTTTTACTATGGGAGCAAACCGATCGAAGCAAAAAAAAATCTGCTTTTGCATGAGTCGAGTACGCATTGCAGTTTAGTATGGGACAGCAGATTTTTTAGTTGCTCCGATTGGTTTGCTCCCATAGTAAAATATGTTCAGTTTGATGGGTAGACTCTTAATTTAAAAGGATGCCAATGATATCTTTCACCCTGTATATAAAATAACGTAGTATTTAAATCTATGATATAACCTACCCCTAGGGAACGTACCCATACTACGTGACCCATTTTTTACCCCCATCTCGTTGACCACCTGTAGTATATGCCGCGCCCGCCCGTCGTAATGTGAATTGAGCTTGATTGATGAATCATCATCATCATATCAGCCGATAGACGTCCACTGCTGGACATAGGCATCCCCCAAAATGGGGGGATTTGCCATAATCGCCACGCTTGGCAGGCGGGTTTTCGATCGCAGTTAGATTGAATGTGTGTACTCAGAGGATGCCGCTGCCTATCCTCTGGTAGATCCCTTAGTCGCCTTTTACAACACCCACGGATTGATGAATATACCTGTTCGCAGCTCCTCAGAAAGAGGCCGTCGCCCAGCTTCATGATGTTAGCCTTGTGCACGGCGGTGACCTTCTTGCGGCCCATCTTGACCGCGTAGTCGAACGCGAACTTTGCGATACGCTCCGATTTGACCGCTGTTATGATCTTTAGGCATTCCACGACACCTGACACCAACAAATATGAACTTTATGAGGATAGTTTGCCACACGCTCTATACATACTATGAAATTTGAGCCATCGTGGCTTTGGCAGGTAGCAGGTTAAAATTGTCTGGCCAGGGGCTGGAAGTTTCAAAATTGTCGGGCTACAGAGGAAACATCTTCTAATAGTTACCCAAATAACATGTATAAAATTTTGCTTTTATACTCCAACGTTAGTATAGTTACAATGCGTTAGTATGTTACCCTTAAACTTTAATGAATTTTAACTATACTTGAATTATATCTTACAGCAGGCATGTCAAACATGCGGCCCACAACGTTTTCTTGCGGCCCGATCGATCCCCTGATTTAGATGCAATTTAGAAGTTGATTTCTGCAGATAGGTATAATTACCCCAACTTTTAATAAACAACTTATAGTAAAACCACATTCCTGGGAAGATAATTTTCTTTTTCTACTATTAGGTAAATAAACGATTAACAGTCCTTTTCAATGATCGATACAAATTCTGTAACTTCTTTGCGGCCCACTGATTCTACTATCATTGTGCATGTGGCCCACCAATGAATTTGAGTTTGACATGCCTGTCTTACAGTATATCAGCTGAATTTTATACATGTTACTTGGGTAACTATTAGAAGGTGTTTTAAGTGTGAAGGCCTTCTAATCAAAGCTGTTTGGATACCCAACTTTTGATACTTTTGATACTTCCAACCCTTAGACTAATTATATCCGGACCGGCCTTGCGGTAGCATTTCCCCTCTGCTGTATTAGATCAATTCTTCTTCTTATCGTGTGGGCAGAGCCCTGGTGTCAGAGTTTTTTCAGACCGCCTTACGGCCTCTGACGTGGTCAATCAATCATTAGATCAATTAATCTTGCGCATTTACACTCAATTTTATACCTTATCACTAAACGAGACAGCCTATAATAGCGAAACAATAATTTTGAACTTAGAACATTTGGGATTTACACGAGACTACTTTTCATGATTTTGAACATTCAAAATTAGAATCTAAAGTCATAGGGAATAAAATCCAAAGTTGCGGATAATATGTTACCTCGCCCCCCGCAAAAAGTGGCAGAAAGTTTGTTAGTAGAATGACACGTGGTTACGCGTCCCGATATAATTAGTCTAAGTTCCAACCCCTAGACAATTTTAACCTGCTACCTACCAAAGCCACAATGTGCCTAAGTAGTGCATAACATATATAAGCATACCATATAGGCAGATAAAGGATTCAAGTTGTGCCCGCTACAATGGAAGAGAGGATGATGACTGCAACTCTTACCGGGGACACCTTCATGCTCGAGCGCCGAATACTCGCCCTCGGTCTGTTCTCGTATGATGATGCAGTCTACGTCGTGATGGCGACTCTTTACGTTGGGCAGAGATTTGACGTGGACGACGTTCGCGAATAGATCCAGCGCGTTGCGGAGTTTCATGTTCAGGGTCTGGAGCTCGCCGGTGTGCGAGAAGTCCGGGGTGGCGAGGATACCCTGCAAGCCAACAAAGCAAAATTTTGGGAGATTGGATCATCAGCCTATAAACGTCCCACTGCAGGGCACAGGCCTACTCTCCATTATAGGGGCCTACTCTCAGGTGTATGGTCGTTATATTCCGAGAGATAAGTGTACTTTTTGCAACCATCAGCAGCAAGGCTAATTCAGTGTTTATGGGGTGTAGAGCTTCTCTGTGATGGGGATGGACCAGGTCTGCCTGCATAACTCCAGTCAGTTTAGGACTGATGATTAAAGGTCTGTAAAAAAATAACGTCCAGCTGCAAGGCTGATCGTATGAGCATGTATGGTATTGTTGTAGTATGCACTGTAGCTATGTGAACAGTACAAAAACTGACATGGTTCATCAGTCGGTTTAGGAGATACAGCCGTTCAAATGTCGGAACTTTGACTGGCTGTATCTCCTAAACCGACTGACAGAAATTGACAGTTTTTGTACTGTTTTAATATTTTTGTATGAAGCATGGTAAAATAAAAAATACGGGTCTTTTTATTTTGAATGAGCTTCATATACGCAAAATTTGCGCACTGTCTCCGAGGTAACCCTGTATTACCAAAACGTACTTACGTTTATGTAGGTTACTCTGAGACACTTTTATCCATTAGAAATTTGAATTAGACCCGGCGTCCATTAGTCGGTAAGTCAATGATACTGATTCATAGTTATTGTTTCTACTTACTCGTAGCAAACTAAAACAGTATAGTAACATAAATAAAATAGTCCGTCTGTCCATCCTTCCTTCTCGGTGTCGGACTCTCGGCGAAGTTATTACTCTGTTGCGAACGTTCGGTGGTTTAGACCGACCAAGAACCATCCTCAGGAGTTAGCTCCGTAGAGTAGAAATTATTTGGTGGGCAGCTAAGAGCAAGGATCTCCTTTATTCTAAAGTATCAATTTACGATTGTAGTTAGTCTCTTTTGTCTTATGACGTACCTTTAATAGTAGAAGGAGACGAAACTATAGATCTTTGTTTATGCGGCTGTCCACTTTTCACTTGTCAATTTTATGCTAGTGTGTGTAAAAAGTGACCGTAAACATTAGGGCAGCTGTCAATTTGGTCTAATTGGTCTCTTTTGTCCATACTACTTGACACCACACACTCAAACACAAACGTCAAAAAAAGTGGAGATTCTTGCAATGGTATGGCTCCCTCTATGCCTTTAGAATAAAGGAGATCCTTGCTCTTAGGTGGACAGGTTGTATTGCATAACGTAATGTAACTTTGTCTACTAGCTATTTAGTAGCGGAGGTCTCGACGAGGTATTAGTCGTGGTTTTCGGCAAAGTAACGCCTAATTCAACATACATACATACATACATACATACATATTCTCACGCCTGTCTCCCACTGGGGTAGGCAGAGACAACGGAACGCCACCTGCTACGATCCTGACATACCTCTCTAGCTTCCTCCACATTCATAAGACCTTTCATGCATGCTCGTCGGTTTCGGGTAGATCTGACCTGGCCCTTCTTAAGCACGTCGCCAATTTGGTCCGTATATGTACGTCTAGGCAGTCCCCTTCCAACATTTCCACTTACGCTTGCCTTATAAATTGCTCTCGTCAATCTGCTCTCATCCATTCTTTCCACATGACCAAACCATCGCAACATACCTTTCTCTATTTTTGTCACTACATCCTCTTTCAGACCACAGCGTTCTCTAATAAAACTATTTTTCAATTTATCCATCACATTTACACCACACATACTTCTCAATGAGCGCATTTCCACTGCGATTCAATTAATTACATAAAATAGTATAAAAGTGTACCTTGATGCAGATCTTATTCCTGTTGATGGAGTTGACGACGTCCTCGAGTGGCGCGGAGAGCGTCGGGTTCACCTCGGAGAAGAAGAACGACTCGAAATCCACTGGCATGCTCGTCGCCTGCGACACGAGTACATAACTGATCAGACACCACAACATTCTAGCAGGGACTTGTAGTATATTTGTCTTCTAACTAGTTCAAACAAAGTTCCGTAGTCAAACGTCCTGCTTTCCACTTTTCCATCCATAATCATTCGTTGCCAAAACTATAAATAGTGAATGTTTTTCTAGTTGCTGTACATCTCTTATTTTTTTATATTTCTTGTTAATGATTTTTTACGCAGTATAGAGGATATCGTGAGTCATTTAATATATATTTCACAAAAATCCATTCAGTCGTTTATGATCTACAGCATTGAAATCACATTGAAAAGTGAACTCTGAATTGTGGATTTTTTTACTTTTTCGAATGATTTGTTCAACTAGTGAAAATGGTATACTATGCTATATATTTATAATGTACTCATAAATCCCTTTCATTTGATACCCCACACAGCATGATGAGACGAAATTTTTTTTTTACTTTGTATGGCCAACTTTATGACGTCAGTTTCTACCCCCACAGTCTGAGTGCATGTCATCTCATATATTTCTAATCAGGAGGTCATACTAAACCCATTGATACCAGATAGCCCTACAAAGGAGACTTGAACGGAATGTTCCGGGAAGTCTTTTGCCAACCCTCTAAGTGACAAAATTATCTGCGCTGCGCTTCGCCAGGTGTGCGCCGGCTCTAATAATGTATTCTTTATTGGCGGTCGTTAATCCACTCCTTAACACTTTCGCTGCTAAGCTCAAAATCATGATCCTCGCGCAGTGCTGAAACTGACGCCCCTCGTAGGTCGTGCGCACAGTCGTAGCGTAAAAACACCAATGCGGCTCACCTAGTGGGTCACCCGCACAGACGTAAGGTTTGGGTGACTCGCGCTGTATGTCATGAGCACAGGCGAAATGCAATAGCGCTGACCCCCCTCGTAGGTCGTGCGCACAGTCGTAACGTTGAAACAATAATGTGGCTCGCGTCGTGGGTTACCCGCACAGGCGTAAGGTTTTTGGTGACTCGCGCGGTAGGTCATGAGCATAGGCGAAATGCAATTGAACCGGCTCGCTACGCGGGTTCTTCAGCACTGCGGCCCATTTGTCGCTGGTCTACCAGGTAGGTCGTCAGCAGTTAAGGTGTTAATACAACAATAAAACAAGAGCATACCTTGAACACCTCCTGGACAGCATATACCAGCTCGGGCCCGACTCCATCTCCGGGAATGAGGGTGCACTTGATACGGCCTTCAGCGCTCGCGTTCGGTTGCTATAGCAGTACACATTTGTTAGAATATATCGGTAGCTTTGACATCAATAAATTGATTTTTATTGTTGCTCTGAAACTACCATTAAATAAGATTTTAGATTGAAAAAAATTATCTCATTCAGAGAGGAATATCTTATGAAGACCTAGAGATAAAACACATTGATCAACAATCAATCTACCTTGTGATTGTGTCGATTAATTTTTATATAATCCACCAAATATTAATGATTTCGTATATTTATTAAATGTATCTCGATACTTGATCAATTGTCAACACCAGTGACATTGTCTTGTGATATTGGATTGTTTTTGTAGGGTAGGACCACAGAACATTATAAGAAGGGTTAGAAATGCAAAGTAGCGCTTTTGGTTTGGAGACGTCTGTCGCCACTTTCTTCCCACTCACGCTGCTACAATTTCTTATGTCCTCGCACCATGCCGCGCGCCTTACGATGTTATGCAAATCATTGCATAACCGTGTGGCACGCGCTCCACACCTACTTTACACTTCTAACCCCTCTTTTAATGTTCTGTGGGCCTGCCTACATAGTTTAAAGCCGATTGTGTGAATGGTGTAATACCCTAATCACTTACATTGCTAAGTACCTTACCTCATAAACAAAATCCTAAAAAGAAACTAAAAATATATCGGAAAATAAAATATACATATTGACATCAAAATGTTACAAGTTAAACAATGCATTTGGACAACACAAAGACTTGCATTGCACATACGTAATGCTAGGGTATTCATGCTATGCGATTGTGATTTATGTGAATGCTTTACATATACTACAAATACTGTTTTATAATTATATAACATTGAACATTGACAACAATTAGGCATCATATCTCATGCTGGAGTAGGCATCTAGGGTTTAATTTAACAATTACATATACTTCTTCAATCAATTGTAATAAAATATACATAAAAATAATTGTTAGGAAATAACTTTCTAAGTTTCTGCACCATTTGATTATATTAAGCAGCCACTACACTCTCGCGAGAACTTCTCGGCGAGAATCCTCTCCTAAGAACTTCCAAGGAAAATTACTATGGCTCACGATACAGCGAGAACTATGAAGGGCATCTACACTCTCATTCTCTGCCCTTCTCGTCCGTTCTCGGCGAGAATGTAGTCGTAGCTTTAGGTACATTGGCCCCGATTCGGACTGTGCCACGACTTAACTTAACTAAATTTATTCCTGTCACTTTCTAAAATAAGATTAATAAAAGAGACAGAAAACCAACAGCTGACTTTAGTGCTGTCAAAGTGACGTTACAAGCCCAAAAACGCCTTAAATAAGATGGCGTACATTATGATGGCATCTTATTTTAGGCGTGTAACGTCACTTTGACAGCACTAAAGTCAGCTGTTGGTTTTCTGTCTCTTTTCCTAATCTTATTTTGGAAAGTAATAGGAATAAATTTAGTAAAGTTAAGTCGTGGCACAGTCCGAATCTGGGCCATTACCTTGGATGTGCACTATTAAAATTTCCCAGCTCAATCCAGAAACATAATATAGCTATCTAGCTTCTCCTTTTATGTGAGTAATGGCTATATTTTTAGATTCTAATTAATCTATTCTTTAATAGCACACATAGTATTTTTTTAAATGGAGTATGGTAACACAAAATAAAAGGAGAACTCAGTGAAAAGCATGCGTTTGTGGTAAAACTCTTACGCTTTTGGCAGATGACTTGAGGGTCCTATAACTTAAGAACTCATCAGCACAAAAAATAACCAATGGGAAAAAAAGATTCAATAAATAAAATAACCCTATAATTTTACAATAAGTTGAGGCCAGGTAATTAATTTAAAAAAATGTTTGATGCCAATCATAGAAAAAATATAAAATGCTTCATTTATCATATAATTTTGTTTAACAGAACAGAAGTGACAAACCCAATGTTTGTATGCCAATAACAAATTACAGCCAATTTTGATACCAATAACAAATATAATTTTAGATCTAATAATTTAAATATTTTATTTTCATATAAAACTCATAATCAAAAATTACAATTTCTTTACCAATTTAAAAAAGAAATTGTATTGTGACAGTTTCTTTCCATATCTACAATCTACAGCTGGAATGGAATCTGGGTCATTTTGAAGCTGGAACAGGGTGCTTCAGACAGTCAAACTGAACAACTTTTACTACTTACAGGACCAACTTTGAAATGGCGAAAAGAAATCTGCTGTTTCATACATCTTTGTCAAGAAGCTATTGAAATTTTTTATGGAACAGCAGATTTTTTTTCACGGTTTTGGTATTGGCTCCATAGAGAAGTTGTTCAGTTTGATGGTCTGAAGGACCCAGTTTTGGCTTTAAAACGTGTACAATTATTTGAGATATTTAATTTAATGGTCAATTGATCATTGCAACTGTAACACTGCATAAACTGAGTAAGAATTTAGATACAAATTTAGTTCAAATAGTGACTTCAGTTTACAGTTTTCATCCCTTCCCAACGAGGACTTCCTCAAATATAAATAAGAATATTCATATTGCTCTAGATCAGGCATGTCAAACTCAAAGTCATAGATGGGCCAAATTAATATCATCGATCATAGAATTAGTGCGCAAGGAAAATCGAAAAAAATGTAATTAAAAATATTTTGTCTTTAACAAGTTTTCTATTTTGGCCGCAATTTTGACATGCCTGCTCTAGATCTCCAATGTCAGCATAACATCAAATCAGATTTGAGAGCAAATTCATTGAGAAATTTATTTTGATATCATAACTATTAAAGTCAGTCAATATTGGCTTAAGAGGGCTATCACAGTCCAGTAGCACATTAAAAAAGATTTCTCAATAATAAAAGCCTAAATTAAAAAAGTGCTCAACATCTAAACTACAAAAGCTTTCAAGCTATTTTCATAGAATACTTTTATAGGTTTTTTAAAGGTCTAAACATACAAATAGTGAAAAAAGAAAAAAAACTGCCACTTTTGTTTTTATTTGAAATTGTCTAAAAGTGGAATGTTTAGAACCTATAAAAGTATTGTATAACAATGGCTTGAAGGCTTTTGTTGTTTAGATGTTGAGCACTTTTTAAATTTAGGCTTTCTTTATTGAGAAATCTTTTTTAATGTGATGAGAGCGCCACTGGACTGTGATAGCCCTCTTAATAGTCATAAGCTTAATATATTTCATTTCAGGTAGGTATACAATACATATAGCAGGGTTCGAAATTATCAAGATAATGATTTTCTTTTATAATTATCATCCAAGCTGATTCTTAGTTTTAAGTAAAATTTCTAACTAAAAGTTCTAAAAATTATATTTTTGCTTTAATGCATTAGTATTCAGACCAACCAGCACCTAGTCTTCGGCATTTTCATTTCATGTCACAATCTTAGACCATATCTCAATGAATAACAAATTATTGAGAAAAACTATGGAAAACAGTGACGAAAACTATTTTGTGTTTGTTTGTGTTTGATTTGCTTCTTTTTTCACAAGTTCAAGCTTTTTCTTCTTTCAATTAATTTTATAATGAGCGTTTTTCTTTTCTTTTTTAAATTTAGTTTCTGAAAAACTCGACAGATGACATGCTTATCGCTCCATAGAGACGCAGGCGAGATCCTGTCAAAATCATGTCAAGACTGTGCCAGACTTTTTTTTAAAGGCCAAGGGATCGAGCCCATAAAACTATGTCAGACGTAAACAGGTTCATATTTTCGAATAAAGAGATTCGTAAATAATGAAATATTCAATCAAAAGATGCGTTGGCATCTTTTTGATCATCATCTTATTATCTTCTATTATTTTAAAGAAACACTTTTCGAAAAGACATCATTCATCAATGTATGGGCCGTCAGGCCAATTTGTGATATGCATGCATATGCATGTGATAGCTTTTATATACGCATTTTAATATAGACAAATATAATAAAAATACAAACCAATTGCTATAATAGCTACAAATAAAGTCGTTTCGTGTTACAAAATATTTAAAGTAATATGATGACAGCTCGAAGTAATTACAAATAGCGCAGTTAGCAATATAAAAAAGCGATCTTTACTGTACTAAAACTTCTTGGTTAATGATAGCGTCATCAAGGAGGTAATCCTCAAGGAGGTGAAACTACACATTATTTCCTTTATGGATAGCGCAATCTGAATTTTGCTCTGAAATGGCTCTGAATCAAAGAGTACTTTCTCTGAATTATCCAGTGGAATTATCTGATGTTTTTGTTCGATTCGGCTGCGCTTTAGTTTTTCTGTGTTTTTCTGCTTTATTAATACTTACTTAC
This sequence comes from Agonopterix subpropinquella, assembly GCA_922987775.1. NCBI lineage: Eukaryota > Metazoa > Arthropoda > Insecta > Lepidoptera > Depressariidae > Agonopterix > Agonopterix subpropinquella. The sequence goes on along the minus strand of OV277713.1, from coordinate 9,814,946 downwards.
TAATACTTTACTTATTAATGAAAGTGTGATACAGTCGTAGGAAGATAGCATTTGTGTTATTATTGTAGCAGTGTTAGTGGTAAAAGGACTGTGAGGTGTTGTGCATACTGAAGGTAGTCTGGTACATGGGTTGGGCACGATACCAGACAAATATTGAGCCTCTTGCTGCATATATCTGGATGATAAATAATTGTTAAAGAAGATGTGGAAAATGAATAATAATTATGTTTTTTAATCAAATACTGTTTTATTTCACCATTTACCTATACTAAAGGCTCCCCCACACAGTTGCGATTTTATCGAGCAATAATATCCCGGCGACTTTGTGACCGCGTCGCATGTCCTACTCCTACCACACAGGTGCGATTTTGCGATCAGCGTCACGCGTCCGCCCCACCAATGAGAATGAATAAGTATAGTCTGAGATAGACATACTTTTGGTAACTGTCGCTAGAAAGGCTTTCCTAAAAAGAAAGAGTTCCCTCATATGGAGACATTCCTGGCTTTAGGACCAGATCTTGGTTTAAAATGTTAGTTTTGCTATTAAACCCAATAGTGTTCAAAAAATTTGAAGCTAATGCTGTACTGAAAATAAAAATTGTAAAATCGCAGCGATATTATCGCTCGATGAAATCGCACTTGTGTGAGGGGCCTTAATAGAGAATTAGAGAAATAAAACCTGAAAAAAAATTATGTCAATGTCAAAATATGTCAATCAATTTATTGTCAAGGCCTTCTTTTTTCAAAAAGTTTGTGACTACTTGTTCTGTGTTTTTTTCGCCATTTTTTCACATTTCGTAACTAAAATATCCAAATTCAATTCAAGATATCTCGTTTGTACCATAAAATATAACGTTGAAATAATTAGTTTTAGTAATATGAGTATGTGAACTATTATTTCCATATTTTTATAACGCTGTAGAAAAAGTTGGTAGTACAAAAATGGCCCGATTTGGAGGATGTCTTTTTGAACTTTATTCGCACAGACCGTAACACCATCTATTGATCCACTAGAAAATCAAAAGAAAAACACTCATTACTGTGATAATTATCATATCACTTCGAACCCTGACATACGGGGGGTATGCCCCGGCTTGATTGAATGCCGACAAATGGACTCTACACAACTATACATAAAGGAATCTAGCAAATTAGTAGACAGTTAGTATATCTCACCAGGCTGCTGATGGAATGTGGCGCAAAACATACGTTTTTATCAGCGTTAGCGGTTACCGCACTCGTGTGCAACTTGCTCACGTGCTGCGACCCCTGCAAAATAAAACGCACACCAATAAATTCCAATGCATTGTTGTATCAACTAAAGACCGGCAATATCAGGTCTACCCAATATCAAACTGTACAAAAACATGTATAGTGATTCCTTACAGTCGCACACAGATTGCCATAAGAGTGACAGAGCTAGATTAGACTTTAATCTGTTACGTCTGTTAAACAAATGTCACCACTTTTTAAGCAAAATTCATTCTTAATGTAAGAAAATAGCTGAGTCTTCCAGCTGGAGGTCTGGTGACAAAATGATTCAAGACGGTTCCATTTACTATTGACATTTCACTTATTCTAAAGGCTGGTTGTCATATGTGTGACTGGATGTGAAGTAGCGTTTCTATGTCTTGCTTTATATTATTTATCTACCCCTATATTTTATCTTTGGGCAATATCAGTTACACAAATGGCACCACTTTTTAAGCAAATTCAAGCAAAAGTCTTTCTTAACGTAAGGAAATAGCGTAGTCCTCCAGCTGGAGGCCTAGTGACTACATGTTTCAAGATGGTATCTGTTGTGCTATTGACGTCTCGCTTATTCTAATGGGCGGTTGTCATAAGTGTGAATGGATGTCAAGTAGCGTTTTTATGTCTTGCTTTATAATATTTATCTACCCCTATACTATATCTATGTTCCAATGTAATCCCGGCTCTTCATTCTCGCCGAGAACGGGCGAGACAGGCCGAGAACGAGAGTGTGGATGCCCTTCATTGTTCTCGTGGCGTTAAAAGCCATAGTAACTTTTTGAAAGTTCTCGGCGAAAATTCTCGGCGAGAGTGAAGTGCGGGCTTAACACCATCTTTGATCACGTGAACTGAAAACTGATATGAATGCCAATCACTTTGTTTTAACTGCGTAATATACGCAGCAAAGCGGTATGTGCAGGAATGTATTTGTGATAAACAAGAATTTTCATTCAAAAATCGCTGGCATTGAATCTCAAAATAGAGAAGTTACGAAACATGTAGCGTCAAAAACAGAGACGAAGTTGTGGTTATAGTTATGGAAAATGTATGACATACCTGCAGGAGGGTACGGTAAATGTTTCTGCTAATTAGGGACATGTTCGTTATTAATTTTAACCTAAAAAAGGTTCTTTTCCTGAAAAATTATTTTTGGCACCGAAGACGTAACAACGAAACGAAGAGTTCCGTTTTACAGAAAGTGACAGCTACAGCACTTCCTGTCACTTGTTTGTTATTTATTGGTTATTTATTATTTTAATTTGGAGATGTAAATATTAAATGACATATCATTAACATTCACAAGATTATTAAAATTGAAAAATAGTAAGTAATCGACATAATTATAATCAACCAAAACCTTTGCCAAAACTTTACTGCAATAACATGAATTGCGTGTAACAGAATGTATCAGAGCAACGTATCATTTTACAAATGTTTAAGATTTTCACTCAAAAAACAATACCAGCGACCGTAGTATGGCAGCGGTAGATAGTGTGAAATAGCGCCATCGCGCCTTCACTCTCTTTCTATTTGCGCGCGAACAAACGAGATAAAAGGCGCGATATAGCATTATTATGCGTGCGCCTCTGGATTTGTCATGTTTCGCATCCAAATCATGTTTCATTTGTAAATAGATTTCTTTAGCGATACTAGCGCCAATCTGACAGATGTATCGATTTTATGTCATTTTCCGGCTACCATTGTCACGGTCAAGGCACGGCGCAACATTCAAAATATATATTGTACATTGTACCGATAACTCGTCTAAAGTGGACGAAATATTATAAAAACAATGCCCGTTAATCAATCGTAGCAGCCAAAATAAATAAAAAACAATAATTTCCTCTTTGAACTACAATTGAAAGTGAAGATACCGTAGAAAGTAAAGGTAAGTCAGTCAAAACAATTTTGTCCGATAAAATATTTAGTTTTATCTTATCGTATCTTACAACTTTAGACAATGATTTCTCAGTGTTTCTATAATTAGTGTTAATTATATGATTAGGAAAAAACCTAGTAGGTACCTACTTAATATTATTTTTTAAATGTCTCGGGGGATAGGTTTGTCCATATTATTGATCAAGTCTCCAAGCACATTTCTTTGAATATAATAATGAACGGGGCATCACAATAAAATTCTGATAACAAGAAGCCTCGGGTCACGGTTTCAACATGATAACACCAATAATAATTCCATTTGAACCTTGATTATGTAAAAATGGGTCTCTGCACTTATGTAACAATTATTTTTAAAAGAAAAAATAATAATTAATTCCTACTTAGTGTAATATTCGGCGGTTTTTTATTTAGGCGGTCTGAAAAAACTCTGACACCAGGGCTCTGCCCACACGATAAGAAGAGTGTAATATTTTAACATTTTTCTGGTACTGGTAAAATTAGGTATCTACACTTCTGATTGGGTACTTTTCTGTTTATTATGCCAGACAGCCCAGGAGTGCCGATTTTTGAATCTCATTCGCTGAGTTCAGCAGTTGAAAATGTCAAAATTACTGTGGAGATACGCATCTTTCTAATGCTGATTAGACTTTCAAAAATCATACTTCAGGAGAGCGATTTTTGAAAGTCAAATCGGCAGTAGAAAGATGCATATCTCCACAGTAATTTTGACATTTTCAACTGCTGAACTCAGCGAATGAGATTCAAAAATCGCACTCCAGGTACAATCAATTTGAATTGATTTTCCACGATGTTGTTATCGTATGATAAATTACGTGCGAATTTAAATTAATTAATTTGACTAAGTGTTTTTCTTTTTGTAGGTAATATAGTTTAGTTTTATTTAGATACCTTATAGTAATACCTATACAAATCATCATCATCATCATCAGCCTATAAACATCCCACTGTAGGGCACAGACCTGCCCTCAGGGAGGGTGTATGGGCATTAGTCCACCACGCGTGCCCAATGCGGATTGGTAGACTTCACATACACATCAGAATTTCTTCTTCAGTATATGCAGGTTTCCTTCACGATGTTTTCATACCGTTTGAGAGCAGTCAGTATTACGATACGTTAGAAAAACTCATTGGTACATGGCATGTTGTTCGTGCGGATACAAATACGGACCTATACAAATATAGGTACTTATTGGAATTTAAATTATAATGATATTGAATGTTCATCAATCCACAAAAAGCCGTATTGAAACAAGAATTTGCATTACGTATTCTTTTGGTGGTTTAAATGAGTACCTATTAAGTACTGATTTGGATAAGTTATTTAGTTACATCAAAGATTTAGATAATGTTTTACTTTCAAAGTTTATCCAGATAGGTCTCATCCCTGAGATAATCTGTTTACAGGAAAAAAGACGCCGAGCGAAGGTCGCTCGCCCAGGTAGGTATCTACTAAAATATTATACAAGATATACCACACAGCATAATGATCTCGAAATAAATTTATTTCTTAAAATTGGTTGATAATTAGTAGGACTTACTAAAGCTACCTAGGTACCTAGCCAGTTTTTTGCAATATTAATGTTGTATGTTTTTTCTACATATAAAACACGACCTGCTGCGGCCGTAGCATGACAGCGTGGTATTATAACGCTATAGAATAGAAAATAATTATTTATTTGCATTATTGTACATAAATAATAAATCTATTTTAAACAATAAAATACATGGCATGTTGTGAGTAGGTACAAAATAGCGCCTTTAGCTCTTATTTATGTGCGAAGGCGTGACATATAGCTTTATCGCGCGCATCATACTACGGCCACAAATATATTCCCAAACAGAAAACTAAAGTACATTGTAAGTCTACATCATTCATATGTACCTTCTAAACGGTTGCACGTAATTTCTTTTCCTATAAAATGTTTTATAAAGACTAAATTAAAAGTCGTCACGTAAATGTGACGTAGGTATACCTACTGCGACTCATTTTCGCATGATGCAAATCGGAAACGAAATTTGCTCAAAAAGTCATTACTTATACTTACTGTAAAGTAAAGGTGAAAGGTCTTCATTTGAAAACATTAACATACCGTAACTACTTTTTGCAAAATTGAGTTACTTATAGGGAGTTTGACTGTAGGTTCTTATTTGCAAGGATGATTGAGTTCGATTTCGAATTTCCCATGCGATTATTTAATTAGTTTGCTAATTATCTACTTAAGAGGTTATCGACTCTCCAGTATGCTAGCCCTTCAATAGTTTTATAAGCTAAGTAATTAATTCGTATAAACAACATTGAAAAAATCAAGAATGTAACATTGTAATTATACGTAAATTATTCGAGAAGGTATGTTTTCAGTATAATGTTTCTAATTTTCAATAATTTCTTTACTCATAACCAATCAAAAATATAGGAACGCCTAGAACATCAAAAATATCTACGCAGTCAAGGTGGTCATAAACATATGAACAGTTTCAGAAAAAAACCTTACTTCGTTGTTTTACATTTAAATTTTAAATAACATTGTAAAGAAATTATTGAAAATTCGCTGTTCAGATATTTATGACAAAATACACGTTTAGATATAATTGGTAACATTTACTGTAAAGAATTTAATGAAAATTAGCACTGATCAGAAATATTTGGACACCTTGTATGCTACGATATATCTGATGGCGACTGTACCTACTACGTTATAATTTTAGGTACCGGCCTCGGTACCTTATATTTATACATTTGGTAGGTATACCTATATCTACTGCATTAACTCTACTAGTTAACTATCTACCAGCTCAGATAAGTCCATAAAACGAACTATTTAATAGATAATACTAAGAGATCCTGTTATACCGCAATACATAGAGCTTTCTTGAAACTGATAAGTTCTTAGATAAGATGCCCTTTTTGTTAATGTTGTTTACTTTACCAATTGTTATCTAAGTTCATTACGAAATGCTGCTAAATATTTGAACTTATTATTTATCAGACCAAAGTTTTAGATTTAGGTAAGTAGAGTTACCTATCCCCCGTTCGTTGAACTGGATTGGACTTCATTTTCTAAACTTTAGAAAATAAAGTCCAGTCCAGTCCAAGGATTGAGGCTTTAGAATCTAAAGCAATGATTCCTAAGCATTTTGAGACCACGGAATATTGAATCGATCCCTTTTATGGAACCCCACAAAAGATACCTACTGCAATCTGAAATAAAAAGCCAAAGCCTTCACGAGAATGCTCATCCTCTTCGTTTGGAACGCACCTACTCACAAATGTCACTGATTCGTGGAACCACGCTGTCATTTCCGCGAAACTACTGCATGGGCGCCGGCAAGATTATTTTTAGGAGGGTGCATCTGGATCTTTATCGTGCTAGATCCAGATCTATACATTACCTATACATTCTTGGCTGTGTCCAGAACATTTAGCTATTGCACAGGAAGCTATTTAAAAAATCTAAGTAGATGCCTGGAGCGAGCGAAGCGAGTCCCTCCCGGCGCCTTTGAACTCCCTGTGTTCCCCGGAAACCACTTTAGAAGTCACTGTTCTAAAGTTGTAATGCGTGTAAGTGGTCGCCGCTGTTGCTCCTGGTTTATGGAGTTAGAGTTCCCATGGTGAGAGAACGAGTGGTGGACCCTAGTCCTTATAAAAAAAATCGACATATAATCGCCTTTTGCATACATTTGAGTCGAGTAGGCATTTAAGTTTAGTATGGAACAGCTGATTTCTTTTCTTACTTTGATAATATCAGTTTCACCCTGTAGGATGATGATGATGAAAGGACGAAAAGAAGTGATCAAGTAAACCTATTGTTCTCCCCACAGATCAGTCACACAACAGTCGCGATGAATATAAACCTGGACAAGCCGCGCTATGACCAGGGCACGTACCTCGGCCGAGCGCAACACTTCCTTCTGCTCACCAACCCGATCAACGCTTTTGCCAGTGATAAGCAATTGGACACTGCTAAAAGGATCGTCACTGAGTTTAGGTGGGTATGTGATAGAACATCATCATCATCATTTTCAGCCCGTATCCACCCACTGCAGGGCATAAGCGTCCTCCCTATTTTGCCATTCTTCTCGGTCCCGTGCCAGTCGCATCTAGGTCTTGCCAATACTTTTAAAGATGTCGTCAATCCACCGTGATAATACATAATTTGGTATTTTAGGGCAATATCTCAAAAAAATAATTAAATGTTCTCAACAAATAAGATTATGCAGGTTTTTAAGGGGTGACCACTTATCAACTTGAACCGTCATCAAAGAAAATATATACTTACACGCTAAAAGTAAGCATTACTACAACGGCTTGCTTCAAAAGAATTGTAAAGTTGATAGCAACTAATACTGATCAGATTCGGATGGATTTTGCAGGAAAACAAGGCTTAATTTGGTGTAACATTTCGTTTTTACTTAATCTTGCAATAGAAGATATGCTATCCATCCATCACAGCCCATGATCAGTCCGTCTCCGGACATAGGCCTCCTCCATATTTCTCCATGACGTTCTGTCCCTCGCCCTCTGCAACCAGTTGGGACCCGCTTGTCTCCTAATATCATTGACCCATCTTTCTTGTGGGCGGCCTCTTTACCTCTACCACGTTGGTTTCTCTGGGCCATGCAAATTTTATAAGTTTTCCTAAATACGACATCGGTAATACGACCATATTATTTCAGTGGCCTGGGCGTGGAATCAACTAATGTTATAATTATAAATTACACCCAGATTCCATCTAAGGACACTTATAAGATAAGTCTACTATATCTTGTAATAAAGTATCAATCATTCGATATCGAAGATCTTCTTGCTATTATTGTTACAAATACATAGCTGTATTTCGACTTGTGATCGATATTGTTTTCATAACAACGTGTTATCGACAGACTAAACAGCTATAACTGGATGGACGTAATTCAAAGAAACATTAGCTCGCAAAGATAGGCAATGATGCAAATATGTGTCTAAACAAGTCACAGAACACGCCAAAATACAAAACGTTTAAAAAAGGTACATATACTCACGCCATTCTCCCATGGGTGTAGGCAGAGACTAAGACCACCCACACTACGCTACGATTATGAGTTTTATGTATGACACACTATTTTGACTTTATCCACAAGTGCTATTATTGAATCGTGAGATTCGAAATTAGGACCTAATGAATACACAAATTTCAACGTGTGACTTTAAAAAATCGCACTAAACATTCATACATCTTTTTATGCACTTTCGTCGGTTGAGGGTGCTCCGCACTTTTTCCTTTTCGGAAAAAATAATTGAACATCTGAAAGATGATGAGATGGATGGCTTCCAAATGTGATACAATAGGTATATAGAATAAAATTAACCGTATTCCTTTCGAACAACTAACTTAAACCAATCTAGGTACTTAGGTCATAATTCGATGACCAATTGTGTCTAACTTATGAACGAATGGATCCATTCTTAGTTTAGCTATTCGTGAGGATCTAACAACCGAAGGTGCTATTTTTGAATTTCACATTCTTATTTTGTATAGGTACTTACAGAATTTTCAAAAAATCTATCAAGTTTATAAAGGTAGGTATATTATGAACTGAAGCCAGTTCTAGCCTCGACAATTCGTTTCATTCCGCAGAAAGACGCGTAAAATGCCAGATGGGTACAACGAGGAGAAGCTATGGGCGGCCAAGTATTTGTACGACAGTGCATTCCATCCCGACACCGGCGAGAAAATGTTTGTTCTTGGCCGCATGGCTTCCCAGGCTCCCATGAACACCCTTATTACTGGCGGTGAGTTACCTAGAGCTATTTTACTTTCATTTGTCCTAGCACCCGATTGGTAATAAAGATCAGAAAAATGTATGATGGATGTTATTTTTGCAATTCCGCATCTTTTTTACCCGACTGCGCCAGAAGGAGGGTTATGTTTTTCGAGCGTACCTATGTATGTAGGCATGTCTATTTCTTTGTCACGCCCTACAGCCTAAACGGCTTGATGGATATTGAAGTATGAGGTGTCTTTAGATTCGTAAAAATTGTGAGAGTGACTTAGGCTAAATTATTTCAAGATGGCGTTTGAGAATTAAAAAAGAGAGGGGGAATAATCAATTTTTTTTTGGTAAAAATGGGTACAGTATGGGTATCAAAAATGAAAGCTAGTGAAGAGCAAATCCCAAATATACTTAAACATAATATCGAGGGGTGAAAGCCTATTTGGTTTAAGCGACATTTTTGGAATTTTACAGAAGAGCGTTTTAAAGTTTTTAATTTCCGTAAAAAAATCATTAAAAAAAACGGTAGGTTATTCTTACATAAAAATGATACAAACTAGTTTCGTTCGAAAAGCCTCAATTTTTGGTTTTATTATTCACCTTGTAATGACATTATTATTAAAAAAAAATGTCGCTTCATACAAAGTAACCACATAATAGAGGAAGGCAAAAGGATTTAACCTCCACATTATTCTGCTGACGGTTGAAAGCAAAATGGTTTAAGTGTTACTTTTATTGTCTTTCAGAGTATGGCTTAGTGCTTTAACCAACATTCTTTCAACTGGATTGAGTAAATCTAATTGGTTTAAAATCCAAAATATAATATTTCAGAGTAAAATCATAATAGCTTAAACAACAATTTTAATACAACAGCATTTGTTTTAAATCACATCTGTTTGTATAACTTTATAAATGATGGTGAATGATACAATGCAATTGTTTCTCATTTTAAAAGTTCAATGTAAGTGGAGATTATTGTTTTTTTAAATAAAAGAAGATCTTTCATAAAAATGTTTTATTTAAATTATCTTATTGGTACGGCAGGTGAGAAGGAAAAACCAAATAGCTGAGGGCCTAGCGGGTCATGAGACATTACCGAAAAAGTATCTGAGAAGTTTCAGATAGGAGCCCCGTGCACAGGGGGTCATTTTCAGACAAATTTCAGACATCGAAGTTTTTTCCAAGAAACGTGATGTTCAGCGCCAGCAAATTTCATTCCATCGTATAGGGCTTGACGAATAACGATATTTAAATGCAAATCTGATGATCAAAACGTTGTCTTTCCCTTAATCTGACGACTCCGAAAAATACGATTACATACCATTCTTAACGCGATGGTCATATTCAGGGCAAAAATGGAATAGCTGAGGGCCTAGCGGGTCATGAGACATTACCGAAAAAGTATCTGAGAAGTTTCAGATCAGAGCCCCGTGCACAGGGGGTAATTTTCAGACAAATTTCAGACATCGATTTTTTTTCCAAGAAATGTGATGTTCAGCGCCAGCAAATTTCATTCCATCGTATAGGGCTTGACGAATAACGATATTTAAATGCAAATCTGACGATCAAAATGTGGGCTTTCCCTAAATCTGACGACTTCGAATAATACGATTTAGACCATTCTTAACGCGATGGTCATATTCAGGGCAAAAATAGAATAGCTGAGGGCCTAGCGGGTCATGAGACATTACCGAAAAAGTATCTGAGAAGTTTCAGATATGAGCCCCGTGCACAGGGGGTCATTTTCAGACAAAAATCAGACATCGAAGTTTTTTCCAAGAAACGTGATGTTCAGCGCCAGCAAATTTCATTCCATCGTATAGGGCTTGACGAATAACGATATTTAAATGCAAATCTGATGATCAAAACGTGGGCTTTCCCTTAATCTGACGACTCCGAAAAATACGATTACATACCATTCTTAACGCGATGGTCATATTCAGGGCAAAAATGGAATAGCTGAGGGCCTAGCGGGTCATGAGACATTACCGAAAAAGTATCTGAGAAGTTTCAGATCAGAGCCCCGTGCACAGGGGGTCATTTTCAGACAAATTTCAGACATCGATTTTTTTTCCAAGAAATGTGATGTTCAGCGCCAGCAAATTTCATTCCATCGTATAGGGCTTGACGAATAACGATATTTAAATGCAAATCTGACGATCAAAATGTGGGCTTTCCCTAAATCTGACGACTTCGAATAATACGATTTAGACCATTCTTAACGCGATGGTCATATTCAGGGCAAAAATAGAATAGCTGAGGGCCTAGCGGGTCATGAGACATTACTGAAAAAGTATCTGAGAAGTTTCAGATATGAGCCCCGTGCACAGGGGGTCATTTTCAGACAAAAATCAGACATCGATTTTTTTTCCAAGAAACGTGATGTTCAGCGCCAGCAAATTTCATTCCATCGTTTAAGGCTTGTCGAATAACGATATCTAAATGCAAATCTGACGATCAAAATGTGGGCTTTCCCTAAATCTGACGACTCCGAAAAATACTATTTAGACCATTCTTAACGCGATGGTCATATTCAGGGCAAAAATGGAATAGCTGAGGGCCTAGCGGGTCATGAGACATTACCGAAAAAGTATATGAGAAGTTTCAGATCGGAGCCCCCTGCACAGGGGGTCATTTTCAGACAAATTTCAGAGATTTTTTCGGAGTCGTCAGATTCAGCTAAAGCCCACAGTTTTATCGTCAGATTTGCATTTAAATATCATTATTCGTTAAGCCCTATACGATGAATGAAATTTGCTGGCGCTGAACATCACGTTTCATGGAAAAAATTTCGATGTCTGAAATTTGTCTGAAAATGACCCCCTGTGCACGGGGCTCCGATCTGAAACTTCTCATATACTTTTTCGGTAATGTCTCATGACCCGCTAGGCTCTCAGCTATTTCATTTTTGCCCTGAATATGACCATCGCGTTAAGAATGGTCTAAATCGTATTATTCGAAGCCGTCAGATTTAGGGAAAGCCCACATTTTGATCGTCAGATTTGCATTTAAATATCGTTATTCGTCAAGCCCTATACGATGGAATGAAATTTGATGGCGCTGAACATCACGTTTCTAGGAAAAAAATTCGATGTCTGAAATTTGTCTGAAAATGACCCCCTGTGCTCGGGGCTCCGATCTGAAACTTCTCATATACTTTTTCGGTAATGTCTCATGACCCGCTAGGCCCTCAGCTATTCCATTTTTGCCCTGAATATGACCATCGCGTTAAGAATGGTCTAAATAGTATTTTTCGGAGTCGTCAGATTTAGGGAAAGCCCACATTTTGATCGTCAGATTTGCATTTAGATATCGTTATTCGACAAGCCTTAAACGATGGAATGAAATTTGCTGGCGCTGAACATCACGTTTCTTGGAAAAAAAATCGATGTCTGATTTTTGTCTGAAAATGACCCCCTGTGCACGGGGCTCATATCTGAAACTTCTCAGATACTTTTTCGGTAATGTCTCATGACCCGCTAGGCCCTCAGCTATTCTATGTTTGCCCTGAATATGACCATCGCGTTAAGAATGGTCTAAATCGTATTATTCGAAGTTGTCAGATTTAGGGAAAGCCCACATTTTGATCGTCAGATTTGTTTGCATTTAAATATCGTTATTCGTCAAGCCCTATACGATGGAACGAAATTTGCTGGCGCTGAACATCACGTTTTTTGGAAAAAAAATCGATGTCTGAAATTTGTCTGAAAATGACCCCCTGTGCACGGGGCTCCTATCTGAAACTTCTCAGATACTTTTTCGGTAATGTCTCATGACCCGCTAGGCCCTCAGCTATTCAGTTTTGGCCCTGGACATGACATGATTCAAACCCTTCTCACCTGCCGTACCATTATATCTCCTACGAGAATCATTCGCCTTATAATGATCATAATCAGTTTCTTAAACAACTATTTATGCCACAAATTTTAATTTTAGTATCCTTTTAGGAAAACAGCCTTTAAATCCAATGCAGTAAGCTCCGCCAAATCCCACATAATTGCTGTGGAAAGAGCCCAGCGCTCAATTCTGAAAGTAATGCTAAAGAAGCCTATCCGGTACCCAACATCTGACTTATATAGGGATTGTCGTGTCCTAACTATACGGAAGCTATTTATCCTCAACGTAACCATATCTCAACATAAATACATTATTAAGTCTCCGGAGTACAAAACCATGCTAAATCGAAGGGTCTTTAAAGCTAAAACTCTACCAACGAAAACAGCATTTGCACAAAGGTTCGCCCCATTTCTACATCCATTTATTTACAATAAAGTTGTAAAAGAATGTGATATAAAACACACCACTGCAAGTACTGCCAAACGTCTGGTCCGAAATTGGCTTTTAGAACTTGATTACGAGGACACCGAAAGGATACTGGAAATTCCAGCATAATACCTATGTACAAAGGATCACAAAAAATTTATAATAATTACTATAATCTTTACAGGCACTTAAATACTTAGGCACTTAAATTATAATAATATAATATAATACATAATATACATAATATATATACCTACTATAAACTACTTACACTACACTACACTACAACTCACTTCCAATTCGAGTCCAATTAAATTAAATTTAATTTAATTAATATTTAACTTTTTAACTTCTGCACTATTAATAGTTATACTTTTATTTTTATCTTTATATAAAATATTAATGCACAAGACCTCACCTGACGATTACTAGATTATATTGTTAAAACTGCCTACAGGTTCACACGTTGCCAGGCTTGCCTAGTGTGGAACCACCATCACTCCCAATCTATGTACTGAACTGCTATACAATTTGTGCTCCTCTTTTATATTTTTTCCTGTACTGATTCACTACTGTGCAAATAAATAAATTTTTTTTTTTTTTTTTTTTTTTAATCAGTCATAATTATTATGATTAAGTATTAAGTATTATAATGAAAACTAAATTATTTATAATCATAAAAATTTAACATTCGTAAAGTTATACTTAATCATTTTAAACTTTCATTACCGACTATTTATGCAACAAATTACAGCTATTTTAAACGTCCTTATATGAAAACAGCCTTTGTATCATCTAACAAGTCAAACGCGTTGGCGCCAAACTAACATTGTTTTATCCGACGTTGCAAAATTGTCACATAATAATATTTCCTTGTATGAACGGACATAGTTATTATTTTTTTGAGCTTTCATAAGTGCTTTAATAACACAAGTTAAAGTTGAGATATGTTTGATCCACACTCAAATTAAGTTATAGAGGGCGGATAAACTTCTGAACCGACATGCTGGTCAAGTTTTTCATAAAGACGATAATGATTCAAACAACAAGGTATGATGAAAGTACATACAGGCAAAAAGGTTGAAGCGCCATGTCGAATTTTTATTGATACAAGCTAATTGTTTTAAGTGACAGTGGTGGTGTTTATTTATAAAAGGCAAAATGTTTTAAGCGACAGTGCGTCCTTAAAAGTAGATGCAGGCAAAACGCTTTAACCGCCATTGAGTTCTATTGTTTGGAAAGCACAAACAGTTTAAGTGGATTCTAATCAAATAATTGCATGGTTCATAGCCACTGTCCAAAAAAACGTTTAATTTTTTTGGCGTTTCATACATCAGTGGGCTAAAATGAGGCCAAAATTTCCATTGGTTTAAGCACCATAAAAGTGCTCCGATATTTATGGGACCCAGCTCAATCGACGCAGAAAAATTCGCTGATTCCAAATATAATTATAACTCAATATCGGCCTTGGTGTCGCTTAAGCCAAATAGGCTTTCACCCCTCGATATAATAGTACTTTTCTGCTACCATTTTCACACAAGACTAAAAAGTACGAAATAAACAAAATTATTAAGAAAAACAGAAACCCGACTGAATAAAAAATTACTAACTTAAAAGAGAAAAACCAGCTCTATTCATAATCATTAATCAGCTAAGCAAATATAATTAGAACGCATATAAAGCTGTATATTATAGAGCTTGTTTTTCTTTTCAGTTTATAATTTTTTGTGCAGTCGGGTTTTTTCCCCTCGTAATAGTATAAGAGATAAGTGTACTTTTTGCAACCATCAGCAGCAAGGCTGATTCAGTGTTTATGGGGCGTTGAACATCTCAGTGATGGGGATGGACCAGGTCTACCTGCATAACTCTAGTCGGTTTAGGAGTTACTGATGATTAAAGGTCTGTAAAAAATTCACGATCAGCTGCATGGCTGATCGTATGTTATTGTTGTAGTATGCACTGTAGCTATGTGAACAGTACAAAAACTGTCAAGTTCTGTCAGTCGGTTTAGGAGATACAGCCGTGCAGCTGATCGTTAATTTTTTACAGACCTTTAATCATCAGTAACTCCTAAACCGACTGGAGTAATGCAGGCAGAACTGGTCCATCCACATCACAGAGAAGCTCTATACCCCATAAACACTGAATCAGCCTTGCTGCTGATGGTTGCAAAAAGTACACTTATCTCTCGGAATATAAACTCTAGTTTAGATTAGATATTAACGTACCTAAACCCTTAACATATTCAGACTTTATAGATGAAATAGGAAACCACTTTAATTCTGGAGGTTTGTCACCTCCATAGGAAATCGTAATTGTAATTCGGAGTTCCGAATGTATGTGGCAGACGTTATTGTTAACATAATGTTCATGTTCACAGGTATGATCACTTTCTACAAAACCACCCCCGGAACAATATTCTGGCAGTGGATCAATCAGACGTTCAACGCACTCGTCAATTACACCAACAGGGCCGGGGATGCACCCATCCCTAAAAGGTAAGTTGGTTGAACTTATTTTCATGGATTTCTAAAATGTTATACCCATTAGCTTTTTCTGATAACCACAAGAAAACGGCGGGTTACCTACAGATAAAATTTATCCTTTAACTGAAACTAGTTACGAATTAAAAAGTCAGTATCGTGTAAAGAAAAAAAAGGATTCCTTGGTAACTAGTATCGTATAAAGATGAATTTTTCTTCTATCGTAATTGGTTACGAACCTCTGGTTTCGTACGCGGCCGAAGGGAAGTATTTACTTCGCCCATATGTTTCCTAATAATAATCAAAGACTTAAATACTCAAAAGTTTGGAAATCTCACTTCTGACTACCTAAGTCAGAAGTGAGATTTCCCAACTTTTGAATTGATAAAATATATTTTCCAGATCTCGATCCTTTATCATCACATCACTCAATCTGATCACTATAGGGAAGCAAAAAGTCATTTATTTGCTGTACCGTGTTTGGGCAAATCATCGGGCTCGAAGGACCAATTATATTTAAACAAAAATATTTAACCTAGAATTAAACATTTTAACGGTTTCTTACCACGTTTTGGTATACTTGAGTAACCGCGTAACCACAGTATAAGAATGTCTACATACAGTATGGACACTCCCTGCCTCCCACCAACTTTTTACCTCACCCCCCTCTATCGCCCTCTGGTTATCTCGGCAGTTACCCATGTTAAGGAAATGCGTATTCTTTTCTCGTTTGCACTCACTCAGTATCGCACATACTTACCTCCTCTTTAAAATTTTTCCATTTGTATAAAATGACAGCTAAGTGTCCAAGATGTGGCGTAACTCTCAAAAACTAAGGGTCAGCGCACACCCAGCGTAGAACTGCTCGCGCATGCTCGAGCATGTTCTTTGCAGTCGCGCACACCTAGCGGCAAAATCCGCCGGCGGCAGCGGCGGAGCATGCTCGCGCGTGTTCGAACAGTCTCGCGGATGCTCCAGTGTTGCTACAGTTGACAGTGAATTTTGCAGTTGTGTTTACAATATTTTAAAGTAAAGACGTGCGATAAGAGTAATTTTAAAGTATGGTGGACTGGAATTTGGTAATTATTGGGTTACTAGCAGAGGAAGAGGAGCAAGAAGAGCTTTTCCGTGTATTTTTTTAGATTTTCCGTGTATTTTCGATAAGGGCTAGATTATTATTTATTATCTGTAGGTAGGCAACTAGGTACTAAGTTTCCCTTTTCGGGCTTAGCTGATAAAAAAGATGTTAGAGCTAGCCCGAAAAATGACGGGGTGGCAACACTAACGACGGATCGCAAGCATCGACACGCGCGTATGCTCGAGCATGCGCGAGCATCCGCGCGCATGCTCGCGACTACTCCCGTCGCCGCGAGGAGCATACGCGAGCATACTCGAACAGACGCTGAAGGGATTTAATCACTTGCAAGCTATTTTCAACTTTATTTCAATGGGAATAGAGTTCATTATCAATTGAATCAATGAAAACTGCTCGCGCATGCTCGAACAGTTTTACGCTGGGTGTGCGCTGACCCTAAGGTGTATTAATTGAAATTTTCAGTAAACTGCTCGCATCGTATATATGCGCCTGCGGTGGTGCTCTATCAACCGCTCTATACCTCAATAGCAAAGTAAAGGTAAAGAATAATCATTTTGTTTTATTTACATTTACATCAGTAGCATTTATTAGATCATAGACTTAATTTACATTGCTGCCTCCGTGGTCTAATGGTTAAGAGCATTGGCTCTCGATACGGAGGTCGTGGGTTCGATTCCCGCGGGGGACACCTAGTGATATGTCACTTTGTGCGTTTTTCCCCAGTTGGTTAGGATTGCAGGCTGAATCACCTGATTGTCTGAAAAGAAAAATGATTCCGTGCTTCAGATGGTACGTTAAGCCGTTGGTCCCGGCTACTATCTCTGGTGGTAGTAGTCGTTCATGAAAACCATGTCAGAGGCCGTAAGGCGGTCTGAAAGAACTCTGACATCGCAGGGCTCTGCCCACGATAAGAAAGAAGATTTACATTTCTGAATAAACCTATAACGTTTCTACGTCATCATCATCAGCTGTTGAACATTAGGCCTCTGCTAAGGCGCACCACAAAACATAAAATGTATTTATACATGGGTGAAATGCAGAATAGATGTACCGTAACGAAATCGTTATTAAACTGAGATTGTAATGAAACTGATAAATTGTTACGAAACTGATAAGGTAAGGGTGAGATCACATTAGCATTAAAATAAATAAAATATTTAAGTATGGCATAAATCAACTTTATTAATTAACTCACATCTATATTTTTGTACTAATTGCAAAAACCTTGTCAAAAATCAATCTTATCTGCAATTTTTGTCTATACTTTTTTTGCATCTCTGCATTAGTCATCGGTGCCATACCTGTAATTATTTAAATGTATATATATATACAGGGTGTACAATAAAATGGGACAGCTACTGAAAGGGGTGCTTCAGACCATCAAACTGAACAACTTTCTCTATGGGACCAACATCGAAATCGCAAAAAAAAATCTGCTGTCGCATACATTTCAGTCGAGTTATGTTTGCAGTTTTGTATGGGAGAGCAGATTTTTTTTTCGCGATTTCGAGGTTGGTCCCATAGAGAAAGTTGTTCAGTTTGATGGTCTGAAGCACCCCTTTAAGTAGCTGTCCCTTTTTAATGTACACCCTGTACATACAGGGTGAAATTGATATCATTGGCATCCTTTTAAACTAAGAGTCTATCCATCAAACTGAACAACTTTTACTATAGCAGCAAATCGATCGGAGCAACTAAAAAATCTGCTGTCCCATACTAAACTGCAATGCCTACTCGACTCAAATGTATGCAACAGCAGATTTTTTTTTTGCTCCGATCGCTTTGCTCCCATAGTAAAAGTTGTTCAGTTTGATGGATAGACTCTTAGTTTAAAAGGATGCCAATGATATCAATTTCACCCTGTATATATATATATTGCAATGCTTTAATAGTTTATTTAGTTTGTGTTATGTTTAATAATCTCATTATATTTTACAAAATTATTTTCATAGAACATTAATATATATTTTTTTGTTTATAGTATTAAATTAATTAATACATATTATTTACTATTTGGGATATTACTTGATGTCTAATGTTAAAAAAAACAGTATTATGTCACAAACTCATATGAACGAGACCTTAGTGTAACGAAACTGAGAGCTCAGTTTCGTTGCGTAACGAAACGTTACGAAACTGATAAAATAAACTGAGAAATCCTAATCTCAAAAATATTTGGTACCAAAATCGCTATTGGTTTGACAATAACTTATATCCCAGCGGTAATTATATCTCTTACGCAAGAAAAATCAGCAAATAACTGGCAAATTACACTTACGGAAATAGGAAAATCGCGTTATTAACCCTGATATTGATATTTAACAAAATGCGTGTCATACACCAACCTCGAACTACGAAGCAAAATACGGCCATCTTAATGTCAATATTTTGACGTAACTTGAGAAAATGATGTCATTTTATAAAAATACAATCGAATGGTAGAATTGTTGTTGTAATTGTGCCCAAAATGTCGTTACTAACCCTGAGTTACGAAATTAACAAAAATGGAGACAAACATTTAATACGCTAATCTTATGACTAAATCGTTTCCTTTTAATTCCAGCCTATTTCAATCTGACAATTTAGATAATAAGTGGTCATTTTAACCAAAAAAAAGTTAAATTAAACTAAGAAAAATTTATTTCCTAATATACAAAATTGACAAGGTGGTGGAGAGACATACAAATTTTGTATGAAAGTTATATTAGTATTAAATTTTAAATATATTTTAATTCGTGCCTCATTGCGCGCATCAAAAAAATAAAAAATGGGCTTAATTGGGAAATAAATACACTGCTCAGAATTATGGAAATAATTTTAATCAAGGAAAGAGAAAAGACGGTATCTTGTTTTGAACTTACGGGACAACTTAAATTGTATCTATGTACATCCGTTCTGCATTTCACCCACATGGTGTAAAATTTAATATTGTAAGTGGCGACGGGCACTCTCCGTCTCACTGGACAGAGTTTCGGTACTACTGGATTTGTACCCGGACATTCGAACTTCGCAATTGCGTGAAGGTTTTCGTTCCAATGTCAACTCTATTACAATGAAGTGCGGACCGAAACAGTGGCGAAATATCGAAAATCGAAAGTCCGGGTACAGGGCCTGGTGAAACGTGGAAGTTCTGAGGTTTCAGAACATATCTGACTACCCCTCGAGGAATATAGTCGTGATTGTGCTATGCTAAATTTAACTTTAGGTACTTTTTTATGTTGGCCCCATGGTGAAAGTTGTTCAATTTGATGGTCTGAAGCACCCCCGTTTTATATTTAACGTAAAGTTAGTTTCATATAAATGGATTATCGGATTTATCGGTGTTTTAGAGTACCTACCTAAGGTGACTGTATTAAAACCGTTGACATGAGAAACTTTATATAATTGAAATTAAATATTATAAAAATGAAACAGAATAATGCCATGTTTCAGAATATCTCTGACTACCCCCTCGGGGAATATAGTCGTGAGCATATGCATGCATGCAACACATTATTTTACGTTACACCTAACAAATTACGTTACGATGAATCCAAAAAAACACTGTTTACCACCGTCTAAAATTATTTGAACAGCGATAAGTGTAAAAGATAATTTTCCTCAACGTAAAATCACAAACTTACTCAACGGTTTTTACGTAATTTATCTTGATATGGTAAACAATTTATCAAACGTAATCACTTCTGAATACTCTATCTGTATAGTACACGTTTCCTTCAATTTGGAGGTTTTTAACCGACTTCAAAAAAAGGAGTAGGTTCTCAGTTCGACCGTATATATTTTTTTTTTTTTTAATGTGTGTTCGCGGATAACTTCTTCGTTTATGAACCGATTTTATTATCTAAATGCTAACAAACGTCACGGAGGTGTGTCGGTGTTATTTGCCTTGTTATGTAGGTAAGTATGTTGATAGGTAATGCCGGGTAAAATTATATTGTAATCGCCCATTTCCGCTTAAATCGCGCCATACAAATATGAGAAACTAGCTGTTGCCCGCGACTTCGTCTGCGTTACCCGGATAAAAAGTACCCTATGTGTTAATCCAGGCCATGGTCTATCTGTATGCCAAATTTCATCAAAATCCGTTCAGCAGTTTTTGCGTGAAAGCGGAACAAACATCCATCTATCTATCCATCCATCCATACTTACAAACTTTCGCGTTTATAATATTAGTAGGAAGGATAGAATAGGGTTAGAAGAATCTTCTCCGATAGGTAGAATTTATCCCTCCCTGAAATCCGAATGTAATTTATACCTATTTGTAAAATTGTTATAGTTAATAATATACCTACACGGTGAAATTGATATCATTCTGACCATCAAACTGAACAACTTTTACTATGGGAGCAAGCCGATCGGAGCAAAAAAGAAATCAACTGTTGCATACATTTGAGTCGAGTAGGCATTGCAGTTTAGTATGGAACAGCAGATTTTTTTCTGCTCCAATCGGTTTGCTCCCATAGTAAAAGTTGTTCAGTTTGATGGACTCTTAGTCTAAAAGGATGCTAATGATATCAATTTCACCCTGTATATTCTTGTTTACGGGTTGAGACACATTTTCCGACGGCGGGCCCATACAAAAATGACATTTAGTATGGGATGGGAAGCTTTCGGCCATCGTAAACATATTCCTTGCCATCGTCGCCGCGTCGACGGCGGCGGCGCGGCGGACGGCTTCCCATACTAAATGACATTTTTGTATGGGCCGGCCGCCGGTCGCCGTCGGTAAAAGTGTCTCAACCCAAAAGCGATCTCTTTTTAATTGTTTTTCAATGAAATCTATCCCATAGTTAAGCTTGATGGTCTGAAGCACTCTTTTATGTATGTTACGCATTTAAATTTACTATGTCATCAAATGACCGTGTTTAAGTTATTTATTTGCTCAACGATGCGCCATGAACGCTTAATTATCACTAGTGGTCTAACAGCGAAGTAAACATAGACTTATTTGAGATTATCTTTAGTACTGATCACGTCACGACCCTGCCCACATTGCACGTCAAAAGCAAAACAAACACTATTACTTACCTACTACGCTTTGCTAAATTTCTTTTAATGCACTCCATAAATTGATCGTGGTGGCAGGAAACGTCGGAATAATAACTTATCACCTATTGGCACGTCCCATCCCATCCCAAAACTTATATAGTCAAAAAGGGTAAAAAAGGGGCAAATCGGGCAATCGGGGCCCACGCCCCGGGCGGCAGGTTAACAGGGCAACAAAATCAAAAGTTTGAAATAACATTTTCGCCACAGCTTGATAATATTGCAGAAAAAACCGCCTTCAAAAAAACTAAAAAGTTAAAAAATAATATTGCAGCCGATGACTTTTTCGTTCGCATCATAAGAACATTAATTTGTTTTATTGAAGTCGCTGTCAAGCCGGTACGATTCGCGACAGGGCTTGCATTTTTTGGCTTGGCTTGACACCGACTTCTATAAAACAAATTAATGTTCTTATGATGCGAACGAAAAAGTCATCGGCTGCAATATTATTTTTTAACTTTTTAGTTTTTTTGAAAGCGGTTTTAATTTTTTGTTAAAATTTTGTTTATTTCCCAATTTTCAGTGGTGAATTCATTAGTTCGATTTAATAGTAGTGCTTTAAATTAACAAACGCACTAGTCGGCACTACAATTTTCGAAGGTTCCCCTCGATTTCTTTGGGATCCATCATCAGATCCTGGTTTCCTTATCATGGGACCACCCTTGGGATATCTCCTTTCTAACAAAAAATTCATCAAAATCGGTTCATAAACGACGAAGTTATCCGCGAACACACATTAAAAAAATATATATATATACGGTCGAACTGAGAACCTACTCCTTTTTTTGAAGTCGGTTAAAAACTCGTGCGCGCTTTGCTCGCTCCTGACACAGTATAAGACAGTAATCCATCTTCATACAATATATATGTGTGCTCGCCAGACTCGCCAGTACGTACGACGATATCTAAGGCAGCCAAGGCAGCGCCTGACGGGGCTATGCGGAGATATTGTCAGTGTGTGCGTGCTACGAGGTGTACGCCGCGTTTATCATTCATCTCATTATATTGCATCATTATATTGCAGTGAAATCTCGAGCTCGCTTCGCTTCTTTATTTACTCTGTTATACAGATAAGCCGATCGTCTATTGTACTGCTTGTGATGATGAACACAATTATGTTGCAGAATATGAACCCAGTGTTCGCGCGACTGGTCCCTTTCGCGGCGGTCTGCGGCGCTAACATGATCAACATCCCCATGATGAGGAGCAGGTAACAACAAATTCATGATGATGTAATCATAGTCTATTGATTTGATTTGTTGGTTGGGCTATTGCATGCAAGGGTCGTCGTTATAATATGTTACACAGACCATCGCTGGAGTGCGTTTTTTGAAAAACATACGTTGAAATCAGCAGTAGAACAGTATGAAGTTGGTGTGTTCTCGCTCATGAATTCGAGTTCAAAAATAGCACTTCAGACAAAGAACGTTACCTCACGACGTTTTCCTTCACCGCCGCGCTAGAAAATGCGCTTCCTCAACCGTACATAAATTCCGAAGAACTTAATAATAAGTGGTACAGGAGTGCGATTTTTGAATCTCATTCGCTGAGTTCAGCAGTTGAAAATGCCAAAATTACTGTGGAGATACGCATCTTTCTACTGCTGATTTGACCTTCAAAAATCGCACTCCTGAAGTATGATTTTTGAGTTGAACTCAGCGAATGAGATTCAAAAATCGCACTCCTGGCCTGGCCAGGGATCGAACGGCCGCATTGGCCGTCCGTTTAGCATCCGGGCTACGATCGTAGCCCATATGGAAGAGACCTAGCGCCTCAATCATGAGGCGGCCGTTCAAGAGCGATGGCTCTTGAATAGTCCTATTCACCATATTCATACCCCTCATCCGTCCATCATAGTACTTGATCAGTCCGTCTTCGGGCATAGGCCTCCTCCATATTTCTCCATGACTGACGTTCTGTCTCTCGCTCTCTGCATCCAATTGGGTACACGGTCCACAAGCGATATGCCCCTCCATGGCGGATCGCTCTCTGCATCCAATTGGGTACACGGTCCACAAGCGATATGCCCCTCCATGGCGGATAGCCTGATTATGAATTTTAGTTTAGTTCTTGTATTTGAATTCATGTTTTTTGTGGACTTTCGTATGCAAAAAAGTCAATGTAAAGAAAGTTCTAAAGCGAAATAAAATATGTAATTGCAGTGAAATAATGGATGGGACCCCGGTGTTCACGCAGGAAGGGTTGCGAGTGGGGGAGTCTAAGAAGGCAGCGATGCTCGGCATAGGGCTCGTGTGCGTCTCCAGAATCATCATGGCCATGCCGGGAATGAGTGAGTATCTACCAACTTACCGATAGATACCTCCTTGGGTAGTCTGAGACTACCACAACTACCCTTAGACCATACATAGCCCACCCCAGGACCTTAGAACTATGGACGAGTTACGCGTGTTATTCTACTAACAAACCCACACGATACTAGACTATTGCTAAGCCACACCCCGGACACTGCTAACAAAAAAGACACATACACACAGCTTAAGGGGCTATGTGAATAAGATAGGATTCTTCAAAGCTTCATATATCATGAAGTACTAACAGTAGGAGTATGATTTTCGGATATGTGTAAATTGAACATATAATTGAAGTTTTGACTAGAGCCAAAACACGATTAAGACACATTTTCTCGATAGAAAAACAAGCCAAAGTAGCCTCTGTTTTTATCTATAAACGCTTGGAACTGCTAAACGGTGAATAATAGAAACACGAGACTTGATTTAAAAAAAAGAGATTGATATTTTCTAAATTTTGATTAGAGCAGAATTGAAATAACATAAACAGTACAATCACAATTAAATAAAGTTTGATTTGCGCTCGATTCGCTTCAGGCGCGCGCGGCGCCCCATCTCTTTCACTCGCATCAGGCCGTAATATAAGCTATCCCACGCCTGTTTCGCTTAAATTATTTTTCGACATAGGCTCTTAAGTTCGGCTGTGACAATAATAGCAGTGGTAGTTGGTCTGACCAACTACCGTATACTGATGTCACAGACCATTTTGTCTTGAATATGTTTATTTTTTGTGTTTTTTAGGTATTTGTAAGTACTGTCTGTTTAATATAACTGTTTTTATAATGTGTTTTATAAGACAAATAAAGAAATTCTATTCTATTCTATTCTATATTACTAGTGACTGACGTTTAATAACACATTAACAGCAGTCACCCCGCTTATAACGAACTGGGCGACGCAGCGCGGCATGTTCTGCCGCTACCCAAAAGCGGTGGTGCCCTTCCAGCTCGTGCTCGTGGGCTTCTGCGTCACGTTCGCGACGCCCCTCGCCTGCGCACTCTTCGACCAGAGAGCCGCCATAGCCGTGTCCAGTCTTGAGCCAGAGTTGCAGGTAACCATCACACTTTGACTACCATTAGTTTAGCCATAGAAAAGGGCACTAGTAGGCTCATCAAGCCGAGCAAAGTGTACTTTGAGACTGTTATATGCTACCACACTGCCCAAATGGTGAAAACGGGACCCTACTATAAGCCTACAGTAATATCCGTCCGTCCCTCCATCTGTCTGTCTGTCCTACCTATTTAGGGCTGTAACTTTCGAACCGTTATGCCGGGTGTACACGCTTGCGCTAGCCTAGGCAAGTTCGCTGTACATTGACGCTTCTATAAAGTTAAATACTTAGTAACAATCACTTTACAGTGGAGTCGATGTACAGCGAAGTTGCCCAAGCTTGCGCATGCGTGTAAACCCGGCATAATACCCCACACGGAATATATAATAGAGAGTTGAAACCCCAGAACCCCCAGTTGTTCATAGAATGTGCGTTATTATGGCGGTAAAAATATCAAAAAATTAAAAATTAAGGGGGGTCCTCATACTAGAAACTAGTTTTTATCAATGTTTTTTCTTCTCGCTCAATCGTAAAAACGGTAAAATACATACAAACGTGAAACTTGGTGTGTTTATAGAACGAACTCTACAGTATAACAACAAATAATAAATACCGGCCAAGTGTAAGTCGGTCTCGCGCTAAAGGTCCCGGAGAAAACAACCTTTTTTTGTAAGTTTAATATGTTGTGTGGTACGGAACCCTCGGTGCGCGAGTAGCCCAACTGGCACTTGACCGGTTTTATTCAATAAAATGTTAAACAATGAAATAATTTACTTCCAGGACATGGCGAAGTTAAAAAGTGGCGGAGCAACACACCTGTACTTCAACAAGGGTTTATAAAGTGCTAATACGACGGTTTAACTGCCGAATGACGTCAGTTTACACCATAAACTTATTATACCTTACGGAATAGAGGAACTGACAGCTGAGAGAGCGAGATGTGCCTAGCCGCACCACTGTAATAGAAAGAGATACGTGACGCGAGGCAATAGAACCGTTTTTTGGGATCTTATTCGCATGTTAAAAATTCGGTTTTGTTAATATATGCGAATAGAAAGGGAAATCGTAGATAGTTTTGTGAAATATAGTGTTACGAGCGACGGGTTTCGGGATTTGAGTGAAACGCTAAGTCCAATTTGGATCCAAGGACTTTTCGACTTACGTAAAACCATTCCTTTCACCACGGGACCACAAAGGTTGTCAATGAGCCGGCCGAATTTTTGCATGCCTTTTTACGTTTGACGTTTGACAACATCCGTGACAATAGTAACACTATTTCATTAAATTATCCACGATTTCACGTTAGACTCAGATGGACAGTGCTCGAGTTTTTTTCTGTAAACAATCTCCTGAAAACAGCCTGAAAATGTTTTCATTTGAGATTTGACAACTCAAGTCTGTTCCTCTACTATTGTAAGGTATAATAACTTTATGGCTTACACAACGCAAAGTTGCTACGAGAACGTAATGTGCCCGTCCCCTGACTATTTGTAAGGCATTTATACTGTGCTTTAAACATCACACGATCAACCTTAACCAAGGGACATATCGACCAAATTTCAACCGCAGCAAATGGGTATTTTTGGATGGAGTAGAGATTATTTTTAATGCACTTATGATGTAGGCAAATCTTTACAGTACGAAAGAAAGTATCGAGCTTTATTCTTCACATACAAACTAACCAATTTTATATGAAACCCGGCGTCCATTATTTGGTATGTCAATGGTCACTATAGTCTTTCACAACCACATGTAATTCTAATTTCGTCGAAAAACGCGAGGAAGGCTTTAGAACGGCTTTGGAACTCATTTATTTAGTATCTACCCAATAATCACTGCCAATTGCTAGGAGGCCGGCAAGGCAGAGGCCTATGTCCAGCAGTGGACGTCTGTCGGCTGATATGATGATGATGATGATTCACTGCCAAACCTTAAAATATGTGCAAACTATCATGAACCGTCAGAGGCGTTTTGGACCTGTTTTGTGCAAATGTGTGCGAGGCTGATGATTGGAGCAAATTATTCAGAACAAAAAGAAATCTGCTGTTCCATACTAAACTGCAGCGCCTACTCGACTCAAAGGTTTGACAGCTGTTTTCTTGTTCTGACAGATTTGCTCCCATAGTAAAAGTTGTTCAGTTTGGGTAGAGTATGTGGTTTTAAGGTTAATTATACTTTTCCTTACGACCTGTATAGTTCTACATACAGAACGGCCACTCCCCGCCCCTCTCTTGAGTCCAGATACCCCCACCTCACCTCACACTTTCTGGGGTCACTTTAGGGGAGCCGAGCAAGGGAATGCAGTCAGATCTGTAGTATTTGGCTGCATAGCATATATTTTATTTGTATCCTCTCAGTAAAAATAGCGCTGTATGTACACATGTTCAGTAATTCTTTATTTTTAATAACAGAATGAACTATAAAACATAACGAAATGTAGATGATGTTCACGATGCGTGGTAAGTCAACCCTTCACATATGTCATGCACAATTTGCGCAAAGAGCGCATGTGCGAACGCCATGTCAAATCCAAAACGTTGTTTGAAGTGCCGGACCTATGTCATAGTTAAGGGCTCCCACACATAACTGCGAATTCGCATCGCATCGCAAATCTGCGAGTGCTCGATGACTTTGTTACGATGTATGATTTTCGCTCGCAGATATATGCTATGCGATGCGATTATGTATGGGAGCCCTAAGTCATTGTGGATTATCAATTGCAATTTTTCTTCTGTTATTAAAACTTTAAGTGTTTACAAGTAGATGTTGAATAAGTAAGTTATAACCTGTAGGCAACCCTGGCAACCTGGCAGGACAAATAAATGTCCCATTTAAAAAGTAAATAATAATTTAAGTATAGTTAACAAGACATTTATTTCAGTTTTCTCGAGCATTGTTTCAGTTAGGTTTTTTATACTAATGTCCAATGAATGAGTTAATTCATAGTTATGAATGGATCCATTCAAAAGTAACGTCAAAGTTGGTCATCTAATTTGGAATTTTAGTTTAGTTATAAACTATTAACGATGCTAAGAATGTTATCATCTCATAGAGATTCCAAAATATATTGTTTTTAGGTTCCAAAGCAATTTAGCATTTAATGTTTGTTAATACAATATTCCAAAGAAAACATTCCTTTTGGTGATAATGTAGAAAAGTCGCAGTCTAGTCAACTGTTTGGCTAGGAGGTTAATATAACTAACCACCAGATATCCAACAGACTGGCTAATTTAATGGCTGGCGACTGTGTGTTATACAATTTTAATTATTTTTTAACGACTTTATTAAGATATATTTTTTGTAAGTATTTAGTCCCGTTTTGTTTTTGTAATGCTCAATATTTTTGGTTGTGATATTTTTTTAAAGATCTGTCATCGTTTAGATAAAGTTTCTTTTACGTTGTTATTATTTATTTAATTTTAACATTCCAAAGATATTTTTTTTGAGAACAGTTGCGTTTATTGATGTCAATTATAGGTAGGTGTTAAAATTGTTTAATCAGATGACAATAAAATTGTGTCCTATTTCTTCTAATGTATCTTACGGGTGTTGTACCTATAAGGGATACACGAATACCGTTATAGTTATACGTTGCAATGTACAAAATAAATATGAATGTTCAAAGAGCATTTTTATTATCTCCTTCGCCCCTCCCCCTCCCACCGCATCGATACAAAAATTTTATAAAAGTAATCTCATAGAATTAACTTCATGTCGAATTTACGCGACGTAATTTACGCGTCTACTAAGGGTTGAATCTCATCTGGCAGCACTGCATCGCCTTTTTCTGTCGCTCCATCCTTTTCTGTCACTCAAGAATGTCATTTGGTAGAGCAAATAAGGTGCTGTTTATACAGAAGAGACGTGTGGCGGTGGCGGATAGTCAAAGTAACACCAATATAAACCTTTTACATAGCCTAGCGTCGTTTTTGTCATAAAGGAAAATCGCGCCCCCGCCACCAGGCGACGTCACCTGGAAGCGCGGGCGTAATTCTCAAAACGAAGCTATGTTGCGTACTATAAGGTTTATATTGCCACACCCTGCCCGCGCCACGTCACTTCTGTTTAAACTGCACCTTAGGTAGACGGAACGCGATCGCACGCCGCAGCACCACCGCGCGCGATCGCGTTCCGTCTATCTTATTTGCTCTAACAAATGACGTTCCTGAGTGACAGAAAAGGATGGAGCGACAGAAAAGACAGATGAGGTTCAACCCTAATGGTCTACTATGAAAAATGGCGCGTAATAAATAGTGTGTCGCTGGCTTAGTATGCTGGGTTTACACGAGCTTAGTACATAACTGCTTAGTACTTGTCACACTAATACCCAATGTGTAAACATGCTGATTAGTGCTTAGTATTAGTGTTTAGTGTACAGTGCAAGTGAATAGAATTGGAACCTATTTACTTAGCGACAAGTCCATACCCCCCCCCCCCCCCCCCCACCACAATTTACTAAGCACTTGTCGATTGCTGACCGTGTATAAAGAGCTACGACAAATGCATAGTGACAAGTTGTACCTGTTTAAACACAATGCGCGAAATCAGGCGGCATCGTTCCACTAATCTGGTCACTAATACCTTTCTACTAAGTCCAACGTGTAAACGGTTTGCCACTATGCAGGTTCGTTTCGTACCAAGCAATTTGTACTAATGAGTCTAATGACACACACTAACTTCATTTCTGTTGATGAGAGAAAGAACAGTAAAACGCAAAGAAAAAATAGTGTTACAAAACACAAGCCTACTTGAATAAGATGAAAACAATAAGATCAAATAATAGACCAGTCATTTTTGTTATACAAATATATTCTAAAGAGATATAATTTTAATAATTCTAACTAATGATCATAAAGCTATATTTTCCAAATGCACTGTTAGTATAAGATCCCACCGTGAGATATTTATGCTCACTCATAATTTATTCCTCTGCAATCATTATAGGTTGACAGAAGCAGCTCTGTCATCTGAAATCTCAGATATATAAATAAATCTACAAATTCAAAGTTACCGTAGTTGAAACAAACGAAGTATTCAATTCAAGCATCCTACGCCTCAAAAAATCATCTACACACTCGAATGAAGTAGGCATAGCCCATGGAATTGGTACATTTACCTTACATGAAATGAGGTAGTTTTAGTCATGGGTAATAATAACAAATCCAAGATTACCACCTCGAAAGCCCTTCGGATGATTGTTAAATACTTGAAAATCCATTACATTTTAGGACTTTTCTCGGAATCTATAAGTCGTATCGAAAAGTTTCAATCAGCAACAGTAGTCGCTAAGGTATTTCTGTCTACTGTCAAACCGACAAAGATGATCGGGAGTGGACCATAGTCCACCACGCAGGTCTCTAGACCGCGCTCGGGTCTAGAACGTGTGGAGGAAATTTCAGTGGCGTAGCAAGGGTTTCTGCCGCCGGGGCACAGATCAACACCAAAAATAAGCGAGCGCCTCTTTTCAACTAAATACGAATCAATTGGAGCCAGACACAGATTACCCCCCCATAGATTCCGCATACAAGGCCGTCGACGCTCGCCACACATCTATGATTTTTCACTGATATTAGTAACGCGAGTGAGCGAGCTCGAAGTAGTTCGACCTTGAAATGGCCAATCACGTTGCATCGTTTCGTACCCCTCTACTCGCACCTACCGCCAAAAATTTTGATTTCTGGCGTGTACAAAATTTTCATCATGCGGTATCTATTGGGGGTAATCTGTGAAGCCAGAGTTTTTTACGTACAAAACATATGCAAAGTAACCTATAAGTTAAAGTCATGAAACGAGCGAAGCAAACTCGAAATTTTTAGCATCACATCTTAGCTGTGGTCAGAACTCTTTTGGATTATGTGTAGGTACTATCATTAAAACAGAAACTTGGAGCGAGCGAAGCGAGCTCGACTTTCCTCTGTTCTACGAATTGGTTATAGACAGAGCTCAATCAATCTATATTTTCCCCGAATTTGCTACGCTACTGAGAAAGTTAGCCTTCCTGTCAAAGTAATTTGAAGCTGCCATGCATCCATCTTCCAGCCGAGTCATCACTCGGCTTAGCGAATATCTCCGTCAATAGTGTTACTCGGGACTCACACTGTACTGTATGTATGTGAATACTGTATGTACGGTATGTGAATACCACTTAAAGAATTCCTAAATATAAAGAATTTCGCTAGATGATACATAACCTAACTTCTTCATCATAGCAATGTTATTATTTGAACTATTTCAGTTCAAAGTAGTTTCAGCATGATTATGCTGTATTATATGGGCCCTATTTAATAAACATGACAATTTTAATTTACAATGACAATTCTGGGTACATTGCTTTGATGACGCTAAATATGCAGTAGGTAGCATGTGTCTTAACATTCTCAGCATTGTACCCTGAATTGTCATCTAAACTATTATAAAACTGTAACAGAAGTGTGTCTGTACATTGAAGATATTTACAAAAAAAGATTACGATATGGTTTTTAGGTTTCCCTGATTCCAAATCACAAATTTTTGGACTTTTTGTCTGTCTGTTTGTTTGTTTGTTTGTTTGGGTGTTTGTTTGTTCGAGTATCACGCAAAAACTACTGAACCGATTTTGATGAAACTTTTTTTGTTTGATAGTTTATGATCTGACTTAAAATCTGGTATATAATTTATGCGGACGAAGTCGCGGGTAAAAGCTCGTTGTAAATTAAAAGTCATGTTGGCCCTGGGGACAATATATTTTTCAATGTTAATATCACAACTATAAAATGTGAGTGAGTTAAGGTATTTCGGTGGGATCTTATACTATGTTATTAAATATTATTTACAATTGTATAAGCGATAATATTACATGTTATATCTGAGATTTTTTTACATATTTATTGATATTGGTCTTACTAAAAAACGTAATGTACAGGTGTCAAATTAAATGGGACAGTTACTTAAAGGGTTGCTTCAGACCATCAAACTGAACAACTTTCTCCATGGGACCCATATCGAAATCAAAATGAAAAAAAAATCTGCTGTCCCATAAATTTCAGTCGAGTTATGTTTGCAGTTTTGTATGGGACAGTGGATTTTTTTTTCGCTATTTCCGTGTTGGTCCCATTGTAAAAGTTGTTCAGTTTGATGGTCTGAAGCACCCCTTTAAGTTAAGCAAGTGTCCCATTTTATTTTACACCCTGTATAAGTTCTTAAATCTAGTAGTGGCAGCCGATTTTTTTACACGAATTATTATTTTAGAGTGGACTAATAAGACTGTAATCAAAAAATTTTTAGACCAAAAAAAATGGTTGACTGTAATGTTGTTAAAAGTAGCCAATGTTAATCTCATACAAAGGTGGTATAATGATATAACCGTCAGGTACCAGAGGTACCTTTTAAAAAATTGACTAAAATAAAAACTAAGCCCGCATTGAGTGAGACTCTATTTATAATAACTTATGTTAAAGATCTATGTACACATAATTACATGATTTTATAGAATACAATTTTCTGGCTGACAAATAAAAATGTACGGCGCAGCGGGTGTAAATAATAAATAATAATATATATTTTTTTATATTTTAGTTCCAATATCACGAAACTATTATAGGGATGATGACTGATCCTGGAAATTCATATCTTATAACGAATTCTAAAAAAAGGCTAAATTCAATAACAAAATTTTAAAACGAAATTACAATCAAATAGAAAACAAAAAAGTTATAAGCGATTGAAATACGTTTTTTATCATCTTCTATCTCTTTCATGCAAAACAGATGTTTGTATGACACTTTTGTTATTATTTGTATTCACTGTTTGTATTAAAATACGAGGGTATGACGTCACTCCCTTCATATTTGCCTCTCGCTCTAACCTTAAATTTTAAACACTTATATTTCGGTTATTTTTAAAGATATTAAAAAATCTGTTTTACTTTAGTGTTTAAGATATCAAACAGTTTTTAAAAAAAGTAATAAAATACAAATTTTCATCATCCCCATTATTATTCCTTTTGCCTGTAGGTACATTTTGTATACCTAAAAAGCCAGACAGAACGCAAAAATAATTTAGAAATTCGATACAAACAAAGTGTTCAATTCTGAGCACATCAAAACAATATACAGCCGAATGAAGTAGATAGTGACGATACAGAAAAAGTTTATGTCTTTTTTTAACTAACCAGATAAATAAATAAGTTGGTTCCCAGTTAGAAATACAGAGTCCTTCTTAATATGTTGACCCTTTTCTAAGGGGATGATCAGACCATCAAACTGAACAACTTTCTCTATGGGACCAACATCGAAATCGCGAAAAAAATATCAGCTGTCCCATACATTTGGCTCGAGTAGGTTTGCAGTTTTTTATGGAAGAGCAGATTTTTCTTCGCGATTTCGATGTTGGTCTCGTCTCGTAGATAAATTTGTTCAGTTTGACGGTCTAATCATCCCCTTAAAAAAGTGTCAGCACATTAAGAAAGACTCTTTAGGGTGAAATTGATATCTTTAGCATCCTTTTGAACTAAGACTACCCATCAAACTGAACAACTTTTACTATGGGAGCAAACCGATCAGAGCAACAAAAAAATATGCTGTTGCATACATTTGAGTCGGCATTGCAGTTTAGTATGGGACATCAGATTTTTTAGTAGCTCCGATCGGTTTGCTCCCATCGTAAAAGTTGTTCAGTTTGATGGGTAGAGTCTTAGTTCAAAAGGATGCTAATGATATCAATTTCACCGTGTATAATTAATACAAACCTTTAAGAAGATTAAAGTGTTTGAAGCGAGCATGTACGTCGATCACTCGTCGTTGTAAGTGATATACGCGTTCAGATAGTCGCCCTGCGTGTCTAGAAGAAGCTTGGGCTGTGCTGTGAACGTAGACGCGGCCTCCACCATCGTGCCGACTGATCCCGACGGGCCTTCCAGCTCCTGGAAACAATTTTACATTATAATTCCATCTACTGCATATGAAGGAGCCAAATATCACTCTTGGACTGGAGTGAGATTTTTGAAACTCATTCGTTGAACTCAGCAGTTGAAAATGTCAAAATTACTATGGAGATACGCATCTTTTTTCTGCTGATTTGACATTCAAAAATCGCACTCCTGAAGTATGATTTTTGAAAGTCAAATCAGCAGTAGAAAGATGCGTATCTCCATAGTAATTTTGACATTTTCAACTGCTGAACTCAGCGAATGAGATTCAAAAATCGTCCTGAGGGCGATGAGGGCTGAGGGCGGAGATACGCATCTTTCTTCAGCTGATTTCACTTTCGAAAATTGCGAAAAAAACCGAAACCGTAGAAAACGTCAATGGACACAAAGGCAGCAAATTTTTTTGCGATTTCTTATTGATCCAATAGTAAGTTGTTCAATTTTATAGTCTGAAGTATCCCTTTAAGTATATAACGTATTTCACCCCGTATTTCACCCTGCCTGTAAAGACGACAGAAAAGACTACATTTTTCTTTCAGTAGTTGATTTGTTGTAGTAATAAAATTAATCAGATTTGATTTCGGGACCATAGTCCCAATGGACGCTCGAGTGGTTAAGGCCCTTCTTATGGTAGGACGAAACACCTTGGAGGCATCTGTTATTTTTAATTTTTCGACTAGATTTATACAATTTATCGAAACCAAAGTAGTACCTCAGTATTTTTGGATAGTTTATCTAGTGAAATCATCAATTCGATTGGAATTACTTCACTCGATAGAAAATCGTCACAAAGATGACGTATTTTCTTGTATTTTTCTCGTTTTAGAAGAACTTTATACATTCTTGATACATTTTCGCGCGTACCGCCTGGCAGTAAATTATCAAAGCGTGCAAACTTATCGTTTTCTAAGGAGCTGCGCTGCATCTGTGCTATCTGTTAAGAAGTCAGTAACTAGTAATCTGTGCCTGTACCTCCATTAGTGATATCGCAAATCGGGATATCGCCAAATATCGTAGTATGAGAGTACATTATAAGTAGAGATCGGATAATCGAATGCATATTTACCTAAACTTCACGTTTTTCGCGACGAAAACATGATACGGATATGCCTTTCTGAATAAAGTTAATTTTAAAATCCGGCTACCCACACCGTTTTTTTCATACTGGGGCTCGTAGGTAGTCACACCACTATGATATTACTTCCGAAAACATGAACAACTTGGACAACAGGAAGAACATGGACAACTCGACTTGTCCGAGTTGTTCAAATGTCCAAATTCTACGATATTTTGTATGTCGATAAATCTTTTAGCAATCCCGGGACTTCGAAACGATCCTGGGATGTGATGATCTTTCATAAAATAAATTAATTCAGACGTGTCCACATTCTTCTTGTGAAAAATGAAGTTTAGGTAAATATGCATCCGAATATCCGATCTCTAATTATAAGTTTCAGTTACCTTGCGGCGTTTCCTGTTCTTCTTGTCCCAGGGCGCGTACGGTATCTTCAGATGTACGGTCTGTATGTGTAGCTTGACGGCGCTGCTCTGTGTGAAGCGTCGGTTGCAATGCTGGCACTGATACCTCTTCTCGCCCGTGTGCACCTGACAATGTATGCGTGTAAATTAAAAATTCACAGACCTCATGTCATGTATCACCTTCGGGGACATTAAAAATGAATCTGCCAAATGAACTGAATTAAATTGTTTCTCCGTGTGGCAGACGCAGAGGTACAACTTCTGAATAACCCATCAGCTCTCTATTTTTTTATTATTAGGGGTTTATTTTTATTTTTTGAGAGCATTTTTTCTGAACGAAACGATTTAAAAAAAAAGCTCTCGAGGGGCGCGCGCGTCGCGCTGTTTCTTGGAAGCCTCACGTCTTAGATTTAATTTGACTGTGGTAAGATATAACAGTAGATACATGTATCGCTGTGAGCAACGAGATGTCTATCGCGGTTGCAGGGCATGCTGCACCGTCAGTCGCAGTGCGTACACGCGTACGGTTTCTCGTTCGTATGCTTGTGACAACCCTTAGTATGGCGTTGGCGGCCATCTTGGCGAATCGTCGGAGCATCGCGCGGCTTGCTAGAAACGTCATGTCTTAGATTGTCTTTTGACTTTGGTAAGATATAGCAGTAGATACTCACAACGAGATGTCTATCGCGGTTGCTGGGCATGCTGAAGCGTCGGTCGCAGTGCGTACACGCGTACGGCTTCTCGTTAGTATGTGTTCTCATGTGAACCATCAGGTTTGCGTATTGCTGCAATTTTAATAAGGATATTATTTAACTTATTTTGTTATACAGGCCATTCGGCGAAACATAATGTGCTGAGATGAAACTACTGAGCAGTGAAAAAGTTAGAATTGAAAAAAGAAAAACAATTAATTATCTTGGACCTGCATACGCTGAAGAAAGATTTCTTACGTATGTGAAGTCTATCAATCCGTGATGGACACGTGGTGGACTAACGACCATACTCTCACCTAGAGGGTAGGCTTGTGCCCTGCAGTGGGACGTATACAGGGTGTAAGGAAAAGTATCATTAACCTTTAAACCACAAACTCTACCCATCAAACTGAAAAACTTTTACTATGGGAGCAAACTCACCCTAGTGGTATGACCGCATACATCGCACATGTAGCGCTTCAGGTAATCAGCTCCGGGGTGTTCTGACTCGTAGTGCTTGCGAGCTTGCACGTCGTTACTTAGGAACACGCCGCACTGTAACATAAATTAGTTCGTGTCTTGAGATGTGACTTGGGTTACGTTCTAGTCATAGATATATTATACCTACAGTTCTAGTATAATTATCGCTGCGGAATACAGACGTCAGATGATTGTCTATCAGCTAGATTATGATACGATGCGCTCAGCAGAAATTTAAATCTCTCCGACCTGCTAGTGTAAGATAATCAATCACCTTTTAGCACCAGCAAAC
Organism: Agonopterix subpropinquella; assembly: GCA_922987775.1. Taxonomy (NCBI): domain Eukaryota; kingdom Metazoa; phylum Arthropoda; class Insecta; order Lepidoptera; family Depressariidae; genus Agonopterix; species Agonopterix subpropinquella. The sequence continues at coordinate 9,777,928 of OV277713.1, read as the reverse complement.
ATTTTAATAATTTAGGATGAACGTGTTAATGAATTAACGCAAAACTAGAAAGTAGTTTGTTTAGAATCGAAAGCAGAATCGAATTATCAAGGTTGCAACATAGGTAATTTTTTTCAAAATATTTAATAATTTGTTTGTAAAATTTTTAATTTACTGAACCCGATGTCAACCCACCGCACGGGCACACTCACCCTACTTACTACCAAAACAAGATTATTAAAAAGTATTCATGAGTACGTTAGCGCTTTCATTCATTGCTGAAATGATAACAAATCATTTTTGCCTCAAAACTTAAAATGCGAATAACTTAAATTTTAACTATCAAAATAATGAAATTATTGTTCAAATCTAATTATTTTGTTATAAATCAGTTGGGGTGTATGAGGTTTTGCGCTAATTTATTAACACGTTGTATATCCTATGGTCCAAGAGCTTGTGACGAACAGGAGTGCGATTTTTGAATTGAGTTCAGCAGTTGAAAATGTCAAAATTACTGTGAAGATATGCATCTTTCTACTGCTGATTTGACTATCAAAAATCGCACTCCTGAAGTATGATTTTTGAAAGTCAAATCAGCAGTAGAAAGATGCACTCCTGACCTTCGTTATAATATAAAAGCTAAAAGTTTCTCAGCGCATGCTCCCATCACAGGTAGGAATAATGAGCAACTATGAAAGGACAACCGCCGCTCTCCCTTGAAAAAATACCTTAAAATGTATAGAAGTTTTGACTGAAGTCAAATGTGTAATAAATTATGAGGTTTTATAAAAACGACTCAGATAGTATCATTTATTTTTATTTAACGAGTTATTTAATCATTTATTATTAATAAATTATAAAAAAGCAGCAACCCCAACATGGCTGTCAATGTTCTTTAGTAGGAGGTGTTGCAAGCACAATGTTTTTTTTTATATAAAAATGATAAAAACTAATAAATCATTATAAAATAAACTAACGCCTGCCTGCAGTTAGTTTCTAGTGTTCCATAGTCCATTATAAAAATAGAAGGACGGTTATACATTTTTGGGTATTATGTGCCAGATGTCCTTTGAGTCATGGTTGCTTTGGCAGGTAGCAGGTTAAAATTGTTTGGCCAACGGTTAGAAGTATCAAAACTTTCGGGCTACTGAGGAAACATCTTCTAATGCCGGCTCTTCATTCTCGCCGAGAACGAGAGTGTGGATGCCCCTCATTGTTCTCGTGGCGTCGTAAGCCATAGTAATTTTCCTTGAAAGTTCTCGCCGAGGGTTCTCGGCGAAGATTCTCGGCGAGAGTGGAGTGTGGGCTTAATAGTTACCCAAGTAACATGAATAAAATTCAGATTTTATACTGTATACTCTATAAGTATATAAAGACGTATACATAAAAATGTAAATATAGGTTATGAACATAACGAGGCGATTTTGTTTGAAGTTATTCTTCCATTAGTACATTACTGCAGAGGCCAGCAACAGAGGCATTGATGGACGAACGTTTAAATGTGGGCCGAGGCGAAGCCGAGGCACACATACGTAAGTCCATCAATGCCTAGTTGTGGCCAAGGCTTGTATAGTACTTTTCTCAAACAATGCGCGGAAATTAAAACAGTAAATTTTCTCAAATTAAAACTCTTTTCAAAATCAATGACGAACAACGAACAACAATTTGTTTTTTTTTCAATAAACAGCTTTAAAAAAAAAAACATTAAAAATTTTGCAATCCAGTTCGAAATTTAAATAAAACCTTTGATGAGTTACCTCCTTGGTCGCCATGTTTCGGAATAAAAGATCGATCCATTTTTAAATTACACGACAGATATGAGTTTACTATGTAATTTATTTGGCCGCTAAACACGACAGATATGGATTTTCATACAACATTGCCGGCCGCTGCGCGCATGTAGTTGGCCAGTACAGCAATTTCGATTTATCTCGAAGAAGGTTGTCAAAATAATGCTCACATTTCCAAGCATGTTTGAGAAAAGTATTTTAGTTAGCTGATTATAACGTTTTAGGCACGGTTTATACAGAAGAGACGTGTCGCGGTGGCGGATAGTCAAAATAAGACAATATTTAAACCTTATCTTATCTTACCTTGTTGTGGGGGCCGGCAATCCAGCAACACTTCGACCCAGTGGGATCTTTTGTGTTAGCCCAATACTTTTTGTTTTCTTCACCCTTCAAATACATGGTCAATAAAGGAGGCAATACCATTGAGGTGAAGAAACCTAAGATCTCCCGGTTTTGGGTAGATGGAGGCTCATGCGTTTTGCCGCCAAGACATCACAGTCACAAAGGATATGTTCCATGGTCTCCTCATCCTCTCCGCACGCTCGGCAACTGGGATCCAGGGTGAGTTTCATCATGTGCATCATCGTGCCTGTGGCGTAGTGACCAGTGAGGGCTCCGACTATGGCACGAGGCTTGCTCCTGCTCTTGTTCAGTATGAACTTTGAGACACGAGTTGTCACATTGCTGATAAATTTTCTAGAATGTTGTAGACTTGCAAAGGACCACTCAAGCCTGTGTGTTTTATCAGTCCAATCCTTAATAGAACGTAGCATAGCGTCGTTTGGAGGATTACGCCCGCGCCTCCGATTAGCGCGGCAAAAACGACGCTATATGTACGTACAATAAGGTTTATATTGGTGTTACTTTAACTATCCGCTATCGCCACACGTCTCTTCTGTACAAACATCACCTAAGAAGCGGACGTACACAGTGTAGATGCAATAATTACCACTTCGCAGTCGGTGGAGGTGGGCACGCCGTTGTTGACGATGTCGGAGGAGCCGAACCGCGGGCGGCCGCGCCTCTTGCGCTCCCCCCCTCCCGCGCGCGCCACTCGCACCGGCTTCACTGACCTTAAACATAAACGAGCTTTAACCCGCGACTTTGTCCGCATAAATTATATACCAGATTTTAAGTCAGATGATTAGCTATCAAACAAAAATCGGTTCAGTAGTTTTTGCGTGATACTCGAACAAACAAACACCCAAACAAACAAACATACAAACAAACAGACAGATAAAAAATCCAAAAATTGGTGATTTCGAATCAGGGACATCTAAAAACCATATCGTAATCATTTTTTTGTTAATATCTTCAATGTACAGACACACTTCTGTTACAGTTTTATAATAGTTTAGATGAGCATTGAACATGCATTTAAAGAGTGAGTAGATCAGCAGTCATCATCATCTCAGCCGATGGACGTCCACTGCATACGTATTGGACATATGCCTCCCCCAAGGATCGCCATAACGACCGGTCCTGCGCTGCCCTCATCCAACGTTTTCCCGCCGCCTTCACCAGGTCGTCGGTCCACCGTGTGAGGGGCCTACCCACGCTGCGCTTTCCGGTACGCGGTCGCCACTCGAGAACTTTTCGGCCCCACCGGCCATCGGTTCTGCGAGCAATGTGCCCCGCCCACTGCCACTTAAGTTTAGCAATTCTTAGGGCTATGTCAGCTACTCTGGTTCTTCTGCGGATCTCTTCATTTCTGATTCGATCTCGCAGGGAAACTCCGAGCATAGCCCTCTCCATTGCCCTTTGGGTGACTTTCAGCCTTTTTATAGATCAGCAGTCTGTACATTCATTCGTTTTAACACGCTTTATTAAACACTTTCGCTGCTAAGCTCAAAACAATGATATTCGCGCAGTGCTAACACTGTGGAATGCTATACAATTCTGATTTCTGACTCAACGTTTGTGTGCGCACTGCGGCCCATTGGTCGCTGACCTACCACGTAGGCCGTCTGCAGTTAAAGTGTTAACTGCACGGTGTGGTAACCACTGAAAACCTAAATGAAAGGTAAAAAATGAAGTCTCGGACGGGATTCGAACCCGCACTCTCTCATCTTTAATTTTATTCGAAAGAGCTTTTACCCGCGACTTCGTCCGCATAAATTATATACCAGATTTTAAGTCAGATGTTACGCTATCAAACAAAAAAAGTTTCATCAAAATCGGTTCAGTAGTTTTTCAATACTCAATACTCAATACTCAATATATTTATTGCATTCCATAATGTACAGTAAGATGTTAACTTATAAACTATGAGATCATTATGGACCCTGTAGGGCACAGCAATTATACAATTATAAAAACAATAGAAATGAAAATAGTAGGTAGGTACATAGCGTAGGTCTTAAAAGTTGGTAAAAACAAAGGTAATAATCACAATCATGGCAAAAAGTTTTCATATTACTATTTATAACGACATAATAGGTAGGTACATTAATGAGTTTATTAGATATTTATTAATGGGTAAATTTTATGTTTTCTTAGGGTTTCGTCATTTAGGAATTCGTCGAGATTATAGTAACATTTCTCTAGTAAAAGTTCTTTTAATTTTTTGTTAAAAGTTACCTCCTTAGTTACTTGCTTCAATTGCTCAGGTAATTTGTTGTATATCTTAATAGACATAACAAATGGGCTTGATGAATGAATTGTTAGTTGCGATGTTGGCAGCATTAATCTGTTCTTATGTCTAAAAGAGTAATTTGTTGGTACGTCTTCGCGTTTTGTATAGAAATGTGGATACTTTCGAACGAATTTGCAAATCTCAAGGATGTAAATTGAGGTAAGGGTAAGTATCTTAAATTCTTTAAAAAAGGGTTTACAACTTTCTATTTCATCTATGTTGACTATTATTCTTATAAGTTTCTTTTGTAAAGTAAATATGGCCGGTGCGTCGGTACTATTTCCCCATAATATTACACCGTAGTTGAGCCACGAGTAGGCGTAAGCGTAGTAGGTAACGATAGCTGTCTGTACGTCTGTAGTTTTTTTAACTTCTCGAAGCGCGTATGAGAATTTTGAAAGCTTGGATCTAAGTTTTTGGATGTGTGCTTTCCAATTTATATGAGTATCAATTACTAAACCGAGCAGCGTGAAATCATTGACAACTTCCAAATTTGTACCATTAAATTCGATGCTTATGTTTAGGGGTTTTCTTTGATATGGGTGGAAAGTAATTACTTTTGTTTTTGAAAAGTTTATTTCTAGGTTATGCTCGTTCATCCAGTTTTTTGTTTTTTGTAAGATGGAATTGAGTTTATTGTTGAGGTTTAGGCTGTTTTGGCAAGAAGTAAGTAGGGAAACGTCATCTGCAAACAAGACACAAGGCTCTTCCATTATTTTTGGGAGGTCGTTAATGTAGATTAGAAAAAGGAGACATCCTATGACACTTCCTTGTGGAATTGATGCGTTTATTATTTTGGCATCAGAGCGAACATAGTTTATTTCGTTGGTACATGAATTAAAATATTCCACTTCTACAAATTGTTCTCTATTTTTTAAATACGATTCAAACCATTTGTGACTTATTCCACGAATTCCAACTCCATACAGTTTATTTAGAAGAATTTTATACTGAACTTTGTCATAGGCCTTGGTCATATCCAAAAGTACCCCAATAGCATATTTTTTATCGTTTACTATATTAAGAACTTCCTGCATGTATTTATAAACTGCTAAAATTGTGGATCGTTTCTTCCGAAATCCGTTTTGGTTCTCGTCAAAAATTTTGAATTTTTCACAGAAGGTGTACACGCGATCATACATGGCTTTTTCAAAAATTTTAGAAGATGTTGGTAAAAGGGCAATAGGGCGATAGTTATTTGGATCCGTTTTAAAAATTTTCTTGTGAATTGGTTTAATTATTGCTTTTTTTAATAGTTCTGGAAATACACCTGTAGTAAAGGATTGGTTTATTAGTAAGGTAAAAGGTAAAGCTAGTTCATCAGCGCATTGTTTTAGTAAACTCGGTGGAAGTTCATCTATCCCGTGACTTTTTTTGTTCTGTAGATTTTTTAATGTTTTGTGGATTTCATTGTAATCTACTGGGTTTAGGAATATTGAGTTTTCAGTTGGGTGGAGGACTGGGCGACCCTGCGCAGAAGGAGAACCTCTTAAGCCTCCTTGTTCCATACCTATTGAAGCGAAGAAATTATTAAATGTATCGGCTACTTGTTTTGGCTCGGTTATTACAGTGTTCTCTATTTGAAGTGAAATATTATTTTTATCTTTTTTTACTAGTTTGTTTGTACGTTCATTTATGATACTCCACATGGTTTTCACTTTATTCGACGATTTTTTCATTCTATTTATGTACTGAAGTTTTTTGGATGTATTTACTCTTTTTAGTATTTTTTCATATTCTTTATAATATTGAGTTAGTATATGGTTATTTGATTTGAGTGCAAGTGTTTTTAGTAGTCTTTTATTTTGGCATGAACGTTTAATACCGATAGTTAACCATGGTTTTTTGAAATGAGTTTTAATTTTTATCTTCTGTTTTGGTATACATTCATTCAAAATTGTATTTAATGTGTTGTGAAATGCTTCGTAGTTTTCATTTACATTTTTATTTTTACTTATAACGGCATACCAATTAGTATTATTCAATTCAGATTTAAATTTTTTAACATTATTATTATTATAAATTCTTTTTACGAATTTATAATAATAATAATTAAATTAAATAATTTAAATCTGAATTGAATAATACTAATTGGTATGCCGTTATAAGTAAAAATAAAAATGTAAATGAAAACTACGAAGCATTTCACAACACATTAAATACAATTTTGAATGAATGTATACCAAAACAGAAGATAAAAATTAAAACTCATTTCAAAAAACCATGGTTAACTATCGGTATTAAACGTTCATCGAACAAACAAACACACAAACAAACAAACTAAATTCTTTTTTCAAATTTACAGTTTTATAATAGTCAAGATAGCACAACATGGCTGTAACATGTAGAGACCAATTTGCTTTGAAAAACACAATACGGAACATGATTCCGTATAATCTCGTAAGAGCTCGTTCGATTTACTTCTAAAAACGTAGACGAGATATCGCGAGACCGAGAGTGCATTCCTTATTTAACACGCGAAGATCAAATCATAGAAATCAGTGGAATAGAGCTAGGTTGGGAAATATACGACCAAAAACTATAATAAAAAAATGAGAGTCAAATCCACCAAAAAAAGAGTCAGATTTAGCTCCAAACGAGCTAAAATGGCAGCGAGTGATCAGAATTTTTGTTTTTGGGCTCTGGTATCTGGTATTCAGGTTTCGTATTTGTCAACAAGCGTAATCCGATTGACGTTTTTAATTCGATTTAAATATACGATTACAGATGCAAAACGATGCACCACTTCGTAATCGTTGCATCCCTATAAAAAACCTATTTTCTCTTAACTGCAGGGTGCAATTCACTGTCACTTCATACAAAAGTGTAAGTACTCACTGGTTGGTAGTGACGTGCTTGTTTGAGCTGCCGAGGTGAGTCTTGTAGGCGGTGAGGGACACGAACTGGACGTCGCAGTCGGCGCAGTATCGCGGGTCTGTACTGTCCACCGGTACAGACTCCGCCGCTTCTATCTCCTGGTGGGCGACAAATTAATTTACGTGTTAATGTTGCTTGTCTACAGGGTGAAATTGAAACCATTGTCATCCTTTTAAACTAAGACTGTACGCATCAAACTGAACAACGTTTACTATGCAAGCAAACTTGAAATCGCAATTTGTTTTTTTCGAAATCCGAAACAATTGCTTCTTCTTATCGTGTGGGCAGCATGCCAGATATTTTAAATCGCATTTAAGGCATCAGACTTTTTTTTTTGTATTGTAGCAGGGACCAACAGCTTAATGTGCCATCCGAAGCATGGAATCTTCTTTCTTTACAAACAATCAGGTGATTCAGCCTGCAATGACCCAACCAACGGGGAAAACGTACAAAGTAACATTTCACTAGGTGCCCCCCATGGGAATCCAACCCAGTTGGATAAGGTCAACCAAACCAGTGAATGAACTTAAGCAACCTGCATAAGGGCATCCCGAAGAAGTACGGACCTCGGCATTGGGCGTTGCTAGGACTACGCGGCGGATTAGGTAACGGGGACTGGTGAGATGCGGCCTGGGACATCGCGTCTATGTAGACAGCAGAAGAAAAGGAATGGGCACAGATCGCATTTGTCTCCACCGTCGAGTACGGTGACGCAATGTTATTGTGCCCTGAAATCGAAAACTAGTTTCAGTTTGAGTCCTATTTATACTGATAGTGACCCAATAAAGTAAAAAAAAAGTAGGCTATTCTCTATAAAGTTTTTAGTGACCCATAATAATCCGAGATCCGACCGTAAAACTATGCGGTAGCCAGGTTCAAAGAAGTCATTTTAGAACCTGGCAACCCTAAAGTTGCGGTAGACTGAGAGGTGGCAACCTTAGTTAGACAAAGTTATACAAAAAATCATAATGGAAAAGGTACTTGGGGCAAGATTTTTCTAGGCAAATTGGCGGCGTTGAATTAACCCCTGCTGTGTAAACATACACTAGAATCACATTTCGTTCGCCTAAGAAATAGGTAAGTACATAATTTTACGGTCGGATCTCGGTCTATAATAAGTTGTTCGTTTCTGACTCTTAGAAAGAGAATTTGGGTCGTGAGTTGCTCATGGTGTTTACTGACCTCTTTAGTATGCACCAGTTTCTTGTGGCAGTAGAGACCGTTATCGCTGACGTAGCTGTGCCCGCAGAGGTTGCATATGAAGTTTGACGGGTGCTTGATGCGGATGTGGGTGAGACGCGTCGACAACTTTCTGTTTATAACAAAATGTCACTTTAGGAACATTACAACAAATTCTTCTAAGAAAATTTCACTTTTTATACAAATTATCTAGTCATTTAAAGTACCAGAATCTAGCCTGGACTTGTATTATGATAAGTCGCCTAAACAAGTAATAGCTACAAAAGATTAAAGTGTGTTAAAACCTAAACTTACTTGAATTCCTTTTTACAGTGAGGGCACGGGTATATCACGTTTTTATGCCATTTGTAGTGCATGTGTGCTTGACCTCTAGAATGAAAAAAAATGCTTGTTTCATCAATTTTAAAAATGAGAACATTACAAAAACGTGTTGTTATTCTTCCATCAATAACATAGTACCAGTTTTTAAATCTAATCATAAGCTTTAAAACAAAAAAGTTTCATTAAAATCACTAGTGGCTTTTACGTGATGCTCGAACAAACAAATACAAAAAATCTGTGATTTGGAGTCAGGGTGACCTAAACACCATAATTGTAACCTTTTTTTTTGTTAAAATCTCCTATGTACAGACTAGCTTTTACCCGCGATTTCAACCGCGTGTAAATATTTTTCAATTTCTATCTTCAGAGGTTTATGCTGTACGTTGTCTGTCAGTCAGACACGAAACTATTTTATAAGTAAGTATACACTTCTGCTACACTTGTTTCGGTTTGCGGGTGTTACACCTGTATTTCGGGGTTATTTAAAGTTAAAAGCAGGGGGTTATACCAACAAGTTATCCCTTACTTATTACAGCAGACGAAGCTGCATATCTGGCAGGAATACTTGAAGAGATGCGTGATGTTCATGTGTTTGTAGACTTTGCGCGCGTCTGGGAAATACAACTTGCACATGTCGCACTGCATCTTGCCGGCTATCTCCTGAAATGTCCATTAAATAACATTAACTTGTGTGTTAATATGTACACAAGGAATGAGAGTAAAAAATATTATGATATCTAATAAAAGTTATTTCTACTGTAGAAGTATTTATTTTGATACGAGGACACAATGATCAATACGCTTAGGGTTTGGAGTTTATAAAGTACTACAGTACTGATACTAGTATCATTTCCTTTTGTTTATAAGTCTTTCTAGTATCTATAATATTCTGTCAATATCGAGTATCGAGTTTTGGGAGTATCGTAGTATCAAGGATTGTTTTATGTGCTTACATTTCTATTATAAGTCGCGGCACGAATCTTTAGCGCTGACCTTGAAGGCGCCGCCGGCCGTATGTACAAGATACTATGCACTATTTTCGTGTAAATTCACTCAATTGAGCGCTAGAGTTTCGTGCCACGAGGTATAACCCAAATGTGTTCGTACATTTGAGCTACAACAATATAGTCGTTCTCATGGCAAGCCAGAATGCACCCGATACAAGACCGCCTGTAAATAGACTTGCAACCAATGACATTAGAAACTTTGATCTAAGCTTGCAACGCGACTCTTCAGTTGGATTTCGTACAGTGCTCCTAGTGATTACTTTGAGAACTAATTTTGACTTGAAATATACGCGTCGCAAAAACAGCAACAGCCGTAAAGGGTTTCGGTTGTGCGCGGGTTAGGTACCCGCGCACAACCGAAACACGCCCGCACGTGTATTCTCTAACAACGCGATTGCCCTTTACGGCTGTTTTTGTAGTTGCGTAGGCCACGTGGCTTCGCCATTTTATGGTGTTTCTGAACAAAAACAATTCTTGAGATCACCGAAATATCGATTACTGAACAACGTAAGCACATTTGCTATTAAAACTAGACATTGATTAGGATAGAATAAAGCAGTATAGAACTAAATTGTCAATTCATGGTAAGCCTATAGGAATGATTTGCAGGTATTTTGTAGTATACAATCTTGCAGCAAATTTTTAAATTGGTATAATTATGTTTACTAACCGGGTCATGCTTTTTCATATGATTGCCGTACGTCTCGACTTCCCTGAACCCTCTGAAGCACAATTCACATTTGAACACAGCTTCAACATAATTCCTCGACTTCTTCCGTTCCCTCACCAACTCATACTGCTCTTCCTGACTGATAGGGGAATATATAAGAAAGTCTGTGGGTAACTTCTTCAGTTTGCGGACGGGTCGGAGTGAGATGATGCCTTTGGTGCGCTTTCCTCCACGACTGCTAAGCCAGGTCGGCCTAGCGTCGTACCACGTGGCGTCCTTCTTGCTACCTTTCTGCAGATGTGACCAGATGAAATGTTGTTTTGCTGATGTTCTGTGAAAGACATTATCAATATCCTCTGTACATTATTTCATCTCAAGCATCTCCGTGCTTCATATATGTTAATAAATATTCATTTTTTTATATTATTATAGGTTCTGGCAAGCCATCAACACCGTCCATTCAACCCGATGGGATCTTTTGTATTGGCCCCTAACTATTTATTTCTTCACCCTTCAAAGACGTAGTAAATGAGGGAGGCAATTCCGTTCAGGGAAAGAAACCTGTAATCTCCCGGTTTTAGATAACAATCTTCCAGGAGCATGTGCGCATTTATAATAAAAAATATTCATTAAATCAGGTCAGAGGCCCATTAACGTGGCTTGAAAATTCTGTGGCAGCAAGTTGACCTTTAACTTTCTTCCACCAATAGACACTGGGCCTGCTGGATTGAGATCCTAGTTACTTAAAAATGTTGTTTTGTACGGACAAAAGTTACCAAATACAGCTCCCGCGGCATGACGGAGCGATAAAGCGCTATCGCGCCCTAGCTCTCTTTCTTTATGCGCGCGAACGAACGAATTAGCAGGCGCGATAAAACCTTTATCGAGGCGTCATGCCGCGGGCGCTGGACAGACAACATATCAAGTGAACAGATTGAAGTGACTACCTATTATAAAACGTGGTAAGACATTTTTATTACTGATTCATGTAAAGTTTTATAAAGAAACGAGCTTTTACCCGCGACTTCGTCCGCATAAATTATATACCAGATTTTAAGTCAGATAATAAGCTATCAAACAAAAAAGGTTTTGAACAAACAAACACCCAAACCAACATACAAACATACAAACAAACAAACAACAATCAGGGACAGGTAAAAACCATGTCGTAATTTTTTTTTGTAAATATCTTCAATGTACAGACACATTTCTGTTACAGTTTTATAATAGTTTACATTAAACGTATAGTTAATATTTTGTTTTTATCTTAAGGATATCGACAAATTGATCGATGGCGATCGACGGTTTGTCATTTGTCCATGGATACAAAAAGAGCAATTAGTATGGGACGCCGGACGCCGTCGATCAATGTGTCGCAACCCTAACTCACCTATCGAAACTGACTTCAGGACATTTTCTACACAAATACTTGTACATGTGTTTCTCAGTCATATGCGTTTTCAACAGAAAGTCGGTCTTGTAGTAGAAATGGCACAGAGAACAGAAGAAAGTCCCGCTTATATGCTGAAATAACAAAAAAACATATGTTATTATAATAATATGTACAGGGTGTAACAAAAATACAAATAAACATTTAAGGGGGTGGTTAAGACCATCAAACTGAACAACTTTAACTATGGGACCAATATCGAAATCGCGAAAAAAAATCATCATCATCATCATACCAGCCGATAGACGTCCACTGCTGGACATTGGCCTGGCCTCCCCTAAAATGAGGAGATTTGCCATAATCGCCATGATACGATGCGTTTGCGATGTTCCATACTAAACTACAGATCTACTCGAGCTTAATGTATGAGACAAAAGATTTTTTTTCGCGATTTCGATGTTGGTCCCGTAGTGAAATTAAAATATTTTCAGCTAATTTTGTTATACCTTATAATATAGGGTCCTTTTTAATATGCTGACACTTTTTTAAGGGGATGATCAGACCGTCAAACTGGCATAATGGTGACCACAATTTTTAGGGAATTTCAAAAGACCCTGAAACCTATTTATATGGATAGATAATTTATAGACGAACAAAAAATGTCCCGTGACATAAAGTCCTAAAGTGCAACGTTTGCGAGATAATCCATGTTAAAGATCTGTCTAGATAAAAATCCTAAGACGTTCCCTCTCCATTTAAATACCTATAATTTATGACAATTTACTTGGCAATTAGTTCTCATTAGATTGTTTTTTGTTTTTCTTTGTTATAATTGCAATTAAGAAAAAAACAGACATAGCATAGACAAACATTTATTTCATCTGTAGGTACTGGAGTGCGATTTTTGAATATCATTCGCCGAGTTTAGCAGTTGAAAATGTCAAAATTACTCTGGAGATATGCATCTTTCTACAGCTGATTTGACTTTCAAAAATCGCACCCCTGGAGTATGATTTTTGAATGTTAAATCAGCAGTAGAAAAATGCGTATCTCCATAGTAATTTTGACATTTACAACTAGAAAAATGCGTATCTCCATAGTAATTTTGACATTTACAACTGTTGAGTTCAACGAATGAGATTCAAAAATCGCACTCCAGGTGCGGTTAGCTTACGCTTTTCACCAAAATAAAAAAGTTTTCTCATTTAAATAAAAAATAATGCTTATTCTATGGCTTCGATTTGAATTTTAATTCATAGCTAACACTTTTTCCGAGATTTCCGGTTAATTTTTGAAAACAATATAGAAAGTCTTGAAATCATGCGTTTTATCTCAAAAAAATTGTACGACGAAAAGTGTGCGTTTTACTGAAATAGCTTCCTCGTTTAGATAGCTTTTTAAAAAAGTATAAATGTTCTAAGAATAAACGGAATTAAAATGTCAAAAAAGGTTTTTTACTTAGTACATGATACGTAGAGGCAACATTCTTTTGGAGAAAACTTTAACGAAAATTCTTAAGATAACATTTATTTATTAATTTAAATCTACACAGACTCACTCACGAAACGAACGACTCAGAGTGAGCCCTTCGGTTCCGAACACATAGACGCAAGCACTTTCTTAGTTCACTTTTAGTTACTCTTGAAGTAAAGGTAAAATATCATTACCTCCGCTGCATTTATTATGCGCTGCCTTAAGTCTACGTCGTTTACTGGGGTTTGATAAACATGGTCTTTCATTCCCCAGACATAAAAATTACTTGAGGTCAAGTCGGGGCTTCTTGCAGGCCAAGGAGTGGCCCTCCTCTACCTCCTCCACGGTCGAGAATGAAGACATCATCCCTTTCAAAAAACCAATGGAATGGGTTGTCTCCATCATCCCCTATTCACTCCTCCATAATAGTGGCATCTGATTATGTTGCCACATACAGGGTGTCCCAGAAATGGTGAATCAAAATGCTATGGGAGGCAGCTTGACTAATGTCCTATCCATAAAAAATATTAAAAAAAATAAAACGCACATGACCATAAAAAAAAAAGAATATCCAAAAAAACGGGAAAATCATCAAATTTTTCTAAGTTTCCAGCTCTAATTATCGCGTTTTGGGATAATTTGTAATTTTTTTCTGCAAATATTAATTGTTAGAGGTTGCTTCGACTGATTGTTAACATTTTACAAAAAAAAATGTCTGCACTTCGAGCACAGACCACTTAGTTTAATTGTTTTTTCTGAACCGAAAAATTTTCTTGCTATTTTAACCAGCTGTAGTATAAAAAAAATGTATGGGACTTGTGCGGCAAACTACTTCAAAAAGTTGCCTATTTAATGACGATTTTAAAATGATACGAATCACTGAATTTACTTTACAAAATTGGGAGATATTAATTTTCTTGTGTGCTAGGGTGAAATTTGTGCAATTTATTCTTTACTTTTTAATTCATTTTCCACTTCTAATCCGTTGCTTCTAAGGTTAGAATTGGCTAAAAAAGTTGTTTCAATACCCGGTAGTAATGGCACGGTTTTTTAGAATCCCGGTTTTTCAAAATCCCGGTGTTTTAAAATCCCGGTTGTTTAAAATCCCGGTTTTTTTAGGAATCCCGGTTTTTTTTAAATTCCCGGTTTTTTGGGAATCCCGGTGTTTTAAAATCCCGGTTTTTTGGGAATCCCGGTGTTTTAAAATCCCGGTTTTTTGGGAATCCCGGTTTTTTGGGAATCCTGGTGTTTTAAAATCCCGGTTTTTTAAATTCCCAGTTTTTTGGGAATCCCGGGAATTTAAAAAACCGGGATTCTTAAAAAAACGGGATTTTAAACAAAGGGGTTTTAAAAAAAATCGGGTTTTTAAAACACCGGGATTTTGAAAAACCGGGATTCTAAAAAACCGTGCCATTACTACCGGGTATTGAAACAACTTTTTTAGCCAATTCTAACCTTAGAAGCAACGGATTAGAAGTGGAAAATTAATTAAAAAGTAAAGAATAAATTGCACAAATTTCACCCTAGCACACAAGAAAATTAATATCTCCCAATTTTGTAAAGTAAATTCAGTGATTCGTATCATTTTAAAATCGTCATTAAATAGGCAACTTTTTGAAGTAGTTTGCCGCACAAGTCCCATACATTTTTTTTATACTACAGCTGGTTAAAATAGCAAGAAAATTTTTCGGTTCAGAAAAAACAATTAAACTAAGTGGTCTGTGCTCTAAGTGCAGACATTTTTTTTTGTAAAATGTTAACAATCAGTCGAAGCAACCTCTAACAATTAATATTGGCAGAAAAAAATTACAAATTATCCCAAAACGCGATAATTAGAGCTGGAAACTTAGAAAAATTTGATGATTTTCCCGTTTTTTTGGATATTCTTTTTTTTTTATGGTCATGTGCGTTTTATTTTTTTTAATATTTTTTATGGATAGGACATTAGTCAAGCTGCCTCCCATAGCATTTTGATTCACCATTTCTGGGACACCCTATATGGTCCAAAAGATTCGACAATGTATCCATCCGGGGTGACAAATTAAAATATCTTTAATGTATCTCTGTGCTTGTGCGTTCTGTACGATTCTCTCTGGAAACTATAATTTGAACTTTTTTTGCATATAGTAGGTCTCGTCACAAATAAATAATACATTGATTAGCATATGAAAACAACATCTTAGGAATTCTCAAAAGTTTATCTCGAATCCTAGATGTTGCCTGACATATTCAGCAATGAAACATTTACAAGTTTTTTTCATTATTCGACTGAAGTACTGCGAAAAATGCTGGAAAGTCATTTGAATCTCCAGTGTGAGGTTTGGACAAGACAGTCGCCAATACTACTTTAGGTCTTCTGAAAGCTAATAGGGAAGGTGTTTCTTCGTATATTAGCAAAAACTCTGCTTTGCTTGCTTTGTAGCCAATGTAATAAAGAAACACACCATCGTTTTTAGTATCTAATCTTTCAGTCCCTTTCTTTGTAACAATTTCAACATTTCTGCTGTTTGCCCACTATTAAAAGTATCATAAGTGTGGCGAGTGTGTAATTGCAAATCAGACCACACGTTACTTTCTAAATGTTGTTCACAAACTCGAGTTCCTCGAGGAATGTATATGCTTTGCTCAGACAAAATCTTAAACCTCATTTTGATGTGAATTCTGTGGAGGTTGGCATGATCACAGCATGCTATAATACAAATCGTAGAACTGTTTGGAACACGTTGGAATCCAGGCACTGGAAACATATTAGGCTGCTGTGGCATACCTTGTTCTTGAGGAGGAAATACTTTAGGCTGCTGTGGTATATCTTGTCCTTGACGAGGAAATACATTAGGCTGCTGTGGTATATCATGTTTCTGAGGAGGAAATACATTAGGCTTCTGTGGTATATCTTGTCCTTGACGAGGAAATACATTAGGCTGCTGTGGTATATCTTGTCCTTGACGAGGAAATACATTAGGCTGCTGTGGCATACCTTGTTCTTGAGGAGGAAATACATTAGGCTTCTGTGGTATATCTTGTTCTTGAGGAGGAAATACATTAGGCTGCTGTGGCATACCTTGTTCTTGAGGAAATACATTAGGCTGCTGTGGCATACCTTGTTCTTGAGGAGGAAATACATTAGGCTGCTGTGGTATATCTTGTTCTTGAGGAATTGGGGGTGAGTTTTGAGCTTCTTCGGGCACATCTGTAAGTGGATCACTCGGTATCCCTTCTGGAGATGGATTAATGGAAGGCACATACGATTCATTGACGTCAGCCCGGAGAGCTGCTGCTTCAGTCTCCACTTTTTCTTCAGCAATTCTTGGTCTCACGACAAAGCGGTCAGCGCGTTGCAAACAAGGCCTACATATCCTGTCTTCAGCTATAACCTGAAATAAATAAAAATAAATGCTTACCTTTTAATCTGAATAGAGTCTACTCGCCACTAAGAAAGACTCGTTTAAAAATATATTTTGTGTAAAAAAATAGACAGGCGGAAGAACATTATTGTTTCGATATTGTGTGTATTGGAACGTTTATCATTATGAGAAACGTTTTTTTTTTCTTTGCAGTAGTCATGAGTAGTCTGTAATGCATTATGTAATGTCTCGGCCGTAGATGAACTCGTATGTTTGAGAATAAGGTACTAACCTCCGTTTCCTCGTCAAAAAGGTGAAGAGCGTAGTCAACGATGCACGGGTGGTGAATAATGTAATCTTCTGTGAGCAAGTATGATTCGGGAGCACGTCGCCGAGTTCGTCTCTGAGGACCTTGAACAACACTTGTTCCGCAAAAAAAGCATTGTCTTGTACCAAAATGGCTTGCCATATTTAACGAGAGCTAACTTGGAGCTAACGAATATAAAAGATAACTTAATAAAATAAATAGCAGTCAATAACGAAAAAATTCTCGGGGACTGGGAGAAGGTGCTTGTGAAAAAAAAAAGTTCTTTATAGCCTAGGGATTATTATTGTCTTTGATTGCGACACAAAATTGCAAACAGTATGATTTTGTTTTTTGTACTTAAGTATTTCTGACTATGACTATTATTTATGACTTGTTAACAAAGACCTTATTACAAGACTTAATGCTGTCTATAAGATGCTGTTTATACAGAAAAGTTGCGCGGGCGGGGTGCGGCAATATATAAACCTTACGTAGCATAGCATCGTTTTTGTCGTAAAGGAGAATCGTAGTGGCTATAATGTGAACCCGCCCGCGGCAATATCATATTCTAAATGACAATTAGGTTTATACGTCGTAACTAATTAGTACTATTATTTTTAGGAGTTCGGTAACAGTAATTCTTAGGATTTTTATCTATCCAAGATCCTTAACATGGATTATCTCTAAAACGTTGCACTTTAGGACTATATGTTATTTGAAATTTTTTGTTCGTCTATAGATTCTCGATCTATATATGTAGGTTGCGCCGCATTTTTGAGAAATTTCCGAAATTCCTGCAAAATTGTGGTTACCACTTTGCCAAAAGGTTCAAACCCCTCTGATACAAGAAAAATTATCCAAATATTTGAAGTAGTTATTGAAATTTACATTATTTTTTTTATTTTTTGCATCTGCATCTTTGGGAGGCGTAATTTAATCAAATTCAACTCATAGGTACTTGTATGTTGCGCATGCGGGATCTAAGAGCGCTTACAGACGAGCAAAACTTTGCGGTTGCTTTGTGTCGTGGAGGGTCACGCGACCGTAAACTCTATGAGCGTGACGCTCTGAGACCCACGACGGCAGCAAAGTGTCGCTCGTCTGTAAGAGCTCTAATCTGAACACTGACGATTGAAATTCCACAAGACTATAAATTAACATTGGCAGAAACCACTCAGCAAATATTTAATAATTAAACTCACCGTATCATGCATTCTTGAATGTATTTGTAAACGTTTCTCATTAAAAAATGTTTTTCCACAAACTTTGCAACAAATATTTCCCTGACCAAACATTTTGTACACTTCCAAAGCGGCTTTCGCTTCTTTCAACGAAATCGGTATCATACTCGCATATTCTTCGTCTAAGTTTGTTCCATCTGCCTTTTCGTCAGTAGTCTCTTGTTTACAAGGAATCTCATCGTCACCATCGCATTCTAAGTCACTGTCGTCGCTTGGTAAATCATCATCAAATACATTGTTTGCATCTGCACTAATATCATTAGCTGTTGATTGAAATCTGTCCTTATTATCATTTACCGAAAAGTCTACTTCTAAAAACGTGTCATCAGCCTCGACTTTTACTGAATTCTCTTCAGGATTCGTTATTTTTGCTTTCTTTATAGGCACTTCGAAGTCATCTTGTAATGTTGAGGTACTATGGTGTATTACTGGAAGTTTTTTATTTTCTGCAACGCTCATTCGGTTGTGTTTCACCCATTTGAACGTAACTTCTTCATAGTAAGCTCGTCTTGGCTGTACGTATGATAGTTCCGGCGATATGTCTATGAGTTGCCGGTCAAATTCTTCTAAGTCTGATACTTTTATCTGTAAATATAAAATCTTTATAACCACACAATTTTATATATATATTTATTCAAATAGTACATAGAACCAGAACCAAAATCTCAGAGGTCACTCTCTCAAAGTTGATGGCAAATTTTGTACAAGCAACCCCCGGAAACATTTTTTGCCCAACCGAATAGTTCGTGAGTGGAACAAATTGCCTGAGACTGTAATAAGTGCGCCTTCAGTGAACTCTATTAAAAATAGACTAGACAATTATTTTAAACCTAAACAAGTGCAGTGATATACACGCATCAGCTTTGAGCTACTAGTGTATCATATATATAATATAATAATAATAATAGTAGTATAGTAGTATATAAATACACAATAGTAGTATAGCATATTCAAATAGTACAAGCCGGACGAATTAACTTGACACCAGGCTCAGAATTCAACACCCCTCCTGCTACCCCCCACCATCACAGTATAAGACAGTAATCCATCTTCATACAATTGTACCAAACGTGGTGTACACACGCATGCACACACTGACAATATCATAGCATATCATAGCATAGCCCCGTCTGGCACATTCGTGGCACACTGAGATATTGTCAGTGTGTGCTTGCTACGAGGCGCACGTACTGGCGAGCACACATACAAGCCGCATTTGGTACCACTGTATGAAGATGGATTACTGTCTTATACTGTGCCGCCGTCGCCGTGCAAGGCCAGTAGCGATGCATCTCAGTTACCGTTGCACATGTCCCTGCACTTTAGCATTTTCGAGTTATTCTTTTGCTGTTATTTGTCATTGTTAACCCATTCCACGCCACGGATTTATTTAGAAAACGCTCATCACACGCCACAACCCAAAATTTGTCACTATCTGGAAAACATAATACGTACGTTGATAAGTTTATTTGTGATAAAAATAAAAGGATTTTTCAACAATTTTTTTAGTCTGATATTATCAGACAAAAAGCGGAATGGGTTAATGGGATTTTCGTTCAAGCCAGGTGTCAAGTTAAGTCGCCCGTGATGTAAGAATGTGTGTATGTATGTATGTGTGTAATTTAACGCACCTCATGATTCTGTTTCAAGATTTCCTTCAAAGCAAAGTGAGCTCGTTTACATTTGTCTCTGAACTTTTTGTATCTTTTTACGTATGCCGCGCACTCCATACACAAATATTGAGGTAAGCCATCGCTTTCAGTACTCTGGAATTGAAGAGAAATACATAGAAACACACGAATAACAAGTAAATTGATTAATATTACACAATTACCACTAAACGCTTGAGGAAATCAACTATTTTCGAGAACCAAACAACCGACCTTTATTCCTGAAACCAAAAAGAAGTCGTTCTTCAACTCTCCGCTATGTATTTTATACAATTTCCCCTCAACTTTAAAGCACACAACACACGCTTTTAGATCCCACATTTTAAAATTCCATTTTATTTTATGAAACAAAATAAAATACGGGAAAGAAACATTGCATTCCGTCCGTCCATCGAGAGAAACATTTTTTGTTGTCTTGTTGGCAGTAATGTCTTTTTGTCAGCTAGAATTAGGGGTGGGCAAACGTAAACGTTAAATTACCGGTTTTCGAATGTTTTGGATTTCATGGTATTAGGCTCTTAGGGTGCGTCCACATCTGACGAACGCGCCGCGAATGCGCAGCTAGGTACTTATCATCCGCTGGAGCTTAATTTCACATGCTGCTTGCTTGACTTCTTTTAAATCCGTCATTCTCCTTTACTTTATCCCTTATTTCAATGTTCCGTCATTGCTTATTGCCTAATTAATTTTTTTTTTGGGTTCTGTACATAGGTACCGTCAAGAGCACGCTTGATGTGCTCTTGACGGTACCTATTTACACTTGCAGACCTTGCTTGCAGTTCGATTGAAACGCTTATGGCGCACTAAATAAGAACGGTACAAAGTCCAAAGTGTCAAGCTTGACGTGCTCTTGACTGTAACATACCCAAAGGAGTGCCAACAAGACCCTATTACCACCTATTACTAAGCTTAACACTTTCGCTGCTAAGCTCAAAACCATGATCCTCGCGCAGTGCTGAAACTGACACCCCTCGTGGGTCGTGTGCACAGTCGTAGCGTAAAAAGACAAATGCAAATGCGGCTCACCCGCACAGGCGTAAGGTTTGGCTGACTCGTGCTGTAGGTCATGAGCACGGGTGAAATGCAATAGCGCTGACTCCCCTCGTAGGTCGTGCGCACAGTCGTAACGTTAAAACGATAATGTGGCTCGCGTTGTGGGTCACCCGCACAGGCATAAGGTTTTCGGTGACTCGCGGGGTAGGTCATGAGCATAGGCGAAATGCAATTGAACCGGCTCGCTACGCGGGTTCTTCAGCACTGCGGCCCATTTGTCGCTGACTTACCAGGTAGGTCGTCAGCAGTTAAAGTGTTAAGTACGCTGTCCGTCCGTTCCAAATCTAAAAGGCTCTTTTGAATCGAGTTTCTCACTGAAAAGGTGTTATTATTTTGGTTTTTCTAAGAAATAATAAAAAACAAAATGTAAAAGTTAAAGGCTAGGCCACACAGAGGCGGTTTTGGGGGAAAGCGGGCCGGAGGCGGACCTGCGGGAAGCTAATATCTCCGGTTTTCTGTGTATTTTGTTGTGTATGGTGTGGTGTGCTGGTAATGTTCGAGTTTGTATGTATTACCCTACCATACATAAATACGCGCGTGTCCGGAGATATTCGCGTCCCGCAGGTCCGTGTGCCTCTGTGTGGCCTGGACTTTAGGGTTTTATGTTTTTGCTCTATCGTAAAAACGAAAATACCAATGTACTTGTATGTACAACACGGGCAAATTAGCTTGGCACCTGGCTCGCAATAAAAAACTCTGAAAGAATAACTCGAAAATGCTAAAGCAGGGACACGTGCAACGGTAACTGAAATGCTATGCTTCGGCCTTGCACGGCGGGGCGGCGGGGTCCCGCGGGGGGGTAGCAGGAGGGGTGTCAAATTCCGAGCCACATGCGAGCCAGGTGCCTAGTTAATTCGCCCGGGTTGTAGTATCATTGCCTATAACCAACAAGCGTCAAACTTGGTGTCATCATCATCATTATTGGTCAAGTGTGAGTCGGGCTCGCGCTAAGGATCACGGAGAAAATATATTATTTTATTGGTGCTGGTGGAACAGAACAGAACCCTCGGTGCGCGAGTCTGAATACATGGCTAATTTTTATTCTTAGTATACCTACCTACGCCCTACGCATGAACTACGGATAGAAAAAAACCGGTCAAGTGCGAGTCGGGCTACTCGCGCACCGACGGTTCCGTACTCCAACACAACATTATTAACTTAGAAAAAAAACTTTTTTCGTCCGGAACCTATAGCGCGAGACCGACTCACACCTGGCCGGTTTTTAGTATTTGTTGTTATTTTGTAGAGTTTGCTCTATAATCACCCTGTTTTTTGTTTTTTACGATAGAGCGTGAAGAAAAAACGTTGATAAAAACTAGTTTCTTGTTGAGAACCTCCCTTAATTTTTAACTTTTTGACATTTTTATTATTTGTTAACAAATCCGCCGTAATAAGTAATAACGCATAATCTGAGAAAATTTCAACTATCTAGCTATTACGGTTCAAAAGTTACAGCCCGACGGACGGACAACGTAGGCTTACTAATAGGGTCCCGTTTTCACCCTTTGGGTACGGAATCCTAAAAATATCAGCCTTGATGAAATAACATAGATTTTTGGCTAATTTCATGCTAAATACAGAACAATAAAACAAACAGTAACATTTAAAGAAAGCTTATAATCTTACACATCTATCTATACCTTAGATATATTCATATTTTAATTGTGTAGGTACATTGATTGATATTGCTATTTACAATATTATTAACATTAAATAATTACCATAATCATTAGTCTTCAAGGTCTGAATCAGAATTATCATTTGATTGGTGACCTTTCTGCAAAGTTTTCTTTTCAGTCACTGGTTTCATAAGGCTTTCTCTCCTATGCGCATTTTGACTAACATAATTAATTGGATTTTCATTAGAAAGTAGCATCGGCCATAAAAATAAGAAATTAAATCGTTCCATAAGACTATTAAACTGTTCTTTTAAAAGAGCATTTCTTCGTGCCAGCAAAGGAAAATTTATTGGAGCCTGGCCTGTCACCTGCAGGGCCTTTGCACTAACATAGGCCATTAATTTGCGGCACCCAGTAATCGTTGCATAATTTGGTGGGAACACATATTCTGTATGACCAAGTACATAATTACCCCATATGTCGGGGGTGCCATCCAAAATTATTGTTTTAACAGTATTCTTCCTTGAGTAAGACTTAAGTTTGACAGAGCAAGACTCATGTTGGTCTGCAACGGTTAAATTTTGATACTTTTCATACTGTGAACTTTCCATGAATTTATCTTTACGTAATCTTGCTTTCAATAATATCAATGTTTTTCTTAAGTTTGACATATTTAATGTTTGGGTGTGAGGTATGACTTCCTCATTTAATACAGAACGGTCCACATCAGAATGATCGTTTTTTCTTGCGTCTTCCTCTCTGATATTTTCAGTTATTAGAGTCGCAATGATCGCATCTTCAATTTCATCTTCAGGAGAATTTGCAGTTATTCGTTTCGGTTTCTTATTTTCAACTTCAGACTGCATTCGTTTTTTTAGATTCTCTACAGCTTTATTTAAGTCTTCAGAGGGTTGGCCGTGGCACAGACGTCTCGCACCACGTCGCGGAGCTTTAGTTATATCCAATGCAGGATGTTTTCTCATCCATTTTATTAATGTAATGTATCTAGCTCTTAGATGCACCCTATCTTTGCCTGGAAAATGTTTGGTTAAGCTGGAATAGTTTGTTGAATCTTGATTGGCCATAATATGTATAAGTTTCTTATCTTCTTCTATGGTCCAAACTGCTGATATCCTTGTCTTTTTAGATAAAACATTATATCGGACACGTAACTGTGTTCCTGAACGACCCGGTAGATACTTTGCCATCTTTTTAAAGTTTGTTCCAAAATTTTCAGCATACGTAAGGATCACAGCGTCTTCTTCCGGTAGAAATCTACCTTTTCTTTGCTCTGTGAGTCTTAAATATTTATTGTATACCTGTATTTTGGTTCTGTTTTCCATTGACGAGGCTACCCTCCCCCACGGAATATAATCATCCTCCCTGTAGTAATCAATCAGTCTTTTGAGATATTCCTCCTCTTCCCTTGTCCATTTCTGTCCAGTGAAAGTGTTGCTCATGTTGGTACGGAAGTAAACGAAACATTGGTATCCGGTGCGTCCAGTATTTAATTCTTTAGCTATTTCATCCCAGTCCTGAATTTTTTTGCTGTGGGCAATATTTTGTAACTTTAAATGTTCACTTTTAGTCCAGCAGGTTTTATTTATGGAGGGGTGTAAGAATAATTTCCAGAGGGCCTGATATTCCTGCGCACTGTGTCTACGGTTTAATTTAGAGGCCACCATTTCCCAATCATATTCTTCATTTAGTGGCAGTGCTATATCATTTAAATTCTTGCTCTTTAGGCCATCAATCTCTTTTCTGATCGTTGCTATGTCCTTTTCGAGTTTTGCACTGTTTTCACCTTTACTTTCTCTTCGTAGTTGTGATATTTTCGAATTCAGTTTTTGTTTCTTTATATTCTGAGACATGACGAGCAGAGATGACGTGAATTCACTTTTGTCTTTTACTGTCCAACCTGGGACGGTCGTTACTTGAGAGAAATCGTACATGCCCGAGTTCTTCATGAGGAGAGTATCATTGTTTTCGGGGGCTGGGAAGTTCGACTGGTCCTTGAAGTAAGGGCGGCCGCAGTTGACATAGCGGAACACATGTTTATCCTGCTTTTCCGATAGTGGAGCGCAACCCTGAATTTCACTCAGTTTCTGCCGGCATTCATTCAACCTACCAGTCAGTATGTTTTCGAGTCGACGCAGCTTTTCATCAGTTAGCCTGTTGAGCGCTAGCGCTGCCTCTATTTTGGAGAATTCCTGTTGAGTTTTGGAGGAAACACTGAGTCGACTGGTGGCCGAAGAACACAGGGAAGATATCTCATTTACGTCTTGCTCGTCGGCCTCTAAAGCTGCTGTTAGTTGTTCGATGTCGTGAATTTGTGTTTCTTCATCACTATCTGACTCCATTTCCATATTGTTGAGTGCAAAAAGTAGAAAATAAAATAGGTAAATATTTTTCGAAAAATGTTTAAGTTGACAGCAAAACAATTTCAAGCAGTGTTGCCAGGTCTAATTTTTAGAAATCCGTTGGTCAAGGTTGAAAAATCCGTAGAAATCCGTAGATTACCTCTTGAAAAATCCGTAGATCTACAGACTTTTTTTTAAATGCTTTATCTGACTATTTTGGAGGAAAGAACTGATTAAAAAAATCGCTCTTGATTGAAGAAGAAACTAGAAACGGACAAGTTTAAGCGGAAACAACATGAAAATCAATAAAATTTACTTTCTTTTCTGTACTTAACTTTCTGTTTCATTATTTTTTGTTTATTATTAGTGATAATGATAATTTCAGTCAGTACTTGTCATAGTGTCAGTACTTTTGTCATACATGTGTTACAGTTAAATATTTCTGTCCTGTATGGACTGAAAGTTGAAGGAAGGAGATAGATGAAAAAGAATAGACGAGCCATAATTTAGGAAACACAGTCATTACTTGAAATAAAAAGTGAACTTTTATTGATTTATTTGCAATTGGGTATCATTTTATTTCTAAAAATCCGTAGATTTGCCATTGAAATCCGTAAATCCGTAGGTCAGGCCAAAAATCCGTAGATCTACGGATAAATCCTTAGGACTGGCAACACTGATTTCAAGGAACGAATAAAATGAATGGAGAATGGAATGAATGAAGTACGACCAAGTGCCAACTGAAGAAAATTTGACATTCAGACAGATTATAAATATTTTTATATTTTACCGGTTTTTTTTTTTTTTTTTTGGGTTCAATTCAAGGTAAAGCGATTACAGTATCGCATACAACCGATGTCAGGAATAAATACTCTCATTTATAGCAAATAAAACGTTGGTGTTCGACGTTTCAACGCTTCTTTGGAGTTTTTGGAGGCAATCGAGAAACGCAGGAAACGCAGAGAAGTCCACAGGAAAGAGGTGAACCGACCGCTTGCCGCGCTACAAAAGAACGGAACACTTTTCCTGTTCACGACCCACACCAACATATTTCACTGAACTGTATATTGTTCACTTGCACGACACTTTGTTACGCAAAACAACACCGATTTTACGAACCAAAACTCACTATAAACAATAAAAATTCGATGAAATATGAGGACTCCAAACGTATCTGTTCAAATCCCGCCAAAAACTCTTACCGGTTTTCTATTTCTGAACGATTGCATCAATGTCAAAAAGGTAGTTGCGTTTCTATGTAGTACCTAATTGCTTTGAACGCTGTAATTCTTTTATCTCTCTCTTTCTCTTGCGCTGCAGTTTCAAGGAAAGAAGAAAGAAAATAGTCATTACGTCATTGTACGCTACTGCGTCTTTTGAATTTCGATCAAATTCTGTAAAACATAACATCAACCACAAATGGCGCATGTTTTGTTTTGTTATTTACGAATTTGAACTTCATTAAAATTCTAATAAACTACGGACATGGGAGAGCCCGGAGTAATTAGAAAATTAAGCGAAGAAGTGGTCAATCGGATAGCAGCTGGTGAAATCGTCCAACGTCCTGCCAATGCCCTGAAAGAATTGATTGAAAACAGGTACATTTCTAACCAACAATCCTATGTAAACAAACTTTGTAATATTGTAACACATTATTTTTTATTTCAGCTTGGATGCAAAATCAACTAACATAATCATAACTGTTAAAGCTGGTGGCTTGAAATATCTACAAGTAAGTTTACTTTAATTTATATTATGTATTTATTAAATAATATTACTAGAGTTTACCCGCTATTCGTCCGCATAATTTATATACCAGATTTTAAGTCATATCATAAGCTATCAAACAAAAAAGTTTTATCAAAATTGGTTCAGTAGTTTTTGCGTGATGATCGAACAAACAAACAGGAGTTCGATTTTTGAATCTCATACATTGAACTCGGCAGTTGAAAATGTATGGAGATTCGCATCTTTCTACTGCTGATTTGACTTTCAAAAATCGCACTCCAGACACACAAAAATTCTAAAACAGGTTTATTTGGAGTCTGGGACGCCTAAAATCCATGTCGTAATCTTGTAAATATCTCCAATATACAGAGTACAGACACACTTCTGTTACAGTTTTTTAATAGTTTAGATAACATCACGTTTGCAGCTTTGAATTTTTGTTTAACCTTTTCAGCGCCAAAGTCTGATATATCAGATGTTTAAGTTTCGTGCCCTCGCCGCCAAAGTCTGATATATCAGCCAATGTTTTTTTTTAAAAATTCTTTTATTTTTATCACAAATAAACTTATCAACGTACGTATTATGTTTTCCAGATAGTGACAAATTTTGGGTTGTGGCGTGTGATGAGCATTTTCTAAATAAATCCGTGGCGTGGAATGGGTTAAAAAAATTTTTTTTCCTATCCTTTGTCCATACCTATAAATCTACTCGTGGTTCATAGGCTTTGCTGCCTTAACCTTTTGTCTGTGGTTGTCAAGGATCCATGCAAAAGACAATGCCAATTCTATTGTGTCTGGAATATCAACGTACAAAGGGTCAAGCAACAAATTCCTCATAAAAAATCTTTTTTTCAAAGATTCAAGACAATGGCACTGGAATACGACATGACAACCTGGACATAGTATGTGAGAGGTTCACGACGTCTAAACTGCGAGAGTACGAGGACCTGCGGGAGATCAACACGTACGGGTTCCGGGGCGAGGCCCTGGCCAGCATCAGCCATATAGCACACCTTACCATACTCACAAAGACTGCCGCTGATAAATGTGCTTATAAGTATGCTTTTATACTTTTCTGAATGAATATAGATAAAGCAGAAGAAATGTTGGAATCTTAGCGGGATATCATAGACTCTGCCTACCCCCATAATAGCATGAAGCATGATGGCGTAAAAGGCCCACGTGCCGTCCTGTTAGAAGGTGTCTGTATGCCCTTGCTTGGCTCCTCAACAATTTATTCCGAAATGTGCAATGTAATTGTAGTATCTACACTAAGCAGCAAACATCTTACATCCATTTTGCTAGGGTACAGACCTACCTCATGGGTTTATGGGGATTATTCCAGCAAACATGCTTACTATCAGTTTAAAATAACAATGTGCATGACCTCGCCTGCAAATGTGACGTCACTCAATCGCACGAACTTCACTCGAGTCATTCAAATGATTATTTCCTTTACATAGAGTCTATATTCCTTTACAACCGAGTGAAGTTATCGAACGGCCCTTCAAGGTCATGCACATTGTTATTTTAAACCGATAGTAATGCGTATTTGCATTGGCGTGCACTCCATATAATAAATAAATAATACTCACAGGCACTTTCATTGTAATGATTCCAAGCAAGCACTATAGACTTTATATTATGGAAACCATACAAAAGTGGCACTAACATATAACATCCATGACCGAACCGGGATTCGAACCCAGGGACCCTGGTTTGGCTGTCCGGCGTGGTAACCATTACACTAACCAGGTCGTCAAAAATATTTAATGATTGATGAATGATTAATATAGACAAAAAAACATTGATACCCTAATAACTTTGTTTACTAATGAATTACCTGTATGTACATAAAAAAAAAAAATAAAAAAAAAAAATATCTTGGACAATGTCACACAAATTATCTAGTCACATTTAAAGTACCAGAATCTAGCCTGGACTTGTATTACGATGACTAGACAACAATATAGAATACAAAGAAAATAATAGAATAAATAGCTTAAATTCTAGAAGTTATGAGGGTTTCACTATCTTTTTTTGTCTATATGGAGCGTACACTACTGCATATTGGAGATTTCACATAATATGCATAAGAATTGTTTCTTCAGTTAATCCCCTGGCACTCCATAGAGCAGTCTCAGAATTCTTCACTCACTGCTAAACAAAAACAAGACGGCGTTGGCATCTTGCCGACTGCATTCTTGCTCGTCTCCCCTAAAATATCACTAGAAATTGCAGGGGGAGATGTGGTATCTGAAGTCAGAGAGGGCAGGGAGTGGCCATTCTGTTTGCGGAAATAATCATCATCATCATCTCAGCCGATGGACATCCACTGCTGGACATAGGCATCCCCCAAGGATCGCCACAACGACCAGTCCTGCGCTGCCCTCATCCAACGTGTTCCTGCTTCCTTCACCAGGTCATCGGTGTAGGTAAAACTAATACCACAGCCCGGACACTGCATACAAAAATTTGAAATTGACAAGATGATGTCAACACATGCGAAACCAAAGAAATTGAACCTTAAGTCTTCTTCGTAGGTATCGAGTAACCAGTGCGCGGTAACCAGAGGGCGATAGAGGGGGTGAGGTGAAAAATTGGTGGGAGGAAGGGAGTGTCCGTACTGTATCTAAAAGTAGTAATAAATACTCTTTATTATACTGTGCTAATACTATTATTTCTATCCCATGCTTAAGTGTATAATAAACACAAAAATTATTTTTAGAGTGTCCTACGAAAACGGCAAAGTCAAAGGAGCAATAAAGGCAAGTGCCGGCAACAATGGTACTCAAATAACAGTAGAAGACCTTTTCTACAATGTCATAGCCCGCAAGAAGGCCCTGCGCAGCCCCAGCGAAGAGTACGGCCATATAATGGATGTAGTCGGTGGATACGCCATACACAACAGTCATGTTGGTTTCACTTTGAAGAAATTTGGAGAAACTACTGATATTAAAACTCCTATTAAGTCTTCGGTGGTTGAGAACGTTAGGATTGTAAGTGATTTTTTTTTCACAGTTCCATATTTGTTGATACTTAATATGTAGAGAAATGTATTTTAGTAGTAGTGTGAGAATCGCTTTAGGTCGTCAGCTGCGTTAAACGAAGCAGGCGCGCGGGAGTGGAAAAAATGCACCAATAGAATAGTTTAATTGCCTTATAACATGATTGAGCTATTGGATTTTTTTTTTCCTTGCTCACAACCTCTATAGTCTAGGTAACCCACACAGCTCTGGTGGAACTCCAGCCAAAACTACATGGCCATTTTATTATATGAGTGAAGCAGTATTTATGAACCTATGCATCCTTATTCAGACATTTATATTTTTTTCTTTTTATTCTAGTAGTTGTGCTTTGTTCGTTTTTTGTAGATCTGTTTGCCAGTCGGCAAAGGCCTCCTCCAACCTTCTCCATTCCTGTCTGTCGCCTGCCACTCTGTGCCATGTGTTTCCGGCAACCTGACTTATGTCGTCAACCCATCGTCTCGGTGGTCTACCTCTCTTTCGCTGCCCTTCTCTTGGGTACTGTAGGGTTTGCTAAATAAGTACACATTTACTGTTGCTCACTAGGCAGGTAGTATATGCGGAGCGCGCACGTCCGCACCCGACAAAGGCTGGCAGGCAACTGCCCCCACTACGCGTTCGCACAGACACTACATCCCTTCTTTATTTTAATTTAATTTAAGATGTATTTTGTAACAGTACACTTAATATCAAAACTATAAGCAATACAGGTACATATGAATATAATTATTATTATAAAGTCAGTAGTACTACAGCTTGCATTTATTTTATATTTTCTTAATATTTTATATATTTCTATATGAATCTACCACCGCTTCGGAAGGTGCTTCGCTTGGGAGAAGAAACGGCGCAAGAAACTCCACTATGCACATCGCTATAACATAACAATATAATGTGTTATGATTGATAATCTTTGATTATTAAAGGTTACGTTTCTTACTGCTTAATTTCATTTCATTAATAGTTAATAAAAGCTTTCCAGTACCCATAGTACTCTGTGCCAATACTGAGCCCAGTAGGCATTTACATTCAACTTTAGCTTACTACTCTAGAGTCTAGACTATCCCTTTCCTTTTTATAATATTTCAAGATTTTAACTACAATTTGTATTATTACAACATTTAGTTTTATTGCGTAAAATTTAAAGTCTAGTCCCACTTTATATGACACAATATTAATTTTGTTACCTAATTACATTAAATTAATAAACCTTAATTTATTTTTCCTCTTGACCTGTGAACTGTGATCGTTATTTCAGGAGTGAGGGTTGGTTAAGCAAACAGCAAGATAAGATTGACAAATCGCGATCAACTTCCATTCCAAGTAATTTTAAAACTTTGTGGTAGGATAGTACAGTTTATATACTTTTGTCACGTTTGTTAAGTTTGGATTTAAGTTTACTTTTGTTAGGTACTTATATAAAATCCAACTAAGTTTAACCGTACGTAGAACAATTTAAAAATATAAATTTTATCCAAGCTGGTTTTATTAAACCAACGTGAGATTGCACATTGTTACTAGAAAAGGTGTACTGTTGAACTACAAAAGTATTAGCAAGACTACTCCTAATTTCTAATTAGGCATATGCCTTATTCAATTTTTACTTCAATAGGTAATTGGATTTGATCACAAAACATTTTCATTAAGTATCACTTATACCTTGATTTATTCTCTGGCTAAAATATAAACATTTTCTTTTGGACAATATTGGTGGTGCTCTTAAATTTAAAAGAGTGGCCATTCGAAAATAATTTGTTACTTAAACAAACTTTGATTATGTCTTCGTAAAATATCGTTGTCCATGGCACTTAGCGTCAAAATCAATTTCAGTGTGATACGCTCCTTGTACCTGTGGACAGATTTCGAGTAGTATATTATTATGGCTAGATAGCTATAATGCTTGCCTCATGTTTCCAGTTTCTGCAATGAACTTTATGGAATAATAAACAAAAGGTGTTCAAAAGAAACCTAGTATAGGTACAGGACTATTGCATATAATTGTATGTCTTGTGTGTTCAGTTTCGTTGCAAATTTAGAATTAAGTGTTTAGTCTATGTTTTCGCTGTTTATCATTGCATTTTAGTACATAAAGACTGTGACTATTGGGTCACGTTACTTAAATTGGTACATATGTTCCATTTGACAGCATAAAATATAGCTCTCGTATTTGCCAACATTCCATATATCTTTATCATTTCTTATTTATTTATTTTATATTTATGTCCAATATATATTTATTCTAGACATTTAATAGCCCATAGTTTTAGTTTTACATTGAGTTTTTTGCCTATGGCTCATTTAGGATTATTTGAACCCGAAAGTCTCTGCTTGTTAATTGTCCAGTTTTGACTAATTTTCATGGCCTGTATTAGTTTCGATACTATAAACATAGTTTTTTTATTTTTATTTGGTCCTTTGCATTTCGTGTATCATGATGACACTTTTAAGTAGGTATGAATGGTCGTATAATGTCCGGCTTAGAATAGCTCCAAACATAATATTAATGTCGTAAAAGGAGACTAAGCAATCCCCTCAGGCTTCGTCAATATCTCGGATGTGCACCGGATGCTCGAATAATGTTTTAATGTCACATTAATATATGCACGCAATATGACGACCCAAAATTACTTTTGGACTATAAATTGACCATTATTCTTTCAATGAAAAGATTTTAACATTTTATTTGATTTAACTCGAATTGATTTGATTTCATTTAATTTCACTCGAATTTATTTGATTCTATTTGATCTCCTTTCATCTCATCTCATTCCTTTCCTATCCTTTCCATTCTTTTTTTTTATTCATTTCATTCAGATAACTACTGGTCAGAGTTACTGCTTCAGGATCGTATCAATTTACGATTTATAATATTAAGGAAGTAAGGACAAGAGAGTAAGTCTGTGATAAGCACATACACTTAGGCACTTAAAATATTCAGCGTAGCCGCCAGCCACTGCAATTAAGGACTTTTAATTTAACTGCTGTTATAGTTCATGTACAATTATATAATATGAGTGCAGTAACTATTTTATTTTCATGACCCTTTAGCTTTTGCTAACAACTTGATAGTTGCATGATTCTATAGGTTAAACCGATATAATTTTATAGTTGTATGACACTTTAGGTTCAGATAACAACTTGATAGTTGCTTGGTTCTGTAACCCATATCATTTTATAGTTGCATGATACTTTAGCTTTTGCTAACAACTTGATAGTTGCATGGTTTTATAACACGATGATGATAAGATGATGATATCATTTTATAGTTGCATGATACTTTAGCTTTCGCTAACAACTTGATAGTTGCATGGTTCTTTAACCCATATCATTTTATAGTTGCATGATATTTAGCTTTCGCTAACAACTTGATAGTTGCATGGTTCTGTAACCCATATCATTGTATATTTGCATGACCCTTTAGCTTTCGCTAACAACTTGATAGTTGCATGGTTCTATAACACATAATTATTATCATTTAATAGTTGCATGATACTTTAGCTTTCGCTAACAACTTGATAGTTGCATGGTTCTGTAACCCATATCATTGTATATTTGCATGACCCTTTAGCTTTCGCTAACAACTTGATAGTTGCATGGTTCTATAACACATAATTATTATCATTTAATAGTTGCATGATACTTTAGCTTTCGCTAATGACCTGATAGTTGCATGGTTCTCTAACCAATATCATTTTATAATTGCATGACCCTTTAGCTTTTGCTAACAGTTTAATAACTGCATGATCCTGTCACCATTGCATTTGCATGGGTTTGCATGGCCTTGCATGGCCTTGTATGTAACTGCATGACCTTTTTGTTTTTACTAACAACTTAGTTACTGAATAGTTCTTTAACTATTGTAGTTGCATATATTTGCATGGCTCTGCATGGCCTTGCATGGCATTGTATGTAACTGCATGACTTTCCCGTTTTTACTAACAACTTAGTTATTGAATAGTCCTTTTACTATTGCAGTTGCATATTTTTGCATGACTTTGCATGGCTCTGCAGATCCCCGCATGTATGATGCATCTGCTTGACCTTTTAGTTTTTACTAACAGTTTAATCACTGCATGGTCCTTTAACTACTGTAGTTTTACCTACTTCGCACTTTATACTTATCGCCTTTTAGTTAGCGTGACTCGCGCTTGGAACCTAATATTCGGTAGGTATGTATAAAGTGTATTATACTGATACGTAGTCAAGTCAGTAACGATCGGTGCAAACGATATAGTATATTCAACAGTGTATTTAGAATTGAATTCATCTTGAATCGCTAAGTTAGACGTACGGTATAGATGTAACGGAAATTTGCAAGAAATCCCTTTTTGCCCCCTTGTCAAATAGTTGCAACTTTGCAAGTCACTCCCTTATCACAAGTCCTTAGGGATAACTAGGTACAAACAATATTGATTGTGATTGAATATCAAAATAGTTTTACACTGACATACCTATGCAGAAACCTTATGTAATCCGGTAGGTATTTGTGTTAAATTTTATGAGCATTGGCTACTGTTTTGCACCGATTTACTCACTCGTATCTATACGTACGCAGCATTACATAATATTTATAATAAATAACACTATAATATTCAAGATGTTATTATACGCCTGTTTCCTACAATTTATAGTATTAATCATTGTAACCAGACAAATAAATATGTATCTGTCTGTTTAACCTTAACCTTAACGGCAACTGTAACCGACCGACCAACCGACCGACCGACCGACCGACCGACCGACCGACCGACCGACTGACCGACCGACTGACCGACTGACCGACTGACCGACCGACTGACCGACCGATCGACCGACTGACAGACGGACCGACCGACCGTATCTGACCTTCAGCTTAACCTTTAACGGTACGCGAGTGCCATAGGGCACCTATACTCCTCAATCATTCTAGCTGAATAACTTCATATTATGGCTTGAGCGTAAGTCTATTATAAAAACATGTATGGTAATGTATTGTACATGACCTTTAGGATTGGAGTCTAGTCGCAGCAATCGTTCGAACAGGTGCTCGATTTGTGGTATATTCTTATGAGCTCGACCCCAGCATAGCGTCTATCGTCCTGATGTGTCCCCTTTCCTCTTTTTCCTCCAGCGTTTGATGGTCATAGTTCATGAAAAGAAAAATAATCACTGTTATAGATTGTCAACCACCGCACAAACTAAGAATCCAATGTTTTTTTGACATGAAAACTAATGAAATAGGCATAGTAAATAAATGAAAGTACCATGATAGCCCTCGTGGATAAAATTATAATGAATTATCGTTATTGTCCTTTTAAATCAAAATAGAACGTTATTTTAGATAATAGATATTCGCTTTGTTCGTAGTTTTCGGAATATCACTGACCACCCCCTCGGGGAACATAGTCGTGAACACACGCTACTCTGCTGCGTGAAATAATACTTTACAACGTCGCTTTAATTTCAAAATTCCGACGTTGTATTTTGTTTTTATTTCAAAACCAGATAAAAAACAGTGTGCACTTACGTAAAATAAGATCCCATCCTCGTCGCCACATGTAGGGTTTGCTAAATAAGTACACATTTACTGTTGCTCACTAGGCAGGTAGTATATGCGGAGCGCGCACGTCCGCACCCGACAAAG
Source organism: Agonopterix subpropinquella (assembly GCA_922987775.1). Lineage (NCBI taxonomy): Eukaryota > Metazoa > Arthropoda > Insecta > Lepidoptera > Depressariidae > Agonopterix > Agonopterix subpropinquella. Next base: position 9,742,616 of record OV277713.1, on the reverse strand, counting down.
GCTGGCAGGCAACCAGAGGGGGGACAGAGGGGAACTTTGAGGAAAAACGCAAAGAAACCAGCGGCATCTTCTTTGAATAACGTGTAACTACAAAAATATTGTCTCAAATTTCCGATAGATGTCTCTTCAAACTCAACAATAAAGCAAATTTATTACTAAAATTATAAAAAAAACTTTGATCCTATTTAATACAATTTACGTAATATTTCAAAACTGTTTTAATTAAAATTAGTAAATAATTTAACTTATGTTCTGCGGTAGCACCATATTATTGTCACCTAGCAACACCAGCTACACAAGTTGTCACAATATGGCCGCCGTTACAACTTGCGCGTACGCTTGTTTGTGTTTTGCGCCCATTTTGTGATTTGAGTGTTGATCTTCACTTCAGACGTTGAGGCAAGATTACTCCTCCGTCCTGTTACTGAGGCTACTACTCTTAACTAGAACAATATCGCTCATTACTAAGAAAAAGTAGATTCCATTGTAAAGCATACATATAGCTATAGGTATGCGTATATATAGCAACTGTTTCTTGTTAAATATCATAGGTGGCGTTTCAAATTTATTTGCATTAAAATGGCACTAGAGGGCTCTCTTTTTCCGATATATTACTCTACTCTTTGCAGGCAACTGCCCCCACTACGCGTTCGCACAGACACTACAGGTACCATTGGGTGATTATTTTGCTCCACTTCTCTTTGCCTCTCACTATGTGTCCATCGCCATTTAAATCTTTTAATATTTCGTTTTATGTCATGGATTTTTGTCTTGTTTCTGATGATGCAATTTCTTAGTCTGTCAGATCTCCTCACTCATAGCATGCTTCTTTCCATCGCTCGTTGGCAGATTGCAAGTCTGTCTGTGTTGTCTTGTGTCAAAGCCCAAGTTTGGCAGCCGTAAAGTATGGGAAGTATGCAGATGTTAAACGTCATGTCATGAAGGATAACACGCTAAATATAGGTACCAATAGAGCATTAGCTAGACAAAACAAAAACCATAAAATAAATAATGCAGATTTCTCACTAAATATTTTTGCCTTTACAGATACACGGAAACTCAATAGCGCGAGAATTGATGGAAATAGAACTGAAAGATTCAACATTGAAACTATCCGTTCATGGCTTCATTACCAATGTTAACTACTCTCACAAGAAAGGAACCATGCTTTTATTCATCAACCACAGATTGGTTGATTCACAGTGTAAGTTTTTATTTTAACAATAAATTTACTTAAGGCAATTTTTCATACAACATTTTTAAAGCTTTATATCTTCGTAATTATATTATAAATTGCAAATGTTATTTGATACGCGACATCTAGATTTTCTAAACTATATTTCCATATATAAAATATTACTTTTATTAATTCCGTCTACGCGTATTGTGCGTCAAACGTTTGTATGAACTGAAACCACCGTTTGTATGAATGTGGATGGCAGTGGTAGGACAGAAAAGCCAATGAAAATATGGATGGATTGTGTGAAGGATGATAATGTGTAAGAAAGGAGTGTGTTCTATTGAAATTATGGCAAAGAGAAATGAATGGAAGATGTAGACATTGCGCCGACCCCAAATAATGATGGGAAAAAATGGGCAAGAGAATGATTGATTGATTATTTGTCAAAATAATTAATGATTATTAATCAAAGAGAATGATGATACTTTTATTAAGTGACATTATGGGAAAATCACCTTCAAAATCACCACAGGCTGGGTTCCCCACGATGGTCGCTGGCATCGAGGCAGACCAGCAAGGCAGACCCAGAAAAAAGTGCCTTAGTTGATCAATAGTTGCACACAATAGAGAGAATTGGGGGGGGGGGGGGGAAGGGTAGGCCTTTCTCAAGCAGTGGGACACTGAACAGGCATCGTAAAGAAAACAAACCATTTAGCTTTCAAAAACATAAAAATGTTCTGTTATAGACAAGAAACAAAAGTGTTTAACTGAAAGATTTGGTTTCAGCTATAAGAAAAGGTGTGGATTCGGTATATGCTACGTATTTACCTAAAAACGCGCATTCCTTTGTCTACCTCAGTATTGAACTTGGTAAGTTACAGCAGAAAATGTGTGTTACTTTGTCTAATAAGATTTTATCTACCGTATACATAGACACCGTACGGCTAGCATGCTATTCGTAAAGTAACAAAGACAGAGGCATATTTTGATCTTTCTCGCTTTCGCGGAGGCGGTATGCTAGGCCCACAAGGTTTTTACCACTTGTGAAATACGAAACTCGCAACTTTTACAGATCCAAGAAACATCGACGTCAATGTACATCCAACAAAGCATGAAGTACAATTCCTTTATGAGGAACAGATAATAGAGAAGATAAAATCGTGCATAGAGAGTAAACTTCTTAGCTGTAACTCCACTAGGGTTATGTATACTCAGGTAAGTTCAAACAATTACCTTTTATAAGTACCTAGTTGATGTCCAACTGTTGGGGAAAGACATCGCCGTTTCTTCAATTTGCATCCCCTATTCTTCGATTGGCCTATTTAATAAATCATAATTGATCCATCTTATGGATCATTTTATCTGAGATTTAATTACCAATAGGCATCTGTATAGTATTTTTATGCCTATGTTCTTCCTCAAGGTATTTTTTCTCCATACCACATAAAAAGTGTTCAGTGTTTCAGCTGTGAAAACCTAACAGACATACAGATATACTTTCGCATTTGTAATATTAACACAGTGCATTTACAGTGATATTATTATGAATTCATAAAAATGGAATAGCAATAGTAATGGGCCAAGATAAGACCCTTGAGGTAATCAATTAATACAATGAAAAAATCAATCTAAAAGATACCGTGTCAGAGTACCAATTATGTTATCAAATATATGAAGTTTTTCTATAAATATTTCACTCTTACAGGCCAGATTACCAGGAGCGACAATGGTAGAAGACATTATAAAGAAAACAACAGAAAATCTCAAAGTCAATCCAAGCAACATGGTGCGTGTCCACTCAGACACACAGAAAATTGTCAAGTTTTTCCCTTCTACATCAAAACCAGAATCTTCCAAAATTGATACAAATAAAACCACTGACGTAAATATTACTGATGAAGATATAGAAATGGAATGTGTTGATAAAGAAAATAAATTACCAAAAATAGTTATTGAGGAAACAGAAGATGTTTTAGAAAATTCAATAGTTTCAGAACCTAAAGAAACAAATAAAATGCCTGATAAATGGAAATCTGCAGTCGCCGATCAAGCGAATATGAACTATATAGATCCGAAAGAGTCATTCAAAACTAGAACTTTTAAATATGAGAGAATAGAGACTAAATTGACTAGTGTCAAACAACTGAGATTGGATGTTGAAAACAAGTGTAATTCGAATCTGAGGGAGATATTGGCTAATTTGATATTTATAGCGTGCATTGATTGTCATAAGTCATTGATACAGCATTCCACTAAGTTGTATTTGTGTGATACTACTAGATTAACGTGAGTATTTACATATTGATTTAATTCAATTCAGCCTCCTACCACAGTTTATGTATTCATCAGTTTAGTTTTCATTTAAAAACCTTTAGGGTTGAGATACATTGACCGACGGCGAACGACGGCGGGCCCATACAAAAAGCACGTTTAGAACGGGAACCCGTCCGCTGTCGACGCGGCCAATAATGGCACCGGACGCATCCCCTCCATACTAATCTTGGTTTTTTGTATGGGCCCGCCGTCGTTAGCCGTCGGTCAATGTGTCCTGACCCTTAATTAAACCAAAAGGGCTATAAATAAAGTGTACAATAAAGAATCTATGAATCTATCTATGAACTATATACAGTCATGGTACAATAATATACTGCGCCTGGTATTCTCTTCCGATCACGTGACTGACACAAGCCTACGTCATCATACCCTTTTTCCATGTTTAGCGGCCATTTTTTTTGTGACGTAGGCTTGTGTCACTCTGGGAATAGAAGACCTTGTTTTTTTTAGACTATGAGTACAGTATAGTATAGTACTATACTACTAACTATTCCTTGTTTAACTACAGAACCTTAAAACAACCACAACATTTGAAAATTTTTGGGCCACTTTACTTTTTGCCTGTTTTGAATACTTATTTCTGTTGCAAAATAGTCTTTCTGAGAACACAGTGGATAATTTCAAAATGATTTCAAAGGTCTATTTCTGAGATTTTTTTTCAGCAGCGTCGGAAATATGGCGAATAACGAATATTCGGTAATTGGTTTCGTTGCATCACTAGATTCTAGTTGGTCAGATATACCAGAAACAATAAAAATTCTGTTTTCTTTGCAGAGAAGAGTTGTTCTATGAGACAATGTTATACGACTTTCAGAACTTTGGCCTGATAAAGTTGTCTAACGCGTTGCCTCTCGAGGAGCTGCTCGTTCTCGGTCTAAGTACACACGAGGAATGGAACTCTGAATTAGGTGAGACTAGTGCAACAAATTTACGAAAAAAATGCTGTTAAATGTCGCATACTTTTTCGCGTTTGTATGAAAAGTCGAATCAAAGTGATGGAAAATGCTAAAGTTAAAATATATTAAGTGACAGTCTAGCAAATACTGAAACGGTGTGTTCAGTTCAGTTTGATGGTCTGAGTTCACCGTTTCAGTATTTGCTAGGATGTCACTTACACCCTGTATAAATTACCTACGTAGAATTTTAGAAGTTATCTATATTTAGCACTTACGCTTTCAAGTGAAGAGTTGAAGAAGTGTTATTGTTGAACCTCATCTGGCAGCATGGAATCGCATTTTTTCAAGCGCCATCCTTTTCTGTCACTAAGAGACGTCATTTGCTAGAGCGAGAAAGATAGCGAGTATGCGACAGCACCGGCAGCGCTACGACCTTTCTCGCTCTAGCAAATGGCGATCCTGAGCGACAGAAAAGGATAAGAGTGTGTAAAAATTCGATTCCGTGCTGCCAGACGAGGCTCAACCTTTAACAGAATAACCCAAAACCTAGTTAACACTTCTTAAAAGTATTTTATACACATTTGTTATATTCTTTTACAATTAAAAAACATTACCCTCCTTCAGGCTCATTCGGATAAAAAACGACTGGTCAGATTTTGATAATGTTATGTTATCCAGAACCTTTTAAACAAATATTATAAGATACGAGCTTTTACCCGCGACTTCGTCCGCATAAATTATATACCAGATTTTATGTCAGATCCATAAGCTATCAAACAAAAAAAGTTTCATCAAAATCGGTTCAGTAGTTTTTGCGTGATGCTCGAACAAACAAACACCCAAACAAACAAACAAACAGACAGACAGAAAAATCCAAAAATTGGTGATTTGGAATCGGGACAGGTAAAAACCATATTGTAATCTTTTTTTGTAAATATCTTCAATGTACAGACACACTTCAGTTACAGTTTTATAATAGTTTAGATTCGGATATTCGGTTACGTTCTTTATATTTATAACAAGCTACCGCTTTAAACACAAAGAGATAAACTTGATCTCATTGCAGGTGATACTCGCGAGTTGGCGCAACAAATGGCAGAGCTGCTATTAAGTAAGAGGGCGATGCTGTTCGAATACTTCTCCATCGAAATCAACGAGGGCGGCGAACTACTGGCTTTGCCTTTATTATTAGGTATGTTATGTATGGAATTTGTGAAATGAAACAGTCGGGAGAGGGCGTCCGGGGAGAACTTACCACGACCAAATAAATGGTCTTCTCCGAAAAGGACAAGTGCGCAGTACCCTCAACCGACGGAAGTGCATGAAGAAGATGTATGAAAGCGGATGAGGCGAGATAATTATGTAAGGATTGTAGTGTGTGGCGCGCCGTAGTCTTTACCTACCCCTGTGGGAACTATCCCACGCAACTAGGCGTGAGTATATGTATATTATGTTATGTAAAAATAGTCATGCGTACATCAAAACTGGGCCTCTACCCGGACATTCGAACTTCGTAATTGCGTGAACATTTTCGTTCCAATGTCAACTCTATTACAATGAAGTTCGGACCGAAACTGTGGCGATATATCGAAAATCGAAAGTCCCGGTACAGGGCCAGAGGTCGGTCGATCTTCATCGTTCGTCTGTGTACATGTGGTTTGTGTGAATGCCAAGTAGGCATTCTGTTCAGGCTATTATTTTATGCATTGCTATTGACAAAGTAAAGTGCAAGTATTTTATTCTGGTATGATGAAACCTGCGTTGCAGATTTCAAATAAGTTATTACAGTAATACTATGTTTATAATTCTTACCGATGTACCTGCGCAGTTGACATAACAACGCGTAAAATAATATTGATCAATCAGGATGTGCAACGTTCGCGCTCCTCAAATCCCATGCCACTATTTGCTAATTGTTTCCGCGCGCTTGTCGCCACCGAAGCGTCTATCAGTCTGCTATTCGACTTAGAACGAGATAGAGAAAGATTTAGTAGCACCCGATTTTGTACCCTTTACTGCCCCGCACATGATTCTTCAATTCTGGCTTTCTTAAGTCGGGTCCGCAGCGCCACGTTTCATGTTATCTTATCATAGCACGTTAGCAAAACATTTCCCTCCCCCCGCAGGCGAACGCGGGTGATGTTATCCATTTGCGGCGGATAACATCACCCGCGTTCGCCTTCGGGGGGAGGGAAATGTTTTACTAACGTGTTATGATAGCATAAAACATGGCGCTGCGGACCCAGCTTTAGAAAAAAAATGTAACCCCTCCCCCCGCATTCGAAAGCGGCGGCGCGGCGGCGCGGCGGCGGCGTGCGGCTTCCCCCCCGCATGTTATCCGATGCAAATGGATAACATCACCCGCGTTCGCCTGCTGAGGGAGGGGGTAAAATGTTTTTCTAACATGTTTTGTTAGAAACATGGCGCAGCGGACCCCGTTTTATTGTGTAACTTCCCGATTCAATGGTATCCAATCGGCACGGTGATATTTGATAGCTCTTAGCGGTTCTGCTTCTTGATATTTAGTTGATTAATTTCAGACAATGGATATGATGATCACAGAAACAAAATATTACAAAAAATTGCTTCGTACAGTCATAATGCTGTACAATATTGTTCACAGACGGCCACACCCCGTTCATGGGTGCGCTCCCTACCTACCTCGTCCGCCTCGTCACTGAAGTAAACTGGGACTCTGAGAAGCAATGTTTCGACTCATTCAGCAGACAAACTGCCATATTCTACTCACAGCCGAACCCCGACGAGTCCGTAGAAGCGATCAAATCAGAGCAGTGGAAGCAGGAGCATGTTATATTCCCGGCAATAAGAAGAAACTTTTTACCGCCAACTAGTTTTGTTAACAATGGAGCTATATTACAGATTGCTAGTTTGAATGATTTGTATAAGGTTTTTGAAAGATGTTGATCTGTTAGGTATCGGTCAGACGGAGGACATTTGCCTTTTGGTGGGTTTTCCGATTCAGTTTGCATAGAATGTGCTGCCATCTGTTAAATATATCTTTTACTATGAAAAAAAAAGATTATATTGTCTATGTTAATGTCAAATTGACAAATTTACAAAATGGCGACCTACCTTGTGTAATGTGCGTGTTGTTTGTAGTTTTTTTCCAATTTTGTGCCGATTTAGTGATGTTCTGGAGTTTCAGTTGTTCTCTTACCAATGTACAGATTACAAGAATAGTAAGGATACTGGAATTTCACTCGATCGGTGCGGGATTGAACGAAAACTAGCATTCAAACAACGGTATGAGTATATAAGTATATATATAAGTAGGTATGTATAGTATAGGTAGAATTATTTTCAGAGAAACACAGATGGCGCTAGCTAGCCTTCAATTTGACATAAGGTGGATGCATAATGTTGCCACGAGTGGGCTCTCTTTTCTAATATACTTATATTACTCTTTGGTATCGGTATAGGATCTTAAATTACACACATTCTAATTCGAAAATGTAAAAGTCATAGTTAATTTTACGTTCATGAATTTGAATGTGTGAAATAACTGGACTTGTGGACTGCATTTCCGTTATCCGTTGGGCCTATCTACAGGGTGTAACAAAACACCTAGTAGTACTTAAGGGGGTGCTTCAGCTCAGACCATCAAACTGAACAACTTTCACTATGGAGCCAACACCGAGAAAATATTTAAAAAATCAGCTGTCCCATACATTTGAGTCGAGCCGGTACTTGTATGAAACAGCTGATTTTTATTTTGATATTTCGATGTTGGCTCTAGTGAAAGTTGTTCAGTTTGATGCTCTGAAGCACCCCCTTAAGTATTACTAAGGTGTTTTGTTACACCCTGTATACTATGAACTGTAAATGATGAATTGTTATTGTTAAGTTTCATTATACGTATGTTGATAACGTTTACTTGTTTTATTTATGTATTTTTCTTTGTCTCTACGTCCAAACAATATTAATAATAAGAAATAAATCTTCCCAAGGAACACGTAAGCTATAAAGCAGCTGTACAGTAGCCGCATAAAGGAAATTTCCTTTATGCAGCTACTGTGCTGCTGCTATATAGCTTGCGTGTTCCTTGAGTTTTCACTTATTTCATTACTTTCGCATGTTTCAATTTCACTCTGTGGTTACGGGTTTGAATTCCGCCCGCTACTTTTTCAATCTTATTTGATAAAAGTCAGTAACTAGTATTTACTCTTTAACCCTGTAAAATTAAGCTGAAATATACCATTCAGGAGAAGTAATTTCCGGAGTTTTGAAACTTTTTTTCAGGTTTAATTTGTCCTTACAAAATATTTCGATACGACTTTCAGATTTCGAGAACTAAGCGAAAAACTGGAAAAAGTCACCTTTAGAGCCCCCCCCCCCCCCCCGCCCTTCCTCGAGCTCATAACCCCCCCCTCCCCAGGACTTTTTTCTTCATTATAACGTACCAAAGGAAAAAAAGTTCCAAAACTCCGGACATTTTTTCTTCTGATTTATCTAATTTAACTGGGTTACTTTAATATGTACAAAACTGGTTATTTCAGTAGTAATCCTAACATATCGTCCCTGAGAAAATAGGACCTTTGTCTTTGTTACTCTACGCATGCCAAAACGAGCGAGAATGACGGTCATCTCTTTTTGTTGCTTTGCGTGGCATGCTAGTTTATTTGTGAATTAGTTCATAATTTTGCCGCAACATGACGAATTTTCTCAATCTCATGAAGAAAAAAAAAACAGCATTTAAAAAACGGATTTCTCAATTTTTATTACAAAAAAGGCAAGCTTACAAACTAAGAGTAACTTAACATAATTTCACGTTTACGTGTCGACAACGTAATTAGGGTGGACCACCAGCAGTGGGTCGTCTTCAACCTCCTGCTCCGATGATTTCTGAGTAGCCTTCAGGCCCGATGCCGTTGATAGTGGGATTATCACTTGGTCCTGAAAAATTAAGATAGGTTAGTTGTGAGAGAACCAAAATGTAAAACAAAACACCCTAGTAATGTAGCAGTAGTTTAATTAGACCATCTTAGGTGCTGTTTAACCTTTCGTATGCTGGTGGCTCCACTGTGGAGCCAGGCGAAAACATTCCGTCGTATGCGGCGGCTCCACTGTGGAGCCGCGGTGACTATAGGCAACTTTGACCCGTATTGTATCGAAAATAGAGCGAATTATCCCGTGCAAGTGATAAGAACGGCGAGCTATGTTCAGCACACGACGGAATCTTGCGAAAATCGAGTCCAGCATAGTAAAGGTTAAACGGAAGTGACGTGGCGCGGACGTGACGCGGGCGGAGTGCGGCAATATAAACCTTACAGTACGCAGCATAGCGTCGTTTGGAGAATTACGCCGTCGCCTGGTGGCGCGAGCGCGAATTTCGAAAACGACGCTATGCTGCGTACTATAAGGGTCAGCGCACACCCAGCGTAGAACTGCTCGCGCATGCTCGAGCATGTTCTTTGCAGTCGCGCACACCTAGCGGCAAAATCCGCCGGCGGCAGCGGCGGAGCATGCTCGCGCGTGTTCGAACAGTCTCGCGGATGCTCCTGTGTTGCTACAGTTGACGTAGTGAATTTTGCGTTGTGTTTACAATATTTTATAGTAAAGACATGCGATAACAACAATTTTAAAGTATGGTAGACTGGGATTTGGTAATTATTGGGTTACTAGCAAAGGAAGATGAGCAAGAAGAGCACATCAATAAGATGAAAAGAGGCAAGAAAGATGTACTTATATTTGGTAAATACTACGCCCTGTGCTGTGCTACGGTTTAAAGTTCTAGGGACAATTATTTTATGGCTAGGAACTATAAAATGGAATATGAACAATTTGAAAACCTACTAAATCTGCTTCGACCTTTCAGATTCTCTTTGTATTTTCAAAAAGAGTTCGATTATTATAAAATATTATCTGTAGTAAATTGCCCTTTTCGGGCTAAAGTAGTTAAAAGATATGCTAGATTTAGTCCGAAACCGGCCGAGGCGGCAACACTTACGACGGATCGCAAGCATCGACACGGGCGTATGCTCGAGCATGCGCGAGCATCCGCGCGCATGCTCGCGACTGCTCCCGTCGCCGCGAGGAGCATACGCGAGCATACTCGAACAGACGCTGAAGGGATTTAATCACTTGCAAGCTATTTTCAACTTTATTTCAATGGAAATAGAGTTCATTATCAATTGAATCAATGAAACCTGCTCGCGCATGCTCGAACAGTTTTACGCTGGGTGTGCGCTGACCCTTGGGTTGAATATTATGTTACTATGACTATCCGCCACAGTCACGCGTCTCCTCTGTATAAACAGCACCTAACAACTCGGCTCATACAGGGTCCTTTTACCCGACTGCGCCAAAAAGAGGGATATTTAATATGCTGACGTTTTTAAGGTGATGATTAGACCATCAAATCAAACTGAACAACTTATTTATATCATCTACTGAGTAGATGATATAAATAAGTTGTTCAGTTAGAGAGTAGATTCTACTCTATCCAACTATACGGGACGGCAAATTTTTATTTCGCGATTTTAATGTCACAATCTTCTTTATCTAAACCACTCTAAACTATTATAAAACTGTAACAGAAGTGTGTAGAAGAAGTGTATATGCACAAAAAAAAGATTACGATTTGGTTTTTAGATGTCCCTTATTCCAAATCATAAATTTTTGGATTTTTTGTATCTGTTTGTTTGTTCGAGCATCACGCAAAAACTACTGAACCGATGTTGATGTAACTTTTTTTGTTTGATAATGATCTGACTTAAAATCTGGTATATAATTTTTTTGGACGAAGTCGCCGGTAAATGCTCGTGCGTGGTATATAATATCATTGGTCCCAATAAAGAAAGTTGAACAGTTTGATAGTCTGATGATCGCTTATAAAAGTCTATTAAGGACGCTGCTTGTATTGTACATACATACAGACAGAGATCGAAAATACATAATCGAACAAAAATAGACCGGCTACGGCTGACCTATTTACTATGGTACTTACGTGGTACATGAGTCGGTCGATGACCTTCTCCACGAGCGCCTTACGTTTCAGCAGCTCATCCTCATCCTCTATGTGCCCGCCGGAGACCAGCTGCTCCAGGTACCAGCTCACCACCGCGCTCTTACGCATACCCTGACCTTCTTCACCTGGTTAAACAAACAACGTTTTATAATACAATGCAGAAACTTCGTGGGACATTATACTGGGGTCAGTGTCGATAATAAATAGAATAACTTTTGAAGAAGGAAGTTTCTTAAGGTGGTTTCAGTCCATACAAACGTCTGACGCACAATACGCGTAGACGGAATTGATAAAAGTAATATTTTATTTATGGAAAAATAGTTTAGAAAATCTAGATGTCGCGTATCAAATAACATTTGCAATTTACAATATAATTACCAAGATATAAAGCTTTGAAAATTTTGTATGAAAACTTGCAAAGCTTTATATCTTCGTAAACTAACCTAACCTATTTTTCCATATATACAAAGTTACTTATACAGGGTGTACAATAAAATGGGACAGCTACTCAAAGGGGTGCTTCAGACCATCAAACTAAACAACTTTCTCTATGGGACCAATATCGAAATCGCGAAAAAAAAATCCGCTCTCCCTTACAAAACTGCAAACATAACTCGACTGAAATGTATGGGACAGCAGATTCTTTTTTCGCGATTTCGATATTGGTCCCATAGAGAAAGTTGTTCAGTTTGACGGTCTGAAGCACCCCTTTAAGTAGCTGTCCTATTTTATTGTACACCCTGTATTAATACCGTCTTCGCGTATTTTTTTGCGTCAAAGTTTTGTATAAAATTGACCCCTCTGCAACCGCCTTAAAACAGCTTTGCACAAAATTTTTCTCAAATCTTTGTCATTGTGATCCCATAGCCGGGACAGGAGCATGATAATTTTTATAACAACTATAAAGGGTTACTTTTTATTCAGTGCACAAACTTTCACAACGTATTAGGTATCGTTAATAGACCACGAAAAAAAAAAAATTTTTTTTTTTTGCAAATTTTATATCTTATTTTTGCCATCCCGTAAACTTGAATAAAAATTGCTGTGCTGATCGTACTGTTGATAACAATCGAGCCGATCGAGGAAGCGAGTGACAGGTGACAGTATGGTCAGTACAAACCAAACATTTTTAATGAATAAGTTAAGATGCAGTTATTTTTTTATTTTGGTTTTAAACCAGGTTAAACAAAAAACACGGGTATTAATTTCGATAACCATCACGCTCGCAAAGTTTGTGCACTGAATAAAAAGTAACCCTGTATATGAGATAATATCAGCTTCTTCTTCAGACATCTGACTATGTATGTTTAACTCAATAGAATGTGATACTGACCTCAGCTCTCCACTTCGGACTCCTCCTTCCTCATGAACACTACGAGCATGTCACTGAGCGCCTTGTACTCCTCGAACGATAACGTCAGCTTCTTCTTCAGACATCTGACTATGTATGTTTAACTCAATAGAATGTGATACTGACCTCTGCTCTCCACTTCAGACTCCTCCTTCCTCATGAACACTACGAGCATGTCACTGAGCGCCTTGTAATCCTCGAACGATAACGTCAGCTACTTCTTCAGACATCTGACTATGTATGTTTAACTCAATAGAATGTGATACTGACCTCTGCTCTCCACTTCAGACTCCTCCTTCCTCATGAACACTACGAGCATGTCACTGAGCGCCTTGTAATCCTCGAACGATAACGTCAGCTACTTCTTCAGACATCTGACTATGTATGTTTAACTCAAAAGAGAGTGATACTGACCTCTGCTCTCCACTTCAGACTCCTCCTTCCTCATGAACACTACGAGCATGTCACTGAGCGCCTTGTACTCCTCGAACGATAACGTCAGCTTCTTCTTCAGACATCTGACTATGTATGTTTAACTCAATAGAATGTGATACTGACCTCTGCTCTCCACTTCAGACTCCTCCTTCCTCATGAACACTACGAGCATGTCACTGAGCGCCTTGTACTCCTCGAACGATAACGTCAGCTTCTTCTTCAGACATCTGACTATGTATGTTTAACTCAATAGAATGTGATACTGACCTCTGCTCTCCACTTCAGACTCCTCCTTCCTCATGAACACTACGAGCATGTCACTGAGCGCCTTGTACTCCTCGAACGATAACGTCAGCTTCTTCTTCGGTGCCGTATCTCCGCTTGTGCCGTTCTCTGCAAATAAGTTTCCGTATATTTTATTTTATTTGAGTCTATAAAATGTCATTGTGTAGGTAATGATGGTTTCCTAGTCGATTTCGACTACAGCGACTACGTCGTTGTGGCGTCAATTTTGTATGAAAGAATTAGTTCTCAACGTAACCACTAGGAGCGCTGTTCGAAATTTAATACAAAAACTGTAGTACACTAGTGTAAACACATGGTAGTCCTACTTAAGAGAGTAAAGCAGTCAGGTAAGCGCGAAACACGGATACACTCTTGTCCTCGCCCTCTTATGTCTGATGGAACGGAAGACCGACACGATCAGATGTGGGGTCAGATGCAGTGGCTATAACCAACATCAATCATAACCATCTTAAACGCCCAACCCGTGTGGCTGCCACAGATTTGACGCCCAATCCATGGCAGCCACATGGATTAAGCGTAAAATAAATAAAAATTCTTTATTTCACACGTTACATCCATGTTGTTAATATCACACTTAAATAACTATGTTAGTACAAACACTTGAGGCGGTTGCAGAGGGGTCAATTTTATACAAAACTTTGACGCACAATACGCGTAGACGGGTATTAACATATTTAAGTAACTTTGTATATTATTACGAAGATCTAAACTATTTTTCCATATATAAAATATTACTTTTATTAATTCAGTCTACGCGTATTGTGCGTCAAACGTTTGTATGGACTGAGTGTAGACCGATCCAGTGCCAGTATCTACCTGAGACCATGTTCAGGATGCTATTGGTGCTGGCGTAAACCCTCTGCAGTGCGACGGCAAAGATGTTTCAGACGCCTGAAAAAATTAGTCGCCTCTTACGACAACCAACTGGGTTGGTGCTATTCGAAATTGGACACCACACGCCAGAGAAAGTCTGAGTATAATAAAACAAGTCTGGTAAACAATCCCAAGTTACCTGTGCCGTTAGGTGTATCTTGATCGACGTCCATGTTAGGCTCAAACTGCGGTTCATCTTCATCCAAATGTATATCTGGTTGTTCCACTCGGATGATGGACTTGTTCAATAATCTGTAACAAGCAGTTAACTTAGAAATAGGTCTAAATTATTCAATAGATAGATCAGGTCGTAATAACCCATGGATTTACCGCAATGGACAACATTATATTTTTAATCACCTATTTTTGGTGAATAAATTAAAATACGCTATTCACATGATTTTTAATTCACTATTTCTATTTTTTTATTAATTTTTTGGAAACTTTCACGCCCAATGCGGCATCATGGCCATTGTTACCTTGGATAATTAGATTTTTCAGATTCAGCGCATCAGTTGCGCTTCTCAAATAACTAAGGTCCTAATTATCGTCTATTCTATACTATAGTATAGATGGTCGACACGCGTTGCGATGTGAAAGCGGCCAGCTACGAATATGGCAGAAACGTTGGATTAAAATCGGGACAATTAGCGTCCCGTCAGTCCCGTCTTCGGGACACGGGATACAGGGCTGTGAAATCGGGACAATAGCCTACCTGTAAGCTTCATGCACATGCTGTACGGTGACGTGTCCGCTGCAGTGCATCTTGGCCATGGCCTCTGCTAGCCGCACCATAGACTCCAGCTGTCTCACTGTGATACGCCACGATCCGCCCCCGCTCGCCCCGCTACCGTCTCTAGCGCGCAGCACTGTGTAGTATTCCACTAACAGTTTACCGGCATCCTGTTGGTCATAATTGTGAAGTTAGTTTTAAAATATGTAGAAAGTTATAGCCTGTATCATACGCCTCCTCTAATATGTGTAATAATGGTGAGTGGGCCATACTCCACCGCGCGGGCCCAGTGCGTATTGGTGAAGACAAATTGGTGGTCAAGATGCTGTCAGAGAATGAGAAGAAAGAAGAGAAGTGCCAAAAAAGATGAACCTGTAGAGTAAATATTTTGTGGGTTCAAGATTCAAAGACATAAGAAACATTAAAATATTGAAATTGAAATATATTTACATTGAATTTAAAACTTTTTTTATAGCAGAATAGATCAAAATCTGAGATTCTTTCCTCATCATAGGGCCCATAATACATTCGTGATTATTTCAGTTCAAGTTTCAGTTTATCCTTCAGTGCCCACTCTCAATGAGCGTTTTTCTTTTCTTTTTTAAATTTAGTTCCTAAAAAACTCGACAGGTGACATGCTTATCGCTCCATAGAGACGTAGGCGAGATCCTGTCAAAATCATGTCAAGACTGTGCCTGACTTTTTTTTAAAGGCCAAGGGATCGAGCCCATACAACCATGTCAGAAATAAAACTTTCATATTTTCGATTAAAATGATTCGTAAATAATGAAATATTCAATCAAAAGATGCGTTGGCATCTTTTTGATCATCTTCTCCCTCTTTATTATTTTAAAGAAACACTTTTTGAAATTTTGACTTTTATTCGCACAGACCATAAACGCCATCTATCGATCCACTAGAAAACCAAAAGAAAAACGCTCATTCGTTCGTGATGCGCCCATACATATGGACACAGAAGAACCAAAGTAGCTGACATAGCCCAAAGAATTGCTAAACTAAAGTGGCAGTGGGCGGGGCACATTGCTCACAGAACCAATGGCCGATGGGGCCGAAAAGATCTCGAATGGCGACTGCGTACCGGAAAGCGCAGCGTGGGTGGAGGACCCCCACACGGTGGACCAACGACCTGGTGAAGGCGGCGGGAACCCGTTGGATGAGGGCAGCGCAGGATCGGTCGTTATGCCGATCCTTGGGGGAGGCTATGTCCAGCAGTGGACGTCCATCGGCTGAAATGATGATGATGATGCCTGTCCTCCACAAGGTAGACTGACCACCTGGTGAAGGCGGCGGGAACCCGTTTGAATGAGGGCAGCGCGGGACCAGTCGTTGTTGAGATCCTTGGGAGAGGCCTATGTCCAGCAGTGGACGTCCATCAGCTGATATGATGATGTTTGGTAGCAATTTCTCTCTCCGTTTCTCCGTACCAACCGTCATCTAAGTGCTAATTTATTCCACGAATATCATCTATCACCAATGCATCTTATTTTATGCCAAACAAACATTAAGGCTCAATTTACACCGCCGCGGAATGGAATTGAAGCGATCGGAATGTATGTCATAATGGATTTTGTCAATTGTGTAACGTACAAACTTAGATACGAGCTAAAAAATAGGTCGCCCGTCTTCCACGGTATTCGCACGCATTCTCGGGAATTCGCGCAGCTACAGTTTGCACCTTACACAGTCGACATTAAGTTCATTATGACATGTACATTCCGATCGCTTCCATTCCATTCGGCGGCGGTTTAAATTGAGCCTAACGCAACTTACCTCAGTAATAATCGGCTTAAAACTCCTCGAAAACGCGATATATCTCAGCAAGTCCTCCCTCGTATAAACACAGTCGTAAGTCTCTTCTTTATTACAATGCAGATCAACGATCTTCCTCGCGATCGCGTAGTCCACCATCTCGCTGCTCTCGTCGATCAGTATGAAGAAGAGATCGAATCTGGACATTATGGGTGCGCTTAATGCTACGTTTTGTTGTAAGGACTTTGCGCGGTCGTATCGACCTCCTATAGGGTTGGCGGCGGCTAGGATGGAAGTGCGCGCGTTTAGGGTCGCTCTGACTCCGGCCTGTGGGGGGGAAACGGGAATGTTAGGAGAGTTTTAAAACATGTACAGTATGTAGAATCATGATCAAGAACGAAAATAAGTAGCATACTTTATCAAAGATCAACATTGAGCTAAATACTATAGACTCAAAGTCTTATAAAATCATAGCAAATACGCCCTTTTTTGACCTTGAGCGCAGATACCTCGAGACAGAAAAGCATTATAACGATTTAGTTTGCTACAAGAGCTATCTCACCACACGTCACTTGATTTATTTAATTAAAAAGCAAAAAATTATAATCCCTCTTTCGTTGTATTGCTATTGGGGTCGATTATTTGGGGTCGGATATTCTTCAGTATTACATTTCTATTTTTGGTGTACTGTTTTTTGTCTTCATGCGAAATTTCGATTCAATAGGTGCAAAAATGAGCGAGTTATTGAGGCGGGGCATACAGACTGACAGACAGAATGGACGAAAGTATAAGGGTTCCTTGTTTGACTACGGAACTCTAAAAACAGTGAATTAAGTGCAAATAAACTGTTGGTTTTCTCGAATCTTGATGTTTGGCCGTCTACATAACCCATGACCTAAACTTCTACCAATGCATTATGTAGAAAGCACCTGCACCGGTCTGACGACGGAAGACCCTCGAGCCAGATCAATGCGGGTCTGTACTGCTCCCTACAAATGAGGAGGTTCTTTTTTGCCTGGGTCCCTTAGTGTAAATGCAAGCGCACTTTGTAAATGAAGAGATCCGCAGAAGAACCAGAGTAACTGACATAGCCCAAAGAATTGCTAAACTTAAGTGGCAGTGGGCGGGGCACATTGCTCGCAGAACCGATGGCCGGTGGGGCCTGCTAGTTGTCGAGTGGCGACCGCGTACCGGAAAGCGCAGCGTGGGGAGGCCCCTCACACGGTGGACCGACGACCTGGTGAAGGCGGCGGGAAAACGTTGGATGAGGGCAGCGCAGGACCGGTCGTTATGGCGATCCTTGGGGGAGGCCTATGTCCAGCAGTGGACGTCTATCGGCTGAGATGATGATGATGATGAAGCGCACTTTAAAGCTGTACTTTGGGACTAAGTGTTGTCCAAGGCTATTATTACAGAGTAAATTTAACCTTGGCGATGGATATGGTCTGCTGCTCCATGGCCTCGTGGATAGCCACCTGGTCCACCAGGTCCATCTTGTCGAACTCGTCGATGCAACACACTCCGTTGTCAGCCAACATAAGAGCACCGGCTTCGATCACAAAGTCAAATGATTCTTCGTCCTGGAACATTTAAGTACAATATTTTAGGAAAGGACAAAAACTTAAAACGGGGAACAGGAAGCTGGCAAAGGTATATGACATGAGCGGGTATATATATTTGTCAAAGTGGACGAGACATTGATAAGGCGGACAATAGCTTGGCATCTATGGTTTACATAATCGCATTATAAGAATTATAAGAAAGACCATTAGCAGTCTTTTTTTGGAGGGAGTGTCCGTACTGTATGGACACTCCCTGCTTCCCATAAATGTTGACCTCATCCCCTATCAGTGGTACAGGCTATGGAAGACAGATGGCAGTGATGTCAGTGCTGCTGTTTTAGTGAGTATAGATCTATTTTGAACCGATGTATTGACGCTCATGAGGACGTCATGTACGATTCTGATGTCTTATTCATGTCGCTGGGCAATATACCTACCAAAAGAGCGAAGGACGCAGTAAAGAACGCAGCCTATTAAACCACATAATTATAAATAACAATTGATATCGCTGGTGACTTTTTTTTTTATAATTTAGTGACAAAAAAATCTGATGGCTTTTGGTGACTTTTTATCGCTATCTTTATACAACGTGTTAATGAATTAACGCAAAACTAGAAAGTAGTTTGTTTAGAATCGAGAGCAGAATCGAATAAACATGGTTTCAACATAGGTAATTTTTTTCAAAATATTAATTAATTTGCTAATAAAATTTAAAATTTTCTGAACCCGTTGTCAACCCACCGCACGGGCACACTCACCCTACTTCCTACCAAAACAAGATTATAAAAATGTATCCATGAGTACGTTAGCGCTTTCTTTCAGTGCTGAAATGATAAAAAATCATTTTTGGCTCAAAACTTAACATGCGAATAACTGTAAATTTTAACTATAAAAATAATGAAATTATTGTTTCAATCTAATTATTTTGTTATAAATCAGTTGGGGTGTATGAGGTTTTGCGCTAATTCATTAACACGTTGTATATTGTTCCTGTTGGTACTCGTATGTCAACAAGTGTAATACCTTAACAACGGCGGCGGTCAGACCGGCGGCCGAGGATCCCTTGCCGCTCGTGTAGATGGCGCGCGGGGTCATCTCGCTCACTTGCTTCAGTATCTGAGACTTGGCCGTGCGCGTGTTTATATATTGTTATATACTGTTCCTGTCGTTACTCGTATGTCAACAAGTGTAATACCTTAACAACGGCGGCGGTCAGACCGGCGGCCGAGGATCCCTTGCCGCTCGTGTAGATGGCGCGCGGGGTCATCTCGCTCACTTGCTTCAGGAGCTGAGACTTGGCCGTGCTCGGGTCTCCCACTATGCACACGTTTATGTCGCCTCTGAGAGTTGTTCCTGTTGGATTGTATGACATTTTAGTGGAAAATTATCGTTGGATGAAGGGCTAAACCCCTAATATGAGATCATTGATAAGCCCCTAAAGAAATAATGGGTAGCAACCTTATTAGAGCTACAAAAGTAGCAAAAGACACAAAAGTCGCTAAATAGTAAAGGAATTTCAATAGTAGAATAATTTTAAGGTTAAGGTGCTGTAGGTTCAGACGAATATTTTCTATGAGAAACGCGATTGCCCAGCCCTCCGAAAAGTGCGTGCGCGTGCCGTATTTTCGATCAAAAAGAGTTAACAAAAGTACTTTTTATAGATTTTTTTATGGTTTCACTAGATAAACTAATAGTGAATATGTGAGTATAAATACCAAAAATCTGAAACTATTTTAAGTTCTTCTCAGGTGAGAAAAATGGTTAAAAATACATGAAAATACGTCATCTTTGTGACGATTTTCTATCGAGCGAAGTAATTCCAATCGTGTATTCAATATATGATTTCACTAGATAAACCATCTAAGAATACTGAGGTATGATTTTGGTTTCGGTAAATTGTATAAATCTCGTCGAAACATGAAAAATAAAAGATGCTTCCAAGGCGTTTTGTCCTACCATAGCGTCTTAACTATCAAGATAGTTACCGTAAAGAAATCATTTTTTTTTCCTATCCTATTTCATCCCACTGCTGGGCAAAGACCTCCCCTTGAATCCTCCAACCATCTCTGTCTTGGGCATGCTCTGGCCACGCGTCATCGAAAGAATCCAGATCGTCCCGCCACCTCTTCCTAGGACGACCCGGACGTCGACGACCGTTTTCTGGGATCCAGGGCGTTACAATTCTTGCCCACCTTTCCTGGTGCATTCGACAGACATGGCCGGCCTAATCCCACTTTAATCTGGCGGTTTTTTCCCCATTTGCTATTCGTGTTTTGGAAAGAAATCAATATAAAACAACAACACTAACACAAAATACACATGCGTGTTGTATAATCTATATATATAAAAGAAAGTCGGGTTTGTTCGAACACTTATAACACGAGAACGGCTGGACCGATTTTCATGATTTTTGATTTGTTGTATTTGTCTCCGTTCCGAATAGCAGAATAACTAATAAAACATTGAAAAATTTACATTATTTTTTTAATTTATTTCAGAAAAAAATGTCCACGCGTACGAAGTCGCGGGCAACAGCTAGTACCTAATATAATAAATATCATAAAATACACAATTTAAAAATAATTTATATGATGAGCCATGTTGCTGTTTGCTGACTGACCACTCCATATGGGTAACTCGGCTAGGCTTAGGGATAAAAGCGATCGTGGTTTCGTGGCACCTAAAGTAATCATAGGGAGGCCCCTAATGTAACTAGAAGGGTTAGGCCCTAAGCTAAACAAAGGGATTATGCCCCTAATAATGTAATCATAGGTGTTTAGCCCCTAATGTAAACATAAGGATCATAGGTTCATAAAGCTAAGGCCCCTAATGTAATAATAAGAGTAAGGGTCAGCGCACACCCAGCGTAGAACTGCTCGCGCATGCTCGAGCATGTTCTTTGCAGTCGCGCACACCTAGCGGCGAAATCCGCCGGCGGCAGCGGCGGAGCATGCTCGCGCGTGTTCGAACAGTCTCGCGGATGCTCCCGTGTTGCTACAGTTGACGTAGTGAATTTTGCGTTGTGTTTACAATATTTTATAGTAAAGACGTGCGATAACAACAATTTTAAAGTATGGTAGACTGGGATTTGGTAATTATTGGGTTACTAGCAAAGGAAGAGGAGCAAGAAGAGCACATCAATAAGATGAAAAGAGGCAAGAAAGATGTACTTATATTTGGGAAATACTACGCCCTGTGCTGTGTTACGGTTTAAAGTTCTAGGGACAGTTATTTTATGGCTAGGAACTATAAAATGGAATATGAACAATTTGAAAACCTACTAAATCTGCTTCGACCTTTCAGATTTTCTTTGTATTTTCAAAAAGAGTTCGATTATTATATAATATTATCTGTAGTAAATTGCCCTTTTCGGGCTAAAGTAGTTAAAAAATATGCTAGATTTAGTCCGAAACCGGCCGAGGCGGCAACACTTACGACGGATCGCAAGCATCGACACGGGCGTATGCTCGAACATGCTCGAGCATGCGCGAGCATCCGCGCGCATGCTCGCGACTGCTCCCGTCGCCGCGAGGAGCATACGCGAGCATACTCGAACAGACGCTGAAGGGATTTAATCACTTGCAAGCTATTTTCAACTTTATTTCAATGGAAATAGAGTTCATTATCAATTGAATCAATGAAACCTGCTCGCGCATGCTCGAACAGTTTTACGCTGGGTGTGCACTGACCCTTAGACCCCTCCCTAATGTACACATAGAGGTTTATAACAGTACCTTCAATAGTAGTTTTAGCGACGCCACCAAACAGCATGAGGAGAATTCCTCTCTTGACTTCATTATTGCCGTGTATACTCGGGAACAGACTTGTAATCAGGTTGTTGTACAAGTTGCGATCTCTCGACATCTCATACACCTGGAAATATAAGTTATAGCCTGTAGGGACAATACTAATTAAATAATTATACAATAAACACTTTTTTTTTTGTTAAAACTAGGCTGGAAACACAGAACATTATAAGACAGGTTAGAAATGCAAAGTAGCGCTTTTGCTTCGGAGACGGCTGTCGCCATTTGTCTTCCCGCTCACGCTGCAACAACTACTTATCTTCTTATCTCGCGCGCACCACGTCGCGCGCCTTACGGTATTATGCAAGTCATTGCATAAAAGTGTGGCACGCGTTCCACGCCTGTAGACCTGGCATGCTACCCCCGTGAAAACGATAAAAATCGAGATGTGCCTCCATCCTTATTATTTTACGTATGCCAGAAAGAGCGCGCAGACGTTTTTCTCGTTTAAACGCTTTGTCGTGGGTGGCATGCTGACCATGCTACTTTGCACTTCTAACCCCTCTTCTAATGTTCTGTGGCTGGAAACATGAAGTTTAATTAAAATCCCACCTATCTTGGATGCGTTTTTATTTTATTTTTTTATTTTATGAATAAAGAAATTTACATAGCACAAAAAGGACAAAAACCCGTCCCACGAAAACTTGTATGGGTTTATCTGGGGAAGGGGGCTTCCCCAGATAAACCCATACACGCGCTTATGAGTTACGGGGGCGCTTATGAGCGGTATATCCCTTGTAGTCAGACTGAAGTTCGAACGTACCTTATCCCACTCCTTGTCAGTCATCTGTTTCCTCATGTCCTCGGTGGTCAGGTCGTCGGTGATGAGGTCTCCGGCGCCGAATCTCCGCGCTATGGCCTGCACACTGCACGCTAGGAAGGCTGTTCTGTAAGCGAATGTTACTCGTGTTGTAGTGGGTTAGGGTTTATATTGTATTGGGGTAAAATACTTTCGATGTCCAAGAAACTAAACATTGTGGGATTTTTAATGCCTTGTCCCTCATTCGCACGAGCGTAAGTGTACCCATGATATTGAACAACTTTCCCTAAGAACTCTATAGGAATTAGCAAAACAATTTTTGGACTTTCCATACTAAATGCAATCAGCTGGTCGTACGTTTGTATGAAAAGTCGAAAAAAGTTAATTGGAATTTACCTTAACATTGTACTGTGCTGTAGATTCGTAGTCCAGAGGTTGTTTAAAAATTAGTGATGATGATGATTAATGGTGATAAAACTGTGGTTTAATTTTGAGAGCTTCGTTGGTTTGGTGTGCTCTCAGATGGCTGATGTAGCCTATTTTGGCTATAAAATTGAGCCTGCAGTATCTGCACTGGTTAAGTTTGAGTTAAACTTTCGATTAGCTCATTGCATTTAGTGTGGACAGTCCACAATTTAATTTGCAGATTTCCTATAGGTTTCTTAAGGAAAGTTGTTCAATATGTTATGATTTGTAATACTACTAGCTCTTCAATAAAGGAAATATTTATGGAATATTTGAATGCCACCAGACTGGGCACTTATGGACTGTCACAACAGCGGGGCTAGTACACTAACCCGCAATAGCATCATTTAACACATCCATCTGTCAAATTTAGTCTTTTATCTCGTTCGTTTGCGCGCAAATAGAAAGAGAGCGGAAGCGTGATAGCGCTATATCACGCTATCGCGGGTTGGCGTACTAGCCCCGCTGGTCTGTTCTGTACCCCAAAAGTGGGAAATTGGGAACATATAGAAGCTGTATGACTTGAACAGCCAACTTAAACAATCTTAAGCACGCTTGCCATGTGGTTTTTTAACATCTTTGATATTCTTTTATTAGTCTATAATTAAAGAAGACAGCTTCTTTCAAACAACTTGGACATTGTCACACAAATTATCTGGTACCATTTAAAGAACCAGAATGGAAAAGAAACTTACTTATAATGCAGCTCCCGTACACCCAATGCCTTTAGACCCTTGATGCCTTCCATCTGTCCCTCGTTCGCCTGCCTGGTCCTCGTGGTAAGCTCGGCCTTCGCTCCCGGCATAGACAGTGAGCCCACATCCGGTACCACTATAAGGGTACCCGTGAAATCGTAACGGTCTCCCGCCTGTTTTGGAGAAGAATAGGAATGGATTTAAAAAATGCGGACATCCAGAGTCCTTCTTAATATGCTGACACTTTTATAAGGGGATGATCAGACCATCAAAATGAACAACTTTCTTTTTGGGACCAACATAAAAATCACACATTTGGCTTTGGTTTGCAGTTTTGTATGGAAAAGCTTTTTTTTTTTCGCGATTTTGATGTTGGTGCCAAAGAGAAATTTGGTCAGCATATTAAGAAGGACACCCAATATATTTTGGTGTAGCTGTCAGATGGATCTTCACAACGATAATAACTATGGTTTTTATAGTTATAAACTTTAGGAGAATAGGCTTTTAAAACTACACGATTTTGTGATGTGCATCACACATGTGTGTGATTTTTCACTAGTACTACTGTACAGTAGTACACACGGCGACAGATCAACCTACCCATAGTTAGACCTTATGTCCATGAACATAGAGTTCAACTATGGGTAGGTTGATCTGTCGCCGTGTGTACATAAATCATACCGATGTACTAACGCAGACTTTTCGGGTTGCTCACTTAAAAAAAAATCACTTAATTTCGCGCAAAATTCATTGTTTATAGTGACCAATCAGGATATGGCACCTTCAATCTCTTGCCGCTATTGGCGCCATTTTCGCTTCGCCTTTTTCAGACTGCACCCTTTGATTACTAAATGACTTCAGGTTTTGTCGGTTACTCTGATGACGACCATAAATAGTTTCTTGCATAGGCAGCATGCCAACCCGCGATAGCCGTAATACGGCTATATCACGTCTTTTATGCATGCAAACGAATAAGATAAAAGATGTGAAACAGCCATATCACGGCTATCGCGGGTTGGCGTACTACGGCTTCTGGTCATACTGTACGATAACGAAGACGTTCATTGAATTCACGTCACACAAGACAATCACCTGAACAGATTCCACAGCCTCTGCCCTCAGTATGACCTCCAGCGACCGCGGTATGCAGCCCCTCGGCAGCTCCGCCTGCGTCTCCTGGATCCTGATCTTCTGGAAGTCCACGAACACCGACTTGTCGGGGTCCAGCATGAAGCGGCGGCGGTTCGCGCACACCGGGTTACGGCAGATCGTGGGCAGGGTGTACTGGAAGTGGTGAAAGACAAAATTATAATGGTGGCACTCTTAAAGCATCGGGAGCTATGTGTTGCTGGTGGCACTTCATATGGGATATTTGGCAGATATAACAATAAAAACGAAAAAAAAAATCTCCCATTAAAGAATGATCGATTTTCTATGAGGTTCAATAATTTTTATCGTTTTTCGACCCATATTCATTAGGGAAAGTTGTTTAGCTTCATTGTCAAAAGGAAACTGTATACACACTAAATTTCTTTTTAGTTATTATGAACTGGAGAGACGTGGAAGGGTTTGGGGGAGACCTTTGCCCAGCAGTGAGACAAAGTCAAAGTCAAAGATCATTTATTGCAGGTTAAAAGGTATCTCTAGGGGCCCAATATAATAACGCCTTCAGGATGCTGCTGGGGCTGCCGCGCTTCTGCAGTGCGTCAGGCATGTTCGCGGACGCTCATGTCGATGGGTTTCCCACCACGCTCCGCAAACGCTGTGCCGCCGCACTGCAGAGGGTTCGCGCCAGCACCAACAGCATTCTGAAGATGGTCGCAAGTAGATACGACAGTAGCTTCATTAAGCACTGGGTCGGTCTGCACTTAAGTATGTGTACTAACATAGTTATTTAAGTGTGTTACTAACATCAATATGGATTGTAATAAGTATCTGAAATAAAGAATTTTTATTTTTATTTTATTTTTTTTATTTATAAAAGAGAAAAAAATTACAAACTAGTGATGTAGGGTATTAGGGTAAAGTTGCACTACTTTAAGGGGTGATTATACCCATGATACTGAACAATTTTCCCTAAGAAACTACAGGAAATTAGCAAAAAAAAAATTTCGACTTTTCATACAAACATTCGATCAGCAGTTTGCATTTAGGATGGAAAGGCCAATATTTTTTTTGCGAATTTCCTTTATGTTTCTTAGGGAAAGTTGTTCAGTGTCATTTGTTCAGTAATGCAACTATTTACTCATACACCCTGTATAAAGGGCTAATTGAATTGAATGATCCATGGGGCACCATTGCACACAATCTTCAGACTTTCCTGTGCAAAGACTCAAAAGCAAAGTAAACTCTTACCTTAAACTGTTGCTCCACATTCTTGATAACGGTCTGGCAATCCAAACAGACAAACGTGCCGAGAACAAGCTCTGGATGAACGGGATGTGTTCGCACAATCTGACCTGATATCCTGATCAGCGTTCCAATCTTAGCCGTTGTCAATTCCCTCACTTTATGTCTAGTGGGGACATCAACGAACGATACGTAGCACTCTTTATCCTGCAGATCTTTTTTTAAACCACTATCGGCTAAACTACGAACGTAATTCAGTATAGCGATGTTGAGGAATGGGTATATTCTGTAATATTCTTCGATAATGGTCGTGGCGAGATTCTGATTGTATTTTTCAACATCATCGAAGCTTACTTCTAGAGTGCTAAGTTCGGGTTTAAGAAGTTCCTTTGCGTTTTTCTCATATTTCAGTTCGTTGTCTTCCTTAAACCTGTTTACGGTATAAATGTTATCAATAGTACAATAAATGGGTACAATAAAAGATCCCCCCTTTTATTATGCCACACCACAGAACATTGTAAGAGGGGTTAGAAGTGCAAAGTAGGCGTGGAACGTGTCGCTACAGGTTATGCAATGATTTGCATAACACCATAAGGCGCGCGGCGTGGTGCGAGCGAGAGGGCATGAGTAATTGTAGCAGCGTGAGCGGGAAGACAAGTGGCGACAGCCGTCTCTGAAGCAAAAGTGCTACTTTGCATTTCTAAACCCTCTTATAATGTTCTGTGTGCCACACCATGGACATTTAACTGTTATTTCATCATAGATATATTATACCTATTTCATACAAGTGGGAAAAATTTACAAAAGTTAAGTATGTGTGATACTGAGTTCGAGCGAGACAGGAATACGCCATTGCCTACATTTTACGCCACGCTTCCTTCCAGTGGGGGTGAGGTTAAGATTGGTGGGGGGCAGTGAGTGTCTGTACTGTATTTAGTACTATAACAGGGATGTTACCAATGTGTACAGTTTGGGCCATCAACAAGGATGGGCAACGCAGGTATGTTTACAGTCCGCCTAGAGGCCCATAAGTGAGAGCGAGAGGTTTGATGATAATGGTTTATGGCCCAAACTGTACGTTTGTGACGGCCCTGCTATAGATACTCTTTCTTATACTGTACCTACCTATGCCCATCAGTGGACTGATGTGGGCCGATTTGATAGATAGTATCTATATTTATAGTATCTCTATACCTTCATAAACAAAAAATTATTACTAATCATATAATTTCTAACCTATAAATAATAAACAATGAATTTTATGTAGAAAGTAAACAAAAACTACGTGTTATTTATTATGCGCAATATCTGTGATATTTAGAAAAACAAAGATTACTTACTCTTCAAGGAAATCCTGAAAAAGCTTTTGGCACCGCACACCAACCTCGTCTTTCACTTGACTTTGCGTAGCATATGTATCGGCTACATCCATTTTAGATAATGTTTATTGATGCTTCACTGCGAATACTGCTTTTAACACTATAAACTGCACAAATCGATTAGAATAGACGATATTATCATAAAAACAAAACAAAGAATACTGCACCACACAACGCCGGCGCTGTTTGAAATGGTACTATAGTTCGTTTTTGCATCAACACGAACGATTCTCGTTGTCTCGTACTCTTTTTTCTCTCTTTGAAGTATGAAATAAGATAAGGACAGAGAACGGTTTACAACGAAAAGCAAGTGAGATTCTAGGGTTATACGGTTCATAGGGTCATGGTTACACTGTTGAATTGACAGTTGACATTTTGGCGGGAACTTTTTTTTTTTAATACCCTTGAACATGGCATGCATTTATACAGCCGAATCATTATTTTTCAGTTTTGCGGTGATCTAGAAGTCAAAAAATCTTGAAGAACGTAGTCCCACCACCCTATGTCAATCCGAAAGAGACAAATCATACGAAGATATGTATTCTAGAGTGAGACAAATTGACTCCCCGACTGATTTTTACACGTTTTAAAACGGACCCTAGATAAACTCTATTCACATTACGACGTGCGGGCGCGGATGGGTGCAATGTAAAATAAAACCTATTTCAATACCGATAAAGTCGACAGAGAGAACACCCATACGGGCCCCACGGGCAAAGGACGGAGCTACACGGAGCTTTCCAAAGAGTAATATAAGTATATTAGAAAAGAGAACCCACTCGTGGCAACATTATGCATCCACATTATGTCAAATTGAAGGCTAGCTAGCGCCATCTGTGTTTCTCTGAAAATAATTCTACCTATACTATACATACCTACTTATATACATACTTATATAATCATACCGTTGTTTGAATGCTAGTTTTCGTTCAATCCCGCACCGATCGAGTGAAATTCCAGTATCCTTACTATTCCTGTAATCTGTACATTGGTAAGAGAACAACTGAAACTCCAGAACATCACTAAATCGGCACAAAATTGAACAAAAACTACAAACAACACGCACATTACACAAGGTAGGTGGCCATTTTGTAAATTTGTCAATTTGACATTGACATAGACAATATAATCTTTTTTTTTCATAGTAAAAGATATATTTAACAGATGGCAGCACATTCTATGCAAACTGAATCGGAAAACCCACCAAAAGGCAAATGTCCTCCGCCTGGAGCTTTCTCTGTGAACTATATCGGTATTGAAATCTTAGATCAAAGTAAAATGTATGGATAGGCCCAAAGCGCTTTAAGTTGAAGCACGCAAAACTAGGGCACCTCAATACAAACTAAGGTACTTGGTCTGTCATCTCGGTACAAATTCGAAGTAAAAACTGTCAATTGTTTTGCCTCATTTTTCTGGTTTGAAATGTTTGCGTAAGGCCTGTCCATTAATTTTACTTTGGTCTAAGATTGAAATAGGCATTATTTTACATTGCACCCTCCATCCTCCGTCCGCGCCCGCCCGTCGTAATATGAATAGAGCTTTAAACTCTACGAAAAGTCGAAAGCACGAAACATGACACTGACAGACAGATGACAAAAAGATTACGATCTGTGAAGATAACCTCCCAAAGTGCTCTTCACTTCTTGGTCCTAGTTCACTTCATATATTTTTGTTTTCCTAGTTAATTAAAATAATAATAAAAATATTGAAAATGACCGAGACGCAGATTAGTTTTCTGTACAAAGCCGCGCACTCTTTGCCGCAAGCACAAAATCACAACCTAACAATATTGAGAAGTTACTATTTGTACGTCTGTGTTTTTATTGTTTGTTTCAATTATGACTCAATATTACCTTTTTTTGTATTAAAAAGCGTGTGTGTATGTTCTTAGGACACGTTGTAAGGAGATAACTAAGGGATATGGCCTTCCCGAAAAGCAGTTTTCTACAAAAGTGCGATGTTCACATTGCTGCATAGAATGGAGGAAAGGCACTCAAACTAAGGTAAAAATACTTGTTCACGTATTTTACTAACTATCTCACATTCATTTGAGAGATCTGTGATGTTCCTATTCTGTCTGTGAATCATTAAGCTGTTAAAAAAAATACAAATTGGCAGTTAGGTGTCCATTGCAATACATGTTAAAATCACTCGGGGAGTCTACCTATATCACTCTAGCATAGTCTTTGTATGCTTTTGTCTCTTTCTCATATCACTCTACATGTTTTTTTTACATGTTTTTAAACAGACGCTCAACATAATGGGGCAAACAAAGCTCCATTAACACGTTGTACGCCGGCGGGTCACAATAACAATAGATTTTCCATTGTTTGTCGGTCATTTGGCAGTCAAAGCCTTAAAAACACAGAATTGCAAAGTAGGCGTGGAATGTGTCGCCACAGGGTATGCAATGATTTGCATTACACCATGAGGCGCGCGGCGTGGTGCGAGCGAGAGGGCATGAGTAATTGTAGCAGCATGAGCGGAAGACAAGTGGCGACAGCCGTCTCAGAAGTAAAAGCACTATTTTGCATTTCTAACCCCTCTTATAATGTTCTGTGATTGAAGAACCTATCTATGTACCTATGTACTACTACTACCACAGCTTTACTTTCACAAATAAATACCAAATTTCGATTTACAATTAATTCTGACGCAATTTCTAAAATAATTGAGTTATAATTTGCAATCCGAACCTTTCAAAAGTATTTTTGTTTCCAGGTGAGACCTATAAAACTGAGCAAAAAGCAGAAACAGAGAATAAGATCTAAAAAAATTACTAAAATTAACAAAGATTATGTTAAAAGCAGAAAGGAATTACTGAATAGTAATGAAATGGTAAGAAAAATTTATGTGATGGAAAATTATTCGTTTCCCCCTCATGTATACATTTGATGGCCCGATAGCTTAGATAGTAGAAACCTGAACACATAATTTTTATGTCCTTCCTCAGGGTTCAAGCTACCTATTCCAAATTTTACCAAAATCGGTTCAGCCAGTTAGCCATGAAAAGGTAACAGACAGACAGAGACTCCCACATTTATAATATTAGTATGGGTTTCTGTCATTTTCTCTTGTCATCATCATCATCATCTCAGCCGTTGGACGTCCACTGCTGGACATAGGCCACCCCGAAGGATCGCTACAGTGACCGCTTTGTGCACCCAATGGGTTCCTACCCCACCTTTACCGTAACGTTTATCTCTGAAAAGCACATGAAGAGGTCATTTTCTATGCAGCAAAGGAGCATCGTATGCGAATTGAGAAATAATACGAAAGATCTTTGATCTTAACAGGTACAGGGTCTTAGTTATTTTTAAAACCAAAATCATTTTCATTTTTACAGGAACAAATATGTACATTTTGTAAGCAGAGTACAATTACACCAGTTCTTAAACCAGAGAAAGAAAAAATAAAACCTCAACAGGTTGTAGAAAAAATTATAGAAACACCGAAACTCAAAAGTAACAAAAAAGTAGAAAAGAAAGAAACACCTCAAATAAATGAAGTTAATGTTTACAGCAATGCAAAAGATATATTTTCTTTAAAGAATAAGAAGAATAATTTACCAACTGTAGTTAAAGAGAAGCCAAAAATAAATAATAATAAAAAGAAGAAAGACAAATTCGCTGGGCTATGTCAAAAAGCTGTGCTTGCTTCCGCTAAACTTAAAGACGCTGGTAATAAGAAAAATAAACTCAATTTATTTCTAAAGCCATCTTTATGAGGTGATGGAATAAATCTATTTCAGACTATGTGCAACGGTGGTTGATCTTTCAGTCAGTTGCATATCCGTAACAAAAGGTCTGCCCTTAACTTTGAAGAACTATGCCTAATCCGGAAAAGTCTAAACTCGGGTACAGCCCGGACACTGCATACAAAAAATTGAAATTGACAAGATGACATCAGCACATGCGAAACCAAAGAAATTGAACCATAAGTCTTTTCTTAGGTAACTGCCGGGTAACTGGAGGGCGATAGAGGGGGTGAGGTAAAAAGTTAGTGGGAGGCAGGGAGTGTCCATACTGTATCTAGTAATAGATACTCTTTCTTATGCTGTGACTCAGGTGTTGGAACAAAAATCAAAATAATGATACATAAACCACACTTCATGATTGCCTCATATTTTGAGAGACTGCATTTAAATAACAGTTGCAACTGTGGCGATGAGCAACACACTTAAGACCTGCCCTAACCACCAGCACAAGGACTTATTTCAGACAAACCAGAGAACAGTTGATGGAGCCACTAACAAGATATGGCTGTTTTTAAAAATGACAGAAAATACATTAATATTTAAGTATAATTTGTATAATCATTTTTTCCTTTTAATAACAATCAAATGAATATCCATAACATTAGTATTAGTATGTCCTGTAATAACATGTAGACTACCATTTTTGAAATGCTTATAAAAATTGTAGGAATCATTTTCTTCTAAATATTTAGTAACATCAATACCCTCTTTTATACAGTCGGATATTAGATCCAAATAGCCTATAGCTCCAGCTGCATCTGTTGGTCCGTCAATACCATCCGTCCCAGCACTTAGAAAATAAACATCAAAATCATTGAAATCATTCAATTCATGAATGTATTTAGAAAATTCTAGTGCAAGCTGTTGATTTCTCCCTCCTTTTCCTTTACCTTTAACTTCTACTGTTATTTCTCCTCCGAGAATCAAACAAATATCTTTATCTTTAGATACATTTACATCTATTATATCTGCATTAAATCCTGGTATGTTAAGAGATTTCAGTTTTAGTTTCGAAGCTTTGTGATCTACGTTCCCTGATAAAAAATCACAGAATGTTTTGACTAGATTTGAGTATTCCTTTGCTATATCTTTAACATTCCCAGTTACAATATTTGATAGAGCTATTGGTTCATAATTTAAATTCCTTGCTTCGTCAACCGCTGATGCTATACTCAGTTTATTTGATCCAATAATATGATTCCTTACATTATCATTAGGAAACTGTTTAGCATCAACATTTTCTTTTAAGACAGTTTTTATTGAATCAGGTAGATTATCAAGTAGTTTATACTTTTTCATGATATCTAATGCTTTAGAGGGGTCATCAAGGTTTTGAACTGTGGGCCCACTTGCAATCAAGTCTAAGGGGTCACCAACAATGTCGGAGAGAATTAAAGATATTACTTTAGCCGGTTGGGCGTTTATTGTCAGTTGACCTCCTTTTATATCAGATAACCTTTTCCTGACTGTATTTAGCTCCGTTATATCAGCACCAGAATTTGCAAGTTTTTTTATCACATCAGTTTTTTCTATCAAACTTATAGGTTCTTTAGGCAAAGATAATAATGCAGAACCACCTCCTGATATTAAAACTAAAAGCAAATCATCACTTTTTAATTTCATAACAAACTCTTTAATTTTTTTTGCAGTTGATTCTGAATTTGAGTCTGGTAAATTGTTTGTTGCCCCTTCACAATAAAGCACATTATCGTTAACTGATTTACAGTTTAAGCTGCCTTCAGGGATGCTTATGATTCCATATTTGATTTTAAAATTAAGAATGTTTTCTACTTCTCTAGCCATATTTTGCACGGCCTTTCCTGTGCCAACAAGATAAATATTTTTATTCTGTAGATTGTATTTCTCACCAACTACTGTAAGGATTTGGTTTGCAGGGTTGTATGTGATAGATTTTCTGATCAGATTCTCTGGAAGCACAGCTGAAACACTGCTCTTGAAGATACGGAGTAAATCGGAGACCACTGATTTTGCCATTTTGTTATTCCTCGAACGAAAGGTAACTAATAAATAAAGATACAATTTTGGTTTGATAAGAAATATGCAAGCAATGCAAGTCAGTGGACAAAATGATAACAGCCTGTCAAATTAAAACATTATGATAAGTGATAATAATGATAACAAACGTCAAGTAGTAATATTTTCATTATTTTGTGAAACGGACCGTATCATTGTAGTTTTTCTTGTTATTATCGTTATTATATTTATCAATCACAAGATGAAGTGCTTTGATAAAATTAAGTACCGAACGAAGATAAATTCACGTGTATTTGAAACTGGATATCATTGGTTTGAAACTGGCTACAACCATTCAACCATGTCTTATCTTTCAATAATATAATTTGTTTGTGCAGAACGGAACGCATCGACCGTATAGTTTTTGGCGGGAATTTGTCAGCTACGTTTGGAGTCCACATATTTTATCGAATTTTTATTGTTTATAGTGAGTTTTGGCTCGTAAAATTGATGTTGTTTTGCGTAACAAAGTGTCGTGCAAGTGAACAATATACAGTTCAGTGAAATATGAAGGGTCGTAAACAGGCCCTGTACCCGGACTTTCGATGTTCGATATATCGCCACTGTTTCGGTCCGCACTTCATTGTAATAGAGTTGACATTGGAACAAAAACGTTCACGCAATTACGAAGTTCGAATTTGCGGGTAGAGGCCCAGGAAAAGGGTTCCGTCATTTGTAGTGCGGAAAGGCGGTCGGTTCACCTCTTTCCTGTGCACTTCTCTGCGTTTCCTGCGCCTTTAAAATGTCTCCAAAAACTCCAAAGAGGCGTCAAAACATCGAACACCAATGTTTTATAATTACTATAAATTAGAACATCGGCTGTATGGGTTATATTAATATAGAATGCTTTTGCCTTCAATTTAACAAAAAAAAAACGTAGGGTCCGTTTCAAAACGTGTAAAATCCGTAGGTAAAATCACTCAAGGTATCTTTCTATCTCACTCTAGCATAAATATTTTCGTATACTTTTTCTCTTTCGTATGGACATCTCGAGTAGTGGTCCAAACGTACCCTATTCTTCCCTTATAAAATCGAGACAAGTCGAAACAAGTCGCCGCAAAATTTAAAAATTATAATAGACAGAAACGGTGATTTGTTTTATTCAATTTGCTGAGCGTCTGATGTTTTTATTCCGTTAACAAAACATTATCTTACGTGAGTAATGGATTTACCAATTTGTTTATCACAAAACTTTGTGAACAAGCTAAACGTGCGCTCGTTTTCAAACATTGTTAAATCAAAGTTATTGAAAAATGAAGACGAAGCCCCTTTTCTTCAAGAACTTCTGGAAGACAAGACATTGGTGAATGAAATACCCGTAGAACTTTATAAAGTCCTAACTGCTTTGAAAGGAAATCTACGCACAAAATCAAAGACCGATTTCAAAGAGTATTTCTCAGCGATAAACAGAGAAAAAACTGCATTATGTCCAGTGAATAAAGACGAAATATTCACCAGCTGCTGGAAAGCGATCTGTGAAATAATTCCGAAAAGTTTTTTTGGCGGGAATCATAATACAAAAATATTTAAGAGATTTGTGCTGACTGTCGTTTATAGCATGAGAAGACAGCATATGCAACTGAGAGAATTTTTGGATAAGTGGGATTTTTCTTCTCATCTTTGGCTATCTTTACCGAAAGATTTAACAAGAACAGTTTTAACTAAGATTATTTTATGGATAGTCAAAAACATTCTATCATCAATGATCTGCCTAAACTTTTATGTAACTACATGTAAACTGGATGCAGATGAAAACAAACTTCACTTCTTCTGGAAGAATAAATGGCAAAGTTTCTATGACAGAAAAATTTCAGATATGATATTTTCTAAAGTGCTCAGAAGATTTGATCCTTATTGCTTAGGAAAAAAAGCTAAAAAGAATCATGATCTGAGTGATAGATTAAGATTAAAATCTCTGAAGAAAGAAATACCAAAGCTACATCTGGTATTAAAACCTAATAATGACTGTCGACCCATAGTCCGCTACAAAACGGATCAAACCGCTTCAGAGAAATACAAATTCAAAGAAAGACTAAACTTTCTTAAAACTCTAACAGGCAAAGCCCATAAAAAGATAGAATCTCAATTCAACAATGTTCATGAAAGTTGGGTAAATTCAAACAAACCAAAACTTTATTTTGTAAAAACCGATCTTAGCAATGCATTTGGATCTATTCACAGAGAAAAACTTATAAAAATATTGTGCGAACAACATATGGAATTTCAGAGGACAGAGAAAAATCCATATTTAAAGAAGAAGTTTGCTCAGCAATTCAAAGATATTCTAACAGAGTTACGGAGGCCATTGCTTGTGAGAGCTGGCAACACCGTCTATGAATGGACAGAGGGGCTGGTGCAGGGGTACAAGTATTCCCCTGCCCTCTCAGAACTGTACTACACCTATTATGACAAGAAATATTTTGTTGATCACCAACATACTGAATCACAAGAAAAATTATTCATAAGAGTTGTTGATGATTACTTGTATATTACAGCTTCATTAGAAGATGCCCATTCATTTTTGAATGCTCTATCAAACTACAGAAATGTAAATTATGATAAAACAGTAGTCAATTTTGAACATGAAAATATCCAACACAAGAATGAAATAACTTTTCTGGGATATAGTTACAATACTCAGACTATGCAAGTCAGCAGAGCAAGCAATGTTTTTACTGGACAAATGTGCTACAAAATTGCATTCACAAGTGCTTTAGAAAATCTTAATAAATTTCTCGAAAATCGTATTGGGCAATCGGGAATACAAATTAACAGTCACATTTTTAATTTCCGCCATAATACTGAAGAATTGGTCTGGCATCACATTTTTACAACTTTCTGTCTGTCTGCCAACAAATTTTGTACTATTTTAGCTGTACTTTGTCAAGAGAATCAAATGAAAACTTATTTACAACTTTACAAAAAGAGGGTAGTTGTGAAACTTAGTAATACTATCATAGACATGTTGATGAAAACCAAGCAAGCAGATTTTATCTTCGCATACTGTATAAATCATTTCAGGTATATTTCATTCAAGGCTTTGCAGTTATGTGCTAAGCAGACAGCTAAATGCAGTGGTCTGGTACCACTTATTAATAATGAACTTGCGAAAACTGACTGTTTGTTTGGAAAATGGAGACAACATGCGTGCAGGATTGAAACCAATGGAGAAATGCGTCGGCAAGCTATCAGGGAAGTGTGCAAAAGACATGATCTGAAAAGAATTGTGAAAAACTTCGAAACTCTGCCACAATGTTTTGAATGCTATAATCATAGAAAATTTATCTAATTGTTACATTATTTTACAGAAATCAAATAAAAGAATCTAGTATTTTTAACACTTTTATTGCAAAATCATTGTAAAATCAACATGAGATTCCATTGGACGGTTTGAAGTGCTTATAATTATAAGTGAATGAAGAAATGTAGAATAATTAAGTGAGACTTATCGTTATTACATGTAGAATAATAAAATAAAATGTATAGACTTATCATTATTAAATATTAATACACTTTTGGACGGATGAAGAATACACAAGTAAAATCTAATACTAGTATAAAAATTAAGTCACTAGTATAGCTGCATTTTACACGAATTTATGCTACCCAAGATTTTTATTGATATTCTTAAAGCTATTATCAGATTAATTTTGTTGTTTCTACTTTTATGAGCATAAATGTAAATTCACATTCATGTAAATATTACAAATTATTATGATTTGTAAAAACATAGCTATAAAAAACATATACATCATATCAGATCTATAAAATGCATTGCATAAGGCACGCAGCATAAAAAATAATACTATCATTTACATGCTCATTAACAAAATACAAAATAAACCATGTTTTTAAAGACGTCACTATTTTCATATCAAAGGATTATTAAAGGCACAATAAAGGCTAGATAAAGTTAAAATTTCAATTTCTTAAAGTTACATACGCTCAGTTGCAGAAACGCTCATTAAAGTTAATCCTCCATTAAATCTCTTGCTGTCACTTTTTGTCTTGTTGACGTAGTAAGAGCTAGCAATAGATTTAATGGAGGATTAACTCTAATGAGCGTTTCTGCAACTGATTGATAATCACTTAATATGCAACTTCTAAAGATTAATGCAAATCAGAAAATTAAAAAGAAAACGTATACCTACAGCCCGACCAGAAAGAGTAGAAATTAAATGAGGGCGCCACTGTCGCTTTACACGGCAACACTACACTACGACCTGAACTATTTTGATACTTGCTGTATTTACTCCGAAAGTTTATGCAAAACGTTATCTATGTTTAGCTAAATTTGGCTCTGACAGCAGCTAAATTTTACACCCAATATACATTTTAAATTTCGGCAACTACATGGCTAGCATGGCAGCGTGATATAGCGCTATCAAACCTTCGCTCTCTTTGTATTTGCGCGCGAACGAACGAAATAAAAGACATGATATAGATATAGCCATATCACGTATAACATGCTACGTACGCCTCCTGTATTCTAGTTGTAGAAGAAAATAATGAAAACGCATATTACTTTATATTGTACTTTCAAATTATTTGTTTTTGAATACGATGTTTACTATTTTCGTAGATCTGATATTTACATTTCTTCTATTTAAGATTTCTATTTCTAGGCATGGCAGTTTTTTTATCGATGCATTCCAGACAGAAAAATATTGCGATATAAACGTTTTCCTGAAAACGATAAAAAAAAGTAGGTAATCGATAAAATATTAACTAGTCGCAGTGAAGATAAACTAAACATGCAGGAATGACATGCAAGGATCAAAATTATGCGGTCCACGCATACAATAACGTCAGTTTTATCAACAAACGATCATAACCCCAAACGAACCAAACCTGAAAGAAAATGCCCTAAATGATTATTTTTCAGATGATAAGTGACGATAATTGATATAATTACGCTGAAAACTATTGTTAAAAAGCAACATGAGAGTAAATAAATACCTACCATATCAGCAAATCGCTTGTAAACAACATCCAATCTATTCCAGTTTTCCCCGCTTGATATACCTCCAAACATAACAGAAAATAACGTAGTAAATTACTAAACTTGCACCACTTTTTGTTACTTTATCCATTAGTAATAATAATTAGGACAAATTCAAATATTTTACGGTAAATTTTTATTTGAAATGCATAAAACTGCATTTGAAATTTTGGTGATTGACAGTTTGACGTTTTCCATAATGTTGTCATGATAATGAAAAAGTTTAGTTCCGATTTATTTAATTTCTAGACTTTACGGTCGTACTGTACCTAGTTTGACATAGCTACCATTACCATGATATCAAAGGATTCTAAATGCATGATTTCTTCTAAAAGTTACATTTCACAACGAATGCAACCACTTATGCTATTCAGACGGTTTAAAAAGCATGACCAGAAAAATAAAAACCTGTTTTGGGAGCGCTGCATCGACTATAAATATAAACCTTTAAATGACAATATTTCATGTACAAAAATTAGTTCCAATGATTTTCCGCAACATAACGCGAGAACACAACGCGAGCAATAAGAGATGCACATAGCAAATTCGCTCTTGTTGAAAAAGGAGATTGCTACCTTATTGTTGTCCTTATTTTACCTGACTCCGACATGTCACTTCATATAAATTGTATAGGATTTTATGACTATCGCTATCGCATACCCGGTTACACTGACATTCCGTCTACCAGCGTAAGCGAAAAATTCTTCGTCTATGATGGAGAGACTTTTTATTTTTCTGGTTAGGCTTTTAATAGACATAGACAATATTCATTCATACTTAAAGATTGTTTCTAGGACCATTCGACCAGTGATGTCATAAATGCTTAGACAATCTATATAGGGACTGTGCCTTGCGGTAGCATTTCCCCTCTGCCACGGTATAAGAACAATTGATCTTGTGCATTTACACCCAATTTTATACCTTATAGCGAAACAATAATTATGAACTTAGAACGTTTGGGGTTCACACGAGACTACTTATCATGATTTTTAACATTCAAAATTAGAATCTAAACTTATGGGGAATAAATTTCAATTTGGGGAAGGATTTCATGTTACCTCGCCCCCTGCAAAAAGTGTCAGAAATGTTTCTTAGTAGAATGACACGCGTAACTCGTCCCTATATAAATTGTCTAAGCATAAATGAGACAGCTACGGCCAAGGACAAATGCAACCTACAAAAATATACCTACATTATTAAAGCTGCCACAAAAAGAGCTATCGCTAACACATGTCCCGCCATAGCTTTATGCCCGTGAGAAAGAAAGTCCGGGTCAGAGGCGATGTAGTAGGATGCTTGGGGCGCATCGCACGATACGATGCGAGCCGCGCGAGGCAGGGCTGTGCCGGCGATTATTTCCGCCGAACGTTTGTTGTGGGGCAACGGTTTGAGGCGGACGGCCGCGTCGCTGAATATGAGGTCGGCGTAGGGAGGTTGGGAATAGAACATGCTGAAGCTGGAAAATTATAAAGGTTTCAATGAATTATTCGTTTAGAATCATATGCTCACGACTATATTCCCCGAGGGGGTAGTCAGAGATATTCTGAAGCTTCAGAACATCCACGTTTCACTAGTAGTACCGAAACTCTGTCCAGTGTGACGGGGGGTGAGCCCGTCGCCACTTGTAATGGACAGTAGGTACGATACATGCCTCGATATTGAAGCATGCAGGTTTCCTCACGATGTTTTCCTTCACCGAAAAGCCAGTGGTGTTACAAATCGTACATAAATTCCGAAAAACTCATTGGTACGAGTCTGCCTGGACGGGGATCGAACCAGCGCCTCCTGCACGGCAGGCAAGGTTACTCGCCACTGGACCACCACGGCTTTTTTCGTTTAGTAAAAGGTGAAAATCTAACTCAAAAAAGCTTCGGAGGAACACGTTTGCCAATTCGTATTTAAATGTATTTTGTCGTTCGTTCTTATACAGGGTAGTAACTTACATAGGGAGGGTGTAAGTTTAAATAGTTGCATTACTTTAATAAAAGGATCATTGTGCTCAAGATACTGAACAGTTATCCCTAGGAAACTTAGCAAAATAATATTTAAGTCTTGTCATACTAAATGCAATCAATTGATCGAACATTTGGATGAAAATATTGGCTATGTGCACGACACTAGCGCCATCTAGCGCAACACGGCCCCGTGAATTATTTGTACATAAAATGTTAGGATAAAGTTTGTTATTTTATATTAAAATAAAGTAAAAACTAAATAAATGAGCAAAATTGTCGATATTAAAAATATTATAATACCTAATTGGCTGAAATTACCATTCTTTGTTACGAAATTCTCATACAAACTTTCACCACCGTTTTCACACCTTTGGGGGTTGAATTGCGAAAAATCTTTTTTTTTGTGAACACCTAGATAGAAATAAAAACATCCCTGCCAAATTTTAAGTATTAGTATTTGCTGGTTTAGATATTTGAGAATTGAATGAGTGTGCGGATTTGCATAGATTCAAGCAAATCTGACACAACTTCGCCGGGAAAAGTACAAATTTCTGCCACAGCGTGCGCTGCGTTCGACTTGACAGTTCCCAACACCCACTTCGCACATAGCCAATACGTATATTCTTTTCTTATATGTATGGTCTTGTTTGGGGAAAGTTGTTCAGTATCATGCATACCATTACCCTTTAAAGTAATTTAACTGTACACTTACACCCTGTAGATAAAAGCTAAAATATACGTTTTTTTATTACTACAATTTGATAGCTTATTGATTTAAACTTTATTTGGCTTAAAATCTGGTATATAATTTGCGTGGACGAAGTCTCGGGTAAACTCTAGTAAATAAAACATCCGTACCTGAATTCGTCAGAAGTAGTGGATCCGTAAAGCTGTTGAGCGTAAACCATTAGATTGGAGAATGTGTCCAGCTCGGTGTGATTGGGTCTGCCCATCAGCACTGAACCCGGCACTTTGCCGAGGTTACACGTTTTGTATTCGTGCATTTTTGCTCGCGTGCCTGTAAGAAATGTTTGGTTATAATTAGGCAATTATAAAAGTCTGGCATGGCATGTTATTGAGATACTCGTCATCGCGGTGTTCAGTTTTACGAATAAGCATTAGAGGTGAAGCAAAAACATGGTGAAGGCGGCGGGAATCCGTCGGATGAGGGCAGCGCAGGACTGGTCGTTGCGGTGATCCTTCGGGGAGCCTTACGTCCATTATCTGGTTGATAGGCCTTGGTCACTGAGCTATTGGTCAGTGACCTGGATAGATCGATTGTAGCTGTCCCCCTTGACCTAAAAGTCATTTCCTAGGCCCACGGATTTCATGAACCGTATTATCACAATATTATTATAGCCTTACAGTATGGCAACGCTCTTGATGGCGGGCTTGCCGCCGCTGGCTATGCTGTTGTGTTATTCTTTGGGGGAGTGGTTTATGTCTAGCAGTGGATGTCTATCGGTTGAGAATTTGAGATGATGATTAGAGGCTTTCTGATTGCCTGGGTTACATACATACATAAACTCACGACCGTAATCCCTTTCGGGAGGTCAGAAACATTGCTCAGGGTACGCCGGCTTAACACTTCCA
Source organism: Agonopterix subpropinquella (assembly GCA_922987775.1). NCBI lineage: Eukaryota > Metazoa > Arthropoda > Insecta > Lepidoptera > Depressariidae > Agonopterix > Agonopterix subpropinquella. The sequence goes on along the minus strand of OV277713.1, from coordinate 9,700,393 downwards.
CTGCTAAGCTCAAAACAATGATACTTGCGTGGTGCTAACACTGTGGAATGCGATACAACCCTGACCGGGAGAGTCGTGCGCAATACCCATTTGTTGCTGACCTACGACGTAGGTTGTCAGCAGCCAAAATACGGTGCTGCTGAAGAAGGCCCGTCTGACTACTGACCGTCGGTACAGAGCAGCTGCAGGTCGTCGGGCAGCAGGTCGCGCGCCCACCACTCGCGCCGCCGGCCGCCGGACACCTCGGCGGGCGCGGTGTGCTTACTGCGGCACGTGTCACTACTGACCGTCGGTACAGAGCAGCTGCAGGTCGTCGGGCAGCAGGTCGCGCGCCCACCACTCGCGCCGCCGGACACCTCGGCGGGCGCGGTGTGCTTACTGCGGCACGTGTCACTACTGACCGTCGGTACAGAGCAGCTGCAGGTCGTCGGGCAGCAGGTCGCGCGCCCACCACTCGCGCCGCCGGACACCTCGGCGGGCGCGGTGTGCTTACTGCGGCACGTGTCACTACTGACCGTCGGTACAGAGCAGCTGCAGGTCGTCGGGCAGCAGGTCGCGCGCCCACCACTCGCGCCGCCGGACACCTCGGCGGGCGCGGTGTGCTTACTGCGGCACGTGTCACTACTGACCGTCGGTACAGAGCAGCTGCAGGTCGTCGGGCAGCAGGTCGCGCGCCCACCACTCGCGCCGCCGGACACCTCGGCGGGCGCGGTGTGCTTACTGCGGCACGTGTCACTACTGACCGTCGGTACAGAGCAGCTGCAGGTCGTCGGGCAGCAGGTCGCGCGCCCACCACTCGCGCCGCCGGACACCTCGGCGGGCGCGGTGTGCTTACTGCGGCACGTGTCACTACTGACCGTCGGTACAGAGCAGCTGCAGGTCGTCGGGCAGCAGGTCGCGCGCCCACCACTCGCGCCGCCGGACACCTCGGCGGGCGCGGTGTGCTTACTGCGGCACGTGTCACTACTGACCGTCGGTACAGAGCAGCTGCAGGTCGTCGGGCAGCAGGTCGCGCGCCCACCACTCGCGCCGCCGGACACCTCGGCGGGCGCGGTGTGCTTACTGCGGCACGTGTCACTACTGACCGTCGGTACAGAGCAGCTGCAGGTCGTCGGGCAGCAGGTCGCGCGCCCACCACTCGCGCCGCCGGACACCTCGGCGGGCGCGGTGTGCTTACTGCGGCACGTGTCACTACTGACCGTCGGTACAGAGCAGCTGCAGGTCGTCGGGCAGCAGGTCGCGCGCCCACCACTCGCGCCGCCGGACACCTCGGCGGGCGCGGTGTGCTTACTGCGGCACGTGTCACTACTGACCGTCGGTACAGAGCAGCTGCAGGTCGTCGGGCAGCAGGTCGCGCGCCCACCACTCGCGCCGCCGGACACCTCGGCGGGCGCGGTGTGCTTACTGCGGCACGTGTCACTACTGACCGTCGGTACAGAGCAGCTGCAGGTCGTCGGGCAGCAGGTCGCGCGCCCACCACTCGCGCCGCCGGACACCTCGGCGGGCGCGGTGTGCTTACTGCGGCACGTGTCACTACTGACCGTCGGTACAGAGCAGCTGCAGGTCGTCGGGCAGCAGGTCGCGCGCCCACCACTCGCGCCGCCGGACACCTCGGCGGGCGCGGTGTGCTTACTGCGGCACGTGTCACTACTGACCGTCGGTACAGAGCAGCTGCAGGTCGTCGGGCAGCAGGTCGCGCGCCCACCACTCGCGCCGCCGGACACCTCGGCGGGCGCGGTGTGCTTACTGCGGCACGTGTCACTACTGACCGTCGGTACAGAGCAGCTGCAGGTCGTCGGGCAGCAGGTCGCGCGCCCACCACTCGCGCCGCCGGACACCTCGGCGGGCGCGGTGTGCTTACTGCGGCACGTGTCACTACTGACCGTCGGTACAGAGCAGCTGCAGGTCGTCGGGCAGCAGGTCGCGCGCCCACCACTCGCGCCGCCGGACACCTCGGCGGGCGCGGTGTGCTTACTGCGGCACGTGTCACTACTGACCGTCGGTACAGAGCAGCTGCAGGTCGTCGGGCAGCAGGTCGCGCGCCCACCACTCGCGCCGCCGGACACCTCGGCGGGCGCGGTGTGCTTACTGCGGCACGTGTCACTACTGACCGTCGGTACAGAGCAGCTGCAGGTCGTCGGGCAGCAGGTCGCGCGCCCACCACTCGCGCCGCCGGACACCTCGGCGGGCGCGGTGTGCTTACTGCGGCACGTGTCACTACTGACCGTCGGTACAGAGCAGCTGCAGGTCGTCGGGCAGCAGGTCGCGCGCCCACCACTCGCGCCGCCGGACACCTCGGCGGGCGCGGTGTGCTTACTGCGGCACGTGTCACTACTGACCGTCGGTACAGAGCAGCTGCAGGTCGTCGGGCAGCAGGTCGCGCGCCCACCACTCGCGCCGCCGGACACCTCGGCGGGCGCGGTGTGCTTACTGCGGCACGTGTCACTACTGACCGTCGGTACAGAGCAGCTGCAGGTCGTCGGGCAGCAGGTCGCGCGCCCACCACTCGCGCCGCCGGACACCTCGGCGGGCGCGGTGTGCTTACTGCGGCACGTGTCACTACTGACCGTCGGTACAGAGCAGCTGCAGGTCGTCGGGCAGCAGGTCGCGCGCCCACCACTCGCGCCGCCGGACACCTCGGCGGGCGCGGTGTGCTTACTGCGGCACGTGTCACTACTGACCGTCGGTACAGAGCAGCTGCAGGTCGTCGGGCAGCAGGTCGCGCGCCCACCACTCGCGCCGCCGGACACCTCGGCGGGCGCGGTGTGCTTACTGCGGCACGTGTCACTACTGACCGTCGGTACAGAGCAGCTGCAGGTCGTCGGGCAGCAGGTCGCGCGCCCACCACTCGCGCCGCCGGACACCTCGGCGGGCGCGGTGTGCTTACTGCGGCACGTGTCACTACTGACCGTCGGTACAGAGCAGCTGCAGGTCGTCGGGCAGCAGGTCGCGCGCCCACCACTCGCGCCGCCGGACACCTCGGCGGGCGCGGTGTGCTTACTGCGGCACGTGTCACTACTGACCGTCGGTACAGAGCAGCTGCAGGTCGTCGGGCAGCAGGTCGCGCGCCCACCACTCGCGCCGCCGGACACCTCGGCGGGCGCGGTGTGCTTACTGCGGCACGTGTCACTACTGACCGTCGGTACAGAGCAGCTGCAGGTCGTCGGGCAGCAGGTCGCGCGCCCACCACTCGCGCCGCCGGACACCTCGGCGGGCGCGGTGTGCTTACTGCGGCACGTGTCACTACTGACCGTCGGTACAGAGCAGCTGCAGGTCGTCGGGCAGCAGGTCGCGCGCCCACCACTCGCGCCGCCGGACACCTCGGCGGGCGCGGTGTGCTTACTGCGGCACGTGTCACTACTGACCGTCGGTACAGAGCAGCTGCAGGTCGTCGGGCAGCAGGTCGCGCGCCCACCACTCGCGCCGCCGGCCGCCGGACACCTCGGCGGGCGCGGTGTGGCGCACGAAGGCCACGTCGCCGCCCCCCTCCACCATGCAGCGCAGCGCTCCGACGTGCCCGTAGTAGTCCTCGCTTGCGTCCCGACGGCAACGTCTGAGATGTTTGAGAGAAATTATATATTGGTAACCTACAGGTGTAAGAAAAAAGTTCAAAGTTTCGATAGGTATCTTCCTAAAGTATTACCTATACTATACTATAGATATCGCTAGTTACTACTAACCTAAAAGAAGCGCCGTGACATAGATGGCACAGGTTGTCGTGGGGCACCGTGCTAGAGTCCACGTACTCGCTGCTCAGCGCCCCGGGGGCGCACGACTTGCTGAAGTACTCCGCCGCCGCGTGCGCACCGTCGCAGTGGTATGACCTTGCAACAATAATACATTGAATACATGATCAATTAATAAAATGAGAGATAAGAGTGAGAAATTGTGTTGTTAGAGATCAGTGTACATTTGAAAGATGTTGTAACGAGAATTGAAAATGAGAAAGGTATGCTTCGGTGGTTTGGTCATGTGGAATTACACGAAATGTAGACCCACCCCCCAGCGGCCATTCCCAAGCCCGCGTGGCAAGTCTTCTTGCCTCGTAGATAAGTCAGCTCCGTGTCGGGGCATTTTAACAATGTTCCTACCTGATCCAGCCGTTAGAGATGAGGTAAGCGAGCGTGTAGACCCACCCGGCCGCCATTCCCAAGCCCGTATGGCAAGTCTTCTTGCCACGTAGGTAAGTCAGCTCCGTGTCTGGCCATATTAACAATGTTCCTACCTGATCCAGCCGTTAGAGATGAGGTAAGCGAGCGGGTAGACCCACCCCCCAGCGGCCATTCCCAAGCCCGCGTGGCAAGTCTTCTTGCCTCGTAGATAAGTCAGCTCCGTGTCTGGCCATATTAACAATGTTCCTACCTGATCCAGCCGTTAGAGATGAGGTAAGCGAGCGTGTAGACCCACCCGGCCGCCATTCCCAAGCCCGTATGGCAAGTCTTCTTGCCACGTAGGTAAGTCAGCTCCGTGTCTGGCCATATTAACAATGTTCCTACCTGATCCAGCCGTTAGAGATGAGGTAAGCGAGCGGGTAGACCCACCCGGCCGCCATTCCCAAGCCCGTGTGGCAAGTCTTCTTGCCTCGTAGGTAAGTGAGCTCCGTGTCAGGATCTTGCTCTTTCGCAACGGCTACTGCGTAGTACCAACTTTTTCCATTCACGTATACCTGGGTGATGACAGTTTAGATTTAAGATCGGCTTTTTGATATCAGGCGCAGCAATGATTTTTTTTCAAGGTCGGGTAAGTTTTTGGGTGACCGTTTAACGTTTTTATTATTCATTTTATTTTATTCGGAAATACATAATGGTAGAAGGAGACGGAACTATAGATCTTTGTTTATGCGGATGTCCACTTTTCACTTGTCACTTTTGTGCCTGTGTGAAAAGCGTGTGTGTGTGTTCTATTTTTGTGAAAAGCGACCGTAAACATTAGGGCAGTTGTCACTTTGGTCTAATTGGTCTCTTGTCCATACTACTTGACACCACACACTCAAACACAAACGTCAAAGAAAGTGGACATTTTAGCAATGGTATGACTCCCTCTATGCCTTTAGAACAGGCATGTCAAACATGCGTCCCGCGGGCCGCTTGCGGCCCGCACGGCTCTTTCTTGCGGCCCGATCCAATTTTAAGAACAGCTTTCTGATGCGGCCCGAGAGTGTGCAGACTTTTACAAATACTCAAGTTCTCATATTACGTCTTCTTCGTTTCGTGTCAATTGTTCTAGTATTGTGTTTCCATATTTTATTAGCCAGATTTTCGGCGAGCCTGATAGTCATATTATGATTGTAATACCACAGTTTTGAATCATTATGTGCAAAATTTCGAGCTCGCTTCGCTCGCTCACCTTTTTCGCATTGTTTGCAGGGCAGAACTAAGGGTTCTGAAAACTTAATAAGTGGTAAATTCTGCAGAAAAAGGATTTTATCAAATTAATTTGAAAATCTCAAACCATACCTATAACCCTACCTGAAATTCAGTTCTAGCTACAGCCCTGATTTAGTTTCGGTTTGGGAGTTGATTTCTTAAGATTTCTGCAGATAGTATTACCCCTACCCGAAATAAGCAAAAGACACATTTATAACGACAAACGATTTCCTATAATAAAATTGATACAATTTCTCGAAGTTCTTTACGGCCCGCTGATTCTACTATCATTATGAATTTGGCCCACCAATGACTTTGAGTTTGACACGCCTGCTATTTTAATAAAGGAGGTCCTTGCTGTTAGGTTTTAGTGGTAGAGGTCTCCTACGATAACATGACCCGCGCCTCCAAAGTGCCGTCTTCAACGATAAAGCTGACCTCCTGCATGAAGGGCACGAGGCGATGTCTGTAGGACGCATGCAGCATGTCGGCGGCGTCGAGCAGCGCGAAGTCGCACGTGCCCTCCGCCACGCAGCGCTCGCAGTGCCGCGTGCTGTGCCCGCGCCAGCACACCAGCGACGGAGAGAGGAACGCCGCCTTCAGCGCCGTCTAACAACATACATTATACTTCTTAGGAGCTGCACCACTTCTGGTTAAGAGAGATCTTGTAAGCATGTTGCATCTCAATTTATTATTTGGTTGTTTGTAAGGGCTTGGTTAATGACCAATAGCTACCGCGACCTGAACAGATCTAATGTAGCTTTGCGGATCTCTGTTTATCTAAGGTTTTGATAAAGCATGTTGCTGATTACTGGCTGTTGTGTTATGATTAGAGATCGGATAATCGGATGCATATTTACCTAAACTTCACTTTTTTCCGCACGAAAACATAATATGGATATGCCTTTCTAAATTAAGTTATTTAAAAAAATCGGGCCACCCACACCGTTTTATCATACTTGTCCTCATAGGTAGTTAACAGTAGGTAGAACAACATGGACAACATGAACAACTCAGTTGACTTGGACAACTCGGATAAAATAAACAACTAGGTTAACTCGGGCAACATGAACATCTCTTACAACATAAACAACTTGGTCAACTTGGCCAACTGATTTGACTTGGTCAAGTTGTCCAAGTTGTTCATGTTCAATTAAGTATAAGAACTTTCGATATCAAAACATTTCGGACAACATGAACAACTTGGTCAACTCGGACAAATCTGTCAAGCCAGACAACATTGTATAAGTTGACCAAATTGACAGAGTTATTAATGTTGTCCGAGTTGTTCAAATGTCCCAAGTTGTACGATAATTTAGCAATCCCGGGACTTAAGAACGATCCTGGGATTGTTTCATAAAAGAAATTAATTAAGACGTGTCCACATTCTTCTTGTCAAAAATGAAGTTTAGGTAAATATGCATCCGAATATCCGATCTCTCTCTAGTTATGATTGACGGAGCGTGTGCTGACTGCTTAGTTTGTGTAGACTTTAACGAATTATTTTTGTGGAATTAAATTGTCTTTTAGATAGATCTTCATCAAGGATCAAGGAGAGAGACACTGGGACAGATCTCCATTTCTAAATAGCTTATCTAACAGATGTTTGCAATAAATTCCATACAAAATATGTCAAACGATGTGTCAGAAAAGCTGTAAAGAACTTATCCAGAAGTGGTGAAACAAGGTCCTGATATGATATGCCCAGAGGGTTTAATTAAACGCTGTCATATTCAGGGCGAAAATTGAATAGCTGAGGGGGTAGGGGTAGATAAGAGATTACTGAAAAACTATATGAGAACTTTCAGATACACACACAGCACAGGGTTTGTAGAAAAATTTCAAACTACGAAACATCTCTCACGCATGTCTCCCTAGCCCCCTCAGCTATTCAATTTTTGCCCTGAATATGACAGCGTTCAAGCCTTCTAGGCCCCCAGTCCAAAAAGCATACACCATATATGGGACCAAAATGAAAAGTGGAGAAAATATATCAGCTGTTCCATTAGAAAACCTATTCAACTCAAAAGTATTATATGGAACAGCAGACAGTTTTGTACGGGACAGCAGATTTTTTTTCGCGTTTCCTGAGCTAGGCTTCATAGTGAAAGTTGTTCAGTTTGATGGTCTGAGTTCACCGTTTTAGTATTTGCTAGGCTGTCCACACTTACACTCTGTATAAGTTGTGATGATGAATCTATTAATTCATAAATACTGAATCTTCCAAAAAAAATTGTTTCTCATTTCGTCAGTATGTTTTTTTTCTATCAAAGAGTACTTACTCTCATCTGCACACACTTGTCCATCTCGGGGTCGCTAGTGACACACAGCACGGCGCGCTTGACGGGACAGTCCTGTATTCCCAACACCGCCTTCTCGGCCTGGTCACCCACGTATTGATTGTTCAATATGTGCTTAGCTGCTTGTTCTTCCTCTTTTAACATTCTGAAGTTTATTGTTGCGTCCTGTTTGGGAGACAAAAACTTGAGTTATTTATTACTTATCTACAGGGTGACATTGATATCATTGGCATCCTTTTGAACTTAGAGTCATGCTGCAGTTCTGGGGAGGGGGGGCATGCTGCAGTTCTTTTTTATACAGCAGCAGTTTAATGCACCCTGGATTCGGCCCTCCCAATTAATGAAAGAAACGTTACAGTGCAGTAAAAACCAATTTAGGTTTATCTATGCAATTGGTTTGGTCACGTGTCATTGTGACATTCTGTACTATAAACTTAAGGCTGCTCCAAAGCCTATTGGGCTACCCCACAATATAACATTTCCAAAAAACAAGAATGTTACATTATAGTCCTGATTGGCTTTCAATTTATCGAAACTTTACGGACAAACATTATAAAAACAATTCCGTAATGACCCGATAAATTGAAAATCAGCAGTTACTACAATGAGACATTCTTGTTTTTTGAAAATATTGTTTAAATGTTAAGAAATAAAAAAAATACGATTGGGGGCAGCACAATAGGCTTTAATAAACTCTCACCATAACATTGCTTTTATATTAAGTTTATGTTCTATACACAAGGACTACGCATCACGGCCATAGTGTGCTTTATTGTTTTACATTACTGCTTAGTGACCGAGGACATTTGAAAGGACTGGAATATCAGTGGATATGTGCTTGGTGGGATTATTCTGTTTAGGATGCCACCTGAAAAGGTAGTGCGTACCTGTAGCAATAAATCCGTTGTACCATTGGAGTAGAATATTTCAAAGGGCACCTCAATTGGTTTTCCATTTAAATCCATTCGCTGCTGATAAGGTGCTAGTGTGCTAACTCTGTAACAAATATCAAATTATCAACAAAATTGGTACTGCCTTAGTATATTAATATCAACCCTTAATTTTAAGGGAATGCTATCATCAATGTAGATTTTATATATGTAGATAGGTAGTAGTAGAGGTAGAGACCGGATTTTAAACTTAACTACCAAACAGAAGGAACAAATCGCCATTTACCTATTCACATCATATTCATCCTCAACTTTATCTCTCTCATTATTGAATCTTCTATAAGGATAGGTAGTAGTAGAGGTAGAGAACGGATTTTAAACCTCAACTACCAAACAGAAGGAACAAATCACCACTTACCTATTCACATCATATTCATCCTCAACTTTTTCTCTCTCATTATTGAATCTTCTATAAGGATAGGTAGTAGTAGAGGTAGAGACCGGATTTTAAACCTCGACTACCAAACAGAAGGAACAAATCACCACTTACCTATTCACATCATATTCATCCTCAACTTTTTCTCTCTCATTATTGAATCTTCTATAAGGATAGGTAGTAGTAGAGGTAGAGACCGGATTTTAAACCTCAACTACCAAACAGAAGGAACAAATCACCACTTACCTATTCACATCATATTCATCCTCACCTTTTTTTCTCTCATTATTGAATCTCCATAAGGATAGGTAGTAGTAGAGGTAGAGAACGGATTTTAAACCTCAACTACCAAACAGAAGGAACAAATCACCACTTACCTATTCACATCATATTCATCCTCCACTTTTTCTCTCTCATTATTGAATCTTCTATAAGGATAGGTAGTAGTAGAGGTAGAGAACGGATTTTAAACCTCAACTACCAAACAGAAGGAACAAATCACCACTTACCTATTAACATCATATTCATCCTCAACTTTTTCCCTCTCATTATTGAATCTTCTATAAGGGTCATATTCGTACGGATTCCTTGCAGTAGTAGTGGAGGTAGAGAACGGGTTTCCATATCCGTTCAGAGGTTGGAAGCCATTGGTCCGGTTTGAGTTGTTGTTATAAGGGTTTGGCTTGCCGTAGAGTTGGACCAGCTTCTGTAGGAAGTTTTGGAATCTGAAATTGATGGTTAGATCAGTATTTATAGGATTCGGGTGACACTTTAGTTAGCAAACTTATCAGACTTGTGTCAGGGTGTCCACTTTCTAGAAAGTCAGGGTAGCTCAAGGTTATAAGGGAAAATCAGGGATATTGTAGACGTAGGATGAAAAGTTAGGAATAACTTGCCTAGCAAGTCAGGAAAAATTAGATCTTTTCCAATGATTGTTAAAACTTGGTCTCTTGCAACGATTTTACATATTAGATAAAAACCTTTTAAGACATGGGCAAGGACGTTCAGAAAAATTCGATGGAATTGTCAGGAAAAGTCAAGTTTGCATTGATCAAATATTTAAAGTAAAAAACTACTGGCACAGTTTCATATAAAATCTTACCAAATTTTTGTCTGAATTAATAATTATGTTTACAGTGAGCAAGATCAATACTAAGACAATATTGTCCTCCAATGATTTTTTGTATGGAAATTCATAGTTGCCAAACGTGTTGTTAGTGTTTTTTATAACATTTTAAAATCAAATTAGTTCTTACTTCTTCCGTTTTTCCTGTGAGGCGGCGCTGCTAGTCACAATGGCGTCAGCAGGAACTCGACCCCAGTTGCAGTTCTCCCACTGTGTCACCGGCATACGGGAACCATCGCGGCATATCAACTCGAATTGATCCTCTGTCACTCCACCTACAGTTCAAAATTGTTTGTTAACAATATTTCGATCGTCACAATCACAAAAAAAATGACAAGAATGTGATTGTCACAAAAAGATCGACCTCATAAAAAGGCTGACAGTCACCTAAAAAGGAATGCTCGGAGTTTCCCTGCGAGATTGAAACAGAAATGAAGAGATTTGCAAAAGAACTAGAGTAGCCGACATAGCCCGAAGAATTGTTAAACTAAAATGGGCGGGGCACATTGCTCGCAGAACCGGTTGCCGATGGGGCTGAAGAGTTCTCGAGTGTCGCGTGCCGGGAAGTGCACCGTGGGTAGGCAGTGAGCCCCCGACAAGGTGGATCCACGACCTGGTAAAGTCGGCGGAAACACGTTGTTTGAGGGCAGCGCAGGACCGGTCGTTGTGGTGATCCTTGGGGCCTATGTCCAGCAGTGGACGTCTATCGGCTGATATGATGATGAATATTTCGATGTTTCGACACTTGCTCTCAAGTGTAGGAACATCGAAATATTCCCCTTCGTACGGTCTGCTAGGGTACAATGTAATATCTTACCATGTTTTTATGCGAGAGCTGGGCGTGTTGAATAGTAGTGTCGCGTACGAACGCAATGTCGCCCGTACCGTTGGCGACCAGACACTTCAAGGCACCTTCGTACTCCGCGTACGGTCCGCTAGGGTACAATGTAACATCTTACCAAGAATCTTATGCGAGAGCAGGGCGTGTTGTATAGTAGTGTCGCGTACGAACGCAATATCACTCGTACTGTTAGCCACCAGACACTTGACACCTTCGTACCCCGCGTACGGTCCGCTAGGGTACAATGTAACATCTTACCAAGTTTTTATGCGAGAGCAGGGCGTGTTGAATAGTAGTGTCGCGTACGAACGCAATGTCGCCATTACCGTTGGCGAACAGACACTTCAGGGAACCTTCGTACCCTGCGTACGGGTCTGCTAGGGTACAATGTAACATCTTACCAAGTATCTTATGCGAGAGCAGGGCGTGTTGTATAGTAGTGTCGCGTACGAACGCAATGTCGCCCGTACCATTAGCGACCAGACACTTCAAGGCACCTTCGTACCCCGCGTACGGGTCTGCTAGGGTACAATGAAGACCTGCACCGCCTGTGCAGAGTTTGCATAGTCTGAAAATATGTTTTAGTTTCATATGACTTTGTACAAGTATAATTAGATTAAGAATTATATTAAAAGGTAGTAATTATGGTACTCTGTGCTAAAAGGAACATCCATATTTAAAGAGATTAAAGAAACAGCTTTTTAGCGTTCATGGTATAAAATAAAGTGTGATTGATTGATTCTACAAAATGTCTTTAAGGTATCTTTAATATTTCTGATGGCCCGATAGCGCAGTCTCAGTCAAAAAAAAAAGGTAAATTGCATCAAAAAGGCTGGGGTTAGATAGAATGCATTGTATGTTATATAAAACTTACTTGTCAGAGTTATCTCCAATAGGATTATACATATCCTTCAGAGAATTGGGCGCGCACGATTCACCAAAGAATTCTATAGCTGACTTGACATGGTTGTTGCAGTCCGTTATTTTGAGACCACCTTCTTGCATGAGCTAGGAAAAAAACAAAACATAATAAATCCATAATTTTGAGCGTAGGTCGAAGGATACCATCGCGAGTTTTGAGTTCAAGCGGTGATCCAGTAGCTATGTCGCGGCGGTGCATATACAACATCGCTTATGGTCAAAAATCATTTATGTGATAGGTCTCTAAGCATGATGCATGGTGGAAAATGGCAACGATGTCCGCTCTGGATCGTATCTGGTGCAGAGGATTTCATTGGGTATCCAGCGTGGGAACGCTGCTGGTGAGATGGGATCCTTTGTGCCGGGTATGATTAATGACAGAAGGCCCGTTTAGTGTGTGTGTGTCTTTTATTTTTTGTTATTTCGCTGATGAAACATATTGTGGATTTTTATGTATACTTTCTTGTGACAACAGGAATCAGTTTGTAGAGGCAAAAGCAACGACAGCTGGATGTGAAATATCATATAAGTCGAAACTGGTAAAGGTTAACAGAGGTGTTCCACAGGGATCCATCCTGGGTCCAATATTCTTTATTATATTTACTAATGACCTTATAAATTATATTTACAATCAAATAACGGACATTAAATTAGTTGTATTTGCTGATGACACCAATGCAATTATCTGGGGTGAGCCAAGGATCAATACTTGGCCCACTCTTATTCGTTCTAATGATCAACGATCTAGATACAGTGCTAAAGCACTCCATGTGCCTGCTGTATGCGGATGACCTTAAGTTAGTCTTAGGTGTGAAGAATGCAACTGATTGTGTCCGACTTCAAGAGGACATTGATGCTGTCTATGAGTGGAGTCTCACGAATAAACTTAATTTTAACATCGAAAAGTGCTGCACTATGTCTTTTACCCGGTCACTGTCCCCGTTACGGACCGATTATACCCTGGGTAGAGATGCTCTACGCCGCGTTGACTCTGTTAAGGATCTTGGTGTTATTTTTGACCCTAAGCTAACATTCCATGAACATATTCAAGCACTCGCTGCCAACTGTTATCGGAGACTTGGTTTCGTCATCCGCAATTCTAGAGAGTTTCATGACACGAAAGCTATACAGCTTCTCTATACGGCCCTGGTGAGAAGCAAGATTGAGGCAGGGTCTATAGTCTGGAATCCATCAGAAGACAAATATACTATGCTCCTGGAAAAGGTTCAGAAAGCCTTCCTCCGCTATTTGTACAAAAAAAAGTACGGCTATTACCCTTTCATGTACCCTACGAACTTTCTCCTTGGAGTACTTGGTTTTAACGCCCTGGAAACAAGGAGAAATTTTTAACTGCTGAAGACAGCCTGCCGCAATCTGCGAGGTGACATGAAATGTCCCCAGCTTAAAGGCATTGTGCGATTGTTTGTACCGAACAGGTACTTAAGTGCGCGCAGCCACCGCTTGCTGGCCATACCACAGTTCCGTACTGAGGCGCATCGCAATTCGCCTCTAGTGCGAGCTCTGCGTGTTCTTACCGAGCTGCTCGAGTCGTCGCCGCACTGCGATCTGTTCGCTGACAGGTTGTCTGACCTACTCCGAGAGTGTATGATGTTTTGTGAGAGTGTAATTAGAGCCAGCTCTATAACGGGCCAATGAACAGTCTGTCTGTGTGTTGTTTTTGCCTGTCTTTGTTAATTTATGTTTTCTTTTAAGTACCTACCTATAAGTTACATTGTGAAAAGGTTTTAACTGTAATGCAATGTAATACATTTGTTAAATAAATAAAATAAAAATAAAATCTCAGCAAACAGTAATGAGGATCTCAATAATAATGTAAATAGAGCCCTTCTTGCTTTTGAACAGTGGTTCAGTACAAACAATCTCGAACTGAATAGTAGTAAAACTAATGTCATACTTTTTAGAACCACTGCCAGGGTAAAAGAGACGCTAAACTTACAATTAAATGGAAATGTTATCTCTCTGGTTGAGTCTGCTAGGTTTCTGGGAGTTCATATCGACTCAGATCTGAACTGGAAGGAGGAGCTAAACGCGATTGAAAGCAAGGTCAGCTCTGCATGTTATGCTCTCAGAAGTTTGCGAGATGAAGTCACAATCAGACAGCTAAAAATTGTATATTATGCTCTTGTTGAATCACGTCTCAGATATAGCATTGCGTTGTGGGGCAATAGCTATGATTATAATATTAGGAAGGGATTTGTCATACAAAAGCGTGCAATAAGGACAATGGTACGTATACCTCAATGGCAGTCATGTAGAGAATACTTTATTGGTCTGAAAATCCTTACTGTACCTTGTCTATACATTCTGGTAGTACTGACAGGTCTGATGAAACATCCTGAAAGATATGAGAGCGAAGAAGAAAGGACCAACCGCCAAAAAACGCGCAGGAAAGATATTCCGAATAGTATTGCCCCCAAACTAAGAATTGCCCACCAAAGTGTTCGTTATCAAGCCGTGAAATTGTTTAACAGTTTGCCAAATGCTCTGAAACTGGTTAATAAGTATAGTATTTGTAAGACTCAATTAAAGGGTTTCTTGTTAGAAAAATGTTTCTATTCCACAGAAGAGTTTATTGGGCAATAGAAAAGTATGTTTGTTTTATGACTTTTATACTTAGCCAATGATATTATATACTTACCTATAAAATGGAAGATAATTTTATTATGATTTGGGAATATTTTTGTTGTTGTTATAATATTATTGTATACCAATTCATTATCATTGTTTATAATTGTTGTTTTTTATTATTATTATTTAAAGTATCTAGTTCTAGTTTATGACATTATTAAATTTTCTTTGTTCACGACCACTGTATAATAAAATTGCTATTGTTATTTAATATTGTGATGTGGGCGTAAATTTGTAATAAACCTAATATATTATTAAGATATGTAATTCCGACACAATGTATTATTGTTCATGGAAATAAATAAATGAAATGAAATGAAAACAAAGCTTGACATGAATTTTTTTTACTGTACTACATCTTTTTGACGACACATGTTGTCAAATTAAAAATTAATTGTTTGGTAATGGTTTAATATAAATTTTGTAATTATGTTTCCGTTAATAAATTTCTGTAAGCATGTTTCTTTATAGCACTCCGTGACCTAAACCCGCACTTAGGTCACGGTTTTTCGTTACCTAAGTAGTCCATTATTACACGGATTACACCGTTCGAAAATGAATCTACTTTATTGCACAGATGCATAATAAACAAAAGAAGGTACTTTTAAATGTGCTTTTAATCAATGTGACCAGCATTGAAATCGCGAAATCCCCAACTGACTTCAACTTACCCCCTACTTTAATGATATATTATTTTATTGTACCTACCCCCCTTACCCCTTACTCGAAGGGGGTAACCCCTACTCACAACTTATTAGTATGTTGGTAGTAGGGGCTGATTAGGGGGTGCGCCCCCTAGTGCGTAGGGGAGATTGGGGGTGCGTAGGGGTGATTAGGGGGTCCACCCGCTAGTGCGTAGGGGGTGTGTAACGGTGATTAGGGGGTGCACCCCCTAAGGCGTAGGCGTTATTAGGGGGTGCACCCCCTAGCTCGTGGGGGTGATTAGGGGGTGTACCCCCTAACTCATCGGGATGATTAGGGGTGTACCCCCTAGTTCGTGGGGTTATTAGGGGGTGTATCCCCTAGCTCGTGCTGGTGATTAGGGGGTGTAACCCCTAGCTCGTGGGGTGATTAGGGGGTGTAGCCCCTATCTCGTGGGGTGATTAGGGGGTTTACCCCCTTGTTCATGGGGGTGATTAGGGGGTACACCACCTAGTGCGTACGTGCGTAGGGTGAGTAGGGGCTGATGATGATGTGACGGTAGATGTGATTAGAGGTGAGTATTAGCTATTGATTGTGGTTGCGATATATGAACGAAGCTTTTAAAGACTTGGTTGTGTCCTACGGGGGGCTCCGCCCGGACCCCTTTAGTTGCCTTTTCATTAGTATACGTTTTTATAGAATTCAAAGGTTCAACATGAAAGAGAATGTCAATACCTACATTAATAAAACTTGGCGGGTTTAGGTCACACGAGCTATAAAATAGTATACGATACTCGTGACCTAATTACGTCCATTATTACACGGCGTTTATCGCCCTCGCTGCGCTCGGGCGATAATTCACGCCGTGCAATAATGGACTACTTAGGTCACACGTATCGTAATGTACTATTATCTAGTTGTGTTGGTAGTATTCCTTAATACAAATCCGTACTGGGTTTTAAAAGCCTCCCTGTCCATTTTTGTCTATTGTGGGAAATCTTCATTAATTTTTTCAACCCATTCAGTGCCTTCATTCTGTTTTTTTTTAAATCTTTATTGAAGAGCTTGGCCTGAGGCCATGTCGCTCTGTGGGATTTTCTATTGGGTAAGTTCACAGACATGATAATAATAAAAAAAGTAGTTCGTGTTAGTAATAATAACTTACAACATGAATCGGCATGACCCATCCGGCAAGAGCTCCGACGCCGGGGAAACAGGCCTTCGCCCCTCGTAGGCTGTGAAGCCCGTAGCCTGCCTGTACTTGCGGTAGGCCTCCTTTATTTACCACGGCCACTGCATACTGGTACGGTTCCCCTCGGCCATATAGCTGGATAGAAAACATATCGTATGATTTATGTAGAGGTCTTAACACAAATTCAGCAGATGAAGAAATATTGCTTGAAGAAATGCCACTAGAATATGTATATTCTGTAATAAAAATTGTATATTCTGTAATATACAATTTTTAGGGCAGCTTATATCATTCGAAGAAAAAACGGTAAAAGAAATAAACATAAGAATATTGAAATATGAGGACTTATTTTATATACCTTCCACAATAATATATATAATTTTTTTTTTATTAATCTTTTTTGTCCCACTGCTGGGCCTCCCCTAAACTCTTCGACATCTCTGTTCGGTGCTACATCCGACATATTCAATGAATATTTTAACATGCTGTCTATTGCAGTTAAAAAAATACAACTCTTTATCAACAGACACCATAGGCTTAAATTAAAGGGTACTCTTGGAACCCTTTTGGTATGGAACTCTCAAAATTATTAAGCATTGATTGTTAGAGTGTCTGCTGCATATAGCGGAGCATGCGCAAAAAGGCCCGCATGCTGGTTATATTCTTTCTGTATATATTCCGATGGTCTTAATTCTTATTTGAAATTTTAATTGTATATTCTTGGTGTGCAAATATAGTACATTACTGCAGCGGCCAGCAACAGAGGCATTGATGGACGAACGTGTAAATGTGGGTCGAGGCGAAGCCAAGGCACACATACGTAAGTCCATCAATGCCTAGTTGTGGCCAAGGCTTGTATAGTACTTTTCTCAAATAATGCGCGGAAATGATAACAATAAATTTTCTCGAATATTTCACAGAAATTAAAACTCTTTTCAAAATCAATGACGAACAACGAACAACATATTTTTTTTTTCAATAAACAGCTTTCGCAGCAAGTCAGTTCGAAATTTAAATAAAACCTTTGATGAGTTACCTCCTTGGTCGCCATGTTTCGGAGTAAAAGATTGTTCCATTTTTAAATTACACAACAGATATGAGTTTACTATGTAATTTATTTGGCCGCTAAACACGACAGATATGGATTTTCATACAACATTGCCGGCCGCTGCGCGCATGTATTTGGCCAGTACAGCAATTTCGATTTATCTCGAAGAAGGTTGTCAAAATAATGCTCACATTTCCAAGCATGTTTGAGAAAAAGAATATTTATCTTATCTTATCTGGTTGTGGATGGCCCGCAAGTTGGTCTGCAGCAGTAACAGTTGGTCTCACCTCCTGGACAATATGTAGGAATGACAGAATGGAATCTGACAGTAGTAACTCACCTCCTGGGCAATAGGTATGAGAGAATGGAATCTGACAGTAGTAACTCACCTCCTGGGCAATAGGTATGAGAGAATGGAATCTGACAGTAGTAACTCACCTCCTGGGCAATAGGTATGAGGGAATGGAATCTGACAGTAGTAACTCACCTCCTGGGCAATAGGTATGAGGGAATGGAATCTGACAGTAGTAACTCACCTCCTGGGCAATAGGTATGAGGGAATGGAATCTGACAGTAGTAACTCACCTCCTGGGCAATAGGTATGAGAGAATGGAATCTGACAGTAGTAACTCACCTCCTGGGCAATAGGTATGAGGGAATGGAATCTGCCGGCGACTGACACTTCCCCAGCGTCCAGTCCCAGGAGTGAAGCCTCACCTCGGTCCACCCATGTCATGCACTCTTCTGTGTCGAATGCCTGTCAATATAAATGTTGTAACTGTTAAACAAACAATATGGCTCACCCACATAGGCGTAAGGTTAACACTTTCGCTGCTAACCTCAAAACCATGATCATCCGCAGTGCTGAAACTGACGCCCCTCGTGGGTTGTGCGCACAGTCGTAGCATAGACAAACCAATGCGGCTCACCTCGTGGGTCACCCGCAAAGGCGTAAGGTTTCGGTGACTCACGCTGTAGGTCATGAGCACAGGCGAAATGCAATTGAACTGGCTCGTTACGTGGGTTCTTCAGCACTGCGGCCAATTTGTCGCCGACCTACGGCGTAGGTCGTCAGCAGTTAAAGTGTTAAGGTGACTCATGCTGTATGTCTTGAGCACAGGGTAAACGCAATAAACTTGACCCCCCTCATAGGTTGTGCGCAGTCGTAATATTGAAATGATAAATGTGGCTCGTGTTGTGGATCACCCGCGCAGGCGTAAGGTTCTAGGTGACTTGCGCGGTAGGTCATGAGCACAAGCGAAATGCAATTGAACCAACTCGTTACGAGCACTGCGGCACATTTGTCGCCGACCTACGACGTAGGTCGTCAGCACTGAAAGTGTTAAGTACCAGAATAGTCAGGAAGAACATACCCGTTTGCACTGTAACTCAAAGAAATCTCTTCCGAAAAGCCCTTTGTCTTGCAAAACAGTCATAGTTAGCTTCTCGCATTTCTGCTGCGCTGGTACCGAAGTTGTGCACCATGTCAACACATCCTCCCCTTCTATCTTTGGCGGGCCGTGTATCACATTTGATACTGTATCACTGCCATAAAAACTGCAGTTTACAGCGACTGAAAGATTACGAAAATAACTTTTAACTGATTCAAGTCCGTAACAAGATTGTTTCGGTGATAATTTAACTTACCAAGAAGAGTGGATAGCGATGTAATGAAAGTAAATTTATTCATTTTTCTTTAATTCCGTTGTGAACTTAGTTTAGCATTGTTTATTTGTAGAAATTTAGACGAATTTATTTAAAACTTTTGGACACACCCGGAAAACCGCAACCAAAACCAAACTTGTGTGAATGAATGAATGATTGAACTGAAGATTGTGAAGATCTTTGATTGAATGAATGAATTTTTTGGAATAGCAATGGGATCTAGCCCTTACAGCCGCATTCTTTTGTACCTATGTTATCTATTAAAATGTTTTGGTTCAAGTTTATTAACTCGAACTTGTACCCTTATGTAATCCGTTCACGCTATGGTATGCCGAAACTTAGGTTTTGTTTTCAACAAATCTCATCTTTTACTTTTCGCTTCCAACGCAAAATTAAACCCCTACCAGCATGGGTAGCATGACAACCCGCGATAGCCGTGACATACCTAATCGACCCCTCTCTTGTCAACGCCTTCTATCGAGTTTTGTTTTTTTTGCTTTTGGAAAATCCCTCATTAGTTTGAAGTTAGTTAGTTAGTTTCCCTGATTCAGACTGATCCTCGTGTAAAACTCACTTGAACAGTGTTAAACATTGGAATGTTTGACCCACCCTTGCATTTCAAGAAGCTATACAATAGATTAGGTTAGGTTCAATGAAAAATATACCTGAAGACAGCGGATGTAAGGGCTAGTTCCCATCAAGTTCTCATTGCCATTCCGAAAGGATAAATCAAAATATTAAAGAGGTTTTTGGCGGGATTTGAACAGATACGTTTGGAGTCCTCATATTTCATCGAATTTTTATTGTTTATAGTGAGTTTTGGTTCGTAAAATTGGTGTTGTTTTGCGTAACAAAGTGTCGTGCAAGTGAACAATATACAGTTCAGTGAAATATGATGGTGTGGGTCGTGAACAGGAAAAGTGTTCCGTTCTTTTGTAGCGCGGCAAGCGGTCGGTTCACCTCTTTCCTGTGGACTTCTCTGCGTTTCCTGCGTTTCCCAATTGCCTCCAAAAACTCCAAAGAAGCGTTGAAACGTCGAACACCAACGTTTTATTTGCTATAAATGAGAGTATTTATTCCTGACATCGGTTGTATGCGATACTATAATCGCTTTACCTTGAACTGAACCAAAAAAAAAAAAAAATCAAAATATTAAAAAAATGGTTTTGACAGGAGTTTTTGGCGGGATTTGAACAGATACGTTTGGAGTCCTCATATTTCATCGAATTTTTATTGTTTATAGTGAGTTTTGGTTCGTAAAATCGGTGTTGTTTTGCGTAACAAAGTGTCGTGCAAGTGAACAATATACATTTCAGTGAAATATGATGGTGTGGGTCGTGAACAGGAAAAGTGTTCCGTTCTTTTGTAGCGCGGCAAGCGGTCGGTTCACCTCTTTCCTGTGGACTTCTCTGCGTTTCCTGCGTTTCTCGATTGCCTCCAAAAACTCCAAAGAAGCGTTGAAACGTCGAACACCAACGTTTTAATTGCTATAAATGAGAGTATTTATTCCTGACATCGGTTGTATGCGATATTATATTCGCTTTACCTTGAATTGAACCAAAAAAAAAAAAAAAAAAATGGTTTTGACAGATAAATGACATTGACAAGAGTTTTTGGCGGGATTTGAACAGATACGTTTGGAGTCCTCATATTTCATCGAATTTTTATTGTTTATAGTGAGTTTTGGTTCGTAAAATCGGTGTTGTTTTGCGTAACAAAGTGTCGTGCAAGTGAACAATATACAGTTCAGTGAAATATGATGGTGTGGGTCGTGAACAGGAAAAGTGTTCCGTTCTTTTGTAGCGCGGAAAGCGGTCGGTTCACCTCTTTCCTGTGGACTTCTCTGCGGTTCCTGCGTTTCTCGATTGCCTCCAAAAACTCCAAAGAAGCGTTGAAACGTCGAACACCAACGTTTTATTTGCTATAAATGAGAGTATTTATTCCTGACATCGGTTGTATGCGATACTATAATCGCTTTACCTTGAATTGAACCAAAAAAAATGACATTGACAAATTTGACAATTCGTTGACACATAAAGTACTCTTTGGTTGACACTATCACTATCAAGCTTTCGGCAGGTGCGTATTTTCGAGAAAATTTTGTATTTTACATTCTTAGGCCCTTTAGGAATTTGATAAGTGAGTTTCATGGAAATAATGAAAAAGCCTTATTCATAAACTTTACATCTTACCAATTTTGATTCGATCTAAACCCTTTATAAACCACGTTTCTTTCAGGTTTCGTATAAATTTTGTCGTCGGCATTACACACGTGGTAAACTTGTAGTTTTGTAAAAGAAGAAATGGTTGTATTCACTTGTGGTCACTGCGGAGAGTCTGTGCAAAAGCCTAAAGTGGAAAAACATTACCTTACGAAATGCAGGAACCGCAATCCCAATTTGTCTTGCATGGACTGCTTCAAAGATTTTCTGTAAGTAAAATTTCAAAATAATCATAGACACTGACCCAATAATTTGATTGCTGCCTTACTTACTGCAAAGACTACAGTTTAAACTTACTGTTATTATGACACTGAGCAACATAACGGTATTAACTTAAAATTAAGACAGAAAAGCATCCTAACAAAAAATAGACCTTCTGTTTTAACCTTTGACTATTTATATATGGACTGGTTATGCGTGTAATTCTACTAACAAACGTTTCTGCCACTTTTTGCAGGTAACATGAAATCCGCAACTTTGGATTTTATTCCCCATAACTTTAGATTCTAATTTTGATTGTTAAAAATCTTGATAAGGAGTCTCGTGTGAACCCCAAACGTCATAAGTTATTGTTTCGCAATTATAGGCTGTCTCGTGTAGTGATAAGGTAGAAAATTGTATGTAAATGCACATGAACAATTGATCCTGTACCATGGCAGAGAGGAAATGCTAGCGCAAGGCCGGTCCCTACATACATACATACATACATATGCTCACGCCTATGTCCCACTACTGGAGTAGGCAGAGACAACAGATCACCACATGCTACGATTCTGACACACATCTCTCGCCTCCTCAACATCCATAAGTTTCTTCATACAAGCTCGTCGGTTCCGGGTACATTTTATTTGGCCCTTCTCCAGTATGCATCCAATTTGGTCAGCGTCAAGGCCAGTCCCTATATGTATAAATAGTCAAAGGTTTTAATGCACATAGCAGACTCGTGCGACTTAGTTGTCCGGCCGGCCGTTAGGTACTTTGTACTGTCATCAGGCGTATACATGACAATGTTGCACTTGTTTGTGCAATAAATAACTTGCATACTATTTTAGATTACGTTTTAAATGTACACACGGCGACACATCAAGCTATACAAAACCAAAATAAGCTGGCCTCGCATATTTAGAATAACATATAGTGTTGCGGGGCCAGTTTATGTTTGTCTTGTGTAGCTTGATGTGTCGCCGTGTGTACTTATTACCTGTGCGTATTGTATTTTACCTATTTGAATCGTCTACCAAATAGTTCCGAATTTAAGAACAACAGTGAATTTTTTTGTTTGCCGAAGAACACTCACAGTGGCACCAAAATTCTTTGTACTATTTTTTTGTCTAATAATAAAACAATAAAAAAAAACAACAAGTAAATAATCTGTTTAAAATCCAATAAAAAAACTTTTTTCTACCGGTAGGTTTGGTAAATCTTTACTACTACTAATCTTTACCATACCACCTCTACCCAAAGCTTGTCTAGAAAAAATCAATTCTTAGCAAAAAAGACAACTCACCTATTTTTGTACTTTCTCTATTTCCTGTCTGTTTATTCTCTGTATACTATGTTTCTGGTGTAAAATTAAGTATAATTGTTTTTTTCAGGGGCAATGATTATGAAGCGCACACAAAATGTGTCACTGAAGAGGAACGCTATTCTGGAAAAGGTTTTGTGTCCAAAGAAAAAAAGGGTGAGTTGAAACAGAACGCATGGGTTGAAATGCTCCAATCCGTTCTTGACGAACAAAAGAGTGCTCCTAGAAACGTTCTGAGAATCATTGAGTCAATTAGCAAGCATAATAACACCCCTAGGAAGAAGCCGAAATTCATTAACTTTGTCAAAAATGTTTGCGGACACAAAACAAATCCAAAAGACATTGATCAGGCGTGGGATTTAATTTCGGTGAAATTGTCAGCGTTGTCAAATGTGAACGCTCAAAATAGGAATCAGAAGAGTGACACGTCTGTTTCCAATGACGACGATGAAGAAAAAAATGTTACTGTTGACAATAATATAAACGGTGTCTCAGACGGTGAAAAAGTGGAAGAAAAAAATGGTCAAAATGGTGATGCTGATGAGCATAATGATGATGAAACCGGTGAATCCATTAATGTAAATAAAAAGCTATCTAAAAAACAACGTAAAGAGGAGAAAAAACGACAAAAATATGAGGCCGAACTGCAAAGTGCAGAAGCTCCTATGACTGAAGAAGTTGAAGAAACACAGCCCAGTAAAAAAGGAAAGAAGAAGAAGAACAAGACTGAAAGCAACGGAGACGTCGACGAAGCATCAGACGGCAAAAACAACAAAAATAAGAAACGTAAGCGACAAGACACTGCCAACAGCATTCCAGAAATACCCGAAAATGTTACAGAAAATATTGAAAATGTACCTGTAGTCAAAGAGAAAACGCAAAAAAAGAAATTGAAGATCGGCGAAGAAGAAGAAGCCGATGAAAGCATCTGTCTTCACGATCAGAACGTGGCCAAAATTGAGGAACTATCCATGCAGAGTGACAAGTTTAATTGGCACGCTGTAATTATGTCCCTTCTACAGAAAAAAGGTAATGAATTGCCGTTCAAACGTCTACAGAAAAAAGTTTTATCAGAGTATTCTGAGGCCACGGGACGTGATGTAGACGATAGGATTGCGGATAAATTCATTAAAAAGTTGAAAAGCGCCCCTAATGTCAGGGTTGACAAGAACAGGGTCCTTCTCTTAGATTAAATCTTGTCATTTACAAATTATGATGATTTTTTCTGCCAAATATTTGTATAGAATTAAGTGTTACCCTCATCTTTGGGGCAGAATCAAAATTTACATTATGTAGATAATATGTGTCTTCATAATCAGTAAAAAAATTAGAATAAGTATAAGTACAGGTCACGCAATGGTTTTTAGTGTCCCAGGAACTTTTGCAACTTATATAAGGTTAAATCTAATTAGTTGGCGAAACTTAACAAACGCATTTGGTATCATACAATTGCGCGATAATATTTATTATTTTTAAAGACTTTCGGCAATTAAGAATAATAATTTTGTTAATCATTAATACCAATTATAAACATTGATAATGCAATTGTGGATGTTCTGAAGTTTCAGAATATCTCTGACTACCCCCTCGGGGAATATAGTCGTGAGATAATGCAATCTGTTATCAATTATCATTAACAAGTGCCCTAGTTCAGTTTCGCCAACTAATTTGAAATAACTATACAGTGTACTTCTTAATAATTATGCTGACACTTTTTTATGGGGATGATCAGACCGTCAAACTGAACAACTGTCTCCATAGCAACAACATTGAATCGCGAAAAAAAACAGCTCTTCCATACATAACTGCATTCCTACTATAGCCAAATGTATGGGACGGAGTCAGTAGATTTTTTTCGTGATTTCGATGGTAAAGTTATTGGTTTGATGTCTAAGGTTTGATGGTTTGATCATCCCCTTAAAAAAGTGTCAACATAATTATTAAGAAGGACTCTGTATATTGCAATGGCAGCCGTTTGTGTAATGTAAATGTTAGTTATACAGGTGAAATTGATATCATTAGCATCCTTTTAAACTAAGACTACCCATCAAACTGAACAACTTTTACTATGGCAGCAAACCGATCGGAGCAAAAAAAAATCTGCTGTTGCATACATTTGAGTCGCGAACTCGCGCGTCGACATTGCATTTTAGTATGGAACAGTATATTTTATTTGGTCCGATCGGTTTGCTCCCATAGTAAAAGTTGTTCAGTTTGATGGGTAGACTCTTAGTTTAAAAGGATGCTAATGATATCAATTTCACCCTGTAGTACTTACTGTGTGCGACTTTACAGCACCTAAATGTAAATCAATACAAATAGACCAACCTTTATTTGACAACCTGTTGTCCAGTGGTAAGTTAGTTGTCCTAAAGAATCTATTGTCAATTTATTTAGCAAATGGTTTAATTTTTGCCCCTTAGGTATTGGCACATGAGTAAATACTTCACAGACACAAAACTCACGTTACGATTTCGATTTTGAGAAAAGTTTAGGTTTAAAAGAAAAGCTTTTTATAGCCCCTTTTTACCATTGTCCATCATCAACGCCATCTACAGGGTGCAATTGATATCATTAGCATCCTTTTAAACTAAGATTGTACCCATCAAACTGAACAACTTTTACTATGGGAGCAAACCAATACAAAAGCTTTTTTTACAATTGTCCATCATCAATGCCATCTACAGGGTGTAATTATTATCATTAGCATCCTTTTAAACAAAGAGCACCTAAGAGTCTACCCTTTAAACTGAACAACTTTTACTATGGATGCAAACCGAACCAGAGCAAAAAGAAAATCTGCTTGTCCATACTAAACTGCAATGCCTACTCGACTCAAATTTATGCAACAGCAGATTTTTTTTGCTCCGATCGGTTATTCAGTTTGATGGGTAGACTGTTAGTTTAAAAGGATGCTAATGATATCAATTTCACCCTGTATAGAGTCATTTGGAAATATTTTTTCATTTTATTTCTTTTCAGAAAATCTCATATTACAAGGTTTGTTTATGTGGGGTGTTTACTTATGTATTCTGATTATTACTTAACTTTGTAAAATTTTCCTACAGTTTGTACTGCCTAGAGAAAGTTATTGTCTTTCTTCTTTAAGCATTTTTTTTTATTTCTTAGATGACCCGTAAATATAGTAACCCAATTTTAATAAACTTTTATGTTTGTTTATAATAAAAGCCATAATAATAAAATAAAATAGTGGTGTCAAACATTATACTTGATTATACCCACCTATTTATTTGTTTTTTATTTATAGTTTTATTAGGGTTGAACCTCATCTGCCAGCACCGCATCGCCTTTTTCCCTCGCTTCATCCTTTTCTGTCACTCAGGAACGTAATTTGCTAGAGTAAATAATCGGCTGTGCTGCGGCGTGCGGTCGCGTTCCGTCTACCTTATTTGCTCTAGCAAATGACGTTCCTACGTGACAGGAAAGGATGGAGCGACGAAAAAATGCGATACCGTGCTGCCAGATGAGATTCAACCCTTAATCTGAATAAGACCTACGACGTAGGTCGTCAGCAGTGAAAGTGTTGCTAATTGGGTCAACCTTAGGGTCAGCGCACACCCAGCGTAGAACTGCTCGCGCATGCTCGAGCATGTTCTTTGCAGTCGCGCACACCTAGCGGCAAAATCCGCCGGCGGCAGCGGCGGAGCATGCTCGCGCGTGTTCGAACAGTCTCGCGGATGCTCCTGTGTTGCTACAGTTGACGTAGTGAATTTTGCGTTGTGTTTACAATATTTTATAGTAAAGACGTGCGATAACAACAATTTTAAAGTATGGTAGACTGGGATTTGGTAATTATTGGGTTACTAGCAAAGGAAGAGGAGCAAGAAGAGCACATCAATAAGATGAAAAGAGGCAAGAAAGATGTACTTATATTTGGGAAATACTACGCCCTGTGCTGTGTTACGGTTTAAAGTTCTAGGGACAGTTATTTTATGGCTAGGAACTATAAAATGGAATATGAACAATTTGAAAACCTACTAAATCTGCTTCGACCTTTCAGATTTTCTTTGTATTTTCAAAAAGAGTTCGATTATTATATAATATTATCTGTAGGTAGTAAATTGCCCTTTTCGGGCTAAAGTAGTTAAAAATTATGCTAGATTTAGTCCGAAACCGGCCGAGGCGGCAACACTTACGACGGATCGCAAGCATCGACACGGGCGTATGCTCGAACATGCTCGAGCATGCGCGAGCATCCGCGCGCATGCTCGCGACTGCTCCCGTCGCCGCGAGGAGCATACGCGAGCATACTCGAACAGACGCTGAAGGGATTTAATCACTTGCAAGCTATTTTCAACTTTATTTCAATGGAAATAGAGTTCATTATCAATTGAATCAATGAAACCTGCTAGCGCATGCTCGAACAGTTTTACGCTGGGTGTGCGCTGACCCTTACGTAGCATGTGCTGGGCGTGTGCTGCACCGCGACGCTCCCAGTGCGCACCCCGCACGCGCACTGCTGATCGTGGTGCACAGATTTTGTTCGCGTTGTTTGTTCTATACTATACAGTCAGTGAAAACAAATACAGACATTGCGTTCACTGGTTCTATACATAATCATTGAATGGTTGAACATTACTAAACGAGTGCCGAGTGTTACAAATAAAACCGGTCAAGTGCGAGTCGGGCTACTCGCGCACCGAGGGTTCCGTACCACACCACCACAGAACACAACATTATTAACTTAGAAAAAAAACTTTTTTTGTCCGGGACACTTAGACGGTTTTCAGTATTTGTTGTTATTCTGTAGAGTTTGCTCTATAATCACACTAAGTTTGACGCTTGTATGTATTACCGTTTTTACGATAGAGCGTGAAGAAAAAACGTTGATAAAAATTAGTTTCTTGTTGAGAAACCCCCTTAATTTTTAACTTTTTGACATTTTTATTATTTTTTAACAAATCAGCCGTAATAACGCATAATCTGAGAAAATGTCAACTCAAAAAAAAAAATTTTCAAATTTCAAAAACTATTTCTTGAATACACATACATAGGAAAGACCCACAAAACCGTTTCCACGGTTTGTCTGTGGGATCAAGAGTCTCAAATTCTCAATACAATATTTTATAATTTTTTTTATAAATTTTATAACATAAAACAAAACTTAGGGTGACTTAGGTACATAATACTAAATATCTATTTATTGAATGGAGTTGAGCAGATGAATTTTAAATAATCTACCGAACCTACGCTTATTTTCCTCAGTTCTTAAAGAGGGTGGCATTTCATTGTACAATGATGGTAACTTACGTTTTAGTAACCTTCCTCCAAAGTAATTGTTGACTCTTTCGGTTTGATATTTACCTTGTACTTGTGCTCTGGTGCCAATGCTATGATCAATATACGATCTATGCTCATGGTTGCTGTGGTTGTTATATGCTAGTAAATATTTATGCTTAAGGCCCACAGGAAGTACTTTGCATATTTTGAATAACATCCGGTAATTTTCTTTACATTTATTTTTAGTCTTTTTATCAACAATAAGTTTTAAGAATCTAATTTGGATTGATTCTATTTTGTCAATGTGTGTTTTGAATGTGAGGCCATAGCAATCAAGAGCATACCCAATTATTGATTCAACTAATGATACATATAAGCATTTTAATAAATCTTTTGGTACTTTGTATTGTAGCTGATAAAATTTACTTAACAATGTTCTTAATTTATTAATTAAATAATCGATATGTTTTGTCCAACCAAAATTTTCATCTATTTGCATTCCTAGATATGTTACTACTGGTGTCCTTTCAATTAGCTTACATTTACAGTTTATATTATTGTTGTGAAAACATTCAAAAGTATGGGTGATTAGATGGCAGGGTGAGTCCGGCATACAAGAATAAGGGGAGTGTATTATTAGTAATTTAGTTTTATCATTATTGAGTACAATGCCATTGTCGTGTGCCCACTTAACAACTCTATCAACATCCTCCTGCACGAGACCACTAACTTCGTCCATGTCACGCCCGGCTCGCAGAGCACATAGGTCGTCAGCAAACATATAAGATGAACAGTTGTTTATTACTCTGCATAGGCTGTTAACATGCATCAGGTAGCAGACTGGTCCACATCCTGAGCCCTGTGGTACCCCACAGCATACAGAAGTGGGTGGGTCACTACAGGTGTTATCTATTTTGACACGGAATGAACGTGCGGTGAGATAGTCTCTGAACCAATCGTTCAGCGGCCCTCCCACCCCACACTCATTCATGGCAGTGAGTAAAGTCTCATGCTGGAGGGTGTCGAAGGCTTTTTTGAAGTCAAAGAATACGGCAACCACAACTATCTAGCTATTATGGTTCAAAAGTTACAGCCCTAAATAGGTAGGACAGACGGACGGACGGACGGACGGACGGACGGACAACGTAGGCTTAGTAATAGAATAGGAACCCGTTTTCACCCTTTGGGTCTTCTTCTTGGTCGTAACCTCATGGCTGAGGGACGTGACCATCATGGGTCGCTTGTGCCACCACAGCTCTCCAGGCCGCTCGATCTTGAGCCCGGTGTATGCTGGCCTGTAGTGTTGTCTCGGTCATTTCTTTCACCACATCGGTTCCCCTTATCCTATCCCTTTGGGTACGGAACCCTAAAAAATTAGTCTGGGTGTCGCCTCTAGTAGGTACCTCAGTGTGTTCAACTAAGTTTTCCGATATTCTGAAGTATTTCAATATTGTATAATATTAGCAATTGAAACAACCGCGGGAGTAAACTATGCGTGGTTGTGCGGTTTGCGGAATACCCAAATAGTGGATTAAATTGTCGATACGTATGGGTTCTCTGTTTGAAGTTGTTTGATCGGATTTGTGGTCTTGTTCGGTAACAGACCATAGATTTCGGGGCTAATAACATAAATATTTTTATAGGTACCTATTTCCAGCTTCCTGACTTTTATAGAAAGGGAGTTCAAGCGAGATAGCGTTATACAGGGTGTAAGGAAAAGTATCATTAATCTTTATACCACATACTCTACCCATCAAACTAAACAACTTTTAGGTAGATATACTATGGGACTAAACCGATGATCGGAGCAAAAAAATAATCAGCTGTCCCATACTAAACTCCAACACCTACTCGACTCAAATACAGGGTGTAAGTTACAGCCCAGCAAATACTGAAACGGTGAACTCAGACCATCAAACTGGAGTGCGATTTTTGAAACTCATGCACTGAACTCAGCAGTTGAAAATGTCAGAAGTACTATGGAGACGTGTCAGACGCATAGAGATTTTGTGATCTGTGGTCAGACGTGTATCTTTCTACTGCTGATTTGCCTTTCAAAAATTATACTCAAGAAGTGCGATTTTTGAAAGTCAAATCGGTAGAAGAAAGATGGTTAACTCCAAAGCAATTATGACATTTTCAACTGCTGAACTCAGCGAATGAGATTCAAAAATCGCACTCCTGAACAACTTTCACTATGGAAACGTGAAAAAAAATCAGATGTTCCATACAAAACTGCAGTACCTTCCCGACTCAAATGTATGGGACAGCTGATTTTTTTTCACGTTTCCTGAGGTAGGCTCCATAGTGAAAGTTGTTCTGAATTCAGTGTTTCAGTATTTGCTAGGCTGTCACTTACACCCTGTATATGCAACAGTTGATTTCTTTTTTGCTTCGATCGGTTTGCTCCCGTAGTAAAAGTTGTTCAGTTTGATGGGTAGAGCATATGGTTTAAAGATGAATGATACTTTTCCTTACAACCTGTATATCACGCCGCCATACTACGGCCGCAGAATAATGTAAGTACCTAAGTATGGAGTTTTATACCTACATTAAAATCGTTATCAGTAAAATTTAACGACTCTCAACAAAATTCCCTCGTCAAAATGTTTTTTTCAATTAAAACTCAAATATTTTCGAAAGTTTTCCGAGACATCTCGCGGCGGAGGTCGGCCGTATCGTATCATTTTATGTGTCGTCTGTAACGGCCGTATAAACAAGGAGCCACTGGAGCACAAGCTTACGATCGTTTCGTAACATTACCTTTTATTTTACGTAGGTACCTATTTGCCTTAGTATGAGGATGCTTGTCTTTAGTACCACTTCTAACTTTAAACACGCTCTTCGAGTTCGTTTGTTGAATACGAACGGTTTATAACTTTCAGAGTTAGGTATCACCTTAAGACCCTTAAGTATAGGTACCCTGAACTTTTAAAAAGGCAAAGATAGCGTTATCTTTCATACATCTTCGTGATAAAACGTTTGTATGGCAAACATTTTTTTACGTAGTTAGGTAAGTACATGACAAATAGCAACGAAATTTTAAGGCTATTTTGAATAACAGAAACAGAGTCCACTTTCTTGAAAAGTCCATGAGGTCAGAATGTACTTCGAAAGTTCGAGCTCGCTTCGCTCGCTTTTTTATTTATTTAAGTACGATTCTGCTTTGAGACTGAGCTCTAGCTACAACCGATTGATTGTACTTATATTTTTTAACCGACTTCAAAAAAAGGAGTAGGTTCTCAGTTCGACCGTATACAACGTGTTAATGAATTAACGCAAAACTAGAAAGTAGTTTGTTTAGAATCGAGAGCAGAGTCGAATTATCATGGTTTCAATATAGGAATTTTTTTTTCAAAATATTAAATAATTTTTTTGCATAATTTTAATTTTTCTGAACCCGATGTCAACCCACCGCACGGGCACACTCACCCTACTTACTACCAAAAAAAGATTATAATAAAAATGTATCCATGAGTACGTTAGCGCTTTCTTTCAGTGCTGAAATGATAACAAATCATTTTGGCCTCAAAACTTATAAGGCGAATAACTTTAAATTTTACCTATAAAATAATTAAATTATGGTTTTAATCTAATTATTTTGTTATAAATCAGTTGGGGTGTATGAGGTTTTGCGCTAATTCATTAACACGTTGTATATATATTTTTTTAATGTGTGTTCGCGGATAACTTCGTCGTTTATGAACCGATTTTGATGATTCTTTTTTTGTTGGAAAGGAGATATCCCAAGGCTGGTCCCATGATAAGGAAACCAGGATCTGATGATGGATCCCAGAGAAATCGAGGGGAACCTTCGAAAATCGTAGTGCCGACTAGTGCCTTTGTTAATTTGAAACACTACTGTTAAATCGAACTAATGAATTCACCACTGAAAATTGTTAAATAAACAAAATTTTAACAAAAAATTAAAACCGCCTTCAAAAAAACTAAAAAGTTAAAAAATAATTAGAACTCTATTCGTTCGCTCCAGCTTTTTTACTATACTCTACCTACTCTACGATCTACAATCGAGTTATTATGTAACGAAATCAGCTATTTGTTTAATACGTGAATCGCCTTGATTTCGGCATGAGCTGGAAAAATCCGAGTTATAATCAAGTAAAATCTCGAGCTCGTTTCGCTCGCTCCTCTTCAATCTAAAGATAGTACTGTACTGATCTGATTGTATCAAAAGAACTGTATTTCTAAAATCTCCGGATCTATTGTTTTTGAAAGGTGGCAGCCCTATTGGTAATCAGAATTGGCCAGAAAACTAAATCGGAATCGGAAAATATTGTCGTCCTTATTTGGAATAAAGTAGTATAAATACTTCCCTTATGTTGTTGTTCAGTATCAGAGTACAATCACCCTTTAGTAATGCAAATGTCTACACACTCTGTATATGCGCGTACTATAAAATTTATGAATAAAAGCTGACGCTGCATAAAGTGGCAGTAGCGGGCGCCTTTTAAGTATCGCGCCGTGATTCAAGCGAACGACCAAAAATACTTCCTTGGAAAGAAATTGAAGCAGGCTGCAGGGCCGTCCGCGCCGCGGTGCGAAAATCTGTCTGCGCCCCCATTGGCAACAGAAAAAAAAATGGTCCATACTTTATTACTCGTATAATAAAACCGGTCAAGTGCTAGTCGGGTTCCTCGCGCACCGAGGGTTGCATACCAAACCACCAGACAACATAATTATTATCTACCTACCCTACAAAAAAGTTTTGTTTTCGAGACTTTAGCGCGAGACCGACTCACACTTGGCCGATTTTTATTACTATTTGTTGTTATACTGTGGAGTTTTCTCTACAAGGAAGGTGTTACAAAAATACAAATAAACATTAGACCATCAAACTGATTAACTTTCGCAACAATATTGGTGCCTATATTTTTTTTACATAAGTATATAATAAATTAATAAATAACGCTCACAGGCACATACATTGTAATGATCCCAAGTTAAGCACTATAGGCTTTTTAATATGGAAACCATACACCAACGGCACGAACATATTAACATCCATGACCGAACCGGGATTCGAACCCAGAACCTAGGTTTAGCAGTCCGGCGTGGTAACCATTACACCAACCGGGTCGTCGAGACATACCTACTTACAATACTTAAATGATTGTTAAATAATTTCCAAAACTAGCAGATTACGCATGGTATGTATACGTGTTAAAAAATACAAATAAACATTTAAGGGGGTGGTTTACACCATCAAACTGAACAACTGGGAACGATATCGAAATTTCGAAAAAAAATCTGTTGTTCCATACTAAGCTACAAATCTATTTTCGCGATTTAGATATTGGTCACATAGTGAAAGTTGTTCAGTTTGATGGTCTAAACAACCCCCTTTTACTTTTGTAACACTTTGCATAAGGGATATAAGGCGATCGGCTTGCGCCCCCTTAGTCACTGCGCCCGGGTGCCACGCACCCCTTGCACCTCGGGTAAAGACGGCCCTGGTTGAAGCTTGTGGGGTGGTAACCCTGGAAGTTCATTAACCTCCAAACAAAGATCGAGGAATTCCATTAGTCATTTTCATTCATAGCCGAATTTAGGCAATATAATACAATTTCGTGTGGTACACTTTGTAAAGGTTTGATCACATTAGTCTTGCATTTACTGGAATTGACAGATCATTAATGTGAGTTTCATTAATTGGGTAGAAACGTTGCTGAAACTTATACAGGGTGTGACAAAACATCCTAGTTATATTTAAAGGGTTACGGAGACAACGTCAATTTTTTTTTCATAAAATCTGTTGTCCCTTGTCTCATACATTTGCGTCGAGGAGCGAAGTTATTCAATTTTATGGTCCAAAACCCATGGACTTACCAACTACTGGACGTAGGGTCCGCGCTCAAAAGTGTCCGAGCCCAAAGACAAAATAAAACACAAAAAGAGAAACAATTACGCGCCAGTCTTTGTTTGATTGGCGGACTACGCGCACGTCTGCATCATCTGCATGCCGTGCTGCTGTGCTGTAAGAATTTGCAATAAGCTACCCAAGCAAACTAAAATTAAAATGTCATCAGTTTCAGTGTTTTAAGTTAGATTAAATTACTAACACGTACCTACTTTCGTTTATGTAGGTTAGTCTGGGACACTTTATTCGAGAAGTTTGTATTAGACCCGGGGCGTCCTTAACTTAGTAAGTCAATGTCTGAACCACCCCTTTTAATATCACTAGGGTGTTTTGTTACAGTTATTTAAAAATATTTCCGTACTACATACAACAGGATGATTACGACGACAACTGGAGTAAAAATTAAAAGTCCTTCCTCCGACTTCATAATTAATTAGGTTTGCACGGAACCCTGAGGGCACGAGTCCGACTCGTACTTGGCCGTTTTTTTAATATAAAACAAAATAAAATGATTTGAAAGATAGCCCAAATAAGTAAACCGCAGAGAGTCAACAAGCTTATTACCTAAATAAAAGGGCCTTTGAAATTAATCGAACTGCCGTTTAACATTTTAATTCCCCTGAATGCCGAAGTTTGCGGCGAATCGGCTGCCTGCTATAATGCGGAAATAGGTCCGCGATGGCCTGCAACTTTCATAATCATAACCAACTTTAAATAACCCTTTAAATAAAGGTAAAATGTATATTTCTATTCCTTCTATTCTGATTATTGCCAGACCTCGAAATAGAATATACAGTTAAGTAGGTACGCTTTGTTTTGTTCTAAAATCGCAGACCTCGTATATCAGGCTTACCTCGTTTTTGGTCTACCGTTTAATATTTAAAAATTAACCATTACTTTATCTTAAATTAAAATACAGGGTGTAACAAAACACCCTAGTAATACTTAAAGGGGTGCTTCAGACCATCAAACTGAACAACTTTCACTATGGAGCCAAAATCGAAATCGCGAAAAAAAAATCCGCTCTTTCATACAAAACCGTCTCGACTCAAATGTATGTGACGACAGATTTTTTTATTTTTTCTCTACGTGGCTCCATAGTGAAAGTTGTTCAAATTGATGGTCTGAAGCACCCCCTTGAGTATTAATTGGGTGTTTTGTTACACCATGTATACAGGGTCCTTCTTAATATGCTGAGACTTTTTTAAGACGATGAACTCAACTTTCTCTACGGCACCAACATGGAAAATCGCGAATAGAAAATCATTTGTTCCATACAAATGTAACAAATGTTGATATCGATAGTCCGATTCGATCGATGAAAATAATCGATTACCAACGTAATCGATTATTTTCATTGCTAGCAACACTCTATTCCCCTTCTTTTAAATCGATCCGTAGAAGTCAGTTAAAACGTAGTGATTATATTCTCTTTGGAAGTCAGTCACTCATTCATTCAGTGGGAGTGTGAATATTGTGAATTTGTAAAATATATCTACGTTGATACCGAAGTGCTGAGTTTTTCTTCATCATCGATACACAAAACTGCAAACCTACTCGAGCCAAATGTATGGGACAGCTGATTTTTTTTTCAATATTTCGATGTTGGTCCCATAGAGAAATTTGTTCAGTTTGATGGTCTGATCATCCCCTTTAAAAAGTGTCAGCATATTAAGAAGGACCCTATATGATGACTTGCATATTTAATAAATTACAGATTTGTCAACAAATAATAAAATTAAAAATAAAATTAAAAATTAAGGGGGGTCCTCATACAAGAAACTAATTTTTATTTTCGTTTTTTCTTCTAGCTCTATCGTAAAAACGGTAATACATGCAAACGTGAAAGTCGGTGTAATTATAGAGCAACTTCTACAGTATAACAACAAATATTAAAAACTGGCCAAGTGTGAGTCGATCTCATGCTAAAGGTCCCGGAGAATAACAAATTTGTTTTGTATATGTTGTGTGGTGGGGTGGTACGGAATACTCGGTGCGCGAGTAGCCAGACACACACTTGACCGGTTTTTACACTGGTATCACCTTTGTTCACATTTTGTCGCCCTAGTTCCTGAATCAATTCAGGAACTAGAGCGACAAAATGTAAAACAAGTCAAGTCCAAACTAGAGGGTGTTTTGTTACACCCCGTATACCTACATTCTAAGCTTTTTAGCTTTCGACGGGAGCTTTGACCGACAAATTCGATTTCGAATAGTTTCCTAATTTTAGCGCAAAATACGAAGCTCACCAAACATATTGCATATTGAATCTAACAATGCAAAGTTTAAATCGAATTTAGGTTAAGGTGACCACATATTCTGTGTTCTAAGGATGCCATTATTGATATTTTATTTAGAAGGTAGGTAGGTACTTAGAGTCTACTATGGTAATTGCGTCTATGGGGAAATAATAGTATTTTTTAATTACCTAACAATTAAAGACCTTGAAAAGAACAAGAATGTCACATTATAGTCATTATTGGTTTTCAATTTATCGGGACATTGCTGATAAATTTTTTTTGCGTTTCTTTCCCAATAACGGGACCCTATTCATAAGCCTACGCAGTCCGTCCGTCCGTCTGTCTGTCTGTTCTACCTATAAAGAGCTGTATCTTTTGAACTATAGTTTTTGCTCTAACTTAGATCTATAGATCTTGATTCAGTAGTTCTTTTCCTTATTATTATTATATTAACCAACACGTTCTAGAACACTAAACATGCTGTATAAATAAGTAGAGTATCTTTATGTTAATTTGGTTATAAAAATCACAGACGCAAAATTATCCTAGTTGAACTTTTTTTAAAAGATAAACTACGTAGGTATCATACACAAAATTACACGTTTTAAAAAAAGGACTTAATAGATTGAGATACACTTACTTAATATAAATTTTCGACAAGAATTAATTTTGGATACCTACTATGCTCTACAATGACAAAAAAAAACCATTGTAATTTCATATTTTTTCTCCTAAAATACGAATACATTCCCTAAAATATCCTTCAAGCGGCTATGAACCTAGTCTCCCTAAACAGGAGGCTAACATCGGTATTAATTAATTAAATCCATACTTATACATATTTGTGTAGGTATCAGACAATAGGCTGCCATACAGAGCGGTCTGAATATGATAGGTATTATTATATCTATTGTTCTATGATATAATGTTCAATTTTGGTCCGTATTTGGCCCGCATGTTAGTTATAGGAAGGCCGAAGATTTTGTTCCACCTTTGATCATACATACGGAATAAACCTGATTCGGAATTCAGTGTTGTCAACTATGGTTACTAATAAAAAAAAAATAACAAAAAAAACCGACTTCAGAAGTAAAAAAGTACAAAATAATATTTCAGCCTTTTAATTAAATAATATAATATATAATTAATAATATTAAAAATAATATTTCAACCTTTTTTAATTTTACGTTCGAATCTATAAGAAAATGAATTTGTTTTGTCGAAGTCGCTGTCAAGCCGGTAGGTAGGTACGATTCGCGACTGGGCTTTCTGTAATTTTTTGGCTTGGCTTGACACCGACTCCAACAAAACAAATTCATTTTCTTATAGATTCGAACGTAAAATTCATAGGCTGAAATATTATTTTGTACTTTTTTACTTCTGAAGTCGGTTTTTTTTTGTAATTTATTTTTATTTTATAATTTTTATTGATTAAATATGTTATTTCGACTCAGATATCAGTTATACACGCAAAGGGTACATTGAAAAGAAGCAAATGGTTCAATCGCAGACGATTTGCTGTCCACTTTTGAGGAGTTATATCATGTAGCTCCGAAGTGCGTCATCAGATCATCATAATAATAAAATGGGACCACCTCGGGAGTATACCCTTTCAAACAAATAAAGAATTTTTAAAATTGGTTCACAATTGACGAAAATATCGGTGAACATACATAAAAAAAAATACTCCTCCTTTTTTTGAAGTCGGTTAAAAATACCAGAGTGCTGTTTAGAAAAAAATAATTTTTATCAAAATCGGACTACTCTGTAAAAAGTTATGCGTGATCATGATCATACATAAAAAAAAAAAAAAACTACACGCGTCGACTTGAGAACCTCCTCCGTTTTTTGTAAAAATGCCTAAAATAAAATGTATGAAATGCCAAATAAAATGATAATTGTATTTTTAGGTATTTATTAAAACGAAACAAACAATTTCTATACATAATAATTACTATCATGTTATGAGGTCATGACGTTACGATGATGATTTGTAAATTGTATCATTGTAATAGAGTGTACATTGGAACGAAAACGTTCACGCAATTGCGAAGTTCGAATTTCCTGCTAGAGACCCAGGTTTATTCCGTAGTATGTGGCGGACCTAAAACTTCATTCGCGTGGATGCCGGAAAACTTTATCATCCCGTTGCAACCCATTAGGGGTTTATTTTCGACAAATCCCCCCCGAATCCTCCATAGAATATGCGTGTTCCTGCGTCGTTTTTGTCGTAAAGAAGAATCGCGCCCGCGCCTCCAGACCCTCTAGCATGCGATTTCTCTACTTGGGCGCGACTCGGCTTTTTGCCATACTACAAGTAGCGGCAAGCGCGGCTTTCGCTCTCCAAAAAGCGCGGGAACATGTTATTTTGTATGCAGCGTAGAGAAATCATTCTAGACGTGCAGACCTTCAGCATGATTTCTCTACTTGGGTGCGACTCAGCTTTTTGCCATACTACAAGTCGCGGCAAGCGCGGCTTACGCTCTCCGAAAAGCGCGGGAACAGGTTATTTTTTATGCAGTGAAGGCGCGTCGCGCGCGTGTAAAGAAATTATACTAGACGTGCTTGAAGAGTATCGGCAAGACCTGGATGCGACTGGCACAGGAGGGACCGAGTAGGATGGCAAATTAGGGAGGAGGCTTATGCCCTGCAGTGGGTGGTTGGGTGGGTGGATGGTGGTGGGGTGTGGGGGGCGGTGATACCTAGGGGCTGAAAATGATGATGATGGTGATCCTGCCTCGATCGAACGTTGCGGCACTATAAGGTACCAAAGAATAGTACTGTTTTACTTTAGCTAAAGTAGGTAGTTGTGACAACTACTTAGTTCCCAGGCGGAGTGGTGGAGAGCACTTTAGAGTTTTAACGGTTCTTTCCCTACAGTAGGTAGGTATAGGTATCTTGTTTAAGGTATCGTACTTGCGACTGAACTTAGAAATATTCTTGTGGTCTTAAGAGAGCTATTACAAGCGCAGTGGCGCCCTCGTCACAATAATAAAGATTTCTCAATAAAGAAAGCCTAAATTAAAAAAGTGCCCACTAGATAAACTACAAAAGCTTGGAGCCATTGTTCTACAATACTTTTATAATAGGTTCTTAACATTCCACTTTAAGATAATTTCGAATAAAAACAAAAGCGGCCGTTTTTTTTCTTTTTTCAAAATTTGGATGTTTAAAAACCTTTAAAAAACCTATAAAAATATTCTATGAAAATAGATTGGAGGCTTTTGTAGTTTATCTGTTGGGCACTTTTTTGATTTAGGCTTTCTTTATTGAGAAATCTTTTTTTATTGTGATGAGGGCGCCAATGAGCTTGTAATAGCTTAATGTGTAACTACCCAATTCAATTGGCATCAAATCGACATATTAATATTTATTAATTAATTTAGATTTTCTTTAAAATACCATAATGAAACCTTTGTTCAAAGGAAAGCCTAAATATTTGAAAATTACTTATGTATTATGTGCATCTACTTTATAAAGTCACTTTTCCTTTCGACACACACCATTGTGTAGACAAAATTAAGATCTAAAAATTCTATGAAGTAAATTTTTTTAAGACCATATTTAATTAGATAATTAATGAGTTAATATGCTATCCGTGTGGCGAAATACTGGGCTGGAATGATTTATGACATGCCATCGACTCGATACAAGAAGAGAAGAATGAGTTAAAAAATTAGATAATTTTAAAATTTTGTGCGAACTGCGAATCCTTATGATTTTCGAATTTGATTTCCTTGGATTAGAAGGCACCACAGTGACATAATGAAGGACAAGCTAGTCAAAAATAGGTATACCTACTAAAATGATGTAGTTTAGTAGAGGCGAGGACGTCTGTTAACCCTAAACACTCTGTATAATTCCTCACTGAACGGTCCTAAAAAGTATGTTTCGAACAAGGTCAAATGTAACAGCTAATCAACCTCTCATAAAGACGTGGTGAATTTAAAAAAAAGCTGTTCGTAACCAGTGAAAACCTTTCCCACGTGTGCTCATTTCTGATCTAAAAATAGACGGAATAGAGTCGTAATGCGCCACTTCTTTTTGCCGGGCACGGCACGGTGTCGCCATCATTTGCAATCTCACAACATTTCACTAAATTACAGCCTTGTCTAGTCGCAGAGCTAAATTCACGTTATTTTTTCCGCATCTCATTGGTTCAAAGAGTGCAGGTTAGTTTATATTTTTGTAGCAGCCCTGTTATTTTGGGCTTTTATATCCTACGCAAGATAGCGAGCGCTATTTGATGTTAAATTTGTCTTTGTGGACTTTAAAAGTTGTTTTCTATTGAATGTTGGAAGGGAACGACCTACTATTAGAGTCTAGGTCGTACCCTGACGACTTCGTCGAGTGTCGACCGCATATCGGAAGGCTATAGCATAGGCTATAGCATAGGCTATAGTGGCCTACAACAAGGTGGACCGACGACCTGGTGAAGGCGGCGGGAACCCGTTGCCGTTGGATGAGGGCAGCGCAGGACCGGTCGTTGTGGCGATCCTTGGGGGAGGCCGATGTCCAGCAGTGGACGTCCATCGGCTAAGATGATGATGATGATGAAGATTAGATAGATATCTGCAATAGATATCACGGTATACATGACCTCCAATGAACGGCACCAACCACCAAGCAACCACATACTTTACTATAAATAACCCACCCATTGCAAACAAAGAGCACTTTGTAAAACGTTACTTTAAAACTGAACCCATAGGTAACTATTTACTTAACACAGAAACTCCTCTAAAGATTTTAAGACAGGCCACATCTGCACGCGGTCGAGAGAAATTAAGCTCTTGTCACTTGTCTGTACACAAAATGATGCTTTTTGCACTTACCCTAAGATACATTTTGTAAATAAAAGATGGTCTACGCTTGTTGTGAACAAGCTACTTTCGGTCTGGAGAGCGATTTTTGAAAAGTTATACTTTCAAAATCATGATCGAATAACCATAATCTCCATAGTAATTTTGACATTTTCTATTGCTGAGTGAATAGAACGTGTGGCTTTCAAAAATAGCTTTACTGGTTTCAAGACGGATGCAGACTACAATTTTACGTAGCAATATGCTACGAGCTGCGTATCTCGTTGATAATTAAATATACCTACATATTACCCTTATTACGAGTACTTGTTTGTTTATTCCAATTTGACGCTTTATTCATTCAAGTAATAACTTGGCAATAACCATAAAATTTTATTTTCACATGGTGAAAATCGGTTCAGTCATTTGAAAGTCGATGCTCGACCAAAAAGAACTAACTAGTTTAGCAAACTAACAATTCTTTTTTCTGGTTCTGTCGCAGAAGTCCCTATATCAAAAACTGTACTTAAGTGTTAAAATTCTAATTTATGTACGTATGTGAAATGTGAAATACATTATAGCTGTTGGTGTTTATTAATAAATAATAAAATAGACTGTAATATTTTAGTAACAAAAAAGAATATCAATCAATCAATCAATCAATTATACTTTATTTCACACCAAAAAGAAAAAACATAGTATACAGAGAGCAAACAACAAAAAAGAATATATATGCAATGTTCTTGCAAAAAACATTGTCATATAACGACACATCGTCTGTTTATAGCAGAGTTTATAGATCATCTTGACTATTATAAAACAGTAAATTTGAAAAAAGAATTTAGTTTGTTTGTTTGTTTGGGTGTTTGTTTGTTCGAGTATCACGCAAAAACTACTGAACCGATTTTGATGAAACTTTTTTTGTTTGGTAGCGTAACATCTGACTTAAAATCTGGTATATAATTTATGCGGACGAAGTCGCGGGTAAAAGCTCGTTAAGTAATAAAGTTGTAATATAAGCTAGTTTATTATTACAATCTTGTCACACTAGCAGTATAACGGTATGTCTTGACGTTATTATAACCCTGTAAATCTTCGCTCATAACCTTAGGTTGAATATGTTTGATGTGGTCTTCCACATGTCATAAAAAGTTATGGTTTAACCTAAACAAGATAATATAATAATATAGCTGATAATATGTCCGAGACGATGACCGCAATAAAGAAATATTACCAGGCTTGATTAATAAAATTTTTGGTAGATGAGCTATTTTTGATGCTCTATAAAAGTGATGTGATAATAAATATGTCTATTTATAGGGTACTATTATAAAATAAAGTTGTAAAATTGATGTCATCATCATCATCAGCCTACATACGTCCCACTGCAGGGCACAGGCCTACCCCCAAGGAGAGTCTACCACGAGTGCATAATTTAGATTGGTAGACTTCACATACACATCAGAATTTCTTCTTCAGTGTATGCAGGTTTCCTAACTATATTTTCCTTGACCGTTTGAGAGCATGGCATGTGCGAGTGGATTCGAACCCAAAACCTCATGTTTGAAAGGCTGCGCCTCTCCGCATCGCACCACCGCACCAAACTATGCCAGCGCGATGTCTTAATCTGTAAACGACTATAATTTCTCACTGAAAATTAATAAAACAGTGTAGTTAGTCTAGCACAGATGTCACTAATAGGCAGGTTATATCGATAAATCTGTTCTTATAGCCCTCTTGATAACTTTATTACATTCAAAGCAATTATTAATGTTCCTTGCTAGGCTGTTAAGATATGCATGCGGCAGCCAAAGAGAATATAATCACCACGTTTTGCGGCAGCTTTGGATTTCTTTGTTTGTAGATAAAATAAGATAAATAAAGGAGACAATTTTTTGTAGGCCCACCAAACGGTAACGTTTATTGATGGTATTAAACTCTAAATACATGATTTAATTTATTATAGTAATCAGACGATAGATTTGGTAAAAATGCAAACGGAATTGCGAAATAAATATAAAAAATGCACCGTTTTGATTTTTTTTTGCTAAGATTCTTTTTTTCCGGTTAAAACGGCACATGTAAAGCAATGCGTGTATAGGAACGTCTTAGATGTTAACACGAAAATAAAAATAAAAACCCAACATATTTTACCAAGACACGATGTGTGCTAACGGCGATTACGCGACACTCTGTTTAGATGAAGTATAGCTAATGTTACCACTATAATCTAGAGATTATGAGAAACAAATCGACATAATTAAGCATCGCCATACAAAGTGGAAACGCTTTCAGCCACAGATCCACAGAAGAGAGATCATAAAATTTTTATTTTTTGGGCTACAACTTTTTACATGGCGTAAATTTTTAAACGATTGTCCATGACACGAACAAGACAAAATCTCTGCGAACAAGCCGACATGCAATGACAGCTGTCAACTAACTTTTTTTCTCTTCCGTTTTCTTTCGTCAACCGATCTAGTTTTGTTTTGATAAAAAGTTATAATAAACCAGTGTTTCTACAGTCCACTCATCGTTTCACTTACCAACGTCCTCAACAACGATTTATACTGCAACCTTATAAAGGTTGCAGTATTTTAGATTACGGACATTTAAAAAAAACATGATAATCTGAGTAGTTTTGACCGGTTCCGAAACAATAGACTTTAAAGCTACGGTACTCCAATAAATATAAGATCGGTTTCCCATCTGCAGTTAGACTTCTTTCGGTTCAAAAGGCCCGAGGATTTAATTCCTAATACCTTTCTCCCAAATTTCCGTTTTAAAACTTTTTTTGGACAAAGTATTTCAAATTGGAATCTGACCTTTAAAAGTTTTCTCTACCTTTACCGGGATATAAATTAGGCGATTCAAGCTGAAATTCCGTTCCATTCGACTGACTTTAGCTTTAAAGCGGTTAAAAATCAGGATCTCGGAATCCTGAAATTATAGAAAATCCCTTGAATTAACTGAACCGCACAAAGCTTTGAATGAAGAGGCCTGATTATAAAGTAAGTTAGCCCATACGGAAGAGAGATAGCGCCTCAATGGCGGTTCGATTCCAGGCCTGTACCACTAAGTTCTTCGGAAATTATGTACGGTTGTATTTATCATTTACTAGCTCAGCGGTGAAGGAAAAACATCGTGAGGAAACCTGCATTCCCGAGAATGAAAAGAAAATACTGTAAGTTCGGAGATATGCGTAAAATATGGATGAGCTTGGGGCGAACACAAAAGATCAGCGATGGTCGCAGTGTTACACAACGACCCTTGGTTGCAATAGC
The DNA here is from genome assembly GCA_922987775.1 of Agonopterix subpropinquella. Classification (NCBI taxonomy): domain Eukaryota; kingdom Metazoa; phylum Arthropoda; class Insecta; order Lepidoptera; family Depressariidae; genus Agonopterix; species Agonopterix subpropinquella. The sequence goes on along the minus strand of OV277713.1, from coordinate 9,656,125 downwards.
TCAACCACCAATAATAATAAGTAAGTTAAAGTCTGTAGAATATCATCATATCAGCAGATTGATGTCCAACGCTGGAGGTCTCCTCCATGGGTCGCCACATTGACCGGTCCTGCGCTGCCATCATCAACGGGTTCCTGCCGCCTTCACCAGGTCGTCGGTCTTCGAGATCTCTCGTAAGATGGTTATGTAACTAACTATTATTTATGCCAGGTTGTGACTTGAAAATGCCACAATTTGAAGTTGTCCATCGATTAGTACTGGGCCCGTGTGGGGGCTTGGTTGTAATGAAGTACAAAAATAACCGAGAACGGGGAAGCTCTAAAGTCTACAGGGTGTTAGGGTAAATAAGAGAAATCTCACCCAATTTATTGAATAAATTAATATATTTGTATTTGTATCTCAAAAAAAACTTCAACTTTTCATACAAACGAAACGTTCGATCAGCTCATTTCATTTAGTATGGAAAGTTAAAAATGTTGCTAATTTCAGTTTGACAGGGAAAGATGTTCAGTATCGTGGTCACAATCACCCCCTAAAAGTACTAATGCAACTGCATAGACTGTGTACCCTAATACCCTTCATAAAGCTATCTATGTGATAACTGATAAGTATTATTTTACACTAGGTGTTGCCCGCGACTCTGTCTGCGTGGACCTTTAAAAAGTATTCTATTATTCTATCTGCGTGCCAAACATCCAAATCCGTTCAGCCCTTTATGCGCGATTGAGTGACAAACATCCAAATATCTAAACATCCAAAGAACCAAAGATTGACATTTATAATATTAGTATGACTAAAAAAAATCCTTGTTAGTTAGTGACTGTTTAAAATTGTAATCCTAAATCTGAATAAATCTAAACTATTATAAAATTGTAACAGAAGTGTGTCTGTCTGTTCAATGTACATTGAAGATATTTACAAAAAAAAGATTACGACATGGTTTTTACCTGTCCCTGATTCCAAATCACCAATTTTTGGATTTTTTGTCTGTCTGTTTGTTTGTTTGTATGTTTGTTTGTTTGTTTGGGTGTTTGTTTGTTCGAGTATCACGCAAAAACTACTGAACCGATTTTGATGAAACTTTTTTTGTTTGATAGCTTATCATCTGACTTAAAATCTGGTATATAATTTATGCGGACGAAGTCGCGGGTAAAAGCTCGTAAAAAATAAAAACTTTGAGTTTAAGTTGAGTTTGAGTCTTCGCCAATACCGTACCTATAATGCCTTCGACTCAACTGAAGGAGAGTGTTAGAAAAATATTTTTCAATATTTCTGTACCCTTTAAAGACGGCAATTTTTTTCTTTCTACCTCACACAAAGACAATAACGTAAATTAGCCCAGTCATTTTACGGTTTGAGCCGGGACTAATTAATAATTGTTTTTTTTTTTGCTAGAATATTGAAGACCCAATTTGAGCTCAAAATGTAAAAAAAATTTAAAAAAATCACGTCAGCAACAGTTCCAATTTTAAAATTTAGATATTATCTCGTTCTAAAAATTGTGATGATAAATTTTTTTTGGCACATATTTAAGGCTTTACCATTATACATACTTACTTCAAACATGGTGTAAATATTTTTGTCTACTTAGAAGGTTTTGAAAAATACATTCGCATTTTCTAATAAATACCTCATTTTTAAAATTTTATTGCCTATTTTATTGCTTAAAAATAATGTATATTGTTAAATCTAATTCAAATGAGCGCATTGGTATTAATATTATTAATTTAAAAGCCTTCTGGGACACACAATTTTGATTTCTATGTTGCGTAGCAATTTTTTTTTAATTTGGTTTAGGATTGTATTTTTGTCACTAAATGGTGCCGGTTACAGTTTAAAAGTCCAATTAGTAATTACTCCCTACTCCGCCTAACAAAACTCCGTAAAATGACTGGCCTAAATTTTAATAATTCGACACAAGACACAACTACATCCAAAACATTTTTATTTTAAAAATCTGTTTAGTACACAAAGTTATAAGAATAAAAAAGAATTTTTCAAGTTGTTCCTTTTCAAAGGACTTTTGTTTATGACAAGACTCAAGCCGGTGTGGGATCTTATAGTAGAATCAGAATAGTAAGAAATCTACAATGTTTGGTTTATCACGTCGTCTCGTATTAAAACTATTTTCAATAATTATGAGACCGTTCGTGTGTGGGAGCGTTCATATAACCAGGATTTAAAATAAAAGCGGTCAAGTGCGAGTCGGACTACTCGCGCACCGAGGGTTCCGTACCACACAACCACAGAACACAACATTAATAACTTAGAAAAATAACTTTTTTGTCCGGGACCTTTAGCGCAAGACCGACTCACACTTGACCGGTTTTTAGTATTTGTTGTTATTCTGTAGAGCTTGTTCTATAATCATACTAAGTTTGACGCTTGTATGTATTACCGTTTTTACGATAGAGCGTGAAGAAAAAACGTTGATAAAAACTAGTTTCTTGTTGAGAATCCCCCTTAATTTTTAACTTTTTGACATTTTTATTATTTGTTAACAAATCCGCCGTAATAACGCATAATCTGTGAAAATTTCAACTATCTAGCTATTACGGTTCAAAAGTTACAGCCCTAAATAGGTAGGACAGAAGGACGGACAGACGGACGGACAACGTAGGCTTAGTAATAGGGTCCCGTTTTCACCCTTTGGGTACGGAATCCTAAAAACACGGTGATGAGCATAATATTTGCATATGTCGCGCAATCATCATTCATCATTGAGCAAGTATGTGCATCTAGATGTGCATCAGTCCACCACGCGTGCCCAATGCGGATTTGTATACTTCATATACGCATAAGAATATCTTCTTCAGTGTATGCAGGTTTCCTCACGATCGATGTTTTCCTTGACCGTTTGAGAGCAGTCAGTATTACCTTCTAAAAATTTATCGTCTATGGTATTAACACAAAAAAAATTTCACAATGTCAGAATTTTACATTCGATTTTGCTGTTTCTGTTTCCAGCATAGAGTTAGAAAGAGAAAGAAGGTGATTATTATTTTTAAAATTACTTACCTATGATTCTCTCGCGACCACTTTTGCCTTTTAGTTTTAGTACGCAAAAAAAAAGAAATTAGTTTCTTAAAATGATATCTTGTATCCGTATACAATAATTTTTTTAAATAAAATGTTTTATATTTTATTTTTTTAAATTTATAATTAATGGACTCTTGCTTGTGCGTTAGCACTGCATTTCAGCCAGTGTCAAGTAATTTATGGCAGTATCTATCCCAATCTCAGGGACTGTTTTTGATCAAGAACAAGAAGAGATTGAGGATTCCGGAGCCTCGTGCAGGCAAAAACGCGACGCGCGAAAACCACGCGAGACAAGTGCTCGCGTCAGAACCTGCAACGTGACTCCAAATGAAACTTGACAAACGGAATTACAGCAAACATGTCAAACGGTGTGTTTCCTTGAAGTGTTCCTACTGTTCTGTTTCAACAGCGCAGCTGTGATGCGGAGGCGTCTACCTCAAGCCATTGTCTTACCTTCTACCCAGTTTATCATTAATTATTCTGCTTTTAGAGATTAAAAGGTAATTAGTTTGAGATGAGGCCTCTATTATGGTTAGTTTTCATATCTACATCTTATTTATCAAGGTTTTTATAACTGGTTTAGAAAATGTTCCAAATAACCAATGTACTATATCATAGTGTATATCATAGTGTATAGTGGTGAAGCTCAGCGGTCGCGGCAGGCCAATCGTGCGGGGCGTGCGGGGGCCGCGAGGAGTGCGTCCCGGCCCACGCTGCCTGCGCGCGTACCTTAAAAGCGAAATGAGTTAGGGTACGCCCGTTCCCCACCGTACCCCGCACGCGGCGCGGCCGCTGAGCCTCATCATTATTATTTTATTTACACTATAGTATAATACAGTTCTCAACACACTTGCTCGTAAAGTGGCTCTTATTGCACTGCTTTTAGGTACTTTATGCAGCTTAAAGAATACGCGTGCGATAATGTTTACATAATCGCAATAGTGTGGTTTGTTGAAAAGCGTCGTATGAAATGCGTGAGTGTTGGTCATTACAGCCTCGGCTAGTGTATGCAGCACTCGCCTGCGGCTCATGCTGCAATCCCGATTCGGCTGTAATTACCAACTTTGCTCACTTGTAATAAATCATCATCATAGGCCTTTACATCTGTTGCAGATGATTTAATCAGTGTCTTTGGAGAAGCACTTTTTCTCATGGCTGTACAGTCCTATACGAGAGCCGCATACACGTCCACAGCCTCTACAATAGAACTGTACGCCGGTGGATGACGAAGGGATTGTGGCAGCATTATGCCTTTTGTCACGTTTCTCTGCCAGGTGTGCGAACCAGGCTTCGTCATGAGTAGTCCGACCCTCTCTTGTTTTCCCTCTCCAGCCTCCTCTATTTTCCGCGTGCTCTTCCCAATTTGTGGGGCTGATTCCGAAAGCGGTCAGGTCTCTCTTGACGCAGTCCTTAAATCGCAGCATGGGTCTTCCGACTGGCCTCTTCTTATCTGCGACCTCACCAAGAAGGATGCGCCTTGGCAAACGAGAGTCATCCATACGTAATAAATACGCGTGCTCTAAAGATACGAGGTGATTTTTTTGCATTTCCGTTAAGTCTTTTACTGGCTCAGGGATTATTAAATCTTTATATTGCAGCGAACAAATATGCGATTTAATGTTTCTAATTTCTGCAGTATTTCATAGAAAATAATTCCTTCTAGAATATCGATTCATCACGGTACTCGTTCCGGGTCCGAGCCGAGTCCGAGCCGAGCGTCGCGACGCGACGCGTCGGTGGCCCCGGCTCGGTTGTAGATGTTAGTTGACCGTGCTACGGCCTACGCTCGGCTCGGACTCAGCTCGGACCCAGCACGGTGTAGCGTGAGTCTTCCTTTTTATTTTCCACTCTGAACATAGTCATTGTTTGAAAAAACAAATAAAAATTCTCGCAAAAAAATAACGTTAATCTAGGAATAATAATGTAGCGGTTAACTACGCCGTAGCGTTAGTGCTACGACGATAATGGCTACGACGTAGCAGATAGGCAGTTAACCAGACGGCCAGAGTAGGTCCCAGGAGGTAAATTATTGAAATAATACAACACATACTTACATAAACTCAAGACCATAATCCTATTTGGGGTGGGCAGAAAATTTACATAGCAGGTTGTTCTTTTTTAGGGTCCCGTATCCAATTGATGCCAAATCGGGACCCTATTACCATACTTTGAACACTTAAATATCATTTCATACAAATAGGAAGACAAGAGGTAAACATGTGCGATACTGAGTGAGTGCGAGCGAGACAGGATTACACCAATATTTTCAGCCACGCTGTCTACCAAGCGGGGGTGAGGTTAAAATTGGTGGGGGGCAGGGAGTGTCCGTACTGTATATAGTACTAGATACTCTTTCTTATACTGTGCTATATTAGGTAAGTACTAAGCCTACGCTATCCGTCCGTCCTAAAGGGACGCCGAAGGTATCATTTGAATCATTATAGGTGGAGACAAGTTAAAATTTTCACATGTGTGTATGTATTTTGGAATAACTAAAATGTAATCAAAATAAACAAAAAGTTAAAGATTAAGGGGGTCTCAATATTAACCATAATTTACATAATATGTTAAATGTTACTGATAAGGTGACATTTCTTGGAATAGAATTGGACAAAGACCTTCACCTTGCTCATATTGAAAAGGTCTGCAGTAAAATTAATCGTTTTGCGTATGTTCATAGTAAAAGTTGTTCAGTTTGATGGTTTGAAGCACCCCTTTACACTTACTTGTCTCATTTAATTTTACACCCTGTATAAGCAACAGAAAACGTATCATACATTTATTAAACTAAACTGCAGGTTAATATTGGATTCCCATTAATGAAAATAATTCAGAAAATTTTATAAAAGCATTTCCCTCTTTACGTCGACAAAAAGCTGCATTTCCATTGGTTTCCCATAAATTTTCCACTTAATTTGCTCCCGAGTCAATAAAGGCATTCGAAGCTGCCCTATATAATCCTTATAAAATAGTCTGTCAGTAATAGGAATCCGGGACATTTCTAAGGATCACGGGAGATTTAGACGACACATCTTTTGGATTTAAGTCCCTTGAACGAATCTTTGGTTAAGACGTTGCAAGATTTAATACGTTTTCCTTGAATGCGATAAGGAAAAGTACTTAAAGCTTTATAAATGAATCTATCAACAACGGGAGTCTGTTGAGGTGGATTAAGTCTTATTTAAACAACAGAAGTCATCTGGTTGCTCTTAGAGGCTTTAATTCTTCACCATCTCTTGTTACATCTGACGTACCCCAGGGCTCTCACCTCGGCCCACTGTTTTTTATCGTTTTCATTAATGACCTTGTAGATCGCATTTTATGCCCCAGCCTACTATTTGCGGATGATGTCAAAGTTTATTAACGTCACGTATTTTTCCCAGTGGAGTAGGCAGATACCAGAGCGTACCATCTACTATCAACACAATCTTTACATACCTCTTTTGCGTGATTCATTTCCATACGTATCTTCATACATGCCCGTCGGTTTCGAGTACTCCGCACCTCACCTTTTTGTAGGACGCAACCAATTTTTACGCTGGCGCCCTCTACCGACGCTTCCATTCATACTAGCACTATACAGGGTATAAAATTAAATGCATTACTTAAACCGAACAACCTTTAAACTGAACAACTGGACCAACATTAAAATCGTTAAGTAGGTATGTGAAGCATTTAAGTTTACATCCTGTATATCTCTTTTGTACATCAGCGGCCGTAGTATGGCAGCGTGATATAGGGCTATCACGCCTTCGCTCTGTTTCTATTTGCGCGCAAACGAACGAGATAAAAGGCGTGATATAACCTTATCAAGCGCATCATACTACGGTCGCTGCTGGTGACCAAACAAACAACTCAAGCAATTATACCTTTCTCAATCCTAGGTTAGGGTGTCCATAAAATGCTTAGTATATTTTAAATACAGATTTCTTAGATTTGTACGTGCTAGAATTGTTTTTATGGTGGCATGGCGGTACCAGCGTACCAACTTAAAATGAGATAATAACCGAATACGAAGTACTTAGTTTGTGATTGTAGTAAACTTTCTGACCACTCCCGTAAGGCGTACGGTCTTAAATCAGCGTACAGACGTATGCAGTGAATATTATTACAGTTGAAAGTTTTTTCCGCAACCACTTATTTGAATTTAAAATGATTCTGTTCGTGAACATTAAAAGCAAAGCAATGGTAGTAAAAAGTACCAAACAGGTACAATCGTTGCAAAAACCTAGAGATAGCATTTGGAAATTTCGTAACCGCGCTGTCCTCGGCTCGACCGTACCTATTAGGGCTGGCCCTCGATAGTTTTACATTAATTTATAAACAATTCATAACCGCACTTTCGAGGTGATTAGATAATTACTTTGACACAAATACAAACTACCCCTTAAAGTGTAGATGAAGGTAAGATCACCTTCTTTTCGTAACGATGGTTCTACGATGTTCGTTCTATATTTCGGTTTCACACTCTCGGACAACCTGAACAACTCTGACAATTGAAAACATGAACATGTCAACTCAGTTGACAGATTTGATCAAGTTGACCGTTTTGACAATGTTCGAATTGTCACGTTGACGTGATGAGGGGGGGATACAAAAATTTGCAATTTTAACATTAATATTTTGCAAACGGATCCCTGAAAGGAAAAATGGTTTTTGGTACACACTCGAAATATTTTTGAAGGATCTATCCAACGACCCATATCCATGATAAATTACAGCTTTCTGGTACTAAATCTCTAGTTAAGCCGCGGACAGACAGAGGGACGGACATGGCGAAAATATAGGTTTCTTGCTGACTAAAAAACCCTAAAAATTTACACATAATAATACAGGGTGTAAGTGACAGCCTAGCAAATACTAAAACGGTGAACTCAGACCATCAAACTGAACAACTTTCACTATGGAGCCTACCTCAGGAAACACGAAAAAAATCAGCTGTCCCATACAAAACTGCTGTACCTATCCGACTATTTATTATTTATTTATTTATTATTACATAAGTTACAGTTACAGTGAAAACTTAATGACAATGTTTGGGACAGCTGATTTTTCTCGCGTTTCCTGATGTAGGCTCCATAGTGAAAGTTGTTCAGTTTGATGGTCGGAGTTCCCCGTTGCAGTATTTGCTAGGCTGTCATTTACACCCTGTATATTATTCGATATTTTTCACCGTGCACCTTTATTCCGAACAAATAATTTGTGTATAATATACACAAATATACAATGTTCAGAATATCACTGGCAGTAACCAAACTCTGCCTAATGCAACATGATAATAAAGATACTAAAACCTAACGCTAAAAATATTAAATGAAATATGTGACAGCCCTACGAGCCAACAACTAGGGCCTGCTAACGGTCCAACCGCAGCAAACAATCCCTATAAAGCGGCCGTTGTGATCTGCTTTGTACCGAACTCACGTCCACAACACCCATTTTTACCTCTCCAAGCCGGTCAAATTAATTTAGCCCTTCAAACAATTACGACACGGTCTCTTATTGCATGTAGTTTTGTGTGAAATAAGGCCGTGCCTTGGTGGTTCATTGTTCGTACATCAGCAATGCTAATCAGGGCTTAGTGCTTGATGCATTTTGCCCACAACATTGTAAACTATGTTCATTCGCTTTTTTTGGTTACATCTAGTTTGAGAGTAATTTAGTTAAAGGGCATATTTATAAGCGGCGAACGAGCCGAAGGGGAATCTGGAAATAGGTATCACTACATCATCACTACATAGTATAAAACAAAGTCACTTCCCGCTGTCTGTCTGTCTCTATGTATGCTTAGATCTTTAAAACTACGCAACGGATTTTGATGCGGTTTTTTTTATATACAGGGTGTAACAAAACATCCTAGGGTGCTTCAGACCATCAATCTGAACAACTTTCACTATGGAGCCAACGTCGAAAAAAATTAAAAAAAATCTCCCGTCCCATACATTTGAGTTGAGACTGCAGTTTTGTATGAAAGAGAGATTTTTTTTTTTCGCGGTTTCGATGTTGGCTCCATAGTGAAAGTTGTTCAGTTTGATGGTCTGAAGCACCCCCTTAAGTATTCCTAGGGTGTTTTGTTACACCCTGTATAGAGTGATTCAAGAGGAAAGTTTATATATCAGCATTGCACCCGTGCGAAGCCGGGGCGTGTCGCTAGTTGTCTATTAATCCATGAGGCGAAAGAATCGAATTTTAGAATTTTTTGTATGAAATTCTATGACGACGAATCGAAGGAAATTCGATTCATTCGCCTCCTTCGGCTCCTTCGCCGCGGACAGATATAAAAGAAAGAGGTTTGAAGATTTTAGTACCTATGGAAGGTTATGTCTGATTACAAAAATTATATTCGATATCCAAATAAACTTTGCATACATGTAACAAAAATCTAGTGGGATATTTTTCAAGGTTAGTCATCATCATCATCATCAATCAATAATTAAATTTTCCGGAGAAACCTGGGCAAAATAGCATGGATAGGATGATCGGAGAAGAACTGGTCAAAACAGTCAGTAAACGTTACCGATTTATTAATTAAAAAAGTGCTCAACAGATAAACTACAAAAGCCTTCTTCAAGTCATTGTTATACAATACTTTTATAGGTTCTAAACATTCCACTTTTAGACAATTTCGAATAAAATCAAAAGCGGCAATTTTTTTTCTTTTTTCCAAATTTTTATATAGCTTGAAGGCTTTTGTAGTTTATCTGTTGAGCACTTTTTTAATTTAGGCTTTCTTTATTGAGAAATCTTTTTTAATGTGATGAGGGCGCCACTGGACTGCGATAGCGATCTTAAGATGCCGTGCAGTGTTGAAAGATATCATTAAATTAAAAATGTTTATAGTTTACTGGTTTAGTCCTTTTTCGTCGGATTCCTTATTAGATGGATAATCTTTTTCTTCACCATCTGATGGTACATTTTAATTGATTGATATGTACCTATCATGGACGGATACAAACCAAATAACATTTGCCAGCTTCCTGATATACATTTCCGGTGAAAAAGGAGTCTATCCAAACAAGAATCTGACCAAAACGGAATCTGTCCAGTAAGGAACCCTGCGAAAAAGGGCTTAACCATTTGTATGATATGGATTTAAATTAAAACACATTTCTACCTCATCAAGGGAATGTTTACTTGAGCGGTAAAATAATTTCATCAGTTCAACTAAAATATCTTATTTTATATTTTTGGACATAATGAGCAAATAAAATCTTAACACTAAATAGTCATACAGCCAATAAGAGTACCTATTGGCCCCGATTCGGACTGTGCCACGACTTAACTTAACTAAATTTATTCCTGTCACTTTCTAAAATACGATTAAGAAAAGAGACAGACAACCAACAACTGACTTTAGTGCTGTCAAAGTGACGTTACACGCCCAAAATAAGATGCCATCATAATGTACGCCATCTTATTTAAGGGGTTTTTAGGCGTGTAACGTCACTTTGACAGCACTAAAGTCAGCTGTTGGTTTTCTGTCTCTTTCCTTAATCTTATTTTAGAAAGTGACAGGAATAAATTTAGTTAAGTTAAGTCGTGGCACAGTCCGAATCGGGGCCATTGTTACACGAATATGGACATTTATTATGATCAAAGTTAGTGACGAAGCGTAAAAATTTTAAGCAAGCAAGCTCTTTAGTTTCGCTCAGAATCAGCAAAAAGCTTATCATTTCCAAAAACAATCGGCAACTGAATTTCTTGCGTTCAGTTTATTGATACTAAAAATCTCTCTGTAATTTTGATGTTCATTCATTTTGGTGGATTAATTAAGTATTATTGTTAGTTGATCTGATTTATTGTGTTTTTTACCGCCCAAGGTATAAGTACCGCTGAATCAGTATATTTAATGCCACAATCAGTTCCAAATGTCACCAATACGGTAATTATTTAATGTTCAGTAAAATATAATCCTTATAATTTTAAACAGATACGCGGGTTTTTAATTCGAATGATTTGATTTTATTCGATAGATTGTAATCAGTTGAATCTATTTAAGCATAAGTAAAATGAAATCAATCGTTTTATAATCCACGCCCCTTATTATTTCAAATAATACAAAGATATCTTCTTCAACGTTAGTTCGTAATTTGCCTCAGACCTTCAAGTGATAATCACGATTCAAGTGATAATCATGGTTCAGGTGATAATCATACATTTCTTGGCACTTTAGAATGGTCGAAGCAAAATGTTGATATTTTTAGTTCAATTGATAAATATGGTTCAGATTTAAATCATAGATCAGATCATTATCCGTCTTTCCGGTGATAACCATTGTTTAGGTGATAATAATGGTTCAGGTGATTATCATGATTCAGGTGATAATCACAGTTCAGGTGATAATCATAGTTTAGGTAATAAATTGATAGTCTCAGTTCAATTGATAAACATGGTTCAGATTAAAATCATAGTTCAGATTCCGGTGATAATGATAGTTCAGGTGATAATCATGGTTCAGGCGATAATAATAGTTTAGGAGATAATCATGGTTCACAAACTAAATCTGGTGGTCCACAATCACCAGGCAGGTGGTTAACTTCCTCATTATGGAAAAATGACTCAACACCTTCACCCCAAGGGAATCTCTTTGATCGTAATCGCATATACTCATAATCTCTGCAGGGTATCTTGGGACAGGGCTCGTGGCTCATTGCATTAATAAACTGTAAGATAATGACAGGTATGCAGATGAAGAAGAATATGCTTCGATATATCTTGAAGACGCCTTTTTTGGGGTATACAGGACGGCAAGGATTTGGCGGCACTGGTCCTGGTCGGCATTCAGGAGGAGGCACGGTGCGGCATCCACAACTATCCATCTTTATCAAGAAGAAAAAACTGTTTTTAGAAATGCATGGTATTTATTTCGATGTTTTTGTGTTAGAATTTGCACAAATTGGTAATGAGAAAGATTACGAGGTTCATACACTTGATTTAACATCAGGAGAAATACCTTTCCTCAGAGTTCTATAGGTACATCATCATCATTATTAGCCAATACGGGGTAATTTTTATATCACTGCGGATAACTTCAGCATGTATTCTACTCATCAAACTGAACAACTTTCACTATGGGGCCCAACTTCGAAATAGCAAAAAAAAATCTGCTGTCCCATACAAAACTGCTGTACTAGTTCGACTCAAATGTATGGGACAGCAGATTTTTTGTATATTTCATTCATTCATTCATTCATTTTTTTTGCTATTTCGAAGTTGGCTCCATAGTGAAAGTTGTTCAGTTAAATGAGTAGAATACATGCTGAAGTTATCCGCAGTGATATAAAAATGACCCTGTATACCTTCCACTTCAGGGCACACACCAAGGCACAGACCTACCCTCAGGAAGGGTGTATAGGCGTTAGTCCACCACGCGTGCCCAATGTGGATTGGTAGAGTTCACATGTACGCATCGGAATTTCGTCCGCGTATGCAGGTGTCCTCATGCTGTTTTCCTTCACCGTTTGAGAGCACTCGGCTTTACATACATAAGTTAGAAAAACTCATAAGAACATCGCATGTATCGCGTGTGGATTCAAACCTGGACCTCAAGATTTCAGTTTCCATACGTCTCTGCATCGCGCCACCGACGCTCTCAGGTAGAAATTAACTTTTTTGCTCTTTTTTGTTAGTTTTATTTCACTCTACACGTATTTCTAGGATTCATTTATGTACGTTCTAAGATGGGGCCAAAAAAAGAACAGGGCGTACCTGCCATTCTTCTTTGACATCGTGAATAAACCTAATTCTTGCTCGCGAGTATTCATATTTCGCGGCGTGTTTGCCACATTAAAAGTTACCAGACAGAGTTTGCAGATTGCTATACTTCATTCCAAATAAGGACGTAAACATTTTCCGATTCCTATTTAGCTTTCTGGCAAATTCTGATTACCGAATAAAATTATAGTTTACTAGCTGTTGCCCGCGACTTCGTCTGCGTTACCCGGATAAAAATTACCCTATATATTAATCCAGGCCATGGTCTATCTGTATGCCAAATTTCATCAAAATCCGTTTAGCAGTTTTTGCGTGAAAGTGGAACAAACATCCAATCCATCCATCCATACTTGCAAACTTTCGCGTTTATAATATTAGTAAGTAGTAGGATTTTTTAGAAAGATATCCGACATATCTTATCTTTGTTATTTGGAAGGAGTATAGTGAAATTTAGATGCTCTGAATATGCTATATTATTATTAGCTGATTAACCTAAGGGGAATTGATTTGAACTAGCATCTCCCTCTTGGTAAAACGCGAGCATTCCAGCGTCACATTTTCACCCATCCCACTAAACGTAAAGCTGTACCTTTAACCACCCATTTCTTTTTCAAAATACAACAATTATCACCCATAACTAAATTAGATCGACTGCTAACCTGTGGAATGCACCAATTGCCGCTACGTGAGCAGGGCCCACAGCGTGCACAGCAGCATGGGTACTGGCAAGGCTGAGGTGGGCACGGGCAAGGACTCTGCCCGGTGCTGACCGTTGGTGGAACGTGTGGACATCTTCCGGAACACGACGGGGCTTTTGAATCCTGTCCACCACCACCAACCCCAAAGCAGCATGGTGCTATATAGTCGCTGTTACCACTCTGAATCCTTGCCGCATATTGAGAAAATTCTGTTTGATTTTGAGGAAATCCTGCTGTATAATGAGGAAATGCTTCGGCATTATGAGGGAATGGTGTCGTATTTTGAGGAAATCCAGACTTATTTTGGAAACTTTGACCGGTTTGTTCTGGTTGATAGTATTGATATGGCTCCCTTTCGTATGGATCGACACTTCTCATCGATGGGTAACCCTGAGTGTAGACCGGCTTAGTTCCTTCATTTCTGCTTTCGTAATCTTTATTAAATATCGCAATAGGGTCCGGTGGCTTATCTGACTTGTTGGAGCATGCTCTAGATACTTGGAACCTGAGAACATGGTTCTTTTTTAACATAGATTCTAGAGTCCGTAAGATAAGTTCAGATCTAATCTTCTTCGAAAACATGGCTTTATAATATTTTTCCATTCACTATCAACTTTGGTTTGGTTACATTTTTTTGGTTTTTGATTCACTGTATAATTTGAAAACTTGAATTTATTGAATTACATGTTTTGAAATTTTCTTGTAAATTTGAAATGATTGATTGAATGATTTTGACTTTATCCATGTCACAGCGTTGTCAAAGATATTATAGATCTAGACAGTTGTTGGCCAGTTCGTTACCACGAAGACTACTCTTCAAGAAGGCGAAGTATTATTTAAATAAATATTTTTAAATCAAAATCAAAAGAAGAATGGCCGAGGATACTAATTTTAATTGTAATTGTGATTTAAATTTTTTTCTTTTATAATTATATTGATTCTTGATAATAATTTGTAATTCAAAATGACATGTGTAATAGTAGTTAATTGATATAATAATTGTATCGTAGACTTTGTGTAAATACCTGCAAAGGTAGGCTTCAGTTATCTAGTAATAGATACTCTTTCTTAAGCCCGCACTACACTCTCGCCAAGAATTCTCGCCGAGGAAAGGAAAATTACTATGGCTTATGACGCCACGACAACAATGAAGGGCATCCACATTCTCGTTCTCGGCCTGTCTCGCCCGTTCTCGGCGAGAATGAAGAGCCGGTGTTATACTGTGCTTCAGATGACATATCAATGCCAAAACACCTGCAAATATTTGTAAGTACCTTTACCTTTTAACTGGGTCCATATAAAAGTTCATTTATCATTAACAATCATATTCATTAGGTACCTACTTGATAAAGCCGCGTGCTCTATAGAAATGTCGAAAAAAAAGGTATAACCAATGTTTTTGTTGTGTGGTGTGGTTGTTGTTTGTCGAACCTGTTGGATGCTAATTAGTTGCCAACTTCAATAAAAAGAACAAGGTCTCTAGCCATTCTCTATTAACATTGCGAATGACTAGAGACCTTGGTCTTTTTCATTCAAAGAGAATGGAATAATTAGGGTTTTAGGATAGTTTCACGATAGTTTAACGAATAAATACTGCCATTTATCTGCATTATCCAAGATCAAAATTAAAAGGAGCTTTTCGAAAGCCTTCAAAGAAAAAATATCCATAAATAAAATACGCCACAAATCTTGAACATCGAGCCGGTCGCGAGAACTTCTCGGCGAGAATTCTCGGTGAGAACTTTTAAGGAAAATTATTACGAATACGACGCCACGAGAACAATGAAGTTCGGCTGTTCTCGGCGAGAACGAGAGTATCACCGAGAATTCTCGCCGAGAAGTTCTCGCGAGAGTGAAGTGCCTGCTTAACAAGTGTTGTTTTTTTGAATTCGCAACAAACAAATTGGAGGTAGAATGGAATGACAAACTCACGAGGGCCCCGGGCAGTTTCCGAATATACTATTCATATGAAAGAAAAGTTTGATTGTTTGTTAGTAAAATATTACTTTGTATACTTGATTTTCAAACCATGCCAAGCGCAGTTTTGAAGCTAACTCGATTTTTGAAAATTATATTAGCTGTTCCATTGAAAACATCAACGGCTACTCAACACATTAAAGAGTAGGGACTGAAAAAAAAATCTGCTGTTCCATACATTTGAGTTGAGTAGCCCTTGATGTTTTGTATACTTAGAAGAGAAGATATTTTTTCACGATTTCGATGTTGGTCCCATAGTGAAAGTTGTTCAGTTTGATAGTCTGAAGCACAAGCACCCCCTATGTAATGCATTTTAATTTACACCTTGTACAGGTTGTTAGGGTAAACTTGCACCCATAATGACGGCCCGATAGCACAGTCGGTAGTGGACCTGCCTGCTGTGCCGAGGGTCGCGGGTTCGAATCCCGTAATGGACAAATATTTGTATGATGAATATGAATGTATGTACCGAGTCATGGATATTTGTATCTATATATGTATTCTATATCGTTGTCTAGTCATCATAATACAAGTCCAGGCTAGATTCTGGTAGGGGAGAGCGGGGTTGATAGTTCCGATTTTCAAACAATCGAAAAAATATGTAGGAAAAATAAGTCGTATGTATATGAGTCCTACATGAGTTCAAGCGGCATTTATCGCTGCGTATTAGTATGTCGATAATCTATTGTACGCTTTAATACTTTTTAGCACAGGATCGATTTTCTAAGACAAGTCGGAAAGGAACAACAAACCCCAAAATGGGACTGGTTGTTCCCTTGTTGAGGCTGGTTGTTCCGTGTGTTTACTTGGTCTGTTTTCAGTTACTTAGCATGAAATAAGATACTAGTTTTATAAAATTTTTATAAGTTATTGTAAGTTACACTTATCCTAATCAAATTAGTATATGAATGTAAAATAAAATGGTCTTAAAGACAGAAAAAATTCAAACGCATTAAGATATGCGAAATCAAAACAAAACTATATCTGAAATCAGCATATCATCATCCTGTAGAATTCTTAGTTTCACAGCTTCTTGAAAAAGCTACTTAATGATTTCAGGGAAAAATTTGTAAATGTCTTCATTTTGTTTGATGTTGGTATGTGTTCCTCTTGATTAGAAATCAATGGTACTGGATGATTGTCTACTTCCAAACAGTTCAAAATGTCCAAAATATCTGAAACTAAAAAATTAAGTAATGTTGGGGTTGATTTTTCCGCGGCACAACCAGCCCCATAGCAACGGAACATTTAACACCAAAATTCTTTTTTAAACCTGAAATTATGGCCAAGATATGGAATAACTCAAATAATGACATCAAAAACAATTCCCAAACGTTTTCTCTACAATCCACAGTCACACACTCATAAATAGATTAACTATTAATCGAGTTAGACCAAAAAGTATAAACTGGAAAATATTTACTCAGGTCGTGTCGCAGGGTCACTTGACATACATCCACTTCCTGGCCGGCGCAAATTCAACTAAAGTGGCTGCCATATCTGCGCAGGGGCCTTTTAATGTCCACCACACTTCACGCATTTCGATATCTCTTTTCTTCTCGGAGCTATATCCATCGGAACAACTAACCTCGGTAACTTCCAGCCCCGCTCTCCCCTACTTTAAATGTGACTAGATAATTTGTGTGACAATGTCCAAGATATTTATTTATATTTATATTTATTTATATCATACTGACCAACTTTCCCTATGGGACAGCGGTTTTTTTTTCACAATTTCAGTGTTGGTCCCATAGTTTGATGGTCTGAAGCACCCCATTAAGTAAGTGTCCCATTTAATTTTACACCCTGTAGAAAGGACATCTGGCACATAATACCAAAAAATGTATAACCGTCCTTCTATTTTTATTATGGACTATGGAACACTAGAAACTAACTGCAAGCATTAGTTTATTTTATAATGATTTATTAGTTTTTATCATTTTTATATAAAAAAAACATTGTGCTTGCAACACATCCTACTAAACAGCATTGACAGCCATTTTGGGGTTGCTGCTTTTTTATAATTTATTAATAATAAATGATTAAATAACTCGTTAAATAAAAATAAATGATACTATCTGAGTCGTTTTTATAAAACCTCATAATTTATTACACATTTGACTTCAGTCAAAACTTCTATACATTTTAAGGTATTTTTTCAAGGGAGAGCGGCGGTTGTCCTTTATCTAAGTATAATAAGTCAACAATTTGAAGTTATTGACTTTTAAAACAGGAATTCAACAATATCTCTTATAGTTTTTCATACAATACGTGCAATAATCCGTAACGAAAGGGACAAAAGCGAAATGATAGAATGTCGGCGACGGAATACATTCATGAATGGAAATAACGGGGAAAACACAAATGAATAGGAAATACTGCGAAACGTCACATCAAAAGGCTTTTCATCGGTTTCTATCAGCGAATTGAACCTCGGGTGAATTTGGTATCAAAAAAAGGATTTTGTGAAAACCTACTGAAAACACTGTAAGGTACTAAGTGTACTATCGCGGACTTTTCCGCCTGACCACCACTAGGCTCATTTTTGCTTGCATACTAAAAAATAAAAGCGATGTCTTACCCCGCCCTATTGATGAATAGACCAATTAATAATAGTTTCTAAACAATATATTTTGGGCGAAATTATGCGATTTTTTTCTTAAGTGGTCAGGCGGAAAAGTCCCCGATAGTACATACAGGGTCCTTCTTAATAATTATGCTGAGTGACTTTTTTAAGGGGATGATCAGACCATCAATCTGAACAACTTTCTCTATGGCACCAACATCGAAATCGCGAAAATAAAATCTGCTTGTTCATACAAAACTGCAAACCTACTCGAGCCAAATGTACGGGACAGCTGTGATATTTTTTTCGCGATTTGGATGTTGGTCCCATAGAGAAAGTTGTTCAGTCTCATGGTCTGATCATCCCCTTAAAAAAGAGTCAGCATATTAAGAAGGACCCTGTATACAGGGTGCTAGGGTAAACAGTTGCACTACTTTAAGGGGTGATTGTACCCATGATACTGAACAACTTTCCCTAAGAAATCTATAGGAAATTCCCAATTTTTTTTTCGACTTTTCATACTAATGTTCGTTTAGCAGATTGCATTTAGTATGGACAGTCCAAAAATTTTTTTGCAAATTTCCTATATGTTTCTTAGGGAAAGTTGTTCAGTATCATGGGTGCAACTACCCCTTAAAGTAATGCAACTGTTTACCCTAACAACCTGGTAAGCGAAAGGCAGCGTCCAAAACCACTACCACTATAATGAGAGGCGTAGCGTGGGCTTCTGCCTCCCGGGGCACAAACCGATTTTGCCACCGCCCCTTATCGTTATAAGAAGGCCTACACTACACAAAACATATCGGAGTTTTTTAGCACATCTATTCGGGGTGCGGTCAGATATCTCTTAGTTTATCCATGCAACAATAGAAATAGACCGAGATCCGACCGTAAAATTATGCATCTATTTCTTAGGCGAACGAAATGTGATTCTAGTGAATGTTTACACAGGGGTTATTTCAACGCTGCCAAGTTGCCTAGAAAAATCTTGCCGCAAGTACCTTTTCTATTATGATTTTTGGTATAACTTTTTCCACCTATCTATTTGGTAAGTAAATGAGGTGCCATCGGAAAGAGACTGCTCTAAAGTACTGGAAAAACTAGGAAAAAGGTGGAAAAAGTTATACCTACCAAAAATCATAATGGAAAAGGTACTTGCGCCAAGATTTTTCTAGGTAACTTGGCGGCGTTGAATTAACCCCTGTGTAAACATTACAATAGAATCACATTTCGTTTGCATAAGAAATAGGTGCATAATTTTACGGTCGGATCTCGGTCTATTTCTATTGTTCCATGGATAAACTAAGAGATATCTGACCGCACCCCGAATAGATGTGCTAAAAACTCCGAATGTTTTGTGTAGGCCTTTTTATAACGATGGCAATATCGGTTTGTGCCCCGGGCGGCAGAAGCCCACGCTACGCCACTGATTACTGGTTGTTGTAATAGATAGTCTTTCTTATACTGTGTCCATAAAGTTATTATACCTGTCGGAATAGAGTAACTGACATGAGCTGTCAAATGAAACCGTTTTTTCTGCATTTGTCGGCACCATAAAACTTCGAGTTCTGTGTATAATTGTGAATCTAACGAGAAATCGTAGGTAATTTAATGAAATAGTTTTAGTATATTTCACAAAAACTATTGAATATTTATTTTTAATAAATACTAATGATCTTAAAGATAAAAAAGGTCGTCGGATGCGTCCTCGCGAGACATGGTGCCAAGCATGCTGGCAGCGTTCCCCCTTTGAACAGCCAGGCTGAGTCGTTGGCCAAGGAAGCTGGGTTCACAAAATAATCTACGACTTCAGTTTAGATTCACTAATTATTCACAGAGCACGAATATTTACCCAGTCGATTGTGCTGACAAGTTCCCAAAAACGGTTCTATTGCCTCGCGTCACGTATCTCTTTCTATTAAACAGTGGCGCCGCTAGGTATATCTCGCTCTCTCAGCTGTCAGTTCCTCTATATGATACCTTTATGACTGTGTCCGAGCGAGAGTAGTCCAAGTACGGGGCCGGAGTTGACCTACTTCAACTAGGTAGTGTTTATTCTGTGGCAGTGGGATGATATTGGCTAAGAAAATTTTTATTTAGAGCCACACTGTAAAAGCTACGGAATTACGTAGCGTGACCCGTGAAAGTGAATTGTAAGTTTTATGGTAGGGACCATACATAAACAGAACGATGGTTATCTTTTATTTAAAGCCCGCCATTACTTGAATTGCTACCAAATAGGAACTTCGACAATATTTCTAACAACATAATTTTACTGCCTTATGGTTTGTTTTCGTCAATTATTCAGAAGATAAAATCTGAACAAGAGGGAGGAAAATTGCAAACATAATAATATTATTATATATATTATTATCCTTATGTATGGGAAGTTTGGCAGGTAGAAACTTTAGGTACGATTAGTACAGTTAGTACAAACAGCTTAAGCCGGGTCCACATTTGTAGCATTTAGACGTATCCTGATCTGGCGTATTGTATCGAGTATAATATGTGTGAACATCAAGATAGCAGGATCAAATCTCCGATTAGGGACGGGAGTTAAAATAAAGTTACGAGGGACGCATCCAGGTCCCCATGTAATCGTCAATCAGTTCCACGGTCCACTTACAAAAAATCTATCCTTTTTTTATTTTATGCGGGAAAAAGTGGATTCATTAAAATGTAGAAAATACCCTCGGGTGCTTGTTAATTGCAATCGGGAAACATCTTACTTGGAATTATGAGGCTGGTGCTTCTGGTGATTTAACTTTTATAGCAACTTACTTTTTACGCTTCCCTTGTGGCTAAATATACTGCTAAAGCAGTAGCGACGGCTAAAAGTGTTTGTTTAAAATTCAACTTTCCAACCAATTTGAATTTTTTCATGCAAACAGATCGGAGGAAAAAAATCTGCTGTTGCGTATATTTGAGTCGAGTAGGCATTGCAGTTTAGTATGGAACAGCTGATTTTTTCTTTGCTTCAATCGGTTTGCTCCCACAGTTAAAGTTGTTCAGTTTGATGGGTAGACTCCTAGTACCTAGACTCTTAGTTTAAAAGGACCCAGTATAATTATTTATGTTGGCTCCAGATTGAAAGTTGTTAAGTTTTATGGTCTCAAGCTTCCTGTTTGTAATTTTACAGCCTGTATAGTAACACCTTGTCTATTATTCGACATTAGTTCGAATCGGAAGTGTGTTGGATAAAGGATGACTCACGCTTCACCGTGCCGGGTCCGCGCCAAGTCCGCGCCGAGCGACGGCCGTAGCACGATCACCGAGCCGGCCCCTTGCCTTAAATTCACAGATCACAAAAACTAAAGGGAGATGTGAAAAGGGGGTGGGGCCAGTGTCGCAGCAATATGCGCAAAAACGGAACACATTGCTCAATTCCATTTAGTTCATTTCCGACCGTCAACGGAATATGTTGTCAAAATGCCGTGTTGTATCGTGATAATTTGCAAAAATAGAAGTGATACTAGCAACTTTAAGTCAAATAGAACCACATACCATCGGTAAGTATTAAAAACAATCAATTTTTATAACTAAAACATCGAAAATAAGTTTACGAAAATTGATTTAATGATTTTATTGTGACGCTGAAAGCCAGTCGAGATATTATGTGTAAATAGTTTACAATGCTTGCGTAGTACTAAAGATTATTCGAACGTTGAGTTCTGATACAGCAATGGATAATGAGCACATTCAAGCTAACAAAATACTTTCTAATCGCGTGGTACGGCCGCTGCAGCGCGCTGCTCGGAGTCGCGAGTTAAGGATGTACCTTTGAGTGTGCTCATGTCGATTAAGTAATTATACAGGGTGAAATCGAAGACATTCGACAAATTTTGGTGGCGAGTTGTACTCCTGATTTAGATCTTATATTGCAGGGTTTTCTTGAAATCTAAATTATGTAAATAAAAGACATTCTAAGCATGCCAAAACATTCAGAAGGGGTTCATAATAAACGCTCTGTGTCATACACACTTTAAATAAAAAAAATGTTTTTTAAATTAAAATTAAATAATTCCTTAAATAAACATTTTCTCATTCGAACTGTACATTTCCACCGGCCGCCGGCGAGCCCGGTCAACGTCCATCCCCTCGCAGGCGGAGCACCCCCGCACAACTCTAGCGAGCGCATCCCCACCGCTCGGCAAGGTCGCACGCGCCTCAGGCAAACAAAACAAAAACAGTTTCCGTTTGGTCGCGATCTGATTAAGAGGTTACCGCGCTCTGTAATCAATCAGTGCCCGCTTACGTATCGGAACTTGGATTTCAGTGCAGTGTCGTATTAGGTTCAACCTGAATTTGTAAAAAAAAGTCGTACACAAATCTGCAGTTTTTTGGATATGGTGATAATTTATTAGTGAGAAACACGGAGGCTTCGTGAAACGCAAAGACGCTATCGCAAGATGCACCCTGCTTCTCAAGTATCATCCCTTATTTGTGGGGGGAAATTAAAAGATGTGTGTATGAAACTGAATCGACCACAGTGAGTGAACTGAGAGAAAAAAATGTCAGTGCATTTGAGCTGTAAATCACAACCAGCGCCGCCGTGTCGGGCTCAATTTGTGCATACGAAATGGAGGTGGTCACTTTGAACATCTGTTAAAATAAGGTAAGGACATTTCCTTTTAGTACTTAACGGACAATGGTATACCTACCATTGAATCTTATACCATAAAAATATCGTGCTTTAAATGCTTAAATTCGCCAAAACTCAACAGATGGCGCTATTATTTCGTACCGCTCACTCTCGCTCGCCGCGTATCGGCCTCGCATCTGTACAGTCAGTCACAAATTAAATCAGCCACAATTAATAATTACGATATTTTAAAATCTCGGACGTTATTTAATTTGGTCTAAATCTATTTTTAAAACCAGCCATATCTCGAGTATAACACTCTCTTAAATTTTGTCGATTGATTTCAATTTCACCCTGTATACGTAATTACGTAATTATTTTTGCAAAATCCACTTTTTTGTCTGTAAGTTCTTAACATTTTTAGCCATCCTATTCTTTAGTCGCTAGTCTAAAAATAGTTTATGCGAAAGATTTTGTGTACCTGCATCCTGTGGTTTAGCTTTTATTGATTATTCTCTGTTCTCCTGTTTTTTGATCATAACTTCGCCCATAAGTGTCAGAAATCGCTGAAAATCTGAATTTATATGTTTCAATTTATACTCTATTTTATTCTTATAAAATAAAAATAAAATGGTGGAAAAAAAACAGAATAATCGGTCAGGGCTCATTTTATTCAAAATTATTCTAATTTTTTACTCTTTTCAATTTTTTAGTTTTCGTACACGTACGTTTCGTACGTTATATACTATTACGTACATTCAATCAGCCTCGAATTCATACTTTGGCTTCATTTTTACGTAATTATTTTCGAAAACCAACTTTTTTATTTATAGTTTTTAAATTTTTCCAATAATTTTATCGTGTTGCTGGGTACACAAAAATGGGCTCAGAGTCAAAATTTCTCTCACAGACCCCATAGTTTTGGTTCGATAAGGGTTTTAATTTTTCCACTTTTCAAATTCAAATTGTTTTATTCTCGCTGTACAACTTTGTAGATTATCTATATGACCATAAATCCTATAAATTTCAGAAATGTTGAGCATTCTGAAAAAATATTCTAAATTATTCTTGTACTTTTATTCACTTTTATTATCATTTTAACGATCTAGTCTGTCTTGGCGCCAACTATAGCTTCATACCTCTTAGTTGAACAACTCACAAATTTTACTGTGCATGAGTTTATCCTACCACTATCCATCATCTCCATTCATCATCAGATCAGCTCTTGGCCACCCTAATATCACATTGTCATTAGGTATATCTATGTCTACCACATTGCAGTTAATTCAGATAACGGGAACTGGTTTTCAATCTTGCATGTAGCTTACATGCGACACGATTTGTAGAAAACATTCTAACTAGTAACTCTTCAAGCGAAGCACAAAAATAAATGCGGTCAAAGTATACAATAAATTGCCATACGAATACGAAATGAAGACCACTGTTTTTCTATTTTTCTCCGTTTGTAGCGAGGTACTAAATATTTGATGATAAGTACCAAATAGTACTAAATAGGTACTAAATCGTGCATAGCCTAAAAATCTAATCGCCGGCTTGGTCCAGACATCCTGACGCTCACAAGAAGTCCACTGCTATAATTCCAGTTCCGTTATAATTTATAATAATAATTCTAAATAAATCATTAATTATACACAACATTACTTGTATTTAATTTAAGCGAGACTTCTATGTTTACTTACACATTAAACGGTTTTAATTAAGTTTAATATTTTTTCGAGCGTTTAAGCACTTATCGTTTCCCATTTTATCGACAAGCAATCCCTATCGTAAACGCATGTTATTGTGAATGTAGTAGTGCTGTACGTCCATTATTCGCAGCCTGAAGTGCGATTTTTGAAAATCATACGAGCGGTTTGGCAGTAGAAAGATGCATAATCTCCATAGTAATTTTGACATTTTCTGCTGCCAAGTCGCTCGTATGATTTTCAAAAATCGCACTTCTGGTATGCGAACGAATACTCGCACTGAATGCAATGTGTGTGTGACACGCACTCAACGCTAAGTATTGTTCTTATTTTGATTACCCTGTGTGTGTGAATTTCGAATGCGACACTAGGTTTCGTACTCCGCGCGTTGGATGGCATCTCTCTACATCTCTATGCTTAAATTACTACTAGAATCTACTAAATAATAATCAATACTAAATCATCGTAGCCGTAGCCGAGTCGAGGAAGAGCCGAGGCGGGACCGAGTTGTTTCCGAGCGTTGTCCGTTGTTCGGCCGCGGCTCGGACCCGGCAGTGTAGCGTGAGTGTGTCCATACAAAATATTATGTAATATTAGTTGACCGTGATACGGCCGTCGTCGCTCGGCTCAGACTCGGGACGGGCACGGTGCGGTGGCGCGGAGTAGCGTGAGTCATCCTTTATTGTCACTACTGCTTCATTACCGAATTGCGCCTCTGGGTTAAAAATGTTTTTTTCTCTTTATCGATAGCTATTCAAATTAAAAGCAAACTTTACATTTATAAAACAGAAAGAGCTCGAGTATAATTTGGGTATTGATGTTTTTCCTGGGATTCCTGAAAGGTTTTTTCGGAATCGAATATTTTTGAAAAGGATGTGTACTTCGACCGTAGGAAGTACACAAGTAATGAAAACCTGATTTCTAAACGAAAGAATTAAAAATAATTAAATCAAACTATGGCACAGCTGCTTTATTGTTTTTTTTTTAACAATTTATACTTCATTACGAATAAGAAGTACGTAAATTCCATAGCGTCTAGGTGTGAGAATTAGTTCTAAAATTTATTAATAGCAATTTCAGGTTTTGTTGTTTGTAATACAAATATTGGACCCATATACATTATTATACTACGCAATGCACACATTGTAGTTTTTTCTCATTTCGATATTCGATAAAGGTTTTCGTTTTCATTGTTCTAAAATAAATAAAACCTGCTCACTGGGATGGGATCATACTTGCACACTGTGTATCTAGTGAAAAAAAAACCGGCCAAGTGCGAGTCGGACTCGCGCACCGAGGCTTCCGTACTACCATAGAATATATTTGTGGTTTGTATTTACCAAACAAATTGTGTTTGATTGTTGTTCTGATAGAAAGGGACGAACCTAAAGTTGGAAACATCGACGTAGGAAAGAACGTTGAACATTCCGACCGCCAAGGAGTATTTTCATGTTTCACCGCTTGTAAGGATTGGTATTCATTATCCAAACCCAGGAAAGTGGCATCGGTATTGTGGCATAGATAATATACTAGGCATTCACTTCGAGTTGGCCGCTACCTCCCTTCCCGCTTCCCCGCACCGCACCCCTAAGAGACCCTATTAAACGAATTTTATAACTTTTAGCAACGCAATCACGTACGGTACGTCCATCCCGGTCACTAATATCGCTTTTAATTTTAAATTTTTATTTGCTAGTTATATTATTTTTTGTCGACGGGACCAGTTAATGTGCCTGTGAGGAAATTTTGTAACGGTCATCGACGGCCAACTGGACGTGAACGAGTAGTACTATACCAGGAAGCAGGAAGCGAAATTATTCCTTTGCCTAAAAAGAGCAACCCGTCTACTTTCTCCGACTACCGCCCCATTTCTATTCTTCCTTTCCTTTCCAAGGTCCTTGAACGCCTCGTTCATCGACAGCTAAGTACCTTTCTCTCGAAGAACAACGTCCTTAATCCCTTCCAATCCGGTTTCCGCCCCGGTCATAGTACGGTTACGGCTCTAGTTAAAATCTCCGACGACATTCGTTATGGCATGGAAAACAAACTGCTTACTATTCTAACACTTCTAGATTTCAGTAATGCGTTTAATACCGTAGACTTCGATATTCTACTGGGGCTGTTGCACACTCTTAACATATCTCCAACAGTGATTGACTGGTTTCGTAGTTACCTGTACGGGCGCCGGCAGCGCATAAAGGTTGAAGACACCTTCTCGTCATGGTGTGATACCTCTGCCGGCGTGCCGCAGGGTGGCGTGCTATCACCTCTTTTGTTCGCTATCTTCATTAATTCCATTACCAATCAACTTAACTCTTCCTACCACCTCTATGCAGACGATCTCCAGATCTATACACAGTCATGTTTGGATGACATCACTCGGGCCATCCAAATCACAAATAACGATCTAGTTCGTATCCAAGACTGGAGTCAATCCTATGGCCTCAAAGTGAATCCGAATAAGACGCAAGTCATTATCATTGGTAGTCCGTGGTTTGTTTCGAGGGTTCGCCTTGACCAGTTGCCTTCTATTGTTTTTGATGGTGAACGTATACCATACAGTACCACAGTCAAGAATCTAGGGATTTTCTTTGACAATACTTTCTCATGGATACCGCAGGTCGCCGAGGTTAGCAGGAAGATGTTTGCTGCATACGGTTCATTGAAGCGTGTACGCAACTTTCTTCCCATTAGCACGAAAATTGCGCTGGCACAATCCCTCCTGCTACCAATCCTTGATTACGCTGACTCCTCCTACCTTGACTTGACTGTGGAGCTACTTAATAAACTTGAGCGACTTCAAAACCTTTGCATAAGGTTTATATTTGGCCTGAGAAGTACGACCATGTTTCGGAATTCCGCGCTCGACTCAAGTGGCTCCCAGTCAAACGTCGAAGGGATGCTCATATCCTGTCCCTTCTCTATTCCATACTCTTTCTTCCTTTGACTCCTCATTACCTTAAGGAACGCTTTGTTTTCTGTTCCTCTACCACTGGCCGTCACCTGCGCTCCTCTGAAAATCTATCCCTCCTTATGCCTACCCACTCCACAAACTTCTACACCAATTCCTTCTCCGTGCGGGCTGTTCGGCTCTGGAACTTGTTGCCAGAGTCGATCAGACGTGCTCCTTCCTTGAGTGTTTTTAAGTCGAAGGTCAAAGATCATTTCCTTGACCTCTGATTTCCTTTCAATTTTATTTTTATTTCGTTTTTCTCCTCTACTGTTGCTGCCGTTGTTGACGTTGTTGTTGTAATAGATACTCTTTCTTATACTTGACTTCCGTGTTGTATGTAGTTGTTACTTAATATGTATTTATATAGTTAAAAAGATATGTATGTATGTATGTATATATTATAGAATATAGATCTTTTTATCTTTTTTTTTAGAATATTTATGCACTCATTGTCATTCTGGATTTCTTTGTTCTAAGCTACACCGCCTACCTATTTTCGTTTCTTGATTCCTCTACCCTAAGGTTGTCTGGAAGAAATCGCTTTTTAGCGATAAGACCGCCTTATTTGTACCTACTTGTAATTCTTTGTCTTTATTCAAATGTATGTTTTGTTTTGGTGTGCAATAAAGTATAATTGAATTGAATTGAATTGAAGCTGGAAATATGGGAAGCATCGCCATCGGTACAATTTCGCGATTTATCTAGTACCGTTAACGCGGGAGTTTCGTTTCTATTCATTATCCAAACCAAGGAAGGTGGCATCGGTATTGTGGCATAATTAAAGGGTAAATAAAGGTATTGACGAAGCCTGCGTTGCGGATTCGATTATTTTTGGCATATTACGCAGGGGATCGGATAATTAGTCAAATTAGCAACTTTTAATCGAACGTCAAAACGCGCGCGATGTATGAAACATTGTACTAAATACTAATAAGTGACGTCATCAACATTTCGTTACTTTTTAAAATTCAACATGTTATTAAAAATAGTAGGTAGGTATTCTAGCTAACAAAAACTAAAAATGTGAGTATAGCCCGTGGTATAGTGTTATTTTCAAATGTTTTTTTTACTATGAAGATAAAACTAAAATAATATATTTTATGCAGTCCAGTCGTATGCATTATAATAATATTATAATAAATACATACGCTCGAAAAACATATCCCTCCTTCTGTCGCAGTCGGGTAAAAAGGGTGTATATTATACAATATACAACATTAACCCGCGACGACCGCATGGGTTTCCGTCATCATAGCAACGTAAATGGGGGTTCAATAACTGGTTTGGTCATATCGAAGTTATATATTTGTGTCATCGTTTAAGATTACTGCTATGTACCTATGTGTCTGTCTGTAAGCGTTATTTATTTATCAGTGAAAAATATTTGAGAGAAAAGGAAACGGCTTCCAATATACCTTTCCTAAATAAAAGATGGCAGAAAAGCCTTTAGACATCTACACACAACTTTAGCAATAAACTCAGAAAGTCCCTTGCCTACAAAAAGAGTAAATCCATAAGCGACGCCGCTCAGGATATTGCAAAAAAGATCCGAAAGAAAGAGGATAGCCGATTATTATTTCCATAAATATTCATGATTTAGCTATTTTCAGCTTTACCCTTTTTTTGTTCGAACCCTAACGTTTAATATTACGATAGATATCTAGAATGGTTATTAAATTTTATTAATATAGAATTATACGTGTTTCAAGACAAAGGGTATATTGGCATTTACTAGCATTTCTCGCTTATTAAATTCTAGCAATAAGGCAGCAAGCTTTCTTGTTATTTTTTTTATACTTATTCAAGTTTTTTTTACATAATTTTGTATCAGTAATATTAATGTCAACATAATTTCTTCAGTCCACACACACATCAAAATGTTTTTGATGTTATATTATAATGGAGATATTATGGTTGTTTCAAATCCGTTGATTTTTCTGAAAACTTCTAAATTATTTTAACAGTTGATAATAGTCACGCCAAATTAAAAGAAAGTATGAGATAGAGTACTCTAAATTCTTCCCACCACTTCAAACTTCAAACTATATTTATAGGTGTATCTAAACTATTATAAAACTGTAACATAAGTGTATTTGTACATTGAAGATATTTACAAAAAAAAAATACGACATGGTTTTTACCTGTCCCTGATTCCAAATCACCAATTTTTTTTTGTGTGTCTGTTTGTTTGTTTGTTTATTTGTTTGTATGTTTGTTTGTTTGGGTGTTTGTTTGTTCGAGTATCACGCAAAAACTACTGAACCGATTTTGATGAAACTTTTTTTGTTTGATAGCTTATCATCTGACTTAAAATCTGGTATATAATTTATGCGGACGAAGTCGAAGTACGAAGAAGTCGACTAAGGCTGATGTTGTGTCGTATCAGGAACTCAAGGCACTAGCTGAAAATAGACAGGATTGGCGAATACTCCACCGACAAGAGCGTAGCTCTTAAATAAGATGATGATGATGGACGAAGTCGCGGGTAAAAGCTAGTATACTATATTTTTTATGGTTTTGTACTTGAAAGCAACTCTTGTAAGATCGCTTGTTTATCTGTCTGTCATAATCAAATACACCTGTTTATTAATATCTCAACACGGACTCATTCTTCTTCTTCTCTTCCTGTTACCCCTACGTCCCTACGTGGGGTGTAGGTCTTGGATAATAGCTCTCCACCGGTTGCGATCTTGGGCAGCCCTGTAGGTATCCTCCCAGGTCATGTTGAGACTTTAAGCCTCTACTTCCACAGAGCAGCGCCAGATTGTTTTAGGGCGTCCCCTCTTTCGTTTGCCTGGTTACCATTCTAAGGCTGTCTTGGATGGGGGATCGTCAGGCCTCCGTAATCCTCCTTAATACATGGCCTAGCCACTGCCACTTTCGAGTAAGGATTACTTTTTCTATACGCTGCTGACGCGTCCGTCTCCATAGCTCATCGTTTGAGATGGTATTTGGCCAAAAGATCTTTAAGATTTACCTGAGGCATTTGTTGATAAAAACTTGGATTCTCTCTGTGACCGCTTGTCAGACGAACCAAGTTTCACAGCCGTATAACCGTTTTGACCTTTGAGTTGAAGAGCCTAAGCTTTGTCGTCCTAGTGATTTTGGACGACCGCCATACGGGTTTTTTCATTAATGAAATAAAAATAGATCAATAGACAGATATCTTTCAAACACTTATCTCTGAAGAAGTGGATACTTCTACCGGCGCCTGTCTCCGCAAACGAAACGGGACACCGGACTGTTTGCTTATAACCTCCCCAGATGCTAGTGATGTACTCGGGCCTAGGAAAAAGGACCCTGTATATTGTATAACATAGGCACACCTTGGACAGTGTCAGCTGATAGCCATCATTTTATACAAATGGCAAAAATGTTAAAGAATAGTTAAAGCATGCAAGCATGTTAAGCATGTGCGATATTGAGTGAGCTCGAGCGAGTCAGGAATATTTTATTAGCATTTCTTACATTTCACGCACAGCTAGAGGGGGTAAGGTAAAAAGTTGATAGGAAGCAGGGAGTGTCCGTACTGTATGTGGTACTAGATACTCTTTCTTATACTGTGAAATAGGCTTAAAATTTACGAGACTAGAAGCAGGTCTTTCGGGCATGTCAGTGATACATGTCAGTGCTAATCGGTAGTAGAAGCAAGTTACAAAATTATAAACATTACTTAGGCTGCCTGTCCACTGATGCGAGCTGGCTGGCCGAGCTCCTGATTGGTTAATATTTACACAGCTACACAGCTCGCATCAGTGGACAGGCAGCCTAACGGTCATAAAGGACAGAAAAATAATTACAATAACAATAATAATTGAAAAGATCTGATTTCTAAAGTGTATTTAACGTCTATCATCAAATTCATGCATTATCTCAAATATTTTTTTGTAACAATTGTCGTTTAAACACGGTTAGCATAGCATCCACAAAGCGACAAAATGAGAAAACCGTCATGCGCGCTCCTGGCATACGTAAAATAATAAAGATAGAGGCACATCTCGATTTTTATTGTTTTCTCGGGTCATGCGAGGCCTACTGGCGACCCAAACCAACTCAACTTAATACACCAATAACTTATTGAAGAAATGGGGCCTCTTAAATTGCAGCGACACTACTGCTTTCACCTCGCAAAGATGTTGACATCCCATAATTTTTCGGGGCCCCCAGTTAGTACGGCCCTGACGCCGTCTGTTCAAAAGCTACGCCACTGCCAACTGGCTGGAGTGCTGCGCTAATATACGGCGGAGACACGCACCTAATTACTGTACTTAAGTCGCTTTTAGCTAGAGTATAAGGTAACAATTGAATTCAGACAGGCTTCGAGATTGAGGGGAAAAACAGTCTTAGCTCTTAGACTATGTTCAGATTTCAATGTTCGTTGTTTGGGTTCAATTAGTTTTGTATTTTCTCTGAGATATAAGGGAGCTATATTATAGTGTTTTATTGTGGAAACTTAGATTGTTTCTTCATTATCATCATCATCATCATATCAGCCGATAGACGTCCACTGCTGGACCCCCAAAATTTTGGGGGAGGCCCCCCAAAATGGGGGGATTTCTTCATTATACTCAGTATAAATAAAATAAATAAGCCATTTATTTCTCATCTTAAGGTTACATGCATTGGTTTTTTACAACACTAACATTCTTCGTGAATTGAGTCAAACTTACAATAATTATCACAACAATAGTATAGGAAAAGACATTGTACATAAGAATATATTCGTCAGTAAATTGCAATTATTGAATTATTGATTGTATTTTTATTTAATACGAGCTTTTACCCACGACTTCGTCCGCATAAATTATACAGGGTGTACAATAAAATGGGACAGCTACTCAAAGGGGTGCTTCAGACCATCAAACTGAACAACTTTCTCTATGGGATCAATAACGAAATCGCGAAAAAAAAATCCGCTCTCCCATACAAAACTGCAAACACAACTCGACTGAAATGTATGGGACAGCAGATTTTTTTTTCGCGATTTCGATATTGGTCCCATAGAGAAAGTTGTTCAGTTTGATGGTCTGAAGCCCCCCTTTAAGTAGCTGTCCCATTTTATTGTACACCCTGTATACCAGATTTTAAGTCAGATGATAAGCTATCAAACAAAAAAAGTTTCATCAAAATCGGTTCAGTAGTTTTTGAGTGATACTCGAACAAACTAACACCCAAACAAACAAATAAACAAACAAACAAACAAACGTACAAACAAACAAACAAACAAACAGACAGACAAAAAATCTAAAAATTTGTGATTTGGAATCAGGGACAGGTAAAAAGCATATCGTAATTCATTTTTGTAAATATCTTCAATGTACAGACACACTTCTATTACAGTTTTATAATAGTTTAGATTATAATGTAATGTCATATGTCAAGCATGAAAAAATGCATAATTAAGTATTACATTTTATTTTAACCATTTGGTATTTAAATTAAATTACATTTTCACAATAAGGGGATAAGGGTTGATAATATACTATTAAAATGGTTTATTACATTTTTTATTGATGAGAACCCCTCTGAAGGGTATAGGCCTCCTCTAGATGTCGCCATTTAGTTCGGTCTCTCGCCACACAGTATAATTATATGACACTGGACAGTACCTACTAGTGAAACGTCGTCATCGTTCTGAGTTTTCAGGATACCTCTGACTACCCCCTCGGGGAACATGGTCATGAGCATATATACATATACTTATATAAATTAAACGAAATGTAACCCATATACCATACTTCTATATTAAAAGATTTTCAATCAGTCTACCACGATTGAAGAATAATATTGTGCCAAGCTAAAAAAACGATACCCATTCGAACAGTTTACGAATTAACAGGATCCCTTTCCTGTTAGCCAGCTGTCCGTAATTGAAATAATGACCCAAGTTTTTTGTTCAATTTCCGTGAAGTAACCAGTCATCGAGATCATTTATCTTCGGTAACAGCCATTTTCGAGAGAGGAGAGTTTCAATTTGACAAAGCTTTTTAAATGTTTTGTGACTATAGGCTAACGGTATGGTACTAACTATAGTACTCTGTGGTAATACCACGGAACATACAGGATTGATATCATTAGCATCCTTTTAAACTAAGAGTCTACCCATCAAACAGAACAACTTTTACTATGGGAGCAAACCGATCGGAGCAATAAAAAATCAGCTGTTGCATACATTTGAGTCGAGTAGGCATTGCAGTTTAGTATGGGATAGCTGATTTTTTAGTTGCTCCGATCGGTTTGCTCTCATAGTACAAGTTGTTCAGTTTGATGGTTAGACTCTTACACCTGTATTCTTAGTTTATTTCTTGACATTTCCTCACTCGAGTGGA
The DNA here is from genome assembly GCA_922987775.1 of Agonopterix subpropinquella. NCBI lineage: Eukaryota > Metazoa > Arthropoda > Insecta > Lepidoptera > Depressariidae > Agonopterix > Agonopterix subpropinquella. The sequence continues at coordinate 9,622,561 of OV277713.1, read as the reverse complement.
AGACGTTTTTGACATAATATGTATGACAAAAATGTCAAAAACCTCCTCGAATCGAGTGAGAAAGCCTCAACGAAACAACTAAGAATACGGGTGTTAGTTTAAAAGGATGCCAATGATATCAATTTCACACTGTATAAGAGGTAATACTAATGAGTCACAATCAGGGGGAGCTTGTGAATTCTCTATGGTCACAATAACATAGATAACTATGACCATAGATAATTCACACGCTCAGTCACACGTTCATTCGACTCAGTGCGCTATTAACGGGACCGCTAAGTTATGCTTAATTGTTGTACATTCATAAACATATTATTAACGAGCTTTTACCCGCGACTTCGTCCGCATAAATTATATACCAGATTTTAAGTCAGATGATAAGCTATCAAACAAAAAAAGTTTCATCAAAATCGGTTCAGTAGTTTTTGAGTGATACTCGAACAAACAAACACCCAAACAAACAAACAAACAAACAAACAAACATACAAACAAACAAACAAACAAACAAACAAACAGACAGACAAAAAATAAAAAAATTGGTGATTTGGAATCAGGGACACCTAAAAACCATATCGTTACTTTTTTTTGTTAATATCTTCAATGTACAGACACAATTCTGTTACAGTTTTATAATAGTTTAGATTAGATAATGTGTATGGTTCTGTTATTGTATGACGTGGTGAGTTTCTATAGGCTAATGGATAATACGTGATAATACTACTTCATGTCAGTGGATAATACTAATGATTCACAATGACATAGTTAACCGTATGAAATATTAGGTCGCCATGTGGTATCCTTCGGTGGATGATGCGAGGAGACCTAGGTCCGTGGAGTTAAAACATCCTACTTCCTACTTCCTACTAATATTATAAACGCGAAAGTTTGTAAGTATTGATGGATGGATGGATGGATGTTTGTTCCGCTTTCACGCAAAAACTGCTGAACAGATTTTGATGAAATTCGGCATACAGATAGACCATGGCCTGGATTAACACATAGGGTACTTTTTATCCGGGTAACGCAGACGAAGTCGCGGGCAACAGCTAGTAGTTCATAGTTTGAGTGTCGTATATTCAATTCAAATAACAATACATAATTGCATTTATTTATAACTTACAATCTATCAGCTAAACCGCATTGGCCCAGCTCCCATACTAAATTATGTAGGTACAGTCAAAGACACATCAAAACACGCTGGACTTTGCTTCCTTCTAATGTCCGTGCCATATCTTGACGTGCTGCCGAGTGTATTCATTGTTCTCCTCACGTTCTACTTTAACTTTATTTCTTTTGTTTTAAACTTACTTACCCTCATTTATATCACTGTTAAAACCACAGAGAAATTACTCGTTTAGTGGTCTTTCTTCTTTCTTTCTTTCTTATCGAGTGGGCAAAACCCTAGTGTCAGAGTTTTTTCAGACCGCCTTACGGGCTCTGACGTGGTTTTTATATGTAACGACTACTACCACCAGAGATAATAGCAGCCGGGACCAACGGCTTAACGTGTCATCCGAAGCACGGAATCATTTTTCTTTTCAGACAATCAGGTGATTCAGCCTGCAAAACTGGGGAAAAACGCACAAAGTGACATATCACTAGGTGTCCCCCGTGGGAATCGAACCCACGACCTCCGTGTCGAGAGCCCAATGCTCTTAACCATTAGACCACGGAGGCAGTTTAGTGTTAGTCGGTAGTTTAGTGGTTAAAACCAAGGTTTAATTTTATACTAGCTGTTGCCCGTTACTTCGTCTGCGTTGACTTTAAAACAGTATCTTATAATTATGTTCATCCAAAACATAATCTGTGTGCCAAATCCGTTCAGCCATTTATGCGTGATTGAACTACAAACATCTTTACAAACTTTCACATTTAGGTATAATACTAGAGAGATGAGATATACAACGTGTTAATGAATTAACGCAAAACTAGAAAGTAGTTTGTTTAGAATCGAGAGCAGAATCGAATTATCATGGTTTCAACATAGTGTCACGAACGCTGTCAAACGTTAGACGTAAGAAGGCATTCAAAAATTCGGAGGGTGTATTAACAATCGCCGTGGTCTTACGGTCTAAGGGTCCGCCTCCCATTCTGGGGGGTGACGGTTCGAATCCGATCCGCGCCAAAAATATTTCTAGATTTTAGTGTTTTTAGAAATGTTCTAGAAGGAAGAGAGAGAAGGAATATTTAAAAAGGGACAAAAAGGTGAACGTGTCTAGGAACTTCGAGAAAGGAGGCGAAATTACGAATATTTGAAAAGAACCAGAAAAGTGGGCGTGTCTTCGATCGGTTTCGAAAAAGGAACGCGGGGTTAGAACTATCTGGAGGAAAACAATTGAGTAAAGAAAAGAAGATCGAATAAAGGGTGTTCCAGAATGTTCTGCGGGATATAAAAAGGCGGCGAATTTCGACTGGCGGCAGTCCTTGGTTAAACGGTGAACAGTGCGAAACAAAAGGAAGAAAAGTAAAAGTGGAAAAGTACTAGTGAAGAGAAAAGTGCTAAGAGTGGAACAGTGAGTAGACTAGTGTCAGTGTAGTGCGTGACGTCATAGTGTCGGTGTAGTACGTGACGTCATAGTGTCAGTGTAGTGCGTGACGTCATAGTGTCGTACGTCGTGACGTCATAGTGTCGTACGTCGTGACGTCATAGCCGTAACGCGTGTCGTGTCGTCACAGTAGTGACGTAGTGGACTGTGAACAGTGACAGTAAGTGGTGCACGGGGAATCCCTGCGAGGAGGACCCGGTGAAGTGAACCGTTTAGGGGAACCTCTGCGAGGTGGACCGTTTGTAAGTGTATCCCAAATAAACTCTGTAAAATTGGACTTAACGTTTCACTCCAATCCCGGAACCCGTAGCTCATAACAATAGGTAATTTTTTTCAAAATATTAAATAATTTGTTTGCAAAATTTAAAATTTACTGAACCCGATGACAATCCACTGCACGGGTACACTCACCCTACTTATTCCCAAAACAAGATTATAAAAATGTATCCATGAGTACGTTAGCGCTTTCTTTCATTGCTGAAATAATAACAAATCATTTTTGCCTCAAAACTTAAAATGCGAATAACTTTAAATTTTACCTATCAAAATAATGAAATTATTGTTGCAATCTAATTATATTGTTATAAATCAGTTGGGGTGTATGAGGTTTTGCGTTAATTCATTAACACGTTGTATAGGGTGTAACAAAACACCCTAGTAATATTTAAGGGGGTGCTTCAGACCATCAATCTCAACAACTTTCACTATGGGGCCAACGTCGAGAAAAAATAAAATAAAACTGCCGTCCCATACATTTGAGTCGAGATGGTGCTGCAGTTTTGTATGAAAGAGCGAATTTTTTTCTCGCGATTTCGATATTGGCTCCATAGTGAAAGTTGTTCAGTGTGATGGTCTGAAGCACCCCCTTAAGTATTACTAGGGTGTTTTGTTACACCCTGTATATTCATGGTTTTATCTGGAAATCAACACACTGCTTTCGGGCAAGGCCTAGGGGACCTATTTTCTGCTTTAGCATACAATAAATTTTTACGCGTTGTTCTGTTGGTGTTGTGTTGTGGATTTGTATATAAATTGTAATAAGTATGTATTACTTGAGCAAATAAATCGTGGGAGGAGAGGACCTAGGATTTCATTTCTGGGTTTATCTCATAATTCGATCAACGGAATAAATGGCGTTGGTCTATACAAAATCACATTGCAATATTGCAGCTTCATCATGTTAGCGGATAGATGTCCACTGCTGGACATAGGCCTCCCCCAAGGATCGCCACATCGACCAGTCCTGCGTGCTGCCCTCATCTAACGGGTTCCAAATACAAATCATTTATTTGCCAATAAATAAGGTAGGTACAAGCATATGCTCACGACTAAATTCCCCGAGGGAGTAGTCAGAGATATTCTGAAACTTCAGAACATCCACGTTTCACTAGTAGTACCGAAACTCTGTCCAGTGTGACGTGGAGTGAGCCCGTCGCCACTTGTAATGGACAGTGGGTACAATACATGCCACGAAATGGAAGCATGCAGGTTTCCTCACGATGTTTTCCTTCACCGAAAAGCCAGTGGTGTTACAAATCGTACATAAATTCCGAAAAACTCATTGGTAAGAGTCGGCCTGGACGGGGATCGAACCATCGCCTCCTGCACGGCAGGCAAGGTTACTCGCCACTGGACCACCACGGCTATAAATAAGGTACAAGTCAGATGTTATTCGATAAAAGTTTGTTCACGCCTATTTAGCCATGTCAGTAGCATGCAAATATTAAGTAGAATATCTATAATTAATTTTATACATTCTCAGAGAAAAGAAATTAGGGCCATGTCAAAAAGATACCTAGTTAAACTATGCATTGACTATCCACTACCGCCAAGATCAAGTGTACACCAAAAATTCGTCAACCGAGTTCCCGCCGCCTTCACCCAGTCGTAGGTCCACCTTGTCGGATGGTGTACCCACGCTGCGCTTTCCGGTACGCGGTCGCCACTCAAGAACTCTTCGGAGAAGAATATTGCAGCTTACTTTTAATAAAAGTCAAAGCACAAAAACAAAGGCCACAGTTCTGTGAAACAATGAGGAAAACTCAGGAAGTTGGTAAAGAAAGATGCAGGCCATCGCGGACCTATTTCCGCATTATACCGGCCGGTCGCCGCAAACTTCGGCATTCAGGGGAGTTAAAATGTTAAACGGCAGTTCGATGAGTTTCAAAGGCCCTGTTTTATTTTTAAGCTTGTTGACTTCCTGCGGTTTACTTATGTGGGTATGTATCTATATTTCAAATTGTTTTTTTGTCTTCGATAAAAAAAAACACACTCGCACAAAAAATAAAGCATCAATATCTGTACGTATGTTAGTACAGAACTATTTATAAATAACTATACAGGGTGTTACAAAACACCCTAATGATATTAAAAGGGGTTTTAGACCATAAAACTAAAAAACTTATACTAGAGGTCGAGAAAAAAAAAATTGCAGTTTCATTCAAAACAAAAAAAAAACAAAAGTCAAGAGGAGTGTGTTTGGTATCAGTAAGACGGACACAACCTGCGTGTTGTGCCCAGAGCTGTGCCCAGCTCATAACCCATACCGCATGTATCCGAACCCAATTTATTGAATAAATATATTTGTATTTGTACAAAAATGTATACAGAAAAAAAACTTAATTCTCTCACCCATTTCCCATTATTAAAATTTGGGGTTGGCCGGCGCAATATGTCATCTTCTGCCATTCATCTCTCTTATACAACGTGTTAATGAATTAGCGCAAAACCTCATACACCCCAACTGATTTATAACAAAATTATTAGATTGAAACAATAATTTCATTATTTTGATAGTTAAAATTTAAAGTTATTCCCATTTTAAGTTTTGAGGAAAAAAATATTTGTTATCATTTCAGCACGAAAAGAAAGCGCTAACGTACTCATGGATACATTTTTATAATCTTGTTTTGGTAGTATTAGGGTGAGTGTGCCCGTGCGGCGGGTTGACATCCGGTTCAGAAAATTTTAAATTTTGCAAAAAAATTATTTAATATTTTGAAAAAAATTACCTATGTTGAAACCATGATAATTCGATTCTGCTCTCGATTCTAAACAAACTACTTTCTAGTTTTGCGTTAATTCATTAACACGTTGTATAGCCATCTCTTAGCAGTCATTTCAGCACTCACTCCTTTGTAACCACTTTTCATCCATTTAAAAAAAAAATAAGAAAATAAAACCGCGGCTCACCGACGCTCAAAAACAGCATTTGCGATATAGCTTACTACTGAATAGAGTGCTAATGAGAGCCTTGAGTAAACGTAAGGTAAATAAAGTAGGTACTTAGGACTTAGGAGCTACTTTACTTTAATGCCGGCCTCTAAACTTAGCGGTACACACACATTAATAAATCAGTTATTTTACTTCGCCTAGTTAAACTTAAATGCGTTACGTACTTAGGGGGTGCTTCGCGATATCAAACTGAAAAACTTTTACTATGGTACCAACGACATTTGAAGGACAGGAATGTCAGATAGTATAAGAGATAAGTGTACTTTTTGCAACCATCAGCAGCAAGGCTGATTTAGTGTTTATGGGGTATAGAGCTTCTCTGTGATGGGGATGGACCAGGTTTGCCTGCATAACTCCAGTCGGTTTAGGAGTTACTGATGATTAAAGGTCTGTAAAAAATTAACAATCAGCTGCAAGGCTGTCACTGTAGCTATGTGAACAGTACGAAAACTGTCAAGTGTGTATATAAAGGCTGAGGTCATAGACAATGCATTCCCGGATTTTAAATGAAACGGACTTAAAATACGCGACTCACAAAATTACGTTTGTTTGGCCTCACCCTAAGCGAAAAATTTGTCGTCTATGATGACAGCCGAGCATAACTGATGCATACAAAGGTGACATTAGAGACTGTATCGTTTTTAGGGTTCCGTACCCAAAGGATGATATCGGGACCCTATTACTAAGTCTACGTGTTGTCCATCTGTCCGTCTGTCCGTCTGTCCGTCTGTCCGTCTGTCCGTCTGTCCTTCTGTCCGTCTGTCCGTCTGTCCGTCTGTCCGTCTGTCCGTCCGTCTGTCCTACCTATTTAGGACAGACGGACGGACAGACGGAATAGCTAGATAGTTGAAATTTTCTCAGATTATGCGTTATTACGGCGGATTTGTTAACAAATAATAAAAATGTCAAAAAGTTAAAAATTAAGGGGGGTTCTCAACAAGAAACTAGTTTTTATCAACGTTTTTTCTTCACGCTCTATCGTAAAAACGGTAATACATACAAGCGTCAAACTTAGTGTGATTATAGAGAAAACTCTACAGCATAACAACAAATACTAAAAACCGGCCAATTGTGAGTCGGTCTCACGCTACAGGTCCCGGACAAAAAAAGTTTTTTATCTAAGTTAATAATGTTGTGTTCTGTGATTCTGTGGTAGTGTGGTACGGAACGCGAGTAGCCCGACTCGCACTTGATCAGTTTTGTTTGGTTTTGTTATTGTATGACTTGGTGAGTCCATGTGTATAGAATGTCATTGTATACCAACTATGAAGTTATATGTAGTTATATAAGACTAAATTTGGGAAGAGGAGGAAGGGAGGAGAATACTGTTTTATTACCCATTCTAATCTGGAATAATGTTGGCGCTGCTATCTCATACATTTTTCTTTTTTATAAACATGGTTTTTCTTCCTTTTTTCTTTTTTCGTTTGTTGTAACCAACCTCAAAGCCTTTGGGGTGGCACACGCCTTTTGTCTGTCTATGTATTTGTGATTAATATTGTGTTCACCTTGTCGGCGATCCTAAAGAAATAAAATAAAATAAATAAATGAAATCGCAGACAAAATATCAGCTATTTCATACATATTGGTCGAGTAGCTATTGATATTATCTATGGAACAGCAGATTTTTTCCCAATTTCAAAGTTGGTCCTATAGTAAAAGTTGTTCAGTTTGATGGTCTGAAGAACCCCTTTGAGTATCTAACATAGGAATAATATCTATCTATCTATCTATAACGTCACGCCTCTTTCCCAGTGGGGTAGGCAGAGACCAGGGCGCGCCACTTACTACGATCTTTACATACCTCTTTTGCCTCATGCACATCCATACATCTCTTCATACATGCCCGTCGGTTTCGAGTACTCCGCACCTCCCCTTTTTGTAGGACGCAACTGATTTGATCAGCATACGTCCTACGAGGGCGCCCTCTGCCGACACTTCCACTCACATTAGCAACATATATCTCAGTTAAGTATAGTTTTTTAAAGGGATGATCAGACCATCAAACTGAACAAATTTCTGTATGGGACTAAAGCTAAGGACCAAAGTCGAAATCGCGAAAAAATAATCAGGTGTTCATACGTTTAGGGTCGAGTGATTGAAGTTTTGTATAGCAGATAGTTTTCCCGATTTCGATGTTGGTCCCATAGAAAAACTCGTTCATTTTGATGGTCTGATCCACAGAACATTTTAAGAGATGTTAGAAATGCAAAGTAGGCGTGGAACGCGTACCACATGGTTATGCAATGATTTGCATAACACCGTCTGGCGTGCGGCGTAGTACGAGCGAGAGGGCATAATTAGTTGTAGCAGCATGAGTGGGAAGACAAGTGCGACAGTCGTCTCCGAAGCAAAAGCACTACTTTGCATTTCTTTGCATTTCTAACCTGATCTATGGTTTGATTATCCTCCACTGAGGTACAATGTATAGAGTAAACATCGCGCTTCATGACGTTGTCCCATTCAACTGCGGCGATATAGTACTCTGGCGTTTAGTCTCTCTCTCACTGCGGTCACGTGTATCAGTTTGATTGAAAAAAATTTAATCTGCATAAAAAATGCCGTGGTGTGTACTGAGTTACTGCACAAACAATTCAAGAAATGTAAGTAAATGTAAAGGAATAACTTTTCATAGGTAAGCAAGATGAATTAATTATTAAAAAGCATTTTCAATATTATTGTAAACAATATTTTTTCCCGCCCTCGAAAATATATTAAGAAAATGCAAATAAGGACAAACCTATGCGCGAAAAAGAGAAGACAATAGACGTTGCCAGTCATGTAAATTATAGTGAAGGACAAACATATAGGTGAAAAAGAGAAGAATACATATAGCCCACTCCAGTACAAAATCTCTGGCCCACTCCCATAAATTATCGTGAAGGACAAACCTGTACGCGAAAAAGAGAAGACAATAGTATGCCCGAAACTATGCAAAGTTCGTTCTGGGTTAAGTTGATAAACATTTTTTTGTGTCTTTCTCGCGCTTATAGTTTTTACAATATTTTTATCTCCCTCTCTCTCTCTGTCTGCAATCTTTTTGCACACGCCACCCCCCCTTCCCCTCACCGGCTGCCGCACATAGCGCATGAATTTTGTTTGTCGCACTAACTCTATACATTGTACCTCAGTGTTATCCTCTTAAAAAACCGTCGGCATAATTAAGAAAGAAAGATATGTTACACAAAAACATAATTTACACATTTTTATTTATCTGTCACTAGCTTTTGCCCGCGACTTCGTCCGCGTGGAAATAGGAAAATTCCAAGTATTCTATGTTACTTCTAATACCTCCAAGAATATGTGTACAAAGTTTCATGATGATCGGTTAAGCAGTTTTCGCGTGAAAGCCTAACAAACAAACTTACATTCACATTTATAATATTAGGGACTAGCTTTTGCCCGCGACTTCGTCCGCGTGGAAATTGGAAAACCCGAAGTATCCTATGTTACTTCTAATACCTCCAAGAATATGTGTGCAAAGTTTCATGACGATCGGTTAAGTAGTTTTCGCGTGAAAGCCTAACAAACAAACTTACATTCACATTTATAATATTAGGGACTAGCTTTTGCCCGCGACTTCGTCCGCGTGGAAATTGGAAAACCCCTAGTATCCTATGTTACTTCTAATACCTCCAAGAATATGTGTACAAAGTTTCATGATGATCGGTTTAGTAGTTTTCGCGTGAAAGCCTAACAAACAAACTTACATTCACATTTATAATATTAGGGATTATTTGTTTCTAAAAAGTCACTGAAATTATGAAAATTATATAATTTTACATCAAAACTCAGGAAATATAAGATAACATACCATAATAAGAACTTACAAGTTTTCGTAGCAACTACGAAAGTGCTACATTCGCTCTACGATTCTACGGAGAAGTGCTACGGCTTACGTAGAAAACTTTAAACTTAAAGCTAATGAGTTTTAAAGTTTCACCTTTAATTATAAACTGTATGGCGCACTTCAAGCTAAAACTTATTATTTTAAGGGTTATAGTTTAGTTTAAGAGCTATTTTGTTCAGGTATAGTGTTCTTTCCTTAATCTATACATAATTTTATTAAATTACTAGTGTTAACCCGCGACTTCGTCCACACAAATTATATACCAGATATTAAGTCAGATCATAAGCTATCAAACAAAAAAGTTTCATCATAATCGGTTCAGTAGTTATTGCGTGATGCTCGTTCAAACAAACAAACAAACACACAAACAAACAAACAGACGGACAAAAAATCCAAAAATTGCTGATATGGAATCAGGGACAACTAAAACCATATCGTAACTTTTTTTTGTAAATATCTTCAATGTACAGACACACTTCTTTACTAAACTATTAAGTTTAGATAAACTTCGCGTGAATGTACACACGGCGATACATCAAGCTACGAAAAACCAAAATAAGCGTTAGAGTAAGTGACATGAGTTGTCAAATGAAACCGTTTTTGGACGTTTTTTGGAGTCCTCGGCAAGGTAAAAATTCGATTTCTGTGTATAATTCTCAATTTAACGTGAAATCGTGAATAATTTAATGAAACAGTGTTAGTATATTTCACAAAATTATCTACGATTTCACTTTAGGTTCACGATTATTCACAGAAACCGAATTTTTACCAGGACTCCAAATCCCCAAAAACGGTTCTATTGCCTCGCGTCACGTATCTCTTTCTATTATACAGGCATGCCGCTAGGTACATCTCGCTCTCTCAGTTGTCACTGTCTCTCTTACGTAGTATGACGTAGACGTAGTAGGACGCTCGTAGGCTTAGATCAAAGTAAAATGAATGGATGGGCCCAAAGCACTTTAAGTTGAATTACGCAAAACTAGGGCACTTCAATACAAATTAGGGTAGGTACTTGGTCTGTCATCTCGGTACAAATTCGAAGTAAAACTGTCAATTGTTTTGCCTCATTTTTCTGTTTTGAAATATTCGCGTAAGGCCTATCCATTAATTTTACTTTGATCTAAGCTCGTAGGTAGAGTAGTTATACAGGGCCTCTACCATAATAATATGAATAGTATAATAATACCCCCTCCCCCCCTCGGGGAATATAGTCGTGAGCATGCATGCAGTATAATAATAGTACACTATAGAAACGAAACTTTCGTCTACAAAAATGTCAACATACGCCTACCAATCTCGTGTTGGTTCGCCTACAAAATGTCAAGATACGTACCAATCTCGTGTTGGTTTAACCATGGTTTAACCATAGTTTCGCTTCTATAGTATGCTATTATTATCTATTCATATGCCTCTACCCGGAGTACTCGGACATTCGAACTTAGCAATTGCGTGAACGTTTTCGGTCCAATCTCAACTCTATTACAATGAAGTTCGGACCGAAACGGTCTCGACGTATCGAAAATCGAAAGTCCGGGTACAGGGCCAGCTTATGTTTGTTTTGCGTAACTTTGTCGCCGTGTGGTACATTGAAGTTTGCAATTGTGGGAGTTTAGAGTAAGTACCTACGTAATCTTCTTCTTATCGTGTGGGCAGAGCCCTGGTGTCAAAGTTTTTTCAGACCACCTAACGGCCTCTGACGTGGTTTTTGTGTAACGACTACTACCACCAGAGATAGTAGCCGGGACCAACGGCTTAACGTGCCATCCGAAGCACGTAATCATTTTTTCTTTTCAGATATCATCGAACCCGATTCAGCCTGCAATGACTGTGGAAAAACGCACAAAGTGACATATCACCTACGTAATGGAATGCATTGAAACTATATTTAGAATTTTTGTCTGATTTTCTCTTTCAGGTAGGACTTTCGGTCAGTTTGTTTGTGCACGCATTACTTAAAAATTACTGAACCGATTTAGATGGAGATTTCACAAAAGTATAGGGCTTAGTATGGATTAACATTTAAGTTTTTTTCTATCGCAATCGGAGACTTTTCGGAGAATTTAGACTTTTCGTACAAACATTCGTTCAGCTGATTGCATTTAGTATGGGAAGTCCAAAATTTTTTTTTGCGAATTTCCTATAGGTTTCTTAGGGAAAGTTGTTCAGTATCATGGGTACAATCACCCCTTAAATTAATGCAACTGTTTACCCTAACACCCTGTATAAATAAATAAATATCTTTGACATTGTCACACATAGCCGGTTCACTACCGACTCAGCTACCGGTCTACCAATGGGAATTAAGTCCACCACGCGTGCCTAATGCGGATTGGTGGACTTCACATACACATCAGAATTTCTACTTCAGTGTATGCGTATTTAATAGTATTGGATTTATGTACCTTCGACAATTAATTACCATAACTGTCAGAATCCTATGTCATACTCATCATCTCGGTCGCAAAAAGAAAAAACGGGTTGCACTCCGGGAGTGCCGGCAGAAGTGAAAACTGTCACGTGATCTTACGTCATCGTCTTACCAATTTTCGATCAGTCATTTTCGATCAGGGTAACGTCACGGTCCTGACGCGAGTTTAACATTTTTTACCCATACCAAGAAGTGTACAACGCCGCTAAAGAAGTTCTCACTTCAAAAAAAAGAAAGTGTTCCGTTTTCACAAAATATGGTAGGTACGAAACACTAAAAACTGACCCCAAATGCGGTTGTGTCACCAGGGAATATCCAGGGAATATCGTTTTCTAAAAATAACCTCAAACTGCGGCATCATTTCAACAAAGTTATTTTAACTTAATAAATTATTTATTCTTCCCTTAGGGGAAATATGAAACGATTTTTATGGAAATTATACTTTCAAAACGATAAATAAAAACCGGTCAAGTGCGAGTCGGGCTATTCGCGCACCGAGGGTTCCGAACCACACCAACACAGAACACAACATTATAAACTTAGAAAAAAAAACTTTTTTTGTCGGGACCTTTAGGTTTTTAGTATTTGTTGTTAAGAGTTTGCTCTATAATGACACTAAGTTTGACGCTTGTATGTATTACCGTTATTACGATAGAGCGTGAAGAAAAAACGTTGATTAAAACTAGTTTCTTGTTGAGAACCCCCCCTTAATTTTTAACTTTTTGATATTTTTGTTATTTGTTGACAAATCCGCCGCAATAACGCATAATCTGAGAACAACTATCTAGCTATAACTAGATAAGTTACAGCCCTAAATAAGTAGGACAGACGGACGGACGGACAACGTAGGCTTAGTAATAGGGTCCCGTTTTCACCCTTTGGGTACGGAACCCTAAAAATGTTCAAAAATGTTATACGATCGATGGAGTCTTCCCGTGGGAGTGGAATGAGGTGATTAATAGCCATGTTTTCTATTGCACTGTTTTTTATTTGCGAAAGGATTATTAGAAGACAGCCTGCATCTTCAAGATGCAGGCAATAATAATTGTCAAAGGTAATTATTGCAGCTGTCAAACGTGAGTGACGGTGCACTGCTAAATGCACATTAATTAATAACTGTAAGAACTAAGGGACCTTCGAAAATGACAAATTTTGACACATCCAGCAAACAAAAGACAATGCGGGTTTTGTATGTAAGGTTGGCGCCTTATTTTTCGCCGTTGTTTTTGGCGCGGCCAGCAACCAAACTTGAATATTTTATTTCAGAATAAAGTAACAAACAAAACTTATTAACATGTATATCCCTAAACTCAATCCGGACCGGACGGAGATATAAAGGCTTGAAGTTGAAAATATTACCATTACGTGCTCTTCAAGCCTTTATATCTCAGTTCGGACTTAGTTCCGAGATATTTGTAATAACAAGTGTTGTTTTTAACTTTATTCTGAACTATAATATTCAAGTTTGATTAATGGCCGCGCTAAAAAATAAAATAAGGCGCCATTTTTAGGCATAGGCTTTTGAAAAAAAAAAACATACAGACAGCCAAAGTCATTTTCAATATTATTCTTAAAACAAATTAAAATCGGTTTAATAGTTTTGGAGGAGGAAACAGGGGAATACGAAATGCTGATTAAATTTCATCGATTTTATGTAGATAAAATATATGACAAATACGAAAAAGAAAGAACAGTCCAAAAAGTGACCTATTCTCCAAATTTCCATTTCAGCCCGCCTATCCTCTTAATTTTGAAAATGTGTATTTTGATGCACTTTATACTATGCCATAGCGGGGGTTCATGGACCAGTGGCCATATATTTATGCCCAGTGTCCTTTAGAGAGGCAGTTTCTGTTGGTTTTTCATCACAAAAATCACCACAAAACTGGCACAAAAACAAGACTAGTTAATAAAGCAATCTGTTTTAGTGCTTTTATAGGATCCTCGCTTCATAATGAATGTGTTCTATTCTACCACATACAGGCAGATGCTGTTTCCTGCGTCGGATATTACAAACAGGCTGTAGGATAGTAGGCTTCCTGGTACTGTTCCATTTTCTGCGCTGACATTTTTCTATTACAATTTCATAGTGGTTTGGTCATGTGGAATGAATGGTTGAGAGCCTTTGATCAAATTAAAATAGCGGAAGATACGTTACGTTCTTACATTACGTACAACGGAGTTGAAGCAGTCGCCGTGGCCGAAATCGGTCAGGAGCAATCATCAATCATCATCATCATCACATTACGTACATGAACAATAAACCTGTTTCTACCACAGATGCATTACTGATACTCACACAAACGAATCTTAATATTATTTGGTGTCGTTAATCTTGCCGTTAATGACGAACTCTGATCAGCATCCTTAAATACGTTTATTCAGGAAATACAACAATGATAAAATTATCTCTTAGGATTCGTCCGTCACAAGGAATAACAAAACAAGATCATACTAAATATGACAGAAGTAACTATAGAGCAAAACTCCAATAGACAAGACGAAGTAGGTCCTAACCGAACGCCACACCACCCCCCCACGGAGAAGGAGGAACCGGGGAAAAGATAAATGAGGACCTAGGTGGTTTACATATCGATCACCTGCTTGAACCGTACTCTGCGGCCTGACCTGGTCACTACGGGAGCAGGCTCTGGAATGGGTTTTAATGGGATGGATGAGGGATGGGAATGAGGCTGCGACACGTCTGGAGAGGCAGGAGATGTAGTTGCCGACGGTGTGGTTGACTCAAGATGTGCTGGTTTAACTCGGTCAATGCTTACTGCTACGTCCTTGCCTTTGATCTTCAGAGTGACCGTCTTGTCTGTCCTACATACGATCCTGTGCGGGCCGCTGTAAGGTGACTGCAATGACCGACGTACCGTATCGTCCCTTAAAAAGGCATGCGTCGCCGAAGGCCAGTCCTTAAAAATAAAGGCGCTAGGATTGGTGTGCCGTGACCCAGACGTTGGTCTCAATTTAGCCATTTTTGAGCGAAACCGGGTAACAAAGTCGGAGGGGTCTTCTAATTGAAGCGAACCCGGCCCCGTGAAAAATTCGCCTGGAAGACGCAGCGGCTCACCGTAAATCATCTCCGCGGTGGATGCCTTAATATCTTCTTTTAACGATGTCCGAATACCCAGAAGAACAATCGGCAAAGCGCTGATCCACGAATTGCCATGGCACATCAATGCTGCCTTTAAATGGCGATGTAATCGTTCTACCATGCCATTAGCCGCCGGGTGATAGCTGGTAGTTCGAATTCTTTGAGTGCCGCAGATCGACATTAAGCGACCGAAAAGGTTGGACTCAAACTGACGGCCCTGATCGGTTGTAACGGTTAATGGAACGCCAAATCGAGCGATCCATCCGTTGACAAATGTGTCCGCCACATCATCTGCTGTAGCTGAAGACATAGGCCACACCTCTGGCCACCTCGAGAAACGGTCAACGGCGGTCAGGCAAAAATTGTAACCTTTGTCCGTAGGGAGCGGACCGATAATGTCAATGTGCACGTGATGAAATCTTGCAGATGGATTTGCGAAATGCCCGAGCGGAGCATTAATGTGTCTGGTGACTTTGTTGCGTTGGCAAGGAATACACGTGCTTGCCCACATCTGGCAATCCTTCCTCATGCCAGGCCAGACGAAGCGATCTGACACCAGGCGAAGAGTAGCACGCACTCCAGGATGGCTAAGATTATGCAATTTTTCAAATACGGATTTTCTAAAGGGTGGTGTCAAATAGGGACGTGGCTTGCCCGTAGAGGTGTCGCAAATA
Organism: Agonopterix subpropinquella; assembly: GCA_922987775.1. Classification (NCBI taxonomy): domain Eukaryota; kingdom Metazoa; phylum Arthropoda; class Insecta; order Lepidoptera; family Depressariidae; genus Agonopterix; species Agonopterix subpropinquella. Next base: position 9,606,726 of record OV277713.1, on the reverse strand, counting down.
ACAGTGACGGTGGATCCTGGCACTGCAACCTTTTTGAGCGCCAAGGCCGTACCGTTAGAATCAGACATTAGCAGGACTAGCTCATCATCCAGTTGTTGGGATCGTGCCAGCTCCTCAAAGTCCTCATAGAGCTGTATTGCTTCGACCCTGGACATCGTGTCTGCAACCACGTTATCGATCCCTTTTATGTGAACAATATCTGTTGTGAACTGTGAAATGAAGGATAGCTGATTAAGCTGAGAAGGGGGAAGCTTTTCACGCCGCTGGGAGAAAGCATAAATAAGAGGCTTATGATCCGTATATATGGTGGCATGTTGTGCCTCCAATATATGCCGGAAATGCTGGACCGCCTCGTATACTCCCAACAGCTCCCTATAATATGCTGGCCATAACGTCTGACGAGCGGGCAGTTTCTTGCTAAAAAAGGCTAATGGTTGCCAACCGCCAGATACTTTCTGCTGTAGGGCTGCTCCGATATGTGTGCTGGATGCGTCAGTGAAAAGGCCCAGTGGTGCATCAGGTACCGGATGTGCAAGTAAAGTGACTTGCGAAAGACTCTCTTTACATCGGACGAATGCTTGTTCTAACTCCGGCGTCCATGGTACTGGTTTGGCTCCTTTTAGCTGTGCGTTTGCAAGGACGTCGATCAAGGGAGCTTGGTGTTCGGCAGCCCTGGGTAAGAAACGTCTATAATAGTTTATCATCCCCATAAACCGACGAAGTCCTTGTGCTGTTTTAGGTTGTGGGAAATCCCTGATCGCCTCAATACGCTCTGATGGTGGTTTGGTTCCTGCCGCAGAGATGCGATATCCCAAAAATGTAACTTCTTCCACGCCAAACACGCACTTTTTGCGGTTCACCACAATGCCGTACTCCGATAGGCGTTTATAAAGTTTTCGTAAGTGCTCTGCGTGTTGCGTGGCGTCCCGTGAGTAGACGAGGATGTCATCAACGTATGGGAAACAAAAATTCAAACCTCGCGTGACCTCATCTATAAACCGTTGGAAGGTCTGGCCGGCGTTTCGAAGCCCAAAGGTCATAAATGGGAATTCGAAGAGGCCAAACGGGGTGGTTATAGCTGTCTTACAAACGTCGTCCGGAAAAACTGGGATTTGCTGATAAGCTTTGACGAGGTCAATTGTACTAAAAATGGTAGCACCAACAAGGCTATGAGCAAAATCTCCGATATGTCTCACTGGATAACGATCCGGAATGGTACGAGCATTTAACGCGCGATAATCGCCACATGGTCTCCAGGTTAAGTCTTTCTTCGGAACTAGGTGCAACGGCGATGACCAAGGGCTGTCGGAAGGTCGAGCTGTACCTGCAAGTAGCATATCGGAAAATTCCTGCTGTGCGATGCGAAGCTTCTCAGGGGCAAGGCGACGTGGCCGAGATATAACCGGCGGTCCACTCGTTGTTTTTATGAAATGGAGTGTATCGTGTTTAACTACGCGTGGTAGCCCGGGGGGTCGAGTGATCTCCGGAAATTCCAACAGAATTTTGGTAAACGGAGAATCGTATTCCGGGTTTAATACTGCCTTGACGCTAGGCTGTTCAGAAGGAGCTGCCTCTGCATGATTGACTAGACCCGTCTTCCCATCTACTAACCGACTGCGTGCACAGTCGGGTAGCAGATTGTAATGGGCCAAAAAATCTGATCCTATGATTGGAACACTGACATCTGCTATAGTGAAATTCCAGCGAAAGTCTCGGCGGAGACCTAAATTTAAGGCAAGGCATAGCGTGCCGTACGTTTGAATATCACTCCCGTTAGCTGCCTTGAGGCTAAAATCTGCCGATTTGGGAAGGCCAGACACGGCGCTCTTCGGATAACAACATATGTCAGATCCGGTGTCTATTAAAAAACGTCGCTTGGTATTGACGTCGGTTACGAATATGCGGCGACCAGCTGTGTTATGTGGGGAACAGTCAGAGGTCGCCGTTACTGACTCCCCGCTGGGTTTTCCGGTTTCTTTCCGGTCCATTTGCAAGGCGACGTGCAATGCTGAGCCTTTTCCCCAAATTTCCGGTGGTACCAGCAGAGGTCAGAGCGGGACTCGGAGCGGGAACGAGATCGCGAACGATAGGCCTCACGGTCGTTATGCCTACCACGGCTACTCTGCAGTGCAGCTACCTGACAAGATAGCTCTTCTAAACGGCGAGTGATGGCTTGAAAGGAGGCATCCGAGGAAGATGTGCCGGCGGCGCAAATAGAAGGCTGGCCTGGTGAGACTTCGATGATGCGGTCCGCTAATGCGGCGACGCTATCTAAAGGTAGTTCTGACTGGACAGTAAGTATGGCTTGTATGTGCTGTGGTATTCTCCGCATCCATAATTGTCGCAAAATAACTTCGCTGCGAAGACTAGGACCGGCCAAAGAACGCAGGTGACGCAGGAACTGCGACGGCTTACGTTCTCCCAGTTCTTCGTCACCCAATAATTTGTTTAGCCGCTGCTCCTCCGATACGGAGAGCCTGCGGATCAATTCGGCCTTCAGGAAATCGTACATTTTGTCCTTTGGAGGGTTGGCTAGAATGTCCTCTATGTTTGCAGCCTGATCGTCGGTAAGGTTACTTACGATGTAATTATATTTGGTACGGTCAGCAGTAATGTTAGCTATTTCGAAATTTGCCTCTACTTGGGCGAACCACACCGCCGGACGGTCAGACCAAAATGGAGGAAGTTTGACAGCGACCCCATGAACCATGCCCGTCGGTGCCAAATGATAGGCTGCAGGGGTGTTCCCTGCGCTTGTCTGTGGGGGAGTGGCATCTTTGAATTCATCCATTTTGATAAAAAACTCTTATGATAATAACAAGGTAATTAAAAAAAAAACTACAGCCAATGATATAGTACGACACAAGTTAGAGCTACAACAAATATTGTTATAAAAACAAACAGGGTATTTGGCTACGTACTTAAAAAGAGAAATAAGGAAAATGTTCATAATATAAAAACTTTCACTTCGACTCACGCACTCACTCCGGGTTAGTGTAGGTAATGCTCATAAGGCGGCTTCGACAACCCGCACTCGCTGTGTCGGTGTGTGAGAGTTCGCGTTGTTCGCGGCCCGGCGAGTTTTAGCAAAGTTTGTTTCAGCCCCGGACGTTTCTTGGTTAAATTTCGTCGTAGGTGCAGCCGCACTAGATCAGTGAATCAGGACAGTCCAGATGTAATGGCGGTCAGTGGGTCATTTTCGGGCTGCGAAAGAGAGCCAGGGACTCGACCTGGTCGAGAACGGCCGGGCCCGGTACTAGGAGTGGGTGCTCTACCCTACCGCTGTTTGGAAGCTGCTATGTTCTATGTCGAGGGTCACCACTTTGGTGTCGTTAATCTTGCCGTTAATGACGAACTCTGATCAGCATCCTTAAATACGTTTATTCAGGAAATACAACAATGATAAAATTATCTCTTAGGATTCGTCCGTCACAAGGAATAACAAAACAAGATCATACTAAATATGACAGAAGTAACTATAGAGCAAAACTCCAATAGACAAGACGAAGTAGGTCCTAACCGAACGCCACAATTATACATCAACAATTAAAGAGACTGAATTACGCGAACAAGACAATGTATCGCCGAAATCTCAATCAAGAAAAAAAAAACGGAATTCGGTCCAGAAGTGTGTTTCCTAGCATAGCTCTTTCCATTGCTCTTTGTGCGACTTTGACTTTGTCCACTGCGTCCTTAGTCAGAGTCCATGTTTCGGAACCTTACGTAAGAGTGGGCAAAACACACATAAACACCTTGGTCTTAAGGCTCTGTGGGATTTTTGATTTCAGCACATCCTCAAGCTTACCAAATGCGGCCATGCTGAGTGCGACGAGCGATCTCCTTTTCCTGACTTGGTGAAAATATGACTTACGGAATCCGAACAAACTGCTCTCGGTAAAACATAGACTGTCTAAAACAGGCAATTCTCTAATGGTGATGGGTCCGCGCATCTACAATAAAATATCGGACGAAATAAAGAATGCAAAGTCAAATGCTATCTTTATTTGTAGACTCAAGCGTTATCTCATCTCAAAAGCCTACTACTCTGTGGATGAATTCCTTACGGACGGACGGGTGAATGTGTCAAAATGACCCTATCTGTAATGTAATTAAACTATTGTGTTGTAATGATTTTATTTTATATTATTATAATACAATTAATTTTAGATAAGACTAGGTATACTTTTGTATACCTCAGTTTAAACATTTAAGTATGTTATAATTTAATTATCCTAACTTAATCATTACCTATACAGGGTGAAATTGATATCATTGGCATCCTTTTAAACTAAGAGTCTACCCATGAAACTGAACAACTTTTACTATGGGAGCAAACCGATCGGAGCAGAAAAAAAATCAGCTGTTGCATACATTTGAGTTAAATATAAAAATAAATAAATATCTTGGACAATGTCACACAAATTATCTAGTCACATTTAAAGTACCAGAATCTAGCCTGGACTTGTATTATGATGACTAGACAACGATATAGAATACATATATAGATACAAACATCCATGACTCGGGTACAAATATTCATATTCATAATACAAATATTTGTCCCTTACGGGATTCGAACCCGCGACCCTCGGCACAGCAGGCAGGTTCACTACCGACTGTGCTACGGGGCCGTCTAGTTGAGTAGGCATTGCAGTTTAGTATGGGACAGCTGATTTTTTAGTTGCTCCGATCGGTTTGCTCTCATAGTAAACCTTAATTCTATAAACTATTGACATTGTAAACTTATTACTGAATAAACGAATATGAATATGAAATATGCATCGAGTTAACTGCGTTAGTATTATATTACGCCGACAGAGTTCCTCAGAATAATGTCCTAAAGCCACTCATCCCGTACCCACTTGAACGAAGGTAAAATCAGTTAAAAGTTTTAATGAGTTCCACAGAAACTGTTTATCCTCGGATGAAGAGATAAAAGAAAGAAAAAGCTTTTCTCTCCATCAGTTTTCTCATTTTGGCGGAGTGAAACACACAAAAAACTTTATGAGCTCTCAACATTGATTTTTAAAGTAGACTTACTGACAAAGGTTGAAGCTAATTACGTTTTGATGAGGTTTTAAAATGCGCGGGAAATGAAACCGAAATATTGAACGCGATTTTAAAGTTGGTCCCTTATACATGGTGTTAGTATACAGGGTGTAACAAAACACCATAGTAATACTTAAGGCGGCACTTCAGTCCATCAAACTGAACAACTTACACAATGAAGCCAACAGCGAAAAAATCTGTTGTCCCATACAAAACTGCAGTACCTACCGGCTCGACTCAAATGTATGGGACAGCTTATTCTTTCTCGGTGTTGGCTCCGTAGTGAAAGTTGTTCTGTTTGATGGTCTGAAGCAACCCCTTAAAGTATTACTAGGGTGTTTTGTTACACCCTGTAGACAGATGTATTACTTCAAAAATTGTAGGACTCATGTCATGATACTGAACAACTTTCGCCAGGGAAGCAATAGGAAATAATAAAAAAAAAACTACTTTTCATACAGTCCGATCAGCTGATTGTATGTGTAATCCAAAAATTGTTTTTGTAGATTTGTTGTTCAGTTGTTCAGTAGGTATCATAAGTCAATCACCCTTTACAGTAATGCAACTGTCTAGCTAGACCCTAAAGTTTTTCAGTATGATGGTATGTAACTCTTTCGCGGACACTGACCGGCTATAGCAGTGATAACAATAAATGTTCTATTGTGTCTCGTTCAGTGGCGAATGTGTTAACCCCATTAAGAATGTAACGCATTCAAGTTTCTACACTGTATATTATCTGTTCTGTGCCCCAGATGAGTAAAAGTTTACCCGAAACTTAAACCGTAAACCATCCATCAAGTTCTTGTTGTAATCTTGGCTATCAATAGTTATCTCTACCACAGTAAATAGATAGCTAAAGCAGTAGAGTAACTTGGCTGTCCTTGAAATAAATGCCTATTCTCGGTCGAGCTATGGTTTTAAGATCGGTGCGGCGCGGATCGGTATAAATGAAAAACATATTATAAATTGAATGATTATTTAAATGATAAAAATTCTTGGGTCTGATGAATGTCAGTAAAACTACTCAGTTCGAACTCAGATATAAAGGCTTGAAGTGCTTGTAATGGTAATATTTTCAACAAAACTTTTTTGTCCGGGACCTTTAGCGCGAGACCGACTCACACTTGGCCGGTTTTTAGTATTTGTTGTTATTCTGTAGAGTGTGTTCTATAATCACACTAAGTTTGACGCTTGTATGTATTACCGTTTTTACGATAGAGCGTGAAGAAAAAACGTTGATAAAAACTAGTTTCTTGTTGAGAATCCCCCTTAATTTTTATCTTTTTAACCGACTTCAAAAAAGGAGGAGGTTTCTCAATTCGACTGTATATATATATATTTTTTTTTTTTATGTGTGTTCGCGGATAACTTCGTCGTTTATGAACCGATTTCGATGATTCTTTTTTTGTTGGAAAGGAGATAACCCAAGTGAGGTCCCATGATAAGGAAACCAGGATCTGATGATGGATCCCAGAGATATCGAGGGGAACCTTCGAAAATCGTAGTGCCGACTAGTGCGTTTGTTAATTCAAAGCACTACTATTAAATCGAACTAATGAATTTGCCACTGAAAATTGTGAAATAAACAAAATTTTAACAAAAAAATTAAAACCGCCTTCAAAAAACTAAAAAGTTAAAAAATAATATTGCAGCCGATGACTTTCCCGTTCGCATCATAAGAACATTAATTTGTTTTATAGAAGTCGGTGTCAAGCCAAGCCAAAAAATGCAAGCCCTGTCGCGAATCGTACCGGCTTGACAGCGACTTCAATAAAACAAATTAATGTTCTTATGATGCGAACGGGAAAGTCATCGGCTGCAATATTATTTTTTAACTTTTTAGTTTTTTGAAGGCGGTTTTAATTTTTTTGTTAAAATTTTGTTTTTGTCATTTTTATTATTTGTTAACAAATCCGCCGTAATAACGCATAATTAAAATTTCAACTATCTAGCTATTACGGTTCAAAAGTTACAACCCTAAATAGGTAGGACAGGTGGACGGACAGACGGACGGACGGACGGAAAACGTAGGCTTAGTAATAGGGTCCCGTTTTTACCCTTCGGGTACGGAACCCTAAGAAGATCTGACGTAATACGTTATATGTGTGCTCTAAGCTCCTACATTGAATAAATAATTTTGACTTTGACTTTGAAACTATCCATGCTGCAGTATTTCCAAGACCGCGACTGTGTGCATGGGTCGGTTCGGTGCTTTTATGAAGTTTCTTTACTGTCTATCTCTTTTCTGTGTCCCTACTTTCCGCCCAGATCGTTCTGAGGTCGCTCCTCTCTGAAAAGATGGATTAACATTTTGTACCCAATTTCTCGTAAGTTGAAAGCTTCAACTTATCCAGTTTGCGTTTTAGAGAGTAATGATAGACTATTCTGCCGTCCGTTACCTATAATGCCGTTAACCAACATCTGCTCGATTTTCACTTTTTGATGTCATCATAATCACGAAACGATTCTCTATCGACCTAGCTAACTCATATTTTCCTATCTTATCTAGTTTCTGAAATAATTAAAAGAAAATTGCAGTTAAGTGCCTGATTTTCCAATGCATACACAACTATAATGCGTCTAACTATAATTACATGACTAAAATGCCTTCATAACTGATTTCTATTCTCAATGGCGTAACTTTATTGCCGTTAACATATTTTTAATAATCTACAGTGCGATTAAAGTACATTTACTGTATTATAGTTATAGGTACTAAGTTTAATTCTGTAAAATGTACTACTCTAGACTATAATGTCGTTAAATGAAAATTTTACACAAGAATGCTATTAAAAGATCTTAACGGCAATTTAGAAATTTATTGCCGAAAAATTATTAGAAGAAGTCATAACTAAAATGTGGTTATCCCACATTACTTCACTAAAATGCCGTCAACTGCTGAACATTTGACTCCCCAATGGGGATACCTATAGGTAAATAAATAACTTATAAGTTAAAAATGTTCCTATTAGTTATAGATTTGTTAATTACTAAAGTAAGTAATAATTGTTCCTTAAGCCGTTGCCGCGCTCCATACATACTGTTACGAGCTACGGGTTCCGGGATTGGAGTGAAACGCTAAGTCCAATTTTACAGAGTTTATTTGGGATACACTTACAAACGGTCCACCTCGCAGAGGTTCCCCTAAACGGTTCACTTCACCGGGTCCTCCTCGCAGGGATTCCCCGTGCACCACTTACTGTCACTGTTCACAGTCCACTACGTCACTACTGTGACGACACGACACGCGTCACGGCTATGACGTCACGACGTACGACACTATGACGTCACGCACTACACTGACACTGTGACGTCACGTACTACACCGACACTATGACGTCACGCACTACACTGACACTAGTCTACTCACTGTTCCACTCTTAGCACTTTTCTCTTCACTAGTACTTTTCCACTTTTACTTTTCTTCCTTTTGTTTCGCACTGTTCACTGTTAAATCAAATACTGCCGCCAGTCGAAATTCGCCGCCTTTTTATATCCCGCAGAACATTCCGGAATACCCTTTTTTCGATCTTCTTTTCTTTACTTGATTGTTTTACTCCAGATAGTTCTAACCCCGCGTTCCTTTTTCGAAACCGATCGAAGACACGCCCACTTTTCTGGTTCTTTTCAAATATTCGTAATTTCGCCTCCTTTCTCGAAGTTCCTAGACACCCCTAGACCTTTTGGTCCCTTTTTAAATATTCCTTCTCTCTCTTCCTTCTAGAACATTTCTAAAAACACAAAAATCTAGAAATATTTTTGGCGTGGATTGGATTCGAACCGTCACCCCCCAGCATGGGAGGCGGAACCTTAGACCGTAAGACCACGGCGGTTGTTAATGAGCCGGCCGAATTTTCGAATGCCTTCTTTACGTTTGACATTTGACAGCGGCCGTGACACTGCCCCTCCCTTAGTTTTGCTCGTCCCGAGCATCATTACTGCCGAAATATCGAGCCAACCGATCAACGTGAACTACCTTCAACGGGCTCCCTGGCGGACGCCGGAGTCGGTATTGGCCGACGTTCATCCTGGTTACTACCTCATATGGCCTTTTCCAACTTGCTTGTAACTTCGGACGCTTCTCCTTCTTACGAGCCGGATTATGCAGCCAAACCGGTGTTCCTTCCCCCTTCTCACGAGTAAACGGAATGCGCCTAAGCTGCTGATTGACTGGCGCTACGTCTCCTGTATTGTTCGCATGCTTCACCAGGTCTATTTTACCAATATGTGCGCCGTTCTTAGAGAGCGAGTTCTTCGCTATCACAGCCTGTGGCTTTGCCAGGTCCTTGCTGGAGTCTTCTACAACTTTCGATACGACATCCCCCTCAGCCTTCTGCTTCCTAGGAGGATTATCTCCACAGTGATCAACAACCTCCCCCTTCCCAATCGTCAGGTCCATATCTCCAACGTTAGGTATCAGGATCGGAGCAGAAGAAACTGGTCCAACAACTTTCCTCACCGGAATCCAACAAGTCCCAGCTTCAACCTTTTCCATCACAGCACAGCTCCCATCGTTACTCTTGGGCAAAACAACAGGTACCAAGTTCTGTGATCCAGACTCGAGAACCATTCTTCTCACATGGTAGACCTTTTCCGATGATCCACCTTTCATCGGAACCTCCTCTGTATTACATCGTAGCACTCCGTTCTTCATGTCTATGTTGCACTGGTGATTTTGTAAGAAATCCAAGCCAATGATGCAATCGTCCACTATCTCAGCTACAATTACCTCATGTTTGAAAAGAGTCTCACCGATCGTAATCGAAACTCCCAACTCCCCCTTAACTGGTATGCGCTGGCCGGTCGCAGTCGTTAACTGTAGTTTGGTTCGCTGCAGAAGTCGTTTCTCCTGATAACTTTCCATTTCGCTTATCAGTCGAGCATTGACCACCGTCCTCGAAGCTCCGGTATCCACAGCTAGTTGACAGATTCTACCATTGACCTCTCCCTCAACTAGCAGACTATCTCCGTCCGATATTTGCCTGACTCTAATGATTGGGTTTGCAACATAGCCGGCCAACGTCCTCCAGTTCTCCTGCTGCTCATCAGTCGAGACCCCTATGTCCCGACGACCTGTACGCTTCGGGCAGGAACTGCGAATATGCCCCCGTTCACCACACTCGTAGCACACATAACGACGGCCTGTGCGCCCCGGGCAGGAGCTGCGAATATGCCCTCGTTCACCACACTTGTAGCACACATAACGGCGGCCTGATCGGTTCGGACAGGAGCTACGAATATGCCCTTGTTCACCACACTTGTAGCATAAATAATTGTCACTCCGATTTCTCGGCGCTGACGCTCCAGTCACCACAATCTCCCTGCGTCGACCGGAACGAGGATCCTGACGTACAGCTTCCACTTCCAATGCATGAGCAACAGCGTCCCTGAGTGTAACATGGTGCCCAAGTCGTACCGCAGCTCGCACCTCCGGGTCCCGTATCCCATCCGTAAAGGTCTGCAGGAGCATGTTATCGATGACTGCCGGTGACGACTGAAAAGCCTTCCGCACGAGCTTCTCCACTTCCACGGACCACTGTTGCAGACTCTCGTTAGCATGTTGGTTACGTTCCTTCAACCGCGCCCGATACACGTATTCCATATGTCCATCGCCGAATCTAGCCTCCAGAGCTCCAAAAAGATTGTCGAACGACAGGTCTCCTCCAGCACCCACGGCTTCTAGTACTGTGAGAGCCTGTCCCTGGAGTGCTAATATCAACGCAGGCTCCGCCTCCTCCTTGCCCCAGCCATTAACTTTCATCGCTGTCTCAAATTGTAGCTTAAAGGCGGGCCATGACGTCAGTCCATCGTAAACCGGAGTCTTCACGCCTTTTGGTTGTATGGGTGAGTCAAAAACAGCAGCGACACGGCTGTGAGATTTGCCCTGTTCAACTTCTCGCCGGATTTTGGCAAACTCACCCTCCACGCGATCAAACCTCCCTTCGAACTCGCCCTTCACACGATCCAACCTCCCTTCTACGGCTTCAACTCTCTCTACTGCCTGTTGCAAGCCTTTCGTAATATCTTTATGAAGCGCCTCCTGCATTGTGCGCATTTGGTCTTCCTGCCGGCGCGCCTGTTCCTCCTGGCGTAGAACCTGTTCCCTCATCATGCGAGCCTGTTCCTCCTGCCGGCGAGCCTGTTCCTCCTGGCGGCGAGCTTGCTCCTCTTTCATTGCGCGCAGTTCGTGAACCTGTTCCTCCTGCCGGCGAGCCTGCGCCTCCTGCATCGTGCGCATTTGTTCCTCCTGCCGGCGAGCCTGCGCCTCCTGCATCGTGCGCATTTGTTCCTCCTGCCGGCGAGCCTGCGCCTCCTGCATCGTGCGCATTTGTTCCTCCTGCCGGCGAGCCTGGTCCTCCATCATGCGCTGGATTTGATAGAGGAAATTTCCTGGGTTCTGCTCTGGAGTGCGCTGCACTTCACCCCCCTCAGGTCTTCTCTCCGGGGTTCGCTGCACCTCAGTAACAGGGGCCGCACCTTCCTGCCGCGCCTCCGACATGGCCCGGGTGGTGACACCCTTTAGCTCCTTTGGCACCAGCGGCATCTTACTCCAATCCCACTTCTGACACCAAATGTTACGAGCTGCGGGTTCCGGGATTGGAGTGAAACGCTAAGTCCAATTTTACAGAGTTTATTTGGGATACACTTACAAACGGTCCACCTCGCAGAGGTTCCCCTAAACGGTTCACTTCACCGGGTCCTCCTCGCAGGGATTCCCCGTGCACCACTTACTGTCACTGTTCACAGTCCACTACGTCACTACTGTGACGACACGACACGCGTCACGGCTATGACGTCACGACGTACGACACTATGACGTCACGCACTACACTGACACTGTGACGTCACGTACTACACCGACACTATGACGTCACGCACTACACTGACACTAGTCTACTCACTGTTCCACTCTTAGCACTTTTCTCTTCACTAGTACTTTTCCACTTTTACTTTTCTTCCTTTTGTTTCGCACTGTTCACTGTTAAATCAAATACTGCCGCCAGTCGAAATTCGCCGCCTTTTTATATCCCGCAGAACATTCCGGAATACCCTTTTTTCGATCTTCTTTTCTTTACTCGATTGTTTTACTCCAGATAGTTCTAACCCCGCGTTCCTTTTTCGAAACCGATCGAAGACACGCCCACTTTTCTGGTTCTTTTCAAATATTCGTAATTTCGCCTCCTTTCTCGAAGTTCCTAGACACCCCTAGACCTTTTGGTCCCTTTTTAAATATTCCTTCTCTCTCTTCCTTCTAGAACATTTCTAAAAACACAAAAATCTAGAAATATTTTTGGCGTGGATTGGATTCGAACCGTCACCCCCCAGCATGGGAGGCGGAACCTTAGACCGTAAGACCACGGCGGTTGTTAATGAGCCGGCCGAATTTTCGAATGCCTTCTTTACGTTTGACATTTGACAGCGGCCGTGACAATACGTAGTCTTGTGATATTCTCAATACTATTCAATCAAAGTCAACGACATTTTTCAGGAACAACCTAGTAACTAATTTCTATGTCTGTATGAAGTCAGATTTTCGTTAAAATGTATAGTTTTAAAGTTACAGTGCCTCAAAGATTTCCATACTAATCTTTAATTAATCCTTGCTCTAAACCAGTATATTTTAACGAAAATCTGACTTCATACAGACATAGAGATTAGTTACTAGATTGTTTCTAAAAATTTCGTTGACTTTGATTGAATCGTATTGAAAATATCACCAGACTACGCAGTACCGGATTAACCATAGAGGCAAAGTAGGCACGGGCCTATGGGCCCACCGCCGCGTAGGGGCCCCGCGGTCTGAGAGAAAAATAAGTAAAAACTCGAAGATTTAACTCACCCCAAAATTTAATCGAATTATTAAAAAGTCTGTGAAAGTCATTAAAAAAGGCACTGAAAATATATTTATTACAAATTTTCGAGCTCGCTTCGCTTGCTCATTTTTGTTGTTTTATTTTTGGCTTTAAAACAGACTTCTTGCTGTAATCGAGTTATTATATCCTGTTTAATATACCGAGAGCTATTATTGCTCGCTCGATGCTTTCGTCTCATACACAAATCAAGTCCATTTTGACATGAGCTATAGGTAGGTGCAATAAACATAAAATGTAGGAAAATAATGAGCTGACCTAGTCGTATTGCAGTAAAATCTCGAGTTCGCTTCGCTCGGCCCTTGATTCAGAATTCAGATCGCATTGCGCAACGACTTATAATATTGCAGTAAAATCTCGAGCTCGCTTCGCTCGCTCTTTGGTATTAGATGGCATCGCAACGATCTTAAGTAATATCTCGATCTCGCTCTTGGTTGTGATTGTGTCGCAAGCGCAACAGCGCAATTATCTTTGTTCGCTCCAGGGCTGAGAATTTAGATCATATTGCTGATTGGCAATGACCTATAAATATTATATTGTAGTGAAAGCGCTTTTTGTAGTCGAAATATAATGTTTCGTGGTTTTCCGGGGATTTCAGATTTTACTGAAATGTCCGGGGTTTTTGAAGACTTTGTCCGGCGACGGCAATTTTGCTGACGGTAGCCCTAGATCGGTATTAAAAGCTCGAGATCGCTCCACATTTTAGTGGCTTATGTTATTTTGTGGTTATGTTACTGCGACCACCTAGCCTGTATCTCCATCCCACGGCCCACGGGGATAGGGGCCCCGAGGCTTGAAATGCCTAGGGGCCTCTATATGGCTGAATCCGGCCCTGAGACTACGTTTGTATGCAGCGCGCATTTACGCTCTCGGGATAATATTCTCTTAAGCAAGTACGTTTATATTTTTTGAGAGGTTTTTACTTTTTTGTTTGATTAAGAAGAATTTTTGTTATTATGAACACTTAAGCAGGCTGAGCTGTTTTTTTTTTGAGTTTTTAATTTACTTTAATTTTTGTTTAATTTATCTGAAACATTTAATTACATATAGGTATAAGTTTAATTACTACATTTGTTAATTCTAAAGCAAGTAATAATTGTTATATTAGTTAAGTTTGTACTTTTATATCTTTTGAAAAGTTTTATCTTTTTGATTTAGAATTGCTTTTGTTATGATGAACACTATAATAAGCAGGCAGAGCTGTTTTTTTGAGTTTTTAATTTACTTTTTACACTTCATATTTTTTTCTTATGGATACAAATAAGTTGTAGGTAATGGTTGTGTTAATTTTAAACGTCAGGAGTTGCACCTTTCTGTTAAGGACTACCTAACCTAGATAAAAATAATGCTAAAAATAATTTGAATTAATCTCTATTGTAATTACCTACACTATATTAGAAAACGCCTAAAATATAATGTTGATTGTCTAATAAATAACAAAACCGAATTTAAGACTGAGCTGTTTTATTTTTGCACTTTAAATACATTTTGTTGGATTCTTTCAGTTCTCTCTTATAGTGTTAACAAAGCTAAATTGTCGTTATGTCTAAAGGTTTGAAAGTTAACTGCAATGTAGTGTTGCAATAATCCCACAAAAGAAAATAAAAAACTATTTGATAAAATTTACACTTGAATAGCATGTCTTAAATGCCGCTAAAGGACTATAGGAGCATTGTGACAGAACAGAAAGTTTAAACTTAAATGCCGTTATAGTACTTACCGGCATTTTAGTAAAGCATTTATAAAGAGAAATTTAGAATTTTACAATACAATAAAATATATCGAAAATGAAACGCTAAAATGTCGCTAATATAACGTTAACGACATTTAAGTGGTGTTATTTTGATCAAAAAAATAAACTGATACTAAATGCAAACAGAAATTTCAAAATATTTCCGTAACGCTTATATATTACGCTATGGAAATAAAAGCATTGCAAAGATCACATTAATTCCATTTCAATGATATCTCGAACTTGTTAATAGCTGGTTTATTTATCAAACAGCATCCATTTTACCATAAATCCCGCGTAAATCGAAAACTCATTTTCGTAGATAACGGCATTATAAGTAATGGACGGCAGTATTGATGATTGAAATGTTTGTGGCAGCATCCATAAATAGTGTTATTTTAGGAACATAAAAGAGCAAATTCGAATCCCCGTATTACATATAGGTACAAACATAGCTATATATATTATATTCTTGAAGGGTAACTTAAATTCTGCACCTACGTAATAAGGATCATTCCCTTAGAGTAAGGATCTCTTTATTCTAAAACATATAGTCCGCATCAATTTACGATTGTAGTTAGTCTTTTTTGTCTTATGACGTACCTTTAACAGTAGAAGGAGACGGAACTATAGACATTTGTTTATGCGGCTGTCCACCTTTTTTTAATGCTAGTGAGTGTGTAAACTGAAAAGTGACCGTAAACATTTGGGCAGTTGTCACTTGGTCATCTTTTGTCCATACTACTTGACACCACACACTTAAACACAAACGTCAAAAAAAGTTGAAAATCTTGCAATGGTATGGCTCCCTCTATGCAAAGGCATCCTAAAGAGGTATCTCTTTGGTCATTTAATGGGTTTCCAATTACTTTGATCTAAGGTTTCCAACCCATTTTTTCAATGGGCGTCCGCTCGAAAAAATGTGGGCGAGAATTGTGCCCGCCCGAAAATTTATAGGTCCTATAAATGGGAGAAAGTGGTGGTTTAGTTTAGACCATTAAACCTTCGATCAACAATGAAGCATTAAACTGAACAACTTTCAATAAGGATTCAAAATCGAAAAAAGTCAGCTTTAGGAAAATACATTTTCGTTGAGTAAGTACTGCAGTTTAGTTTGAAAAAGCAAGTTTTTTAATTTTTCCTCGATGTTGGCTCCATAGTGAAAGCTGTTCACTTTGATGGTCTAAAGTCTAAACCAACCTTTTAAATATAACTATTATATTTTGGTACCCTTTACAAGAATGCACTTAAACGGTGAAAGAAATCCTGAAGCATACCTTAGCCTTAGTCATTAGCTCATTAGTAACCACAGCAATGTACAATACTCTGAATTGTCATTATCAAATTGTCACTATCGCGTTTTATTAAACAGGGCCCAGAGGTAGTGAACGGGACTAATGGCTTAACGTGCCATCCGAAACGGAATCATCTTTCTTCTCAGACACTCAGATGATTCAGCCTGAATGTCCAATCCAACTGGAGAAAAATGCACGTAGCATTTCACTAGGTGTCCCCCGTTGGAATCGAACCCACCACCTCCGTGTCAGGAGCCCAATGCACTTAACCATTAGACCACGCAGGCAGTTCATGAAATTCAGATCTTTTTTCTTATCGTGTGGGCAGAGCCCTGGTGTCAGAGTTTTTTCAGACCGCCTTAAGGCCTCTGACAGGGTTTTTATGTAACGACTACTACCACCAGAGATATTAGCCGGGACTAACGGCTTAACGTGCCATCTGAAGCACGGAATCATCTTTCTTTTCAGACAATCAGGTGATTCAGCCTGCAATGTCCTAACCAACTGGGGGAATAAGTACAAAGTAATATCAGTTGATCTAGACTTTGATTTGTTTTGCACAAGCACGACCTCGGTTAAACGAGTACTTACTGAAAAATACCTACCTCGGTTAATGAGTTAGCGGCACACTCGGCACCTCTTTACTTTTACTTTTAGTTTTTAGTTAATATAATTCCTTTTCTTTTGTGGATGGTTTGAAGTACCAGCAAACTCTGAGCTTTTAGTAATGTAACTTCTTATTAGTTTTATTGATACTTACTAAATTTGTATTTTCACTCACAAAAGTATGTAAAACGAATGAAATTTATCTGTGGAAACTTTTAGTTGGCAATGTTGTTTTAAAAAATGTTGATACCCTACTATCATGTAATTAGTCCGTAAGTTTTCCTAAAATGAATAAAATAAAATAAAATAATAAAAATATTTCACTAAGGTTTCCCCCGTGGGAATCGAACCCACGACCTCCGTGTCTAGAGCCCAATGCTTTTAACCATTAGACCACGCAGGCAGTTCATGGAACTCAGATAAAATCCCTAATATTATAAATGTGAATGTAAGTTTGTTTGTTACGCTTTCACGCAAAAACTACTTAACCGATCATCATGAAACTTTGTACACATATTCTTGGAGGTATTAGAAGTCACACCCTGTATGATACTGAACAACTTTCCCTAGCAATTTTGTCGCGATGTCGATGTTTGCTTCATAGTGAAAGTTATTCAGTTTAATGGTATATAGCATCCTATTTAATATGTAACGCATAAAATTTTACACCTTGTATATTTTTATACCATCTTTTGTCTAGTCGCTGCATGCACAAACTGTCAGAAAAATATTCTCAAATATTGTACACAAAACAAAATAATATCTTAAAGTAATGAAATCAGTGGAGGCTGCAATCTAGGTAATAAATTGCGCCGTGAACTTTCATCCTACGGCTGGTTAGTGGAGCTCGTTTGGCCTCCTAATGAGACGGATTATCATTTTATCTGGGTTCCAGTTCCGTGGCGCTGGCTTATATTACTACTAGCTTTTGTCCGCGACTTCGTCCACATAAAGTTTGGGAAACCCCAAGTATGCTATGGAGTATGCTAGTGTCTACCCATCAAACTGAACAACTTTTACTATGGGAGCAAACCGATCGAAACAAAAAAAAAATCAGCTGTTGCATACATTTGAGTCGAGTAGGTATTGCGGTTTAGTTTGAGACAGCTGATTTTTAGTTGCTCCGATTGGTTTGCTCCCATAGTAAAAGTTGTTTAGTTTGATGGGTAGACTCTTCGTTTAAAAGGATGTCAATGATATCAATTTCACCCTGTATAGAGGGTGTAACAAAACACCCTAGTAATACTGAGGGAGTGCTTCAGACCATCAAACTGAACAACTTTCACAGTGGAGTCAATTTCGAAATCACGAAAAAAAAAACACATTTGAGTCGAGTTGGTCGGCGGTACTGCAGTTTTGTATGAAAGCCCGGATTTTTTTCGCGATTTCGATGTTGGCTCCATAGTGAAAGTTGTTCAGTTTGATGGTCTGAAGCACCCCCTTGAGTATTACTAGGGTGTTTTGTTACACCCTGTATAGGTAACAACTAAAAAAAAACTACTGGTTACCATAAAACCTTGTAGAGTATGTAATTAATTTGGTGATCAGTAAGTCTCTCATTAACAACGGGCTTCTTCAATTCGATTTCTCTTTCTTCTATTTAAAACCATACAAATGAAAAATAGCCTGTTCCAAAACTGGACTACTATCGCCCCTTACCTCCGATGTTACCTTGGTTTTATAACAGTTTTATTTCACAGCATAATAATATGTTACGATGGTACAAATGAGGGTGTTTGTGTTTACGATGCCAAGCAAATTACAACAGTCTATGGCTGCACGGAAAAGGGTAATCAAAACACCGCGGTTGGACCTATTGGGATTTGATTTAACTTATGAACGACAGCGGTTTGGGATGGTAGGTTATTTATACGTTTTTTCCGCTCTCCCTCCCTAGTGCAAGGCTCTCTTTCTTACAAGCAAACTTTTGCAATTAGCCATCCCGCTTCAAGCAGTCAGAATTTTCTGTTTTCTTTGAAAACTTGTATGATTTTTTATGAATTTTCAAAAAATAAGAAAACCTCATCATTCTATATTGTATTGTGAAGAATATTGCAAATTTTCATATTCTTCTGATCAACAATGTAAGAGTAAAAAGGTTACAACTGGAAAAAAAGGGGTGACTTTGGATTCGTTTTTCTTCAGTTTTATCAATTAAACTAGATTTCGAGAAAAACTACATCACTTCTCATATCCTGTAGATTGTTCAGTTTTGTTTTCTGCTTAAAAAGTGCCATAGTTAATGTATAACTTGGTTACGAAGTTAGTCAAAACCGGGCGGACGCCCCTTAACCTTTATCGTCCCATTGTTGGGAAAAGGTCTCCCCCAAGCTTTTCCTGCCATTCTACTTCGTGGGCATCCAGGTCGTCGCGCCATCTCTTTCTTGGTCTGCCCCGGCCCCGGTTTCCATCGTCGGGCTCCCATTGGGTCGCGATTGTTGCCAACCGCCCTGCATGCATACGACAAACATGTCCGGCCTAATCCCATTTCAGTTTATGAGTAAGGACCTAAAAGGAAATAAAACTCTAGTAACGGTATTGTAGTAAGTAATAGGGTGAAACAAAAGAGAAAAACCTAAGGGAGAAAATGGTGTTATTGTCAATTCTAAGCCAGAATAGAAGAAATATAGAAGAAAGTACAGCCACACAAATAAATAAATAAATTAATAAATAAATATCTTGGACAATCTGCGACCAAATATAGACAATGTCACACAAATTATCTAGTCACATTTAAAGTACCAACCAAGTAAACAGCATATAAACTTAACAAAAAAATACGATTTATTTTTCTAATTTTTTACTTTCAAACTGAACAAGTTTCAGTTTGCCTCGGTTCCGTCTTAAGTAATAACATTTGTGTTTTTTTTTTACAAATATAACTATAATTTTTTTCGTAAAACAGTTATACAGGGTGTACATTAAAATGGGACAGCTACTTAAAGGGGTGCTTCAGACCATCAAACTGAACAACTTTCTCTATGGGACCAATATCGAAATCGCGAAAAAAAAATCTGCTGTCCCATACATTTCAGTCGAGTTATGTTTGCAGTTTTGTATGGGAGAGCGGATTTTTTTTTCGCGATTTCGATATTGGTCCCTTAGAGAAAGTTGTTCAGTTTGATGGTCTGAAGCACCCCTTTGAGTAGCTGTCCCATTTTATTGTACACCCTGTATAAGTTTGTAAAGTGGAATAGTTCAAGAATTGCACCACAACACACATAGTTGCAAGTTGTCTGCAATGCGGGGAATTATGGCCTTCGGTCATACCTACCCCCTGCCCGCTCGCGCTCCATGGCCGATCGTAACCCCTTCGATGCAATCTCTCACATAAAACCGTTATTTGCAACATTGAAGGAATCTATTACGGGTGTACTCCTGGTATCTGATTTCGGATACGGTTATGGATATTTCATGGTCTACATCTGTCAAAGTGAACCATGTATTTTTAATTACACATCATCCAGGTAATTTCGGGAAACTCCGTCACATATTTTCCTCGGCTCTAAGCTGCGTCCTGCCAGTAACAAGGACCCTGATGATACTACGACGGACTAGTTCATCAATTCAAGGTCGCTCAGCGAGCTATGGAGAGAGCTATGCTCGGTGTTTGTCTGAGAGACCACATCAGAAATGAAGTGATACGTCAGAGAACTAAAGTGGTTGACATAGCTCAGAAAATTTGCAAGCTGAAGTGGCAATGGGCTGGTCATATCTGCCGAAGAACTGAGAACCGGTGGGGTGTCAGAGCTCTAGATTGGAGACCGTGAACTGGTAGGCGTAGTGTGGGACGCCCTGCTGCCCGCTGGACAGACGACCTAAAAAAAGTCGCGGGGAGCGACTGCATGAGAAAGGCCGAGGACAGAGTTTTGTGGCGCGCCTTGGGAGAGGCATATGTTCAGCAGTGGACCATGATAGGCTGGTGATGATGATGATCAGGTAAATCATGTCCAATGATCTAGGACGATCCAATGATCAAACCACTAGAACATGTTTTTTTAAATACAGAAATCTTGTATACAAAACCCATTACAGGAAAACTCCAATAGTAGATTTATTGACAAAGGTAAAGCTATATTATTGCGCCGAAACGGGCAAGAGAAATCATGATGATGGCAAAGTCGACTATGGGTGTTTATTGACCAATCAGAGAGCGCGTCAAAAACTCCCGTATGCGGCGAGACCCGCCGCGAACGCTGAGGTTCACCACATTTTGAACATCACACGTTCAAATCTGCAGTATAAAGATGCATAATTTCCATAGTAATTTCGACATTTTCTACCGCTGATTACAACATGTGACACTCCTGCCGCGACCTCCGTGTTTCACAACTGAATGGACAGGTAAATGAACTGTAGGAACGAAAATAAACAAAAAAGAAGGATTAACATAAAGTAGATCAGGCATTATTTAAATAGCATCCATTCACTCTTGTTTTTAAAGGTAAATTATTCAAGGAAAATACGGGTATAAGTACGGATAAAATTTTGACGGATATCCGGTAGTTTAAGTTGCAAACACGAATCTCTATTACATCCCTAGAATTTACGTGGGTCATAATTTTACTTCTTGGTGCAATACGAGGCCAATATACTGGTCAAGCAATACCGACACTAAGCTCACATCAAGATCAGATAGTGCAAATAGCGCGCGCTAGTTGCGCAACTAGCATTTGCGAAAACCGCGTACCTACGACCCATGCGAAAACTTTTGCACAGGAAACAGAAATAAAACCGGTCAAGTGCGAGTCGGGCTACTCGCGCACCGAGGGTTCCGTACCACACCACCACCAGAACACAACATTATTAACTTAGAAAAAAAACTTTTTTTAGCGCGAGACCGACTCACTTGGTCGGTTTTTAGTATTTGTTGTTATTTTGTAGAGTTTGCTCTATAATCACACTAAGTTTGACGCTTGTATGTATTACCATTTTTACGATAGAGCGTGAAGAAAAAACGATAAAAACTAGTTTCTTGTTGATAACCCCCCTTAATTTTTAACTTTTTGACATTTTTATTATTTGTTAACAAATCCGTCGTAATAACGCATAATCTGAGAAAATTTCAACTATCTATCTATTACGGTTCAAAATTTACAGCCCTGAATAGGTAGGACAGACGGACGGACGGACAGACGGACAGACGGATGGACGGACGGACGGACGGACGGACGGACGGACGGACGGACGGACGGACAACGTAGGCTTAGTAATAGGGTCCCGTTTTCACTCTTTGGGTACGAAACCCTAAGCTAAGGTTATGTCATGTGTCAAACATAAATGAAAACTTCGGCGATCTGAAGGATGCAAGAAGGATGTTACATTTGTGAGCTCATCAATGTTTTTGACAGCGCTGTGACCATGGATGTGACGCTTAGAGAATTGCACTCCTGTTACTGGTTGATGAATGTCTGTGCTGCAGATTTGAAATTGCACTTTATTTTACGATTGCAGGCAGGCATCGGTTTTACCTGGTACCTGGTATTGGCTACCGATTTCTAGCCTTTTCTCCGAGATGAAAATCTGAGACGGCAATTTCGTTCCTTTCCTTTCAGTCAGTCTTCTTCTATGGAGTCAATTTCACGTAATTTTATATATAGGACAGCTCGATAGTTCAGTCTTTCGTGAGACTGCCTGCTACGCCCGGGGTCACGGGTTCGAATCCCGTAAGGAGCAAATATTTGTATGGTGAATATGAATGTTTGTACCCAACAGGGTGAAATTGATATCATTTGCATCCTTTCACACTAAGAGTATACCCATCAAACTGAAAAAACTTTTAATATGGGAGCAAACCGATCGGGGCACAAAAAAAATCAGCTGTTGCATACATTTGAGTCGAGTAGGCGTTGCAGTTTAGTATGGAACAGCTGACATTTTTGTTGCTCCGATCGGTTTGCTCCTATAGTAAAAGTTGTTCAGTTTGATGGGTTAGACTCTTAGTTCAAAAGGATGCTAATGATATCAATTTCACCCTGTATATAAGGTGTAACAAACACCCGAGTGACGAGTAGTTACTGCAGTTTTGTATGAAACAGCAGATTTTTTATTTTTTATCGATGTTTACTCCATCGTGAAAGTTGTACAAGTACATACTCTACTCACACTGCTCATACTAATGACAGCCTCATAATTAAACATGTATATACCTTTTAGTGCAAGCCACCATTCCTATCAAAATAGACATTTAATATCATTTGTATTTAATCAAAACTGGCCAAGTGCGTGTCGGACCACGCGCAGGATAGGGTTCCGTAGTTTCCCGTCACAATACAATATGGACTTAGAAGGAGGCTTTTTGTTTTATACTACTGTTTAAAGTAACGGCTAATAAAGTGTAAAAAATACTTCAAAGCTTAATATTTCGCTAACGGATCCCTAAATCGCAAAATGGTTTTCCCACACCCATAATATTTTTACTACCCAACGATACCCCACACTATGGGGTAGACGAGAGAAAAAAATTCCATTCCCACTTCGCGTGTAGGGAAGGTACCCTAAAAAAAATTATTTTTCATTATTTTATTTTACCACTTTGTCGGCTTGATTAATATGTATATCCATGCCAAATTACAGCTTTCTAGTGCTAAGCGTCTCTGAGCTAAGCCGTGGACGGACGGACAGACGGACGGACGGACATGGCGAAACTATAAGGGTTCCTTGTTGACTTCGGAACCCTAGAAAGACTCCAACGTTTTATCAATATTTTTACCTGTTTTCCTAATAATAAGAAAAAAAATAGCAGTGATACAAATTGTACTGTATCCTCATTCAGCCAGAGGGTAGATTGATCCAATTTTCCAATTTTCTTCTCCGCCAGACTGATGAGTACCTAATCTCGCCTTCGGTTATTTAACCAACGACGATTTGGGCGAGATTTTATTTGCAAAGAGGTATCATTTGTACGTTTTATTAAATTCGATAAAGAAAACATTTCGTTTTTGGTTAAGTATAAGATAATTTTTTTTTTTCGGATGGCACGTTAAGCCGTTGGTCCCGGCTACTATCTCTGGTGGTCGTTACATAAAAACTATGTCAGAGGCCGTAAGGTGGTCTGAAAAAAACTCTGACACCAGGGCTCTTACACGATAAGAAGAAGATTTTTTTTTCTACTTATTCGATTCCACAAATAAGTAATATACAACGTGTTAATGAATTAACGCAAAACTAGAAAGTAGTTTGTTTAGAATCGATAGCAGAATCGAATTATCATGGTTTCAACACAGGTAATTTTTTTCAAAATTTTAATTAATTTTTTTGTAAAATTTAAAATTTACTAAACCCGATGTCAACCCACCCCATGGGCACTCTCACCCTACTTACTACCAAAACAAGATTATTAAAATGTATCCATGAGAACGTTAGCGGTTTCATTCATTGCTGAAATGATAGCAAATCATTTTTGCCTCTAAACTTAAAATGCTAATAACTTTAAATTTTAACAATAAAAATAATGAAATTATTATTTCAATCTAATTATTTTGTTATAAATCAGTTGGGGTGTATGAGGTTTTGCGCTAATTTATTAACACATTGTACATAAAAGACAATCATTATTTGTTATGCAAGCATACTGGAGCGTAGCGAGGGTTTCAAAGGTACGAGACGCAGAATAACTTTGCTACCAAGCAATACACACAACTTTTCAGCGAGGAAAATGTCATTACGCCAATAATGTCTATGCGCCAACCTCCTTTTTAGAATAATCGCACTGGCCAGCACGTAAACAGCATGAAAAAAAACTTGTTTAGGCTGTTTATCTTACAAAGATTCGAATTTTAGAAACTTTTTCCACGCTAGCGGATAAAATGCACTTTTGCACTCAGATTTTGAATGATAAACAGAATCTTTTCGAGCTTGTGAGGTGAAAAAGTCTGAGGGTGCGTCCACATCAGGACGCACATGTGGACGCATCCTTATGTCACACGTGGTAGGGGCGGGCCGTTGAAATTGAAAGAGAATCTAACGGAAAACATTTTGTGAGGTGCGGCTGCAATGCTGCACTTGAATGGAACAGCATAATGAAGTGCAATGTGTCCTTTAGTGTGCTTGATATATGCTCCCCAACCCCCTCAAAATTTTTCGTCATTATTCTGTTATGTGTGTTATACTGGGTACATGACGTGTTATAGATTAGCTATCTACGACTTCTTCTTCTTGTAGTGCCATTTACTATCGGAGGTTGGCTATCATTAGGGCTATTCGGACCCTGGAGACCGCAGCCCTGAACAGTGCGGTAGAGTTCTTAGCGAACCAGTCACACAATCTAAGACTACGTAAGATATTCAGGTAGATTTTCTGATATTTCATTGGGTTACCCTTCTTCTTTGGGTTCCTTTTCACTACAGGAGTTTGGCAGTCAGATCTGCATATCCCTTCTAACTCTCGCCAAACGAAGCAGTTATTCGACGCTAGCGATGACTGTCCACGTTTTCAAATTCACGAGCCACGATATTTGTGGCCTACCGACGCTTTTTTGCCCTCTACTTTTCCCATCTGGAACAGCTGGTCGCTCTTTCCTCAAGAATGACCAAGGTAGCCGAATTTTCTCCTTTTAATGGTTCCTTCTTTTAATTGGATTTTCCACTGCACCTGATCTGTTTAACACATCGATCGCCTGCAGGGAGAGGGAGTGACCTCCCCACATATTGAATTAAATAGGTTTCATTGCATCGCGGGCGCGGGTACAGTCTAGCATCTTTCATAAGATTAGTACCTACTTGTAGGTAGTATAATGAATTATTTTAAGCTATTATTACTGGGTTTCCACAGTTTATCAACATTCGTCCTGTATATCTCGGCTCCGATATAACTTAGAACAAATTTTATTAGTCATTTTTATTAGTCACTTTTGTTTAAGGTGATGTTACAAAACAATAATAAAATTATCGATGGCTGCAACAAAAAAAGTTGACGCCATTGGTCCATATAAAGTTACACAATCCTCTTTGGAATATAATAATATTCTACAAAGGATGTAGGGGTGGTGCTAAAGGATTTGTCGAAAATCGACCCCTAAAAGGGTAATCCACGCGGAGTACACTTGACATGTAAATTATTTTACAAAATAAATGACTATGACTATGACTATGACGAAGACACGGGTCAAAATCTCGTAACATTATAGGAAAACCTTGCTTCATGAATTTCAAAATACATGAATAATAAAAAGTGCTATATTAGAATATCTCAAAGCCCGTCCATCCAAAATAATTCATCCATCGAACTTCCCTCTAAAACACATAAAAAGTTTTTGTAAAACACTTTTAATGCCCTTTGAAACAGCCACCGAAGTCTAATGGATGCCACTGAATTTTAATCCAACCCGGCCTCGACTCTTATTGCAAAAAGTTGTGTTTCTACGCGCCGCTATAAAAAGAGGCTTTAATTTAAACTGAAGAGAAACTGTTCATCCGTAGTGTCCCTTTAGAATAGACTACCCTCATTTCATATGATGGGTGGTTAAGGTGATGACTGATGAAGGTGACTTTCTTGTGTTGATTTTTTGTGGGCGAAAGGCTATTTTTGTTAGCGATGATGACTTATAGAGCTGCGTTCAGAACGTTTGGGTGCGGTTGTTTTTTTAACTCGCTCTATAGTAAAACGTCTTTCACCGAGGCCACGTTTAGTGCGAAAAGTTGCGCTCGGGGTGCACATAGGTTGTAGGTTCTCAACGCAGCTTAGGGTTCGGCGGCCCGGTAGCTCAGTCGGTAGTGGACCTGCCTGGTGTGCCGAGAGTCGCGGGTTCGAATCCCGTAAGGGATAAATATTTGTATGATGAATATGAATATTTGTACCCGAGTCATGGATGTTTGTATCTATATATGTATTCTATATTGTTGTCAAAAAAACGAAACGAAACGAAACGTGGATGTTCTGATGTTTCAGAATATCTCTGACTACCCCCTCGGGAATATAGTCGAGAGCATATGCTTATGCTATGCTTATTTTGTTGTCTGGTCATCATAATACAAGTCCAGGCCAGTACCAGAATCTATTATGGTACTTTAAATGTGACTAGATAATTTGTGTGACATTGTCCAAGATATTAAAAAATATATATATAGGGTCCTTCTTAATATGCTGACACTTTTTTAAGGGGATAATCAGACCATCAAACTGAACAAC
This sequence comes from Agonopterix subpropinquella, assembly GCA_922987775.1. Taxonomy (NCBI): domain Eukaryota; kingdom Metazoa; phylum Arthropoda; class Insecta; order Lepidoptera; family Depressariidae; genus Agonopterix; species Agonopterix subpropinquella. The sequence continues at coordinate 9,580,045 of OV277713.1, read as the reverse complement.
TTTCTCTATGGGACCAATATGGAAATCGCGAAAAAAAAATCGGCTCGCCCATACAAAACTGCAAACCTACTCGAACAAAATGTATGGGACAGCAGATTTTTTTTTCTCGATTTCGATGTTGCTCCCATAGAGAAAGTTGTTCAGTTTGATGGTCTGATCATCCCCTTAAAAAAGTGTCAGCATATTAAAAAGGACCCTGTATGTATATATGGTATTTATCGTTCTATACCTTATATCTTATATTCCCTCTCAAGGGTGATCAGATAGGTACCAAAACACCTGTTAATGTGCAAGCATGATTTGTTTTAGCAAATGTAAAAAAAAACTACAAATTGAAAGCATAAATATCTCTTCTGATAAAACCCGAGGTCTATCAATGATATTTATTATTATTAGGTATTAGTTAATTTGACTTCATAAATCATCTATATACAATTGTAGATCAAAGTTTCAAATCCCTCGCCACCTGAACTTCTAATAATAATACAATTCAAAAGATGAATCCAGTCTTTGTAATCCAATATCAGCATTCGGAATCAAAGACGGATACCTACTGGTTTTTTTCTACATTATTCTTTGATACCCGAAGCGAGTTCAAACTTACTGTAAAATAATCCCTTAGAATTGGTAGGTCTCTTTCTACGAAGCCTTGCATCTTGATAACTCCTGTACCCCAGGATAAATACACCATTCAATTCAATTCAAAGTTTTTATTCAAAATAATATCACATATACAGACAGGGTCCTTCTTAATATGCTGACACTTTTATAAGGCGATGACCAGACCGTCAAACTAATCAACTTCCTCTATGGGACTAACATCAAAATCGCGAAAAAAAAACAGTTGTCCCATACGTTTGGCTTCGAGTAGGTTTGCAGTTTTGTATGGAAGTGATGATTTTTTTTCGCGATTTCGATGTTGGTCCTATAGATGAAGTTGTTCAGTTTAACGGTCTGATCATCCCCTTAAAAAAGTGTCAGCATATTAAGAAGGACCCTACATAGCTTTTTGACGTCATTTTTTGACTCTACCCCCGCGTCGGAAGGTGTTCCGTTGAGAGAAGATGCGGCCAGAAACTCTACAACACACATCTTTAAAAAAATATATACACAAAGTACAATTAAAATACAATATTGCATTACATTACATAGTGTAACATTGTCAAGACCAGACATTTTGGTCATTCAAATAATCATCGAGTTTACATATTCCCAGAACTAGACATCATTGGCCTTATTTCATTTATGTAGATGTTTCAAACAGGCGTGTGTTTGGATAAGACACTGACCTTCGTGACTGTTTCAGCCAATTCGGGAGCAACAAGGCCTGCCGCATTTGTGGCAGTTCTGCTGTGTATCGGTTGGTGCAGGAGCCTGTTCTTCACTGTGTCCTTTGGCTCGCTTTACGGCCAGAGATTAGAACCAGGCCCTGTACCTACACTTTCGATGTTCGCTATATCGCCACTGTTTCGGTCCCATAAAGATATTATACCTTACGGAATAGAGTAAGTGACATGAGTTGTCAAATGAAACTGTTTTTGGACGTTTTTTGGAGTCCTCGTCAGGGTAAAAATTCGATTTCTGTGTATTAATTCTCAATCTAACGTGAAATGGTGAATAATTTTATGAAACAGTGTTAGTATATTTTACAAAATTATCTACGATTTAACTTTAGGTTCACGATTGTTGACAGAAACTGAATTTTTACCAGGACTCCAAATCCCCAAAAACGGTTCTATTGCCTCGCGTCACGTATCTCTTTCTATTATACAGGCATGCCGCTAGGTACATCTCGCTCTCCCAGCTGTCTCTCTTACGTAGTATAATACCTTTATGTTCGGTCCGCACTTTATTGGAATAGAGTTGACATTGGAACGAAAATGTTCACGCAATTTCGAAGTTCCAATGTCCGGGTAGAGGACTTGACTTCATCGTGATTGTTCGACCGTCGGCGTCGGCTAAAAGATAGTCTTGTAACGCATTCCCATTTCGATTGGTCAATTTTAAGTAGGTACTTTTTAGGGTTCCGTACCCAAAGGGTGAAAACGGGACCCTATTACTAAGCCTACGTTGTCCGTCCGTCCGTCCGTTCTTCCGTCCGTCTGTCCGTCTGTCCGCCTGTCCGTCTGTCCGTCTGTCCGTCTGTCCGTCCGTCCGTCTGTCCTACCTATTTAGGGTTATAACTTTTGAACCGTAATAGCTAGATAGTTGAAATTTTTTCAGATCATGAGTTATTACGGCGGATTTGTTAACAAATAATAAAAGTTTCAAAAAATCAAAAATTAAGGGGGGTTCTCAACAAGAAACTAGTTTTTATCAACGTTTTTTCTTCACGCTCTATCGTAAAAACGGTAATACATACAAGCGTCAAACTTAGTGTGATTATAGAGCAATCTCTAAAGAATACTACAAATACTAAAAACCAGCCAAGTGTGAGTCGGTCTCGCGCTAAAGGTCCCGGCCAAAAAAGGTTTTTTTCTAAGTTAATAATGTTGTGTTCTGCGGTGGTGTGGTACGGAACCCTCGGTGCGCGAGTAGCCCGACTCGCACTTGACCGGTTTTATTATTTATTGACTCGACTCTGGCCTAAACTCTGGCCGCTTTTGATTTTGGTTGTACTGATAAATACTGATTTTGAAGGTTTTATTAGATACTTACTTTACACACCTTAAAAGTTGTGAGCACACTTGGAAACTCTTGTGCAATTCTAATTTTAAATGACACAGTCGCACAGTGTATTTTACAACAATTCCTAATTTTGTTTCAGTGCGTCTACCATGAGTTGTGATAGTAAAATCAACTGACGTGGCTACATTCGTAATAGTGAAGACGTTGAGCGAATAGATAACATACAATTCGCACCATGAGTTTCATCGCACGCAACGAAAATCGTTAACGTATAGACGACAGGCACTGTAGCTCATGGCGTTCCATGGCTCACTTCACACTTAATCGATGTGTCTCTTTCTTATTGCCTATTAGAAACAAGGATAGCAGAATTAGCTAAAAAAAATTTGAGTCCAAGCCAAAAAAAGCTAATTTAAAAAGTATAGTGTCAATACCGTAAAGTAATACGTTTAAATTAAAAAGGTTTGTTACTGTAAGCATTGCACTGGAGTTGTTTACGTTTTCATTCTTACAGTGTTATGTGTTTTTGATTGAAGCGGGTTTTATAGATTAATTTTTTCTTTCGCAAGAATGTTAAGAAAATAAGATATTTATTAATATCGGACATTGTCACACAGATTATCTAGTCGCATTTATAGTATCATTACATTAGGTTCATCCGTAAAGCGGTCACAGACAGGCTCCAAGTTTTCATCAACAAATGCCTCTGGCAAATCTTGAAGATCTTCTGACCAATCACTATCTCAAACGAGGAGCTATGGAGACGGACGGGTGAGCAGTGTCATAGCGTAATTATAACAATAGTGGGTGCGCTTAGCGGTCGCGGTGGATCTATGCTTGCGCGGTTTGCTGGGGGGTGAAGCACCGGAAGTATTGGTACCGCGCGTAGGTAAATTGGTACCAGGACACGCTTCCCCCGGGCCTCCACTCACCGCGCACGATTGGCCTGTCGCGGCCGCCGAGCGCGCTCACTAGTTTGATTACACTATGGCAGTGTATAGAGAAAGTGATCCTTAATCGAAAGTGGCAGTAGCTAGGCCATGCATTAAGGAGGCCTGATGATCACCCATCCATGACACCCACTTGGCAAACGAAATAGAGGCCGTCCTAAAATAACCTGGCGCCGCCGCTCTGTGGAAGTTGAGGCCAAAAGCCTTAACATGACCTGATGGGATATCTACAGTGCTGTCCAAGATCGTAACCGGTGGAGAGTCCTAAATTGGGGGTGACAGGAAGAGAAGATTTAAAATAGCAGAATCTAGCCGGACTTACAATCAAAAAGACAAAAAGATGAGATGAGGTCTAGTGAATCACAGTTTGATCTATGGCGTGACTGTGTGATAGTTAGAACAGTAACATGCTTCTAGAACCATTCATGGAATTGTACAAATCGCGAAATTGTACCGATGGCGATGCTTCCATATTTTGAGTGATTTGGTGAAAACGCATTTAATGTTCTTTTTATTATTGTATGTTGTATGTAAATAATAAAGCTTTTATCTATAATACAGCCGTTTATTAAATTAGGTAAGTCTTAATTAAATTAAATCACATCATTTATTATTGAAATAACTCAGATGCATAATAATGTTATAACAATGATATTACAAACAGGGTCCCGTTTATCGATGTGTCTCTTTCTTATTGTCTATTAGAAACAAGGATAGCAGTATGTCTACTTTATTCGTTTTCGTAAATTATTTGTATTGAATTCCATACAGCGCCTCTGGCGGATAGTTATGTAACTAAAATCTGCACCATGAGTAAAGTTCCTGTAGTTGACTATCGCCGTTAATGTAACTAAAACGACACTACACTTATTGTAGTTCCCATAAAATTTCGGCACCATGAGTTACATATTTGACGGATGTCATAGTAATTTACTACAACGAAAGTAGTTGCGGCTGTCACCTTAATTTTTCTCCGTGACATGGTAACTATTTGTTGGAAATCGGTTAAGTGCGAGTCGGGCTATACGCGCATCGAGGCCGAGGATTCCGTACCACACCACTACAACATATTAACGTAAAAAAAATTTTTTTTACTCCTGGACCTTTATCGCGAGACCGACTCACACTTGGCCGGTTTTTATTATTTTTTTGTTATACTGTAGAGTTTGCTCTATAATCACACAAAGTTTGACGCTTGCATACAGGGTGTCCCGTAAACCGACGTCAACCAGGTGGATGCTGATAGGTTAGTTCATGCCTAACCAGAATACACTAAAATAAAAATATCTGTCAATCAATCAATCAGTCTGTCAACATTTTACTTTAGGAAATGGTCCTTAGTTTTCGAGATAAAGACAGTTTTATGAAATTCGTGAAACTCTTTACCTTATTCACTATTTTGAGTGCACCCCGCTATTAATTGTCTATGCAGTATCTGTGTTAAAACTGTCAATATCTCGAAAACTAAGCCACTTTTACCAAAGCCAAATTTTGATATTCCGCTTAGTCATGACCTAACCTACCAGCATGCGCCGGGTTGAAGTCGGTTTACGGGACACCCTGTATATTACCGTTTTTACCATAGAGCGAGAAGAAAAAACGTTGATAACAACTAGTTTCTTGTTGAGAACCCCCCTTAATTTTAAACTTTTTGACATTTTTATTATTTGTTAGCAAATCCGCAAACGCACATTCTGTGAAAATTTCAACTAAGTACTAGCTCTTTTGGTTTAAAAGTTACAGCCCTAAATAGGTCGGACAGACGGATGGACGGACGGACGGACGGACGCACGGACGGACGGACAACGTAGGCTTAGTACCGTTAGTACCTAATAGGGTCCCGTTTTTACCCTTTGGGTACGGAACTCTAAAAACGTAAACAATGCCATGCTTACATAGTAACGAACCTCTTTGATTTAATCGTAGGTACTATATGTTATGTATGGTGTTGACACAATACGTTTTAACCCTAGAGTAGTCGCGCCCTGCCGTGAAACGCGAGTGATCGCGTGAGGAGCATTTTGCCGCTCATATAGAAAATGATTTTTATGTTACAACCTACCTACCTACTTAAATAAAATAAAATTTTACATTTTTAACGTGCCTTTTGGTTTTTGGAATAATAAATGCTTAGACGGACAAGTTCTAACAGAATATAGCATTATTTTTTGTTGGCCGGCACTTTCACATTTGGACCAACAATTTATAAAATGCCGATGATGTCCTTTCTTGAATTTTAGTAACATCTTTATCTCAATACGCATAAAATAAAAAATATTTAAGCCTAATAAGAAAATTAAATGTTTTCTTCATCTACGGCATGTGTTTCAGTAAAATAGTCCTGACACATGTACTATCGCGGACTTTTCCGCCTGACCACCACTAGGCTCATTTTTGCTTGCATACTAAAAAATAAAAGCGATATCTTAAACCGCCCTATTGATGAATAGACCAATTAATAATAGTTTCCAAACAATAAATTTTGGGCGAAATTATGCGACTTTTTTCTTAAGTGGTCAGGCGGAAAAGTCCCCGATAGTACACACGGCAACAGGTCAGGTTACCCTGTTTGGACTTTGAACTATTAGACGTTGAACGTTGCGAATCATGCGAAAGGGTGCGGTATGTTGTTGTTGTTTCGTCTCACAGCACGCTGCGCCCGCGCCGGCAGCCGCGTCTATGCAGGCTCTCTACCGCACTATTTTGTGTTTTGTACGTAGTGTAGTTATGGGTTTATGGGGTGCGTAACCTGATGTGTCGCCGTGTGTACATGAAGTGTTCGTTGCACAGTAACTTTGCGCATCTATTGCACTCTTTTTTGGTCCTTCTATTTGTCTTGGATGGACCACTGCTCATATTATACCTTCTCTTTCTGAGGGTATTTTCAGATGTTCCGATGGTAAAAATCAATTTCTCATTGGTTTCTGTAACATGCTAAGTATTAGTATCGACTTTTTATACCTCACACATCATTCACCTATTTTTTTAAATCAACTAATTAAAACAAAAACACCCAATAATTAGACAAAATAACGTAAATAAATATATTATTATTATATTTACATCAAAAAAACAACAAACACGATGAAACTAATAATAATTAAACGTACTGTAAAAACCATAAATGAATTTTACTTACGAGCGTAGTCGCGCAGTGAGTAATTTGCCGCCAAACGCGACACACCTACAACAACCCTTTCTTCGTGAGGTAACCCGCGCACTCAATTTCTTCTAATTTCTAAAATGGGGAGGTGAGATATGTAGGGGCAGCTACTGGGACGCTTGACTTTTACAAATGCATCGTTTACAAAATACCATTAATTTTTTGACGCGGGCGGCAAAATGCTCATAGCGCGAGCACTCTAGGGTTAAATTTACTTTTTTTGGCTTGGGTTCAAAAGATTTTGGCCAGTTTTGCTATCCTTGTTTCTAATAGGCAATTAGAAAGAGACACATCGATAAGTGTGAAGTGAGTCATGGAACGCCATGAGCTATAGTGCCTGTCGTCTATACGTAACGATTTTCGTTGCGTGCGATGAAACTCATGGTGCGAATTATATGTTATCTATTCGCTCAACGTCTTCACTATTACGACTTATTGCATCAAAGTCTAACAGGAAGGAGTCTCTTTGGTTTGGAATAAAGAGACTCCTTTCCAAGAAGGTTGAAATTTTTTCCCAAATTTCAACCTTCTTGCTCCTTCCTCTTAGATCAAAGCCAAAAAAAGGCAATTTAAAAAGTATTGTGTTAATACCATAAAGTAATACGAAAAGGAGTATGGGTAATATTGGCGTCTTTTTTTTTCATGCAGCCAGTTACCAAATGTTGTGGGTATTTTAGGGCTATTATTACCTTACATTTTGCTTACATTATTATTTTAAAAAAATGGTCCTACGGTGTAACGTTTCGGAGATATTTAATATTAAAGTTTTAAAAAATCACTCTAATAAGATCATTAAAAGTTACTCATTTAGGTTTTTTTACCACTTTATTTGTTTTTATAGCCCAGAATTATTAGTTCTAATTATTTGTGACTTCATCACGCATATTTTGTGCAGGAATGCATCGCAATCCTCGCTAATTTGCGGTCGCTCGTTTAAATTAGTATAAGTTTCTACACTGATACGGTCACGAACTAAATATTGTGGGTACTTAAGTGGGTAAAACTAATAATTCTGGGCTATAAAAACAAATAAAGTAGTAAAGAAACCTAAATGGGTAACAATTAATGAGCTTTTTAGAGTGATTTTTTTAAAACTTTAACATTAAATATCTCCGAAACGTTACACCGTAGGACAATTTTTTTTTTATAATAATGTAAGGTAATAATAGCCCTAAAATATCTGCAATATTTGGTAACTGGCCGCTTCAAAAAAAAAAGACTCCACCTTCCATACAAAAATTACCCCTAGGCCTTAAAAAGGTTTGTTACTGTAAGCATTGCATGGAGTTTTTTACGTTTTCATTCTAACAGTGTTATGTCAGTACAATCAAAGAGAATATAATCACTACGTTTTAAGTACAATTATATAGTGATCTGTAAGTGTTATGTGTTTTGATTGAAATTTTATTTATAGTTCAATTTCAATTTATTTCGCAAGAATATTATGACAGACTCCAAGTTTTCATCAACAAAATAAATGCATCAGGCAAATCTTGAAGATCTTCTTAACAAACACCATCTCAAACGAGGAGTTATGGAGACGGACGAGTGAGCAGTGTATAGAGAAAGTGATCCTTGCCTGAAGGTGGCAGTAGCTAGGCCATGCATTAAGGAGACGATCACCCATCCATGACACCCACCCCCACCAGGCAAACGAAATAGAGGCTGTCCTAAAATAACCTGGCGCCGCCGCTCGGTGAAAGTTGAAGCCAAAAGCCTTAACATGACCTGAGGGGATATCTACAGTGCTGTCCAAGATCGCAACCGGTGGAGAGCTATTATCCAAGCCCTAAATATACCCCACAGTGACAGGAAGAGAAGAAGATTTAAAGTAGCAGTAGCAGAATCTAGCTGGACTTGCAATCAAAAAGACAAAAAGAAAATAAGGTGCAGTGAATCACAGTTTGATCTATGGCGTGACTTTGTGAGACTTAGCACCATTTGCATTTTGAGTGATTTGGTGGAAACGCATATAATGCTCTTTTTATCGTATGTAAAATAATAAAACTTTTATCTATAATAATAAGTCATTTATTTAATAGGAAAGTCTAAATTAAATAAAAAATTAAATTATTATTCAGATAACCCATATGCATATAAGTAATGTTAGTAAAACAATGATCTTACAAACTATTTTAGTTATAAATAAATAAATCCGGTCAAGTACCAGTCAGGCTACTCGCGCACCGAGGGTTCCGTACCACACCACCAACATACAAAAACATTTTTTTCTCCGGAACCTTTAGCACGAGACCGACTCACACTTGGCCGGTTTTTATTATTAGTTGTTATAAATTGTAGAGTTTGCTCTATAATCACACCAAGTTTGATACTTGCACCTATTACAGTTTTTACGATTGAGCGAAACGTTGATAAAAACTAGTCTCTTGTATGAGGACCCCCCTTAATTTTAAACTTTTTGTCATTTTTATTATTTGTTAGCAAATCCGCCGCAATAACGCATATTCCGTGAAAATTTCAACTAACTAGCTTTTACGGTTCATAAGTTACAGCCCGAAATAGGTAGAACAAAGGGACTGACGGGCGCACGGACGGACAATGTAGGCTTAGTAATAGGTAATAATAAAAACGGATCCCTGAAAAACAATAATAACAAAAGATTCCCTATCAAACAATGATGTGGGTAGTTACAAGGTGGCATGCAAGCGCACCCATTGTTGCAGCATTGGGGAGTACCATATGTCTGCCAACGCGCGCAGGTTGTGGCTATTAGGGCTGCAGCGCAAACGGCCCAGCAGAGATGCACAGCTTTTGCATTATCGCGTGGAACCCATCACTGTGCGCCTCCGTAAACATATTGGAAGCACTACGGAACATTGGCAGCCCCATCAGTACCCTCAGTTGTTATACTGCACACTTAATGAATTTCACGAGGTGAGGGGGCGAAAAGGGTCCTTTTGACTTTGTGCGCGCATATGAACACTGTAGCACCTTTGCATATTACATTCGTCCTCAGATTCAGCTTCTGCTAACATTCTCCAAGCAAAATATACTCTTGTAGACATATTTGAAAAAAAAACTCAACAAATAAAACTGTTTCACGGAGAAAAATTTAGGTGACAGCCGCAACTACTTTCGTTATAGTAAATTACTATGACATCTGTCAAATATGTAACTCATGGTGCCGAAATTGTATGGGAACTACAATAAGTGTAGTGTCATTTTAGTTACATTAACGGCGATAGTCAACTACAGCAACTCATGGTGCGGATTTTAGTCAAATTTTAGTTACATAACTATCCGCCAGAGGCGCTGTACTGAATTCAATACAAATAATTTACGAAAACGAATTTAGTTGCGTTTAATGAATTTACTATAGCAACTCATGGTAGCCCTACAGTGCCTACGAGCAAAATAAAATTGAGTTGTAAGTTGTGTTGTTCGGATACAATGATGGACTTAAATGAGCGCTGCTTTCAAACTTTTCAATTGAAACGTTGGGAAATTGAGGGATTCGAGTAACTTTGTTAGGCACGGACTTATTGGTAAAGTTTATTGTCAAAATTTTCGTAATGTTGACTTCTGTACGCGAAAGTATATTACTTACGCATTAATGTACAATGCATATATACAGACGAATTCAACTCTAGCCCAGTCATTTTACGGTTTGAGCCGGGACTAATTACTAATTGCATTTTTTTTTCGCTATAATATTGAAGAGCCAATTTGAGCTTAAGAATGTACCAAAATAAAAAAAAATTACGTCAGCAACAGTTCCAATTTCAAAATATAGATATTATCTCGTTCTAAAAAAACCTGATGGTAAATATTTTTTGCACATATTTAAGGCTTTACCATCATGCATACTTCAAACATGGTGTAAATATTTTTGTCTTCTTAGAAGGTTTTGAAAAATACATTTGTATTTTCTAATAAATACCTAATTTTTTAAATTTTAATGCCTATTTTATTGATCAAAAATAATGTATATTGTTAAATTTAATTCAAATGAGTGCATTGGTATTAATATTATTTTTTTTTTTTTTTTTTTTATTATTAATTTAAAAGCCTTCTGGGACACACAATTTGATTTCTATGTTGCGTAGCAATTTTTTTTTTAATTTGGTTTAGGATAGTATTTTTGTCACTAAATGGTGCCGGTTACAGTATAAAAGTCCAATTAATAATTACTCCCTACCCCGCCTAACAAAACTCCGTAAAATGACTGACCTATCAGCTGGGTAGTTTTCGGGAAGCTACGTAGCTTCTAAGACGAATGTCTTTGATCAGTGTTTATGGCCAGCGTTGATAATTATATGGAACAGAGACGTGGCCGCTCGCTCAAGGCCTTATTAAAATATTCCATTTAGTACAAATGGAGTACTAAATTCCCCATATACTAAATTTTGATTTGGAGATTTGATCCCGCTACCTTGATGTTCACAAAAATACTCCCGTTTCACACATTTGAGTCAGGCAGTTTTGTATGAAGCAACATTCTGCAGATCGAACAAAGCTTTAATTTATTACAATTGTATTACAGAATCAACCTTAAAGGAGATAAAAGGACCACACATCTAATCACCATAAATTTTAGATCACTTTCAGATTTACTTTTGAATCGAATCCTGAAACTAGGTCTCTGGAAAATAATTCTCTTGTGACGGCACAATGCGGGTGTAGAACGGAAACCGCAAAGAAAGATTTTCGATCGAACTACCACTATTACTATAGTGGCCTCGATTCGGACTGTGCCACGACTTAACTTAACTAAATTTATTCCTGTCACTTTCTAAGATAAGATTAAGAACATCATAATGTACGCCATCTTATTCGCCATCTTGACGACCCGGTTGGTGTAATGGTTACCACGCCGGACTGCCAAACCAGGGTCCTGGATTCGAATCCCGGTTCGGTCATGGATGTTTATATGTTTGTGCCGTTGTTGTATGGTTTCCATAATAAACAGCCTATAAATAGTGCTTTCTTGGGATCATTACAATGTATGTGCCTGTGAGCGTTATTATTATATATTATTATTATTTAAAGCGTTTTTGGGCGTTTGACGTCACTTTGACAGCACTAAGGTCAGCTGTTGGTTTTCTGTCTCTTTTCTTAATCATATTTTAGAAAGTGACAGGAATAAATTTAGTTGAGTTAAGTCGTGGCACAGTCCGAATCGAGGCCAATAGGTACTTATATCGTTGAAGATGTACAGTGGTGGACTGAATTTTACGCCCACACGGGTAGGCCTGTGCCCTGCAGTGGAACGTAAATGCGTTACCTACATACTTAAGGGGCTTCAGACCATCAAATTGAACATATTTTACAATAGGACCAACATAATTGAAATAGCACCGACTCCAACAAAACAAATAAATTATTCTTATAGATTCGAACGTAAAATTCATAGGCTGAAATATTATTTTGTACTTTTTTACTTCTGAAGTCGGTTTTTATTTTTTTGTAAAAACTTTTATATTTCATTTTTATTGATTAAATATGTTATTTCGACTCAGATATCAGTTATACACGCAAAGGGTTACTCAGTTTAAAATAACAATGTGCATGACCTCGCCTGCAAATGTGACGTCACTCAATCACACGAACTTCACTCGAGTCATTCAAATGATTATTTCCTTTACATAGAGTCTATATTCCTTTACAACCGTGTGAAGTTATCGAACGGCCCTTCAGGGTCATGCACATTGTTATTTTAAACTGATAGTACATTAAAAAGAAGCGAATAGTTCAATCGCAGACGATTTGCTGTCAACTTTTGAGGAGTTATATCATGTAGCTCCGAAGTGCGTCATCAGATCATCACAATATTAAAATGGGACCACCTCGGGAGTATACCCTTTCAAACAAAAAAAGAATTTTTAAAATTGGTTCACAATTGACGAAAATATCGGTGAACATACATAAAAAAAAAAACATACAGCCGAACATAACCTCCTCCTTTTTTTGAAGTCGGTTAAAAATAAAAAAGCTACCGTTCCATAGATTTGGATCGAGTAGCCATTGATGATTTCTATGGATAACAAATTTTTTTTTCTTGGCTCCGTTGTAAAAGTTGTTCAGTTCAGTTTGATGGTCTGAAACACCCAGTAAAGTGTGTAACGCATTTAAGTTTACACCTTGTATTACAGGCTGATGATGATAATGATGATGAGTAATATAACTGTCAAAGTATTTTCAAGCTTCAATGTTCGACTGTAAACATCTAACACAAATATACAACATCACATGTATGCGATAATACGAGTAACTTTAAGGTAGGGTTTATACAGAAGAGACGCGTGGCGGCGGCGGGTAGTCAAAGTAACACCAATATAAACCTTATATTACGTAGCATAGCGACGTTTTTTGACGTAAAGAAAAATCGCGCCCCCGCCACCAGGCGACGTCGCCTGGAGGCGCGGCGAAATTCTCCAAACGACTCTATGCTACGTACTATAAGGTTTATATTGCCGCACCCCGCCCGCGAAATGTCCGCGCCACGACACTTCTGTTTAAACAGTCCCTAAGGCTGCGTCCAGATGACCCACACGGCGCACCCGCCCCGCATCCGGCCTGCACCCGCCCCGCGCTCTCCCCGCGCTCACCCCGTGTCCTAAAATGCATTGCTTGCAATTAGAGTCTTTTTTTTATTTTATTAACCTGTATTGTCCTACTGCTGGGCAAAGGTCTCCCCCAAACCCTTCCAATTAGGGTCTTATGACACGATAATAAACCTCGTATTGTATTTTGACGAGGGGTCGCGGGGCGGGCGCTGGTGCTTCCATAACATACAATACGAAATTTATTATCGTGTCATGCAAATGCATTGCTTGCAATTTGGGTTTTAACTGAAATTGCAAGCAATGCATTTTAAGACGTGGGGTGAGCGCGGGTTGAGTGTGTGACTGGCGCGGGGCGGGTGCGGGGCGAGTGCGGGTGCGGGGTGTCTGCATGCGACCTTACAAATTCCCGGTGTACGTTCTTTTGAAACTCGATCGATCAATCAAGCTAACGGTATAGCAAGAGTAAGGCTCGACGTTCAATCGAACGGGGAGACGTGGTGTTGAGATAACGAGGAAACGATGCCCGATCACTACCAAGTCATAGTGTAATAAAACGACTAGTGGTGAAGCTCAGCAGGCGCGGCGTGCCGGATGGGGCACGCGGTGAGGTGTAGCGCGCTATCGCTCCAGTTTAGATACGAACCCAAAAGACAATGCGGGTTTTGTATGGGAGGTTGAATGTTTTATTTCAGAATAAAGCAACAAACAAAACTTATTAACATTGTGTATCCCTAAACTCAGTCCGGACGGAGATATAAAGGCTTGAAGTTGAAAATATTACCATTACGTGCACTTCAAGCCTTTATATATCAGTTCGGACGGAGTTCCGAGATATTTGTAATAACAAATTTTGTTTTTAACTTTATTCTGAACTATAATATTCTAGTTTGATTGATGGCCGCGCTAAAAAAAGAAAAAAGGCGCCATTTTTAGGCATAGGCTTTTCAACACATAGTGCTTCGAAACGTTACCGATAGGTGTCGGAAGCTGTCTATCAGCATTCCACTTAGTTTGTACTAAGATAACATAGCATGGTCGGTACAGCGCGCAGACAAGTCGGTAAGGGCTCTTACAGACGAGCCACACTTTGCTGTCACGGTGGGTCGCAGAGCGTCACGCTCATACATTTTACGGTGGCGCGACACTCCGTCCGCAAAATTCAATTCAGTTCAAGCGGGCATACAGCGATCTACTCGTACAGTATAATAACGCATTCAGGATACTGATGGGGTTGGCGCGGCATTGTAGTGCGTCGGGAATGTTTGCGGAGGCGCACACGGACGACTTCTACGCTATATTGAGAAAGCGGTGCGCCCTTCATGTTGAGCAGGCTCCTAGCCAGCACAACGGTCTCCTGAGCGTGTTCAAAGGCCGGTGGGACTCCCCGCTGTTACATCACTGGGTGAAGCTCCATACCGGGTTTTTAAAATAAAATAAAATAAAATGTAGTTACTGATACTAGCTGTAAGATAAATTTACACTAACACAAGTCTGAAATAAATTATTTGATTTGAATTGAATTGAAATTCATTCATTCTGTAAACAAGCATTCGCTTTAGTCGAAAACGGGTAAAATATGTAAAATAACATGTAAAATAATCATCCTCAACAAAAAGATATCGTGTCCTCCCTCTCATCTCTATACTAGTGTACACCAAGCTTTATGTTACAAAAAGCCCCTAATATTGATGACACCGATCTCATCCAAAAGCGTTACCATTTTTTATTTTTATAAGGTAAAGATCATATATCACGGGGAACCCTTTGTGTAAATTCATTCGCATCTTTATGTCGATTAACGAAATGCTTATGTCTATGAGAGAAAGGTAGAAAAAGCTTGATTTGTGAGACTTCTTGTTTAAACTATACACCTCTAGGTATAAGTAGAGACGCGTTTATATGGAATTTCTCTAAAAGATTTACGGGCTATCAACTGACGTCTTTTATTGACACCCGTATATTTGCTTGGAACAAACAACTCTATTTTGAAACGCTTTCGACTCCCTTTATACAGGGTTACTTCGGAGACAGTGCGCAAATTGTACGTATATGAAGTTCATTCAAAATAAAAAGACTCTTTTTTATTTTATCAGGGGAACAGTATTTGTACTCGTCAGGTATCTTATTGTAGATTTTAACCATAAAGGTATTATACTTCGGAGTAGAGGAACAGAGAGCTGATAGAGCGAGATGTACCTAGCGGTATCACTGTATAATAGAAAGAGATACGTGACGCGAGGCTATAGAACCGTTTTTGGGGATTTAGAGTCCTGGTGAAAATTCGGTTTCTGTGAATAATCGTGAACCTAAAGTGAAATCGTAGGTAATTTTGTGAAACACTATTTCGTTAAATACACAGAAATCGAATTTTTACCCTGCCGATAGACTCCTAAAAACGTCCAAAAACGGTTTCATTTGACAACTCATGTCATGTCAGTTGCTCTGTTCCGAAAGGTGTAATACCTTTATGATTTTAACACACATGTTGTAATAGTTTTTCTAGTAGACAGTTGTAGACGGACAATGACCTAATATTAGTAGGTACTTTAGGGCGACTGATAGCTCTAGGATTAATAGTAGGTACTCTACACTGAGAGAAAGAAGAATTTTGTAACCTTATACAACATTTTACAACATAACTTTTCAAGTGTAGTAATACCATAACATGTCGTATTCGTAATACGAACGCCTTTCAAGAATTCATAGTACGCCTCGAAATGACAAAGCAAATGTGTTTACTGAGACCCCTTGGTTCGGGATGTTTGGTTACCCTCTATCAACAATCGGCACTCGTGTATTTCTCTGAGATATTTAGGGGAAACGTTACCGTTTTGGTCACATCACAAGTTTAATTATGTTAGGTAGTAAGGTAGGTACTGCGGTAACTTAGACAATTTAATAGGGACTCGCCTTGCGGTAGCATTTCCCCTCTGCCACGGTATTAGATCAATTAATCTTGCGCATTTACACCCAATTTTATACCTTATCACTAAACGAGACAGCCTATAATAGCGAAACAATAATTTTGAACTTAGAACGTTTGGAGTTCACACGAGACTACTTTCATGATTTTTAACATTCAAAATTAGAATTTTTTTTTAATTTTTATGTTCGATATGTTAGCATTTGACCCCAATCTCACCTGATGTTGAGTGATGATGAGGCCGAAGATGTAGCATGCTTACCAAAAACTAAACTAAACTAAACGAATCTAAACTTACAGGGAATAAAATCCAAAGTTGCGGATTTCATGTTACCTCGCCCCCCGCAAAAAGTGGCAGAAATGTTTCTTAGTAGAATGACACGCGTAACTCGTCCCTATTAAATTGTCCAAGTGCGGTAATGATTAACGTGCATAATGGTATATTTCCGACTAATTTACCTCTTACGTGTTACACCTTATTACATAAAATACTTGCATAATAATGTTATACGTACACACGGCGACACATCAAGCTATACAAAACAACCAACATTATTGACATTATTTTTGCTAACCGACTTCAAAAAAGGAGGAGGTTACTCAATTCGACCGTATACAGGGTGTAAGTGACAGCCTAGCAAATACTGAAACGGTGAACTCAGACCATCAAACTGAACTACTTTCACTATGGATACTTACCGCGGGAAACGCGAAAAAAATCAGTTGTCCCATACAGAACTGCTGTACCCGACTAAAATGTATGGGACAGCCGATTTTTTTCCGAGTTTCCTGAGGTAGGCTCAATAGTGAAAGTTGTTCAGTTTGATGATCTGAGTTCACCGTTTCAGTATTTGCTAGGCTGCCACTTACAACCTGTATATTTTTATAATAGGTATCTTAGGTACTTTTACTTCTGTTTTTGTGCTTAGATTTCTCACCGAATGTTTAAACTTGTTCTTATTCGACAACAACAGGTATTCTTACCCTACACCGGACCCTTTATCACAGGAGGGAAGCATCTCTAGGTATTTTGTCAATTGAATTCCGAGTGTATTGAATTGATGTTCTTATCCTTACCTAAATAATTTGTTAATGCGACGCATTGTTAAACATTAAGGGGTATATTCAGTCCTTTTCCTTTATTAATTGCAATATAGGTTTGACAACACCATTGTAACGTAGGTAGGCAACCATTATAGTAGAGTTCCTGAAGGTTTTTGCTTCGGAACCCGTCAAAACTACTCCGATTTCGATAATGTTTTTTTTAAATGAAGGTAATTTAAAATACTACAACTACAACCTTTACAGTTTAAAAATTGACGCTTTTTTTTGTAAAGAAATCATTGAGCTAGTGTAACTTTAAAACTATATAACATAATGGAAATCTGATAAACCACAGACAACGATATTAGTTTCTAGATCGTGTTAAAAAAAATCATTAAATTTATTTGGTTAATATTCAAAATATAATCAAACTTCGTTTGTATGGAGTGCGCTCATCAAGGTTCATTCGTCAGCCAATGTCAATTAAAACTGCCTCAATGCGAAGAGAATGTCCTGTTCTTACATGAATTCGCAAGTTGTGAAGCATTTTTCCTTAAAATTTGTATTTTTTGGGTTACAACTTTTTACTTGACTGAGAGCGTCAATTTCTAAAGTATAAAGGTTGTAGTATTTTAGATTACAGACGTTTAAAAAAAAAAACATGAAAATCGAAGTAGTTTTGACCGGTTCCGAAGCAACAGAACATTTTAAAGCTACAGGTACTCGGTTAATAAACTTATTATTTATTCATGATAATATTTTATCTCGGGGATATTCGACGTTTTCCCACAACCAACCACAACAAAGTAGCAAAAAACAACACGCTATAGTAACGCACTGTCAAGGTTTCAGGATGTAATGAAATGTTTCTCGCCCGCGAAAAACAGAAACGATTGTACTGTCGGGACCGCAGAGCTGGGGCCTATTTTTTAAAAACATAATACGCCGTATAGCCCGTATGAGCCCAGTCATTTTACGGTTTGAGCCGGGACTAATTAGTAATTGGTATTTTTTTTCGGTATAGTATTTAAGAGCTAATTTGGTCTTAAAAATGTACCAAAATAAAAAAAAATTCTCGTCAGCAACTGTTCCAAATTGAAAAATTTTGTATTATCTCGTTATAAAAAAACTGATGGAATTTTTTAAAATTTAAATGCCTATTTTATTTCTCAAAAATAATGTACAATGTAAAATCTTATTCAAATGAGTGCATGGTATTAATATTATTAATTTAAAAGCCTTCTGGGACTCACAATTTTAATTTCTATGCTGCGTAGGGATTTTGTTTAATTTGTTTTCAGATAGTCTTTTTGTTACTAAATAGTGCCAGTTACAGTTTAAAAGTCCAATTAATAATTACTTCCCACCTCTCGTAACAAAACTCCGTAAAATGACTGGGCTTGTAAGTAACCAGCAATGTAAATAGGTCCCATTTCCACTTTAATTCGAATGAGACGTTGGGACTCTACATAGGTCCAGTTCTAGAGTTATCAACCTCTTCCTTGGATTACAATTTGGCGAGCTGCAGATAGTATGCATGTTGCTGGTAAGTTTGTAACATTTATAAGTAAGTTTTGAAATTCGTTTGACGCTTTGATTATATTTTAAAAAACGGAAGATAGGTGATGTTCGTGCGAAAAATGGACCTGCTGTTCATGTACGCTAATGCGGTCCATGCGCTATAGGCTAGTCACCTATCTACGCTATTTTAATTTAATCAAAGATTTGACGCAATTAGTTCGTATAAACATAACAGCGTTATGTGAATATCTAAGGCCTCGTTCAAGGAGACGCGGCGCTTGAAGATGTATGAGAGCGTTCACGGAAAAGCGTTTTTGCATGCTTTTGTTTGATTTGATGTGGCGGGCGCAGCGGCGGGCAACACGGCTATAGTTGTAAACGGGCAAAACACGTTCTTCCGTCTATTACTTACTCTTTCTACGGATAAGACCAAGTAGCTTATATAAAGACTGACAGGATGCAAAAAAAAGCTGCGGTAGCCGTGGCGGGCGACGCGGCGGGTGCCGCGGCAAGCGAAGCGGCGGCGGTCGCCGCGGACGGAACCATGAACGGAGAATACGCTTGACGCGCCGCATGACGCGCCGCGTTCCGCGCCGCGTGAAGCGCCGCGTGAAGCGCCGCGTCTCCTTGAACGAGGCCTAAATCGTGCGTGTAATACCTATCTAAATATAATAGACATTTTATGAACATAGCTAAGCAAAATAAATAAGGTACAATGCATAACAAGGCCAAATAATTTCAACAACGAACGAAATTCGTCCGTGTATGTCTTGGGGGCTAGTATCGAAACTAGTGTTTCTCAAACTATAGGGTCCTTCTTATTAATATGCTGACACTTTTTTAAGAGGATGATCAGACCATCAAACTGAACAACTTTCTCTATGGCACCAACATCGAAATCGCGAAAAAAAATCAGCTCGTCCATACAAAACGCTCCACAATTTATTATAGGATTGAAGGTGGAGACTGGTGCTTGGTATGTATGTGTCTTTGCACACACACACCAGTAAGTACTTCAAGTCACCAGATCTACTCCCTCCAGTAAAAGCAAAGGACATAGTTGTGTGCAGAAGGACTTGGAATTACATTTTACTTACATAATTAACTTACAGAAAGCAAAAAATTATACAGGGAGTAACAAAACGCCCTAGTAATACTTAAGGGGGTGCTTCAGACCATCAAACTGAACAACTTTCACTATGGGGACAACATCGAGAAAAAATAAAAAAAATCTGCTGTTCCATACATTTTAGTCGAGTCGGTAGGTACTTACTGCAGTTTTGTATGGGACAGCAGATTTTTTTATTTTTTCTCGATGTTGTCCCCATAGTGAAAGTTGTTCAGTTTGATGGTCTGAAGCACCCCCTTAAGTATTACTAGGGTGTTTTGTTACACCCTGTATAGGTACGTGCCGGGGTGTATATGCGTGTGTGAGTGATATCCTCTGGTCTATAAGGAGCTGGTCTAGTGTGGCCTGATTACTTTAAATCGATCCCCTGGCTTGTTCCCTATTTGGGATCAGCCGGATAATGATACTCCGCCACTCTTGGCGTCCGCCAATCCTTCGAGAAGTTTCGCATCCAAATGGTCGGTGGGTATCTTCTAACTCTTTTTCCCTATTCTATGGCCATCACCTGTCTATTCATATGGTTTTCATAAAATGTCCATACCAGCGCAATCTATTTTCAGCGACAGGTCTGATTACAGTGGAAGATAATTTTTGCAATTACAATTTAGTAACTAAATACAGTTTGAGAATATCTGTTTCAGCCGAAAAGTTAGAAAGTAACAGTTATAACATGCTTTGTTCCAAACTGAACCCTTTGTTCCACAAGTAATAGTACCATTCATTCCCTGGTTCCGCAAAAAGTTTCGTTCGACGAACAGGGCCGTTTGAATATATGTTTCGGGGGTAGTTTTTGGATCATTTTGCAAGTTTCTACCTTTTCTATTATAAAAAAAACCGGCCAAGTGCGTGTCTAAATATGGGTGAGCTTAGGACGAACACAAAAGACCAGCAATGGTCGCAGTGTTACATAACGACCCTTGCTTGCAATAGCCGAACCACAGATAATAATAACGAGCTTTTACCCGCGACTTCGTCTGCATAAATTATATACCCGATTTTAAGTCAGATGATTTAAAGCTATCAAACAAAAAAAGTTTCATCAAAATCGGTTTAGTAGTTTTTGCGTGATACTCGAACAAACAGACACCCAAACAAACAAACAAACATACAGACAGACAGACAGACAAAAATTTGTGATTTGGAATCAGGGACAGGTAAAAACCATGTCGTCATTTTTTTTTTGTAAATATCTTCAATGTACAGACATATTTCTGTTACAGTTTTATAATAGTTTAGATAGTTCAGTCTTTTCTCTCCATCTCTTAATTAGAAAGAGCCTGAGTGCGTCCCTGTATAGTAGAAGAGGACAAACTTGTGGATGTTAAAGGGTGAACATGATAAAGAAGCTGCAACAGTTGGAAGTCATTTTCTTTTGTTTTTCGAAACATGACAAATGAATTAATAAGAAGTTTTGGGAGAAAATTGTGTTTTTGTTTCATAGCGTTGCGATTTTCTTTTAATTACTTTAAGGCATTTGAAATAAAGGTATATTTGGCCATAGAGTAAGAAGAGATGGCATATCGGCTTGTTTCTATAGAAAATGTTGTCGCCAACAAAGGGGGTGAAAAACGGGTGAGGGGAAGGGTTAACATTTAAATACGCTACTTCCCGCTAGATGTGTATGATATGACGTCAGGCCCAGTTGAGTATCTGTGCACAGTTCGATACAACATCTCTACCCCAGGGGAGCGCGTTATTTTCTCTATGTATTTGGCATATTTTGAATCTCAAATATGTAGTAATGAGCAAACCTTTATTTCAAATTCCTTAAAAAACGGTCACTGCGTTGCTTAAGAGCATAGGCAGGTACCATTTTTTCCTTACAAACGTATTCCCCTGTTTCCTCCCTGGATAATTAATGACATAAGAGCAAAACAATGTTGACCGTACAATATATGTTACCACTGCTATGTCCCTATGATTTGTTTTTTTTTTTGCATTCATTAATTACTGTAAGAACTAGGGAGCTTCGAAAATGTTCAATTTTACCGCCCGTTTTAAGACATCCAGCAAACAAAGAAGAACGACAACTTCCCATACATTCGTTTACCTGTCAAACTATTTTTTATTTAGTTGAAGTCGTATAATACTCAAAGGTTGAAAGTATACAGTTAATATTGATGTAAGAAAACATAGGTTGATTCCATTTACATCGGTAATAATTTATTTTAATTTGATAATGTGGAATAAAAGTTATTCACGTTAATAGTTGTTAAATTATTTGACAGGTAAAAAGTGGACATCCTTCTTTGACATAATAAATAAAAAGCAAAACATACATAAAGTATTTAATAAAATTATTTTTGAAACAATTATTAGAATCGGTTTAGTTTTGGAGGAGGAAACACCGGGGAATACGAAATGCTGATTTCGTCAATTTTATGTAGATAAAATCGATCCGAGCTGCAGTTGTCTCTTTCGGACTCTAGTCGGTGATGTGTATGGGTGGGGCCGAATTGGACAAATACGTATATAGTGACCTATTCTCCAAGTTTCCATTTCAGCCCGCCTATCCTGTTAACTGCAGTGATCGTTTTCAATACTAAAGTTCCATCGCCTCAAAAACCGAATAAAACCGGTCAAGTGCGAGTCGGGCTACTCGCGCACCGAGGGTTCCGTACCAACACCACCACAGAACACAACATTATTAACTTAGAAAAAAAAACTTTTTTTGTCCGGGACCTTTAGCGCAAGACCGACTCACACTTGGCCAGTTTTTAGTATTTGTTGTTATTCTGTGGAGTTTGCTCTATAATCACACTAAGTTTGATGCTTGTATGTATTACCGTTTTTACGATAGAGCGTGAGCGTGAAGAAAAAAACATTGATAAAAACTAGTTTCTTGTTGAGAACCCCCCTTAATTTTTAACTTTTTGGCATTTTTATTATTTGTTAACAAATCCGCTGTAATAACGCAAAATTTCAACTATTACGGTTCAAAAGTTACAGCCCTAAATAGGTAGGTCAGACGGACGGACAGACAGACGGACAAGTCCCGTTTTCACCCTTTGGGTACGGAACCCTAAAAAAGTAACAAATTCCTAATGAATAAGTGGGTAGTGTAGTTATAGTCATGTTTGAAAAAAACGCAGCAGTTCAAATTCGTAAGCTGCATAAGCATGAACAGTATAATTACAAGCTAACAAATGCAGGTAGAAGAAAAACATCAGCTTGAATCCAAAGAGTAGCACTTCCCTGAGCATGCATGTGTGAGCTAACGAGCTCACTACAAATGCACTCCCGTAACGACCACAAAATGTGCGCCCAGATATAGTGAGGGCCCTAGACCCCTACTACTGGCTACACTATATTACCTACAGCTTTTATTTGCTGATTATACAATATACCATACAACCACAGTATTAAGGAGTGCACAAACCAGCACGATCAAAGCGACTGCGAAGCGGGAGCGTCTACCGCGCGTCGGTTGCTGCCTATGTAATCTTATGGCGTCCCGCCAAGTCGCCCAAACCAGCGCTACTGCTACGCGGGAAGGCAGCGTCAGCGGAGCGGGACGCGCGCGTCTAGTGGTCAGACGTGTATGTACTGTCTGTCTGTCTGTCCGTGGCTAAGCTCAGAGACGCTTAGCTTAGTACTAGAAAGCTGACTAGTATTTAGCATGACATATTAATCACGCCGACAAAGTGGTAAAATTAAATCTTGAAAAATTTTTTTTTTTAGGGTACCTCCCTTAAATGCGAAGTGGAGATGACATTTTTTTTAATCATCTGTCCCATGATGTAAGGCCATAACACCCTGTAGATAACAAACTGTTAAAGTAGTAGGGGTGAAACAAAACTTTAGTCACAACAAGTTTCTCCATCTCCCAATAATTGCTCGGTTTAATATCCGATACCCATTCTATTCTGTGAGCTACTCGGCTAATTCTTGTCACGATCGACACGTACCTACTCGATACGTGGCATAGACACGAAGTTTCCTGGAACTTTACCTTCAAATAAGTTGGTAACAATAAGAAAAGTGAACATTAAGAAGAGAGAACAGTACGGTTTAGTCGTATAAAAACGTATTCCCCTGTTTTCTCCCTGGATAATGACACTAGAGAAAATATTTTTTGACCATACCTACAATCTATGACTCTATGTCACCATGTCACCTCTGCCATGTCCTTATGTTTTGTTTTTTTAGCAATAATTAATTACTGTAAGAACTAGGGACTTTCGAAAATGACCAATTTTACCGCCCATTTTAAGCAAACAACCATAAACAAAAACAAATATAAACAAAGAAAGCAAAACATTATGGACATAGCCAAAGTCTTTCTCATATAATTTTTGAAAGAATTATTAAAATCGGTTTAGTTTTGGAGGAGGAAACAAGGGAATATGAAATGCTGATTTTGAAAAAATTTTGTATATAGAAACGGTCCGAGCTGCAGTTGTCCCTTTTGCACTCTAGTCGGCGGGTTGTATGGGTACTCTTGGAAAAGTGACCTCAGTCCGTCTATCCTCTTAAAAGTTTCTTCTTTAGGCTTCTGGCTCAATTTATGATTACTTTTTGATGAAACAACCATTTCATATTATTGAGAGAATTTAGAAAATTTTACTCCGTCCAACTCAAACCTAAAATGTTCACTTTCGACTCTTTTCGGTAACTTGTATGAATGTTGTGTTGCTGATTATTTTACATATAGAAGAATGTTTCCAGATAACCTTGATACAAAAATAAAATTGTAAAAATTCATGCTATGAAAAAAGTTATGACAGTTTTACGCCGGTAGAAAATTCTCAAATATACCTTCATAAATTCATAACTTCTAAACTACAAAAAATCGCGGAACATACATGGGATATTTTTGGATACCCTCAGGTGTGAGGAATCTAAAAAAAAAATTGTTGACGTCACTATTTGGACCATCCTGTATATGAGAGCGCCATATTCTTGGTTCAATGCAATTTGCTTTCAGTAAAGACATTTGTCTTGTGTGAAAGCAAACTGCATTGAACCAAGAATATTGCGCACTGCGACCTATATCGAAGAAAACGTAAAATTATTATTTCAAGAAATCTTTTTTACCCGTGTATTTGTATCGTGTCGCCTTTGACGTTTTCTATGGAACTGCTGAGCTGATTTTTTATGTTTACGTAAGTATGAAGTTATGTGGATAATAGGTACTTTAAACTTTTTCAGGATATACCCAGCATATAGTTCTGCGTGGTAAACATATTTTTAGCACAAGCTCAAAAATACAGAAAAACACACAAGTCAAACTGAGAACCTCCTTTTTTTTAAGTCGATTAAAAATATAACCATCGGAATGAAACTCCGTTTACAGATCTCATATTTGTAAACGGATTTCAAAGTCACCGGTGACATTAGCACTCCTTCCCATAAACGTTTGATGAATTCTCGTGGTACAGGTCCCTTTATCTAAATACAGAAAGTTCCATGCCTTTATTCCCTGCCTGGTGCGTAGTGCCTATCTTACTTAGTCCCGCTAGACTTGAACACGGTTTGTTACTCTGGAATTTTTGTTATGAATGAGTCGCTAGTAATTATAGTACTCTCCGACCTGCCTCCGTGGTCTAGTGGTTACGAGCATTGGCAGTCGATACGGAGGTCGTGGGTTCGATTCCCACGGGGGACACCTAGTGATATGTCACTTTGTGCGTTTTTCCTCAGTTGGTTAGGACATTGCAGGCTGAATCACCTTGTCCGAAAAGAAAAATGATTCCATGCTTCGGATGGCACGTTAAGCCGATGGTCCCGGCTAATATCTCTGGTGGTAGTAACCACCAGAGATATTAGCCGGGACCATCGTCGTTACATAAAAACCACGTCAGAGGCCGTAAGGCGGTCTGAAAAAACTCTGACACCAGGGCCCTGCTCACACGATAAGAAGAAGAATAGTACTCTGTGGTAGTAGTATTGGTGTTACTACCTGACTGAGCAGAGTTAAAGGATAACCATTTAGCTCTTCGCTGTACATTTATAATTAGAGCAGAGGACTATGAATATAAAAACATAACTAGACACTAATACAAAGTGTTAATGAATTAGCGCAAAACCTCATATACCCCAACTGATTCATAACAAAATAATGAGATTGAAACATAGATTTATATTAGATTTTACAAAAACCTTCTTCATAGAAACAAAAATTTGCGTCATCTGTCATAAATCATAAATACGAACTACAGGGTGAAATTGATATCATTGGCATCCTTTTAAACTAAGAGTCTACCCATCAAACTGAACAACTTTTACTATGGGAGCAAACCGATCGGAGCAAAAAAAAAATCAGCTGTTGCATACATTTGAGTCGAGTAGGCATTGCAGTTTAGTATGGGACAGCTGATTTTTTAGTTGCTCCGATCGGTTTGCTCCCATAGTAAAAGTTGTTCAGTTTGATGGGTAGACTCTTAGTTTAAAAGGGTGCCAATGATATCAATTTCACCCTGTATATCGTGTCATATATTTTCTTTGATCGTTGTAGTGCTCTAAACTGAAATTTTTCTTGCATTTTAGAGCCAACGAACTGGGGACAATTGTCTTTGGATTGAAACAATAAATTCATTATTTTGATAGTTAACATTTAAAGTTATTCTCATTTTAAGTTTTGAGGCAAAAATTATTTGTTATCATTTCAGCACTGAAAGAAAGCGCTAACGTACTCATGGATACATTTTTATTATCTTGTTTTGGTAGTAAGTACGGTGAGTGTGCCCGTACGGTGGGTTGACATCGGGTTCAGTAAATTTAAAATTTTGCAAACAAATCTATACTTCTATAGGTACTCAATATTATAAAGAGGAAAGATTTGTATTTTTGTGTGTATGTTTGTAATGAATAAGCTCAAAAACTGTTGTGCCGATTTCAAACATTCTTTCACCATTAGAAAGCTGCATTCACCCTGAGTAACATAGGCTATATTTATTGCTCGAAAAGATTAGATGTCCACCCGTGCGAAGCCGGGACGGGCCGCTATTATTTAATAATATTTTGAAAAAAATTACATATGTTGAAACTATGATAAAAAATTCGATTCTGCTCTCGATTCTAAACAAGCAACTTTCTAGTTTTACGTTAATTCATTAACACCTTGTATAATATGTAATATGATACCTTTAACATTGCGTACTATACCCATAAATTTATTATTACTACAGTACTATACTAAGTTTATGACTAATACCTTTAATATTGAAATGGGTAGTTTATATAGCCTATACGTTTGCACGTACATAATTATGATAACGTCTTCACTTTAAAAGCGTCCCAAACAAAAGTCTCCCGACTACGAGATAAGGACGCATATAGCTTGATTTATGTGTCTGGATTGGAACGAAGTGTAGAAGATAAATCGGCTCTCTGCTGTTCTGAACATTTACGTACATTTCAAATCAAAACAGATTAGCCTGCTGAATGTAGGCTGAATGTCTTGCGTCGATTTATTTATCATGTTACCTCCCCTCAGTAAGGGATTCAAATTGGATTTAAAGGAATTGCGACTGATAAAAAAATTCAGTCAAAACATACAACTGCCATGTACTTACCTCCGAACCAGTCGATTTAAGCAAATATTGGGAAATTGAGGACATTGGGGAAGAGCGAGACAGCCTGATGACGTCACAGGAACAATACTGTGAAGATTTTTACGTCAAAACAACAAAACGGCTGGAAAACGGAAGGTATGAGGTCAGATTACCGATGAAAGAAAACTACAAGCAAATGTTAGGTACATCGAAACCCATCGCCATAGCACAATTCAACACTTTAGAAAAGAAATTAAGCAAGGATAAAGCACTGTCAGAAAGTTACGTCAAATTTATCGAAGAGTACATAGCAATGGGTCACATGAAAGAAAGCAAAGCAGATTTATTTCCATCATGTTATCTACCACATCACGGAGTTCATAAGCAGGACTCCACCACAACGAAACTACGTGTTGTTTACAATGCATCTAAGAGGACATCAAGCGACCTCGATAAAAGTGCATCGTACATAGGGCGCTAACATTACTTTTTAAGAGCATTTATATTAGCAAACCAGTGTTCGAATATACGTGGATACGACAGCAGCTCTCAGCCGTTTCATTTCCTTCGGCCGTATCCCACGTCGGCACTCAAGCATTTAGCAAATCAAAAGGATATCGTTATCCACAGCCTTAGCATTAGCATATCATTGTGAGGGACGTACTAACCTCTCACATTGTGCCTCACACGACTATCGAGCACATCGGAAATGATTCTACGGAATTAGAAAAAAATATTGTCTCAAAAAGGATAATGGGCAAACACTCAACCCTCTTTGTTTTAGGCTCACAATGTAGCTGACTAAATTGTCCAGAGGAGTTTTGCTCAAATTGATATCATTCTTCGTTTCCAAAATATCAAGCGCCAAAATCAAAAATTATTTATTTTTTTGTGTGTGTATTTCTGTTTTTTTTTTTTTTTGCAATTAGGTCTGTTGCCGTTATATTAGGTCATGACGTCAAAGTGGGCGTGGCCTATGATACTCCGTGGGACCGCCATTCTTTTTGCTGAGAGGGGTTTTGTCAAAATATATAGATAGGGCCCTTCTTAATATGCTGACACTTTTTTATGGGGATGATAAGACCGTCAAACTGAACCATTTTCTCTATGGCACCAAAACGAAAAAATAAAAACTGCTCTTCCATACAAAACTGCAAACCTACTCGAGCCAAATGTATGATATTTTTTTCGCGATTTCGATGTTGGTCCCATAGAAAAACTTGTAATAAAAAATTTTGAAAATATTCAAAAAGATGAAGTGCGCTGTTCCCGGATTCGGTTTTAGGGGCGGGACCTGAAGTGCGATTTTTGAACATCATACGAGCGATTCGGCAGTAGAAAGATGTATAGGTAATCTCCATAGTAATTTTGACATTTTCTACTGCCGAGTCGCTCGTATATGTTCAAAAATCGCACTCCTGCGTCTTGTTTATCGCTGCATTTTGGCGACACTTTTTAACTCGATAGAAAATTGTCTTTGTGACACTCTCCGCTTTACTCTCCTCCAGAGGTCCTCCATAAAAAGTTACCTAATACCTGACATGTCATTTCGATAAGAGAAACAAAGATAATGGAACCATTAAAATTGTAATAGGTAGTGTGGGATATAGGTACTAAAATCGTTAATTCTTCGTCGGTCGGATTACTAATTAAGTAAGTATAATGAAAATTATAACGATCGCTGTAGCACGATCAGTGTCGGAGAAATCTAATAAAAATCTGCAAGTCACCGGTTGCCAATAGAAGCGCTGAATGTAATTAAATCGAACTATTGTTTGCTTCTTGAAGTCAGTGCAGCCACTTTAGCGCTTGCGGCGTTAGAATTTAGCGCCTAGCGGAGAATTTAGCGCTTTTTAGGGTTCCGTACCCAAAGGGTGAAAACGGGACCCTATTACTAAGCCTACGTTGTCCGTCCGTCCGTCCGTCCGTCCGTCCGTCCGTCCGTCCGTCTTACCTATTTAGGGCTGTAACTTTTGAACTGTAATAGCTAGATAGTTGAAATTTTCTCAGATTATGCGTTATTGCGGCGGATTTGTTAAAAAATAATAAAAATGGCAGAAAGTTAAAAATTAAGGGGGGGTTTCAACAAGAAACTAGGTTTTATCAATGTTTTTTCTTCACGCTCTATAGTAAAAACGGTAATACATACAAGCGTCAAACTTAGTGTGATTATAGAGCAAACTCTACAGAATAACAACAAATACTAAAAACCGGCCAAGTGTGAGTCGGTCTCGCACTAAAGGTCCCGAACAAAAAAGTTTTTTTTCTAAGTTAATAATGTTGTGTTCTGTGGTGGTGTGGTACGGAACCCTCGATGCGCGAGTAGGCCGACTCGCACTTGACCGGTTTTTTAACTTTCAATAAAGCACACAACTATCAAATAACAAGCACATTATTTGTGTTTGAATATGATCTTTTTATAGGAATATTTTATATAGTATTTTGTGGTCAAAACATGTCCATCGAATATAGTGTTCGGGAAATTCAAATACGAACGCTTATTCGAAGTGCTATCATTAATTTTACAGGGGACTTACGAATTGGCTGACATAAAAATAATTGAGTTTCGGAAAGGCTGACTAGACTAGTTAGAGAACTTTAAAGGACTTTTTATGTTATAATATAAGACTTTAGCGCGCTGTCCAGCGCTTTTTTGAGCTGCGAAAATTTTGAAATCTAGCGTTTTTTTCACAGTTTTAGCGCCCAATCGATTTTTTGATGTGGCAGCCCTGCTTGAAGATTTATGTCAGGACGAGCTTTTTATGCAATAAATACGGAACCCTATCTTGGGCGAGTCCGACACACTCTTGGCCGGTTTTGTAATGCCTAATACTAGATGTACAAGTATTCGAACAATAGGTTCTGGAGTGCGATTTTTGAATCTCATTCGCTGAGTTCCGGTGAAAATGTCAAAACTACTGTGGAGATATGCATCTTTCTACTGCTGATTTGACTTTCAAAAATCATACTTCAGGAGTGCGATGTTTGAAAGTCAAATCAGCAGAAGAAAGATGCGTATCTCCATAGTAATTTTGACATTTTCAACTGCTGAACTCAGCGAATAAGATTCAAAAATCGCACTCCTGGTTCGAGAGTCCTAATTGAATCTAAATAGGATAATACTATACCGATATTGTTGCCAAAATGGAGATGATGTAGGTAATCTGAATACCGGACTACGAAATTTGGTGTATTCATGAATAGGTAATCCCATCAAAAACATTTCATATGTATAAAGTAGCCAAGTCTCAACCCTTTACTATTAAAATGTTATGAGATCTCATTTTAAGCCAAGTCTTAATTTGTCATTTAGATTGACTCTACATGGGATGGCGATGTCGGCCAAGCCCTATCTTTACTAGACCGAGCTGAACACTTACTCAAGACTTGGCATACAATGAGATCTCATAACTTTTTAAGAGTATTTATTTATTTTATTTATTACGAGCTTTTACCCGCGACTTCGTCCGCATAAATTATATACCAGATTTTAAGTCAGATGTTACGCTACCAAACAAAAAAGTTTCATCAAAATCGGTTCAGTAGTTTTTGCGTGATACTCGAACAAACAAACACCCAAACAAACAAACAAAGAAACAAACTAAATTCTTTTTTCCAATTTACAGTTTTATAATAGTCAAGATTGTATTATTTGATATTCGTGGAAAAATGGTTTTATTTTAGTGATAATTTGTGTCATAATTTTGTGCGGATTGTGTACCAAACAGTTGCGTAAAGCGCCCAACACGTAACAGGAATCCCAAATAAATACGAAAACAGAACAGAACATAAGCTTTGGTTCAAGTTTGCTGGTGTGGTGATTTTGGCGGCATTAGAAAAGACATCTGCTGTATGGGCTACATCCCTTTACCCTGAATGGTACTCTGTAAAGGACATCCCGCACATAATACCGAAAAATGTATAACCGTCCTTCTATTTTTATTATGGACTATAGAACACTAGAAACTAACTGCAGGCATTGCAGACATTAACAGCCATTTTGGGGTTGCTGCTTTTTTATAATTTATTAATAATAAATGATTAAATAACTCGTTAAATAAAAATAAATGATACTATCTGAGTCGTTTTTATTTATTTATTACACATTTGACTTCAGTCAAAACTTCTATACATTTTAAGGTATTTTTTCAAGGGAGAACGGCGCGGCGGTTGTCCTTTACGTCTCATTCTTTTCTCGAGTTTTTGGCTTAGATATTATTTTAGTTCTTTTTTTAGTTTTGAAGTAGGTTTAAATTTTTTGTTAAAATGTTTTAACATCTTAACAAAGAACACAAAGAAAACTACGATGAGAAACATCAACAACTCTGACAGTTGAATCTTTAGCGACTCCTCAGAGAGCTGAATCGTACATGACTTTAGCCCAGTCATTATACGGTTTGAGCCGGGACTAATTAATAATTGTTTTTTTTGGTATTGTATTTAAGTTAAGAGCCAATTTGAGCTTAGAAATGTACCTAAAAAAAAACTCCGACAGCAACAATTCCAAATTTAAAATTTAGCTATTATCTCGTTATAAAAAACCTGAGGGTAATTTTTTTTTTCACATAATATTTAAGGCATAATCACTATATATACTTCAAACATGGCGTAAATATTTTTGTCTACATAGAAGGTTTTGAAAAATACATTCGTATTTTCTAATAAAAACCGAATTTTTTATATTTCTATGCCTATTTTATTGCTCAAAAATAATTTATATTGTTAAATCTAATTCAAATGAGTGCATTTGTATTACTATTGTTAACTAGTGACGCCCGCGACTCCGTACGCGCGGACCACTGACTTTAAATCCTCATATCTTTTTATTGAGTTAACCGATTGCGATGAAACAAAGCCTAAATGTTAATCCAAACTTAGTCCTATACTTTTGTAACTCTATCAAAATTGGTTCAGCAGTTTTTAAGTGATGCGTGCACAAACAAACAGACAAACAGACAAAAATTCGAAAAATAGTGTCAATTCATTCCATTACGTATCCTTAACGCCCCCAATAATTTTTTTTGCAAATATCTTCAATCACGTCAAGTTTAGAATTTTATTATAATGTACCTACTATAGATATAGATAGATTTAAAAGCCTTCTGATGTTGCGAAGTGAATTTTTTTAAAATTTTGATTTCTATGTCACGTAGTGAATTTTTTTTTAAAATTTGTTTTCTGAGTCTTTTTGCACTAAGAGCTCTCCACATAACTGCGACGCCGCATCGCAATGTCAAATATATACTAGCGCTCGATGACTTATTACGATGTCATATTGTATGATTATTGAACGCAGCGCATCGCAGATATTTGCGATGCGATGCGACGTCGCAGTTATGTGTGAGCTACGGTGCTCACACATAACTGCGACGTGCCGAATGAAAGTGAATGGTGCCGCTTACAGTTTAAAAGTACAATTAATAATTACTTCCCACCTCTTCTAACAAAACTCCGTAAAATTACTGGGCTAAATGTGTAGGCGGGAAAACGTGTGCTTTTACCAGATAAGGATTATCTCGTAAGTCAGATTAGTAAATTCCTTCCCTTTGTGTGAAGCGACGAAATGTTTGCAAAGCTTTGGAACATTGCCTTCAATGTGATTAATCTCAACATTAGTTGTTTCTTTGTTGAAATTTGCAACTATTATATTATTAGCGTAGCGTAGCTTACATCAGCTTAGAGATAAGAGCATAAAGCAAAATCTCCAATCTTAGATTTGAATTTTAGAAAATCAACAGCAACTTTTGAAGTGAACACTAAACTTCTTTAGCGGCGTTGTTGGAATTGGTAAAAAATGTTAAACTCGCATCAGGAACGTGACGTCACGTGACCGTAAGACATAAGATCTCTTAGTTTTCACTTCTGCCGGCACTCCCGGTGTGCAACCCGTTGTTTTTTTATTGATGAACAACGATACAATAAGACTTGGTATAAATTTTTCTACTTTGTATCCGCAATAGAAATATTAATTTCCTATACCTATCTATGGTATCCACTGTCCATTGTGAACAGTGTTGCAAAAGCCACCGTTTTACCGGTAGATCTGCCGAATTCGGGTATTGTCTACCGATATACCGATTTAAGGCTGAGATCTATCGATTTATTTTATAGCAGTTATTTTAGCCAAATCTTTAAGTATTTTGCCTTTTTGTGTAGCAGATGCTAAGAAATTAGGTTTAGTTATTAATCGGATGTTACCTTGTTAGTAAGTTGGGAGTTTCCCTTTAAAGTTATGGAATAATGTTCGTGCTTTTTAAATCCCTGCGGAGAAATACTACTACTATATTTTTCGATACAACTGAAACAAAGGCACAAAGGTGACACAAAGGTGTTTCACTTTACTAAATTTTCAAGTTTTGGTCAATACGCAACTGCATGGGATTAAAACTGTGTCAGCATGTCTCATAGTTCAGAATTTGACCGCGATTGAGCACGGTTGGAAAAAGGACTGAAAACTAAAACTTTACAAGCATTCCTTAACTTTAAGACAATCTACCGATTTCTACCGATTTTTAGTAGCGAATTTTACCGATTTTATTAAAGTCACTTTTGCAACACTGATAGTGACAGTTCTTCAGTTTGATGATCTAACTAGTGTAAACAGATTTTGCGTTTTAGCAAATCTATGAATAAGTTGAGAGTTCATTTTACACGGCCGATTTTGACAGTGTAAAGCTTATACCGCGACTAATGAAATGTCAATGTCACATAATTAAAAAAAAAGCGGCCATCAATCAAACTTTAATATTATAGTTCAGAATAAAGTTAAAAACAACACTTGTTATTACAAGTATCTCAGAACTCAGTCCGAACTGAGATATAAAGGCTTGAAGTGTACGTAATAGTAATATTTTCAACTTCAAGCCTTTATATCTCCGTCCGGACTGAGTTTAGGGATATACATGTTAATAAGTTTTATTTGTTACTTTATTCTGAAATAAAATATTCAAGTTTGGTTGTTGGCCGCGCCAAAAACAACGGCGAAAAATAAGGCGCCATCATTCCATACAAAACCCGCATTGTCTTTTATCGATACATTACGGATTATTATGTTTTATGCTTGTAGCTATTATCGTTAAAAGTGGCCACTTTTGGCGGTTTTAAAGATAATAACTACAAACGTTATAAAAACAAATCCGCAGTGACCCGATAAATGGAAAATCAGCAATGACTACAACGTGAAATTCTTGTTTTTTTTTAAATATTGTTTAATTGTTAAGAAATAAAAAAAATACGATCGGGTGCAGTATAACAGGCTTGGTGCAGCCTTAACATCGCTGGCTCAGCTCGAGTGGATCTCTGTAAGATAAATTTCAAAATCTATATTTGAATTATTTGATCCCATAGTCTAAAAAAACAAGGTCTTCTATTCCCAGAGTGACACAAGCCTACGTCACAAAAAAATGGCCGCTAAACATGGTAAAAGGGTATGATGACGTAGGCTTGTGTCAGTCACGTGGTCACACACGTGATCGGAAGAGAATACCAGGCGCAGTATATTATTGTACCATGATTTGATCCCAAAGTACAGTAACTGCTATTTTGTATAGCAAAGATTACATAAATAAGACATTGTTAAGGTGGTTTCAGTCCATACAAACGTTTGACGCACACTAGGCGTAGACGGGCGAAAGTTTGTTAGTATGGCTGGATGTTTGTTCCGCTTTCACGCAAAAACTGCTGAACGGATTTTGATGTAATTTGGCATACAGATAGACCATGGCCTGGATTAACACATAGGGTACTTTTTATCCGGGTAACGCAGACAAAGTCGCGGGCAACAGCTAGTTTGCCAATAAATAAGGTACAAGTCAGATGTTATTCGATAAAAGTTTGTTCACGCCTATTTAGCCATGTCAGTAGCATGCAAATATTAAGTAGAATACCTATGATAAATTTTATACATTATTATTATGTCAGAGAAAAGAAATTAGAGCTCAAAAATAAATTAGAATCAAAAAGATACGTAGTTAAGGCGATTAGATTCGTTAAAGACGTACTTTCGAAAGCCTACTCCTCGGTTACGGCTTGCCCGAAACGGTAACAGCTAGTATTTTATATATTATTGAAAAATTGTTTAGAAAATCTACATGTCGCGTCACAAATAACATTTTGCAATTTATAATATAAAGCATTTACCCGCCACTTCGTCGGCATAAATTATATACCCGATTTTAAGTCAGATCATAAGCTATCAAACAAAAAAAGTTTAATCAAAATCGATTCAGTAGTTTTTGCGTGATGCTCGATCAAACAAACAAACAAACACACAAACAAACAAACAAACAAACAGACAGACAAAAAACTAAAAAATTTGTGATTTGGAATCAGGGAAGCCTAAAAACCATATCGTAATCTGTTTTTGTAAATATCTTCAATGTACAGACACACTTCTGTTTTTAGTATTAGGGGACTACACGCGAAGTGGGAATAGAATTTTTTTTTCTCGTCTACCCCATGATGTGGGATATCGTTGGATAGGCAGTTTAAAAATATTATGGGTGTGGGAAAACCATTTTTCGATTTAGGGATCTGTTAGCGAAATATTAAGCTTTGAAGTGAAAATTTTCGTTAGAGTCAAGTGTATCACCCCCCCCCCCCCCCCCCTTGCCAGCTAAAAGGTTGTTTCTGGATATGTGAAAAAATTCATGACAGTAGTATATATAACGAAATTAAAAGGAAAACTATCACCGCTAAGTATAGGCTTTACAAGTTTACGAGTAATATAGTCGATCGACTTATAAAATGTACTTTAGACTTTATTAGCCGTTAAACCGTAGTATAAAACAAAAAGCCTTCTTCTAAGTCCATATTATATTGTGACGGGTAACTACGGAACCCTATCCTGCGCGAGGTCCGACACGCACTTGGCCAGTTATTTATAGAGTACCTAACTAGATTAATGTCTTGTTTTTGTGGATTAAAAATAACATTATTAGGAAATTACGTCGCAGTGTAATGTTAATTACTGAAATAATTAACGTGACATCTCATTATGAATACGGGTTCGGACTGTCGAGCGATTTAAAAACGCGCATTTTTACCCAACTGCACCAGAAGGAGGGTTATGTTTTTCGAGCGCATGTATGTATGTATTTGTTTGTAAGGTGAGGCGGGGCTATTCCGGCAGCGGGGCTATTCCGGCATTTGGCTATAACTTTTGTTCTATAAGCTATTAGTCAGTCGCGACACCTGGTACAGGTAGAGAAAAAGCATGTTTCTTCGATAAAATATAGATGGGGCGGCTAACGCAGGCATTGTTTGATTGGGAAGCCATATTGACAGGATACCATTTTTTTCGCTTGCGTTACCAAAAACGCTCCGCAATTTTTGTTATTTTTTTTGGGGTTTTTGTGTTTTATTTGAAGATTAATCAAGTGAAGTAATATGAATAAGAACTGTAGATTCTTTTCTGCTTACTTATTTTGTCCTACGCTTATTTATTACTGTGTTATTGAGTCTGACATAATAACCCCCCAAAACTATGATGGAGGGGAAATTCTGGCAGAAAACACTGGCGGAATAGCCCCACTGTTTTTGTATGAAGTAGCAAAATGCTAGTGATGTCCACAGTATCGGCAAAAACGTCGATATTAATTTCAGTACTTTTAATCCTACCATATCTCACATGTACATTTTTAGGTCAAATCAAGACAAAACATGTTTTGTCTAGTTTATAATAAGTATATTATCATACGAGTATGTATCTTGTATTATTATAGATGATGTAACATTTAAAGATAAAAAGAAAAAGCGTATTTACTCAGACATCAAACTTTGAAATGTGGTTGAAGACTTGAAAAAACTAAAATAACTGCATGGAGCGGCACAGATACTCAGGATAGGTACCCAGAACTACAATAAATACCTAACCTTTATTAAAAAGAAGAGAGTTAATAGGAAATCAATTTTAATATGATAATATTTTTTTATCATAAATTTTGGATTACTCGTACTCAAAACTTATTTTATTAAATTAAGCACTTTATACTTACTTTAATCACTCTCATCCAATTTTTAAGAAATTTTTGTTAGGTTCCGCTTATCGACTTTTACGTGTCCCAGCCCTAGCATGTATGGAGACCTGACAGAATAGCCCCACAAATTTTATTAAGTGTTTTTACTCGAAAATGAAGCATCCCAGCTTGTCATAAAGTTCATTTTCGCATGTGTCGTATCGTCAATATTGTATTGCTTTGAGTTTCAACGTCGTAGCTCCATAGATGGCGGAGATATTGGCGACTGCCGGAATTACCCCGCCGCGGGGTAATTATGGCCACATGGTATTTTTTCGATAATTTCGCATCTTTTGCCAGTGTAAATATGCGTTTTTAACACAAAAATTAAGGGGAAATCATAACAGATAAAATACCCTTTAATATGCAGTAGTCAACTTTACTGTAACTTTATAACAAAGGGAAATAATGAGGTTTAAACTTTTCGCTTTGATTTTTTGTGTCAGAATAGCCCCGCCTCACCTTATGTCTATTTCTTTGGCACGCCCTACAGCCTAAACGGTTGGATGGATTTAAACGTATGATGTGTTTTTAGATTTGTAAAAATCGCGAATGTGACATAGGGCCTTTTCGAATTAAAAAAAAAGAAGTGGAATAAATATTTATTTTTGTTAAAACTTACGATATGAGTATAAGATGAAAGCTAGGGAACAGACGATTCCAAATATGTATATGTATATTTAGTACTTATATGATACCATTTCGATAGAAGACTAAAAAGTATTGAATAATCTAAATTATTAAGAAAAACAAAAAACCCGACTGCATAAAAAAACTGTTAACTGAAAAGAGAAAAACAAGCTCTTTAATCACTAATCAGCTATAGCACCTTTGTTTGAGTAAATATAATTAGAATGTTATTAGGTATTGCAGGCGGGGACAAATAGGTAGGTATGTTTCTTCTTTGTCCCCATTTGCGATACCTACCTAATAACATTCAAATTATATTTCCTCAAACAAAGTTGTTATAGCAGATTATTGAAGTTGTACTTCTTTTGAGGAAAGGTTAGAGTGTATTTTCAGCATGTGGCATAAGATGCGCGCGCCGTTCTAACACACCATGAAGTTAGCTTTTATCTATTGTATTTTTCACGCAAAAGAATTAAAACTTACGTACGTCATAAATCCACACACACTTTTTTTAACCGACTTAAAAAAAAGAAGGAGGATCTATGTTCGGCTGTATGAATTTTTTTTATGTATGTTCACCGATATTTTCGTCAATTGTGAACCAATTTTAAAAATTATTTTTTTGTTTGAAAATGTATACTCCCGTGGTGGTCCCATTTTAATATTGTGATGATCTGATGACGCACTTCGGAGCTACATGTTATAACTCCTCAAAAGCTGACAGCAAATCGTCTGCCATTGAACCATTTGCTTCTTTTTAATGTACCCTTTGCGTTTTTAAATGATATCTGAGTCGAAATAACATAT
The DNA here is from genome assembly GCA_922987775.1 of Agonopterix subpropinquella. Taxonomy (NCBI): domain Eukaryota; kingdom Metazoa; phylum Arthropoda; class Insecta; order Lepidoptera; family Depressariidae; genus Agonopterix; species Agonopterix subpropinquella. The sequence continues at coordinate 9,541,211 of OV277713.1, read as the reverse complement.
TTAATCAATAAAAATTATAAAATAATTTTTTTTTTACAAAAAATTAAAACCGACTTCAGTAGTAGGTACATAGCAGGTTAAAAATGCGTGCGACCATTTTAAGAGTTCCATACCCAAAGGGTGAAAACGGGACTCTATTCATAAGCCTACGCTGTCCGTCCGTCCTTCCGTCAGCCGTCTGTCTGTATTAATTTGTCCTACCTATTTTAGGGCTGTAACTTTTGAACCGTAATAGCTAGATAGTTGAAATTTTTTCAGATTATGGTTGTTACGGCTTATTTGTTAACAAATAATAAAAATTTCAAAAAGTGAAAAATTAAGGGGGGTTCTCAACAAGAAACTAGTTTTTATCAACGTTTTTACTTCACGCTCTATCGTAAAAACGGTAATACATACAAGCGTTAAACTTAGTCAGATTATAGAGCACACTCTACAAAACAACAACAAATACTAAAAACCGGCCAAGTGTGAGTCAGTCTCGCGCTAAAGGTCCCGAACATAAAAAGTTTTTTCTAAGTTAATAATAGTGTTCTGTGGTGGTGTGGCGCACTTGACCAGTTTTATCTTACATCTACTGTGCTATAACCTAAAAATCCGAATTCAAAATATAATCGATGAATGAATTAAATGCGGTGGACAGTATGCGAAAACCACGTCAGAGGCCGTAAGGCGGTCTGAAAAAGCGGTAAAAACCCTGACACCAGGGCTCTACCCACACGATAAGAAGTATGTGAATGTCAAAAAACGTTCGTCTGTACGAAACCTTATATCTGTAAAATACAGTAGCTCTTACTATAAAAACTTCAAATGTCCACGAACAAAACTAATATCTAAGTAGAGTTTGGTATCAAATTATTTGCAAGAATATTGTTATGAACTATTTTTGTCCTCTGTTCTGTCAAAGTTAAAATAAAGCATTTGAAAAGCCAATGCCAAAAAATGGCGCCTTTTGTGTTTCTGCCCATTTTTTGGCGTGGCCAACAATCAAACATGAATATTTTAGTTCAGAATAAAGTAACAAACAAAACTTGCCTATGAAACAAAATGCCTAGAGTCTATATATATATCTTAACTGAGTCCAAACGAGATATACAGGCTTGAAGTAAACGTAATGAATCAATTTTCAACTTTAAGCTTTTATATCTCTGTTCTGTCTGACTCTAGAGATATATATGTCATAACAAGTTTTATTTGCTACTTTATTCTAAATAAAATATCGATGTTTGGTGCTGGCCGTGCCAAAAAATTTGGCGAAAAATAAGGCGCCACCTTCCATACAAAATCTCGCATTGTCTTTTATAATTAGTGTGGTCAATGTGGTCTATGGGAATAACATTTTTGAATTTAACCAATGCTCTATTTTAACTTCGACACATATAATGGAGGAAAAAAAATGTTCATAACAATTTTCTTGCAAATAATTTGATAGCATTAGATTACTGTGGTTAGTCAACATTGAGAATATTAAATAATATTCCAATGTTGACACAGAATAGAGGAGAAAGAGATAGGTCATGTTAATAATTATTACATACACATAGTTCATAAAGATGATCTTTAAAGCAATATTTGTATTGCTACTGACCGTGTTTTGTAGTGGTATTCTGGCTGAAAAGGGCCCCGACCAGCAAGACGACCAGCAAGAATTTACAACATCAAAACCAGACAATGGACGTGAGTATGTCAAATTATCGATTTAAAAAAAACTGTACGATGGTTTTTAATTAACGTGATACATAATCATAATTATTGTATCTCTTATTAGTATAAGAGATAAGTGTACTTTTTGCAACCACCAGCAGCAAGACTGATTCAGTGTTTATGGGTTGTAGAGCATCTCTGTGATGGGGATGGACCAGGTCTGCCTGCACAACTCCAGTCGATTTAGGAGTTAGTGATGTTTAAAGGTCAGTAAAAAATTTAAGATCAGCTGCAAGGCTGATCGTATGATATTGTTGTAGTATGCATTTTAGCTATGTGAACAGTACAAAAACTGTCAAGTTCTGTCAGTCGGTTTAGGAGATACAGCCAGTCAAAGTTCCGACCTTTGAACGGCTGTATCTCCTAAACCGACTGATGAAACATGTCAGTTTTTGTACTGTTCACATAGCTACAGTGCATACTACAACAATAACATACGATCAGCCTTGCAGTTGATCGTTAATTTTTTACAGACCTTTAATCATCAGTAACTCCTAAACCGACTGGAGTTATGCAGGCAGACCTGGTCCATCCCCATCACAGAGATGCTCTACAACCCATAAATACTGAATCAGTCTTGCTGCTGATGGTTGCAAATCTCTCGGAATATATGGTATTTCTCGGGACGTAGCCCGAACCTTTGGAAGGCTTGCGTGGGGACACCGGTTCAATACGTAGATGCCCCTTTGAGACACTTTTATCTAAATGCAATGGGATGCACCAATCGTGGTCTATCTCTGAATGCATTATGACAATGCACCAGAAGACATACCACGTTCGATGCAGAGACTATTGTAAAAAGGACAGAAAACTACTCGGGTTATGGGGGTGAACTTGGTGGGCCGGGAAATCTGGGTTATTGCGGAGAGACTCGGGACGCCTGCCGTAACAAATGTCTCTAGTTTGCCAAATGAAAATACCAAAGATTTTGTATAGACCAAAAAAAATCTTTGGTAAATACATACAAACCTAGGCTGTCACACTTGCACGTATAGTCCATATCTTGAAAACTACTAAACCGATTTTGATGAAACTTGCAATGTTCCCTAAGTTTGAGTAAATCTAAGTCTATAAAAAAAGAATAGTCACAATCTGATAAAAAATTTCGGACAAATGCGTGGACAAACATACTAACATACATACATATACATAAAACCTACAAAATTTTGTATATTTTTGTTTGGAAGCCTTAATAGGTTATGTGAATATATTACGATTCCAATAATAATACATTCATACGTATCAAATTGATAACCTCCTTTTTTATTAAAGTCGGTTAAAAATCTTCTCAGAAAAGAGGAGATTTCATAATTCATAAGTGAAAGAATCATAAAAATCAGCCCAATGAGCAAATCTTAACCCATTCGTATTCGGACGAAAATTACAGTGCGACCACCATTATTATAATTAATATTATAAAGGCATTCTTATTTTTTCGTGTAACTGATACGTCTAGCGTCAATTTTGTATACAATGTTATTGCCTAAACAAATGTGGGTATAGAAAACAACGGGAACATAATTTTTATAGGGGCTTGCGACGGGTTTTAGGGTGGGAGCACGAAGCCCTAATTATTCACGATGATCCTGGAATCCAATAAATACGTGATATGATTTTGACGATTTTTCGACCCTCCTTAGTGAGGTATCGTGAGATTGGACACGACCCCTCCCCCCTCTAATCTCAAGTGAGATTTTTCTAAATGCGTATTTTCGGTGTATATGTAGGTATTTGATTGCGTTGCATTTATTTGAAAAAGCCAAAATTTTGTGGGTAAACATGTTTTACTTAAATTAATCCAGGTTTCTCTCAATTTTGAGAGTGTTTCATGCGGAAAAAAATTACGTGATATTAGCCCAGTCATTTTACGGTTTGAGCCGGGACTAATAAGTAATTGATATTTTTTTCAGTATAGTATTTAAGAGCCAATTTGAGCATAGAAATGTACCAAAATTTAAAAAAAGAACCGTCAGCAACAGTTCCAAATTTATAATTTAAGTATTACCTCGTTATAAAAAATGTTGGTAATTTATTTTTTGCACATGTGTAAAACATTACCATTATACATACTTCAAACATGGTGTAAATATTTTTGTCTAGGTACTTAGAAGGTTTTGAAAAATACGTTCGTATTTTCTAATAAAAACCTCATTTTTTTTATTTCAGTGCCTATTTTATTGCTCAAAAATAATTTATATTGTTAAATCTAATTCAAATGAGTGCATTGGTATTAATATTATTAATTTAAAAGCTTTCTCGAACTCACAATTTTGATGAAATCAATGTTGCGTAGCGATTTTTTTTAATTTGTTTTCATATTGTCTTTTTGTCACTAAATAGTGCGGTAACGGTTTAAAAGTCCAATTAATAATTACTTCACACCTCTCCTAACAAAACTCCGTAAAATGACTGGGCTAATATTTTCTGAGACGCCACCTGCTCCCCCACATGAGATTGGTTAAGATTCCTCTCATAAACTAACTGTAAATTCTTAAAAACACCGAAGTATTTTTTCATAAAAATTGTAAAAAAAAGTTTTTGGGGCCTCCGAGTCTGGTATCTGTTTACTAGTTTTAGATATATTGTTTTTATTAACACTGCTTGTATCCAAAATTAAAAATGAAAAATAAAATAAAATAAAAAAATAAACGTCTCACGTAATTAAGGGCCTATGTCGAAAAATAATTGAAGAGAAAGGGGCGTGTGATAGCTTATAAAATATAACTGCATGATGCGAGAGAAAGAGATTGGGCGGCGCGCGCGCATGAAACGATGCAAGCGCCAAACAAACTTTATTGAATTGTGGTTGTACTATTTATGTAAGTTCAGTTCTGCACTAATCAAAATTTATAAAATATCAATCTCTTTCTTTTAAATCGAGTCTCATGTTTCTATTATTCACCGTTCAGCAGTTCCAAGCGTTTATAGATAAAGACGGAGGCTACTTTGGCTTGTTTTTCTATCGAGAAAATGTGTCTTAATCGTGTTTTGGCTCTAATCAAAACTTCAATTATATGTTCAATTTACACATATCCGCAAATCATACTCCTACTTCATGATATAATGATGCTTTGAAGAATCCTATTTGTATCACATATTCACTTTCGCTTGCCTACGATGGGAACCCCTGGTAAATGAATTCGGTATACATAAAATTTTTTTTCTGCATTCACCCCAAGTAAAGTGTACTTTAGTTAATATTACTTTAAGATTTTTATGTAACCATTTTTTATACCTTTATTTAAATAAATTATTTTCATTTTCATTTTTCATCATAATTATCGTTAATGGACGCCCCCATAATGTATCATTGCCTAAACAAATACTGTAGAAAACTTGCTGTGCGATCTTGGAATACTAAATGTAACTCAATGATTGTTCTTATTCTATGAAGCTACTGGGACCGACCTTGGAAATATAACCAAACTAGATATGAAGGCAGAAATAACAACTATTCCCGAGGAAGATATCCGGGAAGCACTCAATCTAGACTACGGTAGATACACTCCGATGCATTTCCAGTATCATAACGAACAAAATACTTTCCTGAAAAACGAAGACACGGATCATTGTGCGAACCAATGGGTAAAATGTCTCGTATCTTTGTAAGTTTTTAGTGTTCCTTATCACTCTTATCTTATTAATCTATGGTTTTTAGTGTTCCAACTATATATTACCTATTCTGTGGTGTTCCGTAACCAAAGGGTGCTCACGAAACCTTATTAAGGCTGCACCGAGCCTATTGTGCTTTTTCCTAACTTTCTTGATTTCTTAACAATTAAACAATATTTTCCAAAAAAACAAGAATGTCACATTGATTGTAGTCACTGTTGATTTTCAATTTATCGGGTCACTGCTGATTTGTTTTCATAATGTTTCTACAAACATTTACAAACTATAAACTACTTATTATCTTTAAAACCATCAAAAGTGCTTCAAGCATAAAACATAACAATCCGTTGTTTCGATAAATTGAAAGCCAATGTGACATTCTTGTTTTTTGGAAAAGTTGTTTAATTGTTTAGAACAAAAAAACAACGGGTTGCACTCCGGGAGTGCCAGCAGATGTGAAAACTAAGCCCAAAAAGTGCACAACGCCGCTAAAGAAGTTTTCACTTCAAAAACAAAGTCACCGTTTCTACCCTCACAGTCTGAGCGCTTGTCATCTCATATATTTGTAATCAGGAGGTCATACTGAACCCATTGATACCAGATATTTGTGCTAAAATACAACTTGGTAATGCATTAAGGCAAAACCTCATATACCCCACATACACCCCAACTGATTTATAACAAAATAATTAGATTGAAACAATATTTTCATTACTTTGATCAGTTAAAATTTAAAGTTATTCGCATTTTAAGTTTTCTAGGCAGCCATGATTTTTTATCATTTTAGCGATGAATGAAAGCGCTAATGTACACACGGCGACACATCAAGCTATACAAAACCAACATAAGCTGGCCGCGCGTAGGTCGAGTAACGTATAACGTCGTGCGGCCAGCTTATGTTGGTTTTGTATAGCTTGAAGTGTCGCCGTGCGTACTAATAATGGATACATTTTAATGTTCAGCCAAATTACAGCTTTCTAGTATATGAACAAATGTTCAGCCAAATTACAGCTTTCTAGTATAAGCGTCTCTGAGCTAAGCCGCGGACAGACGGACAGACGGACAGACGGACAGACGGACAGACGGACAGACGGACAGACGGACGGACGGACGGACAGACGGACAGACGGACAGACGGATAGACGGACAGATGGACGGACATGGCGAAACTATAAGGGTTCCTTGTAGACTTCGGAACCCTAAAAATGACGTCAAAAAGCTATCTATGTGATATTATTTTGAATAAAAAATTTTAAATTTTGCATTTGCAAGTGAGTTTTGGGAGTATCGTAATCTCAAGGATTGTTTTTGTAAATGTTGAAGCCTTCTGGCAAACTGGAAAGTACGTACCCGATACGCGACCAGCCAATGACAGACCCTAATTCATTAACACGTTGTATATACATATAATATACATATATAGATATATATTTATATATAATATATACATAATTATATTAACGTCCATTTAAGTATCAATTTATCATTTGTGCTGTACACATTTTGTCTGCCTCACACTTTAGGCTGCCTGTCCATTGACGCGAGCTGGCTGGCGGAGCGGAGTAGCGAGGAAAATATTAAGTGAGTATCGGCAGAGATTTTATGCAATCCTGATTGGTTGATAAAACTCCGCTTCCCCGCTCCGCTAGCCAGCTCGCGTCAATGGACAGGCAGCCTTAGAACTGTCTCTGTTGTGGGTTTGCTGGAAGAAATCTCTTTAGAGATAAGCTCGCCCTTTGTACATGTCTACTTTAATTGCAGACTTTTCTACTACTCCCATTTAAATATCGTTTATTTTTTATTTGCAGGACTAATGTGCACGTGATTTGCGTAACTCATGAGCATGGTGAGGCAGAGTCTAGAGGCGTCACGGTGTATGAAAACTACTGTGATATGTTCTACGACAATTGTCGTTATGAAACCAGTAAGTATTGTGCCGTGTGGTGTCCACCTGCTTTGAACGGCACTAACCCTGACGGGCAGCGCCGTAGCTAGGGGCGGCCAGGTGGGCGGCTGCCAAGGGCGCAACCGAGGGGGCGCACTTTGCAGACCCACAGCCTGCGACCCGCTGGTGCACAGACCGCACAGGTGCACAAAATTAAAACATGATGCTAACTCGTACAAAAAAACCTGGCTACGATATGCGTCATGCTACATTATTAGGAACAGCGACCTTGTACCCAATTCTAAATAAAAGTTTAATAATTTTTTTACATACAAACATAATTATTTACTTATTTACAACAATATAAAAAACAAACGAGAAAAAAAAACTAAGAGCGACTACACACAAACCAACATTTTGTGACACTCGTACAAATTGACATTGACCTTTTTACCTCACGGCGCCGACCTAAGCTCTCTTCCTACAAAATATCTTGACTTACAAACTACTGGACGTCGGGTCGCGCTCAAAAGCGTCCGAACCAAAAGAGCTACAAAACGTATAAAGATAATCAATTACGCGACTGTCTTTGTTTGATCGGCCGAATATGCGGACGCAGCGCGTGCCGTGCCATGATGGGGGATTGGCATGAAAAAGAATTTCAGCATTTTCAATATTTTTAGTTGGTTTATATTACTATTCACATACTTAGGTATGTGTTGGTTAGTCTCGGACCCTTTTTTCGAAAATTTTGTAGGTACTAGACCCAGCATCCATTATTTTGTATGTGCTTGGGGGCGCAAAATTAAAATCTTGCCAGAGCCGCTCATGACCATAGCTACGAAGTTGCAGACGGGTATTGTGAGACGCGAACATCTTTCTCTATTAAAGTCGCGAGTGAGAGAGTACTTATAAATATTCCAGTAAAAATACGCTAATACTAGAATGGCGAATGGAAATAATTTATAACAGCCGATTTTCTTTAATCTTCTTTTTTCTTATAAAAACTAAGTCCCGAAAAGAAGTTTGGCGGAAGGACATGTAATTTGAGACCCAGATATAGAGGTCCCATACATGAATGAAACTTAGAAATACGTGTAGAGTGAAACAAAACTAACAAAAACTAAATTATTAAGAAAAACAAAAAACCCGACTTCATAAAAAACTATTATATTAACTGAAAAGAGAAAAAGAAGCTCTTATATTCACTAATCAACTATAAAAACTTGGTTCGAAAAAATATAATTTGAATGCTATTAGGTAGGTATCGCAAACGGGGACAAAGAAGAATATAAAAAGGTACCTACCTTCCTTAGTTTTCCCGCCTGCAATACCTACCTAATAGCATTCAAATTATATTTGTTCGAACCAAGTTGTTATAGTTGATTAGTGAATATAAGAGCTTGTTTTTCTCTTTTCAGTTAATATAATAGTTTTTTATGCAGTCGGGTTTTTTGTTTTTCTTAATAATGTAGTTTATTTCAAACTTTTTAGTCTAGTGTCGAAATGGTAGCATAAAAGTACTATTATATATAGAATCGCCTGTTCACAAGCTTTCATTTGATACCCATATTGCAATTTTTTACAAAAAAAATTTTTTATTCACCCTCTTTTTTTTATTCGCAACCACCTTATTAAAATAATATTGCCTTTGACACTCTCACGATTTTTACAAATCTAACGACACCTCATACGTTAAAATCCAGCAAGCCGTTTAGGCCGTAGGCCGTGCCAAAGAAATATACATACAAACATACATACATACATACATACGCTCGAAAAACATAACCCTCCTTCTGGCGCAGTCGGGTAAAAATGTAAATTGGTTGTAATCTGTAGAAGTTGGGGGGAAAGATATTTCTCCTTATCATACCTTTTGTATCAAGTGTGTGAAACTCATAATCTTTCTTATTAGATGTCGTATTAGATAGTCCACACAATCTTCTACGCATTCACTATATTTATTTTAATGAAAATTCACGATAACCGTAACCATTTTACGATAATGGAAGAAAACGAAATCACACACACTATCAGTTCAACCATGCCAAATACGTTCCGTAACGACCAAAAATACCTCAGTGATAATATTAGATGAAAATACCTGTCGTGGTTGCGTTTTGCTACTGTTTCTTGGAAGATTTGTCTATTTTACAAGTAATTTCTACTTTCGAATCCGGACTTCTAGAGATTTTTTTTTAAATACTCAAATAATTAAAGTAGCATTAGTCTAATTATAGATAGTTATAGATATTATTTATTAAAGAAAAAGATTCAATGTTCAACCCTAATAGGTGACAATCAATCATATCTTCATGCGAACCAAACTCGAAAGAATAATAGGGGAGCGGACTGCATAAAATATATTTTAGTTTTATCTTCTTAGTAAAAAAAAAACATTTGAAAATAACGCTATACTCACATTTTTAGTTTTTTTTTAGTTAGAATACTATTTTTAATAACATGATAAACTATAAAAAGTAATTAAATGTTGATGACGTCACTTGTGGGTATTTAGTACAGTTTTTCATACATCGCGCGCGTTTTGACGTTCAATTAAAAGTTGCTAATTTGACAAATTGTCCCGGACTGTCCGATCCCCTATTATGCCCTAAATGATAAAGAGGAGTCCAAACGGGAATACAGAGAAAGGTGAATGACAGAGACAGTGCTGCCAATGTAAATTTCTTGATTCCCCGCTTTAGTAGGCTCAATTCCCCGAATTCCCCCGATTTCCAGTCATGCATTCCCCGTAAATTCCCCGACACTGTAATATGCAAGAAATAAAGCACTTTTTCATGCAAAATGTTGTTAAATGTTTCAAAAATAAGCTTATCATCTTCTTTTTCTTCTAATAATTATCAAATAATCTACTTAAATATTTAGAATACAATGAGTTTTATTTATTATTCATATTTCTCCCACACTTTCGATCGAAGGATAGTCCGATTCGGTTCTAATTTTAGCAATTCCTCTTCTTTAGACATCCTTTGTTCAACGTTTATATTACAAATAGGCGATTCCCCGAAATTCCCGATTTGTATCATTCCTCGCGCTCTCCCCGCACGCACCCCTCATTCCCCGAAAATAGGGGAAATTCCCCGGAATCGGCAGCACTCGACAGAGATGATAGTAATGAATGAATGCCGTATAGTAGCAAGTGTGTGAAGTATTGAAAAATAGTAGGTATCCCCAATGGTATCCCCGATTTTTTTCGAAAAATTTCTAAATGCACTCAGACCTACAAATGATTGATTAATTAATCTCTAATTCCAGGATATTGGCGTATCGTAGAAACTTTCAGTTGTTATCATGAAAACACTGACAAGTACATGCATTATTATTATCCACGACGAACACTAAATAATATTTGGGATTACTTTAACCCTTTGGGTTAAATATCCTTATCCCATGACAAAAAGATTATCTAAAAATAGATATAATATTAACTCGTTACGCAACATAGAAATCAAAATGTATCTCACAAAACTTGGCTTGGCTTGGCTTGGAAAGCTTGTAGTTAAATAATAATGATACCAATGCACTTTAAATTAGATTTAGCAATATTAATGATTTTTGAACAATAAAATATAAGTAAATAAAAAGAATAATAATACTATCAATTACATATACAGGGTGAAATTGATATCATTAGCATCCTTTTAAACTAAGAGTCTAACCATCAAACTAAACAACTTTTACTATGGGAGCAAACCGATCGGAGCAACAAAAAAAACGGCTGTTCCATACTAATCTGCAATGCCTACTCGACTCAAATGTATGCAACAACCGATTTTTTAGTTGCACCGATCGGTTTGCTCCCATAGTAAAAGTTGTTCAGACTCTTAGTTTAAAAGGATGCCAATGATATCAATTTCACCCTGTATAATATATTCGTTCTCTGGCACTAGCCAGAGAACAAGAAAGACAAGGCGGGTTTTGTATGGAAGGATGGTGCCTCATTTTTCGTTGTTGTTTTTGGCGCGGCCAGCAACCAAACTTGAATATTTTAGATTAAAATAAAGTAACAAACAAAACTTTTTTACATGTACCTATATATCCTGAAACTCAGTCCGAACGGAGATACAAAGGCCTGAAGTTGAAAATAATTATATTCGTTACGTTTACTTCAAGCTTTTATATCTCCATTCGGACTGAGTTTCGGGATATACCTACAATTATACATGTAATAAAGTTTTGTTTGTTACTTTATTCTGAACTAAAATATTCAAGTTTGGTAAAAACAACGGCGAAAAAACCACTTATTAAGATAAGAGGATAAATTTTAATTTAAAATGTTAGATATTAAACAACCATTATTATTATTATAAAGTTAATAAAGGATAGCATACATACATAATTATTATTGTAGTTTAATTTAATAGTAGGTACCGACGCCCTTTTTTCATTTTAGGGTTCCGTACCCAAAGGGTGAAAACGGGACCCTATTACTAAGCCTATGTTGTCCGTCCGTCCGTCCGTCTGTCCCACCTATTGAGGGTTGTAACTTTTGAACGGTAACAGTTAGATAGTTGAAATTTTCTCAGATTATGTGTTATTACGGCGGATTTGTTAACAAATAATAAAAATGTCTAAAAGTTAAAAATTTAAGGGGGTTTTCAACAAGAAGCGATGCGATCATAATGTACGCCATCTTATTAAAGGCGTTTTTAGGCGTGTAACGTCACTTTGACAGCACTAAAGTCAGCTGTTGGTTTTCTGTCTCTTTTCTTAATCTTATTTTAGAAAGTGACAGGAATAAATTTAGTTAAGTTAAGTCGTGGCACAGTCCGAATCGGGGCCAGTATCGAGCTTAGAGGTATCGAGGTTCAATCACTCCTTGTTTACCCTAAAGTAAAGTTCTTTACAGTGGCTCTGTTGTAAAATGGCCTATTCAGTGTCATAATATAATCACAATATTAGTTTACTAAGCTTACAGGCAGTTATGATATTCGGAATCAGGTCGCTTCGAGGCTTCATTCAGTCGACGCGACGTGACGTGACCAGTAAACAAATAGCTGGATTCATGCTGGATTAAAATGGCGCTGACATCAAGTTGTACGTAACGAAATCGCGAAAAAAAAATCCGCTCTCCCATACAAAACTGCAAACATAACTCGACTGAAATGTATGGGACAGCAGATTTTTTTTCCCGATTTCGATATTGGTCCCATAGAGAAAGTTGTTCAGTTTGATGGTCTGAAGCACCCCTTTAAGTAGCTGTCCCATTTTATTGTACACCCTGTATAGGTTAGTTCTCAGTTAAAAATATACACTAGGGTTAAGCGAGCGTCGGTCGTAGGCAACCGACATGGGCCTCTACCCGCACATTCGAACTTCGCAATTGCGTGAACGTTTTCGTTGCAATGTCAACTCTATTGCAATGAAGTGCGGACAGGCCCTGTACCCGGTGTTTGGGGTTCCCTTCAATAATGTGGACTTTCGATGTTCGATATATCGGGCCAGTAGGCCTAGCATGCCACCCCCGAGAAAACGAGAAAAATCGAGATGTGCCTCCATCTTTATTATTTTACGTATGCCAAAAAGAGCGCGCATGACGGTTTTCTCGTTTAAACGCTTTGTTGTGGGTGGTATGCTAGCGGTGCTGTAGGCCTAGCATGCCACCCCCGAGAAAACGACAAAAATCGAGACTTGCCTCCATCTTTATTATTTTACGTATGCCAAAAAGAGCGCGCATGACGGTTTTCTCGTTTAAACGCTTTGTCGTGGGTGGCATGCTAGCCGTGCTGGTCCGGCCCGGGCTCAGCTCGGTTGGCGATCGGTGTCCATACAAAATAATAATTTTGCTCTGATCGGTTTGCTCCCATAGTAAAAGTTGTTCAGTTTGATGGGCAGACTCTTAGTTTAAAAGGATGCTAATGATATCAATTTCACTCTGTAGTATTGGTGGTCTATTACAAAGATGTTTTATTACACATTGTATAAAAAATATGGGTAAGGTAATTGGAATGTTACCAAGCTAACTAAAATATCACAAAGCAATTTTTTTTCCTTTACCCTTTTTGCTAAGAATTCCCAAAAGGATTCATAAAGGTTCATAATAAGTTTTGAATCTAAATAAAATCGGTCAAGTGCGAGTCTGGCTACTTGCGCACCGAGGGTTCCGTACCACAGCAGCACAGAACACAACATTATTAACTTTGAAAAAAAACCTTTTTGTCCGAGACTTTTAGCGCGAGACCGACTCACACTTGGCCAGTTTTTAGTATTTGTTGTTATTCTGTAGAGTTTGCTCTATAATCACACTAAGTTTGACGCTTTTATGTATTACCGTTTTTACGATAGAGCGTGAAGAAAAAACGTTGATAAAAACTAGTTTCTTGTTGAGAACCCCCCTTAATTTTTAACTTTTTGACATTTTTATTATTTGTTAACAAATCCGCCGTAATAACGCAAAATCTGAGAAACTATCTAGCTATCACGGTTCAAAAGTTACAGCCCTAAATAGGTAGGACAGACAGACGGATGGACGGACGGACAGACGGACAGACGGACAGACGGACAGACGGACAGACGAACAGACGGACAGACGGACAGACGGACAGACGGACAGACGGACAGACGGACAGACGGACAGACGGACAGACGGACAGACGGACGGACGGACAGACGGACGGACGGACAGACGGACAGACGGACGGACGGACGAACGGACAGACGGACGGACGGACAGACGGACGGACGGACGGACGGACAACGTAGGCTTAGTAATAGGGTCCCGTTTTCACCCTTTGGGTACGGAACCCTAAAAACAGCTATCACGGTAATAGAATTCAAATAGTCGATTACTAAGTAAAATATAGTCAGAGGCGCTATTATTGTCACTTTGCCACATTGAGGACGTTAACATAATCAGATCACCCAATTTTGCTAAAGAGGATCAAGAATAAGGACTTATTTACACGTACTACATAGTAAGTATTATTATTATTTGTGGTTGGGATATTGCAAGCAAGGGTCGTTATTGTAATGACGTCGAAAAGCTATCTGTATGATATTATTTTCAATTAAACATTTTTAATTTTGTTTTTTTTTTAATTTTGATACAATCGCTGGTCCTTTGTGTTCGCCCCAAACTCAACCATATTTTACGCATACCTCCGAACTTATTTCTTTTCATTCTTGGGAATACAGGTTTCCTCACGGTGTTTTGAACGTTATAGTTTCTTTGCCATAGCACAGGTATGTGTTATGGTTATAAATGAAATACATACATTTTAAACTGTTAATCTAGACAAAATACCTACTATCATAAATATTCATAGAAAAAAGTACAAACAGGGTCCTTCTTAATATGCTGACACTTTTTTAAGGGGATGATCAGACCATCAAACTGAACAACTTTCTCTATGGCACTAACATCGAAATAGCAAAAAAAAAATCTGGTGTCCCATACATTTGGCTCGAGTAGGTTTGCAGTTTTTTATGGAAGAACTGATTTTTTTTTCGCGATTTCGATGTTGGTGCCTTAGATAAAGTTGTTCAGTTTGACGGTCTGATCATCCCCTTAAAAAGTGTTAGTATATTAAGAAGGATCCTGTATCCTGTGTCCTGTCTGTGTGTTTGGATCTTGATACTTAATAAAAATAATTCGTTGAAGTCTACACAAACCAATCAGTCAGCACACGCTCCGTCAATCATATCATAACACAACAGCCAGTAATCAGCAGCATGCTTCGTCAAAACCATAGATAAACAGTGAGAGATCCGTAATAACTTTGAGATTCGTCTTTTCGAAAAATATCACTAGAATTGATTTTGAGATACGCCGTCAGTTTTTTTTTTCATTTCTATTGTTCTTAGAGGTTCGTCTGTTTGTGACGAAATAAAGCTCGACAAATGGAGCATCTTTATATGTTCGATCTTTTGCAGTGTTGGCGATTAATTGTCGTCCGTGTAAAATGACACTTACGTCTCTTGACGTATGACTACGACGTGGCATGTGTGCCCGAACTCGGTGTAAATGTGAACATTTAAATGCATTGGATTGCTTATTTCACAAATGAAAAAGATTATCGCCAAAAAGCTATGTGACAGTGGGTGTAAACAAAGTCATTAGTTTAGCTATCGGATCAATTCTAACTATGGGTCGAGATAATCACTTTATTTTTAGAATCGATAGACTTGCTACTTCTGTTTGCACAGTGATTCTTCTACAATGTGTTAATGAATTAAAGGAAAACTAGAAAGTAGTTTGTTTAGAATCGAGAGCAGAATCAAATTATCAATTTATCGAACCAGATGTCAACATTGTCAACCCACCGCACAGGCACACTCACCCTACTTACTTACCAAAACAAGATTATTAAAATGTATCCATGAGTACGTTAGCGCTTTCTTTCATTGCTGAAATGATAAAAAAACATTTTTGCCTCAAAACTTAAAATGCGAATAACTTTAAATTTTAACTATCAAAATAATGAAATTATTGTTTCAATTGAATAATTTTGTTATAAATCAGTTGGGGTGTATGAGGTTTTGCGCTTATTCATTAACACGTTGTATTTACCAAAACACAGTCACGTTCAATGGAAATTGTGTATATTTATTGTTACAGTCAGTTATAATTGGTTCCCTCCATGAAATCTCTCGCTATAAACCACATTCAAAACATGTTCCTTTAAATACTTTAGTATCTATGGTTGTAAAAGCCTCTTTACCCAAACACATACATTAATGAACACTTAAACTCCCATAGAAATTTCGTATCCAGCGTATTCCAGAGGCGCAAACCAATTAAGGATGCTTTGGAGAGTCAAGAGGATAAAATGGGATGTGTCCCAACCATGGCCGGCGGAACGTTCCACCTTAACACAGAATAGGTAATAGTATATAGTTCTACATACAGAACGGCCACTCCCCGCCCCCCTCTGACTTCAGTTACCTCACCTCCCCTCACACTCTCTGTGGTAACTTGAGGGAAGCCGAGCAAGGGAATGCAGTCAGGCGCGCGCACCCGTTGGATTTGACTACATAAAATATATTTAATTTTTCTCCACACAGTAAAAATAAACGATGGAAAATAACGCTAAATTCACATTTTCTGTGATTCTCTAGCTTAAAAACTATTTTTAATAACAGAATGAACTATAAAAAGCAACGAAATGTATAATGTAGTTCATACGATGTTTGTTAAGTCAACCCTACACATATGTCATGCACAATTTTTGCAAAGTGCGCATGTGCAAACGTCATCATGTCACATCTAAAACGTTGTTTGAAGTGCCGGACCTGTGACCTTAATTAAATAACAACAACAAAACCCCTTTTGTAAATGGGTTGAAATTTATTTTGACATTGTCTGTCGGGACTCGGGGGTACTAATTTGGGTAAGTTGGAATTCTAACCATTCTATTACCAGTTCGGAGTTTTGATTGAGTAATTAGCTGTGGGTGGTAACACAGCTTTGTTTGATAGGTTTTGTAAGGACTTGTTGATTTCATTTTGGGTTCATTCTGAAGGTTTTGTCTCCATAGGACAGAACACTCGAATTATTATAAATAATACCGGTCAAGTGCGAGTCGGGCTACTCGCGCACCAAGGGTTCCGTACACACCACCACAGAACACAACATTATTAGAAACTTAGAAAAAAAACTTTTTTTGTCCGAGACCTTTAGCGTGAGAACGACTCACACTTGGCCGGTTTTTAGTATTTGTTGTTATTCTGTAGAGTTTGTTCTATAATCACACAAATTTTGACGCTTGTATGTATTACCCTTTTTATGATAGAGCGTGAAGAAAAAACGTTGATAAAAATTAGTTTCATGTTTCTTGTTGAAAACCCCCTTAATTTTTAACTTTTTGACATTTTTATTATTATTTTTTAACAAATCCGCCGTAATAACGTATAATCTGAGAAAATTTCAACTATCTAACTATTACGGTTCAAAAGTTACAGCCCTAAATAGGTAGGACAGATGGACGTACGGACGTACGGACGGACGGACAGACGGACAGACGGACAGACGGACAGACGGACGGACAGACGGACGGACAACGTAGGCTTAGTAGTTTTTAGGGTCCCGTTTTCACCCTTTGGGTACGGAACCCTAAAAAACAACGGGTTGCACTCCGGGAGTGCCGGCTGAAGCTCTATTCAGATTACGACGGACGGGCGCGGACGGAGGACGGATGGTGCAATATAAAATAATACCAATTTCAATACCGATAGAGTTCACAGAGAAAGCTCCGTGTCGCTCCGTCCTCCGCCCGTGGGGCCCGTATGGGTGTTCTCTCTGTCGACTATAACGGTATTGAAATAAGTATTATTTTACATTGCACCCTCCGCTCCGCACCCGTCCTCGCCCGCACGTCGTAGTCTGAATTGATCTTGAAGTGAAAACTAAGAGATCTTCACGTGATGTCACGGTCCTGACGCAAGTTTAACATTTTGTACCCATCCCAAAATCTTACGTCTTACGAATTTTCGATCAGGTCACGTGACGTCACGGTCCTGACGCGAGTTTAAAATTTTTTACCCATCCCAAAAAGTATACAACGCCGCTAAAGAAGTTTTCACATCAAAAACCAGCCAAGTGCGAGTCGGACCCGCGTACAAAGGGCTCCGTACATACAAGTACAAAAATAAAAATAAAAATTTAAGTGGGCTGGTTTCGACCATCAAACTGAACAACTTTCACTATGGGACCAATATAATGTATAAATCGCGAAAAGAACATCTGATGTTCCATACTAAACTACAAATCTACTCGAGCTAAATGTATGGGACAGCTGATTTTTTTTGCTGATTTCGATATTGGTCCGTTTGTGAAAGTTGTTCAGTTTGATGATCGAAACAACCCCCTTAAAAGTTTTAAATGTTTATTTTTACTTTTGTAACAACCTGTATAATATTATCACAAAAGGTATTTGTTTTTTCAAAAATAGTTTTCTCTGGGATTCTCAGGGCAAGCCCGACACACACTTAACTGGTTTTTATTATTTGATATTTTACCTAGAGTACTTATCACACCAAAGACGCTTGTAGTACATACATGCGTAATGATTTCACGATAGAGCAGGAACAAAAACCTTAAAGAAACACGTTTTTGTATGGGGTTGGGGACTCCCTTTAGGTTTTTGCTAAGTATATGTTTTTTATTATTTTTGTTAGCAAATTCGCTATAATAACGCATATTCTGTCAAACTGTCTACCATCTAGCTACACTGAGAGAAAAACTTATCCAGAAATTAAAAAACCGTTTTGTTACTGGCGTAAAAACTAATTTATAGTTATGAATACTAAAGTTCTGCTGTCATTACTGGCACAAGCAGTTTTTTACACTAGTTTAGTATTATTAAAATGTAATCCCTACAAACTAGTTTTAGTAAAGTAAAATATTACATAATAAAGTAATTCTTGCATAAATAGTGTAAGTTTCACTTTACTTTAGTTATTTCCAAAATCATATTAGCTATGATTAGTAATCACAATTGTAATTTTGAATAGACAGTTTTAATAAAAGTAGAGAAACAAAAGGCATAGTTAATTCTGCAACTGCTTTGTTTTTGCTATAAATAACGTCGTGTTAATTAAAACACTCGTTTGTAATAACAAGTGTTTACCTGTTATTTCGATTAACAATTTTTTATTAATTTTGACCAACCTCCTTTGTAATTCCTAGTGTTCCCATAGTTCTTTTTATGACGCTTGTCTTTTATAACCAGCTTATGATTAGTTATATTTACTACAAACATTTCATCTAATAACTGCACGGAATTTTGTCATTTCTAGTTTCTCCTTTCTTCTTTCAATAAGCTATTTTTGTGATTTTAAACAAACTAATTTTGAATTTAATACCAGTTTGGTAATATTTAAAACTTTTTGTGATTGCTGACTTTCTGAATTGCCATATTAATTTCATTTCGTTTTCACCTCCCGGCCGGATTAGACGAATCGTTATCATCTCTAAAGTGATCATAACAGTAACAGTGAAGTGAAGTGTTTAATTTTATTAAATTAAGTGTCCTAAATTTGGAATCGTTGACTGTCTTGAACTAAATATTAAAAAATTATATAATACAACTAAAGTTTCCAGCCAGATGAATCTGGAAACGGACATGAATCAGCTCACTAGCGATTTACTGACTAAATGTTTATGTCAGAGCTTTTTGTGGTAAGTAATGTGTGTATTTATTCATTTATAGTGTGATAGGTAGGTACGTACTAATGTAACTTTATAGGCAAGATCAAAGAAGGGAAAGATCTATGTTATCTCTTACTAACAATATCATTTCTGCCAAAAGTGCATAAGTAAATATAAATATTTCTATGTCCTTCATGTCATATCTATTTTCTTCTCAACCTGACATGAATGTTTAAAAAAATCACTTGACCGCCCTTTCATATTTATTAATGATTGCAGAAGGCAAGGAAGATGCTGGGATACTAAGGCTTCTATCAGATGATGAGACATCCAAGCTTATACCAGTACCTGGAGACAAGGCTAGATTTAATGTTAACCTAGCCAATTGGAAGCAACCAATCGACAATTTAAATAACGTAGACCCCTGGACTTAAGACCAAATGTGAGTTCTTTCCCATATATTCCCTAAATAGAATAGATTTTTATGATCAATGTGTTTTTAATTATCTATCTGAGATTACTAGTAAGAGCGTCCATTTTAGGCGTTACTTTGTTCGTATTGATTCTGAATACTTAGTACCTAGCTGTAGGTTGGCATACCTACATTTTTGGAGTTGGATGCCATCTTTGGCTATACTGATCTAGTAACTGCCAGACATCATGATCAGTATCAATATCTAGATTAAAATATAATGTATTTATTTAATCGTTATTTTTTCAGAACCCGCGTCGCCTGATGCTTTGAATAACGCCAGTACTGGACTTTCAGCGTGCCGTTAAAGGAAAAAAAGAAATCGCTGTGGCTTTTAAATTATGTAGGTACTTAGATAGTAATCTGTTGTAAAAACTGAAATGAAAATAATAAATATCTTGGACAATGTCACACAAATTAACTAGTCACATTTAAAGAAAATAAACTACATTAACTATTATTTTAAGTTTCATTTAAACACAATTACCTATACCTTATAATTTAGTGGAGTTGTTATAAAAATTGGTTTAATAGGTATCACAACTTTCTCCTGTATTCTTAATTCTGTATTTCTTTACAGCATATACATAATAATATGTATATACACTTTTATACGAGGTGTTTTTCAGTAGCTAGGAAAGAACGCAATAACCTGAATACTGATACGTTCTTGCTAGCAACTGAAAAAGTACTGTAGAAATATGCACATGTTATGTACAAGGTGTAACAAAACACCCTAGTAATACTTAAGGGGGTGCTTTAGACCATTAAACTGAACAACTTTCACTATGGACCCAACTTTGAAATCGAAAAAAAAGTTGGCTCCTTAGTAAAAGTTGTTCATTTTGATGGTCTGAAGCACCCCCTTAAGTATTACTAGGGTGTTTTGTTACACCCTGTATAATGTTGTAAAGAATACAGGGGAAAGTTGTGATATCTAGTATAACGATTTGTTGTAACAATGCTACAATCTTGTAAAAATTACTCATTGTTTAGTAATATCAAGTAGGAACTCATTAGAAATTGTAAAAGTACAAGCTAGAAATTAGACTGCATTTTCTAAAAAACACTAAATTGTTTAGTAAGAACAAGCACTATGTTTCGAAATTATGAAAGTGCAAACTAGTATTTACAAAATGTTCAATTGCATTTAAATAATCGTTTAGTAAAATCAAGTAAGACATCGTAGATATCGTAAAGTAGTTTCTAAAATTCAGTTTAAAGACAACTAGTAAGTGCTATCGTTTTATTTGTAGATAATGAACGACTCCATGTTTTTACAAAACGGTTTGTATATTCTGTACATCAAAATTTGGAGGATTACTGTTTCATTTTAGAAATTACAAAACACTTTGTCTTAACTGTGACGTCATAGTGACGTCATCGTTTTGAGGATTAGTATTGTGCGTTAAAAATTACTAAACGCTCACTACACTAATTACAAAATACAATAACTAAAAACGACTCCTTCTTATTACAAAACTTTTGTTGTCGTGGGATCTGCAAATATTTATTTAATAATTAGTGAATTTTTGTAATAACAAATGAAGTTTTCTCTCAGTGTATTATGGCTCAAATGACACAGCCTTTTAAAAGAAGGACAGACGGACGGACGGACATTGTAGACGTAGGGTTATGAATAGGGTCCCCTTGGCAACCCCTTGGCCCTTGGGTACGGAACCCTCAACACCTTTTCTATCAATTATCTTACCTTATCTTCTATACACGTTTTTTTATAAACACACCATAGAAAAAGTAAAAAGAATGTTGAGTCAGCTTTACAATGACCTTTTGATTTTTATCTTAAGACGTAATGCGGCATAGAAACACCATCTAGGAGAATAAACCGTTAGGGGTATTCCATGTATTACGTAAGATATTTTGACATCTAATAGGCAAGTTTCAAGTGTCGAATTAATTTGTAAACAATATAAATTAACACGTATTAGGCGCTTAAAATTAAAACGTGAAAAAAATCGGGTAGGCTGTATCAGGGACACAGCCGCATTGGAGTACGTGTGGGAAACGTCTTTTACCTAGTTATTATGCTTCTATCCTCTGAGTTGAATAATTTTAATAAAATAATGACGGTTGGTGAATGCTTCCAAAGTAAAAAAAAAACAATACGCATAGCATAGCATATGCTCACGACTATATTCCCCGAGGGGATAGTCAGAGATATTCTGAAACTTCAGAACATCCACGTTTCACAATACGCATACCTACGCTAAATGTTGTCAAGATGATCCACATTAGCATTAATGATTATTTGACTACATAAAATATATTTTTCACCCCTCCCGACGGAAAGCGTCAACTTCCGCCCCACTGCGCTAAACGAAGTTGCCGCTTTGCGCCTCCATCGGGGAGAAAAATAATGTACTAACCTCGGGCAGTAAATAAGAAAGCCTCAGTTCACATGTTTGTGATTGGGGTTGATTACATGATATCTGAGACCTTTCTTACTTTCCAGCCCTCGGTGTGTACACACGGCGACACATCAAGCTGTACAAAACCAACATAAGCTAGCCGTTTAGGTTGAGTAACGTATAACGTCGCGCGGCCATTTTGTATAGCTTGATGTGTCGCCGTGCGTACCTAATCTACAATTATTTTTATCTTCTCAATAAAAAAAGGTTAGAAACTCCCATTTTCATTGAGTTTTTAGCTTAAATACTTTTTTAATAACAAAATAAACTTCATAAAGTGATGAAATGTTGATGATGTCATTATTCAGTTTTTAGTACAAAGTTTATATGTCCAATAAAGAGTAGCTGATTTGACTAGTTGTCAAGTCGCCTGTTACGGTCGCGAGTTACGTAGGCTATGTGCATATAATCTTTGATGAAAATAATCTAACGTGATAAATGAACGACCCACTTTCGACCTTTAACAAAAAAGAGTACAAACCCAACGAAAGAAACACATTTCCTCTTTACGGCAAAAGCGTATTTTGGAAAGATAAATGTAACAATCATAATATAACCCTTTTAAGGTCCTAACGACCCATATAAATGAGATAAGACATGTTCTGTTTATTCTTGCCCACTAAAAGGGTTATAATGATAATGTTCGTATTGTTTTTGGTAATGTTATTGTTCTAGGGTTTTGTGAAATTACGACGTCGTCGTTTCGGCGGTATGAGGAAAGAATTGCTATGTACGTTCTGTCAGGAAAAATAAAAAGATAATGACGTGACGTAGACGTGCGGGGCGAGTGCATGGCGGGTGTGGGGAGGGTGCGGGGCGGGCGCGGGTGCTCCCATAAAATACAATTTTATTGTAATTAATACCATTTTATACTATTTAATAATATTTTGTCATAAGACTCAAATTGCAAGCAATGCAATTTAGGACGCGGGGTGAGCGCGGGACGGATGCGGGCCGGGTGCGGTTCGTCTGAACGCGGCCTTAGGCTGCCTGTCCATTGAAGCTGTGCGAGCTGTGTAGCTGTGTTTTTTTAACCAATCAGGAGCTCGGGCGAGGCGTGGCCGATCTCGCCTGAGCTCCTGATTGGTTAAAAAACACAGCTACACAGCTCGCACAGCTCGCACAGCTTCAATGGACACGCACCCTTATGGTTGGCGGTAACATATCGTTCTAAATTTAATTTGGTTGTCTATTCACTCTCGCACCATGTCTTAATTTGTTCAAAGCTGACTGAAACTTAGCTGAAAAGAGATTCTCTACATAATATTTAATTTAATGTACCTATCTTAATTGGTTATCAAGACAGCAAATTAATTAATTTCTAACACAACAACATTTTAATTTTACAGCGCCAATTATATGATAACACGGTCGTAGATAACACGATGTTTTAAAAACAGTTTCAGGTAAAAGAACAACAAGTACAAAATATGAAAATTTTGACTAATAATAAGTTGCGATTTTTGCATCTGTCGGCTAACTCGCGATTTTGATACGGTTTAATCACAGTCATTTAGAGCAGGGGTCTCCAAACTACGGCCCGCGAGGACCACCAATCCGCCCCATAGAGTAATATAGTATTAGAAAAGAGAACCCACTCATAGCAACATTATGCATCCACCTTATGTCAAATTGAAGGCTAGCTAGCGCCATCTATATTTCTCTTGAAATAATTCTACCTATACTATACATACATACTTATATCTACGTGTGTCTACTTATACCGATAGATATTATTGTTTTGAAGACTAGTTTTCGTTCAATCCCGCACCGATCGAGTGAAATTCCAGTATCCTTACTATTCCTATGTAATCTATACATTGGTAAGAGAACAACAGAAACTCCACATCGTCACTAAATCGGCACGAAATTGAACAAAAACTGCAAACAACACGCAGATTACGCAAGATAGGTAGCCATTTTGTTAATTTGTCAATTTGACATTGACATAGACAATAAATCTTTTTTTTTTTTTTTATAGTTTTGCGATATATTTACAGATGGCTGCACATTCTATGCAAACTGAATTGGAAAAAACCACCAAAAGGCGATTGTCCTCCGCCTGATCCGCCGCGTGCCGCGGCATCGGCAGCAGGCCGGCTAAGCCTTATATCTAGCCGCCTTATATTGTAGATCCACCCGGGTGAAGCTGGGGCGGGTCGCTAGTATTTTAATAAATTGAGGCTCGGCTCGGTCGGTCGCCGTCGCCTAGGTATACCGTAAACGTAAAATTGTAGAAAGTACCCATTTCCCCTCATTTCGTTATCTAATAGAAAATTTGGGACAAAAAAGGAAGAAAACGCTGTCATTATCAACGGCTGACTTCTTTTGTAACACAATTTTTTGTTACAAAAGTTCGGTAACAGGTTGTAAGCCCTCGCACTATCTGGTTTTATGGTTCCTTTCTGAAAAAAGTTTAAATGGAAACCGAGGAAACGCTCATTAAAGTTAATCCTCCATTAAATCTCTTGATGTAATTTTTGTCGTAATTAAAGCTAGCAAGAGATTTAATGGAGGATTATCAGAACTCTCTGACTGTCTCCGTGGTATAATGGTTAAGAGCACTGGCTCTCGACACGGAGGTCGTGGGTTTGATTCCCACGGGGAATAGATGATGGGGGTTTGATTCCCCTAGTGATATTTCACTTTGTGCGTTTTTCCCCAGTTGGTTAGGACATTGCAGGCTGAATCACCTGATTGTCTGAAAAGAAAAATGATTCCGTGCTTCGGATGGCACGTTAAGCCGTTGGTCCCGGCTACTATCTCTGGTGGTAGTAGTCGTTACATAAAAACCACGTCAGAGGCCGTAAGGCGGTCTGAAAAAACTCTTACACCAGGGCTCTGCCCACACGATAAGAAGAAGAAGAACAGAACTCTAATGAGCTTTTCTGCAACTGAGTATTAAAGTGGGTACTTAATTGACACAAGATTGACACTATCAGAATTTATAGTAAACTTGTGAACATTAAGTAAAATATTCGAAATACCAACGAAATACTTCAATCAATCAACTCAGCCCATATCGACCCTCCTCCTATTAGGACTCTTTCATAGGTCTCTCTTACACATTTCAAAAGTAGACTGGGCGAAAATGTCCTATGAACCAATAGGGATGGGAGTTTGGTATACTTGTTGGGAGACCTTTCCTCATTACTCATCGAAAGGCGCATCAAAATCGGCTCCGAGGATTTTGAGAAAATCATCTTTCAAGTTACCTAATATAAGATTTAAGTTACCCTCAGTGTATTTTTTGTAAAGAGACTGCATTCACTCGACTACGGAGATACTTCTTCTCTATTGTTCCGTCGCTAACCATCGCACACGTCATACCACGATTTGGTTGTCATGGCATGACACTTGTCATAATTTTCTCAATACGAAAAATATAATCCTGGAAATTCGAACATTGAAACAGAAATGAAGAGATTCGAAAAACCTGCTTAACACAAATGGCGATGAGAGGGGGAGGGATGTTTATCGTAGAGCAGATGACCGCCATTTTGGGGTCAAAGTGTCACTCGACCACAGAAATACTTCATCTTCATGGTCGAATGAATGCAGTTTCCATACAAAAAATATTCTGAGTGTAACTAAAATCTCATTTTCTCAAAATCTTCGGAGCCGATTTTGATGCGTCTTTCAGTTAGTAATGAGGTAAGTCAACAAAATTATGGCGGTTGTAGAGGGGTCAATTTTATACAAAACTTTGACGCACAATACGCGTATAAGTAACTTTGTATATATGAAAAAATTGGTTATAAAATCTAGATGTCGCGTATCAAATAACATTTGCAATTTATAATATAATTACGAAGATATAAAGCTTTGAAACTTTTCATACAAAATTTTCAAAGCTTTATATCTTTGCTGCTCTTGCAGAAGACACAGAACAATTAGAAAATCTATTGCAAATAATGGACACTGTCTTTAGAGAATTTGGGTTGAACATAAACATCGGTAAAAAAAATATAATGGTAACAGCAAAAAATGGACCAGTTAATAGTACCGTCAAAATTAACAACACTCCAATAGAACAAGTAAATAAATTTAGGTATTTGGGTAGTCTCATTACAAATGACTCCAGATGCACCCCAGACGTCGTTGCAAGGATTGCTATGGCAAAAAGAGCTTTCAACGACAAAAAACACCTTTTGAAAGCAAAAATATCGAGCAAAACCCGAAAACGCCTAATTAAAGTGTACATCTGGAGTATTGCACTGTACGGCAGCGAGACGTGGACATTGACTAAACGTGATCGAGATAGGCTGGAAGCTTTTGAGATGTGGTGTTGGAGGAGAATGGAGGGGATAAGTTGGACGGAACGAATAACAAATGAAGAGGTATTAAGAATGGTTAAAGAAAGGAGAAACATTTTGAAGACAATAGAAAACCGGAGGGGAAAGATGATCGGACACCTGATACGAAGCGACAACTTCTTTAAAACCATACTGGAGGGGAAGATAGAGGGGAAGAGAGGCAGAGGAAGACCCAGACAGAGTTATCTAGCCCAAGTGAAGGAAAAGGTTGATGTCGTGTCGTATCAGGAACTCAAGACACTAGCTGAAAGTAGACAGGATTGGCGAATACTCCACCGACAAGAGCGTAGCTCTTAAATAAGATGATGATGATATCTTCGTAATTTTATTATAATCGCAAATGTTATTTGATACGGGACATCTAGATTTTCTAAACAATTTTTCCATATATAAAATATTACTTTTATTAATTCCGTCTACGCGTGTTGTGCGTCAAACGTTTGTATGGACTGAAACCACCTTAAATATAGCACACTCCCATATCTATTGGTTCATAGGTCACTCTCAATACTAAGTTGCCCAGTCTCTTTTTTGTTTCTTTTGAAACGTCAATTTGAACACTGTCGCGATTTCTGCGTAGTAAAAGTAGTTTGCACTCTTAAAATATTAAGAATAAAATGGTAGCTTATTATTTAATGGATATGAATCGTGCAGGAATTAGGTACCGTATTCCTTTGTAATGAAGTATAATAATAAATTCTGGTCTCAAAACACATACTACGGCTGGGAATGAGGTTTTCTGCTCAATTTGTCGAGCGGCCAATTGTGGCGAACCCCGGATCGGACGGTCGACTTGTTCACTGCATGCCGACAATTTTGTTTTCACTGCTTTGACTGTATTACGTAATTATAGTAATATTACTATGTAATACTGCGAGAAAAAAATTTGAATACTTACTTAAACTAAAAAATCATTTTTGGCGTCATTTTTTGTGAAGTTGCTATTCCCTCGTAAGGTTTTATGGCTGTTGAGAAGAATATGAATATGGAGGTAATAAATGGGAGGTTCCTCCATTGAAAAGGGATGATCTTCCGCCTGTGAAGCCTAGGGACCGGCCATGGTCCAACGGTTGTGAGTTGGACCTCGTTATATCGAATCTCTGTGATAATGAACGCCCCTTCCCCAGATAAACCCATATAGGTTTTCGTGTGAAGGGTTTTTGTCATTGTTTTGTTTTATGTAAAAGACAATGCGGGTTTTGTGTGTAAGGTTGGCGCCTTATTTTTCGCAGTTGTTTTTGGCGCGGCCAGCAACCAAACTTGAATATTTTATTTCAGAATAATGTAACAAACAAAACTTATTAACATGTATATCCCTAAACTCAGTCCGAACGGAGATATAAAGGCTGGAAGTTGAAAATATTACCATTACGAGCAATTCAAGCCTTTATATCTCAGTTCGGACTGAGTTTTTTTATAAGTCGTATCTGTTCACCCGTCTAAATTATCTCTTTGGAAAAGATTGGGTTTATTTTTATTTTGATAGCATCTTAAGATAAAACTATCTTATCAATAATCTGTTTGTAGAATTACAATCGGAATACGGTGTTTTCTAAAATCAACTTTTGTATTCTGAAACACATGTACACTACCCTGTTTCCGTCATGCATGCTACACTAAAAATCTAAATTTTTCTGCCAGAAGTAGCGTCGTCCGACCCACAAATACGGGAACATTCTGCAACAAGCATCGTCAATACAATAAATAAATCCGCACATGCGTCGTCAAACAACTTAATCTAATCAAATAAACCGCCCCGCACCATATCCCGCCCAAAGGTACCCATGATGCTGGCTGCATTACCTCTCTGGATAGCCAGTGATATCCTTGATCCCTGATTTTTCTTTTTCTCCTCTATCCCTGTTTCCTAAGATAAATGATTACCTAGTCTTCGCTGCTCTTCACCTTTATTAAGGTGTGCTTAAATCGTCGTCAGTCGTTTTAGATCGAAAGGTCTAGAAGTAATAAAAATTTGAGACCTTTTTGATCTTTTGATAAGATATTTGATTACCACTTTATTATCTTTCTATTTCTTTGTATTCTTATAGTGAGCTACTTTTGTATATTAAATTTTATATAATTGGTTTCTCAGAAACAACTCTAACGATTTTGATGAAATGTAATAAGATAAAGTATGATAGCATTTCACCGTTTACCAGCAGCGTTTAGCAGTTTACCAGCTGGAGAAAAAACCCAGGAATCGGCACAGGTGGCATTCAATAGTGGAGGAAGCCAGGATTTACCAAGGGTTGTAGGACCGCAGAAAGTAAATTCACTAACATAAAAATAAATAGAAAATCTCAATTTGGTAGTTATACAGGGTGAAATTGATATCATTAGCATTCTTTTAAACTAAAATATCTACACATCAAACTGAACAACTTTTACTATGGGAGGAAAAAAAAAATCTGCTTTTCCATACTCAACTGCAATGCCTACTCTACTCAAATGTATGCAACAGCAGATTTTTTTTGCTCCGATATGTTTGCTCCCATAGTTAAAGTTGATCAGTTTGATGGGTAGACTCTTAGTTTAAAAGGATGCTAATGATATCAATTTCACCCTGCAGACTAAATCACTCACTTTAAATTTTGTGCGTATAGTTTCTCTTGGTGGCTTTTAATTATGTGATCACTATGGAAGTATTTTTAGAGATGCTGAATATGCTGACGGTTTTTAAAGAGTATGATCAGACCATGAAACTGAACAACTTTCTCTATTGGACCAATATCGAAATCGCGAAAGAAAAAATGTGCGGTCCCATACATTTCGGTCGAGTGGGATTGAAATTTTGTATGGAATGGAAATTGAAATTGAAATTGAAATTGAAAAAGTTTTATTGTGCAAACAGAATGTACAGCAATTGTTATAATAAATAATTACAATAATTATACTTTTAGAGTCTGCTTGCGACAAAAGGGATCAGCTCAGGTTGGAACGGCTGAAAACGGAAACGGAAATGGAAACGGCTTTGGTCCCATAGATAAAGTTGTTCGGTTTGATGGACCGATCATCGCCTTAAAAACTGTCAGCATATTAAGAAGAACCCTATGTAAATAAGTTATTCAGTACATACAAGACCTAAAATAGGTACTTACCTAACGACGTTTTCCTATTTCCCAATTTCAATTTAAATCAAAACCTCTCCATCTTCCGCCATTTGGAATCCCTGGGCAATGAATCAAGATATCGTTTTAGCCATTTCCCAGCGACATGTAACAAATCACTTCACATGCTAGCTGTACCCTTATTACCATACTAAATAGAAAGTCGCAGAATTCGAACAAAGTTGACACGAACACTTTGTATTATGAGTATTTATGACATTTCGCGAAAGAATCGTAAAGAAAACTCGTTTGTTTTCACTTCGCGATATAAAGTTCGATTGAGGAAAACAAAGAAAATCTAATACAAAGTGTTGACAAATGAACGCTCTAGTTGTAAATAAGAGGATATACATACATATACAACGTGTTAATGAATTAACGCAAAACTAGAAAGCAGTTTGTTTAGAATCGGGAGCAGAATCGAATTATCATGGTTTCAACATAGGTAATTTTTTTCAAAATATTAAATAATTTTTTTGCAAAATTTAAAATTTTCTGAACCCGATGTCAACCCACCGCATGGGCACACTCACCCTACCATGAGTACGTTAGCGCTTTCTTTCAGTGCTGAAATGATAACAAATCATTTTTGCCTCAAAACTTAAAATGCATATAACTTTAAAAATTATCAAAATAATGAAATTATTGTTTCAATCTAATTATTTTGTTAAAATCATTTGGGGTGTATGAGGTTTTGCGCTAATTCATTAACACGTTGTATAGCCCTCTAGATATAATATTTGTATAACATACTTAATCTTTTATTACTGTGCCTTTTATAAATACTTAAAATAAAATGACATAATCATTATAATTATCATTATCTACATTTTTGGACCCGTGTTACCTTACCTACTACAGCAATAGATGTAGTGAAAAAAATAATTGTGTGTCGGGTAAAACAGATTCTGAGGCGGTACGAAGTTTGCCGGGTCTTTTTTCGGTTTCTTTTTTTGCATGTTTTATTTCCAACTAGCTGACCCGGCAAACTTCGTACCGCCTCAGAATCTGTTTTACCCGACACACAATTTGCCGTTTTTTTATTTAATAAACCTTCCCTGGCATGTGCACAACAACCCTACAAAGTTTCATCGCAATCGGTCCAGCCGTTCTCCAGTGATGTCGTGACCAAGGGAAATAGGGATTAATTTTATACAACGTGTTAATGAATAAGCGCAAAACCTCATACACCCCAACTGATTTAAAATAAAATAATTAGATTGAAACAATAATTACATTATTTTTATAGTTAAAATTTAAAGATATTATTCGAATTTTAAGTTTTCAGGTAAATTGATTTGTTATCATTTCAGTAATGAATGAAAGCGCTAACGTACTCATGGATACATTTTAACAATCTTGTTTTGGTAGTAAATAGGGTGAGTCTGCCCGTAGGGTGGGTTGAGAACGGGTTCAGTAAATTTTAAATTAAAAAAAAAAAAAATTAGCATTTTGAAAAAATTTACCTATGTTGAAACCATGATAATTCGATTCTGCTCTCGATTCTAAACAAACTACTTTCTAGTTTTGCGTTAATTCATTAGCACGTTGTAGGTATATAAATAGATTTAAAAACAACATTGATCATGAATATTATCCAATTTCTCTACAATGAACAATATCGCCATTGTACCACCGAACGCAGACACGAAAATATGAGTTTACAAAATAATGTTTGGTTTTTATCACAAAATGATTGATCAGCGGTTTTTGACATTCGATTGATGAATAAACAACACAAAAAGGTATTTATCGGAAGTTTGATGAATAGAGCCATTCATTTATAAAAAAATATAGCATTGATTAGCGTTTTATTGGCTGATGTGTTTTGTTGATATCTTTGACCCAATAAATTTTATATTTCTCACATTAATTAGGAACTGAATTTCGATATCGAGAAAGAGATTTTTATCATTCATTTATTGCTTTAACATGTTTTACAGATGATTGGTTTAAGTACACTTAACATAATAAATAGATTTGGTTTGGATGATTGTTTTACAGTTGCATTTAACTCTTTTATATAATAATATACGTTGTATGTGATATTCTTAATAAAAATGTGTATCTATTCTATACACCTGTGGGGAACTACCGACCCAGATCTCCAGCACCCACAAGTTATAGCAAAGATGCCAACAGATGGCGATACCGTCGCTCACGGAAATATGCTCCATACAAAGACAACGTTCATCGTGAATACGTAACTCGTAACCTACTACACATAAGGTTCACAATCGAATGCGAGACATAAATCGCGCAAGAGAAATAATCACAGAGATTCGATATATATAGAAGGTCCAACTAAGAACTGTTGGACCACGGCCGGTCCCCAGGCATCACACCTAGCCTGGCGGAAGTACTTCCCTTTTCAATGGAGGAACATTCCCAAGTAGCACCTCCATACACCTTATTCAATGGAAAATTGTTTTTTCTTTTGTTTTCTACATAATTATTTACACTGATTCGAAATTATCAAACAGGGCCGACAGGGCAGTGGCAGCCTAGCAAATACTGAAACTGTGAACTCAGACCCTCAAACTGAACAGGAAACGCGAAACAATATTAGCTGTCCCATACAAAACTGCTGTACCTACCCGTCTAAAATATACAACGTGTTAATGAATTAGCGCATAACCTCATATACCCCAACTGATTTATAACAATATACTAAGATTAAGACAATAATTTCATTATTTTGATACTTAAAATTTAAAGCTATTCACATTTTAAGTTTTGAGGCAAAAATAATTTCAGCAATGAATGGAAGCGCTAACGTACTCATGTCATGGATACATTTTAATAATCTTGTTTTGGTAGTAAAGTAGGGTGAGTGTGCCCGTGCAGTGGGTTGACATCGGGTTCAGTAAATTTTAAATTTTACTAACAAATTATTTAATATTTTGGAAAAAAATCCTATGTTGAAACCATGATAATTCGATTCTGCTCTCGACTCTAAACAAACTACTTTCTAGTTTTGAGTTAATTTATTAACACGTTGTATGGGACTGTTGATTTTTTATTGCGATTCCTGAGGTAGGCTCCATAGTGAAAGTTTTTCAGTTTGATTGAGTCACTTACACCCTGTATATTATATTTACAGCCATTTAGCGAGGAAATACGGCGTTTTGAGTGACTCCCACAGGGACCGAACCTGCACCACATCCTAGGTTAGTTTTAAGTAACTTTATTTGTAATTTTATTTAATGTCACTATTTTATGTATGTATTGATATTTTTTATTTATAGTAGGTATGTTTTGATTTTCTTTTGTTTTTTCTTTAGGTTAAGGCTGCCTGTCCACTGATGCGAGCTGTGTAGCTGTGTAAATATTAACCACTGGGCTCCTGATTGGTTAATATTTACACAGCTACACAGCTCGCCCAGTCAGCTCGCATTAGTGGACAGGCAGCCTTAGGGTTATATTTGTATTTGTATCTATTCTGTTGTAAATAAATAAATTCTTACACAGATACATAAAAAAGTGACAAAAATAACTTATTTTCTTTTGAATGTTTAGATTATAATAGCATTCTAATAAAAAGTGAAAGTGACGTATTTAAAAGATCAATTCTGATATAGCAAAAAAAGTAGGTAAGTGCTTCGACGGGGCGGCGGCGGCCTGGCGTTCCCATTCATTACAAGAATCATTAATTTTCAGGACGATCATTGTTGATTTTCATGTGATAGTGCTTGTTCAGGTTAATATAGCTATTGCATGTGTTTTGTGGGTGTTTAACTCGGTCTAATTTATGTTATTTGCCTATATTCACGCACTTTATACAGTTTCCTAACTGACGCCATGTTATTTTCGTGTCACCTTATAGGTAGGTATTTTAAGAGTTTTAAAAGTTATACTAAAATCAGTGAAGATATTTTCTTTTTTTATTTGCGGAAAAATACAAGGTATATCAAAACAACCTATTTAATATTTAAAGAGATGTATCAAACTGAATAACTTTCACTGCGGAGACAACGTCGAAAAAAAGTCTGCTATCCCATACATTTGAGCCGAAAAGGTACTGCAGTTTTATATTATGAAACAGCAGAAACAGCAGATTTTTTATATTTTCTCCATAGACGTGCAAGTTGTTTAGTTTGAAATCGTTGAAGTTATTTCTTGTTTATTATTTGCGGAAAAAATACAAGGTATAAAACACCCTATAATTATTTAAAGACATGTAATATACCATCAAACTGAAAAACTACCACTATTACAACGTCGAAAAAATAAAGTCTCCATCCCATATATTTGAGTCGAGTAGGAGTTTGAATACAGCAGTTTTATATGAAACAGCAGATTTTTTAAATATTTTCGCAAAGATGTCTTGTTTATGGTCTAAACTACCCTTTTAAAAACTAAACTATTTTTTAATTTAAAATAATATCACACAGCTAGCTTTTCTGACGTAATTTTTTGACTCTACCACTGCATCGGAAGGTGTTCCGTTGTAGAGAACATGCGGCCAGAAACTCTACAACAGATATCTCACATAGAGTGTTTCGTTAACTACATACTTCAGGGTGTGATTCAGACTAT
This sequence comes from Agonopterix subpropinquella, assembly GCA_922987775.1. Lineage (NCBI taxonomy): Eukaryota > Metazoa > Arthropoda > Insecta > Lepidoptera > Depressariidae > Agonopterix > Agonopterix subpropinquella. The sequence continues at coordinate 9,507,041 of OV277713.1, read as the reverse complement.
TGAATATAAGAACTTTTACTATGGAACCAACAATGAAAAGAAAAATCGGGAAAAGAAAGTTCCATACATAATTAAAATGTAATGCATAATAATGTTACAACTTTTACTTTTGCCGTCATTGCGATCTTAAAGCAAAATAAAATTACTAAAATGCTATCAAAAATAAAAAGACCAAAATAAGGAAAATTTCCGTTAAGAAGGCATACAATTTTACAACTTGTATATTTGCCGTCATTGCGATCTAACAGCAAAATAAAATTCCAAACAAATACCATCGTAAATAAATGTCAAAAATATTAAAAGAAAATAGCCGAAAAGAAGAAAATGTTAACGTCGAATTCGATTTTCAAATGGTAGAGCTACAGGTGCGCTGCGCTAGCTGGCCGAGACCATAGAGTAGACAGTCGAGCCGCGATCTCTGCCCGCACAGGACGTACGCTGTCCTAACCAAACGTTCGATATGCCGAAAATAATACGAAGAAAATAAACTGTGCATGTAAATATAAAACTAAGTGAAGTGCGTAGAATTTTTTTTCTGAACCTAAAGTGTAAAAAACTTGTAAATAAGTAAAAAAAAAAACTTTTTGTCTTATCTTGTAATTTTTAAATGCGTCAAAGTAAATTTTAAAATTGACACTGATAAGATTGTTTAATTATAAGATAATAACTGTAATTATTAATGTTTTTGTGAATAGTAGCTACTGAAGTAATATATGAATAAGTGATATCGTAATTGGAAATTCGAGGAAAAACTTTTGTGTCAGGATTTTTGGTCAATGCAGCTGCAATTTAAAATGTAAGTAATAAAATAATTAAAGAAAAATAATTTTTCCGGGGGGGTTAGCCGGGTCAAAAATTCCTTTATATTTGTAATTTTATATAATGTCACTATGTATTTTATTTATTTGTAGTAATATAATGTTTCCTCGACTTAAAAAAAATAATGGGAAAACTTTTTTAAGCAGTTTTCAGGAATTTCTCCAGTACTAATCTCCTTTGCTTAAAATACCAATTAACGTTTTTTTTTTGTAGTAATCTTACTACAAATTATTTTTCTGCTTTTGCTGCTACCGTTTCTGCTTTATACTAACAACCTGCTAGCGGGTTTACTTGCGTAGAATGACTTTCGTTTTCAGCATAAAAAGATCCGTTCTTACGGCTACGGCTGCCATTTTCCCGAATTTTATTAAAATAGTTTCAGTAATCAGTTGTGTTGAGACAAAACTAACTCCAAAGTAGACTCTTTCAGATTTTAATATAAGTGCGGATACATTTTTGTAAACTGCGACATAGTTTTATTACAGTAAAGAATGCCAAATTCAATTAGTGGGTACTATCGGGCCAAATCGGTATTTAGTTGTTTCGAGCGTTTAATAATCGCTGGCAATAGGATTAATTTTATCTTTCGTATCTATAAACGTAACAATTTCTGTTCAAATGCTTATCTGATGATGAAATATAGCAGTTTTGAAGTATTTTGTTTTTATATGGAAAACATAACTTAGGTGTTAATAATGAGGAAGGCCGAAGATAGAGTTTTGTGGTGCGCCGTGGGCAAATAAGATACTCTCTAACGCGAAACGATAACCGCCGCTCTCCCTTGAAAAAATACCTTAAAAAGTATAGAAGTTTTTTGTGTAATAAATTATGGGGTTTTATAAAATCGACTCAGATAGTATCATTTATTTTTATTTAACGAGTTATTAAGTCATTTACTATTAATAAATTATAATAAAGCAGCTACCCCAAAATGGCTGTCAATGTTGTTTAGTAGGAGGTGATGCAAGCACAATGTTTTTTTTTATATAAAAATGATAAAAACTAATAAATCATTATAAAATAAACTAATGCCTGCAGTTAGTTTCTAGTGTTCCATAGTCTATAATATAAATAGAAGTACGGTTATACATTTTTTGGTATTATGTGTCGGATGTCCTTTAAAGAGCTAAGTATTACGGCTAAGTAGATTTATGTTCAGCAGTGGATAATGTCAGGCTAATGATGACAGTGAAGGCAATGACGTGCTACGAAGGTGTTAATATCAATAATAATACTTAGAATGAGGCATCGTACAGGGCTACTAAGGGATAAGTGATTCATATGCAGTTTATTTGTGCGCGAAAGGACTGTATAGTATCAATTATTTTATTAAATAGACTATGTATTATTGTTAGCTTAAGAATTTATATTGTAATAGTTATTAAGTCGTGTTATTTTTCATACTATTGTGGCTAGCCAAGTAGTGTCCAAAAAGGCACGACTTGCTATACACAATGGTGTGTTGGTGCCTACACTTATGTATGGCAGTGAGTGCTGGGTATGGCAGAAGAAGCATGAAAGTAAAATTAATGCTGTTGAAATGCGTTCCTTGCGAAGTATGTGTGGTGTCACGATGAGAGATAGAGTGAGAAATTGTGTAATAAGAGATCGATGTAAATTGAAAGAAGATGTTGTGACAAGAATAGAGAAAGGTATGCTTCGTTGGTTTGGTCATGTGGAGAGGATGAGTGACAGCAGATGTACGAAAGAGATATATGTTGCTAATGTGAGTGGAAGTGTCGGCAGAGGGCGCCCTCGTAGGACGTATGCTGATCAAATCAGTTGCGTCCTACAAAAAGGGGAGGTGCGGAGTTCTCGAAACCGACGGGCATGTATGAAGAGATGTATGGATGTGCATGAGGCAAAAGAGGTGTGTAAAGATCGTAGTAAGTGGCGCGCCCAAGTCTCTGCCTACCCCACTGGGAAAGAGGCGTGACGTTATAGATAGATAGATAGATATTTTGTAGAGTTTGTGGCCGCAACTTCTCTACAGCGACAACACGTTCCGACGCGGTGGCAGCTTCAAGCTCCTATATTGAATAAATTATGTTGACTTTGACTTTGAAAGGCAAGTCATCTATCACCATTTTACTCATCATTTCATCTTGAAACCTTCAATATGATGTAGGAGAACCTTACTATTTGGATAAGTTATATGTCAACTGTCAAGATAGGTAGTCGATGCTACGAAAGCGTAGCAAAAAATTGCAACCAGTACTGGCAGTCTAATTGCGCAATTTTATACGGTTTTGGTTTGGTTTTGGTTTTGGTTTAGTTTTGGCTTAGATTTGGTTTAGCTGAAGTAAAAAAAAGCTATCGCGATATTTTTTTCTGAACGGTTAAATCGCACAATACAGAAAATTCGATCGACGGACATCAAACGTTACGCCAACGTATCTTCCGAAATAAAGCTAAATCGTTACCGTTAATATAATTTGCGCGATACGAATTGTGCATAACGTAACGTTTATGGTTGTGGTTTTGTTTTGGTAGTATCGTTCAAACTTAGGGCGATTGAGGCCCTGGCCTCTAAACCCTATCCATATACACGCACACATACGTAATTTGTATGACGCGTCACGCACACCAACCTATGAAAGTTTGGCTCCTTTTGTTTTGTTTTGTTAGAAGCATGAGGCTCATTTTAGATACTGAAAAAAATGCGAGCCAACTAAGAAGTATAATTTCTCTTAATTAGCACCAACATAATTGAAATGACTTTATTGACTTTTTTGTTTTAACAACAAGCCGAATTCGTTTAACAAAGTTCTCTTAGTCGGAGAAATCATGATGTTGACAGGCTCATATGGATTCATGATGTTGGTTGAAGTAAACAGCTGCAACTGCCTGCAATAAAGTAGGCAGTTGTACTAATGGTTATTACCACCCCGAAAGGGGTTATGGTCGTGAGTTTATGTGTGTATTTACTTAAAATGTTTACCTTCTTTTTTATGAATCAGTACGAATGAATCGAATTCAATTGAATTGAATTGAATTGACGATTTTAATTAATTATTATTGTCCAACCAAACTAGTAAATCGGAACTAATTCGTTTTTAAAATATTGTAAATTCGTAAAATGTTTTATAATTTTTAACTAGACGAGTCTACTTAACGAATTAGAATTTTTATAATGCAATTTTAATAAAACTTGTTCAAACAAACAAAAGATCCCATCGTGTTGAAGTGTTGCTGGCTTGCCAACTCTGAAATACGATAAGATAGGTACCTACAAACTTGTTTTGACGCATTCGACAATGATGAAACGTCTGAAAACTCATAATCGAACAATACACTTACCTACCCATCGCCACTGAACAATTAATCACTATAATTTACCCATAGCGTAAAATAGGTAGGTATTTATATTATTTTTAACCGTATGACTCTTTCTCTGTGGTATAGCTAGAGACTAGGATGTGAAATTGACATCTTTACAATCACATCTCCCTCGACATTCAAGAAATTTTAAATTGGGACAGGTTATCCCAGCGCAAGCATCTTTTTCTTACAGCATAAGTTTGCAATTAAACATCCCAACTTCAATTGAATAAATTTGAATTAATTTATATTACAGGATAATTTTCTCTTTTGATTTCACATTGACGTTAAATATGTGTAACAACAAAAATCTAAACAAAGAAAACCACGGCTCCACGATTTTCGTGTTTATTTAATTTAAAACAGTTTTATTGCACAGCTTATTGTCAGTATGACGCATTTGATACTCAAACAAATTACGTATTATGAGTACAATTCTTGATACATTATTTACTATACCTACTATATTTAATCCACTTCGTAACTAAACTTTCTATACGGGCTGTTGTAGGGTAGATATTCATAATGATTATTAGTTGCTCCGATCGGTTTCAAATCAGCTGTTGCATACATTTGAGTCGAATAGGCGTTGCAGTTTAGTATGGAACAGCTGACATTTTTGTTGCTCCGATCGGTTTGCTATTCCATAGTAAAAGTTGTTCAGTTTGATGGGCAGACTCTTAGTTTAAAAGGATGCTAATGATATCAATTTCACCCTGTAGTTGCATTATTTTAATGGGTGATTGTACTCATGATACTGAACAATTTTAATAAAGGAAATTATGGCAAGTTCGCAAAAAAAAAATCAACTTTAATGACGTAAAATATCTTAAAGATAGCTAAAAACTTAAACAAACATTTACTTACATCAAAAATATTAGATGACTGAATTATTTTTCACTTTTAAAATGTTTGTTTTTAGCGTTGGCGGTTTTTTAAACTTGTAATTTAGTGTTATTTCGTAATTTTCAAAGTTACTAGAAAACTGTTGAATCGATTTTCATGAAATATAGCTAAGAACACTCCCGCAAAAATTAGCTTTCTATGAAAAAAAAAAACCGCCTTGAAATCGGTCCACCCGTTTGGGCGCTACGATGCCATAATATGCAGACAGGGCGACAGATAGACCGACATAGGCGTCAAACTTATAACACCCCTCTTTTTCGTCGTGGGTTAAAAAGTAAGCTAAGTAATAGTTAAACTTATGCAACTATAAATAAATAAAATCGCAGTTGCATAAGCGCCTCAACTCTGTTTGCGATCCACAATACCGAATATATTCTCACCGAACAAAAATATGTTCATATTGATTTTGAACGAGGTTCATTCATTCGTTCAAGCTTGACTGACATTATACACCAATTTCCTTTCGTACATTCTTATGTAGATATTTGCCGATGATGATTCTGACTTTTGTTCTTTTTTGTTTAATAGAAACTGTGCAGAATTTTTATGTCACCAAAAAATCTCTTTTGGTTTATTTGATGTGTCCTATAGAATATACTAGCGACCCGCCCCGGCTTCGCACGGGTTCAATGCTGATACTATGCATGTATTATATACATATAAACCTTCCTTTTGAATCATCCTTTTTATATATTTAAAAAAAAACGCATCAAAATCCGTTGCGTAATTTTAAAGATCTATACAGCGTGTTAATAAATTAGCGCAAAACCTCATACACCCCAACTGATTTATAACAAAATAATGCGATTGAAACAATAATTTCATTACTTTGATAGTTAAAATTTAAAGTTATTCGCATTTTAAGTTTTGAGGTAAAAATGATTTGTTATCATTTCAGCACTGAAAGAAAAACTAACGCTAACGTACTCATGGATACATTTTTATAATCTTGTTTTGGCAGTAAGTAGGGTGAGTGTGCCCGTGCGGTGGGTTGACATCGGGTTCAGAAATTTTAAATTTTGATAACAAATTATTTAATATTTTGAAAAAAATTACCTATGTTGAAACCATGATAATTCGATTCTGATCTCGATTCTAAACAAACTACTTTCTAGTTTTGCGTTAATTCATTAACACGTTGCTTGTATAAGCATACATAGGGACAGACAGACAGCGAGAAGCGACTTTGTTTTATACTTTGTCATGTAGTGAGGAGGATAGGAGCGATGATAGCTCATACGGTAGAGAGCCTCAATCCTGAGGCCGCGGTTCGATTCCAGGCCTGTACCACTAAGTTCTTCGGAATTTATGTACGGTTGTATTTATCATTTACTAGCTCGGCGGTGAAGGAAAACATCGTGAGGAAACCTGCATTCCCGAGAATGAAAAGAAAATACCATAAGTTCGGAGGTATGCGTAAACATGGGTGAGCTTGGGGTGAACACAAAAGGACCAGCGCTGGTCTCCGTGTTACAACGACCCTTGCTTGCAATAGCCCAACCACAAATAATCAATATGTAGTGATGTACACAGGGTGTACAATAAAATGGGACAGCTACTCAAAGGGGTGCTTCAGACCATCAAACTGAACAACTTTCTCTATGGGACCAATATCGAAATCGCGGAAAAAAAATCCGCTCTCCCATACAAAACTGCAAACATAACTCGACTGAAATGTATAGGGACAGTAGATTTTTTTTTTCGCGATTTCGATATTGGTCCCATAGAGAAAGTTGTTCAGTTTGATGGTCTGAAGCACCCCTTTAAGTAGCTGTCCCATTTTATTGTACACCCTGTATACAATGACTGAATAATAAATACAATACAATACAATTTCCATTTTATTTAAAAATAATTTCGTGCCTCGTTGAATCACAACATGTTCACAAAGCAAGCATTTGATCGAAATCCACTTCTTAAAAACAATTTAAACTTTTATTTACTGTGAAAATGTAACGTCGCGTCGTTCTACATAAACAACCAATTTATTATACGTAAACACAAAAGTTTACCAACGTATTTCTTTGCGGGGTGCTCAGAACCTTTGCTATAATTTAACTTCATTTAGAGCGCGTAACTGTGACAAAGCTCACATTATACCATTCGTACAACACATATGGAAGAGATAAAACAATCCTTCAACCACTTTGTAGAATTTCAATACATTTTTATCAAAAAGGTATTAATGATTCTATCACCCACCCGTTCGGGAGGTGCGGCTGCCCGGCTGTAAAGATGATGTAGCTAGAATAAAATGCAAAAGCATACGCGCTGTCTAATTCTAAATACGTATTTGATACTAGGTATGACCACTGAGTACTGCAGCGTGTTAGGGTAAACAGTTGCATTACTTTGTACCCATGATTCTGAAAAACTTTCCCAAAAAGACCTATATAGGAAACAATACAAAAAAAAAAACTGCTTTTCATACAAAAGTTCGATCAGCTGATTGTATTTAGTATGGAAAGTCCACTTTTTCTTTTACGCATTTCCTATAGGTTACTTAGGGAAAGTTGTTCAGTATCATGGGTACAACCCTTAAATAGTGCAACTGTTTACCCTAACACCCTGTATAATTGCTAGACGTCAAAATAATTATAATGCATGCACTTATAATAGCATAGCATTTGCTCACGACGATATTCCCCGAGGGGATAGTCAGAGATATTCTGAAACCTCACAACATTCGCGTTTCACTAGTAGTACCAAAATTCTGTAATGGACAGTGGGTACAATATATGCCTCGAAATTAAAGCATGCAGGTTTCCTCAAGATGTTTTCCTTCACAGAAAAACCAGTGGTGTTAATTAATAGCACTACGCAAATAATTTAAAATCTGATTATCTGTCAATGACTTTGCAGACATTTTTATCATTTGTCGTTCTATTTTAGTTCACAAATATAAAATTACATGGAAATATACAGCAAGTTTGTGTTGTTGGAACAATGGAGTGTGGATCATAAATATTATCTTGTTATACAGGGTGTTAGGGTTAACAGTTTCCTTACTTAAAGGGTTAACTGTACCCATGATACTGAACAACTATGCCTAAGAAACATAATTATAGGAAATTCGAAAATATTTTTTTTCTTTCCGTCTGTCACAGGCTTTTTTTTTAAAAGATTGTAAGACATTGGAAGCTGAAACTCGGCACAGATATAGAAATTGCTGGTCCATATATATCATATCATACATGAAGTAAAAAAAGCTTAATGTTTATATTGGGGGGCAATTTGGGGAGGTAGAAAGGGTAAATAAAAAAAAAATTGTCTACCCTATATAGTGGGGTATCAATTGAAAGCTTATAAAAATACGAGTCTAAAAAAATATATATATTTTTTTTATTTAAACTTTGTTTAACAAAATTTCCAATTAAATCCGAAAAATTTCTGTCCCCACTTCTATTTCAAAAAATATTGCCGTATATTATAATCTGAACAAGATCATGAACATCAGAAATAACGTGTTGAAGATGGCGGGAAAATTATCAGGATGGCACTAAATTGGATAGTTTTTTTTCTAAACCTAAAAAACTAACACCAGTGTAAAATGATCTTCAGTTACTACTGTGGTCACATATTAAGTAAGTGTAAATTTATATTAGGTGTTATCAATGACTCATGTTAAACAACTGGTAGTACGGAACACTAATTGCCCGAGTCCCGACTCGTACTTGGCCGGTTTTTTTTAGAATCTATCTTCTCGTTATTTTAGAGACATATAAATTAATGAGAAATATAGTATTGATCTTCAACATCTCGGCTTTATTTGCTACTAGATGACCGCGGCGAACTTCGTACCGCCTGACACACACTTGGCCGTTTTTTTAGTCTATGTTCATCACGGATAATGTAGCATTCTAATGGTGAAAGAATTATTCAGAGTCCCGTCTCGTACTTGGCCGGTTTTTTTTCTTATAAAATAAAAAAATAAAAACTTTTTATTAAGGACAACAGAGATCCAATGTGTTAGTAGCAACAAGACTTATGAAAACTATGGTTAGTAAACAATTACAAAAACGGAACTTGTGATATGGGACATGTGTCGCAGCAATGGACACTGGTTACTATCAGCAATGGCCTTATTATGTACTGTTTTTTTTTTCAAATAAATAAAAATAAACGAATCCAAAGTGCAGAGTTCAGTAGGTCGTAAATAACCATGTCATGTCCTCATGCCCATGAATATTAATTTTCTATAAAAATGACACTCTGACAGAATTCTGTATGTTTGTTTGTACAACAGAGTAAACAAAATGTCACCATTCACCAAATACGGAGTTTGGAGTTAGTCAAAACAAATATGTTAATAAAAAACCTACCTGTACCTGTAACCTACTTGTACCTATTGTACTTATATGATAATTGATTTAACACTGAGTTTACCTTTTAAACTACGTTTAAGAATTACTTATGTATTTACATAATAATTATACGACCGTGTATCCGTAATGGGAAGCTAGAAACTATAGGTGAAATTGATACCATTAGCTTCCTTTTAAGCTAAGAGTCTACCCATCGAACTGAACAACTTTTACTATAGCAGCAAACCGATCGGAGCAAAAAAAAGAATCAGCTGTTGCATACATAATATAAGTCGCGAACTCGTGCGTCGACATTGCGGTTTAGTATTGAACAGCTGATTTTTTATTTGCTCCGATCGGTTTGCTCCCATAGTAAAAGTTGTTCAGTTTGATGGGTAGACTCTAAGTTTAAAAAGATGCTAATAATAACAATTTCACCCTGTATATACAGGCACACATACGTAATTTGTATGACGCGTCACGCACACCAACCTAAGAAAGTTTGGCTCTTTTGTTTTATACGGTAGAAGCATGAAGCTTTGTATGGTTTCGTACCTCGGTTATGTTATAAAAAGACAGATTGCAAAATGTTCTTGTAAACAGTTCGTAAACAAAAAAGTTTTCCAGACTTGTCTGAAATGTTTATTTTATTCACCTAGGTGATGTGCTCCAGGTAAACTGTGAACTAAGTACGTATAATAAATCTAAAACGAAAGGCCTTGCCTAAGAAAAGATTTTAAAGATAAAAATATAGAGACGAATTATATCTACTACTGGCAAATGACAGTAATTTCTTAAGATTTGTTAGCTATGATTTCGTAACAGAGTTTATTGAATAAGGTTTTGAATTAATTTGAGAAACAAAATTCGTTATAATTAACTGAATTACTAAACTCCGAATCTGTTTCCATTAAATTGTTACGGACTCTGAAATTTTAAAAGCAATCGTGATTCAGAATTTGAATAAAATAATTTATCAAACCGAAGACTTTGATACTGATTGGGAAATTGGGAGAGCAGTTCTACGAAATATACAGAATTATAACTTCAATTTGTAGATTCAAAACCATTATATAGTGACTTAAGACTTATTAGTTAAAGGGAGCCTTCCGCAAACAAGTGGCTTAAACATGTTGGAAATCTCAGGTTAGGCGTCAAGTCTTTGATGGGTTACAATTACTATCTCTTATTAATTATTCTAATAATCGTTGGTTTTCTAGGGGATAGATAGATGGCGCTACAGTCTACGCGAATAAACTACGCGAATAAACTAGGCGAATAAAGGACAACATTTCAAAATGTAAAAAAAAAAACAGGGAAATGTTCAAAGAGATGCCAACGCGTCTTTTATTCGAATATTTCATTTTTGACCAAGAAGAACGTTAATTTCATTGTCATATTACGAACCCACTTTGAAATGACGGTGAGACGGTACGATATTGGTAGGATCGACAGTTAAACATACCACCACGGTCGCATAATAGAGGAAGAGTCAATTGTTCTGTTAAGAACGTACAAATTGTAATGGACGACAACTACATAATCTGCGCCCGTGCAGTTTCATCAATATCTCTGTGACGGTACGATGAAACGGACCCTTGGGAAATATGCTATGAATTGAAGACTATATTTAAAGACTTTAGTGTGCCCACACATCAACGTCGCATCGCATCTCAAATATGCAATAATCATACTTATGTCATCGAGCGTTGGCAGATATTTGCGATGCGATGCGACGTCGTAGTTATATGAGCCCTAACTTTTAATTATTAAGGACTGCTAACAAAGTACAACACAACATTTAATAGGGCGACCACATGGCGATAACACGTCAAATTAATTATTAAGTGAATTTCTACATAAAATCATAAAAAAAAATTATTTGAATTTTTGAGCACATTTTACACTAATTTAATTTTGAATCATGTGTAGTACAGACCGGCCCTATGCCGGTCGAATTTTCGATGATCACAAATTATGGCACATATAGATTCTATCATAATCATAATCAGTGACAGAAGTGAAAGAAGTTAACAACTTGACTTGGGCTTCTGCAACAGTCAAACACCATGGAAGAAGTTTAAGTTTAGTATTGAAAAAAAAAATCATGAAATGATATATCAGTAAATCAAAATTTGTGTAAAATTCATACATACATACATAAAATCACGCCTCCACTCATCCCACGATCACTCCACGATCTCCACTTTTAGTGGTTCTGACACACCGCCCTTGCTTCCTCTAGGTCCATACATTCCGGTCAATTTCGGCTACTTTTAACCTGGAATTTTTTAATGAACTCCCTGATCTGGTCTAGGTACGTCCTCCCCCATTTACTGAAATTCAAATGACCTAGTCCAAATCGATCAATTCTTAAAATGTGAATAAGAATGCCTCCTTGTATGTTTGTGGTGAAAACAAATGATTTTTATTGATTTTTAATGAATGAAATCCGAAATGCCCTGTTACGCCCTGTACAGGGTGTAACAAAACACCCTAGTAATACTTAAGGGGGTGCTTCAGACCATCAATCTGGACAACTTTCACTATGGAGCCAACGTCGAGAAAAAATAAAAAAAATCTGCCATCCCATACATTTGAGTCGAGACGGTACTGCAGTTTTGTATGAAAGAGCGGTTTTTTTTTTCGATTTCGATGTTGGCTCCATAGTGAAAGTTGTTCTGTTTGATGGTCTGCAGCACCCCCTTAAGTATTACTAGGGTGTTTTGTTACACCCTGTATATCTCTTTCATAAGTCGACTTTCATTCATCCTTTCGATTTTGATTTTTATGTCCAAAACATCTCCCTTCTCTACTTTAACCACACATCATCATTCAAACCACATCTGTTTTTAATTATAGTACCAAATAGAGCATTATGCTTAAATACTTAACTGTATCTAAACTACAGAGTCTTGCCAATGAAAGATAATCCTCAAAAGGGGGAGGGGCAAATTGTAATTAGTTGTAATCATGAGCCAATTGGAAAATTAATTGCAATAATAATTATGTTTACATTAATTAATTTTTCCTTAAGCGTTTTCTTCAAAAGAAATTAATGCTTTGAATTCTGAATTACATTTTCTTTTACATCTCAAGAATAATAAGATCAGAAAATATATTTTTTTATGAATATTTTAATGTACTTTGAGTGTTGAGTGATGTTTTTTGTTTGTTTTAATTTTAACACATCTATTTTTGCTGCTATATATAACTGATGTATAAGTATTAAACGTTAAATAAATATATTGGACTTCGTCACACAAATTATGAAATTATCTAGTTACTATTTAAAGTAACAGAATATAACCTGTACTTGTATTATGATGACTAGACAACGATATAGAATACAAATATACAACGCAAATAAATACAAAATACAAAAATACAAAATACAAAAAATTAGCGCAAAACCTCATACACCCCAACTGATTTATAACAAAATAATTAGATTGAAACAATAATTTCATTATTTTGATAGTTAAAATTTAAAGTTATTCGCATTTTAAGTTTTGAGGCAAAAATGATTTGTTATCTTTTCAGCACTGAAAGAAAGCGGTAACGTACTCAAGGACACATTTTTATCATCTTGTTTTGGTAGTAAGTAGGGTGAGTGTGCCCGTGCGGTGGGTTGACATCGGGTTCAGAAATTTTTAAAACTTGCAAACGAGTTATTTAATATTTTGAAAAAAATTACCTATGTTGAAACTATGATAATTCGATTCTGCTCTCGATTCTAAACAAACTACTTTCTAGTTTTGCGTTAATTCATTAACACGTTGTATAGATACAAACATCCATGACCAGGGGAACAAAATATTCATATTAAAAAAAAACAAATATTTGTCCCTTACGGGATGCGAACCCACAACCCTCAACACATCAGGCAGGTTCACTACCAACTGTGCTATCGGGCCGTCAATAAAAGTTTTATTTTTTAAATATTACTGACCCCTATTCTTATAATATACTGCTTCTATTTCGCCTTCAACAAGATTGTCTGGTAGGAATAGTTTTTTAGCGAAAATGCCACATTTTATCTAAACAAATACCAGTTTTATGTCCTATTTTTTGGTGTAAATCTACACTAATATTATAAAGAGGAAAGATTTGTACCTATTTTTGTATGTTTGTATGTTTGTAATGAATAGGCTCAAAAAGTACTGGGCCGATTTAAAAAATTCTTTCACCATTAGAAAGCTGCATTCACCCTGAGTAACATAGGCTATATTTATTGCTAGAAAAGATTAGACGTCCACCCGTGCGAAGCCGGGACGGGCCGCTAGTTAAGTATATTTCAGTAATTCATTTTAATTCACTCTTCAGGATTCGATTTTGTTAAAAGACTCCAGCAAATATACGTAAAGTTTAAATGAACTTGACACAACCTTGATTTCCTACTTGAATTTAGTTGTTTGAATCCGTAAGGTGACGTAAGGTTAAAAATAAACATGATTTAAAATTTAAATTCATTCATTTACGAATATTGATTACGATACAAGTCTTTTAAGGTCATTAACGTTTACTCTCGGGTCATTTTGTTGTAACATGTCTGGAAAACTATGGATTGGGAAATTGAAATAGGTAAGTAAGTAAATAACGAATATTTCAGATTTTAGTTTTTAAAGGAATAATTTATAACTATAGCAGTCCAGTGGCGCCGTCATCACATTAAAAAAGATTTCTCAATAAAGAAAGCCTAAATTAAAAAAGTAATCAACACGAACACTACTAAGCCAAGCCAAGCCAAGCCTTCAAGCCATTGTTATAGGTTCTAAACATTCCACTTAAAAGCGGCCGTTTTTTTTCTTTTTTCTAAATTTGTATGTTTAGACCTTTAAAAAACCTATAAAAGTATTATATGAAAATTGCTTGAAGGCTTTTGTAGTGTTCGTGTTGATTACTTTTTTAATTTAGGCTTTCTTTATTGAGAAATCTTTTTTAATGTGATGAGGGCACCACTGAACTGCGATAGCCCTCTTAAAGATTGAAAAATTAAGTTTCGGGCGCGATTTGAACCAGCAATCTTCCAGACCGGGGAATTGCTTTGTTCAATTTAGCCACCGAGCCCACTACGTCAGATAACGAAATAATATACTTGTTGTATTTTAATTGTAACTATTTTAGGTTAGCAGGCATTGGCCCCGATTCGGACTGTGCCACGACTTAACTAAATTTATTCCTATCACTTTCTAAAATAAGATTAAGTAAAGAGACAATAAACCAACAGCTGACTTTAGTGCTGTCAAAGTGACGTTACACGCTCAAAATAAGATGCCATCATAATGTACGCCATCTTATTTAAAGCGTTTTTGGGTGTGTAACGTCACTTTGACAGCACTAAAGTCAGCTGTTGGTTTTCTGTCTCTTTTCTTAATCTTATTTTAGAAAGTGACAGGAATAAATTTAGTTAAGTTAAATCGTAGCACAGTCCGAATCGGGGCCAATATTTGACTTAAATTAACATAGAGGTAATTTTTCGGACAGTTTTACAAATGGCGATGTAACTATTCATAACAGGCTACAGGATAGCGAAAACAAAGAAACCATAGGGAGAGTAGTATTTAAAATTAATTTAGCTATATTTTTATATGTATTTTAGATTAAGGTATATATTCTATGGATCTGTTAAAATAAAGAAAGAAGAAAAAGAAAAGAAAGAAAAGAAAAGAAGAAAAGAAGAATAAAAGAATAAAGAAAGAAAAAGAAGAAAAGAAAAGGAAAGAATGAAGAAAGAAAAAACAGAAAAAGAAAAGAAGTTAAAAAATATTTATGTTATGTTATTTTATGTTAAAATATTGAACCTGATATAAATAAACAAATAAATAAATAAAGCCCGGTCAGAGGCCTATTAAGGGGATATTACCGTTGGTACGCTCCATATAAACGAAGTTTGATTGTAATTTAGATATTAACTTTCTTAGACTCTATCTAGAAACCAATATCTGAGCTCTACATTTGGCAGATTTCTGTTTAAATACCTGTGTAGTTTCAAATTTATCGTTGCTCAAAGTTTTCCATACAAATCTTAAATTAATTCTAGCATTGAAACTATGTATTATAACGGAAAATACCAATACTGTGAGGCTTTTATAGTAATACTGTGCTTGTAGTATGACCCACTCTTACCCGTTTTCTAATAAAGTAGTTGAATTGGATTTTGACAATTTCACTTTTCTTTATACTCCTGTTCGAGCAGATAACATTTTATCTTTTTTGAAAAATCACGTCCATGATAACGATAACATCTACATGCTTACAGATAATATAAAGATTTTGTCTGTAAATATATGTCTGTCATTTGTTCAAAACTTTACGTTTTTATCTTGTTTTTGTGCTGCCGATAGTAACTATTGACGTCAGATAGAAAATTGCTTATTTAGTTAGCTTGAAAAGTCTTTTTGTACTGAAATAATTGGAGATTTTTCCGGAAAAGTTTTTGTTAAAGTTGCCAGCAGATTTGACTAAGTAATATATCTAGAAGTAGATCTAGAAGCAATGATATTAATTTTCCTAGAAGTATTTAGCACGTTTTTTCATCAAAGTATTAAACCTTTTTTATATTTATTTATTTGGAAAGATAATTTATTCATAATTGTTGCGTGAAAATTTTTGTGCATTACTTAAATAATTGTATCATTCGAAAATGCTTCAATGATCATCATTATGGTGTAAGTGATAATAACTTTTACGTAATTATTTAATTATTACAGCAAATAAAACTAAGTTTTTTGAAAGTTGAATCGCTTATTAATATAGAACTGTTAAAAATATACACCCCTATTTTTAGGGTTCCGTACCCAAAGGGTGAAAACGGGACCCTATTACTAAACCTACGTTGTCCGTCCGTCCGTCCGTCCGTCCGACTGTCTGTCCTACCTATTTAGGGCTTTAACTTTTGAACCATAATGGCTAGATAGTTGAAATTTTCTCAGATTATGCGTTATTACGGCGGATTCATTAAAAAATAATAAAAATGTCAGAAAGTTAAAAAAATTAATGGGGGTTTTCAACAAGAAACTAGTTTTTAATCAACGTTTTTTCTTCACGCTCTATAGTAAAAACGGTAATACATGCAAGCGTCAAACTTAGTGTGATTATAGAGCAAACTCTACAAAACAACAACAAATACTAAAAACCGGCTAAGTGTGAGTCGGTCTCGCGCCAAAGGTCACGGACAAAAAAAATTTTTTTTTCTATTTTAATAATGTTATTTTTTGTGGTGGTGTGGTACGGAACCCTCGGTGCGCGAGTAGCCCGACCCGCACTTGACCGGTTTTATTAATTACTAAAATAGAGAATCAGATAACGAAACTAAATATCTTTCCCGAGGAACATGGGTTGAAAAAATTATTGGACCTCCAATAGAAAATCGATCGGCTGATTTGAATTTTTGTGTGGAAGGTCCACAATTTTTTCTCATTTTTCTATCCATGCTCCTTAGGGAAAGTAGATTAGTTTTATCTGAATATACCCTTAAATTGTTAAATTGTTTCTAGTTGTCAAAAAGACAAACAGACAGACCGACATAGGCGTCAAACTTAAAATACGCCTCTTTTTGCGTCTGGGTTTAAAAATAGTTATACATGTCGATTCAATATAAATCGATCTTCAGCATTTTATGCCATAAAATGTTATAAAAATATAAAGCTAGGTCTTTAAATACAGAACCAGGAAAAACTTGCATGACAATCAAGCCCTACAACATTTCACTGAAGAAATATTATAATAAATAATACAAGGTGTACAGTCAACAACCTTGCATTCATTGTTGAAATGTCACTCGAGTCTCGACTTTATTTGTACCTAGTTAGTACTACAATCGCCTCACGATTTCAATTTACATTTGAAACGTTTCTAAGCTTCCCTAACGCGGTTTACATGAGAATCTGTAATGTGATGCATAGCAAGATGTTGAAATGGACATGAGTGTTCGAAAACAAGGTAATTCCTTGAGAGGTTTTATGTATTATCACTAGAGATCGGATAATCGGATGCATATTTACCTAAACTTCACTTTTTTCGCCACGAAAACAGGCTATGCCTTTCTGAATAAAGTTATTTAAAAACATCGGGCCACCCGCACCGTTTTTTCCTACTGATCCTCGTAGGTAGTCATACTACCACTATGAATAACCTACTTCCGACAACTTGAACAACTTACTCTGACAACATGAAAAACTCTGAAAACGTTGTTCAAATGTCCAAGTTCTACGATATTTTGTATGTCGATAAATCTTTTAGCAATCCCGGAACTTCAGAACGATCCTGGGATTGTTTCATAAAATAAACTAACTAAGACGTGTCCACATTATTCTTGTGAAAAATGAAGTTTAGGTAAATATGCATCCGAATATCCGATCTCTAATTATCACAGAGTACTATAATTACTATAGTTATAATTTCATTACCCATGCCATTGGTTCTTATCGTCGAGTCGATCGTAATGTTGTCGATCAGTAAAATGATGCTATGTGATCTAAGGAATCTATTTTTTATGTTATCCAATCTCCGTAAATTGTCATTGTTTATGACTGTTCATAACATAATGTATGATCAAAACAAGGAGGACTTCGCCTCAGTGCGCTATTAACGGGGCCACTAAGTTATGCTTAATTGTTGTACATTACTGTTTTGTGACCGAATACATTTGAAAGATTTGAAAGGACTGGAATGTCAGCGGCAATGTATAACAGCTAAGCATAACTGATGCATACAAAGGTGACATTAGAGACATATGTCATTTTTAGGGTTCCGTACCCAAAAGGTAAAAACGGGAGCCGGGAAACGGGGCCTCTGGAGCTCCGGTCGATCCTTAAGGATCGAAAAACTAGGCTAAAGCTAAAGGCTAAATTATACCTTATTTGAAAAAAAAGGTTTCTTTTATCTTAAGGCTTTTTATAGTTTGGTGCTCGAAGGGTTCTCAACAAGAAACTAGTTTTTGTCAACGTTTTTTCTTCACGCTCTACCGTAAAATCGGTAATACATACAAGCGTCAAACTTAGTGTGATTATATAGCAAACTCTACAGAATAACAACAAATACTAAAAACCGGCCAAGTGTGAGTCGATCTCGCGCTAAAGGTTTCGGACAAAAAAATATATTTTTTTCTAAGTTAATAATGTTGTGTTCTGTGGTGGTGTGGTACGGAACCCTCGGTGCGCGAGCAGCCCGACTCGCACTTGACCGGTTTTATTCGGTTCTGTTGTATGACGTGGTGATTCTCATAAAGAATGTCATTGTGTATGCATGACTCCCGATATTTCCTCTTTGATTTATAACGTGAATCTCATACAGAATGCCTCAAAACATTTATTTGAAAGAAGATTAGTTCCTTTTTGCAGTGCCTTAACCCAGTAAAATTAGATAAATCAGAAGAAATAATTTCCGGAGTTTTGAAAAAAAATTTAAACGTACCTTTGTAATATTGAAGAAAAAAAAAGTCCTGGTGAGCTCGAGGAAGCCCCCCCTTCCCGCTCGCATCTTCAACTTTCATGAGTGTCGCCATACAAATTTCATAATTTTTGAAATGCTGTTACTTTCTCGGCCCCGTAGCCCTCAAAGGTTAAGTCCTATGACAAAAATGCATACCACTTGTTTTGTAGGAAATTTTTTCAGGTTTAATTTGTCCATTAAAACATTTCGTTACGACTTGCAGATTTCAAGAAATAAGCAAAAAACTGAAAAAAGTCACCTTTAGAGCCCCCCCCTTCCTCGAGCTCACCCCCCCATCACCAGGACTATTTTTTTTCTTCAATATTACTTACCAAAGGAACGTTTAAAAAAAGTTTCAAAACTCCGGAAATTACTTCTCCTGAATGGTATATTTCAGCTTAATTTTACTAGGTTATTTTCTGTTAGTAAAAATTCAATCAAGCAATTGAATCAACCCACTATTGGGCTTCTTTTTGTTGTACCACTTCACGGTCCTGTGCTGATTGTTTCCGATTACATCGATCGTTTACAAGATCGGTAACGTATTATAACTGTACTAGCCAATTTTTTTGTAATATTTAGTTTCTACAGTGATCGTCATAATGTGATAATATCCACTGTCTGAAAAAATGTACCGAAAAACATAAAGCTAAAAGATCTGCGAAAAACACCACTTTCGATTTGATACCGATTGAATCGGGTAGCTTCTGAACAAAAAGTGAAGGTAAAACAAAATTATCACGAACATTACAAAATTATTTATTTAATAAATAATAACTGATCATCACTGAAAAATTGAGTTGTTATATAATTATTTTTTACTTTATAAATTATACAAAAGTAGAAATTTTGCTACTTCTACCACCCTGGTAGTTGTATTTATTGAATACATGTACAGGGTGTTTGGATAAACAGTTGCATTAAGGTGGCGGTTGACAGGCGACCGCACGCCGCAACCGCATGTCGCGACGACACTACTGGTTTGTATGTTATTCTATGAAATACCCTGCGCAGCCGGCGACACGCTGCTCGACTTCACTGCGGTGCGGTCGAGCTTCACTGACGCTCGACCGCAGACCAGTAGTGTCGCCGAGTGCTGCCAGCATGCGATAATTATCTTAGATTCACGATATTTTTGAATGGCATGCGATAGAACATAAAAGTCGGGTATAACACGATAATTCATACAAATTCCACGATATTTCTTTAATTTAATGAAATCTCTATTTTCAACCACATTTTCCGTTAAATTCCAACAATAAATCATACTGGCGTTTGGTATTTGGTAAAACAGTGTTTAAATATTACTAGATATAATAAATACGAGATGATAATTTTGGGAAACAAATAAAAAAAACATGTTTTTACTTTTTACGAAATAAAATTTCTACTTATTCGTTTTCACGAAAATCTTTTCTATTCACCCTTTATTAGAGCTCAAGTTACGGCATAATAGATATAAAGCATCATCCAAAAACTTAAAACCCTACTGAAAATTATTACCCCAAAAAATACCCTAAGTTGGCAATACTGTCTGTAGCTGCGGCGTGCAGTTGCGGCGTGCGGTCGGCTTCCCATTCACGACCGCAGCGACGTGTCGCGGCGACACGTCGCAACCGCACGCCTCATGCGGTCGGCTACCAATTTGCTCCTTTACTTTAAGGGGTCACTGTACCCATGATACTGAACAACTTTCCTTAAGAAACTTATAGGAAATTCGTAAAAAAAATATTTTTGTATTTCCCATACTAAATGCAATCAGCTGATCGAACTTTTGTATAAAAATTCGAAAATATTTTTTGCGAATTTCCTATAGGTTTCTTTGGGAAAGTTGTTCAGTATCATGGGTACAATCACCCCTTAAAGTAATGCAACTGTTTACCCTAACACCCTGTATGCACCTTTGAGAATACCTACCTTTGCTATGTAGTGTATACATATACTTATTTATTTAACGTAACAGAGGCCTATATATGTCTGCAAAACCTGGCTCCACAAGAGTGCCTTTAAAAGTTAGCAAAAAAACTGTTGAATATTTCAACGAGTGTTGCCTATTTCCATAAGCTTTATGGATAGGTACTGAGCAAAACGTGGTGAAATATACATATATTGCAAACAAATGATGTTACACAGGGGTGCTTTCAAATTATGCGTAGGTACCTACGTAACTTGTCAAGAGGTAGAGGATATAAAAAAAGTAATAAAAACTGGTAATGCTAAGGTTGACAGGAGTTTTCAATTCCCTCACTTTTATAGGTAAACCATATAACTCGCGGTACGCCCGCGGGGCAAGAGGAGGGTGGGCGCGGGTATCGATACACACATAGTACCTTGCCAGAATTGGGCAACCGATACTGCACCGTCACTAGCGGTCATGAGCTCCTCCTGTGTGCAGGTGTTAGGGCACGCAGGGCACGATGTGAGATGAGCCATCGTTTGTAGGTCTCCGCACAAGCAAGTCGCATTTTGCGCATCCGAGAATCCCCACCTGACCATGTTGTCCTTACTGCGACCGACCTAGATTCGAAGTCGGTTTAAGGACTTCCAGGTCGCCCAAGGCAAGTCATGTCCAGGCGGGAGGACGGCGGCAAAAATGGAGTTGGGAGGGCCACTTTTTGTCGCCAAAGAGTACAGCTCGCTTTCGCTGGGCCAGTATTCAGTGGGTCGATACACTTCATAAAGCTGCTTGGCAGCCTTTGCGGCGCAGGAATGAAGCCGTGTATGGGATGTCTTTTATTAAATTATACGGGATGTCAAATTAAGGCTGCCTGTCCACTGATGCGAGCTGGCTGGGCGAGCTGTGTAGATGTGTAAATATTAACCAATCAGGAGCTCGATCCGGCCGATCTCGGCTGAGCTCCTGAATGGCTCCTAATATTTACACAGCTACACAGCTTGCCCAGCCAGCTCGCATCAGTGGACAGGCAGCCTGAATCCGTGTTTTTAGAGGTTGCATCAAACCACCAAACTGAACAACTTATATAATGGAGCCAGCGTCAAAATACCATAACTATGCAGACCCCTGCGGAACGTCCAAAAAGGCTAAAGGCAGGAAAGTAGGATTAATGTTGTGGAAATGCGTTCATTGTGAATTATTTGCGGTAAAGTACATACCGTAAAGTCCATTTATCTTAATTTTTTGAAGGTACTATTAATATTAAAGCTCTCATACTTGGCTTAATGAATCCCGCCATCTTTCTTCGCTATTCGAAAACATACTGCTTATCCTACTATTCGATTTTTTCGAAGGCGTAGATATGAAATAGTACAATAGTACCATGTCTGGACAGTTCCATACATTTTAGATTTAGTATAGTCTTGGCGCAAACAGATGTCGCTACTGGCCTGAACGAGAGATAAATATCTTAATTAAACGTTATTAGATCACTATTATTTGAGTTTTGTTCCACGGAAATAAATTATATAGATTAATTTTCTTAAAAAATTTAATAACAAATTAATGTGTTTAACACTTATTTTAACGTAATTAAACATTGCTGTAGTACCGGATACTCACCACCGGCGCTGTACTTGCGCGAGTTTTCATATAAGAAGGTGGCAACTTTCTTAGTATGGGCATTGACCCTCTGTTGTGTATAATTTATTTACTATACTATATAGGCAAACAGATGTCGCTACTGCCCTGAACGAGAGATAAATATCTTAATTAAACGTTATTAGATCACTATTATTTGAGTTTTTTTCCACGGAAATAAATTATATAGATTAATTTTCTTTAAAATAACAAACAAACAACTAACTAAACAAATTAATGTGCTTAACACTTATTTTAACGTAATTAAACATTGTTGTAGTACCGGATACTCACCACCGGCGCTGTACTTGCGCGAGTTTTCATATAAGAAGGTGGCATCTTTCTTAGTATGGGCATTGTCCCTCTGTTGTGTATAATTTATTTACTATAGTAACATTTAAACATTTAAATAAAATAATAATAATAAATAAATAACGCTCACAGGCACATACATTGTAATGATCCCAAGAAAGCACTATTAATAGGCTGTTTATTATGGAAACCATACAACAACGGCACAAACATGTAAACATCCATGACCGAACCAGGATTCGAACCCAGGACCCTGGTTTGGCAGTCCGGCGTGGTAACCATTACACCAACCGGGTCGTCATTACACCAACCGGGTCGTCTAAATGGTCTGTCACCAAGTCTGAAATAATAACCTTCAACATTCTGCAATCTTCAATTTGAAAAAAAAAAGGATCTTGTATTATTTGATGACGTAGTAGCTTAGTAGGTACCTAAAAATGTTGTTTTGTCCAACACCAGATACAAATACACACCAAAACACCCATAAAACACATACGATAACAATTTATCGGATGGCATGCAAAATCTTATCTTTACCCTTACCTATCTTTATCGATGTTCGATAAAGAATTGGTAGGAACGTCATGTAGTTGTAATCAAGACATTGATATCAGTTTTATCGATATTTTGGACGATTTGTTACAAAGATTAATGCTTATCTGTGAAGTTATCAATGAACTACTGTTTTTTGAAGTGAAAACTTCTTTAGCGGCGACGCTGTGCACGTGTCAGGACCGTGACGTCACGTGACCTGATCGAAAATTGGTCAGACATATCCCCCTCTCTTTCTACCGCGCGGCGAAAATGTATGCCTGTGCCTCCTGTTTCGTTTAAGCGGCATAAATTGTCATGTTTGTGTACCATAGCGCAATAAATGAATATTGTATTTTACCACAAAAATTATAGTATACTTTTATGCTGATAATCTGTAAAGCTGATAATTAAAGCAATTCGTACGAAATTATTCCCTAACCATTCCAAAATATCAAAAATTCACAAAGTTAATGTTCAAGTTTTCACTTCTGACGGAACTCCCAGAGTGCAACCCGTTGTTTTTTTTTTACAATGGAATATGTGCTAGACTGTATTCCCCGAGGGGGTATTTAATATAGCAGTGCCCAAACTCTGTGATAGTAGTGTTGCCGCTCGATAGGCCAAATATCGATTGTCTATCGATAGCTATCGATAGGTGAGAAATAATGTACTCGCTCGATAGGACAATCGATAGTATCGATAGTATCGATACTATCGATAGTATCGATATCTCTTTTACTCC
This sequence comes from Agonopterix subpropinquella, assembly GCA_922987775.1. Taxonomy (NCBI): domain Eukaryota; kingdom Metazoa; phylum Arthropoda; class Insecta; order Lepidoptera; family Depressariidae; genus Agonopterix; species Agonopterix subpropinquella. Next base: position 9,483,133 of record OV277713.1, on the reverse strand, counting down.
AATAGTTTCGGTAAACAGCAATACTATCGATAGTATCGATAGTTTCGATCGCTGCCATCTAATGATCAATCGATAGTATCGATACTATCGATAGTATTGCTTTCCAATATCGAATAGACTATCGATACTATCGATAGTATCGATACAATCGATAGTTTTGCACTATCGATAGCGATAATTATTTCAATAGTATTGCATTCGGTATGCAGGCATAATGGGTAGTGGAAATGTATAACGTGGCTATGTTCAACCAAAACCACTTTTCTAGTATATTGCCTTTATAATAAGCGCACGTTTGGCTTGCATACTGAATGCAATACTATCGAAATAAATATCACTATCGATAATACAAAACTATCGATAGTATCGATAGTATCAACACTATCGATTGTCTATTCGTTATTGGAGAGCAATACTATCGATACTATCGATACTTCATTGGTTAGCAGCGATCGAAACTATCGATGCTATCGATAGTATTGCTGTTTACCAATAGTATTGCACAAAAAGAGATATCGATAGTATCGATAGTATCGATACTATCGATACTATCGATTGTACTATCGAGCGGGTACATGATTTTGACGTTCAACAATCGATAGCAAAGCTATCGATTTTTCGGCAACACTATGTGATAGTTGAGCCCATTCTTTAGGTATAGTGTGATTTTTTAGATGAAACTATAAAAGGAAGATGCCGTTGCCGCTTGCCGTTTGTGCGCCTGCTAAAACATAACTTTTTTTTAGTTTCATTAACGGCTTTGCTCTGAATACTCGCACTATTTCGACTCATGAGAGACCTTTTGAACCCTCGTGAGTGTCTAATTCGAAGCAAATAATAAAACAATATTCAAGCATACGAGGAAGATGCAGGGCCTCTACCCGGACATTCGAACTTCGCTTCCAATGTCAACTCTATTACAATGAAGTTCGGACGGAAACGGTCTCGATATATATTGAAAATCGAAAGTCCGGGTACAGGGCCAGTACTTAATGCAATACTCGAAGCGCAAACCTCGTCACAACCTTAAATTCGTCGTTGAAACATCGGCGAGCTGTCAATTTGATAATAGCTAAGATTATGTCATGTGTCAAACTGATATAAAAACTTTGACGATCAGGATGCAAGAAGGATGTTACATTTCTGACATCATCGATGTCTTTGACAGCGATGTGATGGTTAGAGAATTGCACTCCAGCAACCACTTATCGTTTATGTGCCCTGAGATAAAAACTTTGCTTAGTTGCATCTGAACAGCGCAGCACTTGCGCCTATCTCGCTCATTAGAGACTTTTTGAGCCCTCGCCAGTGTCAAGTCTGAGAATAATGTCGTAAGTAATAAATATCGAATAAATAACCATTTAGATAAAAATGATGTTAATTTAAATAAAATAAAATATAAAAATTATAATACATATATTATACTGTGTCAAACTATTCTATATTAATGTATAAAATCTTGAGATGAAAAATATCAATGTAATTTTAGTATGGTTATGGAAGAGCGGAGTCTCCCCACGCAAGCATTATCATACTCAAAAGGAGACAGCAATCACTAATTATTGTAAAATTTTAATATCTGTGAATGAAATAATAAAATAAAAATATCTCTTATTATAAGAGGTGTGCCTGCTACACTGAGATCAAAATATTTGTTTAGTTGAATAAAAGTCGTGCGCAGAACGGCGCATGCGATAGTTCTCTCGTAAAATATAGTTCGCGCTCTCATAGTGCCCAGGCACATAAATCTCAGTCTCATAATTTAACTTCTAGCTTTGTGTCACTGAATAATGCGATTTTCGCAATACATTATCACTTCTACGTCTCATTTTGGTTTCTTCTTGTGACTTTGAAAACAAATGTCATTAAGTTCCAGGTGATGGGAAAATAGTTTCCCATATTTTACAGGTTTGAATTTTACCCAGTATTCTTTTCCTGTTCGACCCTGATAAACTAGGAACTCTAAAAATAGAAAAATAAATGTGTATAAAAATAAAATGGAAACTTCGTAACTGGCTGATCAGATTTTGTTTTGTACGACAGCAAAATTGAAATCCACTTTCAATTTGTAACAAAATTGGTAAGTTGTCATTACTATTTTTATTGCTTGATGCTTTTGTTCAGTTTAGTTTTTAGAAAAACTCGTTTGGTATGTACCTATCTATTTTATATGTCTCCATTATTATCATATATGATATACAATCATAATTCTAGCTTAAAATAGGGCCTGAGGTCGGAATCGAACTGATAGAGATAGAAATTGTATAGTTACCTACGTATTTAGGGTACCTCATTCAATTTCCAAAAAATATAATGATGTCACAATGTACTGATGCCCGTTTTTTTGGTGATCGGATTGCGATAAAATAAAAATGAAGTATTTCTTCAAGTTCTTCAAGTAATTAATATATTTTTTGTAAGTATGCGAATCGGATTAGTAGTATTTATTACGTGATGCGTCCACAAATAAATGGATAAAAGTTTCTAAAATGATCTTCATACATTACTTATCCTTTATCCTTTTTTTTCTAAAGATTGTTTTACAAATATATCGAACCGCGATTTAGGATTTAGGAAGAATATCGTAAGCGCCATTTTTGTATATTTCACAACAGAAGATTATAAGTACATTATATTTCCGCTACTTAAAAGCACACTTGCAAAATAGCATTAGGTATACCTACCATACTAAACTAATTGAAAAATAATTTTATTGTATGTATCTATGTATAGATTTGCTATGCGATAACATTGTCTGAAGCAATTATAGTTCTACAACTACCTAAATTAGCTTGCCTGCAAAACAGTAGCTGTAATTACAAGTTCCTCAATAACTCAGTTGTCAATGAATGTTTTAATTGACATAGGGAGAAGATTAACGATGTAAAGGGAACTTCATACAAACTTGGACGGACCGCGTGCGGCTCAGAAATTTAATTAATATAGGAACTTTGTCTTCGGCGTCGCGGCATTGCTGGCATCGTGGGAGTTCCCATCCTTTATAGATATGAGATTTTTGTTTAATAAGTACGGGAGAGGTAGATTTTGGTATGGATGAACGAATCATGTTATTTAGCTGAGTTATCAGGGTTAAAGAAAGGGTAAAAAGAATTAACAGAACATAAAATTGTCTGTTAGTTGATTGAGGCCACTTCACCTTTTGAAACCGAGCAGAATAAAAATCTAATTTTTAAGAGGGTATTGAGCCTTCAGTGCTGCCCTCAATGGTATTTTTTTATTTGTTAACAATTATACGTTTCCAAAAATATGAATGTCACATTGTAGTCATTGTTTACGGAATGTTTTATGTTTGCAGTTATGTTAAAACCCGGAGGGCCACTTTTGGCGGATCACTGCATCCAAACTGCATTCCGACTCCATTTACCTTTGCACTTGACTGCTTTGGATGCAGTTGAAATGTACCTCTAGCTTATGTGACTACACCCTAACAGAGGTATTGCGAGCGCGCCGTGCTCCACTCCATGCAAATGAAGTTTGATCCTATTAAAATGTTCTAGACACGATCTAGAAACTAAAATCTGGGCCTGTCGTTGGTCAGATCCTTGATTTTGAAACACCACAAGCAGCATTGGAAAGATTTCGTATTTCCTAGATGAAAATTCCTTTCGGTTTCTTTTTTCGATTTTGGTACGAACACTATAAATGTTAATTAACCACTAGAATTCTAATGAAAGTCAAGAGAATTTATGGTCCAAAGTGCTGTCGCCTGGAAAGGACATAAAATTCTACTTGCTACCTCTAAGTTGACGTCACGATGTCGTACTAACTTGCACTTTAGTGCTAGTGGAATAAAGATCGTCATTTTTTGTTCTCACCTAAATTAAAATTGAAAAAAAAAATCGTTTTAACATAATATTGAAAGCCCTAGCTCCTAATCAAGATGCCTGAACCCTAGGAGCTAAAACGAGTATAAAGGAAAATAGAAAGGAGATTGGTGATTTGGAAAGTAATAAGGAAATTTTTCATTTTCTTTTTTTACCTGGCCAATCGCGGTAGCCGCGGGGAATCGTGGGCACATGCTGATGTTTTGTAGGGACTAGGATGATCAGTTGGGGGCGCAGATTGCTAACGTATGAAAAATGAAGTGGCTGGGCCAATCGAGACTATCGCAAACCCGTTTGCCCCAAAAAGAACGTCCCACTTTTGAGTTTTTCGCATATATCTCGAAAACTCATTGGGAAACATTTTCTTACTATCAGTTTAAAATAACAATGTGCATGACCTTGAAGGGCCGTTCGATAACTTCACTCGTTTGAGAATATATCTTGGACAATGCCACACAAATCATCTAGTCACATTTAAATTTCCAGAATCTAGCCTGGACTTGTATTATAATGACTAGACAACGATATAGAATACATATACAAACATCCATGACTCGAGTACAAATATTCATATTCATTATACAAATATTTGTCCCTTGCGGGATTCGAACCCGCGACCCTCGGCACAGCAGGCAGGTTCACTACAGACTGTGCTACTGGTACTGGGTCGTCAAAGGAGTGAGAAAGGAATATAGACTCTATGCAAAGGAAACAATCTTTTGAATGACACGAGTGAAGTTCGTGTGATTGAGTGACGTTACATTTGCGAGCGAGGTCATGCACATTGTTAAGTATAGCAAATGAAAGCTCATTAACATTGTTCGAAGTCCCAACTGTTTTTGAGCTACTACGCTCCGGAAAAGAAGAGAAAATTTTCGAAATACAAGCGAAAACCCAACCTTCTTTAGTTGTACCTACCCTCCGGTTCACCTTCTAGTATGTTTCCTCCCTTCTTTTTGTAGTATCAATTGTTCTACTATTTACCTACTCCCTAAGCACCGTGAACAAGATTATGAAGGAATGGTGGCAAGCACGTATCCAGCTTACAGACGAGCGACACTTTGCTGTCGCCGTATGGGTCGCAGAGTGTCGCGCTCATAGACTACAAAGTGTTGCTCGTCTGTAAGCGCTCTACTTATTTGTATGAATTTTTCATAATTTTTCATTGAAAATACTCCCTCCCCCGATAAGAAATACCAAAATAAGAAACCAAAGTCTTGGTTTGTTTGATACGGTGTTTCTGACGACTCACAATGCCGAGCGGTCAGAAATGTTACTCCCATCTATCCATTGTAAAGTAATACCCAAAATGATAAACTAATTGGTAACTAGCTTGTTCCTCTAACTGTAAAGGTCTTTAGTTATGTATTTACTTCAAGGACATTCGTTTAGCTTAGTGTAAGTAGGTTCCAAAGTGTCTTCAGACATCCTGAATGGTCCCTTTGGGTTCACGTTACAAGGGTAAAGGGCCAATTACATGCGTGTTTAATGTTACGCTTTTACTTTGTGTGTTGAGTTCTGTACATTAAGATTGTAGAGTTTAGAATTTGGTAGCAAAATGTAAGGTTTAGCCTGTAGGGTAGTCTCTACATAGTCCGAGATCCGACCGATAAAATTATGCACCTATTTCTTTTTTGAACGAAATGTAATTCTAGTGTATGTTTACACAGGGGTTAATTTAACGCCGCCAAGTTGCCTAGAAAAATCTTGCCGCAAGTCACTTAAGCTTGTCACTCTAAAAAGAGGTTAAGCATGCAAGGTCCTACAATTTCGTTTGTTCTACATGGGACCTACACTCACACAGACGCACCAGTTCTAGGCGCAGGTCCGACAACCCGCCGTCATTATGTACCGCGCGACAGGGCGACAACATGCACACTCATATAAATGGGTGCTTCACTTTTGATTCGACGAGATTCCGTCCGTCTTTTATTCAGGTCCTTGGCCGCAAGTACCTTTTCCATTATGATTTTTGGTATACGATTTTCCACCTATCTGTTAGGGAAGCAAATGAGGTGCCATCGGAAGGAGACTGATCTAAAGTACTGGAAAAACTAGAGTTGCCACCTCTCCATCTGCCGCAACTTTAGGGTTGCCAGGTTCAAAGAAGTCATTTTTGCAAATGTCAGTGTCACCAAAAATCATAATGGAAAAGGGCAAATAGGCAATTAGGCAACATGGCGGCGTTAAATGAAACCCCTGTGTAAACATACACTAGAATCACATTTCGTTCAAAAAAGATATAGGTTCAGCCTAACACCTACAAATAATGGTGAAAGGGAGTTACTATACTCCACCATTCGGACTGGTTGAAGCAAGTTAGTGGTCAACTTGCTGTGAGAGAATTATCAAGCCGGCATAAGGGCATAATAGGTCTTTGACTTGCTTGACCTTGAATCTTTTTAGTTAAATATAAAATTATACTTAATTGATTAAACTTAAAAGATTTAATCGTCAAAGGTACACGCTCAAAATAAAATGCCAACATGCGAGTACCTTTGATGATTAAATCTTTACAATGAGCGTTTTTCTTTTCTTTTTTAATTTTAGTTCCTAAAAAACTCGACAGATGACATCCTTATCGCTCAATAGAGACGTAGGCGAGATCCTGTCAAAATCATGTCAAGACTGTGCCTGACTTTTTTTTAAAGGCCAAGCCAAGCCCCAAGGCCAAGAAAAGCCAAGACTTTTTTTTGATCGAGCCCATACAACCGTGTCAGACGTAAATAGCTTCATATTTTCGATTAAAATGATTCGTAAATTATGAAATATTCAATCAAAAGATGCGTTGGCATCTTTTTGATCATCTTCTCCCTCTTTATTATTTTAAAGAAACACTTTTTGAAATTTTGACCTTTATTCGCACAGACCGTAACGCCATCTATCGATCAACTAGAAAACAAAAAAAAACGCTCATTGAAAACATAATCAAAGAAGCAATTTCTTCCAATGTAATTTCTCCTTTGATAATGTTGTTGGTGATAATTGTAATTTAGCAACAACAATAGAAAACATTTAATTTCTTCTAAAAAATTATATCCTTTACAAACGAAATGAATGAATAGTCTTATAAAACGAAATACTTGATTGCCTATTTCCTCTAGGCAAGCGGTCCTTTGTACCGAGACAGACGGAGCAAAAAAATATAAATTATGACCAAAGGTTTCTAACTACGGAGAGAGGAAGTCGACTCAAATTGGTTTAGTGACATATAATATCATCATCATCATCAGCCTATAAACGTCCCACTGCAGGGCACTGGCCTACCCTCAAGGAGGGTGTATGGGCATTAGTCCACCACGCGTGCCCAATGCGGGTTGGTAGACTTCACATACACATCAGAATTTCTTCATCAGTGTAGGCAGGTTTCCTCACGATGTTTTTCCTTCACCGTTTAAATAGCAGTCGGTTTTACGTACATAAATTAGAAAAACTCATTGGTACATGGCATGTTGTCCGTGCGGATTCGAACCCGGACCCCCATAATTGGGAGTCCATACCTCTCCGCAACGCGCCACCGACGCTCACATATAATATCGCATAAAATAAAATCTGGCAACAAATACATGGCGTTTTCAAAACCTATCAGATTCGGTTGTTTTCTCAACTCCCTAATTTAAGGGAGAAGTTTTTTAATTTACAAATAGGATTATGATTATTATGATTTATGATGGAAAATTTGTCAAAGACGTTTTGATTCTTTTTTGATTTGATTGATCGATGTTTTTATGCAGTTGATGTTCGTTTATGTACTGTACTGACAACAGTCTTACATCTTTGGTGGTATAATTGCGCATACTCGTATATTTATTGGTAGTGAAAACGTTATCCATTGGCAACCCCAAACAAACACACTTCAATGGGACAAAATTTCGAATTTTATATCCAATCACAGAATAGGTAATAGTATAATAATTTAGTATTCAATTTCAATTAATTTATTCAGAGACAACAATAGCTGCACATAGAATACTAAAAAAAAAGATTTGCGATCTACCGATTTTTTTTTAAATTCAATAACAAAATGTTGTCATTTTTATCGTCGCGGTCATGGGTTAAATTATAAAATTAATGTAGAACGATTAATTATAGACTGTAGCTACTGTTTTGGTAGCAACGGTCATTAAAATAATTATGATATTGAAATTATCTACACTTGAAGAACAATGTCTCGGCTAACGATAATGTTTGGGACGTGACCCGATTGTAAATTGACTCATATTTTGAATGTTATTATCAATCCATACATTTGTCTACCAGTTCTTGCTCTTTCTTAAAGGAAAAAAGCATACGGTGAAGAAGAAATTGAGATGCGTATGGCGAATGCTCAATATTGAGATACGGGTTCAAAATAATCCGCACGGACGACATGTACCAATGAGTTTTTCTCACTTATGTTCGTAATACCGATTTCTCTCAAACGGTGAAGGAAAACATCGTGAGGAAACCTGCATATGGGGATAGAAGAAATTCCTATGTTAAGTGAAGTCTACCAATCCATATTGGGCACGCGTGGTGGACTAATGCCCGTACGCCATTCGTAAGGTAGGCCTATGCCCTGCAGTAGGACTTGTACAGGGTGTAAGTGACAGCCTAGAAAATACTGAAACGGTGAACTCAGACCATATGGTGCGGCTCCATAGTGAAATTTGTTCAGTTTGGTGATCTGAGTCCGTCGTTTAAGTATTTGCTAGGCTGTCACTTACACCCTGTATAATAGGCTGATGATGATGGCTCGAAATCGAAATAATACCCAAACTATCCCTTACTATAGTTTAAACGTATTTTCGGCAGCCCTTACATTAAATTTATCCCAAATTCCCAGCCCACGTTCGGCCAGCCGTTTTTGTCGAGTTAAACCCGGTTTTAGGTGCTATAAATTTTTATTAGCTTCAATTATGAACCGAGAAGTTTGGACAAAAGTTCCCTTAATGCGCCAACGGGAAGGGACGAAACTGGAATTATATTTTTCCTAAAATCCCAGACATGAATAATGAAATAGATTGCTCCATACAAAAGATTATATTTTCAAAACTAACCAATTAAATTATATGAGCCAATTAAATAAGAGCCGTGGTGGTCCAGTGGCGAGTAACCTTGCCTGCCGTGCAGGAGGCGATGGCTCGATCCCCGTCCAGGCCGACTCGTTCCAATGAGTTTTTCGGAATTTATGTACGATTTGTAACACCACTGGCTTTTCGGTGAAGGAAAACATCGTGAGGAAACCTGCATGCTTCAATTCCGAGGCATGTATTGTTGTACCCACTGTCCATTACAAGTGGCGATGGGCTCACACCCCGTCACACTGGACAGAGTTTCGGTACTACTTAGTGAAACGTGGATGTTCTGAGGTTTCAGAATATCTCTGACTACCCCCTCGGGGAATATAGTCGTGAGCATATGCTGTAAAATTCCAGTCATGAATAATGAAATAGATTCGAAAATTGGATATCATTTCCTCTTAGTTATTGAACACGCTCCATACAAAGAAAGTTTAGTTATATCTTCAAAACTAACCAATTAAAGTAAATGCAATTTTTCAGAAACAATCTAGAAACTCATCTTTATGCTTGTATTCAGTCAGATTTTCCTTGAAATATATGGTTTCAATACTAGGTTTAATTTAAGATTTGTAAGGAAATCTTTTAGGCACTGTAACTTTAAATCTATACATTTAAACGGAAATCTGACTGAATTCAAGCATAGAGGTTCATTTCTAGATTTCTTCTAAAAAAAATCATTGACTTTAATTGGGTATTATAAAAAATATAACCAAACTTTGCATGGAGCACGCCAAAAGTATTTCAGTCCATACAAACGTTTGACGCACAGTACGCATAGACGGAATTAATAAAATTAATATTATATATATGGAAAAATAGTTTAGAAAATCTAGATGTCGCGTATCAAATAATATTTGCAATTTATAATGTTATTGCAATGATATAAAGTTTGAAAATTTTGTACGAAAAATTTGAAAGCTTTACGAGTATATCTTCGTAATTATTTATAAATTGCAAATGTTATTTGATTCGCGACATCTAGATTTTCTAACCTATTTTTCCATATATATAGTTACTTATATTAATACCGTCTACGCGTATTGTGCGTCAGTTTTGTATAAAATTTACCCTCTGCAACCGCCTTTATATAATGTCTAGAAGTTGTTAACTAAACAGTTGCTTTACATTAAGGGGTCATTGTACCCATGATACCAAACAACTTTTCTCAAGAAACCAATAGGAAATTAGCAAAAACCATTTCGGACTTTCCATACTAAATGCAATCAGTTGATCGAACGTTTGTGTAAAAAGTTGAAAAAGTTTTTTTGGATTTTCCCTTTTTTCTTTTGGGTATGTTGTTCAGTATCATGAGTACAATCACCCATATTAAAGTAATGCAACTGTCGACACTAACACCCTGTATATGTATACCGGTAAGCATGACTGCCGTAGCTAATAGTGTTAGTTTGTTTGTATCTAATGTCTCAACAAAAAAACGTTCAATACGTTTTTCTTTACAAGTCAGTTAGCGGATTGATTTTACAAAGAGCCGGATATGTTTTTTATAAGAACTCGTTATTGTATAAAGCTGCCAAGTGGTAACGTCATAATTATACATACTTGTATGTTCCATGAATGGTTATTTTGAGATTAGGCTTCTAAAATTATATATTTAACAACAAAGTGAGACACCCTGAACCTAACTTAATACAAAAATAGCGTTAGGACTATAGATATATTTTTATAATATATCTATGGTTAGGACTTTCCCCGATAAGAAGTTCAAAACTGTCAAACTCCGGTAGAAGATGGCCCTACGAAAAGAAGAAGAAGAATTATAAATTATTATATTTATTATTATTTATTCTGTTCTGTGTCCCAATGCTGGGCAAAGGTCTCCACTCTTCCCATCGTCCATTTACTATCTGCAGGACATAGGCCTCCTCCAAAATGGGGGGTTTTGCCATAATCGCCACGCTTGGCAGGCGGGTTGGCGATCGCAGTTGGATTGAATGTGTGTACTCGGAGGATGCTGCTGCCCATCCTCCGGTAGATCCCCGAAATAAAATATGTTTTTTTCTACTGTCTGCTGATCTGCTCTTCGTACATTTGAGCCAAGTATACATATAGGTGTTCAGTTTGATGGTCTGAGTCTGAACCACCCCTAAAAATTTGTCGATCCATTTCAATGTCATCCTGTATAATTTTATTTTTTTACCAAGTTGTATGAAATGTCAAGTACGCGATTTTTATTAGCAAAATTCCTACTCTTTACAAATGTAAACTAATTTGCGTTTGTTAGCACATAACAACCATAAAAGCCGAATAATAGAGAATAAATCTTTCTGATCCTTGTTCGTTACAAGTCTTAGATTATGTGGGTATTTGCTCTTTCTCTTAGTTTGTATCCAACGGATTTAGATAACACAAAGGGAATGTAATTCTGGCATTCCCTAACAAGGCCCCACTGTTTCTATACTTACCTACTTTACTTATTCAGTTATCAATAAATTCTTTGGAAACGGTTTTGTTACAAACTTTTTAAAATTCACAAACACACAGTAGTGACGTGTGATCTAAATTATCTTACCTTACAAGACAATTCTTACGCTTATTTCACGCTTGGCAGATAACAATGGTAAACCGTAATTTGTTTCCAAAAAATTTCCAAAAATAAGGAGTAAAATAATATCTACTTATTACAGCCGATGTTTTTTACTTTTGCATCTATAATAAAATTTATTTGGAGCATGGCATGCAATATAAACGAATGCAGGGAGGCATATCGTTTCGCAGTTTAGGTTGCTGTGGGCATTCTGCTGCGCTTGTCAATACTGCAGTACGGAATATACAGGGTGTTAAGGTAAACAGTTGCATTACTTTAAGAGGTCACTGTACCCATGATACTGAACAACTTTCCCAAAGAAACCTATAGGAAATTCGCAAAAAAGTAATGCAACTTTTTACCCTAACACCCTGTACAAGATTAGATACACTGCAGTAATATTTTATGGAAAAAGTAAGCCACATATTTTTTGGAATCCTTGTGACGAGCTCTATAACAACTGTCCATATTTACTGCACTCTTGCTTACCATTTCCATCTCTTCCGAATGAGATATTACAATAAGGATCAAAGTTTCTTATATACCGGAATAAGGATTCCGGAGGTATGAAACTTCCGGAATATTACGGAAATATTATACAACTCGGCATCGGTGGCGCTTTGCGGAGAGATATGGACACCCAATTATGGAGGTCCGGGTTCGAATCCGCACGTGAAAACATGCCATGTCCCAATGAGTTTTTCTAACTTATGTACGTAATACCGACTGCTCTCAAACGGTGAAGGAAAACATCGTGAGGAAACCGGCATACACTGAAGATGAAATTCTGATGTGTATGTGAAGTCTACCAATCCGCATTGGGCACGCGTGGTGGACTAATGCCCATACACCCTCCCTGAGGGTAGGCCTGTGCCCTGCAGTGGGACGTTTATAGGCTGATGATGATGATTATACAGCTCAACTATACCCCTACAAAAAAATCTTTCTAGTCTTGTTAAGCATGATATTTTTGCGCTCTAAGATATGGTTCTGATTGGTAAATTTTCTATCATATAATAAGCATATAATCAACATTTTGCTATTATTTTGTAAGTTGAAAAATTACGATGATTTGGGTTTTAAATATGCCTTAGAATTGTTATCGATATTTTATTTTAACAACTGAGTTTATTTGTGTTGTAAAATAGAATATGTATATCTGCATTATTAGAGACCATTTCCATAATGTGACACCTGACTCAATATAACTTGTTTTGTCATTGTTTGTGTGTCTGTCTGTCACGGACAGATAGCCGGATCTTTGCTCTTTGGGGAAAAGGAATTGGCAAGTTATGACACATATTAAATACTAGTACTACCGTTATGATTTAATTTTGGAAGTAATAAATAATAATATATTTAATAATTAATAATAATTATTAAAATAATGAAGGTGTCCAAACTATTTAGTATATATACTTGTTTTTCTATAATTTAATTTTTTAAGTACTTGTATTTTTGTAAGTATCACGCCATCATGGTCTGGATCATGAACTTGCACGTTTCAATTTCTACAAGTTGCCAAGAATTCGATCGTCTTCACACCTGTTATTTCACACAATCATTATCGTACTACTCTGAAACATTTAATTATTTTATTACAATTCGATCCACATGACTAATAAATAAGAGATAGCGCTAAAAATGTTGACCTACTTATCTAAACTATTATAAAACTGTAACAGAAGTGTGTCTGTACATTGAAGATATTTACAAAAAAAAGATTATGGTTTTTAGATGTCCCTGATTCCAAAACACCAATTTTTGGATTTTTTGTCTGTCTGTTTGTTTGTTTGTTTATTTGTTTGTTTGTTTGTGTGTTTGTTTGTTCGAACATCACGCAAAACCTACTGAACCGATTTTGATGAAACTTTTTTTGTTTGATAGCTTATGATCTGACTTAAAATCTGGTATAAAATTTATGCGAACGAAGTCGCGGGTAAAAGCTCGTAATTTTGTATTTTCAGTTGATGTCGTAGTGAAGCTAAGAAACTACGATAAGAAGGTATTAGGAACGATAACAAAGTAAAACAATATCTACTCGTATTGGTGCACGTCTTAGGATGGGTGACCGTTTTATTGGTGGTGGTGACGTTTGGAACAGCAGATTTTCCTCCTTCCTTCCGTTGCCGTCGAAAGTTATTTAGTTTGATGGTCTGGAGTGCCGTGGTGGTCCAGTGACGAGTAACCTTGCCTGCCGTGCAGGAGGCGATGGTTCGATCCCCGTCCAGACCAACTCGTACCAATGAGTTTTTCGGAATTTATGTACGATTTGTAACACCACTGGCTTTTCGGTGAAGGAAAACATCGTGAGGAAACCTGCATGCTTCAATTTCGAGACATGTATTGTACCCACTGTCCATTACAAGTGGCGACGGGCTCACTCCCCGTCACACTGGACAGAGTTTCGGTACTAGTGAAACGTGGATGTTCTGAAGTTTCAGAATATCTCTGACTACCCCCTCGGGGAATATAGTCGTGAGCATATGCTGATGCTGCTGATGCTGATGCTGGTCTGGAGGCAATTCTCTAAACGCAAACATCGGATGTATCATTGGCGAGCTGTCAATTAAGTAATATGCGTTTTTGACACAACGCATACCGAATTGACAGCTCGCCGATGATACATCCGATGTTTACGCTTAGGGAATTGCACTCATGATCATTCCCATAAATATTTTAAGCTAATTTCACCCTGTAGATTGATGTAAATGTAGGTATTACAAATATTGTTACCAGATTTTCCGTTTTAATCTTTAATGCTATTACAGAACAAGTAACAATTTATCGATAGAACGGTTCTTCAGGAAATCCCATTGAAAGTTGGCACATTCTTGGCGGTTAACTTTTAATGGGGCCCTTTAAACTCGTGCGTCGATCTGAGCAATTTAATATTCGAACTTCATCAAGCGTTAGCTTCAACATAAAACGTTCGCACTTAACAATATTATGAAAGTAAAACGCCTGTTTTCTCTTATATTTTCTAGTAAGGCATTCATAATATAGGGTCCTTCTTAATATGCTGACACTTTTTAAGGGGTGATCAGACCTTCAAACGGAACAATTTTCCCTAAGGGACCAACATCGAAATTGCGAAAAAAAAATCTGCTGTCCTATACAAAACCTACTCGAGCCAAATGTATGGGAAAGCAGTTTTTTTTTCGTGATTTCGTTGTTGGTCCCCTAGAGAAAGTTGTTCAGTTTGATGGTCTGATCATTCCCTTAAAAAAGTGTCAGCATATTAAGAAGGACCCTGTATATTGCCAATATTTTCGATAACTTTTTGAATGAGAATGATTGAGAATTGATTTTTACTGGCGTGAAATATAAATATAGAAAGGTTATTTAGTACTCGACGTGAAATTAATTTCGATAGAGATGAAAATTATAGAATCTGTTTATTTTAGTTGTATGTATATAATCATCATAGCAGCATGGTTAGACCGACGACCTGGTGAAGGCGGCGGGAACCCGTTGGATGAGGGCAGCGCAGGACCGGTCGTTGTAGCGATCCTTGGGGGAGGCCTATGTCCAGCAGTGGACGTCCATCGGCTGAGATAATGATGATATCATCATCTCCGTCAATCTCTGTCGTTCCCATTACTATTGTACACGCTTTCCCTCAAGAAGTCCACCACGCGTGCCCAATGCGCAATTCTCGAAGCGCAAACATAGTCTCAACCTTGAATTCGTCGTTGAAACATCGGCAAGCTGTCAATTCAGTATTCGCTAATGTTATGTCATGTGTCAAACTGATATAAAAACTTCGACGATCTGAAGGATGCAAGAAGGATGTTACATTTGTGAGTACATCCATGTTTTTGACAGCGATGTGACGCCTAGAGAATTGCACTCCTGGAATGCGATTTTTGAATCTCATTCGGTGAGTTCAGCAGTTTAAAATGTCAAAATTACTGTGGAGATATGCATCTTTCTACTGCTGATTTAACTTTCAAAAATCATACTTCAGGAGAGCAATTTTTGAAAGTTAAATCAGCAGTAGAAAGATGCATATCTCCACAGTAATTTTGACATTTTCAACTGCTGAACTCAGCGAATGAGATTCAGAAATCGCACTCCTGAATTTCTTCTTTAGTGTATATGCAAGCTTTCTTACGATGTTTTCCTTCAACAATACTCACATACACTGAAAAAAAAAATTGTTTACTTCAACCACAGAATAAATACTAGTAAGTACTGTAGAATACACCTTTCTACTAAGGGTTGGTTGAGGTTGATGTATATAATGAAACACAGATATAGTCTTCACTAGTCAATGTGACTAGCGCACGTCCGCACAGCACGGCGGTCGGTGCACGAATACCGAGCGAATGCACGATAGATATTCACCACAGACCGCGTCTGCCGATAGACGGCGCTACCGGCGCTTTCCACATTAACTACTCTTTATTGC
Organism: Agonopterix subpropinquella; assembly: GCA_922987775.1. Taxonomy (NCBI): domain Eukaryota; kingdom Metazoa; phylum Arthropoda; class Insecta; order Lepidoptera; family Depressariidae; genus Agonopterix; species Agonopterix subpropinquella. The sequence continues at coordinate 9,467,266 of OV277713.1, read as the reverse complement.
TGTACACTACATCCCTTTCTTGTTTTAATTTATTTTTTACCTTTACTCGAATCTACCACCGCTTCGGAAGGTATAGCCCGTGGAGAAGAAGCGGCGCAAGAAACTCCACAGTTTAGCTAATCTCTTAAATCTTATTTACAATACAGTGTTGACTGTTATCAATGCTATTACATCAAACAAATTACGAATAAGTTATTGAGACTAATTTGTTTACAGAAAATAGATATTTATCAAATATTGATCTGAAATTGTCAAACACCAAATTCAACGATAAACAATGTTTATGGAAATTACAATCTCATTATATTAGCATATTTCAGTTATTGTTACTTCTGTTCTATGCTATCCCTTCCCTATAAAAATGTTTTTCTATTGATAGGACCTACAAAAATAACGTTCCATAGATCTTTATTATCTCTTATTTATTTATTTTGGCTACTAGTAGTAGTCAAAGTCACTGCTTCAAGATCGCTTCCATTTCCGTTTTATCAAATTAAGGAGGTAAGGACAAGAGTGAATCTGTGATAAGCACATACACTTATGGACTCAAAATATTCTGGCGGGTGCCAGCCATTGCAATTAAGCACTCACAGCTATTTTATTTGCATGACCCTTTAGCTTTTGCTAACAACTTGATAGTTGCATGGCTCTGTAACCCATATCATTTTATTGTTGCATGATATTTTAGCTTTCGCTAACAACTTCATAGTTGCATGGTCCTATAACCCATATAATTGTACAGTTTCATGAATGCTGATATAACGCTGACTGACAACAATATTAAGTAAGGTACACTAGGTCGCTTTCGTTGCCAGCTATGTTCAGTAGTTACCTTTAGTTAGTCGGCTAAACTAGTTTTGAGATATCAGCAGTTTCAATTTAATGGACCCTTTTAATAAATAGATACTATTTAACTCAACCTATACAGATAAAATGCTGATACCTAAATTAAAATAATAATCGTAATAATTCAATTCAATGTTCTTTGACCCACTTTAATGCTGATCTTTGACGGTGTTGCAATTACTCAAAAGATTCGCAATTTAATACGTAGTCACAATTTAATGTTACGTGCAGGTAAAAAATCAGAGTTCACACATTACTGTCGCTCTCATTTAGGGCTCTATGCCACGAGCACAATTTCAGCCAACGCCCTGTCTTATTCATCTATTTCCCCTTTGGTCTGTAAAAAGTTCTACCCGATTAGTATTGGAATAAACTGTTGTAGTTGAAAAGCTTGTCATTCTCTCACCATTTGGTAAGTCATTCCGTCTATAAACCAAAAATAAAAAAGAAGTCTAGCCTACTACAACAGTATGCTAGACTAGAAACTTGAGATTTGATTCCGCCATCTTGGTACTCACGAATATTGTTTTAGCAAAGGGTCTGATGGTGGTCTACCCTATGAGTTATTTTGTCTGCTATACCTAAGCATTCAGTCACTAAAGCAGTATTCCAAATAAATTTTATAAATTGGCATAATATTTCCTGCCGTTCAACAGTGAATAAGTTATTATAATTAATTTCCCTTATACATACATTTCTTTTTAGAAACAAATTATCTGATATCAACTTACAGTAGAGCAAAACTATATTATGTTATTTGTAGTTAAAATGTATCTCTGTCATTGAATTACTTATTTATTATTAGAATTCCTATGAAGCATTAAGTGACGAGATATTTTGTAACTACAAAGAGTAGTTTGGTTATTAGGTATACATACATACCTATACATTTCTATAACAATAAAAATAAAATAAACTATAATCAATTTAGCAATTAGTTGTTAGTTACATGTAACGTCATGAAACTCATGAAAATATTGTGTAATGTAAGGTATACTTAGATATTTATCTGAAACATTAATTACTTACTCATTATTTAAACACTAATAATGTTTTCATTTTAAGAACCATATCATACAGTTATATCATTTGGTAGGCTTTAAGAAAATAATGCTATTTTTAATTACAATGTACATGAATTAAGTGCAACTGTTGTTTCAACTTAATTGCGTGGCGTAATATTATTACAGAACTGCAAATCATTTTGTTTTTTTTGACTTGCTTGCACTGAAATTATATTCTTTATTTAAAATATTATGATTAACCGATTTGGTTCAAGTACAGTATAGTATACTTTAACACATACAAATGAATAAATTAACAGTGCAGTGCAGTGCCTGCAGTGATTAGGTAAGATACCGATTTTATCTATACAAAGAAGAAAGTGCAATAAGTCATTAATTCCTTTAGAGTTATTCATAAAATGCGTAGCTACTCACAATAATTAATGTCAATGGAATGACAAACTACAAGCTGCCAATAATTATATATTTGACTTGTCATCTGAATGACCAACTACAAGCTGCTGATAGTAAATTTGATAGCATTTGATGCCCAGCTAAAAGTTGCAAATGTCAATTGAATGACCAGCTACAAGTTGCTAATGTCATTTAAATGAACAGCTGAAAGCTGCCAATGTCAATTGAATGACCAGTTACAAGTTGCTAATGTCAATTAAATGACCAGCTGAAACATGCTAATGTCAATAAAATGACCAGCTGAATGATGCTAATGTCAATTGAATGACCAGCTACAAGTTTCTAATGTCAATTGAATAACCAGCTAAAAGCTGCCTATGTCAATTGAATGACTGAATAACCAGCTACAAGTTGCTAATGTCAATTAAATGACCAGCTGAAAGATGCCAATGTCAATTGAATTACCAGCTACAAGTTTCTAATGTCAATAGAATGACCAGCTAAAAGCTGCCTATGTCAATTGAATGACCAGCTGAAAGATGCTAATGTCAATTGAATGACCTGCTACAAGTTTCTAATGTCAATTGAATGACCAGCTAAAAGCTGCTAATGTCAATTGAATGATTGTTGATTGTTTGTTGTACATGGCAAACCACTAACCATTAACCAGCTACAAGCTGACAATATCAGAGTAATCACCCTGACCATTTCAAAACTCTTAGCTATTAATTGGAGACATTTTCTCTTTATTAAGCAATAAAGCAAGTAGGTATGGTTCAATCGGCGCCTTAGCAGTCGTCCTGTTGAAGGCTGGTTTCTCTGTGACATCTAGGAACATACAATCTGCGAACAAAATTGTTAACCAGTATTATCGGTTTGGTTATGAATGTTATGATGCTTGAATATGATATAGTTATTAATCTTCTCTCAACTGAGATGAGCGTTTCTTGTTAAAATGTGTGTAGGTATTTCAAGAAATACTAAATTTAATATGAAATCACCTGATCATTTTCTGATCTTTTTTGATACTTTTTGTAAATAATTGTCTGAATTAACATTGATCCTTAAAATATAAAATTCCTTGCTCAAATAGCCAAAGAAACTAATTAGTTTCGCCTGGAGTAATTACATCCATAATTATGACATTAACAATGTTGCAAAGATAAGATCAACGTAAGGTTACCGAATTGAAGTTCTATAAAGTATAGATTACGTCAAACAAGTTCCGGTAACAAATCGGATGATGATGATGATTGGCAATTATGTTGGTACTATTGATGTTTGAATTGAAATATTTTCATGAACTAGTACCACCAAATAAGCTCCGAATGTGTTGTATATTATTATTGTTCTCGCATACCTACACTGAGAATGTCCAATAAGTAAAACGTTAAACTTTGGATTTCAACTTAAAGTTTTTGTGACATCAGAATGTTCGTCACGCCGAATGTTCGTTACGCCGAATGTTCGTTACGTCGAATGTACGTTACTCAGAACATTCGTTACGTCAAATGTTCGTGACGCCGAATGTTCGTTACGCCGAATGTTCGTTACGCCGAATGTTCGTTACGCCGAATGTTCGTTACGCCGAATGTTCGTTACGCCGAATGTTCGTTACGCCGAATGTTCGTTACGCCGAATGTTCGTTACGCCGAATGTTCGTTACGCCGAATGTTCGTTACGCCGAATGTTCGTTACGCCGAATGTTCGTTATGCTGAATGTTCGTTACGCCGAACATCCGTTACGCCGAATGTTCTATACGTAGAATGTTCGGTACGCATAATGGTAATAAGTAACTTTTATTAGAGACCATTACAACTACGAAGTAAGACAATTACTTAAAAATGACAATGCGTCAATATAAGTATAAAAAACTATTGGAATAAACTCACTTGGCATATCTTGGTTACCTAATCCTGTTCGTCTCGAATCAAGACACTATTCTTAACCTTTGGTATGCCAGAACGCGGATCAGCATGATGAAAACCATTTATTTCTATTGTGTCTGGTTTTTCCGGCATACGAGAGGTTAATGGGCGTATTTTGGATACCTATTAGGCCATAATGACGGACTACAAGCATGCATTAGTATATGCTCACGACTACACTCCCCGAGGAGCAGTCAGAGACTCCAAAACCCCAGGACACCCTTGCCCCACCAGCACCGAAACTCCGTCCAGTCACGTGTGACGGGCAGTGAAACTGGAGCTACGGACTACGAGGCCCTTTTATATTGGCGGAATGCTTTGAATAAATTCTTTTAATCGTTTAAAGTAATACAGAATGATTACGTGACCTTAAAGATTGATGTCCACAGCTGGCGTACATTTGTCCATCCTAGGCGCCGCGCCGCGCCGTCACGTGTTGTCCCACACCTTACTCCTGTCTGGTCTCCCCTCTTTCCTCCAGCATCAGCATTCGATGATCGACATGTGGGAAAAGAAATACAGTATGTAGATAATTCCAAATAAACGATTTAAAATCGGGACAAAAAACTATTTTTCCTTTTCTTTTGAAATATATTTTTATCACTGTGAACTTTAGGCAAAAATAAAGCAACGCTAGCAGATACCAGATAATTAAGATAATTCCCAATAAACGATTTAAAATCGGGACAAAACTATTTTTACTTTTCTTTTGAAATATATTTTAACACTGTGTAACTTTTTAGGCAACAAACAAAGCAACGCTATTAGAAACCGTCTTCGATTGTGTTTAAATAAATCGCTTAGCTTCCTTAAAGGAACAGTGTAATTTTATTTCGTAGGCACCGTTTGTATTTTTAAATTTTCAACACTCAACAAACTGATAAGCACTTTACTCACGTGAATTTCGAATCCCGTCGTCGCCAATGTAGAATACACCTTTCTACTAAGGGTTGGTTGAGGTTGATGTATATAATGAAACACAGATATAGTCTTCACTAGTCAATGTGACTAGCGCACGTCCGCACAGCACGGCGGTCGGTGCACGAATACCGAGCGAATGCACGATAGATATTCACCACAGACCGCGTCTGCCGATAGACGGCGCTACCGGCGCTTTCCACATTAACTACTCTTTATTGCTGTACACTACAAGTACTACCCGTACTTCAACCAAGATCTTGTTTATGATAATCATACATCATGAATCCATATGAGCCTGTGAACATCATGCCATCTTTTTTTTTTTTTTTTTTTTTATGTGTGATAGGTAAGCATTTGACCCCAATCTCACCTGATGTTGAGTGATGATGAGGCCGAAGATGTAGCATGCTTACCTAGAAAGATGCCTATTCACTCTCGCCTTGAAGAGGCCCAGGTTGTATTGCTCAGGGAACAGGTCCGCAGGCAGGGCATTCCACTCCTTAGCCGTGCGCATTATAAAAGAAGAAGCAAACTTCTTCGTGCGAATTGCTGGTAGGTCAACGACATAGGGGTGGAAACCCAGTCTGCGTCTCGTCCCCCGCAGATGAAAGGGAGACGGTGGTATCAGATCGTGTAATTCAGTCGCACACTCTCCGAAATGTATCCTATAAAAAACAGACAGACAGGCTACCTTGCGACGATGCTCAAGACTTTGTAGCTTCGCCACCGAGGTTGGATCACCTATGAGCTTCCTGGCACGCCTGTCGATTGAGTCCAGCGCGGCCAGCTGGTATTGGGCAGACCCGTCCCAGAGATGGCAGCAGTACTCCATACACGATCGGACTTGTGCTTGATAAAGTTGTAGAAGCTGTCCCGGAGTAAAGTACCGTCTGACCTTCGAGAGGACGCCCAGTTTTTTCGCTGCGGTTTTCGCCATGGACTCAATGTACCGTCCGAAATTCAGATCGGACGATATGTTAATGCCAAGGAGCTCCAGGCGATCAGCTATCGGTATGGACACTCTGACTGTGATCTCTGACTAAGAGAACTTTGTTAAACGAATTCGGATTGCTGTTACAACTACCATCTTTTGTTTTTAGTAAACAATAATAACGTCATAAATGCTAATTAAGAGAAAATACTTCTTAGTTGGCTCGCATTTTTTTCAGTGTACGTAGTAGTGTGTACGAGTTCTTCTGTAGGCAAACAAGTTACCTCATAATATTTTTTTCACCTGTATTACGTACTTAAGTTAGAAACACTCATTGGTACATAGCACTTCGTTATTTTAATACGGGATGAAATACAGATTGTAGAGTAATTTAAAGCCTCAAATTACTCTAACAATTAATTCCGAATGGGTAGGTTTAGTTTCCCGACATATTTGAAACAGTTCTATCAAATTATGTGTACATTGATGTGATGTGTAAATCGTCTAATGGATCAGGGTCCCCTAATCCTCTCCCCCAGAGGTCACCGGTTCTAAATTCGGATGTCATACCGATTTGACAGATTGCTCAATTATGATACATGCGCATTCTGCTATAGATCAAGATACAGTTGTTTTCCGATCGTCCTTAAGTACCGGTTTGAAATAAATTTCTAATTAAAAGGCAATTTTAAAGTCTACCGGATCTCATACGCCGATCCGAAATGTTGGCTTACATTGCAAGGCCTCGCGTTATTTTCCCGTCGAACACTGAAAAAAATGATCAACCAAACTAGTGTTAAAAATAACCAAACTTTTGTGACTTCCAAACTGTTTTGTAGCACATAATCAAACATTTGGTTATAAATAGCAAAACGTGTTGTTATTTATAGCCGAAAGTTTGTTTATATGCTACAAGACAGTTTGGAAGTCACTAAAGTTTGATTATATTCAACACTAGTTTGGTTGATCATTTTTTTCAGCGAATGTAGATAGCAAATATGCTAAGTGTGTGCTTCGCATGCGGATCCTCGTGACTATAAAAACGCACTCAGGTTCATAGAATAATAAACTTCTTTTGCAGTAGACGCTCACGGCTTGCCACAACTTACTATGCTGGTTCAGGGACCTGAAGTGGATCTTGGCCTCCGACAACAAGGGACGCTATTCATCTCTTTTCTGTGCCATCTCAGTCCAGTCGGGCATCTCCATCTCCTCGAGATCTTTGGTGTCTGGTCTATCCAGCGATACCTGGGCATGCCCACCGGGCGACGCCCAGAGAGTCGTCCCAGATACGCTCTCTTCACCGTACGATCTTTTCCCATCCGTTCTATGTGTCCGAGTCAGCGTAGTCGAGCAGATTTTATCTCTCCTAGTACGTCGGGAGTGGAAACTAGGGTCTTCTATTTCCATATTCTTCCTCATGCGCCAACTCCCATCTTCTTTAGTCGGTCCCAAAATCTTCCGGAGGAGTTTATTTACCCCTTGCTGGATTAGAACCCACGACCCTCGACTAATAATAATGAAAATTATCTTAGTTTTGAAAGGTAATGATCAAAAGGGAACCATAAAGCCACCGCCTACCTATTCATACAAAAAGATCGACGCCAAATCAGATTTTCCTACGGCAAAACCTCAACATTAAGCAACATTAGTTCCACAGCTCTTTCAGATACCGTAATACAAAATACTGGTACAGCTTTGTGGCCGATTGTACAAGTTTTGAAGACTGAAGTAGGTAATATTTAAACATCAACATTGAAATCTTTAATGAATTTCTAAATGTAAGCGAAATGTTTTGGGTTAATTACGGTTACGATCGAAAGGTGAGGGTGTTTATGAATTTAATGGTCTTGTTTTATAATTATATCTTTTCTCACTCTTGTTAAGAACAAATCTTATCTGCTAATTTAATACTATAATATGACCATTCAAAGTGTGAGTACGGACGGTTCATAATTTAAAAGAACGACCACTTCCCATACATTCGTTTACCAGTCAACCTATTTTTTATTTAGTTGAAGCTTAGACAATTTATATAGGGACTCGCCTTGCGGTAGCATTTCCCCTCTGCCACGGTACAAGAACAATTGATCTTGTGCATTTACACCCAATTTTATACCTTATCACTAAACGAGACAGCCTGTAATAGCGAAACAATAATTTTGAACTTAGAACGTTTGTGGTTCACACGAGATTACTTTTCGATTTCGTAGCGAGATGCCTACTATCGCACTTAGCCTATTTATTCAATATCATGGTTTTTAACATTCAAAATTAGAATCTAAACTTATGGGGAATAAAATCCAAAGTTGCGGTTTTCATGTTACCTCACCCCCCGCAAAAAGTGGCAGAAATGTTTCTTAGTAGAATGACACGCATAACTCGTCCCTATATAAATTGTCTAAGAGTTGAAGTCGTATAGTACTCAAAGGTACACAGTTAATATTGATATAGGAAAACTATAGGTTGATTCCATTTACATCGGTAATAATTTGTTTTAATTTGATAATGAGGAACAAAAGTAGTTGTTAAATTATTGACAGGTAAGTGTCGTTTCATTTTTTTAAACAGGGTTCTTCTTAATAATTAGTGTTCCGCAACAAAATTGGAAAAACGGAACTCTTATGGAATCAGCTTTGTGTCTGTCTGTCCGTCCGTCCGTCCGTCTGTCACAGACATAGGAAGTTAAAACTCGGTACAGATATAGCAATTGCTAGTCCAATAATTCCAATATCATAAATGAAGTAAAAAAAGCCAAATTTGTATATAGGGGGCCAATTTTGGGAGTAAGAAGAGGTAAATTAAAAAAAAATTGTACCCTGTGGTGTGGGGTATCAATTGAAAGCTTATGAAAATACGAGTATAAATATCTACTTTTCAAATGTTTTATTAAAACTTTGTTTAACAAAATTTTCAATTAAATCCGAGAAATTGCTGTCCCTACCTCTATTTCAAAAAATATAGCCCTATAAGATCTGAAAAAAATCATGAACATCTGAAATAACGTGTAGATGGCGGGAAAATTATCAGGGTGGCTCTAATTTGGATAGTTTTTTTTTCTATACCCAAAAAACGAACACCAGTGAGACCAGTGTAAAATGATCTTCAGTTACTATGTGATCACATACTAAGTAAGGTGTCAATTTATAGTGGATTCATCAATGACCCATGTTAAACAGCTGGTAGTACGGAACGGAACACTAATTGCCCGAGTCCTGACTTGTACTTGGCCGGTTTTTTAGCTTGTTTTAATAGTTAGTAACTTTGTAATAAGGTTCATATTGCATTGAAAATAACCTGCCCGAAATGGCAAAGATAATTGCACTATTCCTAGTACCAATCATAAAAACATGAAACGCTTACCTTGTCTATCCTTATTTTGTCTCTAACTAGCGACCCGCTGGCCGCGCCGGCGCCGGCCAAGTACCAAGTACTTATCTACAGGGTGAAATTGATATCATTGGCATCCTTTTAAACTAAGAGTCTACCCATCAAAGTGAACAACTTTTACTACAGGAGCAAACCGATCGGAGCAAAAAAAAAAACCGCTGTTGCATATATTTGAGTCGAGTAGGCATTGCAGTTTTGTATGAAAGACCGGATTTTTTTTCGCGATTTCGATGTTGGCTCCATAGTGAAAGTTGTTCAGTTTGATGCACCCCCTTAAGTATTACTAGGGTGTTTTGTTACGCCCTGTATAGGGTCTTTCTTAATATGCTGACATTTTTTTAAGGAGACGATCAGACGATCAAACTGAACAACTTTCTCTATGGGACCAACATCGAAATCACGAAAAAAATACAGCAGTTCCATATATTTGGCTTAAGTATGATTGAAGTTTTGTATGGAACAGCAATTTTTTTTCGCGAATCCGATGTTGGTACCATAGAGAAAGTTGTTCAGTTTGACAGTCTGATCATCCCCTTCAAAAAGTGTCAGCATATTAGGAAGGACCATGTAATTGTCCTCTCCGAATATTTTATACAAATTCTCCGGTTACTTTTAATAAAAACATCGTGTGACCGTAGGCCATACCAATACAATGCAATGCTATTATTTTCAAGGTCGATGCCATTGACAATATCAATGAGCGTAATGCCGACTGAAAACAATAGAGCAAATATAGAACTGATGAAAACCGTAAAGAGTTATTTTGTGTGGTGCTATTAACGCGGTGTCATCAACTTTAATGTCTCTGTTTGAATTTTGGCTGTTAATTAAAAATGCTTTTTAAAGGTCCGTAAATTTTGATCTTTCAGGGTTTAGGCAGTCCTGGATACTTTTATCAGGGCCTTTATTTTTTACTTTGTTTAAAGATCATCACTTCAGATGTGTTAGCATTATAAGTAGAGATCGAATAATCGGATGCATATTTACCTACACTTCACTTTTTTCCCCACGAAAACATAATATGGATATGCCTTTTCTAAATAAAGTTAATTAAAAAAAATCGGGCCAATTAAGTACTTTCGACAACAAAACATCTCGGACAACATGAACAAATTGGTCAACTTGAACAACTCTGTCAACTCAGACAACATTGTACAGGGTGTAACAAAACACCCTAGTAATACTTAAGGGGGTGCTTTAGACCATCAGTCTGAACAACTTTCAGTATGGAGCCAAAGTAGAGAAAAAAAAAATCCGCCATCCCATACATTTGAGTCGAGAGACGGTACTGCAGTTTTGTATGAAAGAGCGGATTTTTTTTTCGTGATTTCGAAGTTGGCTCCATAGTGAAAGTTTTTCAGTTTCATGGGCTTAAGCATCCCCTTAACTATTACTAGAGTGTTTTGTTACAACCTGTATAAGTTGACCAAATTGTCGGAGTTGTTAATGTTGTCCGAGTTCTTCATGTTGTCATAGTTCGTCAAATGTTTCAACGATATAACATATACAATATGTTCTACGATATTTTAACAATGCCGGTACGTACTAAAGAACAATCCTGAGATTGTTTTAGGTATAAAACAAATGAATTAAGATTATTATTCTTGTGAAAAATTAAGTTTAGGTAAATATGCACCTGAATATCCGAAAGTCAGCCCATGCGTTTTGATAGTTGTGTCGTAATAATTAAGCGTTGATTTATAAATTGTGGATTGCGTTTTGATAGTTGTGTCGTAGTAATTAAGCGTTGATTTATAAATTGTGGATTGATTTCATATTTAATGTGTCTCAAGAATTAATAAATGTTCATAAATTCCATCGAAGACATCTCAAAATTTTGATAGAATACTAAATCTCAAATGGCAAACTTCCGAAACTAAGTTTAAAAGTTTACAAGTTGAGAGGTTGCTTTTAAATATTTATAAACTGAGCAAATGGAGCTTAATACTTAAATTAAAAAAGTTTATTAAATCTGAAAACTTTGGAGCAAGTTACTTATCGATAAAGCTTCATGAATATTATTTACTTTAGTCTTGTTATTACCTTACCATAAGATTAGAAAGAGCCGAAAAGAATCGTATAAGCAGATTGTTATAAAATTGCAAAATATAATATTTTTAGCGCACCGTACGCTTATGCACTTCAAAATATCCTGCGTACACCTGACTGCTTTTCTATAAAGATTAGCAATCGCCGTAGTAGAATCAGCAAGGAATCCCATCATAATCATCATCATCAATGTTTCTTCGCTCGTACGAAGGACACTACAGTTATAATGCTTACGGATGTACCTAAGCAATTGACTATTTTTTTAAAACGCGCAAACCAATCACGATACTCTACGGTTGTGCACCAAAAACAATCTGCATGATTGATTTCGCGCCTGACGCATGACCAACGCGATCTACATTCGGTCAATTGACTGCATGGCAATACATTTACCTCAGCATAGCTATATCAAAAATATTAGAGTACCGTCAGGAACTATTAGTCCAGTGCGAACGAAGATTGACGAACGGAATAATTTTCCTGTTTGTACTGTGCCAAGTAAGAAGAATTTACTACATTGGTGTAGCAAGCCACGTCATTTTGTTTACGAGCGGTATCGTCCTCAGTATTTTCCACAGCAGAATACTGCGCTCCACCGTGAAGTCAGCCATAAGAGAGTTGTCATCCTGGAGACAAGACCATGAGAATATCTGAGACCATTAAATCCACCTTCACTCTCTCGCTCCCAGCGCTCCACAACATAGCCAGGAGACCGATTGCGCTAAAGAAATCTCCACTGAACCGTGATTGAACCGCGTGCAAACCCCTTTTAACACATTCGGTATCGCTCTAATCATTTGACAGCCGTTAGAGCCGTTTTGATAGATCACTAAGACGTTAAAGGTAATTAATTCAGTCAGACAACTGGAATGCAATGTGATTAGAAATTAGATTAGGATTGAACTTCGATGTTTAATATTAACGATCAAGGCCCAGATCTCAGAAGAAAGGAAGCGCTGACAAATCTAATCAGAAAAATCGTGAACGCTCCCAACCTACTTTTTTTTAAGTTGAGTTTTGAAGAATTCCTCCAGACTAATACGCCATTTGAAGTCTGGACCACAGTATAAGAAAGAGTATCTATTACTAGATACAGTACGGACACTCCCTTCCTTCCACCAACTTTTCACCTCACCCTATCACCCTCTGGTTACTTCGCACTGGTTACTCGTTACCTAAGAAGAACTATATGGTTTCGCATGTCATTGTGCTGACGTCGTCTTGTCAAATTCAATTTTTTGTATGCAGTGTTCGGACTGTGGTCTGGACGTTTAAAAAGATAGTTGGTCGATGTAGCAAATTTTCTGATCATTATTATCACACATTATCTGGCCACAGGAAATAAGGCCGTGAGTTAAATTTGTATGTATATAATAGTCTAGGATCTGCATTGTGATTCGAAACAGTTATACAAAGTCGTAGAGATAGTTCACACATGATGGATTAACTCTGATAAGGCTCGTTAGCCTGCGTTAGAGTGGGACAACACACTATGATTACGTATTAATGCACAGTATGAACTAATGTTGGGTTACGTAACGTACCAGAGAGGACACTTCATACTAGCGAACAAGATACAAGCAGACATTAGCACGCGTGCACGACTCTATGTGCGCAATGATATCTCTGTGCTAAAATATCTTGAAAAGAGAAAAGAATAGATTTCTTTTTACTTTTTATATTTTATAATAAAAAACCTGCATACACTGAAGAAGAAATTAGGATGTGTATGTGAAGTCTACCAATCCGCACGCGTAATTGGGCACGCGTGGTGGACTAATGCTCATACACCCTGAGGGTAGGCCCATGCCCTGCAGTCGGACGTTTATAGACTAATGATTAGGATGATGATGATATTTTATTCAAGGGTAACATTCAAAGTCAACTCAAAGTCAAAGTCAAAAATAATTTATTCAATATAGGAGCTTGAAGCACACTTATTAAACGTCAAATCTTTTTTTGAAGCTACCACCGCGTCGGAACGTGTTGTCGCTGTAGAGAAGATGCGGCCAGAAACTTTATTTAACATTAATTAAACTATCAAACAATAAAACTAAATAAACAAAAATATTTAAATAAAATATGTATTACTTACCTTTTTTTGAGTAACAAGTAGTTTTTAAGAGCACATGTAGCTAGGCGAAATGATGGCAGGTGGAGCAATGGTAGATATCTAATATTATAAAGAGGAAAGATTTGTATTTTTGTGTGTATGATTGTAATGAATAAACTCAAAAACTACTGTGCCGATTTCAAAAATTCTTTCACCATTAGAAAGCTACATTCACCCTGAGTAACATAGGCTATATTTATTGCTAGAAAAGATTAGACGTCCACCCGTGCGAAGCTGGGACGGGCCGCTAGTGGTAGATATTAGGCAAAACAGGAGTGGTTCGTCCGGCAGCCAGGTGGGTTGACGACATCTGGAAAAGTATCTGCAAGACCTGGATGCGACTGGCACGGGACAGAAAACGATGGAAAAATAGGGAGGAGGCTTATGCCCTGCAGTGGAATAGATACGGGCTGACTATGATGAAGTAAATAAAATTAGTTAGCTAATTAAAAATTAGATTTTATTAATCGAAAATGAGTACACAGATAAATGTTACATTTTAATGGAGTATGTGTGCAACATCTCATGCAAGTATGATTGTTCAAGTGTGTCCGAACACACAATAAGTTTAATGTGTGTTCTGAAACACACAATACGCATATACTAAGTACGGTTTCTTCGCCACGAATTGACCCAATTAAACAATGATTTGATTGGAGTATGGTGTCTAATAAGAAAATGAACGCGCCGTTTAATGTAAAAGGTCATCCGTGGAAAGAGTAGACCAGGTGTTCTATTTAGATTTTATGAACATTGTGCTCCGTAGCAAGATTTATTCAGTTTGATGGTATAAAGCAGTCTGTTTAATATGTAAGGCTCTAGACAGACGGACTGCATTTCAACTGCAATCCAACCGCAAATTACAGTTCAAGTGCAGTTTCAATGCAGTTGACACGACTGCAATAGAACTGCAAACCAACTGCGCAGTCCGATTGCAGTTTAATTGCAGTCGGCGTGCAGTCGTGTGAACTGCACACCGACTGCATTCAAACTGCATCCGAACTGCACCATGCGAGGGAGGGCAGCGGGTGCGAGCGGGTGGGTATGGTGCAGTTCGGATGTCCGTCTGTCTAGAGCCTAATGCATTTACACTGTAATTTTTTTTGTTAAATACAACCAAACTTTTGTAACTTCCAAATCTTATAATGTGGTACGACACAAAAGCAATAAAAGTAAGTACCATGAATATCTATAGGTAATATAAATTACGATTTATTTTCGCCTACGTGATCAAGAGTCTATCTTAATAGGCCATTAATAATAATATTTGTTCCAGCAAACAAAGTTATTTATTACAGGTAAATTCGCGCTTTATCTGTTATTTCCTTTCCAATAAAATGTTATCTAACTATGTAGTTAGATAGTGCTAACAAAACAATTTCGTCGGATCGATTGCCGCTCTGCCACCGTTTGTAATAAATTATTGGATTATAATCAAGTGCTATTGTTATTTTTTGCGATTAATCTAAATTAAGATAAACACTTTTCTGTACTTACTGTATAATTAAAAAATTAATATTAAGAAATTACATAATGATAAAATAGAATACTAGGTAGGTCTTAAGGTAAGTACCTACTACTTAATAATAAAATATTTACAATCTTCTTTCTTATCGTGTGGGCAGAGCCCTGGTGTCAGAGTTTTTTCAGACCGCCTCTGACGGCCTCTGACGTGGTTTTTATGTAACGACTACTACCACCAGAGATACTATATTTAACAAACAATTACAAAATATTACGAAATATTTACTTAAATTATAATCACAACTAACTTAATTTTCATTTGTTTACAATAAATAAATAAGAATATAATTTACTAGAATACTACAGGGTGAAATTGATAGCATGAGCATCATTTTACACTAAGAGTCCCATCAACTGAACTACTTTTACTATGGGAGCAAACCGCTGATCGGACCAAAAAAAAATCAGCTGTATAGAGTTTTTACATGACCAAACCATTTCTTGAATTTTATCTGCTACGTCTTCGCGGACTATCTCGCACGAACTCGTTGCGTATTTTGTCGTATCCAGTAACATCTTCATCTCGGCAACTTCAATGGTTTGGACTTCCCGATTCGTAATTTTTTGTCCATATCTCACTACCATAGGTTAGTACAGGTCTTATTATACTTTTACACACAAGGACTTTCATTGTAACGGACGCAGGTTACACCAGATTGCGGCATAACTTTTATCTGCTACGTCTTCGCGGACTATCTCGCACGAACTCGTTGCGTATTTTGTCGTATCCAGCGTAACATCTTCATCTCGGCAACTTCAATGGTTTGGACTTCCCGATTCGTAATTTTTTGTCCATATCTCACTACCTTAGGTTAGTACAGGTCTTATTATACTTTTACATACAAGGACTTTCATTGTAACGGACACAGGTTACACCAGATTGCGGCATAACTCCGATAATCTTTTCGAACATCATATTTTCTACTACGCCACCAGATCACTTCTAACAGTAACAGTAGCCGACTGTACTCTCTAATAATACATCAATGTTGATCGAAGTTATGATCTATGCGCGAAAATGTAATACGTATGAAGCTAAAAATACGATGGACTACGTAGTTAGATACGCCACTTGAACTCTCTGACGTGTTTGTTTGAGGTCGTTGTTAATGGAAAAATTACAAGCTTTTCAAAAAAATAACAACTGTCTGAGTGCTAGTAGGGTTCGTGCACTTACGGCACAGTATAAAAAGAAATACCTCCTACTTATTTGTATTAATATTGGTCCGAGATCCGAACGTAAAATTATGCACCTATTTCTTTGGCGAACGAAATGTGATTCTCGTGAACGTTTACACTACAACTCTAGGTTTGCCAGGTACTTAAAATTATCTTTATGGTAGGTACTTAATATTTTTCGGGATGCCAGGAAAATTCGGGAATACATAAATAAATGGGTGCATAATATGGAAACAAATTCTTAAAACTGTTTAATTTAAAAAAGAAAAAAAAAATGTTTATGTTAAAATAAATCTTGGGATGTCAGAAAGTTCGGGCGAATACATAGTAGAAAAGGACTTTTTATAATTATTAAATTAAACAAAAAACATATTTTTTTCGTAACAAAAGTGCACTCCATAATAGCCAACACCTCAACAATCTCTAAGATCTCTAGTTATTATATAATTAACTAGTGACCCGCCCCGGCTTCGCACGGGTGCAATGCTGTGATACTATACATGTATTATATACATATAAACCTTCCTCTTGAATCACTCTATCTATTAAAAAAACCGCATCAAAATCCGTTGCTTAGTTTTAAAGATCTAAGCATACATAGGGACAGACAGACAGCGGGAAGCGACTTTGTTTTATACTATGTTGATATTACATATTTTATGTTTTTCCTGAAAGAAATGCAACCTCAGTAAGACCGCGTCATTAACGTTGAAATGTAGAACAATTTATATAAACGGGCCAAAAGATTCAAAGTAAGCCTTTGGTCATATTAGACTTGACATGAAACGTGGCAGTATTTTATTCAACAAGTGGGCACTTCTTGTTCAAAATTCTCCTCGCTTTAATATTAAACACGGACCTTAAACTTGGAAGGGCGAATTCAAAAGGAGAGTGAATTTTTAATGAGTACCTTCGTGTGGTAACTCAGAAGGTTCACTATAGGATGTAACTATCGCCCTAAACCTTTTAAAATTTTAAACATCTGCGTCAGAAGACGTTTGTTTATTCCGAGAGCGCAAATGCGCGCTGCATACAAACGAAATCTGGTGATATTTTCAATACTATCCAATTAAAGTCAATGAAATTTTTCAGAAACAATCTAGAAACTAATCTCTATGTTTCTATGAAGTCAGATTTTCGTTAAAATATACATTTTTATTGCTAAATTTAAGATTTGTATGGAAATATTTGAGGCACTTCTTCCTTCTTTCTTTCTTTGAGGAACTGTAACTTTAAAACTATAAAACATTGTAACGAAAAAATCTGACTTTCTAAAAACATAGAGATTAGTTTCTAGATTGTTTCTGAATAAATTCATTGAGTTTAATTGGTTAGTATTGAAAATATGACCAGACTTCGTTTGTACGGAGCGCGCTCCGAATTACCGAACATTATACCGGGTGAAATTGATATCATTAGCATCCTTTTAAACTAAGAGTCTACCCATCAAACTGAACAACTTTTACTATGGGAGTAAACCGATCGGAGCAAAAAAATAATCAGCTGTTGCATACATTTGAGTCGAGGAGGTATTGCAGTTTAGTATGGAACAGCTGACTTTTTTTTTGTTCCGATCGGTTTGCTGCCATAGTGAATGTTGTTCAGTTTGATGGGTAGACTTTTAGTTTAAAATGATGCTAATGATATCAATTTAACCCTGTATATTATAAGTATTATAAGTATTATTATCGACCGTATGTGTAAAGATACAGAGTTCAAAAGTTACAGCTTTCAGGTTTTTCTTTACGTGTGTTGTCATCACATAAAGGAGAATGTAAGAGGATTCATGAGTGTAAATGACAAAATCACGTATTTGTTGACGTCACATTTTCATCCGTTGTGTTCATAAATTACCACGTGTGTGTGAATGAAATGCGGAACCTATATTATTATGTAATAAAAAAACCGGTCAAGTCGGACGCGCGTTCGACTCGCGCACCGAGGGTTCCGTATAATCACCCTTTGGGTACCTACGAAGCCCTAAAAAGTACCCCAATGAAATTCGCTTATTAATTGAGCGGGTAATGCCTGAAAATAGTATTTTTACGATGTGTATTAAAACCATGTAGGTACAATACTACTTGTCTTTTACAAAAAATGTTAAAATACCTGAAATAATTAGGTATATTTGGTGGAACAAAATGATCCACTTTCCCAAAATTATCTGATTGTGTTGCTTTTCCCTATGTTATAATTATAATTATTATCCGATTTTTCAAGATATAAATCTTCAAAGTGACATCATGAGATAACGGTTCCTTTAATCAGCTGTTCGGGTCAGTAAGATTATTTCAGAAGAGTTGATATTATTAAGAATTTACAGCCAATTATTTATTTTATCAATAACCATTTAAAGGTCTCGCTGGGTTTTTGCAATGGGCAATAGCAACTATGGAGCAATATTAGAATCACGATTCACGCATAGTTATCTAGAAGGTTTATTCCACTTTAATGACCTTGGAATTGTAGGTGATTTGAGGACACAACATTTTTCAAGTCAGGTTGCCTTTAATCACCTAAAATTTACAGGTGATTTGGGGGTACCAAAAAGTGAAATGACAGTCGAGTCGACTTTAAATCACCAGGGTAATATCACCCAGGTAATTAAAGTGGAATAAACCATCTAGAAGGCAGATGTTGGTATAAAGAGAAGAACTGAATCGTCATTCTTATAAAAGTGCAAATCATTCATAGTTGCAATTGCGTCGATTGGCCCCATAGTTGCAATTACCCCGGGAAATCTTAATTTTTTCCATCGTAACTTAACATTTTAAGGAAAGCGGGTCATTATGTTCCACCCAGTATAAATTTTTTGATACAGAGGTTGTCCAAATAGACCGTAATGTGATGGATGATACCAACCAATAAAGGCAAGGTCAAAGTTAAGAAGGAAACACACTGCATACACCGTGACAACAGGAAATATCATTTACGCGACGTATAGGAAATGACATGGCTTGTGTAAACGGACCTTAAATATTACGGTTTTGCTCAGATATATTAAAAAAAACTGTAGTTGATTATTTATGTGGCTTGTCAGTGATACCCACCGTCAAATTATAATGTATAAATTTTGACAAAGGACATAGACTATAAAATTTTGCTTATACGCTGAAAGACGTTTCAGCGAGCGTAAGCAAAATTTTGTAGTCTGTTGCAGATTGATAGTCTGAAACACCCTTTAAAATATAACCAATCCGTTCTGTAAACACCCTGTGTATAATATTAAATTTAGATTCTCGATAACCGAGCATTAAAATAGTTTACAAAGGAAACTTCAAGACCAAGAAATTAATTTGGTTTAAATTGAAGATTAATTTTATCGCTTCACTAACGGCCTGTCGCTCTAATAGACTAAGTATACTAGACTTCGTTCCATACACTCAAACTTCCATATATTCAAAATAATATCACAAAGACAGATTTCAGACGTCATTTTTTAGGGTTCCGTAGGTACCCAAAGGGTGAAAACGGGACCCTATTACGTTGTACGTCCGGCTGTTACTTTGAATAGCTAGATAGTTGAATTTTTTTCAGATTATGCGGTATGACGGCAGATTTGGTAAAAGAAAAAGTCAAAAAGTGCACGCTCTATCGTAAAAACGGTAATACATACAAGCGTCAAACTTAGTGTGATTATAGAGCAAACTCTACAAAATAACAACACATACTAAAAACCGGCCCAAGTGTGAGTCGGTCTTGCGCTAAAGGACCCGGAAAAAAGGTTTTTTTCTAAGTTAATATTGTTGTGTTCTGTGGTGGTGTGGTACGGAACCCTCGGTGCGCGAGTAGCCCGACTCGCACTTGACCGGTTTTTTGAATCTACCACAGTCGACGCGGGGGCAGAAGACCTTAAGAGGTAGAAGAATCGAGAATGACGATGGAAGGTGTTCCGTTGTAGAGAAGATGCGGACAGGCACTCTACAATACACATTTTATAAACAAACAAAAAAATACAAAGTAAAATTACAAATACAATATTGAATAACATTAGTGTAACATTGTCAAGACCATAATAAGAATCGAAATATAAGGTACGTTATGATTTTTTATGATAAAAATATTTCTTTAGTTCTGTTATCTTTTTTTGAAATAACATTTGTTTATTCTTCTAAATAGTATTATCGACAAAATTGTAAATTAAATAAACAAGAGACAACGATATGCTAAAAGATAATAGGGTAAACGCAAATAACAAGTTGTGTATTTTTAAGGATAAGGGTAGGTACCTACTTAATTTATTATGTATTAAATGAGTAGACAGGTGCTCGATAAAATTCAGAGAATGTTCTTACCATTACGATGTACGTTTAATATTATGTTAGCAATGAAATAGATACTTTATTAGTAAAATAAAACCGGTCAAGTGCGAGTCGGGCTACTCGCGTACCGAGGGTTCCGTACCACACCATCACAGAACATAACATTATTAACTTGGAAAAAAAAACTTTTTTGGTCCGGGACCTTTAGCGCAAGCCCCACTCACACTTGGCCGGTTTTTAGTATTTTTTGTTATTTTGTAGAGTTTGCTCTATAATCACACAAAGTTTGACGCTTGTACGTATTACCGTTTTTACTATAGAGCGTGAAGAAAAAACCTTGATAAAAACTAGTTTCTTGTTGAAAATCCCCCTTAATTTTTAACTTTCTGACATTTTTATTATTTGTTAACAAATCCGCCGTAATAACGCATAATTTGTGAAAATTTCAACTATCTCGCTATTACGGTTCAAAAGTTACAGTCCTAAATAGGTAGGACAGACGGACGGACGGACAGACGGACAGACGGACAGAGGGACGGATGGACGGATGGACGGACGGACGGACGGACGGACGGACGGACGGACGGACGGACAATGTAGGTTTAGTAATAGGGTCCCGTTTTCACCCTTTGGGTACGGAACCATAAAAATAAACAACTTTTCTTTAGGTTTACCTTTTTTTCCAACATAAAGAATTATTTGTGCATTTTGTTGATTTCTTTCAAGGAATTATTTTTTATCTTCTCTCTGTATTCTTTTGCTGCTTATGTTTTGGTGTAAAATAGAGTATATTTGATTTGAATTGTATTGAATTATCTACGTAATGTGTTTCCAAAATAAACATTGGTCTTATTAGTTGACTGAAAAAAATAACTATTAACTGAAAAGAGAAAAACAAGCTCTTTAATCACTACTCAGCTATACCAACTTTGTTTTCTTGAGCAAATATAATTTGAATGTTATTAGTAGCCCAGTCATTTTACAGTTTGAGCCGGGACTAATTACTAATTGCATTTTTTTTTTCACTATAACATTAAAGAGCCTAGGAGCTCAGGAATGAACCAAAATTAAAAAAAAATCACGTTAGTAACAGTTCCAATTTTAAAATTTAGATATTATCTCGTTCTAAAAAACTTGATAATAAATTTTTTTTTTGCACATATTTAAGGCTTTATATTATACATACTTCAAACATGGTGTAAATATTTTAGTCTACTTAGAAGGTTTTTAAAAATACATTCGTATTTTCTAATAAATACCGGATTTTTTAAATTTTAATGCCTATTTTATTGCTCAAAAATAATGTATATTGTTAAATCTTATTCAAGTGAGTGCATTGGTATTAAAATTATTAATATAAAAGCCTTCTGGGACACACAATTTTGATTTCTATGTTGCGTAGCAAATTTTTTTTAAATATTGTTTAGGATAGTATTTTCGTCACTAAATGGTGCCGGTCATCGTTTAAAAGTCCAATTAATAATTACTCCCTACCCCGCCTAACAAAACTCCGTAAAATGACTGGCCTATAGGTAGGTATCGCAAACGGGACAAAGAAGAATTATAAAACATACCTTAGGTACCTTCCTTGGTTTGTCCCCGCCTGCAATTCCTACCTAATAACATTCAAATTATATTTGCTGAAGAAAACAAAGTTGGTATAGCTGATTAGTGATTAAAGAGCTTGTTTTTCTCTTCTCAGTTAATAGTTATCAGTCAGTCGGGTTTTTGTTTTTTAATAATTTAGTTTATTTCATACTTTTTAGTCTTGTGTCTAGAGGGTAGCATAAAAGTACTATAATAAATATATTTTTGGAATCGTCTGTTTACTAGCTTTCATTTGATACCCATATTGTAATTTTTTACAAAACAAAAATTGTATTCCCCCTGTTTTTTTTATTCGCAACCGTTTTATTAAAATATAGCCTATGTCACTCTCAAGATTTTTACAAATCTAACGACACCTCATATGTCAAAATCCATCAAGCCGTTTAGGCTGGAGGCCGTGCGAAAGAAATATAGGTACATACAAAAATACATACATACATACATACATACGCTCGAAAAACATAACCATCCTTCTGGCGCAGTTGGGTAAAAAATGATAAACCAAGGCGATATTATTTTGTACGACGCAAAATGTAAATGTTCAACGAATAAGTAGGTATTATGCGTTGCAATAGACAGTAATGATTTACATATTAATAATGCCTTTATGTAAATAGCATGCAAAACTAATATCGTATCATAGTAAATATGGTGCGAATGGTTTTCCATCACGTTCGTTCTAACCAAAGAGTTAGGAGCGCATAGACTTTAACTTAATCTTTATTTCATTATCTTATTTTCCGGCTGGGTTAGAAGTCATCGAGAAATCGACGATCATTTGTTTTATTTCTAGGTTTATAAACAAACTAGCGTTAACCCGCGACTTCGTCCACAAAAATTATATACCATATTTTAAGTCAGATCATAAGCTATCAAACTAAAAAGTTTCATCAAAATCGGTTTAATAGTTTTCGCATGATGCTCGTTCAAACACACAAAGCAAAAATTTTTTTTTTAAATTTACAGTTTTATAATAGTAAAGACTAGCGTTAACCCGCGACTTCGTCCGCACAAATTATATACCAGATTTTAAGTCAGATCATATGCTATCAAACAAAAATAGTTTCATCAAAATCGGTTCAGTAGTTTTTGCTCGTGCTCGTTCAAACAAACAAACAAATAAACAAACACCCAAACAAACAGACAGACAAAAATCCAAAAATTTGTGATATGAAATCAGGAACACCTAAAAGCCATATCGTAACTTTTTTTGTAAATATCTTCAATGTACAGACACACTTCTGTTACAGTTTTATAATAGTTTAAATAGACAGATAAATAGATAAATAACGTCTTATTTGCGTTTGACCTCTTACTAATTGCGCTATAATTAAATAAAATATTAATAATATTTTTATTAAACGTAGGTTTAATAAACGTAGGTTTAATAAAAAGAAGCCGCTTATACCAGTTTGTTGGGCTATCCCTTACTCTAGCTAGACTAAGAAATTGTTCGAACCTAGAGGCTAGCAAGGGAGACTGTGACTGAAGCTCTAACAAATAAATAGAAAAAGGAGTATCCCAAACCAATGAAAATAAATTTATTGTATCGTATAAGGGTTATGAAAATAGAGAAAGCAAGAGAAGTAGGTAAGATAGCACAGCTCAAAGTGGAGATAGATGACTATGGACAATCGTGATCATGAATTCATGATAGATTATTACGAGTAGGAGTTCAATCTGACAAGTCTTGATATCACATAGGTCTACAAACAATATTGTCTGTACAAGAATACTGCCTGTACCTTTCAGAAAAAACACACATGAGTTTATGTATGTGTGTAGGTGTGCCCTATCTAATTGTTCTTAGTGTGTTTCAAACTGTCACCACGTCGTCAATTATTTACGTAAGCACTTGTTGAAATTAATTTATCACTCCCTTTGTACCGCTGATCAAAGACGTTCTGCGGAGTTAAATTTGGTTGAGGTATTTGAAGCAATTTGAAGCGGTAGGCGTTTAGCAATTGGAGTTTAATTGAGCCGTACTATTTCTATTGATCAATAATTGCAGTTACGTCTTTGATTACATTAAAATAGCGGAAGATAGGTGGCATTCTCGCATTACGTACCCCAACAAGGGATCTTCACGTCTAGCTTGATTTCTCTACACGCGCACGACTCTGTTTTTTTTCCATTCGACAAGTCGTGGCGGTCAGCGCGGCTTGCGCTCTCCGAAAAGCGCGGGAACAGGCCCTGTACCCAGACTTTCGATGTTCGATATATCGCCACCAAAGATAAAATATAGGGAAGATTAATATTATAAAGCGCAGCATAAAAACGCAACCTTTCTTCTATTCACACTTACGACGAACGTTCGTTTGAGTAAAAGAGATGTCAATAGTAAACACATGCCATCTTGAACGGGCGCGCGGCACTTTAAGTACCTACGGTCTTCCAGCTGGAAGACTTTGCACTGAATTGTTATCTGGCAGCCATTTTGAAAAAAAATTGTACCGATACAAAACTACGTACCCAAAATGCCAATATTGCGAGCTGTTGTGGGCTGTTATAGCCGAATGTGTGCCTTTCCAGAAAATAACCAAAAACTTTCATTCCACCGCTAACTCAATTTCAACAAATCTGGTCATAAATCATTCACTATTTACTATCCTCACACTTATAATTCACAAAAACAATGCACTTGTATCCGTTTAACAAATCGAACAAAACATTTCAGTAAACTATTTTGGGTTGATAAGAAATCGAAAACATTGTTTGCAAGATAAGGTAATTTGACATTTGATGTACCAAATAGTGATGTACCACATTCACCTCAAGTTGGTCGATAGAATCAAATGAGATGACAAAATAATGAGGGATTTTCGGAAGCAAAAAAAAAGAAAAAGTTAGTTCCTAATTTCTCGATGGATGGCGTTGACCAGAGAGGGGTCGATTAGGTATGAGCAAATATATTTATTAATATTAATAATAAAAATACACACGGCGACACATCAAGCTACGCAAAACCAATATAATTTAAGCTGACCGCGCGTAGGGTGAATAACGTGTAACGTCGCGCGACCAGCTTATTTTGGTTTTGCGTAGCTTGATATGTCACCGTGTGTACAAACTCATTCTTATTGTTGTTGGTTTATTATTACCAGTCTTAATCTGTTATCTTATCTTTACAATCAATTATTGTCCGTCAACCACAGCCGTCAACAAAGAATAAAGTATCAGACATGGCGGTATTGGCTTCGTATCTATTTTTATAATAGGTACGAACAATATTTAAATTGGTCACTTCACTTTTCAATTTTCTTTGCTTTGAGAGCGAAATCTTTCGTTTATGGCTTTGCTTTTCATCTTTTCATTCACGGAATCTGACGTATCCGTTGACGAAGTAGCGATTACAAGTTTACCGTTTTATTTTTGTTGAAATTGTCAGGTTTTTGTCTTATTGTAGTTTGTTGTATTTTCTCGTTTATTGTTCGAATATTCAAAATGGATACGAAGCCCACACAGCCACGTCCGATACTTGATTCGTTGTTGACAGACAATAACACCGAGATTTTTAATAATAAACCAACAATAATATGAAAGGGTTTGTTGCGTGTCTTTTTATTAATAATATTAATAAATATATTCGCTCATACCTAATCGACTCCTCTGGTCAACGCCATCTATCGAGAAATTGGGAACTAGCTTTTTTATTTTTTTGGAAAATCCCTCATTCCTTACGGAAGTGTTGTACCTATACTGTGTAGAGTGACACTAATAATAGAGTGTCGCTAGTGGCACTGTATCGCCAACAGTTAGGCTCAATTCCCACTGACGCAGAGTCGAACCACTTCTTAGTAAGTTCTTGTTAGCTTATCCGACAGATATTTTGACATATCTTTCATACAAAATATGTCAAACTATCTGTCGGATAAGCTAACAAGAACTTACTCAGAAGTGGTGAAACATGCCCTAAAACTATAAATTATGATCGATACCGGATCTATTCACTAACGCTTTTATAAGAAACGAGCTTTTTCCCGCGACTTCGTCCGCATAAATTATATACCAGATTTTAAGTCAGATGATAAGCTATCAAACAAAAAAAGTTTCATCAAAATCGGTTCAGTAGTTTTTGCGTGATACTCGAACAAACAAACACCCAAACAAACAAACGAACAAACAAACAAACAAACAAACAAACAGACAGACAAAAAATCCAAAAATTTGTGATTTGGAATCAGGGACATCTAAAAATCATATCGTAATCTTTTTTTTGTAAATATCTTCTATGTACAGACACACTTCTGTTACAGTTTTATAATAGTTTAGATATACCTAGCTAACAATAACGTTATCTAGTAGTTATTTTTGCTAGAAAGTTGCTAGAAGAACCCTCATAGTAAAAACTATAATAAATCCTTTGAAAAAACATCTAATAAAACAATAACGGATATCGATAGTTTGCAATAGCGGAAATCGATAGTTTGCATCGATAGTAAAAGTCAAACCCTAGTTCGCAGGTAGGTTCGCTTGAAAAAAGTGGTGACATTGGTTTAACAGTCGTATCAGATGAACGTATATCTATCTTTGTCACTCTTTTGACAATTTGTGTGTGGCTGTAAGGGATGACTATACATGTTTTTGTACAGTTTGATATTGGGTAGACCTGATCGCCACTGTTTCGGTCCGCACTTCATTGTAATAGAGTTGACATTGGAACGAAAACGTTCACGCAATTGCGAAGTTCGAAAGTGAGAGTAGAGGCCCTGGTTATTTTGTATGCAGCGAAGGCGCGTCGCGCGCGTGTAGAGAAATCATACTAGACATGCTAGAGTGCAATTCTGTCATAAACATCGACAAGCTCACAAATGTAACATCCTTCTTGCATCCAACCCGTGAGACAATAAATACCCTACTACAATCGAAGTTTAATTTAATTTTCAATACTACCCAATTAAAGTCAATTACATTATTTAAACATGAGCAATACTCCACTTTAAATAGCAACATCTTAGAACAGTCTTAAAATATGTCGAATAGTGTATTTTTTAGATAAATAAACTTTTTTTTTTATAATGGGTTTGCGCTTGGCTTCAGCTCACCTGATGGAAAGTGTAGATGAAGCCGAGGATGTAGCGCGCTCGCCCAGAAAAATCCTATTTACTCTTCTTTTAAAAATATCCTGATTGTATTTGCTTGGGAAAACAGACGCAGGGAGAGAGTTCCAAACCTTACCGATTCTCATTATAAAAGAGGATGCGAACCTATTTGTGCGGATTGTTGGAATATCGACAACGTATGGATGCAGTCTCGCACTACGTCTTGTCGTACGTTCGTGGAAGGGGGATGGTGGAATCAGGTCATGTAGCTCCTGGGAACATTCGCCGAAGAGTAGCCGATAGAATACCGACAGACAAGCGACCAATCGTCGGTGCTTCAGGCTATGTAACTTAGCTTAAATATAATTTTTGCTAATCAGAATTGGTCAGAAAGTTGGAAAATCTTTTCGTCCTTAGTTTCAACATACAAATCATAAATTTATTAATTCTAGCATTGACACTGTATGAAATCTGACACACCACGTATTCCATAATAAAGTATACTTAGCTGTGCCTGTGGTGTGTCAGATTTCATACATTTTAACGAAAATGACAAACCACAGCCTTAGAGATTGTTTCTAGATCATTTTTAAAAAGGTATTTTAGTTTTACAGCTTTGTGGGTGGGGTGTTTCTTGTGTTTTTGGGTTAATGTTGTCTGTCTTCATGGGAAACGATTGCAAAATGAGGGAGTAATTGAGATGGGACATACAAACAGACAGACAGAATGAACTTGTTTGACTATGGACCCCTAAATTGCTTAATGCCCCAGTGAATACAATATTTGTGAGTTTTTAGGGTTCCGTACCCAAAGGGTGAAAACGGGACCCTATTACTAAGCCTACGTTGTCCGTCCCTCCGTCCGTCCGTCTGTCTGTCCGTCTGTCCGTCTGTCCGTCTGTCCGTCCGTCCGTCTGTCCTACCTATTTAGGGCTGTAACTTTTGAACCGTAATAGCGAGATAGTTGAATCAATCACAGATTATGCGTTATTACGGCGGATTTGTTAACAAATAATAAAAATGTCAGAAAGTTAAAAATTAAGGGGGATTTTCAACAAGAAACTAGTTTTTATCAACGTTTTTTCTTCACGCTCTATAGTAAAAACGGTAATACATACAAGCGTCAAACTTAGTGTGATTATAGAGCAGACTCTACAAAATAACAACAAATACTAAAAACCGGCCAAGTGTGAGTCGGTTTCGCGCTAAAGGTCCCGGACAAAAAAAGTTTTATTTCTAAGTTAATAATGTTGTGTTCTGAGGTGGTTGGTACGGAACCCTCGGTGCGCGAGTAGCCCGACTCGCACTTGACCGGTTTTATTTTAGTTTACTCGATCTATTACGCCAATAACTAGGGAACTTATGGGAACTTGTTGTCAGAATCTGACCATCAATTGTATAAATCAAATTGATATTTAGCTGTAAGTTCTCCAAAATGGAAATAAATAAATGAATAATAAAATACAAGCGTCTCTGCTATTTGTTTCGAATATTTAAAAACGTAATAAATCTTTACTGAAAGGGTTTCTCAAAGTTATAACGACCAAACTTTTTGTGAAACACTTCCGTTAATGTTTACAAAAATGGAGCGTTAACCAAAAAAGTTTTTGTAGAACCTAAAAAGAAGGAAAATAAACTTTTGCATCCTAGTCTTTTTTACTCTGTGATTCCCGTCTTTTGAATATTCCGTCTCATTTCGTTACGTGAGCGTAATATTGGGCGAACAAGATTATTAGTTTACATTATTAGTTTATTACCTTACCTACAGCAAAGTCTATAAAAATTAGTAACATTAGGGACAATCACAAAACATTTTAAGAGGGGTTAGAAGTGCGAAGTAAGCGTGGAACGCGTGCCACACAAACTTGTGCCACACGCCCCAACAGCACAAATGTCTACAAGATGTCTATTATTATTTGTGGTTGGGCTATTGCGAGCAAGGCTCGTTGTAACACGGAGACCAGCGCTGGTCCTTTTGTGTTCGCCCCAAGCTCACCCATATTTACGCATACCTCCAAACTTATGGTATTTTCTTTTCATTCTCGGGAATGCAGGTTTCCTCACGATGTTTTCCGTCACCGCCGAGCTAGTAAATGATAAATACAACCGTACATAAATTCCGAAGAACTTAGTGGTACAGGCCAGGAATCGAACCGCGGCCTCAGTATTGAGGCGCTAGCTCTCTTCCGTATGGGCTATCATCGCTCTTACAAGATGTCTAATATATATCTACAAAATATCTAAGTGTCTACAAAATATCTACTAGATATCTAGTAGACAGTTCATACAAACGTTCGATCAGCTGATTGCATTTAGTACGCAAAGTCCAAAAAATGTTTCCTTCATGTTTCTTAGGGAACATTTTTCAGTATTATTTTTTTTTTTTTATTAACTATGGGTTTGCTCTTGACCTCAATCCAGTCCTCAGGACGAAGATGGGGTCGTAGATGTAGCGAGCTTACCCAGAAGATGCCTATTCACTCGTACTTTAAAGGAATTCGGGTTGTAAGTACTCGGAAATACTGACGCAGGTAAGGCATTCCACTCCTTGGCTGTGTAAAAGATTCAGAAAGGCGCTTGGTGCGGATATGTGGGATGCCAACCAAGAAGGGGTGATATCCCGCGGTGCGTCTGGAAGTCCGATAGTAGAAAGGGGATGGTGGGATGAGCTCATGCAGCTCGTGGGCACACTCACCGAAGTACAATCTGTAGAAGACCGACAAGCAGGCGGTGCAGCGGCAGCGGCTGCGGCGGTGGGCTAGGCTATGAAGCTTGGTCTCCACCAGCTCACTATCGCCAATGAGCCTCCTGGCTCTGCGTTCAACCGAGTCGAGTGCGGCAAGTTGATACTTGGCTGAGCCATCCCATAGGTGGCAGCAGTACTCCATACATGATCGGACCTGAGCTTTATACAATACTAAGAGCTGTCCAGGAGTGAAGTACCGCTTCACCTTGTTTATGTATTATGTGGACAATCACCCCATAAAGCATTGCAACTATGCCTACCTTATTCACATTGGTCGTATTTCGTGTGTTTTTAGGATAAAAAACAAAACATACACATACATCAATTGATGGTCACATGAGTGATCTCCCCGAAATCGATTAAGTACGATCATAACAATTAATGTCTGTTGTATGATTTAACCAAATTCCTTCCAAATAATTAAATTGGTATTCTTGGTTATTTTTTTTACTTCTCTCATCAAATATTTATACCTACTCTTTACATTGACGTGTGTACGTATAAATTATCATATAGCGAAGTTCAAGGGGAATGTCAGTGTGAAGTGACAGACATACATATTGGAGAACGGGTTTGTAAATATTTTTTACTAATAGATTATGTATCAAATATGTTTTGAATTGAATAGTATTTTAGTTGAAGCACAGAGTTCAAGGAATCACTTCTCGGTTCCAAAATTAAAAAAAAAACTGAATACATAGGTAAGCTAAAAGTGAAGTGAAGTGGATGTTTTGAAGTTTCAGAATATCTCTGACTATCCCCTCGGGGAATATAGTCGTGCGCATATGCTATGCTAAAAGTGAACGCAACATTTTTTAATTCAACTAAAAGAGCTTTGCCATAAAAAGTAAAAATGTTTTAACAAAAATTTTTGACGCTGTGCCAAAAACAAATTTCAATTTCAGAAGTTCGGTCCGGATAGTTCCGGTGGGCCTATTCGTTTAGCCAGGTGAGAGGGTAGTACCTAGTAGGTAGAGATGCGTTGGTAGGGATAGAAAAATGCAAAATAATAAATTCCACGAAAAAGACTAATCCAGGTGTTCAGTTGAAAAGCATGATTAAAATATCCCTATAGACCGAAAGCTTCATAAAAGTGAACGCTGAAAGTTGTTTATTTTATTTTATTTTGTTTTATTTCTTTAGGATCGCCGACAAGGTGAACACAATATTAATCACAAATACATAGACAGACCAAAGGCGTGTGCCACCTCAATTAAAGGCAACCACGGCATGCAATAGGCATAAGCAGGTTTGAGGTTAGTTACAACATAAGAAAAAAGAAAAAAAGGAAGAAAAAATATGTTTATAAAAAAAAGATGAAATAGCAGCGCCAATATTATTCCAGATTAGAATGGGTAATAAAACAGTATTCTCTTCCCTTCCTCCTCTTCCCAAATTTAATCTTATATAACTATAATTATAATTATATAATTATAAGTGGTATACGATAAAAAGACGTATTTAATTATAAGTTAGCATTATTAAGTAGGTAGGTACAACAATATTGTTCAGTTTGATGGTCTAAACGAATTATATTTATGTTACTACCGTAAAGTCTAAACCAATGTTATTGATGTGTCTAAACCGATAAAAATATTACTAGATTACTAGTTTATTCTCGTATATTACTAGTTTTGTTACACTTTTTTTTAATAACTGATGGTTTTGCTCTTGACCTCAATCCAGTTCTCAGGACAAAGATGGGGTCGAAAATGTAGCGAGCTTACCCAGAAGAAGCTATTCACTTGTACTTTAAAGGAATTCGGGTTATAAGCGCTCGGGCAGGCAGGGCATTCCACCGCTTGGCTTCACCTTGCATACATTTATATATTGTATTATTTATTTCTATAGTAATAGTTAAGGGAAAACCTTATAATAGGCTTTGAATGGAATTCCTTCCAAAGTCCGGTTAAACGAAAATAAAAGTTAGTACAGTCAAGTAGACATAAAAAACGGGCGAATTAACTTGGCACCTGGCTCGCACGTGGCTCGGAATAAAAAACTGGGAAAACTCGGAAAGATTATCTCGAAAATGCTAAAACGCAGGGACATGTGCAACGGTAACTGAAATGCTATGCTACGGCCTCGCACGGAGATAGCGGGGTCCCGCGGGGGGTAGCAGGAGGGGTGTCAAATTCCGAGCCACGTGCGAGCCAGGTGCTAAGTTAATTCGCCCGGGTTGTACGGTTTTTTGTTTTATCATGTCATGAATGAACTAATGTTGGCTATCAAACAAGATAATTATCATATCTTCGATAAATATTGAGTTTTGTCATAATGTAAATACAAGCAAGATAGGTACGTATAGTCACGTCCAAAATACCGCAGTGTCTTAAGACGAAAGTCTTTGACCAGTGTGTATTTCTAGTGATGACATATGGAACAGAGGCGTAGTCGCTCACTCAAGGCCTCATAAAAAGGCTGAAAGTCACCCAAAGGGCAATGGATGCATAACCCTATGCTCGGAGTTTAGGGAAACTCCGATCTCGCAGGGGCGAGATCGAAGGACCGGTCGTTGTGTCGATCCTTGGGGAGGCATATGTTCAGCAGTGGACGTCAATCGGTTGAGATGATGATGGGGCTAATTGTGATAAGTGTAGATTAGAAGCGTCATCATTATTGTTTTGTGTAAAAATTGCAATTAAAAGTTGTTTGAACATAATATAATTTACTGGTAAGTATTTTTAGCCTTTATATGTATACGTAAACGGTCTACTACTGGGCACAGACTTTGTTTCAAGCATGTGGGTGAGAGGGTAAACAAAGAAAGGAAGCAATAAAGAAAATTAAAATATTTTGATACGACTTTCACGGGTAGATTTCTTTCGGATACTTATTTACTTAAAATTATAGATTCAACCCGGGCGACGATGGGGCGGGTCTTTCACATAATTATGACATGTCCATGACACAGAAAAAAAAAATCTAATGCAATGTTTATCGACACATTAAAATATTCCTAAATCCAGATAACATTATGTTAATGTAATTAAAATAAAAAGAATTTAAGTACCAATAAAGAAAACATCTCATAGATGTAAATTTAGAAAATGTTTTTCGCAACGGAAAATTAAACAAATCCAAAAAAAAAATTATGAATGCAAAACATATTCGCCTATTCTATGTAAAATAAACAAACTCGTAATCTTATCTATGACACATAACTCGTATGACAAACACCATGTTTAAAACCCGATAGCGTATAACACGCTATAGATCACGTAACCTCTCGACCCTATTATCTCACAAGACAATATACCGTAATGATAGACCCACCGTGTGATGCTCCTATGATATTATAGAACTCCATTAGTTTCAGTCAAAGGTGAGATTTCTATTGACTTCTTAGAATATACATCATCGTCATACGGAATCAGTACCTACCTGAATATCATTTCGAAGGTTTTAAATTTTTACATTATCACACACAAGGCGAAGAAAATGGCGCATTAAATTGTGCCGCGTTACAGCCGTCTCGCTCGTAGTAAATTGGTACAATTTTATCTAGTTTGTGTTATATCTTTGTAAAGTTTCTGAAAGCATTCTTCACTAACAGCGATAACTCGTCAAAAGGAAAAGAAGAAACCCCTACTTTGAATAAAATACATTATACGTTGGTTTTATTTACAACTAGCTGTTGCCCGCGACTTCGTCTGCGTTACCCGGATAAAAAGTACCCTATGTGTTAATCCAGGCCATGGTCTATCTGTATGCCGAATTTCATCAAAATCCGTTCAGCAGTTTTTGCGTGAAAGCGGAACAAACATACATCCATACTTATAAACTGTCGCATTTATAATATTAGTAGGATTTCATTCAAGTTTTTAAGTAACTTCATGTTTTTGTATTGTCATATTTTGAGATCATCATCATGGTAGGTATAAGTATGTAGTACTAGCTGTTGCCCGCGACTTCGTCTGCGTTACCCAGATAAAAAGTACCCTATGTGTTAATCCAGGCCATGGTCTATCTGTATGCCAAATTTCATCAAAATCCGTTCAGTCGTTTTTGCGTGAAAGCGGAACAAACATCCATCCATCCATCCATCCATACTTACAAACTTTCGCGTTTATAATATTAATAGGACTAGATACTCTTTCTTAAACTGTGGTATACTTAGGCCTTTTTATTCTGATGTCATGTCACCGATATTATCCAGGGTTTGCTTCTACTTCTTTGCTTCTGTTTGCTTCTTCGCTTCTGTGCAGATGCCATCTGACCACCCGACGTCCAATCTGAGATTTATCTTGCGAGTTCTAACCCTGAATTATGGTGATTCCTAGACTAGGTAGTAACATTTATCTTGTTTAACTCCAGTTAGTAATGGTCTGCTGGTTTAGTAACTTTGCTTGCCTTGATATAGTGGCCATTTTGAATATAATTTTAACTTTAATAAAGATTATTATATTCTTTAAGTCTATACAAACGTTTGACGCACAATTACGCGTAGACGGAATTAATATAAGTAATATTTTGTATATGGAAAAATAGTTCAGAAAATCTAGATGTCGCGTATCAAATAACATTTGCAATTTATAATATACTTACGAACATATAAAGCTTTGAAAATTTTGTATGACAAATTTCAAACCAACATCGATAAAAAATAAGTAAGCTACCTGTTAAGCAAAATGGGACATAAAAATAATATACAAAATAAATCCCTACATCATTATCATTAGTCTATATACGTCCCACTGCAGGGCACAAGCCTACCCTTAACGAGGGTATATTATATGGTTGACAGTCCACCATGCGAGCGTATTGGTGGACTAGGTACGCACCAGAAATTATTCTTAAGGGGCGTCCGCTCGGTTTTGAATAACTTTGTAACCATTTTATACATTAACTATGGCACTTTTTAAGCAGAAAACAAAAGTGAACAATCTACAGGATATGAGAAGTTATGTGGTTTTTCTCGAAATCTATTTTAATTAATAAAACTGAAGAAAAATGAATCCAAAGTCACCCCTTTTTTTCCAGTTGTAACCGTTTTACTCTTACATTGTTGATCAGAAGAATATGAGAATTTGCAATATTCTTCACAATACAATACAGAATGATGTGGTTTTCTTATTTTTTGAAAATTCATAAAAAAATCATACAAGTTTACAAAGAAAACGGAAAATTCAGACCGGAGCCACGCAAATTGAAGCGGGATGGCTAATTGCAAAAGTTTGCTTGTAAGAAAGAGAGCCTTGCACTAGGGAGGGAGAGCCTTAAGCATTATCATTATCACGGAATATATAAGAGTTGCATTATGCAGGTTTCCTAGTGATGTGTATATACTTACGTATTTTTATTATTCAAACTCTGGCTATTTATACGTGTTAATGAATTAGCGCAAAACCTCATACACCCCAACTGATTTATAACAAAATAATTAGATTGAAACAAAAATTTCATTGTTGTGATACTTAAAATTTAAAGATATTCGCATTTTAAGTTTTGAGGCAAAAATGATTTGTTATCATTTCAGCATTGAAAGAAAGCGCTAACGTCCTCATGTATACATTTTTATAATCTTGTTTTGGTAGTAAGTAGGGTGAGTGTGCCCGTGCGGTGGGTTGACATCGGGAAACGAAAATTTAAAATTTTGCAAAAAAATTATTTAATATTTTGAAAAAAATTACCTATGTAAAAACCATGATAATTCGATTCTGCTCTCGATTCTAAACAAACTACTTTCTAGTTTTGCGTTAATTCATTAACACGTTGTTTAAAGGCTGATTATTATCGAAACTGATCATTAGGTGTAATGCTTAACGTCGCCGTTTTTCTAAACATTAAGATAAATACGCCGGTGATGTTATATTATTGTATCGATCGCTTCGACATTTGACGTCATTATTTTTTGCTTATTATTCTCGGGAATAGCAAAAAAGAGCAACTCTTTATATATTTTCTTGCGTCATTAGAGGACATGTATGTAAATATAGTGTACAAATATGTTATTATATTATATTATGACTAGCGTTACGACCCGCGACTTCGTCCGCACATATTATATACCAGATTTTAAGTCAGATCATAAGCTATCAAACAAAAAAAGGTTTATCAAAATCGGTTTAGTAGTTTTTGCGTGATGCTCGAACAAACACACAAAGCAGAATTTTTTATTTTTTATTTGACAGATATAATAAATAGTACGAGCATTTACCCGCGACTTCGTCC
Source organism: Agonopterix subpropinquella (assembly GCA_922987775.1). NCBI lineage: Eukaryota > Metazoa > Arthropoda > Insecta > Lepidoptera > Depressariidae > Agonopterix > Agonopterix subpropinquella. The sequence goes on along the minus strand of OV277713.1, from coordinate 9,431,135 downwards.
GCATAAATTATACAACGTGTTAATGAATTAACGCAAAACTAGAAAGTAGTTTGTTTAGAATCGAGAGCAGAATCGAATTATCATGGTTTCAACATAGGTAATTTTTTTCAAAATATTAATTAACTTTTTACAAAAAAAAATAATTTTCTGAACCTGATGTCAACCCACCGCACGGGCCCACTCACCCTACTTACTACCAAAACAAGATTCTTAAAATGTATCCATGAGTACGTTAGCGCTTTCATTCATTGCTGAAATGATAACAAATCATTTTAACCTCAAAACTTAAAATGCGAATAACTTTAAATTTTAACTATCAAAACAATGAAATTATTGTTTCAATCTAATTATTTTGTTATAAATCAGTTGGGGTGTATGAGGTTTTGCGCTAATTTATTAACACGTTGTATACCAGATTTTAAGTCAGATCATTAGCTATTAAACAAACAAAAAATCATCAAACAGTTCAGTAGTTTTTGCGTGATGCTCGATCAAACAAACAAACAAACACACAAACAAACAAACAAACAGACAGACAAAAAGTCCAAAAATTTTTGATTTGGAATCACAAATTTTTTACACCTTTGGGACACCAAAAACTATATCGTAATCTTTTTTTTGTAAATATCTTCAATGTACAGACACACTTCTGTTACAGTTTTATAAAAGTTTAGATAGATAGATAGATAGTATCGGCACAGATATTATAATACAAGTAGTATCGGCCAACAATTTTATTTTTTATTTTTTTTATTTTTATTTTATGAGATCTGAGGCCTTTCTTACTTTCCTGCCCTCTGTGTATAATCTACTATTCCTTCCAATTATACTAAAGATTATTCATATTACATTATGACACCACCTCCACTGACCACCCAGAAAGGGATTACGATCATGTAGGCAATCCTATTGTAGTAGAAAAATCGTTAGTGTTATTTACGTAGGTACGTAACGTCACGTCACGTAAAATCCTCGTCAACACGTAACGATCGACGTGTCTATTTGCTCTATCACAAATCGTTGTCCGTGACGTGACGGTAACGTTTTGGTTTCCAACGGATTACGTGCTGACTTTAGGTGATTTGTAAATTGTTAGGGTAAACATGGAGAATCGATGAGAGGTACAGTCAGCAGGAAAAGTTGGAATCACTTTGTTATAACACTAGTGACGCCCGTAGATACGTAGACCTCGGAAATACGTAACGATAGGTATTGCATTTTTTTAAACATTATAAATAACGCCTTCATGATGCTGCTGGAGGTTGCAGCGCTTCTGCAGTGTGTCAGGCATGTTCGCGGACGCTCATGTCGATGGGTTTCCCACCACGCTCCGCAAACGCTGTGCCGCCGCGCTGCAGAGGGTTCGCGACAGCACCAAAAGCATCCTTGGTCTCCAGTAGATACTGTGACAGTGCACTAACATAGTTATAGCCACATTATCATGGATGTAAATCTGAAATAAAGACATTTTTATTTTATTTTATTTATAAGTATTTCCTGTTTTGATTATTTTGAGGACGATAATTATGATATCGGCCAAACAGAGTATAATTATAATTATAATATGGAAGGGGATGATCTGACCGTCAAACTGAGCAACTTTCTCTATGGGACCAACATCCTTCCAAAATCAACATCGAAATCGTGAAAAAAAAGCTGCTGCTCCATACAAAACTGCAAACCTACTTGAGCCAAAAGTATGGGACTGCTGATTTTTTTTTCGCGATTTCATTGTTGGTCCCGTAGAGTTGTTGTTGTTCAGTCTGATGGTCTGATCATCTTCTGAAAAAAGTGTCAGCATGTTAAGAAGGACCCTGAATAGGACTAAACCATGAACAGCCAGAGAAAAAATACCTGAGCTACTTTATTTTAAAAATACATCAACATTAATTTATTTATGGATTCACTTTTTATGAAATACGTTACTTTATTGTGAAAATACATCAACATTAATTTATTTATGGATTCACTTTTTACGATGTACGTTACTTTATTGTGAAAATACATCAACATTATTTTATTTATGGATTCACTTCTTACGAAATACTTACGTTACTTTATTGTGAAAATACATCTATATTTATTTATTTATGGATTTGTTTTTTTTTTACGAAATACGTTACTTTATTGTGAAAATACATCAATATTAATTTATTTATGGATTCTTTTTTAACGATATAGGTTACTTTATTGTGCAAATACAACAATATTACTTACTTATTTTTAATAGTACATATGAAGTTTCTTGAATATATTTTTTTATTTGTCTTTTTTTTCAGGTACGTACGGCCTATGGTTGAATGTCAACTTGGATAAAGGTTTGAAAACATAGCTTTAAGTCACCACAATCATCATCATCATAAAGGTATACCTAAACCCACAGAAGAGCTCAGGCAACGTTAGCGCCGCCGATCTCAACCGACCCAGGACCTCTACCCGAACATTCGAACTTCGCAATTGCGTGAACGTTTTCGTTCCAATGTCAACTCTATCTATTACAATGAAATGCGGACCGAAACAGTGGCGATATATCGAACATCGGAAGTCCGGGTAGGTACAGGGCCAGCCCAGGACGGATTTTTCGAGTCAAATTAGTGGTCTACATGCTGTCAGATTATTTTAAAATCACCTAATCTTTACTAGCCTCCGAGTTGCGTAACGAATACCGTTCTCAACGTAATGTGCTTTCCGAAGCATGGAGGCGCTAGAGAAACATATTGAACACCCTAACTCCACTAATCCACTACAATAGAGGCATTATTGTTTTAAATACATAAATGTTATACTTACGCCTGTGTCCCATTGGGATAGGCATAAACAAACATCTTATGAACTAAAAGCCGTTTCATATAAACTCATCGGTTTCTGGTACATTAGATCTGGAGTTGCGATTTCTAAAACTCATTCTTTGAACTGAGCAGTTGGAAATGTCAATATTTCTATACGTGCATCTTTCTAACTGCGTGCGATTTTTGAAATTCAAATCGGCAGTACAAAGATGCGTATCTCCATACATTTTCAACTGCTGAGTTCAAATCAGTATAAGAAAATGAAAAAAATTATTATGGAGATTATGCATCATTTTTATGAACACGATTTTGAATCTCCCGATTCAAAAATAGCATCGTAGGTCATTTTCTATGCTCTTTTAAGATACTTTTCCATTTTAGTTTGCATGCGTACTTCTAGCTAGGGCGACCTCTTCCGACAAATTTTTTCATTGTACACACGGCGACACATCAAGCTATACAAAACCAAAATAAGCGGACCGCGCGTAGGTCCAGTAACGTATAACGTCCCACGTCCAGCTTATGTTGGTTTTGTATAGCTTGATGTGTCGCCGTGTGTACCTACCTATATCCTCTTTCAGTCCATTTTCTTTCTCTATTAAAATAATTAGTGCAAACATTAAATAGTGAGAGAATGTCAATGTTGTTGAAGAAACTATCTTTTGAGAAAAATTAACTTCGACTGTAAATAATAAGCACTTGCAAGACGATAATAAACAATTATAGTTACTATAAACAGCATGCAACTAAAATAAGCTAACCGTATTTTCAATGCGTTAATCTCTATAATAAATTACCTAATATTCCTGGATTCGTAAATTATAAACATTTTCTGGTTGTTGTAAACTCACGATTATATCCTCTTTCAAGGTAGGTAGTAAGAAACTTGGCAGTAACTACCAATTGTTTACTTTTAGCTTAGAAAACGTGAATAACCGAAACTAATGTAGTCGGAGTTGGAGCTAAGTTGGAGTAGAATCGATTTCACGTCTTTCTTCTTTTTATCAAAAAATGTATTTGCGACACGTTGAATACTTTTATTGGATTTCTGGATAAAATGATGCAACAAGTGGTGATTTAAGAGACTAACACTCAGTTGCAGAAATGCTCATTACAGTTAATCCTCCATTAAATCTCTTGCTGTCACTTTTTATCTTGTTGACGTAGTAAAAGCTAGCAAGAGATTTAATAGAGGATTAAGTCTAATAAGCGTTTCTGCAACCATCTCTATGGTACCTATAAAATTGGTCTAAAATATGTGTATGACATTTTTCTATACTTTGTCAAAATAAATAAATTGTCTTGCTATCATTACTATACCAGTCCAGGCTAGATTCTGGGACTAGATAATGTATGTGACAATGACAACAAGATATTAATTTTCATACTAGAAGACTTGTCCCCTTATGAAAATGTCGAAAATTGTCAGGTGACGGTTGCTAGCCTTTCGGATACAACAAATAAATAAATCCTTAGTTGGATAAAACTTTGGTTACATTTATCAAAACATTGTTTTACAGTTAGACAAAAACAGAGTTGTGTATTCAGAAATACATCTAGATTTCTACGAAATTGCATTGCAACATAGTAGCAAAAGACGAGGTGCCAAAAATAACATTACCTTGCCAGTATATTATAATGTTTTGATCAACACTTCACATAAATAACTAATAAAATGTTGTGAATACGGCATCATAAATTGAATTAGCTAAACTGAGTAATGCCTATGGTAATGCTTTACTAAATATTTGAGTTGTAACAAAAGACAGACTATAAACAATACACTCCGTATAGTTCCTTTGCAGTAACTCAAGAGAAGCAGATTTAAAGCCATGTTTTACTAAACAAAATGCAACTGTTTTTTTTTTCTTCAAAAATAATTTCACATAAGTACATTTAGGCCGCGTTCAGACGAACCGTGCTCGCCCGATCAACCCGCGCTCTCCCCGCGCGCACCCCGAGTCCTTAAATCCATTGCTTGCATTTTGAGTCTTAGGTCACAATAATAAATCTCGTATTGTATTTTAGGGGAGCACCCGCGCCCGCCCCGTACCCGCACCGCACTCGCCCCGCACCCGTACCGCACCCGCCCCGCACCCGCCACGCGATCGCCCCGCGACCGCTCGTCGAAATACAATACAAGATTTATTATGGTGTCATACGACTCGAATTGCAGGTAATGCATTATAGGCCGCGGGGCAAGCAGGGGGAGAGTGCGGATTGAGCGCGGGGCGGGCGCGGGGTGGACGCGGGTCGTCTGAACGCGGCCTTAGGTACGATGTTTTCCTTCAAAGCCAGTGATACTTACTGAAAAGTGGATGTTCGGAGGTTTCAGAACATCTCTGACTATCCCCTCGGGGAATATAGTCGTGAACATATGCTATGCTATCTATGTTAGTCCCATAGAGAAAGTTGTTCAGTTTAAGGGTCCGATAATCCCCTTAAGAGTCCTTACAGTTCCACGGTTCAGTAGTACCCTCAACAACTCTTTTTATAGTATACTTGTAAAGGTTCTAAACCGGGGAGCGTGTACTTTCTGTGTTCTAAAAAATCTAAATAAATGTGAAAAGTGGTCATATTCTTTTATTGGTTTTCAAAGGACATCCGGCACATAATACCAAAAAATGTATAACCGTACTTCTATTTTTATTATGGACTATGGAACACTAGAAACCAACTTCAGGCATTATTTTATTTTATAATGATTTATTAGTTTTTATCATTTTTGTATAAAAAAAACATTGTGCTTGCATCACCTCCTACTAAACAACATTGACAGCCATTTTGGGGTTGCTGCTTTTTTATAATTTATTAATAATAAATGACTAAATACGTCGTTAAATGAAAATAAATGATACTATCTGAGTCGTTTTTATAAAACCCCATAATTTATTACACATTTGACTTCAGTAAAAACTTCTATACATTTTAAGGTATTTTTTCAAGGGAGAGCGGCAGTTGCCCTTTGTATGTTTAGACCTATAAAAAGCTATAAAAGTATTTATGTATGAAAATAGCTAAGGTTTTTGTAAAATATTGGAGTAGCACGTTTTAATTTAGGCTTTCTTGATTGGTAAGTCCATGAGTATAGTAACTTTATAGATAAATCAATATTATACTTAAAATACCAATACTTATGGACTTATTATCAACCAAGGAAGCCTACATTAAAAAAGTGTTACTGACTCCAATAGTAGCACTCTTTAATTTGGGCTTTCTTAATTGATAAGTCCATTTTAACTTTATGGATAAATCTTAAATAGTTATTGTGAAGAGGACGCCACTGAACGGTAAAGGGAGCCTTAAAACCTATAAAAAGAATATAGAAAATAAAAAGAAATTATAAATAGACCCTATACAATTAGGTACTATCTTTGTCTGTAGACATTCCCGTAAATCGAACGAGCCCTAACATTTTATTTCTACTTAGATGCTCAAATATTTGTCTAGCCAAATGTCAGTACGTTTAGTTTTTCGAAGACGTCTTTATTTATCTTGGCACTGATTGTTTCACTAATGCGTTTCTGAATGCTAAATAAAACATACCTTATAAATTGTTTGTTGAATCACAAAAAACGTTGAACTCGTTTTTTTATGGAGTAGTTAAGTGACACATTATTTGGAAAAAATATTTTAGTTGTTGCATAACAATAAGCTTCTTTATCCAACTGTAAAAAAGAAGGGGAATGTTTTTTGCACAGAGGTAAATTTTTTTGTTATCACATATCTACTAGATATCTACACATCTCGTCAATTAGGAAACAAAACAAAACACCGCGATTAGTTTGAGAGATCATAAAAACGTTTGTTTTGTTTTTGTTTTTTAATGTTCGAAAATAGGTAACCGAACTTTTGAGACATTTTTTGTGTGAAACAAATTGTTAAATAATGATAATAACTATATTGTTGCATATAAAGCATTAGAATTCTATTATCTGGAACAATTTTATATATACGGCCGTTCGGTTTGAGGCATTCTGCAATTTTAATCAAGTACCTTTTAAGAGGATAGACGGGCTCTAGTACAAATTTGGAGAATAGGTCACTTTTCCGTCTTTATTTGTCCGCCGACTGGAGTACGAAAGAGACAACTGCAGCTCTTACTGATTGTAACTACATCAAATGGACGAAATCAGAATTTCGTATTCCTCTGTTTCCTCCTCCAAAACTAAACCGATTTTAATAATTCATTCAAGAATAATAAGAGAACTACTTTGGCAATGTCTTTTTGATTTTTTTATTTGTTTATGTTCGTCGATTCTTTGCAGGACGTCTGCAAACGAGTAAGTGGTAAGTGGTAAGAGTAAACTTTGGTATTTTCTAAGGTTCCTAGTTCTTACGCAGTAATTAATTTATGCAAGAAAGCAACACATAGGGGGAGGTAATATAGATGGTATGGTAAAAATTTCTTTGCTCTAGAGTTATTATCCAGGGAGGAAACAGGGGATACGTTTGTACGGAAAAACGGTACTTAGTTTATCCTCTTAAGGTGGTTTCAGTCCATACAAACGTTTGGCGCACAATACGCGTAGACGGAATTAATAAAAGTAATATTTTAAAGGAAAAATCGTTTAGAAAATCTAGATGTCGCGTATCAAAGAACATTTGCAATTTATAATATAATTACGAAGATATAAAGCTTTGAAATATTTCATACAAAATTTTCAAAGCTTTAATATCTTCGCAATTATATTATGAATTGCAAATGTTATTTGATACGCGACATCTAGATTTTCTAAACTATTTTTCCATATATACAATGTTACTTATATTAATACCGTCTACGCGTATTGTGCGTCAAAGTTTTGTATAAAATTAACCCCTCTGCAACCGCCTTAAGTGTGCATTTGGAGAAAGTTTCACCTTTGTCATTATTAGGACATATTTTAGAGATTCAGTAGGGTATAATCAATGTAGAATAGATTATTATCGACTTTACAGCCCAATCCCAATTCAACGTCAAGCTAATCTGAAACGGGTAACGGCTTATAATAAATTCATCCTACCATTGGATTTAAATGAAACTTCGGAAATAACGTATTAAATCAAGATCAATGATTTATTTGGGTACGAAGGGTGCTAATTCAGCTCAATGGTTAGAATTGACCACTTTTGATATCTCTAATATCGGAAGTTTCCACAAATTGACACTTTAAAACAAAAGGAACAATTTAGTGGCTTAATCTTAATTCTTAATGTAGAATGTATTAATAATATCGCGGCTTAGGATCGTAATGTTGGTGCGGTTCTTCTTAAGGAAATATTATAAGGTATTTATAGGAATTTCATTTTTCAGGTAAAAGTAATGCGCAACACTAGCAATGTGCACAAAGTGCTGCCGCTGCACTCTCGTCAGGAAATCGCCAAGAATTCGATAGTGCGAAAGAGCTCTTAAATGTCTGATGTGTGTGATCCCATCGTATCTACTTTTAGAAATGTCAAACGTCTGTCAGAAATCTGTCAAAAGTTCACGACCGCGACCTTAGATCGCGTGGTATCGCTGGTAACAAGCATGACTGGAGAATTTGGATTTTGATAGATGATTCGCAAGTTTAAAATTAAACCAACAGCAAAAACCACTAGTTAGTAGTTTAGAACAATAATTAGAGAAGTTACAGCGAGCGTGCATGAAATTGGTTATAGCCTTAGATGTAGGTAGAGGATGAAGATGCGGTAATCTTCTACACCCCGACGCTAGTAATAGCACTAGGTGATTTTGGAGATTTCCATATTTTCAAAGGTGGTCCAGACCATCGAACTGAAAAACTTTTACTATGAAAGAAACTGTGAAATAGCTAAATTAATCAGTTGTTTCATACTAAACTGCAATGTAACTCAAATACAGGGTTTTTCTAAATATACTGACGGTTTTTTTAAACGATCAGAATAAAAACTAGGTAAATCGCAAAAAAATATCCTTCTCGCCCCAAATTAAAATTGCAGTTTTCTATGGAAAAAAGCTGATTTTTGTGTCGTGATTCCGATATTGGTCGTTCAATTGAATGGTTCGATCATCCTCTTAAAAAACAGTTAGCATAATTATTAAGTTGGACCCAGTATTAATGTCTTACGATTTCAGTTTGTCCCCATAGTAAAAGTTGTCCAGTTTGATGGTTTGAACGAACTCAGAAAATTTTGAATTTGAGATTATGCGGCACTCCCTATTAATAAAATTGTAACTCACTTTCTAGCTATGTCGAGTCAAGGTATTTTAAAGTTAAATAAAGCCATAATTAAAATCTTCTAGCTATGTCGAATCAATGCATTTTAAAGTTAAATAAAGCCATAATTAGAAACAGGAATAAGCAATCACTACATAGTACATAGTATAAAACAAAGTCGCTTCCCGCTGTCTGTCTGTCCCTATGTATGCTTAGATCTTTAAAACTACGAAACGGATTTTGATGCGGTTTTTTTAATGGATAGAGTGATTCAAGAGGAAGGTTTATATCAGCATTGCACCCGTGCGAAGCCGGGATGGGTCGCTACGTCGCTAGTCAATACTAATATTCAATCAATAATTTACTTGGTTTAAATGTGGTTCGACTAGGATCGCCCCGTTGTAGATCTATGACGATAAATAAAAAATCTAAACTTTGAAGGTCTGCCAATTAATGGGCGAATACTGGCGTGGGAACTATGGTAAAGTTCAAACTGTCGTATTTCCATTTTATAATAATAAATATTATATTGGACAAACCACAACAATAATTTCTGTAGGTTTATTTGTATTATTTTATTATATTTTTAGGTTAAGCTAGTTTTAGGTTCTCAATATTTATTTTTAATGTACTTACCCACTTTTATTTGTTTTACCAATAAATTATACATTGTTTTATTTGTATTCAATATTCAAAATAATAATTATCTATTATTAGATCGTGTGATACAATTAATATTCATTTGTAGAGTTTGAATAAAACATTAGTTATTGTCAGGGTCAATGCCTAGGACACGGAATATATGCATTTAAACAATTAATTTGTTTATGATTATCGGCCTACAACTGTTATTGTAATAATTAGTACAGTCGGCAATAAAAGTTTATAAACATTTATCACCTCTATCTTCTTATCGTGTGGGCAGAGCCCTGGTGTCAGAGTTTTTTCAGACCGCCTTTCGGCCTCTGACGTGGTTTTTACCCGACTGCGCGACGCAAAGGAAGGGTAATGTGTTTATCAGCCTATATATGTATGTATGTATGTATGTAAGTTTGTTCCTTTGTGGCACACTAGAGACCAAACGCGTGGGCCGATTTTGATGATTCTTACGTCAGTCGATTTGTCTTAATCCTGCGAGTGTCACTAAAGACATGATAGTAATCAAAATTAGATATGGCGAAAACCAGACGCCATAGAGTAAAATTTTTTTTTTTTTTAATTTGACCCACTATGTTAAGTGGGGTATCATTGAATAGGTATTTGAAAATCATCTTTAGGTTTCTCTTAATATTTTTCATTTTGAATGACCATTTAGGATCTATAACGATTTAAAGTTGGTTAACAATCATTCTCAGTTAAATTTTCAATACTTACTTAATAACGACTAAACCTATTTGAATGGAGTTTTCACAAATGCATAGAGCTAAGTTTTGATTAACATATAGTCTTTATTATGTAACGACTACTACCACTAGAGATAGTAGCCGGGACCAACGGCTTAACGTGCCATCCGAAGCACGGAATCACTTTTCTTTTTCTGAAAAGAAATCAGGTGATTCAGCCTGCAATGTCCTAACCAACTGGGGAAAAATTCACAAAGTGACATATCACTAGGTGTCCCTCGTGGGAATCGAACCCACGACCTCCGTATCGAGAGCCAATGCTCTTAACCATTAGACCACGGAGGCAGGAGGCACCTCTATGAGAATGAGGTTCAATAGTGTTCATCTATTTTCGTTGCCGAACGCTAGGAATACCTTAATAAATAAATATGCCGACAGTTTTTTAAGAGGGTGATCAGACCGTCAAACTGGACAACTTTCTCTATGGCACCAACATCGAAATCGCGAGAAAATGTCTGCTCTTCCATACAGAATACATTGCAGTTTGCAAACTCGAGGCAAATGTATAGGACAGCTGATTTTATTTCGCGATTTCGATGTTGGTCCCATAGAAAAAGTTGTTCAGTTTGATGGCCTGTCAGTCCCTTAAAAAATTCAGTATATTAAGAAGGATCCTGTATATTCCTATAAACTACTTGACATTAGCAGGAATGTAAGCAAAAAGCCATTGAATGAATAAAATATACTTAAACAAAAACAATAAATTGATTTAAAGATACAATCAATTAATAACCATTAAGCCTGTAATGACAAGACGCCAACAGCAAAACATAATTTATTATAATACTGCCTAACTTTTACCCGCGACTTCGTCCGCACCGGTTCTCATCATCATCGTAGCAAGAAAATATATAAATTGGCACCAGTTTTTAAGTCTAGTCGTATGTTTTAAACACAAAAAGTTTTATCAAAAACGGTTCCGTAATTTTTGCGTGATCTTCGAACAAACAAAACAAAGAAACAATAAAATAAAACCGGTCAAGTGCACGTCGGGCTACTCGAGCACCGAGGGTTCCGTACCACACCACCACAGAACACAACATTATTAACTTTGAAAAAAATAGTTTTTTGTCCGGGACCTTTACCGTGAGACTGACTCACACTTGGCCGGTTTTTAGTATTTGTTGTTATTCTGTAGAGTTTGATCTATAATCACACTAAGTTTGACGCTTGTATGTATTACCGTTTTTACCATAGAGCGTGAAGAAAAAACGTTGATAAAAACTAGTTTCTTGTTAAGAACCCCCCTGAATTTTTAACTTTTTGAAATTTTTATTATTTGTTAACAAATCCGCCGTAATAACACATAATCTGAGAAAATTTCAACTGTCTAGCTATTACGGTTCAAAAGTTACAGCCCTAAATAGGTAGGACCGACGGACGGACGGACAGACGGACGGACAGACGGACGGAGCGACGGGCGGATGGACAGACAACGTAGGCTTAGTAATAGGGTCCCGTTTTCACCCTTTGGGTACGGAACCCTAAAAATGAACAAAACAAAACAATCAAAATGAGCAAAACAAAGCAAACAAACAGGGACATAAGTATCGTAAACCTTTTTTTTTAAATATCTTCAATGTACAGACACACGTCTGTTACAGTTTCAAAATACTATAGATGCCATCACATGAATATAAACAACGAAATAATTGTGCATCGTCACCGCATGGCCATCAATCAAAATTGTGCGACATCGCTAACCAGGCGCCTCGCTGATGGATTCGACCTGGATATTCCATTCTGGATATACAGTCATTAGGGTACTGTGCCAGAATATGACTAGAGTCGTTTGTAGGCGCCAGCAGTAGGTATACTAGTAAAGAAAACGTTTAAAAATATTTTTTAAGCAACATTTTTTTAAGAATCATGCTCTTAAATACTTATTAAATAAAATAATGGGCGGGGCACATTGCTCGCAGAACCGATGGCCGGTGGGGCCTGCTAGTTGTCAAGTGGCGACCGCGTACCGGAAAGCGCAGCGTGGGTAGGCCCCTCACACGGTGGACCGACGACCTGGTGAAGGCGGCGGGAAAACGTTGGATGAGGACAGCGCAGGACCGGTCGTTATGGCGATCCTTGGGGGAGGCCTATGTCCAGCAGTGGACGTCCATCGGCTGAGATGATGATGATGATGAAATAAAATAATAACATTTCAAAATATAATGGAAAATTATATCTACATTTTTTAAAATTAAAATATATCTTTAATTAAATATACATTTTGAATATTGTTACAAAAAAGTTATAAAGCAAATGATAAAACTAAAATAACCTTTTAACTAAAATATAACTAGACTAAACAAAATAACTAATATAGGGAGAGAAGGATTATTCTAGAATGTCACTTCTGGCCCTAAAATAACCTTAACTAAAATATTACTAGACTTTCACTCAGTTGCAGAAACGTTCATTAGAGTTATTCCTCCATTAAAACTCTTGCTAGCTTTTACTACGTCAACAAGACAAAAACTGACAGCAAGAGATTTAATGGAGCATTAACTTCAATAAGCGTTTCTGCAACTGACGGTAAACAAAATAACTAATATAGGGAGAGAAGGATTATTCTAGAATGTCGCGTCTGGCCGTACCAGGGCCAAAAGCCAAAAGAGCCCATTATTCTGGCAGCGTTTCCCCGCTGCACAGCTAAGGACACGTTGTAGGACCAGATTTGAACCAGAGCGGGGGTCGCAACCCTTTTTCTCTTGAGCGACGTCCCAGGTCCCTAAAAAGACTCTGGCTTCGGATCCCTATGGCCCTTAACACGTTGAACGCCGTCGGGTCACAATAACAATAGATTTTCCATTCTTTGTCGGTCATTTGGCAGTCAAAGCCTTAAATATATATTTTGAACATACCTTAAAGAAACAAATTTTTATTTAATATCTTTATTAGGCTCACCAACAGATTACCTACGTAATTACAACAACAAATTTTACACCTTACAGTTAGTTATTGGTCTGATACATAACCCAGTTATAGGTGGGCACAAGATTCACTGAATCAATATGTAAAGGAACAGACAATTTCTTTTTCTACGCAATATCTACATACAGGCAACAACAATAAAATAAATATAAAAACCGAGCAGAACTTATACATATGCATGCATGCATATGCTCACGACTATATTCCCCGAGGGGGTAGTCAGAGATATTCTGAAAACTCAACTCTGTCCAGAACTTATATTTACTTTATTTATAAGGTTCAAATTACTAATATTTCGTTTGACATTAATTTATGCATCGATTTCCTTACGATTAGTGAAAAAAAAACCATACATAAAAATGAATGAAAAAAATAAACGGACTAAGAAGTTTTTTGCTAATTAACGTCAATACTAGTTGCGTGTAATCTTTTAACTAATCTTGTTTAGGTTAGAACAAAAACCGTTAGTTGCCGACATTGTGTTTTTAATAAAAATAAAAATATTTATGTATTGGTAATGAAAATTTGTTTATAAAAAAAAATAAGTAGAAACGAATATATGAAAACAATAACCATTAATATTAATATTAATATTAAGAAGTACTGATTTGAACCCACTACACTGCGCTCCAAAATACGACTAGCCGATATGTTGGGGCAGAAACCGCCAGATTAAAGTGGGTTTGGGCCAGCCATGTCTGTCGAATGCACCAGGAAAGGTGGGCTAGAATTGCCACGCCGTGGATCCCAGAAAACGGTCGTCGGCGTCCAGGTCGCCCCAGGAAGAGGTGGCGGGACGATCTGGATGCTTTCGATGACGCGCTAAGGGCTAGTAAAAAAAAAGAAAAGTGGTTTGTAATGGGTTTAATACTTACTGCCAACCTCCAGTAATGGAGAGGAACCCGAAGAAGAAGTAGTATTAAATGCTTGCTTCATCCAATGAACATGACATCAGGACTGAAGATCATTTCATCATCATCATCATATTTAAGTGCTACGCTGTTTTCGGTGGAGTATTCGCCAATCCTGTCTCATTTCCGCTAGTCTCTCAAGTGTCAAGATAGATTAATGACTATAATTATTATTATACTATCACATACTGAAGAAACATTGATACATTATGTAATAAAATAGAGTGTTGATTTACAAGAGATCCGAAAATGCAATGAGCCGTCAGAAACTGCGGCAGAAACTTATGCGGATTAATTGGCTGTCTTTGACTGATTGCCACTCATATAACCACACATAATGGGTCTTATAATAATGGATCTGTTTCTTATGTTCTTTGTGATTGGCTTTCGGAGGTTTCCCTATTTCCATTATTAGTAACCAAACAAATAATAATTGCCCACTAAACTCCAGGTATGTAACTAGCGTATCTTCAAATCAAAATTCGTGTTTCTTAAGTGACTGTTTGTTTAAATAAATAAAAATAAATATTTTGAAGATTCAAGGTGTAAAAAATACCCCTGAAATATTTTTAATGTAGTGTTTTAGACCTTCAAGTACCTACTTACTCTACTCAAATGTATTGACAACAGTTTTTTTTTTTAATGGAAGTTGTTGAGTTTTATGGTCTAAACCAACCCTTTAAATATTACAAGCATGTTTTGTTACACCTTATAATATCCTTTTATACCTCGTCCCTCATCTTTCGTCACATATTTTAGGAAGCTCTTCTTGAAAACTTCAGTTTTATCGGCTTCAATGGAACTTCTTGCAAGCTTCAGTAGAACTTGTATCGACTTCAATAGAACTTTTATCGGCTTCATTGGAACTTCTTCTTGGTTTTAGTGGAAGTTCTTCTTGGTTTTTTGTGGAACTTCTTCTTCTAACAGTGGAACTTTTATTTTTCTTGGCTTGAGAACATTCGATAGTTAGGGTTCAGTTAAAATCTTCTTAGGGCTACGATAGGGTGTTTAACTGATGGAAGCTATGGCTTCCATATTAAGGCTACTCCTCCCATCTGCAAGGCTCTCTTTCTTACAAGCAAACTTTTGCAATTAGCCATCCCGCTTCGATTGCGCGGCTCCGGTCAGAATTTTCCGTTTTCTTTGAAAACCTGTATGATTTTTTATGAATTTTCAAAAAATAAGAAAACCACATCATTTTATATTGTATTGTGAAGAATATTGTAAATTTTCATATTCTTCTGATCAACAATGTAAGAGTAAAACGGTTACAATTGGAAAAAAAGAGGTGACTTTGGAGTCGTTTTTCTTCAGTTTTATTAATTAAAATAGATTTCGAGAAAAACCACATCACTTCTCATATCCTGTAGATGGTTCAGTTTTGTTTTCTGCTTAAAAAAGTGCCATAGTTAATGTATAAAATGGTTACAAAGTTACTCAAAACCGGGCGGACGCCCCTTAAGACACATTACTGGTCTTACTTACTATTAAAAAATGAAACATAAACTAAAATAGTTACTATTTAATAGTATAAATTATAGATTGGGTCGATATGATACTGCGCCGGAAATTATTATTTCCGTTTGGAATGCTACACAACCGGAATATTAACTATTTAGTGGATTCTACTGCATTGTATGAATGACCTATGAAATGGTATATGTATAACTTACAGTAATACGAAACTTGTTATGTTAGTTTATCATGAGCATGTCATCGTCATGAACTTATTATGATTATTGGGAGTTGAGAGCCTTAACAGACTTGCGCCTGTCTACCCAGATAGATACGTCGTTTGTACATCAATGGACCACATTCACAATTAAGATGCAAATGAGTTTCCATCTCCTCTTTGCAAAATCTGCAGCTGGTCGAGTCATTTATAGTTTTAGCGAATGTAGATTAAACCTCTTCCCATAATTCTGTTCCCGACTTTCCTCATCCAGTCGCTCCCTGATACCTACCTGCTTTTTTGAATTGACTATTCCATCGTATTTACGAGGTGATAAATTTTCTTCCGCATTGTTTTTGTGGCGTCGTCTTGATTTTTTTACATTCGAATTAACAACACTAAACAGCTAATCATTTTTGTGCGACCTTGGTTATAATTATTAGTACTTAAGTACATAAACATAGGCGTAATTTCATAAAGAACCTTGAAGAATTGTAAATTCATGGTTTAAAGTATAAATAAAGACTTTATAACCTCTTAGAAAATGTTTCTCTATAGTAAGTATCAACAAGGTATCAACATCGAAATCGCAAAAAAAAATCTGCTGTCCCATACATTTTGGCCGAGTTGGTTTTAATTTTAAGTCTTTGACTGCCAAATGACCGACAAACATTGGAAAATCTATTGTTATTGTGACCCGACGGCGTTCAACGTGTTAATATAATTGGTACAGCTATTTTTTTCCCGCGATTTCGATGTTGTTGGTCTCATAGAGAAATATGTTCAGTTTAATCGTCAGATCATCCTTAAAAAACCGTCATCATATTAAGAAAGACCCTGTGGATAACACATAGACATTTCACATAGCAAAATTACACGCTCCCCTGTATAAAATCTCTGACACTCAGTTGCAGACATAGCACTCAGTTGCAGAAATGCTCATTAAAGTTAATTCTTCATTAAATCACTTGCTGTCAATTTTTGTCTTGTTGATGTAGTAAAAGCTAGCAAGAGATTTAATGAAGGATTAACTCTAATGAGCGTTTCTGCAACTGACCGTATAGCACTCATTAAAGTTAATCCTCCATTAAATCTCTTGCTGTCACTTTTGACATTGGAAATGTCTTTTCGTTCGCTCCAGTATAGGCTCCGATTTCACGAAAAAAACAATGCAAAACATGCGATCCCCCCCCCCCCCCCTTATATCTTGGAGAATTGTGAAGATATGATATTCAAAATAAAACCAGTCAAGTGTTCCGTACCACACCATCACAGAACACAACATTATTAACTAAGAAAAAAACTTTTTTGTCCGGAACCATTAGCGCGAGACCGACTCACACTTGGCCGGTTTTTAGTATTTGTTGTTATTCTGTAGAGTTTGCTCTATAATCACACAAAGTTTGACGCTTGTATGTATTACCGTTTTTACGATAGAGCGTGAAGAAAAAACGTTAATAAAAACTAGTTTCTTGTTGAGAACCCCCCTTAATTTTTAACTTTTTGACATTTTTATTATTTGTTAACAAATCCGCCGTAATAAGTAATAACGCATAATCTGAGTAAATTTCAACTATCTAGCTATTACGGTTCAAAAGTTACGACCCTAAATAGGTAGGACAGACGGACGGACGGACGGACAACGTAGGCTTAGTAATAGGGTCCCGTTTTCACCCTTTGGGTACGGAACCCTAAAAAGCTTAAAAGATGCGTATTCACGAAAGCTGTAAGATGCAAAAAGAATAATTCGAGAAAGCCAAAAAGGAAAAAGTTAAGGTAAAAAAATCAATTTCTTCCGAATTTTTTATTTTGGCGTTCGATATTTTGGAAACGAAGAATGTTGTCAAAAATTTGAGAAAACATCCTTTGGTCAATTTAGTCAGCTACAAAAAGCCGATCGGGTTAAGGGTTTGCCCTGTAGCCTAACATTTTTGAGACAATATTTTTTCGAATTCCGTAGATTCTTTTCCAATGTGCTCGATAGTCGTGTGAGGCACGAAATCTGTGAATATTTCTCTTGTTGACATAGTAAAAGCTAGCAAGAGATTTAATGGAGGATTAAGTCTAATGATTGTTCCTGCAACTAACGGTCAGTTGCAGAAACGCTCATAAAGTTAATCCTCCATTAAATCTCTTGCGGTCACTTTTTGTCTTGTTGACATAGTAAAAGCTAGCAAGAGATTTAATGGAGGATTAACTCTAATGATTGTTTCTGCAACTGAGTGTTTCAGACTATAAAAACAATTCACATGTCATGATCCCACAACAGAAATATTTTTTTCACCTCCGTATTTTCCCGTGTTAGTCTTGTTATGTGAAACAATGCATCATGTCTGCTCATGCATGATATAACAGGCGACCAGGGAATGGCATTTTAATATATTTTCCATTATAGCTTGGATACCTTTCCTATTGTTTGTTAGAGGACCGTTCATTACTCTCCTTCCTTTTGTTGAGTGCACGTTATGGATGCTGAAATATTTTCGATATAAAGTGTGTAACAAAACACACTAGTAATATTTAAAGGGGTTGTTTAGAACAAGTAAAAAAAAAAAATGCTATCCCATACCTACATTATGTTGAGTCGAGTACCTAACTACCTACTATAATAGGTACTGCAGTTTTGTTTTTATTTGTTCTCAATGTCGACTCTACAGTGAAAATCGTTTCAATCACTGCAAACACATCACTTTTCCCTCTAACATCTCTTTTTTAATTTTATTTACAAATAAAACAATACAATAAATGAAACTCGTCCCACGAAAACCTATAAGGGGATTATCTGGGGAAGGGGCGAGCGTTCATGTTCGCGGCCCAAATAGGTATTATACTTTAGCATAGACAGGTATGCCTCATTAAGTATTACATTTAGTTATGAATTTTAGTTTTTTTTTCTTATTTTTCTATATAATACATATGAAACCTTTATTTAGGTAGGTAAGTTAATTTGATATAATATGTTTCTTACACTACAGCTACTCGAAGCCACAATTAAGTAATTGGAAGTGTGGTTTAATTACAATACAGGGTGTTAGGGTAAAAAGTTGCATTACTTTAAGGGATGATTGTATCCATGATACTGAACAACCTTCCCTAAGAAGCCTATAAAAAAATTCGCAATTTTTCTTCCGACTTTCCAAAGCTGACCGAACGTTTGTATGAGAAGTCGAAATTTCCTGTAGGTTTCTATAGGAAAGTTGTTCAATATCATAGATATAATCACCCCTTATAGTTATGCAACTGTTTACCCTATCACCCTGTAGAAAATACAATCAGCAATCAGTGATTTCCGTCAGTTTTATTCTATAGCAAATGCAATATGCAATATGCTATAGAATAAAACTGACGGAAATCACGGACATAACCTAACCTAACCTAACCTAACCTAACCAAGTTTGTATAAAATGTCTGTAAACACTTTACATTTTCAACTTCATTTATAATGTGCTCGACGTTTGAGAGTTTAAAATGCGGGCCTCCATCCCAATTCAGCAGTTTCACGAGAGAGAACAAATAATTAATTTGCAACTTTATGCCAGCTTACTTTCAAAGTTCTCGCTCTTTCAATCATTGAAAATTTTCGTAAATTTTCTAAGGCTCAATTCATACCAAAGTGGTACCAGCATAGTGCAGTTTCAGTCGCATTTCTTTTTAAACTTTATTTACATTGCTAGATACATTAGTATCGTTTGAGGGGCAGAGCGCCCGAGCGCGCTGCATACAAACGAAGTTAAATCTTATTTTCAATACTATCCAATTAACGTAAATTAAATTTTGCAAACATGATCGAGTAGGCCTACCATGAGTTTTCACTGTACGTTACTACTGTAGTTGCGCTGTCAATTTTGTATGACAGAATTGGTTCTCAACGTAACCACTAGGGAGCGCTGTACAAAAATCAATACGTTCAGTGGTTTTTGCGTGATGAGCGTTCAAACAGACAAACAAAGAACAAACAAACATACAAAAATATTAAAACCTTTCTAACGAAAAAAAGTTAAAACACTGAACACAGTTCCTGGATTTTAAGTCGCCCTGTTTGTTTTTTTTCCAAATATATTAAATGTACAGACTTTTTTGCGTTTACGATTTTATTATAGGTATAGATACTACAGTGTAAACTCATGGTAGGCCTACTAGATACTAATCTCTATGTCTGTGGTTTGTCATATTTCCGTTAAAACATGCAATTTCAATGCTAGGATTAATTTAAGATTTGCAGAGAAAAAGTAGTTTGTGCAAATAAACATTTGATTTGATTCAAAAACACAGCTGAGAAGACAAGCTGGAACGCGAACCGCGCGAACACCACGCAAAAGACTCACTCGTGTCAAAACTTGCAATGTAACTCTAATCAAAGGATCCCGATCCCGTTTCGCTTCAAAAGTGGTAAAGAATTTTGGCGGCCAGCCCTGTAATTTGAGATCCAGACTTAGAGGTCTCGTACATGAATGAAACTTTGTAATAAGTGTAGAGTGAAACAAAACTAACAAAAAAGTAAATTGGTTGTAACCTGTAAAAGTTGGGGGAAAGGTATTCTCCTTATGATACCTTTCGTAGCAAGTGTGTGAAAGTCATTATCTTTCTTATTAGATAGTTCATTAAATCTTCTACGGATTCATTTTGTTTATTTTAATGAAAATTCACGATAATATTATGATAATGGAAGAAAACGAAATCACGAACTATTAGTTCAACCAAGAAAAATACATTGCGTAACGACCAAAAAATACCTCAGTGATAATATTAGATGAAAATAGCTGTCGTGGTAGCGTTTTATTACTGCTTTTTGGATGATTTGTCTATTTTACTAGTAATTTCTACTTTTGAATCCGGACTTCTGGAGATGTGGAAGTTTTTTCAAAAAATGCCTTAATTTTTTCTGTTTATAATAATTATGACCGCCGTCCTGAAGAGCTTTTAGTTTTCGTAAAAAATGGCTGGGTCCAAATCTGCCTAACTTCTTTGAATTTTATAAGAAATGCTACAATAGAAAAGGATAATTTCCATTTCCTTGGGAAGTATGATATTCCTCCTATTTTGTTTGTGTATAATATTAGTTATCATACTAATAATTTTGTATGTGTTCTTTGTTCATAAACGATTTGAAACGAATACATTTCGTCCCATGAGCAATGTCAGGCACTAAGGCTCAACCTAGTGTATATTTTCTTTGACCTAGTAGAGTAATATTTTTATCCTAGTTTTTTTTCCAAATACACTTCTAAAAAGATATAAAAGTGAAAGTCAAAGATTATCAAAACAAAAAGAAAAACCAATTGGTAACGTAAATATTTCAATTACGCATACACAACATTTGTTATTGATAAACAAAGTCTTGGGAACCCAATCAGACCAAAGTAGCTTTTTGCCTATTCCCAAGCCAATTTTGGGGTCCGCCGTTCGCTCACAAAAACCTCTTCGTTACAGACCTTAATACGTTTGGCCACAAAACGTATATAGAATGAAATTGGAATTGATGAAAAACGGTTATCATGGGACAACAGTTGGGCTTAGCGTTTTTGCATGCATTTCGTGTTAGTGTCATAGTTACCTTTATGTGAGTCTTTTATTTGAAATATGATTTCGAGTTCAGCTAATTCCTTAGACAATTTAATAGGGACTCGCCTTGCGGTAGTATTTCCCCTCTGCCACGGTATAAGCACAATTGATCTTGCGCATTTACAACCAATTTTATACCTTATCACTAAACGAGACAGCCTATAATAGCGAAACAATAATTTTGAACTTAGAACGTTTGGGGTTCACACGAGACTACTTTTCATGATTTTTAACATTCAAAATTAGAATCTAAACTTATGGGGAATAAAATCCAATGTTGCGGATTTCATGTTACCTCGCCCCCCGCAAAAAGTGGCAGAAATGTTTCTTAGTAGAATGACATGCGTAACTCGTCCCTATTAAATTGTCTAAGGCTAATTCAGCTATTGATAGCTACTAAATCAGTCTGTATACAGGTTGTAACAAAAATGCTAGTAATATTTAAAGGGATGGTTTCAGACTATCAGAAAATTGGCTAAAATCGAAAAAAATATCTCGAAATGGTATCAAACAAAGCCAACGAGCGCAAGCAAGCAGCGGCAAAAAAAATAGTGCGCCCCAGCGCGCTGCATATAAACGAAGGTAAATGCCATTTTTAACCCACGACGCAAAATAGAGGGATGTTATAAGTTTGACTCCTACGTCTTCGGTCTGTTGTGACAGAAACATTAATTGAACCTAAAATATCTTTAAGAGAGTTAAAAAGTAAAACATACATTTGCTTATATCAAAAATAATAGGTGACCAAATCATATTAGTTTTTGGCGCTCTGGAGTGGGATTTTTGAATCTCATTCGCTGAGTTCAGCAGTTGAACATGTCAAAATTAGTGTGGAGATATGCATCTTTCTACTGCTGATTTGACTTTCAAAAATCATACTTCAGGAGGGCGATTTTTGAAAGTCAAATCAGCAGTAGAAAGATGCGTATCTCCATAGTAATTTTGACATTTTCAACTGCTGAACTCAGCGAATGAGATTCAAAAATCGCACTCCTGGTGTTTTTTAATTTAAATATATACTTACTATTAAAAGTAGTAAATGCAAATTTTTAAGAACGATCTAGATTCTAGATACTAATCCTTGTGCCTTGTAGTTTGTCAGTTTTCCATTACAAAATATACAGTTTCCATCCTAGGATTAATATTTGACGAGGGATTTACCGACAGCTATTAAAAAAGAAAAAAAAAATTGTTCCAAATGGCTCGGTAGATAGCGTTGACGCAAGATGGAACGTAACAGAAATAAATACAAATAAAATAGTAAAAATTCATGTTTTTGAGTAAGAAGAAACATATGAAAAGATATTTCGTCAAACGGATTGTGTCTGACTAAGTGACATGATTTTTTTTGGTTACTTTGTTGAAACATGTTGAACTACGTTTTACTAGCTGTCGAAAAACTCCTCATTGGTGTGGAAATCTTTGAGCCACTGTAACTTTGAAACTACAGGGCGTAACAAAACACCCTAGTAATACTTAATGTTTTAGACCATCGAACTGAACAATTTTCACTATGGAGCCAACTTCGAAATTGCGAAAAAAATCTCAGCTGTCCCATACATTTTAGTCGAGTCGGTAGTTTTGTGTGGAACAGCTGATTTTTTTGCGTTTTCGAAGTTGGTTCCATAGTGAAAGTTGTTCAGTTTTATGGACTGAAGCACCCTCTTAAGTATTAGGAGTCACGTTGCAGGTTCTGACCCGAGCACTTGTCTCGCGTGGTTCTCTTCTTGTTCTTGACCAAAAACAATCCCCGAGTTTGGGATAGTTTCTCCCACAAGCATCTTGACACTAGCGGGAATGCAGTGATAACGCACAAGCAAGAGTCCGTTAATTTATAAATAAAAAAAACTATTTAACTTCTCAGTGTACCTATCATCGAGGATGCCATCACTCGAGTGATGACAAGTGGCTAAGTACCCACAGAAACACTACAAAGAAACTCATTATCTTTTCACTATCCACATTCGCGTGGTTTTAAGCGTTCAAGTTCATAACACTATCTTTATAAATACACGTAATCGATGCGTCTATATATAACTTTCAAAATTAATGTTTCACCGAGCTGCAACTCTGTTGTGAAAATCTCCGGAGCTTCCTCTGATTAAAATTAATTGCGATTCCCGCGCATGTTTTAAGTTAAATTAGTCACTTTGTGAAGGTTTAATTAATGGGAGAAAAGGAGTTGTTTAGTTAACTATTTGTAAAATAGAGTTAAATGGAGTAATTTAATTATTGTTACTGTATGCGTGGTAACTATGATAAAACCATTTTAGTATATCCTTCATTCAACATCACACACACACACACACACACAGAGACACACACACACACACACTCACACTCTCGTCGTCACACTGGACAGAGTTTCGGTACTACTAGTGAAACGTGGATGTTCTGAGGGTCAGAATATCTCTGACTACCCCCTCCGGGAATATAGTCGTGAGCATATGCTATGCTTCATTCAACATTAAAAAAACATTGATGATGTAATAATTAATTTAATAATAATTGTGTGTAATATTTATGTTATGTTATTCCGTGACACTGGGCAGTTTCGGTACTGGATGTTTTGAGTTTTCCGAATATCCCTGCCTACCCCAGTGGGAGACAGGCGTGAGAATATGTATGTATGTATGTAAACTTTAATAACATAACATAATAACTCTACAAAACTTTATGTTTTTTACAAACTATAATATAGCCGGCCTCAAAAATGTATTGCGTATACAATCCTTGTAAGAATCTTTTTATTTCTTTAAAGTGACCTTTGAAAATGAAAATGGAAATAGTTTATTTAAATAAAGGTTTAAAAAATTGTAAAATGGTTTTCCTAAAGCGAATAAGCTTAAGCGCTCTCACAGACGAGCGTCGCGCGACCGTGAAATGTATGAGCGCGTCGCTCTGCGACCCACTGCGACAGCAAAGTGTCGCTCGTCTGTAAGAGCTCTAAGGCCCACCACATTCGGAATTCTGAATCAAAACTACGACTTCGTATGGATTTTCCCCCTCCACAATTGCGTTCGGAATTGCGCAGCTGTCAAATCCTATACAAAATCACAACGCTGATTCAGAATAATTCCGGATTGCAATTCCGTATGTGTGTGGTGGGCCTAAATCTTTATTACTATAGAAATAAGCTACATTGCTGACAACTAACACTGAATTTTAATCTAGATCGAACGACCACGTTTCTGGCTCACGTTCTCCTCTCATGTAATCCACCATAATTGTGGTTGTTACGATAGTATATTTATCGTAACAAAATTCTCGAACTGCTTCGTTGATTTCTAGATGAATTATCTATTAACATTCTGCAGTCATGTGTAGGATTAAATGTTCTTATTTCATATTAATAAATTCAACGTAACAGGTGTAGTGAATTATGATGACTAGTTGATACTATTAATTGATTAGTAATAGTATGTTTTGTGATTAAAGGATATATTGCCGTGTTGAGGTCCAACGAGTCACAATGTAACCATACGTGTTTTTGTGTAATAAATATATTTTTTTTTATATTTTTTTATATTTGTTAGGTCATTCATTATATGTAGAGCGACAAAGCGCGCTGCTTAAAAACGCAGTTATATCCTATTTTCAATACTAATCCTTTAAGAGGGCTATTCGAGCTCAGTGGCGCCCTCGTCACAATAATAAAGATTTCTCAATAAATAAAGTCTAAATTAAAAAAGCGCCTAACAGAAAAACTACAAAAGCCTTCAAGCCATTGTTATACAATACTTTTATAGGTTCTGAACATCCCAATTTAAGATAATTTCGAATAAAAACAAAAGCGGCCATTTTTTTTTTTTCAAAATTTGTGTGTTAAAAAACCTATAAAATTATTATATTATGAAAATAGCTTGAAGGCTGGAAGTTTATCTGTAGGGTACTTTTTTAATTTAGGCTTTCTTTATTGAGAAATCTTTATTATTGTGACGAGGGCGCCACTGAGCTCGAATAGCTTTCTTAATGATGAACATGAATCTTTTGTAAACACGATCTAGATACTAATATTTGTGCCTGTGGTATGTCAGATTCTCATTAAAAGATAACGCATTCAGGGGTGTGCTTCAGATTATCAAACTCAACAATTTCAATATGGGACCAACATTGAAATCGCAAATAAAGTTGTGTATTACCTATATGTGACAAATAAATGTCTTTAAAACTTTAACTTTGTGGTCCCTGCAAACATCAAAACAATCAAAGTGGTTTTGGTCGAGAAAGGTTATACATGATGTAACAAAACACCCTGTGCTTCAGATCATCAATCTGAACAACTTTCATTATGAAGCCAAGGTCGAGAAAAAATAAAAAAATCTGCCGTCCCATACATTTGAGTCGAGACGGTACTGCAGTTTTGTATGAATGAGCGGATTTTTTTTCGCGATTTCGATGTTGGCTTCGTACTGAAAGTTGTTCAGTTTGATGGTCTAAAGTATTACTAGGGTTTTTTGTTACACCCTGTATAGGAACCACACTAGTATGGGATCTTGAAGCCCACTTTTGAAGCTACGACAGCGTCGGAACGTGTTGTCGCTGTAGAGAAGATGCGGCCAGAAACTCTACAATATGTGAAACATTAGAAACATTAGGTATAAACTAAGTTACTATTATGAGCATAATTAGTATGTGTTCCAAAAATTTTACCGTCTGATGAGGTAACTACTTTATTTTTATGTTTATTTGGTTCAAAGGCATGTTCATTTTCTGTAGCGAATGGTTACTCGCTTTTCTAGATATCAGCATTCTTGTTAACGTGTATGAAATTCCTCATTCTTTCAGCCTTTTGTGAGGCCTACCCTTGTTGTGGAATATACATTTTCGGAGGACGCTCGGTTTGGTTAGGCCAAACCAAGAGCTGTCAAAAGCACAGGTAAGCCCTCCTGCTAAATATTCGTGCGGTTTGCAGACCGTGAACGGTTAAAATACTGCTTTGAAATGTCATATATAATAATAAATAATTTGCAGTGTAGTTCCAACGTAGAATGGAGTCTTTTTCGTGGGTTTTGAGTTTCTTAGAGCTCGCGCACATCTGGCGAAGCGCAGCGCAGAACATTTTTCACTGCCAAACCGTTTTCGACTTTGCGTGCATTGAAATAACATTGGAAATCAATTAACACAACTATACTCGTCCCTGAGGGCATCGAAACGACTTGAGGCGAAACGAAACGAAGGTAATTGATTTCCGATGTTATTGCAACACCAGGGTCTGTACCCGGACTTTCAATTTTCGATATAAACGCGACCGTTTCGGTCTGAACTTCATTGTAATAGAGTTGATATTGGAACGAAAATGTTTACGCAATTGCGAAGTTAGAATTTCCGGGTAGAGGCTCTGAAAAGGCGATAATGGTTTGGCAGTGAAAAATGCCCTGAGATGCGGCTCTAACGAGAGCACGGGATACGATTTGTGGGATAACCTGCAATTTTTAGTGTTCCGTACCAAAATCGGAAAAAACGGAACACTTATGGAATCAGCTCGGTGTCTGTCAGTCCGTCTGTTACAGGCATTTTTTTTAGAGACCGTAAGACATAGGAAGTTGAAACTCGGTACAGATATGGCAATTGGTGGTCCAATATCATAAATGAATTAAAAAAATCAAAATTTTTATATTGGGGGGAAATTTGGGGAGTAAGAAAGGGTAAATAAAAAAAAATGTCTTCCTTATGGTGTGGGGTCTCAATTGAAAGCTAAAAAACTAACACCAGTGAGACCAGTGTAAAATTATCTTCAGTTACTATGTGACCACATACTAAGTAAGTGTCAATTTATAGTGGATTTATCAATGACCACTTTTAAACAACTGGTAGTACGGAACACTAATTGCCCGAGTCCCAACTCGTACTTGGCCGGTTTTTATAATAAAAACATTATGCAAAAAATTTGTTTGAATAAAAACAAATGAGCGAAATCGAATTAACCGTAAATATATTGTCAGTCCTGCTCAGGTATAATAACTTTATGGTCCTGCTATGCAAAAACAGCGAATATATACAATTCTACAGCTATAGATGAAAATTAAAACATTTTGTTTTGTTTAAAATCTCGATAAAAAGTTTAAATCATCACATAAATGTTATTATAGATATAAAAATTCTTTGTGTTATTCTAAATTAACTTCTACGACCTGTATAATTAAAATTAGACAAAAAATTTGACTTACCATCTTATGACAGCATCACCGGGTCAAAGTACTCATGGAGATACTTGAGAAAGGTCAAAAGTCAGGCTCTTATACCGTCCTTTACAAACCTTCATTTTTTTGTGATAATAGGCGAACGGATGAAGTAATATGAAGTAGTCAAGGTTCAAATAAGAAAAGACTTGGGAGAAGGGTACCTATTGAAATAAAAGATCGGGAAAAGTACCTAGTTGTGAGAATTCTGATCCTTATAAACATATAATCCGGTCAAGAGCGTGTCGGACACACTCATTATGGAATTCCGTAGCTATTGTAAAGGTATGGTTTTTTCAAAAGCTAAAGAATGGGGACGCCCTATCTTTGAGCGGCAATATCTCGACATAGAAGTATCATTATAACTTAGTCTTTCAAGAAATTTTGTTTCATTTTGTAAGACCTATCCAATGACACCTCACTCGATGGGTTAGGTAAAAAAAAATGGTCTCGACTTCCTTTATGTGTTTATTTTTTCATGTCGATCACATTTTCTTAAGAGCCTATGTCGAAATTTTTTTTTAGCGAAACAGGCGTGGGATAGCTTATATTACGGGCTGATGCGAGAGAAAGAGATGGGGCGGCGCGCGCGCCTGAAACGAATCGAGCGCCAAATCAAACTTTATTTAACTGTGTTTGTACTATTTATGTAACTTCAATTCTGGTCTAATCAAAACTTAGAAAATATCAATCTCTTTTTTTAAATCAAGTCTTGTGTTTCTATTATT
Organism: Agonopterix subpropinquella; assembly: GCA_922987775.1. Lineage (NCBI taxonomy): Eukaryota > Metazoa > Arthropoda > Insecta > Lepidoptera > Depressariidae > Agonopterix > Agonopterix subpropinquella. Next base: position 9,402,799 of record OV277713.1, on the reverse strand, counting down.
CACCGTTTAGCAGTTCCAAGCGTTTATAGATAAAAATGGAGGCTACTCTTTGGCTTGTTTTTCTATCGAGAAAATGTTTCTTAATCGTGTTTTGTCTCTAATCAAAACTTCAATTATATGTTCAATTTACACATATCCGAAAATCATACTCCTACTGTTAGTACTTCATGATATATGAAGCTTTGAAGAATCCTATTTTTTTCACATAGCCCCTTAATTGGTGCAAAAACGATAAAGAAATTGAGGCGGAGCATACCTACAGACAGAATGGACGAAAGTATAAGGGTTCCTTGTTTGACTACGGAACTCAAAAAAGATGGAAATTATAATGCTAAAAGTGAATGCTCTTAATGAGATAGTCGGGAAAGAAATTTATTACATTTGCATAATTTACAGGATGAAACCAGCAGAAAAGTTGAAAAAATTGTTATTGCTTTTAAATCCTACTTCCTACTAATATTATAAACGCGAAAGTTAGTAAGTATGGATGGATGGATGTTTGTTCCGCTTTCACGCAAAAACTGCTGAACGGATTTTGATGAAATTTGGCATACAGATAGACCATGGCCTGGATTAACACATAGGTTACTTTTTATCCGGGTAACGCTGACGAAGTCGCGGGCAACAGCTAGTTTTTTAAATATTTTCATGGACGTGAATAAGAATAAAGATGTATAATATAAAAATCATTGTCACGTCAGTCTTGGGGTAGGCAGGCGGTAGGGCGCGACATTTACTACGATCTTTTATTCGAAATATTTCACCTTAAACGTCCATAAAACTTCCCATACACATGCCCGCTGGTTTCTAGTATTCGTGTCTCACCTTTATATATAAAGGGGAAATTGATATCATTAGCATCCTTTTAAACTAAGAGTCTACACGGGTAAAAAAGATTACTTGAAATAAGAAAATTACGTTTTCATATTTCAAGAAATCTTTTTTACCCGTGTACCCATCAAACTTTTACTAAGTGAGCAAACTGATCGGAGCAACAAAAAAAAAATCTGCTGTTGCATACAATTGAGTCGAGTAGGCACTGCAGTTTAGTATGGAACAGGAGTGCGATTTTTGAATCTCATTCGCTGAATTCAGCAGTTGAAAATGTCAAAATTACTATGGAGATACGCATCTTTCTACTGCTGATTTGACTTTAAAAAATCGCACTCCTGAAGTATGAATTTTGAAAGTCAAATCAGCAGTAGAAAGATGCATATCTCCACAGTCATTTTGACATTTTCAACTGCAGAACTCAGCGAATGAGATTAAAAAATCGCACTCCAGGTGATTTTTTTTGCTCCGATCTGTTTGCTCCCATATTAAAAGTTGTTCAGTTTGATGGGTAGACTCTTAGTTTAAAAGGATATGCTAATGATATCAATTTCACTTTGTAGTAAAGTACCTATTGCTAAATTAAATTGTAGGTACTCTAACAAATTGCTCATTTTGAATGAAGTACTTTATTACTCTAAAGCACACTTAATTAATAGTACTTCTATAAATTAAATTTGCAGGTAAATTGTAAACTAATTTGGTGCCAGCAATTTGTCAGGTGCTTAAACTCGTCACGGGGGCCATTAAAACGGTTATTAATTAATTACATTAGTGTGTATTCTATATTTAGTAATAATTATGAGAAACAATGACGGAAAATGTCTTAGAAGCCATAGACTTAACCCCTCATCTGACCGACAGGTGACGGTGCATCTGGGCCCCGATTGCCGTAAATAAATCGCAACTGAACCATGATTCGACCGCGTGCGAAGTTTAGCTTTTTACAGCCATTAAGAACCGTTTTAACAGATCCCTCAGACGTTAAAAGCTGTCAGTTACATAGAGTATAGCGCGATGCGGAATTCAGCACAGTTGGATATTAATTGAATTGCAATGTGATTAGAACTGAAATTGGATAAGAATAGAACTTCGATGTTTTAACTTAGCGCAATCCGTCTCCAGGTCATTAAACAAACCGAAGAAAAATCTGTTTTTAGTGGCCGCCATCTTGAAAAATCTACATAGCATCGACTAGCTCCAGCTGTTCCAGCAGCTCACACAGTTAAAATACCTTGAAATGCTATAACCACATTCCTAAGGGGTCATAGGTTCAGATGAATATTTTCTATTAGAAATGCGATTGCCCAGCCCTCCGAAAAGTGCATGCGCATGCCGTATTTTCGATGAAAAAGAATTAACAAAAGTACTTTTTATAGATTTTTTTATGATTTCACTAGATAAACTTATGGTGGATATGTGAGTATAAACACCAAAAATGGGAAACTATTTTATAAGTTCTTCTTAAACGAGAAAAATATTTAAAAATACAAGAAATTACGTCATCTTTGTGATGATTTTCTATCGAGTGAAGTAATTCCAATCGTGTATCTAATTGAAGATTTCACTATCATATAAACAATCCAAAAATACTGAGGTATGACTTTGGTTTCGATAAATTGTATAAATCTAGTCGAAAAATTAAAAATAAAAGATGCCTCCAAGGTGTTTCGTCCTACCATAGGGCTTTAAACAGAAAGTACCGATCAGCATCCGTAACCGAGTACCTGTAGCTTTAAAATGTTCTATTGCTTCGGAACCGGTCAAAATTACTCCGATTTTCAAGTTTTTTTTTAAAACGTCTGTAATCTAAAATACTACAACCTTTATACTTTAAAAATTGACGCTCTCAGTCAAGTAAAAAGTTGTAAAAAATACAAATAAAAAAAAAATGCTTCACAACTTGCGAATTCATGGAAGAACAGGACATTCTCTTCGCATTGAGGCAATTTTAATTGAGATTGGCTGACGAATAAACCTTGATGAGCGCGCTCCATACAAACGAAGTTTGATTCTATTTTCAATCTAGAAACTAATAACCTTGTCTGCGGTTTCTCAGATTTCCGTTATGTTATATAGTTTCAAAGTTACACTGGCTCAAAGATTTTTATAGAAAAAAAAGCGTCAATTTTTAAACTGTATAGGTTGTAGTATTTTAAATTACCTTCATTTAAAAAAAAAATTATCGAAATCGGAGTAGTTTTGACGGGTTCCGAAGCAAAAACCTTCAGGAACTCTACTACCGGGGTTGTCGGTCTACGGGACATTCTGTATACGAGAAGGCGCTAGGCGAGTATGTTTTTGACACACATCAAAGCACGAAACCTCCGTACATTTTACGCCGGCCCCGACCTAAAGGTTCATAAATAAAGATTTAAAACTGACTACATGCACATAACTTTTCGGCCTTTGTGCATATTTAAGGGAGAGTCGAGGCTTAGTTTTTAGCAAACGTAAAATATTCCTGCATTTCAAACGTTTGGATGACATGACGAATATTGAAATCACATCCTGTCATTCTGAAAGGAAGACATGAAAAACACGATTTTCCACTCAAAGCATTTCTGTAATAAAACCGGTCAAGTGCGAGTCGGGCTACTCGCGCACAGAGGGTTCCGTAGTTCCGTACCACACCACCACAGAACACAACATTATTAACTTAGAAAAATACTTTTTTGTCCGGGACCTTTAGCGCAAGACCGACTCACACTTGGCCGGTTTTTATTATTTGTTCTTATTCTGTAGAGTTTGCTCTATAATTACACTAAGTTTGACGCTTGTATGCATAGAGATAAACGTGTCTCCTGTACGTGTTTCTCTATGCTTGTATGTATTACCGTTTATACGATAGAGCGTGAAGAAAAGACGTTGATAAAAACCAGTTACTTATTTTTAATTTTTTGACATTTTTATTATTTGTCAACAAATCCGCCGTAATAACGCATAATCCGAGAAAATTGTAACGATCTAGCTATTACAGTTCAAAAGTTAGAGCCCTAAATAGGTAGGACAGACGGACGGACGGACAACGTAGGCTTAGTAATAGGGTCCCGTTTTCACCCTTTGGGTACGGAACCCTAAAAAACTCACACCACACACGTTATGGTCACATTATGAAATGTGAAAAATACTAACTTCTCCAGATTATTTTATTGCAGGGGAAAATTTTGTGAAGACAAATGTCTAGTAGAAGAAGAACTTCCTGGCTTAAGAACCTATGTGAATGGTTCGATTTGAACTCGACACTATTCAGGGCTGCAGTCTCTAGACTAGAGTCCGAGTATCCCTAATGATAGCCAACCTTCGAATTTCGATAGGAAATAGCATTACAGGAAGAAGCTGTAGCAAGGCTCATTCAGCACATTGAAGGTTTTAGGATTGAATGACAGACAAACTTTCAGTTGCAGTTAATCCTCCATTAAATCTCTTGGTCACTTTTTAGTGTTCCGAAATCAAAAAGGAACCCTTACAGTTTCGCCATGTCCGTCCGTCTGTCCTTCTGTCCGTCTGTCTGTCCGCGGCTTAGCTCAGAGACGCGTAGTACTAGAAAGCTAAAAAAAGAAAAATTGTATGTAATTTTATAACATGCTATCGATCTGAGAACCATGAACAGTTTCTTTGCATGTATCGATGGTTGCAAGCATGCCTTCCCACTATCAGGCTGCCTTCATTTGGTGACTGCCATGGAGGATAGAAAGAAGCGTAGATTTCAGCAAAGCAATATTTCTATCGAAGTGTCGCCAAAATGCAGGGACGGAGGACAAAACAGGTAGTATAGGAGCGGAACCTGCGCGGTGGCCTTATTAATGGTACCTATTCTAGCTAAAACTCAATATTGAGGTTGAAACAATAATTTTTTTTTAACTTATGTACCTACGTAATACCGACTGCTCTCAAACGGTGAAGGAAATCATATAGTAGGGAAAGGTCATAATAACACTCATAACATAACAACCCGAATTCCTTTAAAGTACGAGTGAATAGGCATCTTCTGGGTAAGCTCGCTACATCTTCGACCCGACCCCATCTTCGTCCTGAGGACTGGATTGAGGTCAAGAGAAAACCCATCATTAATAAAAAAAAAAAAAAAATCTTAAGTTAAATTGTAATAAAATGTCTTTTTAATATGTTGACACTTTTTTAAGGGGATGATCAGACCGTCAATCTGAACAACTTTCTGATACCAACATCGAAATCGCGAAAAAAAGATCAGCTGTTCCATACAAAACTGCAAACCTACTCGAGCCAAATGTATGGGATAGCTGTTTTTTTTTCGCGATTTCCATGTTTGTCCCATAGAGAAAGTTGTTCAGTTTGAGAGTCACTGTAACTTTTGAACAGTATTACCTATATAGATAGTTGAAATTTTCTCAGATTATGCGTTATTGCGGCGGATTTGTTAACAAATAATAAAAATTTCAAAAAGTTAAAAATTAAGGGGGGTTCTCAACAAGAAACTAGTTTTTATCCACGTTTTTTGTTCACGCTCTATCGTAAAAACGGTATTACATGCAAGCATCAAACTCAGTGTGATTATAGAGCAAACTCTACAAAATAACAACAAATACTAAAAACCGGCCAAGTGTGAGTCGGTCTTGCGCTAAAGATCCCGGACAAAAAAAGTTTTTTTTCTAAGTTAATAATATTGTGTTCTGTGGTGGTGTGGTACGGAACCCTCGGTGCGCGAGTAGCCCGACTCACTCTTGACCGGTTTTTATTTATTATTGCGAAAGCTCGTACCGTATTTATACAATAGCACATCGAATATTCACTTCAACAGAAGAGTGAAGAAGGAAATGGGCCAAGGGGTGTTATCTCCTAAATAAATAAGGTATCGAAGTATTCCACAGCCATCTCCGGTCGGTTTATATTTTATTGCCTGCCAGTAAAACTTTGTGGTTTAGAAACATTTTAGAATACTAAATTTTATTACTTATACCTTGGGTTTTTACGAATTACGAATATAGGTTTTGAAGTGAAAATTAGCGACGTTATGCACTTTTTGGTATGGGTAAAAATATTAAACTCAGCAGTGCTATTCTGTAAGGTGTATTTGTACAACTCGAATCTGAATCCGCAGTGAGTTTGCAAATTGGTATTCTGTAAAATGACTCATTAAACGAATTCTATGCCAGCGCCACAATTGCGGGTGTGGCGGCGACTTGAACTAGTGTTATCGAGTCTTTATCGTTTGTTTGTATGGTTTGACGTCTCAAGTGGCATTCTGTAAGCAAAATTCCGCTCACACTTCGCACTCGACATTCGAAAACAAATGTCAAATAAAAAGTTAGTCTATTGCCAGTGTAAACGTGAACGAGTTCTAAAAAACAGTAAATAATATCAAAATTATAGCCGCATTTGATTTGTGCTTGTTTTTTAAGGGCCTAATTGTTGAATATGGAACATTTTTCTTACTCAAAACATTATTTCGCTAGTGGTATTTTACAAAGTGCGTCGGTTTGCCGTGACCAAAGAAACCAATGAACGATCTATAAAATATCAATTAAGTACCTATCATAACCTAACCTAGGTACCTAATAGAAGAATTATTGCAAGGATCGATACTTAAATTCAACATACAGTTAAGAGTCGAAACTACTCGCAAAAAGGTAAGTTAAGTAATTTTGTGTAAATGTGTTTATGATTAGATTATTCGGGATGTATAAGAATGCCAGATTTTACCTTAATTATTTCCTGGCAAGTCTGAAGACTCACAATTCAAAATCCGTTGTGCCTTATTTGTGTACATTATTTAGTACTAAAACATATTTAGTTGCATCTATACCTACTTTGCCCGTGTGATGTTTAGCTTAGAATATATCCACATCTAAATAATAATATTTTCTAGTTTTGACAAAGTTACGGACCATGTTCTAAGCGTGTGTATAATTAACTAATTTATTTTTTATGTTCCAGATGAAACACACTGTGCATATTACCTCGTGGTACCTAAATGCTATAAGAAAAGAGAAAGAGGGTTGGTTTAAACAATACATATCTTACAAAACCCTTTAGCTGAACGTACTCATAAGATTTAAACCAGGTAATTATAGGTTTTATTAATGTCCCGTATTTAAACCTAAGGTGATGGAAATACCTAGTTAGTGAGGTGTGATGTAATGTGTGATGTTGTCATATATTTACTGGATAATTTCTCATTTCAGAATTTTACGTGAAATGGAAAGGCAAGCAGATGAATGAAGATTATAATAGTACCATTGCCACAAAGGCATCGAATCGAAAATGTGCAAGTTATAAACACAAATAAACGAGAAGTTAAAATTGTTTATTAATAGAGGAATAATTTAGATTGTAATTGTAACACATCATAATGAAATTCAAAATATTATGTAGATAATTTCTAAAATTATAAGGTGTGGGTTATGCCATCTGTGGCAATCTCCACACGTAAGGTATTGAATCTACTTAGAATTGTTTTACTTAAAATATTTGTAAATAGGTATAAAATAATTAATGTTTCTGACCACCCTGTATGTATGTGTATGTATAAAATAATTAGGTAGGGATAGCATTATAATTATAATGTTATCATAAAAAATGTAAGTCATAACATAAAACATAGCTTTATTTCATTGCCTAATAAAATAAATAATATTAGTAAAAGCTGCTGAAATAAATAATTTTCCTAAAAGGTTTCATTTTCATTTAAATCTTAGTCACACAATCAAAACATCAACAACTTTAAATAATGGGCTACTAAATAAAATGAAGATGTAGGTCCCTAATAGTCCCTATTTAAGTAAAGAAACAATGATCAGAATGACAACTCACGAAACAAGTAAATATTAATGTTTTTTCATACAACTAAATTATTATCTACTTTTTACTTGTGTCTTGATCCCCTTTAAATGTTAACTTCAGCTGCAAGCTTATATACCTATGGTTGTTAGATATTTGCACTTCAACTTCAGCTCAACCATAAATTGTGATAGCTGATGTATACTGAAAAAGACTTCACTAAAATATAATTATATTCTATATTAACTCTATTACACATGTTACAAAACAAAAAGCTCTTTGTTTTGTTTTACCACTCAAGGTTTGTTTACTTTAACCGCGTTACGTCTCACTTTTTTTTCTCGGATTGGATACGAGCGCATTTTGCCACCTCTTATTAAAATATTTAGTATTACGGCTGTAGGTAGATTTATACCATAAATTATCTAGACTAAGATCCATTTAGTTAAAATAAACATTAATCTGTAAGATCCATAGCAGTATTTCATTAAATAAGCTAAAAGAATTAAGATCGATTATGTTAGCTGATAAATTCTTCAACGTGTCAAGCACTAGCGCGTTGAATCTCATTTCGTTGGTCACTTCGCATCGCAAGTGGTTGTTTTTGTTTACAGAATGCGAAATCAAACTCGCGTCTCATCAGAAGCGAAGTGAGATGAGTTTCTTATGCGAGATTCGGATTCAAGTGTACGTTTTATAGAATCGACATACAGGACCGTGACGTCACCCTGATCAAAAACTTATCCCCCTTTCTTTCTACCGCGCGGCGAAAATGTATGCCTGTTCCTGCTGTTTCGTTTAAGCGGCATAATTTGTCATATTTGTGTACGATAGCGGAATAAATGAATATCGTATTTTACCATATAAATGATAGTACTTTTATATCTTCAAGTTTTCACTTCTGCCGGCACTCCCGGAGTGCAACCCGTTGTTTTTTTTGGACGAAATTGCAAAAAACCGCTAAGAAGGAAGTTTCTAATGGACACTTTTTAACACATTTAAATGGCCGTTTCATGAGGTAGGCGTTACTTTACGAGTATCTTGCAATGTAATTTAAGTTCCCATTAGTTTAAATAAATTGGGTATAAATTGAGTTCATTTTCAATGTACCCCTGAAGGTCGTGTAGAGTGTAGAGCACGAGATCTATGTATTTTTTTATAAGTTTTATATCGATAAAAAACGGCTTTTCAATAACATTTCTATAATTTTGTTTATGACAATGGAACGGATACTGATATTTTTTGTTTCTTTTTACAGGTAGAATTATGAAAAAGGAACCAAACGTTCAATTACAAATTGAATTAGGTAAGTTTTACAAATTAACAAGGTACCAACATCGAAATGGCGAAAAAAAAAACGGTTGTTTCGTAAATCGTCGCTTTTTTACTAAATGACCTCGAGTATATTGTTCAGGACAAGCTTTTTTCGATTGCGCGCTCTACACTTTTTTAAGCAAATAAAGCTCTGCAGCTTGCTCCAATAAAGTAAATATGAAAATTAAATAAACACTTTTATAATCTGTGATTCAAGACCGTTTTGCAAATGTAGATTGTATTATAAAACAGTTTGTATTTATTGAATTAAAAATAGGTAAAACAGATATGACACTTCATAAGAATAATATTTATTTCTGAAATAACTGGTAAATGGTAGAAGATATCCAAACGTCGATTAGATAGATCGATAGAGCTTCAAAAGTACATTATCATAGTATTTTTAGTGCAGTTACGTCAAAAAAAGCGACGTAATGGTTGAGTAGCTAAGCTATTGATAATATTCTATGGCACAGCTTATTTTTTTGCAGTTTTGATGTTTGCTATATAGTGAAAGCTATTAAGTTTGATGGTGTGAAGCATCCTGTTCGGTATATAACGCATTTAAAACACCCTATATAACGTGTTTCACATAGCCCCTGAAACAATATTTTCCTTGCCTGTTCATCTCACTGCTCTGGGATAAACTCACATGTTTTTCTTCACCGTTTGAAAGCATTCAACAATTTCATTTGTTTAAAAACACATTGATATCTCTGCACAAAAGATTTTCTTTCGTTTTTTGTTGTAAATAATAGAGACTTAGGGCCTGATTCACCACTTCTGAATAAATAAAATAAATAATAAATAAATAACGCCCACAGGACCATAACATACATTGTAATAATTTCAAGTTTAAGCACTATAGGCTTTTTAATATGGAAACCATACAACAACGGCACGAATAAGTTTCTAATAGCTTACCTAACTGCACTGGTAGCATGTCAACCCGCGATAGCCGTGATACGGCTTTATCACGTCTTTTATCTCGTTCTTTTGCGCGCGAACGAACGAGATAAAAGACGTGATAAAGCCGTATCACGGCTATCGCGGGTTGGCATGCTACCAGTGCTGCTCGATTTACATATTTTTCATCCAAAATATGTCAAACGAGCTCTCAGATAAGCTAACTAGTACTTATCCAAAAGTGGTGAAACCCCTTAGTAATATAAGATAATTTATGTAGTTGATATTGATACACTTGTTATAGTTTTTTTTAAATATATTTAAAAAGAAAATATTTAGGCCAGTCATTTTACGGAGTTTTGTTAGGCGGGGTAGGGAGTAATTATTAATTGGACTTTTAAACTGCAATCGGCACCATTTAGTGACAAAAATACTATCCTAAACAATATTTAAAAAAAATTGCTACGCAACATACAAATCAAAATTGTGTGTCCCAGAAGGCTTATAAATAAATAATATTAATACCAATGCACTCATTTGAATTAGATTTAACAATATACATTATTTTTCAGCAATAAAATAGGCATTAAAATTTAAAAAATGAGGTATTTATTAGAAAATACGAATGTATTTTTCAAAACCTTCTAAGTAGAAAAAATATTTACACCATGTTTGAAGTATGTATAATGGGAAAGCCTTCAATATGTACAAAAAAAAATTATCATCAGGTTTTTTAGAACGAGATAATATCTAAATTTTAAAATTGGAACTGTTGCTGACGTGATTTTTTTTTAATTTTGGTTCATTCTTAAGCTCAAATTGGATCTTCAATATTATAGTGAAAAAAAAAATGAAATTAGTAATTAGTCCCGGCTCAAACCGTAAAATGACTGGGCCAGTCGCCATTCCAAATTGGAATGTTGCTACCGTTTTTAGGTTAATACTAGTTAACATATTAATAATCATAAAGGTATCTAATTATTTAAATTAGATGGTTTATACCTACATGTAACAGGGGAAGAAACTGCCTCCTATACACGGTTTTCCGACTTTGGGAGTCAGGGACTCAAATTATTCGTATTCCACTAAATTTTAATCAAATAAAGAATTTTATTTATTTATTTATTTGGTGCAACCATTTTACTTACGTTTATAATAGAGCTTTTAAACACTTAAGGGGAACGGTGGGTGCTGTTTAGTCCATACAAACGTATTGCCTGCATAATGACACTAGAGCAAAACAATGTTTTCTATTGTCATCTACATTACCACTGCCATGTCCCTCTGTTTTGTATTACTATGAGAACCTTTTAAAATGACTAAAATGTTTCGATTTTACTGCCGCTTTCCTTTGCCGAGTTGTTAATAAAGAATATTTATGTTATGTTATGTTATGTTTTCAGACGTCCAACGAAAAAAACTGACGAATGTAAACAATAAATAAAAACAAACAGACATAGCATAACTCTTTCTCATATTATTCATGAGAAAAATATTGAAATCGGTCTAATTTTGAAGGGGGAAACAAGGGAATACGAGATTGTGATTTCGTCAATTTTATGTAGGCAAAATCAGTCCGAGTTGCAGTTGACACTTTCGCACTGTAAGTTTTCTCGGGAACATTACAGCTCGACAGCAATACTAGATCTGTTAAAAACGTATTCTTCGCATTCCTTGCAGACCGCCTTTCCTTTTAAATTTAAAGCAGTTTTTCCTTTCCAGAATAGTCTAGGAAAAATAAGGTTTGAGATTGCATTAAAGGCAATGTGTTTGAACTAATATTACTGTTAGTTTGTAAAACTTTTGTCGAGATTTCGTGGTCATATAGGCTGAGGACCCTGAGAAATAACTTAAAATCTGTATAAATTTACAAAGGGCAAGCTTATTTCTAAAGATATTTCTTATAGCATAAGAGCAAAAGAGACAGTTAATTATCAGTATTATCACAAAGCAAATTTAATGTGTACAATCAAACGTTAAATATTTCAGTTTTGAGGTTATAATTTTTGAAATCTTACAAAATATTCAATATCTACTCAAATTAACGATATTAACAGGGGATTATTATTGTTATAAGTATAACGTATTGAACGAAGCCGTCGTATATAAAATCACCAGTTTTAAATTTTTTGTTCATTCCTAAATTAATTTTTTTGTTAATTTTTTATTCAGTAATATACAAAATAAATAATCGGGTATTATTGGGAATTCATGTTTTTCAGGTATATATCTTTACTATAAGTATTCCAAATTATCCTACTCCATACAAAAATCCGTAGATTTCCCCGACTATAAGGATTATCGATCAGTGATGATTGAAAGGGACGGTCACGTAGGAATTCTATCACGGGAGGCGGTCTATCGTGTACTCCTCCGTAATGTTCTACGCGTCGGTATTTACTGCTCGTAAATTTTTCGTGACTTAGACGAGAACGGCTAGCGGCTGGTTGTCCTTATAAAATGAACTCAGTACCTGAAAACCTTTCAGATTCGTACAAATTCTTAACTTATTGCGTCTAATTTCAATGGAAAATCTTTATCATTTTAGAGGGCTTTTAACCAGGGAAATATTCAATATTGCTATGTTTAGAGGGCGGATTCGCAGTCCGATGCTGGAAGTTGGACACAATGTAATGAATGACTATTGTCTATTCCTTAGTGAACTTTTAGTTTCCTCGTACGACACCCGGCAGTACAGGTGACGTGGGGTGGTGGTATTCTGGCAACGCTAAATAGAGTGGTGGTATTCTAAGGCTCTTTTTCCACTACTCCGGTCCGGCACACGATAATTTCCAATCCGATTTAGAAATCTATTACACTACTATACTCGCTTTTCGACTACCCCGGTATCCGGTTGTTATCGATCCGGTAATTTGCCAAACTGTTGGTATTTTATCGTCCGAAGTGACAGACGTACAAAAACAATGCATGCTTTTGCATTACCTGTCCGGTCCGGCTATTTCCAGTTAGATAGAAACTATAGGGCACATGTGCTTTTGAGGTAAGGCTCGAATTTTACCGTCCGTTTTTTACCGGATAAGTGGAAAAGCGTTGACCGGTTTTCGATATTTTTCTGAAGGCTATTTCCGACATCCGACGCCGGACCGGAGTAGTGGAAAAAGAGCCTTATGATGTTCAATAAAGCAGTGGTATTCTTGCGATGTTAAATGCAGTGGTGGTATTCAATGTTAAATGCAATGGTGGAATTCCTGCGTTAAATGGAGTGATGATATTTTCGCGACGTTAATTATTTTTGTGGTAAAGAGATAAACCAATGTTACCCGACACAGTAGTACTTGTCAAGGTAAATGCTGGTGCAAATTTTTTCCTAGTCACTTTTCAGGATCCAAAACTGATTCATAATTACATATTTGTAAATTATTATTATCCATGACTTATATCGGGCCCTTTGTTTTTTTACTAATCATTATTGCTGCAAAAAATTTTGATAAAATATTTTCTATTCAGATTTCGAGATTATTGTTCAAGTTTAGTTGTTAGTCTTCTCCTCACATTCTAAAAAAATTAAAACCGCCTTCAAAAAAACTAAAAAGTTAAAAAATAATATTGCAGCCGATGACTTTTTCGTTCGCATCATAAGAACATTAATTTGTTTTATTGAAGTCGCTGTCAAGCCGATTCGCGACAGGGCTTGCATTAGTTTTTTGGCTTGGCTTGACACCGACTTCTATAAAACAAATTAATGTTCTTATGATGCGAACGAAAAAGTCATCGGCTGCAATATTATTTTTTAACTTTTTAGTTTTTTTGAAGGCGGTTTTAATTTTTTGTAAAAATTTTGCTTATTTCACAATTTTCAGTGGTGAATTCATTAGTTCGATTTAACAGTAGTGCTTCAAATTAACAAACGCACTAGTCGGCACTACGATTTTCGAAGGTTCCCCTCGATTTCTCTGGGATCCATCATCAGATCCTGGTTTCCTTATCATGGAACCACCCTTGGGATATCTCCTTTCCAACAAAAAAAGAATCATCAAAATCGGTTCATAAACGACGAAGTTATCCGCGAACACACATTAAAAAAAAAAAATATATACGGTCGAACTGAGAACCTACACCTTTTTTTGAAGTCGGTTAAAAATATAAGTTGTTTTCGAGTCGTCGTTCGTCATTTGAGTCACGTCGAAATAAAGACATCATAATATCTCTTCTAAAACTTTTGGTATTGAGCAACGAAACACAGTTTTATACGATCTCTCCCAGAGCTATAATAAAAAGCCAAAACTATTGCTCTACCAAAATGTTGGTAAGTAAGAACAAGTTTCCTTTTTCTAACAGTGATGCGTCAAATGGATTGCTTCCTTATCTACTACTTTCATTTCTGTTGTAACTTTTATTAAAGGTCAAACGTTTCTATAAGAATCTGTGGGCATTTATGTTCTATCAAATTATAGACTTGAAAAGAAAAATCTCTTCTACTCAAGGGACAGCCCTCCGCAAACTAAAATCTATAGGAAATACGCAAAAAAAAAATTGGATTTCCCATACTCAATGCAATTAGCTTAGCGAACGTTTTAATGAAAAATCTTCATTTTTCTTTGCAAAGGTCATTGGGCGAAATCTGACCCAGCTAACTAAATTTTTCCTACAAAAACCAAATTGGTTTTAAAATGTTTAGTATACCTTCATTTTTATGTAGTTATTTATTTTTTAAACCATGGGAAAATGTACTAAATGTACTATAATACTAAAATGTACTAAATGTCTAAAAATTTACAAAATGTACGAAAATGTTCAAAATTAAGAAATTGTACTAAAATGTACTAATTGTACTAAAATGTACAAAATGTAAGAAAATGTATTAAATGTACGAAAATGTAAAAAAAATTTACCAAAATATAACATTTTTCTTTATTAGTTTTTGGCCTGAATCCCATGGTCTACATTAATGCGACATATATATTGATGAACTAGAGACATTTATCTAAACATCCTATACTTTTTTTTTCTGTAGGTCCTGGGTATAGTTCTCATACTAAAGTGCCTGTCCTATGGGTTTCAGTGAAAGTTGTTCAGTATCATGCAACTGTTTACCATATATGATCCTGTATTTTCGAAATAATGAATGAATTAAAACGAATAAAATGTCCTTTAGCATGACACCCTAAATATCTTTTGTACTTTTGTGCTATAATAATAAACACACACTTACAAACTTTTAATAAACTTTATCATAATAGTGTTACGGTTCATTGTCCGCTAATCTTTTATCTGATCACATTTCTTTTTTTAATTAAGTACGTTATCTTATAAATGACAATACAATTCCTAATCCGAAAGTTTAATTAAATTAATTATTTTGGGCAATGACTACCGACATAATCTTTCACGACAGGGAATAGCAAAATAGTTCAACTAATGGACGCAGCAGGCGAGGTATGGAATAGATTTATTATTCTGGGTGGAACATAATGACCCACTTTCCCGAAAATGTATGATCGTGTTGCCTTTGAAAAGCCCAAATAGGAACTGGAATATATCTCTATTCTTATATTACTTATATGAAAGTAAGAATTTACTGGGTAGTACCATGTAGTACCCATAACAGGGTCCTTCTTAATATGCTGACACTTTTTTAAGGGGATGATTAGACCATCAAACTGAACAACTTTCTCTTTAGCACCAACATCGAAATTGCGAAATAAAAATAAGCTGTCCCATACAGTTGGCACAAGTAGGTTTTCAGTTTTGTATGGTTTTATAACAGCTGATGTTTTTTTAGCGATTTCGATGTTGGTGCCATAGAGAAAGTTTTCCTGTTTGACATTAAGAAGGACCCTTATTCAAAATTCAAAAAAATTGATAATTTTGTATTCAAAATAATATCATATAGATAGCTTTTTGACGTAATTTTTTGACTCTACCACCGTGTCGGAAGGTGTTTCGTTGAGGGAAGATGCGGCCAGAAACTCACAACACACATCTTTTAAACAAAAATACTAGGTAATTTGTGTACGACATTTTTAGAGGTGGTTCAGATCACCAAACTGAACAACGTTGACTAAGGAAGCAAATCTGAATTAGTAAAAAAAACTGCTGTCCCTGTCTAGTAGGCATTGAAGTTTAGTATGGAATAGCAGATTTTTTTTCGGTTTCTCGTTTGCTCCCATAGTTAAAGTTGTCCAGTTCGATGGTCTGAACCTGAAAGTGTTTAAAATCACTTAGTATATTCTACCACATTTTTTGCCTCTTCAAGATCCAAGAGTAGCTAGCTTCGTGCGTACGGGTTTTTATTTGGCATTTCTTAAGTGCTTCTGATAAAAATAGAATTTCTTTTTACATTCAAGATAATATCAGTTTAGTAACGATCCATAACACTGCATTATTCTTGTAATATTTTACCGCAGTTTTTATTATGTAACCTCAGGCGGTCGGGTCGGTCTAAAAATATAAATTCTGGAAGAATGCCTGCCGAATGATCGAGGGCTGTTTATTTATGCCTGCCAATATGAACCGAGGAGCTTTTACCTACAGCAAGATGGCGAAGCGGTCTAAATTACAAGCGATATTATATTTTGAACCTGTAGGTAAGGTAATAAAAGAATATTAGTTTTTAGCAGAGAGTTTTTAGGGTTCCGTACCCAAAGGGTAAAAACGGGACCCTATTACTAAGCCTACGTTGTCCGTCCGTCCGTCCGTCCGTCCGTCCGTCCGTCCGTCCGTCTGTCCGTCTGTCCGTCTGTCCGGCCGTCCGTCTGTCCGTCTGTCCGTCCGTCCTTCCGTCTGTCCTACCTATTTAGGGCTGTAACTTTTGAACCGTAATAGCTAGATAGTTGAAATTTTCTCAGATTATGCGTTATTGCAGCGGAGTTATTAACAAATAATAAAAATGGCAGAAAGTTAAAAATTAAGGGGGGTTTTCAACAAGAAACTAGTTACTATAGTAAAAACGGTAATACATACAAGCGTCAAACTTAGTGTGATTATAGAGCAAACTCTACAGAATAACAACAAATACTAAAAACCGGCCAAGTGTGAGTCGGTCTCGCGCTAAAGGTCCCGGACAAAAAAAGTTTTTTTTAAAGTTAATAATGTTGTGTTCAGTGGTGGTGTGGTACGGAACCCTCGGTGCGCGAGTAGCCCGACTCGCACTTGACCGGTTTTATTTATGAGTCCTTTTCGTTCAGTGTCGCTCTCATCACAATATCAAAAGAATGATCGAAATTTCTTTTGGGAATGGAACCAAAGACAAATCGAGATAAAAAAGTCTGTTGTTTCATACAAAACTGCAATCCTATTCGACCCAAGATTTTTGAAGTGAAAACTTCTTTTTTTTTTTTTTTTTTTTTTTTATTAACTATGGTTTTGCTCTTGACCTCAATCCAGTCCTCAGAACGAAGATGGGGTCGTAGATGTAGCGAGCTTACCCAGAAGATGCCTATTCACTCGTACTTTAAAGGAATCCGGGTTGTAAGTACTCGGAAATACTGACGCAGGTAAGGCATTCCACTCCTTGGCTGTGCGCATTATAAAAGATTCAGAAAGGCGCTTGGTGCGGATATGTGGGATGTCAACCAAGAAGGGGTGATATCCCGCGGTGCGTCTGGAAGTCCGATAGTAGAAAGGGGAAGGTGGGATGAGCTCATGTAGCTCTTGGGCACACTCACCGAAGTACAATCTGTAGAAGAAGAAGAAGAAGAAGACTTCTTTAGCGGCGTTTGCACTTTTTAGAATGGGTAAAAAATTTTAGACTCGCGTCAGGACCGTGACTTCACCCTGATCCTGATCGAAAATTGGTCCGACATATCCCCCTCTCTTTCTACCCCGCGGCGAAAATGTATGCCTGTTCCTAATACACCTGTCTACAAAATATCTAATAGATATCTTTGATATTCTGTGCTGTGTGGGCGGGTTCGCAATCGCACGGATACAGTATGAGACAGTAATCCATCTTCATACAGTGGTACCAAACGCGGCATACGCCTCGTAGCGCGCACACACTGACAATATCTCCGCGTAGCCCCGTCTGGCGCTGCCTTGGCTGCCTTAGATGTCGTACGTAGTGGAGATCGAATCAGGCGAGCACACATACAAGCCGCGTTTGGTACCATTATATGAAGATGGATTACTGTCTCATATTGTGGCACGGACGACATTCGTACCAATGAGTTTTTTAAAGTATGTCGGCTGCTCTCAAACAGTGAAGGAAACCATATCGAGAGGAAACCTGCATACGGTGAAGAAGAAAAATTCTGATACGTACACTAATCCACATTCCCTTGGTGAAAAAAGGCCCATGAACCCTCCCAGAGTGTACGTTTGTGCCCTGCTGTGGGACGTATATAGGCTGATGATGATGATGAATTATTATAAGGATCGTTATGACCCCTTTCAACTAGTTTCTTGTTGAGAACCCCCCTTAATTTTGAATTTTTTGACATTTTTATTATTTGTTAACAAATCCGTCGTAATAACGCATAATCTGAGAAAATTTCAAATATCTAGCTATTGCGGTTCAAAAGTTACAGCCCTAAATAGGTAGGACAGACGGACAGACGGACGGACGGACAGACGGACAGACGGACGGTGGACAGCCACTGCATCTGACTCTACCTCTAATCGTATCGGTCTCTCGTTCTATTAGACAGGGTATGGATGAGGGAGTGCATCTACTCCATCTTAGCGCGTACGCTTATGAACTTCATAATATCCTGCGTACCGGACAGTGCTTTTCTATAAAGATTTGCAGTCGCCGTAGTTGAAATCGACTAGGAACCAATCTTCATATTTTTACATCTTTTTAAGCTAATTTTGTGTACGAAATTTTGTCTGCGTTTAAAAGTGTCCTAAACAAAAGAGTAACAAAACGCATAAAGAGTAATAATTACGCGCCAGTCTTCATTTTGATCAGCCGACGTACACGCACGTAATAAAATGCCGTGCCGCGGTGCTGTAAGAATTGGTAAAATCTACGCAAGCAAAATTATAAAATAATATCAACAGTTTCAATGTTTTTAGGTATAAATACTAACACGTATTTACGTTTATTTAGACAAGATTTGGACACTTTTTACGATAATTTTGTATTTGATCCGGCGTCCATTATTTAATATGTCAATGACTAAAGCTTATAACCCAAATTGTACGTAACAAGCTAAGCGTTCTTACAGACGAGCGACACTTTGCTGTCACCGTGGGTTGCAGAGAGTTGCGCCACAGTATAAGAAAGAGTATCTATTACTGACACTCCCTTCCTGCCACCAACTTTTTACCTCACCCCCTCTATCGCCCTCGGTTACCGCGCACTGGTAAGTAAAGATAGACAAGGATGCATGTATACGTTGTATGTATTTGCATCCTTTTCTATCTATACTCAAGAAGAGATCTCCACTTGAGTGTCGTTCTGTAATACCGGCCTTAAGGCTCAATTTCGTTGGTTTTGTATTTGCTGACGTCATCTTGTCAATTTCAAATTTTAGTATGCAGTGTCCGGGCTGTGGTTGCGCTCAATAAACTTTAGGATCCGACACACGGTGACCGCAGCGTGTCGCTCGTCTGTAAGCGCTCTTAGCTTTCAGTATGAAACACACTTTATGTACGAGATCGTTGTTTGATATACTATTTAGTAGCCGCTGCCGATTGTCTGCATTATTTACATCGGTCTGATATAGAACAGATATCGAATGATTGATTCGTTGTAAATCTTTACTGAAAGAGGATTTGTAGGTAAACACTTATTTTCTTTGCGAAGGAATTTATAGTGATTCTTTTTTTGTAGATATAATAGAAATAAACAAATAATTACAATAGAAATGTTGTGTACACACGGCGACAAAACCAAAATAAGGTGGCCGCGCGTAGATTGAGTAACGTATAACGACGCGCGGCCAGCTTATGTTGGGTTTTATACAGGGTGTAACAAAACACCCTAGTAATACTTAAGCTTCAGACCATCAAACTGAACAACTTTCACTATGGGGCTAACATCGAGAAAAAATAAAAAAATCTGCTGTCCCATATATTTTAGTCGAGTCGGTACTGCAGTTTTGTATAGGACAGCACCTTTTTTTTATTTTTTCTCGATGTTGGCCCCATAGTGAAAGTTGTTCAGTTTGATGGTCTGAAGCACCCCCTTAAGTATTACTAGGGTGTTTTGTTACACCCTGTATAGCTTGATGTGTCGCCGTGTGTACATCTATTATAGGCATGTAGGTAGGTACATTAGATAAAATACCGCACTATACCTATTTATTACAATTTTGATCATGTATTGTTGCTGTACCTAAATAAAAATAAAAAACAGCTAAGTGCGAGTCAGACTCTTGCACGGAGGGTTCTGTACTATCATACCTACCTACATTTTACGAACAAGTTTTGTTTGCCCTTTCGACGTTTTCCTTAGAGAGAAAGTGGTTCAGTTTGAAGGTTTCGTCATCCCCTTCAAAAACCGTCAGCATATTAAGTAGGATTCTGTATAGTTTTTAGGGTTCCGTACCCAAAGGGTGAAAACGTGACCCTATTACTAAGCCTACGTTGTCCGTCCGTCCGTCCGTCCGTCCGTCCGTCTGTCCGTCCGTCCGTCCGTCTGTCCTACCTATTTAGGGCTGTAAGTTTTAAACCGTAATAGCTAGATAGTTGAAATTTTCTCAGATTATGCCTTATTGCGGCGGATTTGTTAACAAATAATAAATATGACAAAAAGTTAAAAATTAAGGGGGATTCTCAACAAGAAACCAGTTTTTATCAAAGTTTTTTCTTCACGCTCTATCGTAAAAACGATAATACATACAAGCGTCAAACTTAGTGTGATTATAGAGCATACTCTACAGAATAACAACAAATACTAAAAACCGGCCAAGTGTGAGTCGGTCTCGCGCTAAAGGTCCCGGACAAAAAAAGCTTTTTTTTCTAAGTTAATAATGTTGTGTTTTGTAGTGGTGTGGTACGGAACCCTCGGTGCGCGAGTAGCCCGACTCGCACTTGACCGCTTTTATTTTGTTTCATCGTAATCCTCGGCACCTCGCCGGCGCGTCGCGTTTTAGTAGACCACAAACCAAACTGGTTAGTTCTCTATTTTATTTATTACTCTCATTAGTATAGTATAGTGTTATAACATTATCAACAAAATGATTTACTGGTAATAAATCATTGAGAAGATACGGTCAGCCACTAAATTATCTAAATATTTCAAACCAAACCCATTTTAACTTTTGAGATAATGCCCGCATGAAATTGATGTATCATAGATTATTTATAATCACTGTTTTGCTTCTTTTGTATTTACTATTTTGCTTAATAGACGTTGATGGTTGTATAGAGACTGCCCGGTAGTAGAGTCGGTAGTGAACCTACCTAATGTGCCGAGAGTCGCGGGTTCGAATCTCGTAAGGGACAAATATTTGTATGATGGAATATTAATATTTGTACTTACCCGAGTCATGGATGTTTGTTTCCGTTACGCGGCCGCCACTCGAGAACACTTCAGCCCCATCGGCCATCGGTTCTGAAAGCAATGTGCCCCGCTCACTGCAACTTTCGTTTAGCAATTCTTTGGGCTATGTCAGCTACTCGTTCTTCTGTGGATTCCTTCATATTTGATTTGATTTCGCAGAGAAACTCCGAGCATAGCCCTCTCCATTGCCCTTTGGGTGACTTTCAGCCTTTTTATAAGGCCTTGAGTGAGCGACCACGTCTGTGTTCCATATGTTATCATATTCATCACTGGCAACACACACAGGTCGAAGACTTTCGTTTTGAGACATTGCGGTATTTGGGACGTGAAGATACTACCTACGTGTCGTGCGTAGTGCATTTTAGCCACCTGCCCTTCTGCCGCATTGTAAAACTCAAAAACTAGTCTACTTTGTCGGTTGTCACCGTACAAAAGTATTATACAGGGTCCTTCTTAATATGCTGACACTTTTTTAAGGGGATGATCAGACCGTCACGTCAAACTGAACAACTATCTTTATGGGACCAACATCGAAATCGCGAAAAAAAAATCAGCTGTACCATACATGGTCTCGAGTAGGTCTGCAGTTTTGTATAGAACAGGTTTTTTTTGTGCGATTTCGATGTTGGTGCCATAGAGAAAGTTGTTCAGTTTGATTATCTGATCATCCTCTTAAAAAGTGTCAGTATATTTTGTTGGACCCTGTATAATATGTATTCTACAGGGTCCTTCTTAATATGCTGACACTTTTTTAAGAGGTGAATCAGACCACCAAACTGAACAACTTTCTCTATGGGACCAACACAGAAAACGCGAAAAAAAAATCAGCTGTCCCATACATTTGGCTTGAGTAGGTTTGCAGTTTTGTATGGACGAGCAGATTTTTTTTTCGCGATTTCGATGTTGGTACCATAGAGAAAGTTGTTCAGTTTGATGGTCTGATCATCCCATTAAAAAGTGTCAGCTGTATAATATGTATTCTATATCGCAGTTGTCTATTCATCATAATACAAGTCCAGGCTAGATTCTGGCACTTTAAATGTGACTAGATAATTTTGTGTGGCAATATCCGAGATAAGTTCAAAAATTTTCTCTTTTAAAGTGGTTAGTAAGACAGATTGAAAAGGGGATGCTGCAAGTGTGAGTGGGAAGGATGAGTGATAGCGACAGAAGATTGACGTATGAAATGTCTAAAGCGAGTGTGAGTGGAAGGTGGAACCACAGAGAACTAGGTGGAACTGTCGAAAATGATCGCCCTGGGACTGGGACGCTAGTATGCAAACCAAATTGGCAGCGTACTTAAGAAATGTATCCGAAACCGACAAGCGTGTATAATGGAAGAGCCTAATAGTCTAAGAGATAAGAGAAATTTTGGTAACCATCAGCTGCTAGGCTGATTCAGTATTCATAGGATGTAGAGCATCTCTGTGATGGGGATGGACTAGGTCTGCCTGCATAACTCCAGTCGGTTTAGGAGATACAGCCATTCAAAGTTCCGACCTTTGGATGGCTGTATCTCCTAAACCGTCTGATAGACCATGCGAATTTTTGTACTGTTCGTACAGTGCATATTACAATAATATCCTATGATCAGCCTTGCAGCTGATTTTTCATTTGATACAGACCTTTGAACGGCTGTAACTCCTAAACCGACTGGAGTTATGAGGCAGACCTGGTCGATCGCCATCATTGATATGCTCTACCTACACCCTATGAATACTGAATCAGCCTTGCAGCTGATAGTTATCAAAATTCCTCTTATCTCTTATACTAGAAAGAGGAAAGACGGGATCTGCCTACCCCAATGGGACATAGGCGTGAGTATAATATGTATGTAGAAACAAGATACACTTTCGAATTTATGATATTATAGTATGAATATGTTATTTCGGTCTAAAGTCATACAAATTCATTACAAATTTTACTACAATATTAAGAGAAGTGTAACAATTTTAGCGTACGGCCTGTGCACGTAAATTAGTTTGATTGAGTTTTGTTAGTAATTAATGTCGACGAAATGTGTGTAGTTCTGGCGTTAGTTCAATATCGCGGCGATGCTGTGAAAAATTATTTGTCACAGGTGAAGTTTATTGTAGATAGTTGGCAACAAAATACAGGGTCTTTCTTAATATGCTGACAGTTTAAGAGGATGATCAGACCACCAAACTGAACAAATTTCTCTAAGAGACTACCAAAATCAGTTGTTTTATACAAAACTTTAAACTTACTCAACATAAATTCGAACTAAACTGTATGGGCATAATAGGGGATCGGACTGCATAATATATTTTAGTTTTATCTTCTTAGTAAAAAAAAAAGATTTGAAAATAACGCTATACTCACATTTTTTGTTCTTTTTTAAGTAATACTATTTTTAATAACATGATGAATTCTTTCTGTGTAATGTACTGTGTTTTGTGAGAAAATAAATAATAATAATAATAATAACCCCGCGGGGGCAGCTTGTGGCGAGCTGACGGTGAGTGGCGACACCGCGTACCCCTATCCAGGGGGACCATACATACATGCGCTCACACACACACACACACACAGACCCCCACACCCACACACACACACACCCCCACACCCCCCTACCTCTGGCTTGCCTTAATTGGCCGTCCAGAGTGGAATCGCAAGAGCAGAACCTATGCTCCAGGTTGGAAGTGTATTGCACGTAATGGCGTAATAACGGGGAAACCCGCTCCCGGGGGTAAACCCCGCGATGGTGAAACCGGAGCCGCACCTCTCGACAACCTTCAGCCGCTCAATGAGATGTTGCCCCATTGTCGCACTTTGTGCGTGCGGCCGTTTTATGGGGCCCACTCGACGAGTCGGCGAGTCACCGCCTGCCCTATTTACAATTTTGAGACTAGTTGTCATGGCAGGCGTCCGTTAGTCTCCTCCCATAGCCCAGTATCCATCCATCCAACTTTCACCTCCATAGCCCAAGACCTTATTTTTCCATCACGGCCATAGCGCCGTACTCCAATAGTCTTTACACAAATGGCGGGGACCATCCCCGTGCGTATCATGTTGTACGCTCGGAGATGGTATCCGCCATTTGTGTATCCCTTACATTTAGATTAACTTGTCTTTTGAACGGGCCTCTACATGTTGGCTTCGGCCCCATGCACGCCTTCCAAAGGTCCGGGACTTAATTGCCCGTGATTACGGAACGTAAGACATACAATAATAATAATAAAAAGTAATGAAATGTTGATGACGTCACTTGTAGGTATTTAGTACAATTTTTATACATCGCGCGCGTTTTGACGTTCGATTAAAAGTTGCTAATTTGACTAATTGTCCCGGACTGTCCGATCCCCTATTATTTCGATGTTAGCCCAATAGAGAAAGTTTTTAAGTTGGATGGTCTGATCATCCCTTTAAAAAGTCTGCATATTAAGAAACACCCTATATACATAAACTTGCGACCATTATCCCTTTTGGAGTATTCAACAATACACTAACATTCTGTCTGTTCCACAAATACGGGAACATTCTGCAAAAAGCATCGTTTGTACAATAAATAAATCCGCACTGTCAGTGCGTTCTGTCTGTTTGATAACCCACATCTTCATCATCACCTCAGCCGGTGGACGTCCACAGCTAGACATAGGCCTCCGCCAAGGATCGCCACAACGACCGGTCCTGCGCTGCCCTCATCCAACGGGTTCCCGTCGCCTTCACCAGGTCGTCGGTCCACCTTGTGAGTGGCCTACCCTCGCTGCGCAGTCCAGTACGCGGTCGCCATCGAGAACTCCTCGGCCCCATCGGTCATCGGTTCTGCGAGCAATGTGCCCCACCCACTACCACTTCAGCGCACTTGCATTTCTTTCTCAAATCAATTACTTTTTCATTTTTGTGAGTGAAGGCTTGTGTGAGAGTGGGCTTGCCCTGCAGTGGAATATAAATGGAATGAGTGATGTTGTAAATCGTTTATTAGTTGGACAATGAATTTTAATTCATTTCATATACTTTTTATACTTTACGTAGTAAAAAAATTTATAAGTCGAGACGACCTGTAGCTTGTAGGTTAAGGGTCGTAAGACACAATAGCTCTTTTTAGGTCAAAATGGTGCTTCAACGTTCAACTTTTATTCTCTTGACAATTAGCTTAATAAATAGAGTTGGTATGATTAAAAAATTGTCTTGTTTATTACCCTTGTAAGTCTTAGTAGCTACAAGTTGAATTAAATAGACAAAATTACTTTGTTTTGTTTGGCAGTAAAAAAGTTAGTTAAAGGTGCTAAATAATAATATTAAAAAGTAGCAAGTAAGCATATTAAAAGGTGAAATAGCAAGGTAATTATAATATAACACTGTCATCGGCATCGTCAATATCTCTGAAGCCCACACCAGCACCGTAAGTTTGTATAAATGGCTATTTGTTAACTGGATTTATAATATACTAGCTTTTACCCGCGACTTCGTTCGCATAAATTATATAGCAGATTTTAAGTCAGATGATAAGCTATCAAACAAAAAAAGTTTCATCAAAATCCGTTCAGTAGTTTCGCGTGATACTTGAACAAACAAACACCCAAACAAACAAACAAACAGATAGACAAAAAATTCAAAAATTAGTGATTTGGAATCAGGGACACCTAAAAACCATATCGTAATCTTTTTTTGTAAATATCTTCAATGTACAGACAAACTTCTGTTACAGTTTTATAATACACGAGCTTTTACCCGCGACTTCGTCCGCATAAATTATATACCAGATTTTAAGTCAGATGTTACGCTACCAAACAAAAAAGTTTCATCAAAATCGGTTCAGTAGTTTTTGCGTGATACTCGAACAAACAAACACCCAAACAAACAAATAAACAAACAAACAAACTAAATTCTTTTTTCAAATTTACAGTTTTATAATAGTCAAGATAGTTTAGATTATATAGATAGTTATAACTAGTGATCGGTAACTATTGTGCAACTCGCGGTAAACTCTAGGGGTGACAATTGTAACACTTGTCATTGGTAAAGAATTACAATGTTATCATCTCGTTTTCTTTTAGTTTTTTTCTAATACGGCCCGAAATTAGAGTTATTTTCACGTTTCTCATTGTTTCATTTTTTTCTGTTTGTGAAAAGCAAAAGGAACTAACCCATGTGCAGTCAATACCACGTCAAGCTTGAGATTTGAAGTGCGATATTGTTTTTTATACGAACGGCATAAGAACAGTACGATGATCAAGGTGTCGAACTTGACGTGTTCTCTACTGTATCTATGTATCACATTGGTAATTTCATAACATAATTGAAATGGCACACCGATTAGAACATGACTTGTTAGAATAATAATAAAACCTCAAGACCACAAAAAAACTCGCATATTACCAACCCTGAAAATGCCGCGAATCGCACAATAGTTACCGATCTATAGTTATAACACACATGCGTACTTGACTAAGTTTCAAAACAAGCCGCCGCTGTAACTGAAATCAGTTATGAAAATCATTATTATCAATTGTTTTCTGTAATGCACGACAGCAAGAACCAATAAATAAACACAAAATAATAGAAAAGGCTTCACTTTCATAATATTTGGTAAGGATAGACTAATGTCCTGGAAACGGAAACCCTTGGCTATTATTATTTCATCCACACTTTACTCAATTGTCCTCTTTAGGTCAGGTCAAGTATGATTTGTGATATCGAAGATAATCATGTTATTATTCTTAGAACAATTACTTAGTAGGTACATTAATATCGTTGAGAACAATAATATAGTTGATCTAGGATAACGCCGATACTTCTATCGACGTTTCTTCTTATTCTTTATAAACCGAGATGGCATTTTGGAAATATTCTAGCTTTATTCACTACCTACCAATTCATTTGTGCATGACAGGCCTCTACAAATTCTGCTTGCGAAGCAGGCGGCGCGGCGCGGTGGTGGCAAAATATAATGAACAAAACTAGCCCTTTTAATTACAAAAATTACACGACTACTTTAATTGTTCTATCAGTAATTTTATGTGTTATATTTTTACCAATATCTGTTTTTTCTCGGTAATACCATACGAAAATATAACTCACCCGCGTGGTGGAGTAGGTATGACTTCTAGTTTTTCTCACCTGTGCTTATACACAAGGTCTTTAGTTGCAGTGCATAACTTCTACAACTTTGAATATCGCTTTAAACCCATTCTTTTTTTGGTGTACCTAATAAGGGGGATAAGTGATAAGGGGATAAGTTGGATAGAACGAATAACAAACGAAGAGGTTTTAAGATAAAGAAAAGAGAAAAAATCTTAAAAAAATCGAAAAGCGGAGGGGAAAAATGATCGGACACTTGATACAAAACTACAATTTCTATAATACCACATACTGGAATGGAAGATAGAGAGGAAGAGAGGCAGAGGAAGACAGAGTTATCAAGCCCAAGTGGAGGAAAAGGTTGATGTCGTGTCATATCAAGAACTCAAGAGACTATAGCGGTAAAGAGATAGTATTGGCGAATATTCCACCGACAAGAGCGTAGCTCTCAAATAAGATGATGATGTACCGAATTTCTACAAAGGATACAATTTCAGTCTTCACTTCTACCTTTCTGTTTGACTATGAACAATTATAGTACTACCGGAGATCTACCGGAAGATGGGCAGCAGTATCCTCTGAGTACACACATTCAATCCAACTGCGATCGCCAACCCGCCTGCTGATATGATGATGATGATGAATTATAGTACTCTGTGATGAACTGTCATCATTTACGAAGTTCTGCATAAGGATAGTTGATAGCCTTCCTGAAGTGAAATTGAACAGACTATAACATTCTTTTTTTTATTTTTTTTATTTTTTTTTTTTATTTTTTTTTTTATTTTTTTTTTATTTTGATAATCAACAGCGTAACAAGTAACATATAGATATAGAATATTGAAAATTGTGGAGTGAAGCCGAGCAACACTGTGCGGACCATGCTTTATATAGATTGAGAAAAGAAACTGAGAAAGTATCTGTATTGTATATTTTAGATCTTATCGCACTGTTTTCTGTGTACAAAATAAATTCATATTAATATTTTAGTTCTGGATAGTTTAAAATCACATTTCCTAACAAATTTACACCAACGCAATGGTATGAAAATAATTAATTTTGTGTTTCCTTGCTCCAGAATGTCATTTGACATGTTCACATAGATCTAAATTACGAATGTGCATTTTATAAATTGTGTAACATTATTTGTATAGTGTTGATGTTAGTTGATGACAAGCAATATTTTATCATTTTGATTTATATTTTAAAGTCACAGGATGAAGGATGTTAGTTTTTAATGTAGCATGTCGTTATGTTTAAAATAAATGGAGCTTACTTTGTCGTGGCTTTCCTATCTATAAATATCTAAATGTAAACTAATTTCAAAGGAATGTATACGTTGCATCAGATAGCGTTAGAATTTCAATGTTTTTAGGGTTCCGTACCCAAAGGGTGAAAACGGGACCCTATTACTAAGCCTACGTTGTCCGTTCGTCCGTCCATCCGTCCGTCCGTCCGTCCGTCCGTCCGTCCGTCCGTCCGTCCGTCCGTCTGTCCGTCTGTCCGTCTGTCCGTCTGTCCGTCCGTCTGTCTGTCCTAGCTATTTAGGGTTGTAACTTTTGAACCGTAATAGCTAGATAGTTGAAATTTTCTCAGATTATGCGTTATTACGGCGGATTTGTTAACAAATAATAAACATGTCAAAAAGTTAGAAATTAAGGGGGGTTCTCAACAAGAAACTAGTTTTTATCAACGTTTTTTCTTCACGCTCTATCGTAAAAATGGTAATACATACAAGCGTCAAACTTGGTGTGATTATAGAGCAAACTCTACCGAATAACAACAAATACTAAAAACCGGCCAAATATGAGTCGGTCTCGCGGTAAAGGTCCCGAACAAAAAAAGTTTTTTTTCTTAGTTAATACATGTTGTGTTCTGTGGTGGTGTGGTACGGAAACCTCGGTGCGCGAGTAGCCCGACTCGCACTTGACCGTTTTTTTTTAATCACAGGAGCAGAGATTTGAAACACTTGTACTTTCATTTACAAGCTCTTTAACAATTTCTTTAACGAGCTTTTACCCGCGACTTTGTCCGCATAAATTATATACCAGATTTTAAGTCAGATCATAAGCTATCAAACATAAAAGTTTCATCAAAATCGGTTCAGTAGTTTTTGCGTGATACTCGAACAAACAAACAAATAAACAAACAATGAAACAAACAAACAGACAGACAAAAAGCCCAAAAATTTGTGATTTGGAATCAGGGAAGCCTAAAAACCATATCGTAATCTTTTTTTTGTAAATATCTTCAATGTACAGACACAATTCTGTTACAGTTTTATAATAGTTTAGATATCGAATAGTTTAACCCCTAAGTCTTCTGTGTTTGTCACGGATCCGTGCACAGACAATAAAATTTATTTGTTGTGTCTGGAATGTCAACATCCCTCGTATGTTTAAAGGGTAGAATGCCAAACTTTTTCTCGATATCAATGTCTATTCCATAGCAAAAGTTGTTTCTTTTTATGATATATTCTATATCTTTCTAATCTTATATGGATCGAAGAAAAGTCTATTTTAAAAACGAGGTGATAAGTTTTCCTTTTTGCTAAAATGGAATACTATTCTATACTATCCGACCATCTGGCTGCTGCTTTCGAGTCTTGCTTTTCTAAAAGAATTAATTGTATGTACTTACCCAATATTGTACCTACCTAACCATGACAACTAGGAGGAAAAAAGTGACACTTTTTAAAAGCTTTTCTTATAATAATCTCATTACTTACATTACTCTTCATTATAGGCTTATTTAGTGCATGCAAAGTCACACAAATGCAATAATTTGAACAAAATATTGTGAGTGACAGTCTTTCTTGAAATTCACCGGCATTCGGTACTTCTATGATTAATACATGACAAAGTCTAACTCAGAAATAAATTGTCAATAGTAGTTTTACAAGAATTAACATAGTACACAGTTTATAGAGAGGTCAGTCGGAAATGATAATTGAAGTTGTTTCTAGGAATAGAGCTAAATAGTCTTCAGTGTCATCACTCATCAGTCATGTTGTCGGTAACTGTTTAATTTATCCTACGCAATACTAATAGGCTATTAGAAGACGTGCCAAATGAATGCATAGCGCATACATTTAGAAAAGCTAATACATTTTAATATGAGTCCACAAATTAGCATACACACGTAAATCTTAGACCATAATTATTATCTGTTAGGGTCGTAAAAAACATTGCTAGAACTATGGTTCTTAAGCAAGGCTCAATTTTAATTAGTAGGTACCTGCCAATATTCATAATATCAGTAGAAGGTGCCTGAATGTAGTACTACAGCAGATAGCGTTGCCAGGCGTCCGGAAAAAGCCGGACATAGTAAGGCATTTTGGATGTTTGTCCGGCCAAATTAGACGGCGTCCGGCCTGTCCGGTTTTTGCTAGGCTTTTTACATTTTACCAGTCTGGGTAGACTATATAAAATGTAAAAAGCCTAACAAAAAATTCCAAGCTTTCAAAATAGGGTTATTTTGACGGAAACTGAGCTTTTAAAGCAGGTCACCAAAAATATTGATTATTTTTGTTTCAATTACTTCAAAGTTTAATTAATTAGTGAAGAAGTATTGTTTTGCTTAATTTTGTTTTCCATTGCATTGTTTCATTCGAATTTAAGAAGAATTTACTGTAAATGGTAAAAAAAAACCAGGTTTCGCATAAATATTTACTGGCTGGTCTGTACGGCTATTCGGGAGGTTTTAAGACCTGGCAACCCTAACTGCAGGCATTCTAATACGAAACTTTGTTAATCTAAGTAGACTCCATTAAATATTAAGATCACGAGTGACTCTATACAAAAACACGTTGAAAATAAAATGTTAATGTGGCGTAACATATAACGTGCATTAGGGATTATACAGAAAGGGTGTTTTGATCGTACAAATATTTTTTTTTATAAATCATAATAGATTACCGCAATAAAAGATATACTAAAGGTAGGTTTACATTTGATTTTCTAAGAGGACTCACTATGTTGGAAGTAGACAGTCTATGTGTAACTAATGAAATTGGTAGTGTAAATATCCCTCTAGGTAAACGCTGGGTCGGGCTATATTTTGCTGGTTTTTAGAAAGTATCTTCTCGTTATTGGAAAGACATAAAAAATTATGAAAAATATAGCAATGATCTTCATCATATCGGCTTTATTTGTCATTGTTCATATTTCTTATTTTTCTGTAAAATACATATAAAACCTGTGTTCAAAAGAATCCTAAATATTTTAACTAGTCTGTAGGTATTATGGGCCCCGTTAGGGCTCTTACATACGAGCGACACTGTGCTGTCGCGGTGGGTCGCAGAGCGCCGCGCTCATACATTTTAGGGCTCTTACAGACGAGCGATACTTTGCTGTCGCGGTCGCAGAGAGTCGCGCTCAAACATTTTACGGTCGCGCGACGGACGCGCGACCCTCCACGACACCCGGCGACCGCAAAGTGTTGCTCGTCTGTGAGAGCGCTTCAGGGTCGCGCCGCACGCCGGTCGCGCTACCCTCCGCGACCGCAAAGTGTCGCTCGGAGAGCGCTTAGCTTATACGTGATTGCTATATTCACGCATACAGTCGCAGGTACAGGTAAATTCGTTGACCCAAAAAACACTAAACGATTTATCCGAAAAATTGCACATTTCGTAACATTTTATAAGGACCTAACCAATAAATCTGGTTACATTCGATGCGTTAAACCGTTGGAGCTGAAGGTAAATTTGTTTTAACCTCTGAGGCAAAATAAAGTGCAGGGAAAATCTGAACGCGTTATCGGTTAGTTAATAGTCAGTTACTAAATGGTGTATCAACAATTTTGAAGCTACGTTGGTGTTTCTACTAAAATTTTCGTACATTATGTTTTTAGTCGGTATTTTCTCTCGCGTCCGTCCTGTAAAAGGCACTTTGAGAGGAAATGCGGGCGGTGTTTTGATAAAAAAAACGTATTTCCTACCTGGATAATGACAATAGATAACTATTATTACAGTTTCAATGTTTTCAGACATCCAGCAAACAAATACAAAAATATAAGAAATAAAAACAAAACCTTTAAACATAGCTAAACTTTTTCTCATTATAATTCTTGAAAAACTTTTATTCAAAATAGGTCTAATTTTGGAGGAGAAAACAGGGTAGGTAATTAGGAAGTTGTAATTTCGTCTATTTTAAGTAGGTAAAATCTGTCTGATCTGCACTCGTCACTTTCGCACTTGTAGCTCGGTTGCTCGGGAACAGCGCGACAGCAATAGACCTATTAAAAACCTATTTTTCAAATTAAATTGTATTATGTCGAAACAGCAAGTTGATAGGGCAGAAAATTGTGACGCGTATGTGAAGTCTACCAATCTGCACCAGAGACCGATCGCGCTTAATAAATCTCCACTGAAACATCAATGGTTTTTTTTCGATATCGCGCTAATCATAAAGATTGCTCAGATGTTTCAGGCTGTCAGTCACATGCATAGTAAATAAATCCAGTTTAACGCGATACAGAATTCAGCATAGTTGAACAGTAACTGGATTGCAATGTGATAAGAGCTGAAATTGAATAAGAATTGAAGACTCAACTTGAAGATAGGCTTGTGCCCTGCAGTGGGACGTATATGGGCCTTAGACTAATTATATCCGGACCAAGCTTGCGGTAGCATTTCCCCTCTGCCACGGTATAAGAGCAATGATCATGCACATTCAACATTCAATTTTATAACTTATCACTATACTAGACAGCCTATTATTGCGAAACAATAATTTCGAACTTAGAACGTTTGGGGTTTACACGAGACTACTTTTCATGATTTTGAACATTCAAAATTAGAATCTAAAGTCATAGGGAATAAAATCCAAAGTTGCGGATAACATGTTACCTCGCCCCCCGCAAAAAGTGGCCGAAAGTTTGTTAGTAGAATGACACGTGGTTACGCGTCCCGATATAATTAGTCTAAGATATGGGCAGATGTGGATCATGATTGAGATATTTGACTTATTTTTACAAATTAATTTTCATCGGTTTGCCATGTAACACGACCTTTACGATTTCCAATTCGTTTCGTAAGAATGGATATAAATCCACTCTTGTTTGGTTCGGCCGAGATTTTATATAACTCACATAGCACCAACGTACTTTTACCGTCGACATATTTCTTATTTGCTAGTACATAGTGACTATTTTTGCTTGTAAACTGATATTAAATATGAGTTTTGGTGTGTTTCGAATGAATGAGGATGACGACAACTTATTTACGGATGTTCTATTGTTGTGGGGATTTTTTTAGATCATTTCCGCGAGAAGATGGATTTTGTAAGCGTTGTAGAGGATTATACAGTTTAACAGCCCGTGTCCACTTATTTTAAATTATAAATACTATACATGTAATAAAATTGTAAACTAAGCGATAATGTACATTGGAGATATTTGCAAACAAAATAAGAAGAATTTACGATACGTAAAGGAATACTTAAAGGCCATTATTAGAATTTTTGTCTGTTTGTTTGTGTACGCATCACTTGCACTGAACCGATTTGGATGAAATTTTCATTAAAACATAGGGCTTAGTTTGGGCTTTATTTCATCGAAATCGGTTCATCTAATAAAAAGTTATGAGTAAGTATTTAAAATCAGTGGACGTAGTCGCGGGCGTTATAGTTATAAATTATAATTCATTCCCACATACATTTTGCACTGTTATTATTATTAGATTGTAAAATAGTCATTTATGCAAAATTCTGTACAATTTTATTATAATACAGTTTTATTCTAGATTAAATTTTATAATAGTGTAGATAATGTCAATAATTCAACAAACCAGATTTTTACTGACTTAATTTTATCTAACCACCTTTGACTAACGAACTTAGATGTTCTATTCGGTTACTATCAATTGATGTAAAAAAGTGGCATCATGCTTTGTAGGCATTTAACTAGCACCGGCATTATACTTTGTAGACATTAAACAACATAGGCATTTTGCTTCGTAGACGTTAAAACTTTATAGACATTAAAACTTCATAGGCATCCTGAGTTTTAGACATTTACTCTAGGCATTTTGCTTTATAGGCATGGTGCATTTTAGGTACTTCGCTCAAAAGGGTATCAATCGACATAATCCTGGTTAAACCTTGCATAGGTACTTGTGTGAAATTATATCGTTTAAGTGGATATTGACTAACGAACTAGGTCACTATATTTCGAGTATATCACGTTATATTTCAGATTGATCTATTAAAACCTGTTTACAATACCATAATGGTAAAAATAAACTGATTTAAACTCTGTCGTAATTGCACGAACCATAATTCTCATTACCGGTATGTTATTTTAAGCCGATATTTAAAAT
The DNA here is from genome assembly GCA_922987775.1 of Agonopterix subpropinquella. Classification (NCBI taxonomy): domain Eukaryota; kingdom Metazoa; phylum Arthropoda; class Insecta; order Lepidoptera; family Depressariidae; genus Agonopterix; species Agonopterix subpropinquella. Next base: position 9,368,213 of record OV277713.1, on the reverse strand, counting down.
AAATGTCAAAAACAAATTGTGCTTTATTCGATAAATTTCGTTCACTTGGTTTTTAACATACCATTGTGTCCCTTTAGTTTAGTGGTAAATTTCCGAAAAATCCTTTATTAGTGCACCCATAAAAAAAATAGTCAAAGGTCCCTACATCCTCCATAGAATATTATATTCAAAATTTTATGTTTCTATCTTCAGCGGTTTAGGCTACGCGTTTTCTGTAGGTAAGCCACGGAACTTGTTTTATAATCTTTACATACAGGGTCCTTCTTAATATGCTGACACTTTTTTAAGGCGATGACCAGACTATGAAACTGAACAACTTTCTCTATGGAATCAACATAGAAATCGCGAAAAAAAAAACAATTGTCCCATGCACGTTGCTCCGAGTAGGTTTGCAGTTTTGTATGGAAGTGATGATTTTTTTTTCGCGATTTCGATGTTGGTCCCATAGAGGAAGTTGTTCAGTTTGACGGTCTGATCATCCCCTTAAAAAAGTGTCAGCATATTAAGAAGGACCCTATATAGGTAACTTATAGGTATAATAAGCATTTAATAAAACTTGTACCTACATTGAAAATATTTGAATGCCTAATTAATAATTTACCTACTGAAAGAAAGATTAAAAAAAGAATGCATTTAGATTTTAATTTTGTCTGGTTTTCTAGTGCACGACCACCCGATTCAGATAGAGTTTTCAGAAAAACATAGTGATTTGGCTCGTTTAGTATGATAGTTTTATCATCATTTTCATTTAGTATGATAGGTTAGGTAGTTGTAGAGCGTCGGTGGCGCATTGCGGAGAGGTATGGACTCCCAATTATGGGGGTCCGGGTTCGAATCCGCACGGACAAAATGCCATGTACCAATGAGTTTTTCTAACTTATGTACGTAAAACCGACTGCTCTCAAACGGTGAAGGAAAACATCGTGAGGAAACCTGCATACACTGAAGAAGAAATTCTGATGTGTATGTGAAGTCTACCAACCCGCATTGGGCACGCGTGGTGGACTAATGCACATACACCCTCCTTGAGGGTAGGCCTGTGCCCTGCAGTGGGACGTTTATAGGCTGATGATGATGATGATAGGTTTATCATACAAAGAACAAATTACTCAATATCATTCTAAATTAATCTTTACTCTTATGTCAAGAAACAAAAGTACGAAAATTGCTTGTTTCACTCATCTTCCTATGTGAAACGGATTCTAGTCATTTATACAGGGTGTTACAGAATTAAAAATAAAAATTGAAAACTTTTAACACGTTGAACGCCGTCGGGTCACAATAACAATAGATTTTCCATTGTTTATCGGTCATTTGGCAGCCACAGCCTTAAGGGGTGGTTTAGACCATCAAACTGAACAACTTTCAGTATGGGACCAACATCGAAATCGCGAAAGAAAAATCTTTTGTCCCATATATTTAGCTCAAGTAGATCTGTAGTTTAGTAAGGAACATCGCAAACGCATCGTATCATGGCGATAATGATAGATAGATAGATAGATAGATAAACAATTTATTTGCAAAAGTAACACACACATAATATTACAGTTCACAACAATTTTACAAACAAGAATACAACGAGACATAGAATAGAACAACATGTAATTTATTGTATGCTACAGCAGCAAATAGGTCCCAGCTCAACATAGACCTTGCCCGAGAGCAGGGTGTTGGTTTTCAGACGAAACCTTTTTAGTAGTAGTCAGACGCAGGAACCAAAGAAGTGAGTGATAATAAATAATTAAATAATTAAAATGTTATAATAAAATTATGGCAAATCTACTCATTTTTTGATGGTCTTAACCACCCCTTTAAATGTTTATTTGTATTTTTGTAGCACCCTATGTATACTTTGTCATTTATTTACCTTCGATGACGGTAATATTCCATCACTATTAAAACATTATATTGCGTCATACTTACATAAATACATATTAAATTGAAGTGTAGCCTCAAATAATGACACATGTAAACACAGCGGTTCTTTACAGTTCTCGAAAGTACTCAAAAACATACATTTTACATGTTATTTGAAGTGTCCGCGTACTTGAAATGATTATTAAAAACATGTTATTATTATGATAAATGTACGGTAGTTATTTGATTTGATTCATTTTAGTAACAGGTTTATTCATCAATTGAATAGTCTGATTTGATTGCCCTATTGCGCGTCTATTTTCTTCAAACAGATGTAAGTTACAAACAAAAAATGTATTTTTTTTGTGTGCTGTGTGAATAAATCTATTTCATTTCGTATCATTTTGTACAGCGTCCTTCTTAATATGCTGACAGTATTTTAAGGGGATGCTCAGACCATCAATTTTCATCAACTTTCTCTATAGCACCAGCAACGAAATCGAAAAAAAAGCTGCTGTCCCATACATTTGGCTCGATTAGGTACACACGGCGACACATCAAGCTATACAAAACCAACATAAGCTGGCCGCGCGATGCTATGCGTTACTCGACCAACGCGCGGTTAGCTTTTGTTGGTTATGTATAGCTTGATGTGTCGCCGTGTGCACGTTTGCAGTTTTGTATGGAACAGCTGAATTTTTTCGACATATCGCTGTTGGTGCCATTTAGAAAGTTGTTCAGTTTGATGGTCTGAGCATCCTCTTAAAAACAGCATATTAAGAACGACCCTGTAATTATGTTATTCAGTTCCGAATTATAAATAAAATTTTGAATTGAATTTAAGAATTGAATTAAATAAAAGCGGTCAAGTGCGAGTCGGGCTACTCGCGCACCGAGGGTTCCATACCACACCACCACAAATGACAGAACACAACATTATTAACATAGAAAAAAAAACTTTTTTTTGTCCGGGACCTTTAGCGCAAGACCGACTCACACTTGGCCGGTTTTTAGTATTTGTTGTTATTCTGTAGAGTTTGTTCTATAATCACACTAATTTTGACGCTTGTATGTATTACCGTTTTTACGATAGAGCGTGAAGAAAAAACGTTGATAAAAACTAGTTTCTTGTTGAGAACCCCCCTTAATTTGTAACTTTTTGACATTTTTATTATTTACTAACAAATCCGCCGTAATAACGCTGAGAAAATTTCAACTATCTAGCTAATACGGTTCAAAAGTTACAGCCCTAAATTGGTAGGACAGACGGACGGACGGACGGTGGGACAACGTAGGCTTAGTAATAGGGTCCCGTTTTCACCCTTTGGGTACGGAACCCTAAAAAGAAAATTTTTATTTGAGAAAATGCGGTTGTTGTTGTTAATATGGTGGTACGGAACTTTCCAATGCGCGAATCTAACTCGGACTTGGCCGGTTCTTTTTTGAGTACGCTCTCGCAAAGATCTGCATTCGTACAACTAGACCGGCTTTATTACTACTCCATTCACAATCCCCTTGGAAACCATACACCAATCTACAAAATTTGTTATTATTATATATCAGATCGGTGTAGGTAAAACAACTAATTTCGACGCCTCATTTAACCATTAACCAAACATCAAATTATAATATAAATACAAGTTAATTTAATGGACAATAACCATGATTTCGCATGTGTTGATATTAATTAAGGATTTATACTCGTACGGTAAACAATTTAGGAACTTCGTAATGCTAAATAGTCAATTTCGTACAATGTACGTGTTATGTTATGAATGTTATGATAATTGTTATTTCCGGTTATAAACTTTGTTAATGATCAGCTGCGATCATAAATAAAGTTATAATTATGTAAGGGTATAATTATTATGCATAGATATACACGTATTTGATGTAAATGTTGACGCAACATTAAAAGTAAAATAATTAGTAGGTTTAAAGTAAAATAAAAAGTCTTTAGTAAACTAAGGTATTTAGTAGGTTTATAAGTAGAGATTAATTAATGAAATCCGATTGGTATATTTTACGATACGTTTTGTTTTAACAAATTGTAGAGCACAGTGTCATCTCAACCATTAAGTATCGCTATAAAAATGTGTTTATCTATCGAATAACTAATAAGCATATGAATTCTTATGGGTAAACAAGTAAACCCTATTAATTCTTATGTATAAACATAAAAAGTTGCTAAATCTTTATATGATGAAATGAAAACTGTATTTGTCATGCATCATTAGAAACATTACTACGAAATCGTGATGTTAAATGACAATATAGTAGTATGAGCCATATCACACAAGCGATTTTTGAGCGCAGGCGATTTCGCAACGGCGCCGCCGCAAGGTCGCAACTAAAACGCGGCGTTTTTTACTGAATGCTATCAACGCGACATCGCAGCGATATGGCTGCGATAACGCCGCGATATCGCCATGTCACTGCCGTCGTAGTATTTCGTGATAAGGTTATATCACGCCATAAAGATTAATTACTTACTTACTTTTATCTCGATCGTTCGCGCGCAAATAGAAAGAGAGCGGAAGCGTGATAGCGCTATATCACGCTGGTATACTAGCCATGCTGATTGATCTCAGAAATTATCACGGCGGAATTACGGCGATGTCGAAGCATAGCGTCGATATCGTTCAGTCAATGCCTATGCTCAAAAATCGCTTGTGTGATACGGTTCTTCATTATCATCTTAGATGTACGTCCACTGCTAGAGATAGGTTCTTAATGGTGCATTATTTGCAGCTATCGAAATTTAAGATGACACCTAAATGACTAATTAGAAGGAACTCTATTTTCACCGACCGAGACTATTTAAAAGCGAGCGAGTGACTAGGAAACAAGCTGTGCCAACATTTTACGTCGTTAACTTGATATTTTGACAAGGGCGTCTTGCAGAGGTTGACGGTAATTTCTAATTTTTCTCCTTCATTTAAATTTTAATTTATAAATAATTGTTCCTAAAGGCTAAATGCTTTGCAATTTTATGCAAGCACAAGACACAGAAAATAAAATAAAGATATAAAATAAAACCGGTGGTCAAGTGCGAGTCGGGCTACTCGCGCACAGAGGGTTCCGTACCACACCACCACAGAACACAACATTATTAACTTAGAAAAGAAAACTTTTTTTGTCCAGGACCTTAAGCGCAAGACCGACTCACACCTGGCCGGTTTTTAGTATTTGTTGTTATTCTGTAGAGTTTGCTCTATAAACACACTAAGTTTGACGCTTTTTTTACGTTTAAACGATAGAGCGTGAAGAAAAAACGTTGATAAAAACTATAGTTTCTTGTTGAAAATCCCCTTTAATTTTTAACTTTTTGACATTTTTATTATTTGTTGACAAGTGGCGACGGGCTCACTGCCCGTCACACTGGACAGAGTTTCGGTACTACTAGTGAAACGTGGATGTTCTGATGTTTCAGAATATCTCTGACTACCCCTCGGGGAATATAGTCGTGAGCATAAGCTTATGCTTATTATTTGTTGACAAATCCGCCGTAATAACGCATAATCTGAGAAAATTTCAACTATCTAGCTATTACGGTTCAAAAGTTACAGCCCTAAATAGGTAGGACAGACGGACAGACGGATGGACGGACGGACAGACGGACAGACGGACAGACGGACAGACGGACAGACGGACAGACGGACAGACGGACAGACGGACAGACGGACAGACGGACAGACGGACAGACGGACAGACGGACAGACGGACGGACGGACAACGTAGGCTTAGTAATAGGGTCCCGTTTTCACCCTTTGGGTACGGAACCCTAAAAATTAATCTTTTTAAACTATCCTATTTTTTTTAAGAGAAGTTCATTCCGAGAGCGCAAATGCGCGCTGCATACAAACGAAGTCTGGTGATATTTTAATACTATCCAATTAAAGTCAATGACATTTTTCAGAAACACTCTATAAACTAATCTCTATGTTTGTATGAAGTCCGATTTTCGTTAAAATATACAGTTTTAATGATAGGTTTAATTTAAGATTTGTATGGAAATCTTTTAGGCACTGAGTGTTTGTGTTTGTTTTTTAAAAAAATTGTATGGAGCGCGCTCTGAATTATATTCCCTTAAATTATTGCTATAAAAATATTTTAATAAAAAAAAAACATTCAGCAGTTAAAAATGTTTTGTGGAATGCCTTTTCTATATTTTTTATTATGTACAGATTGTTTATATAATTTTAATGCACCTGAGCTGGAATTTTCCTGGAATTGCATGAATTGCTTTGTATAAATAGTTTATCGTTCATTTGCTAAGTTATTGTTTTGAATTTACTTGAAATAAACAATTTTTGATTTAGATTTTTTGAAGTGAAAACTTCTTTAGCGGCGTTGTGCACTTTTTGGAATGGGTAAAAAACAGAGTAAAAAATGTTAAACTCGTGTCAAGACCGTGATGTCGCCCTGGTCGGATACTATATCTGGGGGCACGGCAGTGCCCCCGCCAAGTCGAGCAAAAAAGCGGAACGGCCGTACCATCCTTTTCTCGAAGCAGTTCAGGCCATTTTTGACCCCCTATAACTTCGTAGTGGATAAAACTAGAAGCCTGAATTTTCAGTAACCAAGCAGGCATTGTATAAACACGGTATATTTAAAATTTCATCTAATTTGAATCAGTCGTTTAAGAATTATAACTAGTCAAAGTTTCTTAATTTTGTCACTCACTCACTGACCGATCATCAAAACTCTCTAGCCTAGGAACAAGTATAACTTCTAGCAGATAGACGCTTCAAATTTAGAATACAATTATTAGTGCTAAGTGTAGAAAGAGAAAGTACTAAAAGGAAGCACGTGTCTTGTCAACATTCACTCAATAAGAGATGCACATAGCAAATTCGCTCTAGTTAAAAAAGGAGATCGCTACGTAGAAAGATAAGTTACTAGACTGTAATACCTATGTTTGTGGTTACTAGAAGGAACTAGGAGAAGGAGGCACGTGTCTTGTCAATATTCACTCATTAAGAGATGCATATAGTAAATTCACTCTAGTTAAAAAAGGAGATCGCTAAGCGTAAGCGAAACAATTTTCGTCTATGGTGTTAAGTCTATCAAGGAAAAACTACTGCATAAATAACTTTGTAATCCCATATAAATATATAAGATTACAAAGTTACATTTGCAGTAAATGAATTGCGCCAAGAAGTTTATAATACCTACAGCCCTGCTCTCATACCATACCATAAATTAATATGTATACATATTGGTTGTAGATAGGTAAGTCACCTTGAATTTTAAGACGTCCTATTATAGCGTTGCCGCTTATTAGCACCGGGGGGCGCCACAACCACATTACCCTATGAACCCTAGTTCAACACATAGTACTTCGAAACGTAACCGATAGATGGCGGAAGCTGTCTATGGAAAATCAGCGTTCCACTTTGTACTAAGATAACGTACAGTACGACCCAAGAAGCTTACATACCTTATGTTTGTAAGCTTCTTGGTACGACCGTAGTCTAGAAATTTAATAAATTGGAACTAAACTAAACTTTTTCATTATTATGACAACATTATGGAAAACGTCAAACCAAAGAGTACTTTATCGTCAAACTGTCAATCAACAAATTTCAACAAGATTTTAATAACCGGTCAATCAACAAGTGGAAACGCGTGTCTCTCAACTTTGACATTGGCAGAATCATCGACAAACCGATGGAGCCATAATCTCCAAAATAGAATTAGAATTAGAAAACATCAAATGCAGTTTTATGCATTTCGAATTAAAATTTACCATAAAATATTTGAATATGTCCTTAATATTATTTCAAATGGATAAAGCAACAAAAAGTGGTGCAAGTCTACCGATTTACAGTGTCATTTTCTGTTATGTTTGGAGGTATATCATGCGGGGAAAATTGGAACTGATTGGATGTTTTTTACAAGCGATTTACTGATAATATGGTAGATATCTATTTTCTCTAATGTTGCTTTGGAAATTTTTCCGCCCGGAATGTTTCGGTTAAAAAACTGCTATGCCAATAAATGGAAATCTTATAAAGAAGAAATGTAAACCTACAAAAATAAGACAACCGTATAGGTAGGTACTAATACAGTTCAGAAACAAATAATTTGAAAGTACAATATAGAGTTTATTTATTACTTTCATATGCGTTTTCATTATTTTATTCTAGAACTAGAATACAGAAGGCGTAGCATGTTGTACGTGATACGGCTATATCACGCCTTTTATCTTGTTCGTTCGCGCGGGAATAGGGAGCGAACGTATGATAGCGCTATATCACGCTGCCATGCTAGCCATGCTGTTGCCGAAAATTTTAATTTCTATAGGGTGTAAAATTTAGCTTCCGTCAAACAAAAAAAACGCTAAATATAGATAAAGTTTTGCATAAACTTTTGGAGAAAATACAGTAAGTATCAACATAGTTTAAGTCGTAGTGTAGTGTTGCCATATAAAGCGACAGTGGCGCCCTCATTTAATTTCTACTCTTTCTGGTCAAGCTGTAGCATAGCATAACATAGCATAGTTCAAACGCTCTTGCTGTTCGGATTAACCTGGAAATCTTACCTATAGCGATTTTCGTTCATAATTTCGATTCATTAATATTAGTTTGACGGCATGAAAGGCTTATTCATTGGTTTACTATTGGTTGGTAAGCAAATACCAAAGTACAAGCCACTTTTTGATGAAGTGCTCCAAGTTCTGAGATCAGATTTGAAAGAAGTAGTGTTGTTCATCATAGATGAAGTGTCGATGAAGCTAAAGAAATAGTACCGGAAAAGAAAAAGAGGAAGACTACCTACAAAAAGAAATGAGATACCATCAAAAACATAACTTGTAAAAAACCCAAGTCTCGCAACTCAGTTCTTCTAGCGTAAAAAGTTGTGAGATACATGTAATACCAAGTCGATTAATATATTCAGTCCCTACTTAAGAGTCCTTCTGTCTTAAGTTATTACGTAATTAGCTAACCAAACAACATCTTATAGTGACCATATCAATATTAAAAATCTTTTATGTTTTAAATAAATAGATTGACTTGGCAATCGCAAATATAATATGTATAACTTGTGAGATACATTGTGTTTTCATGCGATGGCCAAGTCAATCTATTTATTTAAAACATAAAAGATTTTTAATATTGATATGGTCACTATAAGATGTTGTTTGGTTAGCTAATTACGTAATAACTTAAGACAGAAGGACTCTTAAGTAGGGACTGAATATATTAATCGACTTGGTATTACATGTATCTCACAACTTTTTACGCTAGAAGAACTGAGTTGCGAGACTTGGGTTTTTTACAAGTTATGTTTTTGATGGTATACAATGTTCTTGCCCTGATCCTAATCGAAAATTGGTCAGACACATCCCCCTCTCTTTCTACCGCGCGGCGAAAATGTATGCATGTTCCTGCTGTTTCGTTTAAACGGCATAAATTGTCATGTTTGTGTAAGATAGCGCAATAAATGAATATTGTATTTTACCATAATTATAAATGATAGTACATTTATTCTGATGATTAAAGCAATTCGTGCGAAATTATTCCATACCCTTTCCAAAATATCAAAAATGCACAACGTTAATGTTCAAGTTTCCACTTCTGCCGGCACTCCCGGAGTGCAACTCGTAGTTTTTTAACACGTTCATTGGCGATATTATTATTTCTCCTACTATTTTTCAGCTCATTTTAAATTTTTGATCCCTATCTAAAAAAAAACATCAGTTTTATTAATGTCCAATGCCCGGTCCCACATTTATAAGACCCAAATATGAGAATGGACTGATTTATGGGACTTCCTATTTAGAGCGAACATTAGTTATAGTTGTATGTCCGATGCACGGAAGCGAGGTCGACACAATTGCCAACACTGATGACTTTTTAGGGCTGTCCAAATTTATTTTTTAAAATAAGGTTAAAAGAAATTGTATGCTACTCTGATATAATTATACTCTAACTTTAAATATTTCGTTGTTTCGTTTTCATTTGTCTTTGTTGTTGTTTTTGTGGCTTTTTATTTTTAGTATTTATAATAATATCATTAAAAAAAAAACTTGTGATATTATAACTGAATTAAACTTATCAAAACAAAAAACGTGTAACTTTCGGAACATGGGCTTATAGACAAAGTAACATTTCTATTGGCGTAGACGCTAGTAGAACTACCATAATGTATGGATTTGACATTGGCGATCGAAACATTTTGACGTTTTCTTTCGCCACCATACGTCAAGACCATAATTTTTTTATGTTTTCTACTGTCATTACATTAATTAACGCTAATCGAAAGTATTTTGTCTCCATCGATCGGAGAAATTTTTAAGAACTTGCATAAAGAGATTTCTTAAAATTAAACGTCCAATTGAACCTACATAAAAATAAGAACGGGTTTTTAGTTAATAAGTTATTATACTAAACTAAACAAAGCAAACGCGTTGACCAGGAAAACGTATGGAACGAATCATAATAATATATCACTACTAATACTGCTAAATTACAATGTAAAAATAAGTTCGTGTTACGTAACGATCTATTTATGTTTTTTTTAAAAGCTGCCCTAAATAGACAAACCTTGTAAACGCCTTATAAAGTTATAATAACATGCCACAATAACACAATGACATCAGCGTAATGAAGCTATAAATTAAAGTCACGAAAATAAATACAATAATATCATTTACATTCAAAATTACATAGTAATTACGAATTACTAAACAAAATTCAGAACTAGCAAGACCTCTAATTTTCCTTCAATCCTAAAATAAACGACGTGAAAATTACGAAGCTATTTTTATAAACTATCAAGGGCCGCTAACGCAGTTCCGTTGTTGTTGACGTCAAAATGACGCAGTGTATTTTCAGTTTGTTGACAACCCTAGGCCTTGACACTGACATTGCACCCGTAACGACGGTGGCATCCAAAGAGAATATAATCACTACGTTTTAAGAGACGGGACTCCTTGGAGCAAAATAATCGTAAAAAACGTCAACTTGTATGACTTGAAGCTACCATTCCATAGCCAACATAGAGCAACATGTTGCCAATATTGAAAACAAAATGACAGTGCAAAGTAGTGATGTGCTGTGAATATTTAACGATATCAATAGTTGCAGAAAAAAAAAATTGCCATATGATATTGATATTTAAAAATTGCAGATTTTTTTAGTGATGGATTGATGTTAATCCAATCACTAGAATAAAACAAACAATTAGCCACCTACTAATAAGTCCGGGACTGTCTTGAGATAAAGAAAAGACGTTCGTAGGTATTAATAATTATAATTAATTTACATAAAATTATACCACATTGAAATAATAGGTTAGATTGGCTATCCTAACTGTTATGAAACTCTTAAAGAAGACTATGTACATTTAAGATATTTTATTTTATTTTATTTTATATGACACACCAACAGTATACATATTTAAACATTTACAATAACATAGGAACGCTAAAAATCAATTTCTAATACACACACATATAACAGGCGCACACAGCATTGGCCAGTAACACAAGTAATCTACAAATATATATAAATCAATACAATATCTTACAAAATAGAAAATTTCAACATTCAAACCATCACCGCAAACGAGTGAGGATTGCGGTGCGTTCCTGCACAAAATGTGCGTTATGATATCATAAATAATTAAAACTAATAATTCTGGGCTGTAAAATAAATAATGTGTGGTATAAGACCCAAAACGAGTTACTTTTAATGACTTTTGTACAGTAAATTTTTTGAAACTTTAAAGTTAAATATCTCCGAAACGTTACACCGCAGGAAATTTTTTTTTGCATGACAATGTAAGGTAATATTCACCCTAAAATACCCACAACATTTGGTACCTGGCCGCTTAAAAAAAAAAAGACGCCAATACTAGCCGTACGCCTTTTGTTTTTTTAAAAAAAAATTTATTCATTTTAGGAAAACTTACGGACTAATTACAGGATAGTATGCAGTGAGCCGTATGGATATGGAATGGCAGTTGGTTTCAATTTTGTCATTTTTTATGAAAATCTTCCAGGCAGGAAATGTTTCTCGCAAATAATAATTGGTTCATTTTTCGATTGGTATGTAGGTACGCTAGATCTTCATTTCCAGTAACTTGAACCCATTTTTTGCATCTGAAAATAAAACATGTATACAAAAGTGTAATCTTATCATATCATCAAAAATATGATGGATGATTTTTGTATGGTGGATGTTCTGATGTTTCAGAATATCTCTGACTACCTCCTCGGGGAGCATAGTCGTTCGTATCCGTATGCGTCTGCATGTATGTATCAACAATTATATCGATATCGACATTTCTCCAAATCCCTCACTTCTTTACAAATACTTCCCGCTCTTTACGAAAATGATTGCCTAAATATAAACCTGGGCTGATAAAAAGGATAAATTTATGCTTACCGAGCTTCATCCAGTGGAAATCTTGCTATGAAGTTACGTTTCTTACCATCTTTTCTTTCCGACCTTTCACAGCATATTTCGCATTTATAGTACTTAATTTTAAGCTTTTATGGTGCAATATCACGTAATACACTGAATTTACTGTGTTTTATGTTTTATATTCACGTTTATTTATTAATTCTAAATATAATAAACACCCAAAAACAGTTTTAAATAATTTAGACAGAGTTTAGTTTCATAACGTGTGAAAAACATCTGAATTACGTCACGTGACATTTCATGAAAGAGAGGGTCAAGAAAAGAGACGAATATAGACGCCCATTCAAGTTCTGCCCTATCCCATACATTTTCTCGCATCTATGCAGTTGCGATAGACTGGTGGCATCCATGGACGGTTGAACAAACGAGACTTTAATTGCGCAAGTGTTTATCCCGCACTACGTTATTTCAACGTCAAAATGTTTGTTTAAAATTGTTTGATCGTAGTGGTTTTATAGAAAGGGTTGGAAATTATCTAAAAAATATATGAAAAGAATCAATAACAGATGCGTGACTTTTTTAGCAAATAAATTCAATTATACTTTTACATGATCTCGAAAATCGATAAAACTGTTCGTAATTTTTTTTGCACCTGGGCTTTGGGCTGACATAATCTCCAAAAAGGAAAAAAAAAAAGAATTAAAAAAAAATGTTTTTTGTTGTTGTCTTCCAATTTTCAAAACTTGGTTCTTAGGTATAACCTTATTAACTATCCATGATACATAAGAAGGTACGATACTATTTTTTATTTATTTGCGGCTCTTGAACATTATGAATTTTGCGTTTATTATTTATCCCTTTGTACAGGGTATTAGGGTAAACAGCTGCATTATTTTAAGCCGTGATTATGACCCATGAATCCCATGATACAAAACAACGTTCTCTGAGAAACCAACTTTCACTATGGAGCCTACCTCAGGAAACGCGAAAAGAAATCAATTGTCCCATACTAACCTTAGGGCGTCTGACGTGGTTTTCATGTAACGACTACTACCACCAGAGATAGTAGCCGGGACGAACGGCTTAACGTGCCATCCGAAGCACGGAATCATTTTTCTTTTCAGACAATCAGGTGATTCAGCCTGCAATGTCCTAACCAACTGAGGACGAACAAAGTGACATATCTCTAGGTGTCCCCCGTGGGAATCGAATCCACGACCTCCGTGTCGAGAGCCCAATGCTCTTAACCATTAGACCACGGAGGCTCCATAGTGAAAGTTGTTCAGTGTGATGGTCTGAGTTCACCGTTTCAGTATTTGCTAGGCTGTCACTTACACCCCGTATTATTTATGGTTGGTCTATTGCAAGCATGGGTCGTTATGTAACACTGAGACCAGCGCTGGTCCTTTGTGTTCGCCCCAAGCTCATCGTTATTTTACGCATAGCCCAGTCATTTTACGGTTTGAGCCGGGACTTATTACTAATTGCATTTTTTTTTTCGCTCTAATATTGAAGAGCCAATTTGAGCTTAGGAATGTACCAAAATTAAAAAAAAAATTACGTCAGCAACAGTTCCAATTTTAAAATATAGATATTATCTCGTTTTAAAAAACCTGAAGATAATTTTTTTTTGCACATATTTATGGCTTTACCAACATACATACTTCAAACATGGTGTAAATATTTTTGCCTACTTAGAAGCTTTTGAAAAATACATTCGTATTTTCTAATAAATACCTCTTTTTTTAAATTTTAATGCCCATTTTATTGATCAAAAATAATGTATATTATTAAATCTAATTCAAATGAGTGCATTGGTATTAATATTAATAATTTAAAAGCCTTCTGGGACACACAATTTTGATTTCTATGTTGCGTAGCAAATTTTTTTTTAATATGGTTTAGGATAGTATTTTTGTCACTAAATGGTGCCAGTTACAGTTTAAAAGTCCAATTAATAATTACTCCCTACCCCGCCTAACATAACTCCGTAAAATGACTGGCCTAGCATACCTCTGAACTTATGGTATTTTCTATTCACTCTCGGGAATGCATTTTTCCTCACGATGTTTTCCTTCCACCGTGTTTAAGGAACTGGAACTATCTGGATGAATAAAAAGTTTCAAAAACAAACTAATAGAAGCGGCTATTTCTGTAACTTTCTAATTCCAAACATTTAAGTACTCAGCCAACTCGAGTCGGGTTCAAGTGATCCAAAAGGGCATCTTGGAGGCAGATCCTTCAAGATGGGAACTGGGATTATTAAGTAATTAAGTCCTGGGACTAAAAGCCTTCTTACTACAGGAAAAGCTACGGTTTTGCTCATGTACAAATTGGAACGTATTTTTCGTTTAATTTTCTAGCTGAATTTCAAAACAGTTCGGAAGTTCTGTTCGAGAATTTAAAATAGGACAGAATTTAATAAAATTCGTTTCGTACGTTATTTTCGAGAAAATTCAACACTTGAGGTGTTTATGTATAAATTGGCATCAAAACATCTCTACATAAATCTATACTAATATACTAATATTATAAAGAGGAAAGGTTTGATTTTTTGTTTGTTTGGTTGTTTGTATGTAATGAATAGGCTCAGAAACTACTGGACCGATCTGAATAATTCTTTCACCATTAGAATGCTATATTATCAGTGATGGATGAGCATAGGCTAAAAAAACGGCCAAGTGTGTGTCGGGAAGATTCTAAGGCGGTACGAAATTCGCCGCGGTCATCTAATAGTAAGATAATTTTAAAAGACTTCATCCGTGTAGACATCTAAAAATGTATGCTTATTCTATGAATTAATGGAATTCTATGGCAATGACCCTTGTCCAACATATTTCTTTAGCCATCCAACATGGCAATGCCGCCAGCGTAATGGGTACGTTCGGTACAGACACGACCCGGGGCGGGTTATTCGAGTAAACAGGTTTAGTACTTGATATTCGATTTTCTACAGTTTCTATTAATTGTTTCTCTTTCATAATCATAATCATAAATTATTTATTGTGATACACAATCATCAACCCACTGTTCAAACAAATAACTCTATGTCACACAAACCAACACAAAATGACACATTGCGGTATGTTATTATTGCCATAGTGACGAAGTAAACTGGGGAACATCGATGCGGTGCGGACCTAGTGCGGACACCGTATTCAAGTGGAATATGTTGCTTCTATGAAAGGGCCAGTCTATCGCTGTCAATGCATCAACCCACCAGGGCCCTGTTTAATAAACGCGACAAGTGACAATTTGACAATGACAATTCAGAGTACATTGCTGGTTTATAATGACGCTAAACTTGCAGTGCTTCATGTGTCCTAGCATTCTGAGCGATGTACTCTAAATTGTCATTGTTAATTGTCACTTGTCACGATTATTAAACAGAGCCCGGTTGTTCAGCACAACCGTTTTTTTGCTGAAATCGGTCCAGCCGTTTGTGATTAACCCGTGTAGAGTCGCAGGGACGGCGTCCGTCCCGGTAGATTTTTGTCCGTTGAGCGTCGACACACTTTGTGTACTATTGACGATTTAATGACCTATACTTGGGGCATCTACGTTTGCGCCGGACCCAATCGCTCAACGCTCAATGGACTAAAATCTACTGGGACAGGCGCTGTCCCGGCGACGCTCCACGGGTTATAAGTAACAAACATCTACAGTCTACAGGTCTATATGCTAGTAAGATGGACGAAATTATAAACCCAAAATGAAAACGAATAAAGCATCGCAAGATCCAGTAATGCTTACAAAAAAAGGCCTTTACTAAATGGGTTTTACTCTGAATTAAAATGTTCCTACCTTTATACGAGACCCCAAAAATAAATTAAGGTGCACTCACACATACGGACACCCTGAAAATGAATGAGTTTCGGCCTCTCGTTCTGACGAATTTCAAAGACGAAATGAGCAGCATATTTTATTCAATTATTCGAATTCGCTTACTCTCTTTAAGGTTTATGCCATGTTGTACTTTACAGTTAATGTGGCTCTTAAAATTGATGGGTCTCTTTGACGAATAAGACGAAGTTAGAAAGAATTTGTGTATTAATTTTCATCAATTTAGCTTTAGCAATTTAACATTTTGTCGGCGTGTTTTCATATTTACTAGCGACCCGCCCCGGCTTCGCACGGGTGCAATGCTGATACTAAAATATACATATAAATCTTCCTCTTGAATCACTCTATCTATTAAAAACAAACGCATCAAAATCCGTTACGTAGTTTTAAAGATCTAAGCATACATAGGGACAGACAGCGGGAAGCGACTTTGTTTTATACTATGTAATGATGACTACACGCATGCAATGCATACGTGATCGGACACTTGATACGAAACGTTTTTTTTTTAAAACGATACCGGTAAGAAAGATAGAGGGGAAGAGAGGCAGACGAAGACCTAGATAGAGTTATCTAGCCCAAGTGAAGGGAAAGGTTGATGTCGTGTCGTATCAAGATTCAAGGGACCAGGGGAAACTTCACAGTTTGGCAGAGCGTATTGTAATCAAACTTCTTTGTACTATTTTTGTCTAATAAAAAAAAAAAGAGACAGGATTGGCGAATACTCCACCGACAAGATCGCAGCTCTCTTATGAGGTGTAACAAAACACCCTAGTAATACTTAAGGAGGTGTTTCAGATCATCAATGATAACTTTCACTATGGAGCCAAGGTCGAGAAAAAATAAAAAGAATCTGCCGTCCCATAATCAAGTACCTATACGAAAATGTTCCATTTGTTCAGTTCTATGTCGTCACAAAAAGACAAAGTTTAAGAACTTTGTCTTTTTGTGACCAGCTAAAATGAAAAAAAAAAGGCAATTCTAGCGAAATTTTACGAAAAGACGAATCTCAAAGTTATTATTATGACGGTATTTAATTAGATATTCCTGGTAGCATTGTGTCTAGATTAACAGTTTAACACATTCGCGGACAGTGAACGAGACAGAATAGAACTTTTATTGTTATCACTGCTAAAGTCGGTCACTGTCCGCGAATGTGTTAAAACGCTACCAATTTGGTCTGCATACGTTCGGCTTTGTAGAGGCGCGCGGCCCCAAAACGAATGCAGACCGTACTTCACCTTGCGTTATAGTTTCGCAAATGTTATTATTTTTCATCGCTGTTATCATAATTATTGTGTCAATATTTGTAATAAAAACCCGAGAGGATTTCCTTTGGTTTTCCGGTCCTAATCGAACATACAAACAAACTGTCGATTGTTTAGAATGTTCATAAGTTCGAAACAATATTAAGGCAGTTAGATACAAATACAAATACAAATATATTTATTCAATAAATAGGGTTCGGATACATGCGGTATGAGTGACAGTGCTGGGTACAGCTCTGGCACAACACGCAGGTTGTGTCCGTCTTACTGATACCAAACACACTCCTCTTGACGGTAAGAGATAAGTAAAGTCAGCAGCAAAATGATGTATACACTTTTGTTTTACGTCGCGTCGTAGTACTAAAGACTTTCATCTTTTTGCTGCTGACTGTACAAGGCTATTAAAATCTAACCGTTAGATAATGTGAATTCTCCCGCTCACTGATACAAAATATACAGGGGGATGATCAGGCCATCATACTGATTAACTTTCTATACAGGATGTAACAAAACACACTAGTAATACTTAAGGGGGTGCTTCAGACCATCAAACTGAACAACTTTCACTATGGAGCCAAAATCGAGAAAAAATAAAAAAATCTGCTGTCCCATACAAAACTGCAGTACCGATACCGACTCGACTAAAATGTATGGGACAGCTGATTTTTTTTATTTTTTCTTGACGTTGGCTCCATAGTGTAAGTTGTTCAGATTGATGGTCTGAAGCACCCCTTAAGTATTACTAGGGTGTTTTGTTACACCCTGTATGTGTATATGGGACCAACATCGAAATCGCGAAAAAAAAATGCTGTCCCATACATTTGGGTCGAGTAGATTTGCAGTTTTGTAGTTGGATTTTTTAAGGAAGAGCTGCATTTTTTTTTGCGTGTTCGATGTTGGTCCCGTAGAGAAAGTTGTTCAGTTTGACGGTCTGATCATCCTCTTAAAAAAGTGTCAGCATATTAAGAAGGACCATATTGTGTTAAATCTCAAGAACACATTTCATGTAAAAATCGGATGTCATCGTGATATATAGCAGTTTTTTTGCCAGTTGAGCTACGCCTACGCATGCGCAGAATCGAAAATTCAGTAATAAATAATGCGTCGGCAGTATCTTTGCCCTTGAACTTCAAACAGCGAAACTTTCGCAAGTATCTATTGACTCGTTGTAAAGAGTTGACGGGATGCTTTGCGATCCAATAATCGCATAAAGTAACGTAGGTACGTATAACAAAAATAGAAAACTTAAAGTGGTTTTGGTTGTTTGATCCCTATGAGGCGTTTTCCTAGGCTGGTACCTAAAACGAAATTTTTTTAGATTAGAGAAAAATCTGTCATATTGACAGTTAAAAGTACTGTCTGTCGATGGTTTGTATCATTTTTTGATGACTTTTGATATTGCTGGTATTGCCGATGGAGTAATCCTAATTGTTCACTACCAATACCAATAAATACACAATAACAAAGAAAATATTAATTTGTTATACAAAAATTAAAATTCACTGTACAAAATAAGCATGTGCCACTACTTACACTACCTATACAATAATTATTATAAGTGTAAGTGCACATTAAATTATATGAAGGTAAATAATCTAATAGGGCAAGAAAATGAAATAATAAACTTCTTAATTTTTAACCGACTTCAAAAAAGGAGGTGGTTTCTCAATTCGACCGTATATATCATAATTTTTTTATGTTTGTTCGCATAACTTCGTCGTTTATGAACCGATTTTGATGATTCTTTTTTTTTCTTGTAAAATAGCTAAGAATTTTTTAAATGCCTGCGTCATCGATATTATTTTTCTTTCGTGTCTTGTCAGCATGGAGAGATTAGCCAGTCAGCAATTATTCTGTCCATTGACGCAAGCTAGCTGGCGGAGTGGAGAAACGGAGTTTTAGTAACCAATCAGGATTGCATAAAATCTCGAACCTTGACGAGACTTGGCCGAACTCCTGATTGGTTAATATTTCCTCGTAACTCCGCTCCGCCCCAGCTCGCTCCGCGTTAATGGACAGGTGGTCGGATCTACGTTGACTGCCCAGGGTGCGCGAGACAAACTCAGGTCACAGGTCCGGCACTTCAAACAACGTATTAGATTTGACAAGATGACGTTTGCACATGCGCACTTTGCAAAAATTGTGCATGACATATGTGTAGGGTTGACTTAACATGCATCGTATGAACTACATTATACATTTCGTTACTTTCGTTACTTTTTATAGTTCAATCTGTTATTAAAAATAGTTTTTAAGCTAAAGAATCACAGAAAATGTGAATTTAGCGTTATTTTCCAACGTTTATTTTTATTGTGTGGAGAAAAATAAAATATATTTTATGTAGTCAAATCCAACGGGTGCGCGCGCCTGACTGCATTCCCTTGCTCGGGTTCCCTCAAGTTACCACAGAGAGTGTGAGGGGAGGTGAGGTATCTGAAGTCAGAGGGGGGCGGGGAGTGGCCGTTCTGTATGTAGAACTATATACTATTACCTATTCTGTGCTCAGGTTTCGTCACTCGGGGAGGCTCTTTCCTTGCACCCCTTCAATTGATCTAAACTATTATAAAACTGTAACAGAAGTGTGTCTGCACATGGAAAATATATAAAAAAAAAAATTACGATATGGTTTTTAGATGTCCCTGATTCCAAATCACCAATTTTTGGATTTTTTGTCTGTCTGTTTGTTTGTTTGTTTGTTTATTTGTGTGTTTGTTTGTTCGAGCATCACGCAACAACTGATTAACCGATTTTGATGAAACTTTTTTTGTTTGATAGCTTATGATCTGACTTAAAATCTGGTACATAATTTATGCGGACGAAGTCGCGGGTAAATGCTCGTACTAAATAATAGCACTCTACAGATATAGAAACGCACGTCTACAACGAAAGTTCAGTACGAACAATATCGCTCCCCATAGACTGGCACATTTGATAAATGATACCAAACGCCTAGCACGAACTTGTACGGGAACTTCAATCGATTTATTTATTTGTAATAAAACTATTTTGAGATGTTTGTATACCGTTATTTTTATACAGAATGATTGGTTGTAGAGTTATGAGAAATAAAATCTACCTATAGACTGAAATATGACAGAAAATTTTTAGATTCTATCTGTTACCTATTTTATATTATTTGCTAGTTATGTTCAAAATAAGAACTAAGATTTATTATTTCATTATCACAATCAGCTATTAATTAGGCCCCGCTGCATTAAGTGCTGTTAATACGTTTTTTTTAATATACAGGGTGTAAAAACACCTTAGTAACATTTAAGGGGGTGCTACGGACCATCAAACTGAAAAAAATTCACTATAGAGCCAACTATGCTGTTTTTTTTGCTATTTCGATGTTGACTCCATAGTGAAAGTTGTTTACTTTGTTGGCCTAAAGCACCCCTATAAGTATTTCTAGTCTAGCGGTCTGTTCGACTAGTTTTATTTATTTAGGAAATTAGATTGTAATCATTTATTGTAATTACAGTTTTGAAAGAATTTCTAGAGTGTTCTGTTACACCCTGTAGACTACATTGTTTTCCAATTGTCCCTCTATTGATAAATCATACTCTGTAAACTATGATACATGTACATGTAGGTTCGAAACGAAGTACTGTATACATCAATTAATGAGTTCAATCTGTAGATGCTATTTTGCAGTACCAAGCAACAGCATTTGGACCTTGAACGCGGACCTCAATAAAAGTGCATCGTACATACGATACGGCACACTTTACCTTATAAGTACATGAGGTAAAAAAGTCATTCAGCACTGGTAGCATGCACACCCGTGATAGCCGTGATACGGCTTTATCACGTCTTTTATCTCGTTCTTTTGCGCGCGAAAGAACGAGACATACATACATATGTTTTTAATATTATTCTTCTATTTGTTACAGGTAAGCAGTTCTTCAAGCGACACGTCCCAAATTTATTATCGTCTTCAGGTAGATATAATAAATGTCACCAGACGTTTGTTTTGAGCTCTTTCCAGAGCTTTACAGGTGTCGGATGATATTGAATTAGTACCGGTATCAGATAAAGTTCAATATAAATAAACTACGTAGAGTAAAAAAGGAATATCAAGCTGAAAGGAGGCAATGACAGTAATTAAACGAATTTAATTAACGAGCTTTTACCCGCGACTTCATCCGCATAAATTATATACCAGATTTTAAGTCAGATTTTATTATAAGCTATCAAACAAAAACAGTTTCATCAAAATCGGTTCAGTAGTTTTTGCGTGATGCACGAACAAACAAACACACAAACAAACAATCAAATAAACAAACAAACAAACAGACTGACAAAAAGTCCAAAAATGTGTGATTGGGAATCAGGAGTGCGATTTTTGAATCTCATGTTGAAAATGTCAAAATTACTGTGGAGATATGCATCTACTGCTTTTTTGACTTTCAAAAATCATACTTCAGGAGTGCGATTCGTTCTCCACAGTAATTTTGACATTTTCAACTGCTGAACTCAGCGAATGAGATTCAAAAATCGCACTCCATGGAAACCTACAAACCATATCGTAATCTTTTTTTTTGTAAATATCTTCAATGTACAGACACACCTTCTGTTACAGTTTTATAATAGTTTAGATAATAAGATCACCACTATCAAAAATGTCTTCTGAAGGTACCCCATGGTTTCAAAATAAGAGTTTCTTGATGGGCGTCCGCCCGAAATATGGACCGACGAGCTGGTGAAGGCTGCGGGAACCCGTTGGATGAGGGCAGCGCCGGACCGGTCGCTGTGGCGATCCTTGGTGGAGGCCTATGTCCAGCAGTGGACGGCCATCGGCTGATGATGATGAGGAACCACTTTTTGAGGATTAGACAAATTTTTGTGTAATATAGTAGGCGTGGAGTAATGTCTCCTTATATCTTTGACGTATTAACACAATGCCACACTATTGCCGATGTATATTTTGAAAACTATTTGCTCTATCATTGTCTTTATATTGACCCAGGTGTAGGTTAGCATAAATCCATATTAAAATCTATGGATAAATAAAAATTTTACTTTCAAATTGTAGTCAACACATTATGTTTCGACTTTCAGCCGTCGCAAAGTAGATCTTAGAATGGTTATATAAGATTCTTTTAATAAGAACGATCGATTCGATTCTTATTTCTTATAATAAGAATAACAATATTAAAAATTATGTTACTCGTTTTGGGATCTTACAGTTTTAAAGCCGATTTTAGCACTTAATTTATAAAGATTTGTAAAAGAACGCCAAGCTATGAAACTGTCATCGTCAAACATGTAAGTAATTCAACATTATCTTTTTTTTTTTTCCGTTTCATCCCATTGTTTCTTTCGGTCTTTACAATCTCTACCACCCTTCTCTATGCGGTTTTTTTCAATCAATCATGTTATAACTTCGAAGAACTTAACTTTATATTATGTTGTCAGTACCGTAGCTATACTAACCTAACCTTCCTAAAATTACCTCATCATCATCATCATCTTATTTAAGGGGCATTATGTCACGGAATTACCTGAGAAGGGGTCTCTTACTTTTCGTTTTTCGACAAGATTTATTCAAGTTACCAAAACTAAACAATTGCACAGTATTCTTGGATAGTTTATCTAGTGAAATCATAAATGGAATACACGATTGAAATTACTTCACTCTAGATTCGAAGAAAACAACGCATTATTAACATAATTTTCTCAAACTAGAATAACTTGAAACTCACATTGGAATTTTACTCACATATTGACTATTAGTTTATCTAGTGAAATCATTAATAAATCTATAAAGAGTACTTTTATTAATTCTTTTTAACGAATTTCACACGGTGGACCGACGTCCTGGTGAAGGCGGTGGTAAAACGTTGGATGAGGGCGGCGCAGGACCGGTCGTTATGGCGATCCTTGGGGTAGGCTTATGTCCAGCAGCGGACGTCTATCGGCTGAGATGATGATGATGATGAATCAAAAATACGTCACACGCACGCACTTTTCGGAGGGTTTGGCGATCGCGTTTCTCATAGAAAATGTTCGCCTGAACCTATAGCCACGCTGCTTAAGAGCTACGCTGTTGTCGGTGGAGTATTCGCCAATCCTGGCCCTGTACCCGGACTTTCGATGTTCTTCGATATATCGCCACTGTTTCGGTCCGCACTTCATTGTAATAGAGTTGAAAAAGTTCACGCAATTACGAAGTTCGAATGTGCGGGTAGAGGCCGTCTCTTTTCCACTAGTCTCTTGAGTTCTTGATACGACACGACATCAACATTTTCCTTCACTTGGGCAAAGAAAATATACACACTTGGGCTAGATAACTCTGTCTAGGTCTTCTTCTGTCTATTTTCCCCTCTATCTTTCCTTCCAGTATTTTACGGTTGTACGCCTAAAAAAGTGTTACATCTGGAGCATCACACTGTACGGTAGCGAGACGTGGACATTGACGAGATCGAGACAGGCTGGAAGCTTTTGAGATGTGATGTTGGAGGAAAATGGAGGGGATAAGTCAGAACGAATAAGAAATTAAGGGTGTTAAGAATGGTTAAAGAAAATAGAAATATTCTAAAAACCATCGCAAACTGGAGATGAAAAATGATCAGACACTTGACTTGACAATTTCTTTAAAATTACCTAATCTTATTAAATTGTATATTGGGGCGAATAAATAGCATTGAACTGTTTTAGAAACTACTTACTAGTTCAAAGTCAAAACGCAGATGTTTCTTGTCATGAAAAAAGGTTGAAAATGTAATAGCGATAGTAATTTCTTTTGAAACAAGATAATGTTTCGTATCCGGTAGGTAACTCGATATGAAGACGTTTTGTATCCAACGCTAATGGAACTAAATATAACTAGTGACTAGATCAAAAATAGGAATAATAATACAATATGTCAATATTAGATGTTCCTGTCTCGACTAGCTGAGCAGTGGACTTGAGGGCTAGCATGCAAGTCACAGCGACAAAACGAGAAAACCGTATAAGTCGCGGCACGAATCTCTAGCGCTGACCATGTATGCGCTAACCGTATGTACAAGGTACTATGTACTATTTTCGTCTAAAGTCACTAATTCGAGCGCTAGAGTTTCGTGCCGCGAGGTATACAGGGTCCTTCTTAATATGCTGACACTTTTTTAAGGGATGATCAGACCATCAAACTGAATAACTTTCTCTATGGGACCAACATCGAAATCGCGAAAAAAAAATCTGTTGTCCTTACTGCTGTACATACATTTGGCTCGAGTAGGTTTGCAGTTTTGTATGGACGAGCTGATTTTTTTTTTCGCGATCTTGATATTGGTCCCATAGAGAAAGTTGTTCAGTTTCATGGTCTGATCATCCTCTTAAAAAAGTGTCAGCATATTAAGAAGGACCCTATGTATTTATCATATTGAAGGTTTCAAAATTATTTGTCGAGTGGTGATAGGTTTATTAGATTACGAGCTTTTACCCGCGACTTCGTCCGCATAAATTATATACCAGATTTTAAGTCAGATGATAAGCTATCAAACAAAAAAAGTTTCATCAAAATCGGTTCAGTAGTTTTTGCGTGATACTCGAACAATCAAACACCCAAACGAACAAACAAACAAACAAACAAACAAACAGACAGACAAAAAGTCCAAAAATTTGTGATTTGGAATCAGGGAAGCCTAAAAACCATATCGTAATCTTTTTTTTGTAAATATCTTCAATGTACAGACACACTTCTGTTACAGTTTTATAATAGTATAGATAGATAGATAGATAGATATTACTCTCAGTATTACCCTCATGAAGATCGCCCATTAAAAACTGGAGCCATACGCGGTAACTGTAAAAATATTGTTTACGGACAAAGGAGCCCAAAATGTATGCTGTAGCTTGCACTTCTTCTTCTTATCGTGTGGGCAGAGCCCTGGTGTCAGAGTTTATTCAGACCGCCTTACGGCCTCTGACGTGATTTTTATGTAACAACTACTACCACCAGAGATAGTAGCCGGGACTAACGGCTTAACGTGCCATCCGAAGCACGGAATCATTTTCGTTTCAGACAATCAGGTGATTCAGCCTGCAATGTCCTAACCAACTGGGGAAAAACGCACAAAGTGACATATCACTAGGTGTCACGCCGCTGTCACGGGAATCGAACCCACGACCTCCGTGTCGAGAGTCAATGCTTTTAACCATTAGTCCACGGAGCAGCTTGCACTGAACAACTTTTACTATAGCCTACCTTGTATACATACAGGGAGTAAAATTAAATGCATTACCTATTTATTACCTAGTAGTAATTGACAATTTCTATGGAAACTGAAAATCATTTTTCGCGATTTCAATCTTGGTCCTGTAGTACAATTTGTTTAGTTTTATGGTCTGAAAAACCCTGCTTAATAATAATAAGTAACACATTTAATTTGACACTCATTATATTGAATTCGCTTTCAATATTTATCATAAGATTCCTCATCTGAAATCAAAATGAACGTAATAAGTAAAGAAGATTTATAAGGATTTTCGAATACTTACGCTCTTAGAGATCTAAAGAGCTTTTGATTTTGTTCAAGTGTTTCGTTAAACAAATTGTTTACAATTTGTATTTACAAAAATATATGATGAGCCATGATGTATTTGTCTGCAAAGACTTTCTGTCAGATGCTTGCGTGTATGAAGACACGAAGCCCAGTTTGGAAGTTTCTTTTACATGAATCACCTTTGCGGCTATTATAATAAAAACCGGTCAAGTGCGAGTCGAGCTACTCGCGCACCTAGGGTTCCGTACCACACCACCACAGAACACAACATTATTAACTTAGAAATTTTTTTTTTGTCCGGGCCCTTAGTGCAAGACCGACGCACACTTGGCCGGTTTTTAGTATTTGTTGTTATCCTGTAGAATTTGCTCTATAATCACACTAAGTTAGACGCTTGTATGTTTTTACGAGAGCGTGAAGAAAAAACGTAGATAAAAACTAGTTTCTTGTTGAGAACCCCCCTTAATTTTTAACTTTTAGACATTTTTATTATTTGTTAACAAATCCGTCGTAATAACGCATAATCTGAGAAAATTTCAACTATCATGCTATTAAGGTTCAAAAGTTACAGCCCTAAATAGGTAGGACAGATGGACGGATGGACGGACAGGCGGACAGACGGACGGACGGACGGACAACGTAGGCTTAGTAATAGGGTCCCGTTTTCACCTTTTGGGTACGGAACCCTAAAAAGTATCGCAATGACAACCCGACTAAACGTTTATCAGCCGTAATAAAAAACAGCTCTGTTTTTATAAACGGCTAGCCGTTATGTAATGTGGCAAATTCAGCAATTTGTCTGCGACATGTGCCGTCAGCATTATAGAAATGTAACCACCTTGCCCTTATAAAGATTACGATAGAGGGGTCAGATTTATCTAATGCCGACTGTACAACATCATTTTATATCTCTAAGAGCTTTTACCCGCGACTTCGTCCGCATAAATTATATACCAGATTTTAAGTCAGATGATAAGCTATCAAACAAAAAAGTTTCATCAAAATCGTTTCAGTAGTTTTTGCGTGATACTCGCACAAACAAACACCCAAACAAACAAACAAACAAACAAACAAACGAACAAACAAACAAACAAACAGACAGACAAAAAGTCAAAAAATTTGTGATTTGGAATCAGGGAAGCCTAAAAACCATATCGTAATCTTTTTTTGTAAATATCTTCAATGGACAGACACACTTCTGTTACAGTTTTATAATAGTTTAGATCTACCTTCTGGGGGAACATAGTCGTGAGCACACGTGATGCATGCATCTAATTATATAGGCACCGACTAATACTTGTGAAATGCAATATAACTTGTGAAACATACTTAACTAATTACGGAAGTTGTCTGAAGAAGTCTAACCGAGTTAAATTTAACCGGAGGTTGAGGCTCAAGTTAGTTTAATCGCTGTTGAGGTTCTCAACCGTAAATTTACAAGAGAATAAGCACCTTAACAAAGATGTTAAAGCTTCTTGAACGAATTGCATTAAGTTAGTCTTGCAAAATATATGCCCGACAGAAGAGAATAAGTAAGGGTCAACACAAAAGATCCCATTGAGGCAAAGTGTTGCTGAATATATATTTGAATCCGACCCTGTATGTACACACGGCGACACATCAGTTTACGCACCCTATATACACTACGTACAAAACACAAAATAGTGCGGCAGAGAGCCTGCATAGACGCGGCTGACGGCGCGGGCGCAGCGTGCTGTGAGACGAAACAACAACAACATACCGCACCCTCTCGCACGATTCACAGCGTTCAACTTCTAATAGTTCAAAGTCCAAACAGGGTAACCTGACCTGTCGCCGTGTGTACATACAGGGTGGGATTCAAATATTAATATTCTGACACTTTTTTAAGGGGATGATCAGACCGTCAAACTGAACAACTTTCTCTATGGGAATAACAACGTAAAAAACAGTTTTCCCATACATTTTTGCCTCGAGTGGGTAGTGACAGCCTGGCAAATACTGAAACGGTGAACTCAGACCATCAAAATCAACAACTTTCACTATGGAGCCTACCTCAGGAAACGCGAAAAAAAATCAGCTCTCGTGTACAAAACTACTGTACCTACCCAACTAACATGTATGGGACAGCTGATTTTTTTTCGCGTTTCCTGAGGTGAAAGTTGTTCAGTTTGATGGTCTGAGTTCACCTTTTCAGTATTTGCTAGGCTGTCACTTACACCTTGTATACACCGTGTATTTGTCAGGAAAACCGCTCGTAAAGGAAGTAGGTTGGTATACTGTCAGATGAAGTCACGACGAGTTAATTTTACCTCGAGGCTGAAGTATAAGCTCGTTAAAACACTCTCGACGATCTCAACTGTAAATTCTCTTCAGCCCAAGCTCCTTAGCAAACACGGGGTTTTTGATTTCATTATAATTTCTTGGTAGAATTCTTGCTGGTGAGTAGCTGAAGTACGCGTTTATAGCCTATTGCTTTATTAATGTAAGCGCATACAAAGAGAGGATATAGTAGTCTAAGGTCTAAGAGATAAGATAAATTTTGGTAACCATCAGCTGCAAGGCTGATTCAGAATTCATAGGGTGTAGAGCATCTCTGTGGATGGAGGATGGACTAGGTCTGCCTGCATAACTCCAGTCGGTTTAGGAGTTACAGCCGTTCAAAGGTCTGGTATGGTTGCTACAAATGAACATGCATGAATATGCAGGTATTATTGTAATATGTACTGTAGCTATGCGAACAGTACAAAAACTGACATGGTCTATCAGTCGGTTTAGGAGATACCAGCCGTTCAAAGGTCGGAACTTTGGATGGCTGTATCTCCTAAACCGACGGACAGATATAACATGACAGTTTTTGTACTGTTCACAGAGCTACAGTGCGTAATTATTACAATAATATACTATGATCAGCCTTGCTGCTTATCGTTCATTTGATACAGACCTTTGAACGGCTGTAACTCCTAAACCGACTGGAGTAATGTAGGCAGACCTGGTCCATCCCCATCACAGATGTGCTCTACACCATATGAATACTGAATCAGCCGACCATCAAACTGAACAACTTTCACTATAGAGTCTTTCTCAGGAAACGCCTACCTATTTTCGTTTCTTGATTCCTCTACCCTAAGGTTGTCTGGAAGAAATAGCTTTTTAGCGATAAGACCGCCTTATTTGTACCTACTTGTAATGCTTTGTCTTTTTTCAAATGTATGTTTTGTTTTGGTGTGCAATAAAGTATAATTGAATTGAATTGAATTGAAACGCGAAAAAAATAAGCTGTCCCATTTGAGTCGGGTAGATACGGCAGTTTTGAATGGGACAGATGATTTTTTTCGCGTTTCCCGAGGTAGGCTCCGTAGTGAAAGTTGTTCAGTTTGATGGTCGGAGTTCACCGTTTCAGTTTCTGGAGGGCTGTCCTTACACCCTGTATGTTTGTTTGTTTTTTACAAACTTTAGATTAAAAAAAAATTTTTTTTTTAATTAGTTAGATCTGGTACTGTATATGAGAGGGTTTACTCGTAACAAGCCTACCTTCCATTTGCATCAGCGACCCACCCTGCGGCTTTCCGGGAATCTATCTCTTTCCCGGGGAGCTTTTTATTTTCCCTATACATACACTGATAGAATTTTTAATTAAATTCACTAGTTTTTTTTCCCCTTACGAAAGAGAAACATTTTTTTGTTACCTTACCTTTGAAAGACTATGTACACAAATACATTGAAAGCCCCTTTTTGGAAACTACAATCTGCCCTCTACTCAATGTACACACGGCGACCGATCAACCTACCCATAGTTGAACTCTATGTTCATGGACATAAGGTCGAACTATGGGTAGGTTGATCTGTCGCCGTGCGTACATACCTACAAATATATTACGTAATCCCTGATGTCGTAGGGTAATAATAGCACAATACTAACCCGAAAACAGAAATGCTCCCATACAATGAAAAAGGGAATGCAATTTTTGTATTTTTATACACCACTATTTTTTAATTAGGTACTAGGAAATCATTATATAAGGGTGTATACAGGAGTGCGATTTTTGAATCTCATTCGCCGAGTTCAGCAGTTGAAAATGTCAAAATATATCAGCAGTAGAAAGATACGCCTCTTTCTCTAGTTAACAAATCCGCCGTAATATAATAACGCATAATTATTACGGTTCAAAAGTACAGCCCTAAATAGGTAGGACAGACGTTCGGACGGACGGACGGGCGGACAGGCAGACAGACGGACATATGGATAGACGGACGGACGGACGGACAACGTAGGTTTAGTAATAGGGTCCCGTTTTCACCCTTTGGGTACGGAAACCTAAAAAGCAATTTATTTCAATCATTCTTTATAAGTTGAAAGAGCAGGTATGTTATACATATATAAAATAATAATTTGGGGTTTTCCCTTAGCGCTCTTACAGACGAGCGACACTTTGCGGTCGCAGGGGTCGCGCGACGGTCGCGCGACATTCGCGCGAATCACGGCGATCGCAAAGTGTCGCTCGTCTGTGAGAGCGCTTAGAGCAATTCGAAAATGCTCGTATTGTGAATTTCATGAAGTTTTGTCGTTTTTAGATTGAGACATGTTAGAAATGTACATATAATTAATGGGTAGGTAGTTGTATTCACATTTTCTACGTAAAAAATGTATATGTGAAATTAAAAAAAACATATTTTCATACATTGTAATCATAAATCAACTAGAAAATATCCTACAAAAACTGAACCCATAACAGAGACTTATCAACATTTTACTGGCCACAACTATAAAAATAATAACGTAAACGATTCCATACTCTTGATGGAGGAGTAGTCCCCGATCAAACACTCGAAGTGAATGACATCCTATTTGTTTCCGAGTTAAGTGGTCTACTAGGTGTCGATAAAGATGGACGCCTGTCAGACCGTTCCGAGCAAGACAGTGTACGTTTCACAAGGTTATACATAAGAGAAGCTAGTAAAATTATAAGATGTAAAGCCATTGACATACAAAATAATGGACGCCGGGTCTAGTACAAAATTCTCTTAAAATGTGTCCCAGACTAACCAATACAAACCTGACGTGTAGTAATATAAACCAACTAAAAACGTTGAAATGCTGAAATTATTTTTCATCCCACTCCCCCATTGCGCGCGCCCGCGGGCGCGTGCGCGTATTCGGTCGTTCAAACGAAGCCTGTCGTGTAAATAGGTTCTCTATTTACGTTTTGGTGCTCTTTTAGATCGACACTTTTGAGCACGGATCCGACTTCCAGTAGTTGGTAAGTCAATGTGTAAAGCATAACATTTGTGTAATCCTTCACAAAATTTAAGCATATTAGGATGGGCCATGCGGCCCGGCATGGTAGTCGAAAAAATGCTATTCGCTACGCCGCCGCCGCCACAGCGTAGCACAGTACACACGTTGACACATCGAGCTACGCAAAACCAAAATAAGCTTGCCGCGCGTAAGTAGAGTAATGTATAACGTCGAGCGGCCAACTTATGTATGTTTTGCGTAGGTTGATGCGTCGGCCTGTGTACATATAAATTGTGTAGAAGCAATTTGGGCGGATTACATCTACGACATAGGGGCATCTACGACATAGGGGAGTTATTATGTATGCCAGGTGTGAAAATCGAAGCCTGGCGAGGAAAACAAGGTCCCTCGCAATGCCACCGCTGTCAACAGTTCCGGCATTCTTCCCACCGCTGCCACCGCAAGCTCGCCTGCGTCCGCTGCGGTGGTGAACATCCGGCCAAGGAATGCCCGAGGCCGCTCTCAGATCCCGCCACATGCGCTAACTGCGGGGGCCCTCACCCCGCAAACTACATATCCTGCCCCACTTTTAAGAGGGAGGTCAGGAACAGGAAGGCCGGAACAGTATCTGCTACGACCAACCGTACCCGACCCAAGAGGGGGCAGCAACAGCAACAGCAAGAGCAAGAAGAAGAAGAACACATCCCCTCTGCCTCAGAGGGAGAACCATCCGCCGACCAACACAAGGTCGAGCCCCCGAAACAAGAAGGCCCCCCTCAAAGGAGGAAGAAGAGGAAGAGGACAACACTATCCCCCTCCTCCACAGAAGCCGGGATCAAGGCCGCAGAACGCGACCTGACCTGGAGCACCACCCGCCTCCTCCTTGACATCTTGGACGACTTCGGGAGCGGCCACAGCCCCGAGGGAAGAATCCTGGAGGCGCTAAAGCTGCTCGCGCCCCACGCCTCAGTGCCGCACGACCCCCGACTTCCCAACCTGCAGACCCAACACCCCACTGTGGCGGCCGCCCACCCCCACGACTCCACGTCGAGTCGTTAGGGAAGTGGGCCCCGCCCCTTTCGAAGACAATCACCCCAGGACTGACCTCGCTGTCGGCTTGTAGGTCGCTCACCGGGCCTCCCCCAACGGGGACTCACCCAGTGGGCTCGACCTCGCCGGCAGCGCACCCCCCATGGAAATACCAACGGGCGCTTAGGCGCCCCCCCCAAGGACCCGGCCGCATCAACGGTCGGCGATGGATGCCACAAGCAAGAGGCCATCGCCTCGGAATTGTCTCCCCGTGGCCCCTCCGGGGCCACGAGAAGAAATCCCCTCGGTCGGGCGGATTACTTATTGGGCTGCGGCCTACCCCGATGCGGCCCTTCATAATATGCGCTTACCTTTAAACAACAAATTAGTTCAATCCCAAAATACAGAAATATTGTTCTGATCCTAAACTGATTAATCAAGGATTTGCAGTGAGAGCATAATACCGTTGAACAACTTTATTATTAGCTACATCATTCAATGATTAGATTTTGTTTAAAAGCCTATGCCTAAAAATAGAGCCTTTTTTTCTTTTTATAGCGCGGCCATCAATCAAACTTGAATATTATGGTTCAAAATAAAGTTAACAACAACACTTGCAAAGATTTTTTTTGGTCGTATAGACCTAAAAAAATCTTTGAACATTTGTTATTAAAAATATTTCGGAACTCAGTCCGAACTGAGATATAAAGGCTTGAAGTGAAAGTAATAGTAATATTTCCAACTTCAAGCCTTTATATCTCCATCCGGACTGAGTTTAGGGATATACATGTTAATAAGTTTTGTTTGTTACTTTATTTTGAAATAAAATATTAAAGTTTGGTTGCTGGCCGCGCCAAAAACAACGGCGAAAAATAAGGCGCCAACTTTACATACAAAACCCGCATTGTCTTTTAAAAACCTTCCAAATATCTACCTACGCACTAAGCTTTTACCACCAAGAGAAACTAACACTTAACACAAATAATTAAGCAACAGAAATAAAATGAACCACTTTATTTCTTATTTGATTTGCCCATTCGTTGCTGTGTAATGGAATCCTACTTTTATTACAGCCCGCCTACCAATCCGCCAGCCATATTACACCATCTCGATAGATACCCAACTCTCTTACTGCTTTACCTAATCGATCGTTTTTAGGGTCTGTTAACAGACCACGTTTATTTTTACTAAAGGCTGGGACTACACAGGGCGTATAGCGTGCGGTAGCGTGTTAAAATCTTCATGACCGAATTACTAAATGCATGTAGATCTAAGTCCTATGAGTACATAACCCATAGCACACCCCGGACACTGCTAACAAAAAACAGACATTGACAAGATGACGTCAGCACATGCGAAACCAAAGAAATTGAACCTTAAGGGGCTATGTCAAAAAAATTTGATTATTCAAAGCTTCATATATCATAAAGTACTAACAGTAGGAGTATGATTTTTGGATATGTGTAAATTGAACATATAATTGAAGTTTTGATTAGAGCCAAAACACGATTAAGACACATTTTCTCGATAGAAAAACAAGCCAAAGTAGCCTCCGTTTTTATCCATAACCGCTTGGAACTGCTAAACGGTGAATAATAGAAACACGAGACTTGATTTAAAAAAAAGAGATTGATATTTTCTAAATTTTGATTAGAGCAGAATTGAAATGACATAAATAGTACAATCACAATTAAATAAAGTTTGATTTGGCGCTCGATTCGTTTCACTAATTATACAGGGTGTACAATAAAATGGGACAGCTACTTAAAGGGGTGCTTCAGACCATCAAATTGAACAACTTTCTCTATGATACACAGAGTACACAGAGTACACTTGACATGTAAATTATTTTACAAAATAAATGACTATGACTATGACTATGGGAGCAATATCGAAATCGCGAAAAAAAAATCTGCTGTCCCATACATTTCAGTCGAGTTATGTTTGCAGTTTTGTATGGGAGAGCGGATTTTTTTTTCGCGATTTCGGTATTGGTCCCATAGAGAAAGTTGTTCAGTTTGATGGTCTGAAGCACCCCTTTGAGTAGCTGTCCCATTTTATTGTACACCCTGTATAATTAGTGCTACGAAAGGTACACTACTACAAAGCGCGGCAGGTGTGCGTCTTTTTTCACCGACGCCGACGATTTCACCTACAGTCCGCTAATGACGAGCACGTCACATGATCATGCGAACACGTGACGTAGGTAATCATTTTGTACACTCCTTAGTACCTTTGACTCTAAGGGGACAGTCTAAGAAAGATAAGCTGTTCCATTTTATTGTACACCCTGTAGTATGAAACTTAATCGCTGTGTGGTATTTTACACAGCGCATTGTATGGTGTACGGACATCTGCAATTCAAAGTAGTATCCAAAATTATCATTTCGATTTATGATGACTAGGTGACAATCATCGTTATCATGATATTAATCGTTATGATGGGTTGTAATAGATTATTGTTATTGGTTATAGAGGGATAAGTGAATCAATCCGTGTCTAGACAGGCACTTCAAATTTGTTTATTTTACTACTAATTACTTTATTCTGGACAAGAAAACCGTAAACCTACCTAATCGTAGTAGGTTTTTGATTGGGATGGTTTGTATCTCATCTGGTAAAGATGTAAACATTAAGTTTGGGAACTGTAAAAGAGGCGTTACCAGCGATGGTCGACGTCGCCCATGTGCAAACCTGTGAAGGTCTTAAACCCCCCAAATAATAATACTCCTTAATTGAAGATTTGCGTATTAATTAAGTTCACTTATATTTCTATTAAGTACAAAATCATAATCATTGCTAAAGAATATGTTTTCAAGCCAGGTACTTATTATTATGGCTCAACTTTGAGTTTATCACTGTCTACAGGATGTTAGGGTAAACAGTTGCGTTACTTTAAACGGGCGGGACGGGCGGTTGCGTTCTTGCGGGTAATTGTATCAATAATACTGAAAAACATTCTCTAAGAAACCTATAGGAAAGTCGCAAAAAAATCGACTTTTCATACAAACGTTCGATCAGCTGATTGCATTTAGTATGGAAAGTTCAATTTTTTTTTAGTAGTTCCTATAGGTTTCTTAG
Source organism: Agonopterix subpropinquella (assembly GCA_922987775.1). Classification (NCBI taxonomy): domain Eukaryota; kingdom Metazoa; phylum Arthropoda; class Insecta; order Lepidoptera; family Depressariidae; genus Agonopterix; species Agonopterix subpropinquella. The sequence continues at coordinate 9,333,049 of OV277713.1, read as the reverse complement.
GGAAAGTTTTTCAGTATCATGGGTACAATTACCCCTTGAAGTAATGCAACTGTTTACCCTAACAGCCAGTATGTCTTTACTTTTTAGGGTTCCGTACCCAAAGGGTAAAAACGGGACCCTATTACTAAGCCTACGTTGTCCGTCCGTTCGTCCGTCCGTCTGTCCGTCTGTCCGTCCGTCCGTCTGTCCTACCTATTTAGGCCTGTACCTTTTGAACCGTAATAGCTAGATAGTTGATATTTTCTCAGATTATGCGTTATTGCGGCGCATTTGTTAACAAATAATAAAAATGGCAGAAAGTTAAAAATTAAGGGGGTTTTCAACAAGAAACTAGTTTTTATCAACGTTTTTTCTTCACGCTCTATCGTAAAAACGGTAATACATACAAGGGTCAAACTTAGTGTGATTATAGAGCAATTTCTACAAAATAACAACACATACTAAAAACCGGCCAAGTGTGAGTCGGTCTTGCGCTAAAGGTTTCTTACAAAAAAATATTTTTTTCTAAGTTAATAATGTTGTGTTCTGTGGTGGTGTGGCACGGAACCCTCGGTGCGCAAGTAGCCCGACTCGACTTGACCGGTTTTATAATTATATTCGTTATGATTCTTTGTAATAAAAATAATAGCTCATAATGTTTTTTACGCAGCGTCTTATGGCGTGTTTATGTCGCCAATGTGTTTCAGCGTTAGAAGTTTATTTTGATACCCAATATTATGTTATTAGTTATTGTTGACTTGGTTGGGCTAGTTCTCTACTTTCGTTATTGTGTACAAATATTTGTACGTGCGTAGACTGTTGTTTTCATAGGATACTTTTGCGGCTTAGTTGCTAAGCTTGAGCTTGAAAACTGAAGTAATGGGAAATGTTATGAATAATGAAATGATACAATGTTAATAAATTGGTCGATTGTGAGAAAAATCATCAAATTGTCGATGGTATGAATTTTTCGTTCTCAGGTTAGTTCAATTTGTTTCCAAATCTACAGGGTGTAAATGACAGCCTAGCAAATATACCTACTGAAACGGTGAACTCAGACCATCAAACTGAACAACTTTCACTATGGAGCCTACCTCAGGAAACGCGAAAAAATATCTGCTGTCCCATACAAAACTGCTGTACCTGCTGTAGCTGATTTTTTTCGCGTTTCCTGAGGTAGGCTCCATAGTGAACGTTGTTCAGTTTGATGGTCTGAGTTCACCATTTCAGTATTTGCTAAGCTGTCACCTACACCCTGTATACTTTACGTGAACCATTTCTCGGAAACGGTTCTAACGATTTGTATGAAATTTTGTATTTAGATAATGTTTAGATACCTACTCTGTACTTTTTTTCAATATTTCTACTGATGAAAGAATTACATAGGCACGAAATACGAAAACGAAAAACACGAAACGAAAACGAACAAAACGAAACGAAAACACGAAATTTCTGAAACATTTTCAAATAGATATCTAATAAATAATACATTAGTTTCTGTAATTGTAATTCAAATCAGCTTTCAGAAAACCATTTATATTCAGCGTCGTCTCGTATATTGGTAATTACATTTTGGATCTTAATGAACTATTCTAAACATGACCTGTTATTTTAACAAGTCCGGAAAGAGTGATGTTACGAATGTAAGATTTCGGATACCTACAGCAGTTATCTGCTGTAGGTATCCGAAATCATACATTCGTAACTTCGGAATATTAAGTTAGAATCGGATAAAAAACAAGCCAGCAGTGCAAAATGCAATTTTTCACTAAATATGAGGAATAATAAAAACGAGCAAAAACAAATATAAATTGACCCTGAAGGTTGCATTTACTACAGGAAAATACAGTTGTGAAAATTATGACTAAAAAAAGATGTAAGTAAAAAGTTTTGGTTATTTTCGAACCGTTTTTCATCAAGGTTGTGTAACATAACTTTTTAGGAACAAAAGTCATCGTGGTATATTTATTGTTGCAGCTTATATCTAACACAAAACCAGACTCTAGATATACGTAAAATTATTTATTAATTAGAAGCATAAGAAAGAACAAACTTCAAATCTGCAACATGCTTCGTCAAAAATGGCAAAATGTTTGTATCTGCAACATGCACGCTGCCCCACGCAACCCCGGATCTGTGGTCCCCGTGACACTAGCGGCATTTCCCCTTTGGATGGTCAAGACATAAGTTACATACATAAGACGATGAGTTGATAAGTAAATGATACTTTATAGATGTTATCATTAACATCCGAACACTTACCGAAATAAGTACGGTATAAAAACACTTTCGGATTTATTTTCGGATGTGCTTGATTAGCATCACTAATTTTACCTAGTCCAGTTAGGGTTGCCAGGTCTTAGAACCAAATAGCCGGACAGACTAGCCAGTTTAGCCGGATATTTGAGTGAAAAGGCCGGACGACTAATATGTACTACATCAAAATTTTTATGCAAAACCAAGCTTTTTTGATCGTTTACCATAAAATCACTTGCTTAATAATATTGCAATTTGCAATAGATAAAATAGGCATTGAAATTTAAAAACAAAATTAAACAAAACAGAACTTTTTCGCTAATTAATTAGATAAACTTTAACCTAAGTAATTGAAACAAAAATGATTGATACGTATGGTTGCCAGATACCAGCTTCAAAAGCTCAGTTTCCTTCAAAATTGGAGTAGACTGGTCAAATGTAAAAGCCTAACAAAAGCCGGACAGGCCGGACACCTTCTAATTTGGCCGGACACACATACAAAAAGCCTAACTATGTCCGGCTTTATCCGGACGCCTGGCAACGTCCATGGTTATAAATAAAGATTCTAGGCAAACTTTTATTTATTCTGGTACCATTGTACTTTTTAGGGTTCCGTACCCAAAGGGTGAAAACGGGACCAAGCCGGACTAAGCCTACGTTGTCCGTTCGTCCGTACGTCCGTCCGTCCGTCCTTCTGTCCGTCTGTCCGTCCGTCCGTCTGTCCTAACTATTTAGAGCTGTAACTTTTGAACCATAATAGCGAGATAGTTGAATTTTGAAATTTTCTCAGATTATGCGTTATTACGGCGGATTTGTTAACAAATAATAAAAATGTCAAAAAGTGAAAAAGTAAGGGGGGTTCTCAACATGAAACTAGTTTTTATCAACGTTTTTCCTTCACCCTCTATCGTAAAAACGGTAATACATACAAGCATCAAACTTAGTGTGATTATAGAGCAAACTCTACAGAATAAAAACAAATACTTAAAACCGGCCAAGTGTGAGTCGGTCTTGCGCTAAATGTCCCAGACCAAAAAAGTTTTTTTTTCGAAGTTAATAATGTTGTGTTCTGTGGTGGTGTGGTACGGAACCCTCGGTGCGCGAGTAGCCCGACTCGCACTTGACCGGTTTTATTATTTTACATGATGTCACGACTCTCCAGTCTACACTGATACCCGCCCAGTGCCGATGGGATGAAAAATACTCCTAAAAATACTGTTCCAATTTTTTGTGCAACTCGCATTGGATAGAAAAGAGAAATAGTCAAAATAGAATACTGTGATGTGGACGGGGCTTGTAATTTTTTTTCCAGACCGCACGCACTTGGCATCAGGGCCTCTACCCGCACATTCGAACTTCGAAATTGCGTGAATTTTTTCGTTCCAATGTCAACTCAATTACAATGAATTGCGGACCGAAACAGTGGCGATATATCGAACATCAAAAGTCCGGGTACAGGGCCTGGGTAGTTTTGAAGCCAAAATACTCGTAGGGTAGTCATTCAGACCATCAAACTGAACAACTTTCAATATAGAGCCAATATACAAGTCGCGAAAAAAAAACAGCTGCCCTATAAAACAGTTGTAGGCTCACCTATCTCCTATTTGCGGCTTGACGTTGAGTTTTGGGACACCCTGTATAATATATACATAATTACATCATCGTCCATTTAAGTATCTAATTTTTATCATTTGTGCTGTATACATTTTGTCTGCCTCACACTTTAGAACTGTCCGCAACAGAGACAGTTTGCTGGAAGAAATCTCTTTAGAGATAAGCTCGCTATTTGTAGTACTTTGTACATGCCTACTTTAATTGTTTTGTCTGTATTGTTATGTGTAGAATAAAGTGTTAAATAAAAAATAAAAATAAAACATTTTGATCAGCTTCGAAACAAAAATGTATGAACCAGCTTTTTTTCGCGACTCATCGTTGGTCTCCTAGTAAAAGTTGTTCAGTTTGACGGCCTGTTCCGGTTTCAAAATGACCCCGATTCAAAGTTGTCAATATTATTAGATTTTATTTCCTGACAAATAAAATGATCTTTGTATTAATTTATGGGGATAAAAAAGTGTTTTTTTAATTATTGATTTCTTGTAGGTTTCTTTGGGAAAGTTTTTCAGTATCATGGATACAATCACCCCTTAAAGTAATGCTACTGTTTACCCTAACACCCTGTATAAACAATTGAAAGTGACGTCTCACTAGAGTTAAGATTTGGACTTTATTCCCCATAAGTTTAGATTCTAATTTTGAATGTTAAAAATCATGAAAAATAGTCTCGTGTGAACCCCAAACGTTCTAAGTTCAAAATTATTGTTTCGCTATTATAGGCTGTCTCGTTTAGTGATAAGGTATAAAATTGGGTGTAAATGCGCAAGATTAATTGATCTAATACCGTGGCAGAGGGGAAATGCTACCGCAAGGCGAGTCCCTATTAAATTGTCTAAGGTTTGGTGTAAATAAAGTATATTTCATTCATTCATTCATTCATTTGAAAGTGTCGTCAAAATTACTCGTACACCGGCGCGTCGTCAACGGCGTCAACGGCGTCAACGGCACAGGGCAGATTAAATTTTTACGTTGCGACTTTATTTTTCCTGACACTGGCATACCTAACAGATTTAGTTGCGAGAGAGTTGGTAACCGCTGTTTTTGCTATGTCAATTCGCTTTGTACTTTATTTCCTGTGTACGAATTTTAAAATACTGCTTTTTGCCTGTGACACAGGTGTTCGTAGAAAATTCAGTGTTGCTTTTTTACATTTTCTTGTAACTGTTTTGTACTAGTATATTTTTGTTATTAAGGGTACAAGTATTCTCAAAAACCCCAACTTTCAGGAACATTGTTTTCAGTGATATGCTATTGCCAAAGACATATATATTATATAAATCTATGGCTATTGCAAATCCAGTGTATTATATTGATAATAAAAGATCTGCCTTTACTTAAAAATCAAATGAATCGTTTTTTTGTACGTTTCATATAATTTATTTAAGTAATCGCGTAAAATCCGGACACTATTTGTAAGATTATGTTACACTGTTAAATTCACAGCTTACGTAAAAAGAAAGATAATATAAATATAAAAAAACTAATGAATCGATTTTTTTAAATACGATTAGAAAAGACACAACATTTTTTAAATATTTTAGTAAAAATAAAACAGTCTGATTTCCATACAAAATTTCATTTTTTCCATAGTACGGCAAGTGATGACGTCACAAACGAAAATATAAAAAAACAACATCAAGTGGCTTGTAACCTTGCCTGCCGTGCAGGAGGCGATGGTTCGATCCCCTTCCAGGCCGACTCGTACCAATCAGTTTTTCGGAATTTATGTACGATTTGTAACACCAATGGCTTTTCGGTGATGGAACTCATCGTGACATGCTACATGCTTCAATTTCGAGGCATGTATTGTACCTACTGTCCATTACAAGTGGCGACGGGCTCACTCCCCGTCACACTGGACAGAATTTCGGTACTACTAGTGAAACGTGGATGTTCTGAAGTTTCAGAATATCTCTGACTACCCCCTCGGGGAATATAGTCGTGAGCATATGCTAAAAACACCCTAGTAATATTAATAGGGGTGGATTATCAAACTGAATACCTTTCTTTGTCATTTTAGGAGCATTATAATTATCACATTATGCGCGTGCCTAATTTCTCTCATAGATTGTCAACTGGCGCGATCGTGTCGAAGCATTCTCTCTGTGGGATATTTACTCATGTAGCAGGTATATACTGTATGTAGTACTATATTATATATTTCTTATACTCTGCCTGAAGTCTCAAATATTCTTCTTGGTTACGGGTTCTTACTGTCTGTTTTATTTTATTTTATTTATTGATTTCTTAACGATTGTTACATTGTTCAAAGGTAGAGGTTACATAATGTTCAAGTTAAAGCTAAATGCACAACCACTTATAAAGAAATACAGCATGCAATAAAGTTTTTGTTATTGTTGCTAATTATTTCTTTAAATTAATTGTAGTCGCAACAATCAACAAACACAGTTGTTTAAATATACTTTGTAAATTAATACGTCAACTAGTTGTCCATTTGTATATAAATTGACATTTTGACCCTATTACCAACTAGCATAGAATACTTAACGACATTGTAGCGTACCACGGTCTTTGCGTATAAATTCTCAATCCCCTATATTCTGACTTTTATACAGGGTGTAACAAAACACCCTAGTAATAGTTAAGGGGGTGCTTCAGACCATCAAACTGAACAACTTTCCCTATGGAGCCATCTTCGAAATCGCGAAATAAAAATCAGCTGTTTCATACAAAACTGCAGAACCGGCTCGACTCAAATGTATGGGACAGCCAGTGATATTTCTTTTTCTCTGTGTTGGCTCAATAGTGAAAGTTGTTTAGTTTGATGTTCTGAAGCATCCCCTTAAGTAATACTAGGGTGTTCTGTTAGACCCTGTATACAGGGTGTTAGGGTAAACAGTTGCATTACTTTAAGGGGCTATTGTACCATTTGTCCCCATGATACTGAACAAGTTTCACTGTGATACCTCTAGGAAATTCGCATAAAAAAATCGACTTTTCATACTGCAATTAGAATGGTTAAAAAAAATTGCGAATTTCCAATTCTTCCGGTTCTTAGGAAAAATTACTCAGTATCATGGGTAAAATCACCCCTTAAAGTAATGCGACTGTTTACCCTAACACTCTGTAATGTAGTGACTGTTTCTATCCGAACTTCATTGAGATCATTGAAAAAAAAAACTTTATTTGCACCTTAAGGTACAATTTGAAAAACAGTGCCTAGCTCCCAAACTAGGATTCCCTGTCCTATGGGTAGCTAGGTCTTTCATCCTTCATCATCATTATCAGCCTATCATCTTCCACTGCTGAACATAGGCCTCTCCCAAGGTGCGCCACAAAACTCTGTCCTCGGCCTTCCTCATCCAGTCGCTCGCCGCTACCTTTTTTAGGTCGTCTCTCCAGCGGGCAGCAGGGCGTCCCACACTACGCCCACCAGTTCGCGGTCTCCACTCTAGAACTCTGACACCCCACCGGTTGTCAGTTCTTCGGCAAATATGACCAGCCCATTGCCACTTCAGCTTGCTAATTTTCTGAGCTATGTCAACCACTTTAGTTCTCTGACGTATCACTTCATTTTTAATGTGACCTCTCAGAGAAACACCGAGCATAGCTCTCTCCATAGCCCACTGAGCGACCTTGAATTGATGAACTAGTCCTATCGTCAGGGTCCATGTTTCCGCACCATATGTCATTACTGGCAGGACGCACTGATTGAACACCCTCGTCTTGAGGCATTGTGGTATAGCCGAGGAGAATATATGACGGAGTTTCCCGAAAGCAGCCCATCCTAGTTGGATCCCTTTCATCCTTAGATACTACGAAACAATGCTAATTACTTATTATATCTATTTATTTGTTTGACATTGGTTTCACATATCGAACATACAACATAACAATAAAAATATTAATAAGCCTATTAGGCATCTTTTAGACTTTTAATAATAGAATTAGTTACAGTCAGACCATCAAACTGAACAATTCCATACACAACAGCAATCCTACTCTACAAATGAGATAAGATAAGATAAATATTATATTTGCAAATAAACAAAAAACAACAACAATATACACGAACAAGAAGGGTAGAAAAGACCAAATAAAATTATGGGACAGCAGATTTTTTTCAGTTTGATGGTCTGAAGCACCCTGTTCGATATGTGAAGCATTTAGGGTCAATTCACACGTACCACAACCACACCACGTCGCAGCGACAAAATGTGGTCAAGCTGTGGTTACGTGTGAATAGTGTCGCAGCGGCTTTTTTCAGTTGCGTTGTGGTACCGACAAAATGTCGATTTGGTTGCGTTGTCGCTGTCGTTGCGATGTGGTAACCACGTGGTCATGTGCAGTTATACTCCAGCTTTCGTAGAGGAAACACGGCTTGACGGCATGTCGTGGCGATGTGGCCGCGGTGCCGCCGCCGGTGGTGGCGTTGCCGTCGCGATGTGGTTGCGATGTGGTCGTATTACACAGGTGGTCGATAACAACGGCAAAATGTGGTACGTGTAAATTGTAATATTCATTTTCAATGCAAAATATACGCCCGACCACATGGCGTCGTTGTGGTGTGGTTGTGGTTGTGGTGTGGTTGTGGTACGTGTGAATTGACACTTAATTTTGAATCCTGTATACAATAAAGAAGCCGAACATTCCACCTACCGTACATCGATCGATGTCACTCATGAGCAAGCACAACCAATTCCGTCTCTGTCAACAAGTTCCTTTCACAGTCGAGAGTCGAATAAAACACTTGTACTGGCTCTACAAAATATTACGACATCTTGACTACTTTGAATCCACCGGTCCTTAGATCCTTTTGCTTGTTGAAAGTTGTAAACACTTTTGATATTATCTTATACAGGATGTACAATAAAATGGGACAGCTACTTAAAGGGGTGCTTCAGACCATCAAACTGATCAACTTTCTCTATGGGACCAATATCGAAATCGCGAAAAAAAATTCCGCTCTCCCATACAAAACTGCAAACATAACTCGACTGAAATGTATGGGACAGCAGATTTTTTTTTCGCTATTTCGATATTGGTCCCATAGAGAATGTTGTTCAGTTTGATGGTCTGAAGCACCTCTTTAAGTAGCTGTCCTATTTTAATTTACACCCTGTATACAGGGTCCTTCTTAATATGCTGACACTTTTTTAAGGGGATGAAGCTGAACAACTTTCTCTATGGGACCAACATCGGAGTCGCAAAAAAAAATGTTCTATACAAAACTGCGAACCTACTCGAGCCAAATGTATGCGACAGCTGATTTTTTTTCGCGATTTCGATGTTGTTCTCATAGAGAAAGTTGTTCTGTTTGATGGTCAGAATATTTAAGAAGGATCCTGTATACAGGGTGTAACAAAACACCCTAGTAATACTTAAAGGGGTGCTTCAGACCACGAAACTGAACAACTTTTACTATGGAGCTAACTTCGAAATAGCGAAAAAAAAATCAGCTGTCCCATAGAAAACAGCAGTACCGACTCGACTAAAATGTATGGGATAGCAGATTTTTTTTTGCGATTTCGAAGTTGGCTCCATAGTGAAAGTTGTTCAGTTTCATGGTCTGAAGCACCCCCTTAAGTATTTATTAGGGTGTTTTGTTACACCTTGTATAGGGTGAAATTGATATTATTAGCATCCTTTTAAACAGACTAAACATCAAACTGAACAACTATGACTACTACACTATACAATGGGAGCAACAACAAAAAACAGCTGTTGCATACATTTGAGTCGGTGAGTCGAGTAGACGTTGCAGTTTAGTACGGAAGAGCAGATTTTTTTTGCTCCGATCGGTTTGCTCCCATAGTAAAAGTTGTTCAGCTTGATGGGTAGACTCTTAGTTTAAAAGGATGCTAATGATATCAATTTCATCCTGTATAAACTCTGGTTTGTCTTTCAACCATAGAGTAAGAAGAGATGGCATATCGGCTTGTTTCTATAGAAAATGTTGTCGCCAACAAAGGGGGTGAAAAACGGGTGAGGGGAAGGGTTAACATTTAAATACGCTACTTCCCGCTATTATGACGTCAAGCCCAGTTGAGTATCTGTGCACAGTTCGATACAACATCTCTTCCCCAGGGGAGCGCGTTATTTTCTCTATGCTTTCAACTGAAGATACGAAGGACTTAATATTGCCCTTGATGTATGAGAGACAATGGACTATTCAGCACGATGCTAAATAATAATAGACTATCTAATCATTAATATTTTGTCACAGTGTTTCACTGACTCATTCCGAGTTATTGTTGTGGTTAGATGAAACGGCAGATTTCCTCATGCGATAATTCGAAATTATCCTTTTTCAAGTCAGGCAACTATTCTCCGAGATTACTACAAAAACATCAGTATATCCATAGTACTATAATTACTACCGTAAGTACAGGGTGTAACAAAACACCCTAGTAATACTTAAAGGGGTGCTTCAGACCATCAATCTGAAAAACTTCCACTATGGAGCCAACGTCGAGAAAAAATAAAAAAAAAATCTGCCGTCCCATACATTTGAGTCGAGAGTACTGCAGTTTTGTATGAAAGAGCGGATTTTCGCGATTTATATGTTGGCTCCATAGTGAAAGTTGTTCAGTTTGATGGTCTGAAGCACCCCCTTAAGTATTACTAGAGTATTTTGTTACTTGGTTGGTAATGCAACCCTAACACCCTGTAGATCTGTATGTTTTCCTTAGCTAAACGATCACGAAGGCGCACGTAAATAGCTTCATACTATGATCCTTACTTAAGAGCTATTTGATACTTTACACCACAGTGTAAGTTACTATGGAACCCTCAATAGTTTAACATATCCGGACAGAAGGTACATCCTTCAGTCCGACATGAACCCAAAACTATTAAAGAAAAATAATACTTTGTTTTGACGTGACGGCGTAATTTCAAGTAAATTGCAAATTGACTATGATTACTAGGTAATGCTGTATTGTTCTGGTTTTCTTTGAAATAGTTCTAGAAATTGCTCAGTAGTTAGGTAGTTAGCCTTATCTTGACGACTGTGATCACAGTACAAAATTGCACCGTAGGTAGTTTATAATGGCTTGTACAAGGTGCTACAGAAAGGTGTTGTCATGTCAAGGTGTTTGAAGAAGTGCTTCAGAACATCATACTGGAGTGCTATTTTTTAATCTCATTCGGTGAGTTCAGCAGTTGAAAATGTCAAAATTACTGTGGAGATACGCATCTTTCTACTGCTGATTTGCCTTTAAAAAATAGCACTCCTGAAGTATAATTTTTGAAATTCAAATAAAAAATCATACTCCAGGAGTGCTATTTTTTAAAGGCAAATCAGCAGTAGAAAGATGCGTATCTCCACAGTAATTTTGACATTTTCAACTGCTGAACTCACCGAATGAGATTCAGAAATCGCTTTCCTGAACAATTTTGTCTATGGACTCAATACCAAAATCGCGAAACAATATCAGCTTTTCATTTGAGGGTCTCGAAAAGTCAAGAAAACTGGCCTCCCGCAGGCCTTCTTAGCCCAGTCAATTTACGAGGTTTTGTTAGGTAGATTGGGAAGTAATTATGCATGGGACTTTTAAACTGTAACCGACACCATTTAGTGACAAGACTTGAAAAAGTCCACCCCCATCACAGAGATGCTCTACACCCCATAAACACTGAATCAGCCTCGATGCTGATGGTTGCAAAAAGTACACTATCTTTTATACTAAAACATAAGCTGGCCGCGCGACATTATACCTACATTTCTCTATTCTACCTATACGATACGTGCGGCCAGCTTATTTTGGTTTTGCATAGCTTGATGTGTTGCCGTGTGTTCACTGTCATTTGGAAAATTATGTGGAAACAGAATATCACAGTGACTTTTTACACCGAATTAGGTAATTACCAAAACATGTATAGTCACAATTACAAGACGTTCCAACCATCCATTCCAGCGTTTCAAGTAGCTATACGAACGAAGTTATCGACGTGACAAAGTCACGGTGATTTTTCACTGTTATTTTTGTGTAACCGGAACAACGGTGATGTCGAAATAACAACCATATCTAATTGTAATACGGTCGACAATGTTCCTCCTTGTTCAATACAAGCCTTGTTTGAACTTGCTTATTACTTCGATGTTCGGGACTCAAGGCTTAATTAAAATCATTAGGTAGGTAGGTAGGTAATTTGGAAATTTTAACAAGTTTGAATACATTAACTTCGGAATTATAATTTTTAATGAAGTTCTTGTTTAATATTTGACTGATCTATTATTTTTGTAAAGAAAAATGTACTTTAAAGTTTATTTTATTTATTACTTTGTCGTATTGAGATAAATTGGTTAATTAGGAGAAATTCATCATTTATACTTACTTACTTACGTAGGTAAAACCTTTATTTTTCAGGAGTGCGATTTTCGAAAGTCGCACATAAATCAGCAGTAGAAAATGACCGAAACAGTATGAAGTTTGTGTATTCAATCGGCCATGATTTCCAATTACACAATAAAAAAATAACACTTCTGAAGTGCGATTTTTGAAAATCATACGAGCGACTTGGCAGTAGAAAGATGCATAATCTCCATAGTAATTTTGACATTTTCTACTGCCAAGTCGCTCGTATGATTTTCAAAAATCGCACTTCAGAACAATTATTTCCCGTAATGTGAGTGGTTCTTGATGACTAATGCATAAAGTTTATTTTACTTTGTTGTCGTAAATTGATGGGTATGGGCGATAGGCATGGTAATCAATTCGGTACCCATAAACATTTTGAAGTACCTATCACTCCATCCTGAAATCCTAAAGGAAGTACGTTAATACGTACGTACGTTGGTAACAGTTGCATTTGTACTCATGATACTGTTAAACTTTCCCAAAGTATACTATAGGAAATGCGCAATACAAAATTTCGACTTTTCATACAAAAGTTCGATCAGCTGATTGCATTTAGTATGGAAAGACCAACATTTTTTTTACGAATTTCCTATTGGTTTCTTAGAGAATGTTGTTCAGTATCATGGATACAATTACCCCGTTTACCCTAACACCCTGTACAGAAACTTAAATGTGTTACATATTTTAGGGGGTGCTTCAGACCATCAAACTGAACAACTTTTACTAGAGGACCAACTCTGAAAAAAATATGTTGGTGGCCTGAATATGAAAATATAAATAAAGTGAAAATATCAAGAATATAGCAAAGGCATTTGGCAATTTTCAATATCGAAAGAAAGAAATGACTCTTGACGGAAAGAGAAGACAATTGAATTCAGCTCAAGAAATAGCAAATAAAAAGTAAATGTAAATCAACTGTTACATATCAAAGTGGTAGATGAAGCGAAATAGAATAGACACTAGAACTTTGTATTAGCAATTGAAATGGGAAAAGATATCAGCTTTTTGAATCGATTGGAGTTTGAAAGCGAGACTAGTCCAATAGGGTGAATTTAGACCGAACTGCGCGACGTTTGATATAATAATAAATAGCGGTTAAGTGCGAGTCGGGCTACTCGCGCACCGAGGATTCCGTACCACACCACCACAGAACACAACATTATTAACTTAGAAAAAAAATACTTTTTTTGTCCGGGACCTTTAGCGCAAGACCGACTCACACTTGGCCGGTTTTTAGTATTTGTTGTTATTCTGTAGAGTTTGCTCTACATTAATCACACTAAGTTTAACGCTTGTATGTATTACCGTTTTAACGATAGAGCGCGAAGAAAGAACGTTGATAAAAACTAGTTTCTTGTTGAGAACCCCCAATTTTTAACTTCTTGATATTTTTATTATTTGTTAACTAATCCGCCGTAATGACGCATAATCTAAGAAAATTTCAACTATCTAGCTATTTCGGTTCAAAAGTTACAGCCCTAAATAGGTAGGACAGACGGACGGACGGACAGACGGACAGACGGACGGACAACGTAGGCTTTGTAATAGGGTCCCGTTTTCACCCTTTGGGTACGGAATCCTAAAAACCGGCCAAGTGCGTGTCGGGCCACGCGCAGTGTATTGTTCCGTAGTTGTTTTAAATTTTTTGGACAAGTTAGTCGACTTACACTCAGTTGCAGAAACGCTCATTAAAGTTAGTCCTCCATTTAATTTCTTGCTGTCACTTTTTGTCTTGTTGTCGTAGTAAAAGCTAGCATGAGATTTAATGGAGTATTAACACTAATGAGCGTTTCTGCAACCGAGTGTAAAACTTGTTAACTTGTAAAGCCTACTTAGCCGTGATAGTTGTCCTTTTAATTTCGTTATTATTATTATACTATTGCCGCGAACAATTCCACTTCACGTGTAGGGGAGGTTAAGTTCACAAAAAAAATATATACAAAAAAAAAACACTTTTTTGGCGTGATTAATAATTATGCTCAATATAGCTTTCTAGTACTAAGCGTCTCTGAGCTAATCGCGAAACTATAAGGCCTTGTACCAATACCAACCAAAAGGTACCATTCGTAAAATTTTTGTCATTCGTAAAATAAGGTATCATCCAAATTTATCATGAAGCTATATTTATCGAGGACCAAGAAAAAAAACAGACGAAATGAGAATCTCCTTTTATTGAAGTCCGTTTAAAGTTAATTAATTGGTCTTCAATGATACAGTTTTAAAGTAATTTAGTGCTCTGCGGTTTAGTATTGAGGGGCCTAATTCACATATTTTACACGTTTTTCAATAACGGTGTAAACGTTGTGGATCTGTAACTTCAAAAGAATGAAAGCAATCCTATTTCAATTCAGAGATTATTTCGCTTCAGAGAGATAGTGTAACGCATCCGGAATACAATGAAAAGTTTGGCTATCACAGGAAGCATTCGAAATCGAGCATTTATTGCTCGAAAGACAAGCGAAAAATTACGCTTTGTAACAATTCGAAAACTACAGTCTCAACTATATTCGAGTTCTACATACATTGCTTACTTTGATTGCTATTACCAAAGAGCATAGATTTATATATTACAAGTAATATATGTCTTTGCCAAAGAGTAATATAAGTATATATAAGAAAAGAGAACCCACTCATAGCAACATTATACCGATTGAAGGCTAGCTAGCGCCATCTATGTTTCTCGAAAAATAATTCTACCTATACTATACATACCTACTTATATCTACTCATACCGATAGATATTATTGTTTTGAATGCTAGTTTTCGTTCAATCCCGCACCGATCGAGTGAAATTCCAGTATCCTCACTATTCCTGTAATCTGTACATTGGTAGAGAACAACAGAAACTCCAGAACATCACTAAATCGGCACGAAATTGAACGAAAAATACGAACAACACGCACATTACGCAAGACAGGTAGCCATTTTGTGAATTAGACATTGACATAGACAATAATTTTTTTTTTTAATAGTTTTACGAAATATATACGAGATAGCAGCACATTCTATGCAAACTGAATCAGAAAAAGCCACTAAAAGGCGATTGTCCTCCGCCTGGCTATTACTTAAAAATAGAGAAATAAAGCAGTCAATTTATGCTGAAATCAGGGCTCACACCCTGCCACACCACTCCGCTTCCTACGAAACCTGGTCAGCCTGTAAGTAAAGCTCGTTTTGAAAGGCATAAAAATGTATTTTTTTTTCAAGAAAAAGTTTCACAAATCGAAATTATGCCAATTTCCCGGCTAGAAGCTACAGGTGTATCTGTATAACCTACAAATCAAATGCGGCGTGACCATTCAAAACCATGAGCGTTTTTCTTTTGGTTTTCTAGGGGATGGATACGGTGGATACGCGAATAAAGGTGAAAATTTCAAAAAAATTATCTAAAATTAATAAAGAGGGAAAAGTTGATCAAAAAGATGCCAACGCATCTTTTGATGGAAGATTTCATTATTTACTAATCACTTTAATCGAAAATTTGAAACTGTTTACGTCTGACATAGTTATATGGGTTCTAGCCTTTGGCCTTTAAAAAAAAAGCAGGCACAGTCTTGACAGGATTTCGCGAACTCTATGGAGCGATAAAAATGCCATCTGTCGAGTTGTTTAGGAACTATGTTTAAAATGAAAAGAAAAACGCTCATTAGTGTCAATCAACAAGTGAGTTTTCAGATCTCTCTAAATAATTTGGAATCCACTACGAAGAATAGGAAAAATTATTCCCCCTTTTACTAAAGAGTTATAAGAAAAACAAGCTTAATGATAAGCTGACTTCAGAGATTAGTACAAAATATTTCCTTAAGAGGGCTATCACAGTCCAGTGGCGCCATCATCACATTAAAAAAGATTTCTCAATAAAGAAAGCCTAAATTAAAAAAGTGCTCAACATTAAAACTACAAAAGCCTTCAAGCCATTTTTATACGATACTTTTATAGGTTCTAAACATTTCACTTTTAGGCAATTTCGAATAAAAACAAAAGCGGCCGTTTTTTTTTCTTTTTTAAAACCTATAAAAGTATCCTGTGAAAATAGCTAGAAGGCTTTTGTAGTTTTGATGTTGAGCACTTTTTTAATTTAGGCTTTCTTTATTAAGAAATCTCTTTTAATGTGATGAGGGCGCCACTGGACTGTGACAGCCCTCTTAAAGGTCAACAATAGAAAATCCTCTAAGGATCGACCCTAACTCAAACTACAACAGCTTTATATCTCTTTGAAAACCTGTCGAAAAATGCACTTACCCTCGAGATGGCAAGAAAGGGATCAGCCAAGCCAGTCTAAGTCGTATACTTTATGGAAGCCGTAAAACTGGAGCGATGTTAGGATATGACACCAAACATAACCCTGTGCTACGCTTGTTTTAGTTCAGAGGATACGAGTACAAGCTCACGCAATTTGACGAGCACGCAAGCTGGCAGAGTTGTAAAGTTTAGGATATTGTTGTTGTTTGCTCTATTTCATGTTTTAGACTTTGAATTTATAACCGAGTACCTGTAGCTTTAAAAAGTTCAATTGCTTCGGAACCGGTCGAAACTACTCCGATTTTCATGTTTTTTTTTTAAAACTTCTGTTATGTAAAATACTACAACCTACTACGCTCTCAGTCAAGGAAAAAGTTGTAACCCAAAAAATACAAATTTTACGAAAAAATGCTTCACAACTTGCGAAGCAAGAACGACTTACAAGAATGTAGGGTAGGTTGTCTCAATTAAAATTGCCTCAATGTAAAGAGAATGTCCTATACATTATCTTTACATTGAGGCAATTTTAATTGAGTTGGCTGACGAATAAACCTTGATGAGCGCGCTCCATATAAACGAAGTTTGATTCTATTTTGAGTATTAACCAAATAAATTTAATGGTTTTTTTTAACACGATCCAGAAACTAATATCCTTGTCTATGGTTTATCAGATTTCCGTTATGTTATATAGTTTTAAAGTTCCACTGGCTCAAAGATTGCTATACGAAAAAAAAGCGTCAATTTTTAAACTGTAAAGGTTGTAGTATTTTAAATTACCTTCATTTAAAAAAAAATTATCGAAGTCGGAGTAGTTTTGACGGGTTCCGAAGTGAAAACCTTCAGGAACTCTACCATTATGAATCTGAATAACTATTCTATTTAATTCGAAGCAATGCAATTAGAAAGAGAAGTACCACATGATTAAATATCCCTACAGATCGGTTAACACGTCACGCACACATCGCCGCGCTATGTATGGGTATACCTATAGTTTCCGCTTAGTATGAAGCTTCCGATCTGTAGGGATATCATGTGGAAGTACTAAGTCCGTGTCCTGTACTTATACTAATTATAATGGACTGGGCTATTTGAAATAAATATTTGATGCATTGATTTACTGATAAGAATCGGACTATAGCGAAGCTATCAATTATATTTTGATGTATGTCAATAAAAATACTATCTATTTTGTTTATAAATTATGTAAATAAGATGTTGTGATAAGTATTTAGTCTGGATCGTTACTTTAGTATACATTAATGTCGTTGGGATCGTTGTAAATGGAGAACTCGAATCTCTGCCTTCCCCAATGGGAAAGAGGCTTGACGATACATAGATGTTTTCTAATTCTAATTCTATGAAATAATGTAAGTTTCACCAGGGCAGAATTTTGCCAATATCCTGTAAAAAATTACACATAATTATGTGTAATAATTATGCTTGACGTATTTCGGTACCTAATTGATCAATTATTGCTCCCTAATTATGCCCTCTGCTAATCAGAGGGACATGAGGGGAAACGCCCCCCCCCCCCCCCCCGTGTCAGGTTATTCACCGTAAGCCAGTGAGATTCCACAAGGTGGAGTTACTGACTTGACTAACGTCCAGGGTGCACCGGCCCTTACCCACTACTTTTCCCTCAAAACTCATCTAAAGGGACTAGAACCAGGTGGGTACAAGTGGAGGTAACCTGATTCTTCTTTTTCTTATTGTGTGGGCAGAGCCCTGGTGTCAGAGTTTTTTCAGACTGCCTTATGGCCTCTGACATGGTTTTTATGTAACGACTACTACCACCAGAGATAGTAGCCGGGACCAACGGCTTACCTGATTTAAACACCCCAAAGATTTGTTCATTAAATAAAATGTCTTCTTGTAGCGCTTATCGGAGGTTGGCTATCATTAGAGCTAATCGGACTCTGGAGACTGCTGCCCTAAATAGTGAGGTAGAGTTCATATTAAAATGTCTACGGTCTGTCATTCTACAACTTTCTTGGCCCTTTATTTTTTCACACGGATAAGTTTTATCCTTCACACTAATTATTACGTGCAAGCGTCAGAGTAAGAAGGAGAACCTTGAATCGACTCTCTTACTGAGTATAGTAGCGTTGAAAATTTCTCTGAAACATTTTAATGTGACCACAATTATAAGAGCACAACAATAACACACACTCAAGGCCAAAGACGTGGGTGACAAGATAAAACATTTCTATATAATCTATAACAATACATCCCACGTATTTTTGCAAAGTAGTCTAGAGAATTGACGCTGTGAATAGTTTTAGACATCATAGCTATCGCTGTTCCCGTAGGGAATATAATTCTTTTGTTTTTATTAACTTTTGTCACGAACAAAACAGCTGGCATGCGCGACAGCGATGAAATATCCAATGAGTTATTTGTTCATACAAAACTCTACATATTACCATCTGTACTACAAGTTTCAATGTTCGCTTATCAGCAATATTGTATCTTAAGTAAAGACTAGACACTTGTGTTAAAATACAGGGTCCAATTAACTTAATATGCTGACATTTCTTTAAGGAGATGATCAGACCATCAAACTGAACAACTTTCTCTATGGGACCAACATCAAAATCGCGAGAAAAAAAACAGCTGCTGTCACATACATTTGGCTCGAGTAGGTTTGCAGTTTTGTATGGAACAGCAGATTATTTTTTCGCGACTTTGATGTTGGTCCCATATGCAGGACAGGGTGAAATTGATATCATTGGCATCCTTTTAAACTAAGAGTCTACCCACCAAACTGAACAGCTTTCACTATGGGAGCAAACCGATCGGAGCAACAAAAAAATCATCTGTTCCATACTAAACTGATATGTTAAACTACGCGACACAAATGTATGCAACAGCTGATTTCTTTGTTGCTCCGATTGGTTTGCTCCCATAGTAAAAGTTGTTCAGTTTGATGGGTAGACTCTTAGTTTAAAAGGATGCTAATGATATCAATTTCACCCTGTAGATAGCTGTTCAGTTTGACGGTCTGATCATCATAGGCAATATAGCAGCGAACATAATTATTAAATACAACATGCCCCAGATAGGCAGGCTTTGAAATTCGTCCGCCACTAAAATGTATCCAATGTAATTAGGCAACCAAAAATAACTTTTTAAAACACTTTTACACACACGTTCTCTGCGATTATATTGTACTAAATTGCTCGAGCATTAAAATTGGTCCGTTACCTCCAAAGATAGTTTATACCTAAATCTCTTGCCTCCTTTATAGCTAACTACTTAAGCTGTTATCTTTAGTTAACGTCTTCCCTCTGAATACCTCTATTGCAGGTTACTATGCAAATTCAAAGTATAAGCTTTTGCGTCAGCTGGACCATGAACGGAAGCCTTTAAGACTAAATATTTAGACAAGCTTAACTTGTATCAAATAGGGGTGAAATCAGACCCGGTTTCAGAATGTTTCCGACTTACGTTGGCCTTTGTCTTGATGTTAGCTATGGTATTATACTGTTTATACCTACCTTATTGATGTTGTATCAATTTAAACTGTCTTTGGTGTATTTAAAACATAATCCTCCTTCTGGCGCAGTCGGGTAATTAAATGATGTCAGTCCTGTTGTTGCTTTTGTGCATGTTATTGAATGTGTTTAATGGGGGGAATGATGGCAGAATAGAATGACGTCGGTTGTTTGTTGGTTCTAACGTCAACTACTATTATACTAGATATTGTTCTTGTACCTGCCTGTAGCTTTAGTGCTATTTCGAGGTACATTTATTATGTGAAGCACTTCCACGGGCGTGTTGAAATACTTGGGAGTATGGTCAAACTTTTCCTATCCCACATCTTTTAATGATTATGGAGGAAAAGGCTACATCATATGTCATTTTTGTAAGGAAATCTCGCGATCAGGAGTGCGATTTTCGAATCTCATTCGCTGAGTTCAGCAGTTGAAAATGTCAAAATTACTGTGGAGATATGCATCTTCTACTGCTGATTTTGAAAGTCAAATCAGCAGTAGAAAGATGCGTATCTCCATAGTAATTTTGAAATTTTCAACTACTGAACTCAGCGAATGAGATTAAAAAATCGCATTCCTGGTATTTATTTATACAAACCCGTATCTACAGAGTGTATTCTCTTCATGATCTAAAACATTGCCTTCCATTCTAATGGAGATTCGAGATTAGGCTCTCTCGATTAAATTGGTTATAACTGGACATAAATTATGATTTCTACAAGGTGCCCATTTGTACTTTTGCAAAGTTTAGTGGGTGGATTAGACAGTCAAACTGAATAAGTTTCAGTTAAGTTCGATATCGCTACGCTCTTGTTTCGCGATTTTGAAGTTGTTTCCTTAGAAAGTTGTTGAGTTTGATGGTCTATTCAAAACCTTGTATAGGTTGTCGTAGGGTAGGGTCTGAAATGTCGTATGGTCTCTTTTTTATGTTGTCTCATTGTCTTTATTGCCTTGTCATCTCTTTCGTAGTATCGCTAAACTTTACTGCAGACTGTTGTCGCTTTATAGCGTACCAAATAGAATCACGAGTACGCTAGTAAGTTTTAAGATGGTTGCACAATACTGTAGACAGTTTAAATTTCATTATTCGACTTTTTTATATTTATTCTGGACACAAATTAGGTCATACTTTCAATTTCAATACAATAGGTTTCGATTTTTCTTTTGTTTTTGTATATCTATATAACTATTCTATTGTATCGTATTTTATTGTTAGTGGCAATGGGGCACATTGCGTGCAGAACCAACCGCCAATGGGGCTGAAGAGTTCTCGAGTGGTGACCGCGTTGGATGAGGGCAACGCAGAACCAGTCGTTATGGCACAGGTCCGGCACTCGCGACACAAGATGACGTTACTATTCGTGCCGTCCCACTTGCACGCTTGCGCCAACTGCATGTGCTTCTTGCTCGGCTCCCCTTAAGTCTCCCCCGAAAGTGGGGTGAGGGTAGGGAGTGTCCGTTCTATATGTAGAACTATAACACTATTACCTATTCTGTGGTTGTGGCCAAGATGATATGCACCAAAGTAAAAATAGAGTACTCCCATTCTTTGCTGAGAACTACATGCAATCTCTCGGTTTATATGCGATAAATATGCTCACTATAATACCTTTAAACTTAATTTACTGCAAATCTTTTTATAGTAAATCTTTTCCCGTTTTATTTTACCCGACGACGCTATTTTATTCGCCCTGTTATACCAAGAACACCGTCTCACAGCTTAGTTCACTTTACTTTACTCATAAAACCTAGCACAAAAGAAAAGAGCTGATATTTGCATTTTGCTGTACCGATAAGGCCGCTTCTAGGGTTGACACAATACTGTAATTGTGCAGTTGGTACTGCGGTAGGTATAGGTATTGGCTATTTGACCATTGTAACGATAAAATATGAAAAACGTTAGATATACACAATAATCATACAATATGTTTTTTGCATTAAAATATTTCATTTTTGAAAAATAAATTATAAATAAATAAATAAAATAAATAACGCTCACAGGCACATACATTGTAATGATCCCACGTAAGCTCTAACAGGCTTTTTGTTGTGGAAACCATACAACAACGGCACAAACATAACATCCATGACCGAACCGGGATTCGAACCCAGGACCCTGGGTGGTGGTAATTATAGTGTTTTATCTTTGGATTAAAGCGTGGGTAGGCCCCCGCACACGGTGGACCGACGACCTGGTGAAGGCGGCGGGAACCCGTTGGATGAGGGCAGCGCAGGACCGGTCGTTATGGCGATCCTTGGGGGAGGCCTATGTCCAGCAGTGGACGTTCATCGGCTGAGATGATGATGATCTGTGGATTACAAAAACGGAAACGCGGGCGGCCATGATTGAGCATCGTGTGACGTCCCATTTCAAAATAGGTACATACAATAGAACGTCATGTTTGTTGAAGCTTCGTAGTTAGCTTTACTTAGTTTATTAAAATTCACAGCCAGAAAATAATGTCACATGATCGGATGTTTTCTCGCGAATCTCAAAATACTTAAAGAAAAATATTGTACCGAAAATTAATGTAGCGTTACTATACTACACTCGTGAGTAAAAAGCACCTACCTAAGGTGCGAGGGTAGCGTTGAGGCGACCGGCGTACGCGCCCCGTGGCCTCTCTCGAGGGTGAGTCACTGATCGCAACCCCTCCGCAGAGTGCGCACGCGTCTTGTTTACGCTCGATTTTTAATATTTTTGTATTAGACATGGTAAAATAGAGAAATACGGGTCTTTTTATTTTGAATGAGCTTCATATACGTAAAATTTGCGCACTGTCTCCGAAGTAACCCTGTATAGGCTGTGATGATGATGATGATATTATCTCGGACATTTTACACTGTTATTTGAATGTTTGTATACAGGGTGTAACAAAACACCCTAGTAATACTTAATGGGGTGCTTCGGACCATCAAACTGAACAACTTTCACAATGGAGCCCGAAAAAAAAATCAGCTCTTTCATACAAAACTGCAGTACCGTCTCGACTCAAATGTATGGGACGGCAGATTTTTGTTATTTTTTCTTGATGTTGGCTCCATAGTGAAAGTTGGTCTGAAGCACCCCCTTAAGTATTACTAGGGTGTTTTGTTACATCCTGTAGATTGGAGCATAAACATAGATATACTCATGCGATACTAATTGTAAATTGTTGTAACAGAAAAGGTCAATCCCATTTATTTACATACGGTCCCTTTGTAAGCACCCTTTGACTTGTAGGTAAGGCCTAAATCTGACTTACGAGGTTACGAGTACCTACACAAATGTTTTGCTCCTTGCTACGAGCAACTTTTGATTGAGACGTTTTGTATCGCTCTTTGATCATTTATTGTCTATTTTGTTGGTTCAATATAACTTTCATTTTTGGTAGAGATTTATTGGATTAGAGCTGCATTATTATTCGTAAAAGAGACAATTTCTCCAGCTATGTGGCCACCAAAAAATGTTAGCTCATAGTTGGCGTATAGTTATGGAACTCATGTCGATTTGTTTATCATAATCTCTAGATTATAGTGGTAATATTATCTATAGGTACCTTATCTTGGTAAGCACATCTTGTCTTGATAAGATATTATGTTAGTTTTTTATTTTTATTTTCGTATGAACATTTAAGACGTTCTTATCATGCATTGCTTTGCTTTACATGTTCCGTTTTATAGGGAAAAAAGAATCTTAGCAAAAAAAAAGTCAAAACGGTGCATTTTTTGTATTGATTTCATAATTCTGTTTGCATTTTTACCAAATCTATCGTCTGATCTAGCCCAAGTGAAGGAAAAGGTTGATGTCGTGTCGTATCAGGAACTCAAGACACTAGCTGAAAATAGACAGGATTGGCGAATACTCCACCGACAAGAACGTAGCTCTTAAATAAGATGATGATGATCGTTTGATTACTATAATAAATAAAATTATGTATGTAGAGTGTAATACCATCAATAATTGGTGGGCCTACAAAAAATTGACTCCTTTAAAAGTCAATTCTAAGCCAGACCCCGCGGCGACACGACCAGATCATTTGCGTGACAATAAAATGCTGCAAAACTGAAATTATGCCGCCGAGCGCTGCCAACTGTGTGTAAATTGACCACAAATGCTTATGCTATGCTGTGTACGTACGTATAACTGAATATAATCGCATCAATGAATACGGAATGGCACTATATTACAGATACCAACACCTTTATATTTCAATATAGCGTCAAAGGAATTTCATACCAACATTTACGTGTATATTCTAGTAAACGCCGGCGTATTCCGTAAATACCTTAACACCCTATGTAAATGGACACTGCAATAAACGGTTGATGTGAAACTCCCTAGACATTCAGCTCTGCAATTCTATGTGATGAAATACTGGGAAGTCTTCAGCAGTGGGATCGTTAGCACAGGATCGAATAACTAGATTCCTGCCTGCCTACAATTATTGCAGTGCGTAGAGGTAGTCTCGGTATTTCATCTCGAGTAGTCTACTACCCTAGCTAGCTCTAGCTTAGGAAGGTACGTTAAGTAGTTGCTACGGAATAGTGCTGTTAAGGGGCTATGTAAGAAAAATAGGATTCTTCAAAGCTCCATATATCATGAAGTACTAACAGTAGGAGTATGATTTGCGGATATGTGTAAATTGAACATATAATTGAAGTTTTGATTCGAGCCAAAACACGATTAAGACAAATTTTCTCGATAGAAAAACAAGCCAAAGTAACCTCCGTTTTTGTCTATAAACGCTTGTAACTGCTAAACTGTGAATAATAGAAACACAAGACTTGATTTTTAAAAAAAGAGATTGATATTTTCTAAATTTTGATTAGAGCAGAAATGAACATAAATAGTACAATCACAATAAAATAAAGTTTGATTTGGCGCTCGATTCGTTTCAGGCGCGCGCGCAGCCCCATCTCTTTCTCTCGCATCAGGCCGTAATATAAGCTATCCCACGCCTGTTTTTTATTTTTCGACATAGGCCCTTAAGTAGTTGGTCCGAAATAAACCAAACAAACGTAGAGCTAGAACGGGAACAAGAGAATTATTTGGTAATCCAAAAGTGCGGTGCGGGCTGCGGGTGTTTGGTCTAATCTAAATCGGCCTTTAGATAACGGTGTACCTTTTCCTTCAGTCAGGTCAGATGCCGATTGAGTCATTTCAAACAATATGAAACTGTAAATAGAAAAGCTCTGTGCTGTGAAGAATTGATCTTGGAGGCGTTTTTATGGAAAATGCATAACGTTGGAAATATACATTACTTAGATCTATTATGTCTTGTCTTATTGAATCTAACTTGGGGTAAACAAGTGTTCATTGAAGATATTTACATAAAAAAAATTAAGACATGGTTTTTACCAGAAGTGCGATTTTTGAAAATCATACGAGCGAATTGGCAGTAGAAAGATGCACAATCTCCATAGTAATTTTGACATTTTCTACTGCCAAGTCGCTCGTATGATTTTCAAAAATCGCACTACTATCCCTGATTACAAATCACCAATTTTAGTTAGTTTGTTTATTTGTTTGTTTGGGTGTTTGTTTGTTCGAGTCTTGTTCGAGTATCACGCAAAAACTACGGAACCGATTTTGATGCAACTTTTTTGTTTGATAGCTTATCTAAACTTAGCTATCCAGATAAAATCTGGTATACAACGTGTTAATGAATTAACGCAAAACCTCATACACCCCAACTGATTTATAACAAAATAATTAGATTGCAATAATAATTTCATTATTTTGATAATTAAAATTAAAAGTTATTCGCATTTTAAGTTTTGAGGCAAAAATGATTTGTTATCATTTCAGCACTGAAAGAAAGCGCTAACGTACTCATGGATACATTTTTATAATCTTGTTTTGGTAGTAAGTAGGGTGAGAGTGCCCGTGCGGTGGGTTGTCATCGGGCTCAGTAAATTTTAAAATTTGCAAAAAAAATAATTAATATTTTGAAAAAAAATTACCTATGTTGAAACCATGATAATTGGATTCTGCTCTCGATTCTAAACAAACTACTTTCTAGTTTTGCGTTAATTCATTAACACGTTGTATAATTTATGCGGACGAAGTCGCGGGTAAAAGCTCGTTATAAATAATATTAATTATTTGTAATTGTTTATTGAAGTTTATGGCGAATTAATTAAAAATTCAAGGTTAAAGCGATTCGATTCTTGGGCCATACCTGTGCAATTTCTAATGTTTCTGAACACCAAGGAATTACGGTTATGAGTTTATGTATGTGTATGTAGAGTACGGAATTATCATAATTTGCTTTATTCCGTTATATTATTCACTCATCGTCGTTGGCTGATACAGGTCTACGCTATTTCGAACCAATATAGCCCAGTCATTTTACGGTTTGAGCCGGGAATAATTACTAATTGACATTTTGTTTCGGTATAATATTGAAGAGCCAATTTCAGCTTAGAAATGAAAAAAATAAAAAAAAATCACGTCAGCAACAGTTCCAATTTTAAAATTTAGATATTATCTCGTTCTAAAAAAACCTGATGATAATTTTTTTTTGCACATATTTAAGGCCATTATACATACTTCTAACGTGGTGTAAATATTTTTGTCTACTGAGAAGGTTTTGAAAAATACATTCGTATTTTCGAATAAATACCTCATTTTTTAAATTTTAATGGCTATTTTATTGCTCAAAAATAATGTATACTGTTAAATCTAATTCAAAGGATTGGTATTAATATTATTGATTTAAAAGCCTTCTGGGACACATCATTTTGATTTCTATGTTGCGTAGCCAATTTTTTTTTATTATGGTTTAGGATAGTATTTTCGTCACTAAATGGTGCCGGTTACAGTTTAAAAGTCCAATTAATAATTACTCCCTACCCCGCCTAACAAAACTCCGTAAAATGACTGGACTAATATGCGTGATGAATATTAATGATCCGACTGACTCTCCAGGTATTTCGTAAAGTCTGTTTTTAGTATAATATAACTTTAGGTTTAATGAGGAGTACCCCTGGGTCTTGGTTATAAATTGTTTACCGTATTTTATTGTTATCTTATTTAGAAATAAGGTTGAACTTTTTTTTACGGCCTAAGTAGCTATTTACCCGAATTTAGGCTGAACTTTTGCATTTTTGATTGGGGAAAATTCTGTTAGCGAGCAGAATTTGAATCCTCATAATATGGCGAGAGAAAATTTAAATTCTAATTGGTAATTAGCTCGTTCTAATCTTTCCTTGAGAACAAAATAGATTGAAAAAGAAGATACCGTTTTGTCCATACAAACGTATTCCCCTGTTTCCTCCCTGGATAATGATACTAGAGCAAAACAATTTTTACCATACAATCTAAATTCTTTCTGCTATTTCCCTATGTTTAGCTTTTTTGCATAAATTATTTACTGTAAGAACTAGGGACCATCGGAAATGACAAATTTTACCGTTTTCAGAGATCCAGCCATCACCCGGGAAACTTTGACGAATATAAACAAAAACAGCAAAACATACCGATAGCCAAAGTGTCTCTCATATTATTCTTGAAAGCCTTAATGTAGACTAGACTTATTGTAATTTTTCATAATTATATTGTTTTTTTGTGTACAATAAAGAACCTAAGAAAGAATTATTAAAATCGGTTTAGTTTTGGAGAAGGAAACAGGAGAATACGAAATGCTGATTTGGTTCATTTTATGTAGATAACATCAGTCGGAGCGGCAGTTGTCTCTTTTGCACTCTAGTCAGCAGGGTGTGTGGGACGGGACTAATCAGACAAATACGTAAACAGTCGAAAAAGTAACTTATTCTCAAAATTTCTTCGAGAGGCGCCTATCCTCATAGGTAAGAACTGAAAATGACGTTGATTATCCTGTTGTTTGATTCAATGGCGTAACCACCTTGGACGCCAGCTGTCATTTCATACAAATGGGAATTTACAAGAAGAGGTAAGAATATGCGATACTGAGTAATGCCCCTTTCACACGAGGCCAGGGCAGTGAGGGCAGGGCAGTTTGCTTTCACACTTCGGGCAGCTAGACGGGACATTTCAGTCCGCGAGCTAATATAATTTGAGTTTCGTTTTGATGACTTTCACAGTATTATTTCGCAATATTTGGTATTCCTATTACAGGGTAGTCACGGTACACGGCGACACATCAAGCTATACAAAACCAACATAATCTGGTCACGCGTAAGGTGAATAAAGTGGAACGTCGTGTGGCCAGATTATTTTCGTTTTGTATACAGGGTGTAACAAAACACCCTAGTAATGCTTAAAGGGGTGCTGCAGACTATCAAACTGAACAACTTTCAATATAGAGCCAACATCGAAATGGCGAAAAAAAATACCGCTCTTTCATACAAAACTGCAGTACCGTCTCGACTCAAATGTATGGGATGGCAGATTTTTTTTATTTTTTCTCGACGTTGTCTCCATAGTGAAAGTTGTTCAGATTGGTGGTCTGAAGAACCAACCCCCTTAAGTATTACTAGGGTGTTTTGTTACACCCTGTATAGCTTGACGTGTAGTAGGTATTGTACACAAACAAGATTTAATTATAACCGTCGCCATTAAAAATTCTCAACAATGTATTACTTTTGGCTTGCTGACTTACTTTAACAAAAATTTTTGAGGAGTATCCATATTAAAATTATTTCAAATTCAACCTCAAAGAAGGGGAGGTAAAACTATTTTTCGAGTCGACACGGTAGAAGTCGCTTGCGGGTCTGCAAGTAATTCATATTCATGAGTAATATACAAGTTTCCCGAAACTAGGTGACCCCTTGGTGTCTAAAATTATAAACTAACGTTGAGATTTATAATGTAGTAGCCGTAGTCTGTGACCACAGATAATTTTAATCACTAGGTGAATAATTAAAGTTATGTGGTTCTGGCTAGAATGGACCATTATAGTTCGCGTGGTTGTCGTCATCATCATAGGCCTTAGTGTGAGGTTACACGGTCAGTATTTCATCAGTCTGGTCCATCAGTCTGGTCATGTATATTTGATTTGAAGGGAAACTGACTCGAGATTGACCCGACTAACATGGTGCTTTAGTATATCAGTTTCCCTTCAAATCAAATAAACATGACCAGACTGATGGACCAGAATGACGAAATACTGAACGTGTAACCGGGCTCTTATACAGGGTTTTAGGGTAAACAGTTGCATTACTTTAAGGGGTGATTGTATCCATGATACTATTCAACATTCCCAAAAACTGCACTGCGTTTGTGTGAAGAGACAACATTTAATTTCCCAAAGTTTTCTTAGAGAGAGGTTACACGCTCAGTATTTCGTCATTCTGGTCCATCAGTCTGATCAGAATGATGGGAGAATGATCGTGTAACCCACGGTCTGACGGAATGATTTTGTAATTTTCCAATAATACCTATACCTACCTCATTAGTAATAACGCCATTTCAGATCTGCCAATTCGTTGTCAAAATGCTATTGTATTAAAATGTCATTGTATAGTATAATTGATTTCTATTATTGTTACCTTTATTACTTTGCATCATATTATATAATTGTGTGCCTTTACTAACACTGATGTTTTATAAGAAATTTATATTTAAACTAGCTTTTGCCCGCGACTTCGTCCGCGTGGAATTTGGAAAACTCCAAGTATCCTACTTCTAATACCTAAAATGCGAATAAATGAAATATGAAATATGATGGTCCAGACTGATGAAAATTTAATATAATCATTAATCATTTCCGACATTCCATTGTGAATGATGAAATACTGAAGGGAAACTGATCGTGTTACCCACTCATCATCCTGGCATCATTCTGGCGTCATTCTGGCGTCTTTCAACGATTGACCAGACTGACGGACCAGACTGATGAAATACTGAGCGTGTAAACTCCCTTCTAAAGAAAGTTGTTCAGTATCATGGGTAAAGTAATGCAACTATTTACCTTAACACTCTGTACAGATTTTTACAGCGTGGGTGACTGTGAGGTTACCTGTGGTGGTAGTGGTGAAAAAAGTTAGATGATCAGAATGCACATAATAACAAGAAATAACTCCGCCTAAAATGAACCGATTCGATTTAGCGCCAGTACTTGAGTACGCAGAACTTCGTAATTTTGTTCCGGAAGCGCTCCATTATCTTAATGGAGCGATCACCGTAGTTAAGGCAATGCCGAATCCGGTCAGTCTTGGATAGGTGACGATTTTAATAGGTTTCATCTCGAGCCCCCTTGTTTGGCGAATCGAGGCATTTGCCTTCCAGTGGGCATCCTACAGAGTACCTAATAACATAACGTAGCCTAAATCCTTGCTTTTATTTTTTCTGTTAAAATGAACCATTTAATTTTTTTCCCCCACTGAACTGTCAGAAAGAGTATTCAGCATAATACCCGTTTGAATATTCATCAGTTGTTTGCTATTGAATTGAGCACGGTGACGCGCGATATGGCTTAAAATAAATACATTGAATTAAAAGGGCTTCCGGCTGTTTTGTTTTGGATCAATTCTGTGGCACAAGGGAGCGGGTCATACTCCATTACGAAGGATTAGTCTGATTGTTTGAGACAGCTTCATCTACTAACGAGTCGATGGTATATTATGCCATAAGCTTACAGAGTTCGACTTTATTATCGTGGATAAGGTACTTTCCGGGAGATGAAGAGGCTTTCTAGAGAGCTATGCTTTGTGTTTCTCTCAGAGGCCACATCAGAAATGATAAGTGATACGCCAGAGAACTAAAGTGGTTGACATAGCTCAGAAAATTAGCAAGCTGGAGTGGAAATGGGCTGGTCATATATTATATCTGCCGAAGTATTGACAAACGATGGGGTGTCAGAGTTCTAGAGTGGAGACCACGAACTGGCAGGCGTAGAGTGGAATGCCTTGCTGCCCGCTGGACAGACGCGACCTAAAGAAGGTAGCGGGGAGCGACTGGATGAGGAAGGCCGAGGATAGAGTTTTGTGGCGTGCCTTGGGAGAGGCCTATATGAATATAGGCCTCTCCCAAGGCACGCCACAAAACTCTATCCCACTGCTGAAGCAGTGGACAATGATAGGCTGATGATGATGGCGATGCGGCTTGCTAGAAGCCCAGGGTGTGCCGGAAGTACGGGGGTAAGGTTCGATTAAGTGGGCAAACTGTGTTTTTACCCGACTGCGCCAGAAGGAGGGTTATGTTTTTAGAATACCGCCCCGTGCCTTCAGCTATACGAGCTAAAACAAGGCATGTCAAGTTATCGGTTATCAAGGGTCTATTGAGTTGGCTTGAAATTTTACTAATAATTTAAAAGTGACGACCCGGTTGCTGTAATGGTTGCTAGGCCAGAGTTCCTGGGTTCAAATCCCGGTTTGGTCATAGATGTTAAATGTTTGTGTAGCCAAAATATTGTGTCGGGCTCGCAGTAAAAGGATCCCGAAAAAAAAAATTGGGTGGTAAGTATTGGTAGTAGAACCCTTGGTGCGCGAGTCCAACTCTCAGTGGGCCGGTTTTTCTTTCTAACGGAGTTTATTCCGGTCACCTAGAAATAGACCATCAATATAGAGATATTTCGTCCGGCACCGTGCAGACGTAGACCGGCTCAAGCGGATAATCCGACATCACAATCGTAATCCGCTTTTGGACATACCCTCACGGTTTTACCACAAAAATTGACATAAAATATGTAATTCTATTTTCTGTTATTTTTAGTTTATTCTTGTGTTTATCTAAGCATGTAGGTCCCCGAGAAAACGATAAAAATCGTTGTTTGACGTATGCCCAAAAAGAGAGCTTGTCATCGGTGACATGCTAGCCGTGTTTGTCAGAGTCGCATCTGAAATTACAAATAACGTTTTATGGTATAAAAATCGGCCAAATGTGTGTCGCACTCGTCCATCGTAGTTCCGTAGCCATTGCATAAGTAGAATAAGAAAATTGGCAGTCACACGCTGTCGGTTATTGCCACTGCATCTGACCCCAGATATAATCGTATAGGTCTCCCGTTCCATCAGACATAGGAAGGAAAGGACGAGAGAGTGCATTCTGTGTTTATCACGTATGCACTTCCAAATATCCTGCGTATCTGACTACTTTTCTGTAAAGTCCCCGTAGTCAAAATCGACTAGGAATCCATCATAAGGCTGCCTGTCCATTAAAGCTGTGCGAGCTGTGCGAGCTGTGTAGCTGTGTTTTTTTAACCAATCAGGAGCTCGGGCGAGGCGCGGCCGATCTCGCCCGAGCTCCTGATTGGTTAAAAAAACACAGCTACACAGCTCGCACAGCTCGCACAGCTTCAATGGACAGGCACCCTTATTGTCGAAAATGTTAAGGTATAAAATATTCAAATAAACTTCCACTGCATCAGTTTCCAATTACTAATTCCCGGAAATAAAGACTTCGTAATAGGAAATTGTCAGTTACTAGTTAATTTAATAATTCTGACAAAGTATTGTTATTATGAGAGAAGTCGAAAGGCTGTAAATTGCAACTCGTGGCCGTAATTAAGGAGACAAGTACTTAGAGTGCCCGTTTGAAGCAGCTCGGTGAAATAACGAGGTTTTATAGCTTCAGATGATACTGCTGAATTTCGCTTTGTGGTAACGCGGTCGTTCGGTCCACTGAGTCTCGTTTTGTATTAAGTTTGTGTATTTTTGAGGTTCATTCAAAAGAAGGATGGCTCTACGTTGGTCCTTACAGTGGTTATTACTTTGACATAAAGATACTAAAACTCATATTCAAAGGGGTTTAAAGATTGTGGCCTATTACAGTCCTTCAAGTCATACATTCCGCGTACCGAAAAGCGCAGCGTGGGTAGGCCCCTCACACGGTGGACCGACGACCTGGTGATGGCGGCGGGAACCCGTTGGATGAGGGCAGCGCAGAACCGGTCGTTGTGGCGATCCTTGGGGGAGGCCTATGTCCAGCAGTGAACGTTCATCGGCTGACATGATGATCATCATCATCAGGTCACAAATGTTGTATCGCAGTCTGATATCAGTTTATATCGATATACATAGGTGACCATAAATATAAGAGATTATTTTGTCATAACATCGCAGATTGTAAAGATATTACTATACCTATACCTATTTATTTTTAACTATCTACAAAATTACATATAGGGTCCTTTTTAATATGCTGACACTTTTTAAGGGGATGATAAGACCGTCAAACTGAAAACTGTCTCTATGGGACAAACATTAAAATCGCGAAAAAAAAATCAGCTGTCCCATACAAAACTGCAAACCGACTCGAGCCAAATGTATGGGACAGCGGATTTTTATTTCGCGATTTCGATGTTGGTCCCATAGAGAAAGTTGTTCAGTTTGATGGTCTGATCATCCCCTTAAAAAAGTGTCAGCATATTAAGAAGGACCCTGTATTAAAAAATTATGAAAGTCTGTAAAGGACACTGTAAAAATATGTACGATAAGTAGGTACGTAAGATAAACTTGATAATATGTATTGCTCTTCAAGTTGTTAAGTAACGGAAAAACCTAAAAAAAAATGTTTTATCTTTTCACACAAAGCAAATGCGGGTGATTTGAAAAGCCGTAAATATTTTGCGACTTTTAAAAAGCTACATTAACTGCAGTTATTCATTTAGAAGAAATATTTTTTAGATTTTCATTTCATTTGCTAACCCCTTGTATTATAATTATAAGTACCTACCTATATAAAATACTTGTCTAACAATTTTCTAGTACCAAATTCAAAGAATGTCAGATTAACCCACATCCAAACTTGGGCCAAAAACTAATATTTAATCCAAAAATAAAACACTCGTGGGCGGCGCTAAGCCGACGTTGATAACCATTATCTCTGATACCAACTTCCGTTATCAGTTCAATTGAATAGTCAATGCGTTATCAATTGATTTAATTAAATTAATATTGAAGTTATCGCGTAGAACGACCTTGTTTCGAGTACATTTTTGTTATTAGATTTATTGATTAATATGGGAATTAGGATACCTTTTTAATATTTATTTTGTACCAGCTTTTCCCCAATTCTAGTAGTAGTGCCTAAATGATCTATCTATCTACAGGATGAAATTGATATCATTGGCATAGTTTTAAACTAAGAGTCTACCCATCAAACTGAACAAGTTTTACTATGGGAGCAAACCGATCAGTAGTTTAAAAGGATGCTAATGATATCATCAATTTCGTCCCGTATACTTACTATACTATACTTTTCGCTATTCTTGTCACTACATCTTCTTTCAATACACACAGGTCTCTAATCACATAATTTCTCACTTTATCTCTCAGCGTAACACCACACGTACGTACTTTGCAAGAACTGCTTAATCTTACTCCATAGGTAATGTAGACTGTATTAACAAATTGTTTCCTTCTGAAGTGTTCGGAAACTTCTGGTCACTCGGATAAAAAACATTTTAGGTGCAGTTTTAAACAAATTTACCTTTTCCGCTGGCTTTTCAGTGAAGGCAAAAAGGAAATATCAAAAGGAGACCAACATGGTTCAATTTCGACGCGTGTTTCAGTCCACTCTCCAGCGTGCATTAAAACTGGCGACGGACTCACAACCAGTTGCACTTCATTTTGAATATGCTGTATTTAGAACTACACTGAAAAAAATGCGAGCCAACTAAGAAGTATTTTCTCATAATTAGCACCAAGATAATTGAAATGACGTTATTATTGTTTACTAGAAACAAAAGATGGTAGTTGTAACAACAAGCCGAATTCGTTTAAAAAAGTTCTCTTAGTCAGAGAAGTCATGATGTTGACAGGCTCATATGGATTCATGATTATGATAATCATAAACAAGATCTTGGTTGAAGTAAACACATTTTTTTTCAGTGTAGCTGCTTGCCCATGCGTTTCAATACGGCTTTTTTTTTGTCAGTAGCTGTCCTGGGCATACGCACACAACCCTCCATAGTTACGTTACATCGCAATCGGATGAACGGTTTAGGAACGCACAAAGGACAAACAAACAAATAGACAATTATTTTTATGTAATAAATTAACACCTATAAAACAATTGTTGAAGTGAAAACTTCTTTAGCGGCGTTGTGCACTTTTTGGGATGGGTAAAAAATGTTAAACTCGCGTCAGGACCGTGACGTCACGTTACCTGATCGAAAATTCGTAAGACGTAAATTTGTAAGACGTAATATTTTGGGATGGGTAAAAATTGTTAAACTCGCGTCAGGACCGTGACGTCACTTGACAATCCGTAAGACGTAAGCCTCAGTTTTCACTTCTGCCGGCACTCCCGGAGTGCAACCTGTTGTTTTTTTTTCTTATTCGAATGGGGCTTGCACCTGGCTTCAGCTCACCTGGTGAAAAGTGTAGATGAAGCCGAGGATGCGTCGCGCTCACCCAGAAAAATCCTATAAACTCTTATTTTTAAAATATCCTGTTTAAAAAATCTCTTTGCTAAAAACAGACCTCTGACTGGGACCTCTTTAGTAGCAATGACGTGATCATCATTTATGATCTCTTTTGTAAGAGCATATTTCAGATCCGAATGTTATGTTTTTTTTAATGTTCCGGTACATCTTTGCTTTTAATAAATTGACGAGAAAAACGTAATAATTTTCATACGACTTTAATTTTCCTAAACTTCGCTTCAACATACGATGCAGAAAATGTAAACAAGAATGTATGGTACTGATATTAGAATATACAACATGTTAATGAATAAGCGCAAATTAAACACCTTACACCCCAACTGATTTAGGTATAACAAAATAATTAGATTGAAATTATTTTAAAAGTTAAAATTTAAAGTTTTTCCAATTTTAAGTTTTGAGGAAAAATGATTTCAGCAATGAATGAAAGCGCTAACGTGCTCATGGATACATTGTAAGAATCTTGTTTTGGTGGTAATTAGAATGAGTGTGCCTGTGCGGTGGGTGGACATCGAGTTCAGGAAATTTTTAATAGTACAAACAAATTATTTAATATTTTGAAAAAAAATTACGTATGTTGAAACCATGATAATTCGATTCTGCTCTCGATTCTTAACAAACTACTTTCTAGTTTTGCGTTTATTCACTAAGACGTTGTATACATAAATCCTGTCTCCCACTGGGGTACGCAGAGACAATAGAACGCCATCTGCTGAAACCCAGACAGAACTGATTCGCTTCCTCTACATTTATTTCTCTCTTCTAGAAGCAAGCATGCAGCTTGCTCATCGAATACATTAAAATTTAAGTTTCACCCATAAAAATTTACTTCGTTTTTTTATTTAAACTTTATACAGGGTGTGAGGGTAAACAGTTGCATAACTTTAAAGGCTGATTGCACCCATGATACTGAACAACTTTTCCTAAAAAATATATAAAAATCGAAAAAAATAACGTTGGAATAAGACATCTGTGTTTAGTGTTTACGTTTTATGTACGAGATTTTGAAACAGAGTAAACATTTTAGCAGCAACGCAATTAAAACTCATAAGTGCTTCGTTATTTGTTCGCCACATGTTGAGCCGCTAACGAACCGGGGGATTGTTTCATTAAAACTTTACAAAAACGCTTTACAAAGTTACAAAATTCATGAAATAATGAACCTAATCAAAACACGGAAGTAAAATTGATGAATTTTTTACTTTTATAACCTTTTATCTCGTAACTTGAATTTGCGTTTTCAGTGTCGGTGTAATAGTAAAAGTTGTTCAGTTTGAAGGTTGGAGGCACCCCTGAAAGTATGTAACGTATTTTATTTTACACACTGTATTAAGGCAGGGTGTCCCTAGAGGAAGCCTCTCTTTCTAATAAGGAAACTTTTGCAATTAGCCATCCTGCTTCATTTAAAGCAAGATCGCAAAAAAAAAACATTTTTTATCAATATATTTTCTCCTGGGTGTTTTTGGTAAAATCCATCGGGTAGAATCACTGCTATAATTAATAACCTTTCAAATGATGGCATATTCAGTAGAAATGGTGTAGGGTGATACTTGTAAAACTGGTTATAAATCTGAAATCGAACTTACTTTGCTCCTCTTTTCTATCGAGAAGATTTAATAGAATCGTGTTTTAAACGGTTAGATTCACTGCAGAAAGAACGTATCTACACTGTTATGTGAACTATATGTTATTAAATGTAATAATTTGGTTATCAAAAATCGGTTCGAAAACAGACAAAATAGGTATCACCCCCCCTCTTAAGGGATTAATACTGAATTGTACTCGTACTTATATTTAGACATAGGTTTATTATTGACCTTCGACTTTCTATAATAGTTCTATACTAGATAAGATAAGGGTCGAGGGAACCAAAAAGTAAACATTTTAATCCGAATTTTTATTTCACATCTCTTCGATTTCATTTTAGTTGAAAAACACTTAGATAGGTAATGAAAATTTCAAAGTTATGTTTTCAATTGCAGAAATACATTCCTTTGTTTTTTTTAAGGGTGTATTAATTAATTTATTGGTAAAACAAATAAAAGTGGGTAAATACATTTAAATTAAATAAAAACATGTATATATTCATTCCTTTGTTAATTAAATATAATATAAAAATTGTTTTAGTATAGTAACGTCGATTGTTTATTTCAAATCAAGTCAAGCAAAAATCAATTCAATTCAATTATACTAAAATAAAAAATCATACGAAGAAATCTCTTAGAAAACCACTCTCAGCTCAAACCATTTCAAAGGTTCACGTTTTCTTCAACTACCCATTCACTATTCAATGGCCAACTTCGCCAAAATGTCGTTATACGAATATTATCAAAAAATCTTTTATGTACACTTATCTTTTACGGTTATAACGTGACGCCTCATATTTGACCTCCTTCAAACTAGGGATGCTATTGAGCTTCGTATCTGTAACCGAAACTACTGGATATCCGAAAAAAAATTCTTTGTTATATCCGAACCTGGTGTTAAAGTTTTAGATTTTATATAGGTAGGTAGCACTTTAAATCACATAATAATAGTTGTGCAATTAGATAATTAAGTTAATCCTTTATTATTTTATGTTCACGTAATGTGGTAACAACTGCAAGCAAACCTTTTGAATAAAATAAAATCACTCAAAAGTAGGCAAAGCATATTAATTTATTAGAGATAGTTTTGTGACCTTCATCATAATTTCAATGAGATTTGTGATCGGTTAAGTAGGAGAGGAAGGTCGATGTAAAGATGGATGGATTGTATGAAGGATGATATGTGTAAGAAAGGAGTGAATGCTAAAATGACTGCTAAGAGAGAGGAATGGAAGAAGATGATAATATTTCACCGAACCCAAATAATGGGAAATGGGTAAGAGAACGATGATTTATGATCAGTTAAAACACAGATTCTCATAGACTTTCACAAGGTTATGTTTAAGAAAAAAATACGAGAACAAGTCAAAAACAAAGTCAGTAATAATTTTGACAAAATATGAAGATAAATAAGACAAATAAGACAACTTCACCGATTTCATTATATATAATCCATACGTCATCTTTATTTACCCACATTTGGCGAAAGGATCAGAAATATTCACATAAATGAAACCATAGCCGACATAGTTTAATTCGTATGTAAACATTATCTAAACATCCTTACTTTTAAAAGACAATGCGGGTTTTGTATGTAAGGTTGGCGCCTTATTTTTCGCCGTTGTTTTTGCCGCGGCCAGCAACCAAACTTGAATATTTTATTTTAAAATAAAGTAACAAATAATAGTACATTACTGCAGAGGCCAGCAACAGAGGCATTGATGGACGAACGTGTAAATGTGGGCCGAGGCGAAGCCGAGGCACACATACGTAAGTCCATCAATACCTAGTTGTGGCCAAGGCTTGTATAGTACTTTTCTCAAATAATGCGCGGAAATGAAAACAATAAATTTTCTCAAATAATTCGCGGAAATTATAGTACATTACTGCAGCGGCCAGCAACAGAGGCATTGATGGACGAACGTGTAAATGTGGGCCGAGGCGAAGCCGAGGCACACATACGTAAGTCCATCAATGCCTAGTTGTGGCCAAGGCTTGTATAGTACTTTTCTCAAATAATGCGCGGAAATTAAAACAGTAAATTTTCTCAAATCATTCGCAGAAATTAAAACTCTTTTCAAAATCAATGACGAACAACGAACAACAATTTGTTTTGTTTTTTCAATAAACAGCTTTCTATTTGCAAGCCAGTTCGAAATTTAAATAAAACCTTTGATGAGTTATCTCCTTGGTCGCCATGTTTCGGAGAAAAAGATCGTTCCATTTTTAAATTATGCGACAGATATAAGATGATGATGATATATGATATAAGATATATGATACTATGTAATTTATTTGGTCGCTAAACACGACAGATATGGATTTTCATACAAACATTGCCGGCCGCTGCGCGCATGTATTTGGCCAGTACAGCAATTTCGATTTATCTCGAAGAAGGTTGTCAAAATAATGCTGACATTTCCAAGCATGTTTGAGAAAAAACTCTTTTCAAAATCAATGACGAACAACGAACAACAATTTGTTTTTTTTTTTCAATAAACAGCTTTCTATTTACAAAATGTTCGAAATTTAAATAAAACCTTTGATGAGTTACCTCCTTGGTCGCCATGTTTCGGAGTACAAGTTCGTTCTATTTTTAAATTACACGACAGATATGAGTTTAGTATGTAATTTATTTGGCCGCTAAACACGACAGAAATGGATTTTCATATAAACATTGCCGGCCGCTGCGCGCATGTATTTGGCCAGTACAGCAATTTCGATTTATCTCGAAGAAGGTTGTCAAAATAATGCTCACATTTCCAAGCATGTTTGAGAAAAACTTATTAACATGTATATCCCTAAATTCAGTCGGGACGAAGATATAAAGGCTTGAAATTGAAAATATTACTATTACGTGCTCTTCAAGCCTTTATATCTTAGTTCGGACTGAGTTCCGAGATATTTGTAATAACAGGTGTTGTTTTCCACTTTATTCTGAACTATATTCAAGTTTGATTGATAGCCGCGCTAAAAAAAGAAAAAAGGCGCCATTTTTAGGCATAGGCTTTTGTCACTCCTGTGAAAAATTTTGCATTTTAAAATAAGTTGTACGATTTTGGATATTATAATATCCGTATCCGTAAGAAGCATACCAACAATTTCAGACCCTCAGAAAGGCTCTCCCTGTGCCTTAATCTGGGTCCGGCCCTCTACATTATTCATATTAGCAGCCACGTTCTACTCGTATTTACAATTCACTTTTCACTTTTGTGGGAAGCTTTATTTATTTACTTTTATGTTTTATCATAAAGTTGATGATGATATTGTTTGTTAGGGCTCTGAATAGCTCGTATTATTCTGTCTTCTTTCGTTGTCTATAGGGACTGTTTAAATTGAAACATGGTCACAGTGTAAGAAAGAGTATCTAGCACAGTATAAGAAAGAGTATCTATTACTAGATACAGTACGGACTACGGACACTCCCTTTCTCCCACCAACTTTTTACCTCACCCCCTCTATCGCCCTCTGGTTACCGCGCACTGGGTTCCCGATTGTACTTCTGGTCCGGCGGGGGTTACTCGTTACCTAAGTAGAAGACTTAAGGTTCAATTTCTTTGGTTTCGCTTGTGCTGACGTCATCTTGAGAATTTCAATTTTTTGTATGCAGTATCCGAGCTGTGGTATCTAGTATACTACATAACAGGGTCACAGAATAGGTAATAGTATATAGTTCTACATACAGAACGGCCACTCCCCGCCCCCCTCTGACTTCAGATACCCCACCCCCCCTCACACTGTCTGTGGTAACTTGAGGGAAGCCGAGCAAGGGAATGCAGTCAGGCGCGCACACCCGTTGGATTTGACTACATAAAATATATTTTATTTTTCACCTCACAGTAAAAATAAACGCTGGAAAATAACGCTAAATTCGCATTTTCTATTATTCTTTAGCTTAAAAACTATTTTTAATAACAGAATGAACTATAAAAAGTTACGAAATGTATAATGTAGTTCATACGATGCGTGTTAAGTCAACCCTACACATATGTCATTCACAATTTTCGCAAAGTGCGCATGTGCGAACATCATCATGTCAAATCTAAAACGTTGTTTGAAGTGCCGGACCTGTGACAGGGTGTAACAATACACCTGCATCAAAATGAGCAAATTTCATAATAGAGCCAAATCGCGACAAAAATCATCTGTTTCATACAAAACTGCAGTAGGTACTTACGAGTAGGTACTCGACTCAAATGTATGAGACATAATTTTGCCTTTATCTATAGTTAAAGTTGTTCAGTTTGATGGTCTAAATCATCACCCCTTTAAATATTATTAGAGTGTTTCTTTTCACCTTGTAGAGGCTGATTTAAAAAACCTTTTTTGATAAAGCGGGTCGTTCTTTGCCTCAAAAAATCAAATCAAGGTATTATAGATACCTATACAAACTCCAACCAACTGCTAGATCGATGGAATTGATCTTCAGGGTTTACACCACAGGACGTTATAAGAGGGGTTAGAAATTAAAATAAAAAGTTTATTCGAAAAAAATATAAAAAATGTCCGTATCAGCAACTTAGGCTTCGTCAAAACAGTAAAACATTATCGCATCCGCAACATACTTCGTCAAAGGCACTATTCTTAAAAAGCCAAAAATTATCCGCATGCAAGCAAAAGAAACGCAGGTCAGAAATGCAATGTAGCACTTTTGCTTAGGACACGACTGTCGCTACTTGTCTTCCTACTCACGCTGTTCCAACTACTTATATAATAGCCCTCTCGCTCGCACCACGCTGCGCATCTTACGATGTTAGGCAAATCATTGCATAACCGTTTGGCACGCGTTTCACGCCTATTTTGCACTTCTAACCCCTCTTATAATGTTCTATGGTTTAGGTACTCATAGCCATGCATGGAACATAGCATCATATAACCTCTGCTAAAAATGTACAGTCACCAGCAGATATATCGTAGCAAACAAGGTGGTCAAATATTTCTAAGCAGTTCTAATTTTCAATAATTTCCTTACTCATAGTCAATCAAACATATAGGAACGCCGAGAACATCAAATATATCGACGCAGTCATGGTGGCCATAAACATCTGAACAGTTTCGGATAAAACACCTTACTCTGTTGTTTAACAGTGAATTTTTAATAATTTCCTTACAATGTTATTTACATTGTAAGGAAATTATTGAAAATTCACTGTTCACATATTTATGACAAAATACTCGTTTAGATATAATTGGTAACATTTACTGTAAATAATTTAATGAAAATTAGCACTGCTCAGAAATATTTGGACACCTTGTATGCTACGATATATCTCATGGCGACTGTACGTATATTAAGGATTTAAGGTTACACGTATATTTGTTTGGAACATTAATTATAATTACTTAACTTAAATAATTAATCAACACATTATGAAAATCCTAGACGAGATTTCACCTTCACCTCGGTAACTCTTATCTGATCTCAACTGAAAGGGTTCCGTTCTTGATTAATTTGATAATGAAATAAACATGGAATCTTATACAACGTGTTAATGAATTAACGCAAAACTAGAAAGTAGTTTGTTTAGAATCGAGAGCAGAATCGAATTATCATGGTTTCAACATAGGAAATATTTTTCAAAATATTAATTACTTAATTTGTTTGTAAAATTTAAAATTTTCTAAACCCGATGTCGACACGCACGCACGGGCACACTCACCCTACCTACTACTAAAACAAGATTATTAAAATGTATCCATGAGTACGTTAGCGCTTTCATTCATTGCTGATATGATAACAAATCATTTTTGCCTCAAAACTTAAAATGCGAATAAGTTTAAATTTTAAGTAGGTATCAAAATAATGAAATTATTGTTTCAATCTAATTATTTTGTTATAAATCAGTTGGGGTGTATGAGGTTTTGCGCTAATTTATTAACAAGTTGTTTAACCAATGCAAAATCGAATCTTTCACCAGAATTGATACAAATCTGCAGTCAATATCAAAACTAAAAATATCAAAACTATAAAGGTGACTTTTTCATTGTTTCACTAAACTGCAACGCCTACTCGACTCAAATGTATGCAACAGCTGATTTTCTTTTTGCTCCTATCGGTTTGCTCCCCTAGTAAAAATTGTTCAGTTTTATGGGTAGAGTATGTGGTTTAAAGGTTCATGACACTTTTCCATACACTCTGTAAAAGTCGTATCGAAAAGTTTTAGTATCAAGTAAGCTAAGCCACCACGCCCTGAGCTGTCGGAAATCCGCGG
The DNA here is from genome assembly GCA_922987775.1 of Agonopterix subpropinquella. NCBI lineage: Eukaryota > Metazoa > Arthropoda > Insecta > Lepidoptera > Depressariidae > Agonopterix > Agonopterix subpropinquella. The sequence continues at coordinate 9,290,046 of OV277713.1, read as the reverse complement.
GCCGACACTCACGCCACCATACGCTGAATGACCTGATCCGCCGGGCGCTCATTTCAGCCAACGTCCCGAACGTCAGCGAGCCCACTGGACTGTGTCGCGCCGATGGCAGAAGGCCCGATGGCCTAACCCTTATCCCCTGGCAGAAGGGCCGCTGCCTCCTATGGGAAGCCACCTATTCGTGCACCTTTGCACCATCATACCTTCCCAGTACCACGCAGGTAGCCGGGTCAGCTGCCGAACACGCGGCACACCTGAAGCACTCCACATACTCCTGCTTGGAAGCGGACCCATATTTGTCCCGTTCGCCGTGGAGACAGCCGGCCCCTGGTGTGCAGAGGCAAAGGTCTCTGCTAAAGAATTGAGCCGACGGCTTCGGGACAGGGGCTGCGACCCCCGCTCCGGTTCGTTTCTGGTCCAACACATAGCACTGGCAATACAACGCGGTAACGCCGCCAGTATTTTAGGTTCCTTCAGACCAGAAACCAACCGTGGCGGGCTCCTGGAATAGCATAGGTGCATCTTTCATCTCTTCTTTCTTCCTTTCCTTTCTCATTTTTTCCTTTTTTAACCTTTGTCGCCTATAAATATATCATTCATTAGTTATAAGTTCTCCTTGTATACTATATTATAGTTTAGATTTAGTTTAAATAATTATTTCGTTTATTTATAATTGTGTATATGTCTTTGTACCAAATTCCTGAAGTAAGCTATCGGTCCATCACATAGAATATACATTATTCTCTACTTAGTCAGTCGGCAACACAAACCCGGCTTAGAAAATACGGGCTGGATAATAAATTAATCTAACCACTAGACATTCCTGAAAGCTGTAAGCCTTTTGGAATTTCGCAAACAGACTTGTTTAACCCTCATCCTGGGAAAATAGCTCGATTTAGTTCAGTGTAGCTCAATTTAGTACAAGTGGCGATTAGGAGCTCTCGACAAAAGTGTTGTTGCTCTTTAAAATAAATTAAATAACACAGAACATTTACTAATAATAGAAGTGCCCCAAGAATGTAGCCGTGTCTCAATTATAAGCGATTTTTGAGTGGAGGCGATTTCTCAACTGCACCGCATCGATATCCCGACATGTGGCAACTGAACCACTGCTATTTGTCTGAGCGTTATCGCCGCGATTCCGCCGCGATATTGATTGATCTATGAAATGTCGTGGTGGTATCGCGCCGGAATCGCGACGATATCGTTCGGTCAACGCCTAAATAGGAAATTGGCAAAAAAAAATCGGCTTTTCATACAAAAGTTCGATCAGCTGATTGCATTTAGTATGGGAAGTTAAAATATTTTTTACGAATTTCCTATTGTAAAAAGAAAACTTAGTAATTATAGTAGTCAATGAATCAATACAATATCCCCAACAGCACAAATATCTACAAGATGTCTAATAGATATCTACAAAATATCTAAGTGTCTACAAAATATCTAATAGATATCTAGTAGATATTCTGTGCTGTGTGGGACCACAGCCCGGACACTGTATACAAAAATTTGAAATTGACAAGATGACGTAAGCACATGCGAAACCAAAGAAATTGAACTTATCGTAAGTAACGAGTAACCAGTGCGCGGTAACCAGAGGGCGATAGAGGGGGTGAGGTTAAAAGTTGTGGGAGGAATGGAGTGTCCGTACTGTATCTAGTAATAGATACTCTTTCTTATACTGTGACAATACTTAGTTTATACTCTGTGTTAATACTATCCAATTCATGCAAACATCAACCGCCGTAACAGAGAAACACTTCCGCATTGTGAGTGTTCACTGTTCACCATTGTAACAGAATGTTGACAGAGACTCCGCCAAGCTTCTTACAAAATAAACTAAACAAATATGAGATCACAAACAATATTTCTATTCAAGTCAACCTTGATAAGGGTATGAAGGAGCACAGGAAGCGCGGCTTGCTATAAATCATTAAAGAACAAGCAGAGACCCTTTTGATGGTCACTGCAGACTGCTAGATAAGCGAGGAATGGTTTTATAATTTTGCTCCTGTCAGTTTATTTTGGACAGGAGGATTTCGTTTGTTTATTTATTCGTTTTATTTTACCTTACTTGTTTACTTTTAGATTGCTTTGGGATTCAACGTGATATAATTATAATTCTTCTTACAAAACAAAACGAGGCAAAAATATGAGTCTAATCCGCTGGTCTAATCACTGAAATCGATTTCTTTCAGACAAAAATATTCATAACTTATGTACGATTTGTAACAACACTGGCATTTCAATTTCGAGGCATGTCTGCAACGAATCGCAGAAGAACCAGAGTAGCTGATATAGCCCAATGAATTGTTAAACTAAAGTGGCAATTAGTGGCAAATTGGTCGCAGAACCTAAAGACTGATGGGGCTGAAGAGTTCTCGAGTGGCGACCGCGTACCGGAAAGCGAAGCATGGGTTGGCCCCCATGGTGGACCGATGACCTGGTGAAGGCGGCGGGAACCCGATGGATGAGGGCAGCGCCGTACAGGTAGTTATGGCAATCCTTGGGATGCCTATGTCCAGCAGTGGACGTCCATAGACTGAGATGAAACTTATTTATACAAGTCGACCTGGGTTCGGGGATCAAACCGTATTCGCCCGGAAGGCGTGGTATTCATAATTTTAGACTATGAAGACCTTGAAAATGACTTTTTTTTTAATCAATTAATAGGGTGCATAATAATTTTTTATTTTTTTATTTCTTTATTTCAGAATCTTACATCTAAGTTTACAATTTTGGATATCGCCAAACTGCTGAACAGTTTGTAGGCTTATCATGCTTGATATAGGAGGTTAAAAACATAGCGGAGATCTGTGCTCAAAAATGGGACAGTTAAAACGCTCCGTCGCAGTTTACGATAATTATATTAAATAAGATATGTCTGTCCAATAACAATTTAATTAAAATTTTCAATTTCCTTGTCATAAATTATTACTAGACTATTAAACGTGAGACCATAAAAGAACCTCAAAATAAAACATTGAACAATATACCTAGCTCGTAAAATAATAATTAAGAAGCAAACGACCAATTATGACGTCATCTCTCCCTATTAAGGAATACCGAACCTTATTGGAGTTCTGTAGTCGAACTACATAATCCTTACGTATTTATTTATCATAAACTCACCAGGGTGGTCCAGAAACATCGTTACAATCTATACAAGTAATCTAAAGTACCAACTATCTTTATAAGTGCGCAGTGTAATAATTAGATACTTTCGCAGTTATAATAGCAATATCATTAGCAAGGATCATTTTAGGATGGAATTTTGTTAAGTAATTCCAACCAGTTAGGTATATTGAGTTTATAATTTTAGAATAGTAAAAACATTTTTTAAACAATTCTCGCGGGGATTCAAAACTATTAGAATATTAATTTTAATAAAAAAAAACTGCTGTAACAACATTCAATGTTTTTATAAATTAATGAATTTAAAATGTTCAAGCATTACCTAGGCCTCACCTATGTTTAAATGATAAACTCAAACTCAAAATAATTAATTCAATATAGGAACTTGAACAGCCAATTTTTTTTTAAGGTTCCACCGAATCGGTTGTGCTCCTGCTTTGTACCTAAATCACTACAATGATTGCAGGTAGAGAGTAACTTGTTACGAATCTAAAACTAGGGTCCTTTTTAATATGCTGACACTTTTTTAAGGGGATAATCAAGAGTGCGATTTTTGAAACTCATTCGATGAGCTCAACAGTTGAAAATGTCAAAATTACAATGGAGATATGCATCTTTCTACTGCTGATTTGATTTTCATAAATTGCACTATGAATTTTGAAAGTCAAATCAGCAGTAGAAAGATGTATATCTACATAGTAATTTTGACATTTATAACTGCTGAGTTCAACGTATGAAATTCAAAAATCGCACTCCTGACCGTTAAATTGAACAACTTTCTACGGCACAACTTTCTATGGCACCAACAGTGAAATCGCGAAGCAAAAATCTGCTGTCCCATACAAAACTGCAAGCCTCAAGTAGGTTTGCCAATTGTTTGGGACAGCTAATATTTTTTTCGAGATTTCGATGTTGGTCCCATAGATAGAGAATTTTATTCAGTTTAATGATCTGATCATCTCCTTAAAAAAGTGTCAGCATATTAAGAAGGACCCTATATATCTTGAAGAATAAATTAATAAAAAAAATTAATAAAAAAAGAAGATTTCCTTTTTTATTGAAATAGAAATACATTTTTTTCATTCATGTTTTTTGGAACGGAACCTGTCCATTGCGATTTCCCGACTCGCGCTTGACAGATTTTCTACTGTCGTTAAAACTGTGCGATGGTTATCATTCGGGTTAATAGTCACACGGCCTTTTATGATACTTAATGTGTAGTTTATATTACTTGAGACGTTTGGAACCAGCGTTTTGTTTCTGCATGTTTTTTTAAGCTATCTTTTTGGGCTACGCACGTCATAGGTTTTATTATTCGTCTGTCATCCTCATCACATAATATTATGTATCAATCTAAGAGCAAGGATCTTCTTTATTCTAAAGCCATACCATTGCAAGAATGTCCACTTTTTTGACGTTTGTGTTTGAGTGTGTGGTGTCAAATCAGTGTCAAATAGTATGGACAAAAGAGACCAAGTAGACCAAAGTGACAACTGCCCAAGAAACAAATTTGAATTTGAAGCTTCTTGCCCTAATATTTACGGTCACTTTTCACATACACTAGTTAAAAGAGACTAGTGAAAAGTGGACAGCTGTGTAAACAAAGATCTATAGTTCCATCTCCTTCTGCTATTAAAGGTACGTCATAAGACAAAAGAGACTAACTACAATCGTAAATTGATGCAGTCTCTATGCTTTAGAATAAAGGAGATCCTTGCTTTTAGGTATCGATATAAAAAAGTTAAGTTATGTTACTATAGCACAGCATAACCATTTTTTTTTTAATTTATTTATTCACTTTAAAGGGTACATAATAATATGTGTCTTAAAAATTAACACGCCAAACTGTACAGCAGTTTGTCGGCTGTATAGTCCTTACAGTATGGATGTACTTGCGCAGAGCAACGGAGGGGCCTTGCGGGGAAGCGGGCGGCGGGGATCGCATCACGAGATAGATATGTATGAAGGTGTATAATTGACATTGACATAGGGACATTGCAGGCTGAATCACCTGATTGTCCGATAAGAAAAATGATTCCGTGCTTCGGATGGCACGTTAAGCCGTTGGTCCCGGCTACTATCTCTGGTGGAAGTAAAGTCAACACATCTTTCATGGGGCACTGTATACGCTTTTATAATAAGATACCAGAGGATATTCTAAACTTACCAGACAAAAAGTTTAAGTCTCATGTTAAACAAGTCCTCTGTAAAAAAGGTTGCTATAAACTCGATGATTATTTGAATGACCAAAATGTCTGGTCTTGACAATTTTACACTATGTAATGCAATATTGTATTTTAATTGTACTTTGTACATTTTGTTGAAAAGATGTGTGTTGTAGAGTTTCTGGCCGCATCTTCTCTCAACGGAACACCTTCCGACGCGGTGGTAGAGTCAAAAAATGACGTCAAAAAGCTATCTATATTATATTATTTTGAATAAAAAATTTGGAATTTTGAATTTTGGTAGTAGTCGTTACATAAAAACCACGTCAGAGGCCGTAAGGTGGTCTGAAAAACTCTGAGAAGAAGAAGGTGTATAATTGTACACTTTTGACAAAACCTCAAAGGTGACGAAAGTAGCCGAAATCTTCGGGATTGCCTTGCATATATGCGCATGATAGCGTAAGTAGGATTTTTTTTATCGCGATTCGGTATCATGTTGATACCATAGAGAAAATTGTTCGGTTTGGCGGTCTGATTATCCCCTTAAAAAAGTGTCAGCATATTAAGAAGGACCCTAGTAGTTACATTTTAATCAGACAGAAATATCTGGCACCGCTTGACGTGCCTTCCGACGCACGGAAACGCTCGAAATGAAACACCACTAAAAACGGTCACCCATCCAAAGTCTGATCGCACCTGACGTTGCTTAACCTACAGTGATTAGTTTGGAAAATGAGTGCTCACAAAATAAAAAGAAAATTAAATTCTTAATCAGCGACCCCGAAAACCCCCGGTTACTTTCTGTCGATTCGGTGAACCTTTAAAAACTGCATTGGCGTTGGAAACCATGGCTGCCATCTTGGATTTCGCTATTTTAGATTTTTTTACCGCCAACCAAATCTGACCAGGGTCCTCTATGTCATTTGTACGAGATCCATAATCCTATCTGTCGCAGTTTCCACGGGCCGTTGATATCATCCGTCAGTAATCCAAACAAAGTTCCGTAATCAAACTTCCTGCTTTCGACTTATCCATCCACAATGATTCGTTGCTTAAACTAGATTGTTTCCAATACGGAAGCTCCATTAATAACTTAAAAGCATATTAAATCCTTAAGTCATGAACAACCTAAGGTGTAATCAAATTAGTCCGCTATTTCAGTGAACTTAGTCTACATTTAGTATTAGACTTCGACAACATTTCAGAGAACTAAGTGCAAAGTTGGATGTTGCAGTTCAAATGTGTTTCGCACCTGCATGTTCTGGTTTTGATAGCATTTACTAGTGTTATCATTTAGTTTGCAATAATTTGCATAAGCTCACGACTTACGACGTATTTAGTATTCTTGGTTGCTTTTTATTCACACCGAATCGCAATTTCTTAGGTATGTCTTTAGGCATATATTTATTGTGTCAACTAGTGATTAAAAAGTGGCGACGGGTTCACCTGCCCACTAAAATAATGGTCTCATTGCATTCCATTACGAATCCTTAACGCCCCTAATTAATATTTTTGCAAATATCTTCAATGTACATCCACGTCAAGTTAATTTTTTTTATTATAATGCATAGATATAATATACATGGTTACTTTTTATTCAATGCACAAACTTTCACAACGTATTAGGTATCGTTAATAGACGCCGAAATTTTTTTTTTTTTTTCTAATTTTATATTGCTGTGCTGATCGTACTGTTGATAACAACCGCGCCAATCGAGGAAGCGAGTGACAAGTGACAGTATAGTCAGTCTAAACCGGGTTAAACAAAAAAAACACGGGTATTCCTAATTTCGATAACTATCACGCTCGCAAAGTTTGTGCACTGAATAAAAAGTAGCCCTGTACTGATGTAGATATGGTATATCTAATCTAAACTATTATAAAACTGTAACAGAAGTGTGTCTGTACATTGAAGATATTTTCAAATAAAAGTTTTTACCTGTCCCTGATTCCAAATCATCAATTTTTGGATTTTTGTGTCTGTTTGTTTGTTTGTTTGTTTGTTTGTTTGTTCGTTTGTTTGGGTGTTTGTTTGTTCGAGTATCACGCAAAAACTACTGAACCGATTTTGATGAAACTTTTTTTGTTTGATGGCTTATTATCTGACTTAATTTATGCGGACGAAGTCGCGGGTAAAAGCTCGTGTAGAATAAATCTAACTACATAATAATATTATAGTCGTTATTAATACCGTAAGAGACAAATATTTGTATGATGAATATTATGAATATTTGTAGCAGAGTCATGAATATTTGTATCGTTGTCTAGTCATCATAATACAAGTCCAGGCTAGATACTGGTACTTTAATTGTGACTAGATAATCTGAGTGACAGTGTCCAAGATATCTATTTATTTAATTTATATAAATTTAATAAATTATTTTATGCTATGCCCTAAAAGCAAAACCCAATAATCACCAAAAGAATAGTAAACAAACAATACGATCTTCGACTCCAAAGTAGGCTAATCTATAGTAAAAAGCGCTAATAAATAGGAACTACATTTTTCCATTTCCTATTTCCTTTCTGCTATTTGCAATAACCTCAGAATCTAGGTTGCATTAGTGTCTATATTGTAGGTATATATCCGTACCCTTGTATTGTATGAATGATGCTTCTATTGGAAGCGGCTGTTCAATATAATGCTGTGGTTCCTTCATAAATTTAAAACCCACGTGGATTTGTCTTACGTTTTGTAATGACTCTAATTTAAGAAAATACTCTAAAACTCCGTTAACCTCAATAAACCGTAAACTACCGTTAATATCAATAATATTGTAATGTTTTTTTAGAAATGCAGGGTCTTCTATACTAATATTATAAAGAGGAAAGATTTGTATTTTTGTGTGTGTGTATGTTTGTAATGAATAAACTCAAAAACTACTGTGCCGATTTCAAAAATTCTTTCACTATTAGAAAGCTACATTCACCCTGAGTAACATTGGCTATATTTATTACTAGAAGAGATTAGACGTCCACCCGTGCTATTCTTAATATGCTTCCGAATTTTTAAGGGAATGATGTCTGATCAGTGATCAATGATCAGACATCATTCCCTTGATCATAATCTTTGAAACTGAACAACTTTCTCTATCGGACGAACGAACATCGAAAGCGTAAAAAAATATCAGTTGTCCCATACATTTGGATTGATTCAGTTTTGTATGGAGCTGCTGATTTTCGATTCATGAATTTTTATTCAAAAATCAATTTTCAAATGTTCTTAGATCGCTGAAAATAAATTGTAGAGTTGACCGGTTTAGAATTTATTTATGTCTGTTCAGAAAATCTGGATCATTTTAAATGCGTTTTTTTTACAAGATAATTCAAACAGATCTGCAAGCCTTATACAGGGTGTAACAATACACCCTAGTAATACTTAAGGGGGTGCTTCAGACCATCAAACTGAACAACTTTCACTATGGGGCCAACATCGAAAAAAATAATAAAAATCAGCTGTCCCATACAAAACTGCACTACCGACTCGACTAAAATGTATGGGACAGCTGATTTTTTTATTTTTTTACCGATGACTGAAGCACCCCTTTAAGTATTACTGGGGTGTATTGTTACACCCTGTATAGAGATTGTACTGTTAAAATACGGCATAACATCAAAGTATTATTTTGCGAAATTGCACTTCACAGGTAAAAGGTATTAACTGAATAACCTAAATGCGGCACTAGAAAGCTACCCAGTCTCAGCTAATGGCCTCGATCTCGTAAATTGCCTTTTCATATTAATTCAAGGAAATTTATATTGTTTAACAAGCTATTAGCCAAGACTTCAATGAAAAGGCTTTGGTATTTTAGACTTTACGGATATTAAAAGAGAATTGCTTTTTAGAGGAATGGCGGGTGCCTTTTAGTCCATACAAATGTATTCCCCTGTTTCATAGCATAGCATAGCATATGCTCATGACTTTATTCCCCGAGGGGGTAGTCAGAGATATTCTGAAACCTCAAAACGTTCACGCCATCCAATCCATCTCCATCCCCTGTTTCCTACCTAGATAACAATAGAGCAAACAAATTTTTACTATTGTAATCTACGTTGCAACAATTATTGTACATGTGTTTTGTTTTTACCCTAAATTAATTACTATAAGAACTAGGGCCCTTCTTAAAATGACAAAAACTGCTCGTTTTGCTGCTATTTTTTTAGACATCGGTCCAGCAAACAAAGACGAAAAAATAAAAAGATAAAAAAATACAGATAATTAGCTTAACACTTTCTCATATTATTCTGGGAAAAAAATATTAAAATGTTGGAGTAGGAAACAGGGGAATATGAGATTGTGATTTTGTCTATTTTATTATGTTAGTCAATTCGAGCTCGACAGCAAGAAATCTGCCTCCGTGGTCTAATGGTTAAGAGAATTTGCTCTCGACACAGAGGTCGTGGGTTCGATATTCCCACGGGGGACACCTAGTGATATCTCACTTTGTGCGTTTTTCCCCAGTTGGTTAGGACATTGCAGGCTGAATCACCTGATTGTCTGAAAAGAAAAATGATTCCGTGCTTCGTATGACACGTTAAGGCGTTGGTCCCGGCTACTATCTCTGGTTGTATAAACACCACGTCAGAGGCCGTAAAGCGGTCTGAAAAAACTCTGAAACCAGACCCCCTAGCATGATTTCTCTACTTGCGCGCGACTCTGCTTTTTTCCATACTACAAGTCGCGGCAAGCGCGGCTTTCGCTCTCCGAAAAGCGCAGGAACAGGTTATTTTGTATGCAGCGAAGGCGCGTCGCCCTGCAGGGCTCTGCCCACACGATAAGAAGAAGCAATAAATCTGTTAAAAACCAATTTTTCTAATTTCTTACAGACCCCCTTTCTTCTTAAAGGTAAGCTTCCAATGCAATGGGTATTTTTCTCGCAGTACCTACCTAGGTATACTGTATTCGTTGCATTGAAGAAAACGTTTTAAAAGAGTTGTTTTTCTTCATTTTCAAAGAGGAACAGGTACTACCGTTTGCTCCATTTTCCTAGGAAACAAAAAGAGGACTGGCCTTTCTTGGTACAAACATCGTTTATCACCGTGTTTAAAAAGAAAGACACCATGAACAATAGAAATAGCGGTGACGTGAAATTCTTGAGAAACTTTTATCCAAGGAGAAATTGAATTTGCCTTTTTACTTCTATTTTATGGTACTTATCTGACGGTTTTAAGGTTTATCCTAAGTAGGTAGATTACAGAGATTTAAATACCTACCTATTATTAGATAACTATTCTTATCATTTAATTAAATACCCGTCTTTTTATCAACATACAATTTTACTATCCATTAGTTGTGTCTCATTTTGTGATCTTTAACATACTCGTACAAAAACTGACTTCCGGGTAGTCAAAAACATTGGACAAGTTGTAAAATTAAATTAATAACAACGTACTTAATAACTAAATGAGAGGTTTTTATGTTTTTACGAATTTGGTTTGATTAGAGCAAAGAATATTATTATTTTAGTTGAAAATCATCCACTACTAAACAATAAAATATGTTTTGGTTTATGAAGAACATCACAGTCATAATGTTTCGATTTAACCTAAAGAAATAAAACCCTAACGTTCTGTTTCCTCTTTTCCAGATTGGGAATTTTCTTCACTAATCAACGTCACTAATGAAGCAATCCGCAGCCGGGATATTGGACTAGCAGCCACTCGAACCGGCTTCCAAGAGCAATAAAACAACATACCCTACCCCGTCACCCGAAGAACCAAGCAATACTAAACTCTACCACAATAGCACAGAAAACAAAATCAAACACAACGACGTATCCCAATGGAAATGCTAAAAATCGCTCCATACCAAGCGATATGTCAATCAAGGCTCAAATTTAATCATCAGTACACGCCCAAAACAACAAAACTTCACTACGAAGGCATATTTCAAACTTGACTTGCTAAATATAATTTCTTATAAATAAAAGGATAAATCAGGAGTTTTGATTTCACAAAACCAATGTATGGTAACGCCAAGAAAACGCACCGAATCACCCAAGCCAGGGAATCGTATGGCGACTCAAAGTCATAAGAACTGTCCACTGCCTAGCTTTGTTGCTTTACCTTCGAGTCTTCTCATCCTGGTATCTTTCGTATTGTTACCAGCAACATTAGCCTCAGTTGAGTTTGATACAGAATTCAACATCACCAGTCCAAATTCTACCGTCAACTGGACGCTTGAAGACAACTCGACTTTATCAGATCAATCCCACATCAAACATTCAAAATACTCGACTGCTGTTACTATTCTTCTAGTTATCGTTTTCATGATAGTCATAATCGGAACAATAATTGGCAATATTTTAGTGTGCATAGCAGTTTGCTTAGTCAGAAAACTGAGAAGACCTAGCAACTACTTGATAGTATCGCTGGCAGTGAGCGACCTCTGTGTAGCGATAATGGTAATGCCAATAGCTATGATATATGACGTAATGGGAACGTGGCCTTTTGGACCAGCCGTGTGTGACTTTTGGGTATCAAGCGACGTATTATCCTGCGCGGCAAGCATCCTCAACCTTTGCATGATATCTGTGGACCGCTACTATGCAATTACAAAGCCTTTGGAATACGGAGTCAAGAGAACTCCTAGAAGAATGCTGTTTTGTGTAATCATTGTATGGATGGGAGCTGCGTTCATTTCGCTTCCACCTGTCTTAATAATGGGTAATGAGAAGACTGACACGTCATGTTCTGTATCCCAAAATAAGGTGTATCAAATCTATGCAACGTTTAATTCCTTTTATTTGCCACTTACTGTGATGGTAGTAGTTTACTACAAGATATTTAGTGCTGCTAGAAAGATTGTGAAGGATGAGAGACGAGCACAGTCACATTTGGAGACTCACTGTTACCTTGAAATAAATGTCAAGAATGGTGGTGCAGCTGAGGCGAAGCTTTTGGGAAGCCAAGCTGAGCAACCTGCTGCGAGAGGATCCACTGCAAGTACAAATACTACTGTAAGTATATTGCTGATTTCACACCTTATCTACATCAATATGAAGCCCTGGGAGATAATTTTGTATGACCATTGAATTTGTAAAATGTGTTCATATCTATGAAAAAGAATACATAAAAAAGTAAATCAAGCTCAAAAAACTGGTAACAAAAAAACTGTACCGTGTTCTAAAAACTGTACTTTGCCGCCAAAACTTATACAACATGTCATTTTTTATTAAGTGCCAAAAATAAAGTGGATTTTGTAGTCAGTTCAAATAGGACTGGCCTAGTCAGAATTTTTGGAATACATGCTAAAAGTTGGAATTAATTGCGGTGCAATGGCCTACTTATTACACGACGATTGTTTCTACTTTCTCACAGATGACAAAGGAAAAATAAATGAAAAATTTTGGAGACATTGTGCTAGTTAGTCTAGTTTTAGTTACTTACTTATTTGCAAGAACAATTCTTTCTAAAGCCTTGCCTTACTTAAGCTTTGTCTTACTGTTAGATTCCCTGTAGGTTACTTTACCCTCTTACTGAAAAATTAACCTCAACGTATTTTTGTTACAGTGTAGTGTAGAAAAAACAGAAAGCACAATTGGGAGATGCTTCAGTGGCCAGAGAAAATCAAACGAGTCTCAATGTCCCATGCTCCAAAATAAGACTCCAACAAAACCAATTCACACTATCAACCGGTCTACTTCCCAAGTGAGTCAGACCACAGACAATAAGCTCCAAGTTAAAGAAAGAAGGAGACAGTCTTCTGAAAGCAGCCATAAACTAGCTACAAATAGGATCAGATCATCGATTTCCAATTTTGCTCAAAAAAGCCACTTCGCTAAAGATTTGCTCCATTCGTCACATTCGCCGCACCAGAAGAAGCTGCGCTTCCAATTAGCTAAAGAACGTAAAGCCTCTACTACATTGGGTATAATAATGTCAGCATTCGTGATCTGCTGGCTGCCTTTCTTCGTGCTCGCCTTAGTTAGACCTTTCGTCGCTGAAGACGCTATCCCAGATGCAGTAAGTTCTGTTTTCCTCTGGCTAGGTTACGTAAATAGTTTGCTAAATCCCATTATCTATGCAACATTGAACAGAGACTTCAGAAAGCCGTTCCAGGAGATACTTTTCTTCAGATGTTCAAATTTGAACCTTATGATGCGAGAAGAGTTCTACCACACTCAGTACGGTGATCCAGACCAGCATTATTGTGTTAATAATACAAATAAAGTGCAGAATTACGATGAGGGTGTTGAAATAGTTTCTGCGGTTGACAGGGAGGACAATAGAGCGTCGGAAAGTTTTCTATGATTGTCAATGCCTGAGGTCGATACCCGAGACCTGGATACTGTGATCTAATTAAGACTTTTAAAAATAATGTAGTGAACAAAGGTCTAACAGTGTGTTTCGTTAACAAACATTAGTATGTTAGATTAACAGTTGCTATTAAACTAGTCGTTTGTTTTGTTTCTGTAAATTTTATTAACACATTTTGTGGTTAACAAAAAATTATTGTTTTTTCTTAATTGTAATATAAATTATTTAGTAAATAAATAATGGTTGCGGTTAAGGTCGTAATGCCTTGTAAAGATTCTGCGAAGAATCTGAATGTCAGTTAAATTGAATTTATACTGATGAAGTGTTTCGGATTGACCAAAGATATAACTTACTTTTAAACTTAAACTAAGGATTTTGTAATTTTAAGCTGTTGTGAATTTGATAAAACTAGTATTAAACTGTATTATTGTTAAATGAATGGCGTAAATGTATCGACATAAAAAATAGAAGTAATTTAATCCATGTGATAGTAGATTATAGTACTGTCTTTTTGTTTGTAACGTTCGTTGCTATTTCTGTAAAATTCTTCTTTCTTCTATATTTTTTGTCAGATTACTTAAAATTTTTCACTATACATTTACATAATTGTATAATGTACTTATAATAGCTACGTACCGTTTAATAGTTGTGTATGCAATTGGCACTGCCAGGTATCATAGTATTAGAAACTTGTACAATACATAGTGACGAAATAATCATACAACAATATTTTCATACTTGGTTTCTTTGCTAAGCGTTTCATATAATTATTTATTGTAATATAATCTTGTAAAACTTTTCACAAATCAATATAAAAAATTATAAATATTATTTTTAGTCAACTTCGGAGCATATCATCATTTAAAGTATATTCGGCTTAATGTTTTTCTTCAATCTGTTAACTTCGATCACTAATAAAAAAAATGTTATGACCGATACTAAGAACATCGGCTCTTTTGTCTACTGGAGCCGACTGGTACTGGTGGCCGAGTTGACTGATTCTATTTCTTTTATTATTTTTCTTTGGTCGACTGGGCACATTAATAAAAGGAAAGGTGGTCTGCAAGAAATTCGAAGAATAGGTTTACATCAGTTCTATTGCTGTCGCGCTGTTCCCGAGCAACCGAGCTACCAGTGCGAAAGTAACGACTGCAGCTCGGATTCGTCAAATTTACTGGATGCTTTGCAGTTTATCGTCATTTTCGATGGCTCCTAAGTTCTCATAGTAATTAATTTGTGGAAAAAATAAAACCTTTGACTACTTATTATAAGGACTGGCCTAACGCCTTCACACTTCCACATCCACACCAAATCACAATTTTACACACTAGGGTTACAATCACACACCACCTATAAACAGTAACTAACTTTAATCAACTAGAAACTGATTGCCCTAGAAACAAGCAGGCTTTCGCTTGCCTACGATGGGAACCCCTGGTAAATGAATTCGGTATACATAAAAAAATTTTTTCTGCATTCACCCCAAGTGTACTTTAGTTAATATTACTTTAAGATTTTTATGTAACCATTTTTTATACCTTTATTTAAATAAATTATTTTCATTTTCATTTTCATTTCAACGGTATCATTTCCCCTCTGCCACGGTATAAGAACAATTGATCATGTGCATTTACACTCAATTTTATACCTTATCACTAAACGAGACAGCTTATAATAGCGAAACAATAATTTCGAACTTAGAATGTTTGGGGTTTACAATAGACTACTTTTTATGATTTTTAAGATTCAAGATTAGAATCTAAAGTTATGGGGAATAAAATCCAAAGTTTCGGATGTCATGTTACTTCGCCCCCCGCAAAAAGTGGCAGAAATGTTTGTTAGTAGAATGACACGCGTAACCAGTCCATATATAAGTAGTCAAAGAATAAAACAGAGTAACATAGCTTATAATACGGTAAACCGGTAAACATATAACTGATCTAGTGTCATTATCCAGGGCACAGTATAAGAAAGAGTTTCTATTACTAGATAATCCGGGGAGAAAACAGGGGAATACGTTTGTATGGACTAAACGGAATCCGCCTTTCGTCTTAATTTTAGCAAAAAAGTATTGTGTAATTCAAACAGTAATGAAGATGAGAAAAACTAAAGCGATGTAAAGTCCTTCCTAGCCGAAGGAGAGGAAGAGTGTATACTCCCCCTTACTTAGACCAGACTTAGAGCCACTATGTAAAATTTGTTTATTAATAACTGTCCAAAATATTGCAAATGCTCCCATATATGTATACACAGACTCATATAGGCCCAGTCGACAGAAAAAAGGGAATAGGCTCGATAGACTCGGCCACCGGCCTCAGCTAAAAGCAGGCCCAGTCGATCAAAGGGCCATAAGTGCACTTAGATTTTCGTCTAAGTGTACTTTTGATTCTACCCATTTTGGAGCGTATAGTTTTTCATTAGTAATCGAAGTCTTTTAATGATTTTAAAACAAAAAGTCAGTGTTGTAAATATTGTTAATAGATAAATTTACTAGTAAAAATTAATAACATAATAATGTTAGATATAATATAAAATAAAATTAGGTGAATATATTGCAGACACCGTGTGGGGAAACTACGCTTGGAGTAAAAATAATAATTTGACAGTTCGATTTGATGTTTTTATTGAGAAATACTAAATTCCTTTGATGTAGTTTCTTTCCATAGTTAATGTTGTGGTCGTTTGTGAATATTGTACCACTATTTCATTTCGCTCCTAGATCTTGTAACCAGCAATGGATGTTCGGGTTTCCTATCTAGTCCGAGATCCGACCATAAAATGATGCACCTATTTCATAGGCGAACGAAATGTGATTCTATAGTGTATGTTTACACAGGGGTTAATTCAACACCGCCAAGTTGCCTAGAAAAATCTTGCCGCAAGTACCTTTTCCATTATTATTTTCCAGTAATTTAGAATCTTTAGATCAGTCTCATTCCGATGGCACATCATTTACTTACCTAACAGACCGGTGAAAAAAGTTATACCAAAAATCATAATGGAAATGGTACTTGCGGCAAAATTTTTCTGGGCAACTTGGCGGCGTTGAATTAACCCCTGTGTAAACATACACCAGAATCACATTTCGTTCGCCTATGAAATAGGTGCATAATTTTACGGTCGGATCTCGGTCTAATCATATCGTAATAGCATCAAATGCCTCAGTTGTACAAAATAATGGATTTTTGGGGGACATATCTAGCACTGTATTTCGTCTAGATAAATAGACAGAGAATACAGATTTGCTCGAAATGTCAAAGCAATTTTCCTCTAATAATATTTTTTTAGCAATTGATACCATGAAACTTCGCTAAGTAAACAAATTCTTGAGCTGTTTCATATATTTCAAAGATGTGATGTTGTTTCTAAATATTGTTGTGTACCTTATTCATACTCAAGAAAGTGATTGTAATCTAGAAAATTGTATTTTCAACTTGCAGGTATGTCAAAACCAATTACTTATATAAAAAATTTTAATACAATTTCTTTTGGTTCATTTTCATTATGCTTCAGTAAGCTGTGTTAAAAGATCGAGTTATAAAATAATTTTAAAGAAACAACAATAACGTTTGAATCTGATAGCTAAAAGTATATTTTCTTTGAAATAAGTTTTGGAAACTTGCTCTTGTAATAAGTTTTAGTTTAAAATCATTGGAAACAGTTGCATTACTTTAAGGGGTGATTATACCCATGATACTGAACAACTTTCCCAAAGAAACCTATAGGAAATTCGCGAAAAATAATTTTGGACTTTCATTACTAAATGCAATCAGCTGATCGAACGTTTTTACGAAAATTTTTAGTTTTCTTAGGGAGTTTAGTATCATGGGTACTATTACCAAGTAATGCAAGTTTTACCCTGTAGAAAAGAAATGGTATTATTAGACAGAAAAAAAAACTGTATTCACCATTAAAGGACACAGTAAAAAACAAGCAAAGTGTAGAAAGCGACGGTGAAAAGGGACCCGATTCAAAGTAATGCCTTACATAGTAAGCAAGATCCTGCCGTGCCTGACATAACTGTGCTGGCCCTGTTTCCGGACTTACGATTTTCGATATATCGAGACCGTTTCGGTCCACACTTCATTGTAATAGAGTAGGCATTGAAACGAAAACGTTCACGCAATTGCGAAGTTCGATTATCCAGGAGAGGCCCTGTTGCTCTCCGCAAACCAATTGTCTGCCCACTTAAGGATACTTTAATTGTAATGAAGTTGGTCGCAATATTTAGTGCAATTCTCTTTGTGAATTGCTAGTTTACATTTGATCCTTGAAAGCCTGTAATATGAAAATAAACAGTCATTCGTTTAGGATTTCTTTTAAAAGCTAGCTGAAAATTAAGAAGCCTTCTCACCTGTCTACTACAATTTTTCCAAACATTTTCTTGAGTCTGAATTTTTATGATTAGATCTAATAAAGCGTATAATTTATAATACCTAAATGGGCACGTCTGGAATTTTCTAAATGAATAATTGGTCATTTAAATAATCTAGATTGTGATAACGTTTTTCTCATTTGTTTCTTTGAATAATTAAAAAACTATTACTTAGGTAATACAATTTAGGTTTGTACTTAGGTAGGTACTCATATTTTAAATATTATTGATTTTTAAACATATTACAGCCATGTTGTGCTATTTCAAAAAAAATTAAGATTGAAAAATTAAGTCTCGGACGGGATTCGAACCCATACTCTTCCAAACCGGGGAAGTGCGTTATCCAATTTCGCCACCGAGGCAACTGCTCAGAGTACGAAATACCGACAGAGTGCGGGTTCGAATCCCGTCCGAGACTTAATTTTTCAATCTTTAATTTGACTCTTATTTAACTTTTCATTACTTAAATAACAGAAACTCACGCTCATTATCTCTAATGGGGAGAGCAGAGTCTCAGATGTACACAAACGCGTATTTCGAAGTCATTTTTGACAAAATTCCCATGAGCTAGAAAATTACTATGGAATTAAAACCATTTAAAAAACAATCATGGTTAAAAAATTTACTGAATTTAATTGGTTAATATTGAAAATAGAATCTAACTTTGTTAGTATCCAGGGTGTTTGGGTAAACAGTTCCACTACTTTATGGCGTGATTATGAAACTGAAAAACTTTCCCTAAGAAACCTAAAGTAAATTGGTATTTGTACTTCAGACTCTGTCTGCATAGATACCAGCACGCCAACCATACACTATACCTATATTAAGCTCAAAATATCTGCTCCTGTATATGCCTTATACAGGGTGTAACAAAACACCCTAGTAATACTTAAGGGGGTGCTTCAGACCATCAATCTGAACAACTTTCAGTATGGAGCCAACGTCGAGAAAAAATAAAAAAAATATGCCGTTCCATACATTTGAGTCGAGACGGTACGACAGTTTTGTATGAAAGAGCGGAATTTTTTTTCGCGATTTCGATGTTGGCTCCATAGTGAAAGTTGTTCAGTTTGATGGTCTGATGCACCCCCTTAAGTATTACTAGGGTGTTTTGTTACACCCTGTATTATTATGCACCTAATAAATTATTTCTATTTATATTTTTGTAATAAAAAAAAAAGGTCGCCTTTTCATACAAATGTTCAATCAGCAGATTGCATTTAGTTTGCTGGAAACTCAAAAAAATTGCGTTTTTCCTATAGATTTCTTAGGGAAAGTTGTTCAGTATCTTGGGTACAACCACCCCTTAAATTGGAATTGGGGAAATTGCAACAACAGGTGGCTTCAGAAAATTCCGAAACGCAATTAAGAGTTTTTATAAATTAATTCCTTACAAACAAATACAAAGAATCAAATGGGAAAACATGGAAATAATGTCATTATAATGATTGGAGTATACAACGTGGTAATGAATTAGCGCAAAACCTCATACACCCCAACTGATTTATAACAAAATAATTAGATTAAAACAATAATTTCATTATTTTGATACTTAAAATTTAAAGTTATTCGCATTTTAAGTTTTGAGGCGAAAATTATTTATTATCATTTCAGCACTGAAAAAAAGCGCTAACGTACTCATGGATACATTTTTATAATCTTGTTTTGGTAGTAAGTAGGGTGAGTGTACCCGTGCGGTGAGTTGACATCGGGTTTAGAAAAAATTTAATTTTGTAAACGAATTATTTAATATTTTGAAAAAAATTACCTATGTTAAAACCATGATAATTGGATTCTGCTCTCGATTCTAAACAAACCACTTTCTAGTTTTGCGTTAATTCATTAACACATTGTATTTTATTCTTGATATTGTCAATGTAAATCTTGGTTCAAATTTAACTAAATATCGATGCAAAAGCCGCCTAGTTAGATTAAACCCCTAAGCGAAAGGAAACGCCTGCTTTGACAAGATAAGGTTAAACTTGGTCAAGGGTGCGTTGGGCGGTTTATCTACCCGTAAACAAAACAGGGTAACTTCTGAGACGTAATTCTCAATGCAAATCGGCTCTGTGCGTGATGGTGAATACACACCATAGACTATAATATGAATAAAACAATGACATATTACGATTATGAAGACCCTACTGCGTGCAAAAGTAAAATCAGAAATTTTAGAAAAAGCTGTTCATTTTCTTTTGCAGTACAGTGTCCATGAAATTATGATGTTTGTATTCATGATGAGATAAAGAAAATAACAACTAGTCAACAGAAAAAAGATGTGCAGAATGACATTGAAAATCCACACATTGAAATTCTGTTTAAGTCATAAAGGTATCATATAGAGGAACTGACAGCTGAGAGAGCGAGATTTAGCTAGCGGCGCCACTGTATAATAGAAAGAGATACGTGACGCGAGGCAATAGAACCGTTTTTGGGAACTTGTCAGCACAATCGACTGGGTAAATATTCGTGCTCTGTGAATAATTAGTGAATCTAAAGTGAAGACGTAGATTATTTTGTGAAATATACTAACACTATTTCATTAAATTACCTACGATTTCAAGTTAGATTCACAATTATACACAGAACTCGAAGTTTTAGGGTGCCGATAAGTGCCGACAAATGCACAAAAAACGGTTTCATTTGACAACTCATGTCAGTTACTCTATTCCGACAGGTATAATAACTTTATGGTTTAAGTTGTTTGTATAGAACAGCTGATTTTTTTGCGATTTTGCTTTTTTTGCTCCCAATAATAAAATTTGTTCAGTTTGATGTGCAGAGGAGAGGCTTAGTTTAAAGAAATGCAATGAGTTCAATTTCACCCTATACAGGTTGTTAGGGTAAACAGCTGAGGTGATTTTACCGATGAATAGAGAACAATTTTCCATTTATAATATTCCTATTAGAACATTTGATTACAAAAATTTTACTTTCCAATACTAAATGCATTCGAAAGTTTTTTTTTTATAAAAGCCGAATATTTTTTTGCAAACCCTTATGTTCCATTAGGAATGTAGTTCAGTATCATGAGTACAATCACCCATTAAAGTAATGCAACATTATCTACCCTACCATCCTAACAAGCCATGATCTTACTAAAGATTTTACTCTGAAATCCTCAAAAGAGAAAATGCCACATCATTATCAAACATCAGGTAATCATCCTAAATATCTTACCTGTTTAATTAAACCAAGATGGCTTTTGATCTCTTAAATAAACATTCTATAAAAGGAATTATATCTTAAATATACGACTTTCATTTCAGACTGCCCAATTTGTGTGATTAATTTTGTGAAATATACAGGTTGTAATGGAATGATTAAATTATCTTAAAACCAAAGAAATAAATTTTCAATGAATTCAGTAACAAAACCAAGATGCGAAATAATTCCAAAAAAATAGAAAATTATTGTCGTTGGTTCATATTACACGCATCCAGTCGAGATATTGTCTTAGTGGAGTTACATAAAACTTACTTTATAGAAAACATTATAAAAAATCTATAAGATTTTTTTTATTATTTCGTTGCACCCTGTATAATATGATGTAAATATTATGTATAATAAAGAAAGTTCTTGGTACAAAATGTTGTCAGTTTTCAAAAAATTTATTTCGTTTTTTTGTTCAGCTAAATACCAATCACTATTGTCACGGGAGTTTAAATCTAATACATGTGAATTATCTACTTTTGTGAGATAAGTAGCGAACAAAATCAAACTATCCTAACTTTTGGCATTATTGTATTTTTCTTATGTAGAGTCCTTGAAGCGACGAAATAAAAATTAGATTTTGAAAATTATTTGTTTTAATCATTTGGTTCTCAACAATGCCGTACTTGAAGCACTCAGAACTTTGACCTCATCTCGTACGCTATTATAATGTGCAAGTTGAAAAACTATTAACGTACAAATTCTGTCAAAAAAAAGTCAAAAGAGTATTATATTGTTTGAAGTTTTGTTTCAAAGGTTAAATTAGAAAACTTAAGAGCATAGGCGGGAGCTCTCGAAGAAATTTAGAGAATCGGTCACTTTTCCGGTCCGATCCGCCCTTCCCACACACTCCGCCAACTAGAGTGGGAAAGAGACAACTGCAGCTCGAACTGATTTTATCTACAGTGGATGAAATCGCATTTCATATTGCCCTGTTTTCTCCTCCAAAACTAAATTTTAATAATTCTTCAAAGAATAACGTATAAGAGACTGGCTTGTCTGTATGTTTTGTTTTTTCTTTATATTCGTCCAAGTTTGCTGGATGTCTAAAAACGGAGAGGTAAAATTGGGTAATTTTCGAAGGTTCCAAGTTCTTACAGTTCTAAATATATGCAAAAAAAAAGAAAACAAAGGAACATAACAGAGGTAACGTAGATTGAATGGTAGAAAAAAATTTGCTCTAGTACATTATCCAGGGAGGAACGTATTCCCCACGTTTGAATGGACAAAACGCTCTATCCTCTTAATCAATCTACGAATAAGTTAATCAATAAATAAAAATTTAACGCTGTTCGTTGGTAAGCACATCACTTGAGAACGGCTGGACTGGAATTTTATTTTGCAATGTTCTTTTTCCGTTCAATGGCGCCCTCATCGCAATAATAAAGATTTATCAATAAAATTTTGGTTTGTTCTAAACATTCCACTTTTAAAAATATCGATAGAAATGTAAAAGTGGCAGTTTTTCTACTTTTTTCAGTATTTTAGACCTTTAAAAACCTATAAAAATAGCTTTAAGGCTTTTGTTACTACTAGTGGGTAAGTAGCACTTTGTAAATTTAGGTTTTCTTGATTGAGAAATCATTGAATATTGTAATGAGGACGCTAATGAATGGTGAATGAGGTTATAGACAAGACAACAGAGGTTGTCTTGTCCGACAGAGGTCGGGTCCGCTATAATAATAGTTGAGCAATGGAAAATTTCTGACGTACCCCTAAAATATAAGGTCTAACAAAATTAGCTGAAACTATTTTAAGGGGATGTTCAGACCATCAATTTGAACAATTTTCTCTATGAGACCAATACCAAAATCGAAAAAAAAAACAGCTGTCCGATACATTTGAGTCGAGTTATGTTTGCAGTTTTGTATGTAACAGCTAACAGCTGAATTTTTTTCGCGATTTCGATATTGGTCCCATAAAGAAAGTTGTTCAGTTTGATGGTCTAATCATTCCCTTAAAATAGTTTCAGCTAATTTTGTTAGACCTTATACAGGGTGTAACAAAACACACTTACTAGTAATACTAAAGGGGGTACATCAGACCATCAAACTGAACAACTTTCACTATGGAGCCAACATCGAGAAAAAACTTAAAAAATCTGCTGCCCCATACATTTTAGTCGATTCAGTACTGCATTTTTGATGTTGGCTCCATAGTGAAAGTTGTTCAGTTTGATGGTCTGAAGCACCCCCTTAAGTATTACTAGGGTGTTTTGTTACACCCTGTATATGCAGGAAACTCATATATTATTCTTTATCTAGCTGACGACTAGGTTATTTACGGGAATGTTTGAAAAGCACTAATTAGCGAACAGAGATGTGATAGCGAAAATTGTCAAGGTCGGACATTTTAAACATGACAGTGTCTCTGTCAAAGAGTTCGGGTGCTTTATAATGGTCGTTAGAGGAGCGGAGGCGGAGCAATGGAGCAGAGCGGAGCGGCTATAATAATATTTAAAAAAAAACTCATTTCGTTCTCACCATAATCAATAGAATTACGCAAACTATGAGGTAACATGGTACATGGTACAAAATGATTGTGAGTGACTGATGCCTGAACTTCGAGTCTGTCGGTTGATAATAAGAGGAGGCCTTAGCCCAGCAGTGGAACTGAACAGGCTACAAATCGGGCGAATTAACTTGGCACCTGGCTCGCACGTGGCTTGGAATTCGACACCCCTCCTGCTACCCCCGCAAGACCCCACCGTCGCCGTGCGAGACCGTAGTTCACCGCATTTCAGTTACCGTTGCACGTGTTCCTGCGCCTTAGCATTTTCGAGTTATCCTTTCCGAGTTTTCCGAGTTTTTTATTCCGAGCCACGTGCGAGCCAGGTGCCAAGTTAATTCGCCCGTGTTGTACGTAATAAAAAAATGTATGCTCATTTGCACAAAACTTAGGCGCATTTTAACCTAATACCAAAATACATAAGACAATCAAGAAAGGGCATTGCTCCAAGACACTCATAAAAACGCTTTAGCATGATTAATGCTAAGTGATATACTTATACATCATCCCATATAAAGATGAAAATATTTACCTGTCTGTGGCTTTAGAGTAGATACGAGGCCTTACTTATTTGTTACTTATGCCACTTACGTTTTCATGGTAAATATGTCTGTAAATTTTGAGTACCTAATCAGTCGGTAAAATTGTTCCAACTAATTCTTTACGATAACAATAGAAAAAACGAGGTAGGTTAGGTAGGTAAAGGGAACTATCTGAGTAGATACTTCCCTTAAAACTCAATAAAAAATAATGTTTATCGAGTTTGAAGGGACATATCTATTCATATACGTCCATTCAATCTTAATGAAAATTATTTTTATTGAGTTTAAAGGGGCTTCCCTGAGGTGGGACTTACCGGTGTTTGATATTTATCGAATCAATTACTGTTGTAAACTCTCGACCATAACTTCATAATGAGATAGTCTGGAGCATTTTTTAATGGTTATAGATCAAAAACTTGCAATACGCTTTCGCTCATCACAATGCCCGCGCAGATTTGAGTCGTTGCCAGATTGCGTGTTCCACTAATGATTTTAAAGCACGCTTTCATCGCTCCACATTTGGCTGTTGTCACCGGAATTTGGATGGCAATGACCTTTTCACTGTCACTTAAAAATAGAGGGTTTAGCATAGACTACCAATCCTATAGACTTTTAATATGCACAATTAGATAGAATCGCTAAGAAGTAGTCAAGATATTTCTTATAGCACTTTGATCTGGGGGTGACATTAAAAAACGCGTATAGGCTTAATCAGGGACGCAGCCGAAGTGGAGTACGTGAAATGTTTAGTACCGAGTAATGGCTTCTATCTTCTAAATAATGGTAATAAAATAATGCCGGTAGATGCTATAATACCTAAGTACATAATTGTGGGATTTTGCAAGTGACCCCGTAGGCACCTACTGTCCGACATGAAAGCTGACGAAGAAATAACGCTGTTCTTAGACAGAGACCGAAAAAATCACTCTTTTCGTGATCTGGCTGCAATTCTATAAAATTCAAAGTAAACTGACAGATTGTTCAATTTTGAACCATTCGTAGACCTAGGTACGCCGATTGTAGACTTCATTCTTCTACCAGTATGAATGAAGTAGCTAGGCCTGTAGATGCTGGACTATCATTATCAAAGGCGTCTTGGTGGTACTTGCGCGAGAGATACTAGAGTTGTAGGCACGGCAGCACGTACGGTAAGTAAAGTGTGGACTCGCTTTGTGTGTTAGTGACCGTTCCTACTCGACATTTAACTTTCAAAGTCAGTCGGAATAAGAAGTCTATAGGTCAGATAATCAGTTTGAAAAAACTAGCAAGCTGTCATTTGGGTACCTACTATTATAGGTTGTGACGTATAATGGATGGTCATTTGAATTACAAATGTGTTGTTGTTTTACTGAAGGTGAAGAAAGTGTAATGTAGAGGAATGCGACATGGTAAAAACAATTTATAATGTAATAATAAATATTTTATATCATTAGAATGTGCTAGATAATTCTTTATCCAGAAGTGGAAGAAAGCTAGATATAGATATAAAGTTAGAAAAAACAAATAGAAACAGTTTTACAAAATAAATATACAGGGTCCTTCTTATTATGCTGATGGTTTTTTAAGGATCAGGGTATAATCAGACCATCAAACTGAACGACGCTCTATGGGACCAATATCAAAATTGAAAAAAAAAAAACTGTCCCGTACTGGGCCGAGTAGGTTTGCATTTTTGTATGGAACAGAATTGATGATATTCTTCGTGATTTTGATGTCGGTCCCATAAAGAAATTTGATCAGTTTAGTAGTCTGATCATCCTCTTAAAAACCATCGAGCGTCGCTGGGACAGCGTCTGTCCCAGTAGATTTTAGTCCGTTGAGCGTCGACACACTTTTTGTAATATTGACGATTTAATGACCGACACTTGGGGTATCTACGCTTGCGCCGGACCCAATCGCTCCACGGGTAACCCGTTCAACACTCAACGGACTAAAATCTACTGCAGTCCCAGCGACGCTCCACGGGTTAAGAAGGATCCGATAGAAAAACATGTAGTATGAGAAGTTATGAGATCTCACATAGACGTAGAGCCAAGATTTAAGTAAGTCTTTATCTGGGTCAAAGAAAGTTTTAAAGCTTTGCTGTTTCATGGAACTTTGGCAAATAAGCTGTCTTCATGTCAAATTTTAGCTTTCTAGGACTTTGGTAAGTACCTACCTTTGATTAACATAGTGAGTGACGAAATTAACGAAGTTTGTAATATCTAAAATAGCAGGGCTATAAATGTGAAATTCAGTACATTGTATGATGTCCTCCTAGTCCGAGATCCAACCGTAAAATTATGCACCTAAACCACCACCGTTGAATTAACCCCTGTGTAAACATACACTAGAATCACATTTCGTTCGCCTAATAGGTGCATAATTTTATTGTCGGATCTCGGTCTATCCATGAAATAGCAAAAATAAAATCGACCGTTCCATACAAATCTGCAACCCTACTCGACCCAAATATAAAGGACAGCAGATTTTTTACGCGGTTTCGATATTGGACCAATAAAAAAAGTGGTTCAGTTTGATGATCTGATCATGCCCTCAAAAAACCGTCAGCTATTGGCTATGTGCGAAGTGGGTGTTGGGAACTGTCAAGTCGATCGCAGCGCACGCTGTGGCAGAAATTTGTACTACTGACGGCGAAGCTGTGTCAGATTTGCTTGGATCCATAGCGTGTGAATTCTCTATGCTTCGATCTATGCAAATCCGCACACAAACTTAACACGAAATCTCCAAAACTGTCAAGACTACTAACTTAAAATTTGGCATGGATGTTTCTATTGGCATCTAGATGCTCACTTAAAAAAGGCTTGTCGCATTTTAACCCCCCCAAAGGTGTTAAAACTGAGGTAAAAGTTTGTATGGGAATTCCGATACAAATTAGATTTTGTCCGGGGCTTCGTCCGCATCCGCTCCGTCATCGTACCGGAATAAGATATAAGCTAGCTTTTAAGACTAATAATAAGCTTTTAAATATAAAAAGTTTTATCAAAATCGGTCCAGTAGTTTTGGCAGAATCCTCGAACAAACACAGTCTTTACAGTACTATAATAGTGTAGATAATTCACGGCTGGCCGTCATAGTTCATGCGCTACGCCGTGCTAGTGTGGCGCTAGTGTCGTGCACATAGCCAATAATAACAATAATAAAGTGTGTAAGTTCCAAAAATGTTGTATAATAAAATAACATAATACAATGTTCTTGTTAAGTACCTATGCTATAATATTTCCTTTATAATAATATTATGATTAATATGGGACATGTTTTGTGTGTACAGAACGTGGTACGAACTATGGTAAAAGGGATCCCAGGTTTGACAATATTAGTTTAACAAAATGATGGATGATGATGGAGCTAGGGCGCTTTTTCGTTTTTGCTACCGTTAAGCCAGGGTGAGTCACTAATCTCGTTAACTCGATGTAACAAAACACCCTAGTAATACTTAAGGGGGTTTCAGACCATCAAACTGAACAACTTTCACTAAGAAGCCAAGTAAAGTTTCAAGTCAAAGTTTAAGAGTTTAAGAGGCCCCATAAGTAAACGCTAGCTCGGGCCATATTTTACTGGTTTTTAGAAGCTATCTTCTTGTTATTTGAAAGACATACAAATAATTAAAAAGTGTAGCAATATTCTTCAACATCTCGGCTTTATTTGCAATAGATCATATTTCTTATTTTTCTATTAAATACATATGAAACCTGTGTTCAAAGGAAAGCCTAAATATTGGAAAAAAAATCTGTATTATGTGCATCTACTTTTAAAGTTGAAGTCACATTTACTTGAGACAGACACCTTTGTGTAGACAATATTAAGATCTAAAATTTCTATTTAGAAACATTTTTTTAACCGACTTCAAAAAAGGAGGAGGTTTCTCAGTTCGACCGTATATATATATATTTTTTTTTTATGTGTGTTCGCGGATAACTTCGTCGTTTATGAACCGATTTTGATGATTCTTTTTTTGTCGGAAAGGAGATGTCCCGAGGGCGGTCCCATGATAAGGAAACCAGGATCTGATGATGGCATCCCAGAGAAATCGAGGGGAAACTTCGAAAATTGTAGTGCCGACTAGTGCGTTTGTTATTTTTAAAGCACTCCTATTCAATCGAACTAATGAATTTACCACTGAAAATTGTGAAATAAACAAAATTTTAACAAAAAATTAAAACCGCCTTCAAAAAAACTAAAAAGTTAAAAAATAATATTGCAGCCTATGACTTTTTCGTTCGCATCATAAGAACATTAATTTGTTTTATAGAAGTCGGTGTCAAGCCAAGCCAAAAAATGCAAGCCCTGTCGCGAATCGTACCGGCTTGACACCGACTTCAATAAAACAAATTAATGTTCTTATGATGCGAACGAAAAAGTCATAGGCTGCAATATTATTTTTTAACTTTTTAGTTTTTTTGAAGGCGGTTTTAATTTTTTTAAGACCAATATTTAATGAGTTAATTAGATAATTGTTCAATTTGGGGCGAATTCTTAGGCGGTGTCCTATTGCCATCGCACGCGCGATGGTGCGATGCGATGTGATCATACTGATGAGTAATTCTCCGAAATTTTTCAAATTTTCTAATTTTTCTATGGAAAAATTTCAACGATTTGTAAAATTTCGGAGAATTACCCATCAGTACGATCACATCGCATCGCACCATCGCGCGTGCGATGGCAATAGGACACCGCCTTATGATTTTAGAATGTGATTTCCTTAGATTAGAAAGCTCCACTGTTACATAATGAAGGACAAGCTAGTCAAAAATAGGTATACCTACTAAAATCACGTAGTTTAGTACAGGTGAGGTGGCTCTGAAAGAGTCAAGGTCGTTCGGTCAGGGAAACCCCTTAACTAAGAAATCGCGAAAAATATATCAGCTTTGTCATACAACACTGCAATACCTACCTTACTTATAGGTAGTATACCTTCTTGACTCAAATATATGGGACAGCAGATTTCAGGGTTTCTTAGTCAAACAAGGAACTATATACTTTCATCCTTTCTGTCATACAGGGTGAAATCGATATCATTAGCATCCTTTTAAATTTAAACTAAGACTCTACCCATCAAACTAAACAACTTTTACTATGGGAGCAAAAAAAAATTGCTGTTGCGTACATTTGAGTCGAGTAGGCATTGCAGTTCAGTATGGAACAGCTGATTTTTTTTTTTCTCCGATCGGTTTGCCCCCATAGTGAAAGTTATTCAGTTTGATGGTTACACTCTTAGTTTAAAAGAATGCTAATGATATCAATTTCACTCTGTATAATATAATATGGCCTCAATTACTCCTTCATTTTTGAACCTAATGTAACCCAAAAACAGAAATATGATAATTAGGAAGAAACTTTTTTTTTAAATCACTAATGTATTTAAATAAAATGTAATGAGACTAATGAGCTATGGACTTACGTCCTTATGGCGCTTGCGCCCTTTAATGGTACAAAGTATGGTTTAACATATTTATTTCTCAAAAAGAAAGAATACAATTCACTTAAAATATTGAGAAATACAAGGTATAATAAAATTAAACAAAATTTTTGAACGTACAGATAACAGAGCGATATTTTAGGTTAGGTATACATACACAGGTTTAGAACTTAGGTAAAGTAAGGGTATAAGCAATTTAAAAAAAAACAAAATAGCAAGCTCCAATACATACTAATACAAACACTCAAAGGTGCCCAAAGCATATACAGGCATAATACAAGAGATTAAAACAACAACAATATGCAGCGAATCATAAAATATTTGAGGGTAGACAAAAATAAGAGATGAGCAAGTCAACTTGACGAAAGGAATGTATTACGTGTAATAGTAATTTATTACTACTTCTATTGACACTAACAATAGAAATTGTTCTCTATCGATATCATCAATAGAAAGTATGAAACAGAATGTAAACCAATACTCCTACAATTTATACAGGGTGTAATTGACAGCCTAGCAAATACTGAAACGGTGAACTCAGACCATCAAACTGAAAAACTTTCACTATCGAGCCTACCTCAGGAAAGGCAAAAAAAAATCAGTTATTCCATACATTTTAATCTGGTAGGTACAGCAGTTTTGTATGGGACAGCTGATTTTTTTTCGCGTTTCCTGAGTAGGTTCCTGAGTGAAAGGTGTTCAGTTTGATGGTCTGAGTTCACTGTCACTTACACCCTGTATAAGTCTGATTCTAATCAACATGAATTTATGCATTGGAAACGGAAGAGTTTCGTTAAAATTCATTTAAAATTCAAAAGAATATTTGGGTCAGTTATCAGATTTTCCGGACTACTGATTAAATTACCCGGCCAATTAATCAACGGCTGGCTGGTAGAGGCAATTTCGAAATTTTAACCCTTCAAAATTAACCCCGATAAGTAATGCAATGGTCGGAGCGTTTTCAGTTGAAAACGCTAAAAAAAAAAGGTAAAGTTTTACCTTTTATATTTTTTGCAAATATTATACCTACTTGCTCGTAGAGTTTTAAAAATAATTATTTACAAGGAAAAACTGTTTTTATTTAATTTATTTATTACTAGCGGCCCGTCCCGGCTTCGCAAGGGTGGACGTCTAATCTTTTCTAGCAATAAATATAGCCTATGTTACTCAGGGTGAATGCAGCTTTCTAATGGTGAAAGAATTTTTTAAATCGGCCCAGTACTTTTTGAGCCTATTCATTACAAACATACAAACATACAAAAATAGGTACAAATCTTTCCTCTTTATAATATTAGTGTAGATTTGTGATTGTAATATTATTTGTAACAGAATAAATTAAGTTGGGACGTAACATAGTTTACTGCCGAATTAGCTTATCGAGTAGGGCGTAAGTGACAAAAACAAGTGAAATAAAAAAATATACTAAACTAAACCCTCTACCTTTCATCTAAAATTTCAAAATAGGTATAATATTTCAAAATCCCGCTGCAAGATTTATACACTAATTTGTTTAGCTATCACGGTGTAAGAGCTCTTAAAAATGAGCGACACTTTGCGGTTGCCGTGGGTCGCAGAGGGTCGCGTTTTTAGACTTTACGGTCGCCGTGGGTCGCGCGACCTTCTGCGACCGTAAAGTGTTGCTCGTCTGTAACAGCACTAAGGGACAGCCCTCCGCAAACTGAAACGGTGAACTCAGACCATCAAACTAAGCTTTTCCGCTATCGAGACCTCAGGAATCGCGAAAAAAATGAGCTGTCCCATACATTTAAGTCGGGTAGGTAGGCAGCAGTATTGTTCGAAACATTGATTTTCTTTCCTGTTTCCTGAGGTAGGCTCCATAGTGAAAGTTGTTCAGTTTGAAGGTTTGAGTTCACCGTTTCAGTCTGAGGAGGGCTGTCCGTTACACCCTGTACATATTCCAGTGGAAAGTCTGTAGTGTAAAGGTCCTAAGAAAATGATTATTAAAATGAACCACGAATATATTGAGACCCATCAAAAGAACATAATTTTGAACTTAAATTATAATAATGTGAAATGACTAGAGAGTACTTTATATAGGATTTTTATTTACGATAAAATTTTTAATAAACAGAATTTCATACGACATGAGCACGTTTTCATAATTTAAATACACCATATTAGAATTTCAAATGATGCCTTCTGACTAGGGTTACCAATCGTCGTGTTGAATACGGAAAAATCCTGTCCGTGCTGTTTAACATTTCTACCCGGATAGGGTTTTAATTTTTGATTCAATATGAATAACAACAAAAAAATACGGAAACATTGTCAACTATTATTGATTATAAACATGTAAGTAACAGCCATGTTGTGACGTAATGGCTCGATAGCTTAATAATTTTACGAAAGCAAAGACAACAATCACAGAAATTTTTTTCAATCTTTAATTAAAAAAACCATTATACTAATAATTTTAACGTGTAATTTTTTAATTTATTATTATTATTTATTATAAAAAATTACATGTAAATTTACAGAGCAATTTCAAAAATACCTTACATGCTAAAATTTTAATTTGTATCATGTCATGAACGTTACAGATGCCCTTTGCCACTTACGCTTTGGTTTTTAAGGGCTTTGAAATTCTCATTATGGTTATCCTACTCATGACGTCACTTCAATTATTCTGAGGGCTCTATGTGTACGTTTATTGTTTTAATTAAGAAAGGTCGGACGAAACAATTCCACCTTATGGCAGTTTAGAATTCTTAGAATGCTTTTCAAGTAAATAGGGGTAATTTTTTTGTCTGTCAACGAGAATCACCCAATTTGAATATTGTGGGAAACTAGGATTTGTTTTTCAGGCTACTTTATACTTTTACTAGAGTTAACCCGCGACTTAGTTCGTACAAATTATATTGGGATTGAAACGGTGTTCTCAGACCATCAAACTGAACAACTTCCACTATAATGGAGCCTACCTCAGGAAACGCGAAAAAATCTGCTGTCCCATACAAAACTGCTGTACCTACCCGACTAAAATGTATGGGATAGCTGATTTATTTTCGCGTTTCCTGAGGTAGGCTCCATAGTGAAAGTTATTCAGTTTGATGGTCTGAGTTCACCGTTTCAGTATTTGCTAGGCTGTCTCTTACACCCTTTATACCAGATTTTAAGTCAGATCAGAAGCTATCAAACAGAAAAAGTTTCATCAAAATCGGTTCAGTAGTTTTTGCGTGATGCTCGATCAAACAAACAAACAAACTGACGGACAAAAAATTCAAAAATTGATGATTTGGAATTAGGGACACCTAAAAACCAGTAGAAAAAGAGGTAGAGGTAGAGGACGCATGCCTACGAGATGGACCGATGTGGTGAAAGAAATGACCGAGACAACACTACAGGTCAGCATACACCGGGCTCAAGATCGAGCGGCCTGGAGAGCTGTGGTGGCACAAGCGACCCACGAGGGTCACGTCCCTCAGCCATGAGGTTACGACCAAGAAGAAGAAAAACCAGTATCGTAACTGTTTTTGTTGTTCATATATTAACTATCTCCACCCTCCTCTATTTTCCGCGAGCCCGTCCCAATTTGCGTGGCCGATTCCGAAAGAGGTTAGGTCTCTCTTGATGCAATTCTTAAATCGCAGCATGGGTCTTCCGACTGGCCTTTACCTATGTGCGACCTCACCCGGAAGGATGCGTCTTGGCAAACGAGAGACAAGAAAGACAAGAGATGGTCTACTCGTGACGAAGCCTGGTTCACACACCTGGCAGAGAAACGGGACAAAAGGCATAATCCCACCTTTTAGTGGAGTTCCTGACTTTGGAACCCGTCAAAACTACTCCATTTTTTTTTTTTAAATGATGATAATTTAAAATACTACAACCTTTACCGTTTAAAAATTTACGCTTTCTTTTCGTATAGAAATCTTTGAGCCAGTGTAAATTTGAAACTATATAAGTAACGTAACGGAAATCTGATAAACCACAGAAAAGGATATTAGTTTCCGGATCGTGTTAAAAAAAAACATTAAACTTATTTGGTTTAGAATCAAACTTCGTTTGTGTGGAGCGCGCTCATCAGTTGTTTGTCAGCCAATCTCAATTAAAATTGCCTCAATATAAAGAGAGTTTTTTTTCCAACCCTGTATCAAATTATAAGTAAGTACTAACGAAACTAAACTAGCCTAAATTAACTGAACTAATAAACTAACACTGAATACTTGCACACCTCGACGAGGTAGATTGTTGAAACCTAAATATTAAGATAAGAACTCTATGTACACAATCAAGCAAGGAATAAATGATTATGATTATGAATGTCCTGTTCCTACAAGAATTCGCAAGTTGTGAAGCATTTTTTCGTAAAATTTGTATATTTTGGGTTACAACTTTTTACTTTTTTTTTTTTTTTTATGTGTGATAGGTAAGCATTTGACCCCAATCTCACCTGATGTTGAGTGATGATGAGGCCGAAGATGTAGCATGCTTACCTAGAAAGATGCCTATTCACTCTCGCCTTGAAGAGGCCCAGGTTGTATTTGACTGAGATCTTGACTAGACTTGACTGAGATCGTCCATTTTTAAACTATAAAGGTTGTAGTATTTTACATTACAGACGTTTTAAAAAAAATCATGAAAATCGGAGTAGTTTTGACCGGTTCCGCAGCAATAGAACTTTTTAAAGCTACAGGTACTCGGTATTTATCCACCGGGGCGGCGTACGGTTCTGTTGGTAGAGGCTGTGGACGTGTATACGGCTCTCGTATAGGACTGTACAGCCACGAGAAAAAGTGCTTCTCCAAAAACACTGCTTAAATCATCTGCAACAGATATAAAGGCTAATGATGATGATATTTACTATCTTCAATGTACAGACACACTTCTGTTACAGTTTTATAATAGTTAAGATTTGAAACAAAAGCTGGTTTAGTTTGGGTTTCTATAAATCGTTTAGGGACAGAGCAAAAATGGTTTCCATTTTTTGTGGAATAACTTTAAGAATGAAACCGCTTGGAACAAAAAATTCAATAAAATCTGGAACGATAAAATTGTTTGTATTGAAATACGAATTTTTTATTCATTTAGAATTGCGATAAACAAGAGAAAACTTGACTTTTGAAGAATCCTAAATGTGCCTATTCATAATTCATGCATTTATAGTTGTAGGATGCTTTAAAATAAAAATAAAAATAACTCTGTAACTCTAGAATTTTAATATTGCGAATGGCAATATCGCTCTCTTCCCTTATGTTTTCTTTTCTCTGTTTAGAGCCAGTGTAATTTATAAAATAAAATATAGTATACTTAAATGCCTTTTAGCTTATTTTATTCAACAAATATTATGAGAAAACTGTAAGAATAAATTGTTATTCCTGTTAAAAAAAAAACTTTCTAGAAATAATCTTTCTCGAATAGCTAAGGACATTTCTTGAATCGCTCTTAATACATTAGTACGCCACTTTCAAATACCTAGACTAACAGTATAATGAAATGAAAATACTTTTCAAGAAATTTCTACTCTAAGAAATGAACGCTTTTATGTATATATAGATTTTAGATTAAAAGATAAAAACATGGCAATATTGATCATAGAATACAATAATAATATTTAATTCAAAACCAAATTATCATTTTATACTTTACATTAAATTGCCTTTGGGTAATAATTAAAATTATAATTGAAAAATAAAACGTGTTTTTATTCTTTGATTAAAATTCGAGAAAGTATTTGCTCGCAAGCAATACAGGGCCTTAATAAAATGGTACCCTACATAATGATGTCATAATAATTTCATTAAAATGTTAATGTTAAAAATGTGATTAAGTCACGGTGGTAAACGATTTGTACTAAGTACAATTGCTTAATTTATTTCATTTGTTCCATTGTTTCAGGCAGAGGTAACTGATAGAGTAAAAGTGCTAGATAATTGGTGTGGCAATGTTATGACATTAAAAAAAAAAGAAAAAGAAAGTTGGCTTGGCGTTATAGATAGCTTAGGTCATCAAAACAAAAGCACTTAGTCCCACCCTGGAGTGTTGAGCGTTTTTTTTTCTAGTGGGTCGATAGATGGCGCTACGGTCTGTGCGAATAAGGGTCAACATTTCAAAAAGTGTTTCTTTGAAATAATAAAGAGGGATAAGATGATCAAAAAGATGTCAACGCATCTTTTTATGGTATATTTCATTATTAACTAATAATTTTAATTGAAACTGTTCACGTCTGACATGGATGTATGGGCTCGATCCCTCGAGCCTTTAAAATAAAAGGCAGGCACAGTCTTGACATTATTTTGACAGGATCTCGCGAACGTCTCTATGGTGCGATAAACATGCCATCTGTTAAGTTTTTTAGGAACTAAATTTAAAAAAGAATATAAAAACTCATTGGTGTGGCTAGGCAAATTTGAAGCTTCTTGGGTGTGGCAATGCCATGACATTTAAAAAAAAATGAAAAAAAAAGGGGCTTGGCGTTATAGATAGCTTAGGTCATCAAAAGCACTTAGTCCCACCCTGGAGTGCGATTTTTGAAAGTAGCACGTTCAATTCAACAGTAGAAAATGTCAAAATTACTATGGAGATTATATGCATCATTCGAACACAATGTTGAATCTCACGCCTCTAAAATAGCGCTACTGTACAGTTTCTGTTTCCACTATTGAACACAATGTAGGCGGGATCAGCCTGAATATTGCAGTATGTAACGAGCGGCCAAACCATAGCTCTATAAATATAGAATTTACCTTGCATGCGAACAACATTGTTAATTATATTAGTACATTGTTAACTGTATTAGTACAATGGTTGTCACGAGATTTGACATCGTAACGCATGATGAATTATGAAGACATTGTTACACTGATTGAATAGTAAGACAGTCTAATTTTTACTTTGACTACATATACAGCCTCAGAACTCAGACCATCAAACTGAACAACTTAGAACGTTTGGGGTTCACACGAGACTCCTTTTCATGATTTTTAAGATTCAAAATTAGAATCTAAAGTTATGGGGAATAAAATCCAAAGTTGCGGATTTCATGTTACCTCGCCCCCCGCTAAAAATGGCAGAAATGTTTGTTAGTAGAATGACACGCGTAACTCGTCCCTATACAGGTTGTAAGTGACAGCCTAGCAAATACGTACGCATAGACTCTATGCTTTAGAATAAAGAGATCCTTCCTCTGAGGTTATAGCACAGAATAACTATACAGGGTGTATGTAACAGCCTAGCAAATATTGAAACGGTGAACTCAGACCATCAAACTGAACAACTTTCACTATGGAGCCTACATCAGGAAACGCGAAAAAAAATCAGCTGTCCCATACAAAACTGCTGTACCTACGCGACTACAATCTATTATTACGTTTTTTTTTCGCGTTTCCTGAGGTAGAATCCATAGTGAAAGTTGTTCAGTTTGATGGTCTGAGTTCACCGTTTCAGTATTTGCTAGGCTGTCACTTACAACCTGTATAGGGACGAGTTACGCGTGTCATTCTACTAAACATTTCTGCCATTTTTAGCGGGGGGCAAGGTAACATGAAATCCGCAACTTTGGATTTTATTCCCCATAACTTTAGATTCTAATTTTGAATCTTAAAAATAATGAAAAGTAGTCTCGTGTGAACCCCAAACGTTCTAAGTTCAAAATTATTGTTTCGCAATTATAGGCTGTCTCGTTGAGTGATAAGATAAGGGATAAAATTGAGTGTAAATGCACATGATCAATTAATCTAATACCGTGGCAGAGGGGAAATGCTACCGCAAGGCTAGTCCTTTTTGTACGGTGTGGTCACAGCAATATTATGTCTGAAATCACGCGATGTTTGACGAATCAATATAGTCAATAATTTTTTACTCTACACAGTCATAATTATTATATTATAATAAATGCTGACACTTTTTAAGGCGATGATCAGACCGCCAAACTAAACAACTTGCTCCATGGCACCAACATCGAAATCGCGAAAAAAAATCAGCTCTTCCATACAAAACTGTAAACCTACTCGAATCAAAATGTATGGGACAGCAGATTTTTTATTCGCGATTTCGGTGTTGGTCCCATAGAGATAGTTGTTCAGTTTGATGGTCTGATCATCCCCTTAAAAAAGTGTCAGCATATTAAGAAGGACCCTTTATACTCGTAAAACTTCGATGTCGTGGGAATATCAGCGGTGACTACGAAATCAAAATGTTCTAAGCTACGAAACTTCTACGAAAGTATAATGTCCGCTACGATTGCTACGAACTGCTACGCGATACATGAACGTAGCCGTTGACAAGTTTAGTTCGAACCGTTTTTAAAGTAGACGATCTGGGACGTGGGGTTAGTCCACTCTGATCACGCGATCTAGTGTTACAGTCTATGGTTACAGTATAAGAATGAGTACTAGATACGTACAGTACGGGCATTCCCTGCCCCCTATCTAAACTATTATAAAACTGTAACAGAAGTGTGTCTGTACATTGAAGATATTTACAAAAAAAAGATTACGATATGATTTTTAGATGTCCCTGATTCCAAATCACAAATTTTTGGATTTTTTGTCTGTCTGTTTGTTTGTTTGTTTGTTTGTTTGTTTGTTTGTTCGTTTTTTTGTTTGTTTGTTTGTTTGTTTGTTTGTTTGGGTGTTTGTTTGTTCGAGTATCACGCAAAAACTACTGAACCGATTTTGATGAAACTTTTTTGTTTGATAGCTTATCATCTGACTTAAAATCTGGTATATAATTTATGCGGACGAAGTCGCGGGAAAAAGCTCGTCATACTATAAAATTAAATAACTTTCACTATGGGACCAACATTGAAATATCGAAAAAACAAACAGAAAGAAAAGAAAACATTAATCTTGACTCGACCCAAATATATGGAAAATCTGACTTTTTTTCGCGATTTCGATTTAGGTCTCTCAGTGAAAGTCATTCAGTTTTATAATCTAAAAGTAATTAATGTTCCGCAGTACTAAAGAACCCACGTAATGAGTCAGTTCTATTGCATTTCGCCTGTGCCTTAGGACTGGCCTTGCGGTAGCATTTCCCCTCTGCCAAGGTATGAGACTAATTGATCCTGTGCATTTACACTCAATTTTATACCTTATCCCTAAACGAGACAGACTATAATAGCGAAACAATAATTTTGAACTTAGAACGTTTGGGGTTCACACGAGACTACTTTTCATGATTTTTAACATTCAAAATTAGAATCTAAAGTTATAGGGAATAAAATCCAAAGTTGCGGATTTCAAAAGTGGCAGAAAATTTTGATAGGAGAATGACACGCGTTACGCGTCCAATACTATTAAATTGTCTAAGGCCTGTGCTTATGACTTATCGTGCGTGTCATCGACAACCTTACGCCTGCGCGGGTGACCCACGAGACGAGCCACGTGTAGCGTTTTAACTTTACGACTGTGCGCACGACCTACGAGGGGGGACAAGTTCTATTGCATTTCGCCTGTGCTCATAACCTACAGCGAGACTGCAGGAGGCACCCAAATCTTACGTCTGCCCCACGAGGTGAGCCGCATTGGTCGTTTTCACGTTACGACTGTGCGCACGACCTATGAGGGGCGTCAATTTTCAGCGCGAGGATTATGGTTTTGAGCTTGGCAGCAAAAATTTTAAGTTCACACCCTATAGCGTTAGCAACATATAATATTAATTGCTCTGTATCAGTAAGCTTAAAAAGTAATATAATAATACAGGGTGTAACAAAACACCCTAGGGTGTAGTGAAAGTTGTTCAGTTTGATGGTCTGAAGCACCCCCTTAAGTATTACTAGGGCGTTTTGTTACACCCTGTATACAAAGTAACATATTAATATAATTTCCCTGTTAGTGTATAATGCACGACAAAATTATGTTGATATTAGAAACATTTATAGAGTGACCACAATTTAGTAGCGACGCGAGCTAAAACCTCAATTTAATAAACAAACCTATTAAATCTAAAACCTCGTTCACCACCATGCATTAGCTCACTAATCCACCATACTGCAGGGTTATTGATTAATCATTTTAATCCAGTTCCGAGCCATTAGATGTAATCAATCATTTCTGATAAGCTGAAACTTATTGTGTGAACATTAGTAACATTGTGAAGGGTTTGAATAGTTATGGTGGCTGAAACATTACGTTAACACGAAATTCGGTGTGACAAGTTTTTTTTGGAGGGCTGAATCGAAAACTTATTCGAGATAATTGTCTCGATAACAATATTTTCTATGTCAGAGATTGTAAAATAAAAGGATTACAGATATTTTTAATATCAATAGTAGAAAATATGAAAATTATACATAATTCTAAGTTTGTAACTATTTGATAATGACTGCATAAAATAATATATTTTAGCTTCGTCTTCTCAGAAAAAAAATGTTCTAAAACTTTTTGCTTAACTCACATTTTCAGTAAATGTTTTAGCATTAAATCTAAACTATTATAAAACTGTAACAGAAGTGTGTCTGTACATCGAAGATATTTACAAAAAAAAGATTACGATATGGTTTTTAGGCTTCCCTGATTCCAGATCACAAATTTTTGGACTTTTTGTCTGTCTGTTTGTTTGTTTGTTTGTTTGTTTGTTTGTTCGTTTGTTTGTTTGTTTGTTTGTTTGTTTGTTTGGGTGTTTGTTTGTTCGAGTATCACGCAAAAACTACTGAACCGATTTTGATGAAACTTTTTTTGTTTGATAGCTTATCATCTGACTTAAAATCTGGTATATAATTTATGCCGACGAAGTCGCGGGTAAAAGCTCGTATATACTATTTTTAAATGCAAGCAAGCATGCAAGTAAAATTAATACTGTTGAAATGCGTTCTTTGCGAAGTATGTATGGTGTCACGCTGAGAGATAGAGTGAGATATTGTGTAATAAGAGATCGATGTAAATTGAAAGAAGATGTTGTGACAAGAATAGAGAAAGGTATGCTATGAGTGACAACAGATGTACGAAAGAGATATATATGTTGCAAATATGAGTGGAAG
This sequence comes from Agonopterix subpropinquella, assembly GCA_922987775.1. Classification (NCBI taxonomy): domain Eukaryota; kingdom Metazoa; phylum Arthropoda; class Insecta; order Lepidoptera; family Depressariidae; genus Agonopterix; species Agonopterix subpropinquella. The sequence continues at coordinate 9,249,491 of OV277713.1, read as the reverse complement.
TGTCGGCAGAGGGCGCCCTCGCAGGACGTATGCTGATCAAATCAGTTGCGTCCTACAAAAAGGGGAGGTGCGGAGTACTCGAAACCGACGGGCATGTATGAAGAGATGTATGGATGTGCATGAGGCAAAAAAGGTATGTAAGGATCGTAGTAAGTGGCGCGCCCTGGTCTCTGCCTACCCTACTGGGAAAGAGGCATGACGTTATAGATAGATAGATATTTTTAATGTCTGTATAAAAAATTAAAAGTTTCGAAACGACAACGAAAACTAATGACGTCACTATTCATTATTTAGTACAATTTTTCATACAAAGCGCGCATTTTGACGTTCGATAAAGAGTTGCTGATTTGACTAGTTCGAATCTTGCGGCTGATGATGTATGATTTACATTGCAAACACTTAGAACTGGAATCCTTACAAATAGAACATTTCATTAATATTAAAACAGCTTGTCTGAACAAGCGTTTACGCATGTCTGCCTAAATTAATTGACGCTAACGATCCGTGAACAAACCATTTGTTTCATACGCTAAATCGCTGACACGTTCAATATTAAAGTTACTGTAATGTTTTGTGTAACTTAGTATTCCAATGTCAAAGACTAGAGAACTAAAAGAAAAGTGAACTTTAAATAAAAACTGAAAAGAAAAAATACCTATTCAATGATACCCCACTCAACATAGTTCGTCAACTTTCATTTTTTTATTTTTCACAATATGGCGTCTGCTTGTCGCCATATTGAATTTTGATTATTGTCATGTCTTTAGTGACACTCACAAGGTTAATACAAATCGATTGACCTATCATCATCTCAGCCGACGGACGTCCACTGCTGGACATAGGCTTCCCCCAAGGATCGCCATAACGACCGGTCCTGCGCTGCCCTCATCCATCGTTTTCCCGCCGCCTTCACCAGGTCGTCGGTCCACCGTGTGGAGGGCCTACCCACGCTGCGCTTTCCGGTACGTGGTCGCCACTCGATTGACCTAAGAATCATCAAAATCGGCACACGCGATTTGTCTCTAGTGTGCCACAAAGGAACAAACTTTCATACTTACATATATAAACATACATACATACATACATACATACTATCATATACATACATACATACATAGGCTGATAAACACATTACCCTTCCTTTGCGTCGCGCAGTCGGATAATAAACACATTACCCTTCCTTTGCGTCGCGCAGTCGGACAAATACCGAATACAAATACACATAAAAAAATTACGCCAACAAAAAACAAAATTGGAAACACAGTTGTTGAGAGCCATTTGGAAAACCAATTTTCAAAATGTATATTTCCCATAATAAATTACATTTTGCCGTATACTTTTACCAATTTTACTTCATTTTCTATTACTTAAATATGGTTACGTAACTACTTACCATACCAATTTATTATGTAGTACCTACTAGAGTACCATAGATACTCTGTACTGTGATAGTGTTTTAACACTGCCGTAAACTGCCTGCTGTCAAATACATCGTTTTTAGGGTTCCGTAGTCAAACAAGAAACCCTTACATTTTCGTCCATTCTGTATGTCTGTCCGTCTGTCTGTCTGTACGCCCCACCTCGATTACTCGCTCTAATAAAAAAACTAGATGACGCTGCACCAAGTAAAATAGTGCTATCGTTTTGTTTCCAAAATTTCATTTAGGTTTTAAGATTAAAAGGATGATTACTTTCTTCTTATTCTACTAATACAATGGCAACGGAACCTTATCATGGGCGAGTCCGACACGCTCTTGGCCGATTTTTGTTTAAGGGGCAATTCACACGTACCACAACCACACCACGTCGCAGCGACAAAATGTGATCAAGCTGTGGTTACGTGTGAATAGTGTCGCAGCGGCTTTTTGCAGTTGCGTTGTGGTACCGACAAAATTTCGATGTGGTTGCGTTGTCGCTGTCGTTGCGATGTGGTAACCACGTGGTCATGTGCAGACCACTAGCAAAATCTGCTTCCCCGCAGATCAACGACTGATCGCAGACCGATTATTGCAAGGTAACTATTAAATAATCTGTGGTACAAGTACGTGTGGACACCAGCGTTCACTGGTGGACACACATCTACGTATGCACTCGTCTGTGCACTACAGTACTACGGGAGTGTGTGCTGAATAAGTGGTACAAGCAAAGAGATTATACCTAAAGGCATAGAGTGAGCCACACCATTGCAAGAATGTCCATGTGCTTTTTTTGACGTTTGTGTTTGAGTGTGTGGTGTCAAGTAGTATGGAAAAAAGAGACCCATTAGACCAAAGTGACATTTGCCCTATTGTTTTCGGTCACTTTTCACACACACTAGCACGAAAAAAAGTGGACAGCCGCATAAACAAATATCTATAGTTCCGTCTCCTTTTACTATTAAAGGTACGTCATAAGACAAAAGAGACTAACTACAATAGTAAATTGATGAGGTCTCTTTATGCTTCAGGATAAAGGGATCCTTCCTCTGAGGGTACAAGTGCGTATCGACACACACATCCACGTCAGCACTCGTCTCTCGTCTGTGCACTACTGCGGGTGTGTGTGTTTGGTTTTCTCATGCCCACATTTTAGTGCGATTGTAAAGGGCATAATGTATATAAATTTTAGATTGAAACATCGTAAGCGTAAATTAATTCATAGTTAATTCTATTCATGTATATTTGAACAATATGGACGCAGATAGAGTTCATTAAAATTTCAATCGCTTGTAGCAATCAACGTAAGATAAATTAGAGTAGACGTAATTATTTAGATTATTGAAATGTAATGTACCTAGTGAATACACGAACATTTTTATATTATTAGTGTATTATTATTATTATCTGTGGTTTTGGGCCTTGACAGGCTTGCTAAGCCTGTGCCACGTAGACCATCGCTGGTCCTTTGTGATCGCCCTTTTTATAGTTCCTTACCAATCCCCACTGCGGCCAGAAATCGCAGTAGATTCTTGATCGGGATAGTTTGTATCTCATCTGGTGTCAGCACCTGCCTACCCAGATGAGTGCTGCGTTTGTACATCAGGGGACCACAATCACATAGGAGGTGCAGAGGAGTTTCCATCTCCTCCTTGCAAAATCTGCAGCCGGTCGTGTCACTTAAATTCAGTGTGTGCATGTGCTTATTTAATTTGCAGTGGCCTGTGAGTGACCTTGCTATTGTACAAATTTGGTCCTTGCTGAGGGCAAGGAGACCGTTCGCAAGTTTGCGATTGTAGCCTTTGATAAGTGCTTTTGAGTGGCCCATGCCTGGGGTGTTACACCAAAGCTTTATTGCCTCACCAAAGCTGGCCTTATTCAAAGAATCTCGCGTTAGACTATTGGGGATTCCGAGAAAGGGTTCGGGGCCTATGAAGTGGTTTTCAGTGCCTCTTCTAGCCAACTCGTCCGCCCTCTCGTTCCCTTCGATGTCTGAGTGTCCTGGCACCCATTGTAGCACAAGTTGATTGTTATTGCCTAAGGCATTCAGTTGTGATACGCAGTCCTGTACTAGCTTAGACCTTATGATCGGAGAGTCTATGGCTAGCAAGGCTGCTTGGCTATCAGAGTTGATTGTGATATATTGGTTGACGTAGCGCTTGCTTAAGTTAATTTCAGCGCAGGCTGTGATGGCGTAGACCTCCGCCTGGAATATGGAGGCGTAATTTCCAAGATTTTGGGTCTGTTGTAGTCTTGGGTTTTCGCCGTATATTCCGCTGCCAACGTCATTGCCTTTCTTGGATCCGTCTGTGAACCAGGTTAGGCAGTTGTCTTTGATGGATGTTTGGCCCTCAAGCCAGTCATCCCTCGAAGGAAATGTAACAGTATAGTTCTTGGTGAAGTTGTATACTGGCGTCATGGTGTCTGTGGTCATCTTTAGCACTGGGAGGCACGTGGCATCCTCCTGCAGGCCAATCAAACACCTCGACTGCCAGTTACGGTTCTTGTTTGGGTTAACTCTGAGTATGCAAGCCTTCGCTTCCCTTTGCGCAAAAATGTGCAGCGGTTGGAGGTTGAGTAATGCATTCAGAGCTAGCCCGGGGCTGGTGGACATAGCGCCTGTTATGATTAGGCACGCAGTCCTTTGAAGGCTATTGAGTTTGTCTATTGTGGTTTTTTGGAGGGTCTTTTTGTACCAGATAGCTGCAGCGTAGCATACGATTGGCCTAACTATGGCGGTAAAAAGCCAGAGGGCTATTTTAGGGGTTATTCCCCACCTAGTCCCTGCCACACGATAGCTGATGCCGAGCGAGGTCTTGGCCCTCTGAATGACGGTTTCAATATGCGTGTTCCAGTTGAGGCGTTGGTCAAAAGTTACGCCTAAGTACTTAACTGTTTTGGAGTAGGGTATAGTTTTGCCATTGAGACGGGGAACTTTTAACTTTTTGAGGTCCCGTTTGTTCGTAAATGGTACTATGACTGTTTTGTCTGCGTTTACAGACAAACTGTTTTCGTCACACCATCTTTGTATGATGTGAAGAGCTCTTTGCACAAGAGAGGACACTGTGTCTAGACACGGCCCTCTGATGATTACTACAAGGTCGTCGGCATACCCTTGTGTGGGTAGTCTTTCCTCGGCCAGTAGATGCAAGAGTTGGTCAACCGCGACTGACCACAGGAGGGGGGAAAGTACCCCTCCCTGTGGACAGCCTCTAGTTGTTCTGACTGTATGGATGTGACCGTTCAGTGTTAGTTTTGCAGACCTGTTGCGGAGCATCGATTCTATCCAACCTATAGTGGTCCGATCTACCTCTTTGGCAGTTAGTCCACTAATTATGGTTCTTGTCGGGGTATTATCGAACGCTCCTTCAATGTCCAGGAATGCACAAAGGGCAATTTGCCTATCCTCGATAGATTTTTCGATCTTGTCGACTAGATCTATCAAGGCGGTTTCTGTTGATTTGCCCTTTTGGTAGGCGTGCTGATCTTTATGCAACGGGTGTGTCAATAAAGCACTTTCCCGTATGTTTAGATCTAGTACCTTTTCCATGGCTTTCAGCATGAAAGAGGTGAGACTAATAGGTCTATAGGACTTTGGTTGGGCATAGTCCTTTTTGCCTGTCTTTGGTATGAACTTTATTGTGACTTTAGTCCATGGCTCAGGTATAACGTTACATGCAAAGCTAGTTCTAAATATTTTTATTAGAATTGGAGTTAGGATTTCCGCGCCTTGTTGTAATAGGCCTGGGAATATTCCATCATCTCCAGCTGATTTAAAGGGCTTGAAGGTTTTTAGCGCCCATTTGACCTGATTAGGTCTGAAGATTTTTGACGCTCTTCGCCAGTCCTCTGAGTGAGGCCTATGTGGTGCATGAGCGTCTTCGTTACCCTTTGTACTTGTGACAGTGCTTGGGTTGGTTTCACTGACGGAGCCAGGAAAATGGACTGCTGTGAGCAGTTCCAGGGTCTCCTTCTCGGAGCAAGTGAAATTACCATCAGGCTTTCTGAGAAGACCTAATTGGTTTTTTGGAGCTTTTGCGAGGATCCTGTGCAGTCTAGCTCCTTGAGGAGTTTGATTGATCTCCTCACAGAACTTCCGCCAGTTTTTCCTCTTGGCTATTTTGATTTCTCGTTTGTAAGTTGTTAGAACAGACCTGTAGGTGTCCCAACTACACCTATAGGATTTGGCTTTATTAAAGAGCCGACGAGATTCGATTCTAAGTTTTTCTAACTTACGATTCCACCAGGGAGTATTCCTTCGTTGCTTGGGTTCTTTCAGAGGGCAGCTTTTGTGGTAGGCGTCTAGGATGCCGTTTGTTAGAATAAGTACTGCCAGTTCTAAGCTATCAGGATCTTTTATTGTTTTAGGAAAGTCCTGTAGGTTCTCCTTTAGTAGGGTTCTAAATAGTTCCCAGGATGTCGCCTTCGGGTTCCTAAAGGTGTTAGTTTGGTATATCGGAGCGGTTATTAAATCAAAACGTATGTGTCTGTGATCAGACATGGATTCTTCCTCGCTGACATGCCAATTACTTACGCATTTGTAGATTTCCTCTGTTGCGAAAGTAACATCTAAAACCTCCTGTCTGTTAGCTGTTACAAAGGTGGGTTTACATCCTATGTTACAAATAAAGAGACGGTTGGTTAGAGTAAAGTCATGGAGTAACTCACCCCTTGGGTTGATGTCGGTGCTCCCCCAGTTGGTATGGTGGGCATTGGCGTCGCAACCGACCAGAAGCTCGGCATGTTGTAGGCGCGCGTACTCCCGCAGTTTGTCGAGTTCTGTTGTTGGGTCCGTCTCCTTACCGTGGAGGTAGGCTGAGCAGACTATAGTCCTCATTCCCTTCCATCCACGGAGGTTGACGAACGCAGCTACCAGGTCGTCCGTGCAAAATTCTGGAACTGGTAGAAATTCAATTAGTTTGTTGAAAATAATGCAGGCTCTTGGCTTAGTGCCATTAATGTTATACAGAACATTACCTGCGTTGTGTAGACCCAAGACTGTGTTGTTTTCCAGCCACGGTTCTTGTACGAGGGCCATTTCTAGGTCATCCCGGCGGAAGTTGTGTGTAAGCACGTGCGTCGCAGCTGTGGCGTGATGGAGATTGATTTGGATGACCTTTATTGCCCTCGTTGTGGTTTGCCTTTTTGGGGCATTAGTGTGCAGGGGGCGGTTTGGCTCGTCCCTCACCTCCGGGCCGTCCACGGCCTTTCGGTTGGGTCGGTCCCCTTTGCGTCCCTCTGCTGGAGTTACTGCCTCGGGAACCTCTCTGTGGCCTACCCCGCCAGGTCCCCCTGGACAGGGGAAAGCCCCCTCTAACTGGGGGGTTTACGTTGCCCGCCCCCCCTTGGGTCGGTGTTTGAGGAGGCTGATTTGGGGTAGGGTTTGAGGGTCCCTCCGTTTCAGCCTGTTTAAGGGGTTTTTCACCACCTTTCAGCCTGAACAAAATCTGTTTGATACCTAAACTAGCCTTACACTCCATAGCGCGAAGGACCCCCGCTGAAAGGTCGTCGATAGATAGGGTTATGGTGAACCCTGTCTCTTCGGCCTTGCAGTGGAGAACCTTCCACATATGGGTGTTCAGGTCCTTGTTTTGCACCCCTAGCATTCGCACTACCTCTTCAGCCGACTTGGCTTCGGTCTTGGGTGCAAAAGTGATGCCTACGGTTGGTTTAGGCATTTGTGCCTCTGTCATTATCGACAGTTCCGCTTCCGGCCAGGGTTTCAGGCTTCCTACACGGTCTTCGAGCCACTTACGTGACTCCAGGTCCTTGCAGGTGATCAGCAGCCACCCCGGCCGTAGCGAATGGCCTAGGAATCTTGGTCCGGTTCCTCTAATCTGAGTATTGCTTATCACACTGAGAATAGAGCACCGGACCAATTCTAGTTGCTCGTCCGTCATCGGTGTCCTATCACGGATACCAACTCGGTACGAGCCTACTGCCTCCTTGAAAGTGGATGGGCCCGCTCGCGGTTGTCCCCCCAAATTCCTCCTTGCCGTTCCTGGCTCGGCAGAGGTGGATGGCTTTGGGGAGGTGACGCGATGCGGATTCCCGTCCACTCTCGGTGCCTTGTGGACACCTTCTTTAGGAGACACTTCTTCTGACCGGGTCCTTTTATATGGCCTACGGTCGTACTGCTGCTGGGCCATACCCAGCTCCTCGAGTGTCTTGTGGCACTGTTCGAATGCTACAGTCGGGTCGACGCCCTCCGAAACGAGCGTTTTGTAGCGCCTTCGAGCAGAGCCACACATCCTTTTCCTACGAGCACCTCTTTGGTTCGGACTCCTAGGCGGTACGAAGGTTGCTTCGGCCGTCCTGGTTTCCGTCTCCTCAGCTGCGCCCGTGGTCGAGGATGCAGGTGATGTTAGAAGGCTTTCTTCCAACATCCTGGAGCCGTCTGACGAAGGGGAGGCTGCTGAACCTTCCTCCATCATCGGCTCCTCCGTGTTTTTGGTAGGGGTGCTTGTTGAGCCGCTCCCTCCAAGGGTGTTCCCTGTTACGCCCAGAGATGGCATTAACTTTAAAATTGTTTTGAGTTTTTCTTCCATTATTATTCCCACGAGTAGCAAGGGAATTATATCAGTCCATCCCAGCAGAGCCCCGCTTGCCAGGACAAGGCAAAGAGGCATCCCCGAATCTGCCCGGTATCGGGGAGACACCGTTCGAGACTGAGCACCCCCTCAGCCACGCATCCATGGGCACGGTTCGGTTGACACCTTTGGATTGGGGTTTTTAGAGTCGAGGTTTTCTCCTCCAGGAGGGGGAAAGTGAAAGGATAAGGGTAAGTGGAAGGGGAAATTTGGAGGATAGGAGGAAGGATGAGGGAGTAAGGAGACTCCCATCGGTTGGGAATTTTCGATGGGAGTTCTTCCCTTGTCCGGGGTCCCGAGGGACTCCCCGTCCATGGGCGGGTACCGTACGCAGTGCCCGTTCACGGCGGGGGGGCTATCCGCAACCTGCCACCCGTCCGGTCGCATGGGAAGAACCTGCGCACGGTCGACAGGTGTCCACACTGTGGTACAGCGATTCATCGACCGACCCGGAGATTATTAGTGTAAGTTTATTCGATATATTAATCTAAAACCAATGCAATGGCGTAATAAATAGTCAACACTAGGGTTAACTAACACTCCGGAAAAAGAGAACGCTGTTGCAAAGATTTTTTTGGTCTTTGCTGAAAAAAATCTTTGCAGATCACAGCAATTTCAAAAAGTCACTCACTCACTCACTAGTAGCTCCCAATTACACGACATAACTTTTAGATATATTAATAATAATTATAATTTATAACTATCCACTAGTTACTTAACATTTTTGTTTATTTCACAAAAAATTACCATTACTCACAATCATAACCAGTAAAAATGGTACCGCGTCGGCAGTGGCCATACGCCACTTCCTATAAATACATGATGAAAAAGTCATGAAGAGTTACCTCACGATGATGTCCTTCATCAAATAGCCAGTGAACAGTATCAAATACCAATATTTTCCCTGTCTATTAAACAAAAATCAACTCAAACCAAGTGACTTCCCAATAGGCAAACTTTACATAAAAGTAGTTCAGTTCAGTTCTTTATTGCCTTAAAATGCATGTATACATAAGATGGAATGATGAAATGTTACAATGGAATCAATGCAATTTTTACCCAAGGGTGTAGCAAACATATATGAGTAAAATTATATTTTTGAATTTTAACAATAAATCAAAATATTTAAAAACACAAGCTACATTCTTATTATTAAATAACACCATGTCAAAAACTAAGTATATATTAATTACAATCAAAATATTGGACGGAACAATTCTAATAGGTAAGGTACTACAGACACAATATAAAATAATACAATTTTTAAAATGTCAATAACATAATTAGTATTATGTAAATGTAAATGGAATAAATGAAATTCCAACGAATCACTTACACCGTTGCATAATTTGTTCTGACCCGCTAGCTTTTAGGCTGTAATTACTACGAATTAGCATAATAGCACACTACTGAAGTCAGTCCAAGTCATAAGTTTTATAATAATCTGAGTACTTGTAATTGTGAATTTTACTTTCTTGAAAGGAACATTTCTAGCTCGACAAATCTTGAATATTTCCTTTCAATCCCATGCTCATCGAATTTCTAGAATCAAGCAAAGTCAAGTCTTTCTATGCGTTTAAATGCATGATCGATTCAGAAACGAAGAGATTCGCAGAAGAATCAGAGTAGCTGATTTAGTAAAGGCACAAAGGCAAAGGCACACGCTCGCAGAAAAGATGGCCGATGAGGACGAAAAGTTCTCTAATGGTCACCGCGTACCGGAAGGCGCAGTGTGGGTGGACTCAACCTTATCTCCACAAGATGGACCGACGTCCTGGTGAAGGCGGTGAGAAACCGTTGGATGAGGGAAGCGGGATCGGACGTCGGGGCTATCTTTGGGGGAGGCCTATGTCCAGCAGGGGACGTCTATCGACTCAGATGATGACGACGATGATGTTTTTAATTCGGTGGGCTCGTTTTTAGGGTTCCGTACCCAAAGGGTGAAAACGGGACCCTATTTAGTAATAGGGTCCCGTTTTCACCCTTTTCGTAGGCTTAGTAGCCTACGTTGTCCGACCGTCCGTCCGTCCGTCCATCCGTCTGTCCGTCCGTCTGTCCGTCCGTCCGTCTGTCCTACCTATTTAGGGCTGTAACTTTTGAACCGTAATAGCTAGATAAGTAGTTGAAATTTTCTCAGATTATGCGTTATTACAGCGGATTTGTTAACAAATAATAAAAATGTCAAAAAGTTAAAAATTAAGGTGGGTTCTCAACAAGAAACTAGTTTTTATCAACGTTTTTTCCATATAGTACAAACGGTAATACATACAAGCGTCAATCTTAGTGTGATTATAGAGTAGGCTCTATAGAATAACAAAAAATACTAAAAACCGGTCAAGTGTGAGTCGGTCTTGCGCTGAAGGTCCCGGACAAAAAAAGATTTTTTTCTAAGTTAATAATGTTGTGTTCTGTGGTTGTGTGGTACGGAACCCTCGGTGCGCGAGTAGCCCGACTCGCACTTGACTGCTTTTTTGAAACATTATTTGCTCAGGCCGTCCTTAGGCCGTCAGGAAAAGGCCCGTCATACGCTTGGACTCTAAAAATCTTCTTATAATAATTTAATTCTATCTTTAATAATGTATGGCAGCAGACTGAAATATCTTATGAATGGTGGGAAGAAATTCATCCCGAGATGGAAGCCCTGAGCTTTTTGCTAAGCTTAGATATTAGTTCTGATAAAATCCGGTCCACTGGATTCCTAGAACTAAAATTACCTTTACCTCATAAGTATTTAGACATTACAATTTTTACTATCTACCTTCTATCTGTCAATCTCTCTATAACGTGAACGTTTTTTTTTTCAGTGGAGTAAGCGAAGACTAGGGTACGAAATTTACTACATACATCTTGTCACACATGCTCTTTGGTTTGCACCTTTCTGTAGGACGTAACCGAAAGAGCTTTCTCTACATACACTTTCATGCTACATCTGTATAATAAATCTGTTTCGTTCATATACCAGAGTATGTATATATATAGTACTAGCGGCCCGTCCCGGCTTCGCACGGGTGGACGTCTAATCTTTTCTAGCAATAAATATAGCCTATGTTACTCAGGGTGAATGCAGCTTTCTAATGGTGAAAGAATTTTTTAAATCGACCCAGTACTTTTTGAGCCTATTCATTACAAACATACAAACATACAAAAATAGGTACAAATCTTTCCTCTTTATAATATTAGTGTAGATATAGAGCGCGCGCCCTTGGCGCTGAGCGTGAGCAAAATAGTGATTGTCTAATTTCAGTCTAGAATTTCTTTAAACCAGGATAGACAGACGTTTATGAAAAATTATACAAGGTGTTACAAAAGTAAAACTTTTGAGGGGGTTGTTAACAGAACGACTTTCACTATGAGACCAACATCGAAATCGCCAAAGAAAAATATCTGTCCCATAGAGTCTAAAAGCTCGAATAGATTTGTAGTTAAGTATGGAACATCCGATTTTTTTTTTTCGCGATTTCCATATAAGTCTCATAGTGAAAGTTATTCAGTTTGATGGTCTAAACCACCCCATAAATTTATATTTGTATTTTTGTAACACTTTGTAGATGTTAAATATTGCTCTTGAATATTCTCACTGATACGATCAGGAGTGCGATTTTGGAATCTCATTAGCTGAGTTCAGCAGTTGAAAATGTCAAAATTACTGTGGAGATATGTATATTTCTACTGCTGATTTACCTTTCAAAAATCATACTTCAGGAGTGCAATTTTTGAAAGTCAAATCAGCAGTAGAAAGATGCGTATCTCCACAGTAATTTTGACAATTTCAACTGCTGAACTCAGCGAATGAGATTCAAAAACCGCACTCCAGGACGCGTCTTATTTGGGTATGAATTGAACGAGAATTTGAAACGTTTTGTTTTGTTGCATATATTTCCGTCCTCACGGTTCATACTAGGCGTGCTCTATAGCTTGCCTATTCTCTAAGTCTATCTATCATAATTTTATCCTCTCGACAAGTCCAAATAAAGCATACCTTTCTTTATACTATTCACGACATCTTTAAATTCTTTTATAGCACTCCGTGACCTAAACCCGCACTTAGGTCACGGTTTTGCGTTACCTAAGTAATCCATTATTACACGGATTACACCGTTCGAAAATGAATCTACTTTATTGCACAGGTGCATAATAAACAAAAGAAGGTACTTTTATAGCATTCCGTGACCTAAACCCGCACTTAGATCACGGTTTTTCGTTACTAAGTAGTCCATTATTACACGGATTACATTACACCATTCGAAAATGAATCTACTTTATCGCACAGATGCATAATAAACCAAAGAAGGTACTTTTAAATGTGCTTTCAATCAATGTAACCAACATTGAAATCGCGAAATCCCCAACTGACTCCAACTTACCCCCTACTTTATTAATATTTTATCGTAAATACACTTACCCCTACGTACGCCTTACTTACACCCGCACCCCCTACTCACACCTTATTAGTATGTTGGTAGTAGGGTGCGAGTAAGGGATGCGCCCCCTAGTGCGTAAGGGGTGTGTAGTGGTGATTAGGGGGCGCATCCCCTAGCTCGTGGGTGTGATTAGGGGGTGTACCCCCTAGCTTGAGGGGGTAATTAGGGGTGTACTCCTAGCTCGTGGGGGTGATTAGGGGGTGTACCCCCTATCTCGTTGGGGTGATTAGGGGTTTACCCCCTAGCCCGTGAGGTGGTTAGGGGGTGTACCCCCTAGCTCGTAGGGTGATTAGGGGGTGTACCCCCTAGCCCGTGCGGGAAATTAGGGGGTGTACCCCCTAGCTCGTAGGGGTGATTAGGGGGTGCAGGACCTAGTTCGTACGTGCGTAGTGGGTGAGTAGGGGCTGATGATGATGCGACGGTAGATTAGAAGGTTGTGGTTGTGATATCTGTATGAACGAAGCTTTTACAGTTATGGTTGTGTCCTACGGGGGGCGGCTCCGCCCCGCCGCCCCGCCGGACCCCCTTTGCACCTTTTTTGTTAGTATACGTATTCATAGAATTAAAAAGGGTCAACATGAAAGAGAATATCAATACATTAATAAAAAGTTGGCGGGTTTAGGTCACACGAGCTATAAAATAGTATACGATACTCGTGACCTAAGTAAGTCCATTATTACACGGCGTTTATCGCCCTCGCTGCGCTCGGACGATAATTCACGCCGTGCAATAATGGACTACTTAGGTCACACGTATCGTAATGTACTATTAATTTACATCGATTCCTTATCAAGATTTTTCTTACTTTATTTCTAAACATAAAATTTTGCAAAAATCGTTCGCAATCGTAGCATAGCAGCGTGATATAGCACTATCGCGCCATGACTCTGTTTCTATTTGCGCACAAACGAACGAGATAAAAGGCCTGAGTGCGATTTTTGAATCTCATTCGCTGAGTTTAGCAGTTGAAAATGTCAAAATTACTGTAGAGACGATACGCATCTTTCTACTGCTGATTTGACTTTCAAAAATCGCACTCCTTGACTATGATTTTTTAATGTCAAATCAGCAGTAGAAAGAAGCACGTCTCCATTAGTAATTTTGACATTTTCAACTGCTGAACTCAGCAAATGAGATTCAAAAATCGCACTCCAGATATATATACATAGGCTGATAAACACATTACCCTTCCTTTGCGTCGCGCAGTCGGATAATAAACACATTACCCTTCCTTTGCGTCGCGCAGTCGGACAAATACCGAATACAAATACACATAAAAAAATTACGCCAACAAAAAACAAAATTGGAAACACAGTTGTTGAGAGCCATTTGGAAAACCAATTTTCAAAATGTATATTTCCCATAATAAATTACATTTTGCCGTATACTTTTACCAATTTTACTTCATTTTCTATTACTTAAATATGGTTACGTAACTACTTACCATACCAATTTATTATGTAGTACCTACTAGAGTACCATAGATACTCTGTACTGTGATAGTGTTTTAACACTGCCGTAAACTGCCTGCTGTCAAATACATCGTTTTTAGGGTTCCGTAGTCAAACAAGAAACCCTTACATTTTCGTCCATTCTGTATGTCTGTCCGTCTGTCTGTCTGTACGCCCCACCTCGATTACTCGCTCTAATAAAAAAACTAGATGACGCTGCACCAAGTAAAATAGTGCTATCGTTTTGTTTCCAAAATTTCATTTAGGTTTTAAGATTAAAAGGATGATTACTTTCTTCTTATTCTACTAATACAATGGCAACGGAACCTTATCATGGGCGAGTCCGACACGCTCTTGGCCGATTTTTGTTTAAGGGGCAATTCACACGTACCACAACCACACCACGTCGCAGCGACAAAATGTGATCAAGCTGTGGTTACGTGTGAATAGTGTCGCAGCGGCTTTTTGCAGTTGCGTTGTGGTACCGACAAAATTTCGATGTGGTTGCGTTGTCGCTGTCGTTGCGATGTGGTAACCACGTGGTCATGTGCAGACCACTAGCAAAATCTGCTTCCCCGCAGATCAACGACTGATCGCAGACCGATTATTGCAAGGTAACTATTAAATAATCTGTGGTACAAGTACGTGTGGACACCAGCGTTCACTGGTGGACACACATCTACGTATGCACTCGTCTGTGCACTACAGTACTACGGGAGTGTGTGCTGAATAAGTGGTACAAGCAAAGAGATTATACCTAAAGGCATAGAGTGAGCCACACCATTGCAAGAATGTCCATGTGCTTTTTTTGACGTTTGTGTTTGAGTGTGTGGTGTCAAGTAGTATGGAAAAAAGAGACCCATTAGACCAAAGTGACATTTGCCCTATTGTTTTCGGTCACTTTTCACACACACTAGCACGAAAAAAAGTGGACAGCCGCATAAACAAATATCTATAGTTCCGTCTCCTTTTACTATTAAAGGTACGTCATAAGACAAAAGAGACTAACTACAATAGTAAATTGATGAGGTCTCTTTATGCTTCAGGATAAAGGGATCCTTCCTCTGAGGGTACAAGTGCGTATCGACACACACATCCACGTCAGCACTCGTCTCTCGTCTGTGCACTACTGCGGGTGTGTGTGTTTGGTTTTCTCATGCCCACATTTTAGTGCGATTGTAAAGGGCATAATGTATATAAATTTTAGATTGAAACATCGTAAGCGTAAATTAATTCATAGTTAATTCTATTCATGTATATTTGAACAATATGGACGCAGATAGAGTTCATTAAAATTTCAATCGCTTGTAGCAATCAACGTAAGATAAATTAGAGTAGACGTAATTATTTAGATTATTGAAATGTAATGTACCTAGTGAATACACGAACATTTTTATATTATTAGTGTAAGTTTATTCGATATATTAATCTAAAACCAATGCAATGGCGTAATAAATAGTCAACACTAGGGTTAACTAACACTCCGGAAAAAGAGAACGCTGTTGCAAAGATTTTTTTGGTCTTTGCTGAAAAAAATCTTTGCAGATCACAGCAATTTCAAAAAGTCACTCACTCACTCACTAGTAGCTCCCAATTACACGACATAACTTTTAGATATATTAATAATAATTATAATTTATAACTATCCACTAGTTACTTAACATTTTTGTTTATTTCACAAAAAATTACCATTACTCACAATCATAACCAGTAAAAATGGTACCGCGTCGGCAGTGGCCATACGCCACTTCCTATAAATACATGATGAAAAAGTCATGAAGAGTTACCTCACGATGATGTCCTTCATCAAATAGCCAGTGAACAGTATCAAATACCAATATTTTCCCTGTCTATTAAACAAAAATCAACTCAAACCAAGTGACTTCCCAATAGGCAAACTTTACATAAAAGTAGTTCAGTTCAGTTCTTTATTGCCTTAAAATGCATGTATACATAAGATGGAATGATGAAATGTTACAATGGAATCAATGCAATTTTTACCCAAGGGTGTAGCAAACATATATGAGTAAAATTATATTTTTGAATTTTAACAATAAATCAAAATATTTAAAAACACAAGCTACATTCTTATTATTAAATAACACCATGTCAAAAACTAAGTATATATTAATTACAATCAAAATATTGGACGGAACAATTCTAATAGGTAAGGTACTACAGACACAATATAAAATAATACAATTTTTAAAATGTCAATAACATAATTAGTATTATGTAAATGTAAATGGAATAAATGAAATTCCAACGAATCACTTACACCGTTGCATAATTTGTTCTGACCCGCTAGCTTTTAGGCTGTAATTACTACGAATTAGCATAATAGCACACTACTGAAGTCAGTCCAAGTCATAAGTTTTATAATAATCTGAGTACTTGTAATTGTGAATTTTACTTTCTTGAAAGGAACATTTCTAGCTCGACAAATCTTGAATATTTCCTTTCAATCCCATGCTCATCGAATTTCTAGAATCAAGCAAAGTCAAGTCTTTCTATGCGTTTAAATGCATGATCGATTCAGAAACGAAGAGATTCGCAGAAGAATCAGAGTAGCTGATTTAGTAAAGGCACAAAGGCAAAGGCACACGCTCGCAGAAAAGATGGCCGATGAGGACGAAAAGTTCTCTAATGGTCACCGCGTACCGGAAGGCGCAGTGTGGGTGGACTCAACCTTATCTCCACAAGATGGACCGACGTCCTGGTGAAGGCGGTGAGAAACCGTTGGATGAGGGAAGCGGGATCGGACGTCGGGGCTATCTTTGGGGGAGGCCTATGTCCAGCAGGGGACGTCTATCGACTCAGATGATGACGACGATGATGTTTTTAATTCGGTGGGCTCGTTTTTAGGGTTCCGTACCCAAAGGGTGAAAACGGGACCCTATTTAGTAATAGGGTCCCGTTTTCACCCTTTTCGTAGGCTTAGTAGCCTACGTTGTCCGACCGTCCGTCCGTCCGTCCATCCGTCTGTCCGTCCGTCTGTCCGTCCGTCCGTCTGTCCTACCTATTTAGGGCTGTAACTTTTGAACCGTAATAGCTAGATAAGTAGTTGAAATTTTCTCAGATTATGCGTTATTACAGCGGATTTGTTAACAAATAATAAAAATGTCAAAAAGTTAAAAATTAAGGTGGGTTCTCAACAAGAAACTAGTTTTTATCAACGTTTTTTCCATATAGTACAAACGGTAATACATACAAGCGTCAATCTTAGTGTGATTATAGAGTAGGCTCTATAGAATAACAAAAAATACTAAAAACCGGTCAAGTGTGAGTCGGTCTTGCGCTGAAGGTCCCGGACAAAAAAAGATTTTTTTCTAAGTTAATAATGTTGTGTTCTGTGGTTGTGTGGTACGGAACCCTCGGTGCGCGAGTAGCCCGACTCGCACTTGACTGCTTTTTTGAAACATTATTTGCTCAGGCCGTCCTTAGGCCGTCAGGAAAAGGCCCGTCATACGCTTGGACTCTAAAAATCTTCTTATAATAATTTAATTCTATCTTTAATAATGTATGGCAGCAGACTGAAATATCTTATGAATGGTGGGAAGAAATTCATCCCGAGATGGAAGCCCTGAGCTTTTTGCTAAGCTTAGATATTAGTTCTGATAAAATCCGGTCCACTGGATTCCTAGAACTAAAATTACCTTTACCTCATAAGTATTTAGACATTACAATTTTTACT
The DNA here is from genome assembly GCA_922987775.1 of Agonopterix subpropinquella. NCBI lineage: Eukaryota > Metazoa > Arthropoda > Insecta > Lepidoptera > Depressariidae > Agonopterix > Agonopterix subpropinquella. The sequence goes on along the minus strand of OV277713.1, from coordinate 9,231,920 downwards.
ATCTACCTTCTATCTGTCAATCTCTCTATAACGTGAACGTTTTTTTTTTCAGTGGAGTAAGCGAAGACTAGGGTACGAAATTTACTACATACATCTTGTCACACATGCTCTTTGGTTTGCACCTTTCTGTAGGACGTAACCGAAAGAGCTTTCTCTACATACACTTTCATGCTACATCTGTATAATAAATCTGTTTCGTTCATATACCAGAGTATGTATATATATAGTACTAGCGGCCCGTCCCGGCTTCGCACGGGTGGACGTCTAATCTTTTCTAGCAATAAATATAGCCTATGTTACTCAGGGTGAATGCAGCTTTCTAATGGTGAAAGAATTTTTTAAATCGACCCAGTACTTTTTGAGCCTATTCATTACAAACATACAAACATACAAAAATAGGTACAAATCTTTCCTCTTTATAATATTAGTGTAGATATAGAGCGCGCGCCCTTGGCGCTGAGCGTGAGCAAAATAGTGATTGTCTAATTTCAGTCTAGAATTTCTTTAAACCAGGATAGACAGACGTTTATGAAAAATTATACAAGGTGTTACAAAAGTAAAACTTTTGAGGGGGTTGTTAACAGAACGACTTTCACTATGAGACCAACATCGAAATCGCCAAAGAAAAATATCTGTCCCATAGAGTCTAAAAGCTCGAATAGATTTGTAGTTAAGTATGGAACATCCGATTTTTTTTTTTCGCGATTTCCATATAAGTCTCATAGTGAAAGTTATTCAGTTTGATGGTCTAAACCACCCCATAAATTTATATTTGTATTTTTGTAACACTTTGTAGATGTTAAATATTGCTCTTGAATATTCTCACTGATACGATCAGGAGTGCGATTTTGGAATCTCATTAGCTGAGTTCAGCAGTTGAAAATGTCAAAATTACTGTGGAGATATGTATATTTCTACTGCTGATTTACCTTTCAAAAATCATACTTCAGGAGTGCAATTTTTGAAAGTCAAATCAGCAGTAGAAAGATGCGTATCTCCACAGTAATTTTGACAATTTCAACTGCTGAACTCAGCGAATGAGATTCAAAAACCGCACTCCAGGACGCGTCTTATTTGGGTATGAATTGAACGAGAATTTGAAACGTTTTGTTTTGTTGCATATATTTCCGTCCTCACGGTTCATACTAGGCGTGCTCTATAGCTTGCCTATTCTCTAAGTCTATCTATCATAATTTTATCCTCTCGACAAGTCCAAATAAAGCATACCTTTCTTTATACTATTCACGACATCTTTAAATTCTTTTATAGCACTCCGTGACCTAAACCCGCACTTAGGTCACGGTTTTGCGTTACCTAAGTAATCCATTATTACACGGATTACACCGTTCGAAAATGAATCTACTTTATTGCACAGGTGCATAATAAACAAAAGAAGGTACTTTTATAGCATTCCGTGACCTAAACCCGCACTTAGATCACGGTTTTTCGTTACTAAGTAGTCCATTATTACACGGATTACATTACACCATTCGAAAATGAATCTACTTTATCGCACAGATGCATAATAAACCAAAGAAGGTACTTTTAAATGTGCTTTCAATCAATGTAACCAACATTGAAATCGCGAAATCCCCAACTGACTCCAACTTACCCCCTACTTTATTAATATTTTATCGTAAATACACTTACCCCTACGTACGCCTTACTTACACCCGCACCCCCTACTCACACCTTATTAGTATGTTGGTAGTAGGGTGCGAGTAAGGGATGCGCCCCCTAGTGCGTAAGGGGTGTGTAGTGGTGATTAGGGGGCGCATCCCCTAGCTCGTGGGTGTGATTAGGGGGTGTACCCCCTAGCTTGAGGGGGTAATTAGGGGTGTACTCCTAGCTCGTGGGGGTGATTAGGGGGTGTACCCCCTATCTCGTTGGGGTGATTAGGGGTTTACCCCCTAGCCCGTGAGGTGGTTAGGGGGTGTACCCCCTAGCTCGTAGGGTGATTAGGGGGTGTACCCCCTAGCCCGTGCGGGAAATTAGGGGGTGTACCCCCTAGCTCGTAGGGGTGATTAGGGGGTGCAGGACCTAGTTCGTACGTGCGTAGTGGGTGAGTAGGGGCTGATGATGATGCGACGGTAGATTAGAAGGTTGTGGTTGTGATATCTGTATGAACGAAGCTTTTACAGTTATGGTTGTGTCCTACGGGGGGCGGCTCCGCCCCGCCGCCCCGCCGGACCCCCTTTGCACCTTTTTTGTTAGTATACGTATTCATAGAATTAAAAAGGGTCAACATGAAAGAGAATATCAATACATTAATAAAAAGTTGGCGGGTTTAGGTCACACGAGCTATAAAATAGTATACGATACTCGTGACCTAAGTAAGTCCATTATTACACGGCGTTTATCGCCCTCGCTGCGCTCGGACGATAATTCACGCCGTGCAATAATGGACTACTTAGGTCACACGTATCGTAATGTACTATTATAGCACTCCGTGACCTAAACCCGCACTTAGGTCACGGTTTTGCGTTACCTAAGTAATCCATTATTACACGGATTACACCGTTCGAAAATGAATCTACTTTATTGCACAGGTGCATAATAAACAAAAGAAGGTACTTTTATAGCATTCCGTGACCTAAACCCGCACTTAGATCACGGTTTTTCGTTACTAAGTAGTCCATTATTACACGGATTACATTACACCATTCGAAAATGAATCTACTTTATCGCACAGATGCATAATAAACCAAAGAAGGTACTTTTAAATGTGCTTTCAATCAATGTAACCAACATTGAAATCGCGAAATCCCCAACTGACTCCAACTTACCCCCTACTTTATTAATATTTTATCGTAAATACACTTACCCCTACGTACGCCTTACTTACACCCGCACCCCCTACTCACACCTTATTAGTATGTTGGTAGTAGGGTGCGAGTAAGGGATGCGCCCCCTAGTGCGTAAGGGGTGTGTAGTGGTGATTAGGGGGCGCATCCCCTAGCTCGTGGGTGTGATTAGGGGGTGTACCCCCTAGCTTGAGGGGGTAATTAGGGGTGTACTCCTAGCTCGTGGGGGTGATTAGGGGGTGTACCCCCTATCTCGTTGGGGTGATTAGGGGTTTACCCCCTAGCCCGTGAGGTGGTTAGGGGGTGTACCCCCTAGCTCGTAGGGTGATTAGGGGGTGTACCCCCTAGCCCGTGCGGGAAATTAGGGGGTGTACCCCCTAGCTCGTAGGGGTGATTAGGGGGTGCAGGACCTAGTTCGTACGTGCGTAGTGGGTGAGTAGGGGCTGATGATGATGCGACGGTAGATTAGAAGGTTGTGGTTGTGATATCTGTATGAACGAAGCTTTTACAGTTATGGTTGTGTCCTACGGGGGGCGGCTCCGCCCCGCCGCCCCGCCGGACCCCCTTTGCACCTTTTTTGTTAGTATACGTATTCATAGAATTAAAAAGGGTCAACATGAAAGAGAATATCAATACATTAATAAAAAGTTGGCGGGTTTAGGTCACACGAGCTATAAAATAGTATACGATACTCGTGACCTAAGTAAGTCCATTATTACACGGCGTTTATCGCCCTCGCTGCGCTCGGACGATAATTCACGCCGTGCAATAATGGACTACTTAGGTCACACGTATCGTAATGTACTATTAATTTACATCGATTCCTTATCAAGATTTTTCTTACTTTATTTCTAAACATAAAATTTTGCAAAAATCGTTCGCAATCGTAGCATAGCAGCGTGATATAGCACTATCGCGCCATGACTCTGTTTCTATTTGCGCACAAACGAACGAGATAAAAGGCCTGAGTGCGATTTTTGAATCTCATTCGCTGAGTTTAACAGTTGAAAATGTCAAAATTACTGTAGAGACGATACGCATCTTTCTACTGCTGATTTGACTTTCAAAAATCGCACTCCTTGACTATGATTTTTTAATGTCAAATCAGCAGTAGAAAGAAGCACGTCTCCATTAGTAATTTTGACATTTTCAACTGCTGAACTCAGCAAATGAGATTCAAAAATCGCACTCCAGATATAGCCAATAGAAGTGGGGAAAGGAGAACAGAACTGTGTGTATACTGCCTTGCGAATCGTTTTTCATAAAACTGTCATGTAATGTCTGAAACATAGAGGAAGCTGAAGTTAGCGAGTCCTTAGCGGGTTCAGAATAAATTGGTGAGTAGGCAAATTAGAGATCAAACCATAATTACCAGCCACCTCAATACTGGCCCGGCTTTTTGATCAACACATTTAATGCGACCTAACCATTAGGTATTTTATTGACCACAAATTATTTCAAATCACGATACGTAGGGCACGCAACGTTAATGTACTGAACCGTCTTATTAATAAAACGTGTTCATTTCATAGTTACATATTAAAATTATGTCTGAAATCACGCGATGTTTGACGAATCAATATACCCAATTATGTTTTACTCTACACATATTATAACAGGGTGTAAGTGACAACCTAGCAAATACTGAAACGTTGAACTCATACCATCAAACTGAACAACTTTTACTATGGACCCTGCCTCATATAGACGGATCGGTACAGCAGTTTTGTATGGGACAGCTGATTTATTACCGCGTTTTCTGAGGTTGGATCCATAGTGAAAGTTGTTCAATTTTATTGTTCAGTTTGATGGTCTGAGTTCACCGTTTCAGTATTAACTAATAGGCTGTCACTTACACCCTGTTATATGTGTAGAGTAAAAACTATACTTACATCCTTTATACTCACGACTATAATCTCTTTCAGGGTGGACATTACGACTACTAGCAGTAACGGTTTTTAAGCGTGCGATTGTAGCAAGGCTCACTTTAGCATAATTTCAAGATGGTTTTACACAGGGTGTAAACTTAAATGCATTGCATACTTTATGGGAAGTATCCCATCTGAAGTATCAGACCATCAAACTGAACAACTTTTTTATGGGGTCAAAATTGAAATAGCGACATACATTTGGATCTAGTCGCCATTGACGTTTTCTATGGAATAGCAGATAATTTTTCCGCGTTTTCAATATCAATCCCTTAATACATATTGTTCAGATTTATCGTCTGAAGCATCCCGTAAATTATGTAATGTATTTAAGTTATGTACCTACCTATATACCGGATGATTTTTTTATCGTTCGGAAAAATCAAACTGAACAACTTTTACTATGGAAGCAAACCTGTACAGTTCTGCGGAATTTATGTAAGGTTGTAATTGTATTTATCATTATCACTAGCTCGACTGTGAAAGGAAACATTGTGAGGAAATCTGCATACCCAAAAATGAAAAGAAAATACTAGAAGTTCGGGAAATGCGTAAAATATGTGTGAGCATGGGGCGAACACTTAAACAATTTAGGCGGACACAATAGACCAGCGATAATCACAGTGCAACATGCTTTGCTTGCAATCAATCAATATGTAATTAAATATCCTACGTCATCATCGTCATCGTCAGCCGATATACGTCCCACTACAGGCACAGGCATACCAGGGAGGGTGTATGGGTGTTAGCCACGCATGATTAGACTACACGCATTGGTACCCATCAGAAATTCTTCATCAGCATAAATACATGTTTCTTCACAATGTTTTCCTTCACCGTTTGAGATCAGTTGGTACGTACATTAGTTAGAATCAAAGACATATATATTACTAGCGTAAGGACATGGCCTATGAGCTTGACTATTGTCCCCAGTTCGTTGGCTCTAAAATGCAAGGAAAAATTTCAGTTTAGAGCACTCGAAAATATATGACACGATATATAGTTCGTATAAGAGTTATGACAGATGGCGCAAATTTTTGTTTCTATGAAGAAGGTTTTTGTAAAATATTCTGACGGGCCTATCCTTACGCTAGTAATATATAAATCTATGGTTAGAATGCATTGGTACCTACATGGCATGTCGTCCGTGCGGATTCAAACCCGGAGCCTCATTATTGTCTGTCCATATCTCTCCGCAACACTCCACTGACGCTCTAATATCCTGTGTACCTGACTGGTTTTCTAATAAAGCGGTCGCTATACATTTATTTCCTTACAATTACGAGCTGAATCCTCAAAACATTTCAACATCTCACAAAAAAAATCGATCACAATCAAGCAAAAAAAGGTAAAGAATTGACTTGTCACTGACACTGACTGCAGACACCCCAATTTATTTTCCGTCCGACATTTCGTTACCATGGTGATCTATTTGTGGCCCAAAGTCTAATGTCCTTGAACGATCAGCATTGTGAAGCCCCCTAGACCGTGGCCCCTTTCAAGGCTGTCATTGACAAATTATTCTTTCGAAACAAAAGACAGCGGGTCACAGGGTACCAGGCAGCAATCAGGGACGAAAATAGATTGATGTGTACATTTTTGTTGTTAGCTCACATCCATTTGTTTGGATTGAGTTGTTTTAGTATGTAAATACGTCGATTGGAGAGTGGATTTAAAGATATGGTTGACTCAAAGACATATATATTACTAGCGTAAGGACATGGCCTATGAGCTTGACTATTGTCCCCAGTTCGTTGGCTCTAAAATGCAAGGAAAAATGTCAGTTTTAGAGCACTACAAATATATGACACGATATAGTTCGTATACGAGTTATGACAGATGGCGCAAATTTTTGATTCTATGAAGAAGGTTTTTGTAAAATATTCTGACGGGCCTATCCTTACGCTAGTAATATATAAATCTATGGGTTGACTTGTACCAATAAAGTTTTAGGAATTTACGCACAATGAATGAATTAAAGTCTGAAAGCTGAAGGATCTGTGTTTCCATTCTACAGGGTATAACAAAACACCCTAATAATTCTTAGGGGGGTGTTTCAGACCATCAATTTGAAGAACTTTCACTATGGAGCCAACATCGAGAAAAAATAAAAAAATCTGCTGTCCCATATATTTCAGTTGAGACGGTACTGCAGTTTTGTATGAAAGAGCGGATTTTTTTTCGCGATTTCGATGTTGGCTCCATAGTGTAAGTTGTTCAGTTTGATGGTCTGAAGCACCCCCTTAAGTATCGTGTTCTTTCTTATGCTCGTGTGTGTGTGTGTGCTATGTATTAAGTTTTAACTGTCATAAATTTTCGTAGGTAATTCCGTTGACCGTGGCCTAAATCCTCAACATTGGCAATTTTAACCCTAAAAGAAGGCTTAAGCAGCCTCTTGATGGCACTTACGCTCGTGGCCATAAAATTATATTCGAGAGCAGCTGGTCCACAATATGGCATTGACTAAGTGTGCGAAAATGCCCAGTTTACCGAATGGAGACATAAGCATATGCTCACGACTATATTCGGGGGGGTACTCAGAGATATTCTGAAAACTCAGAATATCAACATTTCACCAGTAGTACTGAAACTCTGTCCAGTGTGACGGGGAGTGAGCCCGTCGCCACTTGTAATGGACAGTGGGTACAATACATGCAGGAATATTACCATAATTATAATACAGTATTTACAGAATGAAATAGTTTCCCAAATCGTGTAGTCTCAAAATTTGAAGTGCACAAAAGTAGCTACCTGCTTCTATTTGATAGTAGTAGATTTTTACTACTGTCACAGCTAAGCTAATACATGCACACTACAGTACTGATATTTTGCAAATATAATTTTTTGAGAATTGTGGTTTCTCAAGATACACCTTTTTCTTGAGGATATGATATTTTGTGAAAAACAAACACCCAAACAAACAAACAAACAAACGAACAAACAAACAAACAAACAAACAGACACAGACAAAAAATCCAAAAATTGGTGATTTGGAATCAGGGACATCTAAAAATCATATCGTAATCTTTTTTTTGTAAATATCTTCAATGTACAGACACACTTCTGTTACAGTTTTATAATAGTTTAGATTCAGCGACGGACAATTTAAGCTTAACAACTATTAGGTAAGTGACGCTCTAACATTGCTCATTAAGAGGGCTATCGGAGTCCAGTGGCGCCCTCGTCACAATAATAAAGATGTCTCAATAATGAAAGCCTAAATTAAAAAAGTGCTCAACAGATAAACTACAAAAGCCTTCAAGCCATTTTTATACAATACTTTTATATTCCACTTTTAGACAATTTCGAATAAAAACAAAAGCGGCCGTTTTTTTTCTTTTTTCAAAATTTGTATGTTTAGACCTTTAAAAAACCTATAAAAGTATTCTATGAAAGTAGCTTGAAGGCTTTTGTAGTATAAACTACAAAAGCCTTCAAGACGCGAAGAAAGCCTAAATTAAAAAAGTGCTCAACAGATAACTGTTGAGCACTTTTTTAATTTAGGCTTTCTTTATTGAGAAATCTTTATTATTGTGGCGAGGGCGCCACTGGACTCCGATAGCCCTCTTAAAGTGTAAGCGAAAATCCTAGGTCCATGTACTGCTCATACTGATGCCAGTATCGGCATCAGGTCAAAGGCTTTTTTGGGTAGAGCCTTTATAATTCTGGAACACTTAAATAACATTTAAAAAATAAATATACTGAAAAGAATATAAAATGTAACGTCTTTAATACGAACACCATCCATCTACTTAAAGCCTAAGAGGAAGGATCTCTTTATTCCAAAGCATAGAGGGAGCCATACCATTGCAAGAATGTCCCTTTTTTACGTTTGTGTTTGAGTGTGTGGTGTCAAGTAGTGTTGAAAAAGAGACCAAAGAAGTGACATTTGCCCTAATGTCTAAACCCCTGCCCTGCCCTGTGCCTACGGTCACTTTTCACACACACTAGCACGGAAAAAAGTGGACAGCTGCATAAACCAGGTCTACCCAATATCAAACTGTACAAAAACATGTATACTTAGTCATTCCTTACAGTCGCACACAGATTGCCATAAGAGTGACAGAGCTAGATAAGACGTAAATCTGTTACGTCTTTTAAACAAATGTCATCACTTTTTAAGCAAATTCAAGCAAAATTCGTTCGTAATGTAAAGAAATAGCTGAGTCTTCCAGCTGGAGATCTGGTGACATTATGGTTCAAGACGGTATCTGTTTACTATTGACATTTCACTTATTCTAATGGGCGGTTGTCATAAGTGTGAATGGATGTCAATAAGTAGCCTTTCTATATCTTGCTTCTGTCTTGCTTTATATTATTTATCTACCCCTATATTTTATCTTTGGCATAAACAAATATCTATAGTTCCGTCTCCTTCTACCTACTATTAAAGGTACGTCATAACAAAAAACAAAACAGAGACAACTACAATCATAAATTGATGTGGTCTCTATGCTTAAGAATAAAGAGAGCCTAGGTTTTGTATGGTAAGCGCACATCTACTACGTTGGACAATTTAATACCGACTGCGGTGAATGTCGTCGAGATAACATTTCTTGTTTTATTGTTTTCTCTTAACAAAATTAGCTTTGAAACATTTCACAAAATTCTACAATCTAGACAGGCAGTTGTTACGTAAAGATACAAAATGCTGACGGTTTTTAACGGGACGACCAATTATTCTTATCAACTTTGATTGAAATTGAGAAAAAAATCAGCCTTTCCATACTACGAGGTCAAGTAATTTTGCAGTTTTGAATGAAAAAACTGATTTCTTTTACGCGACATCGATGTTAAAGGGATATACCTAATTGCGAGCGCGCTCCATACAAATGAAGTCTGGTTATACTTGCAATACCTACTAATCTATTAAATTCAATGAAAATTGACTTTAATAGGTTATTAAAACTTTTAGTCACAATTGGTCACAATCTAGAAACCTATATCTGTGCATTACATTTGTCAGATTTCCGTTAAAATATATCGTTTCAAAGTTATCGTAGCTCAAATTTTTTCATACAATTCTTAAATTAATCCCAGCAATAACCTTTTCATTGGCAATAAACAATTTGTATTTGTTTTAATTGGTTACTATTGAAAATATAACCAGACTAATTTTGTATGGAGCGCGCTCCGAATTACATCCTCTTAACCCCATAGAAAGAATGACGCTGGAGCGCAATCAATGACATAAAAATCTTCTTCAGAAATTTTATTCATATGGACAAAGACTGATCAAAAATAGTTAAACAATAACTCCAATAGCAATAGCTCCAAACAAAACTCTATCATGGATGTGTCTGACAACTCTCTTAAGAGGTTTTAAGTTTTCGGTATCAACATACATTATTAAAAAACGCTCTTGAGCATTTTCTGTCATGTGCCACTCGGGACAAAATCCACCCACCTTGTAAAAACGGTCAGTTGATGTGAAGGCTACTTTTGTCGGCTATGACAGGGCCTGTCGTTGTGCCGGGTCGTTTATCAGTGACAACGTCGTGTCCTTACTGACCCTTCCTTTAATGCTACACCGGGTTGGACACACAGGTTTAGAGAATGCTGAGCTTAAGACTGCCTGTCCATTGATGCGAGCTGGCTGTGCGAGCTGTGTAGCTGTGTAAATATTTACCAATCAGAGATCCGACCGAGATCGGCCGAGCTCCTGATTGGTTAATATTTACACAGCTCCACAGCTCGCACAGCCAGCTCGCGTCAATGGACAAGCAGCCTAAGGGAGTCATGCACATGCTGTTATCTTAGAACAAACTAAGTGGAACGCAGATTTTCCATAGACAGCTTCCGACATCTATCGGTGACGTTACGAAGTAGGTACTATGCGTTGAATTTGGGTTCGTATCCAAACGGAGCGATAGCGCTTCACCGCTGTGCTGTATAGTCATCATAGGCCTTTACATCTGTTGCAGATGATTTAATCAGTGTTTTTGGAGAAGCACTTTTTCTCATGGCTGTACAGTCCTATACGAGAGCCGCATACACGTCCACAGCCTCTACAATAGAACTGTACGCCGGTGGATGACGAAGGGATTGTGGCAGCATTATGCCTTTTGTCACGTTTCTCTGCCAGGTGTGCGAACCAGGCTTCGTCATGAGTAGTCCGACCCTCTCTTGTTTTCCCTCTCCAGCCTCCTCTATTTTCCGCGTGCTCTTCCCAATTTGTGGGGCTGATTCCGAAAGCGGTCAGGTCTCTCTTGACGCAGTCCTTAAATCGCAGCATGGGTCTTCCGACTGGCCTCTTCTTATCTGCGACCTCACCAAGAAGGATGCGCCTTGGCAAACGAGAGTCATCCATACGATGTACGTGCCTCAACCACCTAAGCCGCCTCTCCTTGAGAAGAGCGGTGATACTAGGCAGCTGTGCAACCTGAAGTACCCTCTCGTTTGTCACCTTATCCTGCCAACGTATGCCCAAGATACTCCGAAGGCAGCGCATGTGGAAGGTGTTCAGCCGTCTCTCCTGTTTTGCATACGACGTCCAGGTCTCAGCTCCGTACAAGAGTACACTCAAGATGCATGTCTGGTACACGCCCATCTTAGTCTTGGTAGTTAGATGTTTATTATCCCATACTCTTGCACTGAATTTTCCGAACGTCGTGGCCGCCTTGCCGATACGAGAACCGATCTCCACGTCCAGTGAGAGATTGTTCGACACGGTCGACCCAAGATAACAGAATCGATCAACGACCTCCAGGGGCGATCCGTCCAACAGGATCATTGGGGTACAGTCAATTCCCTGCGCCAGCACAACGGTCTTTTTGGCATTTATGGACATGGAGAAGAGAGAACATGCAGAAGCAAATTTGTCCAGCTGGGATTGGAGCTCAAGCGGAGATTCGGCTACAAAAGCAGCATCGTCGGCGAACAGGAGCGAGTCGATAAACGCATCGTCACGTTTCCCCCTCGACCGCAGAAGGGAGATGTTAAAAAGCTTCCCGTCCCGTCTGGTGTGAAGGTGAATACCGTGCTGCTCGCCACCGAATGCTGTTCTAAGGAGCAATGAGAAAAATACTCCAAAGAGGGTCGGTGCGAGAACACACCCCTGGCGGACGCCCCTACAAACGTCGAACGGTTCCGATGTTTCGCCATCAAACACCACCGAGCCCCTCATTCCCTCGTGGAAGGATTTGATGAGCCCTAGTAATTTTGGCGGGCACCCGATTTTCCATAGTACGTCATACAGCCCCTGTCTGCTAACCGTATCGAAGGCCTTGTTTAGGTCCACGAAAGCAATGCATAAGGGGGTTCTCTGCTCGCGACACTTCTCTTGCAGTTGCCAGAGAGTAAATATCATGTCCACAGTTGACCTTTTCGCGCGAAATCCGCACTGGGCCTCAGGATATACGCGTTCGGCTAGTTTCTGCAGTCTGGCCAAAATGACTCTGCCGAAAAGTTTGCCGACTATGCTTAGAAGGGATATGCCACGGAAGCAGTTACAATTGCCGCGGTCGCCTTTTCCCTTATACAAAGTTACTATGTTGGCATCGCGCATATCCTGAGCCTAGATATCAATCAGTGTCTTGTTGGTCTATATGGTCAAGATAACCGGTTCACGATTCGGGTGCTTATGGTTCGAGCCTCGTGGAGGCCGACCGTCTTTTTCAATTTATTTCACAATGTGGCTGCCCCTGGTGCTAATAAGCGATAACGCCAATAATTATAAGAGTTTAATAAGTCCTAGACGTATTCCCAGACGACTTTACCTATCTATAACCGATATACATATTAATCCATGAATGGAGTTACATAGACAGGTCGGACATCAGGTGTGAATGGGGTGTTGCTCCTTAGACTACGACCCCATCTTGTATCCTTCCCTTCTTGCTTGGACACCTGCAGGCGAACAGAGCTTATGAACGCTGCGGTAATGCTATCCGTATGGCAAAATACTGGGCTAGAAAAAGAAGAACCTTCCACTTAGTATGGGAAATACGCTACCAAAAAAAATGTTAGGGTATAGTTGTGGAACTCATGTCGATTTGTCTCGTGGATTTGGTAATCTTTTCGTGATCGAAACAACCTCGTTAATACCTCCGAAACCTCAGAACATCCACGTTTTACTAGTAGTACCGAAACTCTGTCCAGTGTGACGGCGAATGAGCCCGTTGCCACTTGTAATGGACAGGAGGTATATACATGCCTCGAAATTGAATCATGTAGGTTTCCTCACGATGTTTTATTAAAGTGGGTGTTTTTATTTTATTTTTTTCTGTAATAGAATCATAATATAATATTAATCTGACAGAAAGGCAAGTGCCTTTTATGGGACGCAACGTGCGCCAGCACTTTCGCCGCCAGCTACCTGAGTCGCACGTCGCGGACGCCTTGAGCAGCCGCGGAGCTGGCTGCCGTTAGGAAGTGGGACACGTACTCGGACCTGGTGACCGATTATCTTTTTGTTCCTGTCGCTGTTGAGACCACGGGGGTTTGGGCTGCCGAGGCTTCATTGCGGAGGTTGGCCGTTGACTGAGGGAGCGTAATTGTGACCCCCGTTCCGGGTCGTTTCTGGTGCAGAGGCTAGCTTTAGCAATTCAACGTGGCAACGCTGCAAGCATTTTGGGCTCCTTTGCACCGGGATCGACAAGGGGCGGGTTATTTGAGGTTTCGGTTTACTGAGCTTGTATTTCATTGTTCTGAAGAAGCTTGTTGCTGATTTGTGACTGTTTTAATATCTTTGTATTTGACGACGCTTGTGCTGACCGCATATGAATCTTATTCATGATAATAAACATTTCTATTAGCATACTTATTTCAACCCCTTATAAGTTCTTTGCTAGACTCTAGTACATACGTAGAGCTTTTAACATAATGTTTTGTTTTGAAATAGCTTGAAGCATATTCTCTAAGTAATACAACAAAGTTTGATGCTATCGTTGAGGCGTTCACGTGCAAGATACGCATCGAAACAGCTAAGTCGAGACCTGATTAATGCACGTACTAAAAACTTTTGAACTTTGAACCAAGTTTTAATATTATCAAGTTGTTCTTTACTAGAATTAATCCTTGACAATGTTATCGAATTTTGTTTTTCAATATACTGTATAAGTATATGCCTACCATGAGTTTTCACTGTAGTAAACTACAGTAAAACTATAGTAAAACTACTGTAGTAAACTAAAGTAAAACTACACTAAAACTACTGTAGTAAACTACAGTAAAACTACGGTAGTAAACTACAGTAAAACTACAGTAGTAAACTACAGTAAAAGTACTGTAGTAAACTACAGTTTTTGTATTGAATTTTGTACAGCGCTCCTAGTGGTTACGTTGAGATCTAATTCTGTCATACAAAATTGGCGCCGCAACTACAGTAGTAACATACAGTGAAAACTCATGGTAGTAAAGGACAGAGTGTTTTTTATTTATTTAACGAAAACAAAAATAATACATTTTATCATACAAAGCCACCCTACAAAAACCACGTATGGTTTATATGAGGTGTGGCGAGCTCACTTGACTGACTTTTTAGGTAGTAATTCTTAACTATTGACGTTATTTTTTTTTATATTTTCTTTATTTGACAAAGATAATTCAAGACTCGTTCGGGAAGTTCGTTCAATATTTATGAGGCAGTAAATATTGTCAAGTTCGCATTCCATAAGTATTGTTGTATCGACGTAGATTTTTAGGGTGACTGTCTACTTGTTGTACCCTTAGACAATTTAATAGTCAGGACTGGCCTTGCGGTAGCATATCCCCTCTGCCACGGTATGAGACTAATTGATCCTGTGCATTTACACTCAATTTTATACCTTATCACTAAACGAGACAGCCTATAATTGCGAAACAATAATTTTGAACTTAGAGCGTTTGGGGTTCACACGAGACTACTTTTCATGATTTTTAACATTCAAAATTAGAATCTAAAGTTATAGGGAATAAAATCCAAAGTTGCGGATTTCATGTTACCCCCCCGCAAAAAGTGGCAGAAAATTTTGATAGGAGAATGACACGCGTTACGCGTCCATACTATTAAATTGTCTAAGGTTGTACCTGATTAACTTTCTGAAAGAAACGATCGAGTTTCCATATACGTTTCTTAGGGAAAGTTCTTCAGTATAATGGGTACAATCACCCCTTAAAATAATGCAACTATTTACACCCATAGACAGTCTTTTATCGTAGGTTCTGTAAGAAAATTTTTAGTGCATAGATTGAGTACTATCAGTTTAAAATAACAATGTGCATGACCTTGAAGGGCCGTTGGATAACTTCACTCGGTTGATAAAGGAATGTAGACTCTATGCAAAGGAAATAATCATTTGAATGACTCGAGTGAAGTTCGTGTGATTGAGTGACGTCACATTTGCGAGCGAGGTCACGTACATTGTTATTTTAAACTGATAGTATGTAGATAGATTTAAGGCGAAGCCGGGTGCCTTAAGGGGCCATAGGTTCATACAAATATTTTCTATGAGAAACGCGATTGCCCAGCCCTCCGAAAAGTGCGTGCGTGTGCAGAATTTTAGATTAAAAAGCATTAACAAAAGTACTTTTTTTATTGTTTAGATATTTTTTTTTATGATGGTGAATATGAGAAAGTTTTTTAAAAATACAAGTAAATACGTCATCTTTGTGACAATTTTCTATCGAGTGAAGTAATTCCAATCGTGTGAAATAAAAGATGCCTCCAAGGTGTTTCGTTAGGCAGGTGCCGCCCGCTTGCCTTATATGGTCTGCACGCTAGAGGTATTATCTGTTCAAACATTTCATTCCAAAAAAGATCATAATGGCAATTTTATATAAAGATTTAGTCATAGACTTATGAACATAAGGATGAATTTCTTGATCCGTTTTTTAGGTCGCACTGGTTCTCAAACTACAAGCAAGTAGTCGTTACGCGATTTCTACTGGTTCTCTTTTGTGTGAGATATCGCACAGAAAACTAACGCTCTAGTAAAATGTCTTTTAAGAATAAAAACATTCTTAAGACGACGATCACGTTCAAAGCGAGCGATATTGAATCTAAAATGCAATAAATATATTGAGTATTGAGTATTGAAAAAAAGCATTGCGAAAGCTCTCGTATTCCATTAACCATAAGCTCTTTCTGTTTCTATGTGCCGTAACTGAAAACCACTAATTTAATATTTTACACTGCAGGCTATACAGGCATAGCACTGCTAGACATAGACGCATAAGACAGTAATCCATCTTCATACAATGGTACCAAACGCGGCTTGTATGTGTGCTCGCCAGACTCGCCAGTACGTACGACGATATCTAAGGCAGCCAAGGCAGCGCCAGACTGGGCTACGCGGAGATATTGTCAGTGTGTGCGTGCTACGAGGCGTACGCCGCGTTTGGTACCAATGTATGAAGATGGATTACTGTCTTATACTGTGACATAGACCTCCTCCAAGGATTGCACACAACGACCGGTCCAGCGCTGCAGTGTCGTAAATAGGGCGGTGCGAGCGGTGCCCAGGCACAGGGCGCAGACCCTGGAGGGGCGCAGAATTGACCAGGTTGGTCCAAAGTTTTGGTTCATGCATGGTATGGTAGACATCCCTATGCAATATTTTATTCGCGCATACGGGTGTAGACGCCAGATTGAGTCTTGTTTTGTGAAATTTCGAGCTCTCTTCGCTCGCCACTCAAAGGCTGGAGTCCTTGAGTGGTTTTTGAGCATGTATAGGCTAAATGGAACTCATACCACCCACCACCGTCTCAGTTCTGCGCCCTCAGGGCCCCCGAGGGCGCAGTTTTAGACGCTCGCACCGGGCGCATAAAAGGCTATTTACGGCACTGCTGCGCTGCCCTCATCCAACATGTTCCCGCAACCTTCACCAGGTCGTCGGTCTACGTTGTGGGTACCCACGCTGCGCTTTCCGGTATAATACGCGGTCGCTACTCGAGAACTCTTCGGGCCCATCAACCATCGGTTCTGCGAGCAATGTGCCCCGCCCATTACCACTTTAGTTTAGCAATTCTTATAGCAAAAAGCTTTCATCAAATATTATCTTCCCATTGGAAAGACAGATCTCGGAATAGTCTGTAATACGGGTAATAAAAGTGGTCGTAGTTTGAGACGACGGTGTGTTCCACAATACCTATCCGATGTCTCAGATCAAACATCTCAAGGCCAGACAGCCATGATATTAATGGAGTTTACTTCCTTCGATACCATTTAATGCCAAAATGTACAAGTTACATGATAACGGGTCTCTATTTCATTGTGTTATACTGCACAATGTGTTTGACATTAAGATCTAACTATTTTAAAACATTTGCTGGTAGGCAATGATATTTTACACAAGATAAAATTATGTTACCTCCATAGAAAATGGCGCGTAAAATTGTGCCGCGCCGTGGCCGCGCCACAGCCGTCATGCACGTAATACGGTTTGACGCGGACTAATTGAAATACATCCTAATTAGGTCTTTTTCGAGTCTTCACTTTGCGCGCGCTAGTAACATTATCTGCTTCAGTTTGTTATAATTGTAATATCATTGCGGGTAGGTTATTTAAGTAAGAGTGTATTTTAAATTAACCTTTACTGAATATGTAAATAAGTTAATCTCGGGCTAAGAGATACAAAATTGTGTTTTATCATTGCAAGCGACTGCATTTTAATTAGTTTTTAAATGAAGCGAAGTATCAAAAGAATAAAAGAGAGAACGCAAAGCTCAATTTTCTCTAAGCGGGTAGAAGTAAGCTCCATTTTCTACTCTGTTTGTGTTTTATTATTAGTTGCACACACAGGATTTTTCTCGATTGGAAATATTCCAGATCATAGTTCTTTAAAGTTCAATGATTTTATAAAATCCTATTAGGTATATTTATTTCGCACATAATTTTGCTCATGCCTCTGATTCCCATAGTCACCCTTATACCCTTATATATCTTATACGGGTGACACCTTTCGCTAATTTAGGGTATATTCAGAAAAGTAAACTAAAAAACTTTCTTTTCATCACTCATACTCTGAAAGTAGGTTATTGTTTATCTAAGAAGCGGGTTGAAAGTGATACATTTCTTCCCTAGGGCGGAAAAGTAATTAAAAAAAAAAATCTACGTCTATACTGAGCAAAGGCAGAAACCTATACAGCCACACTTCGATAACATTATATTAAAATTATTAATTTTTATAATTATTATGAACAAAAATATTCGAATTTAGTAATAATAACAATAATTAGTAACATTTCGATACTTTTGTATAAGTTATATGCATTTTGTTTTCTGCGTGAAGAACAGGTGAAGAAAAAGTACCTAATTTAAAAAACAGGCTAGTTTAAAAAAAAAAGGTTTTTCTTTTGCGCGCAAGGCTGCGTTCAGGACCTTTGGGTGCGGTTGTTTTTTCAACTCGCACTATGGTAGAACGTTTTTCACCGAGGCTCTGAAGTGCGATTTTTGAACATCATATGAGCGAATCGGCAGTAGAAAGATGCATAATATCGTAGTAATTATGACATTTTCGACTGCCGAGTCGCTCGAATGATGTTCAAAAATCGCACTCCTGAACGGCGTTAGTGCGAAAAGTTGCGGTCGGGGTGCACCTGGAGCGTAGGTTCGGAACGCAGCATTGCGCGAAAAAGAAAAAAACTTCAAAAAAAACAGAGGGAAAGCCACATGTTGCAAATTTTGCGGATCTTTTTCAAAACGTGTAAAAATCACTAGGGAAGTATATCTGTCTCACTCTAGCATCCACAATCTTCGTATGTTTTTTTTCTACTTCCTATTGGTCCCCGAGTGATTTTCAAACGTTTTGAAACGTAGCCTAAAATGAATTCATCGAGCGAATATCGATTCAGAAATTGATTTTGCATTATCTGGTTTTGGTTAATTTCCTCGTAATCGTGATGAAAAGCAGAGTGTTTAACTCGGGTGAAAGTACCCATTTCACACTCGAACTATGGGCGCCCCTCACGTTCGTTCGGGGCGCCGAACATCTCGTGTGAAATGGGTCACTTTCATCCCTTGGTTAACAATCTACTATTACAGAATACGTGTAGAAAAACGAGAAAAGATTTTAAAATTAGGAATTCTCGTTTTTCGATCAAGGAAAGTTATGTAGTTTCATTACTTGAATACACCCTATAACATTTATATAGTAATTAAGAAATAGGGGTGTGTATTAAAACTCTGTCCAATTTGATAGTGAGCCAATCGCTACTTTTTTATAAATTAGTAGACACAATCACGCATCTTCTTTGGAACATAAAATTGTGTTGAACAAAAAGCTGAATTCGATAGTGGTTCCACAGTGACAGTTTGACAATCTGAAGCACCCCTTTAAATATAACCACAACTTTTGTAACACCCTGGATATCATTTCAAAGCTGAATATTTTAATTTAGTAGTTCATTCTCTTATTTAATTGATACTATATATGCGAGTTGAATTAAGTTTAGATTTCAGATACACGTACTTATCTCAGGTGGATAAATTCTACTCATCATCAAATTTGGGATTACTAAAACCGAATTAATAATGCAATTTGAAGCTTTCAAAGAGAACTTGCGACGTATTTATTTAATAATATGTTTACAAATTAAATCGTTAATTGTGTCTTTGTAAATTGAAGTTTGTAATCTAATCCGAAAGACCTCTTTAAGAGCATGTTATAAGAAAATCCATTTATAATAAAATACCTTAAAGACATTTATGATACTATTTATTTATGAGAACTATGGAAACTCAATCTTGAGGTCCAGGGCCTCTACCCGCACATTCGAACTTCGCAATTGCGTGAATATTTTCCTTCCAATGTCAACTCTATTCCAATGAAGTGCGGAACGAAACAGTGTCGATATATCGAACATCGAAAGTCCGGGTACTGGGCCAGGTTCGAATTAGCACGGACGACATGCCATGTACCAATAAGTGGTATGTAATACCGACTGCTCTCAAACGGTGAAAGATAACATCGTGAGGGAACCTGCATACGCTTAAGAAGAAATTCCGATGCGTATGTGACGTCTACCAATCTGCATTGGGCACGCATGGTGGACTAACGCCCTCCCTGAAAGTAGGCCTGTGCCCTGCGGTGGGAAGTATATAGGGTGTGATGATCACCTTAGAGACAAGCGACTATTTAATCAAGAATGTCCATTTGCATTTTTTTAGGGTTCCGTACCGAAAGGGTGAAAACGGGACCCATTACTAAGCCTACGTTGTCCGTCCGTCCGTCCGTCCGTCTGTCCGTCTGTCCGTCTGTCCGTCTGTCCGTCTGTCCGTCTGTCCGTCTGTCCGTCTGTCCGTCTGTCCGTCTGTCCGTCTGTCAACAAATAATAAAAAATTCAAAAAGTACTAATTAAGGTGGGTTCTCAACAAGAAACTAGTTTTTATCAACGTTTTTTCTTTACGCTCTATCGTAAAAACGGTAATACATACAAGGGTCAAACTTAGTGTGATTATAGAACAAACTCTACAAAATAACAACAAATACTAAAAACCAAGTGTGAGTCGGTCTCGCGCCAAAGCACCCAGACAAAAAAAGTTTTTCCTCCAAGTTAATAATGTTGTGTTTTGCGGTGGTGTGGTACGAAATCGGTGCGCTAGTAGCCCGACTCGCACTTGACCGGTTTTATTTTAGAAATGTTAATCACTACTTCAGTCATTCCATCCTGAAATTCTAATAAGTTTAAATTCAGCTTTGTTCAGCATACGCTTTTAACATAAAAATTGATGTTATAACTGGTCTTTCTGATCACCCTAAAAGGGAATACTAGGATTCTTTACATTTGTATAAAATCAATTCTTCACAAACTGCTAACTTTTCTTTCATTCTGCTTTCACCCCTTCAAAAAGTAACAAAGATGGACAACTAGCAATAAGAAAACATGAATTGATATTATATTTACAAGCTATTATCATCATTATCATCATCAGCCTATAAACGTCCCACTGCAGGGCACAGGCCTACCCTCAAGGAGGGTGTATGGGCATTAGTCCTCCACGCGTGCCCAATGCGGGTTGGTAAACTTCACATACACGATGTTTCCTCACGATGTTTTCCTTCACCGTTTGAGAGCAGTCGGTTTTACGTACATAAGTTAGAAAAACTCATTGGTACATGGCATGTTGTCCGTGCGGATTCGAACCCGGACCCTCATAATTGGGAGTCCATACCTCTCCGCAACGCGCCACCGACGCTCTAGCTATTATACCATATCAAATTAAAGATTGAAAAATTCAGTCTCGGGCGGGACTTTTATACCATAGATTAAACTTATCAGAAAAATAAAATGGACTACCCGGTTGGTGTAATGGTTACCACGCCGGACTGCCAAACCAGGGTCCTGGGTTCGAATCCCGGTTCGGTCATGGATGTTATATGTTTTTCCGTTGTTGTATGATTCCCATAACAATAAGCCTGAGGCTTACTTGGGATCATTACAATGTATGTGCCTAAAAAAAAAAAAAACATTACAATAATAATGTATTTTTCACCTCACAAGCTCGGAAAGATTCTCTTTACCATTCGAAATCTGAGTGCAAAAGTGCATTTTATCCGCTAGCGTAGAAAGAGTTTTTAAAATTCGAATCTTTCTATTCACAAAAAAAAAAATAAAAAAAAAATGAGTTAGGCGCATTGAAATTTTCCTCGCTGTAGTGAGGTAAAAAATGTATGTTTCACTCGGTAGCAAAGTTATTCTGTGTCTTGTACCTTTGAAACCCTCGCGACGCTCAGGATTCAATACAAGTACTCGCGCCAAAAAGCAACTTTGCAGCCTTGCATAACAAGTAACTATTATAACGCAATAAACTATTGAGTAGTACTATCAGTTTAAAATAACAATGTACATGACCCTGAATGTCCGTTGGATAACTTCACTCGGTTGAGAAAGGAATGTAGACTCGATGCAAAGGACATAATCATTTGAATGACTCGAGTGAAGTTCATGCGATTGAGTGACGTCACATTTGCGAGCGAGGTCATACACATTGTTATTTTAAACTGATAGTATAAATCTGTTTTAAAGCACTTCATAATGGCTTCAAGATATGCATTCTACACATTTTACAAGTTTTGAACGTAAAAAGAACATTATTATGCAGTTTAACCTCGTTCCAAACCCATATCTACAAAGTACCAACAAGATACTTCTCTTCCAAACTTCACACCTAACAGTGTAGAAGATCGAATCGAAAATCCAACTTGATATACGGTTATTTCTTTCGACATAGTTTGGCTCGCTTACCTCTGTCCGGAAAAATTTATACGCCCTAAAATGTGATACTGTGACCTTGGGTTAACTCCAAGATTTATATTGTTTGGTCAGTAATAATATTGATGGTAGGAAAGGATAACCAGGAGTGCGATTTTTAAATCTCATCAGTTGAAAATGTATGGAGATACGTACGCATCTTTCTACTGCGAATTTGACTTTAAAAAATCGCAGCCCTGGAGTATGATTTTTGAATGTCAAATCAGAAAAAAGATGCGTATCTCCATAGTAATTTTGACATTTACAACTGCTGAGTTCAACGAATGATTTTCAAAAATCGCACTCCTGGGCCCCTAGACAAAGTACTTTCGATTAGCGTTAACGACAGTAGAAAACATAAAAAATGTATGGACTTGACGAAACGAAACGTTCGTTCGCTCGTTCTTGGTAGCGAAAGCAAACGTCAAAATGTTTCGATCGCCAATGTTAAATTCATACAGTCTATCATTTCTACTAGCGTCTACGCCAATAGAAATGTTACTTTGTCTATAGGCCCTGATCAATTCTTTATTTTGTTTGTCTATTCATTGAGTGAGGATGTTGTTGTTTGTTTTTCTTGCAATAAGTTTTGGTTTTGTTTTGCTCTTTGTTGATTTAATGTCTTGCTCATCCAATCCCAAGCATTAAAATAATTGACAGAAGAAAAAAACGCTGTTAAAATGGCATTTTTTTTTCTCATTTAATCATAGAAATAGGAAGTTCTAGATCTATGTATTTAATATGATAACGAGGAATAAATATTTCATTTAGTAGTTTTACACAGCAATACTAGTCGTTTTTTTCGAGTTGGCCGCTCCCTCCCTTCCCGCTTCACCGTACCGCACCCCTAAGAGACCCTATTAAACGCAATTTTATAATCTTTAGCAACGCAATTTGCTTGTTATATTATTTTATAGCACTCCGTGACCTAAACCCGCACTTAGGTCACGGTTTTTCGTTACCTAAGTAGTCCATTATTACACGGATTACACCGTTCGAAAATGAATCTACTTTATTGCACAGATACACAATAGGTACTTTTAAAGCACTCCGTGACCTAAACCAGCACTTAGGTCACGGTTTTTCGATACTAAGTAGTCCATTATTACACGGATTACGTTCAAAAATGAATCTACTTTATTGCACAGATGCATAATAAACAAAAGAAGGTACTTTTAAAATGTGCTTTCAATCAATGTGACCAACATTGAAATGGCGAAATCCCCAATTGACTTCAACTTACCCCCTACATTAATGATATATTATTTTACTGTGCCTACCCCCCCTTACCCCTACGTACGCCGGGCTACTTACCCCTACTCACAACTTATTAATATGTTGGTAGTAGGGGGTGCATAGGGGGTAACGGGTGCGTAGGGGGAAATTAGGGGGTGGGCCCCCAAGTGCATAGGGGAGATTGGGGTGATTAGGGGGTGCACCCCCTAGGATGTAGGGTAATTAGGGTGTGCACCCCCTAGCTCGTGGGGGTGATTAGGGGGTGTACCCCCTAGTTCGTGGGGGTGATTTGTGGGTGTACCCCCTAGCTCGTGGGGCTATTAGGGGGTGCACCCCTTAGCTCGTGGGGGGCGATTAGGGGGTGCACCCCCTACTAACACCTTATTAGTGTGTTGGTACTAGGGTGGAGTAGGGAGCCTGTGAGTATGAAGTGCGTAGGGGGTGATCAGAGGTGAGTATTAACTATTGATTGTGATTGCGAAATATTAACGAAGCTTTTGAAGTCGTGGTTGTGTCTTTCGGGGGGCTCCGCCCCCCGTACCCCCGGGGGGGCTCCGCCCCTCCACCCCGCCGGGGGCTTCGCCCCCCGGGCCCCCTTTCTCCTCTTTTATTTGGTATACGTATTCATAAAATTAAAAACCTCCTTTTTTGAAGTCGGTTAAAAAGATTTCATTACATTAAAAAGTTGGCGGGTTTAGGTCACACGAGCTATAAAATAGTATACGATACTCGTGACCTAAGTAAGTCCATTATTACACGGCGTGCAATAATGGACTACTTAGGTCACACGTATCGTAATGTACTATTTTGTCGACGGGACCAGTAGTTAATGTGCCTGTGACGAAATTTTCTAACGGTCATCGACGGCCAACTCCAAGCAAACGGGTAGTAATATTATTCGATCAAAAATAATTTTTATCAATGACCGAAAAGTCATAATTTATGTCATGTAAGATATTATATAGGGTCCTTCTTAATATGCTGACACCATAGAAATATTAATTTACTACGTAAAAGCTGACACTTCTTTAAGAGGATGTTCAGACCATCAAACTGAACAACTATCTCTAGGACCAGCATCGAAAACGCGAAAAAAGAATCTGCTCTTTCATACAAAACTGCAAAACTACTCGAGCGAAATGTACTTATTAGGGAAGCTTTTTTTGCGATTTCGATGTTGGTCCCATGGAGAAAGTTGTTCAGTTTGATGGTCTGATCATCTCCTTTAAAAAGTTTTAAACATTCAATTACCTTGTAAGTTACCTATTTCGTATAATTTTGCACGAATACAAAATACAATTTCACCGGCAATACTAGCATATCTATTCTCAAATAGCTCATCTGGTCAATGAATCATTCAGTCAACTATAGGTAAGTACAATGTTGAGGCGTTCCAAAATAAACATACATTAGAGACTACGAATCATCAACAGTGCATGATCTAGAATCATAAACAATTCTGTGGAATTTTGCAAAAAGAACCACGTCGATTGACGATTGTACATGTTATTTATTTATGACTCACAACTATTATTTTGATTATGATTTATGATAAGACTATTTAAATTTATTGATTGTATCGATTGACATTATGCCTATGATTACTTCCAACGATATCAATGTACTGTACCAGATTACTTCAGATAAAGTCTATAGTATTGAATTAATTATTAATGTAATGATTATTTTCTAAATATAAGTGTATAAATTCAATGTATATGTACTTAAATACCTATTGTATGCCTTCTGGCGGATCACAGCGAACATAATATAATGTAACAACCTATTCAACCTGTGTATCACAATAAAGAATTTATGATTTATGATTTATGATTTATGATTTAAAACAAACATGATATTCATAAGCTAATTTTGAGCGAGATATTTAAGTATGTATCGTTCGTTACGTTTCTATTGTACTCTTTCTTGTTTTGTTAACTTTTATGTATTACGTACGGTTGTAAATGAATAAAGTTTCATCTTATCTTATATTTCATCATCATCTTCCTATAATATAAACGTCCAACTGCAGGACACAAATACGGCACCTACCTCAAGGAGGGTGTATGTACGCACGGCGACACATCAAGCTATACAAAACCAACAGGCTCATTGGCGACAGTAAGCTGGTGGAGACCAAGCTTCATAGCCTAGCCCGCCGCCTGCTTGTCGGTCTTCTACAGATTGTACTTCGATGAGTGCGCCCAAGAGCTGCATGAGCTCATCCCACCTTCCCCTTTCTACTATCGGACATTCAGACGCACCGCGGGATATCACCCCTTCTTGGTTGACATCCCACATATCCGTACCAAGCGCCTTTCTGATTCTTTTATAATGCGCACAGCCAAGGAGTGGAATGCCTTACCTGCGTCAGTATTTCCGAGCACTTACAAGCGAATTCCTTTAAAGTACGAGTGAATAGGCATCTTCTGGGTAAGCTCGCTACATCTACGACCTCATCTTTGTCCTGAGGACTGGATTGAGGTCAAGAGCTAGCCATAGCTAATAAAAATAAAATATTAATAAAAAAAACATAAGCTGGCCGCGCGTAGGTCACGTAACGTATAACGTCGCGCGGCCAGCTTATGTTGGTTTTGTATAGCTTGATGTGTCGCCGTGTGTACACCACGCGTGACTGCGGATTGGTTGGTAGAGTTCATTCATGCGGATTAGAACAATTTCTTCTTCAGCGTATGTAGGTATCCTGACGATGTTTTTCTTTTCCTTACTTTTACCACAGATTAATAAGTTTTCTTTTCCAACACTGGTACGGAAATCAAACAAATGTGGTAAGATGGGGCGACGCGACCTCTAACGATTATAGGTTAGAATGCGGTGTTCGTCAGGGAGGGCTTACCTCTCCGGACCTGTTCAACGTTTATGTCAACGAGCTGATCCAGAGGCTGAGGAGCACTAAAGTTGGATGTCACATAGGTGATCTATGTGTTAACAACTTAAGTTACGCTGATGACATGGTGCTCCTCAGCCCCTCGATCAGTGGGCTCCGAAAGCTGTTATCAGTCTGTGAGCATTATGGTAATGCTCATGGACTAGTCTATAATGTAGCCAAGACAGAAATGTTGGTATTTAGAGCGGGAAGAGGTCCGGAGAGGATACCTGAGATTCGAATCAATGGGTCAGCAGTTCAGGTTGTGAAGCAGTTTAAATATCTTGGCCACATATTAAGTGAGGATCTCAAGGACGACAAGGACATTGAGAGAGAGAGACGGGCTCTATCAGTCAGATGCAACATGCTCGCGCGTCGGTTTGGCAGGTGTACTGAGGATGTTAAAACGACATTATTTAAAACGTACTGTCAGTGTCTCTACACCTGCCAATTGTGGACCAAGTTCACTAGAAAATCGTAAAGCACCATAAGGGTGCAATACAATGATGCGTTTCGCACCCTTATGAGACTGCCGCGATTCTGTAGTGCTTAGACCATGTTTGCTGATGCGAGGATACCTGACTTTTTTGCTGTTGTTAGAGCACGAATTGCCTCCTTTTGGAACAGGCTGCGTGGCTCTGACAACAGTATATTAAGAATGGTAAGTGAAGGTCTAAATAGCTCAATGTCCAGGTACTGGCTGTCTGTCCACCAGGACGCGAACAAAAAATGACACCAAAGTCTATTTTTATATTCTTTGTTAGCATGTAAGGTTTTTTTTATACTGTATTTTCTTATGTACATTTCTGTATGGGTTTTTTGCCTTTAATAAAACATTTATTATTGTATGTCTTACGTTCCGTAATCACGGGCAATTAAGTCCCGGACCTTTGGAAGGCGTGCATGGGGCCGAAGCCAACATGTAGAGGCCCGTTCAAAAGACAAGTTAATCTAAATGTAAGGGATACACAAATGGCGGATACCATCTCCGAGCGCACAACATGATACACACGGGGATGGTCCCCGCCATTTGTGTAAAGACTATTGGAGTACGGCGCTATGGCCGCGATGGAAAAAATAAGGTCTTGGGCTATGGAGGTGAAATTTGGATGGATGGATACTGGGCTATGGGAGGAGACTAACGGACGCCTGCCATGACAACTAGTCTCAAAATTGTAAATAGGGCAGGCGGTGACTCGCCGACTCGCCCCATAAAACGGCCGCACGCACAAAGTGCGACAATGGGGCAACATCTCATTGAGCGGCTGAAGGTTGTCGAGAGGTGCGGCTCCGGTTTCACCATCGCGGGGTTTACCCCCGTGAGCGGGTTTCCCCGTTATTACGCCATTACGTGCAATACACTTCCAACCTGGAGCATAGGTTCTGCTCTTGCGATTCCACTCTGGACGGCCAATTAAGGCAAGCCAGAGGTAGGGGGGTGTGTTACTGTGTGTGTGGGTGTGGGGGTGTGTGTGTGGGTGTGTGTGTGTGTGAGCGCATGTCTGTATGGTCCCCCTGGATAGGGGCCCGCGGTGTCGCCACTCACCGTCGATTATTATTTACAAATCTCACAGAAATATAAATTTACAAGAAATTTTTATTGTGCTGAGGGTTTTTAAGCATAGCTATTGTTAGTATTATTAGGAATGAGTCGAAAAAGCATAGATTTGTCAGACTGATAAAGACATTCCTATGAGACGGTATTATCTAAGTACTAAGAATATAAAAAGTATAAATCTGTTAGGTTTAAGGATGTGAAGAAAATGTTAAAACAATTTTTAGGTAATAAAGGAAAATAAAATAAATATATTTATAGGTAAGTATTGCAACGTTTTATTAGACTTTATAATAAGTTAATGTAGTTTGAGCGTAATGTTAGCTTTCAAACCGAGTAATTGATTTTGCAGGATTCATTATTATAAGTGTTCATTGGAATCTATCTTTTTTTTTTTTTTTACGTAGCCTGTTCAGTGTCCCACTGCTGGGCAAAGGCCTCCCCTTTTACTCAGGGGCAGGGCAGGTAATACAGTACGTCGACGAATACATCTACCTGGGCCAGATAGTCTCTTTCGAGAATAGGCAGGATAAGGAGGTTGAAAGACGCATTCAAAACGCCTGGAAGAGCTACTGGTCCATGAAGGAGCTTATGAAGGGCACCCTTCCCTTAAAACTTAAGCGAAAACTCGTCGACATGTGCATCCTGCCCATCCTAACCTACGGAGCTCAAACCTGGTCTTTGACTGAACACCAAAAATCCAGCCTCAAGATCTGCCAAAGAGCGATGGAGCGCAGTATTTTAGGAGTAAGACTAACTGATCGGGTTAGAAACACGGAACTGCGCTTCAAAACTGGTATAGCGGACGTGGGGCGCAAGACAGCTCAGCTGAAGTGGAATCTATCTAATACAAATAAAATAATCAAATGCAAATCAAATTAAAAACAATCAGTAGATTTTTTCGGCAATTTAGATATTAGTCTCGTAGAGAAAGTTGTTCAGTTTGATAGTCTGATTATCACCTTAAAAACCGTCAACATTTTAAAGAAAGACACTGTACGATATGAACTTTGTAATTTACTCAACTATTTCAATATGACATCCTTCCATATAGCACAAGGTTTAAGTAAATACGTAATACGTTTTAGTAAGTGGTTTATTGTATTGTATTGTAAATGGGTAAAAAATTACAAGTAATGTTTTTTACTTTCAGTTCTAGGCCAGAGATAAATATAAACCATAACATTTCAAGCTACCAAGTAGCACGGAATGCAAATTAGTGTTCATCATAGAGTTTTACATAAATTTACAGAACGTGTATGCAGAATGCTCCATTGCAACCGGGTGTCCATCTTTAAAGATAATCTTAGGATAAAGGTAAGTAATAGTCTTTATGATCCGACTGAAAGACTTCCTTCCACTGAAAGTAAGAGAGAATTGGCGATATTCCATTGCGCAGTTTGTATATAGGGTGTAAAATTTAATACAAAATATTTTAGGTCGACGGTACCACAGGATGGTCGCCGGCATCGAGGAAGACCCAGAAAAGGGTGAAGAGACAACATACTATCAGTTTAAAATAACAATGTGCATGACCTTCAAGGGCCGTTGGATAACTTCTCTCGGTTGACAAAGTAATGTAGACTCCATGCAAAGGATACAATCATTTGAATGACTAGAGTGAAGTTCGTGTGATTGAGTGACGTCATATTTGCGAGCGAGGTCATACACATTGTTATTTTAAACTCACAGTAGATGCCTTTTTGAAAAGTTGGCCGATGTTGCAACAGAAAGGATTGGAGAGTAAAAGCCTTTACCCAGCAGTGGGAAACTGAACAGGCAGCGTAGTAAAAATATCTAAGAGGGTGCTTCAAACCATCAAACTGAACCTTTTATGATGCGACGGGAACAAGATAGAAATTGTGGAAAAAATATGAGCTCTTCCATAGAAAATGTCAATAGCTACTCGCCCCAAAATTATGGGTTATTGACTCGTTGATTCGTAGCGACATAATCAATCTCAATCCTCACTGGTACTATACAAGTCAGTGTTTTTCTCGACCAAGCCCTTTCAGATAGGTTAGTAATCTTTAAGCAACCAGGTCAAGGCCATATCCTATCGCCTTCCTGTAATATAAGCCATTAGGATCGGTTTTCCTTGAGCTTTACTTAGCTTTAAAAAGGTAGTTACACCACTTTATTGGCTCAAACGTGTTCCTACATACTAACAATTGCTGATACCAACTAATACAAAGATCGAAGATAGTTCTAGTAGATAAAAAGAAATGAGGTCAAGATGGGTCTCAGTTTTTCGATGGTAGATCGGGCCCGAGAGAACTGAGACAAAAAGGTCTGAAAAGTTTGTTCCCGAACTACTGCGAGAAACAAAGTTGCATAGTTCCGGTACAGAACATCTAAGTAATTATCGAATTACTGAGACTAGGGGTAATTTATTGCTTATTATGGTATTCTGTTATAGATTCTGAATATATCGGTTTTGCATTACTTTTGATTCTTATTTGTATTGGCTGTGTGTACGACACTGGCGCTATCTAGTGCACTACGGCCCCGTGGATTATTTGTACATAAAATGTTAGGATAAAGTTCGTTATTTTAATTTAAAATAAAGTAAAAACTAAATAAATGAGCAATATTTACGATATTAAAAATGTTATAATACCTAACTAGCTGAGATTCCCATTCTTTGTTACAAAATTCTCATACAAACTTTCATCACCGTTTTCACACCTTTGGGGGTTGAATTGTGAAAAATCTTTTTTTTTCTGAACACCTAGATGGCAATGAAAACATCCCTGCAAAATTTTACGTATTAATATTAGCTCTTTTGGATATTTGAGTATTGAATGTGTGTGCGGATTTGCATAGATTCAAGCAAATAGAAGCAAGCTTCGCCGTCAGTAGTTCAAATTTTTGCCACAGCGTGCGCTGCGATCGACTTGTCAGTTCCCAACACCCACTTCGCACTTAGCCATCTAAAACTCTGTTTCTTCTATGCTTGTTAATTTATGAAATTATAAGAAATTGACAAAGTATTATTCAAAGTCATTAGAGACACCCTAGTGTTGCCAAAATGCATTATTTGCATGAATTAGGTACGAATTCCAGCTTGCAAAATATAGTTTCAGAATTCACCACGGAGCGGAAGGAGTGAAGATGTTTAAAAGATGGATAAAAAAATAGTTTGATGTTGTTCAACGACGAAAATGGAGTGATTCGACTGGTTGATTTTACACAGTTCCACTTTGATGGATTCCACGCCATATATGTACCAGCTAAAGAAAGAACAATCTTAAACACATTTAATTTTATATCTTGTTATCTATACTTATAAAACAGTTCCGCGATTAACTGACTGAATGATTGACTGACGGGTAAAGCAAAGCACAGCCAAAACATCTGAAGATAGAAACATGAATCTACTTATAAAATAGTTCCGTGACAGGTTGACTGAATGATGGACCGACAGACAACGCTCAGCCTAAACCATTGAAGATAGAAACGTGAAAGGAGTCAATTTATTGCAGGCCCACAAACATAGTATTACACTCTAAAAACATAATTTAATTTACTATACAGGGTGTATCAAAACACCCTAGTAATACTTAAGGGGGTGATTCAGACCATCAAACTGAACAGCTTTCACTACGGAGCCAAAATCGAAATCGCGAAAAAAAATTAGCTCTTTCATACAAAACTGCAGCACCGTCTCGACTCAAATGTATGGGACGGCAGAGTTTTTTTATTTTTTCTCGACATTGGCTCCATAGTGAAAGTTGTTCAGATTGATTAATGAATGAATGAATGAAATATACTTTTATTTACACCAAACACAGATACAGCATAGGAATAAAAAACGATAATGGTACAAATAAGGCGGTTGATGGTCTGAAGCACAGTATTACTAGGGTGTTTTGTTACACCCTGTATAATCGGACAAAAGATTAGGTTTTAATGCAAACGGTAATATGAAATAAATATAAAAAATACATTGTTTTGACTTTATTTGCTAAGATTATTTTTTCCTATTAAAACGGCACATGTAAAGCAATGCGTGTATAGGAACGTCTTAGATGTTACAAAATCTCTGGATGTTAATACGAAAAAAAATAAAAAACCAACATTATATCCTACCAAGACAAGATGTTCGCCAACTGCGATTACGTGACACTCCGTTTAGATAAGGTATAGGCTAATGTTACCACTATAATCTAAAAATGATGAGAAAGAAATCGACATGAGTTCAATAACTATACGCCAACTATACGCTAACATTTTTATGTGCGCCTATTTCCCATACTAATATTGAGGATCTTATTTGGATACATATTCTACAGACCATGTGACACACGAAGAAAGAATTGCGGACGTAGTAGCGGGAAAAATCTAGTATAACCTCAAATTCATTTTTCCTCTGTCCTCTACAGTTGGCAAAGGAATTACATTTTTACTATTTTGTCACCACAATGTTCCCAGAATAGAAGAATAAAAGTTGAACACGCCACAAAATGCTGAACTAGTACAGAAACAGGGTTAATTTGATGGCTTGACTCGATGCGGGTCAGCTTTCAAAGTTACTGTATTTGGGTCTAAAACTTTATGACTAAAAGGTGCTAAGGGAAAATGGAGAACTTTAAAAAAAACGTGTTTAGTTTTAGTTACCGCTAATCTCAAGTCCACCAAAGTATTACAAAAAGACTTTGATTAAATTAAAATAGCGAAAGATAGCACAGTGTGTTTTTGAGCCTCATTTTGCGACAGGCTATCTTTATTGGATGATTGAATGGAGAAATATGTCACGAATTAAGGACAAAAACTCCCGCGACGCTCACTATCATATAGCTATCATAGTTTTGAAACAAATTCCATTTTTACTTTAAGTCCCGGAATCTATATTTATGAAAAAAAAAAAAACTGCATAAAAATCTTAATTTTATACTGTGATCCAAAGGGCTTAACATTTAGCTAAATTATAAACCATTTTAAGCTAGGGCTTCTCAGTTTCAAGATAATCGTGAATATGATGAAATCATATTTTTATTTTTTTTGACTAACG
Organism: Agonopterix subpropinquella; assembly: GCA_922987775.1. NCBI lineage: Eukaryota > Metazoa > Arthropoda > Insecta > Lepidoptera > Depressariidae > Agonopterix > Agonopterix subpropinquella. The sequence continues at coordinate 9,199,324 of OV277713.1, read as the reverse complement.
TCTTTAGTATTCGCAATTTATTTTTGTTTTAAAACGTAGCCAACATTATGGACTACTACGATAGGTGTCGTTCTTGCATTACGTACTCGAATAATGGATCTGCTTTTCATGTAGTTACGAGTGAAAAGTAATGCCGTGTGATTTCTTTTTTTTTCTTTTTGTACAACGAGTAAAATCACACGAAGGCGAAAATCACACGGAAATTGTGGTACCTTTATTCCGCCAAAAAAAGTGTCTAATACTCAGTTGGAGAAACGTTTAATAAAGTTAATCCTCCGTTAAATCTCTTGCTATCTCTTTTTGTCTCGTTGACGTAGTGAAAGCTATAATAGCAAGAGATTTAATGGAAGATTAACTCTAATGAGCGTTTCTGCCACTGCGTGTTAATGGCGCTCGTATTGCAACTAAGTAGATTAGGCGACGGGGGCTCAATTATGCGGTCCATGCACTATGCACTATAGGCTAGTCACCTATCTTGATATTTTAATTTAATCAAAGCAAAAAGATAATTTTTTTAATTTTCCTTAAACATAATTGCAAAAGGGTAACAAGCGTTTATAAACTGACGAAGACAAAATGAATTTGTTAATGGACTAATTTATTATACAAATTGATTACCACATAATGCATCTCAAAAACGATGAGATCATTGTAAGAATGTAATTCAACCTGATACCCTTTCTGTGATCATAGCTACATTGTACTATTGTAACTTATTTCAGAAAATATTGACGGATCCTTCATATTTTTGTTAGTTGTGAATAATAAATCATTCATTCGTATATATGTTCCCGATTCACGTATTTCGAATGCAAGGTAAATTCAAAAGGGTCCTCAACTCTCGATAGTGGTCCTTCAAAAATACACAGTCATGTCCCATTTCGATATTGTTTCTGAATTGGATGTTGGAAAGTACTTGATTCCTTTTTATTTACCCTGAGAGACTCTGAACATTGTTTTGAATTGACTATCACAGATAAAACATGCATTATTCAGAAGGTGACAGTGTGAAAAATAGGAGGAAATATTTTGTAACTGGATATTTTCTTCAGTTCTGAAACCGACAAGTTTACGAAACTATTTTTCTACTGCAGGCACAATTTTCCTCTCATGAATAAAAGTTTTACACCGGGGACCAAACTCCACGAAACATGCCCAGTGCAGAAGCGGATCGTGGCTCATGGTGGTGTTATAAGTCCCTAAGGCTACTCCTTCCATCTGCAAGGCTCTCTTTCTAACAAACAAACTTTTGCAATTAGCCATCCCGCTTCAATTGCGCGGCAGAGGTGACTTTGGAGTCGTTTTTCTTCAGTTTTATTAATTAAAATAGATTTCGAGAAAAACCACATCACTTCTCATATCCTGTAGATTGTTCAGTTTTGTTTTCTGCTTAAAAAGTGCCATAGTTAATGTATAAAATGGTTAAAAAGTTACTCAAAACTGGGCGGACGCCCCCTAATGCAAATCATCCAGCTGATTGTTTTAAATGTCAAGATGATATTTTTTACTTTTTTATTTGAATTTATTTGATTGCTTTTTTTTTGTTTTTTATCTCTTTGCCAAATTTGTTCCTAATCCAGTTCAGTGGTTTTTGCGTGATGGGCGTTCAAACAGACTTGCGCTTACAATTTTATTATATGTATATAGATACGTTAGGGTCTTCCTAATTTGACATTTAGCGATTTTCGAAAACCTGTAAGCTTACCAAGAGTGGACACTAATGTTTAGTACACCATTGTAGTTAAGTCACGCATTTTGTAACTCTAAAAGTGCCTCCTCGAATTATGAGTTGGTCTGGCGCACCCTGGGCAGTCAGCCTCGATACGACCATTGTTGACTGGCAAATCTTTACACTACAGCATAATTGATTGTCATGCGATATAACTCATGCTGACACAAAAGAAGAAGTAAAGCTTTAAATAACAATAGTACCTACCAGATAGGAAATGATTAACGGTGGATGTCATCATTTTCCCAAGAAATATTTTCTTTTGAAGGTATATTTTTAATTAAACCTGCAAAAAATTATTTTAGAACAATGGTTTATTTAGGAATTTTACAGGTAAATACTTCCGAACAGAATTTCATTCATCTCGTAGCATTGAATAGCACCGTATTATTATCTCGCATTTCGGAAATATTGCTCTTCTCAAAAATACCATTTATTTTTTGATATCAATTTCAATTTGCTTTTACTTACATTACTGTGATTTAAATCCTGGCGTATCATCATTGCATATTAAATGGAAATAATTAGGCTAAAAGTTATGTACCAAACTAATAGATAGAATTAATAAAATGATAAATGATTCCATAGGTACAAAACTGAAAACCTACCTACTCGTACATAATTATAAACATGGCCTCTACTCGCACATTCGAACTTCGTAATTGCGTGAACATTTTCGTCCCAATGTCAACTCTATTACAATGAAGTGCGGACCGAAACAGTGGCGATATATCGAACATCGAAAGTCCGGGTACAGGGCCAGGGTGTTTGGTGCATCGTTGGCCAAATTGAATTTGTGGATAGGTGGGGTCTTTTGCTATCTTGCCACGCCCCTAAAAAAATTTCCATCATCATGGATTTTTATAAGTGAATTTTTAGGAGTTTTCTCAAAAAAGTCCGAAAGTTAGCATTTAAGCTCGAATAAAAAAAAAGTTGTAACCTCCAAAAAAATTTATTTCAATGTCCAATGTTGTACGGTTCTTCTGAAATTAAAATTACATTGATGCGACCGCTAGTTTTTTTTAATGACCTTAACTTTTTTTGGAAGAGGAAAAATAATATTTTAAACTCAACTTTGAATTACAATAAAAAAGAAACTAAGAGCGCTCGAGTTCTTCTGATTTTTTTAAAACTTCTTTAGTCAAATCAAATCAAATCAAATAATTTATTGCATGAATTACAGGTGAATCATAATTACATATTAATGTGAATAGAAAGCAGATGTTCGGCTACAATCAATTGGTGCTTTGCCGTAACCCTACCTTAAACAGGTGTATACAATATCTTAATATAAATAATAATTAAAAATCACAAATTAATAATGTCAAGAAATAAACGATGTTTTAGAATTTGATACTTAAAACTTAATTAACACTAAGCAATTTCAAAAAATATAATAAAATACAATTCAATTTAAAAACAAAATGTTCTAATACTAATACACAAATTAAAAATTAAAAATAAGATTTAATCAACAATAGTAGAGTTACCTGTAGCCCATGTATTCATTAATACTATAAAAACATTTTTCCGACAGCCATGCTCTTAAGGCACTTTTAAACTTATTAAAATGGTATGTCTTGAATGTGTCAGGAAGATTATTAAATATTTTTATACACATACAGTAACAATTTTTCCTTACAATTGTCAGTTTTTTAGGTGGCTGGTATAGTTTATGTTGGTACTGGGCTCGAACGGGATTCCTACGGCAACGGTCCTTGACTTGCTCAAACAGATTTCCGTATTTATAAACAAACAAACAAACATTAATTATATAAATGCTTGGAAGAGTGAGAATTTGATGTTGTTTGAAAAAGGGCCGACAGGATTCAATTCGAGGCAGACCAAAAATTGCCCTAATGCACCGTTTTTGTTTTAAGAAAGCCTTTTCTAAATCCGTTGAGTTACCCCATATCAAAATCCCGTAACTCAACACCGAGTGAATATACCCATAATAGGCTGTAATGGCGGCTTTTCTGGACAAAATTTGACTTATTCGTCTTAAGGCATATACAAATTTATTAACTTTAGTGCAAATGTTATTTATATGGTTTTTCCAGTTACAAAATTTATCTATCTCTATTCCGAGAAATCGAATATGAGAGACCTCTTCTATTTGTTCTCCATTAAACTGTATATTCAATGTATGGGACCCACCTTGGTATGTTTGAAATTGTAAAAATTTCGTCTTATTAATATTAACTTTTAAGTTATTTAAACTAAGCCAGTTCACTGTTTTTTTTAGAGTCTCGTTAATTTCCTGTTCATACAAACTTAAATTCTCTCCCTTTATAACAATAGAAGTCAATCTTCTTTCTAATGATATGCCATATGCTACGAAATCCGTCCTCTAATTTATTTTAATAATTTTGCGTGTCGGGGCGCGTTCGGCGGATATTCGATATGCAGGAAAAAAAAACGTAGTAGGTCGAAATTACATCGCCCTCTTGCGCAGTGAACTCTGATTGCCATCTCTTTCTTACATAGGGTTTCAGCCTACGAATAAGAATGTATAGAAATGTAACAAAAAGTGGCACCAAAAAAAGTACACCGTGTTCTAAATTTGTTCCTTAAAAACAACACCTTGCCGCCAAAACTCATACAAAATGTTATTTTTCATTGGGTGCCAAAAATTATGTTGCTTTTGTTTAGAGTTATTCTTATACAACGTGTTAATAAATTAGCGCAAAACCTCATACACCCCAACTGATTTATAACAAAAGAATTAGATTGAAACAATAATTTCATTATTTTGATAGTTAAAATTTAAAGTTATTCGCATTTTAAGTTCAGAGGCAAAAATGATTTTTTATCATTTCAGCACTGAAAGAAAGCGCTAACATACTCAGGGATACATTTTTATAATCTTGTTTTGCTAGTAAGTAGGGTGAGTGTGCCCGTGGGGTGGGTTGACATCGGGTTTAGTAAATTAAAAATTTTACGAAAAAAAAAAAAAATTTGAAAAAAATTACCTATGTTGAAACCATGATAATTCGATTCTGCTATCGATTCTAAACAAACTACTTTCTAGTTTTGCGTTAATTCATTAACACGTTGTATAGTTATTCTTATACGTAGGTTTCAGCGGACCTAGGACTTGAAATAAAAAATTAAATTTTAATAATCTTCCATCTTCCCTGTATATTCCTCTATCTGTATATTTAATTAGGCAATAAATAGGTGATCTAATTTCTTTAAAATTTATTATGTTATAAAACACCATTCCTTGTTATACATTATTGTGTAAAATAAGTAGGCAGTAAAAAATCTTGCAAAATAGCCTTTAGTAATTAAAAACAACGATAATTTTCCTGTTTCTGACATCCATAAAAAACTGGATAAGACGTGTCGTATTTGCCCATGATAGGGTTCTGTAGTTATTGCATTATGTAGTGAACGATGCGGGTCGCCTGCCACAGTGTTGCCAACTTGTATGTTAGAAGTATTGTTCACGAAAAGTTGCTAGACTGCCCAATTTTCTTTCCTATAAAAGTTGCTAGAAGTAGCTAAACATCCATGTGTGTGCTAATTTTATTCAATTATTTAACTTAAAGCTTGAAAAATATATGTATTGGATGTAAAAACGGATGTAAAGACAAACTGACAATGTTTCCAACTGTTTCCAGAACAAAAAACAAGTAAGAACGAGAATAAAATATACTAAATAGGAAAAGAAAATCAAATATTTCGCTATTTTCATCGTTTGTCCTTATTTATCGCTCTATTTTCGATCATTTTTATGGCTCTGTCTACGAAATACTCTCAATCCCAATGCTAGAAAAAGTAGCCAAAAAGTTTAGCTACAAGTTTTACAAAGAATAAACGCAAAATTGGACCCAGTCATTTTTTACGAAAACTAAAAGCCATTCAGGACGGCGGTGATAATTATTATAAACAGAAAAAATTCAGGTATTTTTTTTAAAAACTTCCATGTCTCCAGAAGTCCGGATTCAAAAGTAGAAATTACTAGTAAAATAGACATATCATCTAAAAAGCAGTAGCAAAAAGCAAAGACGACAGTTATTTTCATCTAATATTATCACTGAGGTATTTTTTGGTCGTTACGGAACGTATTTGTCTTGGTTGAACTGATAGTGTGTGTGGTTTCGTTTTCTTCCATTATCGTAATATTGTACGGTTATTGTGAATTTTCAATAAAATAAACACAATGAATGCGTAGAAGATTGAGTGGACTATCTAATAAGAATGATTATGAGTTTCACAAACTTGATGCAAAAGATATTATAAGGAGAAATACCTTTCCCCCAACTTCTACAGGTTACAACCAATTTACATTTTTGTTAGTTTTGTTTCACTCTACACATATTACTAAGTTTCATTCATGTATGGGACCTCTAAGTCTGGGTCTCAAATTACATGGCCTTCCGCCAAACTTCTTTGTAGCTGCCAGACATCGATAAATTGCTAGATCTAGCTACAAAGTTGCTAAGTTGGCATCACTGGCCTGCCAACCATAAGCTCAGTAGTTTAAATAATGAAACGCAAATTTAAAGCTTCTTGAATGAAACGAAGACGCGATTTCATTACAGTCGACGCCATCTATCCTGTCTATGTATAATTTTTTTTCATTAATTATACAGGTTTTTTATTGAGGCGGCGGCGCATATAGACACACAGAATGGACAAAAATAAAGGTACAAGGTGTTACAGAAGTAAAAATACTCATTTCAAACTTTTAAGGGGGTTGTTGATACCATCAAACTGAACAAATTTTACTATGGGACCAACATCGAAATAGCGAAAAAAAAAAAAATTTGTCGCATACATTTAGCTCGAGCAGATCTGTAGTTTAGTATGGAACATCGCAAGCGCATCGATCATGGCGATTATGGCAAATCTCGTCATTTTGGGGGAGGCCTATGTCCAGTAGGGGACGTCTATCGGCTGATATGATGAGGATGATGATGATGATGATGAAACATCCGATTTTTTTTCGCGAGATCGATATTGGTGCCATAGAGAAAGTTGTTCAGTTTGATGATCTTATCTTATCTTATCTTATCTTATTGTGGGGGCTGGCAAGCCAGCAACACTTCGACCCAGTGAGATCTTTTGTGTCAGCCCCAATACCTTTGATGGTCTTAACCACCCACTTAAATGTTTATTTGTATTTTTGTAAAACCTTTTATAGGACAGAAAATGTTCTTTGTTTGATTATGGAATATGGAACCCTAAAAATCCTCGTTTGTAGGTCACTTAACATAGTATTTTCTGCAAAGAAAAAAATGGTTGCGCCTTATTTCAATTCTCTCCGCCCTGAGGGCGTGCGCGTCTCTAATGAGTGTGCACTGTTAACATTCATTTATTTTCTTTGTGAAAATGTATTGTTTTGGACTCTTGGGTCCTTTGCCTCGTATTTTCCTTATTATGGGGTAAATAAAGCCCAGTTTCGATATTACTATTGGTAAGAAATGTAACGATGCGATTATAGTCCCAATGAACCGACTTTAGGAAATAAAGGATATAAGGTACTGGAGTGCGATTTTTGAATCTCATTTTCTGAGTTCAGCAGTTGTAAATGTCAAAATTACTATGGAGATAAGCATCTTTCTACTTATGATTTGACTTTCAAAAATCATAGTACAGGAATGCTATTTTTTAAACTCAAATCAGCAGTAGAAAGATGCGTATCTCCATACATTTTCAACTGCTGAGTTCAACGTATGAGATTCAAAAATCGCACTCCTGGCCATTTTTTTTTTAATGGCCATTTGACATGGGAAAAGTTGTCATTTCGCCATTACCGTGACAGTTGTTCCGGTTACCACCCTAACTGGAACGTCTTGTAATCGCGCAATACGCGATTTCGTACTTACATAATACGGTTCTATTTCAGTAATCATTCGTTACGTACAACTGTCTACTGCTTCAATTCAATTCAATTCAATTCAATTCATTTATTTTGTGTCAGATCATAGATTCATAATTCCATAGTAACTAGGTGTTAGTAATAACAACAGCAGTAGCTGCAGTTCGTAGTTATTACAAATTATACAGGGTGTAACAAAACATCCTAGTAAAAAGAATCTGCTATCCCATACATTTTAGTCGAGTCGGTACTGCAGTTTTGTATGGGACGGCAGATTTTTTTATTTTTTCTCGATTTTCGCCCCATAGTGAAAGTTTTTCAGTTATGACGCACCCCCTTAAGTATCACTAGGGTGTTTTGTTACACCCTGTATTTTCAGTAACGACACTATCAATGGATATATTTCCTGCAGCTTTAACTACAGGAGGTAGAGAAGAACGTACCTCCACATTTGGGTATGAATTAACGTTCTAACAGTTGATCTTAAAAATAATTCCTTCACTCTTCATACATTTGACGACCCGGTTGGTGTGATGGTTGCCACGCCGGACTGTCAAACCAGGGTCCTGGGTTCGAATCCCGATTCGGTCATGGATGTTATATGTTTGTGCCGTTGTTGTATGATTCCCATAACAAAAAGCCTAAGGCTTACCTTGGGATCATTACAATGTAGTGCCTGTAAGCGTTATTTATTTTATTTATTTGACTGTCACAATACATTTTTGTTTGACTGTCTTAAAAGGGACCATATTTTTTTTATTGGATTCTTAGTAGTAACAAAATTGATCACATGCAAGAGTCAAATCGATTTTGGACGCATTGAGATCCGATCTAAAATTAGACACGCTATACACACGTTTAAAAAAAAACAAAAAACTACTCGTTCAGTAGATTTTTCATTTCAGTAAATGTCAAAACAAACGTTTTTCTAGCAGGCGCATGTCAAAACATTTCCCGTTTTTATAAAAGCGAAAAGCTTTGGTAATCTAATGTTAGATTATCAATTAGATAGGAATAGAGTTTACTTTGGCATGAAATCTATCGCCCACGACGACTTTTTGCAGCTATGCATATATTACTCTACTCTTTGAGCTATGCAGTCGCGCGATTAGTAATCGCGGTACTAATTGTATTGCGACTGTATCGCGCTTATTGCAGCAGATTTGTTTTGGCGTTTTTATGTTGGTGCCATAGAGAAAGTTGTTCAGTTTGATGGTCTGATCATCTCATTATAAAAGTGTCAGCATATTAAGAAGGACCCTGTATAAAAGCACGGCCGTATCCGGCGACACCGGAGTAAGAGCAGTAAGCCTCGCATGCCACCCTCGAGAAAACGATAAAAATCGAGATGTGCCTCCATCTTTATTATTTTACGTAGGGCAGAAAGAGCGCGCATGACGTTTTTCTCATTTAAACTCTGTGTCGTGGGTGGCATGCTAGCCGTGCTATCTAGAGTCTATTCTATTCTATTTTTTTTGTTTAATGGCGTTTCCTTGGTGGATTTTGCCAGTATCTAGTTTAAAAAGAGCAATTAGTGCTTGACGTTGTACGGTAATTGGATATGGCGATCTCAAAGCCCTGTTTTTATACAAAAACACACACTCGAAACCACCATAAAATGGCGGAGCCGCGTGGCCACTTAAATCGCGAGCCAACGACAGACGTCCACTCGAAAGCCCTCTAGCCACGCGACTCTATCTAGAGTCTACTCCAGAGTATTTTCAAGCCGCCTTAATAATCTGACACCGCCATCTGTCGTTACAGTCATCTCAGTTTATCAGTTATATTTAAATTAGTCTGTTAACTAAATTGAAGGAATAAAACAAAACGCAATATGGATGACTATTATACAGGGTGTAAACTTAAATGTATATTATACATTAGGTATCATAAAAATACGAAACGCATAAACTAAAAACTTTTACAACGGTTAAAATAATGAAATCTCGAAATTCCATAACATATTTGAGTGGAGTACCTAGCCGTTGACGTCGGCGATTTTGATTTTGGCACCATAGTGAAAGTTTTTCAGTTTGATGGGTGCTGGTAGTAACGTATTTGTTTTATTTTATTGTAACTATTTAGGGAAGCTATACAGGGTGTAAGAAAAAGTAACATTAACCTAAAGGTTAATGTCTAAAGACCACACACTCTACCCATCAAACTGAACAACTTTTACTATGGGAGCAAACCTGTCAGAACAAAAAAAATCTTCCTTATAACCTGTGTAAAAAAAAAACTTTATATTCTGAAGGCAAGGGGTAACTGTAATAATGATCATGGTTATCCTTATTGCTTTAGATTTCGGTACCTAAATGGCAAAAATCTCAAGCGAAAACGAGTCCCCACAAAATGTTAATAAGAACGCTGCTGGTAACACAGTGAAAAGGATTAATAAATTTTCGATACCTACTTTAATAGCATAACCAACAAACTTTCATCCCAAACAAACAGACTAATGAAGGGCAAACAGCTTTTCATCTTAGCACAACCTTGCTTATCTCTAGGGGTGTCCGCATTCGTTGACCGATTCATAATTATATTGAATTATAAGATCCGATTTCGAGTCGATCAACCATCGCGTCGAATCGAACTCGGCTGGGCAGCGTTCGGGAAGCTACGTAGTATCTTCACATCCCTTCACGTACTTAACAAAACACCCTAGTAATACTTAAGAGGGTGCTTCATACCATCAATCTGAATAACTTTCACTATGGAGCCAACGTCGAGAAAAAATAAAAATAATCTGCCGTCCCATACATTTGAGTCGAGACGGTACTGCAGTTTTGTATGAAAGAGCGGATTTTTTTTCGCGATTTCGATGTTGGCTCTAGTGAAAGTTGTTCAGTTTGATGGTCTGAAGCACCCGCTTAAGTATTACTATGGTGTTTTGTTATACCCTGTATACAGGACCAACATTGAAATTGCGAAAAAATCTGCTGTCCCATACATTTGGGTCGAGTAGGATTGCAGTTTTGTATGAAACAGCGGATTTTTTTCTGATTTCGACGTTGGTCCAATTCAAAAAGTTATTCAGTTTGATGGTCTGATCATAACCTTAAAAAACCATCAACATATTAAGAAGGATCGTATATTTTTATAAAGAAAACAGTTCTGTGACGGACGGACGGACGGACGGACGGACAGCATCATCATCATCATCATCATCTCAGCCGATAGACGTCCACTGCTGGACATAGGCCTCCCCCAAGGATCGCCACAACGACCGGTCCTGCGCTGCCCTCATCCAACGAGTTCCCGCCGCCTTCACCAGGTCGTCGGTCCACCGTGTGAGGGGCCTGCCCACTCGGCGCTTATACGGACAGCGTAGGCTTATAAATAGGGTCCCGTTGGTACCCTTAGGGTATGGAAGCCTAAAAAGGAGAAACTGTAAAAACCAGTCCATTTTCAAGCTAAAAAAATAGCAATTTTCTACCGTTGTTATACTACTAATAACGTAAAAACCTCGGTCTGTTTGATTAGTTCAGTAATTGTTGGTGTAAAATCGATCCACCTTGCCATGCAACGTATTGTAATTTAACAAACGAAAGCTTCATGCTTCATTGGGGGATTTCATGAATCGAAATTAAAAAGACAAAATAGAGTTAAAAACTACAAAGCTTCATTCTTAAATGAGGGATTTTCTGAATCGAAATTAAAAACGTAAAAATAGATGGCTGTGATGACATGTATGTGCCAATGGGCTGTATCTTGTGAACAATATTAGCTAGAAGGGCCTATCAATTTCGGTACCGAGATCCCGAAATACCGAGATCATGCACGATTTTTCAATCCCGCTCAATGCGTATCCCGTTTCGGAATACCGCGGGATTTGCAGGATTAAAAATAGTCACGGGCACATCCGTTTCCGAAAAATTTTCGGCTCAGCTATGTTATGCGTGGTCAACATTGTTTGTTCTGATTTGACTGTTTGTTCTTCTCGATTTCGTTTATTTTGCTACAGCATGCTATATTTTATTTACTAGGTACTTTTAACCACTTTTATCATAAAATGCTGGATCCCGTTATACCGAGATCCCGCACCATTACAAATTTTTGATCTCGCTTATACCGAGATCCCGCAAGAGTATGCGGGATTGGAAGCTCTAAGAGCTCTTACAGATGAGCGACACTTTGCGGTCGCCGTGTGTCGCGGAGGGTCGCTCTGCGACCCACGGCGACAGCAAAGTGTCGCTCGTCTGTAAGAGCCCTAACTAGACGGTTGAAACTGCCAAAAAATATAGGGTAACCCACGGGTCCCCCATACAAGAAAAGTGATTTTTTCAGATTTTTTTGTTTTTGCTAGACTGTCACATTACACTACTTGTACTCTTACATATTCCGTGACACTACTAGATATATATTTGTCCCGTTCGCGTTCAGATCTCGCACTAAGATGTTCAGTCACATCCCTATAAGAGCCTATTATTTATTTAAGTAGGTATTTATTTAGGCAAGTATCCTAACTGTAGGTAATGACCTTGTGATGAATATTTAAATACTAACGAAAGGAATAACAGCTTTCCTCGATGAGTACTTTTTGTATCTTCAACATAATTAATCATTAGGAGGTTTAAAGAAGAAATTGTTCGAAGAAAAAATTTAAAAGTAATATGAAAGTAAAATTATTTTTACAAAAAAATTCTGTAAAAAATAAAAAAGAATATATATAAAGCAAAAACAAAACAAAAAGTACTTACCAACCACAAAAAACATATAAAAAGAAAAATAAAATTTTCATACATAAAAATAACAAATAAAACCAAAATATTCTAAAATACATGAAATAATATAGGTATTTAATTTATAAACTTTATCATTTAAATCCACATTATTAATGATTAGTAATTATAATTTATTAAAACAACATTGGGGATTTACTAACAAAAAGTTTTAGAACCACTTGCAATGTCCGATTTCTAAAGACCGGGTCCTTTTCGAGAAATAAATATTCTTTAAACCTAAAAGTTACTCTTGTTTATCGTTCAAAGGGTTACAAAGTTACAAGAGCATACAATTTTATAACGCTGCTATAAACGTCCAGCGTTCGCTATCACTCGATTTTCTATGTGCGCGTGAACGAACGAGAAAAGGCGTGATATAGCCTTATCATGCAATTACCTGCGAATTTTCTACAAGTTTCTTATGTTGTTCAGTATCATGGGTACCCTTAAAGTAATGCAACTGTTTACCCTAACATCCTGTAAGAACTAATCTCTATATTTTTATGAAGTTAGATTTTGGTTAAAATATACAATTTTATAATGCTAAGGCCCACTTGCGCCAAATGCTGTGTTAAATTGCGTAACGCCGTGTTTAGTAGCACCGACCTAAAGTGTTACCAAAGATTGTCTTGCGCCAATGAAAACTAGTTCATAGTTAACTAACCTGACAGTTCTCTATTTTTCGCTGGTAACATCCTAAATGACCATAGAGTTTATGTAATCCGACAAAATATGAAAAGTGAATGATGAATGAACATTATATGCACGTCTCTTTCACACTGCATCTCTTTGTATTTGTCTGTCTCATTTGTTTTATTTTGCAATGACATTTCGTTTTCATCGTTTTGTTTTAAAATCATTCAGTTTTCAATCATGTCAACAAAAACAGCTGTTGCCTCAATTTTGACATTTAGCCATATTTAGCACGTAGTTTAGTGACTTAAACCTACCACATCGGCGGTTTAAAATTTAAATATAACATAAGTTTAGCCCCCTAAAACAGGATGGTGCAAGACATAATTATAATTTAATTCCAAAGTAGCGTCTAGTTCTGAGTTAATGACGATAACCCTGCCTGGCGCAAGCGGGCCTAAGAGTAATTTAAGATTTATGTATAGAAATCTTTGAGGCACTGTAATTTTTAAATGCAAACATCGAGATTATTTCTTGATTGTTTATGAAAAATTTCATTGACTTTAATTGGTTAGTGTTGAAAATATCACCAAACTTCGTTTGTGTGTACCTAGAGCGCGTTTCGAATTAACTTTATCTTATACCCAATTCAGACGGGAACATTTTTTCCTCATTGCTGAAATCGAACAGAAAAGTTATAAAGTTTCCTGAAGATTAATGGTCGAATGGATCTTGATAATGTTCCGTTATTCACCGCGTTCAGCTTTTTTCTTTGTTTGACAGATATTGTGATAATTCAGATCCCAAGAAAATCCATTGTTATATTATTAACTAGCTGTTGCCCGCAACTTCGTCAGCGTGGACAAGTGATTTTGTTTCATGTCTCGTCTAAGATCATGGTCAGAACCAAGTTTAGGAATCCCGGCATGTAACATTAGAATGGCCATTAAGGAATGGGCTGATAAAAGACACGGCTAGAATGGTCTAGCCTATTGGGTCTGCAACACTATCAGCAATATAACACAACGAATCTCACAGGTCATACTGAACAACAGCAGGAGCAAAGCTCGTGCCATCATCGGAGTCCTCACCGGGCAGTACGCCACGGGCACGATAAAGCTCACCCTAGATCCCATTTGCCGAGCGTGCGGAGATGAGGAGGAAACCATGGAACATACATAATACTGTGTGACTGCGATGTTTTCGCGGCTAAACGTATGTGTCTCCTGAGAGATGGTTATTCAAAACTGGGAGATTATAGGTTTTTTCCCCTGAATGCTATTGTCTCCCTCATTTTCCAAATTTTTTAAGGGTGAAGAAAATAAATATGTAGGGGTAAACACAAAAGATACCAGTGGGTCGATGTGTTGCTGGCATGCCAGCCCCCATAATGAGATAAGATAATAAGAAGGTCATGAATAAACTTTAGCTAAATCTAAATTTCAACGACAATGTCGCGATAATAAACTAAGTTTTTAAGCTCATGCTTTCAAGGTTTTTCAGCGAAAACAAAAAAAGTCGGTGGTATTGGAATTAATAATTGTTGCACATTTGCTTTAAAAATACGACTAACGCCATCTATTAAGAATTTAAGATGAAAACGATACTACAATTAAATTAAAGAACGCTAAAAAGAAGAACGCTAGAAAAGGTTAAAAGACAGAGGATTTTTTTGTATTTTTCCAATTCACCTTACACAACAGAGACGTTTTGAGTTAAGTCCAAGTATCGTTGAAAATGGATGAATTTTGAGATAAGGAAACGATTAATTCAATAAACGTCTCTGAATCTTGACCTAAGCGTCAAGATGAACAGGTGTAGAAGTTTTTCATTAATTTATAGAGAAAAGTATATTTTGGGAGAGTCGATTCAACTATAGCGACTACAGTACAGTAGCTGTATCATTAAAGTTATTAAACCTTACAGTAGTAGAATAATTGACTTGAGTTGTCAAATTAAACCGTTTTTGGAGGTTTTCAGGAGATTATCGGCTGGGTAAAAATTATATTTCTTTGTATAATTCTCAATCTAACGTGAAATAGTGGATAATTTAATAAAATAGTGTTAGTGTATTTCACAAAATTATCTACGATTTCACTTTAGGTTCGCAAATAATCACAGAAACCAAATTTTTACCCTGCGATAAGATCCCCAAAAACGGTTCTATTGCCTCGCATCACGTACTTCTTTCTATTACACATAGCATCTTGCTCTTTGAGCTGTTAGTCACTCTATAGTAACTTTATGGGTAATACACTATTATCATTATTACCTTTCGCTAAAACCTCAGCATTATACTAAAAGTAAGTTTTACTGCAGGTGCAGGCTTAAAAAGGTAATTGGTACCTTTAGGTGCCAATGATCCTGACCACCCCGAAAGGAATTACAATTGTTTTACATACGTGTGCATGTACTTAGCATGTAGGTACCTACATTCCTGCTCAGAACGGGAAACCGCTCCTCAAAAGTAAGCTAGATCATATGCAGGTCTTATACAAAAGCTACGTACTTGCACCTTTTGGTGTAGAGACCATGGGCCTGTGGCGTCCAGATACCCGGAAGTTGGAAGCTGTTTATTAAAGAAATAGTTTCTAAGTTAGTCGACGCTAGAAGTGACCAAAAGGCTAGCGCATACCTCGGTCAGCGAAAAGGCATTGCCATCCAAAGAGTAGGTAAAGCATTCTGGACATCCCTCCCCTTGACAGCCATTGATCTTTGATATGGTTCTGCTATCTATGCGTAGTTGGTTCACTGATCAATAAGATTGGTTTCATATTATTTAGCTTTTAATAGTTTACTTATTTTTATGTATAATATCTTGTTTGAGTACCTAATGCAGGTAATGTATTATGTCTTTTTTTTAAAGAGAAATTTAGGTATAGTTTGGGAGAGCCGATTCAACTATGGCGACTACTACTTAAGTCATTAGGTATCAGGAAATAAACTATTATCGCTACGTATTACCTTTCGCTGAAGCTTCCGAATTATGCTTTGGTACTTTTAGCAATGTTCGTGACCACCCCGAAAGTAATTACAAACGTAAATTTACATACGTGTACTGTAGATGTACTGGTCAGAACGGGAAACTTCTCCTCAAAAGGTAGGTAGGTATATACCGGTCTTAGGCACAGCCTTTTGGTGTAGAGGTCTAGGGTCCAGATGCCCGGAAGATGGAAGCTAGTTATTAAAGAAAATAGTTTCTAGGATAGTCGACGCTACAGGTAACCAGAAGGCTGGCGCGTACCTCAGTCAGCGAAAACGCGTCACCATCCAAAGAGTATTAAGCATCCTGGGCATCCGTCCAGATTACAGCTATTGATCTTTGAAAGGGTTCTGCTATACCTTTCTATCTATAGTTGTTTACCGATCACTAAGATTGGTTTCCTATTTGTACGTTTTTAATATTTACCTTTTTTTTGTGTATAATATCTTGTTTGACTACCTATTGTTGCATTAAAAAAAGAAAAATTCTGAAAGATAATGGTATTGTAGTTGTAGGTAATTTTATTTAAAAAACGTAAATGAAAAAAAAAAAATCTAGATTCTAGACCAAGAATCGAACCTTCACCTAATGTATGAAAATCTAACCATTTTTTAAATGCGCTACGCGGCTTCTATGCGAAGCGATGAAAAAAGCAACTTCTATTTACCACAACAATCTATCCAAATACATATGTCAGCACAAGTCAGCGTAGTAAATCATTGTAAATTATTCCCACTTATCCCACAGGAACCCATTACTGGGATAAAAAGTATCCTATATGTTAATCCAGAACACATTCTATCTGCGTGCCAAATTTCATCCAAATCCGTTCAGCCGTTTATGCGTGATTGAAACACAAACATACAACCTTACAACCTCACAAACTTTCACATTTATAATATTAGTGAGAAGTGAGATACCTATCTAAGATTAATATTATACGACGAGACGAATATTTATATCGAACTACTGTATTGTACAACCTTAAATACTTTGATTTGGATCCATTTTGTTTATCTTTGGCACAGTATAAGAAGGGTATAACTTTGAAAGATACTTTAAACTGAGTCCATAATTTGTAATATACTTTCTTCTTAATCATTTACTATTATTTTAGCTTACCTTTGATAGGCAAGCACTTTTCATTTAATTCTGGATAATCTTTGGCGGATTCCTATAATTGGTCTGTTCTGTGTTCATTTTTTTGTAACCATTTATTGTAATTTTGACTGTTGGTTTCCCGAATAAAAATTTATTTAATTTATTTATTTATTTATTTATAAATTAATCAACTATTTATTTGGTTTCTTTATCGGACATAGATTATCTCTTCTACATACGCATAATACCTACACTCTTTCATAAACAGGCTCGCCTACATGACAGAATTAATAAAAACCAGTCAAGTGCGAGTCGGGCAACTGGCGCGACGAGGGTTCCGTACCATACACAAAATTATTAACTTACCTGCAGCATACATTTTTTTTCTCCGGTACCTTTGCCGCGAGACCGACCCACACATGGCCGGTTTATATTAAGTATTTATATTTTATACTGTACAGTTTGAGTTGAAATTTTCATAGAATGTGCGTTATTATGGCGGATTTTATTACCGCCATAATAACGCACATTCTGTGAAACTATTACGGTTCAAAAGTTACAGCCCTAAACAGGTAGGACGGACGGACAGACGGACGGACGGACAGACGGACAGACGGACGGACGGACAGACGGACAGACGGACAGACGGACAGACGGACAGACGGACAGACGGACAGACGGACAGACGGACGGACGGACGGACAACGTAGGCTTAGTAATAGGGTCCCGTTTTTACCCTTTGGGTACGAAACCCTAAAAAAATGGTTATAGTACAAAACTTTTTCCACTGAGAATGATAACTGTTCGACAAAGTCGTATTTATGACAATGTCAAAAGGTTCTTGAATTTATTTTAAGAAATAATGCTTCTATTTTATTTAAATTGCTTTACGTTAAATACTTAAATTAAAAAGAAAAAAATACCTTGGCTAATTATTCAAAGGTGTAGTTAAACAATGTGGATTACAGTCTGTTGCGGTAGCGCATGTACGGTATGCGGTATTAATTAAATGGGTAGCGAGATCAACATAAAATCCTTAGGAAAAAGATAATAAATTTATGGTGTTAGTATGTATTCTAGGTTAATTACTAAGTTTTATTATCAATTAAGACATTTTAATGCTTTTATCACAAGGAGAAAACGTTGCAGTAGTATACCTATTGAGTGACAAATATACAGCATCATTTTAGCAGACTTTACAGAAAATAGCATAATTTACTAAAAAAATGTAGTTACAAATTTTAATTCTGGTAGATTTAAATAAAATCTACATAGAGCAACAAATCTTGTAAAATCTGCTAATATACCTAAATATTTGTCAATGTACTAGTTACTAGATTTTTCTCCGTGTAGGTTTTTGGACCAGTTATATTTCATTGCGTTCACTAAGTTTACTATGGACCTATAGTCAAGTCACAGGCGAGTGCTGTAAACGAGCCGAGACTGTTATGACCAGTGCTCACGCATTTCATACGACGCTTTTCATCAGACTTGTAAGGAAAAAATAAATAAAATTTAAAAAACAGGACAAATATTTATAAAAAGTGGCGCCCAGATTTCTTTCTTTCCGCGCTGTGCGCCTGTGAACCCAAATTAAGTTATGCGCGAGCAAGTAGGATTACCGCACTAGTGCGGTAATGTTAAGTTAAACGTATGCGTGCTTATAAACTGCATTATGAACCTGAAAACGGTGCGTATAAAGCTATTTTACGAGCAAGTGCGTTGAAACAACTTTTTCAGGTTTTGCAAAAATTCGTAAAAGAAGATGAAGGTTTCCGCGACCGCAGATCGCGTTGGTTTGATTGTCCCATAACTGATCTAATTTTAGAGCGTATTTATTCAGGACTGAAGTGCTCTGTCCGTGAGACCGACCGACTTCAGCGAACGAAAATATTTGAACATCGCTCCCAGTGAGTTACTAC
Source organism: Agonopterix subpropinquella (assembly GCA_922987775.1). Classification (NCBI taxonomy): domain Eukaryota; kingdom Metazoa; phylum Arthropoda; class Insecta; order Lepidoptera; family Depressariidae; genus Agonopterix; species Agonopterix subpropinquella. Next base: position 9,180,402 of record OV277713.1, on the reverse strand, counting down.
TGTTTTTCTTACTGGACTATGAGGTTATTTAATATTTTGAGCTGAAAAGTGTGAAGTGGCCATAGTACCTACTACAGTCACCAAATAGATAAGGTACTATGTAGTGTAGGTACCGACTGCCTTAGATCAAAGTTTTACTTTGACCGAAGCCTACTTCGACCCATCTTCGACCACAGACAGAGCAGAGATCCTGGCTTTAGCATGCAAGTGCTAGCAAGTGCGAGCAAGCTATGATATATCTGTTCATACATTTCATTCAACAAAAGATTAATAATGTCGAGGAAGGTTGAATTTGATTTGGTGAACTATGTTAACTAACTAACTTGTCACTTATGGAAGTGAATTTACTTACTTAGTATCGGTAGGGTAGCGAGGGGGGGGGGGGGGGAGAACTAATGCTCCGGACGCCACTTTACTAGGAGCAGAAAATTCGGGAAAAAAAATGATTGAGCTCTGTCTATAACCAATTCGTAGAGCAGAGAAATGTCAAGCCTTGCTTAGCTTGCTCTAAGTTTACTGTCTTAATTACTGTACCTACACATAATCCTAAAGAGTACTGGTCACAGCTAAGACGTGGTGCTAAACCGAGCTTGCTTTGCTTAATAATCCATAGCTTTGACTTAGGTTACTTTGCACATTTTTTGTACGTAAAAAACTTAAGCTTCAATTGATTCGTATTAAGGAGAGAAAAGTCGAGCTCGCTTCGCTCGCTCTCTGAGTTTCTATTTTTCATGGATAAACCATGAGATATCTGACCACCGTTTAGTTGTGCTAAAAAATTTCTAACTCGCTTCGCTCGCTCCGTTATTTTGCCCATATTATTTACCCATGTCAATCTTGTTTGAAGTGTCTTTGAAATGTATATAAATTACAGATTTTCTGTTATAGGTACCTAACTATTACTTTCTTTTTATTGTTTTTGTGTACATTTAAATAAACAATTTTTTTTTTTTAATATAGAAACATGCTGGAAAGAGTATAATGTCCAACTCCATATCGCTGTCTCATACGTAGTTACGCTGAGGTTCTGTCTTCTAGAGCGTAAGCGAAAATTCTTGGTCAATGGTAGGCATGCTAAGGCTATCAATGGTTGTCTGTCATAGATCGAATATTCAGATGCATATTTACCTAAACTTCATTTTTGGCTATAAAATTATGGAAGCGGCTTCCTAAAATTATCTTTTTTAAATATTTTTCGGGATGCCGGGAAAATGCGGGAATGCATAACTAATCGTATGTATAGTATGGAAGCAACTTCTTAAAAATATTTTATACAAAAAAGAAAAAAAGAAATGTTTTCTATAAAATTAATCCCGGGATGTCAGAAAGTGGGATGTGGGAATACATAACTAATCGGATGCACGGTATAAAAGCGAATTCTTAAAAATATAAAATTAAACAAAAATATTATTTTTTCGTTACAAAAGTGCACTCCATAATAGCCAATACCTCAACTTTAGGTAAATATGCATCCAATTATCCGATCTCTAGTCATAAGTTTGATGTATAGGATTAACCCTTTGTAGGATGGGAACAAGGTGACCAACCAAGGTGTTGCAACCGCCAAGTCTCATAACTACATTCACAAGAAAAATTCATCAATTTAAACAGTCCACTGAACGATGAAAATAACTTTTCGCCATTGATTTAATCAACAGTAATTAAATTGTATAACAAATGAAATCAATTTTGAGAGCGTTCCCGGCGAACGTGGGTTGAATCATTTTACCTTCATTTCATTATAAATACGACGCGACGTTACTCGATTACCAATTTTATTCGGACACTACGTTTTATTTTAAACCTTTCAGTTACACAATAAGGTTCGGATTACCTTTAAAACAGAAGTAAAACTTCTAAAGTCAACATTGTAAAAATAAAAAAACCGGCCAAGTGCGAATCGGACTCGGACACGGAGGGTTCCGCACCATTTACAATATTACCAAAAAAAATGTTTAGCTTTTTTTATTATTATTAATGCAAAAGAATCTTTAGCCCTTAGCATCTCGTAAACCCAAAATGAGAAAATCGTTATTCCATCCTGAAATTGCCATTGTAGAACACGTGAGCCTTCTTACTGTTGCACGCTTAATAATAACTTTTAATAGTTGTAGCTAAGTGTCTGATCACCCCGAAACAGATTACTACTTTAAATAATGTCAAAATGATTTTTTCTTCCTAAAACGACCACGTAAAAATTAAACACGCTGCATCTTTTTTTTTCTCGAAAATATTTGATGCCTAAAGCACACCATGTAGGTTAGCGTATCGTCTAACTGTTCCTACAGTATGTGCCATAGCTGGGGGTTCTTGGACCAGTGGCCATACATTTTTGCCCAGTGTCCTTTATTTTCATTATTGTTATCATCAGGCGTTGAATATCACTTCAAAATCTTAAAATTTATCTCAGCTAACAAAACGGGGGCTATAAAAGGGCTAGGAAGTCTTACATATCTGCTCAAATTCTTTATAAATCTCTTCCCACAAAGTAAGTTTAAAGTTGCTGTTTTGTTGAACAACTTTCATAACTGTAGATATGTTATCAAAACTTGTCTTAAGAAACTGTGCAAGAAAAATTCCGTCTTCGAATTGTTTTATAAAATTTTCTTTAGCAGAGTTTTGCTGCAGAATAAAGAGTCCTTACAGTAAGCAAGCAGTAACGACTATACATTCTTGAAATTAAATGAAAACAGCAACAAAAATAATGTCGAAATTAATTCATATTAACTTTTATTTATTTGTGTTTGTATGTAGTAGTAAATAATAGAGTATTTGCAAAATATGTGTATAGGTACGGTTTGGCTATCGTTTCTATTTTTCATGTATAACCTAAAGATATCTGACCTATAAATCCGTATAAGCCTCATAGAAAAAAAACAATAAGCAAATACAACATTTTATTTTCTTTTACAGGTGTTAAGACATGAGTATGAACACGCACATAAAACCATTAGCCCAAACTATTTGACCTATTCAGCTCTATGAATTGAAGGTATTCTCTATACGCAAATATACTTTGTCACCTTGAGTTTTAATTTTAGATGGCATTCAATTTTATTCCACAACGTGTTTGGGTACACGAGACTGTTTGACATTCTACACCTCCTAGCTACGGTTCGCGCGCCTGTTTGCATTTGATCTGTTTGATGTGGGCTGCATAGGCGCTGTCGGTACTGCTCAAACAGTGTATTGAGCTACATTGTTTCAAACTTGCAGTCACGATCCAGATTGTCATATTAAAATTTATGTTTAAACTTGACAAGAAGAAATTGTAATTTTGTATGACTCGCCGAATGACTTGTCAAACTTAGAAAGGATTTTCAAAGTTTTCCTTTTCTCACATAAAATATTTCATAACTAACTTTTCGTCTGTTTTATTCCCGTTCATTTGAGAATTTTCTTGAGCTCACTTCTATTTTATACCAATATAGCCTTTAACATTTTAGATTTTTCTTTTAAGCGTTTCGTACGTAGGTACTCAGGAATACTGAACTTTCTCGTCCGTTCTTGACAGTACATTTTCTCAGAAACTAAAGTATTATATTTAAATATAGGATGAGAAAACTTTAGAACAGACGTGAAGTTTTAAAAATTGCGTTTTGAACTTAGTTTTTTTTTTTTTTTTTTTTTTTTTTTTTTTTTTACATTGTAATGATCCCAAGAAAGCACTATTAATAGTGTTACTAATCGTGATTTATCAGCATTGAATTTTAAATTAAGTTCTTTTTAATTAAACAAAATTATAATGCTTTACTAAAATATCAAAATAATTATTAAAATGTTATTTATGTTTGGCTTACTTTTTACTTTGGTTGAGTTTATAATAATATTATAAGTTGTCAATATGACTGCGCGGTAGGCGGCCATACTGTTGTTGACAGAATGATATTCGAAAAAGGAACGAACGCGTGTGTAGTTCTAGCTTTTTTTGTAAATTCAATAAGAAAATAAAAGTTAAATTAATTGTAGTATTCAGTATCAAAGTTGTTTCATTTGAACGGTTGGAGTTGTTTACAGTCAGAAGTGGTACGTATTGAAGACACGCGCAGAGATTCAGGTGAGTTTCAAGTTTGATTTCTCGGATGTTTAACGAATTAAATTGGAAAATGGATTAAGGTCAATGTTATTGGTTAAGTGCAGGGGATACATTTATTATTATTACGTAACAGTGACGTCATCACGTAACTGAATGGTCTAAACCATGCAACTCTCAATGTAGCTACGAGATTTCTACTGATAGTGATACGATATCGTTCCAATACTTATAACTATCCAGGACTCAATATTTTCTCTGTACCTACTATAAAAAAAGTTTAACCATTCGTATTAGTACTGTAGAATACACCTTTCTACTAAGGGTTGGTTGAGGTTGATGTATATAATGAAACACAGATATAGTCTTCACTAGTTAATGTGACTAGCACACGTCCGCGCAGCACGGCGGTCGGTGCACGAATACCGAGCGAATGCACGATAGATATTCACCACAGACCGCGTCCGCCGATAGACGGCGCTACCGGCGCTTTCCACATTAACTACTCTTTATTGCTGTACACTACATCTCTTTCTTGTTTTAATTTATTTTTTACCTTTACTCGAATCTACCACCGCTTCGGAATGTATAGCCCGTGGAGAAGAAGCGGCGCAAGAAACTCCACAGTTTAGCTAATCTCTTAAATCTTATTACAATTCAGTGTTGACTGTTATCAAAGCTATTACATCAAACAAATTACGAATTACTTATTGAGACTAATTTGTTTACAGAAAATAGATATTTATCAAATATTGATCTGAAATTGTCAAACACCAAATTCAACGATAAACAATGTTTATGGAAATTACAATCTCATTATATTAACACATTTGAGTTATTGTTACTTCTGTTCTATACTATCCCTTCCCTGTAAAAATATTTTTCTATTGATAGGTAGGTAAGTAAACCTACAAAAATAACGTTCCATAGATCTTTATTATCTCTTATTTATTTATTTTGGCTAACTACTAGTCAAAGTCACTGCTTCAAGATCGTATCCATTTCCGTTTTATCAAATTAAGGAGGTAAGGACAAAAGAGTGAATCTGTGATAAGCACATACACTTATGCATTCAAAATATTCTGGCGGGTGCCAGCCATTGCAATAAAGCACTCACAGCTATTTTATTTGCATGACCCTTTAGCTTTTGCTAACAATTTGATAGTTGCATGGCTCTGTAACCCATATCATTTTATTGTTGCATGATATTTTAGCTTTCGCTAATAACTTCATAGTTGCATGGTCTTATAACCCATATAATTTTACAGTTTCATGAATGCTGATATAACGCTGACTGACAACAATATTAAGTAAGGTACACTAGGTCGCTTTCGTTACCAGCTATGTTCAGTAGTTACCTTTAGTTAGTCGACTAGACTAGTTTTGAGAAATCAGCAGTTTCAATTTAATGGACCCGTTTAATATGTAGATACTATTTTACGAACCATACAGTTATATCATTTGGTAGGCTTTAAAAAAATAATGCTATTTTTAATTACAATTTACATGAATTAAGTGCAACTGTTGTTTAAACTTAATTGCCTGGCGTCATATTATTACAGAACTGCAAATCATTTTGTTTTTTGACTTGCTTGCACTGAAATTATGTTCTTTATTTAAAATATTATGAATTTATGATTAACCGATTTGGTTCAAGTACAGTATAGTATACTTTAACACATACAAATGATTAAATTAACAGTGCAGTGCCTGCAGTGATTAGGTAAGATACAGATTTTATCTATACAAAGAAGAAAGTGCAGTAAGTCATTAATTCCTTTAGAGTTATTCATAGCGTAGCTACTCACAATAATTAATGTCAATGGAATGACCAACTACAAGCTGCTAATAATTACTTATTTGACTTGTCATCTGAATTACCAACAACGAGCTGCTTATAATTATTTATTTGACTTGTCATTTGAATAACCAACTACAAGCTGCTGATAATGAAATAACAGTTTTTTTTTTCAATTGAATGACCAGCTGCAAGTTGCTAATAATTATTTTATTTATTTGACTTGTCATCTGAATGACCAACTACAAGCTGCTGATAGTAAATTTGATAGCATTTGATGCCCAGCTAAAAGTTGCAAATGTCAATTGAATGACCAGCTACAAGTTGCTAATGTCAATTAAATGAACAGCTGAAAGTTGCTAATGTCAATTGAATAACCAGCTACAAATTGCTAATGTCAATTAAATGACCAGCTGAAAGATGCCAATGTCAATTGAATTACCAGCTACAAGTTTCTAATATCAATTGAATGACCAGCTGAAAGATGCAAATGTCAATGGAATGACCAACTACAAGCTGCTAATAATTACTTATTTGACTTGTCATCTGAATGACCAACTACGAGCTGCTTATAATTATTTATTTGACTTGTCATTTGAATGACCAACTACAAGCTGCTTATAATGAAATAACAGTTTTTTTTTCAATTGAATGACCAGCTGCAAGTTGCTAATTATTATTTTATTTATTTGACTTGTCATCTGAATGACCAACTACAAGCTGCTGATAGTAAATTTGATAGCATTTGATGCCCAGCTAAAAGTTGCAAATGTCAATTGAATGACCAGCTACAAGTTGCTAATGTCAATTAAATGAACAGCTGAAAGTTGCTAATGTCAATTGAATAACCAGCTACAAATTGCTAATGTCAATTAAATGACCAGCTGAAAGATGCCAATGTCAATTAAATGACCAGCTACAAGTTTCTAATGTCAGTTGAATGACCAGCTAAAAGCTGCCAATGTCAATAGAATGACCAGCTGAAAGATGCTAATGTCAATGGAATGACCAACTACAAGCTGCTAATAATTACTTATTTGACTTGTCATCTGAATGACCAACTACGAGCTGCTTATAATTATCTATTTGACTTGTCATTTGAATGACCAACTACAAGCTGCTGATAATGAAATAACAGTTTTTTTTTTCAATTGAATGACCAGCTGCAAGTTGCTAATAATAATTTTATTTATTTGACTTGTCATCTGAATGACCAACTACAAGCTGCTGATAGTAAATTTGATAGCATTTGATGCCCAGCTAAAAGTTGCAAATGTCAATTGAATGACCAGCTACAAGTTGCTAATGTCAATTAAATGAACAGCTGAAAGTTGCTAATGTCAATTGAATAACCAGCTACAAATTGCTAATGTCAATTAAATGACCAGCTGAAAGATGCCAATGTCAATTAAATGACCAGCTGAAAGATGCTAATGTCAATTGAATGACCAGCTACAAGTTTCTAATGTCAATTGAATAACCAGCTAAAAGCTGCCTATGTCAATTGAATGACTGAATGACCAGCTACAAGTAACTATGTCAATTAAATGACCAGCTGAAAGATGCCAATGTCAATTGAATGACCAGCTGAAAGATGCTAATGTCAATTGAATGACCAGCTACAAGTTTCTAATGTCAATTGAATAACCAGCTAAAAGCGGCCTATGTCAATTGAATGACTGAATAACCAGCTACAAGTTGCTAATGTCAATTAAATGACCAGCTGAAAGATGCTGATGTCAATTGAATTACCAGCTAAAAGTTTCTAATGTCAATTGAATGATCAGCTAAAAGCTGCCTATGTCAATTGAATGACCAGCTGAAAGATGCTAATGTCAATTGAATGACCTGCTACTAGTTTCTAATGTCAATTGAATGACCAGCTAAAAGCTGCCAATGTCAATTGAATGACCAACTACAAGTTTCTAATGTCAATTGAATAACCAGCTAAAAGCGGCCTATGTCAATTGAATGACCAGCTGAAAGATGCCAATGTCAATTGAATTACCAGCTAAAAGCTTCCAATGTCAATTGAATGATCAGCTAAAAGCTGCCTATGTCAATTGAATGACCAGCTGAAAGATGCTAATGTCAATTGAATGACCTGCTACAAGTTTCTAATGTCATTTGAATGACCAGCTAAAAGCTGCCAATGTCAATTGAATGACCAACTGTACGTTGCTAATAACTGTTTGTTGTACATGGCAAAGCACTAACCATTAACATTACAAGCTGACAATATGAGAGTAATCACCCTGACCATTTCAAACCTCTTAGCTTTTAATTGGAGACATTTTCTCTTTATTAAGCACTAAAGCAAGGAGGTATGGTTCAATCGGCGCCTTAGCAGTCGTCCTGTTGAAGGCTGGTTTTTCTGTGACATCTAGGAACATACAATCTGCGAACAAAATTGTTAACCAGTATTATCGGTTTGGTTATGAATGTTATGATGCTTGAATATGATATAGTTATTAATCTTCTCTCAACTGAGATGAGCGTTTCTTGTTAAAATGTGAGTAGGTATTTCAAGAAATACTAAATTTAATATGAAATCACCTGATCATTTTCTGATCCTTTTTGATACTTTTTGTAAATAATTGTCTGAATTAACATTGATCCTTAAAATATAAAATTCCTTGCTCAAATAGCCAAAGAAACTAATTAGTTTCGCCTGGAGTGATTACATCCATAATTATGACATTAACAACAATGTTGCAAAGATAAGATCAACGTAATGTTACCGAATTGAAGTTCTATAAAGTATAGATTACGTCAAACAAGTTCCGGTAACAAATAGGATGATGATGATGATTGGCAATTATGTTGGTACTATTGATGTTTGTATTGAAATATTTTCATGAACTAGTACCACCAAATAAGCTCCGAATGTGTTGTATATTATTATTGTTCTCGCATACCTACACTGAGAATGTCCAATAAGTAAAACGTTTAAAACGTAAAACTTTGGATTTCAACTTAAAGTTTTTGTGACATCAGAATGTTCGTTACGCCGAATGTTCGTTACGTCGAATGTTCGTTACGCCGAATGTTCGTTACGCCGAATGTTCGTTACGCCGAATGTTCGTTACGCCGAATGTTCGTTACGCCGAATGTTCGTTACGCCGAATGTTCGTTATGCTGAATGTTCGTTACGCCGAACATCCGTTACGCCGAATGTTCTATACGTAGAATGTTCGGTACGCATAATGGTAATAAGTAACTTTTATTAGAGACCATTACAACTACGAAGTACGACAATTACTTAAAAATGACAATGCGTCAATATAAGTATAAAAAACAATTGGAATAAACTCACTTGGCATATCTTGGTTACCTAATCCTGTTCGTCTCGAATCAAGACACTATTCTTAACCTTTGGTATGCCAGAACGCGGATCAGCATGATGAAAACCATTTATTTCTATTGTGTCTGGTTTTTCCGGCATACGAGAGGTTAATGGGCGTATTTTGGATACCTATTAGGCCATAATGACGGACTACAAGCATGCATTAGTATATGCTCACGACTACACTCCCCGAGGAGCAGTCAGAGACTCCAAAACCCCAGGACACCCTTGCCCCACCAGCACCGAAACTCCGTCCAGTCACGTGTAACGGGCAGTGAAACTGGAGCTACGGACTACGAGGCCCTTTTATATTTGCGGAATGCTTTGAATAAATTCTTTTAATCGTGTAAAGTAATACAGAATGATTACGTGACCTTAAAGATTGATGTCCGCAGCTGGCGTACATTTGTCCATCCTAGGCGCCGCGCCGCGCCGTCACGTGTTGTCCCACACCTTACTCCTGTCTGGTCTCCCCTCTTTCCTCCAGCATCAGCATTCGATGGTCGACATGTGGGAAAAGAAATACAGTATGTAGATAATTCCAAATAAACGATTTTAAATCGGGACAAAAACTATTTTTCCTTTTCTTTTGAAATATATTTTTATCACTGTGAACTTTAGGTAAAATAAAGCAACGCTAGCAGACACCAGATAATTAAGATAATTCCCAATAAACGATTTAAAATCGGGACAAAACTATTTTTACTTTTCTTTTGAAATATATTTTAACACTGTGTAACTTTTTAGGCAACAAACAAAGCAACGCTAGTAGAAACCGTCTTCGATTGTGTTTAAATAAATCGCTTAGCTTCCTTAAAGGAACAGTGTAATTTTATTTCGTAGGCACCGTTTGCATTTTTAAATTTTCAACTCTCAACAAACTGATAAGCACTTTACTCACGTGAATTTCGAATCCCATCCTCGTCGCCAATGTAGAATACACCTTTCTACTAAGGGTTGGTTGAGGTTGATGTATATAATGAAACACAGATATAGTCTTCACTAGTTAATGTGACTAGCACACGTCCGCGCAGCACGGCGGTCGGTGCACGAATACCGAGCGAATGCACGATAGATATTCACCACAGACCGCGTCCGCCGATAGACGGCGCTACCGGCGCTTTCCACATTAACTACTCTTTATTGCTGTACACTACAAGTACAATGATACAAGAGCTAATTGTTTATTTTATGTGTTTTGTGACGTTTTCTCCTGAATTCCTGTATTTTGTTGAATTTTAACTTAATACCAAAATCAAAACAAACAAAATTAGTCGTGATGGTTCGGTCAGATGAGAGTGATTCAGAGGGCGCTTATACGCCCCCTGTGCGTAATTCAACGTCAAAGAAACATCAAAAGACGTACTGTTCAACCAATCGATCACAACATTCTCGTGATGCACGGCGTTTGCGATCTCCTCGGTCTAAATCTCGTCATAGTTCCGTTACAACTTCGAGTTCGGATGAAAGTTTTCATCGTCCATCGCGAAAACGTAGTCAACGTCGGAGATCCGTCACACCGAAGAGGCGTGAACGTGTGCAGTCGCGTGTACTTTCGAATCGTCGTCGGCGGAACAGTTCCACGTCCGTGAGCAGAAGCAGGAGTCGCGGGCGCACACGTTTTAGGAAACGCCGCCGTCGGCTGTACTCCAGCCCGTCTACTGATCGCCGTACCACCAAGCGCCAATCTCGAGCAGATAGTCGCGGGGATGGACCTAGATCAAAAAGACGTCGTATTCGTAGTCGTTCTAAAAATCGGCAGTCAAGCGATAACGATGTAAAAACAGACGCATCAGTTTTCAAGAAATTCATTAACATACTTAGCGATAAGTGTAACACTAGCAGTTTTGTGGGGGCGCAGAATGTTATTCCGAGTTTTGACCCTGGTTCTAAGACACAGACTGCTAAAACTTGGCTTCGTAAAGTAAACGAAACGGCTTCAATATACAATTGGCAGGAGAGACAAATTATTTATCATGCATTGCCCAAACTGTCAGGCTTGGCAAAACGGTGGTATGAGGGTCTGTCTACCGTTGATCTAAAGTGGGAAGAATGGCAAGCGAAAATTTTAAATACTTTCCCTGACGACCGCAATTATGGAGACAAGTTATCAGAAATGTTAGAACGAAAAAGTCGACGCGATGAAACCCTTGAAGAATATTATTACGATAAAATGTCTCTGATTAATGTGTGTAACATAACTAATAAGGACGCGGTTGATTGTGTGATACATGGGATTTTTGACAATAATATTCGATTGAATGCACAAGGCTCAAATTTCCAACAGCCAATGGAATTACTAAAATATTTAAGAAGCATCTCTAACAAAAATTATTCTAATGTGAAGAAACCCTATGTATCTGCCAAACAACCGAGTTCGGTAGAAAATGTGAATAAAACAGATTCGGGAGAATCAAATAGATTTAAGAACCTAAAGTGCTACAATTGCTCTGAAATGGGGCATACTTTACTGAGGTGTACAAAACCATTAAAAAAGTGTGGAAAATGCTTAAGAGTAGGTCATGATCAGGAACATTGCGCACGGATCACATCTCGAGCCTCCACCTCTGGTAGTAAGCCTGTTACTGACAATTCATCAAACCCTCAAAAAGTACTTAAAATTACAACTGCAGATAATGATAGAAATCTCAAATACTTTAAAACTATAAAAGTTAATGGATCTGAACATACCGCTTATATTGATTTTGGAAGTCAGTGCACTCTGTTAAAAGAAAACGTGGCTGTACAGCAAAAGCTTACTGTTAGTAAATTAAACTTACCTGTCATTAGAGGTTTTGCATCAGGGAATGTCCAACCAATTGGCAGAGTAAATATTAGTGTTCAAGTAGATTCTGTTAACGCGGAAATTGATGCTTACGTAGTAGATAACAGCTTGCTGAACACTGATATATTAATAGGTCAGACGTTTACAGAACTTCCCTCTGTCGTAGTACATAAAACTAGTAGCAACTTACATTTGTTCACGGATGATAATATGATTGAAAAGGTCAAGTTGTATTGTAGCTGTAAGTCGGATGTGACTGGTACAGAAACGTTGGCAGTCCACACCAATTCGGATGTGTCTGGAATGCTTTTTGTACCAGCATGTGTATGTATGCGAAATAATGGCGAATATGCAATTCTGCAAGGCTTATATTCATTTAACAAAGGTCACGGACGTATTATAATAATAAATCTTTCCAATGAGAATCTTACATTTGAGAAAAACAAGCTCTTAAGCAGGGCACATAAGGTTTCACCACCGGATCAATTTATAATGAATGGGATTAAATCTGAGGAAGTCAACTGTATAAATATTACTGGCACACAACTCATCTCTCCTGATAAAACGGAAACTCCTCAGACAATTTCGCTGGAAATGTTAAATATTGGAAGTAACGTGAGTTCTGAGGACAAAATAAGACTATTGGAGCTAATTAATAGGTATCGCGATTGTTTCGCATTGTCAACAGAAGAACTTGGTCTTACACCGGTGACTGAGATGCATATTAAGTTAATTGACAACACCCCCGTATCTTATAAGCCATACCGATTGCCTTTTGCGGAAAGAAAAGTTGTGCGTGAGATGATTGATAATCTCCTTACCAATAAAATCGTACAAGAATCTAACTCTCCCTATGCCAGCCCTATAGTCCTGGTAAGGAAGAAGAATAATGAATACCGATTATGCGTGGATTATCGGGCGCTCAACAAGAAAACGGTGAAGGATTGTTACCCCATGCCGGTAATAGATGATCAGTTGGATCGACTTAGTGGGAAAAAGTTTTTCACTAGTCTGGATCTTGCATCTGGCTACCACCAGATACCAGTGGCTGAGGACTCCAGACACCTCACGGCATTCATCACGCCCGACGGGCATTATGAATTTACTCGGATGCCGTTTGGTCTGGTGAATGCCCCCGCAGTCTTCCAGCAAATGATCAATAAAGCCATGGGGTCTAAGCGATTTGAGCTCGCAATCCCTTATCTCGACGATCTCTTGTCAGCAGCTGCAAGTGTGGATGAGTCACTCCAGAAAACTGAATCTATATTGACTCTCCTCCGAGAAGCAAAGCTTACTTTGAACCTCAAGAAGTGTCACTTTCTTGAATCCTCAATAGACTACCTGGGGTATGAGATCTCTGAAAATGGACTTAGACCAGGCGCCAGAAAGACCCAAGCTGTATCTGAATTCCCGACTCCTACCAATGTCCACCAGGTTCGCCAGTTTGTCGGTCTTGCGAGTTTTTTTCGCCGGTTTGTAAATAATTTTGCGAGCATTGCAAGACCACTTACAAAACTTACTAAAGCTGATGTTGGCTGGACATGGGGATCAGAACAAGAGTCAGCATTTCAGGATATTAAGTCTAAGCTCACCTCTCGACCGGTACTCGCTCTGTATAACCCGGAGTACCAAACTGAAGTGCACTGTGACGCCAGCAAAATGGGTATGGGAGCTATATTGCTTCAAAAACCTGACGATAAGACTCCGTTAAGACCTGTAGCGTATTACAGCAGGCAAACCACACGAGATGAAGAGTTCATGCACTCCTATGAACTTGAAACTATGGCTGTTGTCTCAGCGTTAAAGAAATTCAGAGTTTATCTGATTGGACTGCAATTCAAAGTTCTCACAGACTGCAGCGCACTAAGAGCTACATTAGTTAAAAGGGATTTAGTACCGAGAATAGCACGCTGGTGGCTGCAACTTCAGGAATTTGATTTTACGGTGGAATACCACCCAGGACAGGCAATGAAGCACGCTGATGCTCTAAGTCGCAATCCGGTCAAAATTGATGAAGAACCAGAGTCACTTGAGATTATGAATATCCGAACTGAGGACTGGTTGCACACCGTGCAAATGACTGATCATAAACTTAAACACATCAGGGATATTTTGGAAACCAAAGAGTCAGACATGAAAGAGATTACTAACAATTACGCTTTGAAAGACGGCCGTTTGTATAGACGCGTGGGTAATAGTCACAAGTGGGTGGTACCAAATGGTGCAAGGTGGCGTATTTGTCAACTTTGTCATGATGAGGCGGGACACTTTGCTTTTGACAAAACGTTCGAGAAAATTAGCAGCGAATATTGGTTTCCTAAAATGAAGCGTTTTGTCAAAAAGTATGTGGCTGCCTGCCTAAACTGCGCATATAATAAGAAACCATCAGGCAATAAATCAGGCTATCTGCACCCCATCCCTAAGACGAACGAGATATTCCACACCATTCATTTGGACCACCTTGGGCCCTTTGTTAAAAGCAAAAGGGGGAATGTATATATCCTCGGAGTGATAGACAGTTTTAGCAAATTTATTTTTGTTAAAGCGGTTAAAAACACAAAGTCTAAAACTACTATCAAAGTCCTCGAGGACATTTTCGCTACTTTTGGCAGCCCAAAAGTGATAATATCGGATCAAGGGACAAGTTTTACCTCCGCGGAATTCAAAAATTACGTTAGCTCTATTGGCTCTAAGCACGTGCTCAATGCAGTAGCAACGCCGCGTGCAAATGGGCAAATAGAGCGTTATAATAGGACGATATTGAATTCTCTTGCGTCTATGAACCACGATAGCCATGAGGCTGACTGGGACCTTAAACTGCCGAAGCTGCAGTGGAGCCTAAATAATACGATAAACAGAGGCATCGATAGAATCCCAGCTGAAGTAGTATTTGGACATCGTACTACTAACACCTCGGAAGGCATTTTAAAAGGAGCTCTTGAGGCTGAAAATAATGAAGTTGAGGAAAATTTAAATAACGAGAGGCGAGAAGACATTCGGGAGACAGTAGATTCTACGATTAGAAGAAAACAAGAGAAAATGAAGACCAGATTTGATAAGACGAGAGCACCGACCAAATTATTTAAAGTTGGCGATTTAGTAATGATTCCAAACTATACTCAGGAAAAAGGAAAAAGTACTAAACTGGCACCTAAATTTAGAGGCCCTCTTAAAGTCACCGCAGTACTTAGGAATGATCGCTATGAAGTCTCTAGTATCGAAGGGCATTCCATGCGAAAATATAAAAACACATTTCCGGCTGATCATCTAAAGCCTTGGATAACTTTTCACTCTTCTCCGACCGAAAGCGACTCTAACAGCAATTGTTCAGACTAATTAGTTTTGTTATGTTTTATAAATTTTTAATAGATATTTTATTATGATCGAGCTAACAAAATACAAATTGTCCCCATCCAAGTTCCCCTTATCTTTTCCTTCCATCCTCACCAGGTGAGCATAAGATGTCAGCTTCAGATGCAATAAATTATGGTGAGACATTGCATAAAGAAACGTCAAAGGTGATTATGATGATATAGGAGTGGAGGAGGCCGAGACCCGAGGTGGGTGAGCGGTACCCACTACCTATTAAATGTGAAACTAATAGAGAAAGGGGTGTAAAGGAGGCCGAGATCCGATGGAGATGAGCGGTACTTACACGAACTTTTACAAAACATTTAATATTAATTCGTAATGGAGGAGGCCGAAACCCGAGGGTGGTAAGCGGTACCCATTACTTAACTTATTAATTTACCCTATTGGAATTTGTCTGTATAAATGATTAAGCTTTGATGATTTGTAAAGAGAAACGGAAATATGTAGTTCAATTTGATAAATATTTGACTTAAATTATGTTATTCATTAAAACTTATTTGAAAAACAGAACTCTCGTATTGACTAATGAGTAATGAGCTATCGTAATTAAATTACGCATACTATAATAATGTTGTACTATTTCAATTAATAATTAATGGTTATGTAATTATGTATAATTCAGAATCTTAGAATTAAAATATACCAATGTTACTAGGGAGGGGGTATGATATGACGCCCTGTTATTGATTGTATCCAATTATTAGTGTATGTGGTCATACACCATTTAAGAATGGCCGAGTGATTTCAAGTCGCCAGGAATGGGGACATTCCATAAACAGGATGGCCGACTGTTACTAATCGTGATTTATCAGCATTGAATTTTAAATTAAGTTCTTTTTAATTAAACAAAATTATAATGCTTTACTAAAATATCAAAATAATTATTAAAATGTTATTTATGTTTGGCTTACTTTTTACTTTGGTTGAGTTTATAATAATATTATAAGTTGTCAATATGACTGCGCGGTAGGCGGCCATACTGTTGTTGACAGAATGATATTCGAAAAAGGAACGAACGCGTGTGTAGTTCTAGCTTTTTTTGTAAATTCAATAAGAAAATAAAAGTTAAATTAATTGTAGTATTCAGTATCAAAGTTGTTTCATTTGAACGGTTGGAGTTGTTTACAATAGGCTGTTTATTATGGAAACCATACAACAACGGCACAAACATATAAACATCCATGACCGAACCGGGATTCGAACCCAGGACCCTGGTTTGGCAGTCCGGCGTGGTAACCATTACACCAACTGGGTCGTCAAAGATTTAGATGAAACGGAAACAAAAATATAATAAAAAACCATAAAAGGGAAAGGGGCTTTGGGAAAGTTGTTCAGTATCATATGGGTACAACCACCCCTTAAGGCTGGGTGTCCCTAGAGCAAGCCTCTCTTTTTAACACGCAAACTTTTGCAATTAGCCATCCCGCTTCAATTGAAAGCAAGATCGCAAAAAAACACATTTTTCATCAATATCTTTTCTCTTGGGTGTTTGGGTTAAAATCCATCGGGTAGAATCACTGCTATAATTAATTACCTTTCAAGTGATGGTATATCTAGTAGAAATGCTGTATGGTGATTCTGTAAAACTGGTTATAAATCTGAAATCAAACTTACTTTGCTCCTCTTTTCTATCGAGAAATTTAATAGAATCGTGTTTTCAACGGTTAGATGCCCTGCAGAAAGAACGTATCTACACTGTTATGTGAACTATATAATTATGTATATTAAAGGTAATAATTTGGTTATCAAAAATCGGTTCGAAAACAGACAAAATAGGTATCACCCCCTCTTAATAACTGTTTACCATAACACCCTGTTTATGTAAGTCACAAATAGGTTTAATTAATAAACGCTATAAACTACTGCAGTTAGTTCCACCTACGATATTACTCGATTTCAGCTATTTTCATACTTATGAGGATTGTTGAATGAACTTCTATAACACGGTACGACGTCAAGCTAATTACACCAAAGAGCTATGGAATAAGGTTCAGAATTCTGTGAAATATTTTATTAGTTTGTCAGTTTAATTGATTAGTAGTGTGCAGTAGAAATTAATATAAACTAGTTTCAAGTATGAAATTAGAAAGTTCTTGAAAACATCGTCGGTATTACGGCATAGAGATTTAAGTTTTGTATGGAAATCGTTGAGCCACTGTAACTTTGAAACTATACGTCGAAAATCTGACAAATAGTTGGGGAAATCTACGGATTTTTGTATGGAGTAAGTTGCATTAATTGTACTTTAGGTGATAATTCCGAATATACTAGATACATACCTGAAAAACATAAATTCTCCATAATCTCCGATTTTATATTGTGCATTATTGAATAATTAGGACATTTACAAAACATGAAATTTAGGTAAGAACAAAAAATGGAAAACTGGGGATTTTGTACAGGATGGCTTCGTTCAAAATGTTTTACTTTTAACAATAATAATCCCTGGGTAATATCGTTTTGAGCTACGTTTTGAGTAAATATTTAATATTTTGTAAGTATTGAAAAATTATTACCCGAAAAATTAATTATTTACTTACTGTTTGTTTGTACACATTAAATTTGCCTTGTGATAATTAACTATCTCTTTTACTAGTATGCTGGAAGAAGTAAGTAACTTAGAAATATGCTTGCCCTTTACATTTATATCGATTTAAGGTATTTCTCAGGGTCCTGAGCCTATATAACCACGAAATCTCGACAAAAGTGTTTTAAACTAACAGTAATATTAGTTCAAACACAATTTTCTTAAGAGTCTTTAATGCAATCTCAAGCCGTATTTTGACTAGACTAAAAGCACAGACACGTTCAAGCATTTTAATCTTAACTATTATAAAACTGTAACAGAAGTGTGTCTGTACATTGAAGATATTTACAAAAAAAAAGTTACGATGTGGTTTTTAGCTGTCCCTGATTCCAAATCACCAATTTTTGGATGTTTTGTCTGTCTGTTTGTTTGTTTGTTTGTTTGTATGTTTGTATGTTTGTTTGTTTGTTTGGGTGTTTGTTTGTTCGGGTATCACGCAAAAACTACTGAACCGATTTTGATGAAACTTTTTTTGTTTGATAGTATCGTAGAATGAAAAACTGGTTGACTATTGAAAACTATATTTTAATCTTTTACTTTCACTGCACTTTTATAATTTTACTAAACTATTTTAATTTTAAATATATTACAATCACTTTACAAAATACCAGTTATCACTTCGAGTGCCAGCCGAGAACTGACTGTTTAATCAGTTTTGCGCCATTTCCAACGGACTCCCCACTTTTTCCCGTCCACTGTACCAACCAAACGCACCTCGCGTTTCATTGGTCCAGCTCGCAAAAGTCTGTGCTACCAACCGAACGAATCAAACCGTTAAAAATATATTTCACGGCTCTGGATACAAGTCCTTTTTAAACCATTCATTAGTTATGTTTCAGTTAATTTGAAAGAATATTAAACGTGTTGCTAGCACAAAATAAAGATTTAGTAACAAAATATCATGAATCACGACATTCGGCCATCTGATTCTGTGCAACCTCCTGGTGCACAGTTATTAAACCGTCAGTTCTCATTACCATTTAGTCAAAATTATTCAAAATAATCTACATCAATGAAAGTACACTAATAAACTAAGTTAAAAAAAATCTCAACATTGAAACATAAGGATAACTAAAGTTTATCTTATATAAACTAATTTACATGTTTTTCAAAATCACTCATTAAAAGAAATAATTCTTTTGTATTTTCATTTTAAATCTACCACCACTTCATACTGTATTATGGCTGCAGAGAAGATGCAGCTAGAAACTTTACAGCAACAAATTTTTAGCAGTTATGCATTCAGTTATACAATATCAGGACCAGAAATTTTAGTATTCAGTGTTTTAACTTTTTATTTAATTTTAATTAAGTAAAAATTAATTAAAAATGAAAGCAGGTACACAAAACTAGGTACTTGCGAGTTTGATTTCCTGCATCTTCTTACTAGCACTTACATTATTTTATCTGTTATCTTATTTAAATTTATATTAACCTTAAGTAATAATTATACGAACAAATCACGACATTTGGCAGTTTACACTAATAACAATATTTATCAACTTGAATGTTTGTGAACGTTGCTGCAGTTCTAACGGAGGCAGCTCTAACGGATCTTCCTTGTCCAGTGATTGGAACTTGGATTTTGTTTATTTGGGAATAGTACATTCTAAAAATAAACATTTTAGACAAAGAAATATTCAAAAGTTTTAATATATAAACGGTAACACTCTTTGATTTTAATCTCTTTGCTGCTGCAACGTTCCCAATTTTACTTTATTTTGATGCTTATGTTTATACAATACAATATACAATACTCTTTATTTGTACATCAAAACATACCGTTCCTGTTTATACTGCTTTTAAATATTTACTACATTAGAGAAAAACAGTATTATAAATATATCCATCGATTAAACCTGGTAGTCGCTCAATAAGATAGCTGATAATAAATCTTGTCTTGAGCTCAGTGTAATCACGAGTGTAATATAATGTCATCGCCATCAGGTAGTTAAACTGTCAGTTGGTTTATCATGAGCCCACACTGCAGTATACTACAGTAGTTTCACTGTAGTTTACTACAGTTTTGGTATTAAATTTAGTACAGCGCTTCTAGAAGTTACGCTGAGAACTAATTGTGTCATGCAAAATTGGAGCCGCGACTACTACAGTAGCAACGTACAGTGAAAACTCATGGCAGGCCCTCTGCAATATTTTACGCCTTTCGCACAGCCCAGCTTACTGGGGTTAAATATGAAACAGTTGCTGTATACATTTGCAAAATATTGTGTAATTTGTGAAAAATATACCAGTAATAAAGATAATGAAATAAAATCTATTACAACTTGGATCTATCATAATATCTACAATAGCAGCATAGTTTTGAAATGTTTGTTTATTTTAATTGTTTTTGTATTATAATTTACAGATCTTTGATCTTAGTTTCATAACAAATTTGTTTTGTACCTATACTCATTTCCGAACAAAGTGGAGCTTTATCTCCATTTCGCACGACAAAAATACAGGGTGTACAATAAAATAGGACAGCTACTTAAAGGGGTGCTTCAGACCATCAAACTGAACAACTTTCTCTATGGGACCAATATCGAAATCGCGAAAAAAAAATCTGGTGTCCCATACATTTCAGTCGAGTTATGTTTGCAGTTTTGTATGGGAGAGCGGATTTTTTTTTCGCGATTTCGATATTGGTCCCATAGCGAAAGTTGTTCAGTTTGATGGTCTGAAGCACCCCTTTGAGTAGCTGTCCCATTTTATTGTACACCCTGTATATTTGGAACACTTTTTATTCTTAGAATGGTTTTACCAACGTCCACTTAAATAATTATAATCATTATTAAGTAGGTAGGTACCTAAATTGCATAGGAGCACTCTTTTTAAATTAAACAAATCTTCGGCACTCACTAGAGGGCGTTTTCAAACTCATCAAGTAAGCATTTGCAACGATTACCCAAAATTTTGTGAGATTATCGTTAGTGAATTAATAAAATTATGATTACGATGGTAAAATTTTGAAGATTTTTATAAAAATAATTATTATGACTACTACAACCAACCCCATCTAGCGACTTTGCTAAAAAAAATCATGGAAATAGACTAGTCTCATTGTTAAAACAAAATCTATAACGAACAAATGGAATATCTTTCCATTGTGAAATGGAACGAAGTATAACAATTGATTTCATGAGTATCTACTTATAACACTTACTCAATTGTCATACAAACGTTCATAAAATTTACCTATTTTCCTTCGGAAAATAACAGTAGTTACCTTAGCCAATATGTTTTTAAAGTGAACACTCTTTAGCGAAATAAGTCGAAATTAACCTTTGGTATGCCGGAACGCGGATCCGCGTGACGAAAACAATTGATTATTTTTTGTTGTGTCTGTAATTCCCGGCATACGAGAGGTTAAGCGATCCTAGATAACACTAAATAAATTAATGATTCTTTGAATGTAGGTACCTCAACTTATTTGACTAGAAGAATAATAAAAAAAATACGGCATATAGAAGCAAATATGTTTCTGCTCTTTATTTTGGTTCAACATCGAGAGTATTTGATTCTTGTCATAATGGAAAACATACTTTGAACGCTTTTACTACTTGATCGTTAAAGTTAAGGCTTAGGGTGCCCGTAACTATCAGTTTTGTAAGCTAAGCAGCATTTGCGATAAGGAGCGTTATTTAGTTTACAAAATCTGGGTCTAAAATTGTCAAACATCTAAAGACAAACGAAAAGGCGCCGTCTTGTCTTATAACGGTACACTGGTGTTCCGATTTTATTCAATTATTCTACAAAAAAAAAAAACAATCTACAGCTATTAAGTAAACAACAAATATATGAAATTTACCCATAGTCGGGGAAATCTACGGATTTTTGTATGGAGTAGGTTGCATTAATTGCACTTTAGGTGATAATTTGGAATAAAGTGCAAGACACATGACTGAAAAACATAAATTTTCAATAATCCCCGGTTAATATCGTAAATTTGAGTAGATATTTAATATTTTGTAAGTACTCAAAAATTATAACATTAAAACTAAATTATTTACTGTTTGTTTGTACACATTAAATTTGCCTTGTGATAGTAAACTGTCCCTGTGCTGGTATGCTGCATGGAATATCTTTAGAAATAAGCTTGCCCTTACTAAATTTATATAGATTTTAAGGTATTTCTCAGGGTCCTGAGCCTAAAACAACCTTGAAATCTCGACATAAGTCTTATTACACTAACAGTAATATTAGTTCAAACACAATTTACTAAAGTGTCTTTAATGCAACCTCAAACCGTATTTTTCCTAGACTACCAGCGGTTTCCCGGAGGAAATTTTGTATTAGATTTAAGCTCGCTTCCGTTCACATAATTATGCCAAAATGATGTGTAAAATAAAGAGTTTATTATAATTCATTAAAACAATATCAATATGTGAGTCCTAGGTAATAATTTATTTTACTATCGAACAATTGCTTATTACGTAACTAGAAAAACTAATGAGTATTAAATTTTATTGCCTGTGCGAGAGAACGAATAAAGTATTTTGCGTGTATAATAAAAGATCTTAAAATGAAGACACTAATTTAGTGGTTGTCAAAATTTGCAGTTCTGCAGTGCTGTGAACATTTCAGCATAAACATGTCGGACCTCAGACTCCCATGATGGAATGTAGTAGCATCTCTGTCAGTGAAGGCGACCTCCTTCATATTCACCCATACCTCGGAATAAAAATTTGCATTGAGAAAAGTAATAAAAATAACTATAACTTGGGAGATTAAGCAGATTTTACACGGATCAATTTCGGTTCAATATTGCTTTCAATTCCATTGCTTCAATGGCATTGAGACATCTAAATACATTTCAATTTGATTATTGAAAGCTAAGTATAGGAAATGCATGCAATGTTTAATGTTTTTCAATGGAATTGATGCAATTTGGTTGATCCGTGTAATATCCGCTTTAGATCGCTAAAATGTGCGACAGTAAATTCTCAACATCTCTCAACATCTCTCAACATCTCTCAACATCTCTCAACATCTCTCAACATCTCTCAACATCTCTCAACATCTCGCAACATCTCTCAACATCTCTCAACATCTCTCAACATCTCGAAACATCTCTCAACATCTCTCAACATCTCTCAACATCTCGCAACATCTCGCAACATCCCTCAACATCCCTCAACATATCTCAACATCTCTAAAATAATTATTATGGCTCAGAATATTAGCTCGCTAGGTGTGCGAGAATAAATGTGATCTCTCGGAATTCTTAAGACTTTAAATATTTGTTCGCTAAATTTTAATGTTCGCGTTTAAAGACAATGAAACAAATACGGCCTCTTTGTATGTTGCAATTTCAAACTTGATTATAGGACACCTATAATTTATAAGGCAGAGGCTTATACACTTTTAAAAAAATCCTGCGTACCAGAGTTCTTTTCTCATAAAACATTAGTCAAAATTGGGTTTAATCATCCAGTATCAAGCCTTTTAAGCAGTTTCATAATTTTTAACAACACAACAAATAATAATATCTCACTTGTTCACTGTCAATTTTATTTGATATACATGTCATTTATAAACTGATAAATTATTCTTAGTACCAGATCAGAACATCACGAGCCAGAATTTGGCACAGATAAGGTAATTTTTAATGAAATATTTCGAATAGTGGCATGTTATCAGTGTGCTGCCTGGATTTCATTGCGAATACTATCTTTAATTTTTTTAGTTTGTAATAAAGTAAAAATAACATTAACTGCACATGACTAATAAAATTGAAAGCTGCACGGACCATGCTGATGATGACACAATGTATCAATCATTTGACACAATAAAGTGTATTTGACCATAGTGAAAGCTATTTCTGGGTACAACTTTAGTTGTACCAAGTTGGCATTAGCCAATAATGAGAAAAACTTACTCCTATACAATCTATACATAAAGGTATTGCAGCACTAACAACAATTTTAATAAATGCTACTTTAATCTTTTAAACCATGTTTTTAGTTGGTTTATATATACTACACGTCCTTAGGTTTGTGTAGTTTAGTCTCAGACACATTTTTCGAGAATTCTGTACTAGACCCGGCGGCCAAAACTACTAAAACCAATAGAATGTTGATTTATGGATACACATGGCCCAAATTATGTGACACACCTGGTCATTATACAAGCAAGAGTGATGGACTCACATGGCCCAAATAATGTGAGTCGAGTGGCCACTATACGTAAAGTGATGAACTCGCCTGGTCCAAATCATGTTTGACACGTAGCCCCCACCAGCCAGTATATAAAACGTTGGACATACTTATCCCGAACTACGTGACACCCAAATCATATGAGACACGTGGCCACCATACATATAAAACGTTGGACATACTTAGCCCAAACTACGTGACATGCAAATCAAGTGAAACACGTGGCCACCATACATAAATAAAACGTAGGACATACTTAGCCCAAACTACGTGACACACTTGGCCACCATGCATAATATAAAAAAATTGAATTCGATTTGTCCACATGACTGACTTTGCTAGTGATTTCACAAATTCTGTCATTATTAATATTTATAGTATTCTGAGTCTATTTTCTTTAAGCACCGATCAATGTAGGTAGAGAAATAATATTGAATTAACAAAATAATAAAATAATTGTAAGCAATTTAGCTCGAATACTGTTTTATCGCACAATAGCATTATCAAGGAGTAGCCTTGACCAAATGGTCATATACGATCACACAGCATCGTTATAATACCAGAAAATGCTGTCAAGGAGTAGCCCCGACCCTACATTCGTCTGGCAACTGATCAAAATGCTTACAATTTTAAATTCGGTGGTTAACGGTTTATGAATATTTCGGAGCACAATGCCAGGGAGTCGCCCTGACCGAATGGTCTCCGAAATAAAATCAGATTTAACATTGTCATGGGGTAGCCTGACCAAATGATAAATCCAATGTAACTATCAACCATTACGAAAATTCTATAAAATTCGAGAGAAAAATTAATAAAGTCAGTAGGTACTTTAAGAAAACAATATAATCTTTCAATATTCAAAGAATCAGTGGACTTTGACCGAATTCACGTACCTTGAGGGCTGAAGATCTTTATCCCACTTCTGATATATCGTAGAATGAAAAACTGGTTGACTATTGAAAACTATATTTTAATCTTTTACTTTCACCGCACTTTTATAATTTTACTAAACTATTTTAATTTTAAATATATCACAATCACTTTACAAAATACCAGTTATCACTTCGAGTGCCAGCCGAGAACTGACTGTTTAATCAGTTTTGCGCCATTTCCAACGGACTCCCCATTTTTTCCCGTCCACTGTACCAACCAAACGCACCTCGCGTTTCATTGGTCCAGCTCGCAAAAGTCTGTGCTACCAACCGAACGAATCAAACCGTTAAAAATATATTTCACGGCTCTGGATACAAGTCCTTTTTAAACCATTCATTAGTTATGTTTCAGTTAATTTGAAAGAATATTAAACGTGTTGCTAGCACAAAATAAAGATTTAGTAACAAAATATCATGAATCACGACAATAGCTTATTATCTGACTTAAAATCTGGTATATAATTTATGCGGACGAAGTCGCGGGTAAAAGCTCGTCATTTATATAATCGTTCTGTTTATAATATGCTTTTTTACCAAGTACTTTTTTCATTTGAGTTTTAATCATGTTTTCGGAAAGATTCAAAATGGTCTCGGGAATTTTATTATAACAAAGTATACAGTGACACATGAAAGAAGTGTTGACCCTACTAAGCAGAAAGTGTGGAGGAATCAGTTTATTTTTATTTCGAGTGTTTTAATTTTTAGTTCCTTTACAGTTTTATAAAGCAGGTACTTATACAGGGTGTAACAAAACACCCTAGTAATACTTAAGGGGGTGTTTCAGACCATCAAACTGAACAACTTTCACTATGGGGCCAACATCGAGAAAAAATAAAAAAAATCAGCTCTCATACATTTTAGTCGGGTCGGTACTGCAGTTTTGTATGGGACAGCAGATTTTTTTTATTGTTTCTCGCGGTTGGCCTCATAGTGAAAGTTGTTCAGTTTGATGGTCTGAAGCACCCCCTTAAGTATTACTAGGGTTTTTTGTTACACCCTGTAGACTAAAATAGATCATTTTGCTATAACAATCTAGCTCAGTAGTTCAGTACCTACAGTATCTAATAAAATATGCCTAAGTACATACTTAAGATTAACGCGACGCATCTTCTGCTTAACTTTATTATAGGCACGCTATAAATTCTTCTACCATTAGCACTAAAAGCCTCATAAATTATACTCCTTTTTACCTTCCTAGCCTTTGTGTGTGATGAAACAAAGGTTACATTTTCGTCGAAGACAGACATTTTTTATTATTATTTTGTCCTCATTAATTCATTATAGTAAATCGGATAGGATCGGCAGTATTAAAATACCTCATCATCATCATCAGCCTATAAACGTCCCACTGCAGGGCACAGACCGTCCCGCGAGAGGCGGGACGTCCCGTTTCTAGACCGAAAGATGTGGGACCACGCCAATTGTCCCGTTTTCTGGCTGGCTTTCGGGCAGAAGTAGATGTGAGTGAACTCAGTGGAATCGAAGAAGTGATTTAAAATTTTAAATATCTTTTCTAATCATGCTGTCTTTTTTTAATGCAAAGTTCTAAAGATGTATTAATTTTCTGTTATGTTTTTAAAATCATAGAAAAAATTTACTTAATTGACCGATTTTCATTTCCAATTCCTTTTGAATCTCCTAATAAAATGTACAAAAACTGTAACAAACAATTTTTGCCCGAGCTTTTGACCCGAAAAAATTAATACCTATGTCGTTCTATAAATTAATTTAAAAATAAAACATTTTTACTTATACTTTTACTATAAACAAAAGGGACTGACTGAAGACTCCAAACTTATTTGTTTATTGATTTGCCTTATTGATTCTACTATTGTTTTTTTTTTTTTCGACTTCTTATACTTTTACAGCTGGTTCCCGGTTTTTTTAGCCACGTCCCGCAACTTGGTTCCCAATTTCCCGCTAATCCGTGCACTAAGGTTGGTAACCCTAGCACACACCTACCCTCAGGGAGCGTGTACGGGCATTAATCCACCACGCTTGCCCAATGCGGTTTGGTAGTTGTTCTTCTTCAGGGTATGCAGGTTTCCTCACGATGTTTTCCTTCACCGTTTGAGAACAGTCGGTATTACGTTGGTACATAAGTTAGAAAAACTTATTGGTACATTATGTCCGTGCAGAATCGAACCTATGTCCCCCATAATTAGGTGTCCATACCTCTCCGCAACGCGCCACCGACGCCGCTCAACATGAAGAAAATATATTTTTATCTCCATCATTCAAAGGTACTTAATTTTTATCTCTACTAGAAAGGCAACTCACTGTTCAGGGCTGCAGTCTCCAGGGTCCGAAAAGCCCTATTGATAGCCAACCTCCGATAGGAGATGGCACCATAGGAAGAAGAAGAAGAAAGGCAACAGCTGTTCAAACTAAAAACGAATTATAAACATCAAAGAGACAAGAGAGGTGTATTAGGATCGTAGCAGATCACGACCAATTGTCTCTGCCTATACCTCGATAGGACATAGGTGTGAGTATATGAGTCTGCCTTACCCTTTGACTACTTATAGGACTGGTTACGCGTGTCATTCTACTAACAAACATTTCTGCCACTTTTTAGGCTGCCTGTCCATTGAAGCTCGCGAGCTGTGCGAGCTGTGTAGCGTGAGTAGTGTGTTTTTTTAACCAATCAGGAGCTCGGGCGAGATCGGCCGCGCCTCGCCCGAGCTCCTGATTGGTTAAAAAAAACACAGCTACAATGGACAGGCAGTCTTACGGGGGGCGAGGTAACATGAAATCCGCAACTTTGGATTTTCTTCCCCATAACTTTAGATTCTAATTTTGAATGTTAAAAATCATGAAAATTAGTCTTGTGTCAAACGTTCTAAGTTCAAAATTATTGTTTCGCAATTATATGCTGTCTCGTTTAGTGATAAGGTATAAAACTGACTGTAAATGCACATGATCAATTTGTCTTATACCATGGCAGAGGGGAAATGCTACCGCAAGGCCAGTCCTATACAGGGTGTAACAAAAGACCCTAGTAATACTTAAGGAGGTGTGTTCAGACCATCAAACTGAACAACTTTCACTATGGAGCCAACATCGAGAAAAATAAAAAAAATCTGCTGTCCCACAGCCGCAGCAGTGTCTGCTTTGTGTACATTTGAGTCGAGCCGGTATTGCAGTTTTGTATGAAACAGCAGATTTTTATTTCGCGATTTCGAAGTTGGCTCCATAGTGAAAGTTGTTCAGTTTGGTGGTCTGAAGCACCCCCTTAAGTATTACTTAGGGTGTTTTGTTACACCCTGTATAAGTAGTCAAAACCTTTCACGCAACTCAAACCTTATATCAATCACAGACAAGAATCACATTTTTTCCTGTCTGGTCTCTTATTGATTAATTATAATTAGCTAGAGTAATTAATATTAATTAATAAATTGAATGAATACACTGTCCGATCCGACGTACGATGGAGCTAAAAGCAATTTATTTGAAAAATATGGAGCCAGGTGAGAATAATTTATTTCTCCACGAACCGGGCCTAGCTCGTAACTTGACACGTTTGGGGTTTGATCAATTATTAATATTTATAATACATGGGCCATCGAGCTTTGTTCGGCATCTTACGAGTTTGAGGAAATCAGTGTTCATTCAAAAACATTTTTTTTATAAAAAAGGCTGAAATATCAATGTTACCTACTGGCTGTCATTAGTATGCATGACATTTCATTTTTATTATAAGTGCAAAAGTATGACTGACTGAAATCAGAAATCAAATCAATATCTGTTATTAGATTTACGTTTTCACGCAGCTAAACCATTGAGTTGATATTGATGAAATTTGATATAAAGATAGCTTGAACCCTGAAGAAGTACATCGGCATAAATCATAAGTCTCTTTTTTTGAATAATTTAAGTACTTATCAACTTTATTTACTGGTCTTTGTCAACGCTTATAATTATATTTCGTAGATTCTTTAGTGTACATTAAAAAAAAGACATAATTATGAACAAATTACAGTAAGTCGTGACGCGTGTCGTGTCGTGTCGTATCGTACGCAGTTATATTTATAATCAAATACGACAAAAATATTTAATTTACAATGTGTTCCATTTTTATCTCGGCCTTTGTGAATTCGGCTTATTAAATGAATGAATGAATGAAATGAATGATTAGATCGTCAATATTTAATACCATGGAATAAAATTTTTAATTATGAGATAAAAAAACCAAAACGTTATAGACACAGCTGTATCCACATCGCTAGAAAATTGATAATGAAATAAGTCGTTCAGTTACGTTCTATGTCTACAGTACCTAGTAACGACCCCGGTTGATAGAATAATTTTTGCATGGCATTTATTTTCTATTCATCAATGTTACTTAAAAAAACAAATTCAATGTATATTTTTAAATATCCAGTTAGGAAATCGATATGGAAATGGGTACCTATATCCTTTACCTAATTCTAGTTGCATACCTATCATTGAATGAATGAATGAATGAATGAATGAATGAAATGAATGAAATATACTTTTATTTACACCAAACACAGATACAGCATAGGAATAAAAAACAATAATGGTACAAATAAGGCGGTCTTATCGCTAAAAAGCGATTTCTTCCAGACAACCTTAGGGTAGAGGAAATTTAAACAAAGAACAACGGGTCGGTGCTATATAAAATAAATAGTAAATATCAGAAATAAAGGAGAAACCGAAAAATCATTCATTCTAGTCGACTAATTTCAATATCGATCGTGATGTCGATGATTTGGCCAGTGTCAAGAAAGAAACTAGCCAAGTGCAGTTCCGTAGTCGTACAACCACAGAATATACTTACCAATATAAAGTTTTACCCGACTGCGCCAGAAGGATGGTAATATTTTTTTATTATTTGTTGTAATACTGTAGAGTTTTTACTATAATCACCCCAGGAGTCACGTTTCAGGAACTGACCCGAGCACTTGTCCCGCGTGGTTTCGCGCGTCGCGTGTTTGCCTGCCACGAGGCTCCGCAATCCTAATCAATATCTTCTTGTTCTTGACCAAAAAAAATCCCTGAGATTGGAATAGATTCTCCCATAAACTACTTGACACTGGCGGAAATGCAGTGCTAACGCACAAGCAAGAGTCCATTAAATATAAATAAAAGAAAAATAATCACCCCAAGTTTGACGCTTTTAATAAATATAAAGTTTTTGCGATAGAGCAAAAACAAAAATTGTTAAAAAAAATACTTGTTTCTTGTATTATGTGGACCCCCACAATACATAACATTGCTCATTGTTTTTTTGAAATGAAAAATTCTTTAGCGGCGTTGTGCACTTTTTGGGATGGGTAAAAAATGTTAAACTCGCATCAGCACCGTGACGCAACGTAACCTGATCGGAAATTCGTAATCATAGATATAGTTAGACCGTGACATCACGTGGCGTAAGGGTCAGCGCACACCCAGCGTAAAACTGTTCGAGCATGCGCGAGCAGATTTCATTGATTCAATTGATAATGAACTCTATTCCCATTGAAATAAAGTTGAAAATAGCTTGCAAGTGATTAAATCCCTTCAGCGTCTGTTCGAGTATGCTCGCGTATGCTCCTCGCGGCGACGGGAGCAGTCGCGAGCATGCGCGCGGATGCTCGCGCATGCTCGAGCATGTTCGAGCATACGCCCGTGTCGATGCTTGCGATCCGTCGTAAGTGTTGCCACCTCGGCCGGTTTCGTACTAAATCTAGCATATTTTTTAACTACTTTAGCCCGAAAAGGGCAATTTACTACAGATAATATTATACAACGTGTTAATGAATTAACGCAAAACTAGAAAGTAGTTTGTTTAGAATCGATAGCAGAATCGAATTATCATGGTTTCAACATACGTAATTTTTTTCAAAATTTTAATTTTTTTTTTCATAAAATTTTTAATTTACTAAACCCGATGTCAACCCACCCCACGGGCACACTCACCCTACTTACTACCAACACAAGATTATAAAAATGTATCCATGAGTACGTTAGCGCTTTCTTTCAGTGCTGAAATGATAACAAATCATTTTTGCCTCCGAACTTAAAATGCGAATAACTTTAAATTTTAAGTATCAAAATAATGAAATTATTGTTTCAATCTAATTCTTTTGTTATAAATCAGTTGGGGTGTATGAGGTTTTGCGCTAATTTATTAACACGTTGTATAATAATCGAACTCTTTTTGAAAATACAAAGAAAATCTGAAAGGTCGAAGCAGATTTAGTAGGTTTTCAAATTGTTCATATTCCATTTTATAGTTCCTAGCCATAAAATAACTGTCCCTAGAACTTTAAACCGTAACACAGCACTTTTCCTGCTCTTGCTCCTCTTCCTCTGCTAGTAACCCAATAATTACCAAATCCCAGTCCACCATACTTTAAAATTACTCTTCGCACGTCTTTACTTTAAAATATTGTAAACACAACTGCAAAATTCACTGTCAACTGTAGCAACACGGGAGCATCCGCGAGACTGTTCGAACACGCGCGAGCATGCTCGCGCATGCTCGAGCATCCGCCGCTGCCGCCGGCGGATTTTGCCGCTAGGTGTGCGCGACTGCAAAGAACATGCTCGAGCATGCGCGAGCAGATTTACGCTGGGTGTGCGCTGACCCTAAGATCGCTTAGTTTCTCTTCTGCCGGCACTCCCGGAGTGCAACCCGTTTTTTTTTATTTATTATCAATTCCATATTCTGTAAAAATGTCAACTTATATTATAACAGAGACGGCGGCGCGGCGGCTTATGTATGACAGTTCAAAGGGACGGACAGGCGGACAGCGTAGGCTTAGTAAAATAACCTTTGTGTACGGAACTCTAAAAAACTAAAGCTCAGAACGACCCCTTCATATTTTAATCAATTAGATATTAAAAATTCAATTTATGAACGTGTTTTAATTTACTTTTGAAGGCTAAATTATTGAGTTACATTATTGTGAAGTGAAAGAAGATATTTTGCTTTTAATTTCTTATTTTCAAGAGCTTTTTATTTGAAGTTTGTTATTTGAAGTAAGTAATTAGAAAAATCGTTTTACAAGAATATGGTCATTCTATGCGATACATGGGATACATGGAATATGAGAATCGAATTTAAATTTTAAGGTACATACATAAAGCATACACACACGTCATTATCCCACAAAACATTGACGTATTAACTAAAGACCGGCAATATCAGTTACACAAATGGCACCACTTTTTAAGCAAATTCAAGCAAAATTAGTTCTTAGCGTAAGGAAATAGCGGAGTCTTCCAGCTGGAGGTCTGGTGACACAATGGTTCAAGACGGTTCTGTTTATTATTGACATTTCGGTTATTCAATTGGACGACTGTCATAAGTGTGAATGGATATCAAGTAGCGTTTTTATGTTTGCTTTATATTCTTTATCTACACTAGGTTATATACTTTATCTTTGATATACAGGCTGTACAATAAAATGGGACAGCTACTCAAAGCGGTGCTTCAGACCATCAAACTGAACAACTTTCTCTATGGGACCAATATCGAAATCGCGAAAAAAAATCCGCTCTCCCATACAAAACTGCAAACATAACTCGACTGAAATGTATGTGACAGCAGTTTTTTTTTTCGCGATCTCAATATTGGTCCCATAGAGAAAGTTGTTCAGTTTGATGGTCTGAAGCACTGTCACCCCTTTAAGTAGCTGTCCCATTTTATTGTATACCCTGTATACATACAGCGTACACACGCCATTATCCCACAAAAAGCTGAGCTATCTGTCAAAACGGCTCTATCTGTCAAATGAATAGCGCAATACCGAATGTGTTAAAAGTTGTGGTTCGCACGCGGTCCAGATGAGATTTATTTAGCGCGATTACTCTCCTGTGCTGTATCTTTTGAACTATAATTATTAGACTGACTGCACTGTTACACTGGCCTCGTTTGACTTTGAATTAATAGCAAATTTGTCAGAAATCTACACTGAAAAAAAAACTACTAAGAAGTATTTTCTCTTAATTAGCACCAAAATAATTGAAATGACCTGATCCGCCGGGCGCTCATCTCAGCCAACGTCCCTAACGTCAGCGAGCCCACTGGACTGTGTCTCGCCGATGGCAGAAGGCCCGATGGCCTAACCCTTATCCCCTGGCAGAAGGGCCGCTGCCTCCTATGGGATGCCACCTATTCGTGCACCTTTGCACCATCATACCTTCCCAGTACCACGTAGGTAGCCGGGTCAGCTGCCGAACACGCGGCACACCTGAAGCACTCCACATACTCCTGCTTGGAAGCGGACCATATATTTGTCCCGTTCGCCGTGGAGACAGCCGGCCCCTGGTGTGCAGAGGCAAAGGTCTTTGCTAAAAAATTGAGCCGGCAGCTCCGGGACAGGGGCTGCGGCCCCCGCTCCGGTTCGTTTCTGGTCCAACACATAGCACTGGCAATATAACGCGGGAACGCCGCCAGTATTTTAGGTTCCTTCAGACCGGAAACCAACCGGGGCGGGCTCCTGGAATAGCATAGGTTCATCTTCCATCTCTTCTTTCTTTCTTATTTTTTCCTTTTTTAACCTTTGTCGCCTATATATATATCATCCATTAGTTATAAGTTTTTCTTGTATACTATATTATAGTTTAGATTTAGTTTAGATAATTATTTATTTTATTTAAAATTGAGTATCCTCTTGTGTACCCTCCTTTAAGTGAATAAAGTAGGTCAAATTGAAATGACGTTATTATTGTTTACTAAAAACAAAAGATGGTAGTTGTAACAGCAAGCCGAATTCGTTTTACAAAGTTCTCTTAGTCAGATATATCATGATGTTGACAGGCTCATATGGATTCATGATGTATGATTATCATAAACAAGATCTTGGTAAAGAAATTTCTTTTTTACAGTGCAATTTTATTTACTTGTAGATTTTACTTATGAAAGAGTGTTTTTTAACTGAAGACCCCTTTAGAGCATTAACTTTCAAACACTCTTCAATTAATTAACACCTTCAGTCTAAAAATGTCAGATTTCAAGTTAATTACAGAGAATTTAGTTTTCATTACGTTTCTAATGAAAGCCTTTTAAGAAATTGTGTCTGTGGTACACGAAAATGGAAATTCTCAAGGTCTCTAGCAACATCGTAAAATAAAAATACATTTAGACTTTATGACTATACAGGGTGTAAACGCGTGCGTTAATGCGTTACATACCTACTTTATTGGGTGCTTCAGAACGTAAAACTGAACAACTTTTAGATACTATAGGACCAACTTTGACAGCCCGGTAGCACAGTCGGTAGTGAACCTGCCTGCTGTGGTGAGGGTCGCGGGTTCGAATCCCGTAAGGGACAAATATTTGTATGATGAATATGAATATTTGTACCCGAGTCATGGATGTTTGTATCTATATATGTATTCTATATCGTTGTCTAGTCATCATCATACAAGTCCAGGCTAGATTCTGGTACTTTAAATGTGACTAGATACATTGTGACAACTTAAAAATCGCGAAAAGAAAACAGCTGTTTCATACATTTTAGTCCAGTCTCTAGGTATTGACATTATTTTCTATGGAAATCGCAGTTTTTTTTTCGCGATTTCGATGTTGGCTCCATACAGAAAGTTATTCAGTTTGATGGTCTAAAACACCCTATTCGTCATTTTTTTACATATTTAATTGTACTTACATCCTGTAGATTGTATCTTTTCTAAGGATTTTTTTTGTGAAGTTTTTTTCCACATGCAATATCACCCTAATCGGAGCGGGGCACTAATAACATTACTGGCATATAATAAAGTGTTTTACTTTAATGCATTTTTATTCGTGATTTAAAAAAAAATTGGGCTCAGTAAGATAAAAAAGAAATTCATCATCATCATCTCAGCCGATGGACGTCCACTGCTGGACATAGGCCTCCCCCAAGGATCGCCACAACGACCGGTCCTGCGCTGCCCTCATCCAACGGGTTCCCGCCGCCTTCACCAGGTCGTTGGCCCACCGTGTGAGGGGCCTACCTAGGGCTTGCATTCGAATATTCGAATATTCGAATTATTCGAATAAAAACTCTGTTCGAATATTCGAAAAGTATAATAAGGTATTCGAATATTGTGTGCAACCATAATTTTAAAATTTCGCGCGCGACATTAATTCTAGGTTACGTTGTTAGGCTCACTTTTGTAAAAGACAGGACTCTGATGATCATGAGGAGGATGACATAGCCTTAATATAGATTTATAATAGTGTCATCACCATCATCATCATGACCGTTAACGGCCACAGCGACTTTTTACTGATAGCTGAAAGTTTGTGCGCTCTCAGGTGGCTGAAAAATAGGGATTTTTTGCAGTAAATGTGCTCCCAAATTCTGCACGTCAGCACCCCTCCGACTAAATTAAGTTGAACGGGCCTTCAGCTCGTCGGGTTCAGTCCAAACGTCGCGCCTGTTCGAACCCATACACTTAAGTGTTCACGGTATGCCTCTAAAGTGGCCGGTCTTTAGCCAGTGTCTCCCAGCTTGATCAATCAACATCACAACTCTTCGTGTGATGCTTCAGCACACCGCAAGATTTGGCCGCCTTGTTTCCATTTGCCCTCCTGCAGTTCTAAGTACAAGATGTACTTCGCAACTCTGTCATTCACACGAACATACGGGAAACATTCCCACACCACTGCAATTGCTGCCTCATCAGATAGTATGCCTCACTCAATTCCGCTGACATCTGCAAGAGCGCTCTGTATTTCCGGAGAGCCTCGGTCAGTTCCTCGTTGTTATCGTCGAACAAGTCCTCCTGCCAATGTTTGCAATACTTCGTTGACCAAATTCAACGAAAGTGCCTGCCAAGTATTTTTAAGACATCGCCACTTTCACCACCACCCTCAATTTCCAGCGTCAGAACCATGTTTCTAACTACCCGAATAAAAGTCTCGTTGATATTTGGATCTAGGAGTTTTCCCACATTAAGACGTAAAGGTTTCACTCTTTGAGAACTGTGAGGAGGATTAAGATGGTGCTTGAGCTTAGTCAACACAATTCAGTGGTCTCTCCAACAGTTAGGAGTCTTGCATAACCCGAGTGATATGGATTTGGGAGATAATATCTCTTTGTCTGACGATAACGTAGTCATTAAGATGCCAATGCTTGGACCTTGAATGCATCCGTGTGGTCTTGATGGCAGGTAGCCTAAACAGTGTTGGTATATCTAATTGAATTTGATCACAGAGAGAAAGTAACAGAAGGCAATTCAAGCAGTTCATGTTACCAACATTATGGCTTGAAGTAGCGCCCAACTCTCGCGTTAAAATCGCCTTATTGAGTATCTTCTCCCTAGGACGGATCCCATAAATAAAACACCGTCAGGAAAGAAGTAACGCGGTCCGAGATGTGCACGGGGTACTCCTCCAGTTTTCTAGCAATTCAGTTTTTAACTGCGAAAACAACACCGGACCGCCTGAGATCAGAGGCAGGGGTTCCCCGCCCCCTTGCTCCACCAGCTCCCTCTCGTCAGCCTGGTGTGTCCCACTGAGAGCAACGATATCGACACCAAAGCTACTATGGCAATCTTTGGTTCCGGCAGATGTTGCCTTTGGGGACAAGGAGGTTGCGCACGTTCCATGCGCCAAACGTCATCATCTTCCGAATTGGTAATTTGGTATGTGATTTTTTTCTTGTTGCCGTTTATGTTTGCTTTCGACCACGAGTGAAGATGCTGTAGAAAAGGGTCGTAGTTACCACTTCCAAATTAGTGAGATATAATGTGAAAAGGTTTTAACTGTAATGCAATGTAATACATTTGTTAAATAATAAATAAATAAGTATTTAGCGCTGAGTGGAGAAAGCAGTGTGCCTTCTTCAATAGGGCTGCTTCGTCAAGTCATTAGATTTCGTTTTCATTTGGAGAAATTAGACTATGCAAGTCAGATATTGGCAATTAACAACATTATTACTTAAACCGGTTAAAACTTTGTCAATATTCGAATATTATTCGAATAATTCGAATAGTACCTAAAAAAAATCGAATAATTCGAATATTGAAAATTATCGAATATTTGCAAGCCCTAGGCCTACCCAGGCTGCGCTTTC
Source organism: Agonopterix subpropinquella (assembly GCA_922987775.1). Classification (NCBI taxonomy): domain Eukaryota; kingdom Metazoa; phylum Arthropoda; class Insecta; order Lepidoptera; family Depressariidae; genus Agonopterix; species Agonopterix subpropinquella. The sequence goes on along the minus strand of OV277713.1, from coordinate 9,143,374 downwards.
CGGTACGCGGTCGCCACTCTAGAACTTTTCGGCCCCATCGGCCATCGGTTCTGCGAGAGATGTGCCACGCCCACTGCCACTTAAGCAATTCTTTGGGCTATGTCAGTTACTCTGGTTCTTCTGCGGATCTCTTCATTTCTGATTCGATCTCGCAGGGAAACTCCGAGCATAGCCCTCTCCATTGCCCTTTGGGTGACCTTGAGCCTTGAGACCGTGGGCCTTCAGTTAAAAAAGAAATTCTAGGTCATTAATAGCTTAAGACGTATTTTTCATCATTATTTCACAGAACACGAAGCGCATTAAGCCATACTACTTTAAAAATTATTTTCGGAATTCCGCATTTTACATTACGTAAGCCATCTGAGTCGGCACTAGGCATACATACATATGTTTGAGTCACCAAATGCGCCAGATGCAGAATTCTGCAGATTGCATGAGCGTGAAACCGTGCGGGGCGTGCATGCGAAAGTATTTTTCCCGCCACAAATTTTGGAGCGAATACCAGGCGAATACCTAAATTCTTTAAGAGTATCCGACTAACTTCGGAACTCGGAGAAATTTTTAGCAAAATATTCAAGCCGCATAACATTTTTTTTAAAGTTTCAGAGACAGCGTACGAGATTTTTAAACTTGTTTTATAAATTCTGTGGAAGAGGACTATTAAAAATGTTGTTTGAATCTTTAATATCTTAGTGCTCTCACAGACGAGCGACACTTTGCTGTCGCGGTGGGTCGCAGAGCGTCGCGCTCATACATACGGTGGACGCGAGACGGTCGCGCGACCGTCCGCGGCGGCCGCAAAGTGTCGCTCGTCTGTGAGAGCGCAAAAACAATTTATAAGTAGATTATTGTAACCTAAGAGTAAGAGTTAGTTAAGAAAACTTATTCTCAATTCAGTTCAATGATCAAGATTTGAAAGAGCAGTATAAAGGTACTCGACATCGTTGTTTTTTACCACATAAATGATAGTACTTTTATACTGATAATTAAAGCAATTCGTGCGAAATTATTCCCTAACCTTTCCAAAATTTCAAAAATGCACAACGTTAATGTTAAAGTTTTCACTTCTGCCAGCACTCCCACAGTGCAACCCGTTGTTTTTTTTTCTCCGTGCGTCCTATCTAAACCAAGATCTAGATAAATAAAAAAGGAATAAAAGCTTTTCACGGTGTTATAATTAACGTTTATGTTTAAAAAAAACAGATACGTTTTACTACCACAGTGCAATTTGATAAAATTCAGTTGCATTGCACTTCTAATAATACGTTTACGTCAATGATATCTTATGGCTCATGTAGAATCTAGTAACAATATGAAATGAAATGTTGCAGGACCGTGTAGGTAACAGATAAACTGGCTTCAAGAAAATCAATACCACACACGCCAGGCGTTTATAATTTAGAATGTAATACTATTTGTGGTGCCGTGGTGCCGTGGTAAGCCGTGGTGGTCCAGTGGCGAGTAACCTTGCCTGCCGTGCAGGAGGCGATGGTTCGATCCCCGTCCAGGCCGACTCGTACCACTGAGTTTTTCGGAATTTATGTACGATTTGTAACACCACTGGCGTTTCGGTGAAGGAAAACATCGTGAGGAAACCTACATGCTTCAATTTCGAGGCATGTTTTGTGCCCACTGTCCATTACAAGTGGCGACGGGCTCACTCCCCGTCACACTGGACAGAGTTTCGGCACTACTAGTGAAACGTGGATGTTGTGAGGTTTCAGAATATCTCTGACTACCCCCTCGGGGAATATAGTCGTGAGCATATGAATACTATTTGTGGATACTACGAGGAAACCTAGAATGAAACCAACAAGGTCTCGACGCGGTCGCTTTTATTTCAAATTCCTAACTTGCCAACGCGAGTGCCGAGTTGTGTCTGTTTGATTTAAATTGTTTAAGTTTAGCGCATTTCTTTTCTAATAAAACCCGGGTACAATATTTCTTTATGTCTTGTTTAGGCAATAAAGTTCGTAGCTGAGCGCATGCAGCAGCAGCAGACGACGTGTCGCTGCGACACTACTGGTTTGTATGTATTTCTATGAAATACCCTGCGTAGCTCGCAACGACGACGTGTCGCTGGGACGACGACGTGTCCTCGAACGACACGTCGTCTGCTGCAACTGCGTGCGGTCTTCTAACGAATGTGTACCTTAAGCAACCTTAAGACATTATTGTAGTGCAATTGTCATAGTTTAGGGATTCTAAAAAAAAATCCTTAGTCTTGTCACCTGGCAGATAGACGGGAGCAAAATTAAATAAATAAAATAACGCTCACAGGCACATACATTGTAATGATCCCAAGGTAAGCCTTAGGCTTTTTGTTATGGGAATCATACAATAACGGCACAAACATATAACATCCATGACCGAACCGGGATTCGAATTCGAACCCAGGGCCCTGGTTTGGAAGTCCGGCGTGGTAACCATTACACCAACCGGGTCGTCAAAAATTGTGTTCTTATTGATTATCTCGATAGACGTCTACTGCTAGTCTGCTAGACATAGGCCTCCCACAACGACCGGTCCTTGGCTGCCATCATCCAATGGGACCCGCTACCTTCACCAGGGCCTCAATTGCGCAATTTTATACGGTTTTGGTTTGGTTTTGGTTTTGGTTTAGTTTTGGTTTAGATTTGGTTTAGCTGAAGTAAAAAAGCTATCGCTATATTTTTTTCTGAACGGTTAAATCGCACAATAGAAAATTCGATCGAACGGACATCAAACGTTACGCCAACGTATCTTCCGAAATAAAGCTAAGTCGTTACCGTTAATATAATTTTCGCGATACGAATTGTGCATAACGTAACGTTTTTGGTTGTGGTTGTGTTTTGGTAGTATCGTTCAAACTTAGGGCGATTGAGGCCCAGGTCCTTGGTCCTTTGGAGGGTCTACCAACGCTGCACCTTCTGAAGTTCCGATTCGTGGACATTACCATAATTATTATAATTTTGCACTGGACGTCTAATAAGAAGATCGTCATCGCCACCGTAGGCCGAGTGTACTTAACCGTACCAAAACAGATGGTAAACTTCCATAGCATCAAATTGAATACATCGCCTATGTACAACACAAGCAAGACAATATCACAGCGAATCTGCATGCATACTGGTACGTAATAACATGTGCTGACACGCTCTCAGATTTGCATCTTATTTACTTTGGAATATAGACTAAACTCGAATACCAAAACAGGACGAAGAACCATAATCTGTTTGAGTTTCATAACAGCACATGAATAAATATTCCTACAGAACGAAAACATACCATGATCAAATCAATATACGTATGCTCATACGAGTCATCCTTTGTGTATATCATAACTACCTAAAAAGTTAATTTAACTTACCTAAAATTCATAACTAAATGTAACATACCTATGTAAAAGTATAAATACCTATTTGGTCCGCGAATGTGAACGCCCCTTCCCAAGATAAACCCATACAGGTTTTCGTGGGACGGGTTTTTTGTCCTTGTTGTGTTATGTAAATTTCTTTATTCAATAAAATAAAAAATAAAAATGATCTTCTCCGGAAAGGACAAGTGTGTAGCACCCTCAATCAACAGAAGTGCATGAAAAGATTTATGAATGTGAATGAAGTCAAAGAGGTGTGTCAGAGTCGTAGCGTGTGGCGGTCCGTGGACTCTGCCTACCCAAACTTTCGTTCTGTAGGGATATTTATTCATGTGATAAGTAACAGTGATGGATGAGCTTGGGAAGTTTCATAACTTTTTAATTCGTTTGCTGTATTTTTTTCTTTCCTTTTCCCAACTTTAAGCCCTAAACATGTAGACAAGTACCTATATAAAATTTCTGTGCCATTGGATTAGATGTATAAATCCCACTCATCGCCCTCCCTGGATACGTGCCTGTACATTGCATTTCATATTTGTCAAGTTATTCGCTAAAATGCAATCAATGTTATATTTTATTCCACTCGTATTTGTATTTCTATATACAGGGTGTCCCAAAACTCTACGTCAAGCAGAAAACAGGAGGTAGATAAGTTTATAACTGTTCTGGGAAAAATAATAAAAAAATCTATGTTTGATAGTTTTCGAGATTTTGTATTTTTTTTTTAACATTGGGAAAATTGACACCCTGCGCCAAACTTTTAGATCTAATGACTTATAAATTTGTATATTTTTTTTTAGTCGGGCTACTCGCGCACCGAGTGTTCCTTACCACACCACCACAGAACACAAAATTATTAACATAGAAAAAAACAACTTTTTTTGTCCGGGACCTTTAGTGCAAGACCGACTCACACTTGGCCGGTTTTTAGTATTTTTTTGTTATTTTGTAAAGTTTGCTCTACAATCGCACTAAGTTTGACGCTTGTATGTTTTACCGTTTTAACGACAGAGCGTGAAGAAAAAACGTTGATAAAAACTAGTTTCTTGCTGAGAACCCCATCTTTGTCCTTCGGACTAGATTGAGGTCAAGAGCAAACCCATCGATAATTAAAAAAAACCCCCCTTAATTTATAACTTTTTGACATTTTTATTATTTGTTAACAAATCCGCCGTAATAACGCATAATCTGAGAACTATCTAGCTATTACGGTTCAAAAGTTACAGCCCTAAATAGGTAGGACAGACGGACGGACGGACGGACGAACGGACAACGTAGGCTTAGTAATAGGGTCCCGTTTTCACCGTTTGGGTACGGAACCCTAAAAAAACACAAATCTAAAAGTTCAGCGAAGTGTGGCGATTTCTACAATGTTTCAAAAAAATTCAAAATTTCGAAAACTATCAAAATCAGATTTTTAATTTTTTTTATTTTTCCCTAAACAGTTATAAACTTGCCTATCTCCTTTTTTCGGCTTGACGTTGTGGGACACCCTGTATGTGGCGTGTATACAGCAGTATTTGAAAGGCTTTGAATAAAAGAGTAACTTTTTGATTAAATCAATATTCTATATAGTAGGTAGTTTTCGTTCGAACCAAATAAATTGGAAACATTTGTGATAACGTTTTGACAGCAGAATGTTCAGGATTTTACTTTATAAATACTTTTATCGGATTTACTCGTTGCCGGTTTTTCGGTAATGGAATCGATCACCAAAGTTAAGCAACATCAGGTACGGTCAGTCTTTGGATGGGTGACCGTTTAAGTGGTATTTCATCTAGAGCGTGTCCGTGCTTCGGAAGACACGTTAAACATAGTTCTGTCAGATGGCAGTGTAACTAAGTATTCGCTAAGCCAGGTTACATGCCTGAAAATTCTCTGACATACAAACCATGTTTGATTATATTTTGGACGAGCTTTAACCCGCGACTTCGTCCGCATAAATTATATACCAGATTTTAAGTTAGATGATAAGCTATCAAACAAAAAAAGTTGCATCAAAATCGGTTCAGTAGTTTTTGCGTGATACTCGAACAAACAAACACCCAAACAAACAAACAGACAGACAAAAAATCCAAAAATTGGTGATTTGGAATCAGGGACATCTAAAAACCATATCGTAATTTTTTTTTTGTAAATATCTTCAATGTACAGACAAATTTCTGTTACAGTTTTATAATACAGGGTGTCCGGTGGCAGAATTAGGATTTAAAATATAAATAACAAAAAAACTACGTGAAATATACATTTATATTTTTAATCATTATAAAGAAGACAAATGCGGGTTTTATTTCTTAAAAATTATGTCGTCTAAATGTTGACCGTCACGTCGGATACATTCATGGAATCTGGCTTCAGTATTTCTTGCCACTCGCTGGAGAAGTGCCGCCGAGATGCCATGAACTTCGCGAACGATATTTTCTTTTAATGATGAGATAGTCGCCGGGTTTGTTTCGTAGACTTTATTTTTGAGATATCCCCACAGAAAAAAGTCCATGGGTGTAAGATCCGGTGACCTGGGTGGCCAGGGGATGTCACCGAAACGACTTATCAGTTGGTTGGGGAAGAAATCACGCAGTAGCGCCATGGTCTCCCTAGCAGTGTGCGGGGTGGCGCCATCTTGCTGAAACCATGTCCGTGAAGTGTAGGAAGGATGGTCTCTCAATGTTGGAAAAAAATATCTCGTGCACTATAGTTTTTGGAAGCCCCAAGGCAGCCGCTCTCTTGCGAACGGACTGACGCGGATTATCGCTCAAACTGGACGCGACGAGTTCGATGTTTTCATTTGTTCTCGACGTCCGGCTGGGCCCCGGTCGTGGGTTATTTTCTGCTGAACTTGTTGCCCGGAACCTTCGCACCCATGATCGAATCAAATCTTCACTTGGGGCGTCACGTAACCGTCGAATATTGTAACGTGAACAAAATCTTCGACGAGAAATTGCACACGAATCATTGGCTTTAAAATACGCTTCGATTGCGAACGCACGTTGTTCACCCGTCCACTGCGACATTGCGACTAAAAAACCCGCACGAATGACAAAGCCAACGCGGCCCCCTCCCCGCTCCTCCGTGCAACGGTTACGGAGAAATTCGAAATTTAAATCCTAAATCTGCCACCGGACACCCTGTAGTTTAGATATTATTAAATTAAAGTCAATGTCTTGACTGAATGAGACATGATTTAGAACCCAAGATTTCCGTAGTTTAAATGCTAGGATTAATTTAGAATTTGTTGGAAACTTAACGGAATTTACCTATCAATTACTAGATCGTGTGAAAAGTGAAAAGAAGATCCTCAATCTTAGTATTGAGAAATAGGCTAACATAAAAATTAGCGTATACAGGGTGAAATTGATATCATTAGCATCCTTTTAAACTAAGAGTCTACCTATCAAACTGAACAACTTTTACTATGGGAGCAAACCGATCGGAGCAACTAAAAAATCAGCTGTCACATACTAAACTGCAATGCCTACTCGACTCAAATTAATTTAATGTATGCAACAGCAGATTTTTTTTTTGCTCCGATCGGTTTGCTCCCATAGTAAAAGTTGTTCAGTTTGAAGGGTAGACTCTTAGTTTAAAAGGATGCCAATGATATCAATTTCACCCTGTAGTTGGTGTATAGTTATGGAACTCATGTCGATTTGTTTCTCATAATCTCTAGATTATAGTGGTAATATTATCTATACCTCATCTAAACGGAGTATCGCGTAATCGCAGTTGGCGCACGTCATGTCTTGGTAAGATATGTTGGTTTTTATTTTTATTTTCGTATTAACATTAAGATGTTCCTATACACGCATTGATTTACATGAGAATCTTAGCAAAAAAAAAGTCAAAACGATGAATTTTTTATATTTATTCCATAATTCCGTTTACATTTTTACCTAATCTTTCGTCCGATTACTAAAGTAAATAAAATTTAGTTTTTGAAGTGTAATACCATCAATAAACGTAACCGTTTGTGGGCCTACAATAAATTGACTCCTTTCATTGACTTTAATTGATTAATATCTAAAATATAATCAAACTTTTGTTTGTATGGAGCGCGCGAACTACTTATCGTAGCCATCACATTACAGCTCAATGATAGGTCAGTCGGTAGTAGTGAAGCTACCTGCAGTGCCAAGGGTATCGGGTTCGAATCTCGTGAGGAGCAAATATTTGTATGATGAATTTGATGTTTGTTCCCGAGTCATAGATGTTTGTATCTATTATTATGTATTTTATATCGTTGTCTAGCTATAATTATACGAGTCCACGCTATATAGGTTCTGATACTTTAAATGGGACTAGATATTCTGTATGACAGACAATGTCCAAAGTAATTTATTTATTACTAGTTTTGGGTTATTATTCTCATTATGTATTCATGACATGACAAAACTCTTGTTTGACTGGGTTAGTTAACTACCAAACAAGGAACCAGCTAATAAAGAAGAACCACTAATAGTAGGTAGGTACGTAATAGTTAGGTACTATTATTTTATAGCGCTTAGGTTTTTCTAACAGAAAATCACAATAAATCTTCATTACGTCACAGTATCCACCTACCCACTCTATTAATTCCAAAGGTACAGTTAACAACGCCAATATATTAACATCTAAACTATTATAAAACTGTAACAGAAGTGTGTCTGTACATTGAAGATATTTACAAAAAAAAAGTAACGATATGGTTTTTAGGTGTCCCTGATTCCATATCACCAATTTTTGGATTTTTTGTCTGTATGTCTGTTTGTTTGTTTGTTTGTTTGTTTGTTCGTTTGTTTGTTTGTTTATTTGTTTGTTTGTTTGGGTGTTTGTTTGTTCGAGTATCACGCAAAAACTGCTGAACTGATTTTGATGAAACTTTTTTGTTTGATAGCTTATCATCTGACTTAAAATCTGCGACTTAAATTTATGCGGACGAAGTCGCGGGTAAAAGCTCGTATTAGATATTAGTCAGGCTTAAAACTACTGTAACTATATTATATAGGTAGGTGTGTAAGTGTATACAGGGTCCTACTTAATATGCTGACACTTTTTTAAGGCGATGACCAGACTATGAAACTGAACAACTTTCTCTATGGAATCAACATCGAAATCGCGAAAAAAAATACAGTTGTCCCATTGGATACGTTTGGCTCCGAGTAGGTTTGCAGTTTTGTATGGAAGTGATGATTTTTTTTTCGCGATTTCGATGTTGGTCCCATAGAGGAAGTTGTTCAGTTTGACGGTCTGATCATCCCCTTAAAAAAGTGTCAGCATATTAAGAAGGACCCTATCTATGTATACATGGTGTAACAAAACACCCTAGTAATAATTAAGGGGGTGTTTCAGACCAACAAACTGAACAACTTTCACTATGGAGCCAACATCGAAATCGCGAAAAAAACAATCGCTCTTTCATACAATACTGCAGTACCGTCTCGACTCAAATGTATGGGACGGCAGATTTTTTTTATTTTTTCTCGACGTTTGCTACATAGTGAAAGTTGTTCAGATTGATGGTCTGAAGCACCCCCTTAAGTATTACTAGGGTGTTTTGTTACACCCTGTATTTTATTTAGAATATTTTATGACAGATCTGGAGTGTGATTTTTGAAAGTCACACGTTCAAATCAGGAGTGCAATTCACTAAGCATCACATCGCTATCAAAAACATCGACGAGCTCACAAATGTAACATCCTTCTTGCATCCTACAGATCGTCTGAGTTTTTATATGAGTTTGACTAGAATGTGACACAATGACATAGTGAATACGAAATTGTCAGCTCGCCGATGTTTCAACAGCGAATTTAAGGTTGTGACATTTGCGCTTAGTTAAATTAATTGCAGCAGTAGAAAATGACAAAATTACCATGGAGATTATGCATCATTCGATCATGATTAAGGCGGTTGTAGAGGGGTCAATTTTATACAAAACTTTGACGCACAATACGCATAGATAAGTAACTTTGTATATATGGAAAAATAGTTTAGAAAATCTAGATGTCGCGTATCAAATAACATTTGCAATTTATAATACAGGGTGTAACAAAACACCCTAGTAATACTTAAGGGGGTGCTTCAGACCATCAAACTAAACAAATTTCACTATGGAGCCAACCACGGAATCGCGAAAAAAAATCAGCTGTTCCTTACAAAACTGCTGTACCTACCGACTCGACTAAAATTGATGGGACAGCAGATTCTTTTTTCGCAATTTCGAAGTTGGCTTCATAGTGAAAGTTGTTCAGTTTGATGGTATCTTTTAAAAATCGCACTTCTCACTCGATATGCATTCCGTGCCACTTTTACATAGGGAGACAAGAATAAGAAAAAACCTTGCTTAGAGTGGATGCATCGAAGGAAGTCGGATAGATACAACTTATTTACTCTGACTCTCTCAATAGGTTCAGAAAGAACATAGCTTGAAGGAAGAAAGGGGAAAATAGGAGAAGTAAGTTTGTTCATTATATTGTCTCCACTACGTTGACACTGAAATTGTTATTTGTCACTTTCACATTTTCTTTTCTTTTTACTATTTTAATTTTCTGAAATATAATAATAAATACAAAAGTTATTTGTCATCTAAAGTCAATGTTTTTCTTTCATTGGCTGAAACGTTTTTATTCTCTTTTGTGACTGTAAACTACACATGTTGTGTTCACTTTTAAGTGGTTATGCATTTAGCTTAAGATGTAGTTAAATATTCTAATGATTGTATGAGTTTAATAACTGTAAGTGAATAAAATACATAAAAATAAAATAAAATAAAATTGAATTCTATGTTAACATATTGGCGTGGCTGAGTGTACCTAGTGCTGCATTAGTAAACCTAACAGCACCCGTGTGAACTGGGTCGGGTGTAATGTACTACAATACTAGTATCGTATCCGATCAATGTTCAGCGTTATATCGATGGTGGATGCTCCACTCTAGCTCTAGGCTGTCTTACTCGTCGATCGTATTTTGTAGAATAGAATGTAGGTTGCTTCGTTCTTATATGAAATAATAATGATAGGGATGTGCTCCTGACTTAGACAATTCATATAGGGACTCGCCTTGCGGTAGCATTGCTCCTCTGCCACGGTATAAGAACAATTGATTTTGTGCATTTACACCCAATTTTATACCTTATCACTAAACGAGACAAATAGCGAAACAATAATTTTGAACTTAGAACGTTTGGGGTTCACACGTGACTACTTTTCATGATTTTTAACATTCAAAATTAGAATCTAAACTTATGGGGAATAAAATCCAAAGTTGCGGATTTCATGTTACCACGCCCCCCGCAAAAAGTGGCAGAAATGTTTCTTAGTAGAATGACACGCGTAACTCGTCCCTATATAAATTGTCTAAGGCTCCTTCCTGACTATAATAATATTTTCCTAAGACAGATAATGTAAATGCTTATATCACACTAGCTGTTTGATATTATTGTTTACTGTTGATTGAAGGTTTTAGTTCGGATTGGACCCTTTTTGACGCCCAAAAGTGGCCACTTTTGGTGGTTTTAACGATAATAACTGCAAGCATAAAACATAATAAATAAATAATAAATAAATATCTTGGACAATATCACACAAATTATCTAGCCACATTTAAAGTACCAGAATCTAGCCTGGACTTGTATTATGATGACTAGACAACGATATACAATACATATTAGATACAAACATCCATGACTCAGGTACAAATATTCATATTCATCATACAAATATTTGTCCCTTACGGGATTCGAACCCGCGACCCTCGGCACAGCAGGCAGGTTCACTACCGACTGTGCTACCGGGCCGTCAAGTTCTTAGTAGAATGACACGCGTAACTCGTCCCTATATAAATTGTCTAAGGCTCCTGACTATAATAATATTTTCCTAAGACAGATAATGTCAATGCTTATATCACATTAGCTGTTTGATATTATTTATTGTTGATTGAAGGTTTGACTTCGGATTAAACCCTTTTTGACGCCCAAATGTGGCCACTTTTGGCGGTTTTAACGATAATAACTACAAACATAAAGATAATCTGTAATGTTTCGATAAATTGAAAGCCAATCACTACAATGTGACATTCTTGTTTCTTGGAAATGTTGTTTAATAGTTTAGAAATAAAAAAAGTACGATTATGGGCAGCACAAGTGAACATTTTTGTTAGAGTCAATCGAGAAAAAACACGCCAAGAGTGTGTCGGACTTTCCCATGATAGGGTTCCGTACTCCGTAGCCATTGTATAAGTAGAATACCTGTTGTATACATAAGTATAATAGAAAACCTTTTAACCCCACTTCTCAATCAAAAATCTACTTGAAAATTAATCTCCTTAATACAAATTTTGTGGAAAATACCTTATTACATTTTCAAAGAAACATTAAAGCTTTCGCTTTTGTAAAGGTAGGGGCGGAAACGAGCGTGCGGGGCCGGAAGTGGAAGCCTCCTGGCTTGCCGGAAGTGACGTCATTTGTACGCACCCACCCGTTTTACCTGCCGCATATAGGCTTGGATTATTGCTAGAGAATAAAAATCGTTTTGACGGGAGTGTTTCTGTAATTAATACTTAACGTTTTTTATTTGTAAATAGCATTATTCATTAGTTAATTTAAACATTAAGTTTTAATGGACCGTTAATGAAATTGGATGGAATATTTATAAGGTTCTTTAATCAATCCGGATGCATTTAAGGAGTGGATTTAAAAGTGAATATTATTTGCTTGTAAGGGCTTGGTCAATGACCAATATGCCTCCGTGGTCTAATGGTTAAGAGCATTGAGCTCTCGACTCGGTCGTGGGTTCGATTCCCAGCGGGAACACCTAGTGATATCTTAGAACATTGCAGGCTGAATCACCAGATTTTCTGAAAAGAAAAAAGATTCCGTACTTCGGATGGCACGTTAAGCCATTGGTCCTGGCTACTACTATCTCTGGTGATGGCAGTTGTTACATAAAAACCACTTCAGAAGCTGTAAGCTGGTCTGAAAAATACTCTGACACTAGTGCTCTGCCCACACGATAAGAAAGGAAACTGACCAATAGCTACCGCGATCTGAAGTATTGTAGCTTTAAAAGTCAATAGCATTCATTTCACTGAGTAATATCTAAATACAAAGGGTGTAAACTTAAATGCGTTACATACTAAAATGGATGCTTCAGTCCATCAAACTGATAATTTTCACTTTGAGACCAATATTGGGAAGTTTTACTTCAGAGTATGCTTATGTTCTATTTATAATCACACCAAATTGTGTGTGCATGTAGAGACGTTTTTACAATAAATCAAAAACTAAAAACCATGAAAAAAACATGGTTCTTGTATTATGTTACCGGCCAAACCCGATTTTAGGACAAACTATTTTTCCTGGGCCAAACCAGTTCAACCCATATGCAATACTGCTATAGGATAAACCGGTACAGACTAGGCTAAACTAGTTCGTCCTATGGCCGGTAGGAGAAACTAGTTTAGCCTAGGCTAAACTGGTTGAGTCTAATATAAATAAATACACTTCAGTTTAAACTAGTTTGGCCTAGTAGGCCTAGGGAATCGAGACGCGCGCGAGAACCGACACAGAGCAAAAAACTTATCTGTATCGCCATTGGTACCGGGCCGTTAGCGGAGTGGCGGAGGCCCAACCCCTTTTTGACAGAAGTAAGTTTGCAATATACAGGGTGTACAATAAAATGGGACAGCTACTCAAAGGGGTGCTTCAGACCATCAAACTGAACAACTTTCTCTATGGAACCAATATCGGAATCGCGAAAAAAAAATCCGCTCTCCCATACAAAACTGCAAACATAACTCGACTGAAATGTATGGGACAGCAGATTTTTTTTTCGCGATTTCGATATTGGTCCCATAGAGAAAGTTGTTCAGTTTGATGGTCTGAAGCACCCCTTTAAGTAGCTGTCCCATTTTAATGTACACCCTGTATAGAATCGCGGAGCGCAGCGGAGCAAACATGTTACGACATTTCTGACTAGGCAGAATTAGTATAGACTAGGCAAAACAGTTTATCCTGAAGTGTACTTATTTATCGTAGCAGGTGGCGTTCCGTTGTCTCTGCCTACCCCAGTGGGAGACGGGCGTGAGAATATGTATGTGTACTTATTTATATTAGGCTTAATCAGTTCAGCCTAGGCTAAACGATCACAAAGTACCTATTTAATCTGCCATAGGATAGAACGAATCAGTTTAGCCTAGTCTATACCGGTTTATCCTATCGCATAAAGGATGAACTGCCTCCGTGGTCTAATGGTTAAGAGCATTGGCTCTCGACACGGAGGTCGTGGGTTCGAATCCCACGGGGGACACCTAGTGATATGTCACTTTGTGCGTTTTTCCCCAGTTGGTTAGGACATTGCAGGCTGAACCACCTGATTGTCTGAAAAGAAATGATTCCGTGCTTCGGATGGCACGTTAAGCCGTTGGTCCCGGCTACTATCTCTGGTGGTAGTAGTCGTTACATAAAAACCACGTCAGAGGCCGAAAGGCGGTCTAAAAAACTCTGACACCAGGGCTCTGCCCATACGATAAGAAGAAGAAGGATGAACTGGTTTGGCCTAGGAAAAACTAGTTTGTCCTAAAATAGGGTCAAATCTTTCATGGGGCACTGTACCATACGCTATTATAACAAGGTATCGAGGCATATTTTAACCTTGTCAGATAAAAAGTATTAATCCCATATTAAGCAAGTCCTACTGTGATAAAACTTATTATAAACTCGGTGATATATCAAAAGGCGGGACTTGACAATGTTAAATTATGATTGTAATTCATTGTTTTATTTTCTGATGTTAATGGTTTGCGGTAAAAATTCTGCTAGTCATCCAAGTTCTGGATAACTTTACAAACCAGGCGGCGGCGCCATGGAGCTTAGCTTTAAATGGTAGCCGTCTAAGGCGATTTATTTCCAAAAACAAAGGAGGCTTTTCTCTGAATAATTTTCCAATTTCCATCGAAATTATGTTTAACTCTGTTTACGTAATACGGTAATGACTTGGCAAAAATAACATTCATTTGCACTGAAAAAATGTTAAAGTCATTCGCGCTAAACGACTATGATCGACGATTTTGGAGCTTTAATCTTCAGACATAACTATATAAAAATACATAGGTCCTTCTTAATATCACAGTAATCCATCTTCATACAATAGTACCAATCGCGGCGTACGCCGTACGCCTCGTAGCACTCACACACGGACAATATCTCCGCGTAGCCCCGTCTGGTGCTGCCTTGACTGTGGCAGGCCAGGCGAGCACACATACAAGCCGCGTTTGGTACCATTGTATGAAGATGGTTTACTGTCTTATACTGTGTTAATATGCTGACGGTTTTTAACGTAAACAGAACAGACTAACAACATTCTCTATGAGACCAATGTTGAAATCGAAAAAAAAAATCTGCTGTTCCATAATCTTAATCGCAAATTGTGCTGAAAGAAAAAAGATTGTCCGTCGCGGGACGCCCGGCAGATGTGAAACAACGAAATACCGCACTCTCCCCCGATTTCGCGCGCTTTTTTTCCAACTCCTGCCAGCTGTCAAATGGCGTGAGATCCATTTCCGTCACGACACGACATACGAGTTGGTTTTACTACCAATTTGCGCCAATAGATGTCAAATACTAGTTGGTTTTACTACCAATGTGCGCCAATAGATGTCAACAACATCAAAATATTTTAAATTAATATTTTAAAAAACCTTTGAATGTGACAAGAGTAAAGTATTCAAAAACATTTTATTTTCTTAATTAAATGAAGCACAACAAATGAAATTGGAATTCGCTGAGTAGATATTTGAGATTGCAGACCAATAAATAAAATTGGTTAAATTAAGTTGCTTTAATAAAACAAGGGTTAGACAATTTCATTTAGGCGAAACAAAGGTCGGGTAATTTATAGTTGAAAACATTTTATTAATTTATTTATTGGAGTTTAATTAGAAATTTTCTAGCTTATTCTAATCATGCGAATGGTTCAAAGCATGACTAAAAAGCTGTTTTTATTTTAAATTCCATAGTGTCTGGGTGAAATAACTTTTAAGTGACAAGAATACTCAATGTAATTATGTTTTTGTGTACAATAGAGAATCTATGAATACTTTATTAATACTTTCGGTACTATACTAAACGCCAACGCTCCTGGCACGCGCAGTCATAAAATAATTAAGTGCTAGTGCTGCGCGTGTTCGGCACGCATTGTCGATACTGTGATTAGTTTGGTTTAATTATTTCGAAGAATAGGTTGTTGTCTTGCCCTGCCTAATGAGCGAAATATCCAATTCTTTAAACTATTTACAAATGGTAGAAAAGTGGGTAGATAATTAAAAATATTTGAAACCTTTATCTAATTATAGGGTCAATAAGTGGGTAGGGAATTTAAAAAAATCATTAGTCAGGGTATATATGACTTGCAATTATTGACATTACTGTCATACAAGTTTCGATTTTTATTCAACATGGACGCTTTTCTAAAAAATAATATTACTATTACTTCGGTTGCGGGTGAAGTAAATCAGCAGACTCGAATCGTAATAAATAACGTTCTTACGTTTTTTAGTGAACTTAAAGAAGATCCTCAGAAATTGCAATAACTGAACTTTCAAAATCCACGTAATCTTACTGCAATTATTTGCGGTGTGAGTTTAAGAACTGTTGTAAGAACACATGTTTTATTCAAATAATCGACAATAACACGATGCATCACTACGGTCTCCCGTAAGGCTACTAAGTGCGAGCGAGCGCGCAACATCGGCAATACTGCTCGCACGTTTTATTACTGCGCGTGCCAGGAGCGTTGGCGTTTAGTATAGTAGTGAAACGTGGATGTTCAAGTTCAGAATAATCTCTGACTAGATAAGGATGTCTTCTTATGACGTATCTTATCACGAGCCCTTACTTTGGCGAGTAAAAAAAGTTTTTAAAAAATCCGCTGTCCCATAAAGAGTCGAGAAGGAACTGTAAGTTTATATGAAGCAGCGGATTTATATTTTCTCATTGTTGGCTCCATAGTGAGTGTTGTTCAGATTGACGGTCTAAACCACTCCATATTAAATATTAAAAATAAAATTCCGTTATGGTTTGTCCTTTAAAGTCAGATAACGAATTGTTATTTTTTGCACCGGAACGTAGTAGGGGGAGTTGGGGCAGATAGATACGATTTTCTTTTTAAGCGAAAAAACAGTGTCATACCAAACGGTAATTAAAAATATAACGATTTGAATGTGTTCAATGTTTATCTAAGTTACACTTGTAGAAATGAATTCATCTTAATAATGTAAGGAAAAAAAGTTATAACCTTATTTAACAAAACCAGAATTCGTACCAAACTGCCTCATACGCGGGGTACATTGATACACGGTTATAATTATGTAAAATACCATAAATTATGATGTAAAACAAATAATTTTTATATTTTTATACAATTTATTCATAATTGGCACAGAAAAATAAAGAAACAATTCTTATAACGAATCTACAAAGACATTTAACTCTCCAAAAATAAACTATAAATAATTTTTAAGAAAAAGTCTAATAGCAATCAGTCTTCATAAATGTTTATATTTTATTTAACCTAGTTGTTAAAAAGATGTAGTATAGGTACTCAGTCAGGCTATCAGTGTTAAATTTCAGATTTTTTAAGTGAAATGTTGCGTATCAATGTGCCCCATAAGTCGTTGTATAAATGTGCCCCATCACGTCATTTTAAGAAGAAAAAATACCGCCAAAGAAAATTTCCAAGATTTACTGAAATTCCACTCTGTTCCAAATTTTTATAAATATTAACATGCCATTTAACGTAAAATGTAGCTAATTACACGAAATCCCATAGGTTAAATCACATTCGAAAGGTGAGGAAAAATGTTACTTCCGATTCTATGAAACGTGTTTTGACTTGTCAAACGCGAACGGCTGACTGAAAGCTGCTACAATTCTGCCGTGTGGTTGGTTGCACTGATACCCTACGTATGTGTGTATCGACGAGCTTCGGCTACGTTCAGTTCAAATTTTATAACCACTGTATCTATGTGCCCCGTGCATCAATGTCCCCCTATTCCCCCTAGTGGGTCCACGAAGAACAAGGTTTCCTCGTGGACCCACCAGTGGGACAAATTAGTGGGTCCACGAGGAAGTACCGTAAATATTACCTACCAGGTTCTTTTGTTACATCATGTATAGTGTACTGAATCAAATCAGACCAAAAACATTATAAAAGTTTATAGAGGGCGAGAAATGTCTACCCATACATTTCTCGTTTTGTGCGGCTAAGTGACATCTACACAGCCCTCTTCAGTGTTCTGTATTAAATAGCCCTTGCACTTAACTTTTATGCTATTAAAAAACGGTCAAGTGCGAGTTAATTGAATTCTTGCTATGAGGATTCCGTACCACCACCCCAATTGAAAGAAAAAAAAAATCTCCGGGATCCTTAGCGCGAGCCCGATACACACTTGGCCTGTTTTTAAAATTTGTTGTCTTACTCTATGCTCTATATTTTGTTTGTCGCTTGTAATGTTTTGACTTTGTTACAAAAAAAAACATTGAAAATTTACGTTACCTACTTTTTGTGTTTTTATTAGGTATTTGTAAATCCGCCATAACAACGCATATTCTGTGAAAATTGTAACCGTCTAGCCTTATAGTTTAGAAGATATAGCCCTTTCCAGTAGGTCTAGCATGCCACCCCCGAGAAAACGACAAAAATCGAGACGTGCCTCCATCTTTATTATTTTACGTATGCCAAAAAGAGCGAGCATGACGGTTTTCTCGTTTAAACGCTTTGTCGTGGGTGACAGCGTAGGGCCTACGCTGTCCATCTATCTGCGTAAAGCCTACGGCGTAGGCTTTATGCATAGATTCATAAAGCCTACGGCGTAGGTCCCGTTATTAGCACCCTTTGGATATGGAATCCTAATAAAAAAAGAAGGTAAACCAAACACGTTTTGACTGAATATCGGTGTCGAGGAAAACTTAAGTAACTCATGCTGAGTCATAAACCTTTTCTACCTCCATTTTCTTGCGCTTAGATAAGAAAATGTTTCGAACCTTTTAAATTAGTAAGTGGGTAGCATCACTAGTAGAATAGGTACAGTAGACGAGATTAATGCTACCTGGTAAATAAGCCATGATTTCTCTATTTTTTACTTACAGTGTGTATTCGGTGAAGGAAATCATCGTGAAGAAACCTGTGTGCTTCAATTTCGAGGCATGTAAAATACCCACTGTTTATTACAAGTGACCGTCACACTGGACAGAATTTCGGTACTATTGAAACGTGGATATTGCTTGTCAATATCCACGATATTCTGAGGTTACAGAATATCTCTGACTACCTCGGGGAATATAGTCGTGAGCATATGCTATACTATGCTATGCAGTATGTACCTATTTCGATGTTGGTCCCATAGTGAATGCTGTTCAGTTTTATGGTCTAAACAAACCCCTTAAAAGTTTTAAATGTTAATTTTCACTTTTATAACACCTTGTACAGTCGGCCGCAATAAGTTGTATACACTTTTGTTCTACGTCGTAGTACTAAAGTGTATATAACTTAAATAAAAACATCGACGATCTAGGATGTTACATTTGTGAGCTCAGCGATATTTTTGACAGCGATGTAACGCTTAGAGAATTGCACTCCTGACCACAAACTCGGTATTGCTGCTAGCGAGATGCGGGGTCAGAGAAGCCTGCTGCTCCGCTCTGCCATTCCATCTTGTGACGTATTGGTACAATAAATGGGCGGTAGTGGACGCACGGACACGGAGTGGGGTGACCAAGGAATATACTACTCTCTACCGAGAGGGGCTAGGAGAGGGGTGACACTAGCTAGCTGTCAAAGAGTACTTTAGTCAAAGTAAGCTGTAAGTCGAACGGAGCGGACGTGCGAGCACGACTGTCACTAAAACTAAATCTGTTTTGTTATTTTCTGTGTTCCCATACGTGACGGAATAAGCCGACATCATACAACGTATAAACTTTCGCGGCGACTACTCGGTTTATTTGCAACTGTATACATACGCCCATGAGATGAAATATCTATTCATCGTGTTAAGTGTGGGGAGGATGAAGTGGTGGGAAGTGAGGCGGCCAACGCTTTTGCAGACTACTTCTCCAGTGTATTTCTATCGGATGTCCCTGACCTTAATCCTAGTAGCATAAATTTGAATGATGAGATGAGTTCAGCTAACTATGTTGATATAATTGAGATCACAACTCAGGACATTGAGTATGGTTTAAAAAAACTCAAACCTCGTAGCTCGGTTGGTCCTGACTGTGTTCCAGCATATATACTAAAAGGGTGTAAAGACCTGTTCATTCTCCCTCTTCGCCATATTTTTAATCTTATTCTCGTTTCGGGGAAATACCCAAGCCAGTGGAAACTCTCCCGTGTTACTCCTGTTCCAAAAAACAGCGACACCTCTAGGGTTGAAAATTACAGGCCCATAGCTATACTATCCTCGCTAGCAAAGCTTTTCGAAATGATAGTCCACAGGGAAATCTCGAGGCAAGTGAGTCCATTTTTGTCTGAGTCTCAGCACGGTTTTCGAGCTGGTCGATCGGTAGACTCGAACCTACTAATCTTAGTTGATACAGTCTCTCAATATATGGATCAGGGTACTCAAGTTGATGTTGTGTATTTCGACTTTCGCAAGGCATTTGATCGTGTTGACAACGACGCTCTTCTTCGAAAACTTTGTGCCCTCGGCTTCACACCGCGGCTGCTTAACCTCTTTGCGGATTACCTACATGACCGGCAGCAGTTCGTACGCCATGGCTGCTTCGTTTCGCGCTCGTATCACACGCGATCTGGGGTGAGCCAAGGATCAATACTTGGCCCACTCTTATTCGTTCTAATGATCAACGATCTAGATACAGTGCTAAAGCACTCCATGTGCCTGCTGTATGCGGATGACCTTAAGTTAGTCTTAGGTGTGAAGAATGCAACTGATTGTGTCCGACTTCAAGAGGACATTGATGCTGTCTATGAGTGGAGTCTCACGAATAAACTTAATTTTAACATCGAAAAGTGCTGCACTATGTCTTTTACCCGGTCACTGTCCCCGTTACGGACCGATTATACCCTGGGTAGAGATGCTCTACGCCGCGTTGACTCTGTTAAGGATCTTGGTGTTATTTTTGACCCTAAGCTAACATTCCATGAACACATTCAAGCACTCGCTGCCAACTGTTATCGGAGACTTGGTTTCGTCATCCGCAATTCTAGAGAGTTTCATGACACGAAAGCTATACAGCTTCTCTATACGGCCCTGGTGAGAAGCAAGATTGAGGCAGGGTCTATAGTCTGGAATCCATCAGAAGACAAATATACTCTGCTCCTGGAAAAGGTTCAAAAAGCCTTCCTCCGCTATTTGTACAAAAAAAAGTACGGCTATTACCCTTTCATGTACCCTACGAACTTTCTCCTTGGAGTACTTAGTTTTAACGCCCTGGAAACAAGGAGAAATTTTGAACTGCTGAAGACAGCCTGCCGCAATCTGCGAGGTGACATGAAATGTCCCCAGCTTAAAGGCATTGTGCGACTGTTTGTACCGAACAGGTACTTAAGTGCGCGCAGCCACCGCTTGCTGGCCATACCACAGTTCCGTACTAAGGCGCATCGCAATTCGCCTCTAGTGCGAGCTCTGCGTGTTCTTACCGAGCTGCTCGAGTCGTCGCCGCACTGCGATCTGTTCGCTGACAGGTTGTCTGACCTACTCCGAGAGTGTATGATGTTTTGTGAGAGTGTAACTAGAGCCAGCTCTTTAACGGGCCAATGAACAGTCTGTCTGTGTGTTGTTTTTGCCTGTCTTTGTTAATTTATGTGTTCTTTTAAGTACCTACCTATAAGTTACATTGTGAAAAGGTTTTAACTGTAATGCAATGTAATACATTTGTTAAATAAATAAATAAATAAATCTAAGAGCTCTGTCATTTCTAATGAGCGGTACAGCCCTTGTACTCATATAAAAAATTCATAAAAGAAAACGCAAAATACTTAAGAATTCTCCTAAAATTTTCAAGGAGCAGACCAAGGCAAAGAGTGCCGAGAACTTTGTATTTTTACGAGACATTTGCATAATTTATTGATCACAGTCTGTTGGATGTCGTAAACACTTCACAATTATGACGGGTTGGACGTCTATTTTTAACCGTAAGATTAAAAAAAATACATAAATTCACGACATGCCGTGGTGGTCCAGAATGCCGTGGTGGTCCAGTGGCGTGGTGAGTAACCTTGCCTGCCGTGCAGGAGGCGATGGTTCGATCCCCGTCCAAGCCGACTGGTACCAATGAGTTTTTCGGAATTTATGTACTACGATTTGTAACACCACTGGCTTTTCGGTTCACCGAAAAGCCAGTGGTGTTACAAATCGTACAAATCGTTCCTTCAGGAAAATCCTGAGGAAACCTGCATGCCTCAATTTCGAGGCATGTACTGTACCTACTGTCCATTACAAGTGGCGACGGGCTCACTGCCCGTGGAACTGGACAGAGTTTCGGTACTACTAGCGAAACGTGGATGTTCTGAAGTTTCAGAATATCTCTGACTATCCCCTCGGGGAATATAGTCGTGAGCTATGCTATGCATAAATTCACGACCGTGTTCTCTCTTACGATGGTAACTTATGACCACTTCACCCACCATGACTAAATAGTCTAAATATACACATCATCATCACCATCTGGCATCGGGCATCTGTGTCACTATTACTAGGTACATAATTACATGTTCGTTTGGAAAATTTCGTTTGGAAACTAAATTACTTTGATAGGTACTACACTTGGATGAAAATAAAGTAAACTCTTGAATATTTAAACGTTTAAAAATATCTAGAGATATTTTCAAGAACTTTCCTCAAAAATAAAGTCTAGTAATAAAAAGCGTGATAGGCTGCGGTGAAATATTGCTTGTCGAGACAACAAATCTCTTTAGTTTAACAAAATCTCGTTGAAAAAAAATGTCACGTTCGTTCTTAACGGTCGCCAGTCGCCACGAATGAGATAATTCCAAAAGTTTGTCATCAATCTTGTTACCCGATGAGAAATGGCTCTTTAAGTATCCAAAGGTGAAGTGACTGCTAAAAACGACATGCTTTGCGGTGATTTGACATTACATAATCAATTTTAAAATTCACCTTAGCAAGCAAGATTTGTAACCCAGTTTCTAGTACTTGATCGACCATGGAGAAATTACTTACATCCCTGGCGAATTAACTTGGCACCTGGCTCGCACGTGGCTCGGAATAAAAACCTCGGAGAACACGGAAACAATAACTTTATTTATTTATTTATTTATTGAAGAAACAAACAGTCACTTAAAAAACATTAAATTTTGGTTTTAAGATACACTTACAGACATTGAGTTCCCTATATTATACTTAAGTTTAGTAAATTATAATATTTGTTTACTAGTTTAATCACTGAATCAACGCAACCCTATTAAAGAAAAAAGAAAATATAACAAAGATTTAACAAACAATTTTTACTTAGTTAGGTACTATATTAGTTATTAGGTACATTTACTTGAGAAAATAAAAATGTACAAATAGACAGATAAGCACATAATTTTTACTCATTAGGTACATTAGTTATGGCTCTTAAAGACGATTTTTTGAAGCATTCCAGAGAAAGACTAAAGATATCAACGTCACAAAGTTTATCGTTGTATAATTTACATGCACGTCTAATAAAACTATTACTAACATAGCAAGTACTACTCCTAGCTACTGAGAATAACGGTTTCCTGCGACAAGTACGTTCACGTCTACGAGGTACACGGATAGTTATATCTTGTAATAGTGCGGGGGCATCGATGATGTTATGGATAATTTTATAAAGAATAACAACATCAAAATAGTTACGACGGTCAGTTAGTGATACCACTTTATGTCTATTGGAGGATATTACGTAATCAGAATAACAAAAACCAGTCCTGAAGTCAAGAGATTTCACGAATTTTTTCTGTATCCTTTCAATTCTATCGTTATGGTTCCTATAAAACGGATGCCAGACTGTACATGCAAATTCTAAGTTGCTACGGACGTAACTGTTATAAAGGAGTTTATATATGGCGGGACTTTTAAAAGGTTTTCCTACCCGTAGAATAAAACCAAGCTGTCTATAGGACTTACTCACGATTTTATCAATATGGGGCACGAAAGTAAGTTTCGAGTCCATAATGACACCGAGGTCTCTAATCTGCGATACTCTAGTTAAATTTTTGTTACAGAGTTTATAATCAAAAAGCACAGGCTGTCTCCTTCTGGTAAAACTGATAACGAAGCATTTGTCGGCATTCAAAAAAAGGTTGTTTTGGGTACAAAAAGTTTCGAAATTAGTGAGATCATTTTGTAAAATTGTACAGTCAGTATCACCTCTAACAATCCTAAAAATTTTTGTGTCATCTGCATAAAGTGCCATTTCTGAGTTATTTATATTTTTAGAAATGTCATTAACGTAAAGGATGAACAATAGAGGTCCTAAATGGGATCCTTGCGGAACCCCAGAACATATATATTTATATTGTGATGTAAAACCTCCCAGTGCAACAGCCTGACTTCTATTCTCCATATAAGATTTCGTCCAACGGAAAAGATCACCGTGCATACCGAGTCGCCAAAGCTTCTTTAGTAATGTGTTATGGCAAATTTTGTCAAAAGCCTTTGAAAAATCGGTATACACGGCGTCGACTTGAAACTTTTCATTCATAGCATTGAGTATAAATTCACAGAAAAACAGTAGATTACTTTCAACACTACGACCCCTATAAAAACCGTGTTGATTCGGTATGATGTGACGTCTTACCGCATTAGATAACTGGTCAGTAACAATTTTTTCCTGAATCTTGCCAAATTGACATAATTTAGAAATGGGGCGATATTTTTCAATATCTTGACTAACTGCGCCTTTAGGAATGGGAGTAATCAACGCTTGCTTCCATATTCGCGGTACGCAACCATCACTAAGAGATTTTTTGTAAATCAAAGTGACAGGCAATGCCAATGACGAGGCACATTTTTGAATTATTATCGGATGCACACCATCAGGACCAGCTCCTTTATTAATATTAACAGATTTCAGATACTTTAAGACAAGTTCATGAGTGATCTCGATGGTACTTAAATCCAACACTGCATTATGACAGGGCTCTAGACTGTCAATATTAAGTGGCTCTGTATTTGGGGTCTCAAAAACTGAGTGAAAATGTTCGTTAAATAAGTTACAGATCCGCTCCCCGCCGGTAACTGAGCTTCCTTTATAGGACATGGTTTGTGGTGGACCATTATTTGGGAAAAGTGCCTTGACAAAAGTCCAGAAAAATTTGGGATGGGTCTTAATCTTACTTTCAGAATACTTTATATAATTATTGTAGCAATCGCGTTCCATTCTAGATGCTCTTTTCCTTAAGATTTTAAAGCTTTCATAATCTAGCGGGTTCCGATAGATTTTCCAAAGTTTATGAAACTTACGTTTTTCTTTAAGCACCTTTCTTAAAGGGAGACTATACCAAACTGGATCCGAATTTTGGGACCGAAGCAGACGTCGGGGAACAAATCTGAGGAACAAGTTATTTAAAATTTCATAAAACTCAAAGACGCATTCCTCCAAGTCTGAACATGTCGAGAAAAGTGTGCTCCATTCAATCCCCATAAGGGCATTATCAATTTCTTCAAAATTAGCTTTACGAAAATTAAATACGTACGTCTCGGCCACTTTCAATGGTGGCACGTAGTTCAAATTTAAATCTATAGTTATTGATCTATGATGGACGTCCTCTGGTGTTAAAGGCTGATCACAACCCACGACGGAACATTCTACGCTACACAAAACTAAGTCTAAAACGCGATTATTTATGTTATAAATGCAATTGTATTGTCTCAAGTTCGAAAATGATAAAAAATCCTGTAATGATTGAACAGCGTGATTACCGCTCGATAACAACAGTAAATCAGTCGGGCAAAGGTCATTCCATTCAGCATGCGATATATTAAAATCACCCGTTATTAAAAATATGTCATTGGGTCTATCAACAATAAGTTTACCAGTAATATCGAAAAACGAAGTAATAGCATCCCTATAGCCTGTGCCTTTAGGAATGTAAACACATGCAATATTTAAATAATGCGAGTGTTTATTGTTATCGCTGCGCAAGGGCAGCGACACCCACAAGCACTCAGTTGAAGCGCGGGGGGGCGCGGGCCAGTCCCTGCGCAGCGGCTGGTACTTACCCCTCACTGCGATCA
Organism: Agonopterix subpropinquella; assembly: GCA_922987775.1. Taxonomy (NCBI): domain Eukaryota; kingdom Metazoa; phylum Arthropoda; class Insecta; order Lepidoptera; family Depressariidae; genus Agonopterix; species Agonopterix subpropinquella. The sequence continues at coordinate 9,117,806 of OV277713.1, read as the reverse complement.
TGACGCCTCCTCCCCGCTCCGCACCTGTCTCCTCCTCAGACCGGTCACAGCGATAAACAACGTACCTACCGTCGAAATATTCCCAATCATAAAAATTTGAGGTTAACCAACTCTCACTAATGCATATAAAATCATAATTCGATTGAATCATCTGTGAGAAAAACTCATGAGATTTAGTCCGTAGGCCCCGCACGTTTTGATAATAACCACTGAATATTCTAGAGGTCATTTTAAAAAACGGATTAAGTACACATATAATAGTTTATACACATATCCCCAATGTCTCCGCTCAAAAGGTGTTGAATAACTCGAAAATGCTAAAACGCAGAGACACGTGCAACAGTAACTGAGATGCTATGCTACGGCCTCGCACGGCGACGGCGGGGTCTCGTGGAGGGTAGCAGGAGGGTTGCCGAATTCCGAGCCACGTGCGAGGCAGGTGCCAAGTTAATTCGCCCGTGTTGTACTCCATCTGATCGACAATTCGACATTTTCTGCTTATAACCCAGTAAAATTAGATAAATCAGAAGAAATAATTTCCGGAGTTTTGGAACTTTTTTTAAACGTTCCTTTGGTACGTAATATTGAAGAAAAAAAAAAGTCCTGGTGAGGGGGGGGTGAGCTCAAGGAAGGGGGGGGCTCTAAAGGTGACTTTTTTCAGTTTTTCGCTTATTTCTTGAAATCTAAAAGTCGTATCGAAATACTTTGTATGGAAAAATTAAACCTAACAAAATTTCCTACAAAACAAGTAGTACGCATTTTTGTCATAGGACTTATCCTTTGAGGGCTACGGGGCCGAGAAAGTAACGGCATTTCAAAAATTATGAAATTTGTATGGCGACCCTCATGAAAATTGAAGATAAAAACAAAATGATTTCATATTCTTAATCAGCAACTCCGAAAACCCCCAGATACAAATTTTCAGTCGGTTCGGGGAACCCTTAAAAGCTGCATTAGCGTTTGAAATTTCCATGGTAGCCATATTGGATATCGCAATTTTCGATTTTTTTCACCGCCAACCAAATCTGACCAGGGTCCTCTATGACATTTGTTCGAGGTCCATAACCCTATCTGTCATAGTTTCCGCGGGCCGTTGACCTCATCCATCAGGAGTCGACCTTCCGAGGAAGACAAAGTTTTCCCTGTATCACCAAGGTATCCATATGATGATCCCCAAATATCATCCTTGTACCGTAAGGGGAACCCGGAGATCAATTGGAGGTATCTGGTTGACCCCCCCTCCCCCCACCCCACATAGATATTAGATAAATACCCGTATAATTGTTCACCGGGTTTCTCCCATTCAACGTATAGTAAAATAATTTTAGGGATCATCATAAGGATGCCCTGGCGATAAAAATAATATTTCGACTTCCTCAGAAGGTCGACTCCTGACGGATGAGGTCAACGGCCCGCGGAAACTATGACAGATGCGGTTATGGACCTTGAACAATTGTCATAGAGGACCTTGGTCAGATTTGGTTGGCGGTGAAAAAAATCCAAAATTGCGATATCCAAGATGGCTGCCATGGAAATTTCAAAAGCCAATGCAGCTCTTAAGGGTTCCCCGAACCAACTGGAAATTTGTATCTGGGGGTTTTCCGGGCTGCTGATTAAGAATATGAAATCATTTTGTTGTTATCTTCAACTTTCATGAGGGTCGCCATACAAATTTCATAATTTTTGAAATGCTGTTACTTTCTCGGCCCCGTAGCCCTCAAAGGGTAAGTCTTATGGCAAAAATGCATACTACTTGTTTTGTAGGAAATTTTGTCAGGTTTAATTTTTCAATACAAAACATTTCGATAAGACTTGCAGATTTCGAGAAATAAGCGAAAAACTGAAAAAAGTCACCTTTAGAGCCCCCCCCTTCCTCGAGCTCACCCCCCCCTCACCAGGACTTTTTTTTTTCTTCAATATTACGTACCAAAGGAACGTTTAAAAAAAGTTTTAGAACTCCGGAAATTACTTCTCCTGATTGGTATATTTCAGCTTAATTTTACTGGGTTATTAGGGAATAAATAGCAAGTAGTATGTCGTGTAGATACTCTATTTCCTTTCAATGACTGAACCACTGACAGAAATAATAGAAAGAATAGAGCTTATACAGTGTCGACATTATCAAAGAGCGAATTTTGGAAGCGCGATACCACTAAGTGACTGACACTAGAGTGAGACATCTCGAAAGTGCGAATTTAATAGGCCAACAAAATAGGTACATGCGTACGGTTGTGGGGAGAAAAAAATTTTTGTTGAGCGTCCAATAGAAAACATAAAAGGTACAAAATTTCCGGAAAGGTATTTAATATTATTGTACATTAGATAAAATAAAGTATAAGTACCCAAATCTTATACCCGAAAGCGTAAGAATCTAAACTATTATAAAACTGTAACAGAAGTGTGTCTGTACATTGAAGATATTTACAAAAAAAAGTTACGATATGATGTTTAGATGTCGCTGATTCCAAATCACCAATTTTTGGATTTTTTGTCTGTCTGTTTGTTTGTTTGTTTGTTTGTTTGTTTGTTCGTTTGTTTGTTTGTTTGTTTGTTTGGGTGTTTTTTTGTTCGAGTATCACGCAAAAACTACTGAACCGATTTTGATGAAACTTTTTTTGTTTGATAGCTTATCATCTGACTTATAATCTGGTATATAATTTATGCGGACGAAGTCGCGGGTAAAAGCTCGTAGGTACTAAAGTATTAATAAACCTGGGAACTTATTTTGTAAATACTGATTCAATCGGTATCAAATTGATTAATATTTCATTAATTAATTTTAGACAATACACAAAATGATGATCACAGAAACAAAATCTTGCATAAAAATTGCCTAGTATATAGAGGGTGTAAGGAAAAGTATCATTAACCTTTAAACCACATACTCTACGCATCAAACTGAACAACTTACTAATCTGTCAGAACAAAAAAAATATCAGCTGTCCCATACTAAACTGCAATATCTACCTACACGATTCAAACGTATGGGACAGTTGATTTATTTTTTGTTCTGACAGGTTTGCGCCCATAGTAAAAGTTGTTCAGTCTGATGGGTTGGTAGAGTATATGGTTTAAAGGGTAATGATACTTTTCCTTACATGCTGTATAGTTATAATGCGTTGCTAATCTTGTATAAAAATGATGAAACTTACACAATCATTACCAGTAGTAACTGGTAGGAAATATATTCGTTCTGTGATAGTTATTTTCCACACTGTATAAGGTGAAAGAAACACCAAAAATTCAGATTAAACAAACAAAAATTCAATACTCGTACTGATTAAAAGCGTTTTTGATATTATTTGTGTTTGCATTTGAATTTATTCTCCTACAATAAAAATGTGTGTGTAAAATATCCATACGTCCCTTTTATGAAAATAGTATATAATAAGCATATTATATTCCTCGAGGGGTTATAGGGTATAATCAGAGATATTCTGAAAATAGCTCTGTAATATAAATCCATCCCTACCGTATAAGTTCTTGAACCCTGACATCAGGCTATAACTACCTACCTGATATATGTAAGTAATCGAAAAGCAAATTAACTTCGATCATATATCGAAGTCTATTAAGGGAGCAAAGAGCCTATTGTGCTGCCCTTAGTTGTATTTTTTTCTTTCTAAATAATTAAACAACATTTCAAAATAACAAGAAGGTCACATTGTAGTCATTGCTGATTTTCAATTTATCGGGTCACTGCGTATTTGTTTTTATAATGTTTTTAGTTATTATCTTTAAAACGGTGAAAAGAGAAAATTTTTTACGGTTTTAACGATAATAATTTAATAACTTCAAGTATAAAACATAATAATCCGTAATGTTTCGATTAATTGATAGCTAATCAGGACTACAATCATACACCGACTGCCTCCGTGGTCTTATGGTTGAGAGCATTGGCTCTCGATACGGAGGTCGTGGGTTCGATTCCCACGGGGGACACCTAGTGATATGTCACTTTGTGCGTTTTTCCCCAGTTGGTTAGGACATTGCAGGCTGAATCACCTGATTGTCTGAAAAGAAAAATGATTCCGTGCTTCGGATGACACGTTAAGCCGTTGGTCCCGGCTACTATCTCTGGTGGTAGTAGTCGTTACATAAAAACCACGTCAGAAGCCGAAAGGCGGTCTGAAAAAACTCTGACACCAGGGCTCTGCCCACAAAATAAGAAGAAGGACTACAATGTGAAATTTTTGTTTTTTTGAGATGTTTAATTGTTTAGAAATAAAAAAAAAAATACGATTGAGGACAGGAGAATAGGCTAGGTACCCTCTTAATAATACAAGACAGGAATGGATTAGTAGAAAATAAAATAACTAAATGATGGTATTATATTCTGGTATTAGTACTTCAGACTCTGTCTGCATAGATACCAGCACGCCAACCATACACCATACCTATATAAAGCTCAAAATGTCTGCCCCTATACTATATGTCTAATATTATTATGCACTTAATAAATTATTTGTATTTGTATTTGTATTTGTATTTGTATTGTATGGTTGCTCTGAAGTTTATGTTAAATTTCATGTAATTTTACGATACTGATTGTTATTGTATTGTCTTTTTCATTTTCATATTTCCTTCATCTTTTCATTGTTGCGCCGGTAGGCACTTGAAAGACAATAAATGAAAATAACGGCTTCGTAAGTTCTTTGTGTACTTTTAATTCTGAGATATAAAGGCTGTTTCTCACCGGAGTGATTGCAAACCAGTTTTTATACCGAAAAATCACATTCTGAACATGTATGTGTCGCCAGCCAGTAGGCCCGCACCCGCCCCGCGCCCGCCACGCACTCAACCCGCGCTCTCCCCGCGCTCACTCCGCGTCCTAAAATGCATTGTTTGCAATTTGAGTCTTATGACACGATAATAAATCTCGTATTGTATTTTAGGGGAGCACCCGCGCCCGCCCTGCACTCGCCCCGCACCCAGCCCCACTTGCCACGCGCTCGCCCCGCGACCGCTCGTCGAAATACAATACAAGATTTATTATGGTGTCATAAGGCCTCGTTCAGAGTCAGACGACCCGCACTCGCCCCGCACCCACCCCGCACCCGCCCCGCACTCGCCCCGCACCCGCCCAGCGCTCACCCCGCGTCCTAAAATGCATTGTTTGCAATTTGAGTCTTTTTTTTTTTTTTTTATAACGCTCACAGGCACATACATTGTAATGATCCCAAGAAAGCACTATTTATAGGCTGTTTATTATGGAAACCATACAACAACGGCACAAACATATAAACATCCATGACCGAACCGGGATTCGAACCCAGGACCCTGGTTTGGCAGTCCGGCGTGGTAACCATTACACCAACCGGGTCGTCAAAGTCTTATGACACGATAATAAGTCTCGTATTGTATTTTAGGGGAACCCGCGCCCGCGTTTTTATATGAGTTTGACACAGTCATGATATAACCATAGCGTATACCGAATTGTCAGCTCGTCGATGTGTCAACGACGAATTTAAAAGGTAGTAACGATGTTTGCGTTTAGTGAATAATTGCATTGCAGCATGAAATGATGAATGAATACAGGGTGAAATTGATATCATTGGCATCCTTTTAAATTAAGAGTCTACCCATCAAACTGAACAACTTTTACTATGGGAGCGAGTTTAGTATGAAACAGCTGATTTTTTATTTGCTCCGATCGGTTTGCTCCCATAGTAAAAGTTGTTCAGTTTGATGGTTAGACTCTTAGTTTAAAAGGATGCTAATGATATCAATTTCACCCTGTATATGGTGGAATAACCAAGGTTCAATGGTTTAAAAATGTTCTTGAACGACTCAGTAACGGAAGTTAATCGCGGCTTTAAATTGACTGCTGACAACGAGAACGCCCCATAACGCAAACAATGTGTGTGTTCTTGAATATTGCTCGTTACAAAATGCATGAAGTCGGGATTTGTTTGAACGCTCTGAATTACCTTTATTCATTCATAATAATTCTTTGAGAGAGGCAAGCTTTTGTGTTTAACATACTTGACCTAGTTTTTGGAGATTGGAATTTAGCACAAATTGTTAGACAAGACTTGTGCCTTTTGTTACAAAATTTGTGTATATATTTTGGTAGTCTAGACAACATGACTGTATTGTGCTCTACTAATGCTCTACGTAGACTAAGTAGATAAAGTGAGGTGTATTTATCAATGCAATGTATGTGTCTATGAGTGTTATTCATTTATTTACCTACTTTATTATGTACCCAATTAGACTATCGGCCACCCGCAAAAAAGTCGTCTCTAAACCAAATCTCGTATGTAAGTTCTGTATATACCTACAACAGGTATGGCTGTATTTGGGGTACTCTCAGGATCACGAAACTGCTTGTTGTATAATTCAAAAGTGGTGGAGGGGGTAGCAGTGACGTCATAAAGATGGCCGCCGACGGTTTTAGTTTTTCTTCAATTGTAGCGCACCTATGAGATCAATCTGGTTGTGCGAGGTGTCATTTGAAAGCTTATTAAATTTACATTAATCATTCCATAGACACCTAAAGTGAAAAATTTGTATTTACTGAAATATTTTGAATTTAATGCATTTTTTGCTACCTACCAGCAATCATTCCTCCAGTTTTCTGGGAAACGGATAACTATATTGTGATTATAGCTATTACATAAAACATACCGAATTTTATAAGCTATCTAAAAACTTAAATTGTATAAAAATACAACTTCAAACGACTGAGCTGTGTCAAATTTACTGGTGCACTGTAACTATGAGTCCAAGAATGCGTCGGTCTGCGGCGGGGCGGAAGGACTGCAAATAAAATTATTACTTATAGATTATTATATAATAAGGGTTTCCATTGTAATATGGCTTAGAAAAATAAACAATTTTATATTATTTACTTGCACATGCGTTTACATAGACTGTAGATGTACAGGGTTTAAACTTAAATGCGTAATATATTTAAGGGGGTGCTTTAAACCATAAAAATGAACAACTTTGACAATGGGACTAACTTTGAAATTACGAGAAAAATTATCTGCTGTTTCATACATTTTGGTCGAGAAGGAATTGACATATTCTATGGAACATCCCATTTTTTTAACACTGTTTCTATGTTCGCTCCAAGGTGATAGTGGTTCAGCTTGATGGTCTAAACTGAAGAACCTATTTGATATTATGTAACGCATTTATTTTACACTATGTTAGAGCATAGGTAGTACATAGTTCTATATAACAAGGATGAAGCTGCCTTGGAAAAGTGAATAAAAGAATGAGAAATCCAAAACAATTCAACAGGTTTATAAATATTTATTGTTAGAAAAAAAAAACAATTGTTAGTTGCAAGAAGATTGCAAGCATGCAAAGTAAAACTAGGTAGAGTGATTCATCAACATCACCAAAATTATACTGGTTTAACATACCTTCTCCCCGAATGGGACACATTTTTTATTTTTATTGACACAGCCGCATCTCGCACTGCGGTAGCCTGTTTTGCATTGGCAAGATATTAATTCCAAATCTTTTAACGAAAAACATGGTTAACGTTGTTATCGGTGACAACTTTTCGTTTTCCAATGTCCAACCATGGTTTGTAGCTGGTGGTACATTTTGAATTGCCACATCTGCAGTGGCCCAAACGTATATTTGGCGATTTGCTCTTTTTATATGTTGTTTCAGAGCTTCTTGTGACGGTGGAGGATTGTCCACGTTACAAATACCTATTTAAAAAAAATCTGCTCTAAGATTGTCCATATTGTCAACCGTGTACGATTTAGGTTTCTTATGACAGTAAAGAGTCGTAATAAATTTCTCGTCTTTTTGCCTAGATCTTCTGTTAGGTCAACCACCGATCCAAATCTTTCCATAAGATCGTAATTTTTTGTGAAGACTTTCCACGTGCTTTTCTTTGAAAAACCTAACAATGTGCTTTTGTTGTCGCATCCTGTAAGAGCGTGGTACGCCAACAGTGTCGTTCTGGTCCGACAGCTTGAACAATTTTATGGACTGAAACGTATTATGGTTTACTCGCGCTCATTCCACATTGAATCCAGACCTTCGCTGGTAACTTGTCGAAGAAATGAATGAGCAACAGTAAATCGTCAGTGTCTCTGCTGTTTAACATAGTTCTACTTATATCTCCCTCAAGATTTGTATATCACGTATTGTGAAATAAATTCATTGCAATTTGATTTACTAGCAGGATTTATTGGCGTACCACGCTCTTACAGGATGCGACAACACAAGCTCATTGTTAGGTTTTTCAAAAAATGGCACGTGGAAAGTCTTCACAAAAAATTACGATCTTCTGGAAAGATGTGGATCGGTGGTTGACCTAACAGAAGATCTAGGCAAAAAGGCGAGAAATTTATTACGACTCGTTACTGTCATAAGAAACCTAAATCGTACACGGTTGACAATATGGACAATCTTAGAGCAGATTTTTTTTAAATAGGTATTTGTAACGTGGATAATCTTCCACCGACACAAGAAGCTCTTAAACAACATACCTACTTATAAAAAGAGCAAATTACCAAATATGCATTTGGGCCACTGCAGATGTGGACCACCTACAAACTATGGTTGGACATTGGAAAACGAAAAGTTGTCACCGATAACAACGACAACCATTTATTTTGTTAAAAGAACAGGCTGCTGGAGTGCGAGATGAAAAATGCCATATCGGGGAGACCTATGCTTAAATCAGTATAATTTTGGTGATGTTGATGAATCATTCTACCTACTTTTACTTTGCATGCTTGCAACCTTCTTGCAACTAACAATTGTTTTTTTATAACTATAAATATTTATAAACCTGTAAATTTGTTTTGGATTTCTCATTTTTTTATTCACTTTTCCAAGGCAGCTTCATCCTTGTTATGAAGAACTATATGTATAGGTACTATTACCTATTCTGTGACAGAGTGTGAAATACTTTACATTACATACATCAAATGGGGAACTTCTACTTCAATTCAGACCATAAAGCTGAACCACTATCACCTTGGAGCCAACAAAGAAATAGTGAAATATAATGGGATGTTCCATAGAATATGTCAATCCCTTCTCGACCAAAATGTATGAAACTGCGGATTATTTTTCTCGTTATTTCTAAGTTGGTCCCATTGTAAAAGTTGTTCAGTTTTATGGTCTAAAGATGTTACGCATTTAAGTTTAAACCCTGTACATCTACAGTCTATGTAAACGCATGTGCCAGTAAATAATATAAAATTGTATATTTTTCTAAGTCATATTACAATGGAAACCCTAATTATATAATAATCTATAAGTAATAATTTTATTTGCAGTCCTTCCGCCCCGCCGCAGACCGACGCATTCTTGGACTCATAGTTACAGTGCACCAGTAAATTTGACACAGCTCAGTCGTTTGAAGTTGTATTTTTATACAATTCAAGTTTTTAGACAGCTTATAAAATTCGGTATGTTTTATGTAATAGCTATAATAACAATATAGTTATCCGTTTCCGAGAAAACTGGAGGAATGATTGCTGGTATGTAGCAAAAAATGCATTAAATTCAAAATATTTCAGTAAATACAAATTTTTCACTTTAGGTGTCTATGGAATGATTAAAGTAAATTTAATAAGCTTTCAAATGACACCTCGCACAACCAGATTGACTTCATAGATGCGCTACAATTGAAGAAAAACTAAAAACGTCGGCGGCCATCTTTATGACGTCACTGCTACCCCCTCCACCACTTTTGAATTATACAACAAGCAGATTCGTGATCCTGAGAGTACCCCAAATACAGCCATACCTGCTGTAGGTATATACAGAACTTACATACGAGATTTTTTATTTCTTGTCCTGGCCCCTACACTAAATAGGTAGTGTCTCATCTTTCAGGCTATAACTCAATTTTTAAATAAGCATAATTATGCTCACAACTATATTCTCCGAGGGTGTAGTCTGAGATATTCTGAATCCTCAGACCATCCACATACAAAAACAAAAATTTCAATAATTGGTTTTGGTCTGTTTAAAAAAGCAAAGAAATTTCTTACGAAAAATTTTAAACATTTATTTCCTTAGAGGATTTAGAACTTTATTTCTGAAACATTTTAAAGGTTCTGCAATTTACGGTTGCACCCGGTGAATTACCGTTGGGTGTGAAAGTTCTAGATTGGAGACCACGAAGGCAGGAGTAGTGTCGGAGGTCCTGCGGCCCGCTGAACAGACGACCTAAAGAAGGTAGTGGGGAGCGACTGGATCAGGAAGACCGAGGACAGTTTTGTGGCGCGCCTTTAGAGTGGCCTATGTTCAGCAGTGGACGATGATAGGCTGATGTGATGATGGTGATAACCTGTTGTCAGATCTTCGGCAGATATGACCAGCCCATTGCCACTTCAGCTTGTCAATTTTCTGAGCTATGTCAACCACTTTAATTCTCTGACGTATCACTTCATTTCTGATGTGATTGATCTCTCAGAGAAACACCGAACATAGCTCTCTCCATAGCTCGCTGAGCGACCTTGAATTGATGACCTGGTGAATTGCTCCTATTACCTAAACTCTCAGTTGTCAGTATCTATATGATGAGGAAAATGTGGTATTAATATTTTAGATAAAACAACCGCCTAAATGAGGATTTGAATGTAAATATTAAACATGTGTAACACGCCATTTATCCCACAGGTGTAGGCAGAGACTACGGCTCGTCACACACTACTATTCTGGCATACTTCTCTCGCCTCATCCACTTTCATAAATCTCTTCATGCACTTCCGTCCGTTGAGGCTGCTATGCACTTCCGTCGGTTGAGGGTGCTATGCACTTCCGTCAGTTGAGGATCCTTTTCGGGGAAGACCATTTATTGTGTAAGTTCTCCTCGGACGCCTCTCTCGACTGTTCCACTGACATCGGATCGATAAATCTCCCTAGTGAGTCTACTCTCATTTATCCTCTGCACGTGACCAAACCACTGTACCATACCGTAAATATAAAATATCATTTTTTAAAGTCGAAATACGTTTCACGTTCTAGTATATTTTCCATTAAGATACCCGGCATGTTTCTTCCTGGCGACGCATTTAGATATTTCTCTCACGTCTTCCGCACATCTATAATTTAGATGGCTACGTCATCGCCTGCACGACAGTCTTTTCCGTATTTTCGTATTTCATTTTTAAGGTTTCGTGCCTCAAAAGGAGAAAACGGAATATATACTTACAGGATCACTTTATCGTCCGTCTGTCTGTTTATCCGTCTGTCAAGGCTTTTTTTCTCAGGAACGGGTTGAGGTATATCAAGTTGAAATTATAACCAATATTAAGGTCTACGGTCCTTTAGAGGTAAAAAGTGTGCTTCCAAATCAACGCAATCAAAAGATCATTTATCTTCCTAATCCCTTAATATTATAAATGTGAATGTAAGTTTGTTTGTTAAGCTTTCACGCGAAAACTACTTAACCGATCATCATGAAACTTTGTACACATATTCTTGGAGGTATTAGAAGTAACACAGGATACTTGGTTTTCCAAACTCCACGCGGACGAAGTCGCGGGCAATAGCTAGTAATATTATAGTCTAATCAAAGTTTGAATGTTTAGATGTTTGTCACTCAATCACGCATAATTTTTTTAAATGTTTTCTCGATGTTGGCTCTATAGTGAAAGTTTTTCAGTTTGATGGCCTGAAGCACACTTTAAGTATTACTAGGGTGTTTCGTTTCCCTGTATTTCGATACTCGCAAACAATTCAAAACCAATAGGGTACTTCCCGCTGACCTAGAATCATGAAAGGAATGACGTAAGGTCTTACAAAGTAAAGGAATAATTCCGAAAATAGTTTATTTGTAGTTACTTTATTTCACACAAACAATTTTTTTTTCGATTATGAACTTAAATTTTCAGTTGGAGCATCGCCCGTGATGTAGACCGATGTTTGGGAGATTTTTTTTTCCATCGTTAATAGTTTGTCCTTCATAAGTACATACATAGGTACTTCGATTTGGTCGCAGCATACATATAAAAACTTATATACAAACACCGAACACGGATAAATGTACAAACGTACGGAACACTGAGGACACCAGTCCGATTTGCACTTTGCCGGTTTTTCGTAGATAAGCAGCTTTGCGGATTTTAAAAACTGTTTTTAGTTTCATATGTCTTGCTAAATTATATATTTCATCGTTACTTCTTTCTCGTAGGTACTTTTGCTTCAAGAAAGACATAGGTGGCCGTTCGCGCTTGACACGTCATTCCATCCTGGATCCAAATATTTTCTAAAAAAATACAGTTAAGTGCGAGTCGGGCTACTCGCGCACCGAGGGTTCCGTACCACCACTGCCTCCTCCTCACCTCCACCCAGCATATTAACATACAAAAAATTTTGTTTTCTCCGGGACCTTTTGCGCGAGACCGACTAACACTTGGCCGGTTTTATAATTTGTTGTTATAATGCAGACTGTAGAGCTTGCTTTATAATCAGAATAACACCAAGTTTGACGCTTGTATTTATATTTCCGTTTTAGCGATAGAGTGAGAAAAAAAAAACATTGATAACATTTACATAGTTTCTTGTATGAGGACTCCCCTTAATTTTTAACTTTTTGTCATTTTTATTATTTTGTTAGCAAATTACTGTTCAAAAGTTAAAGCCCTAAATAGGTAGGACAGACGGACAGCGTAGGCTTATTAATAGGGTCCCGTTATAACCCTTTATGGAATATATTCCATACCCTGATATCATACCGGCCACAGAACGTTATAAGAAGGGTTAGAAGTGCAAAGAACGGCGTGTGCTACAAGGTTATGCAATGATTTGCATAACAACGTAAGTCGCGCGGCGTGGTGCGAGCGAGAGGGCATAAGTAGTTGTAGCAGCGTGAGTGGGAAGACTGTGATACCGGCGATATGGAACCCTAACAAAACCGGTCAAGTGCGAGTCGGGCTACTCGCACACCGAGGGTTCCGTACCACACCACCACAGAACACAACATTATTAACTTAGAAAAAAAAACTTTTTTTGTCCAGGACCTTTAGCGCAAGACCGACTCACACTTGGCCGGTTTTTAGTATTTGTTGTTATTCTGTAGAGTTTGCTCTATAATCAAACTAAGTTTGACGCTTAATTGTATGTATTACCGTTTTAACGATAGGGCGTGATGAAAAAAACGTTGGTAAAAACTAGTTTCTTGTTGAGAACCCCCCTTAATTGTTAACTTTTTGACATTTTTATTATTTGTTAACAAATCCGCCGTAATCGCGCATAATCTGAGAAAATTTCAACTATCTAGCTATTACGGTTCAAAAGTTACAGCCCTAAATAGGTAGGACAGACGGACGGACGGACGGACAGACAGACAGACGGACAGACGGACTGACGGATGGACGGACGGACGGACAACGTAGGCTTAGTAATAGGGTCCCGTTTTCACCCTTTGGGTACGGAATCCTAAAAACAAATAGTGAAAATACGATTTCGTCGAAAAAGTTTCTATTCCACCACAATGCATGCAACGTGAGCGTAACGTACAGTCACCAGTCGTGTAGGTAAACATTTGTAGACGGCTCTAGCCGTTTCGCGTCGAAGCACTCGCTACGTAGGTATCAAGAACGTTGTAACGTATTTACCTTCACATCACCGTCAGTTCTGTTTCGATTCGATAACGTATCGTTGCGTTTACAAGTCTGAAATGTGGTTAGTTCCTATTGATTTAGGATTTTTGTAAGTGCTTGACAAAGTTCTCCATACAAAACGATGTTAAGTCCTAGTTTGGACATTTAGTAATTAAAGTAAAAGAAAAAGTCTTGTTAACACAATCTATAGATACTACGTGGTACTACGTACCATGTCAATTTTCTATTTATTTAATTCCAAAGTTACCGTGGATCAAAGATTCTGATCCATACAAATTTAAAACTAATCCTAGCATTGAAACTAAATATTTAAACGGAAATCTAACAAGTTAGGTATCGACTCAGATATTCGTTTCTTTTATTTTTAACTTTAATTGGTTAATATTGAAAATAGGACGAAACTGCGTCTGTTTGCAGCGCACTCGGGCGCCCTACCGAGTATGTCAATTCAATTATACTTTATTGAAATCCAAAACAAAGCATACATATTTTGAATAAAGACAAAGAATTACAATTAGGTACAAATAAGGCGGTCTTATCGTTTTTTTTTTTAGAACATTAAAATTTATAACGTTGGTACTTTCATCACATCATCAGCCTGTAAATGTCCCACTGCAGGGCACAGGCCTACCCTCAGCGAGTGTGTATGGGCAATAGTCCACCACGCATGCGTGCCCAATGCGGATTGGCGGACTTCACATACACACCAGAATTTCTTATTCAGCGTATGCAGGTTTCCTCACGATGTCAAAGTCAAAGTCAAAGTCAACAATAATTTGTTCAATATAGGAGCTTGAAGCACATTTATTAAGGGGCGTCCGCCCGGTTTTGAGTAGCTTTGTAACCATTTTATACATTAACTATGGCACTTTTTAATCAGAAAACAAAACTGAACAATCTACAGGATATGAGAAGTGATGTGGTTTTTCTCTAAATCTATTTTAATTAATAAAACTGAAGAAAAACGACTCCAAAGTCACCTCTTTTTTTCCAGTTGTAACCGTTTTACTCTTACATTGTTGATCAGAAGAATATGAAAATTTACAATATTCTTCACAATACAATATAAAATGATGTGGTTTTCTTATTTTTTGAAAATTCATATAAAATCATACAGGTTTTCAAAGAAAACGGAAAATTCTGACCGGAGCCGCGCAATTGAAGCGGGATGGCTAATTGCAAAAGTTTGCTTGTAAGAAAGAGAGCCTTGCAGATGGGAGGAGTAGCCTTAAACGTCAAACCTTTTTTTGAAGCTACCACCGCGTCGGAACGTGTTGTCGCTGTAGAGAAGATGCGGCCCATACACAACACGTCACACGTCACACGTCTTAATAACTAAACAATATAAATTCTTATGCTAAGGTTATGTATACAATAATAAATAGTCCATTTAATAAAATAATTGATGCTATACAGTACTATAAGTTAGTGTCACTCAGACCCAAGCATTTCGATCATCGAAATAATCATCCAGTTTATAATATGCTTGATCTGAGTTTTAATGTTATCCTTCACCGTTTAAGAGCAGTCGGTATTACGTACATAAGTCAGAAAAACTCATTGGTACATGGAATGTTGTCCATACGGATTTGAACCCGAACCCCCATAATTGGGTGTTCACACCTCTCCGCAACACGCCACCGAAACTCTCGTTGTTCGTACTTATTATTTTTTAATTTAATTTCAATCATTATTCAAAAAGGTGTGTCTATCTATATCAAGAAAACATACTACAAAAACATAAACTGCTCAACCAAATGCGGCACTGATGATCATGCAGGGTTGTTTTCACGTTGTTTGTTATTTTGATTCCACTTCAAAACAACCCAGTTGAACAACTTTAACCCAAAAACCGCAAACACATACGAATCAGAAGCAGGCTTCTGGTGACTCGCCTAACAGTAATAATTTAAGTCACAAACTTAACCATAGGTACTTTATAAGTTTAGAATTTAGAACGCAAATCCTTAGTTTAGTTTAGTACTTATAATTTTAGGCAATAGTCTCTAGTGTCGTAAGGTTACAAATGTACAAACTTTTCACAGTATAATGGACGGAAGCGACTGTGTAAGTCGCATTATTTTACAGCAGAATTTATTAGCAAAAAAAACCCGACTGCATAAAAAAACTATTAACTGAAAAGAGAAAAACAGGCTCTTATATTCACTAATCAGCTATAACAACTTGGTTCGAGCAAATATAATTTGAATGTTATTAGCTTATTAGGTAGGTATCAGAAAACGGGGACAAAGAAGAATTATAAAACACACTTACCTAAGTACCTTAACTAGATTCCTTGGTTTGTCCCCGCCTACAACACCTACCTAAACAGTAATAACATTCAAATTATATTTGCTCGAACCAAGTTATTATAGCTAATTAGTGAATATAAAAGCTTGTTTTTCTCTTTTCAGTGAATTTTTATGCATTCGGGTTTTTTGTTTTTCTTAAGAATTTAGTTTACTTATTTCATACTTTTTATTATTGTATCGAAATGGTTGCATAAAAGTTCTATAATATATATATTTTTGGAATTGTCTATTCACAAGCTTTCATTTGGTACCCATAATATAGTAATTTTTTTTATTTTTATTTCCGCTCTTTATTTATTTATTTAACACTTTATTGTACAAATAACAATACAGACAAAACAATTAAAGTAGACATGTACAAAGGGCGAGCTCATCTCTAAAGAGATTTCTTCCAGAAAACCCGCATTTTAATTTGCAGCCGCCTAATTAAAATAATAGCCTACTCTCACGATTCGATTCAATATTGAACAGAGAGTTTTTCTGAAATTTTGTATCGCCACTGGAATTTCGTGTTCAGAGTCACTGAAAATGTTACAGAAGGCTTATGGTGATCATCGACTTTATCTAAAACACGTACTTATGAATGGTACAAAGCGGTCGAGATGTGATGGAAGATTTGCCTCGCTCTGGTAGGCCATCAAAGTCTGCAACTGAAGTTAACATCGCGAAAGTTAAGGAAATAGTGACTGAAAATCCTCATTAAAGTTTGAGAGATATAGCCGCCGAACTTTCTGTGTCTCACGAGTCCATCCGTATCATTTTAAATAATCTCTTGGGCGTGAAACATGTTGCCGCTCGGCTAGTCCCAAAAGACCTTATTTTCTCCAATAACTCAATCGCATATTTTTGACCAAAAACTCAACAAATACCATCGAGCAACCACCTTATTCACCAGATATAGCTCCAGCAGACTTCTTTCTTTTTCCTAATAGCCCACTCATATTACGGTTTGAACCGGGACTAATTACTAATTGCATTTTTTTTCCGCTATAATATTGAAGAGCCAATTTGAGCTTAGGGATGTACCAAAATTAAAAAAAAAACACGTCAGCAACAGTTCCAATTTTAAAATTTAGATATTATCTCGTTCTAAAAAACCTGATGATAAATTTTTTTTTGCACATGTTGAAGGCCATTTTATTTTTACCATTATACATACTTCAAATATGGTGTAAATATTTTTTTTTACTTAGAAGGTTTTGAAAAATACATTCGTATTTTCTAATAAATACATCATTTTTTAAATTGTTATGCCTATTTTAATGCAAAAAAATAATGTATATTGTTAAATCTTATTCAAATAAGTGCATTTGTATTAATATTATTTATTTAAAAGCCTTCTGGGACTCACAATTTTGATTTCTATGTTGCGCAGCAAATTTTTTTTTAATGTGGTTTAGGATAGTATTTTTGTCACTAAATGGTGCCGGTTATACTTTAAAAGTCCAATTAATAATTACTCCCTACCCCGCCTAACAAAACTACGTAAAATGACTGGCCTATAAACTCAAATTACCACTTCGTGGCATCCGTTTTCATTCGGTAAAAGACATAAAGGAGAATTCGCGGCGAGAACTGAACTCAATTCCGGAAAAAGCGTTTAAAAAATGTATTGATTGGATTATTCGTTGGCATGTGTATCTTTTCTGAAAGAGCATACTTTGAAGGTGATAAAATAAATTTGGATGAATAACTAACATTTTGTGTATTATAGATCTTTTCCCGGTACATTCTTGACAGAGTAGTACTTGTCGATTACAGCGTCTAAAACGTCAATGTGAAAAGATAGCAACATGGTACAAACATAAAGTAATTTTAAGTGTTCCGTACCAAAATTGGCAAAACGGAATACTTATGGAATCAGCTCGGTGTCGTCCGTCCGTCCGTCTGTCACAGGCATTTTTCTCAGAGACTGTAAGACACGGAAGCTGAAACTCGGCACAGATAAAGCAATTGTTGGTCCAATATCATACATGAAGTAAACAAAGTGTTTAATTTTGATATTGGGGCGATTTGGAGGAAAAGGTAAATAAAAAAAAATTCAACCTATTGTGTCTATTGAAATGTGAGTTCAATTGAAAGCTAAGCCAAAGGCAAGAAAGCCAAGTCTAAAAATTTTCAATTTAATCCAAGAAATTGCTGTCTCCACTTCTATTTCAAAAAATATAGCCGTATAGAATCTGAAAAAGATCATGAACATCAGAAATAACGTGTAGATGGCGGGAAAATTATCAAGGTGGCACTAAGTTGGATAGTTTTTCTTGAATACCCAAAACACTATCACTAGTGTAAATGATCTTCAGTTACTATGTGACCACATACTAAGTAAGTGTCAATTTATAGTGGATGTTATCAATGACCTATGTTAAACAACTGACTGGTAGTACGGAACACTAATTGTCCGAGTCCCGACTCGTACTTGACCGGTTTTTATATAATAAATTCTAACATTGTGTACATAGCAATAATTAATTTCGCAAATTCTCATGTATTCACGATGTTTTGTTAGATCGTAATTTGGAAGCTGTACGTGTACACCAAATTACGTCTTATAATTTCTAGATACGCTTTGGCTTTGATCCAAAACTATAATAGAACGGCCTAAGCTCAATAATCCTTATAACATTTTCATGTAAAACAACGAAATGTTGGTACATCATTAATGGTGATTAGAAAAGCCATAAATAAGCTGCCAACTTTATTACTAGCCTTTGCTTCAGGGGGTTCCGTAGTCAAACAAAAAACCCTCACACTTTCGTCCATTCTGTATGCCTGTCTGTTTAGATGCTCTACCTCAATTACTCGCTTATTATTGTACCTATTGAATCTAAGACAGATAACAGTAACCCAAAATTAGGAAAGTGGTAGCTTTAAGAAGAAACTATTTTTCACATAAAACGAAAAGGGGGTTGGAAAAAAATGGCTGTCGCGGGACGCCCGGCAGATGTGAAACATCTAAATATCGCACTCTCCCGATTTCGGGCGCTTTTTTCGAATTTCGAACTTTGCGGCCCGGTAGATGTGAAACAGAAGAAGAGCGTATTCATGCCATAAGAGCGTCATACCATGTCCGTCACGGCATATGAGTCGGTTTTACTGCCAAGGCCTGCCAATAGATGTTTCACATCAAAAATAGATTGTACAGCGCCTATTTGCATATTCCTTGACGCGCACCAAGCTGCAGGCAACCATTTTACCACAGTGTAAGAAAGAGTATCTATTACTACATACAATACGGACACTCCCTTCCTTCCACCAACTTTTTACCTCACCCCCTCTAAGCAAATGCGTCTCAGAGGAGAATAATCTCTTTGAAATAATTTCCTTTCTCGTTTGCACTCACTCAGTATCGCAAATGCTTACCTCCTCTTTTAAATTTTTCCATTTGTATGAAATGACAGCTAAGTGTCCAAGGTGTGATTTTACTTAGATCTACAATACAAAAGATGCATTGTAGAGGTGATTAGAGGCCCAGAGGTTGCCAACTTGTTTCTTATGCAGACCTCGTTTATATTCATAAGGTTCGCCAAGATTATCATAGTGCAGATTAGCTGGTACACCTATTACATAGGCTAATATAATAAGTCTTTGTCTTGACATTGTCTAGAGAGAAAGGTATTAATAATACGACTAAATTATCTTTGGAAAGGTTTAATTTTTAACATATTGTCAGTGCGACAAAAAAGAGTTGTCAAAAATTTAGTGCACCACTTTCTTTGCACTCTGCAAGACTGACCTACAATTTCTTCTAAAATATTTAGTTCCTGCGTTGTCACCGTTTTCTACTCTTTGTACAGCAACGTCATACGGCGGGGTACTGATGGGTTCGAAATGTTGCCACGAAAATGCTAAAAATGTTTTACATTATTGCAATAAAGCATTATTGTGGTGGAGCAATAATTTCTGCATTATTTTTTTGTGTATTATCGCAAGATGACCATGAAATTCGATGGCAGTGGCAGATCGGAGAAATCCCAATAGTTCGGTACCGAAGTTTTGAAACTTTTTGTCTCAGTAATTTGGGCCGGAACTGATAGCGAACTACCGAGACAATAAGTCTCAAAAGTTTGGCACCGAATAGAGACTAGATGAAAAGAGCAGTCATTCCTCTCACTTTCCTGTAATCTGTCTCCGACTACGGAGACGTACGAATTTTCTTGTTTTCATGCTTGTAAGGACAAAATACGAGGAGGCTCCTCCTTAGGAGTGGCATCCTTTATGATTCTAAAATCCTTGGCATTATTATTCGTTACGAAAAATCATTTCAAAAATTACCTTCTTTTTTTTCAGGATATAATGTTAATGCTGCTTATTACCAAGGTAATAAATAATAAATAAATAAATAACGCTCACAGGCACATACATTGTAATGATCCCAAGAAAGCACTATTTATAGGCTGTTTATTATGGAAACCATACAACAACGGCACAAACATATAAACATCCATGACCGAACCGGGATTCGAACCCAGGACCCTGGTTTGGCAGTCCGGCGTGGTAACCATTACACCAACCGGGTCGTCAAGGTAGGATGTCAGATGTCACACATCATCTCTCTTATTTTTTATTATTATTTTGGTTGTAAGGGCTTGGTCAATGACCAATAGCTACTGCGACCTGAATAGATCTATTGTAGCTGTCACCCTAGACCTAAAGGTCGTTTCCTAGGCCCACGGACTTCATGAACCGTGTTATGCTCTTGGAGGGGAGGTCCCTAATGTCATTAGGTGTTATTACGTATCCACCTAGATGGCGACTCCTGCTGTGAATGAGCACTTCGCATTCGCAGAGGAGGTGTATGGGCGTTTCCTCTGCTTCACAGCAGAATCTGCAGGTGGGTGAATCTACAAGCCCCATTCTGTGTAGATGCTTGTTTAACTTGCAGTGTCCTGTTAAGGCTCGCACTAAGAGCCTTAAGTCGTTGCGGTTTGAATTGATGGCCTCTGAGGTAAGTCTGTTTGAAAAGCCGGTCACGAGTTCTTTTGCGTGCCTCAGTCCTGGTGTATCCGACCAGAGCTTACGGCTTTGGTTCACGGCCCATTCCTTCAGCACACGTCTAGAGGTGTTGCGAGAGATTCCGCAGTAAGGCTCGGGGCCTATGGCGTCCTCTTCCGCCCCTCTTCGTGCTAGCTCGTCAGCAGCCTCATTTCCATCAATACCGCAGTGTCCAGGCACACACATCATCTCTCTCTTTTTTTTTTCTGTTTAGTGATCTAGTAAAAGATAATTTAGGGATACACTGACTAATGACTAGTCACATTGGAAGCATACTGACGCTATGGTGTAAGCTTTTGAAAAGAGTCCACGTATAAAGCTGAGCGTAGTTTACGACGAGTTGAGGGCGTGTCCACCAGCGACCATCCATTGTAATTTAGTCGAATGTGTGCCGACGTCCATGGAATTTAGATGCACCTATACTGCAAAAATCTGGTACGTTAATCACTTGAGAGTACATAAACGCCGTCTGCAGCTGTGTGAAAAAGTTTGCTGTGGTTGAATACTGTTGTGATATAGTGGCCACATTAGCAGCGTCGTATAACAACCGCGCTCGGGATTTGTGAATTACAAAATTTTGAACTGTTATTTAATCTGTACGGTTTTTCGGTATAGCGTCAGGGTCAAATTTACCCACAGGCGAATTAGACTGAAAAGCCTAGGGCGCAAGGACTGGCGGAGTTCAAGCAGAGCCCGATTTACCATAATTATGCTAATTAATCTCTTCAGCTTCGAGAGAGCGCCCGTGGCGGAGTGTTCGGAGGGCTATGTAAACTCAAACTTGAGGTCCAGGTTCGAATCCGCACGGATCACATGCCATAAGGAAACCTGCATACGTTAAAAGAAGAAACGATGCGTATGTGAAGTCTACCAATCCGCATTGGGTACGCGTGGTGGACTAATGCCCATACTCCCTCCCTGAGGGTAGGCCTGTGCCCTACAGTGGGACGTATAGGCTGTGATGATAACGAGAGAGTAAGAACTTCAGTTCTTCCCCCCCCCCCCTCTCCTAGGGGGTTCTCCCCTTTAGGGGTGCGCATCGTGTGAGCTTGTATTTTCTAGCATAATTTACCTTCTACCGATTTTGCGCGCGTTTTTCGAAAACTAAATCGCAGCTATCAATACGGCACTACCGATTTAAATTTCAAACTTCCGTCCCACGAAAAGGTTGCGGATCAGAATTTGAAAGCCCTCCCATAAAAAGTTTCACTTCAAAAAAATCTGTGGTTACGTTATATTAGTTCTTCAAAAGATTATTTAAAATGTTGACCACTGCTTGTTTAGCATATTGGGTCTCCACTTTTCATCACCAGGACTGAAATAGAATTTTCCTCTTTTCTACCTTCCCCTAAACCAAAATTCTAAAACATTCCAAAGTTTGTCATCGGAATCTTAACACAGTAAGCTAATACCCCTTTATGGGATAAAATTCCCTATTTTTCAAGATATAACATGACAACACGATTGATTAGGCAATTTGTACCACATACATAAACCAGATGGATCACCTCCACTGATAATCTTCGTACCACGTACAAATTCCCGAAAAACATCTATTAGTGTCTACGTTGTACGAACGAAAATAGCTTGACTTATGGGACTTTATATTTGGAACCAAATATAAAAGCCTTTTCTTGTCACCTTGGATGAATGACTTTTTAACCGACGAAAAAACAAAAGACGGAGGAGGTTCTCAAGTCGACGTGTATATTTGTTTTTTTTTTATGTATGAACACGCATAACTTTTTACAGAGTAGTCCAATTTTGATAATTTTTTTGTTTAGTAGGTCATACTTCAGAGGTGGTCCCATTTTAATTTGGTGAAGATCTGGTAAAGGACTTCGGAGATAGACAATAGATCTCCGCAAAAAATCTATAACATCTCATCGACGATTGAAATAAATGATTCTATAACTTCTTACAGAGTAGTCCGATTTTGATAATTTATTTATTGTTTGGTAGGTCGTACTTCAGAGATGGTCCCATTTCAATTTGGTGAAGATCTGGTAAAGGGCTTCGGAGATAGACAATAGAACTCCTCAAAGATCTAGAGCATATAATTGACTATTGAAATAAATGATTCGTGTTCATGTTCCCTTTTAGGTCATACTTCAGAGGTGGTTCTATTTTAATTTGGTGAAGATCTGGTAAAGGGCTTCGGAGATAGACAATAGAACTCCTCAAAAATCTATAGCATATCATCGGCGATTGAAATAAATGATTCGTGTTCATGTTCCCTTTACATGTAAAATGAATATGTTAACCCAATATAACATCAACACTGAAAATTTTGAAATAAAAAATTTACTTCAAAACTAGAAAGTACCTACTAAAATAATTTGTTTTTTTGGATTCGGTGTCAAACTAGCCCAAAAAATAAAACAATAAAAGCACAATCGCGCTTTTTTATATTCTGAGAGATGACGAAAAAACAAAAAAACGGAGGAGGTTCTCAAGTCGACGCGTATAAATTATATATATTAATGTATGAACACGCATAACTTTCTACAGAGTAGTCGGATTTTGATAATTCTTTTTTTATTGGATTAAGTATACTTCCGGGGTGGTCCCATTTCAATTTGGTGAAGATCTGATGACGCACTTCGGAGCTACACAATAGAACTCCTCAAAAGTTGACAGCAAATCATCGATTGCGATTGAAACGTTTGCTTCGTATCGATGTACCCTTTGTGTGTGCTGATATCAGAATCCAAGTAATGTATATCACCACTAAAAATTATGAAATAAAAATTTTTAACAAAAAAATAAAACCGACTTCAAAACTCAAAAAGTAAAAAATAATATTGCTGCCGATGAATTTTACGTCAGCATCTATAAGAATATCAATTTGTTTTATTGGAGTCGGTGTCAAGCCTAGCCAAAAAATTACTGCAAGCTCAGTCTCGAATCGTACAGGCTTGACAGCGACTTCGATAAAACAAATTGATATTCTTATAGATGCTGACGTAAAATTCATCGGCAGCAATATTATTTTTTACTTTTTGAGTTTTGAAGTCGGTTTTATTTTTTTGTTAAAAATTTTTTTTGACTTTTTAGGTGCGATGAAGATAGGCGATGAAGGAAAAAGGAAGGTTCAATATTTGCGTGGCGGATAATCGATGCTTTATGCAGGGTTACTTTTTATTCAGTGCACAAACTTTCACAACGTATTAGGTACCGTAAAGAGACACCGAATTTTTTTTTTTCTAATTTTATCTCTTATTTTTGCCATCCCGTAAACTTGAATAAAAATTGCTGTGCTGATCGTACTGTTGATAACAACCGCTCGAGGAAGTGACAGGTGATAGTATGGTCAGTACAGACCAAACATTTTTAATGAATAAGTTCAGATGCAGTTATTTTTTTATTTTTGTTCTAAACCGGGTTAAACAAAAAAACACGGGTATTCTTAATTTCGATAACCATCACGCTCGCAAAGTTTGTGCACTGAATAAAAAGTAACCCTGTATAAATAAAATTATTACGCCAAAGTGAAATGGGGTTTTCTGTTAGTTCAATTAGAATTAACTTCTTTTTATTAGGATAAGTTTTTAAAACACAATGCCCAAAACCAGGCTAAAGATGCGTTATCAATTCATCATCATTCATGTACCAAAAATATTTGGTCTGAATTATAGCCCTTTGTATTTTGTATGTTTAGCCCTGTGGGAATGGGGGTTTAAAAATAAAATAAAATTTTATACCCTGTAATTTTTTGTAAGGTATGCTATTGTTTTTATATCCTAGGTATCTATTTTTTAAATTAGGATTTTTTTTAACGCAGGAGCTACAGGGTGTAACTGTAGACAGTACCACATTAATAAAATATATGAACCGTTTTTCTTTGAATAAATATTGATTGATTGGAGGTTGCATTAATTTGAAAGTTTAAAGGATGATGATTATGATACGGAATAATTTTCCCCAAAAAACCTTAAAATTTGTATAGTGAAAAACATTTTTGCGAATTCCCTTATGTTCCTTGGGGAAAGTTGTTCAGTATCATAAAAACAATTATCATTTTAACTAATGAAATCAAAAACTTTTTTTTTTAATTAAAAATAATCGTCATGATTTCGACTGTACCACCGGGCCGTCGGAAGGTGTTCCGTTGACCAGAAACTCTACAACACACATCTTTTAAACAAAAACAAAGAGACTGTCTACACTTATAGAATAAAGACGTCACACCTCCATTCTTTGCTAGTCTAGACTAAACTAATAATAAGACCTAAAACGCCTAAAACACTTAGGCTCTGTAATCTACGGACACATCCGTCATGAGGACGGACAGAGATAAATGCGATTGCTTGTCATGTCTGGAAGGTACTCGTATATCCTAGGGTGTCCAAGGTAAACCAAAGCAGCTAAAGTCCAGTTTAACTTGATACCTCAAGAAGATGATGGTTCGTCTTGTTGGCAAGTGTCACTTAAAAATTGGGGGTGCGTTGACCACGAGTAGATCTATTAGAATTAATAAAATAGTCTGAAGCAAATTGACCACTATCTTTGATGCTCTAAAAATAAAGGTTGAGTCTCTCTCTCTCGTTGCTGTCCAAAGTTTTTCTTATTTTCATAAATAAAACAATGTTTTCTGCAAGTCAAATCTGCTTAGGGCCAGCCGCGGGTTGTATCGCAGCGAAAAATGCGTACTTTCCACACTAGAGCGGGCCGGGACGCAACGCATTGACGGATTTTTACATAATACTGGCAGTTACGTTACGTTGTAAAAAGTTCCGCTTTGTATAGCACACTGACAAGCCGCATCGAGGCGGAGCGGGATGCATCGCACGGACGGAAATCCGCAAAAATGCGGCCCACTCCATGCGTAGTATTCGTTAGTTCATATTATACATTTTATAGAAGCAAATTGGGCGGAATTTTGCGTTGCGGTCCGACAAAATTCAAAATTTTTTATTCAAAATAATATCATAAAAGATAGCTTTTTGACGTCATTTTTTGACTCTACCACCGCGTCGGAAGGTGTTCCGTTGAGAGAAACTCTACAACACACATCTTTTAAACAAAACAAAATGTAAAAAGTACAATTAAAATACAATATTGCATTACATAGTGTAAAATTGTCAATACCAGACATTTTGGTCATTCAAATAATCCGGCCTAAAATTATGCACTAAAGTACCTTAAAGGTTTAAGGTAATCCGTCAATGCTTTGTAATTCGGCCCGCTCTAGTGTACGCATTGTCCGCTGCGATGCGTCCCGCTTTGCCCCGATGCGGTCCGCCCTAACACGCGCTTACCTTTAAGGTACCTAGCTAACTACTGTCCCTATGCCTAATATGTGTCGGACGTTTTTTAACACGCTTTTATTAGCTTCTTTAACCATGTATTCCAGGATTTTTTTCCAATCTTCATTTTAATTTCGCAGTTTTAAAGCCACAACGTAAAAAAAAAACGATTTGCTTTAAAAGAACAGATTGCATAGCATCGCGCTACCAGTGATTCGGAATAAAATGAAAAACTATAATATTCCTGCATTTCTGCGAAAGGATTACATTTTAATTATTTCGAAATGCAATCATTTGCGGAATTGATTCTTTATTAAATTAAAATCCGTATCATGAGTTGATTTTAATTTCAATTTTATGTAGATTGGTCTCGTTTTGTGTAACATCAAAATTGTTAATGATTTCAACAATTCACACTGGATCGAGGTCGACTGGAGATTTGCTTGCTCTCTTTTCTCTTATTTGTGAGAAGAATTGTTTGTCACTCTGGATGATAATGTTGATAATGAAGTTAGTCAATAAGATAGAACAAAAATTTTAATCGAGTGCTGAGTGATAATGTTGGTGTAGAAGTTGTATGGTCAGAATAGACACAAGAAAAATTGCAATAAATCAATCAATTCCTAACGTCAGTCACACATTTTTATTGGTTTCATTCTGGATGGAAACTAAAATTGTTTACAGGGACATGTTTTTTTTAGAGGCGTATTTTTTTCGTGATTTAGGTTTCAGGCTTCATAATGAAAGTTGTTCAGTTTGATGGTCGTAAGCACCCTCTGAAATATTACCTTTAAAACATTTAAATTTACAACCTTTATTATATTTGAAATGTTTCCGATTTCTTATTTTACCTATAACTTGTAATATGGATTGTTTTAAGTACTTACCTACTACAATTATAAGACAACCCAACGAACACCAGAGTGGAAATTGCAGCCTGTCATTGCAACTTCAAGATGCATAGCAACGCCATAAGGGTTCAAGATAAAGTTTTAAGAGCTATAACATCTTCCGCAAACTCCTATAGCTGCACGGGGAGCTTATAGTTGCAGTAAGGAAATAGAATACAGCTTATGCCTACATATAAGTTCATTCTTGAACCTATTTACCACTTAAGCCTATAGTGAGAACCAGAAAGTGCATTTTGACACTAATAGCTGTGTATGGTATATACTTGGAACTCTAAAGCGCCTTATACCTGTAAAGAGGATATATTTTTAGACTATTTAAAGCAGTTGCTTAAGAGTTCAAATAGGCACTACTTTGTTACTAGCAGTTGCATTAAAGAGAAAATAAAATAATCAGTGCAGCCTTTAGTTCCTTATGAGTGATCGGAACGATGGGATTTAAACTTGTCGTGTGGGGGTTTATCATGGAGTTGTTAAAACCACAAAATTTGAATCCCGTGATACCGGGAACTGTCGCATTAGTCAGCAGTACATTGTATCGAAGTAGTTATATCAATTTTAATGATCTAAATCAAAATTAAGGTAATATATTTTTTTTTCCGAATCCCGGGATTTTTTTTTCTTTCCAAATTTTCATAAGTTGTCTAGTTTGATGGTCTGAACCAACTATGGAAATTTGGAAAGAAAAAAAATCCCGGGATTCGGAAAAAAATTATATTACCGTAATATGAATAATAATTAAATTAAACTTTTATCGATGGATTTCCCAACGAGCACCAGAGTGAAAATTGCAGCCTGTCTTGCAACTTTAAGTTGCATAGCAACGCTATAAGGGTTCAAGATAAAGAAATCCCGGGATTCGGAAAAAAATTATTTTACCATAATTTTTTTGAGATCATTAAAATTGATATAAATAGCTTCTTCGATCCAATATACTGCTGACTAATACGACAGTTCCCGGGATCACGGGATTCAAATTAAATAAAACAAAAAATTTTGTGGGTTTTAACAACTATGTTATACCCACGGCAAGTTTAGGTATTTGCAATCCCATTGTTCCGATCACTGGTTATAAGATATGAATATCTAAAAAAAATAATTCAAAGAGTAAAATTATAACTAGATCAAACATCGTTTATGTTAAATCAATAACAATGATTTTAACGCACAGTAAAATAGAATAGGATAAGATTATACAGGGTGTAATATAAAATAGGACAGTCACTTAAAGGGGTGCTTCAGACCATCAAACTGAACAACTTTTTCTATGGGACCAATATTGAAATCGCGAAAAAAAATCGGCTGTAACATACATTTCAGTCGAGTTAAGTTTGCAGTTTTGTATGGGATAGCCGATTTTTTTTTCGCGATTTCAATATTGGTGCCATAGCGAAAGTTGTTCAGTTTGATGGTCTGAAGCACCCCTTTAAGTAACTGTCCCATTTTATGTTACACCCTGTAAAGTAACACAATCTATGAAAATATGAATAATAATTAAATTAAACTTTAATCGATGATTATCAATTATTCAAGTCTTTGCTGTATTTATAGAAATTCTTTTCCTCGCCCTGTCCTATATCTCTGACTACCACCTCGGGGACTATAGTTGTGAGCATATACTATACTGTATTTCCACGCCGATTATTTTTTCAATATTTATATTGGATTTTTTCAATATTTATATTGGATTTATTTCAATATAAATATTGAAAAAAATAATCGGCGTGGAGATACATAGCATATGCTCACGACTATAGTCCCCGAGGGGGTAGTCAGAGGTATAGGACAGGGCGTGGAAAAGAATTTCTATAAATACAGCAAAGACTTGAATCATTGATAATCCATCGATAAAAGTTTAATTTAATTATTATTGATATTTTCAATGATTGTGTTACTACAAAATCTTATCCTATTCTATTTTACTGTGCATCAAAACAATTGTTATTGATTTTACATAAACGATGTTTGATCTAGTTATAATTTTTCTCTTTGAATAATTTTTTTAGATATTCATAACCACTGATCGGAACGATGGGATTGTAAATACCTAAACTTGCCGTGTGGGTATAACATAGAGTTGTTAAAACCACAAAATGTATTGTGTAACGAAGTGCCCCTGTGGCGGGATGGCCAGAGGGCCTCGTTGTAAAAATATATAAATCCCTTTAGAAGGGTTGACCTATCTTTAGGTAGGATGTCTTTAGTTCTGAGGTTGCTAATAAAAAGATTGAATTATAAACAAACATACAAGTTTTATTACTGAATAACCTAATCTCGTTTACAGGTTGTTTCCCTAGCTATCTTAATTCCTATTCACTACCACTTTTTACTTACAACCCAAGCCGAGCTGAAAAGAGGGAATAAGGACCCGGCACGAGGGGGGACGTATCGTGAAGGGTTATTTCCTTCAGGAGAATTGGCTCAAACTGTAAGACCTGACAACACTACCCGAGGAACCTCGAGCCACGCCTGGTCAGATCTTCAGGAGCTACCTGCGTCCTGGTTGATCTAGAACACAGCTGCGTCCACGACCCCTCAGGTCGAGGTGTTCAAAAATGAGGGGAGGTTGGGGAGAGGAGGAGGGGAGGGACACCCGATAGTAGACCTCTGTGGTTGAGCTTCTGCCCAGTCGCCTAATACCTCAAGCCACCGTGCTTCCACTCTCGGACGCCAACTATCGAGTCCCGGCCTAATCAATCAATCAGTCTCGCGGCAACGGCCTCTTTACTATGGTTTCTAGCGCCAGCTGCTGAAGCAGCCGGGTCATCGGGGTTGGCACCTGGTGGTGCCTCGTAGTTGTCCAGGTGTCTGCCGACGCGGTCTAGCCCACCGAGTGGGACCCCGTTGGGGGAGGCCCGGTGAGCGAACTGCGTTTGGCAGTGTGGCCAATCAGGGGGGTTTTGTGCTGCGGAGTAGCCTACAGTCCGGCGGTGCACCCTCGGTCCGCCCCACGGTCCAAGGGGATCTACAGCCGTTAGCAGTTCCCGCAGCGGGGTGAGTCCTTAAAAGGGCTCAGGCATCAGGGGGTCAATTTCCGGGAGGGGATCGTCTGTGGAGAGCTCCATAGCGAGGGTGCAGCTGCCGAGGTCAGTTCGGCAGTGACGTCAGTCCGGGGGGTGCTGCGGAGAGCACACGAACCTGGCGGCATGCCAGGGTGTGTGCAGGCTCCAATGCGGTGGTATTTCTTGTGGTGCTGCCGGTGAGGTCAAGCTCACCGAGTGGGACCCTGTTGGGGGAGGCCCGGTGAGCGACCTACACGCCGGCAGTGTGGTTATCCGGGGTGCTTGAGGAGGGGCCCACGGTCCTGACGACTCGCTGAGGAGTCGAGGACGTGGGCGGGCTCCGAAGCGGTGTGTGGGCGCGACACAGATGGTCGCGGGAGGCGGGTGCGCTGCTGGTCGCACCTACGCGAGGCCAGCTTATGTTGGTTTTGTATAGCTTGATGTGTCGCTGTGTGTACATTGGATCGAAATAGTTATATCAATTTTAATGATCTGAAACAAAATTACGGTAATATAATTTTTTTTTCGAATCCCGGGATTTTTTCTTTCCAAATTTTCATAGGTGGTTCAGACCATCAAATTGGACAACTTTTGAAAATTTGGCACCGTTCAGTTCAGTTGTTACTATATTTGTGTAGGCGAACCATCGAAATCTTTTTAAAATGTGAAATGCGCAGGCGGACATCATCAAATTAAATAAGTAAGTAAATAATTCATGGTTTCTTGTTATTCAGTACAGTACATGAAAAAAATAAACGGCGTGGAAATACATAGCATATGCTCACGACTATAGTCCCGAGGGGGTAGTCATAGATATAGGACAGGGCGTGGAAAAGAATTTCTATAAATACAGCAAAGACTTGAATCATTGATAATCCATCGATAAAAGTTTAATTTAATTATTTATTCATATTCACAAAGATTGTGTTACTACATAATCTTATCCTATTCTATTTTATTGTGCGTCAAAATCATTGTTATTGATTTTACATAAACGATATTTGATCTCTCTCTGGGGGTAGGCCCCTCACACGGTGGACCGATGTCCTGGTGAAGGCGGCGGAAAAACGTTGGATGAGGGCGGCGCAGGAACGGTCGTTATGGCAATACTCGGGGGAGGCCTATGTCCAGCAGTGGACGTCCATTGGCTGAGATGATGATGATGATGATGATGTTTTCTCTAGTTATAATTTTACTCTTTGAATAATTTTTTTTAGATATTCATATGTAACCAGTGATCGGAACGATGGGATTGTTAGGGTTGTTAAAACCACAAAATTTGGTGTTTTATTTTATTTGAATCCCGTGATCCCCGGAACTGTCGTATTAGTCAGCAGTACATTGGATCGAAGTAGTTATTATCAATTTAAATGATCTTAAACAAAATTACGGTAGTATAATTTTTTTCCGAATCCCGGGATTCCCGGGAACTGAACTGGACGGTGCCAAATTTTCATAAGTTTCATAAGTTGTCCAATTTGATGGTCTGAACCACCTATGAAAATTTGGGATGAAAAAGAAATCCCGGGATTCGGAAAAAAAATATATTACTGTAATTTTGTTTCAGATCATTAAAATTGATATAACTAATTCGATCCAATGTACTGCTGACTAATACGACAGTTCCCGGGATCACGGGATTCAAATTAAATAAAACAATAAATTTTGTGGTTTTAACAACTCTAACAATCCCATCGTTCCGATCACTGGTTACATATGAATATCTAAAAAAAAATATTCAAAGAGTAAAAATTTTAACTAGAGAAAACATCATCATCATCATCATCATCTTAGCCGATGGACGTCCACTGCTGGGCATAGCCTGGGCATATCCCGAGGATCGGGATCAGATCAGATTAATCTGCACTATGAAATCCCTATGAAATCCAAACAATTCGACATATTGTAACCTTGAACTTATGCCTGCATAAAGAATGAAATTGGAGCTTATTAGCAGTTATGAACTGCAATTACAGTAATAAAAATCACTCTGAGGTCTACAAAAGTTAAAATAAGCGCCTAAAGCCGCTTAAGGGAAGCATTGAGGAAGATACTACGGGTATAGGCTGCCCACGAGCAAGCGCCATGTTTATGATCTTTTTAGGTTATCCAAGCAAATATTTGTCAACAAATAACGTAAACAGAACTTAATTTTTAAGGATTGGGACGTTGTCTCCAAACCAGTGTATCATTAAATCGACCTCAAATGATTTTATTACATAAAAAGTTGAAAAGACTGTATTCTAATACACATAATTAATTGCTTATTTGGATTATATCAGGAGCGCATCAAAATTACACCAATAAGTGATATTTACATTATCAGTAAACTAATATGCGTTTTTAATTGCATGTACTGTACTGAATAACAAGAAACCATGAATTAATTACTTACTTATTTAATTTGATGATGGCCGCCACCGCACTTCACATTTTAATAAAAAGATTTCGATATTTTGATGGTTCGCCTACACAAATATAGGAACAACTGAACTGAACGGTGTGCTGTCAAAACAAGATTCATTCATTTCAATCGGTCATTCGTTCACGAATGTAGTGCTATATGAGTGAATCTTATTACTTAATCTTCCATTGCAGCTACTATGGCGCTCTTAAGCAGCTACTATTATAGCTCTTCTGACGCTTAAGGCCGCATAAAATTGTGCCTATTTGGCTATAGTGCTGCTGCATAAGGCCTGCTGAGCACGCTCTATAGCTTACGCCTAGCAGCTTAAAGGAATAATTGCATTGGCTCTAAAGCCTGTATGCAGCAATTTTGTGCCCGTTGGGAAGTGCCTCCGGCTCCGGTTCGAAAAAGGTGGTTGCAGAGGGGTCAATTTTATACAAAACTTTGACGCACAATACGCGTAGACGGTATTAATATAAGTAACTTTGTGTATATAGAAAAATAATTTAGAAAATCTAGATGCCGCGTTACAAATAACATTTGTAATTTATTATATAATTACGAAGATAAGAACTTTGAAATTTTTCATACAAAATTTTAAAAACTTTATATCTTCGTAATTATATTATAAATTGAAAATGTTATTTGTGAAGCGGCATCTATATTTTCTAAACTATTTTTCCATATACAAAATATTACTTTCATTAATTCCGTCTACGCGTATTGTGCGTCAAACTTTTGTATGGACTGAAGCCATCTTAATTTGTATATTTTTCGAGGTCGTATAAAATACTTTCAATAATAAATAGAAAAAATACGATGATATTGTTATTGATTTAATTACCTGCCCTCCGCGGACTGAAACTGTGAACTCAGACCATCAACCTGAGCAACTGTCACTATGGCGCCTATCTCAGGAAACGCAAAAAAATCAGCTGTTTCATACAAAATTGCTCGTCTCAAATGTTTGGGACAGGTGATTTTTTTTTAGCGTTTCCTGATTTAGGCTCCATAGTGAAAGTTGTTCAGTTTGCGTTGAGTTGACCATTTCAGTTTGTGGAGGGCTGTCCCTTATACCCTGTTTGTACACACGGCGACAGATCAACCTACCCATAGTTCGACCTTATGTCCATTAACATAGAGTTCAACTATGGGTAGGTTGATCTGTCGCCGTGTGTACATAATAACTTGATTTTTCTTCGCAGTTTTTCCCCGAAGCATCATAACGAGAGGTTTCATGTTCGCAGACGCAGTGTATCCATTTCCATCATTATGAAAAACGACCGGCCGTCCATCCGTCCTAATAATAGATGAAACGTGTTAGTTATTTATTGTGTATCAGATATCTTTGGACGAAGTGACATAGTCGACGACCGATAGTCTGAATAAATTGACAGACCCGCTGACCGAATCGATCAACCGATTGACTAACCACATGAAAAAAAATCGGTAACTACCCTTTAAATAAAATTATACTGCAGTTTTCAGACATCCAGCATTGAAGTTTGACGAATAAACGCAAAACATACACACATACCCAAACTCTCTCTCATAATTATTATTCTTTAAAAAAAATTGTTGTCTGTAAAGTCGGTTTACGGACGATAGTTTTACGTGATAACGTCACAAAGAAACATTGATGAATATTCGAATTCGAAAAACGTCACGCGAGAAAGAGATTTGTTCCGCGCTCTCATTTGCACGTGCAGGGTCAGGCGGAACATGACACTTTTTCGTGCGTGCAGACGGTGTTCATGGATTTATAAAACGTTATCACGTCAAACTTATTTAAATCCGTCTAGGAAGAAACAGGGAAATACGAGATAATGATTTCGTATATTTTTTATTGCAGGTAAAAGTGGTCCGAGTTGCAGTTGTCACTTTCGCACTGATAGCTTGGTTGCTTAGGAATAGCGCGACAGCAATAGATCTAGAAGCTATTCTTCAAATGTCTTGCAGACCCCATTCGATATTTTTGGCGTTATCTTTCCGTCCATCCGTCTGTCACACATGGTAAATGCTAAACCGGAACAACACGGCTATCGGCTTGTTTCCATGCTCGAAATCTAGGCCAAATCAATTCCAATTATAGAATATTCCACGACCTTCCGAAAAACTAATTCAGTTAACAATAGCACAGCCTTGTAAAATAAACTGAATTCACCCTGATCAGACCTCGGTTGTCTATCAAAACTGAATGTTATTGACATTCCTAAAGATCAATTTGCAATGCATTTGATGCACGGATGGATGCATTTGATATGGACCTTTGATGTTCGCGCCAACGTTCGATGGAGAATTATTTTGTGTTTATGTGTTAAGAATTAGCTGTAAACTATGATGTCATTTGAGTATTTTCTTCTGTGTTAATTATGTTTAAAATATTTTCCAAATCAAAAACTAAATACAACATTCGCACATTTACAATTCTGAAATGGGCATCGAAATAATAGTCCGACTTTGTCAAATCTTAGAAAGAAGTTTGGCGGAAGGCCATATAATATGAGACCCAGACCCAGAATACATAAATGAAACTTAGTAATACGTGTAGAGTGAAACAAAACTAACAAAAAAGGAAATTGGTTGTAATCTGTAGAAGTTGGGGGAAAGGTATTTCTCCTTATGATACCTTTTGTATCAAGTGTGTGTAACTCATAATCTTTCTTATTAGATAGCCCACTCAATCTTCTACGCATTCATTGTATTTGTTTTAATGAAAATTCACGATAACCGTACAATATTATGATAATGAAATCAAACGAAATCATATGCACTATCAGTTCAAAGCCAAAAAAAAAAAAGCCAAAAAAGCCAAATACGTTCCGTAATGTCCAAAAACTACCTCAGTGATAATATTAGATGAAAATTGCTGTTGTGCTTGCGTTTGGCTACTGCTTTTTGGATGATTTGTCTATTTTACTACTCAGTAATTTCTACTTTTGAACCCGGACTTCTAGAGATGAGGAAGTTTTTTAAACAATGCCTTAATTTTTTCTGTTTATTTTTTTATTTATTTTCCGCCGCGCCGTCCTGAAGGGCATTTAGTTTTCGTCAAAATGGCTGGGTCCAAATTTGCCAAAGTTCTTTGCCTGCTGTTGTCCAATGCTGAAACACATTTCAAATAAGTTTGCTGTCGAAAAGAGCATTATAAAATGATGCATAATGACAGCGTGTGCACACGCTCACAGTCCATCTATGCACGTATTATAGTTCTAACAGATAATTACATTACCCCGCATTACTGATTCTCCTATACAAATAATATTATGTGTCACAGTCATTGACTTAACAACTATTGGACGTTGGGTCCGCGCTTAAAAGTGTCCGAACCAAAAGAGCACCAAAACGTATAAAGAAACCAATTACGCAACATACTTCGTTTGATCGGCCGACTACGCGCGAGCAGGCGCGATGGTGTAAAAACTAAGCAAGCAAAATGAAAAAAAAATCGGCATTTTTAATGTTTTTAGTTGGTTTATATTACTATACACGTACTTAGGTTTGTATAGGTTAAGTCTCGGGCACTTTTTTGATGAATTTTGTACCAGACCCGGCGTCCATTATTTAGTATTTCAATGGACATAGTTCATAAATATCAGTGCAACGCTTTAATTAAGCAGCTGCCATTAATTTGGAATACATTATAGCAATCACTGAAATGTGTCCGCGATAACTAAACCCATAAATTAAAACAAAAATCTGCACTGTAAAATTAATAGGACTAGCGTGAAATGATGTGACATATAATTGACTTTAGACCGAGAGCCAGCGGCTAATATTATTTATGGAATTTAAATTATGACGATGTCTCATGAAATTTTACTTAAGTGATAGATAAATACATAATAATGGTTATAAGCATAATGGTAGTTAGAGGTACCTAATCAAAATTATTTATATTATTATGACTCAGAATATCCACATTAAAAGTTCCAAAACTCTGTCTAATTTGACAATAAGATAACCCGTCCCCACTTTTAAACGGACAATGGACATAATATAAAAGCCACTTAATGATGAGTTTTCTAACAGCGAGTACTAACGCATTTCATGATGCCGCGATAGATTTTTTTTTTTTATTTAAGTATAAAAGATATGTCCTCAGGACAGTACAAAGACTTGATGAGTGACGTGAGTTGACTCTAAAAAATAAACAAAAAAATACATGTTACTGAGTCAGACACATTGACGAAGTATCTGTTCATATTTTTCTGCTTACTTAAAACAAATTTTTACTATTTTTTTGTATTTTAGTTACTGCAAGGTTGCACTATCCATCTCGCATCCACGCCCTCTATCGAATATTTGACTATCGGAAAATCCCTCATTACAAGTATGTAGCAGCTATTAATAATAATTATGATGACGGGCTTAAAAGAACATTTGCAATTTTGCTGACAAAATTAGTAGCCAGCTTTAGGTCTATTTCATATTTCATCCGTGCCAAGTTTTCATTACAAATGAGCTTTTGGCATCTCTCTTCCGCTCTTTGAGTGTGACTGAGATGAGAATTGTGGAATAATTAAATGATGTATAAATGTTATCGTGGCTCGACTGAATTGACATAGACAGTGCTAGATTTCAATTCGTAAGTTTGAAATAATGCTCAAAATTAATTTCGGTATAAATCGGCTACTCCAACTTAGGCAACGCAACGTTAGGAGAGTTTGTTCCGTACGAAATCTATTACGAAAATTGAGTTATCACGGAGACGTAGGAGACGTATGGAATTTAATTCCTCCATTGAGCCTCCACAAAGGAGGAAGAGGAAATTAGGGCTTCCAAACAAATCTACAACATTTCATAGTTGTGTGTGTGTGTGTATGTTTGTATGTATGTATGTTTGTCTACGCATTTCTCCGAAACTATTAATCGGATAATGACCACTCATTTTTTTATTGGCTTATATTTACTCCAACTTAGGGAACAGGGGTAAGTGTGACGGCCTGGTTTGTATGTATTTACGCGATAGTTTCACAATTTCTTGACCGATTCGGGTGATCCTTTTTTAGTTCTGAAGGATTTACTTCCGAGGTAGTTCCATTTTATTTTGGCGAAGATCTGATGACGCGCCTGGAGCTACACAGTAGAACTCCTCAAAAGTTGACAGCAAATCAGCGGCGCATTTGCTTCGTAGCAATGTACCCTTTGCGTGTATAACTGATATAGCTGAGTCGAACTTTACTAATGTATTTCACCAAAATTGTAAAATAAACAAAATTTTAAGAAAAAATTAAAACCGCCTTCAGAAAAACTAATAAAAAGGTAAAAAATAACATTGCAGCCGATTACTTTTTCTTTCTCATCTGTATAAGAGCATTAATTTGTTTTATTGGAGTCCAAGCCCAAAAATAGAATTTTTTGCCCTTTTTAGTTTCTCTGAAGGCGGTTTTAATTTTTTCTTAAAATTTTGTTTTTTATTTTAGTGTTCACGACATTGACATGATAAACATAGATCAATGAACAGTAAATAAAACAGCTTCTCAACATAATAGCAAATCTTTTAGATTTTACGACAGGCAAAAAATTAAAAGGTGTTTATTGTGACTTTGTTAGACTTTTTTTTAGTGACATTGGCCCCGATTCGGACTGTGCCACGACTTAACTTAACTAAATTTATTCCTGTCACTTTCTAAAATAGGATTTAAAAAAGAGACAGAACACCAACAGCTGACTTTAGTGCTGTCAAAGTGACGTTACACGCCCAAAAACGCTTTAAATAAGATGGCGTACGGGGAGTCACGTTGCAGGAACTGACCCGAGTACACGTCTCGCGTGGTTTCGCGCGTCGCGTTTGTGCCTGCCACGAGGCTCCGCATTCCTCAATCTCTTCTTGTTCTTGTCCAAAAACAGTCCCTGAGATTGGGATAGATTCTCCCAATAAACTACACTTGACACTGGCGGAAATGCAGTGCTAACGCACAAGCAAGAGTCCATTTAATTATAAATAAAAAATAAAAAAATTATGATGGCATCTTATTTTGGGCGTGTAAAGTCACTTTCACAGCACTAAAGTCAGCTGTTGGTTTTCTGTCTCTTTTCTTAATCTTATTTTAGAAAGTGACAGGAATAAATTTAGTTAAGTTAAGTCGTGGCACAGTTCGAATCGGTAGGTACCATTGTCTTTCCTCTTCGTTACATTGATAACAGACTGTTACAAAGTATTGACAAAGTGACAACGCAATTTCAGTATCTTTTCATTGTAACAAACGAAAAGCTTGTTGCTATCTGCAACAATCAAACGGTAGAGTTTGTGAAGTTATCTTGAATTCATTTGAAACATTGTCAACATAATTTTACGACCTGTAAAAACGAAGGTTGTGACTATGTTCATCTTGCTAAAGCGACTGACCGAATAAAAACTACAACACGTCATGTAGAATCCCAGAATAACTGAACCTTTTTTTGGTAATATTGTAAGGTGGTACGAAACCCTCCGTGCACTAGTCTAGCCGATTGAAGCAGTTTCTGGCCGCATCTTCTCTATAACGAAACACCTTTCGACGCCGTTGTAGAGTCAAAAAAAATGACGGCAGAAAGCTATCCATGTGTGTGATATTATTTTTAATAAAACATTTTATGTTTGTTTTTTTTTTGTTTTGTTGAGTTTTTTTATAATAATGATGACTGTATTCCAGTGATAACCGTCCCTTATTTTTAACTCAGGCTACCTACTATAATCATGGTCTTGTTCATTGTCATATTTACCAATATATTTACCAAAACATAGTTTTTAATTTAAGACGCTATGGTAGGACAAAATGCCTTGGAGGCATCTTTTATTTTTCATGTTTCGACTAGATTTATACACTTTACCGAAACCAAAATAATATCTCAGTATTCTTGGATAGTTTATCTAGTAAAATCATATATTGAATACCTACACGATTGGAATTACTTCGCTCGATAGAAAATCGTCACAAAGATGACGTATTTTCATGTATTTTTAACCATTTTTCTCACCTGAGAAGAGCTTGAAATAGTTTCTGATTTTTGGTATTTCTACTCACATATTCACCATTAGTTTATCTAGTGAAATCATAAAAAAATCTATAAAAAGCACTTTGTTAACTCTGTTTAATCGAAAATACGGCACGCGCATGCACTTTTCGGAAGGCTGGGCAATCGCGTTTCTCATAGAAAATATTCGTCTGAACCTATGACCCCTTAATCACGTTACCTCCTTAATTGTGTATACTTATTGTTATAGTTAGTTATAATTGGTTCCTTCCATGAAATCTCTCGGTATAAACCACATTCAAAACATGTTCCTTTAAATACTTTAGTATCTATGGTTGAGGTCAAGTAATCTGCTACTCGCCCAGTTCATGTCCGTATTACCGTCCAAGAGTATTTTCATTTCCGAGTGAGACCGTGGCGTGGCAACAATGTCTTGAACCTATGCATTTTCACCCGCGGCACTGAGACAAAGAGAAATATCTGCAGTCTGCAACGTCTTGCAAGGTTGCATTCTGGCTTTGTTAGAGAACACGATACCATCTGTTTCTTCAAGTAAAATATATAAGATGCTAGCTGAACTGAAGGGAATTATGGTACGGATAATTTTGATGATAGAAATAGAACATTATTCTATATAGTGTCTCGTCGAAAGGCTAGGCAGGGGGAATGAATTTAGAAAGTTAAATCTGTAATTTTTACCATAAATATAGATATCTAGTGATAACCCTAGCCTAGTCGGATAGTGGTTGTGTAGGTATTTATTATTGTAAATAATTATTGTTCTTGATAGAGCCTTAAATAATTTTTTTTAAATAATGTTATTTTGTCATCATCACTACATAGTATAAAACAAAGTCGCATCCCGTTGCCTGTCCCTATGTATGCTTAGATCTTTAAAACTGCGCAACGGATTTTGATGCGGTTTTTTTTATAGATAGAGTGATTCAAGAGGAAGGTTTATATCAACATTGAACCCGCGCGAAGCCGGGACGGGTCGCATAGTAATTAATAAAAATGAAACTAACCCCGGTAACTGTACCTACTATTGATTACACTGTAATTAGTGTGTGATGGATGACTGACGTAACGAGAGAAATTATGTATTCTTGATTAAAAAATTAAAAAAATAAGTCCAAATAACAAAAAATAGTGAACTATTAAAAGTATTAAGTAGTTCATTTCCAAAATGTACAGTTCTAGTTTTTGGCGTTTAACAGCACCAATCCACACAGGTGTCACCAGGTGTCAACATCTCTGATGTCCACATCGTGTGGCTGCTAATTAGGGTCTCTGCATCCAATATCACCTCTATGGAATGCTATTTTTGAATCTCACGCGTTCACATTAAAATAATTATGACGTAAAATCAATTCATATTTTTGATGTTGATGATGTTCACGACTCATGCTGAAACCTGTGCTGAAACGAAAGAAGAAGATCACACAAGCAACGTATTTGTAGTAGTCTACGTACACAATATTCTAAACACGTTATTAACACGAGTTGCACACTCGAAAACAGCCTGCCGCTAATGAGGCCGAACGTCTATGTGATTAAATTACACGTTTTAGATTCTCTATGCCGTACGTTATGTGGCCTGCGAGAAATGTTGCTAAATATTTCGGTAGTAATTATTTACTTTGTGTTAATTATTTGTTTAATTATAGTACTAGTCGGTCTTCTACAGATTGTACTTCGGTGAGTGTGCCCAAGAGCTGAGCTTATCCCACCTTCCCTTTTCTACTATCGGACTTCCAGATGCACCGCGGGATACCACCCCTTCTTGGTTGATATCCCACATATCCGCACCAAGTGCCTTTCTGAATCTTTTATAATGCGCACAGCCAAGGAGTGGAATGCCCTGCCTGCGTCTGTATTTTTTACTTACAACCCGAATTCCTTTAAAGTACGAGTGAAGCTCTGGGTAAGCTCGCTACATCTTCGACCCATCTTCGTCCTGAGGATTGGATTGAGGTCAAGAGCAAACCCATACTAAATTTTTTTTTAAATCAACCCGTAAATAGGTATACTGAGGATTGTTGGACATATTATACGATGTATTTAATATGGATTTTGTTGTTCTGTATCTCGTGGTAAATGTTTCATCGCGGAATTAGTGAAGCTTTTTCCCGGTAGTTACGTTAAACTTGCTCTTATTATTTCCTTTCGGGACTTGGCGGTGCTTGCAGAGAACTGTTTTTTATGTTTTATTTATGTTTTTTAATGCATAAATGTTACATCATCATCATCAGCTCAGCCGCTGGACGTCCACTGCTGGACATAGGTCTCCCCCAAGGATCGCCAAATCGACCGGTCCTGCGCTGCCCTCATCCAACGGGTTCCCGCCGCCTTCACCAGGTCGTTTGTCCACCTTGTGGGGGCTTATAACCACGCTGCGCTTTCAGGTATGATCGTGAATTGTTCGGCCCCATCGGCTATCGGTTCTGCCAGCAACAATGATGTATGTTCATGGAATACACAGTTTTACAACAGGAAAAAAAAACAGAAACTTATGGAAATTTCATGAGAAAATACACTGATTTTCACTTTAGAATTCAGTATTTCAGTATTTGCTAGGCTGTCCATAACACCCATACATAATACAGATTTTAACTTTAAAGTCGACAAAACAAAATTATTTTAATATGCTTGAATAAAAGCTTCCACGAATTTCAGTTTGAACAATGTTTCAGCACTTCACTCAAGTTTTAATTGGATAATTTGGCTCGCTGCTACTATACGATTGACTGGGCTTTGCTTACAAATCTACTTCTCTATTGAATTTTATGTTCTTTTGTATAATATCGTGAAAGTGTTATTATACAAGTATTATCTTGGTTTTCGATCCATGTTGTTTATTTTCATTACCTGAAAAATCTGTTGGTATGGACACCCAATTAGGGGGGCCGGGTTCGAATCCGCACGGACAACATGCCATGTACCAGTGATTTTATCTAACTTATGTACCTACGTAATACCGACTGCTCTCAAACGGTGAAGGAAAACATCGTGAGGGAACCTGCATACATTGAAGAAGAAATTCTGATGTGTATGTAAGCACCAAAGCTACCAATCCGCATTGGGCACGCGTGGTGGACTAATGCCCATACACCC
This sequence comes from Agonopterix subpropinquella, assembly GCA_922987775.1. NCBI lineage: Eukaryota > Metazoa > Arthropoda > Insecta > Lepidoptera > Depressariidae > Agonopterix > Agonopterix subpropinquella. Next base: position 9,075,300 of record OV277713.1, on the reverse strand, counting down.
TCCCTGAGGGTAGGCAACGTTTATAGGCTGATGATGATGATGAGGGGATCAGACCATAAAACTGGAGAACTTTTGCTATAGAGCAAAGGTCGAAATGGAGAAAAAAAATCTGTCCTTTGCAAAACTGCAAATCTAATCGAGTCAAACTGTATGAGACAGCATTTTTTTTTCCCGGTTATGATGTTGGTCCCATAGAGTACGTTTTTCAGATGTATCGTCTGATCATCCTTCTAAAAACCGTCAGCACATTAAGAAGTATCCTCTATTGTTTTGAAAACAAGTGTCCATAATTTCCAAAGTTGAAGACTGGAAAATGAAGGGAAAACATAAATTTCTGGAGAGTGAAACCGCAGTGCACCGTTTGTGTACAGGAATGGCATCGTTTGCCAACTTGGAATTGTTCCACATTTAATGTTCACTCGAAAAACGGCGACGAATGATAGCTACATCTGTTCTCGATCTGTTTTCAACTAGCGAAAGCTAAACAGGATGTAAATACGTTAAAAGCATAATCACAGAATAGCTAATAGTATAATAGTTCTACATAGCATAATGCTCACGACTATTTTTCACGAAGTCATAAATATTCTTAACTGTGACTTTATTTATACGCGCGACCACAGACATTAAATACTCATAACTTATGATTGAATAAACTGATTGCGATGGAATGAAGCCTAAACGTTAATTCAAACTAAGCCCTGTCAAAATCCCATCCAAATCGGTTTAGTTTTTTTGTGATGCGTGCACAAACAAACAGATAAACAGACAAACAGACAACATTCTAAAAATGGTCTCAACGTATTCCATTACATATTATTATCCTAAACACCCGCAATGAATATTTTTGCAAAAATCTACAATGTACTTTTACGAGTCACGTTGCAGGAACTGACCCGAGCACACGTCTCGCGTGGTTTCGCGCGTCGCGTTTTTGCCTGCAACGAGGCTCCGCATTCCTCAATCTCTTCTTGTTCTTGTCCAAAAACAATCCCTGAGATTGGGATAGACTCTCCCAATAAACTATTTGACACTGGCGGAAATGCAGTGCTAACGCACAAGCAAGAGTCCATTAATTATAAATAAAAAAATGTACTTTTACGCCAAGTTCATAATTTTAAATATATTGTACGCCTCTTTAACAGTGTGTGTGTAAGTGATGGCCGGATAATACTGCGATACGGTGAATTCAGTTCATCAAATTGAACAACTTTCACTATGGAGCCACCCTCAGGAAACGTGAAAAAATCTGCTGAGTCGAGTAGTCACAGCTGTTTTGTATGTGCCGGCTGATTATTTTTCGCGTTTATAGTGAAAGTTGTTCAGTTTGATGGTCAGACTTCACCGTTTCAGTATTTGCCAGGCTGTCACTTACACCCTGTATAGCAAAATGAACAATATATTTATGTCTAAAATGGACGGACGGTGACACACGTCGCCACTTGAATTGGACAATACATGCCTCAAAATTGTCGCATTTAGGGCGAAAGGGAAGCTCTATCTAGATCATTGACTTAGTACTGGTACCTAAATTGATATCGTTGATCTAGATTCTAAATAGATGGATACATAAACTAACGTTTTATTTTGTATTTGTTTCCTTAATTACACAAAAATAGTTTTAACATTTTCTTCACACCTGACTGATTTATGTGAATGTGGCACAATCCTATTATTTGAAGACTTTTAACGTTAATTGGAATAAGATAATTGAAATTGTATGTATGTTGTTACCAATAAAAAGTTAAGTACCTACTTAATGTTGTCAACTTGTTAGGAATATAGCTTTCAATAAATAAATAAAACTTGTAACTAGTAAATAAATGGGCTATTAATTATAATCATAATTATGTCCCTTTCAATTATTAGTTTTTAATTAAGTTATAACATTTTATACAACTAGATAACCAATCAAAATTTCTCTTTTGATCTCACAATGTAATTTGCAATTATAGAGCATTGAACTACGAGCAATTGAGAGATCAAAGAAAGATATTTTATGAACATTTACGGCCTGAACGTGGTAACAATGCAGAGTGAATCCCCCATTGTTCCCGGTACACTTTGCACGAAATTGTCTACGGAATGTCTTCAGAAATTGTTGGTTCTATCTGTTACTGACAACGCTTCATCACGATTCTGCAATTCCAATTGTTTAACTTGGAACTTCTGAACGATGAAGAGCGTATAGACAAGAGTTGACACAAAATAGGGCTGTCGACTCGGACTTTATCCATGATTTAAGATCAACATTCATCATCATCATTGGCCTTTCCATCTATAAAAGATGATTTAAGCAGCGTCTTGGCGGCACTTAAGATCAACATTATATTATGTAATATTAACAAATGGATATAAGCTCAAAACGTTAAGATCTTCTAAATCTTTGTTTAATTATGCTTATACTATACGTGACCATAGTAAGAACTAATAGTGGTGAAGCTCAGCGGTCGCGGCAGGCCAATCGTGCGGGGCGTGCGGGGGCCGGGAGGAGTGCGTACCGGCCCACGCTGCCTGCGCGCGTACCCTAACAGCGAATTGAGTTATGGTACGCCCGTCCCCCGCCGTACCCCGCACGCCGCGCGGGCATAGACCCGCCGCAACCACTGAGCTTCATCACTTATTTTATTTACACTATGACGTGACTATACTGCCTTCCAACGTGGCAATGCCGACAGCGTAATGGGTACGTTCGATACAGATACAACCCGGGGCAGGTTGATATTTGTTTTTTTAATGCTCTATACTTGTATTTTTGTTCAACAAAACTTTTGCGAAATATCAAAAGTAATACCTATTTAATAGTATTATACATTTACATTTATTTGTTTTGGGAAGGTCTATTGCAATGGCTCCAGGCACACACCTTGTCATTTCATACAAATGGAAACATTTTAAAAGAAGAATACTGTTGCGTGCGAGCGAGAAAGGAATTCGCAATTGCTTAAGATTAAGAGGAACCACGATACAACCACAGGGGGTGACGTAAAAACCCTTGGGCTGGTCCGACGTATTCTTAGCTAGTTTTTTTAAGTCTATGTTCGTTGGACTTTTGAATTTCAAAACACGTTCTGACAGCCCTACCGCTCTTACACACACTGAGAACATACCGAAGACGTTCATAGTTTACGTGAGTATACAATACGCGTAACAAGTAGGTACCTAACTAGTTTCGGATTCCATTGACAAGTGTTTCGTATCTCAGTTCAGTACAGTGCATTCAGTAATACCTCGATCCCCTAGATACCTACGGTATATACCTAGTATAGATGTAAAGGATGCAACATTAGTTTGTAGTAAATTGTCTTACAGGATACATTTTTAGTCAATGTGGACCTTGCATTCTATACTTGTAAAACTAAACACTTTACTACAGGGTTGTTAGGGTAAACAGTTGCATTACTTTAAGGGGTGATTGTACCCATGATACTGAACAACTATCCACAAGAATCCTATAGGAAATTTAAAAAAACGACTTTTCATACAAACGTTCGATTGCATTTAGTATGGAAAGTAAAATTCTTTTTTGCGAATTTTCTATAGGCATATTTCCTTTTATGGAGCAGCAGGCCGGAGAGAGCAGCAGCTGTCTTGTAAGAGCAGAAGAGCAGGGGTTCTAGCCCAGTCATTTTACGGTTTGAGCCGGGACTAATTAGTAATTGATATTTTTTCGGTACAGTATGTTGGTGCCAATTTGAGCTTAAATGTACCAAAATTAAAAAAAAAACCGTCAGCAACAGTTCCAAATTAAAAATTTAGGTATTATCTCGTTATAAAAAAAACTGATGGTATTTTTTTTTGGCACATATTTAAGGAATTACCTTTTATATACATACTTCAAACATGGTGTAAAAATTTTTGTCTACTTAGAAGGTTTTGAAAAATACATTCGTATTTTCTACTAAAAACTTCTTTTTTTTTAACAATGCCTATTGTATTGATCAAAAATAATGTATATCGTAAAATCTGATTCAAATGAGTGCATTGGTATTCACATTATTAATTTAAAAGGCTTCTGGGACTCACAATTTTGATTTCTATGTTGCGTAGTGAATTTTTTTTTTATGTTTTCTGACAGTCTTTTTGTCACTAAATAGTCTCGGTTACAGTTTAAAAGTCCAATTAATAATTACTTCCCACCTCTCCTAAAAAAACTCCGTAAAATGACTGGGCTATTCTTCAATAAAAGACGTTCTTCAGTTTCTTCGCTTGCTTGTCTTCCAGTGTTGTTCTTGAGGATTCGCGAAAATGATAGCATTTCGATGTAATTTTTTTAGACTCTACCACTGATTGGGACATACCTTTACTTTATTTGGGGCAATGTAAGGACCTATAATAATGTAGGTATGTTACATCCATTCACAGAAACCAAATGCGCAGTTCTCCTTAGACATGCTTCAATGCATCTAGATTCCTCGATAAGGCTATGTAATCCGGACACAATAGTATTATTGATTCGATTGCACATCAGATTAACTGACAATACCTAGTGTTGGTGTTGCCGGAGATTGTGCCTATTGATTAACGTGTTACAGTTAATTAGAGATCCGTTACACACTGTTTATCACATTTCAATTATTGGCAGAATTCGCTTCTGTTCTAGATAGGTGAGCTAGTTAGTATAAATTATGTTAGTGTACGAGTTGATTTATTTCCTTTTTGGAGTTAAGGCTCTCCCTCCTTAGTGCAAGGCTCTCTTTCTTACAAGAAAATTTGTTCAATTAGCCATCCCGCTTCAATTGCGTGGCGCCGGTCAGAATTTTCCGTTTTCTTTGAAAACCTGTGTGATTTTTTATGAATTTTCAAAAAATAAGAAAACCACATTATTCTATATTGTATTGTGAAGAATATTGTAAATGTTCATATTCTTCTGATCAACAATGGCCTCGATTCGGAATGTACCACGACTAAACTAAACTAAATGTATTCCTGTCACTTTCTAAAATAAGATTAAGAAAAGAGACAGAAAACCAACAGCTGACTTTAGTGCTGTCAAAGTGACGTTAAATGCGCAAAATAAGATGCCATCATAATGTACGCCATCTTATTTAAGTCGTTTTTGGGCTTTTAACGTCACTTTGACAGCACTAAAGTCAGTTTTTGGTTTTCTGTCTCTTTTCTTAATCTTATTTTAGAAAGTGACAGAAATACATTTAGTTTAGTTTAGTCGTGTTACACTCCGAATCGAGGCCAGTGTAAGAGTAAAACGGTTACAACTGGAAAAAAGGGCTGACTTTGGATTCGTTTTTCTTCAGTTTTATTAATTAAAATAGATTTCGAGAAAAACCACATCACTTCTCATATCCTGTAAATTGTTCAGTTTTGTTTTCTGCTTAAAAAGTGCCATAGTTAATGTATAAAATGGTTACAAAGTTACTCAAAACTCTGCTGCTGAAGGGGCGAACAGGACAATATCATCCGCAAACCGAAGATAGATTTGGTATAGAATATCTTTTTTTCCGAAAAGACAAAACATTATGGCGAATTCATTCTCGAACTACATAGCTAAATGTCCAAACTATAAACGTGAACTAACCATCAAGAGCCTACTTTACGAGTTTCGCAAGGGTAAAGCCGCCACATAATTTCTTGTGCAACTTCTGGTTGTAAACAGAATAGTAAATGTCAAAGTGGCGGTAAACTCATTAACACAGTACGGTTACACAAGGTGGGTTTACTAAGGTAGCTTACTGAAGTACCTACTTAGTTTCGTGGGTAAAGTGAATACGAAAATTATCTTCTAATATTTTACAGCGTTCACGTGTACAATGCAACAATAGGTAGAATTCTTATATTCGAGTATCACTTAGTAAGGTACTCGGATAGAATAGATTTTCGATCTACACTTCTACACTAATATTATAAAGAGGAAAGATTTGTACCTATTTTTGTATGTTTGTATGTTTGTAATGAATAGGCTCAAAAAGTACTGGGCCGATTTAAAAAATTCTTTCACCATTAGAAAGCTACATTCACCCTGAGTAACATAGGCTATATTTATTGCTAGAAAAGATTAGACGTCCACCCGTGCGAAGCCGGGACGGGCCGCTAGTTTGGTATATAAAGAATTTCTCTGGTGACCCAGAGAGACACTGCAGCCAGCATCTTACGGCTCACGAAGCTTGCGTGCGGATTATAATTTGGTGTGTGGTGTTAACTACTTTAGAGGGTGCTTCAGACCATCAAACTGAACAACTTTCACTAAGGACCAACATAGAGAATGAGGAAAACATTATTTTTAAGAAATATTTATTTAATAGGAACAGCAATTATTTTTTCGCTATTTAGACGTAGTTTCCGTATCGTAAGTTGTTCAGTTTGATAGTCTGAAGCATCCCCTTAAGAGCTATTATATTATGAAGATGTGATTTTGGGTTTGACGACTACGTTGCGGATTCGAATATTCTGCTAATTTACTTTAAAGAAATAAACTGATGTAGCTATTAGTAATAGACTGAGAGATCCGACCGTAAAATCACGCACTTATAGATATATACAAGGTGAAATTGATATCATTGGCATCCTTTTAAACTAAGAGTCTACCCATCAAACTGAACAACTTTTACTATGGGAGCAAACCGATCGGAGCAAAAAAAAAATCAGCTGTTCCATACTAAACTGCAATGCGTACTCGACTCAAATGTATGCAACAGCTGTTTTTTTTTTGCTTCGATCGGTTTGCTCCCATAGTAAAAGTTGTTCAGTTTGATGGGTAGACTCTTAGTTTAAAAGGATGCCAATGATATCAATTTCACCCTGTAGGTATATCTTTAGTGAACGAAATGTTATTCTTGTGAATGTTTACACAGGGGTTAATTCAACGTCGCCAAGTTGCCTAGAAAAATCTTGCCGCAAGTACCTTTTCCATTATAATTCTTGGTATAACTTTTTCCACCTATCTGTTTGGGCAGTAAATGAGGTGCCGTCGGAAGGAGACTGATCTAAAGTACAGGAAAAACTAGAGTTACCACCTCTCAGACTGAGAGGTGGCAAGCCTAGTTTTTTCAATTTTTCTGTGCAATTTGGCGGCGTTGAATTAACCCCTGTGTAAACCTTCACTAGAATCACATTTCGTTCACCAAAGAAATCCCTTATATATTATTAATATTATAAATGTGAATGTAAGTTTGTTTGTTCGCGAAAACTACTTAACCGATCATCAGGAAACTTTGTACACATATTATTGGAGGTATTAGAAGTAACATATCCTATGTTACTTGGGGCTTTCTAAATTCCACTTTTCTCTGCTCTAAGAATTGTTATAGACAGAGCTCAATCAATCGACATTTTTCCCAAATTTGCCGCCCCTGTTAAAGTGCCGCCCGGGGCATTTGCCCGCCCTGCCCCCCTCGCTACGCTACTGGCTGTAACTTTTGAACCGTAATAGCTAGATAGTTGACATTTTCTCAGATTATGCGTTATTACGGCGGATTTGTTAATTGGGCAAAAGCTAGTAGGTGCATAATTTTACTGTAGGATCTCGGACCATAAGTTACAGTTCTACTTGCTCCCACTTGCTCACGATAAAGTTCGAGATGGAGTGGGCTACGTGGGCTACCTACTAATATGCACCACATAGCCCAGTGCTGATTTATAAAGGGAGTATCCACCTTGCTTGTAGGTACTAGTGGTACTACGAGACTACGAGTAACAGCGGTAGTACTAAATAGACAAGGGTAAACACACATTGGGCGCATTCATTTGCATTTTGTCAGTCCTCTGTTTACTTAGTCTGTTGATCGAAGTAGCCGCCGTGTTTGAAATCGGTCAACCATACCACAGCTACTTCGATGTGTTTACGTTAGTCGATGTCCGCATTCGACTGTACTGCATCATACGGTCGATCTGCTTACGTACCGAACATTGAGGTTAAATTAATAGTGCACAAGGTACCTATAGTGTTTCAAGTGCGTTATAAAAAAACTATACCTACTTATTGAATAGCTAGTAAGAATTTGTATAAAAATACACGTTGCAGTTCAGTCAAAACAAAAACAAAATATTTTTCTTTCTTTCTTTCAGAAAAGGCACAGAGAATTAACAATTCTTTTATTAATTCACCTTTTTGCCTTCCTTGAACTACTGTGTTTTATTTAATTTTTATTTGTTTTATTAAGGACTGCGATTAAAAAGACTCTAATTAATTTGGTACCAATAGCACAGTATAAGAAAGATTATCTATTACTAGATACCTAGTCTTGGACGAGTTACGCGTGAATTTCTTACTAACAAACTTTTCTGCCACTTTTATGAAATTTGAAATTTTGGATTTTATTCCTATACTTTTTTAGATGCTAATTTAATTATAACACTTTATTGTACACACAGACACATTGATACACAGAATAGAAATGACATGTACAAAGGGCGAGCTTATCTCTTAAGAGATTTCTTCCAGCAGACCCGTTACAGTGACAATTAATAAAGGAAAGAGAGGCAGACATAATGTGTACATACAATCAAGAGATAAAATAATAAGGAGCATTTAAACAAAAACAGAAATAATAAAAAAGAATTACCTTAAAATATGAATTGAATTAAACAATAACAATACCTACACAAAATACCAAATTAATACCTATCCAAAAAAAATTAAATTATATGCTAATTTTGAATGACACAAATAAAAAGTCTCGTGTGAACCCCAAACGCGACTAGTTTGAATTTATTGCTAAGCAATTATAGGCTGTCTCGTTTAGTAATAATAATAAGGTATACAATTGTTTGTAAATGCACATAATTAAATTGATCTTGTTAACGTGGCAGAAAGGAAATGCTACCGCACCACTGGTCCCTAGTTAGGTATGTGGTCTAAGGGTAATTATTGTGTTCAGTGATAGGCCAATATTAAATCTATGGAATGCCAAATGCACCAAGAAAGTTGGCACGAATTGACACGCCCTGAATTCCAGAAAGCGGTCGTCAGCGTCCAGGTCGACCTAGAAAGGGGTGTGAATGCTTTCGATGAGTGGCCAGATTATGCCCAAGATAGGCTTGGTTTGATATTAAAGAGAGGCTTGAAGAAATTGGCTCTGGCCCCATTATAATTAATTCGAGTGAATTAAGTGAGAGGACATGTTATGTGTGCAAATAGGATGCATTTACACTCGGTTGCAGAAACGCTCATTAGAGTTAATCCTCCATTAAATCTCTTGCTAGCTTTAACCACAGCCCGGACACTGCATACAAAAAATTAAATTTGACAAGATGACGTCAGCACATGCAAAACCCAAGAAATTGAACCTTAAAGTTTTCTTCTTAGGTAATGCGCGGTAACCAGAGGGCGATAGAGGGGGTGAGATAAAAAGTTGGTGGGAGAAGGGAGTGTCCGTACTGTATCTAGTAACAGATACTCTTTCTTGAACTGTGCTTTAACTACGTCAACAAGAGTAAAAGTGACAGCAAGAAATTTAATGGAGCATTAACTTTAATGAGCGTTTCTGCAACTGAATGTTGACTGATAATTAAAAATTGGATTAAATATGATAAAGATATAGATTCCAATAAGATTCATTTATTTATCAAACTTTACATGGGAACCTAATTCGATATCGACAACATTAATTACAAGAAACAAAGATCACATTAACAATTTTACGATTTATATAACATAACATAAATATTTCTTATTTGCACCCAAAATGAACATAATCAAATGATGATACAAATGGTGATCTTATTTTTAAGTACAGTGAATTAGTAAGATACTTTAGAAGACATACTTGTCTCGTGCACTTATACTTTCAGAGCGAAACAAGTGCGTTTGAGATGTAAAGTATATAATAGTGCAGCGTTAATATCAAAGGAGTCAGGAGGAGTAGGAATAACAAGCTCCCGACTTCCTGAACAAAGCGGCTGGCGGAGCTGAAAGCAATGCTTTTACATTAGCTAATTTCAGCGCTAGTGTACAACACCCCACTGCAACGATGCTTTGTAAAGTTGTAACATAGGTTGTAATCAAACCACCGTGGTTTGTGGCTTTCTACTTTCTGACACATTTAATGACGTTTATGATTTGAGCAATTATAATCCTTACAATTTGCATTTCTCAAATCTACGTACTTTGTACCTACTTGAAACAGTTCATTTAAAGCGTGGTAAAACGGAACCAGCTTCTTCAGTACACATTGAAGTTATAATTAGATTATGTTTGCTTAGGTGGTCTAGGTTAGGTTCCGGAAGATATTTTTCTCGATTTTGTTTTTGTTCACATAGTAAATAAGATGCTCAGGTCTAATCTAAACTACCCCTTTAAATATTACTAGTGTGTTTTGTTAGGGTGCGTCCACATCTAACGAACGCGCCGCGAATGCGCAGTTCGCGCGCCGCTCGCGAGCTGCTTTTCAATGACAACTCCATGTAAAGAGGAAATGAGATGTGAACATAAAAAAATCGAGAAAAATATCTTCCGGAACCTAACCTAGACAACCTAAGCAAACATAATCTAATTATAACTTCAATGTGTACTGAAGCAGCTGGTTCCGTTTTACCACGCTTCAAATGAACTGTTTCAAGTAGGTACGAAGTACGTAGATTTGAGAAATGCAAATTGTAAGGATTCAGGAGCCACTTATAGTCAACGTAGGAAATAATAAATCCGGACCGATTAGACTTCCAAGGCCACAATACAGGGTGTTAGTTAGCCCAGTCATTTTACGGTTTGAGCCGGGACAAATTTTTTTTTTTTCGGTATTGAAGAGCCAATTTGAGCTTAAAAGTGTACCAAAATTAAAAAAAAATTCGGTCAGCAACAGTTCCAATTTTAAAATTTAGATATTATCTCGTTCTAAAAAACCTGACGGCAAAATTTTTTTTGCACATATTTAATGCTTTACCGTTATACATACTTCAAACATGGTGTAAATATTTGTATCTACTTAGAAGGTTTTGAAAAATATATTCGTATTTTCTAATAAATACCTCATTTTTTAAATTTCAATGCCTATTTTATTGTTCAAAAATAATGTAAGTATATAGTTAAATCTAATTCAAATGAGTGCATCGGTATTCATATTATTAATTGAAAAGCCTTCTGGGACACACAATTTTGATATCCATGTTGCGTAGCAAATTTTTTTAAAATATGTTTTGTGAAAATATTTTTGTCACTAAATGGTGCCGGTTACAGTTTAAAAGTCCAATCAATAATTACTCCCTACCCCGCCTAACAAAACTCCGTAAAATGACTGGCCTATGTAACAAAACACCCTAATAATACTTAAGGTGGTGCTTCAGACCATCAAACTGAACAACATTCACTATGAAGCCAATTTAGAAATCACGAAATAAAAATCTAGTGTTTCATACCAAAGTCAGTAGGTACCGCAGTATGTGACAGCAGTTTTTTTTTCTGTGTTGGCACCATAGTGAAAGTTCATTTTGATGGTCTGAAGCATTACTAGCCAAAGGCGTAAGCCGTAGGTAGGGCGTTTTGTTACACACTGTATAAACAAACATGAAATTTTTTGTAAAAATTCCAAAGGTAAAATCTTTATCCGCGACTAACGTGATTGTAACGTGTACCAGTAACCGGACATGGCAATCGAGTAATTAAGTTCAAACATTGAAGCCTCGTTTGCATCTGGCCCCTAGTGGAGTTAATCGCGTTAGCTGAATTATGACGTTGCTAACTGTTTGGAGCTAGGTTCAAGTGATGAATAAAAGGTGTGAACGATAGACATACCATAACCTTAATACCAGAACCATAGAGTAATTAATATAGAGAAAAAGCTCAGATGCGGCCGGACAATCGAGCGCGGTGTGCGGGGGCCGGGAGGAGCGCGTCCCGGCCCCCTCTGTCTTCGCGGGTACCCTTAAGGGGCGTCCGCCCAGTTTTGAGTTACTTTGTAACCATTTTATACATTAAGTATGGCACTTTTTGAGCAGAAAACAAAACTGAACAATCTACCGGATATGAGAAGTGATGTGGTTTTTCTCGAAATCTATTTTAATTAATAAAACTGAAGAAAAACGACTCCAAAGTCACCTCTTTTTTCCCAGTTGTAACCGTTTTACTCTTACATTGTTGATCAGAAGAATATGAAAATTTACAATATTCTTCACAATACAATATAAAATGATGTGGTTATCTTATTTTTTGAAAATTCATAAGAAATCATACAGGTTTTCAAAGAAAACGGAAAATTCTGATCGGAGCCGCGCAATTGAAGCGGGATGGCTAATTGTAATAGTTTGCTTGTAAGAAAGAGAACCTTGCAGATGGGAGGAGTAGCCTTAAGGCCAGGCCACACAGTGGTGGTTTTGCGGGAAAGCGGGCCGAAAGCGGACCAGCGGGAAGTGAATATCTCCGGACCCGCTCGGTTTTCTGTGTGTTTTGTTGTGTATGGTCTGGTGTGGTGGTAATGTTCGAGTTTGTATGTACCCTACCATACAGAAATACGCGCGGGTCCAGAGATATTCGCTTCCCGCAGGTCCGCCTTCGGCCCGCTTTCCCGCAAAACCACCTCTGTGGCCTACTGGCCTTTAGGCCGCGTTCAGACGACCCGCACCCGCCCCGCGCCCGCCACGCACTCGACCCGCGATCTCCCCGCGCTCACCCCGCCTCCTATAATGCATTGCTTGCATTTTGAGTCTTATGACACGATAATTAATCTCGTATTGTATTTTAGGGGAACACCCGCATCCGCCCCGCACCTGCCCCGCACCCGACCTGCATTCGGCACGCGCCTCGCCTCGCGACCGCTCGTCGAAATACAATATATTATCATATCATAAGACTCAAATTGTAAGCAATGCATTATAGGCCGCGGGGCGAGCGCGGGGAGAGCGCGGGGCGGGTGCGGGGACAGTAAATTCAGTTAGTTCAGCTACCTACGCTCGTTCCCCGCACACTGCGCACGACTGACCTGCGACCGCTGCTGCGCTGTTCCACTATGGGCAAAACCTTCAGAATGCGAGTGGTTGTCTGAGGCAAACCGGATTTTGAACACGCAGGGGGTATTGATAGCATGCAAATCTGAATGCTGTTGATATGGCTAACTTTGTAAGCCAATAAAGTGCAAAGCAGTGCTACGAAGACAACCACAACCAAATGACTATACAACGTGTTAATGAATTAACGCAAAACTAGAAAGTAGTTTGTTTAGAATCGAGAGTAGAACCGAATTATCTTGGTTTCAACATAGGTAATTTTTTTCAAAATATTAGATAATATATTTTGTAAAATTTTAAATTTACTGAACCCGATGTCAACCTGCCAAACAGGCACACTCACCCTACTTACTACCAAAACAAGATTACTAAAATGTATACATGAGTACGTTAGCGCTTTCATTCATTGCTGAAATGAAAAAAAAATCAATTTTGCCTCAAAACTTAAAATGCGAATAACATTAAATTTTAACTATCAAAATAATGAAATTTTTTTTCAATCTAATTATTTTGTTATAAATCAGTTGGGGTGTATGAGGTTTTGCGTTAATTCATTAACACGTTGTATATGACGGGAGGCAGGGAGTGTCCTCGTTCTTATACTGCTGCGTCATGACTGCGTCACGTTCCTTCAGTAAATCAATGTCAGCAACTGCCACCGCTACAGTTTATGAATGGAACCAAAACAATTTCACCTATATTGAGTTTAATATACAGTGACAATGTTGCAGTTCGAATGTCCGGTGATTCGTTTCGTTATAGGCAATAAAGGTTGTTTTTGATGTTTGCACTGAAAATGTTACGTTGCCTAGCTTAATTGGAACTGGGTGTTACCCTGCGAATTTTTAGATTAGGCTGGTGTTATTTAAGCATTGGCCTATTTTTTTAAGGATTAGATTAATATTGTCATACCAAATGAAACAATTTTCAATTAAAAAAAAAAAGACTTCTACACGGCTTCTTTAGTGGAACTTAAAAAGTGGCATGCAGCTAAAAATATAAATAGAAAGGCTTGTGGCGAGCTGACGGTGAGTGGCGACACCGCGGACCCCTATCTAGGGGGACCATACAGACATGCGCTCACACATACACACACACCCACGCACACAACCCCACACCCACACACACAGTAACACTCTCCCCTACCTCTGGCTTGCCTTAATTGGCCGTCCAGAGTGGAATCGCAAGAGCAGAACCTATGCTCCAGGTTGGAAGTGTATTGCACGTAATGGCGTAATAACGGGGAAACCCGCTCACGGGGGTAAACCCCGCGATGGTGAAACCGGAGCCGCACCTCTCGACAACCTTCAGCCGCTCAATGAGATGTTGCCCCATTGTCGCACTTTGTGCGTGCGGCCGTTTTATGGGGCCCACTCGACGAGTCGGCGAGTCACCGCCTGCCCTATTTACAATTTTGAGACTAGTTGTCATGGCAGGCGTCCGATAGTCTCCTCCCATAGCCCAGTATCCATCCATCCAACTTTCACCTCCATAGCCCAAGACCTTATTTTTCCATCGCGGCCATAGCGCCGTACTCCAATAGTCTTTACACAAATGGCGGGGACCATCCCCGTGGGTATCATTTTGTACGCTCGGAGATGGTATCCGCCATTTGTGTATCCCTTACATTTAGATTAACTTGTCTTTTGAACGGGCCTCTACATGTTGGCTTCGGCCCCATGCACGCCTTCCAAAGGTCCGGGACTTAATTGGCCGTGATTACGGAACGTAAGACATACAATAAGAAAATAATAATTTTCAAAAAAGATTATAATCATAATAGTAAAAAATAGAGTTTCAATTCGAACACAATTGTAAAGAAAATCATTGCTGGAAACGGTTACGGTACCAAATAGTCCAAGTCTTATTTCGTCCAACCGTGAAAAACAATTAAACTTGCATTCTGTCCAAGTGCAATTTGGTCCAAGTGCAATTCAGTCCAAGTATCATTCTGTCCAGAACCACTACTAACTAGAAATCATCAAGAGTGTATAATGACTCTACCTGTTTCTGTGATGTGAAAATAATGAAGCATACTCCATTGAGTATGTTTCATCATTTTCTCCTCATAGTCAATACATCCTCACGTAGTGGAAGTGGAATGCACTTATACCTACCTGTAACTCTCGATAATCTGATCATGATATTGAGCTCGGATGCTTCTACAATATGAGAATTGAGTTTCATTAATAAAGCAAGCAACTTAATGGATTTGGTATACAGGATAGTGTGCAGCAAGGATGTTTTAGTACAGAGGCACAGATTACTACACGTAACAGATGCATCACTTCCTTAGAAAACTATTAATTTGCTCGGTTTAGTTACCTTCTGGTGTAGCTACTCATCTCGGTTCCTACGACCGAGTGACGGAGGCTTGAAAAAGGATGGATTATAAATCTTCTTCTTATCGTGTAAGCAGAGCTCTGGTGTGCCATACTGAGTGAGTGCAAACGCACTGCCTCCGTAGTCTAATGGTTAAGAGCATCGGGCTCTCGACACGGAGGTCGTGGGTTCGATTCCCATGGGGGACACCCTGTGATATGTCACTTTGTGCGTTTTTCCCCAGTTGGTTAGGACATTGCAGGTTGAATCACCTGATTGTCTAAAAAGATTATGATTCCGTGCTTCGGATGGCACATTAAGCCGTTGGTCCCGGCTACTATCTCTGGTGGTAGTAGTCGTTATATAAAAACCACGTCAGAGGCCGTAAGGCGGTCTGAAAAAACTCCGACACCAGGGCTCTGCCCACACGATAAGAAGAAGAAGAAGTGCAAACGAGAAAGGAATACGTCTTTACTTAACATTGATAGCTGCCGAGGTAATCAGAGGGCAATCGAGGGAGTGAGGCAAAAAGTTGGTGGGAGGCAGGGAGTGTTCGTACTGTATGTAGTAATAGATACTCTTTCTTATACTGTGGCACAGTATAAGAAAGATTATCTATTTGACTGTGCTATAAGGCATGGTTGTTGCACGGACGATAAATAAAAAAATAAATAAATAAATACCATACTGCGATAATTAATACCTACTTAAGGAAATGCTTCAGACTATCAAACTGAACAAATTTCATATTATGCTGCCAACTTCTAAATCGCAAAAATTTAAATTATTTCGATCGATTGATTCAATTATAGGTAATAAAAAGAAGGAACTACTGAAATAACTAATTTCACGCGAAATATAACGTAAAATCAATAATAAGGACTAGAAAGTATAAAACACAAACAAGAAACTACTAAAATAACTAATGTCACTCCAAATTTAAGTTCACTTGTGCTGTATCATCATCATCTCAGCCGATGGACGTCCGCTGCTGGACATAGGCCTCCCCCAAGGATCGCCACAACGACCGGTTCTTCGCTGCCCTCATCCAACAGGTTCCCGCCACCTTCACCAGGTCGTCGGTTCACCGTGTGGGGCCTACCCACGCTGCGCTTTCCGGTTCGTGCAGTATGGTATGTGTAGAATACACCTTTCTACTAAGGGTTGGTTGAGGTTGATGTATATAATGAAACACAGATATAGTCTTCACTAGTAATGTGACTAGCGCACGTCCGCACAGCACGGCGGTCGGTGCACGAATACCGAGCGAATGAACGATAGATATTGACCACAGACCGCACGTGCCGATAGACGGCGCTACCGGCGCTTTCCACATTAACTACTCTTTATTGCTGTACACTACATCCCTTTCTTGTTTTAATTTATTTTTTATGTTTACTCGAATCTACCACCGCTTCGGAAGGTATAGACCGTGGAGAAGAAGCGGCGCAAGAAACTCCACAGTTTAGCTAATCTCTTAAATCTTATTTACAATACAGTGTTGACTGTTATCAATGCTATTACATTAAACAAATTACGAATAAGTTATTGAGACTAATTTGTTTACAGAAAATAGATATTTATCAAATATTGATCTGAAATTGTCAAACACCAAATTCAACGATAAACAATGTTTATGGAAATTACAATCTCATTATATTAACACATTTCAGTTATTGTTACTTCTGTTCTATACTATCCCTTCCCTGTAAAAATATTTTTCTATTGATAGGTAGGTAAGTAAACCTACAAAAATAACGTTCCATAGATCTTTATTATCTCTTATTTATTTATTTTGGCTAACTACTAGTCAAAGTCACTGCTTCAAGATCGTATCCATTTCCGTTTTATCAAATTAAGGAGGTAAGGACAAAAGAGTGAATCTGTGATAAGCACATACACTTATGCACTCAAAATATTCTGGCGGGTGCCAGCCATTGCAATTAAGCACTCACAGCTATTTTATTTGCATGACCCTTTAGCTTTTGCTAACAACTTGATAGTTGCATGGCTCTGTAACCCATATCATTTTATCTTTGCATGATATTTTAGCTTTCGCTAACAACTTCATAGTTGCATGGTCCTATAACCCATATAATTTTACAGTTTCATGAATGCTGATATAACGCTGACTGACAACAATATTAAGTAAGGTACACTAGGTCGCTTTCGTTACCAGCTATGTTCAGTAGTTACCTTTAGTTAGTCGACTAGACTAGTTTTGAGAAATCAGCAGTTTCAATTTAATGGACCCGTTTAATAAATAGATACTATTTTACTCAACCTATACAGATAAAATGCTGATACCTAAATTAAAATAATAATCGTAATAATTCAATTAAATGTTCTTTGACCCACTTTAATGCTGATCTTTGACGGTGTTGCAATTATTCAAAAGATTCGCAATTTAATACGCAGTCACAATTTAATGTTACGGGCAAGTAAAAAATCAGAGTCCACACATTACTGTCGCTCTCATTTAGGGCTCTATGCCACGAGCACAATTTCAGCCAACGCCCTGTCTTATTCATCTATTTCCCCTTTGGTCTGTAAAAAGTTCTACCCCATTAGGTATGCTATGCTTCGATTGTTCCTAATATTGGAATAAATTTTTGTGGTTGAAAAGCTTGTCATTCTCTCACCATTTGGTAAGTCATTCCGTCCATAAACCAAAAATAAAATAGAAGTCTAGCCTACTACAACAGTATGCTAGACTAGAAACTTGAGATTTGATTCCGCTATCTTGGTACTCACAAATATTGTTTTAGCAAAGGGTCTGATGGTGGTCTACCCTATGAGTTATTTTGTCTGCTATACCTAAGTATTCAGTCACTAAAGCAGTATTCCAAAATAAATTTTATAAATTGGCATAATATTTCCTGCCGTTCAACAGTGAATAAGTTATTATAATTAATTTCCCTTATACATACATACCTTTACATTTCTATAACAATAACAATAAAATAAACTATAACCAATTTAGCTATTAGTTGTTAGTTACATGTAACGTCATGAAACTCATGAAAATATTGTGTAATGTAAGGTATACTTAGGTATGTATCTGAAACATTAGTTACTTACTTATTATTTAAACACTAATAATGTTTTCCGTTTACGAATCATACAGTTGTATCATTTGGTAGGCTTTAAAAAAATAATGCTATTTTTAATTACAATGTACATGAATTAAGTGCAACTGTTGTTTCAACTTAATTGCGTGGCGTAATATTATTACAGAACTGCAAATCATTTTGTTTTTTGACTTGCTTGCACTGAAATTATATTCTTTATTTAAAATATTATGAATTTATGACAAACCGATTTGGTTCAAGTACAGTATAGTATACTTTAACACATACAAATGAATAAATTAACAGTGCAGTGCCTGCAGTGATTAGGTAAGATACAGATTTTATCTATACAAAGAAGAAAGTGCAATAAGTCATTAATTCCTTATATTAATGTCAATGGAATAACCAACTACAAGCTGCTAATAATTACTTATTTGACTTGTCATCTGAATGACCAACTACGAGCTGCTTATAATAATTTATTTGACTTGTCATTTGAATGACCAACAAGGTGCTGATAATGAAATAACCGTTTTTTTTTCAATTGAATGACCAGCTGCAAGTTGCTAATAATTATTTTATTTATTTGACTTGTCATCTGAATGACCAACTATAAGCTGCTGAAAGTAAATTTGATAGCATTTGATGCCCAGCTAAAAGTTGCAAATGTCAATTGAATGACCAGCTACAAGTTGCTAATGTCAATTAAATGAACAGCTGAAAGTTGCTAATGTCAATTGAATGACCAGCTACAAGTTGCTAATGTCAATTAAATGACCAGCTGAAAGATGCTAATGTCAATTAAATGACCAGCTGAAAGATGCTAATGTCAATTGAATGACCAGCTACAAGTTTCTAATGTCAATTGAATAACCAGCTAAAAGCGGCCTATGTCAATTGAATGACTGAATAACCAGCTACAAGTTGCTAATGTCAATTGAATTACCAGCTAAAAGTTTCTAATGTCAATTGAATGATCAGCTAAAAGCTGCCTATGTCAATTGAATGACCAGCTGAAAGATGCTAATGTCAATTGAATGACCTGCTACAAGTTTCTAATGTCAATTGAATGACCAGCTAAAAGCTGCCAATGTCAATTGAATGACCAGCTACAAGTTTCTAATGTCAATTGAATAACCAGCTAAAAGTTTCTAATGTCAATTGAATGATCAGCTAAAAGCTGCCGATGTCAATTGAATGACCAGCTGAAAGATGCTAATGTCAATTGAATGACCTGCTACAAGATTCTAATGTCAATTGAATGACCAGCTAAAAGCTGCCAATGTCATTGAATGACCAACTGTACGTTGCTAATAACTGTTTGTTGTACATGGCAAAGCACTAACCATTAACATTACAAGCTGACAATATGAGAGTAATCACCCTGACCATTTCAAACCTCTTAGCTATTAATTGGAGACATTTTCTCTTTATTAAGCATTAAAGCAAGGAGGTATGGTTCAATCGGCGCCTTAGCAGTCGTCCTGTTGAAGGCTGGTTTTTCTGTGACATCTAGGAACATACAATCTGCGAACAAAATTGTTAACCAGTATTATCGGTTTGGTCATGAATGTTATGAATGTTATGATGCTTGAATATGATATAGTTATTAATCTTCTCTCAACTGAGATGAGTGTTTCTTGTTAAAATGTGAGTAGGTATTTCCAGAAATACTGAATTTAATAAGAAATCACCTAATCATTTTCTAATACTTTTTGTAAATAATTGTCTGAATTTACATTGATCCTTAAAATATAAAATTCCTTGCTCAAATAGCCAAAGAAACTAATTAGTTTCACCTGGAGTAATTATATCCATAATTATGACATTAACAACAATGTTGCAAAGATAAGATCAACGTAAGGTTACTGAATTGAAGTTCTATAAAGTATAGAATACGTCAAACAAGTTCCGGTAACAAATCGGATGATGATGATGTTCAGCAATTATGTTGGTATTGGTACTATTGATGTTTGAATTGAAATATTTTCATGAACTAGTACCACCAAATAAGCTCCGAAAGTGTTGTATATTATTATTGTTCTCGCATACCTACACTGAGAATGTCCAATAAATAAAACGTTCAAAACGTAAAACTTTGGATTTCCACTTAAATTTTTTTGACATCAGAATGTTCGTTACGCCGAATGTTCGTTACGCCGAATGTTCGTTAAGTCGAATGTACGTTACTCAGAACGTTCATTACGTCAAATGTTCGTGACGCCGAATGTTCGTTACGCCGAATGTTCGTTACACCGAATGTTCGTTACGCCGAAAGTTCGTTTGCCGAATGTTCGTGGCGTCGAATGTTCGTTACGCCGAACATCCGTTACGCCGAATGTTCTATACGTAGAATGTTCGGTACGCATAATGGTAATAAGTAACTTTTATTAGAGACCATCACAACTACGAAGTAAGACAATTACATAAAAATGACAACGTGTCAATATAAGTATAAAAAACTATTGGAATAAACTCACTTGGCATATCTTGGTTACCTAATCCTGTTCGTATCGAATCAAGACACTATTCTTAACCTTTGGTATGCAGGAACGCGGATCAGCATTATGAAAACCATTTATTACTATTGTGTCTGGCTTTTCCGGCATACGAGAGGTTAATGCGCGTATTTTGGATACCTATTAGGGCATAATGACGGACTACAAGCATGCATTAGTATATGCTCACGAGTACACTCCCCGAGGAGCAGTCAGAGATTCAGAAACCCCAGGACACCCTTGCCCCACCAGCACCGGAACTCCGTCCAGTCACGTGTGACGGGCAGTGAGCCTGGAGCTACGGACTTGAATGAATTCTTTCAATCGTTTAAAGTAATAAGGAATGATTACGTGACCTTAAAGATTGATGTCCACATCTGGCGCTGGCGTACATTTGTTCATCCTAGGCGCCGCGCCGTCCCGTGTTGTCCCACACCTTCCTCTTGTCTGGTCTCCCCTCTTTCCTCCAGCATTCGATGGTCGACATGTGGGAAAAGAAATACAGTATGTAGATAATTCCGAATAAACGATTTAAAATCGGGACAAAAAACAGTTTTTTCTTTTCTTTTGAAATATATTTTTATCACTAGGCAAAGGCAAAAACAAAGCAATGCTAGCAGAAACCAGATAATTAAGATAATTCCAAATAAACGATTTAAAATCGGGACAAAACTATTTTTACTTTTCTTTTGAAATATATTTTAACACTGTGTAACTTTTTAGGCAACAATCAAAGCAACGCTAGTAGAAACCGTCTTCGATTGTGTTTAAATAACTCGCTTAGCTTCCTTAACTGGGTGTCCTTAACTGGTGGATTTTATTTCGTTGGCACCGTTTGTATTTTTTAATTTTCAACCCTCAACAAACTGATAAACACTTTACTCACGTGAATTTCAAATCCCGTCGTCGCCAATGTAGAATACACCTTTCTACTAAGGGTTGGTTGAGGTTGATGTATATAATGAAACACAGATATAGTCTTCACTAGTAATGTGACTAGCGCACGTCCGCACAGCACGGCGGTCGGTGCACGAATACCGAGCGAATGAACGATAGATATTGACCACAGACCGCACGTGCCGATAGACGGCGCTACCGGCGCTTTCCACATTAACTACTCTTTATTGCTGTACACTACAGTATGTTTTAAAATAACTCGATTGGGACCCAGGTAAAAGATTAAAAACATATAAATGCAGAATAAGTTGAAGCATGAGACATAATAATATGCACCGTATATGTCTCATGCTTCAACTTATTCTGCATTTATATGTTTTTAATCTTTTTATTAGTTTATCTTGTAAGATTAGCTTACAAAAACGTTCGAATTTTAAAGACGGGTCTTCAAGCGTGGAAAACTAGAGAATTTACCCAGCCAGCAACTTTGGTTACTTTGTAGATAGAGTATAACTTTTGTAGAATACTTTTCAGTTTTCATGGACAGCTCGCCACTACATTGCCGTAAAGCTAACTTAATAACGTCCTGGATGTTGGCGTAACATGAAGTAATAGTGTAGTTGGTTCCACTTCCATCCAACACCATGGTACCTAGACAATGTGACATTCTATTGGCGTAGATACTAGCAGAAATGATAGAATGTATGGATTTGACCTTGGCGATCGAAACATTTTGACGTTTGCTTTCGCCACCATACGTCAAGTACATATAACATGTTGTCCGTTTCTACTAGCGTCTACTCTACGCCAATAGAATGTCACTTTGTCTAGGAACCCAGCTGTTCTATAGAAAATGTCAATGGTGACTCGACCCAAATGTTATGGAACAAGTTATTTTTTCGCGAATTCTGTGTCGGTCCCATAGTGAAAGTTGTTTAGTTTGATGGTTGTTGTTCAACTGGATTCCTGTGTTTCGCTAAGAATTTCGCGTATAATATTCGTATCTTCCATCTTTATCAGGAGAATTTGGTAAGATTCCTTTGGAAAATCGTCCGTATTATTTTGGAATTTAGTGTTTTATTGTAATTTCAGTAAGTCGAGAATCTATGCCATAGATATAGGTAGTAAATTGATGATCTGGTGAACTGTTTACGTGTGATTACATACGTCATGTCACAGAACAGGTAATAATGGTACTGATTCGGACTGTGCCACGACTTAACTTAACTAAATTTATTCCTGTCACTTTCTAAAATAAGATTAAGAAAAGAGACAGAAAACCAACAGCTGACTTTAGTGCTGTCAAAGTGACGTTAAACGACCAAAATAAGATGCCATCATAATGTACGCCATCTTATTTAAAGCGTTTTTGGGCGTGTAACGTCACTTTGACAGCACTAAAGTCAGCTGTTGGTTTTCTGTCTCTTTTCTTAATCTTATTTTAGAAAGTGACAGGAATAAATTTAGTTAAGTTAAGTCGTAGCACAGTCCGAATCGAGGCCAATATATAGTTCTACACAGAGAACGGCCACTCTCCGCCCCCATTTGACTTCAGATATACCTCACCTCACACTTTCTGGGGACACTTTAGGAGAGCCGTGCAAGGGAATGCACCCGTTGGATTTGATTACTTAAAATTGTGTCTTTTTAGTGGATAAAAGACGTTGAAAAATAACGCTACGTTTGAATTTTCAGTTATTATTTAGCTCAAATACTATTTGTAGCAACAGATTGAAAAATAAAAAGTATCGAAATGTAGATGACGTTAAATGCAAAGCGCGGTTTTCAACCTCAATATCATGGACAGTTTGAACAAAGTGTGCATGTGCAGACGCCATTTCGAAATTCAAAAACGTTCTATAGAATGCCGGACTGTTTACCTAGATATTTCACTGTTTGCGAAAGAAATCGCCGAAACATTCCATTGGCAAAATTATAACAACCCTTGACCTCTACATTCCATAATATTATCACAATATACCTATGTTTAAATAAGTAACGGTCCTATTATTTTGTTTACCCTTCTAGATTGAGAGAGGTCCCTCCCTTAGGATACAAAATCTTAATTATCTAAACGCTGGGAGGCATTAGGCGTACTCCCTGAACCTTGAAACTTGATCCTATATGTTCTATTTAGGTCCAAGGGCTGTATTTAAGCTGTGGGTATTATTATTGTTGGTTGGGCTATTTTCCAAGCAAGGTTCCTTATGTACCTAACACTGCGAACATCGCTGGTCTATTGTGTTCGCCCCAAGCCATATTATACGCATACCTCCAAAGTTATGATATTATCTCTTCATTCTCGAGTGTTCAGGTTTCCTCACGATGTTTCTCTTCACTAGCAGACTTCACAGCTAGTGATGATAATGATAAATACAACCGTACATAAATTCCGTAGAACTTAGTGGTACAGGCCAGGAATCGAACCGCTGCCTCTTGATCGAGTCGATAGCTCTCTTCCGTATGGACTGTCGTCGCTCCCCCCTGCTAACAAAATTTTTTAAGATCATGCTTGAACGTAAATTAAAAAAGAAGCCAGGTAGAGAAAGATATAGACATAATTATTTAATACCTACCAGTCATACCAGTCTATGAAAATCAATGTATGCGTAGCAAAATATTATTGAAAAACCGAAATACTTTTACTGAAGCCATTTTCTTGAACGTCTTGGGGGGGTAGCAAGACATAAAAGTTTAAGAACCACTGGTCTAAAGTAAAGGTTTTCTAGCTATTGCTTACAAACCTAAGTTTATCGGTTACATTTTAATGGACTGTTTATTTAGGCCGAAAATGTTGGTTAACTACTTGTTAGTGAACAAGTTTCGGAGAACTAGTTTTATAACTTTAAATTATGACTTTGCATTAATTTACCTGTATTAGCTTTGTAACAATGAGTTACATTCTCTTTGCGTTGTAAGTATCGTTTTACAACAAAGTTTTATTATACAGGGTCTTTCTTAATATGCGGACGGTTTTTTATTTAAGGAGATGATCAGACTATCAAACTGAACAACTTTCTCTATGGGAACAACATTAGAGTTAAGCGCGCCTTTGTACATCGCGACTTACTGTAATTATTTTCAATTTCTTATATCTATATATATAAAAGAAAGTCGGGTTTGTTCGAACACTTATAACTCGAGAACGGGTGGACCGATTTTCATGATTTTTGATTTGTTGTATTTGTCTCCGTCCCAAATAGCAGAATAACTATTAAAAACATTGGAAAATTGATGAAAAAATAATATATAAAAGAAAGTCGGGTTTGTTCGAACACTTATAACTCGAGAACGGGTGGACCGATTTTCATGATTTTTGATTTGTTGTATTTGTCTCCGTCCCAAATAGCAGAATAACTATTAAAAACATTGGAAAATTGATGAAAAAATAAAATGTCCACGCGTACGAAGTCGCGGGCAACAGCTAGTTTGTATATACTTTTTAAATTACAATCGAATTCTGTTAGATTTAGTTTAGTTAATAGTATATTTAGATTAATAATATTATGTCTATGTTAACATACTTATGTTGTTGTGCAAATAAATTTTTTATAATTATGTTTTTGTGTACACACGGCGACACATCAAGCTATACAAAACCAACATAAGCTGGCCGCGCGACGTTATACGTTACACGACCTACGCGTGGCCAGCGTATGTTGGTTTTGTATAGCTTGATGTGTCGCCGTGCGTACAATAAAGAATCTATGAATCTATGAACATTGAAATCGCCAAAAAAATCGGCTGTTCAAGCAGTAGATTTTTTTCTACGGATCCATAGAAAACGTCAATTGGCTACTCGACCCAAATATTATAATTGAAAAACTATTTTTTTTTCGCGATTTCAGTGTCGATTCCGTAGTGTAAGTTGTTCAGTTTGATAATTTGAAACATCCCTCTCAGTATGTATCGCATTTAAGTTTACAACCTGTATTATGATCTCGGGTAATACAACAGTTATACTACATAAAGGATGTAAGGGACAGCCAGGCAAATACACACTAAAACGTAATAGAAACTCTTTCTTATACTGCGCTAAAACGATGAATCATAAGATTCGCTCAGTAAAAATTTTATTCAAACTAAAAATTTCTGTACATCCCCTTTGCGGGTACAGTCTTTTGCATTGTGCAATTTAAAACTGCAATGAAATGCAACAAAGCCAATTTGGCCGGTGGACTTGCATTAGGAACACTATGCATCGTCCAACCTGGAAAATATTGTGCAGTTGCGCTGCGCAATAAATTACCTACACGAAACTCGTCTACCGGGAAAAGTTTACTACCGGAAGATAAATTAGGAGATAAAAATGTTTGCACCGTAAGGCCGCATGCAGACGACCCGCACTCGCCCCGCGCGCCGCGCTCAGCCCGCGCTCAGCCCGCGCTCGCTCCGCGGCCTAAAATGCATTGCTTGCAATTTGAGACTTATGACGCAGTAATAAATCTCTTATTGTAACGTCAAGGGGCGAACGCGTGGCGGGTGCGGCGTGGGTGCGGATGCTCCTCCAAAATATAATACGAGATTTATTATCATAAGACTCGAATTGAGGCCGCGGGGCGAGCGCGGCTGAGCGCGGGGCGAGTGAGGGGCGGGCGAGCGTCGTCTGAACGAAGCCTAAAGGTAAGCGCATATTAGGTACGACGGGCCGCATCGGGTCGGGACGTAGCGCAAAAATCCGCAATTGCATTACTTTAAGGTGTGGTTTTACCCATGATTCTGAAGAAATTTCCCAAAGAAACCTATAGGAAATTCGCAAAAAAATTGTTTCAACTTTCCATCATCTTCCTGCCCTTATCCCATTACTTGGGGTCGGCGCAATATGTGGTCTTCCTCCATTCATCTCTTTTAGCCGTCATCTCAGCGCACACTCCCTTCTTACACATGTCATCCCTCACACAATCCATCCATCTTTTCTTTGGTCGTCCTCTCTTCATGCAGCCATCCACATTCATATCTAATACTCGTCTTGTAATATGACACTCCTCTCTTCTCATCACATGCCCATACCATGACAATCGGTTACCGCGCAGTTTTTCATTCACAGGTGCTACTTTCAAACTTCCTCTAATATACTCATTCCTAATCTTATCCATTCTAGTAACACCACACATCCATCTCAACATTCGCATCTCTGCTGCATGCAGTCGCTTTTCATCCGTCACTTTAACGGCCCAACAATCCGAGCCATACATGACGACAGGTCTTATGATGGTTTTATATATTTTCCCCTTCAGTTTAAGGGGGATCCGGGAGTCACAGGTCATTCCTGTGACTTGTCGCCATTTCATCCACCCGGAGTTGATTGTTTCAACTTTCCGTACTACCTAAATGCAATCCGCTGAAAATGAAAATCCGCGTTTGTATGAAAATTTGGCATGTTTTTTTGCGTATTTCCTTATGTTCTTCTGGGAAAGTTGTTCAGTGTATCATGAGTAAATTTACCCATAAAGTAATGTAAATGTCTACCTACCCTGTATACAATTTATATGAACTATCACATACTATGCATGCCGGGGCGGAGCAGGTGGCATTTTTTTGAGGCGGATTTTGTCCATACGATGCGATCCATTCCGCCCCGATGCAGCCCGTTGTGGGTTAACTATCCGCCAGAGATGTGTGATGAGGAAAAAATAACCAATCATATCGCTCCATTTTCATAGTTTAGCTTATCGCAGTTCTGGTGGACGTGACTTTAGCTAAATGAGTTCTTACATAATACAACTCGAGAGACATATGCGTACTAAAGAAGTGAGCTAGGGATTATGTTAAAGGTAAGTGTGCTAAGGATATGAGCTAAGACTTTGTATTAGGGATGTGCCATACCACAGATAAGATAATGCTATACTAGCCATACGTAGACCCATTTAAATCTGGTTTCCTTTAGTTATATTCTCATCACCAAAAAGTTACGCCTGACGCCTAGACTATAATAGATAGATGTGAAGTAAGACTAGTTTATTAATTTCATAATTAAAGCTTAATTTAATAGATAAATTCAAAAATCATTTCATTTTTGGAGTGTAAATTAAGTAGAAACGATAATTTAATTACCACCAGTTACGATCCTACCACTTAATGCTGCCACCCTCTTTAATTAAATAAGTACGTAATTGCAAGCACTCATCGGGTACCTATGTTAAAAAATTCACTTAAAACGTTACGTATACCTTCTTTTTTATATAATTTAAAAAAGGACGATCTTTTGGAAACGCGAACGATTGAGATTGAATTCAAAATATAAACTCAATATTCAAATGAAGAACTGAACAGAAACTGAATTAGAGAGTAGCTACGAGAGCTTTGGATGACTAGGTACGATAAATTAAACATTTGGATGCTAGGTAAGTACATATAATAGGTACTTTTGTACAGCGACAACCGACAAAGTAGACTAGTTTTTGAGTTTTACAATGCGGCGGGTGGCTAAAACGCAACGCACGACACGTATACTGAACAAAATGATCAACCAAACTAGTCTACACTAATATTATAAAGAGGAAAGATTTGTACCTATTTTTGTATGTTTGTATGTTTGTAATGAATAGGCTCAAAAAGTACTGGGCCGATTTAAAAAATTCTTTCACCATTAGAAAGCTGCATTCACCCTGAGTAACATAGGCTATATTTATTGCTAGAAAAGATTAGACGTCCACCCGTGCGAAGCCGGGACGGGCCGCTAGTGCCTTATAAAAAGGCAGAAAGTCACCCAAGGGGCAATGGAGAGGGCTATGCTCGAAGTTTCCCTGCGAGATCGAATCAGAAATGAAGGAATCCACAGAAGATCGAGTAGCTGACATAGCACAAAGAATTGCTAAACAAAAGTGGCAGTGAGCGGGGCACATTGCTTTCAAAACCGATGGCCGATGGGGCTGAAGAGTTCTCGAGTGGCGGAAGCGTACCAGAAAGCGCAGCGTGGGTAGGCGTACAAGGTGGCCCGACGACCTGGTGAAGGCGGCGGGAACACGTTGGATGAGGGCAGCGCAGGACCGGTCATTGTGGCGATCCTTGGGGGAGGCCTATGTCCAGCAGTGGACGTCCATCGGCTGAGATGATGATGATGATGACATACTGCGGAATTATTCCGGAAGGAATTACGATCTGGAATGAATTTGAAATTTCGAGCGGAATTCTGGAGAGGCCAAATCCATACAAAATCCTATTCTGATTCAGAATTCCGGATATTCATTTTTTAGGGTTCCGTACCCCAAGGGTGAAAACGGGACCCTATTACTAAGCCTTCGTTTTCCGTCCGTCGTCCGTCCGTCCGTCCGTCCGTCTGTCCTACCTATTTAGGGCTGTAACTTTTGAACCGTAATAGCAAAATATAATACCGTAATAGATGAAATTTTATTTTTATTACGGCGGTTTTGTTAACAAATAATAAAAATGTCAAAAAGTTAAAAATTAAGGGGGTTCTCAACAAGAAACTAGTTCTTATCAACGTTTTTTCTTCACGCTCTATCGTAAAAACAAGCGTCAAACTTAGTGTGATTATAGAGCAAACTCTACAGAATAACAACAAATACTAAAAACCGGCCAACTGTGAGTCGGTCTTGCGCTAAAGGTTCCGGACAAAAAAAGTTTTTTTTCTAAGTTAATAATATTGTGTTCTGTGGTCGTGTGGTACCCTCGGTGCGCGAGTAGCCCACTCGCACTTGACCGGTTTTAATTTTAATAGGCTCCTGCTGCCTTATCAATTTGCTACATGATCTAATCATTATTATAGTAAGTTTCAGATTTTTTTTTTTAATCTTGTTTATAACGCAAATTATATGAATAGGTAGTCGTTTTCTATAGGTAGTAGGAGCGTCACTAAAAACTCGATGTTGACCCTTTTCAATAAATCCCCCTTCACCCTAATCCCTTTCTTTTCAAATATTATTCAATATTGAAATGAGTAAAATGAATTTAAGGCATTTTCCTAATTTACCTTCATTTACATTTTACTTCAAAAGTTCTAATAGAGGAAAGGTGTACGTGATGATCCGTAGAGGTAAGATGATGCCATTCAATTCCAGCGAAACTATAAAACGCGTGACCCACTAACTTCCTTGTCCTGTATGGCACGCACGTCAAAGCGACACAACGAGTAACAAAGACAGGCTCAAATATTATTGATTTTGAACATGTTACAGCCATGTTGTGCTATTTCGAATCAAATCGCAACGTCCCCGTCACGTCCCCTCAAGACGCAACAGATTGAAAAATTCGTTCTCTGGCTAGTGGGCTCGGTAGCGAAATTGGATAACGCACTTCCCCGGTTTGGAAGGGTGCGGGTTCAAGTCCCGCCCGAGACTGAATTTTTCAATCTTTAATTTAAAGACAGGCTCATCCCGATTTTTCTCGTTTTGTCGAGGGCAGCAAACTAGGCCCACCGCAGTCAGTGGGACGTTCTTACACGGTCTTTCATAATACAACGTGTTAATGAATTATAGTGTCCGACCGAGTTTCGGTTTCGGTTTCGGATTCGGCCAGATTCGGCCCAAATTTGGAGTTTCGGTTCGGTTTCGGTTTCGGCAGAAAAACAGCCGAACCTACGACCGAAACCGAAACTACGTTCGTGAGTTATCACCCGGTCTTCGGAGGTGATCAGCGGCGTAGTGGGGAGCGAGGAATTCACTCCCCGCGCCCCTGTTTATGTCTTGCGCTGTTTTGTTTTGTGGTGTGAATTAAGAGGTTATTTTCAATTTCAATTTCCAATCGGGTAATATTATTTTATTAAGCTACCTTTTTGATGAATAATCAATTTCATTTCAATTATTGTGTTTTATCCCACGTGTTTGATATTTTTGCAAAGTTTTAGCTCCTATTGATCTATATTGATCTGATATTGATCTGGCTTTTCTATTGTCTCTGCCTACTCCAATGGGAGACAGGTGTAATAATTATGCAGTACAAATAAATAAAATTGCAATTTGTCACTTTTAGGCAAAACTTATATTATTCAGGTGAAAGTATACAGGGTGTAAACTTAAAATTCCTTACATACAAGGTGTTACAAAGATACAAATAAACATTTAAAGGGGTGGTTCAGGCCATCAAACTGAAAAATTTTCACTATGGAACCAATATCGAAATCCACCAATAAACCACAAATCTACCGAGCTAAATGTAAGGGGCAGCTGTTTTTTTTTTTGCGATTTTGATGTTGGCCCCATAGCGGAAGTTGTTCAGTTTGATGGTCTAAAATTTTAAACTTTTAAGGGGGTTGTCTAGACTCTTAACAACCCCTTAAACGTTTTAAATTTTTATTTTTTATTTTAAAACACTCTGTATTATTATGGGATACTTCAGACCATCAAACTGAACAACTTTCACTATCCATGAGACCAATAAAAACAATAAATGATTCTTATTCCTATTCCAACATTGAAAAGACGAAAAATAATCTGCTGTTCTATACATTTGGGTGGAGTGGCCGTTGACGTTTTCAATAGAGAAGCAGATATTTTTTTTGCGTTTTCGATTTTGGCCTCATCCTAAGAGTTGTTCAGTTTGATGGACTGAAGCATCTTCTTTAATAAGTAACGCATTTAAATTTACACCCTGTATTCAGTGTTTATGTTCATGTTTATAAATATGCAGAAACTAAAGGCAGTTTAATAATTCTTGATAAAATAAATTTTAGATATCAAAAAGACTGAGATGGTCACACATATTCAAATCACCTACTTGATTTGATGTTTTAAAAACTGATTTCACTGATTTTTTCTGAGTTAAAATATACCTCACCTCACCCCATAGGTAGGTACAGTAGAAATAATTGTTTTCAAAACTACTAAAAATCAGTTAATTATCAAATTAACTGCTTCTGTAAACATAAAACACATATTGGCAACTAGCTACATCGAACCAAACCTAAAAAGTGGGGAAGAATTATGTCATAAGGAAGTTTCGGTTTCGGTTTCGGTTTCGGTTGTAAAAACTAGGTTCGGTCGGACACTAATAATTTCATTACTTTGATAGTTAAAATTTAAAGTTACGGTCGTCACAGACACGCGCTATAATATGTTGCTGTACTCTTCTTACGCACGCCAAATTACATAAGCGCGTCTCTTTCCTACGTGTGAGTGAGAGGAACCGATATCAATTTGCGTGCGTTAGAAGAGTACAGCAACATATTATAGCGGCCGTGTGTGTTGACCTTTATTCGCATTTTAAGTTTGAAGGTCGTAACAGACGGACGCTATAATATACAGCGCAGTACAGCGCAGTATAGCGCTATACTGCGCTATAGAGTACGGTATAGCGCGGTAAAGCGCAGTACTGCGCTATACCGCGCAGTATAGCGCTATAACGCGTGTGCATCAAGATGGCAGGATCAAAATCATCGATTGAAAATTTGGTATAACGGTGGGCACCTGTCTCATACATTTAGGTCGAGTAGGTAGAACAGCAGTTTTGTATGGAACAACAGTTTATTTTTGTAATTTCGATTTTGGTCTCGCATAAAGTTTGTCAGTTCGATGGTCCAATCAACCCCTTAAAATCCGTCTGCTAGTGTTGGGCGTAATTCAATTAAATTACGTAATTGGAATTACCCAATTAATTGTTAATTCAATTACATTAATTTAGTAATTAAATTTACAGAATTACTTTTACAAGGGTCACAGATAATACATACTGACGCGGAAACCTGGAGTGGGGTAGGTGTCCAAGTGTCCACCGTCTGTAGGTCCGCGTGGATTGAATCCGATGTCAGATTTGAGAAAACCACCCACCATTTTGAACTTTACAGTTTTTGGACAGATTGTTACCAAAATCCATTAGGTACCAAACATCCACCCTACACCCACCACATTGACAAATATACTCCACATACAACCCAGCATCCACCACCAAACATCAAATGGCTAACGCAATCATTCTTCACTTTCAACCAACATAATTATATACATTATAATCATAACCAAAAAAAGTTATTGAGTAATTGAAATTAACAAAAATTACAATTGTAATTATTAATACAATTACTTTTCAACAATTCGGTGTGTCATGTTTTTTTTGGAGGGCTAAATCGAAAACCATTTCGAGATAATTGTCTCAATAATTGATAAGAGACAAATAAATACTGTTCAATTTAATTTAATTAATAACAATATTTTCTATGTCAGACATATAAAATAAAGACCAAATTGACATACCGAATGTTAATTGATGTTTATTAATTCTAATCAACTTAATAAACTTCAATTAAGAAAAATAAAAGCTAATAAGTCATCATCTTAAGAAAGGTAAATTAGAAAAAAAAGTCTAATAAATTAATTATTAGATAATTATATTTTGCCCAACACTGGTACCTGAACTTTACTGATAAAAGAAATAAATTTTGAATCGAAGACTATCCCGCCGTCTTGATGCTCACAATCTATTCAATGAACTGACTAGCCTACTACGCCCTAGTGATGTGCCGTTACAGGTTGGACTCGAGTGCGGATTCGAATACCTTATACCATACCTAAGTACTCGCTCACTCGAAAATGCGAAATATAGTATTCGGATACACAATACTCCGATTCGTTCTTACAGTTAGCACTTACCTACATAAAATACCTCTTTAATTTATCATCTCTTGTCGAAAAACGACTATATTAAGTAAGAGTGGCTGTATGGTTAAATGGGTTACCTACATCATTTATGGGGTGCTTCAGACCATAAAACTGTACAACTTTTACTATGGTACTAACTTTGAAATCGCGAAAAAAATAATCCTACATTTTGTTCGAGTAGCTATTGGCATTTTCTATGAATGACATCTGCTGTTTTTCGCGATTTCTTTGTTGGCTCCATAGAGAAAGTTGCTCAATTTGATGGTTGCTCAGAATGGACTCGAATACGAGTAGGTACCAAATCAATTCGAGTTCGTGACTCGAGTACTAGGTACCAATTTGATTCTTCTTTCAATGAGTACCTAACAAAGAAATAAGAAAATTTTTATCGAATAAATTAATATTAATATCCGATTACTAAAATAGTCGTCTCGGCACATCACTAGTACTACAATGTCGGCGAGTACAAGGGGCTCGGCCACGCCGCACGCACACACGCCACCGTAGCAACCGTAGAGTCAACTCCACATGGAAGACCACTTCTTCATACTTTTAAAAAAAAAATCTAGAGCAAAAGCAAGTACTTTGTTTAGCAACGTAGTTTATTTATCATTTTAGATAGGTATTAAAATTTAACTTAAATAAACATTTAAAACATAATTGATCTTATTTTAATTCGTAAATCAATGATTTTATTTAAGTCTGTTGTTTGTGCTC
Source organism: Agonopterix subpropinquella (assembly GCA_922987775.1). Classification (NCBI taxonomy): domain Eukaryota; kingdom Metazoa; phylum Arthropoda; class Insecta; order Lepidoptera; family Depressariidae; genus Agonopterix; species Agonopterix subpropinquella. The sequence goes on along the minus strand of OV277713.1, from coordinate 9,041,352 downwards.
GAGCGTTACGCGAAAACAACTGGACCAATATTATGCAGGGTGTAAATTTAAATGATTTACATTTGTCAAACCGAGTACTTTAGACCATCAAACTGAACAACTTTCACTCTTTTGGTTCCATAGTGAACATTGGTTAATTGTATAACGTGTACTCTGTACCAATACAAAGGTAGCAAATAATAAACAATTTACTTTGCCAAACAAAATACTTACAAAAAAAATTACAAGTATCAAGATCGACCGATCGATCGGTATCAATTTTGCCGTTTGTGTCTGTGTGCGTGAGTTATACAGGCTGTTCACTTAAATGCGTTATTTGGGTTCATGGTTTGGGATGAAAATCAAACCACTTTTATCTGATCGTATGCCGCCAATGAACGCGAAGGTACCCGCCGCCAAAACTGGTTCGAGTGAAAGGTCTACCTATCTTAAAAATTTACAATGAAAAAGGAGACCCTACTTAGTTGTTTGATTTGATTTCCCAATAAAGACAAAAATTTGAAAAATATACCGGAAGATTTTTTTACCGTTCCGCAACTTTAAGGGGTGGTTCAGATCATCAAACTGAACAACTTTTATTTTGGGATCAAACCTGCAATCGCAAAGAAAAAATCGGCTGTTCCATACTAAACTGCAAAGCCTCCTAGACTCAAATGTATGAGACAGCCGATTTTTTTTTGCTTCATTTGGTTGTTGAGACACTAATAACTCATATAAACCTTTGTTGCTTAAAATTATAATAATAAACTGTTAAGTAATATTAGTCCGCCTATTCAATAAATAAGTTGATTAATTAAATAAATCAGGACGGTTGTAGAACATCCTGTATCTATGCGACGTAATATAACAAGCAGTATAGCGCAGTATAGCGCTATACTGCGCTATACTGCCAGGTATCTTTCAGATGGCAATAGCCTCCTCTCACTCACACAAGAATGAGACGTGCCCATGTAATGTTTCGTGTGTTAGAAGAGTTCAACCTCGGCGGTATCGCGCTATACTGCGCTCTATAGCGCAGTATAGCGCTATACTGCGCTATAACGTACTCTAGAGCGCAGTATAGCGCTATACTGCGCTGTATATTATAGCGTCCGTCTGTTACGACCGGCAAAAATGATTTGTTATCATTTCAGCACTGAAAGAAAGCGCTAATGTACGCACGGCGACAGATCAACCTACCCATAGTTCGACCTTATGTCCATGAGCATAGAGTTCAACTATATTGTATATTGTTCAACTTAGCTTGTTTTGCCCCACTAGAGGGCACATCTGACTGACTGAATTTTTAACTTTTTGAAATTTTTATTATTTGTTATAGCAAATCCGCCGTAATAACGAACATGCTGTGAAAAAGACAATGCGGGTTTTGTATGTAACGTTGGCGCCTTATTTTTCGCCGTTGTTTTTGGCGCGGCCAGCAACCAAACATGAATATTATTAGTTCAGAATAAAGTAACAAACAAAACTTATTAACATGTTTATCCTTAAAGTCAGTCCGGACGGAAATATAAAGGCTTGAAGTTGAAAATATTACCATTACGTGCACTTCATGCTCTTATATCTCAGTTCGGACTGAGTTCCGAGATATTTGTAATAACAAGTGTTGTTTTTAACTTTATCCTGAACTATACTTAATCTTCAAGTTTGATAGATGGCTGCGCTAAAAAAATAAAAAAGGCGCCATTTTTAGGCATAGGCTTTTCAACTATCTAGCACTTACGGTATGGGTAGGTTGATCTGTCGGCGTGTGTACTCATGGATACATTTTTATAATCTTGTTTTACTAGTAAGTAGGGTGAGTGTGCCCGTGCGGTGGGTTGACATCGGGTTCAGAAAAAATTAAATTATGCAAAGGAATTATTTAATATTTTGAAAAAAAAAATCCTATATTGAAACCATGATAATTTGATTTTGCTTTCCATTCTAAACAAACTACTTTCTAGTTTTACGTTAATTCATTAACACGTTGTATAATATCACCATCAAACTGAACAACTTTCTCGATAGGACCAACATCGAAATCGCGAAAAAAAAACTGCTGTCCCATTCGTTTGGCTCAAGTACCTAGATTTGTAGTTTTTTATGGAACAGCAGATTTTTTTCTCACGATTTCGATTTTGGTGCCATAAAGAAAGTTGTTCAGTTAGATGGTCTAATATCCCCTTAACATTTTGGCTGCTTATTAAACACTAGAACATTAAACTGTACTCCGGTCCGATCAAAGATTTGACCATTAAATAAGGAGTAATATTTTACAAAAAAAATGAAAACCGGTCAAGTGCAAGTCGGTCTACTCACGCACCGAGGCCTAGGGTTCCGTATACCACACCACCACAACATTATTATATTAACGTAAAAAACATTTTTTTTTACTCCGGGACCATTATCACGAGACTGACTCACACTTGGATGGTTTTTATTATTTGTTGTTATACTAAAGTGTTTGCTCTATAATCACACCAAGTTTGACGCTTGTATGTATTACCGTTTTTACCATAGAGCGAGAAGAAAAAACGTTGATAAAAACTAGTTCCTTGTATGACGACCCCCCTTAATTTTTAACTTTTTGAAATTTTTATTATTTGTTATAGCAAATCCGCCGTAATAACGAACATGCTGTAAAAAGACAATGCGGGTTTTGTATGTAACGTTGGCGCCTTATTTTTCGCCGTTGTTTTTGGCGCGGCCAGCAACCAAACATGAATATTATTAGTTCAGAATAAAGTAACAAACAAAACTTATTAACATGTTTATCCTTAAAGTCAGTCCGGACGGAAATATAAAGGCTTGAAATTGAAAATATTACCATTACGTGCACTTCATGCTCTTATATCTCAGTTCGGACTGAGTTCCGAGATATTTGTAATAACAAGTGTTGTTTGTAACTTTATCCTGAACTATACTTAATGTTCAAGTTTGATAGATGGCCGCGCTAAAAAAAATAAAAAGGCGCCATTTTTAGGCATAGGCTTTTCAACTATCTAGCACTTACGGTTTAAAAGTTACAGCACTAATTAGGTAGGACAGACAGACGGACGGACGGACAACGTAGGCTTAGTAATAGGTTCCCGTTTTCACCCTTTGGGTACGGAATCCTGAAAATGACCATCCCGTTTATGTGAGTTTGTATATCAGAATAGATAGGTGCGGAAATGCTTCAATCTGCTAACAAAATAAGAGAACACACAATGTATGTAATAGTCACAGTTTCTGTTTCGAAGCATAAAAGTGTGACCCCGGATTGCATCACTGAAGTTTCTACGAAACTCTGTTTTAAAAGTACAGTTTCACCAAACAACTTGTCTGAAGAAAAATCTTTCTCAAGATACTTTTGCCATTTATTTCCTTTTACAAAGAATGTTTGAACCATAAAGGTATTATACTACGTAAGAGAGACAGTGACAGCTGAGAGAGCGAGATGTACCTAGCGGCATGCCTGTATAATAGAAAGAGATACGTGACGCGAGGCAATAGAACCGTTTTTGGGGATTTGGAGTCCTGGTAAAAATTCGGTTTCTGTGAATAATCGTGAACCTAAAGTGAAATCGTAGATAATTTTGTGAAATATACTTACACTGTTTCATTAAATTATTCACTATTTCACGTTAGATTGAGAATTATACACAGAAATCGAATTTTTACCCTGCCGAGGACTCCAAAAAACGTCCAAAAACGGTTTCATTTGACAACTCATGTCACTTACTCTATTCCGTAAGGTATAATATCTTTATGGTTTGAACTAACTAGAAGTGTAGGTAATCCTGCAAGGAACTTTGAAGTACTTACGAATCCCATTTAAATATCAATAGATCACATAATGTAATGGACCACATTTAATTTTATGAAACGTTTCTACCAAAATTCGAAAACCATGGTGTAAGTGACAACCTAGCAAATACTGAAACGGTGAACTCAGACCACCAAACTGAACAACTTTCACTATGGAGCCAACCTCAGGAAACAAAAAAAAAATTCTGCTGTCCCATACATTTTAGTCGGTTAGGTTAGTATTTCTCTCCAATTAAATTCAATGACATTTTTCAGAACCAATCTAGAACCAGACATCGTTATTTGTATGGACCGCGCTCCTATAAAATTTTCTCGATAAAAAAGAGGAGCAAAGTAAGTTCGATTTCAAATTTATAACCAGTTTTACAAGAATCACCCTACACCATTTCTTCTGAATATACCATCATTTGAAAGGTAATTAATTATAGGAGTGATTCTACCCGATGGATTTTACCCCAAACACTCGAGAGAAGAGGCATTGCTGAAAAAATTGCGATCTTGCTTTCAATTGAAGCGGGATGGCTAATTGCAAAGTTTGCTTTTTAGAAAGAGACGCTTGGGATACCTAGCCTGGGCAGGGCGTGTCCATACTGTAAGTAGTACTAAATACTCTCTTCTGTGCCCAGGGGTATCAGTCCTGTACATCCGTTGTTGGGACGATATTAGGATAATGATGATCCAGCTCGTAAATTGTCAATAATATAGTAACTCCACAACATAAATTCACAAATAGAGTTATATAAATGAACTCATAAAAGTTATTCCGTGTCATCATTACGATTATGCTTTCACATCGCGATTCCGCGATCGTAAACATGGAACAGACTTACAGACCTATTCGGGAGATGCGAAATTTTACTGCTACTTAAAAGGATACAGTGTAGTGAGAAGGATTCTTATGAGGAGGACTAAGCAAAACCTGATCTGGATCAAAACTTGTCAGATATTGTTCTGGATTTTTGAGGACTTCTTTATCAACAATTTCCTGCCAAACAAGACTAGTACCTTAAAAGGTACCACCCCACAGGGAGAACCCATGAACGAGACATACACACACACATAACATAGTTACCCGTATACCTGTATACCAACTAAAGTAAGTACTACTACTACTTACTAAAGTAGGTATACGGGTATAGTTAATGCGGGTCCACTTTTAGCATAACAGGACTTTTTGGGACAGAATGACGAATCAAATAATAGTAGGTTACTATCGCTATTTGTCCACGAAGACACTTCAAAATAAATTCACTGTAGGCTACCTATCTACTTTTCTCTCTATATTTTTTAAAAGGCGTATCCTATAGGTACCTATTCTAGCGTACCAGAAATCGCAGGCGTGGGTAGGCCCCGGTGTACCGACGACCTGGTGAAGGCGGTGGGAACCCGTTGGATGAGAACAGCGCCGGACCGGTCGTTGTGGCGATCCGGGAGGCCTATATCCAACAGTGGACGTCTATCGGCTGAGATGATGATGATCCAATGAAGACGAAGAAGAAGATCGATTATATTTTTTTGAAATATACTTACGGTCCCTCCTATAGTAATATTTTTTTATCATACGGTACGTCTAAAATGCGGCAATTTCAATCCCTACGTTTTACGCATCACCGGATTGAGTGAGAGCTTTTTATGGTGGAATAAAAGATTAACTGTGTTATTTCAGTAGAATGTATCAGGAGGAAATCTGTTAAGTTTAATTACATTATTCCTAGTGATTGTTTCGTCGTATGCGACTGAGACTTCGTCGTATAATTGGTACCTGCATGTAATTATCCTACATCCTAATGCCGGCAACGTAACGTACCAAAGGCACAACCGACACCGGACACCGACACAGACACCTTTGTAGACACCGTATTAGTCCGAGATCCGACCTTAAAATTATGCACCTATTTCATAGGCGAACGAAATGTGATTCTAGTGTATGTTTACAAAGGGGTTAATTCAACGCCGCCAAGTTGCCTAGAAAAATCTTGCCGCAAGTACCTTTTCCATTATAATTTTTAGTATAACTTTTTCCACCTGACTGTTAAGAAAGTAAATGAGGTGCCATCGGAACGAGACTGATCTAAAGTATTGTAAAAACTAGGGTTGCCACCTCTCAGTCTGCCGCAACTATGGGGTTTCCAGATTCAAAGAAGTCATTTTCTAACCAGGCAACCCTAGAGTTGCGGCAGACTGAGAGGTGGCAACCCTAGTTTTTCCAGTACTTTAGATTGGTCTCCTTCCGATGGCACCTCATTTGCTTCCCTAACAGACAGGTGGAAAAAGATATACCAAAAATTATAATGGAAAAGGTACTTGCGGCAAGATTTTTCTAGGCAACTTGGCGGCATTGAATTAACCCCTGTGTAAACATACACTAGAATCACATTTCGTTCGCCTAAGAAATAGGTGCATAATTTTACAGTCGGATCTCGGTCTATATACAAAGATATTCAAGTGGATCAAGCATCCTCTTAAAAACCAATACAGGGTGTAACAAAACACCCGCTCCAAACCATCAAACTGAACAACTTTCACTATGGAGTCAAATTAGAAATTGCGAAAATAAAGTCAGGAGTGCAAAGTATTTCTAGGGTGTTATAGGTCGACCAGAATCTCATGAAAAATGAGGAAATAAAATTTTAGAGTAAGCAACACTGGGGTAATTATTGTATTAGGGCCCTTCAAACACTGCTAATTTTTGCAGCTCTAAAAAGCCACGAAGAAAAACGTTCGTAATAAAATTCAGCTATAAAATTATGTCTTTTTTTATAAACAAGATTAAAATGTTCTACCAGATAATTTGGGCGTTCAAACGCTCTTAAATATACACCCATTAACAAACGCGCGTTTTTTTGTAAAGGCCCTACTTGATGACATTTCGACATGAAATGTAGAGTGATTACTTGCTCAGTGGTTCGACATTGCCATATGAAAATCTATATTTTTTTACATTTTTCATTTCGTGAGATTCTGGTCGACCTATAGTTTCGTTGATCGGTGAGGAAAATAAGTAAGCTATGCGAACTAGCTATGCTATGCTATGTTTTGTTTTGTTTTGTTTAGGTGTCCATTTTTCATCTGGTCTGTCACCCTGTACCTTGTATATTTTCTACGAATAAACCACAAATTCATCTATACTCAACTAAACTATATGTTGAACTACATACTTTATGATCAAAAATAGTTTCTCTTTAGAATTTATTTTCACCGAAATTTTCGCCTTTTCAGAAAACTCAGTGGAATCGAAAATTTTGTTCCAATAGCTTTCTATTCTGTTCGGACGTAGCATGAATAGATCATTGCACTTATCGAAACGAAAATCCAGGTCGAATGGAGTCGAATGCGGAAGGAATCTACTAGAATGAATAAAGTAATAAAAGTTCAAGTGATTGAAGTTAAAGTCCGTAAGTATGTATAAGAAACGGTAATTGAAGTCAAAGTATAAGAAACGGTACGTCCGACTTAATAATATCGGATCTTTCATTTCGAACCTTTTCCGTTTTGAACATTTTAGATTTACTTATAAAAGTTTTAGTTTTGCGTTTTGAACAATTTTTATAGAATGGGGTCACTCTTTGTAGGTATGTGGGGGTGCTTTTCCACCAGAGATGTGCGAGAGAAATGTGTCGTGCGAGGATATCTAGCTGTGCTGTAAAAATGTGTGGGGGTTTCCACCAAAGCTGTGCGAGGAAAATGTGTCATACGAGGATGTGTAGCGGAGCTGTGAAAATGCGCATTAATGTGCGGTGCGAGGATGCGTTGCGAAGCTGTGAAATGTGTCGGCGGGGGCTCTATGGACTGGCTCGTACAGTATGTCGCAAACCTCGCAACACATTCCTCGTGAACATCAAGATAGCGGGATCAAATCTCCGATTCAAAATTTAGCATATGGGGAATTTAGTACTCCATTTGTACTAAATGTACCCTGAGTTTCAACATTTGTACCTTTACCGCCAAGAAAGTACAATCAAAACTATCTGATCCCGCCACCTTGACGTCAAAGTGGCGGGACCATTGGGAAGCATTGCCCACACGTGGACGACAATAACATGGGTAATTAGTACTACATTTGTACTAAAATATACTCGATTTTCAGCCCAGTAAAAATTACCGTTTCAAAGATATATACGATAATAACTGGTCCGCATTTTTTAATGTTTGTCAACTATTACTCGTTAATTTGTAAAGCCTACTTAGCTATGATAGTTTTCCTATGGAACTCTAAAAATCGGCAACCTCTTTGGTCCATTTCAAAGGTATATTGAACTTTCATTATCTATCTACATTAATTGTCTGGTTTTGACGTATTTAATACACTAGATATAGTTACAATACAAATCTCGGCAAAAAATTGGATTCTTAAAAGTTAATATCTCTAAATAAAACCGGTCAAGTGCGAGTCGGGCTACTCGCGCACCGAGGGTTCCGTACTACTCCACCACAGAACACAACATTATTAACTGAGAAAAAATACTTTTCTGTCCGGAACCTTTAGCGCGAGACCGACTCACACTTGGCCGGTTTTTAGTATTTGTTGTGATTTTTTAGAGCTTAATCTATAATCACACTAAGATTGACGCTTGCATGTATTACCGTTTTTACGATAGAGCGTGAAGAAAAAACGTTGATAAAAACTAGTTTCTTGTTGAGAACCTCCCATAATTTTTGACTTTTTGACATTTTTATTATTTGTTAACAAATCCGCCGTAATAACGCATAATCTGAGAAAATTTCAACTATCTAGCTATTAAGGTTCGAAATTTACAGCTCTAAATAGTTAGGACAGACGGACGGACGAACGGACGGACAGACAGACGGACAGACAGACGGACGGACGGACGGACGGACGGACGGACGGACGGACGGACGGACGGACGGACGGATGGACAAAGTAGGCTTAGTAATAGCAGGCCTGTGTCACTCCTCAGCTCAGGTACGTTTGACAGCCGGACACCTCCGAGGTGTGCATCGTCGCTCATTGACATAAGGTGCATTTTATTTTTCGTTCCTGAAGTGCGCGTTCGAAATTCGAAAAATCGGGTTGAGTGAACTATCTGTTACGGTAGTGACTATAAAATAATCTGTGGTATTTGGGTCCCGTTTTCACCCTTCGGGTACGGAACCCTAAAAAACGTTTTCTAAAGAAATAAACTGACATAAAAACATTTTCTATCTTTACCAATCTCAATCTTTCGCATCGCTTCACTTAATAAATCTATCTCATTATTATAGCGATTTTCTAAACCATTCGCTCGAATAGCATTAAGTTTAAAAGACTGGAGATTGAAGGTGCACAAATCTTATGGAAATTCCAGGGAAACGAGAGTAATTTTACTGGATCTAGAACTTTGAGCAGAGGTACTCAAAGATAGTCAATACCGAGTTTTAGGGTCCATTTTAATATGCATCAGACCATCAAACTGAACCATTTTCTCTGTGAGACCAAAGACTACTCGAACCAAATATGATAGCTAGATTGTTTTTTCTGAAAATTTTTAGGGTTCCGTACTCAAAGGGTGAAAACGGGACCCTATTACTAAGCCTACGTTGTCCGTCCGTCCGTCCGTCCGTCCGTCTGTCCGTCCGTCCGTCTGTCCGTCTGTCCGTCTGTCCGTCCGTCCGACCGTCCGTCTGTACTACCTATTTAGGGCTGTAACTTTTGAACCGTAATAGCTAGATAGTTGAAATTTTCTCAGATTATGCGGTATTACAGCGGATTTGTTAACAAATAATAAAAATGTCAAAAACTTAAAAATTAAGGGGGTTTCTCAACAAGAAAATAGTTTTAATCAACGTTTTTTCTTCACGCTCTATCGTAAAAATGGTAATACATACAAGCGTCAAACTTAGTGTGATTATAGAACAAACTCTACAAAATGACAACAAATACTAAAAACCGGCCAAGTAAGAGTCGGTCTTGCGCTAAAGGTCCCGGACAAAAAAGTTTTTTTTTTCTTAGTTAATAATTTTGTGTTCTGTGTTGGTGTGGTAGCCCGACTCGCACTTGACCGGTTTTATTTTTTATATTCTTAGTTCTTAGAGTTAATCCTGTCTATTAAGAATGTATTTTGTCTCATTCCTATTGTATGTTGGTAGCAGATTATTATACAAGTTCTTACATAAAGGCTTCTTAGTTAGCTGTCATAAAAATTAGAAAAGAACATCGACATAATCATTAAACTTAACTGAGATTTTTTATTTTCTTTGTACACACGGCGACAGATCAACCTACCCATAGTTCGACCTTATGTCCATGAACATAGAGTTAAACTATGGGTAGGTTGATCTGTCGCCGTGTGTACCTATCCATCCTTGTTTAGGAAAACTCTAAACATTATTTTTCTTATTGATAATAATAATATTGATAGATTTTACATTTTACCGTACATAAGCATGTGATTAATACTATATCGACTAGCGTTTTCTCTTTTATAAATTTTAACTACAAAATTTCGTTTTAACAGTGAATTATTTATTAAGAGGTTAGACACCTTTTAAGTACTAGAGCATAGAGAAATTACATAGTATTTATACAGAACATAAAACCTAACAACTCATCCTTGTTCGAAGTTTATTCACTGAAATAGAACTACACTGAATATCCATCAAATTGGGCATGTGCCTAATTATACTAGGTAAGGTAGTTATATTTCTTACACTTCGAATACTAAATTATACCCTAAACCAAAATTGAGTTGTTAAGGAATTGTTAATATCAATATTACCCAGCATAAAGGAGTCAATTTTTGTAGGTCCACCAAACGGTAACGTTTATTGATGGTATTCACGTGGTTTTGGTTTTCACTCTAAATACATAATTTAATTTATTATAGTAATCAGGCGATAGATTTGGTAAAAATGCAAACAGAATTACGAAATAAATATAAAAAATGCGCCGTTTTGACTTTTGCTAAGATTCTTTTTTCCGGTTAAAACGGCACATGTAAAGCAATACGTGTATAGGAACGTCTTAGATGTTCACACGAAAATAAAAATAAAAACCCAACATATTTTACCAAGACACGATGTGCGCCAACGGCGATTACGCGACACTCTGTTTAAATGTGGTATAGCTAATATTGGCCTCGATTCGGAGTGTACCACGACTAAACTAAACTAAATGTATTCCTGTCACTTTCTAAAATAAGATTAAGAAAAGAGACAGAAAACCAACAGCTGACTTTAGTGCTGTCAAAGTGACGTTAAACGCCCAAAAACGACTTAAATAAGATGGCGTACATTATGATGGCATCTTATTTTGCGCATTTAACGTCACTTTGACAGCACTAAAGTCAGCTGTTGGTTTTCTGTCTCTTTTCTTAATCTTATTTTAGAAAGTGACAGGAATACATTTAGTTTAGTTTAGTCGTGGTACACTCCGAATCGAGGCCATTACCACTATAATCTAGAGATTATGAGAAACAAATCGTCATGATTTCCATAACTATACGTCAACTAATACGCTAACATTTTTTTGTTAGCCTTTTTCTAATAGTAAAACTGAGGATGTTCTTTACGAGCATGTCTATTGAATCCAGTGCTATTAGAAACTTCAAATAAACTCCTATTTCACGAACCAGTACTATGGTAGTTATCAATCTTTGTCGAAGGCTTACAGGGAATTGGAAGCTTGTTCATGTTTGATTTGAAGGTATTGCAGCATGTCTATGAAACCGTGGTGCAGTATTTATGATAGCTACTCGTAGCGTACCTAGGCCTAGGCTATCATATCGTATGGTTTACAAAGGACGACGTTTCAAAAGGCGATGCATGTGAAATACTGTCCTACCATGCTGCAGGTAGTATTGATATTACAGTTTCTGTAATTAATAGGTGTTATTATTTTCTTGGAAAAAACGTCGCACTTTGTTTCAAAGGGATTGATATTACAGCGTGCGTGCGTATTCTTTGACAGTCTTTTTTTATCAAAATTGAAAACGAAATCAGCTGTCAAAAATAATTTTGGTATCATAATCATAGATATAATTTTTGTAAGGAAATAAGATAATTCTTTTTTGCCATTTTGATATTTGTTCAATAAAAAAACATTGTTCAGTTTGATGGTATGGTCATCCCCTTTAAATAAATATAATACTACTGACAGTTTTTAAGGTGACCCTATAAAAAAGTATAATAGCTAGATTGTACACACGGCGACAGATCAACCTACCCATAGTTGAACTTTATGTTCATGGACATAAGGTGGAACTATGGGTAGGTTGATCTGTCGCCGTGTGTACAAGGTGTTACAAAAATACAAATAAACATTTAAGGGGGTGGTTAAGACCATCAAAAAGAACAATTTTAACTATGGGACCATTACCGAAATCGCGAAAAAAAAATAGGATGTTCCATCATCATCATCATCATATCAGGCGATAGACGTCCACTGCTGGACATAGGCCTACCCCAAAGTGGGGAGATTTGCCACAATCGCCATGATGCAATGCGTTTGCGATGTTCCATACTAAACTACAGATCTACTCGAGCTAAATGTATGGGATAAAAATTTTTTTTTTCGCTATTTCGATGTTGGTCCCATAGTGAAAGATGTTCAGTTTGACGGTCTCAACAATCTCCATAAAAGTTTGAAATGTTTATTTTTACTTTTGTAACACCCTGTCTGTAGACCATTAATTAAGTATTTCATGAATTGGTATGTGTCGTCGAGCGACACGTCGTCTGCTATTGCTGCATGCGGTCGGCTACCAACTTGTACCCTACAAACCCGCGACACTCGGATTGGCTATGTGCGAAGTGGGTGTTGGAAACTATCAAGTCGATCGCAGCGCACGCCGTGGCAGAAATTTGTACTACTGACGGCGAAGCTGTGTCAGATTTGCTTGAATCTATGAAAATCACCAAACTGTCAATACTACAAACTTAAAATTTGGCATGGAAGTTTCAATTGGCATCTAGATGCTCACTTAAAAAAGGCTTGTCGCATTTTAACCCCCCAAAGGTGTTAAAACTAAAGTAAAAGTTTGTGTGGGAATTCCGATACAAATTAGATTTTGTCCGTGGCTTCGTCCGCATCCGCTCCAGTCATCGTACCGGAATAAAATATAAGCCAGCTTTTAAGACTAATAATAAGCTTTTAAATATAAAAAGTTTTATCAAATTCGGTCCAGTAGTTTTGGCAGAATCCTCGAACAAACACAGACTATTACAGTACTATACTAGTGTAAATAATTCACGGCTGCCCGAAAAAGTTCTGTCAGTACGCCGCGCTAGTGTGGCGCTAGTGTCGTGCACATAGCCCTATCCAGCCTTTTGACGCACTATAAGTTTGAGAACTTCTGAAGTTAACAGTCTAGGCGAGGAGTGCTTTCAGCTCGAATGACTCGTTTAAATTGTAAGTTGGCGACAAAATAGTTGCAAATTAGCAATTTCGCAAGCGCCCAGCGTCGTGCATTACAGTTTTATTGTTTTACAAGAAATAAATGGTGTCCTAGCTTGGTTCTTGTCGAAGCGCTAGAGGAAATTTACGTTTATTGCATCTATTTTTCATTGGAACTACAATAAAATTGTAGGGAAATGTAGGAATGTAGCTGAACCAATTTGCACATTTTATATGTAGTCCATAGAGGGCTATCGGAGTCCAGTGGCGCCCTCATCACATTAATAAAGATTTCTCAAAGCCTAAATTAAAAAAGTGCTTAATTGACAAACTACAAAAGCTTCAAGCCATTGTTATACAATACTTTTATAGGTTCTAAACATTCCACTTTTAGATAGTTTCGAATAAAAACAAAAGCGGCCGTTTTTTTTTTCTTTTTTCAAAATGTGTTTCGACCTTTAAAAAACCTGTAAAAGTATTATATGAAAATAGCTTGAAGGCTTTTTTAGTTTGTCAATTGAGCATTTTTTTTATTTAGGCTTTCTTTATTGAGAAATCTTTATCAATGTGATGAGGGCGCCACTGGACTCCGAGAGCCCTCTTAAATAAAACAATTCAGTATAATGTCCGGTGAAGTTCTTCACAGCGCAGAATACAGTTTGTACGCCTATTTAATTTTTATACCTCTCACCCCGCCCATTTTAAAGTTGTTTGGATACCGTAACTGATTGTGATTGACAGACAAGACAACGCACAGCAGCCATTAGATAAAATGTTTCGCTGGAGCGCAGCGAAGACCAATCATTTATCTAGGGCACAGCTTAAGCCACTGAGGATAGACACAAAGACATTTGAAATTGATTGTTTTTTTAACATTTTATGTTTAGGGTTCCATACCCAAAGTGTAAGAACGGGACCGTATTCGTAAGTCATTCATAAATGTAGGTAGATATACTAACACTATATGAACATCTTGTCCGAAATAAATTATTTGAATTGAACTGAATTGAATAAGCCTACGCCCCGCTGTCCGTCCATCTGTCTGTTCGTCCTAGATTCAGAGAGCCTGTATCTTCTGAACCGTAATAGGGTAGTCGGTTGAAAATTTGACAGAAAATATATCATTTATTGGATTTTACGACAAATAGTAAAAAAAAGCAAAATGTTAAAAACTCTATTGGGGTCTCTATACAATAAAAGTGTATCGTGTTCGTGTTATGCTGTAGATTTTCTGGCCGCATCTTCTCTACAGCGACAACACGTTCCGACGCGGTGGTAGCTTCAAAAAAAGATTTTTAAGTGTGCTTCAAGTTCCTATAAATTATGTTGACTTTGACTTTGACTTTGCTTGTGTTTAGGATCCTGAAAAAAATATTTTGTGAATGGTAATGGTACGAAACCCTCCGAGCACGAGTCCGACTCGCACTTGACCGTTTTTTTATTTAAAGGAATTATAATTATAAGAGTGGAATAAGAAAGGATTTTTAGAAAATCCGAAAACGCGGACAAAGTTGCAGGCAAAAAGTAGTATAGTCGGTCACGTTTGTCTTGTATTTGTTCTCGTGAAATACCTAAACAATTTTTCTATCTATCTATCAATCTATCTACGAGTAGGTATTATAATATTATACTCGTATGTAACATAAAATTTCATATTCTTACCACAAACTCTCAAAAGGAAAATTTTCCTCTACTTTAAGTAGAAAAGATTCGAATCTTATTGAACCAAGCGTGGCGCGAGTTTCTGGCTATTTTCGAATCATATAAAGATGCAGTTTATACTGAGATGAAACCAAAAGCGGAAGACCTGGATATTACCGTAGCCAGGCTCCATACAAACGAACTTTCATTATATTTTAGATATGAATGAATTTTGACACTTCCTATAAACCAATATCTGTCACATTTGTCAGATTTCCGTTAAAATATAAATAGTTTAAAAGTTATCATAGCTCAAAATTTTCCATACAAATAATAAATAGACATAGACATAGTATACACACTCCAGTATAGACACTCCCTGCAGCAATTTAAACTCACCCGTCTCGGTAAACGTATAGCAAAAACCGGCCAAGTACGAGTCGGGACTCGGGCAATTAGTGTTCCGTACTACCAGTTGTTTAACATGGGTCATTAATGTAATCACTATAAATTGACACTTACTTAGTATTTGGTCACATAGTAACTGAAGATCATTTTACACTGGTCGAACTGGTCTTAGTTTTTTGGGTATAGAAAAAAAACTATCCAAGTTAGAGCCACCCTGAAAATTTTCCCGCCATCTAAACGTTATTTCTGATGTTCAAGATTTTTTTCAGATCTTATACGGCTATATTTTTTGAAATAGAGGTGGGGACAGCAATTGCTCGGATTTCATTGAAAATTTTGTTAAACAAAGTTTTAATAAAATATTTGAAAAGTATATTTTAGATTAGACTCTTGTTTTCATAAACTTTCAACTGATACCCCACACCATAGGGAAGAAATTTTTATTTTTTTTATTTACCCTTTCTACCTCCCCAACTTGCCCCCCAATATAAAAATTATTTTTTTTTACTTAATTTATGATATTGGACCAGCATATTGCTATATCCGTACCAAGTTTCAATTTCCTATGTCCTACGGTTCTGAGAAAAATGCCTGTGACAGACGGACGGACGGACAGACACCGAGCTGATTTCATAAGTGTTCCATTTTTACAGCAACGGTATTAGTCATGTTACTTCATACAAATGGGAAAAACTAACAAGAAGACATACCAAAGCATGTGCGAGAATCTCTCACACCCACTCCCACTCACTCGGTAATGCACATGCTCAGGTACCTCTTCTTGTCAGTTTTTCCCATTTGTATGAACTTCATACAAATGGGAAAAACATCAACATCATTATCATCATCCTTCATTTTGTAGGTAAGTAAGTAACCTAACATCAAAGTACAGTGACTGAATGAGGAAGGCCGCTGTTAGAGTTTGTTGGCAGCACCTGCATGTTACGGTCTACGAATAAGAATAACTATGGAAGAATAACTCTAAACAAAAGCAACATAATTTTTGGCACCCTTTGAAAAATGACATTTTGTATGAGTTTTGGCGGCAAGGTGTAGTTTTTAAGGAACAAATTTCGAACACTGTGTACTTTTTTTGGGGTCACTTTTGAGCTTGATTTACATTTCTATACATTCTTATTCGTAGGTTACGGTCTTATCTAAGCCCACCGTTATTTACTTTTTACGAATATGATGCTTCTTCCACTTTTTGGTTTTATCTATGATTTTAAACAGTTTTGGTACCTCAAACGTGTTATCTGCTTTACTTTTGCATTTGAAGCGTTTGAATAGGAAGATTTTTCCACGGGAGTACTTCTAAAAACGATTGCTTGAGGAAAATATGGAAATGGAAGTGCATCTTCGGATACATCGAACATCTGTTTTATATTGCAAAACAGATATCGTATTTATATTCTGTTTCGGTTAACAGCAGAATTCAAGGCTGTTTTGAATTGGCAAAAATTTTTTTTATATTGTACAACGTGTTAATGAATTAGCGCAAAACCTCATACACCCCAACTGATTAATAACAAAATAATTAGATTGAAGCAATAATTTCATTATTTGATAGTTAAAATTTAAAGTTATTCACATTTTAAGTTTTGAGGCAAAAATGATTTGTTATCATTTCAGCACTGAAAGAAAGCGCTAACGTACTCATGGATACATTTTTATAATCTTGTTTTGGTAGTAAGTAGGGTGAGTGTGCCCGTGCGGTGGGTTGACATCAGGTTCAGAAATTTTTAAATTTCGCAAGCAAATTATTTAATATTTTGAAAAAAATTACCTATGTTGAAACCATGATAATCGATTCTGCTCTCGATTCTAAACAAACTACTTTCTAGTTTTGCGTTAATTCATTAACACGTTGTATATTTCAAACACTAAACTGACACTCATCTTAGAAATGTTTCAGTAATTTTTAGGGTTTCGAACCCAAAGGGTGACAACGGGACCCTATTACTAAGCCTACGCTGTCCGTTCATCCGTCCGTCCTATGTCTAAAGTGCTATATCTTCTGAACCGTAGTAGGTAGAAAGTTACAATTTTCAAAAAAAAAAACATACATTCTATGTTACCTCTGCTATGTCCCTATGCTTAACTTTTTATATCATTAATTAGGTACTTTAAGAACAAGGGACCTTTGAAAATGACCAATTTTACCGCCAGTTTTCAGACATCTATGACGAATGTAAATAAATAATAAAACCGTTTTTACGATAGAGCGTGAAGAAAAAACGTTGATAAAAATTAGTTTCTTGTTGAGAACCCCCCTTAATTTCTAACTTTTTGTCATTTTTATTATTTGTTAACAAATCTGCCGTAATAACGCATAATCTGTGAAAATTTCAACTATCTAGCTAGTACGGTTCAAAAGTGACAGCCCTAAATAGGTAGGACAGACGGACGGACGGACGGACAACGTAGGCTTAGTAATAGGGTCCCGTTTTCACCCATTGGGTATGGAACCCTAAAAAAGCAAATCATACACACAGCCAAAGTCTTCCTCATATTATTCTTGAAAGAATTATAAAATCGGTTTAGTATTGAAGGAGGAAACAAGGGAATATGAAATGCTGATTTGGTAAATTTTATACACTTAGATAAAATCGGACCGAGCTGTAGTTGTCTCTTTCGCACTGGGTGGGGCGCGTCGTTAAAATTCGTACTATTATATATTCCGTGCTATTATACAGTCGGAAAAGTGACCGATTCTACTTCCATTTCAGCCCGCCTATCCTCTTAAATGTTTCGAATTTGATAACCGTTATCAAAAGTACAAAACCGTAATGCCCACAAAATATGCCACGCTAATTTCAGCTTTATCACAGCAACAGGCTTAACAATAGGGAAACAATTTCGCTTAAACCTATACAACATTTGCAGTGTGAAAGCGCCACGGCCCAGATTCTCGGGCTGCCTTTGACTTCTCCATAGGAATGGAAGCGATTTCGTCCCATTCAGCCGACAAGAAGCATCCCCTCGCATTTACAGTTTATCCCACAGACGAAGACTCTTCAAATAACTTTTATGACCACGGCATGAGGATGAAAGTGGATTGATTAGAAAGACATCACATTTTGAAAGAACATTAGAAAAGAACTCGTAGCGAGAGCTACTTATATTATAATATCTATTTCTTTATAGTGACATTCAAAATTGCATTAGACTTTTCAACCAGAAGCCGTGGTGGTCTAGTGGCGAGTAACCTTGCCTGCCGTGCAGGAGGCGATGGTTCGATCCCCGTCCAGGCCGACTCGTACCAATGAGTTTTTCGGAATTTATGTACGATTTGTAACACCACTGGCTTTTCGCTGAAGGAAAACATCGTGATGAAACCTGCATGCTTCAATTTCGAGGCATGTATTGTACCTACTGTCCATTACAAGTGGCGACGGGCTCACTCCCCGTCACACTGGACAGAGTTTCGGTACTACTAGTGAAACGTGGATGTTCTGAAGTTTCAGAATATCTCTGACTACCCCCTCGGAGAATAATAAAGTCGTGAGCATATGCTTATGCAAAATTTCATTCAAAAAACATTTTTGTAACGTCAGGCTTTGAGGTTTTCAGCAGTTTTATGACTTGGTTGTGGACTTAGGAATAATATTGTTGATACAGTCAGCATAAGAGAAACCTGACTCTGGGAAACGGAAGTCTTGCGGTCAGTACCTGCGTTACAAAGATGTCCTGAAACGGCACCTGACAGCATGCAACATACCGATTAAGGACTGGGAGCAACGTGCTCTGATGAGACCAGAATGGCGCCTCACTGTAAAGAAGCGAACTGAGGAGTTCGATGAAATGCGTCTAGCAGATCTTGACGCTAAGCGCCAAATTAGGAAGACGCGGCCAAAGCCAAGCTATAACTACACCTATAATGACAGCGGAGAACTTTACTGTTTTACGTGCGATCGAACCTTTAGGTCGAAATTTGGGTTCGCTAGTCACATCCACTCTACTAGGTGAAGCCCAGGGTGTCGCCGTTGACGGATACGTCAAGGAGTACATCATCATTAATTTTAATTGGTCCCGTAATTTTTTTTTCGCTATTTTGATGTTGGTCCCATTGAGTTGAGAAAGTTGTTCAGTTTGATCATCCTCTTAAAAACCGTCAACATATTATTAATTTGGACATGGCTTTGACGAGCTAAACCTCAGAGGAAGGATCTTTTTATTCTAAAGCATAGAGTCCGCATCAATTTACGATTGTAGTTTGTCTCTTTTGTCTTATGATGTACCTTTAATAGTAGAAGGAGATGGAACTATAAATATTTGTTTATGCAATTGTACCCTTTTTTTGTGTTAGTGTGTGTGTAAAGTGTCTATAAACATGAGGGCAGTTGTCTCTTGGTCTCTTTTGTCCTTAATACTTGACACAACATACTCAAACACACACGTACCTAAAAAAAGTGAACAGCCTTGCAATGCAATAAAATTTATTTCATGCTCCCGTCTCGGAAAGAGTATTTTTACTCTTCGATATCTGTAATAGATAGTGCAAAAGCTCGTTTTTATCCGCTAGAGGATAAAGTAAATTGAATTTAGAACATCGTGTGCACTAAGTTTGTGAATTCAACCTATATACTTCTCCCTCCATGGTGCCGAATCTATCATACAACCTTTTTTAATTTGTTGAAAACTCATACTCGGAACCTTCTTGGTGCACTTTTTAAAATTTGCTTTGCGCGCGCCATTTTCTTTTCACGTCATTTCCTCGCTGAGGTGGGTTGAAAAGTTATGTGTTGCACTCGAGTGCAAAGATTTTTCACCTCGTGCTCTTTTGATTCCCTCGCTAACGCTCAAGATTCTAATTTAAGAATCCTTCGCTTGCTCGGTCATAAAAATTGAGCACGCGGTTAAAAAGCAACTTTGTACTCTTGTATAACAAATAACTATTGTTCGAGCCTATGCCTACTTTCCCACCGCTATAACTCGTATAAACCAGGATCAACAACAGGAATGGTATGGCTCTCTCTATGTCTTTAGGTATAATCTCTTTGGGCTAAACAAACTACGTAATGTAGATAATTTGTCAATAAAACAAACCGTGTCAAACTGATTCATATCGTAGACAGAAAAATAGATCGTATTGTAGTATGATAAACAGACAATTATTAATCACTAGTATTTTGTCGGAACACACGTAAGCTTTTCAAGTTGGCGCACTGCCCAAAAAGTAATGATTCATTTTGAACTCTATGTTCTCACGTACAAAGCTTAGGTAAAGACTGAATGTACTAATGTTTCACAATGACATGATACATTTGAAAAATCCCGTATAATAACTCTAATATCTATGTAGTAGTAGGTATGAGAATTTGTTGAAATACGGGACTTTGATTGATGGAAAAATTCTAGTTATTAGAGTGATGAGCTGATGAGTCACGTATTGTGCTTTATAACAAAGAATACCATATTGACTTTTGAAATTAACATAAACATGTCTAGACTAAATGAAACTAACGTAACTAATGCAAAAAAATTACAATAAATTAAGTTTTTTTTTCTAATGACTTTTTCTAAGGAGTCACGTTGCAGGTTCTGACACGAGCATTTATCTCGCGTGGTGTTCGCGCGGTTCGCGTTTCTGCCTGCCACGAGGCTCCGCAATCCGCAATCTCTTCCTGTTCTTTATAAAAAAAACAATCTCTGAGATTGAGAAGACACTCCCACAACCACAAACTACTTGACACTGGCAGAAATACAGTAGTAACTTTTTCTAACTTATGTACCTACATACATAGCATACCAACTGCTCTCAAACGGTGAAGGAAAACATCGTGAGGAAACCTACATACACTGAAGAATATGCGTATGTGAAGTCTACCAATCCGCATTGGGCATGCGTGGTGGACTGATACCCAAACACCCTCCCTGACCTGTTAGCCCTATGCTCCGCAGTGGAACGTATGATGATGATGATGATTCCAGAACAAATTAAGTCACTATTGTATAGTCAACTGCCTCTGTGGTTAATGGTTAAGAGCATTGGGCTCTTGACACGTGGTCCTGGGTTCGATTCCTACGGGGGGCACCCAGTGAAAAGTAACGTTGTGCGTTTTTCCCAAGTTGGTTAAGACGTTGCAGGCTGAATCACCCGATTGTCTGAAAAGAAAGCTTCGGATGACACGTTAAGCCTCTGGTCCCGGCTACCACAGAACATTATAAGAGAGGTTAGAAATGCAAAGTAGCGCAAAAAAGCTTCGGAGACGGCTGTCGCCACTTGTCCTCCCACTCACGCTGCTACAATTACTCATGCCCTCTCGCTCGCACCACGCCACGATGGTGTTATGCAAATCATTGCATAACCTGTGGCGAAACGTTCCACGCCTACTTTGCACTTCTAACCCCTCTTATAATGTTCTGTGCCGGCTACTATCTCCGCGGTGGTAGTAGTAGGCAAAAAATAAAAAAACCACATTAGACGCCGTAAGGCGGTTCGAAAAATCTGACACAAGGAGTACGATTTTTGAATCTCATACGTTGAACTCCAGCAGTTGAAAATGTATGGAGATACGCATCTTTCTACTGCTGATTTGAATTCCAAAAACAGCAGTAGAAAGATGCACTTCTCCATAGTAATATTTACATTTTCAACTGCTGAGTTCAAAGAATGAGTTTCAAAAACATAACCCTCCTTCTGGCGCAGTCGGGTAAAAATCGCACTCCAGGGCCTCAATCGCCCTAAGTTTGAACGATACTACCAAAACAAAACCACAACCAAAAACGTTACGTTATGCACAATTCGTATCGCGCAAAATTAGCTTTATTTCGGAAGATACGTTGGCGTAACGTTTGATGTCCGTTCGATCGAATTTTCTGTATTGTGCGATTTAACCGTTCAAAAAAAATATCGCGATAGCTTTTTTACTTCAGCTAAACCAAATATAAACCAAAACTAAACCAAAACCAAACCAAAACCGTATAAAATTGCGCAATTGAGGCCCAGGTCTTGCTGCCCACACGATAAGAAGAAGATTATGTATAACGAGCTTTTACCCGCGACTTCGTTCGCATAAATTATATACCAGATTTTAAGTCAGATGATAAGCTATCAAACAAAAAAAGTTTCATCAAAATCGATTCAGTAGTTTTTGCGTGATACTCGAACAAACAAACACCCAAACAAACGAACAAACAAACAAACAAACAGACAGACAAAAAATCCAAAAATTGGTGATTTGGAATCAGGGACATCTAAAAATCATATCGTAATCTTTTTTTTGTAAATATCTTCAATGTACAGACACACTTCTGTTACAGTTTTATAATAGTTTAGATTTAGTTTAGTCTTCAGTTCGCGTAGTTATTGAGAGGCTTTGTCCTGAAATGTGATCTACAGGCTATTTACTTGCTATGGAGCATGACTTGAAGCAAACCTCAATGAAGCCCGCAGTATTCCATTGCACAGATCAATCACAATCACTGTTACTAATTAGTAATTACGCTACATCACGGTGGCAAGAATAGACATTAATTGAGCTGAGGTCGGCAGAAGCGCGTAGTCGCATTGTATTTCAAACATGATAATTAGTCTGGTACATTTTACAAGGTGATTGATATGCAAGGGGCAAATATTTATGTGATCGAAAATAATATTTAGGCCCGAATCATTGCAGTCGGTATTTTATTTTATTTTTTATTTTTTTATTTTATAATATTCGGGATGCTAACAGCCTCTTTTACAAAATAATGTATTCAATAACATGTCATTTGCCATTTACAAGCATGTATACAGGGTCCTTCTTAATATGCTGACACTTTTTTAAGGGGATGATCAGACCATCAAACTGAACAACTTTCTCAATGGGACCAACATCAAAATCGCGAAAAAAAAAATCTGCTGTCCCATACATTTGGCTTGAGTAGGTTTGCAGTTTTGTATGGGCGAGCAGGTTTCTTTTTTCGCGATTTCGATGTTGGTCTCATAGAGAAAATTGTTCAGTTTGATGGTCTGATCATCCCCTTAAAAAAATATCAGCATATTAAGAAGGACCCTACACAGGGTGTAACAAAACACCCTAGTAATACTTAAGGGGATGCTTCAGACCATCAAACTGAACAACTTTCACTATAGAGCCAACATCGAAATCGTGAAAAAAAATCCGCTCTTTCATACAAAACTGCAGTACCGTCTCGACTCAAATGTATGGAATGGCAAAATTTTTTAATTTTTTCTCGACTTTGGCTCCATAGTGAAAGTTGTTCAGATTGATGGTCTGAAGCACCCCCTTAAGTATTACTAGGGTGTTTTGTTACAGCCTGTAGGTATATAAATTGTTCTCAAACAAAATATTTTTATTTAATATTTTAGATTGATTTTATATTTTATCCATTCAATTAATTGTATAGGAAATAATATTTTATGATAAGAATGATATAGTAATACAAACAAAACTTACCCTAAACTTAAATCATTCTAAACATAGGTATACTTAGTTACATAAAAATTACAATGTTTATGAAAGAACTAGCTTTTCTTCGTCGAAATGGCACAAGCTAGCAAAAGATTTAAATCTCCAACATGCTTCGTTAAAAATAAATAAATAGCATCCCTATCAGAAACATGCTTTGCAAAGTCTTAACTTAATTCTGGTACAGCTATTAAGGTCAAGAAAGGGGGGCTAGATAATCTGTATCAACTGACGCGACCGATTTGCATAATTTTATTGTCGATTTGCATAGTGTAGTTATGTAACTTAGGTACTAAATTTAAAAGCTGAATATTAATATTATTGTTTCGTTAGTGATTCCATACAGATTGTTATCAACTTCATAATTATGCTACTGCTCAAATCTTCAACTTAGGGGAACTCTTTATGATCAATTCGGGCCACACTTGAAAGGTCTAAAGAGGTCCAATGATAAGATTGTTCAATCAACTACAAAGTATCAAGTCATTCTGAACCAAAAAAAAAAAACAGGCCAAGTACGAGTCGGGACTCGGGCAATTAGTGTTCCGTACTACCAGTTTTTTAACATGGGTCTTTGATGAAACCACTAAGTATAAATTGACACTTACTTAGTATGTGGTCGGTCACATAGTAACTAAAGATCATTTTACACTGGTCACTTTGGTGTTAGTTTTTTAGGTATAGAAAAAAAACTATCCAAGTTAGAACCACCCTGATAATTTTCCCGCCATCTGCATGTTATTTCTGACGTTCATGTTTGTTTTTTAGATCTTATACGACTATATTTTTTGAAATAGAGGTGGGGACAGCCATTCCTCGGATTTAATTGAAAATTTTGTTAGACAAAGTTTTAATTAAAAAAGATTAAAGTATATTTTTAGACTCGTATTTTCATAAGCTTTCAATTGATAACCCACACAATAGGATAGATTTTTTTTTTTATTTATTTACCCTTTCTACCTCCCAAATTGCCCCCCAATATAAAAATTAAGTATTTTTTACTTCATTTATGATATTGGACTAGCAATTGCCATTATCTGTACCGAGTTTCAACTTCCTATGTCTTACGGTATCTGAGAAAAATGCCTGTGACAGACGGACGAACGGACGGACACCGAGCTGATTCCATAAGTGTCCCGTTTTTCCAGTTTTGGTACGGAACACTAAAAAAGTTCTTCATTTTGATTGGAATCACGCCCTCCTAGCATCATACCATCCACCACCCCTATAAAACGTTGTAAATTCCAAAGATAGATCCCTAGGGTTAAGACTAGACGTAAATTGATGAGTGGAATCAAATACCCTAACGTATCGGGGGTTCTAAGGACGCTAAAAGATTAAAAGCAATTTTTAAGAACTTTCGTACGTGAAGTATACTTGTGTAGGGGCTTGATTAAAAGTCGAGAGAAAACCTAAGGACATTTTGATATAGTTGATTATGTTCAAAGGTTACGAGGTTACGATAATATAACTATAGATACGAGATCGGAATAAAAATGTTTTCAGTTAGGTACACTTACCTACTTTTTAGTTTGTAAGTAATTGGTGATGAAAGGCACCTACACCAAAATTATTAAACTACTGCGTTAGTAAGATGGGATGGGTGCAATATAAATTCTAAGTACTGTAGGTAGGTATAAACACAGTTTGTAAAGGATTATAATAGTACCGATGGCCGATGGAGCCGAAGAGTTTGCGAGTGGATGGCGTACCGGAAAGGGCAGCGTGTGTAGGCTCCCCGTCCCCACAAGGTGGAACGACGACCTGCACTGGTAGCATGCACACCCGCGATAGCCGTGATACGGCTTTATCACGTCTTTTATCTCGTTCGTTCGCGCGCAAAAGAACAAGGTAAAAGACGTGATAAAGCCGTATCACAGCTATCGCGGGTTGGTATGCTACCAGTGCTGGTGAAGGCGGTGCCGGTGGGAACCCGTTAGATGAGGGCAGCGCATGACCAGTCGTTGTGGCGATCCTTGGGGGAGGCCTATGTCCAGCAGTGGACGTGCATCGGCTGAGATGATGATGGGAAAAAAACACTGGATGGAGACGCTTGCTACACACCTATGGTTCCAGAGGAGAGATAAGGCTATAGCATACCTTTTATCTCGTTTTTTCGCGCGCTAATAGAAAAAGAGCGAAGGCGTGATAGCATACTACTAATGTGAAACGCTTTTTCTGTGAACGTTATTTTGAACTTTAAATGATTTTCCTGTTAATTTTTCGATTTTGCAGTTAGGTCATTATTTCTGCGGGTGAGCGATGTTTAAAATTTGACTTTGCCAAAAAGGCTCTAATGGCTGTCAAATGAATAGCTCAATTCCGAATGTGTTAAAAGTTGTAGTTCACAGGCGATCCAATCATGGTTCAGTTGCGATTTAGCGCTCTCACAGACGAGCGACAATTTGCGGTCGCCGGGTGTCGCGGAGGATCGGACACTAAAATGTATGAGCGCGGCGCTCTGCGACCCACCTCGACAGCAAAGTGTCGCTCGTCTGTAAGAGCCCTTATTTCGCGTGATTGCTCTCCAGTACGGTTTGGTGGAGGCACAGGAAAAGTATCTTATTGACCGATCTTTGCCCTTGCGAAAAGACAACTTATATTTTGTCATCCTGTTTAGGGTTCCGTACCCAAAGGGTGAAAACGGGACCCTATTACTAAGCCTACGTTGTCCGTCCGTCCGTCCGTCCGTCCGTCCGTCTGTCCGTCTGTCCGTCCGTCCGTCCGTTCGTCTGTCCTACCTATTTAGGGCTGTAACTTTTGAACTGTAATAGCTATAAGATTATGCTTATTACGGCGGATTTGTTAACAAATAATAAAAATGTCAAAAAGTTAAAAATTAAGGGGGGTTCTCAACAAGAAACTAGTTTTTATCGACGTTTTTTCTTCACGCTCTATCGTAAAAACGGTAATACAAACAAGCGTCAAACTTAGTGTGATTATAGAGCAAACTCTACAAAATAACAACAAATACTAAAAACCGGCCAAGTGTGAGTCGGTCACGCCCTAAAGGTCCCGGACAAAAAAAGATTTTTTTTCTATGTTAATAATGTTGTGTTCTGTGGTGGTGTGGTACGGAACCCTCGGTGCGCGAGTAGCCCGACTCGCACTTGACCGGTTTTTATTTGTTAAATTGCAGTTAAAATTATAATACACCTTTTGAAAAATATATTATAATTTATTTATTTGTTTCAATTTGAAATAAAATTATTTTTATCTAATTGCAATCGTGCGATTTATTATAGAGAGAATCAATGTAGACATTTAATGGAAAGATTTTTTATACTATAAGTTCAGTATTGATGAAAGAGCCCTCAAATTAAAAGTAAAACGAAAATGTACTACTTACTTAATGTATCTTCAATCGAAATCAATTTATTTTTACTGAATACTTTTTTTCATTAAAAAGCATTTTAGCTTGTGTACCACTTGAAAGTTCTTAAGAGGTCCAACGATAATATTGTTCAATCAACTACAAAGTTAATGTCTTTTAAATATTCAACAGGCTGGCTAATGACCAACTAGTCTTGGAAACTTGGAACTCTGTGCCATCAGAGAACTCTCAACCTTACTGCAAACTATTACAATCAATTGTAAATAAACATCTTTCAAATGCAATTCAAATTAGCAATCTAGCCGGTTATTCAATCACAATATTAATAGCGCAATTTTTGTTAGGAGAGGCAACTGATTATGGCAGGCTTCATTCTTCTTCTTTTCGTATCAATGGTTCTTCAGTGGTGTTTTTAGGGTTCCGTACCGTACGTAATACTAAGCCTACGTTGTCCGTCCGTCCGTCCGTCTGTCCGTCTGTCCGCCTGTCCGTCTGTCCGTCCGTCCGTCTGTCCGACCTATTTAGGGCTGTAACTTTTGAACCGTAATAGCTAGATAGTTAAAATTTTCGCAGATTATGCGTTATTACGGCGGATTTGTTAACAAATAATAAAAATGTCAAAAAGTTTAAAATTAAGGGGGGTTCTCAACAAGAAACTAGTTTTTATCAAGGTTTTTTCTTCACGCTCTATCGTAAGAACAGTAATACATACAAGCGTCAAAGTAAGTGTTATTATAGAGCAAACTCTACAAAATAACAACAAATACTAAAAACTGGCCAAGTGTGAGTCGGTTGCGCTAAAGGTCCCGGACAAAAAAAGCTTTTTTTCTAAGTTAATAATGTTGTGTTCTGTAGTGGTGTGGTACAGAACCCTCGGTGCGCGAGTAGCCTGACTCGCATTTGACCGGTTTTATTATATTTTAGTAGTCAGGTGTTCGGCAAGCCTGACAGCGTCAGGAGTAGCTGTATTTAAATCCTCTCTCGTGCAGGTGTTTGGGCACAGCGGACATTCCAGCAGACGACCCATCGACTGAGTGGGCACACTGGATGGAAGCTTCATTAGCACCATTGGAATGTCACATTATTTTTTTGCTCCTGTCGTTTTCCTCCCATAGTAAAAGTTGTTCAGTTTGATGGGTAGAGTATGTGGTTTACTTCTCCTTACACTTGTTATAGATTATTTTCATTGCAAAACGATGAAAAACTTTTAGCGGACTTCTCAGAAGCAGGGACCGAAAATTTTCGGTTACCTTTATTTAAATGTTACCTGTATCCAAGTATCAACCGATTTTAATACTGGTAACCTAAATATGATCTTCAATAGAAAGCGAGTGAGTGCGGGTAAGTGTCAGTGTCAGTGTAGACGGAGCGGTAAAAAGCGCGCGTGTTTTTTAATAACACTGAAAAATGAACTTTAATTTC
Organism: Agonopterix subpropinquella; assembly: GCA_922987775.1. Lineage (NCBI taxonomy): Eukaryota > Metazoa > Arthropoda > Insecta > Lepidoptera > Depressariidae > Agonopterix > Agonopterix subpropinquella. Next base: position 9,013,010 of record OV277713.1, on the reverse strand, counting down.
TACTAATCAAAAGTACAAAATTGATTGAACAACGTCGTTGTTGTAGCGGGTGACTGCAAAGGACATCTGGCAGATAATACCCAAAAATCTTAGACTAATTATATCCGGACCGGCCTTGCGGTAGCATTTCCCCTCTGCCACGGTATTAGATCAATTAATCTTGCGCATTTACAGCCAATTTTATACCTTATCACTAAACGAGACAGCCTATAATAGCGAAACAATAATTTTGAACTTAGAACGTTTGGGGTTTACACGAGACTACTTTTCATGATTTTGAACATTCAAAATTAGAATCTAAAGTCATAGGGAATAAAATCCAAAGTTGCGGATAACATGTTTCGTTGCCCCCCGCAAAAAGTGGCAGAAAGTTTGTTAGTAGAATGACACGTGGTTACGCGTCCCGATATAATTAGTCTAAGCCAAAAATGTATAACCGTCCTTCTATTTTTATTATGGACTATGGAACACTAGAAACTAACTTCAGGCATTAGTTTATTTTATAATGATTTATTAGTTTTTATCATTTTTATATAAAAAAAACATTGTGCTTGCAACAGGCTTGCAACACCTCCTACCTCCTCCTACTAAACAACATTGACAGCCATGTTGGGGTTGCTGCTTTTTTATAATTTATTAATAATAAATGATTAAATAACTCGTTAAATAAAAATAAATGATACTATCTGAGTCGTTTTTATGAAATTTCATAATTTATTACAAATTTGACTTCAGTCAAAACTTCTATACATTTTAAGGTATTTTTTCAAGAGAGAGCGGCGGTTGTCCTTTTGGAGCACCCGACGAGCGCCGCGCGCACTATTTTCAGTGTTGCTACAGCATTGGACAGGTTGAGATAATAAAGGAGATGATTCTTTACATTTTATTGAACCCAAAAGCATAGAATGGTTTAAGTTTATGTTCACGTTTGAGTTTGAGTTTGTTATTATAATTGATTTAATTTATATTTAATAACGACTAACGAGGTACTTAAAAAAAAATTAATACCTACTATACAGGAAGATTTTTTTATCACCATCCAAATTTTTTCTACATGTTTGGTATCACTTATAGAACCCATTTCATTAAAAAAAGGGCAGGTCAAAATTGCACATTTAAAAATTTTATCCTACAGAATTTTCCATAAAGCTTGGTCATCGAGTATCGTATTCGTACCGACCGGGTTGTGCGGCAGGACCGGGGGGCGGAGCCCTAGCTTCAGAGTCCCACGCATTGTAAACTTAACAGGAACACACAACACTTTCAAAACATTGTTTAAATGTTATACTAGTCCCTTATTTGGTTTATTTTTGTTCAATGACACGGTTATAATAAAGTACTCTTTGAATGACACAATGACACATAATAAACTTTTTCTAAAAATTAAAAGGCTCTGACCCAAAGAAAATTACTGACCACAGAAATTCGTTCGTTAGTTTTCGTTCTTGAAAAGCAAAGTTCTACATTCGAAAAAGCGCGCGAAATCGGGTCGAGTGGTAGTAACTATTAATAAGTAATCTGTGGCACAGGTAGGTGCGTACTGTGTCCAGTCGAATTGTTTTTCTTAAGACATTTTTGCGTAGTCATATCTCAATATTTTAGTACTGAGCGATACTAAAAGAAAAAACACGTATCGATTTTTTTTCATAAACAAACATTTTATTAAAATTTGGATGGTGATAAAAAAATCTTCCTGTATTTTATGAAGAAACAATTTTGTTTTTAAACATATCTCTGTGTACGCGGACCGTTAGTAGAATGATATTATTCTGGTTACCTCTAAAAAGACCTGTAAAAAAAATAAAGGTTGTTACCAAAAAGTACCGGTATTATCGATACCGGTTTCGGTCCCTGCTCAGAAGTAAGCTACCGTGATCGCAAACCGCTCTTATTTCAATTCTCAGCGTAATTCCACGTCCTCCTTATCCTATAAAGATGTTACGTGCGGCTACGTCTCGTCTCGTCGGTGCATTCACTGGTATCCCCCCGAGTCACATCTCACGTAGTGCTGCGAAACTATCGATAGTTTGACCATCGAACATCAATTTATTTAATTATTTGATAGCAAATCCTCCATATTATGTGAAAATGTTATCCATGTAACTCTTACGATTCAAAAGATACAGCTCTCCCTTTATTCAGGCAGGACGTTTGGACAGCATATAGGTATAGGATTCCGATGGCACCCGTTGGGTACAGAATCTTATAATTAAAATGAAATCATTAATCATCATTAGCCTATAATACGTCCCACTGCAGGGTACAGGCCTACCCTCAGGGAGGATGTATGGGCATTAGTTCACCACGCGTGCCCAAATGCAGATTAGGAGACTTCACGTACGTATCGGAATTTTTTCAGTGTATGCAGGTTTCCTCGCGATGTTTTCCTTCACCGTTTGAGAACAGTCGGTGTTACCTACCTAAGTTAGATAAACTCAATGGTACATGGCATGTCATCCATGCGGATTTGATCCTGGACCTCAAGATTGGGTTTCCATAGCTCTCCGCAACGCGCTACCGACGCAAAAATTCTTTGGGTACAGAATCTTAATAAAATGTTTATAAAACTACAGTTATTACAGTAACTTTTCAGAAGTAAGTTATCGTGATCGCAAACCCCTCTTAATTCAATTCTCAGCGTAATTCCACTTAGATCCTATAAAGTGAGGCTACGTCTCGTCGGAGTGGCGTAGTTTGGATTGACATTTTAGGCTTTATTTCATCGCAATCGGTTCTAATTCTACGCGTAGAAAGTCGCAAGCGCAGTTAGTTATTCATATAACTGAAATGTGCCAAACATTGCCAAGAAGTTAGTATACTGTATCAATGTTTATAGTTTTTGAGTTCATAATAGTAAGTATCGATATACTATACTGCCGTCCGTTACCTATAATGCCGTTAACCAACATCTGCTCGATTTCCACTTTTTGATGTCATCATAATCACGAAACGATTCTCTATCGACCTAGCTAACTCATATTTTCCTATTTTATCTAGTTTCTGAAATAATTAAAAGAAAATTGCAGTTAAGTGCCTGATTTTCCAATGCATACACAACTATAATGCGTCTAACTATAATTGCATGACTAAAATGCCTTTATAACTGTTTTCTATTCTCAATGGCGTAACTTTATTGCCGTTAACATATTTTTAATAATCTACAGTGCGATTAAAGTACATTTACTGTATTATAGTTATAGGTACTAAGATTAATTCTGTAAAATGTACTACTCTAGACTATAATGTCGTTAAATGAAAATTTTACACAAGAATGCTATTAAAGGATCTTAACGGCAATTTAGAAATTTATTGCCGAAAAATTATTAGAAGAAGTCATAACTAAAATGTGGTTATCCCACATTACTTCACTAAAATGCCGTCAACTGCTGAACATTTGACTCCCCAACGAGGATACCTATAGGTAAATAAATAACTTATAAGTTAAAAATGTTCCTATTAGTTATAGATTTGTTAAATACTAAAGTAAGTAATAATTGTTCCTTAAACCGTTGCCGCGCTCCATACATACGTAGTCTTGTGATATTCTCAATACTATTCAATCAAAGTCAACGACATTTTTCAGGAACAATCTAGTAACTAATTTCTATGTCTGTATGAAGTCAGATTTTCTTCAAAATGTATAGTTTTAAAGTTACAGTGCCTCAAAGATTTCCATACTAATCTTTAATTAATCCTTGCTCTAAACCAGGATATTTTAACGAAAATTTGACTTCATACAGACATAGAGATTAGTTACTAGATTGTTTCTAAAAATTTCGTTGACTTTGATTGAATCGTATTGAAAATATCACCAGACTACGCAGTACCGGATTAACCATAGAGGCAAAGTACGGCACGGGCCTATGAGCCCACCGCCGCATAGGGGCCCCGCGGCCTGAGAGAAAAATAAGTAAAAACTCGAAGATTTAACTCACCCCAAAATTTAATCGAATTATTAAAAAGTCTGTGAAAGTCATTAAAAATATATTTATTACAAATTTTCGAGCTCGCTTCGCTCGCTCATTTTTGTTGTTTTATTTTTGGCTTTAAAACAGACTTCTTGCTGTAATCGAGTTATTATATCCTGTTTATTATACCGAGAGCTTTTATTGCTCGCTCGATGCATTCGTCTCATACACAAATCAAGTCCATTTTGACATGAGCTATAGGTAGGTGCAATAAACATAATATGTAGGAAAATAATGAGCTGACCTAGTCGTATTGCAGTAAAATCTCGAGTTCGCTTCGCTCGGCCCTTGATTCAGAATTCAGATCGCATTGCGCAACGACTTATAATATTGCAGTAAAATCTCGAGCTCGCTTCGCTCGCTCTTTGGTTTTAGATGGCATTGCAACGATCTTAAGTAAAATCTCGATCTCGCTCTTGGTTGTGATTGTGTCGCAAGCGCAACAGCGCAATAATCTTTGCTCGCTCCAGGGCTGAGAATTAAGATCATATTTCTGATTGGCAATGACCTATAAATATTATATTGTAGTGAAAGCGCTTTTTGTAGTCGAAATATAATGTTTCGTGGTTTTCCGGGGATTTCAGATTTTACTGAAATGTCCGGGGTTTTTGAAGACTTTGTCCGGCGACGGCAATTTTGCTGACGGTAGCCCTAGATCGGTATTAAAAGCTCGAGATCGCTCCACATTTTAGTGGCTTATGTTATTTTGTGGTTATGGTACTGCGACCACCTAGCCTGTATCTGGCTCCCGGACACAGAGACAAATCCATCCCACGGCCCACGGGGATAGGGGCCCCGAGGCTTGAAATTCCTAGGGGCCTCTATATGGCTTAATCCGGCCCTTAGACTACGTTTGTATGCAGCGCGCATTTACGCTCTCGGGATAATATTCTCTTAAGCAAGTACGTTTATATTTTTGAGAGGTTTTTACTTTATTGTTTGATTAAGAAGAATTTTTGTTATTATGAACACTTAAGCAGGCTGAGCTGTTTTTTTTTTGAGTTTTTAATTTACTTTAATATATGTTTAATTTATCTGAAACATTTAATTACATATATAAGTTTAATTACTACATTTGTTAATTCTAAAGTAAGTAATAATTGTTAGTTAAGTTTGTACTTTTATATTTTTTGAAAAGTTTTATCTTTTTGATTTAGAATTGCTTTTGTTATGATGAACACTATAATAAGCAGGCAGAGCTGTTTTTTTTTTTTAGTTTTTAATTTACTTTTTACACTTCATATTTTTTTCTTATGGATACAAATAAGTTGTAGGTAATGGTTGTGTTAATTTTAAACGTCAGGAGTTGCACCTTTCTGTTAAGGACTACCTAACCTAGATAAAAATAATGCTAAAAATAATTTGAATTAATCTCTATTGTAATTACCTACACTATATTAGAAAACGCCTAAAATATAATGTTGATTGTCTAATAAATAACAAAACCGAATTTAAGACTGAGCTGTTTTATTTTTGCACTTTAAATACATTTTGTTGGATTCTTTCAGTTCTCTCTTATAGTGTTAACAAAGCTAAATTGTCGTTATGTCTAAAGGTTTGAAAGTTAACTGCAATGTAGTGTTGCAATAATCCCAGAAAAGAAAATAAAAAACTATTTGATAAAATTTACACTTGAATGGCATGTCTTAAATGCCGCTAAAGGACTATAGGAGCATTGTGACAGAACAGAAGGTTTAAACTTAAATGCCGTTATAGTACTTACCGGCATTTTAGTAAAGCATTTATAAAGAGAAATTTAGAATTTTACAATACAATAAAATATATCGAAAATGAAACGCTAAAATGTCGCTAATATAACGTTAACGACATTTAAGTGGTTTTATTTTGATCAAAAAAATAAACTGATACTAAATGCAAACAGAAATTTCAAAATATTTCCGTAACACTTATATATTACGCTATGGAAATAAAAGCATTGCAAAGATCACATTAATTCCATTTCAATGATATCTCGAACTTGTTAATAGCTGGTTTATTTATCAAACAGCATCCATTTTACCTTAAATCCCGCGTAAATCGAAAACTCATTTTCGTAGATAACGGCATTATAAGTAATGGACGGCAGTATACATTGGTTCACATCACTAATTGAACATTCCACTCCCGCAGAGGTAGTGGTAGTCTATCAAGGAACTAACGTGACAGTTCCATCACGGAACTGATGACCCATTCCCACTTGATCTGTCTCATAGGATATCGTGGACTTTATTTTATTACTTCGTAAGGACTAGGGCAAGTGGCACTTAAATTTTTTTTGCGAGTTTTGGGCTCCGGTACGGGGCTCTATTCGTAATAATTATACCGTCCGTCCGTCCTTCCTCCTTCTTAAAACTTCTTACCGACTCGACTAAAAATGGGACAGCAGATTTTTATAATTTTTTCTTGATATTGGCTCCATAGTGAAGTTTGGAAGTTGTTCAGTTTGATGGTCTGAACCATCCCCTTAAGTATTACTAGGGTGTTTTGTTACACCCTGTATAGATAGAACCTGCAGTTTTTGAAAAATCTAACCCGTCAAAATAATTAACTTTAGTTAGGTTAGATATCCCACGGTACTTCTTTCTAATTAGTCTGTGAATATACCTATGTATACCTATGTAGATAATACAGGGTTTAAGAGACAGCCTAGCAAATACTGAAGTGGTGAACTCAGACCATGGAACTGAACAACTTGCACTATGGAGCCTACCTCAGGAAACGCAAAAAAAAAACCAGCTCTCCCATACATTTTAGTCGGGCTGGTACGGCAGTTTTGTATGGGACAGCTGATGTTTTCCCCGTTTCCTGAGGTAAGCTCAGCTCCATAGTGAAAGTTGTTCAGTTTGATGGTCTGAGTTCACCACTTCAGTATTTGCTAGGCTGTCACTTACACCCTGTATAGTCTTATAAGATGTATAAGATGGAGAACAACTGGAGAACAATTATTTCTATATAATTAATCCTATCATTGAAACTGTATATTTTCATGGAAATCTGACAAACCAAAGGCACAGAGATTAATATCTAGACCGTGTTAAAAATTTTTTTTTTTTAAATTTTTTTTTTTTATGTTCGATTGGTAAACATTTGACCCCAATCTCACCTGATGTATTGTAAATAGGATAGCTTTAGATTACATTACCCTACGTTTAGGGCCGATTTCGGCATACATTGCTTGCTTTGATCGCTACACTTTAAAATAGAGAGAACAAAACAGGCAATGTATGCCGAAATCAGGCCCGCCCAAATACAAGTGTAATCGCTGCTTTAATCAGAGCGGGGGCGCTCCCCGCCTTGGCCCCTCGAAATATGATTAAGAAATAATTCCTCGCAAAAACATTATTTTCCAGACGGTTTCACATATACGGTTCGGCCAGATTTCACCATTATGCCTAATTCAACGCGTACACATCACAATGGAGGCATTAACGCAATTAGCACAGCCTCTATATTACCCGAGGGTATTTTCCACATGAAATAGTGTAGAAAGGCTTTCAAAGGGAATTACTTAAACAAATGGAAGGTTTTTGTTATCTTTTGAAGGATTTGTTTATGGACGTGGAAATATGTTTTATAAAATTTATAATAGAAGTTAATATTCTATGCATATGCTCACGACTGACTAGCGGTAAAGCGACAGGATTGGCGAATACTCCACACTGAAAAAAATGTTTTGTTAATATACCCAAAAGTGACTACCGAACTGTTTTGTAACACATAACCAAACATTTGGTTGTAATAGCCAATTGTTTAGCTATTACAACTAAATGTTTGGTTATGTGCTACAAAACAGTTCGGTAGTCACTAAAGTTTGGGTATATTAACAAAACATTTTTCTCAGTGCACCGACAAGAGCGTAACTCTTAAATAAGATGATGATGCTCAATACTAATATGAGATTTCAGAACATCCCCGTTTCACTAGTAGTACCAAAACTCTATCCAGAGTGACGGGTAGTGAGCCCGTCGCGTCGTCGCCACTTGGACAGTGGGTACAATATGCACCCTCGAAATGTTAGTATGCTGGTTTCCTGACGATGTTTTCCTTCACTAAAAAGCCAGTGGTATTACAAATCGTACATAAATTCCGAATAACTCATTGGTACGAGTTGGAATTGGACGAAAATCGATACTCCTGCATGTCAGGCATGGCTACTCGCCACTGGACCACCTTGAATTTTCACTCATTATACAAATATAATTTTTTTCACTTATTAATAATTGCAAAAATTACTCTTGTTCTTCGTATAAAGAGAAATAATTGTATGTTTCTTAAAGAAAAACTTGGAATATGCTGTTATTAATTTCTGCAACGTTTTTCTGAAAAGAATTTTTCTCAGGGAAAAACGAAAAGAAATGTTTCCTTTATGTTTGGAAAAACGTATGCATCCGGTTTATTCTAACTCGTTTATCGGGTTCTTACCACGTTCTTATTAAAATTGTTACTGTTCGTTTGGTCTGTAAGGTCGTATTTCGAGCGGATACAATTGACACCCACCGCGACGCCCGTCGCTTTTATGCATTTTATCTTTTTTAGGGTTCCGTACCCAAAGGGTGAAAACGGGACCCTATTACTAAGCCTACGTTGTCCGTCCGTCCGTCCGTCCGTCCGTCCGTCCGTTCGTCCGTTCGTCCGTCTGTCCGTCTGTCCGTCTGTCCGTCCGTCTGTCCTACCTATTTAGGGCTGTAACTTTTGAACCGTAATAGCTAGATAGTTGAAATTTTCTCGGATTATGCGTTATTACGGCGGATTTGTTAAAAAATAATAAAAATGTCAAAAAGTTAAAATTTAAGGGGGGTTCTCAACAAGAAACTAGTTTTTATCAACGTTTTTTCACGCTCTATTGTAAAAACGGTAATACATAAAAGCGTCAAATTTAGTGTGATTATAGAAACCCTACAGAATAACAACAAATACTAAAAATCGGCCAAGTGTGAGTCGGTCTCGCGCTGAAGGTCCCGGACGAAAAAAGTTTTTTTTCTGTTCTGTGGTGGTGTGGTAAGGAACCCTCTCGGTGCGCGAGTAGCCCGACTCGCACTTGACCGGTTTTTTAACGTTCGTGTTTCAACCTTATGAAGTACAATCTGACGTCATTGCAGCATCCAACATTGAAACGAAGTCTGTTCAGATTTTCCAGATTGGCCAAGGTTTTAATATGAGTAAATAAATGTTATAACTAGATTTATGAAATGCCTGGAGTTTCTTGAAACAATAGTCTTATGATTTGTGTAACTCTGGCCCTGACCTGAAGAGGAATGCATTGTATAATCAGATATTAAGAGGCGCATGGCAGCGAAACACTGCCCTTCGACAAATCGAGATCAAAATGTGTGGCAATGTATAAAATTCAAGCACTGTGCTACATGAGTAAATACCTCAAATAGAGAAAGCTTCGACAACATCGTGCTAGTGGAAAATCTATGGGAGACATTGTGCGAGCACGTCATGTGATAATTTTGTGTGTTCCTAAAAGCTTTGTCTCTGTGGATCCAGGAGCGCACAAAATCATTAAGGCCACTCCTCCCATTTGCAAGGCTCTCTTTCTTACAAGCAAATTTTTTCAATTAGCCATCCCGCTTCAATTGCGTGGCGCCGGTCGAAATTTTCCGCTTTCTTTGAAAACCTGTATGATTTTTTTATGAATTTTCAAAAAATAAGAAAACCACATCATTCTATATTGTATTGTGAAGAATGTTGTAAATTTTCATATTCTTCTGATCAACAATGTAAGAGTAAAACGGTTACAACTGGAAAGAAAGAGGTGACTTTGGATTAGTTTTTCTTCAGTTTTATTGATTAAAATAGATTTCGAGAAAAACCACATCACTTCTCATATCCTGTAGATTGTTCAGGTTTGTTTTCTGCTTAAAAAGTGCCATAGTTAATGTATAAAAATTAAAACCGCCTTCAAAAAAACTAAAAAGTTAAAAAATAATATTGCAGCCGATGACTTTTTCGTTCGCATCATAAGAACATTAATTTGTTTTATCGAAGTCGCTGTCAAGCCGATTCGCGAAAGGGCTTGCATTAGTTTTTTGGCTTGACTTGACACCGACTTCTATAAAACAAATTAATGTTCTTATGATGCGAACGAAAAAGTCATCGGCTGCAATATTATTTTTTAACTTTTTAGTTTTTTTGAAGGCGGTTTTAATTTTTTGATAAAATTTTGTTTATTTCACAATTTTCAGTGGTGAATTCATTAGTTCGATTTGACAGTAGTGCTTCAAATTAACAAATGCACTAGTCGGCACTACGATTTTCGAAGGTTCCCCTCGATTTCTCTGGGATCCATCATCAGATCCTGGTTTCCTTATCATGGGACCACCCTTGGGATATCTCCTTTCCAACAAAAAAAGAATCATCAAAATCGGTTCATAAACGACGAAGTTATCCGCGAAAACACATTAAAAAAAAAATATATATATACGGTCGAACTGAGAACCTACTCCTTTTTTTGAAGTCGGTTAAAAATGGATACAAAGTTACTCAAAACAGGGCCCCTTTTTGTTAACTGACGCGAGTTTATCCATTTCTCTCTGTGGGATATTTTCTCATGTTGGCGTAGTGACTACGCATACGGATTTTCACGCATTTCTCCCATTGAGGTCGTTAGAGAAAACTGATCACGTTGCTTCAGGATTGAAGGTCATACCCTGGGATTCAGTTACTGAGTACGCCAGGATTAAGTAAGATAATGTATGCTTAATTAAGAATTATAATTGATTAAACGAGCGAAGAGCGGTGGGCATCAATCGCCACGCAATGGGTGCCTAGTGATGGTAGTCGAGGTCGAGGCAGACACCGGAAACGGTGGCGCGATGATTTGGTTGCCTATTGCAACGAATGGAGTGATGGCTAAAAACAGGGTGAAATTGATATCATTCGCATCCTTTTAAACTAAGAATCTACCCATCGAACTGAACAACTTTCACTATGGGAGCAAACCGATCGGAGCAAGAAAAAAATCAACTGTCCCATACCTAAACTGCAATGCCTACTCGACTCAAATGTATGGAAGAGCAGTTTTTTTTTCTCTGATTGGTTTGCTCCCATAGTAAAAGTTGTTCAATTTGATGGTTAGACTCTTAGTTTAAAAGGATGCTAATGATATCAATTTCACCCTGTATATGTGGAAGAGTTTAGGGGAGACCTTTGTTCAGCAGTGGGACGAATTAGGTTTAAAGAAAAAACAAGCCATGACTATTCTATGATTCTGAAAAACCTATTTACCTTATCCACTTCGCTAATAAGTCAACTTAACAAAACGAACATTTCATCATCATCATCAGACTATAAACTAAACGTCCCACTGCAGGGCATAGGCTTACCCTCAAGGAGGGTATATGGGCGTTTGTCCACCACATGTGCCCAATTCGGATTGGTAGACTTCACATCCGTATCGGAATTTCTTCTTCAGCTAATGCAGGTTTCCTTATAATGTTTTCCTCCGTTTGTAGAGCAGTAGTACGTAAGTTAGAAAAGCTCATTGGTAAACGACATGTCATCCGTGCGGATTCGAACCCGGATCTCAGATTTAGTTACCATACCTCTCTGAAACGCGCCACCGACTCTCTTCCACTTCACAAATATTTCAACAACACACATCCGCTGTGAAAACCACCAGATTATCTCAGGCCTCAAATGTTCATGTTAGTGATGCTGAATTCACAACACAGTTTATACTAGAGTGTGGGTCAACAGCTCATTTCCTTTGTACCTTAGCCTAAGATAACATCTTGTAGTGCTATTCTGCACAAACATGTTTTGTTATGTAGTACGGTAGTAATTATAGTACTCTGTGGTAGTAGCATAATAATTAAGTGCATTGTACAGTAAAGGTTAGGCATTGGCTCTCAATAAAAAAATAAGTTCTTATTATTTAGTTTTTCAACATAGCCTAATGTAGTCGCTTCATGCATACTCGTTGATTTCAAATAGGTACCTACTAAGGTACTAAAACAGAAATAAGAAAGAGGTACGATATTTGAAAATTCATGGTAATAATACTAATAGATAAAATAATAAAACATGGTCATTGGTTACCTTATTTCAAATACACAGGTAAATTCTTTTAAGGATTTTTGTAACGAATAAAGCTAGACATAAATAAAAACCGGTCAAGTGCGAGTCGGGATACTCGCGCACCGAGGGTTCCGTGCCACACCACTACAGAACACAACATTATTAACTTAGAAAAATAACTTTTTTTGTCCGGGACCTTTAGCGCGAGACCGACTCACACTTGGCCGGTTTTTAGTATTTGTTGTTATTCTGTAGAGTTTGCTCTATAATCATACTAAATTTGACGATTGTATGTATTGCTGTTTTTACGATAGAGCGTGAAGAAAAAACGTTGATAAAAACTAGTTTCTTGTAGAGAACCCCCCTTCATTTTTAACTTTTTGACATTTTTATTATTTGTTAACAAATCCGCTATAATAACCAGAGATCGGAACTACGGGTGCGATTACTATCAAAAGTATGGATATGACCAAATTTCCCGGGATGTCCCGGGACTCTGTACCTTAGTAACGGATGTAAATACAGTACTAGGATTCCGAATGAACATGATTCTACTGCTTCTCTGTCCCTTTAAATGAATATCATGAAATTGGTTAGTAAACTAAGTAAATAAAACAATTCTCGATTTAAATATGAACAACATATAACAGCTTTTATTTAAACTCAAATTAGGTAATAAATTCCTTGACTTCCCGGAATCCCGGGATTTCCAAGTCTAACGTCTAAAATAGCACCCAGATTCCGATCTCTGATAATAACGGATAATGTGAGAAAATTTCAACTATCTAGCTATTACGGTTCAAAAGTTACAGCCCTAAATTAGGACAGACGGACGGACGGACGGACGGACGGACGGATGGACGGACGGATGGACGGACGGACGGACAACGCAACGTAGGCTTAGTAACAGGGTCCCGTTTTCACCCTTTGGGTACGGAACCCTAAAAAGATTAAGACGAAGCGGGTTGAGCAATTTACTTCTCTGGCATTATGGATGTAACATTTCAATAATATTTGAATAGACCATACATTTTATGAAACGTTTAAGATTTTAACTAGGTAGTATTAAATTCTAACCATATAAATAGGAAGCCATTAATTGAAAATGCGAAGTGGTCTTAGTTTAACTGTTGTACGCCTCTTAAGCGAAACGCCAGCTTTATTGCCAGGGACGTAATATTCACATAATATATTATAGCTTCCACAGACGCCTGCCAGGTGAGTATAATATATTTAGGTGCATATCCGGTATATATTACAGACAGGGGTAATGTCTCCCGTGAGGTAATAGATAGAGACGACAGAATAGATAGCTTGCCGCTAGCACACTATTTATAAAATAAGCGCAAAACCTCATACACCCCAACTGATTTATAAGAAAATAATTAGATTGAAATAATAATTTCATTATTTTTATAGTTAAAATTAAAAGTTATTCGCATTTTAAGTTTGGAGTCAAAAATGATTTGTTATCATTTCAACAATGAATGAAAGCGCTAACGTACTCATGGATACATTTTAAGAATCTTGTTTTGGTAGTAAGTAATGAATGTGCCCGTGCGGTGGGTTGACATCCGGTTCAGAAAATTTTAAATTTTATAATCAATTTATTTAATATTATTTAAAAAAAAATTACCTATATTGAAACCATGATAATTCGATTCTGTTCTCGATTTTAAACAAACTGCTTTCTAGTTTCGCGTTAATTCATTAACACGTTGTATGTGTAAAATTAGGTACCATAACCATACTAACAGTGAAATTGTCGCAATTTCACCTTTTTTACTACTACTATAAATAAATAGTAGAGAAATTGATAATTTAGAGGATATGTGGATGATTTTGAAATCGAGCCTAATTGAGGCAGCTTCCAAAGTATATGGAGTTGTTAAGAAGAAGAATAAGAGGTCGATGGATAAAGGTTGGTGGGATGATGAAGTACGAAAGGCTGTGCATGAAAAGAAGAAGGCGTGGTTGGATGTATTGGCGCTGAAAGCCAATAGTAGGATGACTGGAACAATGAGTGTAAATGGACCAATTGAAAATAAGAAACGAATGTACACCGATGCAAAAAGAAGAGTGAAAGAAATTGTAGAAAGGAAGAAAAACGAAATGAAAGATAAGTATGACAGAAAATTTTCTAAAAACTTCAGAGCCAACCAAAAGTTGTTTTGGAAGGAGGTTCGGTTGGCTCGTGGAGTATTGGATAATTCTAAAGTGTCTGTGGTTAAATCAGAGGAAGGAAATTTGTTAAGTAAGGAAAATGAGGTGCTGGAACGTTGGAAGGAATATTTTGAAAGTGTTTATGCTTGTGGTGATAATAACCCGCCCCAGGCGTCTAGTAGATGGATGGGGTCGGAGAATTTGGTGATAGATGAGAATGATAACAGCGAGTTAACTTTGGATGAGATTATGAAAGCGATGAAAAGAATGAAATTAGGAAAGAGTGCGGGGTATGATGGAGTGTTCGTCGAAATGCTGAAGAGCGGTGGCATGGTGGTGGCAAGTTTGCTTTGCCAAATCTTTAATAAATGCTGGCGAAGCGGTCACGTTCCTGGAGACTGGTGCAAGGCCGTTATCGTTCCTCTTTATAAGGGAAAGGGCTCAAAGCAAGAGTGCAAAAACCACCGTGGCATTAGTCTTTTGAGTGTTGTTGGCAAATTGTATGCTAAGGTATTGATTGAAAGAGTGATAGATGTTAGTGAAGAAAAAATGTGGGATGTGCAGGCAGGATTTCGAAAGGGAATGGGATGTATGGACCAAATCTTTTCCCTAAGGTGCATAGCCGAAAAATACCTGGCAAAGCACGCGAAGGTATACTGTGCCTTCGTGGACTTGGAAAAGGCGTATGATCGAGTGTGGAGGGAAGAATTGTGGTCTACGCTATCTATATACGGTGTTGACGATCACTTGGTGCAGGCACTAAAATCATTATACGAGGGTTCTAGTGCCTGTGTCAGGGTCAACGGGGCGCACTCAAAATGGTTTGACATCACCAGTGGAGTTAGACAGGGTTGTGTTGCGTCCCCTTGGCTTTTTAACCTGTATATGGATAGCTGTCTGACTGATCTAAAAGAATGCGAAAATGGTTTAAGAATGGGAGAGTTACTAGTCAAGTGCCTCCTGTACGCTGATGATCAAGTGATACTTGCATCGTCAGCGGGAGAGCTACAAGACATGGTAACTCTCATGAATACAGCATTGAAGAAGAAAGGAATGAAAGTGAATGTGAATAAAACTAAAGTAATGGTAATGGAGAGGGATGAATGTGTGACTGATTGTTGTATAATGATTGGGAACGAAAAAGTGCAACAAGTGAATGAGTTTGTATATTTAGGATGCATGTTTACTAGAGATGGGAAATGTGAGGGTGATATGCATAGGCGAGTAACAGCGGGAAACAAAGTAAACGGTGCTCTGCATACTATTGTGGCTAGCCAGGTAGTGTCCAAAAAGGCACGACTTGCTATACACAATGGTGTGTTGGTGCCTACACTTATGTATGGCAGTGAGTGCTGGGTATGGCAGAAGAAGCATGCAAGTAAAATTAATGCTGTTGAAATGCGTTCCTTGCGAAGTATGTGTGGTGTCACGATGAGAGATAGAGTGAGAAATTGTGTAATAAGAGATCGATGTAAATTGAAAGAAGATGTTGTGACAAGAATAGAGAAAGGTATGCTTCGTTGGTTTGGTCATGTGGAAAGGATGAGTGACAGCAGATGTACGAAAGAGATATATGTTGCTAATGTGAGTGGAAGTGTCGGCAGAGGGCGCCCTCGTAGGACGTATGCTGATCAAATCAGTTGCGTCCTACAAAAAGGGGAGGTGCGGAGTACTCGAAACCGACGGGCATGTATGAAGAGATGTATGGATGTGCATGAGGCAAAAGAGGTATGTAAAGATCGTAGTAAGTGGCGCGCCCTGGTCTCTGCCTACCCCACTGGGAAAGAGGCGTGACGTTATAGATAGATAGATAGATAGTAGTACCTTGTAAAATAGGTGAATTTTAATATTTTGCACTAATTTAAAACGTTGTACTTACTGGCTCGGTAGACCCGTCGTGGTCCCTCCAGTGGTCTGCAATAGCTGATCTTTGAGCAACGCTATATTGCTCAATTCGAAAAAAAACTCTTTGCCACAAAAATATAAATCATAACCCTTAGTCGCAAAGTATAAACGACCGACAGAATTAATCGAAGGTCTTGACAAACGCTTTTGTTCCTATTCGTGATTCTACACAATATGGTTTCCTCACAACTGCTATTGAACACATTATCTATTCCGCACAGTCTTCAATTTTACACAAACGCATTCCTACCTACTCGCAATTCTACACAATATTAATTACACGCAACTGCTTTTCATCACATTCGCTATTCTATGCATCTGTTATTTTTATACAATCGCATTTCCTCTTAATTATACAAAACCTCCCACGTGAAGAAATGCCTCTTATCCTAAAGAAAACACAAAATTATACAATCTAACAAAGTGAACGACGAAGCGTGTTGCAGATTTAGAAGATTTTGACGAAGCATGTTGGTAATTGGGATCCTGTTTATTTATATATTTTTGACGAAGCAGGTTGCAGAAACAGACATTTTGCTATTTTGACGAAGCATGTTGCTGATTTGAAGCTGTTCTTTCGTTTACTATTTTAATAAATACGAGCTTTTACCCGCGACTTCCTCCGCATAAATTATATACCAGATTTTAAGTCAGATGATAAGCTATCAACAAAAAGTTTCATCAAAATCGGTTCAGTAGTTTTTGCGTGATACTCGTACAAACAAACACCCAAATAAACAAACAAACAAACAGACAGACAAAAAAATCCAAAAATTGGTGATTTGGAATCAGGGACAGGTAAAAACTAAAAACCACGTCGTAATTTTTTTTTTGTAAATATCTTCAATGTACCTACACATTTCTATTACAGTTTTATAATAGTTTAGATATCGTTTTAATCTAACAATTAACTAATAGAAGTCACCGAACTTTCGAGCATGATTAATCCGTTCCAGCTAAACCCAACATTGTTGTAAAAACAAAAAAATAAAAACACTGTATTCGGGGCCGTTTTAAATTAATTTCTGCAGCATCCGAGTTGCATTTATGCAGTTTTGCTGGGTGCAGACAATGTTTAACGTAATAGGAACAGTCGGCTTCGTTAACATGCATTCATGTTAAAACAATACACGTTTAATATTATGTTGAATTACAATAGAATTGAGTGAAGTTACATACACGAGGTTTTTCTTTTACGATCATTTCTTTTACTATTATTATGTTTAAAAAAATCAACGACGATCGCGTAGTCCATTCAGACGGAAGATTTAGTTCTCTGAAAAAATAGGCTCTAAATGCTCGGTTTGGCAGGTTGCGGGTTCAAGTCCCGTCCGAGACTTAATTTTTCAATCTTTAAATTGATATGCGAGTTTTGTCATGTCTCCATAAAATGGATCGTGTTGATACAATTATGTACACACGGCGACACATCAAGCTACCGAAAACCAAAATAAGCTGGCCGCGCGACGTTATACATTACTATTCCTACGCGCAGCCAGCTTATTTTGGTTTTGGGTAGCTTGATGTGTCGCCGTGTGTACGCACGGCGACAGATCAACCTACCCATAGTTCGACCCTATGTCCATGAACATAGAGTTCAACTATGGGTAGGTTGATCTGTCGCCGTGTGTACTTCGGTTAAATAGTGTTTGTAGAATCTTTTGCTGATATTTATTATGTACAGGCATAGTTCTGTTGTTGTTCAGTGTTCTTGTTGTTTTTGTAAAAAAAGTTACTCCCATAACACTGCTTAAATCTTTTACAGTTGATGGTTAGGTGGATGATGATGATCATACTTTGTTATCTTGGTGGAGACATGGAATCTATTATACCTACCTAGATTAAATTGAAAGAGTCTGCTTTCAATATCGATTTTTTTAGATACCATTAATATTAATTCAATTGCATTTTGTACAAAGAGTTTGATAACATTATTGAATGTAGAATTCAGATTTTCAACAAAACTAGTGGTTTAATTTCGGGAATGCATGCATTGTTGTCTGTCAAATGCAGTTTTGATATTTTCGTTACATTAAATTAATATAACGGGCTTTTGTTCTAAGAGACAATACGTTATGTTACGAGTACCTACGGAAGGTGACACATGATAATATTAGCCGGCTGCGCGAAGTTTCAGAATACAGCGTCTGTTGTATTGAATAATGTCTGCTGCTGCTGCTATAACTGCCATATTAAATTTTGGTAACTGTCATATCATGTCTTAAATGACACTTGCAAGATTACGACAAATCGATTGACGTAAGAATCATCAAAATAGGCCAACGCGTCTCTAGAGTGCTGGGCTCCACAAAGGAACAAACATAGTAGGTAGGTACACAATCATGTAGGCTGATAAACACATTACCGTCCTTTTCGCTGTTGGGTAAAAATAGGTAACTACTTTTTTAGGGTGCTAGACCCAAAGGGTGAAAACAGGACCCTAATTACTAAGCCTACGTTGTCCGTCCGTCCTACCTATTTGGGACTGTAACTTTTGAACCATAATAGATTTGTTAACAAATAATAAAAATGTCAAAAATTTAAAAATTAAGGGGGGTTCTCATCAAGAAACTAGCATTTATCAACGTTTTTTTCTGAACGCTCTATCGTAAAAACGATAATACATACAAGCGTCAAATTTAGTGTGATTATAGAGTAAATCTTACAAAATAACAACAAATCCTAAAAACCGGCCAAGTGTGAGTCGGTCTCGCGCTAAAAGTCCCAGACTAAAAAAGTCTTTTTTTCTAAGTTAATAATGTTGTGTTCTGTGGTGGTGTGGTACGGAACCCTCGGTGCGCGATTAGCCCGACTCGCACTTGACCGGTTTTATTAAGTACATCATTGTTCGCTACAAACAGTGTAGATAGTTAGATGTTTGTACTCCTCAAGTGACAAAGATTTTATTGTAACCAAATATTCTTGCTTCAAGGTTTTGCTGAAATAGTTAATAACGCTCAAAAAGCAAGGCCAATATCATGAAATATTTATATAAAATTTTATATTGTTCTCTACAAAATTTGTTGTTAACAAATAGTTAAGGATAATGCAGCTGCCTGTACTTTATCCGACACAGTTAAAACCCTCCGGAAATACAAAATATACACAAGACGATAAGAAATTAAACGTTTTAAAACCCTGAGTTTCTTTGCGTTGCTTTTAAAAATCGTGGAAGCAAGAACATTATTTTTATTTTGTATCCATTTATAATCTAATTTAAGAGCTGCGTTCTTCTTGTTGGAGTATTCGCCAATCCTATCTCTTTTCTGCAAGTGTCGTGAGTTCCTGATACGGTACGACGTCAACTTTTTCCTTCACCTGTGCTATACAGCATACTCTACCCATCAAACTGAACAACTTTTACTATAGGAGCAAACCAGTAAGAACAAAATAGTCTGCTGTCCCATACGAAACTTCAATGCCCTACTCGATTCAAACGTATGAGACAGCAGATTTTTTTGTTCTGACTGGTTTGCTCCCATAGTAAAAGTTGTTCAGTTTGATGGGTAGAGTACGTGGTTTAAAGGTTAATGATACTTTTTCTTACACCCTGTCTAACGTTGCCTTTTACCTTAGTCATTTTGTAGAAATTTTGGGGTTGTATCATGTCACATCATTTTTCCCTTGGACATTGCAACACAGACTATCTAATCCCACAAAAAATATTGCCCGGATAGTATAAGAGATAAGTGTACTTTTTGCAACCGTAAGCAGCAAGGCTGATTCAGTGTTTATGGGGTGTAGAGCATCTCTGTGATGGTCTCAGGTCTGCCTGTATAACTCCAGTCGGTTTAGGAGTTACTCATTCATGATTAAAGGTCTGTAAAAAATTAACGATCAGCTGCACGGCTGATCGTATGATATTGTTGTAGTATGCACTTCAGCTATGTGAACTCGGAATAGGACTTGTATTAAAAGTAGTTAAATAGACAACGATGTTCAATACATATTATACAGGGCCCTTCTAAATATGCTGACACTTTTTTAAGGGGATGATCAGACCGTCAACCTGGACAACTTTCTCTATGGGACCAACATCGAAATCACGAAAAAAAAATCTGCTGTCCCATAAATTGGCTCGAGTAGGTTTGCAGTTTTGTATGGAAGAGCTGAATTTTTTCGCAATTTCGATGTTGGTCCCATAGAGAAAGTTGTTCAGTTTGATGGTCTGATCATCCCCTTAAAAAAAGTGTCAGCATACCCTATATAATAGAACTTTCATGACATTGGGTACACAATTTTATATTCATCGTACCTATACATATTTGCCCCTTCCAGGCAGGCTCACATCCAACGAGCTGTTGGACCGTCACATGCATTCAATACCATAGAGGTATATCCCCAGGGGGAGCGCGTAAATTTCTCTATTGGTGTATCCTACGTTCTAGAACCAAAGAGTCTAAGTAAATTACGACCACTAAAACCCCAAGAGCTTTAAAATTCTCTAACAAAAATTTATAGCCTCATATTTCAATGCACTCCGCGTTTAGAAGTCGCACGAATAAAGTCATTTTTGTTTTTATTGCTATGAAAAGGGAACTTTAGCACAGGACTTTAACTGAGAAAGTCTTTAAGATGCTAACAGCTGTGAAGCTAGTGCCACGTTCTATTTTAGCTTACGATTTTTAAATCACAAAACGCTTCTGTTTTCACATAAATCTTTTTGGGATAGTTAGGTTAGGTTAGGTTTTTAGGGTACCGAAGTCACAAGGAACCCTTATAGTTTCGCCATGTCCGACGTCCGTCCGTCTGTCCGTCTCAGCGCGGCTTAGCTCAGAGACGCTAGAAAGCTGTAAATCACGCCGACAAAGTGGTAAAATAAAATCTTGAAAAATATGTTTTTTAGGGTACCTACCTCCCCTACACGTGAAGTGGGGATGAATTTTTTTTTTCTCGTCCATCCCATGTTGTGGGGTATCGTTAGACAGGTCTTTTAAAAATATTGTGGGTTTGGTAAAACCATTTTTCTGTAGTACACTACAGTTTTTGTATTGAATTTCGTACAACGCTCCTAGTGGTTACTTTGAGAACTAATTCTGTCATACAAAATTGGCGCCGCAACTACAGTAGTAACGTACCTACAGTGAAAACTCATGGTAGGCCTACCAGTAGTAGGTAACGTATAGTGACAACTCATCGTAGGCCTACTGGTGTGCGCAATCGAAGATTTACGATCGGATAAATTTGCCTGGCACTATGTTACCGCCTTAACAAGTAAATTCTGCCTTGAAAGTGCTACCCGCAGGTGTGCTGGAGAAAACAATTCATTCTGTCTCCTGACATAGCTCTTATCTCTTCGTAATATGTAATAAAATGGCTTACTTTACAAGTCTTCGTGTGACTATAATCTAGAGCTCAAATTGTCTCGAGGGAATGGAGTTTGCACTTCGTATAATGTAGCACTGATAATAATAAACAGATGACATGCTGTTAAATTTTAGTGACAGAAAATATCTATCTATAATTCGCAGACTGAAATTGTGAACCAGACCATCAAACTGAACAACTTTCACTATGGAGCCTACTTCATAAAAAAGGAAGTACCTAAATCAATAGTTTTATACAAAACTACTGTAGCTACCTATCTGACTCAAATGTATGGGACAGCAGATTTTATTTGCATTTCCTGAGGCAGGCTTAATAGTGAAAGTTGTTTAGTTTGATGGTCTGAGTTCACCGTTTCAGTCTGTGCAGGGCTGTCCCTTACACCCTGTATACATATCAAATAGTTCAGAGACTGACTGACTGACGATGCACGCCAGTGAAGCTAGCAATATACAGGGTTCAACTTAATATACTGACGGTTTTTGATAAGGATGATCAGACCATCAAACCGCAAAAGAAAAATCTGCTGTCTCATATACATTCGGGTAGAATAGGATTGCAGTTTTATATGAAACAACAGATTATGTTTTTTGCGCGATTTTGTATTTAGTTCCTTAGAACAGAAACCAAAACACCGGGAAACCAAAAAACCGGGACACCAAAAAACCGGGAACACGGGAAACCAAAAACCGGGAAACCAAAACACCGGGAAACCAAAACACCGGGAAACCAAAAAACCGGGAACCGGGAAACCAAGAAACCGGACAACCGGGAAACTGGGAAACCAAAATACCGGGAAATCAAATAACTGGGAAACCGAAAAACCGGGATACCAAAAAACCGGGAAACAAAAGAAAGGGTTGCCACATCAAAAATAGATAAAGCGCTAAAACTTAAATAAAAAAAACCGGTCAAGTGCGAGTCGGGCTGCTCGCGCACCGAGGGTTCCGTGCCACACCGCCACAGAACACAACATTATTAATTTAGAGAAAAAACCTTTTTTGTCCGGGACCCCGCAAGACCGACTCACACTTGGCCGGTTTTTAGTATTTATTGTTATTTTGTAGAGTTTGTTCTATAATAACACTAAGTTTGACGCTTGTATGTATTACCGTTTTTACGATAGAGCGTGAAGAAAAAACGCTGATAAAAACTAGTTTCTTGTTGAGAACCCCCCTTAATTTTTAACTTTTTGACATTTTTATTTTTTGTTAACTAATCCGCCATAATAACGTATTATCTGAGAAAATTTCAACTACCTAGCTATTACGGTTCAAAAGTTACAGTCCTAAATAGGTAGGACAGACGGGCGGACGGACGGACGGACGGACGGACGGACGGACGGACGGACGGACGGACGGACGGACAACGTAGGCTTAGCAATAGGGTCCCGTTTTCACTCTTTGGGTACGGAACCCTAAAAAGAGCTAGATTCAGTGATAACTGCTAATGTCTTCTCTTCTAAGTAGTCTTTTAAGGCACTTAGAAGATTATTATTGATCTGACAACAGACCGAAATAGAAATTGATATCTTCACAGCCCTAACCTAACCTACTGAGGCTAAAATGAAAAGCATAATCTAGTCTTTGAGTCGAAAATTAATTTTCTTGTCGTTAATTGACATTGAGGCTTTAATTCCTTTGAAAACTTCCTTATTGATCATTGTTAATTTTAGCTTCAGAGTATTAAGGTGGACTTCCGATGCCAGCGGCCGATGCGACTAACGCGCGCGTCTGACGCGAGGTTCTGTCATATTTGACAGAACCTCACGTCAGACGCGCGCGGCCGACGACAGACCTCACTTCCGAGGTCAGCGACTGACGCGTGCCTATTGTGCAGAGTGTTATCACTTTAGGGTATTTTCCCCGAAATTTAGGGTACGTTTTTATGTTTTGGTGTTCCAACAAAAACATAAAAACACAAACAAAAAAAACCAATACTTATTTTAATAAAGAATATTTGATTGATTGATAGATTGGTAGGTTTAGAGAATATATGAATGCATTTTTTTTTTACAGGATTTTGATAAAATACATTTTTGGGAGTAATTAGACAGGGATGCGTTGCGTCCCCATGGCTTTTTAACATGTATCGCTGTCTAGCTAATAATTATGTAGGCAAGAGGGATTTTCCGAAAAAAGAAAAAGTAGTTTCAAGTGGCTCGATTGATGGTGTTATCGCTACGTTGAGCGACCTTGTAGATAATAAAATACAAATAAAATAGTAAATATTAAGAAAATTTTCGGTAAAATCTTCGTAATATTTCTGGCAAACATTCTTGTTTTTCGTGACGTCAGAGCATAGCCGCGCGCGGCCGCGGCCGATGCGATAGACATCGGCCGCGCGCGTCTGACGCGCGCGTCAGTCGCTGGCATCGGAAGCGGCGCCATACGTTTTCATAGTAACTAGTATGGCCGCATCGGCCGTCGGCCGCGAGCCGCGCGCGTCAGACGCGTCGGCCGCTAGCATCGGAAGTCCACCTTAAACGTGTGCGTAGTCCTTGCGGCGCCATCAAACATTTTTATGTATATTTTATTTTATTATTTTCAGGCAATATTACAAACTTAATTATAATATGCCCATAGTATGATATGAGCCTGTTATATCCAAGGTATTTATTTATCTTAATTTTACCACAGTAAGTTATAACACAATGTTTTGCCATACTAAATGCAATCAGCTGATCAAAAGATGGTATGCTTTTTAGGGTTCCGTACCCAAAGGGTGAAAACGGGACCCTATTACTAAGCCCACGTTGTCCATCCGTCCGTCCGTCCGTTTGTCCGTCTGTCAGTCCGTCCGTCCATCCGTCTGTCCTACCTATTTAGGGCTGTAACTTTTGAACCGTAATAGCTAGATAGTTGAAATTTTCTCAGATTATGCGTTATTACGGCGGATTTGTTAACAAATAATAAATATGACAAAAAGTTGAAAATTAAGGGGGGTTCTCAACATGAAACTAGCTTTTATCAACGATTTTTCTTCACGCTCTATCGTAAAAACGTTAACACATACAAACATCAAACTAAGTTTGATTATAGAACAAACTCTACAAAATAACAACAAATACTAAAAACTGGCCAAGTATGAGTCGTTCTTGCGCTAGCTGGCCCAGACAAAAAAATATTTTTTTCTAAGTTAATAATGTTGTGTTCTGTGGTGGTGTGGTAAGGAACCCTCGTCGGTGCGCGAGTAGCCCGACTCGCACTTGACCGGTTTTATTTTATGAAACTCCTTTTATAGTTTCCTTGGAAAAAGTTGTTCAGTATCGTAAGCACAGTCACCCTTTTTTAAAGCAATGCAACTGTCTTCACTAATACCCTACCTAATGAAATAAAGTAAAAACAGCTCTCAGTCACATACAATGTTCCCAAACGTAAGCTACTAAGGCTCTTTATTATGGAATCCATACAGTTTTATATTTACGGCACAGACAAAAAAAAACACTAAAACATGAATAAATTCATATTGTGGCCATGCCGGTATGACGCATACTTTGTAGTCCAGTCTGTAACTCCAGCACGGCTAGCATGCCACCCACGACAAAGCGTTTAAACGAGAAAACCGTCATGCGCGCTCTTTTTGGCATACGTAAAATAATAAAGATGGAGGCACGTCTCGATTTTTGTCGTTTTCTCGGGGGTGGCATGCTAGGCCTACAGTAGGCCTCGCATGCCACCCCCGAGAAAACGATAAAAATCGAGATGTGCCTGCATCTTTATTATTTTAGGTAGGCCAGAAAGAGCGCGCATGACGTTTTTCTCGTTTAAACGCTTTGTCGTGGGTGGCATGCTAGCCGTGCAGGAATACCTCCAGTCGCACTCAGAATGTTTTAGGTACAAGTACTAAGCGTCGGCGCGGCAGTGAAGAATGTAGCAGTAATATAATAGTGGTTTGAGCATTTTTATACTTACGCTGCTGAGTTTTAGGGTTCCTTTGTTACAATTCGAAATGTAGAGAAGTAAAGGACATCATCTGCGTTTCATATAGGTATTTTTGATCCAAATGTGAAAGAGCCGGTCAACAAAAATTTAAGACGTTATCACGTCAAAAAGTAAATTATGGTCTACCCGCACATTCGATTCGAACTTTTGCGTGAATGTTTTCGTTCCAATTTCAACTCTATTACAATGAAGTGCGGACCGAAACAGTGGCGATATAGTGAAGATCGAAAGTGCGGGTAAGGGGGCTGACTCTCTTAAAATAGAACTGACGTAGAAGAATAACAAAAGAGCTCAAACATTTTAAAGAATTTAGACGAGACAATATATACGGTCCTTCTTAAGGCTACTCCTCCCATCTGCAAGGCTCTCTTTCTTACAAGTAAACTTTTGCAATTAGCCATCCCGCTTCAATTGCGCGGCTCCGGTCAGAATTTTCCGTTTTCTTTGAAAACCTCTATGATTTTATATGAATTTTCAAAAAATAAGAAAACCACATCATTTTATATTGTATTTGTGATGTATGTGGGTAATATTGTTTAGTGTAGTTTGACAGGCGTTTTATTATTTTATGTCATTGTAATGGAAGGTAGATGGAAGTCTTCCTCTTTGAATAGATCTCGTACCGAACAGACGTGTCGTGTTTTCATTCCTGTGCTATCCCGGTAATCCAGGGCCTAGGTGTCCCAAATAGTGCATATTTATCAACTGGCGACGAATTTGAACCCTTGTGCAAGTGTATTTCAAAAAAAAAAATGTCGATCGGAAAATTAGAACCGTTCAACGTGTCGGACGATAACTGGGTTTTATACGTGGAACGTGTGGAACAGTATTTTTTAGTGAATAAGGTGGCGGAGGACAATAGAGTAGCTACGTTAATTACCGTGATGGGCAAGGAGTGTTATGAACTGTTAGTAACCTTGTGTTCCCCGGATAAACCGTCAAGCAAAACTTTTAAAGAAGTGGTCAAAGTGCTACAGGACCATTTGCAGCCAAAACCTTTCTTCATGGCAGAACGATATGGGTTCCGAAGGAGGCTACAGTCGGCGGATGAATCCATAGCGGAATATGCAACGGCCCTGAGAAGATTGGCAAAAACATGCGAGTTCGGTGCGGAGCTTGATAATAACTTACGAGATCAGTTCTGTTGTGGACTGTACAAAGAACAGATAAGACAACGGGTGTTTGCATGGGAAAATGTTACGTTCGCAAAGGCCTATCAAGCAGCGATTTCTATGGAAGCGGCGGAGATGAATGCGGCAACGGTCGCGGGGCGGGGTCAAAGCACGGAGACCGGAAGGAGCAGCATTCAATTTGCTGCCGTGCAGCGCGTGTCAACGGAATACGGCCGGTCACGCGGCGGCGGCGGTGCCGGTAGCAGTTACCGTGGCACGGCGCCGGCGGCGGGCAGCTGGAACCCGAGCGGTGCCGGTCGCAGCCGCGGTGGCGGCGGCGGAGGCGCGGGCGGTGCGTGGACGAACGACCGCTCAGCGCAACGACGTGTGACGTCACGCGCAATGAAAACAACCCACATGACAGAAGACAACAGCTGACTTGTCGCGCGTGTGGGAGCGCTCATAGCTATGCTACTTGCAAGTTTAAATTGTACACTTGCCGTATATGCAATCAGGAGGGGCATTTAAAGAGGATGTGTCCCAGGATGCAAGGAGCCAGGGTGAATAACCTAGAATCACATGAAGAAGAGGTACTTACGGAGGATATGAACTTATTGGAGGTAAATTTTAACGTGTTTTCTGTGCGAAAATTAGACGACTACAAACCATATTTATTGCCACTATCCATAAATGGAATGAAAATTATGATGGAATTAGATACTGGCAGTGCTATATCGTGCATAAGTAAAGACTGTTATTTAAAATATTTTAGGAATTTGGCATTGGAAAAAACAAACCTTGTTTTGAACTATTATACGGGTGAGAAAGTGTATCCTTTGGGCAAAGTTGTACCTACTGTGACGTATAACAGCATGTATACAAAAGATTTGGATCTTTTTGTTGTAGACAATGGTAGTAACCCACTCCTAGGAAGACAATGGCTTAGTGAATTACGCATTCCTTTGCAAGAGGTACATTGTAATCAGATAGATAGTAAAAAAGGTAAACAAACACCTTTTGATATTATGAATGTTCTGTATTCCAGATTTAATGAGGTGTTTGCGAGCGGGCTGGGGCGCTACACTGGTGGCACGGTGACCTTGCACGTACGGGAGGGAGCGCGGCCGGTGTACCTGCGCGCGCGCCCGCTGGCGTATGCGCTGCGCGAGCCTGTTGAGCAAGCGCTGCGCCAGCTGGAGCTCGACGGGGTCATCGAGCCGGTGGAAGCTGCCGACTGGGCCACACCGATAGTTCCGGTGGTCAAGAAGGATGGCTCGATTCGGTTATGCGGTGACTATAAACTTACCTTAACACTAGAAAGACCAGCGCCGTCAATTTGACGGTTTCGCGAAATGAATCGCACATAACTTTATGTAATAATTTTCTGATGAGCTGATATTTTCTGAGTTTTTCTCATTTAGTAATATGTATGTCCTGATAATGAAATAATCTTCGTAATGTTTTTATTTATAATGATTCTGATAAGTTATACCTACAAGGGCCGACGCCGTCATTTTGACGGCTAAGTAAATCAAGTAGCCCGTTCGGCGAATTGACATGTAAACAGTGTATGTTACTTTGTTATTGAGGGTAGGTACATATTTTTGTTTATTCTTGACATTTTGTTGCGGTATCAGTTCGTGATCCGTAGCCTGAGAGTGGACTTGTATTGCAAATAATACGTAAATAAATTGTTTACAATGTCTTCGCGTCGAAGAACTGATGCGGAAATTTTGCGCGAATTAGAGAGGCTTCGTGACATAGACGAAAATATCTCTGGTGACGAAAGTGAACTAGACTGTGAATCAGTGCCACACGCGAGGACCGAAAATGTTGATTTTCTACCGGAACTTCAGTCTTCATCATCCGATTCTGAAGAGGACCTGCCTTTGTCAACACTTCGCAACTCTCAAGTGATATCACGCCGTGGTGGGAGGGCCCGTGGGCGTCGTGGTTTGCAGTCTGGACGTGGTTCACGGTCAAGCAACTATACGGTACCATCCGAGGGTGATATCCAAGTAGCCATAGATGGTACAGAGTGGGTTTGCATGGAAAATCAAAGCCACGGAGGTCGACGAAGTCAACACAACGTGATGAGAGAAGTTTCAGGAGTAACTCCATATGCAAAACGGTACGTTGAAAATGATAATGTTGTATCAGCTTGGAGGTTACTCATTCACGAACCTATTTTGAGACATATAAAGGTATGTACTGAAACAGAAGCTCGACTAAAAACGAATGCTGATAATTGGAATATTTCTCTGGATGAATTAGATGCATTCATTGCCTTGATATACGCTCGTGGAGCATACAATATGAGCCACTTAGATCTGGATCTTCTGTGGTCAACAGAGTGGGGACCACCTGTTTTCAAGAATACGATGAGTCGGATAAGTCGGAGTTTACAAAATTATTCTGTGACAAGGGAAGTTGAAGCTACTCATTCCCAAAATAATAAAAGACGCCAGTGTCAAATAAATGTGAATTGCTCAAAAAATCGTACTTGTGATATTTGTGACATTTGCAAGAAACCCGTATGCGGAAAATGTGTAAAATATGTTAAAAAAACACAATTATGTTACAAATGCAATAATTAATATTTTATTAAACACACTTTTATAATACTGATTAAATATAGAAAGTATTTGCGCCTTTTATTCCAATAAAACCTGTCATTGTTGCAATTATAATACTAGCCGTCAATTTGACGGTTGCGGTCTTCGAAGGTAGTCCACAATGGGTGACCCTTCTAGTGTTAAATAAAAACTTAGAGGTTGACCGTTTTCCCTTGCCTAGGGTAGAGGATTTATTAGCAAAGTTGCATGGGGGACAGAAATTTAGCAAAATAGATTTATCCCAGGCCTATGCCCAGCTAGAATTAGATGAGGCGTCGAAAATGTATACCGTGATTAACACCCATAAAGGGTTATACAAATATAATAGATTAGTATACGGAATCTCATCAAGCCCGGGAATTTTCCAAAGGAAACTAGAGCAGATGTTTGCGGATATACCCAAGGTGGGTGTTTTCCTTGATGACGTCATCATAACCGGAAAGGACGATCAAGAACACTTAGACACCCTAAATACTGTACTGGAAAGATTACAGCGCTTCGGTCTTCGGGTCAAGAAAGAAAAATGCACCTTCTTCGAAGATTCTGTTACATATCTTGGATATGTCATTAGCAAGAACGGAGTACATACTTGTCAAGATAAAGTAGAAGCTATTAAAAACGTGGAAATTCCCAGAAATGTCACCGAGTTAAGGGCATTCTTAGGCATGATTATGTATTATGCCAAATTCATCGAAAACATAAGTTCGATTTTAGCACCTATGTATCAATTATTAAAAAAAGATAGTAAATTTGTTTGGACAAAGGAATGTACGACCGCTTTTAACAGGGTTAAACGGTTATTGATTTCCAGCCCGATTTTGGCACATTACGACCCAGAGCTACCGCTGACGCTGACGACGGACGCGAGCGCTGGCGGACTGGGAGCTGTGCTGGCGCACCGCATGCCCGACGGCCACGAGCGCCCAGTGGCCTACGCGTCCAGAGTCCTCAATTCGGCAGAAAGAAGCTACTCGCAGATCCAGAAGGAAGCCTTAGCGATAATTTATGGGGTAAAAAAATTCCATCAATATTTATATGGACGAAGGTTCCTGCTGAGGACTGATCACAAGCCGCTGGTGTCAATATTTGGTGAAAAAGGTGGAATTCCAACGATGGCAGCGAGCAGGCTGCAAAGATGGGCGGTGATACTCTCTGGCTATCAATACGATATCGAATATGTACCCACGGATAAAAATAGCGCGGATGCGCTATCACGGTTACCCGTGGGGCAACAAGCGGTAGAGGACGAAGAACAAACGTATGTAAATTTTGTGCAAAAATTTCTACCAGTCACGTGTAATGAAGTGATAGAAGAAAATAAAAAAGATGAAGTTTTACGAAAAGTTGTGATGTATGTACAATCAGGATGGCCAAGTAAATGTACCGACCCGGAGTTGCAACCATTTTATGTGCGACGAAACGAACTTTATTTAGAAATGGAATGTATAATGTGGGGCTATCGCATGATTATCCCAGCTGTTCTACGGAAACATATTTTAAATGAACTACATACAGGGCACGGTGGAATTGTAAAAATGAAATCGCTAGCACGGAGCTACGTATGGTGGCCGAAAATCGACTCAGAAATTGAAAGAACGTGTAAAGAATGTAGCGTGTGTACAGCGGAAGCAGCAGCACCACCTCGTTCATCACCGAAACCGTGGTTTTATGAAGCAGAAGTGTGGAGCCGCCTTCATATGGATTTTTTAGGGCCATATCAAGGGCATACGTTCTTTGTACTCATTGATGCAACAACGAAGTGGATTGAAGCCTTTAAGATGCAACGCACCACAGCTTCTGAAGTTCTGAAGGTATTAAGAGAAGTATTTGCACGATTTGGGATTCCGAAACAGATGGTTTCAGACAATGGGCCTCCGTTCACAAGCGTGGAAGTACAAGAATTTATGCAAATAAATGGAATACGCCACACTTTCAGCCCAGCTTATCATCCATCTTCAAACGGAGCAGCAGAAAACGCAGTGAAATTATGTAAGGGCGCAATTAAAAAAGCAACAAGAGAGCAGCTTAATATAGATATCGCACTACAAACTTATTTGTTTACATACCGAAATACAGTGCACGGTACAACAGGACAATCACCTGCGAGGCTGCTGATGAAGAGAAACTTACGCTCAAGGTTAGATTTACTCCGTGAGATTACACCTACACTTCAAGAGAGAGTGGAGGACGCACAGCAGCAACAGGTGAGGAACGCCGGAGGTGTGGCACGACAGTTCCAAGTAGGTCAGGAGGTATGGGCCAGGGAATTTAGTGGTAGGGAGAAATGGGTGAAAGGAAAAGTCGCGGAGGTAATAGGGACACGTTATTACATTATTAGCAGGGAAAGCGGTCCACCGTTAAGACGACATATAGACCAAATTAAGGATAGAGCCATTCCGGGATCGTCGGTGTGCCCAAGTCAGGTACCATTTGGGTTAGATGATGAAAGCGTTGAAGCTCAGGACCCATCAGCGCCTAGTACTCCCGTGCCGCCCGCGGAGTCGCAACCAGCCCGGTCTCAACGGATTAGAAGACCGGTTATCCGTTACGGAGACCCCGTGTATCACTAGTATACTTAAATTTTACTATTATGATATTCAGTGTACCAGTTATTTATTTATAAATAAACAACTGATAGACTTCAATATATTGTTGAATAATGGAAAGATAGATAATACAGGGATAACTTCGGCTGTTGAGATTTACTATCATGGTGTAACAATGAAGTTGATCATTGTCCCTGTCTTACCTATTGGATATGTCATTTCATGTACCTACTTAGAATTTACGTTCCATTTTAAGTACCATAGTTATATAAGGAGAAATTGTTTGAACTAAAATTTTATTACTTTGTTATTTAAGTGCTTGTCTTTGTATAGGACTGCTAATTAATAATTCCTAATTAAGGGTGAGGGTGTGATGTATGTGGGTAATATTGTTTAGTGTAGTTTGACAGGCGTTTTATTATTTTATGTCATTGTAATGGAAGGTAGATGGAAGTCTTCCTCTTTGAATAGATCTCGTACCGAACAGACGTGTCGTGTTTTCATTCCTGTGCTATCCCGGTAATCCAGGGCCTAGGTGTCCCAAATAGTGCATATTTATCAGTATTGTGAAGAATATTGTAAATTTTCATATTCTTCTGATCAACAATGTAAGAGTAAAACGGTTACAACTGGAAAAAAAGAGATGACTTTGGAGTCGTTTTTCCTCAGTTTTATTAATTAAAATAGATTTCGAGAAAAACCACATCACTTCTCATATCCTGTAGATTGTTCAGTTTTGTTTTCTGCTTAAAAAGTGCCATAGTTAATGTATAAAATGGTTACAAATTTACTCAAAACCGGGCGGACGCCCCTGACACTTTTTTAACGGGGTGATCAGACCATCAAACTGAACAACTTTCTCTATGGCACCAACATCAAAATCGCGAATAAAAAATCAGCTCGTCCATACAAAACTGCTAACCTACTCGAGCCAAATGTATGGGGTTAGCTGATTTTTTTTCCCGATTTCGATGTTGGTTCCATAGAGAAAGTTTTTCAGTTTGACGGTCTGATCATACCCTTAAAAAAGTGTCAGCATATTAAGAAGGACCCTGTATCTGCGGAATATTGTATAAGAACTAATTGCCGGCGTGGCGGTGAATAATGTTAGCAGTAACACAGAAAAGCGGTTTGAGCATTCTATAGTACCTACGGTACGATACGGGCCACTTCTAGATTTAAGGGTTAAATCAATTAAAAAAGGCAAGAAAGTAAGAATATAAGAATAAGTAAATGTAAGTAATAATGTTTGAAAATCTAGTCAAAGGGAAAAGAAGCTAATATTTAACCATTTGAAATTGATAGGTGTAACATAATTATTATAACGGAATAACCCGATATTTCAAGTGAAAAAGAAATTAAGCAAATAAATTACTAAAATATACCCGGAGGGCAGCTTGTGGCGAGATGATGATGTGTGGTGACACCAAGGACCCGATTCTCCAAAGGGCCCGGAGTGATTTGGCTCTCATCTTTTGTCTTGCCATAACCGGTCGGCCAGGAGTGGAGTTGCGGGAGCGGAATCTATGCTCCAGGTTGCAAGTGTAAAATGTCACAACGCCGGGACCTTTTGCACTTAGCACTGGGCACCGGCGCCCGCAGACTCATTGTACACTCGGGTTCGTACGGAACCCCTGCGTAATTTCGAGTCGTTCTAGACCGATTTTTTATCCCAAGGGTATTTTATCACGACCTTTCGTCTACGTACTGGGGAACAAATTGTGTTCTACCGCTTTTGATTGTGTTGTTTTCTCCTTTTGTGCTTTTTCTAGAAAATGGTTTTCTTTTTGTTTCTGAACATATTATAGATATTCGAGAAAGTAGTCCGTGTGGTGTCGGCTAAGAATAGCACCATCCCATTTCCTACCGTGGGTGTCGTAAAAGGCGACTAAGGGATCTACCGGAGGATGGGCAGCAGTATCCTCTGAGTACACACATTCAATCCAACTGCGATCGCCAACCCGCCTGCGAAGCGTGGCGATTATGGCAAATTCCCCCATTTTGGGGGAGGCCTATGTCCAGCAGTGGACGTCTACCGGCTGATATGATGATGATGATGATGATTCGAGTAAGAGCGTAGAGGGAGAAGAAATAGAGGGAGTGTTTTGTCCTATTCTCTCAATAAGATAAAAAGAAAAATAATAATAATCATATCAAATCATATACAGGGTGAAATTGATATCATTGGCATCCTTTTAAACTAAGAGTCTACCCATCAAACAGAACAACTTTTACTATGGGAGCAAACAGACCGGAGCAAAAAAAAAATCATCTGTTGCATACATTTGAGTCGAGTAGGCATTGCAGTTTAATATGGGACAGCTGATTTTTTAGTTGCTCCGATCGGTTTGCTCCCATAATAAAAGTTGTTCAGTTTGATGGGTAGACTCTTAGTTTAAAAGGATGCCAATGATATCAATTTCACCCTGTATAAATTGTTTTTCTAACGTCAAGGTATCTAAGGAGATTAAAGAATGTAACTATATCTGTCTAAACATATGTTTATGGTCTAAACAGTTCCCAGTGATATGACCGAGTGCAACTCCTTTTACAGAATTAAAGGGAGTGTAATGTCTTCGAAGACGATATCAGGGATAGGGTGAAGAGAGAAGTCAATATGTGGAAGGCTGATCCAGTCACCATATGAGATTAACTAGCCAAGAAAAGAGAGAGTTAAGAACGTAAATTGAATAAATTTCCAGCTACCAACAAATTTTTATTTGTTCCAACAAATTGCTTAACCATTAATATTTAAACCTTATTGTAGCAAAGTTTCGAAGTACCCGGATTTGGATTGTCATCGTGAGTTAAAGTTATGCGGATCCTAACCTAACATAACCTAACCACGATGCGCTTTCCAATACGCGGTCGCTACTCGAGAACTCTTTGTTCTGCGAGCAAGTGTGCCTCGCCCATTGCCACTTTAGTTTACTATGTTTAAAATGGGCCATATGTTCGGGCCATTTTGTGTATAATAGTTGACTACAATTCCATGTGTCATAGCATAAGGTAACCATTAAAAGTAAGTTGAAAAATTCTGCCCACATGCGGGTCGCTATAACTGAAAAAAGACCTTTGCTAATGGAAATTTAAAAACCGGTCAAGTGCGAGTCGGTCTACTCGCGCACCGAGGGTTCCGTACCACACCACCTCAGAACATGACAGAACACAACATTATTAACTTAGAAAAAAAAACTTTTTTTGTCCGGGACTTTTAGCGCGAGACCGACTCACACTTGGCCAGTTTTTTGTATTTGTTGTTATTTTGTAGAGTTTGCTCTATAATCACATTAAGTTTGACGCTTGTATGTATTACCGTTTTTACGATACAGCGTGAAGAAAAAACGTTGGTAAAAACTAGTTTCTTGTTGAGAACCCAACTAAATTTTTATATTTTTGCCATTTTTATTATTTGTTAACAAATTCGCCGTAATAACGCATAATCTGAGAAAATTTCAACTATCTAGCTATTACGGTTCAAAGTTACAGCCCTAAATAGGTAGGACAGACGGACGGACGGACAGACGGACAGACGGACAGACGGACGGACAACGTAGGCTTAGTAATAGGGTCCCGTTTTTACCGTTTGGGTACGGAACCCTAAAAATGAAAATATACTGGTGTCACTGCAGTAAGCGCCTGAACTTTATCAATATAAAATATGCCCGTAAGCCAGCATCGTCTACCTGTCACTTAACTATGAGATAACGAGCTTATATTGCCTTGCCCAAGTTTTTTTCTTACTTCGCCTGTCGTTGGGTGGCCGTCGCAATAAATAATGCTAAATTGAAATAGAGGAGGCAGAAATTTTTGTGTTTAATATAACTAACTACTACGTAAAAAAATTGTTCTTATTCAATGTTTGGGAACTGCTACTGAAACATTATTATTTTGTTTATTTTTTTTATTTTAACACTTTATTGTACACACGGAAATATACATGAAAACAACATAATAGACAATTACAAAGGGCGAGCCTATCTCTAAAGAGATTTCTTCCAGCAAACCCGAGACAGAGAGAGAGCATAGAAGTGAGGAGTGTAGTGTGCACATTTAACTAATAAAACAGTATTTAAGACTAATAAATACATGTTATATAGAGATATGCTATTATACAGGTATATGTATACTTACATACATACATACAAATATATACGTATATTTAAATGTATATTTAAAAGAGATTTTTTCTTGCTTCGCCTGTCGTTGGGTGGCCGTTGTTTTTAGGTTAAGGGTTATATTTGTATTGATTTGTATCTATTTTGTTGTAAACGAAATTTTGCAGATTAGACAAGTAAAAAAAATAAATTTTCTTTTGTGAAAAAATTGTCTGGAACATCATTTTATTTATGCTTCGGCAACGACTCAAGGGTAACCAACCCTCACAGTTACAGGTACACTAAAATTTGTTATGTTTGTTTTGTATAAGCTTGATGTGTCGCCGAGTGTACATATAAGTAGGTAATTAGTACACAGAATGTTTTTTTTTCGATATTGGTCCTGTAGAGAAAGTAATTAATTTTGATGGTCTGATCATCCCCTTCAAAAACTGTCAGCATATTAAGTTGGACCCTGTCTAAGAAGACACCACCAATGTATAAAGAAACACGGAGGCAATTGACATCAAATGAACCAGTGTAGCAAATTCTACAGTCTACATTAAGAGGGCTGTCGGAGTCCAGTGGCGCTCGTCACAATACAATAATAAAGATTTCTCAATAAAGAAAGCCTAAATTAAAAAAGTGCTCAACAGATAAACTACAAAAGCCTTCAAGCCATTGTTAAACAATACTTTTATAGGTTCTAAACATTCCACTTTTAGATAATTACGAATAAAAACAAAAGCGGCCGTTTTTTTTCTTTTTTCAAAATTTGTATGTTTAGACCTTTAAAAAACCTATAAAAGTATTCTATGAAAATAGCTTGAAGGCTTTTGTAGTTTATCTGTTGAGTACTTTTTTAATTTAGGCTTTCATTTTTGAGAAATCTTTGTTATTGTGACGAGGGCACCACTGGACTCCGATAGCCCTCTTAACACGTTAAGGGGCGTCCGCCCGGTTTTGAGTAACTTTGTAACCATTTTATACATTAACTATGGCACTTTTCAAGCAGAAAACAAAACTGAACAATCTACAGGATATGAGAAGTGATGTGGTTTTTCTCGAAATGTATTTTAATTAATAAAATTGAAGAAAAACGACTCCAAAGTCACCTCTTTTTTTCCAGTTGTAACCGTTTTACTCTTACATTGTTGATAAGAAGAATATGAAAATTTACAATATTCTTCACAATACAATATAAAATGATGTGGTTTTCTTATTTTTTGAAAATTCATGTAAAATCATACAGCTTTTCAAAGAAAACGGAAAATTCTGACCGGAGCCGCGCAATTGAAGCGGGATGGCTAATTACAAAAGTTTGCTTGTAAGAAAGAGAGCCTTGCAGATGGGAGGAGTAGCCTTAAACGCCGGCGGGTTACAATAACAATAGATTTTCCATTGTTTTTCGGTCATTTGGCAGCCAAAGCCTTAAGTAAGACTGTGAGAAAACACGAACAAAAAGAAGTTTTTAAAGTGCCCTTAGTGACAGAAATGTCCAAAACAACAACGAGAGTTCTCATCCAGTTCGAAACGTAACGAGAAAGGAAATAAATTTTAACAAAGATCCGATTATTCTCCCAACTAATTATGTAAGCTCAAATGCTTACTTTTAGTTAAGTTCCAATGTTCCCAAGTTGGTAACTTACTACCACAAAATAAATAGGTCCAGAAGACCGGCTCTATGCAGCGAGCGCTATAGTCACACGCACAAATTTGTTATACCTAAATATGTTCTAAAATAAATTATTGTGTGGGTGTACTCCTACAAAAACAACCCCAAACCATTTACATAATAATATGGTTTTCTTCTTCTTCTTATCGGGTGGGTCGTGAAGCCCTGGTGTCAGAGTTTTTTCAGACCGCCTTACGGCCTCTGACGTGGTTTTTATGTAACGACTACTAACACCAGAGATAGTAACCGGGACCAATGAATTATCGTGCCATCCGAAGCACGGAATCATCTTTCTTTTCAGACAGTCAGGTGATTCAGTCTGCAATGTCCTAACCAACTGGGGAAAAACGCACAAAGTGACTTATTACTAGGTGTCTCCCGTGGGAATCGAACCCACGACCTCCGTGTCGAAAACCAATGCTCTTAACCATTAGACCACGGAGGCAGTTAATATGGTACATAACATAGGCAGCCATTACACGAGCAATCCAAATCAGGATCTGTGGATCGCGACTGATTTAAAAAATCTACACATTCGTGAATCGATGTCTCGATCCGTTATTCCAACACATTACACTATTAATCTGGATCAATATTGTAGTGGAGTTAGTTTGTTCAAATGATATTATAATCTTTTATTCTATATAACATTCGATTGGAACCTAGAACATCGTCGTATCATTACATCTCCCAACGTCTATCCCTACAATATAATGGATCGTGATCCATGGATTGTGATCTCGCTTGATAGCATAATGGTGTCGATTCGAACTGTGCCACGACTTAACTTAACTAAATTTATTCCTGTCACTTTCTAAAATAAGATTAAGAATAGAGACAGAAAACCAACAACTGACTTTAGTGCTGTCAAAGTGACGTTACACGCCCAAAATACACTGGCCTGCAAAACTAAGTACTACACTTTTAATATTTAATATTTTTCTAAACTATAGAAATTAGAGATTTAAAATAAAAAACGATTTATAGCAAATGTTAGCTTTCTTTGTAACTATAGTAAACTATACATTAGTAACATTTTTAACTTCAAAAAAAGATAAAACAATAACATTTCCATTTTTAGCCCAGTGTCAAAAAACTCAATTAACATTTTATAAGTATGTTTTACATGTTATTGTGAAAACGTGTGATGTTCAAAAATCGTACTCCAGTGCGATGATCGCATCTTGCAGAACGTACAGTATACTTAATTTATTTCGTAGCCGTATTTGTTCGTGCCTGTCTGTGTGCGTGCGCCTGTATCGCTCGTTGCATAGAGCCGGCCTCCTGTACCTCATTATTTTGTGTTACTGCTTTCTCATTTGACTGACATCGACCCCACTTAAGGCTTTGAAAAGTTTTCGAGAGGTCTATTCGTGTCAGTACTGCTGTTGAATATGAAAGATCGTTTTAATATTAAGCCGGCCCTCAGGGGTTGCAATAAAGGGTGAAATGTGCCGGGGAGGTGCTTTTTTATTTTTATGTAGCTGTAGACTAAGTAAATAGATTGTGCATAGAATTTTTTAAATTCATTACTTATTACTGACGACCATTACTTATTGACGACCCGGATGGTGTAATGGTTGCCACGCCGGACTGCCAAACCAGGGCCTCTACCCGCACATTCGAACTTCGCAATTGCGTGAACATTTTCGTTCTAATGTCAACTCTATTCCAATGAAGTGCGGACCGAAACAGTGGCGATATAGCGAACATCGAAAGTGCGGGTACAGGGCCAGGGTCCTGGGTTCGAATCGCGGTTCGGTCATGGATGTTGTATGTTTGTGCCGTTGTTGTATGATTGATTCCCATAACAAAAAGCCTAAGGCTTACTTAGGATCATTGCAATGTATGTGCCTATGTGAGCGTTATTTATATTTATATTTATTATCAACCACATAAACAATTTTTAATACTTATTTGAGTACATTTTTGACAGTTTTGAATTGATTTCCACAAACAGGAGTGCGATCTTTGAATCTCATACGTTGAACTCAGCAGTTGAAAATGCATGGAGATACGCATCTTTCTACTGCTGATTTGACTTTCAAAAATCGCACTCCTGGAGTATGATTTTTTAATGTCAAATCAGCAGTAGAAAGATGCACATCTCCGTAGTGATAATGACATTTTCAAATGTTGAGTTTCAAAAATCGCACTCCTGGTTGCCAGCTAAAAATAACCCAGCCTTATAGTACAAATGGATTTAAGCATAACTATTTTATGCAGGGTGTTAGGGTAAACAGTTGCATTACTTTAAGGGGTGATTGTACCTATGATACTCAACAACTGTCCCTAAGCACAGAAGTATCTAAAATAATTAAGAATATGGATGCTCGTAAGTCGGCAGGTAGTGACCTTATTCGGATGTGTGATCTTAAGTTACTATGTGACAAAGTAAGTCCTGTAATTGCTAAATTAATTAATAATAGTATTCGCCTTTCAAGATTTCCAGATAAACTGAAGGAGGCTATCGTCCGACCAATTTATAAAAAAGGTGACCATAAATCATTTTTAAATTATAGACCCATAGCTATACTCTCAAGTGTAGAAAAAGTAATGGAAAAATATATTGTTAATAGGTTAGGAGACTTTCTGAGAGAGCATGGTGTTCTAAATGAGTGCCAACATGGTTTTCAAAAATTTAAAAGTACTAATACTCTGATTGCCAAGTTTTGTAATGATATCAATAGCTTTCTGGATAGTAAACAAATTGTAATAGCAGTCTTTTTTGATTTTAAAAAAGCGTTCGACACCCTTCAGCACGTTACGCTCCTGCAGGCAATGGACGAATGCGGGGTGAGAGGACCACTGAAACAATGGTTCAGAGATTATCTCACCGCGCGGACGATCCGCGTTAAGATAGGCGACGCACTCAGCGACCCTAAGACCGTATTAAGTGGGGTGCCCCAGGGCTCAGGATGTGGACCAGTGAGCTACCTGATGCATGTCAACAGCCTCTGTGACGTCCTGGAGCACTGTACTACATACATGTTTGCTGATGATCTCTGTGCGTTGCGAGCTGGTAGCGATGTGCAACAGGTCTCGTGCAGGAGGATGTCAACAACGTAATCAAATGGTCTCATGATAATGGCATCACCCTTAATGGGGATAAAACAAAACTAATGGTCATCCGATCGCCTTATTCAAGTATCTCAGATACTCAATGTAATGTTGTCACCCACAGTTTTTCGTGCTTCCATAACCATTTAAAGAATTGTAACTGTAAGCCTATAGAAAGAGTACCCTGCGTCACATACCTTGGGATGCAAATTGATGAACATTTTGGATGGTCAAATCACATAGATTATATCTATAATAAGCTGAGAATACTGTTGGGTAGGTTTTATCATCTGCTATATAAGGTACCGGCAAGCACCTTAAAAACATTGTATTTGGCTCTTGTGGAATCAATAGTGAGCTATGGTCTGGAAAACTATGGGCTCACTTTTAAAACTCATATAGATAGG
Organism: Agonopterix subpropinquella; assembly: GCA_922987775.1. Lineage (NCBI taxonomy): Eukaryota > Metazoa > Arthropoda > Insecta > Lepidoptera > Depressariidae > Agonopterix > Agonopterix subpropinquella. The sequence continues at coordinate 8,972,168 of OV277713.1, read as the reverse complement.
ATTGAATCATTACAGATACGGTTTCTAAAATTATTAGTAAACAATAAAACAAAAAATAGTTGTAAAGATAATTATAAAAAATTGTTTCATATTTGTAAAATTCTCCCAGCATCATTAAAACATAAATACTTACTGGCCACTAATAATCATGGCAATCCTCACTATAGGTCACACTTGAATCACAACTACGAAACGAGAGCGATATCGGCTGGTAAGTTCGAAGTACCGCGGTCGAACAACTACTTCGGGTATAGGACCCTAAGTAGGTGTGTTCCAAAGCTGTACAACGAGCTACCAGCCGATATCCGAAATGAGGTGAAGAAGTCGAAATTCTGTGGGTTGTTGAAGGATCTGTTGCTATCGAATGTCATCAATGAATAACTAGTAAGTACGTACTCAGTACGCCAGTCATGTTATGTGTATAAAAATAGTCTATATTATTGCGCCTATGTTATGCGAGACTGATTCTCGGTTCCTACAGCCAAACCGTAAAATACGGTTTTGTAGGACTACAACTAAAACATGTAATTTTGTAACTTATTATTAAATAAATTAAAAAAAAAAAAAAAAAACCTATAGGAAATTAGCAATGTCTACTTAGAAACATGTCAAGGTGTTTTGTTGTAGATAAAATAAATAAATATACTGATTAATTCTATAAACTGTGTGGGTTGTGTACTACTCATATACTGAATTGAATCAAATTAAATATTGAATTGAATTTCGAATCAAATTGAAAATACTATTATAAACAAGAGTGCCTAATAAAATATGAACGGCAAAGATAAGTCGGATTGTAAACTAAAGCACTCTGTCCACTGTAGCGAGATGAGGTAATCTGAACTAGCTGGGAAATGCGCAGTGCCTTGACATGCAGATTAAATTCAAGCTGTGGACGTCGCCGCCATTAATCCAGCTCCTGCTCTGCTGCTCAATCTCGCTGCTAGATGACGTGTTAAGGAGATTTGGTTTAAATTAAACTTAAGTTTAACATTTTAACGGGATCTTAAGTATACCTACATCTAAATAAAAGCTTCCTGGTGAAGGTGGCGGGAACACGTTAGATGCGGGCAGCGAAGGACCGATCGTTAGTGATCCTTTTAAGAGATGTCCTGCAGGACGTCTTTCATTATGTTCATAATCTTAGCCGAAAGACGTCCTGCAGGACATTGTTGTCCTGGTTTTGTAACCAGAACGGTTCTGAAATTGAAATTTTCGGAACCGTTCTGGTTTTGTTGTCATCCGAAGAGAAAAATTTAGGTTGCTAGCAACCATTTACAACCTCTCGGGGAATTATTTACCCTTATGTATTATACTGATGAAGCCTGCTTAGGAAAACCTGGATCTTTGACAGGGCTAGGACGGATGACATTCTCCGGAGAAGGTTTATAAACTGCAGTGACTGGGATACAACTAATTTGCAGCAGCAAAAGGAGGAATATCGCTCTACTCATTTCTTCGCATTTCCTTTGAAATTTGACACCATCGCCTTAAGTCGCCTTAACTTCCTATTAACTATGTACGGACGGTGGACACCCGGGTGCACCCGGTAACCAATACTCTAAACTTGTACGACGATATTAAGTGCTGCACAGAACTTATTTCATAAATAAAATATGTATTATTCTGGGTTTTTATTCACCTTTGGTATGCCGGAACGCGGATCAAGATCGAAACCACGAAAAAAAATCGGCTGTTCCATCCAAAACTGCGAGCCTTCTCGACCTAAATATGAGGGACATCTGATTTTCTTTTTTCTCGATTTTGATGCGTTCCATAAAAGTTGTTCAGTTCGATGATCCGATCATCCCCTTAAAAAACCATCAGCATATTAAGAAGGACCCTGTACACACAGCGTTAGCAAATAAATGGAAAACCTGAGAACATTTTAATATAACAACATACAGGGTGTAAGTGACAGCCTAGCAAATACTGAAACGGTTAATTCAGACCATCAAACAAAACCGAACTGAAGCGAACAATTTAAAATCTGCTGTCCCATACAAAACATGGGATCCTGAGGTAGGCTCCATAGTGAAAGTTGTTCAGTTTTATGGTCTGTATTCGCCGTTTCACTATTTGCTAGGCTATCACAGTTTACACCCTGTATAATTTACGATAAAATCATAAATTTTACAGCTTCGCTTCTACAACGTGTTAATGAATTAGCGCAAAACCTCATACACCCCAACTGATTTATAACAAAATAATTAGATTGAAATAATAATTTCATTATTTTTATAGTCAAAATTATAAGTTATTTGCATTTTTAGTTTTGTGGCAAAAATGATTTGTTATCATTTCAGCAATGAATGAAAGTGCTAACGTACTCATGGATACATTTTAATAATCTTGTTTTGGTAGTAAGGTGAGTGTGCCCGTGCGGTGGGTTGACATCGGATTCAGTAAATTTTAAACTATGCAAAAAAAATTTTAATATTTTGAAAAAAATTACCTATGTTGAAACCATAATAATTAGATTCTGTTCTCGATTCTAAACAAACTACTTTCTAGTTGTGCGTTAATTCATTAACACTTTGTATAAATAGAGCAAAGATTCTACTAAAATGGCCTTCCCCAAAATTTTACAACCCATAAGAGAAGAAAGTTGTGTTGTTTTGGGACCTGAGTCCACCACAAGTTTAGTTTGGATAGTTTTATACCCAGTACTTGTATAATATTAGCTTTCATTTCAGCTGTACCTACACAATTTGAATATTTTATTTCTACACTGAAATGAGTTTTCGGATTCGAATCCGGTAAAACTGGAATAAATTGCTATTTTTATTTTCTTCTGATATTGAGGTTTTCTACATTTAAGGTACATGTTGAGATGACTTGGTCTTATGGAAAGAATGTATGAAAAAAGATTGACGAGAGCAAAGCGTAGTGAGCTAGTGAGAATGGTGGACGGAAACGGGATGACTTAGGTGCTGTTTATACAGAAGAGACGCGTGGCGGTGGGGTGTTTCCCTGACCGAACGACCTTGACTCTTTTAGAGCCACCTCACCTCTACTAAACTACTTCATTTTAGTAGGTATACCTATTTTTGACTGGCTTGTCCTTCATTATGTCACAGTGGAGTCTTCTAATCCAAGGAAATCACATTCTAAAATCATAAGAATTCGCCCAAATTTAACAACTATCTAATTAACTCATTAAAAAGAAAAACTCAAAAAAACTCTTAAAAATTTTTTGGTAAAAACCAATTTTAGATCTTAATATTGTCTACACAAAGGTGTGTGTCTCAAGTAAAAGTGACTTCAACTTAAAAAGTAGATGCACATAATACAGATTTTTTCCAATATTTAGGCTTTCCTTTGAACACAGGTTTCATATGTATTTTATAGAAAAATAAGAAATATGATCTATAGCAAATAAAGCCGAGATGTTGAAGAATATTGCTACACTTTTCAATTATTTGTATGTCTTTCAAATAACGAGAAGATAGCTTCTAAAAACCAGTAAAATATGGCCCGAGCTAGCGTTTACCTATGGGGAGCCTCTTAATGTAACATAATATTCAACCTTAAGGTAGCATTCCGATCCTAGCGACCGCGACCGGCGACCGCGACGCGCGACCGCGACCGGCGACTGCGACCCACTGCTTTCCCACACGTCGCGCGACTCGGTCGGTTCGCATCCGTCAGCACTTTATATTAATTCATATAAAGCAGTGGGTCGCAGTCGCCGGTCGCGGTCGCGCGTCGCGGTCGCCGGTCGCGGTCGCTAGGATCGGAATGCTACCTTTACCCAGCATAGCGTCATTTTTGGCGTAAAGGAAAAAGCGCCCGCGTCACCAGGCGACGCTGCCTCGAGGCGCGGGCGTTATTCTCCAAACGACGCTATGCTGCTATAAGGTTTATATTGCCGCACCCCGCCCGCGTCACGTCCGCGCCACGTCACTTCTGTTTAAATAGACAAACGTAATTCTGATAAAGGTCCGAATCTGAAAATCTACAGGGTGTAACAAAACACCCTAGTAATACTTAAGGGGTGCTTCAGACCAACAATCTGAACAACTTTCACTGTGGAACCAAAGTCGAGAAAAAAAAAATTGCCGTCCTATACATTTGAGTCGAGACGGTACCGCAGTTTTGTAAGAAAGAGCGATTTTTTTTTCGCAATTTCGATGTTGGTTCCATAATGAAAGTCGTTCAGTTTGATGGTCTGAAGCAACCCCTTAAGTATTACTAGGGTGTTTGGTTACACCCTGTATACAGCGATATCGTCTATGATGTAAGTCCGTCCCACTGTCATGTATAGGAACATAATATAATAAAAACCGGCCAAGTGTGTATCTCTCGCGCTAAGGCCGGTATTACAGAACGACACTCAAGTGGAGATCTCTTCTTAAGTAAAGATAGACAAGGATGCATGTATACGTTGTATGTATTTGCATCCTTTTCTATCCGTATCTATACTCAAGAAGACATCTCCACTTGAGTGTCGTTCTGTAATACTGGCCTAAGAATCCTAGAGAAAAATTTGTTTTTGGTAATATTATTTTTGTTGGTTGTATTATGTTTTTTTTTTATTTCTTTTATTAATAGTTTAAACTTTTTTTTCACATCCTTAAATGGTGGTCCCAACGTGCCGGTTGGCCGATTTTTTATTTAACAAGCTTCTATTTTTCACTTTTTATACCTTGAAAACCAACGATGAAATTTATATAGGCTTAGACAGTTACGATGTGAGTTTAAAACAAAAACACAAATTTAATTTTGGCGTCCAACACATTTCGGACAGTTAAAACGTTTATTGCGGTAAAAAGGAACTTTTAATATCAGTTGGAATTATTTTATTCAGCGCTAAAGGCTCCCAAGAGGCTTGAGAATGCTACGAACCAACCAATTTTGTACTGTTGTATTTACCTGAAATGAGCTTTAAATGAGCACACAAAAGTTTAAAAAAAATAATAATGGTTTTCAGGGTTCCGTACCCAAAGGGTGAAAACGGGACCCTATTACTAAGCCTACATTGTCTGTCCGTCCGTCCGTCTGTCCTACCTATTTAGGGCTGTAACTTTTGAACCGTAATAGCTAGATAGTTGAAATTTTCTCAGATTATGCGTTATTACGGCGGATTTGTTAACAAATAATATAAATGTCAAAAAGTTAAAAATTAAGGGGGTTCTCCACCAGAAACTAGTTTTTATTAACGTTTTTTTCTTTACGCTCTATGGTAAAAACGGTAATACATAGAAGCGTCAAACTTAGTGTGATTATAGAGCAAACTCTACAGAATAACAACAAATACTAAAAACCGGCCAAGTGTGAGTCGGTCTCACGCTAAAGGTCCCGGACAAAAAAAGATTTTTTTCTGAGTTAATAATGTTGTGTTCTGTGGTGGTGTGGTACGGAACCCTCAGTGCGCGAGAAGCCCGACTCGCACTTGACCGGTTTTTTTTATTTGCATTCTTTTTAACAGCTAATATCCAGCGATAAACTACTGATACAGGGTGTTAGGAACCCTCCTACACACACGGTGGGTATACCCATCATTCATCATTATCAGCCTATAATCGTCCCACTGCAGGGCACAGGCCTACCCTCAGGGAGGGTGTATGGGCATTAGTCCACCACGCGTGCCCACATCAGAATTTCTTCTTCAGCGTATGCAGGTTTCCTCGCGACGTTTTCCTTCACCGTTTGAGAGCAGCTTGTATTACGTAGATAAGTTAGAAAAACTCATTGGTACACACGGCGACACATCAAGCTATACAAAACCATCATAAGCTGGCCACGCGACTTTATACGTTACTCGACCTACGCGCGGCCAGCTTATGTTGGTTTTGTATAGCTTGATATGTATGTATGATTGTGCGTACATGGATGTTGTCCGTGCGGATTTGAACCCGGACCCCCATAATCGGATGTCCATACCTCTTCGCAACGCGCCACCGATCTTGTCTGCCCATTATATAATATGATACTGAAAAACTTTCCCTAAGAAACCTATACGAAATTCGCAAATAATTTTTTGGACTTTTCATACTAAATGCAATCAGCTGATCGAACGTTTGTATGAAAAATACTTACGTTCCCTTGGGAAAGGTATTGCTACTGTCTACCGCCCTTAGGTACATCATTGCTACATCCTGTATCGTGACCAGAAAAGCAAAACTTTTTTTTGAATGAATGAATGAATGAAATATACTTTTATTTACACCAAACACAGATACATCATAGGAATAAAAAACAATAATGGTACAAATAAGGCGGTCTTATCGCTAAAAAGCGATTTCTTCCAGACAACCTTAAAACCCTAAAACTTTTTTTTTCATAAATACTAAATTGTATATTGCTCCAAAATAATTAATTAGGTTATTTATTAATTTATTGACCCTCACTTGCGTCAACCTGGGTTAGCAATAAATTCGAGGTTATAAGTTGGTAACCCATGTCACAATATAATACCTACCTTTTTTTTCTTAGCCAATTTCATCCCACTGCTGGGCAAAGTCCTCCCCCTTTATCCTCCATGCATCCCTGTCCTGAGCCAGTTCCATCCACTCTTCATCGAAGGTATCCAGGTCGTCTCTCCATCTCTTCCGGGGTCGTCCCTGACGGCGACGTCCATTCTCCGGGATCCAAGGTGTTAAGACTTTGGCCTATCTTTTCAGGTGCAATCGACAGATATGGCCGGCCCAATCCCACTTCAACTTGGTGGTTTTCTCACCAACATCGGCTATTTGTGTTTTATATAATACCTACTCTATGAAAAATGTGCTGCGAGAATTTTTAGCCAAATTATTAAAGCTGTAACCTATTTTCACGATGTTTATGTTGGTCCAGTTCGTGTAGAAAGTACAGTTGGATAGTTTGGACCTCTACCCGAACATTCGAACTTCGCAATTGCGTGAACGTTTTCGTTTCAATGTTAACTCTATTACAATGAAGTGCGGACCGAAACAGTGGCGATATATCGAGCATCGAAAGTCCGGGTACAGGGCCTGAACTCTGAAGCAACTATAGTACGAATTTACCATGAATAAGCCGCTTTACACATGCTCGTCGGTTTCTGATCCAAGGAATTAACTTCACTAACTAAAACAAAACTTAACCTCGATGTTAACTAAAACTTAAAACATTAACAAAGCGCACCTCCTGCTCTTCAAATAAGACTCTAATCAGCTTAACAGCGTAAGAATTTTTAGTTCGCTTCATTTAAAAAGTCACACGAATTAAGGAATTTTCGTTCTTACGTCGTTGTCATTAGACTCCTGTCACGGGACATGGGAATAACGGAAATGCAAATTTTACATACGCTGACTCCGTTTTCTACCAGCTTATGTATTTTGCGAATATTCCACTAATTTTATACGTTTTGCTCTCGCTGTTGCCATGTTTAAACTTGTTAGGTTAGGTCGTAAGCTTCCAGTTAAAGAGGTCTAGTTATAGTTTGTGTGCAGTTAAGGGTCAGAATAGCTTAAGTCTGCACCGATCGTTGGTAAAATTGATCTTTATTGCTATATGCGTAGTAGGGATGTTAGATATCAGACTTCGGATGCATTATATTCGAAGTATCATCCATCAATAATAATGTACCTATGTGTTCGCGATATCGTGTTTTTGTAGTTTTGTTATTGTATAGAATCTTAGTTTTTTGTTTAACTTTTATATTTTATGGTTATAGTTATAGTTTTAAGGTTGCTTTCCAATAAAGTTCTTCATTTTGAGTAGTTATAATAGCACACAGCCGTTGCATACATTTGAGTCGAGTAGGCACTGCAGTTTAGTATGAAACACCAGATTTTTTTTATGATATCATTAGCATCCTTTTAAATTCATCATCATCATCATCATCTCAGCCGATGGACGTCCACTGCTGGACATAGGCCTCCCCTAAGGATCGCCATAACGACAGGTCCTGCGCCGCCCTCATCCAAAGGGTTTCCGCCTCTTTCACCAGCCTTTAAAAACTTAGCTTTTAAACTACTAAAAGTCTGTCCATCAAATTGAACAACTTTTACTATAGGAGCAAACCGCTGTCTCCATAGTGAAATTTGATCGTCTCATTCTAAACTATCCCTTTAAATATTACTAAGGTGTTTTGTTACACCCTGTAGAAAGTGGTCACCATACAGTCCATACATCGAGGATACCTTTAACGTAGCATCTTACCTACGCTAATGACAGCGAGTGAGATGTATTCACGTACCTTCCACTTCAGTGATAAATCCGGAGTGACCGCAAGTAATGAACGACTTAATGACATCATTACCGACAGGACAGCCAGCGTCTCGGGAATGTCGGAAATAGCCACCAATGAACTGGATGGGATGTCATTTATTTACATTGTACCGCCCTCACGGACGTTGGGCGTCTTCGAATTAAGCTAATAATTACAAATAACCTCAATTTGGGAAGCAGAATTCAATTGTAGCTTTTATTTCTTTGCAAAGCTTTATCCTTTTGCCTTATATTCTTAGACTACTTATTATAAGGACCGGCCTTGCGGTAGCATATCCCCTCTGCCAAGGTATAAGATCAATGATCAGATCATGTACATTCAACATTCAATTTTATAACTTATCACTTATCACTAAATTACGAAACAATAATTTTGAACTTAGAACGTTTGGGGTTTACACGAGACTACTTTTCATGATTTTGAACATTTAAAATTAGAATCTAAAGTCATAGGGAATAAAATCCAAAGTTGCGGATAACATGTTACCTCGCCCCCCGCAAAAAGTGGCAGAAAGTTTGTTAGTAGAATGACACGTGGTTACGCGTCCCTATATAAATAGTCTAAGCTTATATTGTATTGTTTTGGTGCAATATTTCATATTTTGTCCATCTGATGTCGGCTAAGATAAGAATAGCACCAATAGCACCACCACATTTCCTCCCGTGGCGTGGGTGTCGTAAAATGTGACTAAGGGGTCTACCGGAGGATGGGCAACAGCATCATCTGAGTAAACACATTCAATCCAACTGCGATCGCCAACCCGCCTGCCAAGCGTGGCGATTATGGCAAATCCCCCATTTTGGGGGAGGCCTATGTCCAGCAGTGGACGTCCATCGGCTGATATGATGATGATGATTTCATATTTTCTTGATAATCTATACTACAGTATTTTATTTAAATACTAGCTTTTGCGCTGCCCTCATCCAACGTTTTCCCGCCGCCTTCACCACCTACCCACGCTGCGCTTTCCGGTACGCGGTCGCCACTCGAGAACTTTTCGGCCCCACCGGCCATCGGTTCTGCGAGCAATGTGCCCCGCCCACTGCCACTTAAGTTTAGCAATTCTTTGGGCTATGTCAGTTACTCTGGTTCTTCTGCGGATCTCTTCATTTCTGATTCGATCTCGCAGGGAAACTCCGAGGACCGGTCGTTATGGCGATCCTTGGGGGAGGCCTATGTCCAGCAGTGGACGTTCATCGGCTGAGATGATGATGATGATGATGACTAGCTTTTGCCCGCGACTTCGTCCGCGTGGAGTTAGGAAAAACCCAAGTATCCTATGTTACTTCTAATACCTCCAAGAATTTGTGTACAAAGTTTCATGATAATCGGTTAAGTAGTTTTCGCGTGAAAGCCTAACAAACAAACTTACATTCACATTTATAATATTTATAAATATTCAAAAGTAATATAAGTTTAAGAGAGTCGGTGGCGCGTTGCGGAGTGGAATCGACACTCAATCATTAGGGTCCGGGTTCGAATCAGCATGGACGACATACTACCTATTATACCAATATGTTTTTCTAAACCCACTTGTTGCTATCGTCCTTTTAAAAGGTCACCGGAGAAATAAAATTATTGTAAACAATTAGGGTACTTATAATATTATTGTTAAACTTCATTTTGCAGGTCTCAAGTGTGCGAAGCGAACACATAATTCATTGTGCATGATTTAAGTAGTGTTGTATTTTAAAATAATTTTCAAAAACAATCTTTTTAATATGGAGAATTCAAGGTATGAATTATTTGTTATAATGAAGTATTATTTTTTCAATAAGCTTGGAACATAATAAAATAGAATGTCAATCATCGAGTAAAAGCAGTATTAGTATGTTATTCTCTTTAGGTATATGCAATTTGTACAGTTTTAATTGCCGTCCTTTTAAACAACCAATAGCAAAATAAGCTACTATCGTACGTTGTGCATTTCAGGTTGAAAAAGAAGTTGTCTCGGCCTTTGACGTTAAATCAAATAATCGGAGAGCTAAAAGAAGATGAACAAGAGGAAGTACCTGATTCCATTATTATTTTGCCTCCCGAAAACTGCAATGCTGACGTCACTGACGAGGATTCAGGTGACGAAAACCAAGTATCTCTCAATTACGGGCACAGGGGGAAGTATGTTTCCAATCAAAAGATTATAGTGATGACGATGATGATGTGCCACTCATACAGTTATCAAAACGCAGAGGCGTGGGTTCCGAGGAATCTGATCACTCTCCTCAGTCAACGTCAACCAGTGGGTATACAAGCCACATAAGGCATAAGGCCACTGGAACTGTTCGTGAAAATCGCATAGGCAAATGTCCTTTACCTACTAACAAAGAACTACAGAAGGCACCACGAGGGACATTCAAACACCAGTCGACCAGGGCAGAAAACATTTTAGTATGCAAGTGGCATGATAACAGCGTGGTTACTGTTGCGTCAAACGCAGCTATGATTCAGCCTGTAGCAAAAGCTAAAAGATATTCACAGCAAGAAAAAAATATATACTCGTGGATCAGCCAGCAGTCGTTAGAAAATATAATGAGAACATGGGAGGGGTTGACAGATCCGATCAAAATATCGGTCTGTATAGAACATCTATAAGAGGAAAGAAATGGTATTTCTCTTTGATCTGTCACGGATTGGACATGGCTTTACATAATTCTTGGCAATTTATAAGAATAATGGAGGTGAATACGACTTCCTTCACTTTCGCAGAAGTGTGGCAACAGCTCTTCTGGAAACATATAAGAAAAAATCTGATCGTAAAGTAACTCGTGTTTCCCAAAATTTTCGCGAAGATTCACGATTTGATGGAAAGGATCACCTTATAAGATACAGAGACAACCAACTTCGGTGCTTTGAGTGTCATAAAAAAGCTAATTTTTACCGTCCTAAATGTAATGTTACTTTGCATCCCAAGTCTTGCTTCGAAAACTTTCATGTTCCAAAATAAAATTGTGCAAAACTAATAATCTTATTTTATTTCAACTCTGATCGTCATAGTAGTACATATTGCTAGCGTCCTTTTAAAAGACCGGCATTTTCCATGTTTTCCAGAAGAAGAATTTTTTTTTTTGTATTTTTCTCGTATAAAACACCGCATTATTAGCACAATATGTAAAATTCGTTAAGATTTAATGTAATTAGTTGGTTCAGAAACAAGTGGGCTAATGTTCGTAATACCGATTGCTCTCAATAGAAAGAAAACAGCGTGAGGAAACGCGCCTACGCTGACGAAGAAATTCTGATACGTATGTATGTGAAGCCTAAAAATCTGGATTAGACACACGTGGTACACGTGAGGGTATGTACCCTAAAGAAGGGTGTATGGGCGTTAGTCCACTACCTTATGTGCCCTGCAGTCGGACGTATATGGGCTGATGATAGCAAAAACAACAGAGAGACCTAAATCTATTGCATTAACACTCAGTTGCAGAAACGCTCATTAAAGTTAATCCCCCATTAAATCTCTTGCTGTCACTTTTTGTCTTGTTGACGTATAAAATTTGTATTCAAAAGGGCCCCTAGTGGGAAAGTTCTGGGTAGTTCTGATTTCTTTCATTCTGTAAGTATTTTGGGGTGCTGAATCCGAATCTGAGGTTTGCTGACAAAATTTCGTGACGCAACATTAACAAAATCGCAAAAAAAGTGAAAAATTTCTATTTTTTTCCGGAATTTTGCTTAAAAATTCGGAAACTACCAACTTTTAGTAAATAAGTAGTTTACAGAAATTAAATCTGACAAAGTTTTCTACAAAACTAGTTGTATGTACTTTTGTCATAGGACTTGACCTTTCAGAGCTACAGGGCCGAGAAAGTAACACCATTTAAAAAATTATGAAATTTGTATGGCGACCCTCATGAAAGATGAAGATAAGAAGAAAATGATTTCATATTCTTAATCAGCGACACCGAAAACCCTCGGATACCAATTTTCAGTCGATTCGGTGAAGATTTTAAAGCTGCTTTGGTCCATGGCAGCCATCTTGGATTTCGCTATTTTGTTTTTTTTTTATCGTCATCCAAATCTGACCAGGGTCCTCTATGACATTTGTTTGAGGTCCATAACCCTATCTGTCGTTGTTCCACAGGCCGTTGACATCATCCGCCAGGAGTCGATCTTCCGAGGAAGTCAAAATTTCCCCTGTATCACCAGAGCATCCTTATGATGATCCCTAAATGTCATCCCTGTACCGTAGGAGGAAACCGCAGATCAATTTTGAGGTATCTGATCGATCCCCATTTTCCATACATAAGGAGATGACCCTGGATGAGTACTTGGATAATTGTTCGCCGGGTTCCCGCCTAATAAAATGATTTCGACTATCAAAATAAGGATGTTCTGGTGATAAAAGGAGTGTTTCGACTTCCTCAGAAGGTCTACTCCTGACGGATGAGATCAACAGCCCACGGAAACTATGACAGATAGGGATATTGACCTTGAACAAATGTTATAGAAGACCTTGGTCAGATTTGGTTGGGGGTAAAAAAAAATCAAAAATGGTGAAATCCAAGTCCCATCTTGGATTTTTGCCATGGTAATTTCAAACACCAAAGCAGCTTTTGAAGGTTCAGCGAATCGACTGAAAATTTGAATCCGAGGGTTTTAGGGGTCGCTAATTAAGAATATGAAATCATTTTCTTTTTATCTTCAACTTTCATGAGGGTCGCCATACAAATTTCATAATTTTTTATAGTGCTGTTATATTCTCGGCCTTGTAGCTCTGAAAGGTTAAGTCCTATGACAAAAGTACATACAACTAGTTTTGTTGAAAATTTTGTCAGATTCAATTTCTGTTTACATGCCATTTACTAAAAGTTTATATTTTCCGAGTTTTAAGCAAAATTCCAGAAAAATCAGAAATTTTTACACTTTTTTTGTGATTTTGTCAATGTTGCGTCACGAAATTTTGTTAGCAAACCTTAGATTCGGATTCAGCACCCCAAAATACTTATAGAATGGAAGAAATTAGAACTACCCCAAAACTTTCCTAGTAATAAACACAATTTGACTGAAGTAGTAGTAAAAGCTAGCAAGAGATTTAACGGCGGATTAACTCTAATGAGCGTTTCTGCAACCGAGTGTGAAGCCATGACCTACACACGGAGTGCAATTCTCTAAGCGTCACATCGCTGTCGAAAACATCGATGAGCTCACAAATGTAACATCCTCCTTGCATCCTTCAGATTGTCGAAGCTTTAATAGTTTGACACATTAGCGAATATCGAATTGACATCTCGAGGTTGTGACGATGTTTGCGCTTTGAGAATTGCATTGCTGTATCTAGCCATTTTGCAATTACGCTCAGAACACTGTTGGATTTCTTACACCAGATGGCGTCAAAGGCATGTGAGCTTGACTCAGCAAACAGGCTGGTGCCTTGGTACGTACACTGTAGATTAAGGGCAACCGCTGCAACGCTAAGCGCTTTATTATACCGGCCATCCTATTTTCTATTTTCCAGAAAGTTTTCAGATCGTTCTTTTTTCGCTTGGCCGTTTCCGGGGACTAAAAGAGTTTACAGAATACGTACTCAAAGATTCCTTTCGATAGAGAATCATAGCCCAGTCATTTTACGGTTTGAGCCGGGACTATAATTAATAATTGATATTTTTTTTCGGTATAGTATTTAGAGCCAATATGAGCTTAGAAATGTACCAAATATAAAAAAAATTACGACAGCAACAGTAAATTTAAAATTTAGCATTTATCTTGTTCTAAAAAACCAGATGGAAAATTTTTCTTTTGCACATTTTTATGGCTTTACCATTACTATACTTCAAACATGCTGTTAATATTGTTGTCTACTTACAAGGCTTTGAAAAGCACATTCGTATTTTCTAATGAATACCTCATTTTAAAAATATCAATGCCTATTTTATTGCGCAAAAATAATTTATGTTGTTAAATCTAATTAAAATGAATGCATTGGTAATAATATTAATTATTAGTTATAAGCCTTCTGGGAGATACAATTTTGATTTCTATGTTGGGTACCGATTTTTTTAAAATATGTTTTCAGATAGTCTTTTTATCACTAAATGGTGCCGGTTACAGTTTAAAAGTCCCATTGATAATTACTCCCGACCCCTCCTAACAAAACTCCGTAAAATGACTGGGCTATCAGTAAATTCAAGCTACTGTTCCCAACGGAACACTTTAAAGTCGATATATATGACTTTTTATCAGAGATTTCGGAATAGTTTCCTGAGTGATCACACAAATGTCTTTTTTTATTTCGTAAAACAGTTATAAAGCAAGCAGAATAGTTTTCTGAGTTAACTAAATAGACTTTTTACTTTGCGAGACATTTTCGTTTATCGTAGCTGTATAGAGTAGTATAAAAGAGAAATGTACACATACAGTTTGGATATGTGCCGAGAGCAGACCGCAGGAAAGTGCAGACTGATTAAAAAGCGCGACCGCTTGACATATTTAGCTCTCAGATTTAGATACCAAGCTTTAGGCCAGTCATTTTACGAAGTTTTGTTAGGCTGGGTAGGGAGTAACTTTTTTTTTTTTTTTTTTTTATGGAAAGATATTTATTGCGCAGGGAGTAATTATTAATTGTACTTTTAAACTGTAACCGGCACCATTTAGTGACAAAAACACTATCCTAAACCAAATTAAAAAGAAATTTGCTAAGCAAAATAGAAATCAAAATTGTATGTCCCAGAAAGCTTTTAAATTAATAATATTAATACCAATGCACCAATTTGAATTAGATTTAACAATATACATTATTTTTGATCAATAAAATATGCATTAAAATTTTAAAAATGATGTATTTATTAGAAAATACGAATGAATTTTTCAAAACCTTCTAAGTAGTCAAAAATATTTACACCATGTTTGAAGTATGTATGATGGTAAAGCCTTAAATAATGTTTAAAAAAAAATAACATCAGGCTTTTTTAGAACGAGACAATATCTATATTTTAAAATTGGAACTGTTGCTGACGTAATTTATTTTAATTTTGGTACATTCTTTAGCTCAAATTGGCTCTTCAAAATTATAGCGAAAAAAAAACTGCAATTAGTAATTAGTCCCGGCTCAAACCGTAAAATGACTGGGCTACTTGGAAAATGTAAGGAAAGACGCATGTAGCCAAAGATATTTTTATTAAAAAATCTGCTGTCACATTTGAGTCGGATAGGTAGGTACAGTCGGCCGCAATAAGTTATATACACATTAGTACTACGACGTAGAACAAAAGTGTATACAACTTGTTGCGGCCGACTGTACAGCAGTTTTGTATGAAACAGCTGATTTTTTTTTCACGTTTCCTGAGGTAGGCTCCATCGACGACCCGGTTGGTGAAATGGTCGCCACACCGGACTGCCAAACCAGGGTCCTGGGTTCGAATCCCGGTTCGGTCACGGATGTTATATGTTTGTGCCGTTATTGTACGATTCCCATAACAAAAAGCCTAAGGCTTACCTTGGGATCATTACAATGTATGTGCCTGTGAGCGTTATTTATTTATTATTTATTATAGTGAAAGTTGTTCAGTTTGATGGTTCACCGTTTCAGTTTGCAGAGGGCTGTTATATGTCCCTTACACACAGTACATAAATAAAATAAATATTTCATATAAGTTACATATTTACAACGTTTCCAATATAATAAACAAGCAAGAAAATAGGTCAACCACATGAAAGGATTGTCCTCTTGTCCCAAAACTTTCAATAGTAATTACAAATTTTGTTTAATTTATTTCTAAACTAGCTTTTACCCGCGGTTTCGCCCGCATTTAAGCCATTTAAAAGTATCCTATGTAACTTCTAATACCTCCAAAATATTTGTTCAAAGTTTCATGGTGATCGGTTAAGTAGTTTTCGTGTGAAAGCCTAACAAACAAACTTACATTCATATTTATAATATTAAATATACAGGGTGGCCGGGGAGTTGACGTTCAAACGTTAAATTTAGGTCCGGTATGTCGTGGGGTATCCGAATCACCCCCATGTATGTTCCGCGATTTTTTATAGTTTTCGAGTTATGATGATTTTTCCGATTTTTTGAGGAAACTCGACATGACCGGCTTAAACAACTTCTAAAAAAAAAGTGTAAGACTTTTTAAAGATTCTTTTTTTGCAACTTAATCTTCATGAATGGTGCCTTTATTCATAACATCATCAGCATCGTAACTTTGATAAAAGTTATGAAAATATTGGTCTAAAGTTAAAAATTTGCGATCCGTGAATTATGACATAATTTTCAACTTTAAATTAAAACTCTATACAGGTGACCTTATGATTTTTTAGCCAATCCCAAAAATGCGCCCAACTCTCAGCTTTCATAATCATAAATAAAAAGTAGTACTAAAGAGGGCTAATTTGGCTAGAATTGATCTTCAAAGACAACAAGGCGAAAAATTCTTAAATTTAAAAATATTTGTTTTTGCCATAACTCCCACGCCTAAGGCTAAATAATGATTAAAGAAAGCTGGAAACCTATCATGTTGGTGAAATAAGGAAAGTTTTAAGTAAAAAGTAGATAACCTTTTTTCTTTTTTTTTTTTTGACACTGGGAAAAAATGCATTACGCATCCCCTCCCGTTGGGGGACGGGAGGGGTATGTGGGGCTCCCCGGTGCGTGTCACCGGTATACCCACTAAAATAACCCAGCGGCACTCCCGCTTCGCCCGGATGGCAGGGGACTGGGAGACCAGCAGAGCCTTTACGTCCTGTCCCCCGCCGGCGATCGCCCGCCTTTTGGCGGGCCCAACCACGCTCCTCCGCACAGGGAGGAACCTGGGAATGACCGTGAGTGCCCGGCCATTCCCCTTTCCACTAGGGTGGTGAGTAGTGCAATGCGGGCGGAGGCGTCCCCACGCCTGTCGCCCGCTACTCACCACCGGGAGGCTGAATACGGTTATGCAACCGCCTCCGCCTGCCCCTTCTTCGCCGGCGGAGTGGTAACCTAACCTAACCTAACATGAACTAACCTAACCTAACCTAGGAGGAGGGAGCCGACAGCCGGGTGCCACCACTGCGACGGCTGTCTCGACGAGACGGCGCTGCGTGCTGCAGGAGTGCCCTGCGTGGGCGGGAGAGCGCAGTGAGCTCTCCCAGGTAGTTTCAGACCTCTTGCTGCTGGCCATGGTTCGCGCTATGAGCGACAGTGAGGCGTCTTGGCGCGCGGTTCTCTCCTCTGTGAGGCAGTAATGCTCCAGAAGGAGACGGCGGAGAGGGAGAGGGAGTCGACTTCTGAACTCCCGATCCGCCAAAGACGCACGGGGCGCAGACGGGCTGCGTTTGCTCGCGGTCTGCCTCCCCCGTAATTTTTGAGTCTCTGGGCGTCGGGCTGGGGGGTCCGGCGTCCGATCATAGGGACTCGAGGTGGTTGTGTGCGTGTTCCCACGCACCACCTAAAGGCCTGTAGGCTTGTCAAGGCCAACAGAGATGAGACCTGGTAAGGTCGGTCGCTGCGCCGTAGAGTGTGGAAGATTTCTCACGGGCCCTCAGGCTCTACGGCAATATGCGATGAGGTGAAACACGGTGGGGTTTTAGCCGGTAAGAGTCCGGCATAACCCGTCGCCGTTTCGGTTTCCAGCATTCTTTAATCATTATTTAGCCTTAGGCGTGGTAATTATGGCAAAAAAAAAAAAAAAAATTATCAATTTTCCGCCTTGTTGTCTTTGAAGATCAATTCTAGCCAAATTAGCCCTCTTAAGTACTACTGTTTATTTATGATTATGAAAGCTGAGAGTTGGGCGCATTTTTGGGATTGGCTAAAAAATCATAAGGTCACCTGTTTAGAGTTTTAATTTAATGTTGAAAATTTAGTCATAATTCACGGATCGCAAATTTTTAACTTTAGACCAATATTTTCATAACTTTTATCAAAGTTATGATGCTGATGATGTTATGAATAAAGGCACAATTCATGAAGATTAAGTTTCAAAAAAAGAATCTCTAAAAAGTCTTACACTTTTTTTTTTAGTTGTTGTTTAAGCCGGTCATGTCGAGTTTCCTCAAAAAATCGGAAAAATCATCATAACTCGAAAACTATAAAAAATCGCGGAACATACATGAGGGTGATTCGGATACCCCACGACATACCGGATCTAAATTTTACGTTTGAACGTCAACTCCCCGGCCACCCTGTATATTAAGGGATACTAAATAATAAATAAATAATAATATAGGGATAGGTATAGACAAGACAAAGGGTTGTAAAATTTAGGTCAAATTAGGATACAGCAAATTGTTATGTTACTTTTAAAAGCAGTTTCTTTTTAGGATTCCGTACCCAAATAGTGCCAATGGGACCTAATTTATAAGTGTAGGCTATCCGTCAGTCCGTCCGTCCTAACTCTAAAGGAATGTATCTTTTGAACCATAATAAGTAGCGTGATGAAATTTTCACAAAATACCTGTGTGTTGATTCTGAATTTGCTAAATGACGTCAAAAAGCTATCTATATGATATTATTTTGAATAAAAAATTTTGAATTTGAATTTGCTATCAAATAATATAAATAAAAATTAAGGGGGTTCCTCGTACAAGAAAGGGTTTTTTTCTTTTTGCTCTATCTATTACTAGATCATATTTTAGTAAAACAAAAAACAGTAAAAAACCCGCCAAGTATTTGTTGGGCTCGCGCTAAGGATCAAGGAAAAAATTGTTCGTTTATATGGTTGTACGGAACTCGGTCCGCGAGTCCAACTCGCACTTGACAGATTTTTTTTGAGATTTTCATGTTGGCTCCAAAGTGAATGTTGTTCATTTTCATGACCTTACACACCACTTTAAAGATGACCACACCCTTGTTTTACCATGTATAACTGCTAAAAATATGATCATCATGTCAGACGATGGACGTCCACTGCTGGGACATAGACATAGATCTCCTCCTAAGGATCGTCATCTTCTTCTTATCGTGTGGGCAGAGCCCTGGTGTCAGAATTTTTTCAGACCGCCTTACGGCCTCTGACGTGGTTTTTATGTAACGACTACTACCACCAGAGACAGTAGCCGGAACCAACGGCTTAACGTGCCATCCGAAGCACGGAATCATTTTTCTTTTCAGACAATCAGGTAATTCAGCCTGCAATGTCCTAACCAACTGGGGAGAAACGCACAAAGTGACATATCACTAGGTATCCCCCGTGGGAATCGAACCCACGACCCCCGTGTTGAGAGCCAAAGCTCTTAACCATTAGACCACGGAGGCAGTTAATCGTCAGGATTGTCATAGCGACTGGTGGTGCACTGCCTTCATCAAACGGGCTCCCGCCGCGGCCCCTAAATTAATATGATATTGATAATACAAAAATATTGTAATGTAGAAGTATTTTTAACCGACTTCAAAAAAGGAGGAGGTTTCTCAATTCAACCGTATATATATATATTTTTTTTATGTGTGTTCGCGGATAACTTCGTCGTTTATGAACCGATTTCGATGATTGTTTTTTCGTTGGAAAGGAGATATCCCAAGAGAGGTCCCATGATAAGGAAACCAGGATCTGATGATGGATCCCAGAGATATCGAGGGGAACCTTCGAAAATTGTAGTGCCGACTAGTGCGTTTGTTAATTTAAAGCACAACTATTAAATCGAACTAATGAATTTACCACTGAAAATTGTGAAATAAACAAAATTTTAACAAAAAAATTAAAACCGCCTTCAAAAAACTAAAAAGTTTAAAAATAATATTGCAGCCGATGACTCTTTCGTTCGCATCATAAGAACATTAATTTGTTTTATAGAAGTCGGTGTCAAGCCAAGCCAAAAAATGCAAGCCCTGTCGCGAATCGTACCGGCTTGACAGCGACTTCAATAAAACAAATTAATGTTCTTATGATGCGAACGAAAGAGTCATCGGCTGCAATATTATTTTTTAACTTTTTAGTTTTTTGAAGGCGGCTTTAATTTTTAAGAGGTCTGAACATGATAGTATGTAGTTAGAACGATGCTTAATAATACATACGGCTAGCCTTTATGACTAAATTCCTCTAAGTGACCCGCACTAATTGCAAATGACGTTCCTAGACGTTAGACTGCACATAATTCACGTATCTGATTTCTGGTACAATTTACTTAATTGTTTGTACAGACAGCATACAAAAATATGTACTTCAACATCCTCTACTACCATTTATTCTTAGAAAAGGGTTCCGTTACAGACTGACTGACAACACACAGCTTAGACCACTGAAGCAAAAATATTTTTAATTTGGGGTGTTTCGAGTACACGATGGAATGCATTGAGACCATTTTTAGAATTTTTGTGTATTTGTTTGTTTAATCTGTTTGTTTGTACACGCATCACTTATAAACTACTGACCCCATTTGGATAGAATTTGGAAATGCATAGGGCATAGTTTAGGTTAACATGTGGGGCTTTATTTCATGGCAATCGGTTTGTCCAATCAAAAGTTATGAGTATTTAAAGACAATGTCGCGTGCGCTACTGAATTTAATGCACACATCACATAAAATCTACTAAGCCCATTTGAATGGGGTTTTCACAGAAGTATAGGGCTTTAGTTGGATTAACATATAACATTTATTTCATTGCAACCGGTTCATTGAATCAATAGTTATGACTCTATAAGTATTTAAATTCAGCGGTCTGCGCGTACGAAGTTGCGGGCCACTCCCGCCGCTAAGTTATAATACATTTTATAAGTAAAATTATTACACACAATTTTGTGCAGCGATGTGAAAATCAAGATAGCGCGATCAAATCTCTGAAAATCAGTAGTTATTGTTGCCGACTGTACATTGTTTGAAGTTGTAACTCTATAGTGTTGTCTAGACAATCTAGACATTGCGTTTGAATTTGATTGTGGTTTGTTCTCGGATATCTAAAGGGCTTTAAATTTACAGTAACAAATCTATTTTGTGGATCCAAAGCAACAAATTAAAATAATAATTTACATTTTAGAGAAGCATCGTAGAAATAAGTATGCTGGAATAAAATACTAACCTACCAAAATCTTTTTTAAAAATGTGACTAGATAATTTGTGTGACATTGTCCAAGATATTTACATATTTTATTCCAGCATATTTCTACGTTCTACGTACTAAGGTACCAGACAAAAAGTTTAAGTCCCATGTTAAACAAGTCCTCTGTAAAAAAGGTTACTATAAACTCGATGATTATTTGAATGAGCAAAATGTCTGGTCTTGACAATTTTATATTATGTAATGCAATATTGTACCTATTTTAATTGTACTTTGTACATTTCGTTTTGTTTAAAAGATGTGAGTTGTAGAGTTTCTGGCCGCACCTTCTCTCAACGTAACACCTTCCGCGCGGTGGTAGAATCAAAAAATGACGTCAAAAAGCTATCTATATGATATTATTTTGAATAAAAAAAATTTAATTTTGAGTACCAGAATGCCTGGGCTTGTATTATAATGAATAAACAAAACGATATAAAAAGCACAGCTAAAAAACCGTCTGCATAAATTAAGAAGCACCCTGTATACAAGGTCAAATTGATGTCATTAGCATCCTTTTAAACTAAGTCTACCTATCAAACAGAACAAGTTTAAAAAATCAGCTGTTCCATACTAAAGCAATGCCTAGTGACTCAAATGCACCAACAGTTGATTTTTTTTTTACTCCGATCGGTTTGTTCCCGTAGCAAAAGTTGTTCAATTTGTTTAAAAGTATCTCAGTTTAAAAGGATGCTAATGATATCAATTTTACCCTGTAGATACAAACATCCATGACTCTGGTACAAAATATTGATTTTGATCATATTAATAGAAAAGATCACTGGGCACCTTAGTATGAAACCTATACCCATGAGTCCACGACCTACAGAAAAAAAAGTATAGGAATGTCTCTAGTTCATGAATATGTATAGGTATGTCGCATTAATGTAGACCATGGGATTCAGGCCAAAAACTAATAAAGAAAAATGTAATATTTTGGTATTTTTTTTACATTTTCGTACATTTAATACATTTTGTACATTTTAATACATTTTCGTACATTTTAGTACAATTTGTTAATTTTGTACATTTTGTACATTTATGAACATTTGTACATTTTTTTTTTTTTTTTTTATGTTCGATAGGTAAACATTTGGCCCCAATCTCACCTGATGTTTTAGTATTTATTATTTAGTACATTTAGTACATTTTCCCATGGTTTAAAAAATAAATAACTACATAAAATTTAATGTGGGTTAATACTAAACATTTTAAAACCAAATCAAATTAAACATTTGACACACACACACACACACACACACATTCACACACACACATTTCACATTCATTTTCATTTTCATTTTCATTTTTTTTTTTTCATTTTTTTTTTTTTTAATTTTTTTTTTCATTTTTTTTTCATTTTTTTTTTATTTTTTTATTTTTTCATTTTTTTTTTTCACATTTTTTTTTATTTTTTTTTATATTATTTATTTTTTTTTATTTTTTTTTTTATTTTTTATTATTTGATTCGAAATAGCACAACATGGCTGTAACATGTTCAAAATCAATAATATTTGAAATTTTAAAACCAATTTGGTTTTTGTAGGAAAAATTTAGTTAACTGGGTCAGATTTCGCCCAATGACCTTTGAAATCTGTAGTCGAAATTTTGAACTACTTGACCTTCGCCCTTAACATTTTGTGTAACTATCTTGTACTTATACTTAGTAATATTCGAGGATGGCTAAGTCCTACTGACAGGCTTTCAGGCACGGCTTGGTTAACGGATTATCTTGATCAGCTCTTTGAGTTCTCAGTGACAGTTATATTTAACTAAGTAGAACTTTGTGACGACTATTCAAGTTTAGTAGCTACTGGTTAATTTTCGACTTAGAAGCCGAGTAGATACAAGTGACAATAGAAGTGATAGTTTTGAATTCAATACGTATGCAAAGAAAGAGTCACGTTGCAAGTTTGGCCACGAATGTGTCCGGTTCCTGGGCCTCAATTGCGCAATTTTATACGGTTTTGGTTTGGTTTTGGTTTTGGTTTAGTTTTGGTTTAGATTTGGTTTAGCTGAAGTAAAAAAGCTATCGCGATATTTTTTTCTGAACGGTTAAATCTCACAATACAGACAATTCGATCGAACGGACATCAAACGTTACGCCAACGTATCTTCCGAAATAAAGCTAAATCGTTACCGTTAATATAATTTGCGCGATACGAATTGTGCATAACGTAACGTTTTTGGTTGTGGTTTTGTTTCGGTAGTATCGTTCAAACTTAGGGCGATTGAGGCCCTAATTGTGTTTGCTACGAGGCTCCGACATCTCTTCTCAACGGTCTTTTTGCTCAAAAAACAATCCTGAAGATTGGGATCTTTATTTTTATTTTTGAATTGTTTCTCTTTAGGTACACACGGCGACACATCAAGCTATGCAAAACCAAAATAAGCTAGACGCACGTAGGTAGAGGTAGAGTAATGTATAACGTCGCGCGGGCCGTGTGTACCTAGTTCTAGTTATCTTTTTTAGGGTTCCGTACCCAAAGGTTGAAAACGGGACCCTATTACTAAGCCTACGTTGTCCGTCCGTCCGTCCGTCCATCTGTCTGTCCGTCCGTCTGTTCGTCCGTCCGTCCGTCTGTCCTACCTATTTAGGGCTTTAACTTTTGAACCGTAAAAGTTAGATAGTTAAAATTTTCACAGAATGTGCGTTCTTACGGCGGATTTGTTAACAAATAATAAAAAAGTCAAAAAGTTAAAAATTAAGGGGGGTTCTCAACAAGAAACTAGTTTTTATCAACGTTTTTTCTTCACGCTCTATCGTTAAAACGGTAATACATACAAGCGTCAAACTTAGTGTGATTATAGAGCATACTGTACAAAATAACAACAAATACTAAAAACCGGCCAAGTGTGAGTCGGTCTCGCGCTAAAGGTCCCGGACAAAAAAAGTTTTTTTTTCTTAATTAATAATGTTGTGTTCTGGTAGTGGTGTGGTACGGAACCTTCGATGCGCAAGTAGCCCGACTCGCATTTGACCGCTTTTTTTTTACTATACCTACCTATCTTCTGTGTAATTAATTAAATAAAATTCAAATTAAATCTAACAAAAAAAATTGGCGATGGCGGTCACTTAACTTCGCTGAAGGGATTCCAAAGGCTTTCATTTTATATTTCAACATTATTGTTTGAGTTCTAATACAAAACAAAGTTCCCGAAAAAGGATACAATACGAGTAGTATACAAAGCAAATTCAAAGTCAAAACAAATAGAATACTAGTCATTCTAAACAAGGATTACAATCCAATATCGCTCACAAAACTCGAACCCCAGAGCATTACAAGTTCCTATCAATTAATACAGTTCGTTCTTCTTACAAAGTCCTGTAAATTACGCTATTTTAATACCTACTACTTAGTCACAAGACTGACGTAAGTGAATTTCTTATATGGAATTAAGTGAAGATTATATTGGCGTGACACAAACTTTGGTGGCGAAGTTGCTAACTGCATAGACTATCTATCTCCAAAGAAGCGTGTTTATCGAGCATTCTAAGCATAAATTATTCTAAGAATATTCGTTTTTTCTTAGAATGACCGATAAAGATTCTCACTAATACTCACAGTCGATTTTGACTACAACATTTGTACTACAACGACTGCTTTAACTTCTCTAAAAAACCGGCCAAGTGCGTGTCGGGCCACGCGCAGGGTAGGGTTCCGCAGTTGCCCGTCACAATATAATATGGACTTAGAAGGGGGGAAGGCCATGAATTTTTTCACATACACTTGACTCTAACAAAAAATTTCACTTTAAAGTTTAATATTTCGCTAACGGATCCCTAAATCCAAAAATGGTTTTCCTACACCCATAATATTTTAAAACGGCGTATCCAACGATACCCCACGCCATGGGGTAAGAGAGAAAAAAAAACCATTCCCACTTCGCGTGTAGGGGAGGTACCCTAAAAACGGATAGACGGACGGACACAGCGAAACTATAAGGGTTCCTTGTTGATTTCGGAATCCTAAAAATTATATAAAACAAAGTCGCTATTCGTGTATGTCCTCATCATATTTTCTGTTTCGCCGCTTAGGATATTTAAAAAGTACCTTTTTAAAAGTAGTAGTATTATGATATAGAAAAAGTACCAAACTTTTTCTATATCATGCAACGGATTTTGATATAGTTTTCACTGTCATTTAAAGAATTCCTTCTGGAAGGTTTATATGTATAAATATATTTATTTTTATTAAGTATAGATCCCACCCGGGCGAAGCTGGGGGCGGGTCGCAATAACATTACACAAGAAGTTCCGCACGATAAATTTAATTCCACGATTAAGTACTCCGCCTCTTAATAAATAGTATTTTATTGTACTCTCCTGAATTTTTAGGAACTGGAATCCTCTATAAAGAAATTGTTCTTACGCCGATCACTCAGCTTTTCCCTGGAACGGTTAAATCTGCTTGAAGCATACCCAAGAACATGGGGTAGGGAGGGAGTGACTATGGCCAAGCAAGGCCATTCGAAAAACATCAAAAATCCTTGATTTCTAAAACAATTGGCAAACAAAGATTTCACAAAATATTGATTTTCAATTGAAAACAAGTATTCAATTCACTTTAATCTTAAAAGCAAAACATAATTTTCATTCCAGGAGTGCGATTTTTGAAACTCACAAGTTGAACTCAGCAATTGAAAATGGCAAAATAACTCTGGAAATATGCGTCTTCACGAATATGCATCTTTCTACTGCTGCTTTGTCTTTCAAAAATCGCACTCCTGGAGTATGAGTTTTAAAAGCCAAATCAGCAGTAGAAAGAGGCATATTTCCATAGTAATTTTGACATTTTCAACCGCTGAGCTCAGCGAATGAGTTTCAAAAATCGCACTCCAGAACTAGAACGCGAATTCATAGTAGATAGGTAGCGTACTTCTGGCGCAGTCGGGTAATAAATATTGTACTATGGTCATTTTGGAACGCTCATAAACGATCATCCTGTCAGAATTACCCTATAGGGAGCTGTTGTAACCCGAATTGTAAATTCCAGTTGATAGAACTTGTTAAAGTAGCTATGATAGGCTGTTTGCTTTAGTTTATGGAGGTGCTACTGGGGAATGTTCCTCCATTGATAAGGGAAGATCTTCCACCCAAAACCTGGGGACCGGCCGTGGTCCAACAGTTCTTAGTTGGACCTTGTGTAGATATGTCGAATCTCTGTGATTATTTCTCTTGCGCTATTCATGTCTTGTATACGATTGTGAACCTTATGTGTAGCGGCTAACGGGTTACCAATGTGACGTCGCAAGTTATCTTACGTGCACATTTGCGAGTGCGACCGTAGCGCCATCTGTTAGCTTCTCTGCTTTACCTTGTGGGTGTTGAAATCTGTCACAAATCCCCAACGAGTAAAGAACTTTTGGAAACTGTATCCTATCAAGCCATTGTTTGTTTTCAAAGACGTATGGTATAATATATTCATCGTTATTCACAATCAGTGTTACCCAGAGTACAGTTTTGATTGGACACTGCTCGTAAGTGTGAATGTTCAGAGTTGATCATTATTAATATCTCTAACTAAAAACCTCTAATTACCGAAGAATATGATCGTTTTTCTTTTGTGTACTACATAAATTATCTATATACGTTCTGTAAATATTTCTTCTGCGGTGATAAAAAAGTGTAGGTATTATTTCATTTCGGGTGAACAAGAACTTTGCTTCAATATTAACATTTAAGATTGTTGCAAGTACATAGTACCTAGTATATGCGTAAAGTGGTTACTTTCCGCATAGAATGAGTAGAGAAATCTTATACCCTACCCAGCAAACAATTTCGTCGTATTAGGGCCATTTATGACTAATTTAATAAATTATAAAAGTTGTTATACTGTAATTTTGTCATAGTGAGTAGTGGCGTCGTACAAGATAAAGGTGTTTCTAAACTAATACCACATAATAGGTACTTCATCATATCAGCCAATAGACGTCCACTGCTGGACATAGGTCTCCCCCAAGATGGGAGGATTTGCCATAATCGCCACGCTTGGCAGGCGGGTTGACGATCGCAGTTGGATTGAATATGTGTACTCAGAGGATGCTGCTGCCCATCCTCCGGTAGATCTCTTAGTCGCCTTTTACGACACCCACGGGAGGAAATGGGATGGTGCTATTCTTAGCCGACACCACACGGACGAATAGGTACTTGCCAAGAACATTGTATTTGGTACTTGCATAGGTAGTCTAAAAAAACAAGGTCTTCTATTCCCAGAGTGACACAAGCCTACGTCACAAAAAAAATGGCCGCTAAACATGACGTAGACTTGTGTCAGTCACGTGATCGGAAGAGAATACCAGGCGCAGTATATTATTGTACAGTCGCCATCAGATATATCGTAGCATACAAGGTGTCCAAATATTTCTAGCAGTGCTAATTTTCATTAAATTATTTACAGTAAATGTTACCAATTATATCTAAACGTGTATTTTGTCATAAACAGCGAATTTTCAATAATTTCTTTACAATGTTATTTAAAATTAACATGTAAAACAACGGAGTAATGTTTTTTATCCGAAACTGATCAGATGTTTATGGCCACCATGACTGCGTCGATATATTTGATGTTCTATTATATATTTTTGATTAACTATGAGTAAAGAAATTATTGAAAATTAGAACTGCTTAGGAATATTTGACCACCTTGTTTGCTACGATATATCTGCTGGTGACTGTACCATGGGTACTTGGGCATTGAAAACTGTCAAAGCCTTTTTATACAAAAACAAATATAAACCACAACAAGTAGGCATATACGTTTTGTAATTTAGATCTACCTTACATCAGGGAATTACAAAATTAAGTCGTGGAACGTATATCTACATTCCCACTCCTAAGGGAGACGTGAAACGTAATACGAGAGGAGCACTCACGCAGATGTGTGAGGACTGATTTACAAATTCCACGCTAAAAAACATGGACGTGTCTAGGGTTCCGTAAAAGAGCGATGATAGTCCATACGGATGAGAGCTAGCGACTCATTCATGAGGCGGGGCGGTTCGATGCCTGGCCTGTACCACTAAATTATACGGAATTTATATACGATTGTATTTATCACTTTTCTTTTTTGTTTTTATGACTAAGTATAGCTAAGGAAAACATCAGGAGGAAACTTGCATACTCAATCGATGGAAGTGCATGAAAAGATGTATGAATGTCAATGAGGCTAGAGAAGTGTGTCAGAGTCGTAGCGTGTGGCGATCTGTGGTATCCGTCTACCCCCTTGGGACAATGGCGTGAGCTTATGTATGTATGTAGAAGTAGGGACTATAATAAATAATTAAATGGTCTACGTATAATAATTATCAGAAACCTCAAATTTACTTGGAGTTGATGTTTATCTTGTTTCCTCAACCTGAAAAGCAAATTCCTTAGAGAATCTGTCCACACGTGTCATCACATCACGTGTGGGAAGCTATATGCTCTTATCTAGAATCGATAGTATTAACTTTCTGACGTTAAGTGCTATACTTTATACGAAAAACATACCTAAGAGAAAGGTATTAATGTACATTATTTTCCATCACACTCTTTAAGATTTTTATAAAGTAAGTACGAGCTTTTACCCGCGACTTTGTCGGCATAAATTATATAACAGATTTTAAGTCAGATCATAAGCTATCAAACAAAAAAAGTTTCATCAAAATCGGTTCAGTAGTTTTTGCGTGATACTCGAACAAACAAACACACAAACAAACAAACAAATAAACAAACAAACAAACAGACAGACAAAGAGTCCAAAAATTTGTGATTTGGAATCAGGGAAGCCTAAAAACCATATCGTAATCTTTTTTTGTAAATATCTTCAATGTACAGACACAACTCTGAAGTACGATTTTTGAAAATCATACGAGTGACTTGGCAGTAGAAAGATGCATAATCTCCATAGTAATTTTGACACTTTCTACTGCCAAGTCACTCGTATGATTTTCAAAAATCGCACTTCTGTTACAGTTTTATAATAGTTTAGATTCTAATTCTAAGGAATACCAACCCAGCTTATGAAGTACTTATCGAAGTTAACACGCCGATATATCAAGGTCTATATGACGCAGGCTTAAAGTTATATCTATTTATTTACGTAGCATTGAATGAGGAATGTACTTGAAATAGATCTGTCAATTTTTTTAGGAACTAGCTGGGACTTTTAACATTGAAAATGTTTTTTTGTTGCTTCGGTATTATACAGGGTGAAATTGATATCATTAGCATCCTTTTAAACTAAGAGTCTACCCATCAAACTGATCAACTTTTACTATGGGAGCAAACCGATCGGAGCAATAACCTCGTGCTACCCCCCCGCGGGTCCCCGCCGCCGCCGTGCGAGGCCGAAGCATAGCATTTCAGTTACCGTTGCACGTGTCCCTGCGCTTTACCATTTTCGAGTTATTCTTTCCGAGTTTTCCGAGTTTTTTATTCCGAGCCACGTCCGAGCCACGTGCCAAGTTAATTCGCCCGTGTTCTAACATCCTAATACCTATGCCACCTTCCTGGATAATAGGTAGTAACCCAAAAACAGAAATATGATAATGAAAAAGTTTGAAAAAAAATGTTTTTCTACTCAATCGAGATAGCTCTTGTAACATGTGGAACAAAACACCCATATAAATTAAATCGTTATATATCGAGATTATAATTATGAACTCAAAAGTCAGAACTAGAGTTTAAAGTGTAAACCCTTATCTTCAAAAATCCTACACCACGTAGAGAGCGTCAGTCAGTTCTATCAACTTCTTGCTACGTTACCGACTTTTCTTAATGGTGTATTTAAAACGTACGTGTGTGTGCTAAGCCTCTGAAGCCCTATATATGCTGAGGCTATTACGTACTCGTACCTGCAACTTAGTTGACTGTCTTATCGTGCTGAGAAACACTCGTGTTTTTGTTTTAAGTGAAATATTCGAAAATATATAAAGATAGTTTGCAATCTCTAGGCAATTATAATTGAAAATCGATTCTAGACCACCTAGACCGTTCTAGATTGCAGACACATAGACCGTTCTAGATTGCAGGACTTGATTAATCAATACAATGGTATTAAAGTAAATCCGAAAGGCTGTGATTGTCGAACTGCCACTGAAAAGATGGTTGGCTATAAAAATATTTATCTAAAAAGATAAACTCAAAAATAAAAGCTATGCTATTCAAATGCTATTTATAGAAAAATATCATGCAGTTCTTGATTTTATCCATCTTGAAAGCCAGCATAGAGTAGAGTAAATGCCAATCGAGATGTCAATAAATGCCAATTTGACAGCGGTAAACAAAGTGAATATTAAATGCGACGCTTAAATTGAAAATAAAAGTGCTATTATTAAACCATTTTGACTGTAACATTACCAAAAGAACTCAGTAAAAATGAAATGGCACTTCAGATCTACGAAATTCAAGGTCATCATGTTATCCATCTTGAGTACAAGCTTAATTTATTTCTTCATAATGCAACCATCGCGCTCACCAAACCGAAAGCTTTCTTTGAATTACGTTGTCGTCCATTTAGACTTGAAAGGGGCACCACCAAAGTTGGAGTACTTGGAATCTTTACTGCCGATCATGTCAAAGCATGGTGTGAATGCTTTACTGATAGAATATGAAGATATGTTCCCGTATAATAGAAGCCTGATTGGCTTGAGAGCTAGTAACTGCTATGAAAGAGCACAGGTTAGTACCGTTACCCAACTCAAGTAATACCTATACGTTGTAAAAAATTTTTTGTATAACCTGCTGGAGCGTGTATAATTCCGTGTATAGGTCCCACAAGGTGGACCGACGACCTGGTGAAGGCGGCGGAATATCCAAAACCGAACTAGGATTAGAACCTAGGACTCTGGTTTGTTAATGATGATCGTGATTGTGATTTGATTCTTCATGAACCGTTTAGTATGGGAAAAAGGCTAACAAAAAAAATGTTAGCGTATTAGTTGACGTATAGTTATTTTATTTTTTATTTTTTTTTTTTATTAGAAAAATCTACAGCCTATTACAAGCATTCTATAAAATATGTAATCTAAAGAAATATAACACAGGCCAATTACAGATTTTTCTTAACAGTAGTAACAATAGGTAAATACAACGTGTTAATGAATTAACGCAAAACCTCATACACCCCAACTGATTTATAACAAAATAATAAGATTGAAACAATAATTTCATTATTTTTATAGTTAAAATTAAAAGTTATTCGCATTTTAAGTTTTGAGGCAAAAATGATTTGGCATCATTTCAGCAATGAATGAAAGCGCTAACGTACTCATGGATACATTTTAATAATCTTGTTTTAGTAGTAAGTAGGGTGAGTGTGCCCGTGGGGTGGGTTGACATCGGGTTCAGAAAATATAAAATTTTACAAAAAAATTCTTTATATTTTGAAAAAATTACCTATGTTGAAACTATGATAATTCGATTCTGCTCTCGATTCTAAACAAACTACTTTCTAGTTTTGCGTTAATTCATTAACACGTTGTATAAAGAACAGAAACGTTTTGTCTTGTGTACATACAACTCGATGTTACGAAGACAGAACGTCTGTAATCACTTGTTGAATAATATTAATAAATTCACCGAGTTAATAGTTAACACAAAACACGTCCGCTCTGGCCAAACGTCTTTATAGCATTATGGAACTCATGTCGATTTGTTTCTTATAATCTCTAGATTAAAGTGGTAACATTAGCTATACTTCATCTAAACGGAGTGTCGTGTAATCGCCGTTGGCGCACATCGTGTCTTGGTAAAATATTTTATTTCTTTTTTATTTTTATTTTCGTATGAACATCTAAGACGTTCCTTTACACACGCATTGCTTTACACGTGCCGTTTTAAGCAGAAAAAAGAATCTTAGCAAAAAAGTCAAAACGGTGCATTTTTTATATTTATTTCGTAATTCCGTTTGCATTTTTACCAAATCTATCGTCTGATTACTACGAGATATAATAAATTAAATTATGTATTTAGAGTGTAATACCATCAATAAACGTCTACCGTTTGGTGGGCCTACAAAATACTGACTCCTTTTGGTATCTAATTCTACACCCCCTCTGAAATAATGAAACAATTATTATTTGAAATTACAGTTGAAAAACTTCCTGTCTCTGGCAGTCAAGTTTGGGTTTGAAATAATTCCACTGATCCAGACATTCGGGCACATGGAATTTGTTCTCAAATTTGATGAGTATAATCATTTGCGAGAAGATCCACAGAATCCCGCCACAATCTGTCCTTCCAAAAACGAAAGCTTGGTGTTAATCGAGGAAATGTTAAGGCAGGTATGAAATATGGCTATAGGATCATTATTTTTAACTTATTAGTGCCGGTCTTGTTACGTCGGTGATTTTCACCTGAACAAGGCAAAGCATTATGCTCACGATTATATTCCCTAAGGATATAGTCAAGAGATATTCTCAATATAGGTATAGCTACGGTATATACAACGTGTTAATGAATTAGCCCAAAACCTCATACACCCCAACTGATTTATAACAAAATAATTAGATTGCAACAATAATTTCATTATTTTGATAATTAAAATTTAAACTTATTTGCATTTTAAGTTTTGAGGCAAAAATGATTTGTTATCATTTCAGCACTGAAAGAAAGCGCTAACGAACTCATGGATAAATTTTTATACTCTTGTTTTGGTAGTAAATAGGGTGGTAACTACTTTCTAGTTTTGCGTTAATTCATGAACACGTTGTATAACCGCAAAAAGAATAATTATCCTCTATTCACTAACAGTGCCAGCAGTAAATTTTATTTTGAAGCCGTGGTGGTCCAATGGCGAGTAACCTTGCCTGCCGTGCAGGAGGCGATGGTTCGATCCCCGTCCAGGCCGACTCGTACCAATGAGTTTTTCGGAATTTATGTACGATTTGTAACACCACTGGCTTTTCGGTGAAGGAAAACATCGTGAGGAAACCTGCATGCTTCAATTTCGAGGCATGTATCATACCCACTGTCCATTACAAGTGGCGACGGGCTCACTCCCCGTCACACTGGACAGAGTTTCGGTACTACTAGTGAAACGTGGATCTTCTGATGTTTCAGAATATCTCTGACTACCCCCTCAGGGAATATAGTCGTGAGCATATGCATGCTAAATTTTATTTTTGTTGGGTTGTAGTTGTAAATGTTTCCAGAATCCTATATGAAACTTTTATCCTTATTGTAATATCTCATTCGAAAGAGGTAGAAATGGTAAGCAAGAGTGCTGTAAGTATAGTTGATCCTTATATAGCTCGTCACAAGGATTCCGACAGGTGGGACAAATGCCCTGGGCGGCACTGTCCTAGGGGCGGCAAATTCGGGAAAAATATTCATTGAGCTCTGACAATTCGTAGGGCGGAGCCGGTGGAGAAAAGTCGAGCTCACTTCGCTCACTTTGAGTATCTTTTTTAATTACTGTAGTTACCTACACAATATAAGGCGCTGTCCTATTGCCATCGCACGCGCGATCATGCGTCCGTCCGATGAAAATGATCGTGCGATCGTGCGATCAAACATAGGAATCAGTACTGACTGTCCTAATTTCGATCGCGCGATCATGCGATGCGATGGAATTGTTCTATTTTCGACGCACGATCGTGCGATCGTGCGATCAAACATAGGAATCAGTATTGACTGTCCTAATTTCGATCGCGCGACCGAGGAGCGCGATGAGGCAAGGGTGTACCTACACTCAGCGGGACCCCGTGTCCTAGAACTTGTTCTATATAATTTGTTCTAATTTCAAATATTATTGATTTCAAACATATTACAGCCATTGGATAACGCACTTCCCCGGTTTGGAAGGGTGCGGGTTCAAGTCCCGCTCGAGACTGAATTTTTCAATCTTTAATTTGATTAGAATTTGTTCTATCGAATCCAATTAGAAATAAAATGTGTTCCGTCAAAATGGGAGAATGGCATAGGCAAAGATCTTTTTTGGTCTTTACGACTAGAATTCGAGTTTCAATAACAAAAAAATAAAAACCGACTTCAAAGTAAAAAAGTTAAAAATAATATTTCAGTTTGACTTTTACGTTCGAATCTATAAGAAAATTAATATTTTGTTTTATCGAAGTTTGATAAAGGTGAGAAATAAAACCTTTGGCCTTAATAATTAAACTCAAGTTGTTTTATTAAAATAATCAACCACTGTTGTACAAGTAAGAACATAAGTAGAACATTGTCTACATGGACAAACTTTTTCTATCATCAACCGTTGTCGAGATATCTGTCTATTACTATTTTAATTAATATTTTTTTGCAAATATCCTGTTTCGTATGCATCAAATCGTGAATAAAGTGATTACAAAACTTGTAGAACATAACATTGTCTACAATTGTATCTCTAAGAAACTTTTTCTAACATCAACCGTTGTTGAGATATCGGTCTATTACTATTTTAATTAATTCGTTTTTGCAAATATCTTGTTTCGTATGCATCAAATCGTGAGCAAAGTTGTAACAAAACTTGTAGTACATAACATTGTCTACAATTGTATGCTACACATACTATTCCTATTATCAATAATTTTCGAGATATCTGTCTATTACTATTTTAATTAATTCGTTTTTGCAAATATCTCTTTTCGTATGTCTCAAATCGTGAACAAAGTTATTACAGAACTTGTAAAACATAACATTGTCTACAATTGTTTTTCGGACAAACTTTTTCTATCATGAACCGTTGTCGAGATATCTGTCTATTACTATTTTAATTAATAATTTTTTGCAAATATCTCGTTTCGTATGCATCAAATCGTGAACTAAGTTGTTACAAAACTTGTAGAACAACTTGTTATCTACAATTTTATTTTTCAAAAACTTTTTCTATCATGAACCGTTGTCGAGATATCTGTCTATTACTATTTTAATTAATTATTTTTTGCAAATATCTCGTTTCGTATGGATGAAATCGTGAACAAAGTTAAAACAAAACTTGTAGTACATAACATTATCTACAATTGTATGCTACACAAACTATTCCTATCATCAAAAATTTTCGAGATATCTGTCTATTACTATTTAATTAATTCGTTTTTGCAAATATCTCTTTTCATATGCATCAAATCGTGAAAAAAGTTAAAACAAAACATGTAAAACATAACATTGTCTATAATTGTATCTTCAAGAAACTTTTTCTATCATCAACCGTTGTTGAGATATCTGTATTACTATTTTAATTAATTCGTTTTTGCAAATATCTCTTTTCGTATGCATCAAATCGTGAATAAAGTTATTACAAAACTTGTAGAACATAACATTGTCTACAATTGTATCCGTAAGAAACTTTTTCTAACATCAACCGTTGTTGAGATATCGGTCTATTACTATTTTAATTAATTCGTTTTTGCAAATATCTTGTTTCGTATGCATCAAATCGTGAGCAAAGTTGAAACAAAACTTGTAGTACATAACATTGTCTACAATTGTATGCTGCACATACTATTCCTATTATCAATAATTTTCGAGATATCTGTCTATTACTATTTTAATTAATTAGTTTTTGCAAATATCTCTTTTCGTATGTATCAAATCGTGAACAAAGTTATTACAGAACTTGTAAAACATAATATTGTCTACAATTGTTTTTCAGACAAACTTTTTCTATCATGAACCGTTGTCGAGATATCTGTCTATTACTATTTTAATTAATAATTTTTTGCAAATATCTCGTTTCGTATGCATCAAATCATGAACAAAGTTGTTACAAAACTTGTAGAACATAACATTATCTACAATTTTATTTTTCAAAAACTTTTTCTATCATGAACCGTTGTCGAGATATCTGTCTATTACTATTTTAATTAATTATTTTTTGCAAATATCTCGTTTCGTATGGATGAAATCGTGAACAAAGTTATAACAAAACTTGTAGTACATACCATTATCTACAATTGTATGCTACACAAACTATTCCTATCATCAAAAATTTTCGAGATATCTGTCTATTACTATTTAATTAATTCGTTTTTGCAAATATCTCTTTTCATATGCATCAAATCGTGAACAAAGTTAAAACAAAACATGTAGAACATAACATTGTCTATAATTGTATCTTCAAGAAACTTTTTCTATCATCAACCGTTGTCGAGATATCTGTCTATTACTATTTTAATTAATTCGTTTTTGCAAATATCTCTTTTCGTATGCATCAAATCGTGAATAAAGTGATTACAAAACTTGTAGAACATAACATTGTCTACAATTGTATTCGTAAGAAACTTTTTCTAACATCAACCGTTGTTGAGATATCGGTCTATTACTATTTTAATTAATTCGTTTTTGCAAATATCTTGTTTCGTATGCATCAAATCGTGAGCAAAGTTGTAACAAAACTTGTAGTACATAACATTGTCTACAATTGTATGCTACACATACTATTCCTATTATCAATAATTTTCGAGATATCTGTCTATTACTATTTTAATTAATTCGTTTTTGCAAATATCTCTTTTCGTATGTCTCAAATCGTGAACAAAGTTATTACAGAACTTGTAAAACATAACATTGTCTACAATTGTTTTTCGGACAAACTTTTTCTATCATGAACCGTTGTCGAGATATCTGTCTATTACTATTTTAATTAATAATTTTTTGCAAATATCTCGTTTCGTATGCATCAAATCGTGAACTAAGTTGTTACAAAACTTGTAGAACATAACATTATCTACAATTTTATTTTTCAAAAACTTTTTCTATCATGAACCGTTGTCGAGATATCTGTCTATTACTATTTTAATTAATTATTTTTTGCAAATATCTCGTTTCGTATGGATGAAATCGTGAACAAAGTTATAACAAAACTTGTAGTACATAACATTATCTACAATTGTATGCTACACAAACTATTCCTATCATCAAAAAATTTCGAGATATCTGTCTATTACTATTTAATTAATTCGTTTTTGCAAATATCTCTTTTCATATGCATCAAATCGTGAAAAAAGTTAAAACAAAACATGTAAAACATAACATTGTCTATAATTGTATCTTCAAGAAACTTTTTCTATCATCAACCGTTGTTGAGATATCTGTCTATTACTATTTTAATTAATTCGTTTTTGCAAATATCTCTTTTCGTATGCATCAAATCGTGAATAAAGTTATTACAAAACTTGTAGAACATAACATTGTCTACAATTGTATCCGTAAGAAACTTTTTCTAACATCAACCGTTGTCGAGATATCTGTCTATTACTATTTTAATTAATTATTTTTTGCAAATATCTCGTTTCGTATGCATCAAATCGTGAACAAAGTTGTTACAAAACTTGCAGAACATAACATTATCTACAATTTTATTTTTCAAAAACTTTTCCTATCATCAACCGTTGTCGATATATCTGTCTGTTACTATTTTAATTATTCAGTTTTTACAAATATCTCGTCTCCTATGCATATGATTGTAAACAAAGTTATTACAAACGTGAAGACCATTAACTTTCCAACAATTTTGTTCATAACAAATTTTTTTCTATCACTTACCATTGTCGAGATATCTGTCATTTTTGTTATATTATAAAAGTGGACTGATTCTGGAAAGGTGACCGATCCGCCATGTAAGACCGGGTTTTTTGTGATGGGTAAAGTGTGTTCTTTCGATCCAAGTTGGTTTCACATTTCCTATATGTTTAGGCCCAAGACCTATTTTTTTTAATTTTCAACCCCAGTCTGATTTTGAACGGTGACCGATTTGAGAATAACTAAATCTGCTGTGGTGTTCTCCTAAGAGGGCTCTTTCTTAAAATGCATCCAGTTCGTTTCCTATATATTTAGGCCCAGACCCCATTTTTTCGCGATTGTCTTACCGCTGTAAAAAAAAATCAGTGACCGCTTTGAGTCATAAGACCGAGGCTAAATGATGTACTTTGGCGTCTATTTTCGAGCTAGACTGAATCCAGCTTTCCTATACGTTTAGGCCCTAGACCGTTGGTGGCTCTGGATCTAATTCTTCCATTTTGACGGTTTTTTTTTTATTTATAATTGAATTCGATAGAACAAATTCGGAACTAAATCCCATACATACTCGCATCGTTCTAGGACACGGGGTCCCGCTGAGTGCAGGTACACGAAGCAAGGGAGGGTGATCGATCGCATCGCACCAAATTAGGACACACGTTTTTTGATCGCGCGATCGATTTCATCGCGCGATGAGATCGCATCGCACCATCGCGCGTGCGATGGCAATAGGACACCGCCTAATCCTTAAGAGTTCTGACTGCCTCCGTGGTCTAGTGGTTAAGAGCTTTGACTCTCGACACGGAGGTCGTGGGTTCGATTCCCACGGGGGACACCTAGTGATATGTCACTTTGTGCGTTTTTCTCCAGTTGGTTAGGACATTGCAGGCTGAATCACCTGATTGTCGGAAAAGAAAAATGATTCCGTGCTTCGGATGGCACGTTAAGCCGTTGGTCCCGGCTACTATCTCTGGTGGTAGTAGTCGTTACATAAAAACCACGTCAGAGGCCGTAAGGCGGTCTGAAAAAACTCTGACACCAGGGCTCTGCCCACACGATAAGAAAAGAATACCACAGCTAAGACGTGATGCAAAAAATTTCAAGCTTGCTTTGCTGGATCCATAGTCTTTACTTAGGTTTCATTGCACATGTTTTGTATGTAAAAAGCTCGGGCTCCAACCGATTCGTATTGAGGAGAAAAGTTGAGGTCGCTTCGATCGCTCTAAGGTTCTATTTATGCATGGATAAACTAAAAGAAGTCTGGCCACAACATAGCACTTACCTAGTGCAAAAAAAAATTCGAGCTCGCGTCGCTCGCTCCGTTATTTTTTGTGTAGGTCTTCATAAAGGGGCCGGCAAAATCTGCCTGTGCCCCGGGCGGCAAAATCCCACGCTACCCCACTGTTAATATGTATTCAAAAAATAGCAAGAATACCATCTCTAGCTATTTTTTAATGGATTTATAAACTTTTATATAGGAAGGCATTGCTTATTTAATTTTAATTATATTTATATTATGTTGTATACTCCCCAGGTGATAGATTTCCACACAAGTATATCTCCGTTGAAACATATACATATTGGATGTGACGAAGTTGGATCGTTAAAGAAATGTTCTGATTGTAAACGTCGATCTGATAGTTCTAAGTGAGTATAAGTATACAGGGTGTACAATAAAATGGGACAGCTACTCAAAGGGGTGCTTCAGACCATCAAACTGAACAATTTTCTCTATGGGAACAATATCGAAATCGCGAAAAAAAAAACCGCTCTCCCATACAAAACTGCAAACAGAACTCGACTGAAATGTATGGGACAGCAGATTTTTTTTTCGCGATTTCGATATTGGTCCCATAGAGAAAGTTGTTCAGTTTGATGGTCTGAAGCACCCCTTTAAGTAGCTGTCCCATTTTATTGTACACCCTGTATATTCTTAGCAGCAATATATAGCACCATATTACTTAGGCATTGATGATGATGACCAATCAAAATTGGGCAATAATGCTAGCCTTGTTCTGAAGCTGTAGAAGTAAGACCAAAAAATTACATTCGTCTCAGCAAAGTTGAAACAAAGTTTGCCCATAGATTATTTCACCAGCCTCTAATACTCGTTGGCAAATATGTTTACTTAAATGGCTAATCAAATTCATACCATAGAGCGATGGTTTCGGAAAACACGGAAATGTTTTTTTAGAATTTAGATATTTCAAAACATTAATAATGAATACCCAAATGGCACATGTAGCATTATAAGAGACCACTTTTGGTGTAACTCGGAACTTATTGCATTAATTAACACTTAATAGGGTTCAACTGAGAACTTAGAGCTGCTTATTACGCTTTAGTCTTTATAATAGCATTATAAGAGCAGGAACGGATACTATTGTAACGGGATCAGAGTTAGAGCAGCTGTCAAAAATGCCTTCTTACAGCCTATATCGCATTGGTTGCTTAAGAGCATTATAGGGGCAGTAAAATATGATTATTGCTGTATAAAGGTGTAGAATTATACCACTGTAGTGCTAGCATCTTAAAAGAGTCAATGTGAACTACTGTACAGCCAATAGAGTTAAAGTGGTGTACACGTAGAGTGATTTAACGCTTAAAGTTCTATATTGGTTCACCTCAACTCTGTTATTCAGCCTCTTTTTCAAAGCTGCTTAAAGGTGTTATATTAGCACTCGTGAACACCATAGGTATTCCGAGATACCCTTGTAACTCAGAAATACAGAATTTGGCAGTAAAGTGGTGTACACGTAGAGTGATTTAACGCTTAAAGTTCTATATTGGTTCACCTCAACTCTGTTATTCAGCCTCTTTTTCAAAGCTGCTTAAAGGTGTTATATTAGCACTCGTGAACACCATAGGTATTCCGAGATACCCTTGTAACTCAGAAATACAGTATTTGGTAGTAAAGTGGTGTACACGTAGAGTGATTTAACTCTTAAGGTTCTATATTGGTTCACCTCAACTCTGTTATTAGCCTCTTTTTCAAAGCTGCTTAAAGGTGTTATATTAACACTCGTGAACACCAAAGGTATTCCGAGATACTCTTGTAACTCAGAAATACAGCATTTGGCAGTAAAATGGCTACAGAAAATACCACTATATTGCTTTAGTCTGCATAATGGCGTTTAAGTAGTTCACATGAATGGCTTAAGCGTTGATGTGAACCATAATAACACTAATATAAGCCGACAGGCTGCATATTGGTTCACTTGAACTCTTATTTACTGCAATAAGCGTTATAGAGGAACCGGTGTGTACTCTTTTACAGCCATAGTCGTTAATTCAGGATTATAAGAGTTCACATAGGTTTCTTAAGAAAGCGCCATTTTGTCATAACTTTATAACCTAAACCATATGATAAATAAAATTATGGTGTTGTTTACGTTTTACTAATGATTTCTGCTTTTATTTACACGTGAAACACATATTTATTATAATATAAAATAAAACTTTGTATGATTTAATGTAAATCAGACACAAAAAATGTACACATATATTTTGACGTGTAATTATTTTCACAATATTTCTAATTAAAAACGAAATATTTCCGAGGCGCGTAAAAAATTTGCTATAAAACCATATAAACATTCACAATGAACTTGCATTCCCAAATGTATTCACAGGCTAATTTATTTATTTATTTCACAAATTAATTATAAAAGTGTACCTAACTAGGTTATCACAAATTCTCAATAAAACTTCACTTCACGCCATTAATAACCAACACTCACGGAATTTATTTAAAGAATTTAACTCTACTAATAAAATAAATTCAGGTTTTTATGTACACACTCTGCTGATGCTCGAAGAATAATGTAGAACCTCAAGCGTTATTTAAGTATAGCAGTAACCCCAATCCTAGGGCTTAGTCTGTATAACAGGACACTCGTATTCTGTTAAGCAGCTGATATAATGCCTTGTGGCCCATTATAATTCCAATATAGAACCTTAGGCTGTATAACAGGACACTCGTATTCTGTTAAGCAGCTGATATAATGCCTTGTGGCCCATTATAATTCCAATATAGAACCTTAGGCTGTATAACTTGTGCCCAAATAAGAGTTATATCGGTGTTAACAGCGCTGTTAACACCATTGTAACACCATCTTATACAACCTTTAGTTTCCGTGTACACCAAAAGTGGTCTCTTATAATGGGCCATTTGGGTACTATGTCAAATTTTGTCGTTTAGGCTGATATCATACGTAACCAGCCCATAAGCCGTTGTGGGTATCAGCTGTAACATCTAAACTATTATAAAACTGTAACAGAAATGTGTCTGTACAGTCATCAGCAGATATATCGTAGCAAACAAGGTGGTCAAATATTTCTAAGCAGTTCTAATTTTCAATAATTTCTTTACTCATAACCAATCAAAAATATAGGAACGCCTAGAACATCAAATATATCCACGCAGTCAGGGTGGTCATAAACATCTGAACAGTTTCGGAAAAAACCCTTACTCCGTTGTTTTACATTTTAATTTTAAATAACATTGTAAAGTAATTATTTAAAATTCGCTGTTCAGATATTTATGAAAAATACACATTTAGATCTAATTGGTAACATTTACTGCAAAGAATTTAATGAAACTTAGCACTGCTCAAAAATATTTGGACACCTTGTATGCTACGATATATCTGATGGCGACTTTACATTGAAGATATTAACAAAAAAAAATTACGATATGGTTTTTACCTGTCCAATTCCAAAGCACCAATTTTCGGATTTTTTGTCTGTCTGTTTGTTTGTTTGTTTGGGTGTTTGTTTGTTCGAGTATGACGCAAAAACTACTGAACCGATTTTAATGAAACTTTTTTTGTTTGATAGCTTATCATCTGACATAAAATCTGGTATATAATTTATGCGGACAAAGTCGCGGGTAAAAGCTCGTTTTAACCTAAAATTACATTTAAATTTGACCTTGACCGGAAAATTCTTCTAAAATACATTGAGGTGCCTGCTAGAGGCGACACCCAGTCTAAATTGTTTGTAACACTCGTTTAAGTTGGCTCAACGTTACTAAGCATTTGCCGGGCGCGTGCTGCACCGCGACGCCGCCCCCAGCATGTGCCCTGCACTGCTGATCGTAGTGCACAGATTTTGTTCGCGTTGTCTGTTCTATACATAGTTCTTCTTTTAATTACAGTGACATCTTTCTCAAACACGTAAAAGCCGTCGAAGACATAGTTAATCGAATCAGCCAAGACACCATTGTTCTTGTTTGGGATGACATGTTGAGATCAATAAGAGAAGAGTGGAAAACAATGGGGCGATTCAACCATATAGAACCCGTATATTGGAATTATCAAGCGAAAGTCAGTGTACCACATCTCGCTTTATATCAATACCATAAATATTTTCAAAACATTTGGATCGCATCAGCATTTAAAGGCGCCGATGGTAACACAGCTGTTTTACCAAATTTGATGAATAGATTCAAGAATCATCTTGACTTGATGGATAATATTTTAGGGTATAAATTTGGTGGGGAAACAGTTCCTTTTGAATTCAAAGGCATTATTTTAACAGGCTGGTCAAGATATAGTCACTTTGATACTATGTGTGAATTACTGCCCGCTTCCATACCTAGTCTTATTCTTAATTTAATAGTCATACAAAAATTTAAAGAAGGGGTTTTTTCTAAATTGTATTGGTGGGAATATATGTTTACCATGTTTTTCGCTTCAGACTATTCATTAGCACTCAATTGCTCCAATTATAAGATTTGGAGATTAAATAATATTGACGCGTCTTCATGTAATTTTAGTGGAAGTTCTCTTTACAATTCTGTTAGGAATTTTGAGTTAGTTGAAAATAAGCTGAGAGCTTGTTTAAAACTTTTGTCAACAATTTCTAGCAAACATTTAATAAGTACGGCAAATAAATGTCTAAATAATTGGAACAATACATACAACGATGTTATGAGACAAAGAAATAATAATGTAGCACAATCTATGTCAGAATTATATGACAAAATTGTAATAGATGAATACATTGCGGAGAAAACTGTTATTGCTTTACGAATGATAATGGAATCCAGCGGAAACAATATGTTAGTTACAGAAGACCCATTTCTTAAGAAAAGGGTTATTCATGATTTTCCGCTTTGAATTAATTAGGTATATAGTACCTATACCTACCGGGCAAATCATCGGCGATTGAAATAAAGATCAGCAGTGCGATTTTTAAACATCATACGAGCGACTCGGCAGTAGAAAATGTCAAAATTACTATGGAGATTATGCATCTTTCTACTGCCGAGTCGCTCGTATGATGTTTAAAAATCGCACTTCTGGGGGCACGGTAGTGCCCCCGCCAAGACGAGCCAAGAAAGCGGCGCACTACAGTACCTTTTCTTGAAGAGATTTGGCGTATTTTGTAGCGCTCATAACTTCGGTCTAGATAGTACCTGTGAGCTCAAATTTCCAGGACAGCATGTGGTCATCACTCTTATAAAATGTATTGAATTTCATATTTATAGCCCTGGAGTGCGATTTTTGAAACTCATTCGTGTCAATGTCAAAATTACTGTGGAGATATGCTATATCTATGCTATATATATATCTTTCTGCTGCTGATTTGACTTTCAAAAATCATACTTCAGGAGTGCTATTTTTGAAAGACAAATCAGCAGTAGAAGGATGCGTATCTCCATGGTAATTTTGACATTTTCAACTGCTGAACTCAGCGAATGAGATTCAAAAATCGCTCTCCTGGAATTAAAAATTTTAACGGGTTCTTACCGCGTTTTGGTATATTTGAGTTCCCGATTCTAGATTAAATAATAACCGCGTAACTCTCAAAAACTGTATTTTATAGCCCT
This sequence comes from Agonopterix subpropinquella, assembly GCA_922987775.1. Classification (NCBI taxonomy): domain Eukaryota; kingdom Metazoa; phylum Arthropoda; class Insecta; order Lepidoptera; family Depressariidae; genus Agonopterix; species Agonopterix subpropinquella. The sequence continues at coordinate 8,927,743 of OV277713.1, read as the reverse complement.
GCTACTTTCGACTTTATTAATACGCAAACTTCGTGGATTTCGTCACTCACATACACACTGTTGATCATCAAAACATAACAAGTACTTTCCGAAGTCCTAGAAAGCTGCAATTTAGCATGCAGACTGGGTTTAGCGTATAACTAATCAGAAAACTTAAAAAATTTTTATTTACCCCCTCCAAACCCTTAAAGTGGGGGATGCAAATATGTATAGGTAGGTAGAAAGGTTCTGGAACCAACTGTACTAGTTTTACTTAACCAATTCTCATGAAACGTTTTATACGTGTTTAGTCCCCACGGTACTATAAAAAATGACCATTTCAACCTTCGATCTTCAAACCCTGATGATGCAGGGGTACTGCCTACCTAAACAGAGAGATGTGAGAATCTGCTGATTCTGAATTAGTATTGTTGGTATCAAGCAGACACTACGTCATAAAATTTCGGGTACTAACTCTTCAGTTCTGATACTGCAGGGGTACTGCCAATGCTAAACTGTGTTGTGGATTTGCTGATTTTAAATTAGTATTGTGGATAGCAAGTAAATAGTGCCGGGATGATGCAGGGGTACGTAATATAGTATATTTGGGGATCTGCTTATAGTACATAATTAAAAACCAAGAGTAATCCCTGCGTCTGTTTTCCCAAGTAAATACAATCAGGATATTATTAAAAGAAGAGTAAATAGGCTTTTTCTGGGCAAGCGCGCTACATCCTCGGCTTCATCTAAACTTTCCATCAGGTGAGCTGAAGCCAAGCGCAAAACCCATTATGAATAAAAAAAAAAAGTAATCTATAAAAAGAATAATTGAGATCCCATCAAAACCATTTAATGAAAAAAGTAGCCAAGACTCCCCGTTTTACTCATCTCATTTTAAGCCTAGTCTTGTGTTCATCTCGGTCTAATAAAGATAGGGCTTGGCCGACATCGTAATCCCGTGTAGAGTCAATCATTGCATTGGTTCTACAAGGGATGGCGATGTCGGCCGAGCCCTATCTTTATTAGACCGAGATGAATACTTACTGAAGATTTGGCTTATTCTTTTTATCGTGTGGACAGAGCCCTGGTATCAGAGTTTTTTCAGACCGCCTTTCGGCCTCTGACGTGGTTTTTATGTAACGACTACTACCACTAGAGATAGTAGCCGGGAACAACGGCTTAACGTGCCATCCGAAGCACGGAATCACTTTTCTTTTCAGACAATCAGGTGATTCTGCCTGCAATGTCCTAACCAACTGGGGAAAAACGCACAAAGTGACATATCACTAGGTGTCCCCCGTGGGAATCGAACCCACGACCTCCGTATCGAGAGCCAATGCTCTTAACCATTAGACCACGGAGGCAGTCACTTGGCTTATAATGAGATCTCATAACTTTTTAAGAGTAAAACCGAGTCTTGGCTACTTTTATCATGAAAATGTTTTTGATGAGATTATGATTATCCGCAGCCACTACGCAGCAAGCAAATTGATGAACCGGCTGGTGTAATGTATGGTATTTCTCTATGTTGTAATGCAGGGGAGCGCGTTATTTCTCTATGGTGTAATGGTTGCCACGCTTTATTTATTATTTATTTATTTAAATATAAAGCTTCATACAAAATATTTAAAGGGGTTTTCGTTTTTCGTATTCAAATACGTTAGAACATCAAACTGATCAACTTTTACTGTCGGGCAAATATCGGAATAAAATAAAAGTGGTCAAGTGCGAGTCGGGCTACTCGCGCACCGAGGTTTCCGTACCACACCACTACAGAATACAACCTTATTAACTTTAAAAAAAATCTTTTGTGTCCGGGACCTTTCGCGCGAGAACGACTCAAAATTGGCCGGTTTTTTGTATTTGTTGTTATTTTTTAGAGTTTGCTCTATAATCACGCTAAGTTTGACGCTTGTAGTTATTACCGTTTTAACGATAGCGCGTAAAGAAAAAACGTTGATAGAAACTAGTTTCTTGTTGAGAACCCCCCTTAGTTTTTAAGTTTTTGGCATTTTTATTATTTACGAACTTTTACCCGCGACTTCGTCCGCATATTTTATATACCAGATTTTAAGTCCGATGATAAGCTATCAAACAAAAAAAATTTCATCAAAAGCGGTTCAGTAGTTTTTGCGTGATACTCGGACAAACAACACCTAAACAAACAAATAAACAAACAAACAAACACACAAACAAACAAACAAACAAACAAACAAACAATCAAACAAACAAACAGACAGACAAAAAATCCAAAAATTGGTGATTTGGAATCAGGGACATGTAAATACCATGTCGTAATTTTTTTTTTGTAAATATCTTCAATGTACAGACACATTTCTGTTACAGTTTTATAATAGTTTAGATTAACAAATCCGCTGTAATAACGCATAATCTGAGAAAATTTCAACTATCTAGCTATTACGGTTCAAAAGTTACAGCCCTAAATAGGTAGCACAGACGGACGGACGGACGGGGCGGACAACGTAGGCTTAGGGTAATAGGGTCCCGTTTTCACCCTTTGGGTACGGAACCCTAAAAACATCTGCTATTTCATACTACACTGTACTTACTACTGACTACCGACTCGACACCAATGTATGGAACAGGAGATATTTTTCATTTTATTTTAATATCGGCTCCATAGTCAACGTTGTTCAATTTTATATGGTCTAAACTACCCCTTTAAATAATACCCTCTGTTGCCACATCCTGTATATGGAATTTCCTCTTTTGATTCCTCTCTTTTATAACTGAGAATAAAAATTTTATTTATATCTTTGGTGTGGATAGAAAATATAAAAGGTTCATTCTTTCAACACAAATTAAAAAGCTGTGTACAGGTCACAGGGTGTCAGAAAAAGCCAGGAAGTTGGAATAGGTATCTAAGTCCATGGAAAAAACTTACCTAAATGTCAAAGGATACAAACAAAAGTTTGTAGAACTTTGAAATAAATAACATACAGACTCAAATTTCGTCCATGGAGCCGGTCGATATTTAACGGGCCGGCCGGACGTAATCAGGACGTAATAGATAAGGAAACAATATAACGGACGGACTTAATAGAAAAAGAATACATACTTACCTCGAAATCGCATAATGTTGGCTTTCCACACAATTGACTATAACCGACAAAATGTTAAAAGGTTTAAAGATGATAACTACAAACTGACATTCTTGTTTTTTGGAAATATTGCTTGTTTTTTTTTTAACCTACTACGTCCCTAGGGGAGACATTTGCTTACTTAAAAATACGACTGGGGGCAGCACAATAGGCTCGGTGCAGCCTTAAGTATTTCGTAAAGATAAAACTGTAAACCCAACAAAGACAAATTAACAAAATATATTCAGAGGCAAAATCTGAACATCCCGTAGCAACAGTAGCTACCCCCCCGTGCGGGGAAGATCACGGCTGGATTACCTACAGAGGGGGAGCATGATTAAATTCTTATACGAAACCTTTGAAGCAAACGATGAAAGCCTTCCATTACCGGCCACAATGCTTAAAAACATTATCATATAGAGAGTTCAAAACCAACGTTTAAAATAACTTCAGATCCTTTTAATCCTATGGGATTGTCTTTTATTATTGTTCCTGTTGATTTGATTTTGAAGAAGATATTGGACGTTTGTTTTGGTTTTTTACATTTCTTTATACTTAGTATTTTTATTCCTTTTTATTAGGCTCATCGTAGACGGAGAAGTTAAGGTGCTGTTTATACAGAAGACACGCGTGGCAGTGGCGGATAGTCAAATTAACATAATAGTCAACCTTATAGTACGCAGCATAGCGTCGTTTTTGTCGTAAAGGAAAATCGCGCCCGCGCCACCAGGCGACACGTCGCCCTCGGTTTCGGTTTCTATTCATCATATCGGTTTATATTGCCGCACACCGCCCGCGTCACGTCCGCGCCACGTCACTTCTGTTTAAACAGCACCTTAAGAGACGTTCATGGGTTTGAGTTCTAACTACTATGTTTCGAAATCTATACGTTTTCAACTCACACTCTGAATCATATTTTGAATATTAACCAATTTCTTCTTCTTCTTCTTCTTGGTCGTAACCTCATGGCTGAGGGACATGCCCATAGTGGGTCGCTTGTCGCACAGGCTCTCCAGGCCGCTCGATCTTGAGCCCGGTGTATGCTGGCCTGTAGTGTTGTCTCGGTCATTTCTTTCACCACATCGGTCCATCTCGTAGGCATGCGTCCTCTAGCTCTCTTTCCCTCCATACGGCCGGTGATCATTAGTTTTTCCAAACTATCTGATCTCCTGACCGTATGCCCAAAGAATTTAGAGACTCGTTGCATACAGATGCAACCAATTTAGTACAACGTAATTTTAATCACAATCCAGAAATTAATCAGATTTTCGTTAAAATGTATAGTTTCAAAGTTACAGCGAACGACTCAAAGATTTCCATACATCTCTAAAATTAATCCTAGCTAAACTATACTTAATAATATTTTAATGGAAATCTGGCAAACCCTTTGACTACTTTAGTCAAAGGGCAAACCAAAGACACAAAGATTAGTTACTGTAATTTCTCCTAGATCGTGTGATTTAAAAATTGCATCGACTTATATTATTTTGTTATTTTTAAAAATATGATCAAAATTCGTTTGAATGCAGCGCGCTCAGGCGGCGCCCTGACAGGTATACCGTCTTAATAGACTGATCCCAAAAGTAGCCCAGTCATTTTATTGAGTTTTGTTAGGAGGGATGGGGAGTAATTATGAATGGGACTTTTAAACTGTAACCGGTACCATTTAGTGACAAAAAGACTATCTGTAAACATATCTGTAAAAAAATATTCGCTACGCAACATAGAAATCAAAATTGTATCTCCCAGAAGGCTTCTAACCTAATAATATTAATACCAATGCACTCATTTTCATTAGAGTTAACAATAAAAAATATTGTTGAGCAATAAAATTGCTATTGAATTTTAAAAAATGAGGTAATAATTAGATAATACTTTATATTTTTCAAAGCCTTCTAAGTAGACAAAAATATTAACACCATGTTTTAAGTTAATGGTAATGCCGTAAAAATGTGCAAAAAAATTACCATAATTGCCATCAATTAGAACGAGATAAATATAAAATTTTTAATTTGGGGCTGCTGCTGACGTGATTTTTTTTTATTTTGGTTTATTTCTAGAAATACTATACCGAAAAAAAAATCAATTATTAATTAGTCATAGCTCAAACCGTAAAATGACTGGGCTAAAGATCGCGGACTCTTAAGGCTTAAGCCCACTTTTTAGTCTACGTCAGAGGGCTTAAGAGGGCTTAAGAACACGCGAGCGTGTTTGGTTTATTTATATGGGTAGATCGCTGAAATAATAATACGTAATGTACGAAAGAGTCTCTTGAATCTCTTGAATCAGTATAACAAGGCGTAATTATGTAGTGTGGAGAGAAATTTTGTGCATTTAATCATGTACTTTAATTATTTATTAAACTTGAATCGTTCTCATACAGTGTAATTGTTAATGAGTAAATGAAATTAAGTCTAATAAGTTGTCTCATTTGCGTCCAACCTTATACATAGATCCAGATTTACACTTTTTATAATTTATTTGGTTTAAATTTCAAACATTATTGATTTTTAAACATGTTACAGCCATGTTGTGCTATTTCGAATCTAATTAAAGATTGAAAAATTCAGTCTTGGGCGGGATTCAAACCCGCAATCTTCCAAACCGGGGAAGTGCGTTATCCAATCCCGCCGCCCGACCGCTCGTTCGTGGGTTCGAATCCCGCCCGAGACTGAATTTTTCAATCTTTAATTTTATTTGGTTTAAATTCACTATTTTTAATTACATTATTTTTATTTTATTTTATGTGTTACTGTGATGTTTTAATAATACAGGGTGTAACAAAACACCCTAGTAATACTTACTTAAGGGGGTGCTTCAGACCATCAATCTGAACAACTTTTACTATGGAGCCAACGTTGAAAAAAAATAAAAAAATCTGCCGTCCCATACATTTGAATTGAGACGGTACTGCAATTTTGTATGAAAGAGCGGATTTTTTTTTTCGCAATTTCGATGTTGGCTCAATAGTGAAAGTTATTCAGTTTGATGGTCTGAAGCACCCCCTTAAGTATTACTAGGGTGTTTTGTTACACCCTGTATAATAATTTTTATAATATTTTGACTCTGTCACTTAAGTTTTATGTTTATAGTCTATAAGTGGTTTCCAATAAAACCAATTGACTAAATTAGTTGTAAAATTCTTTATTTACACACAACAGCACTAAAAATTATAATTTCAATCAATAAATTTAAAATAAAAATTATTATTAATATCACTTATAATAATAACGGCGACGTTATACTAAAGCACCAATTTATTCAATCCAGATTATAAAAATCACTTATTTTTAGAATCATTTTCATTATTTTCTATACTTTTACTTTCTTCTTTTTCACTCTTAGGCATATGCACAGGAGCTATTTCTATTGGTGGCGGTGTTATAGGAACTAAGCTACCATCTTCTTCAGCAACCCTTAGGCCAATAGTTGCTCCTAACTTTGCACTGGCTTGCTTAAACGTATCTGACAACTTGACTTGTACAACGTTAATGCACATAGAAGTTAAAGCCAAGCCAAAAACAAGATACAACATCGTTACCATCATATAAACAGGTCGACTTGGAACAAAATCGCCAAGACCGATAGTCGACATAGATATAAACACGAAATAGAAAGAATCACAAAAGCTCCATGACTCCCAATAATTGAATATTGCTGCACCAACGACAATGTATAATATGAGAATTACTATAGCAACAGTTATAGGCAAGTTAAACTCATCGTCGATTTCAAAGACCGATGGTGCTGGAGTATCGAGATCAGTCCCTGCTTCTGGGTCCAAAACAGCCCCTGGTTTTGGAGGTAGAGGTGGAGGTTCGTCACCAGGTTTTTCTAATGATTGCAGGGAATTACCATCAGGGTCGTCTTGAATTTCTTCTTCAGTGAATATCTGCGAAGGTCGACGGACCGCCTCGCACATGATGTTAAGACCCTTCATTACATTCTGAAATGACGAAAATGTCTGCTTTGAAACAAGAATTTGTTTTGCTCCAGTGCGGAATCACAAAAGATTCATAAAAAGACAACATACCTAAGGCTCGAGGCAAAACCATTATTCATTTCTGAATAAAAAGGAAACATTCTCATTGTTTCCTTTATGACGGAGTTATTTGAACATAATTTTCAGAGAGCATAAAGAAAAATTCCTGTAGCTAAATATTGTTTTTACGTGATTTATCTAAATTATACGAACGAATTGCAGATAAAACAAAAGGAATTATTATCCATCTTTGTAGAATTTAACAATGGAAAGTAAAGTAATTAGGGTAACGATTAAAATACTTCGTATCCTTATTTCCTCTTATTGTTCTTACGGCTTCTTGAATAAATTATGTATTCTTTGACCATGAGTAAACTACAAGTGATCTAATTTTTGCTAAAAATATTCTGGCACGATCTTAACGATATAGGTACTTAAGGCGGTTGCAGAGGGGTCAATTTTATACAAACCTTTGACGCACAATACGCGTAGAACAGTATTAATATAAGTAACTTTGTATATATGGAAAAATAGGTTAGAAAATCTAGATGTCGCGTATCAAATAACATTTGCAATTTATGATATAATTACGAAGATATAAAAGCTTTGAAATTTTTCATACAACATTTTCAAAGCTTTATATCTTCGTAATCTACACTAATATTATAAAGAGGAAAGATTTGTACCTATTTTTGTATGTTTGTATGTTTGTAATGAATAGGCTCAAAAAGTACTGGGCCGATTTAAAAAATTCTTTTACCATTAGAAAGCTGCATTCACCCTGAGTAACATAGGCTATATTTATTGCTAGAAAAGATTAGACCCGTGCGAAGCCGGGACGGGCCGCTAGTTATATTATAAATTGCAAATGTTATTTGATACGCGACATCTAGATTTTCTAAGCTATTTTTCCATATATAAAATATTACTTTGATTAATTCCGTCCACGCGTATTGTGCGTCAAACGTTTGTATGGACTGAAACCACCTTAAGAGTCCTTTTACCGTTCAGCGGTGCCCTTATATGAAAAAGTACTACTCCAACTTACTGCAAAAGCCTAAAATCTATTTTCATGGAATACTTTTATAGGTTCTAAACATTCCACTTTTAAGAGGAAAGGCGGTCTGCGAAAAATGTTAAGATTAGGTTTTTAACAGATTTATTGCTGTCGCGCTGTTCCCGAGCTACCAGTGCGAAAGTGACAACTGCAGCTCGGACTGATTTTACCTACATTAAATTGACAAAATCATGATTTCGTTTTTCCCTGTTTCCTCCGCCAAAACTTAACAGATTTTTATAATTCTTTAAGAATAATAATACAATGAGAAAGACTGGAAATATGGTTTTCCTTTTAATGTTTATATTCGTCAAATTTACTTACTGGAAGTCACACAGCGGTAAAATTGAAGAATTATTCGTCACTTTCGAAGGCTCCTAGTTTTTGTAGTAACTAAATAAATAAAAAACATAAAGACATGGCAGAGTAGAGGTAACATAGATTGTATGGTAAAAAACCATTCTCTCTATGTCTCGTAGTAGTGTAACAAGGGAATACGTTTGTATGGACTAAACGGAACCTATCGAAATAAATGTAAGTGGTCGTATTTTTTCATTCTACTAAGTACGTTTAAACCTATTAAAGTCCTATAAAAGAATTGTATAAAAATAGCTTTTAGATAAGCTTTTGTTACGTCTGAGTAGCACTTTTTCATTGAGAGTTTTCTTGATTGATAAGTCTTAAATATTATGATTAGGGCTCCACTGGACGGTAAAAGGACTCTTAAGAATTAATCTCACAATGTTTAATCAAACAAAATAATTAATAATTAACGTACCTGAACGGGTGCAGTTCTTCTCACTTTTCTACAGCTTCTGGTGTAGTAGAATCTTCTAATAAACGCCCAGAAGAATTTTATAATCCTCGTAAACAACTTTCCGAAGTCAGCCAAGACGATCAGGAACAGTGGTATTCCAATTATAGCGTAGATGATTGTGGCTATACGGCCATACATCGTCTTTGGAGCGATGTGACCGTATCCTGAAAAATACAGAAATTTTGACTTATTACATTTTTATCAAATAAATTTTTTACGGAAACGTGTTAGATTTTTAATTGAGATATACAGAAATAAACAGTCAAGATGTTAAGATTCAAGTTCTTTTTATTCAAGTTTAATTTTTGTTTTTTTTTATCCACAAAGTTCTGTTTCGTTTAATAATGGAAAACAACACTTTGGGGGATTGTTATTATGATTCTTACCCATAGTAGTAACTAACGTCAAACAATACACGAAGGAGTTAATGAAGCTCCAAGATCTTTGTCCACTGAACGAAGTAACACCAGCTTCGTGGGCATTGTGAAGCTGATTTTCAAAATCATATAGCTTAGTTCTTGCCATGGACTTCCAATCTTCTTCACGCAAGTAATGGCTTCCTCGCCATAAGCTCTCAATAAAATCTCGCTTCACATTTCTTGTTCCACATTTGTAGGCATTCTCAAAAGAGCCTTCTAAAGACCTAAACATCATACCACCTAAACCGCACATTATAATTAAAAGCAGTGTGTCGGATATACATTGGTTTCTCAAAAATATTATTTTCCTGTACTCTATATTTTGTTCCTCCTTGAATAGCTGCCAATTTGCTAAGAACTTCAATTTAGAATAAACAGGTTTCTTCTTTTTATCTTCTACAGTTGCCGGTTTCTTTTCTTCTATGGATTTCTTCCTTTCTTTCTTAATTCCATTTTTACCATCAGCTCCTGATCTTTTTCGAAGAACTGATTTTGGTTCTATTTCTTGCTTTAGCTCGTTGTCTTTGAGTAATTTATTATTGTTCGCAGTTTCTCGTTTATCAACTTCTTGACTCAACAAATGAAGTTTCCTCGTTAATTCAGCTGTACGTTCTGACAAATCAAAGTCATATTCATTCTCACTGGGTGATGATGAAGAACAACTTGATGTGTATTCAGATTGACTTGCATCAATGTAACCGGAACTTCTTCGTCGTTTTTCGATTTCTAGTTCCATTCTTTTATTAGTCGTAAGTCCTGACAATATTTCTTTGTCGCTAATTATTTGAATAGTTTTGGGACAAGATATTTCTCTTGTTCGTCTTGGCGTCGAAGGAGTTTTGTTCGGGGTCTGAAGATTTCTGCTATGATTTTTATAAGCAGCTGGAAGTCTTGGATCATCTTTCGGTATAGACAAACTTCTTGCTCTAGCTTGCTGCATTAGATGCACGATCTCTAGACTAGTCTGACTCATCTGCATACCAGATCTATCTATTACCTTTACTTCTTCTACTCTAGCTACTGACTGTGACCGATTCGCTCTCGGAGATCTGTTCTTAACAAACCGTCGTGGTGTAGGCACTACCTTACGCTTTGGTCCAGCTGCTATATTCTGCTGGTTCAGTTGATCCTCACTCATCTCACTCTCACTAGTCTTATTCTGTAAATGTTATTAGGGTTATTAGTTTCTCTTCTTATACTATGAGGTTATTCAAAAATATCTAGATACCTATATATGATGATCACACTAGATTTTTGTCATTGCGCCAATTGAAAATATAATGCTATCAACAAAGCAACAAACAGAATCAATAACTTTACATAAAAACTGACCCCGAATCTTGTCGCTGATTTGCTGCGTGCAGGTTTCACAGGAGGTTGAGGTTTACTTTGTGGTTCATCTTTATTGACTGGCTTAGGTTGCGGCTTAAGAACAGGTTTAATGTCAGAAGAAAGTTTTCTGCTCGGAGTTCTAACAATCCTGTTTCGTATTTCAACTACCGGTTTCATATCATGTGATAATTTCCTACTTGGAGTTCTTTCTATTTGTATTACTTTAGTCACTAATTCACCTGGAGATGTGGGAGTTTCATGGGTTTTAGATGAAACAACTTTTGCGACCTGTTTAGTATCTTTTTCTTCAAAAGTGAAAACGCTCTCTTTTGTGACAGGTGTCTTTAAGGTTTTAGTTGGTACTTCATCAGATACCTTTTCGTCAGGGTAAACGATTTCTTCCATTTTTTTAGGTAGTGCGGGTGGTGGTGTGTGTGCTGGAGGCAGAGGTGCAGTTGTGTCTTTTGGAGATATATTAGGTGGAGAAAGTGAACCCCTGGTATCTTTTGGCGGTTCTATGGTTAAAGAATTACGTCGGCTCCTATCTTCATCTTTTGGACTAAGCGTGTAACTCGTGCTTAATAGTTTATTTGTCGGATCCATAAAACTTCCTTTACGTTCCAATAATTGTTTGTCATCCTCTTTGTCATGTACTGCAAACGGTGAAATACTTCTTCGCCTTCTCTCATTAGCTGCAGTAAGTCTAGCTCCTAAAACTTCTTCTGTGTCCAAATCATAGACAGGATCTTTGACACCGGCTTGTTCTTGAACTAAACGTTTCATTTCTTCATAAGTACTATCTGCTTCAATTTCTCTTGAATTACGGTAAGTTTTTAAGTCTTCATCATCGGAAGTAGTTGTATCTTCATGAGGTACGGCCATTCTACTGGGTTCAGGGGTTTTTTCTCTCATTCTTGTAGCTTGGCCTCTGTTTTTAGACAAATTTCTTCTTTTCCTAATGGACATCTTCTGGTCGGTGGACTCCATTTCAACAGGTTGTTCTGCAGTTGGGGATAGTAAGTGACCACTGGTTTTTTCCTCGGCGGATCGGGATATTAAATGGGCACTGGTTTGGGTTTCGGATTCGGCTTTTATGATAGGGATTTTAAGGATCAATCTACTTCTATCTTCATTCCCTTCTTCACTCATCACCACTTTTTACTGCAACTGAAAATAAAAATAAAACTGGTCAGTAAACCGCACTGACAGTGAACTGTAACGATAAGCAAATGAACTCAGCGCTTTGCCACAATGCGTTCAGATTTATATTTTGGCAGAGCAATATCGGTCACCTGCCAATACTTATCATATTAATATCATTAATTAGCTAACAAGGGGGAATGAGAAACTTACCTTTCAGAAAAGCTCGTCCAATAAGAAACTTCTTTATAACATCGGGGTCAAAGCAGATATCTAATAAAAGAATCTATTTTCGACGCCCGAGCATATCGGACGTAAACAAACATCCATACGGGAGGATTCGATCCATCCTTGTCACGAGCCTGTCACAGCTTGAAACACTTTGTATGATAATCGATTTGGAATAGTTTCTGATGCTGGAATCGCGAATTTTCGAAATAGACGGCCGTCAATCGCGTTAGAACTAGTTAGAACGTTTGAGCCCAGAGAGCGCCGGGCAGAGTTCCAAATTTAAAACAACTACGGCTACATTCACTCCGGTTCGTATATGCGTGGCACCCAAAATATAATTTCGTCCAATGTAATGTGAACATCGCGACGTAATTAATTTCTTTATGCTAGAAGCTGTTAGGAGTGTCAAAGGGTTCATTTTAGACTGGTTAGGATATTCTACGTTTCAATCTAATCAAAATAACGCTAACACGTATGAAGTTTAATTGCTTTTGTAAATTATGTAAATCAGAAATTCTCTTATTTGCTGACGAAGACCAAAATGATAAAACATTTAGGACAATCTACTGTTGGGTGTATAACTAAGTGACAATGACATATGACTGCCAGCAGGGTGGCCTTAAATAAAACGATAATGTTTTCTATTATAATCTAGTAATATGTATGTCTTTGATTAAAATGAAAATAAAAAGTTTAAGTTGTAGGACCCCAATGCAGGGCAAACGCCTCTAGGGCGGGCTCTATTTATAATGAAGCGAGGTGGTCGACCAGAATCTCATAGCATAAAAAAAAGTAAAAAAAATAGATTTTCACATGGTAGTGTCAAAATGTCATCTGTCTAGTCAAAGTACAGACCGAGCCTTTTTATACATAAAACGCGCGTTTGTCCATCGTGTGACTGAATTGCTACACTAGCAATTAACAGGTGTTTTTATCGATTCAATTGTAGCGATGCACACACAATTGTTTGTATTGATGCACACGCCCGTGTGCATTGTGGCAAAGGTTGTCGACGAAAGGATGTCGTTTGCATCTATGCTTTATCGCGTTTGCATCGATGCTGCACTGCGGCTCATTCGATGCTTTTTGCAGCACTTCTGCTGCGCTGCAAAAAGTCACAGTGTGTAAAAGGGCCCTAATCTAATTAGGTACCCCAGTGTTTCGTTCTTCTTAATCTTTTAATTAAAACTAAATTGACGTTTTACTCCGTAATAAAGTCTAATTCACAAGTCAAACAGAATTTATTATTATCATTTTTCGATAAACGTCTACGTATACTTAGGTACGTAGCGTTAAAAATATAAAAAAAATACTTTAAAAGGACCTGCAAATATCATTCCAACTTACTATAACAAATAAAAGTATAATGGACCTCTTAATCCTAGTTGCCGTTTTCAATTTTAGTACCCATAAAATGTAAGAAAAGTTCGTAATAAAACGAAAAAAGATTTATTCAGCATCCTAGAATTAATGGAAAATATTGATTTGTAACCTTAGATAAAATCAAAAGAGAAAGATTTAGATTTTATTCCTGTCAGAAGCCTGTAAGACTGAGTAGACTTAAAGTCTCAAATCCCATCGAATGACAGTTGTACAGAGTATGAGCTCGCATACATAGTGTAAGTACCTATGTCAAAAGAATCACTACTTAAAATAGGAGTCATCTACAATAATCTTAGACTACTTATATAGGGACGTGTAACCACGTGTCATTCTACTAACAAACTTTCTGCCACTTTTTGCGGGGGGCGAGGTAACATGTTATCCGCAACTTTGGATTTTATTCCCTATGACTTTAGATTCTAATTTTGAATGTTCAAAATCATGAAAAGTAGTCTCGTGTAAACCCCAAACGTTCTAAGTTCGAAATTATTGTTTCGCAATAATAGGCTGTCTAGTTTAGTGATAATGATAAGTTATAAAATTGAATGTTGAATGTACATGATCATTGATCTTATACCGTGGCAGAAGGGAAATGCTACCGTAAGGCCGGTCCTTATAATAAGTAGTCTAAGACAATAATAGACACAATATTATTTTCTTGTCTCTACTTTTTGAAAAGTCAATTTGGTTAGAATTTACTGCGAAAATTTTAACTCCGCTCGCTAGCTTAGAATTTTTATAATGATTCTGCGCTTTAAAACTGAGCTCTTGCTATAACCGAGTCATTATCTTGGTAATATACTTTAGGGGTCTCGTCGTTCACTCCAGCTTTAGTTTCATACACAAATCTACTCTATTTCAGCATGAGCTCTACAATCGAGTTATAATGTAGCAAAATCACAACACAAGCCCGTTTCAGCTATCCGTTCAATACATGAATCGCCTCGATTTTGGTATTAGATCGTATTACATTGATCTCATTAATTTATATTGCTGTAAAATCTCGAGCTCACTTAGCTTGCTCCAAAATTCTGTGAAACCTCGAGCTCGCTTTGCTAGCATTAAGTTTGGATCGTATTTCACCGATCTTTTCATAGAGTAGTAAAATCTCGAGCTTGAATTCGTTCCAGATTCTAGGTCGTAAAAACTTGAGCTCGCTCCAGGTTTTAGATTTTATCAAAACGACCTAACCTGGGCCTGGCCTCCCTGGGAAAAAAATCATTGCTACGTCCATACGATTCAATTAAACCTATGCGCATATATTTAGAAACTGAGCATATTTTTACTAACCCTCATTTTATAATAATCAAAAGTTTATTTTATTTTATTTTCACATACTTATTAAAAAGCACACGCCGCATCTTTTTGGTTTTATCTATGTTTGAAACTGTTCTTTCAGAAAGTTAGGGTGTTACCAGACCAATCGATCGATCGTCGATCGACGGCATCGGTCAACGTCGATCGATGTCGATCGACTGGTCTGGTAGCTGTAATTGATCGACGGATACCGTTCGACTAATCAATCGATCGATTGCCGGTCGGACGTTGATCGATTAACCCCGGCTATATTCCATCAGTTTCTTTCAAAATGTATTCACAAGAGGACAGAGATTCAACAGTCGATTGATGGTAGGAACTATCGATCGACGACGTCGACAAATCCATTCTACCATCGATCGATGGCATCGACCGACGATCGATCGATTGGTCTGGTAGAAACTATCGATCGACGTCGACTAATCCATTCAACCATCGATCGATGCCGTCGATCGACGATGGATCGATTGGTCTAGTAACACCCTTAGGGCATAAAATAAAGTTCGGCGTTTAAATACCTGCTTAATTAAATTTTAGTACTTACACAAAGTTTCAATGAAAGTACATTACTACATTAGAGTTGATTACGATCCGATCCGAGATGTAGGTACCTACCTACGTACCGTAAATTAAAATTACACGGTCTTATACTTTAGACCAGGCATGTCAAACATGCGGCCCGCACTGCTCTTTCTTGCGGCCCGATCCAATTTTAAGAACAGCTTCCTGATGCGGCCCGAGAAATAGAAATAGAAAGAAATAATATTTATTGTGCATAAGTTTAGGTTAGTAATTGTAGCCGGTCTTACTGCTAATTTTATTAGTTCACTAAACTTTACTTTTTCAAGTGTATACACAAATTTAAATAAATTGAATACAATCAAAGTTCAAGCTAATATTAAATGTTAAGGCCATTATTTATGCACCATGAAATATCCTACAGTATTATTGTATAATTAAAACAGTCAAATAATAATAATCAAATTCATAAAACATAATCAAGACTCAATAACCATCCATAAAATACATAACTCAAATAACATAATCAACACACATAAAATATCAAATTGTCATTACATTACCTTAGAATAAATTAAGCACCTATCTATAATTTAAATATTCCTGTACACTATAGAAACATTTGTCAAAGAGCCATTCCTTAACAAGTGCTTTGAATTTTCCAATCCTATGAATTTTAAATTCTTCAGGAAGGCAATTGTAAATCTTAGTACACATTACAAATGAATTTTGAGAGACAATAGTAAGTTTTATCGGCGGTCTATATAATTTATTTCTATACTGTGTTCGCAAAATTCGAGTACTGACATGTTTTTGTTCCTGAAAGAGGTCTTTATGTTTGCGAACAAACATGCAGATTTCAAATATGTACAAACAAGGGACTGTTAGCAGATGATATTGCCGAAAGAATGGTCGACAAGAATCTGTTTGTGCCAAGCCAAAAATCGCTCTGATGCATCTCTTTTGAACAATAAAAACATTGTTTACATTAACAGAGTTTCCCCACATCACTATACCATAACACAGAGTTGAATTTACGTAGCCATGATATGCTGTGATTGCTGCTTCAGTCGACACTGTCTGACTAAGTTTTCTAAGAGCATAAACAAAACTATTCACTTTACTACAAACAGCCGCAGTTTGCTCTCTCCATTTACAGAAACTATCAATTATTACGCCCAAAAATTTTATATTTGACACTTGCTCTATTTGTTGACCTTCGTAATTTATATTCAATATCCGCGGATTACCCTGCTCAGTATAGAATTGCATGTATTTGGTTTTATTTATGTTCATCTTTAAATTATTAAATGTCAACCATTTTGCCGTTTCAGTTAGAGCTGTATTAATATCCTGTTCATAGCTGGTCAAATCATTGCCCTTGACTATAACGGTTGTGTCATCCGCAAATAATATACATTTATGAGGAATTATATTTGGGAGGTCATTGATATAAATTAAGAAAAGTAGTGGCCCCAAAATACTTCCCTGTGGTACTCCGATATTGATGGATTTAAATGAAGATCTATAAGTTTCTATAGTTTTTGTATTTGTAGAGTATCTTTGGGTCTCAACACATTGGAGTCTTCCACTTAAGTAAGATTTAAACCAATCAAAAGCAATGCCTCTGATTCCACTTCTATACAATTTAGTAAGTAATCGATTGTGACAGACGTAATCGAATGCCTTGCTCATGTCCATGAATAGTACTGTAATTGGCACTTTGTTATTCAATGAATCAGTTACAAATTTGATCAGGTTGAAGGTGGCTAAAGAGGTACTTTTAGATTTTCTGAAACCATTTTGTTCGTCTTTCAAAATCCTATTCTTTTCCAAAAAGCTAACCAATCTAGAGTACATGACCTTTTCAAAAAGTTTAGCAAATATCGGTATTAATGTAACCGGTCTATAATTATCAATATTGCACTTTTCTCCCTTTTTGTATAGTGGCTTTATTACCGATCTTTTAAGCACATTCGGAAAGACTCCCTCACTTAAAGATAAATTGAGAGAGTGTGCAGACTTTTACAAATACTCAAGTTCTCATATTACGTCTTTTTCGTTTCGTGTCAATTGTTCTAGTATTGTGTATTTCTATCCAAATTTTATTAGCCAGATTTTTGGCAAGCCTCATCGTCATATTATGATTGTAATATCGCAGTTTTGAATCATGATGTGAAAAATTTCTTTATTGTTTTATTTAAATTCCTTAATTTGGAAGTCTTAATCTTTCTTTGTTCTACCTGAAATTCAGTTCTAGCTACAGAATTGATTTAGATACAGTTTGGAAGTTGATTTCTTAAGATTTCCGCCGTTAGTATTACCCCATACCCGAAATGAACAACATATTATACAGCAAAACACACATTTGTAGCGACACAAACGATTTCCTATAATTTGATACAATTTCTCTAAGTTCATTGCGGCCCTCTGATTCTACTATCATTATGAATTTGGCCCACCAATGACTTTGAGTTTGACACGCCTGCTTTAGACACTGCAAGGAGAGTTTCATTTGTAGACAATGTTTGGAAAATGGAGAAAAAAACTCATCGGATTTGGTCCAAAATGTGAAAGTGCCGGCCAAAGAGAAATAATGCGATATTCTGTTAGGACTTGTCCGCCTTAACATTTATTATAACGGCACCAAAGCTGTAGGTCCATTGTCGTCGGTTTTATTTGGGCTCGAAAAATCTGCCTTTTCATTCATTTCAGTGAAATAAAACTTACAGTTTTTTTTTTTTCATTAAATATGGGTTTGCTCTTGACCTCAATCCAGTCCTCAGGACGAAGATGGGGTCGTAGATGTAGCGAGCTTACCCAGAAGATGCCTATTCACTCGTACTTTAAAGGAATTCGGGTTGTAAGTACTCGGAAATACTGACGCAGGTAAGGCATTCCACTCCTTGGCTGTGCGCATCATGGAGTAAGGTGCGCATTATAAAAGATTCAGAAAGGCGCTTGGTGCGGATATGTGGGATGTCAACCAAGAAGGGGTGATATCCCGCGGTGCGTCTGGAAGTTCGATAGTAGGAAGGGGATGGTGGGATGAGCTCATGCAGCTCTTGGGCACACTCACCGAAGTAGAATCTGTAAGCAGGCCACTCTGCGGCGGTGGGCTAGGCTATGAAGCTTGGTCTCCACCAGCTTACTGTCGCCAACAGCTACAGCTTTCATGCCGTAACAATAAATGCTTAGACGGACAAGTTCTAAACGAATATATCATTAGTTTTTGTTGGCCGGCACTATCACATTTGGATCAAAAATGTTATGAAATGCCGATGATGTCTTGGAAAAAATACTTAGAAGGGAAGAAAGGCAGAGGAAGACCTAGACAGTTGAATGAAAAGGTTGCTCTCTTTTCATTGTTATATGTTTATTTAATAATTTTAATATACCTAGTATAATTTAAGGTACCTTACTTGGTTATCTTCTTACGTTTTGTCTTGTATAGCCTTAGCTATCAGAATCGCCATTGTAAGTTTGCATCTAACAACACAAAAGAATGGCACAGCGATTGTTTAGCTCTTATAAAGGAAAAATAAATAGAAATTGTTCCCTACATATCGCTTTGAACGTGTTAAGAGCGTGTGCAGCCGAATAAAAACACAAGTACGCTTAGATTCCTATCTTTGTGCATTCAAAACATTCTCATTTTTTATTATCTGTTTAAATGTAGATAAACGCCTGATATTTTTTTACATTAACATTTCCGAGTAGATTTGCTGAATGTAATTTTGTAGGCGTTTTAAATTTTTTTGTGAAAAGGTATTGACGTAATATTCATGGTGTTACTTTACGGGGTGATTTTACCCATGATACTGAAAAACTTCCACTAAGATACCTATAGGAAATTAGCAAAAAAAAATCATACTAAGTTTTAATCAGCTTCTTCTTACCGTGTAGGCAGAACCCTGGTGTCAAAGTGGTGGTGGTTTAATCAGCTGATCGAATGTTTGTATGAAAAATAATTTGTTTCCCACATTTTCTCTTTGTTCCTTTGGGAAAGTTGTTCAGCATCATGAATAAAATCATTCATTAAAGTAATACAACTGTCTACCCTCCTAACACCCCGTATAATAATCAAGACAAGATATTTTGACCGTTGATAAACAGTCAATCAATCAATCAATTAAACTTAAGTCAGTTATATTACAATAATAGGTAGGTAAATACTTAGCCTTTTGCAAAGGGCATTTATGGATTTTGTTCGTCTATGTTCTATAGTGACTTCTTACAGGCTTGACTATCAAGTCTTAACTAATAAAGAAGCTTTTATCACCTTTAAGTAAAAGCAGTAAAGTTTTAAATTACTAAAACTGATGTTAAAGTTTCATAGTCTAGAAAATTGCAGCGGGAAAGAATAAAAAGTAGATGGTCTATTAACATGTAAATTTTAATTGGAAAGAGATTAAATTCTACTTTGTCAAGTTAGTTACGTGTCAAATTAGCTTAAATTAAATTCATAAGAATTACCAGACTGTGAGTTTTGGTCTGAAAATATTAACTAATTTAGATTTTGGAATTACTTTGGCGTCTGTGGCTTAAGATTGTCATTTTATTTTTAGCTTTACACAAAATACAATAACAATCATTTTGATTCAATAAAATATTACCGTATGAATCATTGAACTTCTTCTTCTTATCGTGTGACACCAGGGCTCTGCCAGCCCTGGTGTCAGAGTTTTTTCAGACCGCCTTTCGGCCTCTGACGTGGTTTTTATGTAACGACTACTACCACCAGCGATAGTAGCCGGGACCAACGGCTTAATGTGTGTGGGGGGTTAGGTTTTCGTCACGTAGTCAATATCCTCTAGGGAAATCTCGCGCTTTTTCGAGTATTTATGGTCAACCAGCCTTCGATCTGCTGTCTTGGCTTCGCACCGTTGAACGAACTACCTATACTACCGCCTTTATATGCGCTAATACGACCCGGTTGGTGTAATGGTTACCACGCCGGACTGCCAAACCAGGGTCCTGGGTTCGAATCCCGGTTCGGTCATGGATGTTTATATGTTTGTGCCGTTGTTGTATGGTTTCCATAATAAACAGCCTATTAATAGTGCTTTCTTGGGATCATTACAATGTATGTGCCTGTGAGCGTTATTTATTTATTATTTATATTTATTTATTTATTAATAAAGGCTAATAAGGACAAAAAATGATCCAAATATTTTATTTTTACTTTTTATTTGCAAAAAATGATTTAAAACCGTATTTATGAATTACTACATAGGGGGGGGGGGGGGGGGGGGAGGGCTGGGGAGAGGTCTTGGCATATACTACGGATGGTCGTTCGTTTAGCGCTGACTTAATGACTTGAAGATTTCGATAGCGCTCCTATGCATTTATTGTAACTCTTATCTTAGCGCCTAAATGTAGGTACGCACGGCGACATATCAAGCTATACAAAACCAACATAAGCTGGCCGCACTACGTTATACGTTACTCGACCTACGCGCGGCCAGCTTATGTTGGTTTTGTATAGCTTGATGACTGTGATGCCGTGTGTACTTACATAATATTGATTAATACATACCAAAATCTATTTACTTTACACATTTCCAGTGGACCAGCAGGTACTCTATACAATCCTTGTGTAGACAAAAATGCTATAAAGAATTTTTTTTAAAACCAACATTTACCGCGTTAATTTAAAAATTTGTAGCTAATTCTCAAGATTTTCGAATTTGATTTCCTTGGATTCCGTAATACACCACACCAAGCACCACAGTGACATAATGAAGGACAAGCCAGTCAAAAATAGGTATACCTACTAAAATGAAGTCATTTTGTAGAGGTGAGGTGGCTCTGAAAGGTTCAAGGTCGTTCACTGAGGCATACGTCTTAAGCATGCAGCAGCACTACCTACCTATAGTAGTATAAATGGTTCCAGCATACAGCACGGAATTCCAGAACTCCCAGGTCTTTTTCCTCGTGAGGTCATCGTTGACATGCTTCTGGAACTCCTTGAAGTCAGCCTCGAAAGATTCCAGGTCCTTCTTGATAAGGTCCACGAAGTTCACGCTTGTGTTCTGGAGATTTTAAAGAAAAAACATTAATGACTTAGTCAGTTCTATACAGGGTGTAACAAAACACCCTAGTAATACTTAAGGGGGTGCTTCAGACCATCAGTCTGAAAAACTTTCACTATGAAGCCAACGTCGAGAAAAAATAAAAATAATCTGCCATCCCATACATAAATTTGAGTGGAACGGATTTTTTTTCGCGATTTCGATGTTCGCTCCGTCGTGAAAGTTGTTCAGTTTGATGGTCTGAAGCACCCCCTTAAGTATTACTAGGGTGTTTTGTTACACCCTGTATAATAATATCTATGGACTTAGTACATAAATTATCTGAGATGTGATTATTTTTAATCATCTCAGCCGATGGACGTCCACTGCTGGACATAGGCCTCTGCCAAGGATCGCCATAAGGATCGCTGCACTGCCCTCATCCAACGTTTTTAATCGTTAAAATTTAAATGTTAGTGTACAGGGTGTACAGTAAAATGGGACAGCTACTCAACGGGGTGCTTCAGACGATCAAACTGAACAACTTTCTAAAAAAAAATCCGCTCTCCCATACAAAACTGCAAACATAACTCGACTGAAATGTATGGGACAGCAGAATTTTTTTTCGCGATTTCGATATTGGTCCCATAGAGAAAGTTGTTCAGTTTGATGGTCTGAAGCACCCCTTTAAGTAGCTGTCCCATTTTATTGTACACCCTGTATACAGGGTGTAAGGAAAAGTATCATTAACCTTTGAACAACATACTCTACCCATCAACCTGAACAACTTTTACTATGGGAGCAAACCTGTTGGAACAAAAATAATGCCACGATAGAAAAGGATAATTTCCATTTCCATGGGAAGCACGATATTCCTCTCCTATCCTGTGTATAATTTCAGCTATGATACGATTTGTATGTGTTCTTTGATCATACACGAAACGACATCATTCATGATTTCATTGACTTTAACAACCTCTGTGGTTTAATGGTTAAGAGCATTGGCTCTCGATACGGAGGTCGTGGGTTCGATTCCCACGGGGGACACCTAGTGATATGTCACTTTGTGCGTTATTCCCCAGGTGGTAGGACATTGCAGGCTGAATCACCTGATTGTCCGAAAAGAAAAATGATTCCGTGCTTCGGATGGCACATTAAGCCGTTGGTCCCGGCTACTATCGCTGGTGGTAGTAGTCGTTACATAAAAACCACGTCAGAGGCCGTAAGGCGGTCCGAAAAAACTCTGACACTAAGGCTCTGCCCACACTATAAGAAGAAGATTGACTTTAACTATTGAAAATATCACCAGACTTCATTTGGGAATATTATTCGGAACGCGCTCCATTTTTGTATGTAGATGAGGATTCAATTTCACGACCATACATACCTTTAACGTTTCATCATATGATTTGTGTATTTTATCAACGAAAGCATCCCGCACGTCCGTGAAATTAGCTAATTTCACTTGTTCTTCAGGACCTGAAACAATAGAGCACCAAAAACTTAAAAAATAAATCAAATAATATAATATCTTATGGACATTGTCACACCAAATATCTAGATATCTAGCCTGGACGTTGTATTATGATGACAAGACAACGATACCTATACTTAGAGGGTGTAACATTAATTACGTTTAAAATTATAAAACAGGGTGCTTCAGACTTCAGACCATCAAACTGAACAACTTTTACTATGGGACCTTATTTGAAATCACAAAAAAAACCATCAGCTGTTTCATATATTTTGGTTGAGTAGATATTGATATTTTCTATGGAACAGCTGTTTTTTAGCGATTTCAACGTTGGTCCCATATTAAGGTGGTTTAAGTCCATACAAACGTTTGACGCACAATACGCGTAGACGGAATTAATAAAAGTAATATTTTATATATGGAAAAATAGTTTAGAAAATCTAGATGTCGCGTATTAAATAAAATTTGCAATTTATAATATAATTACGAAGATATAAAGCTTTGAAAATTTTGTATGAAAAATTTCAAATATTTCATACAAAATTTTCAAATTTTGTATCTTCTAAACTTTATATCTTCATAATTATATTATAAATTGCAAATGTTATTTGATACGCGACATCTAGATTTTCTAAACTATTTTTCCATATATACAAAGTTACTTATATTAATACCGTCTACGCGTATTGTGCGTCAAAGTTTTGTATAAAATAGACCCCTCTTTTGATAGTCTGAAGTCAGTATGAACTTTGAAAACAAAAATCAGTTTCATTATAGGCATAGATTAGTTTCTAAATATCTTTTGAAAAAAAAAGTTTTTGATTGGTTAATACTGAAACTATGACCGAACTTCGTTTGTATGCAGCGCGCATTTGCACTTTACGATTAGGTACGAGCCTACTACGCCAGAGAACGAAATTATTCAACCTACGTACTGTTGATTCTCCATTGTACTATAGGTGGACCAGAATCTGATGAAACATAGGGAAATCAAATTTTAGAGTAAGCAACACTGGGGTAATTAGACTCAATAAATAAACTCACATCCTCCAATAAACTGAATTAATAAATATTTTATAGATTTTTTCTTTCTTAGAAAACAGTAATACGAAGTTTGGCGGATAGCCATGTAATTCGAGACCCAGACTTAGAGGTCCCGAACATGAATGACACTGAGTAATACGTGTAGAATGAAACTAAACTAACAAAAAAGTAAATTGGTTGTAACCTGTAGAAGTTGGAGGAAAGGTATTTCTCCTTATGATACCTTTTGTATCAAGACGAGTGTGAAATTCATAATCATTTTTATTAGATAGTCTACTCAACTCAATCTTCTCCGCATTCATTGTGTTTATTTTAATGAAAATTGACGATAAACGTACAATATTATGATAATGGAAGAAAACGAAATCACACACACACAAAACATTCACTACATTGCAAAATAAAGTAACACATAAGCATAACTCATGATAATGAAACAGCCAATTAAACTCTCTTTTAGAAACCCCCGAAAAACACCCTTTTTCAGCGTTTTTTTGTAGCCCTCGTCGATACGCGTCCTTTGACATCTCAATCTACAGAGCGAATTTGCATTTTCGCTGAAAACTGGGTTACTGAAGCAATCGAAAACCATGAATCTGGCAACCCTATTAAGCTTTACAATAGATTCTAGCTTCTCTCATGTAAATTTGATGATTTGAAGAAAATATATTATGTAGTACAGTTGTATTTTATCAGTGCCAAGATAGAAATGTTTTTCTTTAGCCTTTTGAATCGCTAGGTTTTCTATTCATTCGTTATTTCTGTTATCTGTTCGATCGAACGAATAGGGCAGACTAGTCTGAATAGGAAGTTATGAATGCATGAATAGCTTAGACTTTTATTAAGGAAATATTTTACCATATTAAAAGTCTTATAGATTCTTTATCTATCGATTAGTTTCAAGCTGTAAAGAACTAACCTGATCATTTTATCATACCAATAATATGTTATCAATCGAGTTAAAAATATTCTAGCACGTGACTTATTTGAATTTTGTTTTACCTTTGATTTTTAATGTTAGCTTTATTTATAGGTCTATTTTTAGGGTTCCGTACCCAAAGGGTGAAAACGGGACCCTATTACTAAGCCTACGTTGTCCGTCCGTCCATCCGTCCGTCCGTCTGTCCGTCTGTCCGTCTGTCCGTCTGTCCGTCTGTCCGTCTGTCCGTCTGTCCGTCTGTCCGTCTGTCCGTCTGTCCGTCTGTCCGTCTGTCCGTCTGTCCGTCTGTCCGTCTGTCCGTCTGTCCGTCTGTCCGTCTGTCCGTCTGTCCGTCTGTCCGTCTGTCCGTCTGTCCGTCTGTCCGTCTGTCCGTCTGTCCGTCTGTCCGTCTGTCCGTCTGTCCGTCTGTCCGTCTGTCCGTCTGTCCGTCTGTCCTACCTATTTAGGGCTGTAACTTTTGAACCGTAATAGCTAGATAGTTGAAATTTTCTCAGATTATGCGTTATTACGGCGGATTTGTAAACAAATAATAAAAATATCAAAAAGTTAAAAATTAAGGGGGGTTCTCAAAAAGAAACTAGTTTTTATCAACGTTTTTTCTTCGCGCTCTATCGTAAAAACGGTAATACATACAAGCGTCAAACTTAGTGTGATTATAGATAAAACTCTACAAAATAACAACAAATACTAAAAACCGGCCAAGTGGTCTCGCGGTAAAGGTCCCGGACAAAAAAATATTTTTTTCTAAGTTAATAATGTTGTGTTCTGTAGTGGTGTGGTGTGGCTCGGTGCGCGAGTAGCCCGACTCGCACTTGACCGATTTTATTAATGTTAGCTTTATTTATAAGTCTATTTTTTCTCTATTTTTATATGTGGGCACTTGTTGTCAGCATCTGACTATCAATTTGTTTTTGTAGAAACCAAGCTGTAAGTTCTCCAAAAATGAAATAAATAAATAAAAACTAAAATGTGACTAGGTAATTTGTGTGCCATTGTCCAAGATATTTATTATTTACTAGTGTTAACCCGCGACTGCGTCCACACAAATTATATACGATATTTTAAGTCAGATCATAAGCTATCAAATAAAAAAAGTTTCATTAAAATCGGTTCAGTAGTTTTTGCGTGATGCTCGTTCAAACAAACACACAAACAAATAAACAGACAGACAAAAAATCCAAAAATTGGTGATTTGGAATCAGGGACACCTAAAAACCACCTCGTAACTTTTTTTTGTTAATATCTTCAATGTACAGACACACTTCTGTTATAGTTTTATAATAGTTTACATTTATTTATTTATTAAATGTATGGGACAGCAGATTTTTTTTTTCGCGTTTTCGATATTGGTCCCATAAAAAAAGTTATTCAGTTTGATATTCTAAATAAAGCACCATCTAAGTAGCTGTCCTCCTCCTCTAAGTGGCTGTGTATTTTATGTTACACCCTGTATACAGGGCGTCAAATATGCATTGTATATTTAACAGGGTGCACTCCCCGTGTAGATACAAACACCCATGAATCTAATACAAATATTAATATTCATCACACAAATATTCGCAACTCTACTCTAAATTGCACTACCTATTCCGATCACTGAATCATTATTAATGTCAAATATTAAGAGTCAATATTAAGAGGGCTATCGAAGTCCAGTGGCGCCCTCGTCACAATAATAAAGATTTCTCAATAAAGAAAGCCTAAATTAAAAAAGTTCTCAACAGATAAACTACAAAAGCCTTCAAGCCATTGTTATACAATACTTTTATAGATTACGAGCTTTTACCCGCGACTTCGTCCGCATAAATTATATACCAGATTTTAAGTCAGATTATAAGCTATCAAACAAAAAAAGTTTCATCAAAATCGGTTCAGTCGTTTTTTCGTGATACTCGAACAAACAAACACCCAAACAAACAAACAAATAAACAAACAAACAAACAGACAGACAAAAAATCCAAAAATTTGTGATTTGGAATCAGGGACACCTAAAAACCATATCGTAATCTTTTTTTTGTAAATATCTTCAATGTACAGACACACTTCTATTACAGTTTTATAATAGTTAAGATAAACATTCGACTTTTAGATAATTTCGAATAAAAACAAAAGCGGTCGTTTTTTCTTTTCTTTTTTCAAAATTGTTTAGACCTTTAAAAAACCTATAAAAGTATTATATGAAAATAGCTTGAAGGCTTTTGTAGTTTATCTGCTGAGCACTTTTTTTAATTTAGGCTTTCTTTATTGATAAATCTTTATTATTGTGACGAGGGCGCTATACTGGACTCCGATAGCCCTCTTTACTCAGCTCTAAAATATCTTTTCGATATTGGCAAGAACATAAAGAGATCCTTCTAATATCGTTGCCCCAAAGTGACAATATAAATCGGTCTGCCACTCACCTTCGAATAATAATCCAAAGTGTCATTTCTAACCAAAACACTTTGAAAGGGGGCGCCGAAAATGGTTAATAATCTTAGTAGAATTCTATCCAAAATTACAAGATTCATCCATTTACGTTGAAGGGTAAATTTGCCTTTGATACCCGTAATGGTAGAGTAGAACCATCGAAAGATAATACGTAGGGGGGACTGACGTTCGACGACTGACAACCTAACCAGTACACCCAACCCTACTCATGGACGGAACCAGGAAGCTGGCATAGGTATTGTCTATCCATAGAATTCTAATTCGGTATCTCTAGTTTTCTTTTGGTTTTTGTTTTATATTTTTTCGTATTCCTGACTAATCAAAAAAAAAATTGAATATATAACAAGCGCAATTATAGGTTTAGGTATATTTTTCATAGTATAATGTGAGATGTTTTTATGCATATGAAAAGAAAGTTAGCAATATAATAGCATTTACTTAATTATAAGTTTACCACGGAGTTTACAGGTATTTGAGTGACGTCAGTCGTTTTAACGCTTAGACATATAGAAATATCTATTTTAAAATCTATTACATAGAAAATATTGTTATTGAGCAAAAACTATCTCGAAACGGTTTCAAAAATTGTACGTCCCTAATTGCGACCATCCCTGGCGTGTCTCCTTTTGTTTTTATCTTGGAAGCACGAACCTTCGGTTTCCCTGCTCTTAGGGCTCTTACAGACGAGCGACACTTTACTGTCGCCGTGGGTCGCAGAGCGTCGCGCTCATAGAGGGAGGTTACACGTTCAGTATTTCGTCATTCTGGTCTATCAGTCTGGTCATGTTTATTTGATTTGAAGGGAAACTGATATACTAAAGCACCATGTTAGTCGGGTCAATCTCGAGTCAGTTTCCCTTCAAATCAAATATACATGACCAGACTAATGGACCAGACTGATGAAATACTGACCGTGTAACCTCCCTCATAGACTTTACGGTCGCGCGACCCTTCGCGACACTTTGCGGTCGCGGTGTGTCACCGTAAAATCTATGAGCGCGGCCCCTCTGCAACCCACGGCGACAGTAAAGTGTCGCTCGTCTGTATTGTTGCGATGGTTGCTCAAAATTGAGACCGCGATTTGATATAAAACATTACTCTTCTTCTGGGGTAGTTGGGTAATTAAATAATAACTACCTAAATTCCCAAAAATATTCTAAACATCTTACCCTATCAGTGGTATCTGAACTATTATAAAACTGTAACAGAAGTGTGTCTGTACATTGAATATATTTACAAAAAAAGATTACGATACGGTTTTTAGGCTTCCCTGATTCCAAATCACAAATTTTTGAACTTTTTGTCTGTCTGTTTGTTTGTTTGTTTGTTTGTGCAGTGTTTGTTTGTTCGAGCATCACGCAAAAACTACTGAACCGATTTTGATTAAACTTTTTATGTTTGATAGCTTATGATCTGATTTAAAATCTGGTACATAATTTATGCGCACGAAGTCGCGGGTAAAAGCTCGTATTGTATATTTGTGTAGCGCTATCTAATGATGCAATTCAGGTGATTAAACTAATTATCTAACAGTGTTCAGCACAAGAGGTTCCACTAATAGTACCTAATGATCGACTATCCAATCATGTTGTATATTAATAAATACTACACACATTTATTTTCCCTGTATATACATAAATTCGTCTAGTCCGTTGTTCGGGCTCGAACTTTTAAAACTTTTTTATCTTAGTTATTCGGGATCGGAACTTACAAGACGTTTTCGAACTGAATAGTATTACCATAGAGTAAAAAAATTATACACAAGTATTGGCCTCGATTCGGACTGTGACACGACTTAACTAAATTTTTTCCTGTCACTTTCTAAAATAAGATTAAGAAAAGAGACAGAAAACCAACAGCTGCCTTTAGTGCTGTCAAAGTGACTTTAAACGCCCAAAAACGCTTTAAATAAGATGGCGTACATTATGATGGCATCTTATTTTGCGCATTTAACGTCACTCTGACAGCACTAAAGTCAGCTGTTGGTTTTCTGTCTCTTTTCTTAATCTTATTTTAGAAAGTGACAGGAATAAATTTAGTTAAGTTAAGTCGTGGCACAGTTCGAATCGAGGCCATTACCGACCGAACTACTGAGATTTTTTTATCTCAGTATTCCCGTTTGCGAGCTCGATACGCACTTGACAGCTTTTTACTATTATTTCCTTTTAGAATTGACAACCATTTGACAACATTAAATTTTAAGAAAGGTACTAAAATTAAAAAACCATTATTTTAGAGATTATTGTGATTCAAAGCTTATATCAAAATTATCAGATTTTTCTATCCATTATTTCTCGAGTTATTTGAAAAATACTGAAAAATTTAAAAGAGGTTGAATGAGATTTTATTCCTTTGCCGCTTGGTTTGTCTATTGTATTACAGTCTTAATTTTTTATTTTATTGCGGCCAAGGTATTAAGTATTCCATTCATCCAAAACGTTTTTCAGAAAATTCAAAACTAAACTAAAAATAGAAATATCGGTCAAAATTTAAATCGGAAAAATACTTATCCCTTTTTCTGTAACCTATTTTTATAGAAACCACGCACTAGCAATCTTGTTTATTCTCCTCAGATAACCGAATTATCATCAGGCTTTGTACCCTTTGCAGCATATAAGCCTACTCCCTATTGTGCTGCTTTCCAGCCCATTTCAAGCTACCATGGTGGGGCATTTTCGGCTATTCAACGTATAAAATGGAACTCTATCATACTGCCGGTCCATGGTGTAATTTTGATCGGTAGAGCTGATATTTTGTCACTATCTATCCCCGAACAAATATTTCTTAAGCTTACATGGTGTTACATTTTCATGTAACACACCATGTAATGTAATGGTTGGAATGGTTAAAGAAAGGAGAAACATTTTGAATAGAAAACCGGAGGGGAAAGATGATCGGACACCTGATACGAAACGACAACTTCTTTAAAACCATACTGGAGGGGAAGATAGAGAGGAAGAGAGGCAGAGGAAGACCTAGACAGAGTTATCTAACCCAAGTGAAGGAAAAGGTTGATGTCGTGTCGTATCAGGAACTCAAGACACTAGCTAAAAGTAGACAGGATTGTCGAATACTCCACCGACAAGAGCGTAGCTCTTAAATAAGATGATGACATGGTGTTAGTAAAATAAATGAACGTAAAAATACCGAGAACAGTTTCACAAATTCATGGGAAAAGGTATTTTAAATATTTAAAAATCTCATAATTTCTTGTATACTCGAAAACTGTTAATTAAACAATTGACACAAAAATTAAGTACCGTACGTGGTTATTAATTAAATATTTAATGTATCATGTAAACGTTTAAACCCGTTAAAATTAATGGACACGTAATTATTTGAAATGTTAATTATTATGAAGTGCAAAAAACCGTAAGTAAGTATACAATATTTATATTCCTGTTCAGGGTGATTATAAACGTTGTTACAACCCTAAGAGCAAGGATCTCCTTTATTATAAAGCATAGAGATCGCATCAATTTACGATTGTTAGTTAGTCTCTGTCATAATGACGTACCTTTAATAGTAAAAGAAGGAGACGGAACTATAGATCTTTGTTTATGCAGCTGTCCACTTTTCACTTGTCACTTTTGTGCTAGTGTGTGTGAAAAGTGACCGTAAACATTAGGGCAGTTGTCACTTTGGTCTAATTGGTCTCTTTTTTCCATAGATATAGTAACTAGATGAAACCATAACGTGGCCGCACATGAAAAAGCAATAGTGTGACTTTTGCATACAAAAAGACGGTTTGTTTGGCAAGATGTCATCAACATTCCATAGGTTTGACAATGGTTTGACATCTTGTCAAACAAAAAAACCGGCCACGGTGACCGAAACAAAAAATAATATTTCTGTATTTTTTTGTTTACATAAGTTTTCATAACTGGCTATCTCGCTCTCTCATTTCTTAGCTCCATCTTTCAGCGTAAGCGAAAAGTTTTTAATCTAAGCCGAAAACATTAGGGCAGTTGTCACTTTGGTCTAATTGGTCTCTTTTTTCCATAATACTTGATACCACACACTCAAACACAAACGTCAAAAAAAGTGGACATTCTTGCAATGGTATGGCTCCCTCTATGCCTTTAGAATAAAGGAGATCCTTGCTCTTAGTTACAACCACACTACAACTAATTAACATAATAACATTGTGGCAAGCGTTGCAAGTAGACAGTCGCTCGTTTTTGTGTAGCTCTACCTAGGTTGTCATTGTCAGTTACCAACTCAGAACTCCGCCGAGTAACATCGTATATTCGCATTCTCAGCAGAGCTTTACGTTGACATCCATAAATAATTTACTTTTTATACAGTACTGAAACACGTCACTCTCATGCCACCACTGTTAAGGTAAAACGTCACGCATCGTGCTCTGCAATACTTAAATACCACTCACAGGCACTCACGTTTATGTTTATTTATTTTATTTTATCTTTATGGGCACAGTAACAAAAGATAATGAAAAAATAATGTTATATCTGGGCGACGACGACGGGGGACGTTGTTTTAATCCTGAATGCGAATTCTTGAACTGGGATTCCAACCCAGAACCTCCCCGGTTTGGCAAGACGGTAAACAGTACTTTTCGGATAGTCCAAACAAAGAAGAAGAATTGAAATATAGGTAACAAATTGAAGGTTTGGAACAGCAATACTGTTTCGACTTAATTTATAAGAGGGATCCAGCATTATTATTGAGAGGAAACCTGAAAGCTGCAGTTAAATGTAAAGTGTCTACCTCTTAGACAATTTATATAGGGACGAGTTACGCGTGTCATTCTACTAAAAAACATTTCTGCCACTTTTTGCGGGGGGCGAGGTAATATGAAATCCGCAACTTTGGATTTTATTCCCCATAAGTTTAGATTCTAATTTTGAATGTTAAAAATCATGAAAAGTTGTCTCGTGTGAACCCGAAACGTTCTAAGTTCAAAATTATTGTTTCGCTATTATAGGCCGTCTCGTTTAGTGATAAGGTATAAAATTGGGTGTAAATGCACAAGATCAATTGTTCTTATACCGTGGCAGAGAGGAAATGCTACCGCAAGGCGAGTCCCTATATAAATTGTCTAAGGCCTACCTAAATTAAAAACGTATAATTAATTTCTCTTAAAATGAAAGCGCGCATTTCTTTGCTACCTACGTGGAAGTACCCACATAATAATTAACGTTAAGTTTAATATATAAGTGCGTTTGTGACAATCTATCTTTATTGAATAAAGCAGTGTGTTCACGAGAGCCGAACGATTAACTTATTTCCCTGGCGTCCCTGCATACCTACATTTGTAAATGTTTCTGAAATCGTTCGTAAACTGTACATGACGTAGAAGCGGCGTAGGGGGAATCACTATAAAGAGAAGCGGTGTAGGGGGAATCACTATAAAGAGAAGCGGTGTAAAGGGAAAGCGGTGTATCGGGAAGCGGCGTAACGGGAAAGCGGTGTGCCGGGAATAATTCCTGAAAACAATAATGTACTTATCTAAATGTTTCATGCTTGGCAAATGTCTTCACCAAGATAATGGTGTCAAACTTATGGTTTGCAACTTTTTAGTCACCAATCGCACGAAATCGCGTATGAAAAGGTACAATGCGATCGTCGGACCGTCGCTGGCGGACTAGTAAGGACGGCGCTTTAGGCATGCCATCAACTTTTAGGTATAATAGAACAATTTATCGGCTAATGTTATTTCAAGCTTGAAGCGAGACAAACCCCCTTAAAGCCAGCCCTATTTTCGTACATATCACGTCGACGTAATATTTCGCCTTAAAATCCCAGCGAATCCTCCAGGAAGATCCGGCTGCTCAAATCCCGTAGGTGCGTGCTAATAAATAAAACAATACGCATTCTAAAGGTAAGTGTACATTTAACTGACAGGTGACGGACAGGCAGTAAAATATTCAGCCACGGAAATATTATGTTCTTAGATTTAACGCACTCAACATAAAATAGAAACAACAAAAAACCAAACGCCACTTTTTTACTTTGAATTAAAATATCTCGACAAAGCATTGAAAAATGTCTTAGCCCTCAAGGCTATTTTGTGTTCTATTTTATTAAATTTCCTGGATGTGGTAGGTAAAACGGGGTCTTTCTACCCGACTGCGCCAGAAGTAGGGTTATTGTTTTTCGAGCGTAGGTATGTATGTCTGTTTCTTTGTCACGCCCTAAAGCCTAAACGGCTTGATGGATTTTGAAGTATAAGGTGTCTTTAGATTCGTAGTAACTAGTATAAAAATTCTGCCAAGCTGAAGTATGACAGGAAGTGAGCCTTTCGCCAGTTTTAATGAACAGTGGACACAATTAATGCCTCGAAATTAAATTATACTCACGAATATATTAGAAGAGATATTCTAAATTATCAATTTAGTATAAGAGATAAGTGTACTTTTTGCAACCATCAGCAGCAAGGCTGATTCAGTGTTAATGGGGTGTAGAGCATCTCTGTGATGGGGATGGACCAGGTCTGCCTGCATAACTCCAGTCGGTTTAGGAGTTACTGATGATTAAAAGTCTGTAAAAATATTCGATATTAAATAGTCTGTAAGATATTGTTGTAGTATGCACTGTAGCTATGTGAACAGTACAAAAATTGTCAAGTTCTGTCAGTCGGCTTAGGAGATACAACCAGTCAAAGTTCTGACCTTTGAACGGCTGTATCTTCTAAACCGACTGATGAACCATGTCAGTTTTTGTACTGTTCTCATAGCTATAGTGCATACTACAACAATACCATACGATCAGCCATGCAGCTGATCATGATTTTTTACAGACCTTTAATCATCAGTAACTCCTAAACCGACTGGAGTTATGCAGGCAGACCTGGTCCATCCCCATCACAGAGTTGCTCTACACCCCATAAACACTGAATCAGCCTTGCTGCTGATTGTTGCAAAAAGTACACTTATCTCTCGGAATAATTGTTCAGAATGCTGCATGCACTTATTCGCAATGGAATTTCC
Source organism: Agonopterix subpropinquella (assembly GCA_922987775.1). NCBI lineage: Eukaryota > Metazoa > Arthropoda > Insecta > Lepidoptera > Depressariidae > Agonopterix > Agonopterix subpropinquella. The sequence goes on along the minus strand of OV277713.1, from coordinate 8,893,611 downwards.
AATTTACTCACATCCTTTCCCATCAAAGAACATAGCGGAAAGAGTACGCATGGTATCAGATTCAAATCCACAGTGTATCCTCGCCCTAACACCTGTAGACGCAGGTGTTGGCTTCCTGCCGGATACACTGCCTTAATGTAGGTGCCTTCACGCGCAACACTGCTCTATGCTTGTCGTGTGCGTAACGTCAGCTGGACTACTGCTGATTTATTATTTAGTATCTATAAATCAATTAATTCAGCCTACAAACACCCACTGATGAGCATTGTATCCTTAGAGATTGCACTGTGCTAATTTAATCCAGACTTCCAGCGCAAAGAAAATATGTCATCAACTCTTCTAGATGCTGGACAACATATGTACATCATCATCATCATCTCAGCCGATGGACGTCCACTGCTGGACATAGGCCTCCCCCAACGATTGCCATAAAGACCAGTCCTGCGCTGCCCTCATCCAACATATTATGTACATACTAGCCTGCGTCTTTTATGAGCCCATTCCTTAATGGCCATTCTAAATTTACATTACATGCCAGGATTTCTAGACTTGGTTCTGACCATAACCTTCATGACCTTAGACGAGACATGAGACAAAATCACATGCCAACACATACAACAGCTAGTTATGTACATATAGGGTGTAAAATAAAAGGGACACTTACTTAAACGTTTGCTTCAGACCATCAAACTGAACAACTTTTACAATGGCACTAACATCGAAATCGCAAAAAAAAATCTGCTCTTCCCTTAGCTCTTCCATACAAAACTGCAAACCTAATCGAGCCAAATGTATGGGACAGAGCTGTTTTTTTCGCGATTACGATGTTCGTCCCATAGAGAAAGTTGTTCAGTTTGATGGTCTGATCATTCCCTCAAAAAAGTGTCAGCTTATTATTAAGAACCCTATAATCTTTTGGTCTGATTTCGACCACCATTCAAAGCTTTGTTCCTCCTGCTGTCACTTCATCTAACCACAAAACTATCGCTTCTTGAATAGATGAACAAGTTTAGGCTAATAATGTTCTGTACGTCATAATTATATGGCCAACTTGGCCATACGACGAGACCTTAGCCTGGCCTCCGTCACTTGGCCGTAGGTCCAGATATAAGTTCCTACACTTTGAAGCATCGTAAGCGATGTTCTTGCTTAATTTCCGCCACTCGCTCCAGACGGCAACGCAACGGTAGGCAAGCTGTACAATACATTTTTGTGCGTACCATCTGGCAGGGCGTGACAATCATTGAGGTACTATTAGAGGCGATACCCAGAGTAATTTTTTTGTAACACTGCTCGTTTGAGCTGATTGGCTCAAACTTACATAGCATATGCCGGGCGCGTGCTGCACCGCGACGCCCCCAGTACGCACCGCTCGCTGTCTGTTCTATTAGATACATAATTATTAAATGGTGAAAATTCGTCGTTTTGTAAGGAAGTGATGTATCTGTCATGAAGTACCTACCTAACTTGTAATTTGTGCCTTAGTAGCATTTGAGCTCTATTATTTCGAAATTATGGAAGTATTCCGGAATTATTCCGGAATGTTTGTGATTCGTGTTGGTGAATTAGACGTTTGGTTATTTGAGGTCGCGTGGCTTCGGCGATAAGTTTTTCGTGGTAGCGTGCATTCGTTGTTAAGTGATTCGTATTAGTGAGCTTACGGGGAGGTGGTATTCGGTGTTGCACTTTTAGAAGTCAGGTAACACACTCGAGTTCTAGCAAAGGTTCTAGCTTAATTTCTATACTGTACTGTTTCTAATTCATTATTCGCATGCCGTGTATTTCCGAGTGTCCTACAGGAGCAACACACGCTTTTAACCGTTAAAGTGTGCCAACCGGCGAGCTGGCATGTGTTTCAGACACACGCTTTCGCACGTAACAGGTAATTAGCTAACATGTTTGCGCCCTGCACGCGGTGCAACGCTGCTATACGGTAAATCTGGAGCATATTCCAATTATCTGTAACCTCGTAAAATCTGGTGACCAGCCATTTTGTACTATACAATACAGGCTTTAAACTTAAATGCGTTACATGGTTACGTCAAGGGGGGCTTCAGAGCTGGAGTGTAATATGAAGAGATCGGATAATCGGTTGCATATCACTTTTTTACCCACGAAAACATAATGTGGATATGCCTTTCTGAATAAAGTTGATTAAAAAAAATAGGGCCACCCGCACCGTTTTTAGGGTTCCGTACCCAAAGGGTAAAAATGGGACCCTATTACTAAGCCTACGTTGTCCGTCCGTCCGTCCGTCCGTCCGTCCGTCCGTCTGTCCGTCTGTCCGTCTGTCCGTCCGTCCGTCCGTTTGTCCGACATATTTAGGGCTGTAACTTTTGAACCGATAGAGCTAGATAGTTGAAATTTTCACAGAATGTGCGTTGTTACGGAGGATTTGCTAACAAATAAAAAAGTTAAAAATTTAGTGGGGTTCTCAACAAGAAACTTGTTTTTATCAACGTTTTTTCTTCTCGCTCTATGGTAAAAACTACAGAATAACAAAAAATACTAAAAACCGGCCAAGTGTGAGTCGGTCTTGCGCTAAAGTTAATAATGTTGTATTCTGTGGTGGTGTGGTACGGAACCCTCGGTGCGCGAGTAGCCCGACTCGCACTTGACCGGTTTTATTCATGTTGTCCAATTAAGTACTTTCGACAACAAAACATCTCGGACAACTTGGTCAACTCAGACAACATTGTATAAGTATGACCAAATTGTCAGAGTTTTTCATGTTATCCGAGTTGTTTATGTTGTTCGATTTGTTCAGATGTCCAAGTTCTACTATATTTTAGCAGTCCCGGGATTTAAGAACGATCCTGGGATTGTCTCATTATACAACGTGTTAATGAATTAACGCAAAACTAGAAACTAGTTTGTTTAGAATCGAGAGCAGAATCGAATTATCATGGTTTCAACATTAGTAATTTTTTTCAAAATATTAAATAATTTGTTTGCAAAATTTTAAATTTTCTGAACCTGATGTCAACCCACCGCACGGGCACACTCACCCTACTTACTACCAAAACAAGATTATAAAAATGTGTCCATGAGTACGTTAGCGCTTTCTTTCAGTGCTGAAATGATAACAAATCATTTTTGCCTCAAAACTTAAAATGCTAATAACTTTAAATTTTAACTATCAAAATAATGAAATTATTGTTTCAATCTAATTATTTTGTTATAAATCAGTTGGGGTGTATGAGGTTTTGCGCTAATTCATTAACACGTATAAATAAATTAAGTCGTGTCCTCATTATTCTTGTGAAAATGAAGTTTAGGTAGATATGCATCTGAATATCAGAACTCTAGTAATAAGCGTCACATCGCTGTCAAAAACATCGACGAGCTCACAAAATCCTATAGATCGTCGAAGTTTTTATATGAGTTTAACACATGACATAACCATAGCAAATACCGAATTGTCAGCTCGCCGATGTGTCAACGACGAATTTAAGTTTGTGACGATGTCTGCGCTTAGTGAACTACATTGTTGAAGAACTACGGGAACAACGTAGAGTCACAAAAAAAGGATCAGCTGTTTCATACAATTTGATTGAATAGTTATTTACATTTTCTGTGGAAACTTTTTTTTTCTGCGATTTCAAAGGTCCCATAGTAAAATTTGTTCAATTTGATGGTCAGAAGCAACGTACGTAACGCATTGAAGTTTAGGCTGCCTGTCCATTGGCGCGAGCTGGCTGGCGGAGCCGTGTAGCGAGGAAAATATTAACCAATCAGGAGCTCGGCCGAATCTCGGGCGAGATTTTATGCAACTCCGCTTCCCCGCTCCGCCAGCCAGCTCGCGTGAATGAACAGGCAGCCTTACACCCTGTAATAATAGGTACGTACTATCAGTTTAAAATAACAATGTGCATGACCTTGAAGGGCCGTTTGATAACTTCACTCGGTTGACAAAGGAATGTAGACTCTATGCAAAGGATATAATCATTTGAATGACTCGAGTGAAGTTCGTGTGATTGAGTGACGTCACATTTGCGAGCGAGGTCATGCACATTGTTATTTTAAACTGATAGTATATCGGAAAGATTGCTGGTTGGCGTGTCAGAGCTCCGGTATTGCGAGATCTAATCAGTCTTTGGATGGGTGACCGTTTTTAGAGTGGCATCATACAAACCAAACAAACAAACTAAACCAACAAACTAAATTTTTTGGGAAGTTGTCGCTGATCTTCGACACTTTTAATAAACATTCACTTTGTGCGTTTTTTCCCAGTTGGTTAGGACATTCAGGCTGAATCACCTGATTGTCTGAATTGAAAAATGATTTCGTGCTTCGTATGGCACGTTAAGCCGTTGGTCCCGGCTACTATCTCTGGTGGTAGTAGTCGTTACATAAAAACCACATCAGAGGCCGTAAGGCGGTCTGAAAAAACTCTGGCACCAGGGCTCTGCCCACACGATAAGAAAGAATAGGAGTCACGTTGCAGGAACTGACCCGAGCACTTGTCTCGTGTGGTTTCGCGCGTCGCGTTTTTGCCTGCCACAAGGCTCCGCAATCCTCAATCTCTTCTTGTTCTTGCCCAAAAACAATCCCTGAGATTAGGATAGATTCTCACATAAAATACTTGACACTGGCGGAAATGCATTGCTAACGCTCAAGCAAGAGTCCATCTAAACTATTATAAAACTGTAACAGAAGTGTGTCTGTACATTGAAGATATTAACAAAAAAAGATTACTATATGGTTTTTAGGTGTCCCTGATTTCAAATCACAAATTTTTTGATTTTTTGTTTTTTTGTTTGTGTGTTTGTTTGTTTGATCGAGCATCACGCAAAAACTACTGAACCGATTTTGATGAAACTTTTTTATTTGATAGCTTATGATCTGACTTAAAATCTGGTAAGTATATAATTTATGCGGACAAAGTCTCTTCACTCTATAACAACATTAAGCAAATATAATTTGAATGTTATTACTTATTAGGTAGGTATCGCGAACGGGGACAAAGAAGAATTATAAAGAAACATATCTATTGGTTTGTCCCCGCCTGCAATACCTGTTTTTCTCTTTTCAGTTAAAAGTTTTTTTATGAAGTCGGGTTTTTTGTTTTTCTTAATAATTTTGTTTATTTCATACTTTTTAGTGTTGTGTCGAAATGGTAACATAAAAGTACTATAATATATATATATACAACGTGTTAATGAATTAACGCAAAACCTCATACACCCCAACTGATTTATAACAAAATAATTAGATTGAAACATTAATTTCATTATTTTTATAGTTAAAATTTAAAGTTATTCGCATTTTAAGTTTTGAGGCAAAAATGATTTGTCATCATTTCAGCAATGAATGAAGGCGCTAATGTACTTCTGGATACATTTTAATAATCTTGTTTTAGTAGTAAGTAGGGTGGGTGTGCCCGTGGGGTGGATTGATATCGGGTTCAGAAAATTTTTAATTTTACAAAAAATTTATTTAATATTTTGAAAAAAATTACCTATGTTGAAACTATGATAATTCGATTCTGCTCTCGATTCTAAACAAACTACTTTCTAGTTTTGCGTTAATTCATTAACACGTTGTATAAGTATATATATTTGGAATTGTCTGTTTACTAGCTTTCATTTGATACCCATATTGTAATTTTTCATTCAAGCGCATTCTCGGGAATTCCCGCAGCTACCGTTTGCACCATACACAGTCGACATTAAGTTAATTGTGACATGTACATTCCGATCGCTTCCATTCCATTCCGCGGCGGTGTAAATTGAGCCTTACACTCTTGAACTACTTGAACCTAAAATAAACGAAAAGAAGAAATAGATGTAGGTAGCACATTCACTCAATTCCAATCTTTCAAATTTTACCAGAATAGACGATATTTGAATATTTTAAATCGAGCAAACTAAATTATTTACTTACTGAATTTGTTATCTAGACATTTGATTTAATAGATAGTATGAAATCCGAATGTAAGATTTCTTGACCGAACAAAATATCTATCTATCCAGGAAGCTGGTCTATAACTTGGAGTGTAGACTGCCTTACAAGCGGTAAAACATGATAATACTCAGCGGTGGTCGGTAATGATCGTTCTTCTTTCGTAAATTCCCGTCGTTGTTGTCGACGTTACTTTGTCCCTTTCTAATCCAACGACAAAAATGAAAAGGAAAAACGTTTTTATTTAATTTTTGTTCTGATCGAAGCGAAAAATACTTCGTCTATGGTTCTGATAGAACGTTGGAAATATCGACGAGAGAGACATACGAAGGAAGGTCGAACATTACCAACAGCCATGACCAATTTTCTTGTTTCCATACTTGTAAGGAGGAGTGGCATCCTTTATGATTCTAAAATCCTTGTATTTATCCTTTTATTTTAGAAGACTTAAAAGTTCTTAAAATTAGTTTTTAGTTAAATCTACCAGAAATACATTTTTAATAAAAAAAAAATATAGTAAAGTCAACAAAACAAAAGGGTTGTCATCGATATTTTTTCCAGTATTTGCATATTCGTTTTTTGTTCAATTGTAATTAGGTATAATTTAACATTGCATAGATTTATGGAATTAAGAGCACACTTTGCACCAAATGTAGCAACAACTACTCTTGCTTGAGTCAAAAAGTTATACTTAGTTCATTTTTTCAGCATTTCATTAAAGTTTCATTAGGAAGATAATAATTTCACGACTAGCATTTTTGCCTGCATACTTTTATTTTTCCAGTGATTAATTACAAATGTTTCCTTATTCAACAAAATACCTACCTGAGGTTTGCCTGCATAAAAGTAAATGCCTAATTATGATAAAAAATGTCACGAAAACTAACAGTAAATTAAAGATATTGCATGCTCTAATGGTCCTATACATGACTTTCATGTCAACCAACGGTGTCAACAACAATTCACGAAAATCATGAGACTACGATAGGATCTTATACTATTTACCTTTGATCAAATTCAGTAGCAGAGTAACCTCATGTTTATCAATCAGATGTTCATTTCCGGGACACTGGAGTTATTTTGACTGTACCTATTCATTCTTGACTTATTGCTTATTCAGCTGAATAAATTATTTGATTTTATTTATCGGCATTGTTTTGGCTGACAAACGTAAACAAAAGGCGAATCTTGTCGTTTTATCACTCAATCTTTGAAACATCGCTTGAAACAGCAAACAATAGGTTTTAAGTAACTTACAAACATTTTAGCGAAGCATCTACTTTTATGAGAGATCTGGGCAAACGTTTGGGGGAAAGGCAAGGATAAAAAAATAAAGATGGGGTCATATCTGGACCAATGTGTGTCATTCAGCACGACTATTAGAGTAACAGAAGTGTGTCTGTACCTACATTGAAGAACAAAAATAAAATCATCACCCTTCTTTTGGCGCAATCGGGCATAAACGTGGTGTTTAGTTGACACCTGACACCTCTGTTTGTTCGTGCATCACACAAAAACGACAATACCAATTTTGATGAAACTTATTGTGTTTAAAAGCTTATGAAGCCGTGGTGGTCCAGTGACGAGTAACCTTGCCTGTCGTGCAGGAGGCGATGGTTCGATCCCCGTCCAGGCCGACTCGTACCAATGAGTTTTTCGGAATTTATGTACGATTTGTAACACCACTGGCTTTTCGGTGAAGGAAAACATCGTGAGGAAACCTGTATGCTTCAATTTCGAAGCATGTATTGTACCTACTGTCCATTTTAAGTGGCGACGGGCTCACTCCCCGTCACACTGGACAGAGTTTCGGTACTAGGTGAAACGTGGATGTTCTGAAGTTTCAGAATATCTCTGATTACCCCCTCGGGGAATATAGTCGTGAGCATATGTATGCATGCATGCAAAGCTTATGATTGTAGGTATTTATACCTCACGACGATAACGGGAGCCGGTGTGGACAAAGACAAAAAAAGTGCGTGCAAAATCTGGTTAGCCATAAACCATAATAACCCAATACAGTTTTTGAGAGTTACGCGGTTATTATTTAATCTAGAATTAAATATTTTAACGGGTTCTTACCATGTTTTGGTATGTATGAGTTCCCGATATCCCATAACAACCTAGAAACACTGCGAGCATTTTGGGCGTTTTTGGGCCAGATACACCTTTTATTTAATGAACCTGTTTTGTCCCACTTTTGGTACAATAATATACTGCGCCTGGTATTCTCTTCCGACCACGTGACTGACCACGTGACTGACACAAGCCTACGTCATCATACCCTTTTACCATGTTTAGCGGCCATTTTTTTGTGACGTAGGCTTGTGTCACTCTGGGAATAGAAGACCTTGTTTTTTTAGACTATGGTCCCACTGCTGGGCAAAGATCTCCCCCAAAACTTTTCCACATCTTTCTGTTCGGTGACGGTGCTACATCAGGTATAACAAGGGGCGAATTTTTCGATTGAGTGATTTTTCACCACCCCTTCACTGATACCCCGAAAGTGCGAGTTTTTAAGAGGGCTATCGCAGTCCAGTGGCGCCCTCATCACATTAAAAAAGATTTCCTAATAAAGAAAGCCTAAATTAAAAATCTGCTCAACAGATAAACTAAAAAAGCCTTCAAGCTATTTTCATAGAATACTTTTATAGGTTTTTTAAAGGTCTAAACATAAAAAATTTAAAAAACTGCCGCTTTTGTTTTTATTCAAAATTGTCTAAAAGTGGAATGTTTAGAACCTATAAAAGTATTGTATAACAAGGCGTGAAGGCTTTTGTAGTTTATCTGTTGAGCACTTTTTTAATTTAGGCTTTCTTTATTGAGAAATCTTTTTTAATGTGACGGCGCCACTGGACTGCGATAGTCCACTTAAGTGTCGCGTACTTATGTTAAATTTAATTTCGATGGAAGTACAAAACGGAAATCTTTTTGCGGCCGACAACATTTTTGGACGCTGCCGGCGGCAGTGCAATCCGTGCAGCATGTTATATTTTTCCAGGTGTAAATATACCCTATATTCAGGGTTACAAAAATAGACTTCAATCTGACCAAGCGCGTTATAACACTTCGGGTCCAGTATTCATTTATCCTAAAGCAGAAAATATTTTTAGAATTTGTCTTTCATAACTCGAAAATTTTCACATCACAGAATATCCAAAGTTTAATTTTCGTGAAGCCTTAAATAAAAGTAAATTAACTTCACTTGACAAATAAAATAACCAACAGAAAATCAACAAAAACGCAATCAGCAGTCGCTTATACATAGCTACAGTATAAAACTAGTATAAAACAAAGTCGCTTCCCGCTGTCTGTCTGTCCCTATGTGTGCTTAGATCTTTAAAACTACGCAACGGATTTTGATGCATTTTTTTTAAATAGATATAGTCATTCAAGAGGAAGGTTTATATGTATAAAGAATCAGCATTGCACCCGTGTGAAACCAGGGCGGGACAATAGTTTAATATATTAGCAAATCTTAATTGGAGAAATCATATAACATCATCAAAGAAAACAACTTCCTCTTTATTAAATTAAATTATTTACGTGCAATCAGAATAAGCCGATTAATTTCACAGGGAGGCTTTTCAATTACAAAATTAATAAGCAAAAAACGTTGATTGAATTCATTGCGATATTTAAACTAGTGGATACACTAAACTTGTACACTCGTCCTACCCGCATGTGGCGCATGACGTTTGTTGCTCTGGTACATAATCACAATGTTTACAATTTCATGGACAGCTTGTCTTTTGAAATAAATTAAATAGTTTAATAATAGTTGCACTCAATAGAGAGTATTCGATTATTTGCATAAGCATATAAACATAATGCTCACGACTATATTCCCCGAGGGGTAGTCAGAGATATTCTGAAACTTCAGAACATCCACGTTTCACTAGTAGTACCGAAACTCTGTCCAGTGTGACGGGGAGTGAGCCCGTCGATCGATCGATTATTTGAATGACCAAAATGTCTGGTCTTGACAATGTTACACTAGTAATGCAATATTGTATTTTCATTGTACTTTGTATATTTTGTTTTATTTAAAAGATGTGTGTTGTAGAGTTTCTGGCTGCATCTTCTTTCAAAGGAACACCTTCCGACGCGGTGGTAGAGTCAAATAACTACGTCAGAAAGCTTTTTGCGATCTACATAATATGCGATATTATTTCGAATAAAAAATTTTGTATTGATTTGATTTGGAGCAATAAAAGGGGAGGCCTTTGCCTAGCAGTGGGACACTTAATAAATATACCTACAACATACAACAGGAGGGCAATTGCGGTAAATATATCGCAACTGAACCATGATTGGACCGCGTGCAAAGCTTAGCTTTTTACAAATTTGGTATTGCGCTACAAACGTTAAAGGCTGTCAGTCACATAGTAAATAAGTCAAGTTTTGCGCGATACGGAATTAACACAGTTGAATAGTAATTGGATTGCAATGTGATTAGAACTGAAAATGGATTAGGATCGAACTTGGATGTTTTACATTAGCGCAGTTGCACCCAGGTTCCAAACCTCCAACTGAGTCTAGTTCAAAACAAGTTAATTTGTATTTACAATCAGATAAAGTCCTTAATATTAAAATTTATTTCAGATATAACAATAAAATATAACTATATAACTAACTAAAATCAAACTAAAATATAACTAAATAACATACAGAAACTGTAGAAAAACAAATTTCAAGTACCTACAAACCTGCTTACTCGAATAACCCGCCCCGGGTGGTGTTTGTACCGAACGTACCCATTACGCTGGCGGCATTGCCACGTTGGATGGCTAACGAGATGCGTTGGGTAAGAAACGCCCCAGAGCGAGGGTCATTGCCCCTCTCCCGTAATCTGCTGCCCAGGTCTTTTATAAACTTTTTGGCCTCAGCTCCCCGAGGCCCTGCGGTTTCAACTGCCACTGGTACAAGTCCTTAATTACTTGTAGAAATTCTTCAACTTATCTACACTTGTTATCTTTAACAAAGAAGACACCAAGGACAATCTTTTATCAAAAAAGTAATTACTTCAGCTATGCTATAAATAACAACTTTACAAGAATTTTTCCTCTACTTTCTTTCAGCGCTAACTCGTGACACAAATCAAAAGTTTTTGCCTCCAACAGTGTCCGAAACAAGATTGAAAATGATACAACAAGATATTAGATCTGAAATTGTTGAGAAAAGTAACAGTAACTTAGTTAGAAATACGATTTATCACACAATTTTGTAGAGAAAAACTAAAAGTAGGACTGAACCCAGCAAAGAAAACGTTCTCACTTAGAGTGCTTAGAGCGCTTACAGACGAGCGACAGTTGTCTGCAACAGCTCGCGACAGGGTCGCGCGACCGTCGCGCGACAGTCGCGCGCCCTTAAGTATTACTAGGGTGTTTTGTTACATCCTATATAGGGTCCTTCTTTATTAAGAAGGACAGCATATTTGCTGACACTTTTTTAAGGGGATGATCAGACCGTCAAACTGAACAACTTCCTCTATGGGACCAACATCGAAATCGCGAAAAAAAAATCATCACTTCCATACAATACTGCAAACCTACTCGGAGCCAAACGTATGGGACAACTGTTTTTTTTTTTCGCGATTTCGATGTTGATTCCATAGAGAAAGTTGTTCAGTTTTATAGTCTGGTCATTGCTTTAAAAAAGTGTCAGCATATTAAGAAGGACCCTGTATATAGGATGTTACAAACTACCAAAAAAACGGTTTTGGATATGGAGGTCTATCTCTCAGACTATACAACACTACGTCACGGTCGTCAACTGTCGCGCGACGGTCGCCGACCGCTGTCGCGAGCTGTCGCAGACAACTGTCGCTGGTCTGTAAGAGCCCTTAGAGGATTGAAAAGTAAAACGATCGGGCATATATTACCTACTACCATTTTGTTTTAGAAGTACTTAGGTAGTAGGTAAAGGTAAAAGTAGCTTAGCATAATATATACACCAAGCAAAAGTTTTGTACTTGCGTCGAGGATAAGGTTTTGATAACTTACACAGGGTGTAAAATTAAATACATTACATGAAGGAAAACAAAATGAACTATCAAATAAAATCGGTCAAGTGCGAGTCGGTCTACTCGCGCACCTAGGGTTCCGTACTGCACAACGTTCCGTACAAAAAATTGTTTTTCTCCGCGACCTTTAGCACGAGACCGACTCACACTTGGCCAATTTTTATTATTTGTTGTTATATTGTAGAGTTTTTTCGATAATCACACCAAGTTTGACGCTTGTATGTATTACCGTTTTTACTATAGAGCGAGAAGAAAAAAACGTTGATAAAAACTAGTTCCTTGTATGAGGACCCCCTTAATTTCAACTTTTAGACTTTTTTATTATTCGTTAGCAAATCTGCCGTAATAACGCACATTCTCAAATTTCAACTATCTAGCTATTACGGTTCGGAAGTTACAGCCCTAAATAGGTAGGACAGACAGACGGACGGACAACGTAGGCTTAGTAATAGGGTCCCGTTTTCACCCTTTGGGTACGGAACCCTAAAAACACCATGTCGATTTGATACCAATATAATCGGGTATACACAATATGACCACAGATTTGAAAAACACACCATTATCGTAAATATCTAACTTTCAGTAGACAAGAGTATAAACCGGCGAAATAATAAAAATAGCAGTTTCAGTACAGTTCAAAATCCGAAACAAACGTAAATAAAACAGTATCTAATTTTATCTTAGACTGAATGACTCTCTCGGAATGCGCCTAGATGTTCCAAGAGCTTTGTCTGACGTCTAGTATAAATCATGAAGATTAACTCTCTCACTCACATGGGAAATACACATTTACATAAAATTGTTTACGAAAATTGTATACCTACAATGAAAGAGTACTGCTATACAGCTAACAGAGTGCATCCCTAATATTATAAATGTGAAAGTAAGTTTGTTTGTTAGGCTTTCACGCGAAAACTACTTAACCGATCATCATGAAACTTTGCACACATATTCTTGGAGGTATTAGAAGTAACATAGGATACTTGAGGTTTTCCAAACGCTAAGTTTAAATAAATACACTATGGATAGGTATAGGTAACATACAAAAAGGAATATACCTACAAAACATTTTCAATAACATTTATAATTCTATAATATCAATTCAATTATACTTGATATACTTACCTACTACCTATACTACATTCCAAATAAGGACAAAAAGATTTTCAGATTCCTGTTTTGCTTTCTGGCTAATTCTGATTAGCAAATATAAATTAATTTTTTTAGAAAGATATACCATCCGACATATCTTGAACGTTCTAAGAATAGGTGACACTGTGTTTCAAATCTCTGTTTCTGGCATAGATTTATACAGGGTGTTTGGTGCATCGTTGGCCAAATTGAAATGGTGGATAGGAGGGTTCGTTCTATGTCGCCACGTCCCCAAAAAAAATTCTCGCATCATAGATTTATTTAGGTGAATTTTTTAGGGATTTTCTCAAATAAGTCCGAAAGTCAGCATTTAAGCTAGAATAAAAAAAAAACCAATTTTTTATTTTTATTTGAATGGTTCTACTAAAATTTAAATTACATGGATGCGACCTCTAGTTTTTTTTATTAACCTTAACTTTTTTTGAAAGAGGAAAAAAATCTGCTGTCCCATACAAAACTGCAGTAAATATTCGACTCAAATGTATGGGACAGCAGATTTTTTTGCGCGATTTCGAAGTTGGCTTCATAGTGAAAGTTGTTCAGTTTGATGAGTACAATACATGCTGAAGTTATCCGCAGTGATATAAAATTAACCCTGTATAATAAAGTAGCAAACATTATGTCCAGAAATCCAATTGAAAACAGTGGAACATATTTATATGACTCTGTGAATCATAAAATCTAGGTGCTAAAAACGTAAACAACATTGTTCATTGACGTTCAAATCTGTTCACAAAATGTTTTAGTATGTACGAATAATATAAAACACGTAATTATGAAATACTTTGGTAAAATATTGGGTAAAATCAATGAGTTTCTCACAAAGTTTAGGGGGTACATATAATATATCTTGGTTACTCTCGTCAAATCTACTCAGCTCATTAAATTTTCACACTATTTCAAACGTAGAAGTCGGTACGTTACGTAGTATAGGGATGTTAGCCGGTCAATAATAGGTAATGTTAACGGATATAGAAAAGAGTTTTTTACATAAGCTCAAAATAACTGGCCTAGTGCGTGTCGGACCACGCGCAGGGTACGGTTCCGTAGTTGCCCTTCAAAATATATAGGGTTTAGAAGGGGGCTTTTTGGTTTTATACTACGGTTTAACCGTCTCCGACTCGACTAAAACTCTTTAATTTGTAAAGCCTACTTAGCCGTGATAGTTTTCCTTTTAAATTCATTACATACAAAGTTTTAATGAATTAACGTAAAACTAGAAAGTAGTTTGTTTAAAATCGAGAGCAAAATCGAATTATAATGGTTTCAAAATAAGTATTAAATATTTGTTTGTAAAATTTGAAATTTACTGAACCCGATGTCAACCCACCGCACGGGCACACTCGCCCTACTTACTACCAAAACAAGATTATTAAAATGTATCCATGAGTACGTTAGCGCTTTCATTTATTGCTGAAATGATAACAAATTATTTGGGCCTCAAAACTTAAAATGAGAATAACTTTAAATTTTAACTATCAAAATATGGAAATTATTGTTTCAATCTAATTATTTTTTTATAAATCAGTTGGGGTGTATGAGATTTTGCGCTAATTCATTAAAACGTTGTATACTATTGCCGTGAATTTTTCCACATTACCAACTAGAACCGTTTAGCCGGGAGAGGGGGGACACTTGACAAAAATTTTCGCTTTAAAGCTTAATATATCGCTAACGGATCCCTAAATCCATGGTACAATAATAATGCCTAAATCGAAAAATTGGTCTTCCCTTACCTAAAATATTTGTAAAAGACCTAATTTAACGATACCCCACAACATGGGATAGACGAGAAAAAAAATGTCATCCCCACTTCACGTGAAGGGGAGGTACCCTAAAATAAAATATTTTTCAAAATTTTATTTTACCACTTTGTCGGCGTGGTTAATGTATATTCATGCCGAATTACAGCTTTCTAGTACTAAGCGTCTCTGAGCTATGCCGCGGACGGACGGACGGACGGACGGACGGACGGACAGACGGACAGACGGACAAACGGACATGGCGAAACTATAACGGTTCCTTGTTGACTTCGGAACCCTAAATATTACTTATATTTCATTTTTAACGACTATTAGTAATGTGTATATTATTATAGGGACCTACTTAATATACTGACACTTTTTTAAGGGGATGATTAGACCGTCAAACTGAACTACTTTTTCTATTGTTGTTACAAGTACCAACATCGAAATCGAAAAAAAATACAGCTCTTCCATACAAAACTTCAAACCTACTCGAGCCAAATGTATGGGACAGGCCATTTTTTTCGATGTTGGTCCCATAGAGAAAGTTGTCCAGTTTGATGGTCTGATCATCCCCTTAAAAAAATGTCAGCATTATTAAAAATGACCCTGTATATTGCAAGCGAGACTCACCAACAAATAAAGTGGGAGTCAGTTGCCTCAAGGTGTACCAGTTGCTGTCAAGCTGGCCTAATTTGACAGTCAGTCAGATGTGCCCTCTTGTGGGGCAAAACATGCAAGTAATAAATGAAGTAATAAATAAACATGTTTTGTATTTTTTGTTGGTTGGCCTGTGTAGTGTGTGCATAGCCCCCCACACACACATTGTCTTAAGGTAGATATAAGTCATTGTCTTTATTCTTTTTGGATCATTATACGTCTGAACTCTGAACTAATCGTTAATAAAGACAATGACTTATATCTACCTTAAGACTATGTGTGTGTGGGGGGCTATGCACACACTACACCTGCGATACCTTCAAATTATAAAATTCAAGTAGGGGAAGATTGGCACCATCATTCGTACAATGGGGCACCTACGCACAGAGATCATTACAGACAAACTAAGTGGAGTACGGCCGTACCTACGTGTTTGGACTCCACTTAGTTTACACACAATCTAAGTGAAGTACGAACATACGTGTCTTTCGTCCCCCAACGACTTTGTCTCTAACAACTACTTTACGTACACTGAAAAAAAAATTGATTATTTCAACCAAGATCTTGTTTATGATAATCATACATGAATACATCATGATTCCATATGAGCCTGTCAACGTCATGACTTCTGTGACTAAGAGAACTTTGTTAAACGAATTCGGCTTGTTGTTACAACTACCATCTTTTGTTTTTAGTAAACAATAATAACGTCATTTCAATTATTTTGGTGCTAATTAAGAGAAAATACTTCTTAGTTGGCTCGCTTTTTTTAGTGTAGGTGCCCCCGTTGTAAGAATCAAATGGTGCAAATCTTCCATTAATACTAAATTCTTGAAAAGAAGAATGTAAAGAGCTTGTTTTTCTTTTTTCAGTTAATAATTTTTTCACGCAGTCGGGTTGCTTTTTTTTCCTTTTTCTTTTTTCAGTTAATAATTTTTTCACGCTGTCGGGTTTTTTGTTTTTCCTTTTTCAGTGAATTCCTTCCTCCAGTCAGGAAAAAACGCATTAATTAAAACTCAATCGTTTCGGATATTATTTCAGTAAACGGTCATTGTTTTTGATTTAATTTACTTTATGCTGTTTTAGGTCTGAGGTCAAGGATCTTCTTAAAATATCAGATATTCTAATTTTGAATCAACACCGTAAGCTTGGAAATGGTTAATGGAACGATGACCAATTTCCGCTGATCTTCATGTTGGTGAATATTATTTCTTACGATTGAATGAAAACTAAGAAATGTTTAATGAAAAGAAGATAATTTCTCCAGCTATGGGAAAAAGGCCCCCAAAAAATGTTAGCGTATAGGTGGCGCGGCGTATAGTTCTGGAACTCATGTCGATTTGTTTCTCATAATCTCTAGTGGCAATATTGGCTATACCTGATCTAAACGGAGTGTCGCGTAATCGCAGGTGGCGCACATCTTGCCTTGATAAAATATGTTGGTTTTTTAATTTTATTTTCGTATGAACATCTAAGACATTTCTATGTACACGTACTGCTTTACATGTGCCGTTTTAACAGAGGAAAAAAGAATCTTGGAAAAAAAGTCAAAACGGTGCATTTTTATATTGAGTTCATAATTCCGTTTGCATTTTACCTTATCATTCATCCGATTACTATAATAAATTAAATTATGTTTTTAGAGTGCAATATCATCAATAAACGTTACCGTTTGTAGGCCTAAAATAAATAGAATCCTTTTTGAAAACATTCTCATCTAGTTACTTATCCACCAGTTTCAAGAATGCAAATGTTTATACCCAATTTTCCCTATTGTGATCTATTTGTGTCAGAGTCCAGGCTAGATTCTGGTACTTTAAATGTGACTAGATAATTTGTGTGACATTGTCCAAGATATTTATTTATTTATTTAAAGTAAGAAAAACATTTTTAATAAAATCCGTACCCGAATTCAAATTCAGATTATAAAAACAACCCTTTTACCAAGACGTTCATAACTGTCGTAACCTGCCAGCTCTCAAATAAACTTTAGTCACGCTTTATTATTCCAGCTGCAATATTATTCTAGTTTCAAATATACTGCGAAATTGTTTCGTCCTTAATTAAAACCATTGACTTACCAACTACTGGACGTTGGGTCCGCGCTCAAAAGTGTCCGAACCAAAAGGGCACCAAAACTAAAAAAGAGAACCAATTACGCGAGTCTTCGTTTGATCGGCCGAATACACGCGGGCGCGCGGTGCGAACCGTTCGTTCCCCGATGGGGGAGTGAGATGGAAAAGAATTTCAGCAATTATCAATGTTTTTATTTGATTTATATTACTACACGTACTTATAGGTCTGTGCAGTTTAGTCTCAACACTTTTTTCGAGAATTTTGTACTAGATCCGGCGTCCATAGTATTCTACGTCAATGATTAAAACTCTGAAAGTGGGTATTTTGTATAATGAAGCTCATTTTCTTCTGTGTTAATAAAAATTAAGAACTTCGCTCGTTTTCGGGTCGTGCTGTGAATCGAAGTGGAGGAAAGGATGAGGCAAATTCCGCTAACGATACGATTAAGGGGCTATAATGGTGTTAATTTGAGAATACTTTTCTCTTGAACACTGTTTAAGAGGAACTAGATAACGAAATTCGTCGTTCTGCTAAAGTGTTATGTAGTTACCCTCTTAATTTTATACTTAGTTTCAGCCACCGTGTGTTACGAGGTGGGCAGGGGGGGGGGGGGGGGGGGAAAGGCCCTAGTCGGCACTTTACATAGTCTAAAAAAACAAGGTCTATTCCCAGAGTAACACAAGCCTACGTCACAAAAAATGGCCGCTAAACATGGTAAAAGGGTATGATGACGTAGGCTTGTGTCAGTCACGTGGTCAGTCACGTGATCGGAAGAGAATACCAGGCGCAGTATATTATTGTACCATGGCACTTTACTAGGGGCGGCAAATACGGGACGAAATGTGGATTGATTGAGCTCGTCTATAACAAATTCGTAGAACATAGAAAAGTCGAGCTCGCTTCGGTCGCTCTAAGATTCTGTTTGAACCAATTTATTACGAATAAATTGGAGCCAGAGCTTTTTACGCACAAAACATGTGCAAAGTAAAAGCTATTGATCGAGAACTCTTTTGGATTACAAAGTGTTAAAGAATTAACGCAAATGTAGAAAGTAGTTTGTTTAGAATCGAGAGCAGAGTCGAAATATCATGGTTTCAACATAGGTAATTTTTTTCAAAATATTAAATAATTTGTTTGAAAAATTTTAAATATTCTGAACCCGATGTCAACCCACCGCACGGGCACACCCGTTTTTATAATCTTGTTTTGGTAGTAAGTAGGGTTACTTACTACCAAAACAAGATTATAAAAATGTATCCATGAATAAGTTAGCGCTTTCTTTCAGTGCTGAATTTTCGCCTCAAAACTATGCGAATAACTTAAAATTTTAGTTATCAAAATAATTAAATTATTGTTTCAATATAATTATTTTGTTATAAATCAGTTGGGGTGTATGATGTTTTACGCTATTTCATTAATACGTTGTATAGAAGAAAAGTCGAGCTCGCTGCGCTCGCTCCAAGTTTCTATTTTTACTATAAACCAAAAGATGTCTGACCACTACCTAAATAGCTGTGCTAAACTGTGAAACGTAACGCCACTGGCGTTAGTGGTTCAAAATCATCATCATCATCAGCCTATACACGTAGGTACTACAGAGCATAGCACAAGCCTACCCTCAAGGATGTATGGGCATTAGTTTACCATGACGCGTGCCCAATGCGGATTGGTAGATTTCATATAGGTACACATCGGATTTTCCTCTGCATGCAAGTTTTCTCACGATGTTTTCCTTCATCGTTTGACAGCCAGTCGGTATTACGTACACACGACGACACATCAAACTATACAAAACCAACATAAGCTGACCGCGCGACGATATACGCTACTCGACCTACGCGCGGTCAGCTTATTTTGGTTTTGCATAGCTTGATGTGTCGCCGTGTTGTGTACACACGGCGACAGGTCAGGTTACCCTGTTTGGACTTTGAACTATGTATTAGAAGTTGAACGCTGCGAATCGTGCGAGAGGGTGCGGTATGTTGTTGTTGTTTCGTCTCACAGCACGCTGCGCCCGCGCCGGCAGCTGTGTCTATGCAGGCTCTCTACCGCACTATTTTGTGTTTTGTACGTAGTGTCGTTATGGGTATATAGGGTGCGTAACCTGATGTGTCGCCGTGTGTACATAAGTTAGAAAAACTCATTCAATTCTTCCAAGCATCTTCCGTGCGGATTCAATCCCGGATCCTCATGATTGAGTGTCCTACTCTCTGAAACGATCCACCGACCGACGACGTTCTAAATACTTATTATTAGTAGTAGTCATAATTATAGGTACTGTCTCGCTGTGACTGGAGTGGTTTTAAATAAACATCTCAAATATTTTAGTTAGTCTGATACGGTGACTCAGATATTTACACTGAATGTCTCATATCTTTCTAAATCGTCATGAGCCTATTACAGATATTGAGTGGGAGAAAACACGACATCATGAGCTGATGATGTGGCGACCACGTACTGGAAAGCGCAGCGTAGGTAGACCCCCTACAAGGTGGACCGACGACCTGGTGAAGGCGGTGGGAACCTGTTGGATGAGGGCTGCGCAGGACCGGTTGTTGTGGCGATCCTTGGGGGAGGCCTATGTCCAGCAGAGGATTTCCATCGGGTGAGAAAATGATCATGAACACGACATGGATTGGTTGAGGCAAGTTAGTAGGTAATGTTAGTCAACTTGTTGTCAATGTTTCTTCAAGCTGCGTCAAAAAACTTGTCTTGGCTTGACAAATAATAAATTAAAGGTACTCGATATTTTTTTCCGTGTAGGTACATAATTTCAGTAGTACGCAACCTACGAAGTTACGGGCACTACCTACTTAATAGTAGGTTTGTAGAACTAATGTTCTACAAACCTTTCCTCAGCCTCAATAATGAAGTTTAGTCAAAACACAATAAACTAAACAAGCACATTAATCGGTTAGTCACGTATTTCAGTGCATTATGCATAATCTCTTGCATTGTAGCTGGCAGACGGCCAAGGATTAGTGAGCCACTGACCGCACAATTATCGTGTAATATCCGCCTTGTCTGTTTGTATTTTTATTCCTTACGCTTTTGTTTATTCAAAAAATTCTTGGAATTGCATAGAAAGAAGGAAAAATTACAAAAGCTGAAGATGGGAGCATGAATAGGCAGCAAGAAAAGTAATGAATTTTTGATGGTAACTTCTTATCGTGTGGGCAGAGCCCGTGTCAGAGTTTTTTCAGACCGCCTTACGGCCTCTGACGTGGTAACGAAAAATAGTTTAATGAAGTATTGAGAACCTCCTCCTTTTTGTTTTGTTGAAGTCGGTTAAAAATGATTCTTTGGCAAATGAACCCTAGCTTCCTAGCCCTTCTGTGCTGTAAGAAAAGTGATAATACATCTATACTTTCTGTAGCAGAAAGAAAATGGGTGAAAATACAATTTTCGCATTTTACCTATCACGTGCAAGTTCAGTAGATTTTCGAAAAATCTCAAGATGTTGAAACTAGCATCGTGGCGTAGCGTGGATTTCTGCCGCCCGGGGCACAGACCGATTTTGCCGCCCCCTTATCTTTATAAGAAGACCTACACAGAAAATAACGGAGCGACCTAAGCGAGCTCGATTTTTTTTTAGCACAACTATTCGAGTTATGGTCAGACATCATTTGATTTATAAATGTAAAAATATAAACTTAGAGTGAGCGAAGCGATCTTGACTTTTCTCCTAAATACGAATCAGTTGGAGCCAGAGCTTTTACGTACAATAATAATATTTGCAAAGTAACTTAAGTAAACTACGCACCATACATACGTGATTTTTAGCATCACGTCTTAGCCAGAACTCTTTAGGATTACGTGTAGGCATTAGAATTAAAACAGAAACTTGAGCGAGCTCACCTATCTTCTGTTCTACGAATTGGTTATACAGAATGAAATTTATCATTAGCATCCTTTTAAACTAAGAGTATACCCATTAAACTAAACAACTTTTACCATGAGAGCAAACGGATAGGAGCAAAAAAAAATCTGCAGTTTCATACTAAACTGCAACGCTTACTCGACTTAAAGTATGCAACAGCTGATTTTCTTTTTGCTCCGATCTGTTTTCTCCCATAGTAAAAGTTGTTACTAAAGGATGCTATTGATATCAATTTCACCCTGTAGACTCAATCAATCTATATGTTTCCCGAATTTGCCGCCCCTAGTAGAGTCCTGCCCGGGGCATTTGCCATCCTGCCCCCCCCCCCCCCCACGCTACGCTACTGACTAGCATGTATCACAGTTGTGTTCAAAGTCGATTTCAAAAGCTACGATCTTAAAATTATTTTCATCTAAATACGGATTAGACAATGAAATAAAGTGTGTTAAAACAATGACAATTTACACTGAGAAAAAATGGCTAACAAAGTAACAATTTATAAACGTTTTGTAATTTTTTTCCTGTAGCAGAAACTAAAAGCTTTGCTGCAATATCGAAGCGAACTTATTATCTTCTGAATCTTTTCTTATCTGGGTTTCTTTGAGATGTATTGTTCTGGGTTTATCGTGTCGTGAACAAATCGCAGTTTACCACAGAAAAAGAAGATGATTTGTTGGTTGCAATGATAAGAACAGTGTTATTGTTTATTTTTTCAAGTGAGAATGAATGTAGTAACAAAATGTTGCTATTTTAACCCGACAACAGTAATGGTTGCTGAAGCTACTGACGACTATGAACGGCTGTGCCGTGTTACACCCAAAAATATATAGGGTCTTTCTTAATAATATGCTGACACTTTTTAAGGGGATGATCAGACCATCAAACTAAATAACTTTCTTTATGGCACTAACATCGAATTCGCGAAAAAAATAACATACACAACGCTACTCTGCCGTCCTTATCATAAACAACGCAATCGACATTTTTTGACATATCGAGTTACGGGTATATTCGGAATCAGCGTAAAGAGATCTACAAGTGTAACTGATCCAATTTTCATTATTTTTATTTTTATTGTGTTTTTTGATAAGCAAATTTGTCGCACTTGCAAATTTTCCATAGGTATTCCTAAACATATACAACGTAATAGCCATTATGATATTTTGATACCTTAAATATTTATCCTAGGCATAAGTAACGTACTTGCATTTCCTAGACATAAGCCACGCAATCGTAACACATGCGAAGGTAATAAACAATATTTTGGGGTTAATTGATATGAAACATTCTTATGTAAGAAAAATAAATATAGCAAAAAGAAAGGTTATAGCCTGTACTACATAGTCAATTAATAAAAAATAATTAATGTCTGTTAGTATTTTAAGAGACGGTCAAAAACGAAAAAAAAACTTTACGCGCCATTTTCTCCAATTTTCTCTCCATGCAAGTGCGTTGTTTATGCTAAGGACGGCAGTACTCGAGCT
Organism: Agonopterix subpropinquella; assembly: GCA_922987775.1. Lineage (NCBI taxonomy): Eukaryota > Metazoa > Arthropoda > Insecta > Lepidoptera > Depressariidae > Agonopterix > Agonopterix subpropinquella. Next base: position 8,870,685 of record OV277713.1, on the reverse strand, counting down.
AAATGTATGGGACAGCAGATTTTTTTTCGCGATTTCGCTGTTGGTCTCATGGAGAAAGTTGTTCAGTATGATGGTCTGGTCATCCCCTTAAAAAACTTTCAGAATATTAAGAAGGACCCTGTATATTATTCTCATTATAGAAAAGTTTATGAATATCCTTTAAAGCTCCTATTTGAGGCCGAATACCTTGGTTGGCAGCTTTACTACTTTCGATGGCTAGGCTAGGCTTATCCTTTGAAATAACATTATGCTGTCCCTCCTGTCACCTGTAGCCTCTAGCTTTCAGAGGCATGTAGTTGTTACTTTAAGAAAAATATTACAGCTAGGTACAGCTCCCAAACTAGCCTCGTAGTATAAGCAAGTACTTTAGTATTTATTATGTGGTATAAGTCTTTAATAAGCACCTTCGATTTCAAGTTGATATTGTTGATTTATACAGGGTGAAATTGATATCATTGGCATCCTTTTAAACTAAGAGTCTACCCATCAAACTGAACAACTTTTACTATGGGAGCAAACCGATCGGAGCAAAAAAAAAAATCGGCTGTTGCATACATTTGAGTCTAGTAGGCGTTGCAGTTTAGTATTGGACAGCTGATTTTTTAGTTGCTCCAATCGGTTTGCTCCCATAGTAAAAGTTGTTCAGTTTGATGGGTAGACTCTTAGTTTAAAAGGATGCCAATGATATCAATTTCACCCTGTAGAAGTATACATACAGGGTCCTTCTTAAAATGCGGGCACTTTTTTAAGGGGATGATGAGACTGTCAAAATGAACAACTTTCTCTATGGCACCAACATCGAAATCGCGAGAAAAAACCAGCTCTTCAATACAAAACTGCAAACCTGCAGGAGCCAAAATGTATCGGACAGCTGATATTTTGTTCGCGATTTTGATGTTGGTCCCAGAAAGTTATTCCATTTGATGGTCTGATCATCCCGTTAAAAAAGTGTCAGCATATTAAGAAGGACCCTGTATAAACCCGTATGTTACTTTTATGATTTATCGATACCAAAGCAGTGAAACACTGTATTGGCATGTAGCTGGTGCAAATCGACGGAAATTAAACCGAGTACTGCATCGAATTGAGTTATCGCCATCAGTTTATTTTGTTTCCATTTGTTACAGCTGTTTCAGGTGCAAAATGAAAATTTTTAACAACTTTCTTTCCTTGTTTGCCGAACAAGGTGACGATGGGTTCAAATATAATGTATGTTTTGTTATTGTGTGCAATCTAGTATAATTTAATTTAATTTAAGGCATTATGGTTTCTTCTACAGTGTTGTCTGGGGGCAAAACACCAACCGACACGTATCAAAATTTGACTCGTCATATTAAAAAAAAATCAAAATTTTTTATTCAAAATAATATCATATAGATAGCTTTTTGACGTAATTTTTTGACTCTACCACCGCGTCGGAAGGTGTTCCATTGAGAGAAGATGCGGCCAGAAACTCTACAACACACATCTTTTAAACAAAACAAAATGTACAAAGTACAATTAAAATACAATATTGCATTACATAGTGTAAAATTGTCAAAACCATATCATTTTGAAACCGGCTAAAAGTGACCGGCTTCGCACTCCGGTTGGTCGTTTCAGACAAAGTTTATGCAATTGGGGGTACAGGGACACTGGTATCTAATGCAGTGCGATTGTGGCGAACGAAAAATATGAAAACAGTAGAACTATTGACACGAAAAGAAGAAGACTATAGATCTTCTTCTTTTCGTGTCAATACCTAGGTAAAAATAATGATAGGAATTAAAAACTAGAGGTGTATTTTATAAAACGTATTTTCCAGTCGAAACAGAAACATTAATTTGAATACCGTGGGGTATTGAAATATATACCGATGTCCTTGTTTTGCCACAATTGAACTATTGGGAACTATCCCATTGCCGAACAAAGTTTAATTAAAGCGGAACGGATAAACAACATGATGTATAGAGTTTGATACTAAACCTTACATGTTACACATAGAGTTGACATTAAAACAAATGGCTAAGCTAAAGGACTAAACCCAAATTAAACCTGATAGATCGATTTGCAATAAAAAGCTGATAATTTTAGGAATCTGGGGAACAATTAATGACCGACTACTGGATATAATTTTGTGTAGAATTTGTGAACTCTCTGGGACAGACCTTAGACTACCCGGCCTTGCGGTAGCAATTCCCCTCTACCACGGTATAAGATCAATGATCATGTACATTCAACATTAAATTTTATAACTTATCACTAAACTAGACAGCCTATTAATGCGAAACAATAATTTCGAACTTAGAACGTTTGGGGTTTACACGAGACTACTTTTCATGATTTTGAACATTCAAAATTAGAATCTAAAGTCATAAGGAATAAAATCCAAAGTTGTGGATATACAGGGTGAAATTGATATCATTGGCATCCTTTTAAACTAAGAGTCTACCCATCAAACTGAACAACTTTTACTATGGGAGCAAACTGATCGGAGCAACTAAAAAATTAGCTGTCTCATACTAAACTGCAATGCCTACTCGACTCAAATGTATGAAACAGCTGATTATTTTTTTGCTCCGATCGGTTTGCTCCCATAGTAAAAGTTGTTCAGTTTGATGGGTAGACTCTTAGTTTAAAAGGATGCCAATGATATCAATTTCACCCTGTATATACCTCGCCCCCCGCAAAAAGTGGCAGAAAGTTTGTTAGTAGAATGACACGTGGTTACGCGTCCCTATATAAGTAGCCTAAGGGACAGACGGACGGACGGACGGACAACGGTAGGTTTATAGGGTTCCGTTTTCAGCCTTTGGGTGCGTAACCCTAAAAATCATTCATAAATCAGTCTTTTGCGTAACTTCTGAATAGGTCAACGATACATTCACATTCATATTTATTTTGTCGAGAAACACAAGTAGAAAGCTAAAAAAAATAATTATTATGAATTCGGAGAAAATGTAACGCAAGCTATAATAAAAAAACTTAAATGTTTTGTAATTTTGACCAACAACCAAAAAATGAGTCAGCATTAAATGCCCCTTTTGTACCTAAATACAAGAAAACGTGCAGAACAATTTGTTCGAAAATCTCAGAATAATTCACCTGGTGCTCGAAAAGCAAAATCGAAATATTGGTCAAGGAAACCCGTGAAATGGAGAACTACAATTCCAATACTTTTCAAATAAATTGAACCATTTTTCAAAACTGCTAACGCCCCTCAATATATAAAATTCCTCTATTCTCCACCAGCTTTATATTTCAAAATCGCAGATTTTGTTAAAAAGTTGAACATGTGAACATTGCGAACAGTGTCGGTTAACTTCGGCAAACGGAACCGAAACCTGCCATGGCCGTGCCGCCACAGGGGTCAACCATAGCTCTTTGTGACACGGACAACTTGAAACAAACGCGTCTGGAAACAACGTGGTGTTTATTTTTAGGGTTCCAGGGTGAAAACGGGACCCTATTACTAAGCCTATGGCTACGTTGTCCGTCCGGTCCGTCCGTCTCCGTCTTTCCGTCCGTCCATCTGTCTCTCTGTCCTACCTATTTAAGGCTATAACTTTTGAACCGTAATAGCTAGACAGTTGTTACAGAATTTATGCGTTGTTACGGCGGATTTGTTAACAAATAAGTACCTAATAAAAATTTCAACAGCTAAAAATTATGGGAGTCCGCCAGAGTCCGCATACAAGAGACTAGTTTTTTTTTAATCATCGTTTTTTCTTTTCGCTCCATCGTAAAAGCGATAATACGTACAAGCATCAAACTTGGTGTGAGTATAGAGAAAACTCTTCAGTAAAATAACAAATGTTAGATCCTGTATTGTATTATATAAATAAAAAATAATATGAGGACAATATTGGAAAGCGGATATCAAATGGGTAATATTAGTCATTCAAAAAATTTGGCACGTGCAAAATGAACCTTTTATTTCCATCTTATAAATATTCATATATTCGAACTCGTACTGTTTGCCAGTTATTATAAAGGAACCCTCTTCCAAAGACGTCAGTCGTCAGTCGGTTATGTTATGATTATGAACCAGTGTAAAATGGACTAAAAGCTGACACATCCAAACATCTTTATCTTTGGATCCAACTTAGCGCCTACCCTAGCGTAATCGAAGAAAATTCTTGGTCAATCGATGGGTCCAACATAGTCTACCTACACCGTCCAACTTATTTATTGAGTAAAAGTTTTTAAATAGGTATATCTAGTATTTGGTACAAGTACTTTTAGACATTTTGAGTACCAGGTAATGAGACTATTTAACTTTTATGTTTTTATCCTTTTTATTTTAATTCTTTTATTTGACATTGTTAATTTTATAATACAATTTGACGATCGTGCTATAAATAGACGTATTATTTCACATTCTTAAGGTAGCATTCCGATCCTAGCGACCGCGACCGGCGACCGCGACGCGCGACCGGCGACCGCGACGCGCGACCGCGACCGGCGACTGCGACCCACTGCTTAAGGCCTCCTACGCACTGGCGACCATGGTCGCCGCGACCTGGCCGCGGCGGCCAGTGAATTCTGGACTTTATATGGCAATCGCTATAGCCCCTACGCACTTAGCGGCCAGCGACTATTGGCCTGACCACCACGGCCGCGGCGGCCTGGCCGCCTACCATGGTCGCCAGTGCGTAGGAGGCCTTATATGAATTAATATGAAGTGCTGACGGATGCAAGCGACCGAGTCGCGCGACGTGTGGGCGTGGGATGCCGGTCGCGGTCGCGCGTCGCGGTCGCCGGTCGCGGTCGCTAGGATCGGAATGCTACTTTAAGAATGTGAAATAAATAAATCTAATCTATCTCATCTAATCTAACATATTTTATATTTTTTTCCTTGGCAATCACATTTATATTAATTAAGATAATTGTTTAATATTAAACGCCTTTTTGCACGTTCTAATACTTGGGAAGTGGTTCTTATGAGAAGAATTTAGTGGTCTTTATGAGCCGAAAGTGCTCATAAAGACCACGATATAACATCAACATTATTTTAATTTGAATACCACAGGCTTGAAATTTTAACATTGTAGAAAGAAATTATGGACAATTCGAAATAGGGCAGTAACTTCACCACCACTCCATAAAGAAGCAATTATACTAAAAATGTTTAACTTTACGGTCGTCCTTTTAAAATAAAATAAAGTCTAGCTCCACCCCTGCCCTCGATGTTCATAACACGGGTGCTATGATGTGTCAGAATAAATATTTATACTTATCTGTTGAGTAAACTGTACAATCGCGTCAGAGGAACCACTAAACAAAATTTACAGAAATACGCTGTTTTGATTACCGCATTGTATCTTCCGGTACTTCCTCGTGGACCCACGAATTTGTCCCACTGGTGGAACGTAGTAGTGGGTCCACGAGGAACAAGGTTTCCTCGTGGACCCACTACTACGTTCCAGTACAAAAAATAACAATTCGTTATCTGACTTTAAAGGACAAACCATAACGGAATTTTATTTTAAATTTATTATTATTATTATTATTTTTAATTATTTATATTTAAGTTTTTTTTTTGCGCTGTCTACATGAAGCGAAATAATTCGGAAGTACCTACAAATTGATTTGTAATGCAGAATGGAAAAAAACAATTGCTACTGTCATTCATTTATCTATTCTTCCGCTTTTTTTTATGGTGTGAAGAATGAATCCCTACTGTAATGTAAGTTGTGTGAATGTAAGTTTGTTTGTTAGGCTTGTACGCAAAAACTACTTAACCGATCATCATGAAACTTTGTACATATATACTTGGAGGCATTAGAAGTTACATAGGATACTCGGGGTTTTCCAAACTCCACGCGGACGAAGTCGCGGGCAAAAGCAAGTGATCTATAAAGACACCGTTCTCTGGTTGAGTTATTTCCTTCGTTCTCATACTTACCTATTATTATTAAATAGGAAAAAATAAGTCTGACTATTCTTCTTTTTTCTCTTTTTTTATTGTAAATCTTTTTTTTCTTATTGACTTTTCGTCGTTATGCTAGAACAATAGGTAACAAACTTATTTATTCTTAACGGACCAACCAAAAAAGTTGTACAGTTGAGAAAGAAAAATAGTTGATCCGTTTCAATTGGTCAGTTTGTTTGGTCGGAGTAGTGGAAAGACAGTAATAATTGTACAGGGTGTCAAACTTAAATACGTTACAATTAGTGCTCCATGGCAATCACATTGAACAACTTTAAAAAAATCTGAAATACAAACGTACAAATAGTTTAAGCCGTTATTTGTAAGTTTATCATTACATATGCATCGTAGACCATACAATACGGCCTATGCTACGGCAGAAGAATAGAAACCGCGCGTACAGTATCATTATAAATAGATTCCGAAGGAAACCCATTAGAAATCGATCTTACCCCCGACACAATAGGAACACAATGATCAATGCCAAAGCCTTCTTTCACAAGATCAAGGTCGAGACGCGGAGCATCATCCATCATGAGTCGTGACGCAACCACAGACGAAACAGAACAAACAGTTTTATAACGCACTTTTGTTAGCTTCGGCCATTATTTAGCTTTTTACCCTACTGCGGCAGAAGGAAGGTTATGTTTTTCGAGCGTATGTATGTATGTTTGTATGTCTATTTCTTTGGCACGCCCTACAGCCTTAAAGAATTGATGGATTTTGACGTTAGAGGTGTCGTTAGATTTGTAAAAATCGTGAATGTGTCATAGGCTATATTATTTTTTTATGGCGTCTGCGAAATAAAAAAAGGGGGGAATAAAAAATTTGTTTTCATCAAAAAATGCAATATGGGTATCAAATGAAAGCTAATAAAAAGACAATTCCAAATATATATATATATATATATATATATATATATATATATATATATATATATATATATATTATAGTACTTTTATGCTACCATTTCGACACAAGACTAAAAAGTATGAAATAAACTAAATTATTAGAAAAACAAAAAACCCGACTGCATAAAAAAACTATTACCTCGGTGGCGAAGCTACAAAGTCTTGAGCATCGTCGCAAGGTAGCCTGTCTGTCTGTTTTTTATAGGATACATTTCGGAGAGTGTGCGACCGAATTACACGATCTGATACCACCGTCTCCCTTTCATCTGCGGGGGACGAGACGCAGACTGGGTTTCCACCCCTATGTCGTTGACCTACCAGCAATTCGCACGAAGAAATTTGCTTCTTCTTTTATAATGCGCACGGCTAAGGAGTGGAATGCCCTGCCTGCGGACCTGTTCCCTGAGCAATACAACCTGGGCCTCTTCAAGGTGAGAGTGAATAGGCATCTTTCTAGGTAAGCATGCTACATCTTCGGCCTCATCATCACTCAACATCAGGTGAGATTGGGGTCAAATGCTTACCTATCACACATAAAAAAAAAAAAAAAAAAAAAAAATTAACTGAAAAGAGAAAAACAAGCTCTATAATCACAAATCAGCTATAACAACACTTTTTTTTTTACGTAGCCTGTTCAGTGTCCCACTGCTGGGCAAAGGCCTCCCCTTTTACTCTCCAATCCTCTCTGTTGTGTGCAACCACTGGCCAACTCTCCAAGAAGGCATCCAAGTTGTCTCTCCACCTTTTTCTGGGTCTACCTCGACGACGGCGGCCATCCTGGGGAACCCAGTCTGTGGTGATTTTGGCCCATCTTTCCGAATGCATGCGACTGACATGTCCGGCCCAGTCCCACTTCAGCTGAGCTGTCTTGCGCCCCACGTCCGCTATACCAGTTTTGGAGCGCAGTTCCGTGTTTCTAACCCGATCAGTTAGTCTTACTCCTAAAATACTGCGCTCCATCGCTCTTTGGCAGATCTTGAGGCTGGATTTTTGGTGTTCAGTCAAAGACCAGGTTTGAGCACACTATACAACACACAATAACAACACTAAGCAAATATAATTTGAATGTTATTAGGTAGGTAGGTATTGCAGGCGGGGACAAACCAAAGGTAAGTACAAACGTTTTATAATTCTTCTTTGTCCCCGTTTGCGATACCTACCTACCTAATAACATTCAAATTATATTTGCTTAGTGTTGTTATAGCTGATTTGTGATTATAGAGCTTGTTTTTCTCTTTTCAGTTAATAGTTTTTTTATGCAGTCGGGTTTTTTGTTTTTCGTAATAATTTTTAACTAGAATGAATTAGGTACACGCGCGAAAAAAATTAGGTAGAATATTGTGAAGGTAAGTATTCTGGATGGAAAATAACAACTCTCTTTTCTGAAAATGTTGTGTTCACGATTTACGGTGTTGTTCTGAAATTGACTCTTTGTGCAGAAAAGATAAAGTGGTTTATCTTAACTTTAAAATTGGGGTACAGTCACCAGCAGATATATCGTAGCAAACAAGGTGGTCAAATATTTCTAAGCATTTCTAATTTTCAATAATTTCTTTACTCATAGTCAATCAAAAATATAGGAACGCCGAGAACATCAAATATATCGACGCAGTCATGGTGGCCATAAACATCTGAACAGTTTCGGATAAAAAACCTTACTCCGTTGTTTTACATGTTAATTTTAAATAACATTGTAAAGAAATTATTTAAAATTTGCTGTTCACATATTTATGACAAAATACACGTTTAGATAGAATTGGTAATATTTACTGTAAATAATTTAATGAAAATTAGCACTGCTCTGAAATATTTGGACACCTTGTATGCTACGATATATATGATGGCGACTGTACCTATCTATGACAAGAAATGAAATTAGAACCAGAAAACTACAGAATTAATTGGTAAAGTGAAATAATGCAGAGTGTAACTAATTATAAGTACTACCTACCTAAACATTTAACTACGAAATAAAACAAAATTAACACATTGTGGTCGAACGATAAACTTTAATCAAACGTATTGCGTAAAATCTTTGACATTTTAACATTCCATTTTCATGTTGCATTAAGTGTTCCGATGAAATAAATTATGAGCAGAAAAGGAAACAAATACAATTTTGGAATATTAAAAACACTACTCCCAACATTATGTATACGACCCATGGAGCTAATCTACATACGAAGAAACAACATTCACCAAGAATGTGCATGAAGATTTCGGACCATGAATATATCTTTCTTGCTCTTCTCCCTAAGCAAATGTCGTATTCTTCGTATCCTGAAAGAAATATACAAGTAATGAGCGTTTTTCTTTTGGTTTTCTAGTGGATCGATAGATGGCGTTACGGTCTGTGCGAATAAAGGTCAAAATATCAAAAAGTGTTTCTTTAAAATAATAAAGAGGTAGAAGATGATCAAAAAGATGCCAACGCATCTTTTGATTGAATATTTCATTATTTACGAATCATTTTAATCGAAAATATGAAACTGTTTACGTCTGACATGTTTGTATGGGCTCGATCCCTTGGCCTTTAAAAAAAAGTCAGGCACAGTCTTGACATGATTTTGACAGGATCTCCGTCTGTCTCTATGGAGCAATAAGCATGTCATCTGTCCAGATTTTTAGGAACTAAAATTAAAAAAGAAAAGAAAAATGCTCATTGAAAGCTTGTTACAAGCCTAAAGCTCACTATACACCGTGCAATAGGGATCGTCTTGAAGCTGTAAGGTCCGCCACACACATACCATATGGAATTGCAATCCGGAATCCTGAATCAGGATTACGATTTCGAATGGATTTTCCCCCTCAATTGCGGAGGTATCCGGAATTCCGGATTGCAATTCCGTATGTGTGTGGCAGACCTAAAAGGTGCTTCAGACCGTAAACCATCAAACTGAACCAATTTTACTATGGGACAAACTTTTAATCGCGAAAAAAAAACTGTTTCGTACATTTTTGTCGAGTAGCTATTGGCATTTTCTATGTATACAGGGTGAAATTGATATCATTGGCATCTTTTTAAACTAAGAGTCTACTCATCAAACTGAACAACTTTTAATATGGGAGCAAACCGATCGGAGCAAAAACAAAATCAGCTGTTGCATACATTTGAGTCGAGTAGACATCGCAGTTTAGTATGGGACAGCTGATTTTTTAGTTGCTCCGATTGGTTTACTCCCATAGTAAAAGTTGTTCAGTTTGATGGGTAGATTCTTAGTTTAAAAGGATGCCAATGATATCAATTTCACCCTGTAGAGCAGAATGTCATTGTATAGAGCAGAAATTTTTCGTGATTTCGTCATTGGCTCCATTGTGTAAGTATATTTTAGTTATATCGACAAGAATTATTGTTTGCAATAAAACATGCGTTTGAACTTTTAAACTTACGTTTATTGAATTTTTAATATGCAACCTGCCGTTTCGTAGAACGGTTGAACAGAGAAGGACGAAAGTTGCCAGAAGGCAAAAACATGATGGCCACTTACTAGTGTTGCCACAATAATACATAAAAACACCCATTTTAGGTTGTATGTTCAGTTTGTTCTGAACATAATTGGGGCCGGGAGAAAACTACAAAATTTCAATTCAAAGGTAACGGACACAATTTCTTTATAGATCTACGATACACTTTGTTATTCATTTTTATATCGGCCACTCTTACTCTACCATCATTCCCAGGGAATGTAGTTACAATTCTAGCCATGGGCCATTCCAAAGGAGATGTGTTTAAAGTTTTAACAATGACTAAATCACCTTCTTTTAAATTAGTTTGCTGGCATTTCCACTTGGGACGGCTCTGCAACTGCGTTAAATAGTCATTAGACCATACTTTCCAAAAGTCCTGTTTTAGCTTTGAACAAAGATCCCAGAATTTTAAACGATTTACTGAAACATCTGTAAAATCATTTTCAGGATAACTAGTCAGGGCCGTTCCAATTAAAAAGTGCCCAGGCGTTAAATATTGACAATCACTTGAATTATCTGCAAGTAAAGGCCTTGAATTTACTACAGCTTCAATTTGAATTATAATAGTATTCAACTCTTCATAGGTTAAAACAAGATTACCTACTATTTTCTTTAGATGGTGCTTTACACTTTTTACACCTGCCTCCCACAAGCCTCCAAACTCAGGAGAGTAACTCGGAATAAACTTAAAAGTTATATAATTTTGAGAACAAAAGTTATTGATAGAGTCTCTATGATCTTTGGAGTTTTGTAGGGTATATTACTTATTTAAAGTATTAGATGCACCTTTAAAGGTTTTTGCGTTATCACAATATATTTTTGTGGGGTTACCACGTCTAGAAATAAAACGCTTGAGACATGCTAGGAAGGCCTCTGTTGTGAGGTCTGACACAAGCTCTACGTGAATAGCTTTTACAGCAAAGCACACAAAAAGCGCTATGTAACATTTGCTTATGATAGGCTTTCTAATTCGAGCAACTTTCATGTCAAAAGCGCCGCAAAAGTCAACGCCGACATACTGAAATGGCCTAGATGCTGTGATCCTCTCTTGAGGCAAGGAGCCCATCAGCTGCCTAGCAGCCTCAGCTTTCAATGTCCTGCACTTAATGCATTTGCGAACCACTTTCTTGACCTCTCGAATTCCATTTACTATAGAATACCTTTGTGACAGAGAGCTAAAAATTAACCTAGGTCCTGCGTGTAGCAACCTAAGATGTTCTCTTTCAATAATGAGGGTCGTAATATGAGAGTTTTTTGGTAGAATGGCAGGATGTTTTTTATCATAATTAATATTCGCAGCATTATGGAGCCGTCCTCCTACCCTAACCACTCTAAAATGATCAAGAAAGGGATGCAAATTAGCTATTCCTGTTTTTAAATTTTTCCCAGCAGAAAGTGACTCTATTTCTTTAGAAAAATGTTCCCTTTGAGTACAACGCACAATAACTGACATTGAGTCGCGAAGCTCTTGAGGGGTTAACTCACTGTCCGTTATTTTGTTATTTATTTGCGAACAGTTTTTGAAAAATCGGTATATAAAACCAATAACTTTTTGAAGTTTGTATAGATTAGAATACTTCTGAAACAAATGTGTTGAAAAGGATGGCTCTAAATTTGACATATTGCAAGTTATATCTTGTTCATCATCACAGTCTTTGACTGCAGACGAATCAAGTACCTTGATATTTTCAGACTGGGTGTGACCGTAATTATTGTTAGTCAAAGCCTGTGGGCCATACCACCACAAGTCATTATCTTGAAGCCTTTGAGGTTGGACTCCCCTCGACAATAAGTCGGCGGGATTATTATATGTCCTAACATAACACCATTGAGACTGCCCCATCAACTCTACAATCTGCTTAACCCTATTATTGACATAAGCATTTAACTTTACATTGCCAGACTTTATCCATGCCAGTACAATCTGTGAGTCACTGTATAAAAAGGTCTTGTGAGGAAACCTAAGCTTTATGACTTCACTGACTCTATGAGTCAACTGGGCTAAAAGAAGAGCACTATTCAGTTCGAGTTGAGGAATAGTCAGATTTTTACTCAGTGGTGCAACTCTAGATTTGGAACAGAGCAAGTTTGACTGCACTGAACCATCTTTTTTGAACATTCTTAGGTAGAGACAGCAGCCATATGCTTTGATAGAGGCGTCTGCATATCCCACCAATTCCACAGATAAATTATCTTTGTGGTTAACACATCTATGGACTTTTATTTTGTCCATTTGTTTCAAATTGTTTAAAAACTTATTCCAGTATAGAAACTGATTTTGGGGTACCACTGTGTCCCATTGAATATGCGAAGACCATAGCTCTTGCATAAACATTTTAGCAATAACCACAATAGGACCAATTAAACCTAAAGGGTCAAACATTTTTCCTATAAAACTTAGGATTTTACGTTTAGTGTTTATATTGTCATTTTCAGTAAATCGTGGACTTGAAAATGTAAAGGTATCTGAAGCAATATCGTACAACAGACCCAAAGTTTTTACTATATTATTTGCACTCATATCAATATCCTCAAATTGTCTACTCTCAACTGGAACGTCATTTAAAACCTCGGGAACATTTGAGCACCATTTGTGCAAAGTGAAGCTACCTAAGCGGAGAAGCTCTACTAATTGTCTTTTTAGTTCAAATAGAAGCTCTACATCGTCTCTACCACAGATTACGTCATCAACAAACGTATTGTAGAGCATTGTTTGAGAGGCAAGAGGATACTTTTCTTTGTACTGCTGAGCTAATTCGACAAGACATCGAGTGGCCAAGAAAGTGGAGGGTTTCAGACCGTATGTTACAGTCTGTAGCTGTAAGCAGCTGATGGGTTTCCCGGGATTATCCCGCCATAGAATATTTTGTAAGCAAGTTTGATGGCTATTGATAAAAATTTGACGGAACATTTTCTGAATATCACAAATCAGAGTATAAAGGTAAGTCCTGAATAAAATAAGAATATCAAATAGCTCACTCTGTACCACAGGACCATTCAGCATGACGTCGTTGAGAGATACCTTGCATTTTGACTTCGCGCTGCCATCGAAAACAACACGTAGCTTTGTAGTTTTACTCGCCTCATTAATTACGGCATGGTGCGCTAGAAAGTACACAGGATCTTTGTTGACATCATAATTAGCAATATTAACCTCCCTAGCATGTCCCAACTCTACATATTGCTCAATGAACAATTTATATTGCTCTAGCAGTAAAGGATTTGATTTAAATCTTTTTTCTAAAATAAGAAATCTTTGATAAGCGACCGAGAAAGAGTCACCGAGCTGCAGTTCCTCTATAGGGGAAACTAAAGGCATATCCACATGGAAGCGGTTATTTTTTATTTGTACTGATTCCTGAAAAATTTGTTCAGCCTTTTGAAATTCGTGACAAGTAGGTTTTGCTGGCTCGGGTACTCTCTCCGATAACCAGAAATTTTCCATGACATTTTCCAATTTTATTGGATCGGAAATAGCAAAATTTGTCACTACATCAAAGCTAGAACTATTACAATTTTTATTTGAAATGTTTCCACCACCTACATATCCAAAAAGGGTGTTTTGTAATACAGGCCCATTTGGAATTTTTATAGAACCTTCCAGTAGAATATTGAAATATATATCCGCACCCAACAATAGGGAAATGTCACCCGGGGTTTGGAAATCATCATCTGAAAGTTGTACGTGTTTTGGTATATTCCAATCGGAAATATCAAATGCTTGTTGGGGCAACTTAGTTGTTATGGAATCAACTACGTGGCATTTTAATGCAAATTTTATATTATCATTGTGGCATGGAAGCACACTTAAGTTTATAAACTCATTAATTTTGGTAGGTTTATTTCCAATACCAATAATATTGTTTGGCTGAATTATAGCATTCAATCCTAATTGTTTGACAAGTTTGCCTGTAATAAATGAAGCTTGGCTGCCGGTATCCAGCAAGCCGCGCACTACACATGCTTGACCAGACTTCGATAAAACCTTTACCTTTACAGTGGGAAGTAAAATGCAGTTTGAAATAGGATTCGACTTCAGTGTTTCTACAGGCTCCTCAGTATTTTTCTGATCGTCCTGTTCCGGGTGTAAAAGCGTATTATGACCCTGTTGACACGTCTTACATTTGAAGAGAAACTTACACTTACCACTGTGTGGCTTTAAACAAGTTTGGCATAGCTCATGGTCTCGAACGAATAGTAGTCGGTCCTTGAGTGCTGCCGTTTGGAATACCGGACAGCTGAAAATGGCATGGTTTGGTTTATTACAAAATTTACAGGTCTTAACATTTTTCGTCACAACATTTGTGACTTTTGGTGGCAAAGATTTATAGACTTTACTCGTATTAGGTGCACCTTCATAGCAAGCGCCCTTTTGAGGTATACTGCTATCCTCTAGCGCTATAGCGCGCTTTTCCAGAAAATCTAGAAAGTCTGCCATGGAAGGCATATGTTCCGAGTCTCTATCTAATTGATAAGCTCGGTTTGTAACCGGATCTAGCTTCCTTGTAAAAATAGATATTAATATCATGTCCCATTTATCAATGGGCTCATTTAAATTTTGCAGGGCATGTAACTGCTGTTTTATATGTGACACAAACGACCTTATAGAGGTAGCTGTGCCTTTTTGTAAAATAGGTAAGTCTAACAATATACCTATATGGTTAGAAACTAAGCGGGCCTTGTTGTCAAAGCGTTTACTGAGCAAATCTAGTGCCTGCTTGTATGACTCGTTTACTAATGGCAGATTGACAATAACTGCCAATGCATCGTCTGCCAAGTATTTACGCAGGTAAAATAATTTTTGAACGTGAGACAGGACACTATTTTGGTCAATAATTGCCATGAATAAATCGTAAAAAGGATTGAATGGACTGAATTTTGTGAAATCTTTGCCATCAAAAATTGGAATCTCAATAGTGGGTAACTTACAACTTGACACGTTTTGACACTCTGACACTTTCTTGGTAGACAAAGACTTTAAGGATGCATTAATTTTAGCTAAAACACTGAAATATTTGTCTTCGACTATGCCCACTTCCTCAATATCTCGCTCGTCCATGCTTAGGATGTCTAGCTGGACGGTCTCATAAGCCTTAAGCGCATTTACAAGCGCCTCCTTTCGCGCCTCGAGTATATCAACACTAGCAGCCGCAAAACTTACTGGATCTCGTACGAAGTTGTCGATCCTCGTGATGGTGGCTTTATGCTGCCCTCGTTTAAGCCTCAGCTTCCTCATTTCCTCATCAGCATTCGGTTTCGACATGATGAAAACTGTTTGTTTACAATCCTGCGATGAACTCGGCGGAGGTAAATAAAGGACACTGACGTTTGACGTAACACTGACGTTTGACAGATGATAGTCGCCCGAACCATAGACTAGGCTCGAACGAGGTTGGCCAACAGAACTTGCGTAGGTCTGTAACCAATGCTGCCAACCTGATAATACGACGCTAACTTCACTCGATGACAAGACGCAATCGGTTTAAACCGGATATGATGAAAATGTAGGTGGGTCGAAAATTTTTGGTCGGTTAACCAAATTGATGATTTTTCTTTCTTCTGTTTCGACCTTATGGTAGAACGAAACTAGAAGAGGTCTTCTTTCGTCCTATATTAGAACGAAGCTGCGGGCCGGCACCTGTTATAGCACGGATACTCAGCCTAGGCAGTAAACTGAACACTTTATGGCGGCGCGGCGGCGGCACGGCACGCGAACTATAGCGGACGCGAACCTTGCACAGCACTGCACACACTGATTCTAAAGTTATACTTTTCCTTTCCGAAGGACCACAAAACACTATGTTTGGAATAAAACATGCGTTTGAACTTTTAAACTTACGTTTATTGAATTTTTAATATGCAACCTGCCGTTTCGTAGAACGGTTGAACAGAGAAGGACGAAAGTTGCCAGAAGGCAAAAACATGATGGCCACTTACTAGTGTTGCCACAATAATACATAAAAACACCCATTTTAGGTTGTATGTTCAGTTTGTTCTGAACAATTATAGTTAAAACAAAAAAAAATTCTAATAGAGTCTACTCACAGTCTACTAAAAAAGAATAATCTGTGACAACAATTTAATTTAGTAGATTTTACGATAAGATTTGTTGTTGTATGTCTATTTTAGTTATATTGACAAGAATTATAGTTACAACAACATATTGTCAAAGTAAAGTCAACCAAATAAGAGGATGGTCACTGAATTTTTTTCCGTGACTTAAGCTGCCTAAACCCATAATAGTGCGTTGTGTGTCTTTATTAACTTAAGCAATTAACTAATAATCGAACCAACGACCTCCGTGTCGAGAGCCAATGATCTTAACCATTAGACCACGGAGACAGTTACCTACACCTAGTAATATGTCACTTTATGCGTTTTTCCCCAGTTGATTAGGACATTGCAGGCTGAATCACCCGATTGTCTGAAAATAAAAACGATTCCGTGCTTCGGATGGCACGTTAAGCCGTTGGTCCGGGCTACTATATCTGCACGGCTAGCATGCCACCCACAACAAAGCGTTTAAACGAGAAAAACGTCATGCGCGCTCTTTCTGGCCTACGTAAAATTATAAAGATGGAGGGACATCTCGATTTTTATCGTTTTCTCGGGGGTGGCATGCGAGGCCTACAGGTGGTAGTATTTGTTACATAAAAACCACGTCAGAGGCCGTAAGGCGGTCTGAAAAAACTCGACTCCAGGGCTCTACCCACACGATAAGAAGAAGAACTAATAATCTATGCTATCAGTTCTGGTGAAGACAGTAAGCGCAACGCTAACTACAAAGTAGCTGGAGAGAGCAGGTGTGCTGCCGCTAAGATAGTCATCAAGTGCTGCTAACTTTAGTAATACATCAAGAAACTAGTTTATTGTAAAGCTTCTTCACATCTGGCAACGCATATCTGGATTACGTTTGAATATACAGGGTGAAATTGATATCATTAGCACCCTTTTAAACTAAGAATCTACCCATAAAACTGAAGAACTATGGCAGCAAAGAGATCGGAGCAAAAAAAAATCTGCTGTTCCATACTAAACTGCAGTGCCTACTCGACTCAAATGTATGCAACAGCTGATTTCTTTTTGCTCCGATCTCCTTGGTCCGATAATAAAAGTTGTTCAGTTTGATCCTGGGTAGATTCTTAGTTTAAAAGGATGCTAATGATATCAATTTCACCCTGTATATTGAGGCTCTAATTAATCCACTAAGAGGATAATATACAGTCGTTGCAGCGTACCCCATGCAAAGTTCAATTATATTTCCAATACTAATAATCAATTAAAGTCAATGAAACTTTGAAACTAATCAATGTGTCAGTTTCAATGCTAGGATACCGAGCCGATTGTGCTGTCTTCAATCGTATTTTTTTATTCCTGTACAATTAAACAACATTTTTAATCAAAAAACACTTTTTGCGGTTTTAACGATAATAGCTACAAGCATAAAACATAATTATCCGTAATGTTTAGATAAATTGAAAGCCTATCAGGACTACAATGTGACATTCTTGTTTTTTGGAAATATTGTTTAATTATTAAAATATAAAAAAATACGATTGGGGCAGCACAATAGTATCGGTGCAGCCTTAAGATTTGTACCATTTACCACGTTTTTGTGGTGAAGATATAAATAAGTAGGGGTCAACACAAAAGATCCAATTGGGTTAAAGTGTTGCTGGCTTGCCAGCCCCCATAATAAGATAATTTACTTCCACCAAACCCCACTGGTTTGGAGAACCGTGGCTAGAGTAAAACAACAAATAAAATCACCCAGCCAAGTTCGTGTTGGGCTCACGCAAAAAAATGTGTCTGCTAATATTTTATGGCGGTCGGTACGGAACCATCCGTGCTCGAGTCCGGCTAGCAAATAGCCGGTTTTTTTTTAACACTAGCATTGCCCATCATCACTATCACTACATAGTATAAAACAAAGTCACGTTCCCGCTGTCCGTCTGTCTGTCTGTCTGTCCCTATGTATGCTTAGATCTTTAAAACTACGCAACGGATTCTGATGCGGTTTTTTTTACTAGATAGAAATTCAAGAGGAAGGTTTATATACTCGTATGTATATAGTATCAGCATTGCACCCGTGCGAAGCCGGGGCGGGTCGCTAGTTTTATTAATAATGTTTTAGTGTTTAATTAATTTCGTTTTTAACTTACTAGCCATGTTTGCGGTTTTCGAAGGACTGCAAAATCTCTGCAGGCTCTATTATAATTTATAAGAGGAAATCGTTTCAGCTTTGAATTTGTGGCTCTGTGTGGTCTGGTATTTCGTTTGTTTTGGATAACTTCTTGTTGATTCTATTGGGTTTTCATTATTTGGTTTAATTTTGTTTGTTTTGTACAACACACGACGACCACACGTTTTGATTTGACAGATTTTTTATTTGACAGAAGATTTGAAAATTTTTCTTTCATTTTGTTTTATCAAGCCAGAGATTTTTTCTAAGAGCAAGGATCTCCAGAATAAAAGAGATTACTTGCTCTTAGTTAGGTACACAATTGATCCGTTTTTTAGGGTTCCGTACCCAAAGGGTAAAAACGGGACCCTATTACTAAGCCTACGTTGTCCGTCCGTCCGTCCGTCCGTCTGTCTGTCTGTCCGTCCGTCCGTCCGTCTGTCCTACCTATTTAGGGCTGTAACTTTTGAACCGTAATAGCTAGATAGTTGAAATTTTCTCAGATTATGCGTTATTACGGCGGATTTATTAACAAATAATAAAAATGTCAAAACGTTAAAAATTAAGGGGGGTTCTCAACAAGAAACTAGTTATTATCAACGTTTTTTCTTCACGCTCTATCGTAAAAACGGTAATACATACAAGCGTCAAACTTATTGTGATTATAGAGCAACCTCTACAAAATAACAACAAATACTAAAAACCGGCCAAGTGTGAGTCGGTCTCGCGCTAAAGGTCCCGGACAAAATAGTTTTTTTTAAAATTTAATAATGTTGTGTTCTGTGGTGGTGTGGCACGGAACCCTCGGTGCGCGAGTAGCCCGACTCGCACTTGACCGGTTTTATTTTTTGCTTCATAATTCGATTGCATTTAACTTTGGCCGAAAAATTGTTTGTATTGTATCTAAAAAAAGAGTACGGATGCGTATTTTATTTAGGGTCGGTCTAGAGCAGGACTTCCCAACCAGTGGGGCGCGCCCCCCTTGGGGGGCGTTGTGATATCGTAGGGAGGGGGGGGGGGCACAATGCGTTTGAATGTTGAAAAGAAAAATCCAGTTAAGGTGGTTTCAGTCCCGCACAATACGCGTAGACGGAATTAATGACAGTAATATTTTATATATGGAAAAATAGTTTAGAAAATCAAGATGTCGCGTATCAAATAACATTTGCAATTTATAATATAATTACGAAGATATAAAGCTTTGAAATTTTTCATACAAAATGTTCAAAGCTTTATATCTTCGTAATTATATTATAAATTGCAAATGTTATTTACGCGACAACTAGATTTTCTAACCTATTTTTCCATATATACAAAGTTACTTATATTAATACCGTCTACGCGTATTGTGCGTCAAAGTTTTGTATATTGACCCCTCTGCAACCGCCTTAACGACGTAAATTCCACTCATTCATTCAGTTACTAATTCACCCATTCGTTTGTTGTTACTGACATGTTCAGGCTCAGCAGGTCTCAGATAGCACATTTCCACCCGCGCTTGTCGTTAAAATTTCAATGATACGCATACAAATATTACTTTACCAGGACAGGCGTGACGCAAAAAAGGTTGGGAAACCCTGGTCTAGAGGGACCGCATAGCAATGAAACATAGCAATACACATATACAGGGTGTAACAAAACACCCTAGTAATACTTAAGGGGGTGCTGCAGACCATCAAACTGAACAACTTTTACTATGGAGCCAACATCGAAATCGAGAAAAAAACATCCGCTCTTTCATACAAAACTGCAATACCGGCTCGACTCTAATGTATGGGACGGCAGATTTTTTTAATTTTTTCTCGACGTTGGCTCCATAGTGAAAGTTGTTCAGATTGATGTTCTAAAGCACCCCCTTAAGTATTACTAGGGTGTTTTGTTACACCCTGTATACTTTTTTTTTACGTATAGAGTAATATAAATCAAAATAAAAAGTTTATTAGTTGTAACTTGTAGAAGTTGAGGTAAAGGTGTTTCTCTTTATGATACGATCAGAATCAAAGTGTGTGAACCTCATAATCTTCCTCATTAAATAGTCCACTCGCAGGCGTAGCATGCTAACCCCGAGAGAACGATAGGAATCGAGATGTGCCTTTTACTTATGACGTTTTTCTCGCTTTGTCGCGGGTGGCATGCTAGCCGTGCCGGGTCGTCTATCAAAACAATTGTGTCCTCGAATCCTAGAACAACGGGAGCTTATAGGTTAATTCTAATCTATTTCGGTTCGTACCTTGAACTTCCCAAAGTTTATAACTGACTAACATTTTTGTTTAAATTCCTTTGGAACGGGATCACGGTTGACGTTTATTAGCAGCTGTGTGAAATGTTCAAGGGCTTTAGTATATTTTTTGTTTAAAAAAATATGAAAATGATGTTGTAAGTACTTACTGTTTTTTGTAATGTGTTTTGTAAGACAAATAAAGAAATTCTATTCTATTCTATTCTAAATTCTATTCTTTTTTTTTTTTCGTAACATTTTTAGCGGCGCTGTGCACTTTTTGGGATGGGTAAAAATCAGGTAAAAATATTAAACTCGCGACAGGACCTTGACGTCACCCTGATCGAAAATTCGTAAGACGATGACGTAAGATCACGTGACATTCGTAAGACGTAAGATCTTCACTTCTGTTGAATAAATTTTATTGTTTTTTTTTTTTTTTTTTTTTTTTGTGATAATTAGGTAATTATTATTTAGCATAAGTAGTTGTTTTGGTTTATAATGTAAGCCTAAATATAGGCTACGGCTACGGCTATATAGCACGGACGTACAATAGTACGTCCGTGCTGCGGACCAAACTGTTGATTCTTCCCATCTTTTTTTTACACAATTTGAACAATAAATATTCTTTATCTTTATCTGCTGGCACTCTCGGAGTGCAACCCGTTGTTTTTTTTATTACTAGCTTGTTCCATCCCTTTAATCTTCCAACCATCTCTATCCTGGGCAAGCTCTGGCTACTTGTCGTCAAAAACATCAAAATCATCCCGCCACCTCTTCTTAGGACGACCCGGGCGCCGACGAACATTTTCTGGGATCCAGGGCGTGACAATTTTTGCCCACCTCTCCTGGTGCATTCGACAGACATGGCCGGCCCATTCCCACTTTAGTCTACCTAGATGTTTTCTCCCTTACGTTGGCGATTTGTGTTTTGGAGCGCAGTGTAGTGTTCCTGACACGGTCTGTTCTTTTAACTCCTAATATAGGTACTGCAATCCATCGCCCTCTGACAAACCTTGAGGACTTTTGAGACTTTGTGAGAGACCATGTTGTTATTATTATCAGCCATTATTAATGTTTTGATTAGACAATTTTTTTAGGCCCACCAAATGTTAACGTTTATTGATGGTATTACACTCAAAAAACATAATTTAATTTATTATAGTAATCGGACGATAGATTAGGTAAAAATGCAAACGGAATTACGATCTGAATATAAAAAATTCACCGTTTTGACTTTTTTGCTAAGATTCTTTTTTCCTGTTAAAACGGCACATGTAAAGCAATGCGTGTATCTTAGCTTAGATGTTAATACAAAAATTAAAAAACAACATATCTTTCCAAGACCAGATGTGTGCCAACTGCGATTACGCGACACTCCGTTTAGATGAGGTATAGCTAATATTACCACTATAATCTCTCTGATTATGAGAAAAAAATAACAATTTTTTGTTACCCTAAGTATTTCCCATCCTGAGAATGAGGATCTTTTTTAAAAATAAAAGGAAAAAGAATCGATGCAAAAAAAAAACATTTACAACATTTTGTTAGTCGATTCGTATAATGATATCTCTCTTCATTCATAATAAGGAAAGAATAGAAAATCATGTAAGTAGGTATCAACACAGAAGGATGAAAAAGTACTTAAGACAAGTAATGAGCCAAGATCAGGAATGAGGAAGGAAATCTTTCATCCCCCTCACTTAATAACTTTTGTGGCTGTCATCATAAACTAAGAAGGCACGAAACTTACGATTAATTAATTGCTATCGTAATAGAAATTGGTATCTTCTGGAAAATGGGGGATTTTCTGGCAGCTAGTGTAAAAACTAAGTATTTCAACATGCTTCGATGGACGGAATTGACGTGACATGGCTTCGACATGGTAATTCAGGTTTAAAAGTACCCAAAAAAACACGCTTTTGTAACCGAGTCTGAGCCTTCCGTTGACAAATTATCTTTTTATGTTTTCCTTTTGTATTCAAAAACTTTTTTGACGTGACACGTCTTTCATTTCAGCCAGTAGGGCCTCTTGCAAAAATCTGTAACGAAATATTTTATGATTATGCCAAAGATCGCTTATTACCTACTTTGGAAGTAGCCTACGCTTACGGGCATTATTTTATTACCAATATTTTAGAAGATAGAAGCCATTATTAGTACTCGGTACAAGCTGTTTCACGTAGGTACACACGGCGACACATCAGGTTACGCACCTTATATACCCATAACTACACTACATACAAAACACAAAATAGTGCGGTAGAGAGCCTGCATAGACGCGGCTGCCGATGCCGGCGCGGGCGCAGTATGCTGTGAGACGAAACAACAACATACCGCACCCTCTCGCACGATTCGCAGCGTTCAACTTCTAATAGTTCAAAGTCCAAACAGGGTAACCTGACCTGTCGCCGTGTGTCTGCAGTTGTCAGATTTTCGTTAAAATGTACAGTTTCAATGCTAAGATTAATTTAAGATTTGTATGGAAATCTTTGAGGCACTGTTACTTTAAAACTATCAACGCCGTCTATCGAGCCATTCGGAACTATTTTTTCTCTTTAATTGACGTTCTGAAAATCCCCCGTTCGAACAAAAACTTTGCGAATCCATAAGCGGGCCTAATAGACCTAAATGAAACCTTAATTCTGCTCCTGACAATAATAAATGGACGCCAGGATTCAATTGTTATCAGAACAAAGGAAGGTTGATAAACTAAAAACCAGAAAGTAAAAACCAGAAAATAAAAGTAAACTTGTATTTATAGATTAAAAAATTCAACCTGTTTAATATGTTACTACTTATTATTATTTTTCTGTTCTTCTCGTTTTGTGGTTTTTTGCTTGTAATAAATTAAAAAAACCGTCCCGGTACAAGTCGGACTCGCGTACCTACGGAGGGTTCCGTACTACAAACAACATTACAAACACAATTTATTTTCTCCGGGATTTATTTGGGTACTTCAAACTAGGACGGAATTATATCCTCTAGTGTGATGTCTGATGAGTGATGATGATGAGTGATGTGATGACACTAAGACATATCTGTCGAATTTGCACTAGAAAAATATAATAGAGAGTGGCTGGTACAGGGAAAATCATTGCACGCGTATTTTATGTCGCGTGAATTCGACAGACGTGTCTTTAAACATAAGGATAATAAAAATAGAAATAATTCTACAAGTTTCTAAACGTATCCAATGTGTACATATGTGTACATAAATAAAATTTTTGTTCAACAAAGTTTCAAACAAAAATTAAAGAAATATATTTTTAGACTCGTAGGTATTTTTATAAGCTTTCATTTGATCACAATATGGTAGGAAAATAAATTTTGTTTTTATCTCTTTCTGCCCTAGTTTTCTACGCAATATTACGTAGTAGTACGTATTCGGCACGAGCCTTTGTTTCGGTTAAAGATGGTTAAAGGTTTGTTTGTTTTATCTGCATACAAGAATTTTCCATCATATATTTGAAATGTTAGAGACACTCTTTTTATGAATACTGTCTTTTCGCAGAAAATTTCTATTTTTAGTGTGGCATCGAAACAAAAGAAATAAAAAAGTACTTTCGCAAAAAATCTTTGTTAAAATAATCATTGAGAAGTCGTGTTTTATTTATTTTGTAATTAAAATTTAAAGAACGAATTCATGTTCTTCATGAACCCTTTATCTAAACTATTATAAAACTGTAACAGAAGTGTGTCTGTTCATTGAAAATATTTACAAGAAAAAGATTACGATATGGTTTTTAGGTATCCATGACTCTAAATCAACCATTTTTAGAATTTTTGTCTGTCTGTTTGTTTGTTTGTTTGTATGATCGAGCATCAAGTAAAAACTACTGAACCGATTTTGATGAGAATTTTTTGTTTGATAGCTTATGATCTGACTTAAAATCTGGTACCATAATTTGTGCGGACGAAGTCGCGGGTTAACTCTAGTATCATATACAGGGTGAAATTGATATCATTAGCATCCTTTTAAACTAAGAGTCTACCCATCAAACTGAACAACTTTTACTATAGGAGCAAACCGATCGGAGCAACTAAAAAATCAGCTGTCCCAAACTAAACTGCAATGCGTACTCGACTCAAATGTATGCAAAAGCAGATTTTTTTTGCTCCGATCGGTTTGCTCCCATAGTAAAAGTTGTTCAGTTTGATGGGTAGAATCTTAGTTTAAAAGGATGCCAATGATATCAATTTCACCCTGTATAACTAGTTTGGAATCCATTTGGTCAACTCGACCATTAATTATAAACCATACACGACCAGTACGCAAAATTCTTGTATACTTCGGAATCGCACACACAGAATGACCCAAGCGGTCGTCTCACGATTATGTGGGACGTATCGTATATAGGCTGATGATGATGATGAGATTAAAAGTTTCTTAGCCCAAGGATTAAAAATAGTCACCAGAGCGAACCCGAGCGATTCTGGAGAATGACTAATAAAAATTAACGTTAAATCCGGTGTTACGTCAAATCGTACTAGTTTAAAAATAATTATGTGAGTAGAGTAGATATAAAAGTCCGAAATAGTTTCGGAGAAATTATATTGTTTTGATGGTAAAACTTTTGAGAGCATATTACACACTAGGTAGGTACTGTTTATACACTACCGACAATTTGTTTATACAGGGAAAGAATTTCCAGATATATCCGGCCAAGTGCAAATCGAACTCACTTTTTTTTGTACATACACAATTAGCATACAAATCCAACTATGTATTTACAAAAAAAAATTCACAATAAATTAAAACTTCAAAACCTCTATATTTTTTCGCAGCTCAAAACGAATAAAAAAGTACTAAAATAATAGGATAAACATTCGCATCTATAAGAACATTAATTTGGTTTATTGAAGTCTGCTTGAATATTTATTACGTAACAATGTCACAAATTACAATAATCAAATTACAAAAAAAATACCAAACAATCTATTTTAAATTCGGCAACATGCCTCATGTTTTATTGAAGTCGCTATCAAGCCGTATGATTCGCGATTAGGCTTTGAGTTATGTTTTGGGCTTGGCTTGACACCGACTCCAATAAAATAAATTAATGTTCTTAATAGATGCGAAAATAAAAGACACTGGTTATCTTATTATCAAAGATTTAAAAAAATTAAAAATCTTTGCTTATTATTTTAGTATTTCTTTAGTTTTGAAGTCAGTTTAAATTTTTTGTAAAAAAAATATTATTTTAAAATTATTGTTGGTTTGGTATTATGTAGTGTCGACATATCCGTTGTACATGCAAGGGTGACATCAATACGAAACATTTATTACAATCGCCAATGATCTGCAATACATTTTTGAATAGTTACATTGTCTATCTCCGAAACCCTTCACCAGATCTTCATCAAATTAAAATGGAACCACTTCTGAAGTATGACCTACGAAACAAAAAAAAGAATCATCAAAATCAATCCATAATTAGCGGAGTAAACGCGTAACATACATACAAAAGAAACATACGAGTCGAATTGAGAACCTCCTCCTTTTGCGTCGGTTAAAAAAATTACCTATTCAAGGTAGATGCTCATTTTAAATTGCCATAATTGTCAGTCAATGACGACTTTCGGCGTTTCCTTTTCGGTATAATCAACGTCACACGAGAAAGAAAAAGCGTGATCTTTCAAGGCAAGGCGTCATTCAGAAAATTTTAATTCCTGTAAAACATTGAAAACATCGTGTGGGATAAATAAAAGTGCATGCATGTGTCAGGAAGTCACGAATAAACGTCCCAAAATGTTCCAAAGGACGACATTACCAGACAAATACTAAAAAATAATGTAATAAAAATACCTTGTTGTGGGGGCTGGCAAACCAGCAACACTTCGACTCAGTGGGATCTTTTGTGTTAGCCCCTGTACTTATTATTATTTGATGATATTTTTTATTATATGTAGATGAAGAAGGCAATAATGTAGGTACACACGGCAACACATCAAGCTATACAAAACCAACATAAGCTGGCCGGGAGACGTTATAGGTACTCGACCTACGCGCGGCCAGCTTATTTTGGTTTTGAATAACTTGATGTGTCGCCGTACGTACGTATAAAAAGTGTAGTGAGCGCACAAAATCATATCTCTCTCTATATTACGGAAAAAAACGTCGCAAATTACCATAATAAAGTAATTGAAACGGCATTTTATAACGACCTCGTTAACTCAGTCATTTGATATATTCCCCCAAAAAGATCCAAACATCTTTACCAAATAATAAAATGACTTTTTATTAATGCCTGGGCCCATAACCAGTATATCATAACCTACAAGAATTCTCTTTGGCCTTGAAGTTATTTCTGACTGGAATTTTTAACAAGTTGCTTTTTAAAATGGTTGTAGAATCGTATTGTCGAAGTATCGTAAAATGTTTGACGACTGACTGTAGGTCAGATAAAGTAAATAAATGCGTGAACAGATACATTTAATGGTCTTTGAAATGGTTTCGGCGGTTTATACTTTTTCAGTTAATTTTTAAGGGAGGCAGGCGTTTTTATAGACTTTTAAAGATTTTAGTGTATGAACGTAAAGACGAGCTTCTCATTTCCCACTAACGTCCCCGTATACATTTCATTCTAAACCGAAGGGAATCACGCGGACATGTCTCGTAGTTCAAAAATAAATACATTGACACATATCTTGTCTTTCTACCGTTCGTTTAAATTATGAAGTCTCATGAACCTAAACATTTTCGTGCTTACAACGTTGGGCATAAGAGTTACATTAGAATGAAAGTTCATCCGTACTTTCCAAGGTCCCGCCCTAGTTTTAAGACATGATATCCTTCGCAACTTTGCTTACAAAATCTACAAATATTTGGATGCTGCTGTCAGGCAGATTGAGTTTTCTGTTTTATCGGTGTTGGTCGAGGTAAGAGTACATCTAGCACACACACTCTTGCACTTAATAATTCTTCTTTATATGGTGAATAGGCGTGTCTTGTATGGAATCGTTTCGTCCATACGAATCTCGTCGATATAGCTCTAAATGAAACTCATCAAACCGGCTCTATCAAACCGACACCTGGTACTGATGCTGTATCCACTAACTAGAATTGTGCGACCAGAATTTCGCGGCACCGTTGCAAGATACGTCAGAGAACTAAAGTGGTTGACATAGCTCAGAAAATTATCAAGCTGAAGTGGCAATGGGCTGGTCATATCTGGCGAAGAACTGCCAACCGGTTGGGTGTCAGAGTTATATAGTGGAGACCGCGAACTGGTAGGCGTAGTGTGAGACGCCCTGCTGCCCGCTGGAGAGACGACCTAAAAAAAGCAGCGGGGAGCGACTGGATGAGGAAGGCCGAGGACAGAGTTTTGTGGCGCGCCTTGGGAGAGGCCTATGTTCAGCAGTGGACGATGATAGACTGATGATGATGATGATGTTGCAAGATCATTAGAGAGAACCAAACTGAAGGTCAATACACGGTACCCGATGGATGAGTACCTCACAGTGCCCCAAAGACTCAAGAACTGTAAGAACTTCTTGAAGTGTATCGACCCGATTCAAAGCGAGGTTCCTTAAGGGTATATTTTCGTTTGTGACGTCATCACTTGCCGTACTATGGAAAAAATCAGAAACAAGTAGAGGCTTGCAGTTGTCAAAAGATGTCAAAGTATGAATTTGTTCGCCATTTTGTATGGTAATCAGACTGTTTCATTTTTACTAAAATATTTCAAAAACGTTGTCTTTTCTAATCGTATTTCAAAAAATTGATTCATTAGTTTTTTTATATTTATATTATCTTTCTTTTTACGTAAGCTGTAAATTTAACCGTGTAACATAATCTTCTAAAAATGTTCCTAAAGTAATTTTTCGACAAACAGTGTCCGGATTTTACGCGATTACTAAAATACATTATATGAAACGTACAAAAAAACGATTCATTTGATATTTAAGTAAAGGCAGATCTTTTATTATCAATATAATACACTGGATTTGCAATAGCATATCACTGAAACATAGATTTATATATATATATATATATATATATATATATACAGGGTGTAAATTTAAATGGGACAGCTACTCAAAGGGGTGCTTCAGACCATCAAACTGAACAACTTTCTCTATGGGACCAATATCGAAATCACGAAAAAAAAATCCGCTCTCTCATACAAAACTGCAAACATAACTCGACTGAAATGTATGGGACAGCAGATTTTTTTTTCGCGATTTCGATATTGGACCCATAGAGAAAGTTGTTCAGTTTGATGGTCTGAAGCACCCCTTTAAGTAGCTGTCCCATTTTATTGTACACCCTGTATATGTCTATGCACTGAAAACAATTTTCCTGAAAGTTGGGGTTTTTGAGAATATACCCTTAAGCAAGACGTGGTCTCTGGCGGGAAAGCACCACACTTCCTGATCCGTTCACTTCTTCACTTCTTGATCAAGAAGGACACTTGAGGAAAACCTCCAGCCCGAGGGAGATGCCCACGCCGATTCGGGGAAGCTTAAATAGACTCCGAACCCAGGCCTGAGTAAGACAAGCTGTTCAAGTGGGGTTACATAATCGGGTCGGACCTCAGGCACACCTTGGACACTGTCAGCTAATAGCTGACATTTCATACAAATAGGTTTTTTTTAAAGATTAAGCATGTGCGTTACTGATCGTGAGTGAGACAGGAATAAACCTCGATTCAACCAGAGGCGGTGAGGTAGAAAGTCGGTGGGAGGCAGGGAGTGTCGTACTGTATGTAGTACTAGATACTCAGCCTTATTTTGTGCCTCTTGTATTTTTTTCTCTGTATTACTGTTTATGTTTTGGTGTAAAATAAAGTATATTTGATTGATTGATTGATTGATACTCTTTCTTATACTGTGCCTCAGGCTCAGGTGAGAATGCAGTGTCGCTCCTCAGACTATGGCCCATCTTGTTTCCTGCCCTGACACCAGCATGCGAATGGAGCTTATCCTTCAACTGTCATGGCAGAGTCCGGAATTTTGGTAGCACTTTTAATATGTCCAAGGGATTGCACGTTTATCGACTACCGATTATGTCGATATATTAAATACATCACAAACAGAACAGTACATCAAGGAATCTTCTTCTTTATAAATAAGCTCTGGGTATTTTACTAACCATTTAAATACAAATACAAATACAAAAAATATTTATTTCAATGAGCACTTTACATAGGTAGGTACAATTTAGTTCATATAAAAACAAAGAATAGGTATTGCACATTGACATGACAGTATTTAACAAAAAAGATTTACAATTATCCCCCACACTAGGCTAAGCCTGGCAAAATGTGACGGGAAAAATATTAATGAGGTATCATTTAGTAAATACAGTGAGCGGTACAGTTATCAACAAGGGCCTATAACAAATTCATAAAAGGATTGAGTAAATAAAATAAAGGTAAGTAAAAGAATGGTGAAGTAGAAGTAATTTCTCTATAGTATCTTTCTTACTACGAGAAATTTTCAATACTCAATACTCAATTTTTTTTTTTCGGTATTAGATACCTAATGTAATGAATCACATTTTAAGATACCAAATGATTGACATTATGTTGACATAGATGTTTAAGACAGTAATCAAAAGGTCAATAGAATAACTGCCAGTATCAATAATGATAAGGACCTAAAAATCTGTTTCAGGTTTAATATATCGACACAATCGGAAGTCGATAAACGTGCAATCCCTTTGACATATTAAAAGTGCTACCAAAATTCCGGACTCCATGAGGCCCATTGCGGGCCTCCGACAAAAACCCCGATACTGTCGCGAGGCCCTCTAAGGGCCGCGCCGGTAATGCCATCCGTGTGAAGAAATACTGAGCCGGAAATTTCTAGAGGCAGAATATGCTAACGGTTTAGATACTTCGGACAATACCTCAGCTTAAATCCTTACATCGCTATGAGAAAAATCATAATCACGTGTCGAGTTTAGAACCTCCTCTTTTTTAAGTCGGTTAAAAACTGAAAAAACAAAAATACGCACACCTATTGCTGTAATATCTCTGTAATATAATATAAATATTGGTACCACCTTCTACTTAAAATAGGTCAAATAATGTTCAAGGTAAAAACGGCTTCATTTAATTAAAACGATTATGTATGTTTTAAAATTCGTAGAATCATCTCTACATGAACATAATTTATAAAAACATTCATGTTTTCCTGCTAAATTACTTTCAGGGTTCCGCTGCCGGAGAGTAATTTTGAAGTGAAAACTTCTTTAGCGGCTTTGTGCATTTTTTGGGATGGGTAAAAAATGTTAAACTCGCGTCAGGACCGTGACGTCACGTGACCGTAAGATGTAAGATCTCTTAGTTTTCACTTCTGCCGGCACTCCCGGAGTGCAAGAGTCCAACCCGTTTTAATTAACGATTTACTTATAGGACGAAATTTTAATTTCAACAAAAAATCTAGGAAAATAACAGGTCGATTTAGGATACCTACGATCATTTTAATTAATTTGAAACTGGAAATATTATACTGTAACATCTATGTTTTTAGTTAGTTTCGACTTGATTTAGGTATTCTGTTAACTGTTATTCGTCGTTTTCCATTTAATTTGTCGTCTTTAAGTTAGAAATTTATTGCAAATACAATAAAAAAAAAGCTAACAAAAATAAGATTTTTTTTTTTATTTCCCTTATAATCCAATTTTCGTAGTTCGAATAAAGTTAGAAATTTACTGCAAATACAATAAACAAAAAGTGCTAAACACAAATAAGAATTTTTTTTTTCATTTTCTTTAAAATCCTATTTTCGTAGAAGTTTATATCACTTTAGCGGAGTTAAGCGTACGTCAATATTATAACTGTAGCCTAACCTAACTACATATCAGTCTATGTAATTAAACATTTATTTTTTAAATTGTAGATACATTGATGTGTCACATTCTTTATTTAAAGAGAAATTAAGGCTACGGAATCCTCTTAAGTAAGACCTCGACTCTTACTAGTCTAATATTTATTAATATTGAGTGTTAAAATCACAAATCTTTCGCATGCCAGATGTAAATGTGAACCTCCCACGTTGAAATGAAAATGTATGGGAATTGGGTGTTCATTTCTAGCAAGCTTCTATAATTAACATTATTTTATTTATACACGCTCTGAGTCACAGAAAATGGGATCAGATTTAAATTATTTAAACTTAGGTTCGCACTATAAAAACAATGATTACCTAAATTATAATCAGTATCTAAAGACTGACAGAAAATTATGAACCAATCTCTTCGGTTGATCCTTGATTAGGATTCGGTACACTGAAAAAAATGCGAGCCAACTAAAGGTGGACTTCCGATGCCAGCGACCGATGCGACTAACGCGCGCGTCTGACTCGAGGTTCTGTCATATATGACAGAACCTCGCGTCAGACGCGCGCGGCCGACGACAGACCTCACGTCCGAGGTCAGCGACTGACGCGTGCCTATTGTGCAGAGTGTTATCACTTTAGGGTATTTTCCCCGAAATTTAGAGTATGTTTTTATGTTTCGGTGCTTAAACAAAAACATAAAAACACAAACAAAAAAACCAATACATATTTTAATAAAGAATATTTGATTGATTGACAGATTGATAGGTTTAGAGAATATATGAATGCATTTTTTTTACAGGGTTTATGATAAAATACATTTTTGGTAGTAATTAGACCCTTGGCTTTTTAACCTGCACTGGCCGTGAAACGGCTTTATCACGTCTTTTATCTCGTTCGTTCGTGCGCAAAAGAACGAGATAAAAGAATGTTGAATAACGGTCAATTGGTATAGATTTCGAATAGATTTCTTTTTTTTACAAAATAAAATGTAGCCTATGGTAATCAGGGATAGTGTAGCTTTCTATCGGTGAAAGAATTTTAAGAATCGGTTTGGTACTTCCAGAGATTACCTACATACAAAAAACCCTCTTGAGCCCAGCTTTTCTGCACCCACAGGCATGGGGCAGTTAGGAATTAGCCCTATTTGCCCTTATTTTGAAGTGTCGTATCTCGGTAACTATACAGTATAAAAAAATGATTCAAAAACCAAACTGTAGCGCATTTAGTGCTGTTAATTCCCCTAACACATAATTTTACTCTAAAACCTAAACTTTAGATTTTAAATAATGATAACTGAAAAAGCTTCGAAATTTTCGGTGTTTTATGGACATGGCAGAGTCTGCGGCAGCACCTCAAGGTCGAAAACTTGGATTTTTAATAAGGACCTATACCCGTATCATCGTAAAAATCACCCGTAAAAATCGTGGATACAGGACCTTTTGCAAGGTAGAATGTATACATTTACTAGGCTACTTAGTTTAAAATGATTCTAATAATATCAATTATAGATTGAGTGGACTATTTAATGAGAAAAATTATGAGTTTGACACACTTGATTCAAAAGGTAACTCCTTTCCTCCAACTTCTTCAGGTTACAACTAATTAACTTTTTTGAAAGTTTTATGAATACACTACCTAGATTTTAGAGTTAGGACGTAAGGACAGACGGACAGCCTAGGCTTAGTAATAGGGGGTCTCGTCTCCTTTGGGTACGGAACCCTAAAAGTATTAAAAAAATATACTGAAAGCCCGACCAGAAAAATAAAAACCTCTCTATGTTACGTAAAATCATAGGGACTAATTTTTGTACTTGGAACACTGACATTAAGGTTTATAGTCCATTGCAGCGACCGCGACCCCAAACCAGGTTTTTAGGGTTCCGTACCCAAAGAGTGAAAACGGGACCCTATTACTAAGCCTACGTTGTCCGTCCGTCCGTCCGTCCTTCCGTCCATCCGTCCATCCGTCTGCCTACCTATTTAGGGCTGTAACTTTTGAACCGTGATAGCTAGATAGTTGAAATTTTCTCAGATTATGCGTTTTTACGGCGGATTTGTTAACAAATAATAAAAATGTCAAAAAGTAAAAAATTAAGGGGGGTTCTCAACAAGAAACTAGTTTTTATCAACGTTTTTTCTTCACGCTCTATCGTAAAAACGGTAATACATACAAGCATCAAACTTAGTGTGATTATTGAACAAACTCTACAGAATAACAACAAATACTAAAAACTGGCCAAGTGTGAGTCGGTCTTGCGCTAAAGGTCCCGGACAAAAAAAGCTTTTCTTCTAAGTTAATAATGTTGTGTTCAGTCGTGGTGTGGTACGGAACCCTCGATGCGCGAGTAGCCCGACTCGCACTTGACCGGTTTTTATTTACTTATATTTTCGGTTAGGCTTTAAATTATTTCTAGAAAGAAATTTTTCCTTTTTTAAAGGACAACATTGAAAATAAGCGTACTTTTTAACGTCACATCGAACGAAAAACATTCCAGAAATCCATGAAGTTAACAATTCGTAGTCATGTTACAAAAATAACAACCTAAAGTTACAAATAAATAATCTCACGAATCAAGCCATTTACTTTCTTACAGCTAAGGCTTAAGAGTTATGTCTGGTGACATCCAGTGAAAGACACTGATGACGTAACAAAGACTCAGTCAAACAAATTAGAAAAGATTTATTTTATGTCGTGCAAAAGACTTCTTTCATGGTTTAAATTTAGAAAAATATTGTTTTACCTACACGAAGGTAAAGGAGCAAATTGGTAGCCGACCGCATGAGGCGTGCGGTCGCGACGTGTCGCGGCGACACGTCGCGGCGACGTGTCGCCGCGACACGTCGCTGCGGTCGTGAATGGGAAGCCGACCGCACGCCGCAACTGCACGCCGCAGCTACAGACAGTATTGCCAACTTAGGGTATTTTTTGGGGTAATAATTTTCAGTAGGGTTTTAAGATTTAGGATGATGCTTTATATCTATTATGCCGTAACTTGAGCTCTAATAAAGGGTGTAGAAAAGATTTTCGTAAAAACGAATAAGTAGAAAAAATTTCCGTTAAAAGTAAAAAAATGTTTTTTTTTATTTGTTTCCCAAAATTATCATCTCGTATTTATTATATCTAGTAATATTTAAACACTGTTTTACCAAATACCAAACGCCAGTATGATTTATTGTTGGAATTTAACGGAAAATGTGGTTGAAAATAGAAATTTCATTAAATTAAAGAAATATCGTGGAATTTGTATGAATTATCGTGTAATACCCGACTTTTATGTTCTATCGCATGCCACTCAAAAATATCGTGAATCTAAGATAATTATCGCATGCTGGCAGCACTCGGCGACACTACTGGTCTGCGGTCGAGCGTCAGTGAAGCTCGACCGCACCGCAGTGAAGTCGAGCAGCGTGTCGCCGGCTGCGCAGGGTATTTCATAGAATTACATACAAACCAGTAGTGTCGTCGCGACATGCGGTTGCGGCGTGCGGCGTGCGGTCGCCTGTCAACCGCCACCTTAAGGATGGCACTGGTGTATTGTCACAGAATAGCTAGTTAATAGTACTTAAGTACCTATATAGTTTTTTAAGGGAACCATCAGACCATCAAACGTTAAGTTTGATGGAACTTTTCTATGGGACCAACATTGGAATCGAAAATAAAAAAACCGGTCAAGTGTGAGTCGAGCTACTCGCGCACCGAGGGTTCCGACGACACCACCACAGAACACAACATTATTAATTATTAATAATAATAATAAATAAATATCTTGGACAATGTCACACAAATTATCTAGCCACATTTAAAGTACCAGAATCTAGCCTGGACTTGTATTACGATTAATTTTTAATTTTTAAAATTAATTAGAAAAAAAAACTTTTTTTGACCGGGACCTTTAGCGCAAGACCGACTCACACTTGACCGGTTTTTAGTATTTGTTGTTATTCTGTAGAGCTTGTTCTATAATCACACTAAGTTTGACGCTTGATTTTTAACTTTTTGACTACGTTTTTGACACATTTATTATTTGTTAACAAATCCGCCGTAATAACGCATAATCTGAGATCAACTATCTAGCTATTACGGTTCAAAAGTTACAGCCCTAAATATGTAGGACCGACGGACGGACGTACAGACGGACAGACGGACAGACGGACAGACGGACAGACGGACAGACGGACAGACGGACGGACGGACAACGTAGGCTTAGTAATAGGGTCCCGTTTTCACCCTTTGGATACGGAACCCTAAAAACATCTTCATAGTTTGTTTGTTTTTATGTACTGGCACAGAATAGGTTATATAGTACAGTCACCAGCAGATATATCGTAAACAAGGTGGTCATATATTTCCAAGCAGTTCTAATTTTCAGTAATTTCTATAGTTACTCATAATCATAACCAATCAAAAATATAGGAACGCCTAGAACATCAAATATATCGACGCAGTCAGGTTGGTCATAAACATCTGAACAGTTTCGGAAAACCACCTTACTCCGCTGTTTTACATTTTAATTTTAAATAACATTGTAAAGAAATTATTGAAAATTCGCTGTTTAGATATTTATGACAAAATACACGTTTAGATATAATTCGTAACATTTAGTGTACAGAATTTAATGAAAATTAGCATTGCTCAGAAATATTTTAATTATCGTAGCTTACAAGGTGTAAGCTATGGTGTAAGATATATCTGATGGCGACTGTACGAGGTAATCTCTGAAACTACTTAAATGATTGTAAAAATTATATAAAAGTACTGTACCTGAAGTAATTACACAAGTAGTGTATGCATACCTGCGCCGCACCGTACGAAGAATAAAAATGTGCAGGCAGCCTATTATTAATAGGCAAGCTGAAAAAGTTAATTTTGGCTGTCAAAGTGATTGAAGCATCACACTTTGTTGGATTCATCTTTCGTTCCATCCAATTAATAATAATAACTCAGAATTTTGAACACGTGAATGTTTTTAAAGCAGGCATTACACTCTCGCGAGAAGTTCTCGGCAAAAAATTCCAAAGAAAAAACCCCTTCTACGCTAAAAACAAACATTTAAAAAGTGAAAAATAATTGTAATTGTAAACTTATAATAGCGAGGCTCAACATTTACATTGAAGATATTTGCAGAAAAATTGATTGGTTGTGTTCAGGACCATTTTTTGAATTTTTGTCTCTTTGCTTGTTAGTCTGTTTGTTTGTGCACGCGTCACTTAAAAACTGCTGAACCGATTTGGATGGGGGCTCTTACAAAAGCATAGAACTTAGTTTGGATTAAGATTAAGGCTTCTTTTCATCGCAATCGGTTCATTCTCTAGTTTCAATAAATCCAATAATACTTTATCGACAAAACGTTAAATGCCAAATTAAAAGTAAATTTGTTTTGTAAAAGTTTTATCAACCGTGAAAACTTTAAAATTATAATAATTATAACTATGCCAAAAATGTCTTAAGCTGTTAACATACAAAATTGCTTAACTTCAGTCCGTTAAGGGTCCGTTACACGTTCCTTTTGAAACTTTTAATAGTAAAAGCAAATGGCTTAAGTTACAAAATTAAACTTTGAATGAGTTTTTGGGACATTTTTATGAAGTTAATGCTTAATCTTTGAATAAGTATAAAGTGACCGTAATAAGTCTCTTTTATTTCAAGTAACTTAATGAGTTGATTAACATTTGTATTGTATACCTACCTAAGTAGGTATTTGTATTTTTAGAATCAAGGTAAAAGTTTAAATGAAACGTTAGCCTATCGTTAATCATACAATTGACGATTCGTCATACATAATTAACCAGTTTGTATGTAAATGTTTAGTTTTATTCACGTACATATTGAACCAAAAATCTGTTATTCCATACAAAACTGTGTATCCCTACCTACAAAGTACACTCACCCACTCGGTCTACTCTACTCAAAATCAACTTCTTTTTCGTTATACTGCTATAATTAATAATTATTTTTTAGCACACTTGCTCGTATTATTGATTATTTGTGGTTGGGCTATTGTGGGTACGGCAAGCAAGAGTCGTTGTAACACGGAGACCAGCGCTGGTCCTATTGTTTTCGCCCCAAGCTCACCCATATTTACGCATACCTCCGAACTTATGGTATTTTCTTTTTGTTCTCGGGAATGCAGGTTTCCTCACGATGTTTTCCTTCACCGCGGAGCTAGTAAATGATAAATACAACCGTACATAAATTCCGAAGAACTTAGTGGTACAGGCCAGGAATCGAACCGCGGCCTCAGGATTGAGGCGCTAGCTCTCTTCCGTATGGGCTATCATCGCTTACACACACTTGCTCGTAAGGCGTGGTTTCTAATGCAACGGTTTTAGGTAGGTACATAGGCAATGCAGCTTATAATTATAACACACAGGCGTGCGCAAATGTTAAGTGTTGAAATAATTAAGATAAATTTTTATGTTTTATGTTTAGGTTAAGGTATTTATAATATGGGCCCGTGAAAATTTTACATTGTACTGATGCCTGATTCAAATAAATAAATAAATAAATATTACCGCACCCGCACGTGAGGGTAATGCGGGTAACATTGACAAAGAATAGTAGACATAATGTCGGTGTAATCGCGTATGAGATAGCGATAGTCATACATACAATCCTTGACTCAGAAATTTCATTTGCATACAATTTATATAAAGTGACATTTCTGGGTCAGTGGCCGTAGAATAAAAATGCAATGATGCTTTAGGTACGTATAAAATAGTTTCATGCAAAAGTGTGGTTACGTCGATAAGGACTGATAATAAGGTAGCGATCTCCCTTTTTAACTATAGCGAATTTGCTTTATGCATGTGAGTGATTGCTTTGTCCTACAAAACACGTTCTGACCTCTGTTACTTCTCCCTCTCATCTACGGCGGGTAAGAAATTTTATGTCCAAAAAATTTAAAAACTTTCATGAATGTAGTAGCACATTCATGTTAGTCTGTTGTCTAGTTAAAATATGATTATTAAACTTTTAATTTTATCAAATTATTAATTTGAATTATAAGTACATAAATATCCAATTTATTACATATTTATTCTAAGATTGTATGCAACAAAATGGTGTTGTATGTATGGCGGCTTCGTCAGTGCATCTATTTCCTGCGCGCGCATAGATAACTCAACCATAGGCACAAAGACCCGCGAAGAAGAAAGAAACCGCGTACTTTGAGTATGTGAATATATTATGAATACCGCGGACCACTTTTTTAAATATTTTTCTTAACATAGTTGTGTTTTACGACATTTTAATAATTTTTTCTCCGGTATTGTGTTGAAAAACGTCGTATGAAACGCGTGAGCATTGGTTATTAACTTATTACGGTGTCGGTTTGTTTACAGCCCTCGCCTCTGGCTCAGACTGCAATACAGCCTCGAGACCAACATAGCTAACTTGAATTATAATGCTATTCATAATTCATAATATTTATTGCATAATCAAATGCAATCAGGTGACCGAACATTTGTATGAGAAGTGCGAAATTTTTTTTACGAATTTCCTATAAGGTTTCTTAGGGAAAGTGACTGTTTTCCCTAACACCCAGTATAAGATATATTAAATAAAATAAAGTACCTATACTACCTAGCCTAGGTAACAAAAAACTACATTAAACATGCTGCTGTAAAAAAATCTAAGCTATTTACTATAATTTAAAAAGGTTCTTTAAAAAAATAAAGACTTTTAACACTTACCCTCTAAAGCCATGAAAATCATTGCACCCATAACACTGTACAGAGCGAGACAAATTGTTAAAAAGAAATGCGTGAACCACTTCTTCGACAGTCTCCTTAACTGATTATAAAACCAAAAAGCAGTTTTTTCACCGACGCTTAATCCACTCTTAGCTGTACTCATGGTAAAGTCTTTGAAGTCAGTAAAATTTTTAACCATAAAGTCCGAAGCTTTTGCGTATCCCATGTAATCGAATGGGTTAAAATACGGATTGCCATGAGGATCCGATATTTGGGAAGAAGGTGTGATCGGTGGAGGCCTTCCGTGGTACTTCTTATGGCCCCAGTAAACTGATCCTGGCCTTGGTCCTTGGCCCCTAGCGCTTGGAGTCGTTGGTCCCATAAAAACAGGCCCCCGTGTGCTCGGTGTTGTTGGTATTTGCAGGGTTATCTTTGGTCTGATCATCTTCTTTGGTGGTGGTGGCGGTGGACTACTCGGTGGCACATCTAAACTATCCATTATTCCGAAGATATAAAGTTCAAATCGCGAGTCACTATTTGATAAACGCGCTTCAAATGTGTCGCCGGAAACAGAAAAACTTCGCCTACTTCGTTTCACAACAAAATTTTCGCGTTGCTATTTAAAATACTATGTCTGTAAGACGTCCGCGGGGGAATAAGGTGGCTGGAAACTGATTTTATAAATAAAACCCGTATAGTCAGTAGGTCGTGTGATCGGCGCTTGTATTATCACTGGGTTAAAGTAGATCATCACATCCCTGGAACGAATGGTGACAATGCAATGGTTAGGAGATGGCTGATACTCGTCATTTTCAACTAGTCACAATTTAGTAACAGAATCCACTCAGAGAACTAATTATAATTATCTACAGGGTGTTGGGTAAACAGTTGCATTAATTTGATGGTCGAGAACGATGTAATGGTACTCATGATACTGAACAACTTTCCCAAAGAAACAAAGAGAAATTCGCAAAAAGGAATTCCACTTTTTAACCGACGAAAAAGGAGATTATCAAATCGACCCGTATGTTTTTTCCGCCGTTTTGTCCGCCAATCATGAATTGATTTTGATGATTATTTTTTTGGTAGGTCATACTTCAGAGGTGGTCCCATTTTAATTTGGTGAAGATCTGGTGAAGGGCTTCGGAGAAAGGAAAACACAAAAAAATTGAAATAAAAAAAATTTAACAAAAAATTAATATAACCAGCGTAATTCACATCTAAAGAACATTAATTTGTTTTATTGGAATCGGTGTCAAGCGAAGCCCAAAAAATAACTTTGAGTCCAATCGCGAATCATACCGGCGGCGGCTTGAGGCTGGCTGTCCACTGATGCGAGCTGGCTGGGCGAGCTGTGTAGCTGTGTAAATATTAACCAATCAGGACCCCGACCGATCTCGGCCCACATTTGTACGTAGGATTGCAGTTTTGTATGAAACAGGTGATTTTTTTTACGCGATTTCGATGTTGGCCCCATAGATAAAATTATTCAGTTTGGTGGTCTGATTATCTCCTTAAAAACCCGTCAGCATTATTAAGAAGGACCCTATACAGGTTGAGATTGATATCATTAGCATCCTTTTAAACTAGGAGTCTACACATCAAACTGAACAACTTTTACTAATTATGAGCAAACCGATCTGAGTATAAAAATAATCAGCTGTGCTATACTAAACTGCAATGTCTACTCGACTGAAATGTATGAAACAGCTGTTTTTTTTTTGCTTCGTTCCGTTTGCTCCGATAGTAAAAGTTGTTCAGTTTGATGGGTAACTCTTAGTTTAAAAATATCATACACAAGACGTTTTACGTTGCATGGCACTAAGCCAAAGGGAAAGTGATTCCACTAATAGGTGTAGGTACCTATTAGTACTTTATAAGAAAGAACAAGCTTCAAAATATCTGCAAAAGATTTAATAAAAATATACAGGGTACTTCTTAATATGCTGACACTTTTTTAAGGGGATGATCAGACCATCTAACTGAACAATGTTCTCTATGGGACCAACATCGAAATCGTGAAAAAAAATCAGCTGTCCCATACATTTGGC
Source organism: Agonopterix subpropinquella (assembly GCA_922987775.1). Lineage (NCBI taxonomy): Eukaryota > Metazoa > Arthropoda > Insecta > Lepidoptera > Depressariidae > Agonopterix > Agonopterix subpropinquella. The sequence goes on along the minus strand of OV277713.1, from coordinate 8,829,462 downwards.
TCGAGTAGATTTGCAGTTTTGTGTGAAAGAGCAGATTTTTTTTCGCGATTTCGATATTGGTGCTATAGAGAAAGTTGTTCAGTTTGACGGTCTGATCATCCCCTTAAAAAAGTGTCACCATATTAAGAAGGACCCTGTACACAGGGTGTAACAAAACACACTAGTAATACTTAAAGGGGTGCTTCAGACCATCAATCTGAACAACTTTCACTATGGAGCCAACGTCGATAAAAAATAAAAAAATCTGCCATCCCATACATTTGAGTCGAGACGGTACTGCAGTTTTGTATGAAAGAGCCGATTTCTTTTTCGCGAGTTCGATGTTGGCTTCATAGTGAAAGTTGTTCAGTTTGATGGTCTGAAGCACCCTCTTAAGTATTACTAGGGTGTTTTGTTACACCCTGTATATCTGCAACAGGCTTCGTCAAAAAGTAAATATCACGGTTTAATACATATTTTGTTTAGTCTAGTTATATTTTAGTTTTAGGATATTATGTTCATTTGCTTTATTGTTCATATTATTCCTGATAAATAAATAATATTATCTTGGACATTAATATCACACAGATTATTTAGTCTAGGTACTCGTAAATGACTTTAATATTAATTCACCATGGCTTTTGCGGGATTCGAACAAATGACCCTCGGCTTCAGAGGCAGGTTTACCATAAAGTCTATCAACTAGACTATCGGATCTAATAAAACCGAATAACTGCCAAATACCAATACTAAAATACCCAATTTCAGTATTAGTACACATCACATAATCCATACATCTTTTCTTCAGCCATCCTCTCTTTATGCAGCCATCCACATTCATATTTAATATGACACTCATTTCTGCCCATACCACGATAATAATACAATTTTCATCAATTGAAATCAAAAAGAAATCCTAGGCATTTTAATAAATTCTTTCAGATTGAATACTAATTTTATCAGAATTCTTAATCGTTCATGAATTCCTGAAATCACAGATGCTACCTACTAAGTTGAAATAGAACTGAAAATTCTAGAATATCTCCTTAGGTTCATAAGAACTTGCAAATCTGAAAGTGGAATCCCAGTGAACTTTTAATATAATATAAGTTTGAGCGAAACTTCATTTATTACCAGTACCATAAAACATTAGACACCCACACACAAGCAAAAGCAAAAGAAAAACAAAAAATATTATTAAAACAGTACCACATTAATATTCTTAGTTGTTCAGTTTGATGGTCTGAACATCTCCTTAAAAAAGTGTGTGCCAGCATACGTTGTTAGTATCTCTATACAACGTGTAAATGAATTAGCGCAAAACCTCATACACCCCAACTGGTTTATAACAAAATAATTAGATTGAAACAATAATTTAATTAGTTTGATAGTTAAAATTTAAAGTTATTCGCATTTTAAGTTTTGAGGCAAAAATGATTTGTTATCATTTCAGCACTGAAAGAAAGTTCTAACGTACTCATGGATACATTTTTATAATCTTGTTTTGGAAGTAAGTAGGGTGAGTGTGCCCGTGCGGGTGGGTTGACATCGGGTTCAGAAAATTTTAAATTTTGCCAACAAATTATTTAATATTTTGAAAAAAATTACCTACGTTGAAACCATGATAATTCGACTCTGCTCTCGATTCTAAACAAACTACTTTCTAGTTTTGCGTTAATTCATTAACACGTTGTATAGTTTGTGGTGTCAGCATATTATTAGGAAAGACCCTGTATGTAGAGCATTTAATTTTATATCCTGTATTAATATTTGTAGGGATAAACTACGGACGGAACTCTGTAGGCCAATTTTTAAAACATTACTAATATCCAATTCGCGGTAGAAGTCTGAGTCGTGGCCCTTTTTTAACTTTCGGCAGATGATTCAGGAGCCAGGCCAGAGCTCGCTAATGTAGATTAATGGTACATTTTCGTATAATCATAAAACACGGCAATTTTCATCTTTTTCTCTGAAATTAGTTTCCTGAATTTTTTTACGTAACATCACATAGTTGAACTTCTTAATTTATCAAATACTAGCGGCCCGTCCCGGCTTCGCACGGGTGGACGTCTAATCTTTTCTAGCAATAAATATAGCCTATGTTACTCAGGGTGAATGCAGCTTTCTAATGGTGAAAGAATTTTTTAAATCGGCCCAGTACTTTTTGAGCCTATTCATTACAAACATACAAACATACAAAAATAGGTACAAATCTTTCCTCTTTATAATATTAGTGTAGACTTACTAGCAACCCGCCAGCTTCGCCCGGTTGGAATTAAAAAAAGTGATACTTACACAAAAAGTCATAAGCCATTTGGAAGAAAAATGTATCTAAAAATGACACACTTGAAAACACAGGAAAACCGTATGTATCCGCATCATTTCTGTTTCTCAGCTTACTTCTTCTAAACCATAATATAAAGTCTAAACCACGAAGAAATAAGCGGAAAAACAGAAATAATGAGGAGAGATACGGGTAGCGACTTGGTACTATTTAGAGGAGGTGGAGATTGTCTTTGCGGTTAAAAGAGATTTTAGTGCATTTTCAACCTACTTATTTATTCACATTTACATTACATCCGTACTATGTAGCCGTAAATACAGTTATAGGTAGAATATCAAGCATAAGCGCACAAAATAATAATGTTTGTGGAGTATACAATTAATACGGAGTTCCCCACACGAGGTCCAGAACCTAATGTTCTGGAGTACGGTTTTTGAAAGTCACAGATTTCCCAAAGTTGTTGAATCTCACCGGTGACTAAAATTCTCATACCCATGAGTTCAATACGAGTTGGCAGGGGCACTCGTATTGAACTCATGGGTATGAGAAGGCTTTTGTATGAGATTAAAAAACCTTTCAAGCTCACCGGTGACATTCAAAAATCGTACCCCAGGCCTGTCTTTTGGGTCGAAACGTCGAAATAAAAGGCTAAGTAATAAATTTTCATAATAATTATAAATGTCCTACCTACCTTCATTCGATTCACTCAAAGACTTCTCACCGAATCTCCAATTTCACACACTTTTTGTGTGTAGATCGTGGTCATTAACTTTAATTGGTTAAGAATGAAAATAGGACCAAACTTCGATTCTATACAGCGCTCTCGGGCAGGACAGGTAGTTCTCCAAATGAAGTTCTAACAATACCCATCCGTCAAAATAGTTTGTAAGTTAGACCCTTACACTTACATAGTTATAAATTAGAACGCTTTCCTTGCCGTGTGAACATGACTTTGGGTTCGTCCCTTGCGACCGAGCCTCTACGAAGTCCCAAACTTAATAGAGCAAGGGAAAGTTATTAGATTAGGTAATACCTACCGAGGTACGTGCTCATTCTACATTCAATTTGCTGGTACTTACAGGAATGCCTTAGGGGTTTCTTAATTTGACATGATACCTATGAACCCATGCACCTTGGAACCAAGTTATCCTTTCAACTGCACGCTTAAAAAACCGAACGACCTTGACTCTTTCAGAGCCACCTCACCTCTACTAAACTACGTCATTTTAGTAGGTAGGTATACCTATTTTTGACTGGCTTGTCCTTCATTATGTCACAGTGGAGCCTTCTAATCCAAGGAAATCACATTCTAAAATCATAAGAATTCGCCCCAAATTTAACAATTATCTAATTAACTCATTAAAAAAAATTCTCAAAAAAACCTCTTGAAAAAAATTTGGTAAATAGCAATTTTAGATCTTAATATTGTCTACACAAAGGTGTGTGTCTCAAGTAAAAGTGACTTCAACTTAAAAAGTAGATGCAAATAATACAGATTTTTTCCAATATTTAGGCTTTCCTTTGAACACAGGTTTCATATGTATTTTATAGAAAAATAAGAAATATGATCTATAGCAAATAAAGCCGAGATGTTGAAGAATATTGCTACACTTTTCAATTATTTGTATGTCTTTCAAATAACGAGAAGATAGCTTCTAAAAACCAGTAAAATATGACCCGAGCCAGCGTTTACCTATGGGGAGCCTCTTAAATAATATATCTAAATAAAATATGTAAGATAATAATTAACACACGACCGATAATTATCATCAAAACTTATAGCAAAATCACAGCTATTTTGCTATTATGTGGATCATAAGGAAAGGAATATATGTGTTTACGACAGCCATCTACGATTTGATGCGCGATCAATCTATAGTTAACGATGTGTTTATGATAGCTTTTAATACGACAGCATTGGATAGGTTTACTGGCTTTATAAACGCGAATAATTGGAGATCAAACGACACTTCTAAAAAGCTTGTAAAAATCAGCTCTAAGGGCTCTTACAGACGAGCGACACTTTGCTGTCGCAGTGGGACGCAGAGCGTCGCGCTCATACACTTTACGGTCGCGCGACCCTCCGCGACCTTTCCGCGACACATGGTGACCGCTAAGTGTCGCTCGTCTGTAAGCGCTCTTAGTGTACAGCAAGCTATGAAAAAAGCTGGACAGTTTGCCATCTACAGCTTTTTGGAAAATTGAATTAGGATGATAATAATTATATTTTTTTACTGGCTTTGATTAATTTAGCTATTACCCAGTATACAACGTGTTAATGAATTAGCGCAAAACCTCATACACCCCAACTGATTTTTAACAAAATAATTAGAATGAAACAATAATTTCATTATTTTTATAGATAAAATTTAAAGTTATTAGCATTGTAAGTTTTGAGGCAAACATGATTTGTTATCATTTCAGCAATGAATGAAAGCGCTAACGTACTCATGGATACATTTTAATAATCCTGTTTTGGTAGTAAGTAGGGTGAGTGTGCCCGTGATCGGGTTAGGTAAATTTAAAATTTTACGGACAAATTTTTTAATATTTTGAAAAAAATTACCTATGTTGAAACCATGTTAAGTAATTTGATTCTGATCTCGATTCTAAACAAACTACTTTCTAGTTTTGCGTTAATTCATTAACACGTTGTATTTGTTGTGATCTTGATTTAAGATCTATTGCCCTTATTCTGTATATGCCAGGCTAGATGCCAGAAGTGCGATTTTTGAAAATCATACGAGCGACTTGGCAGTAGAAAGATGCATAATCTCCATAGTAATTTTGACATTTTCTAGTGCCAAGTCGCTCGTATGATTTTCAAAAATCGCACTTCTGGCATCTAGCCTGGCATATACAGAATAAGGGCAATAGATCTTAAATCAAGATCACAACAAATACAACGTGTTAATGAATTAACGCAAAACTAGAAAGTAGTTTGTTTAGAATCGAGATCAGAATCAAATTACTTAACATGGTTTCAACATAGGTAATTTTTTTCAAAATATTAAAAAATTTGTCCGTAAAATTTTAAATTTACCTAACCCGATCACGGGCACACTCACCCTACTTACTACCAAAACAGGATTATTAAAATGTATCCATGAGTACGTTAGCGCTTTCATTCATTGCTGAAATGATAACAAATCATGTTTGCCTCAAAACTTACAATGCTAATAACTTTAAATTTTATCTATAAAAATAATGAAATTATTGTTTCATTCTAATTATTTTGTTAAAAATCAGTTGGGGTGTATGAGGTTTTGCGCTAATTCATTAACACGTTGTATACTGGGTAATAGCTAAATTAATCAATGCCAGTAAAAAAATATAATTATTATCATCCTAATTCAATTTTCCAAAAAGCTGTAGATGGCAAACTGTCCAGCTTTTTTCATAGCTTGCTGTACACTAAGAGCGCTTACAGACGAGCGACACTTAGCGGTCACCATGTGTCGCGGAAAGGTCGCGGAGGGTCGCGCGACCGTAAAGTGTATGAGCGCGACGCTCTGCGTCCCACTGCGACAGCAAAGTGTCGCTCGTCTGTAAGAGCCCTTAGAGCTGCTCAGCAGTTGAACTTTTCTGCTTCAAAAATCATACTTCAGGAGTGTGATTTTTGAAAGACAAATCAGCAGTAGAAAGATGCGTATCCCCACAGTAATTTTGACATTATCAACTGCTGAACTCAGCGAATGAGATTCAAAAATCGCACTCCTGGTAAATTTGTTTTTCTGTGTGTAAGTTATGTATAATTTGATAAGTATATTATATAATTTGATTTAATTATCTGTTTATTAGTTTTTGACGTTACTATAAAGTATTCTGTTTATCCTAGAAATGAAACTACATTTTAACGGAAATCTGGCGAAATACAGGCACAGAAATTTGTTTCTACATGTTTAAAAAAATTCTTTGAAAATTCGTTAATAATAATAATTATGGGAAATAGAATCAAGAAGAGTCACGTTGCAGGCTCTGACCCAAGCACTTGTCTCGCATGGTTTTCGCGCGTCGCGTTTTTGCCTGCCACGAGGCTCTGCAATCCTCAATCTCTTCTTGTTCTTGACCAAAAATAATCCCTGAGATTGGGATAGATTCTCCCATACATATAATATAGTCAAACTTGTGTATGATACACTACTTGAACCTGGCAGAAATGCTGTGCTAACGCACAAGCAAGAGTCCATGAATTATAAATAATATAAAAAATATACAGGGTGGAATTGATATCATAAGCATCCTTTTAAACTAAGAGTCTACCCATCAAACTGAACATCTTTTACTATGGGAGCAAACCGATCGGAGCAACTAAAAAATCCGCTGTCCCATACTAAACTGCAATGCCTACTCGACTCAAATGTATGCAACAGCAGATTTTTTTTTGCTCCGATTTGTCTGCTCCCATAGTAAAAATTGTTCAGTTTGATGGTTAGACTCTTAGTTTAAAAGGATGCTAATGATATCAATTTCACCCTCAGGGTGTTACAGAAGTAAAAATAAACATTTCAGACTTTAATGACAAACACCTAACCGCAACTCTGAAAACTTTAACTTTTGTTGAGACCATCAAACTGAACAAATTTCACTATGGTCTATGGGACCAACATACAAATCGCGAAAAAGAAAATGTTTTTGTCCCATAGGTACATTTAGCTCGAGTAGATCTGTAGTTTAGTGTGGAACATCGCAAACGCGTCGCATCGTGGCGACTATGGCAAATCTCTCCATTTTGGGGGAGGTCTATGTCAGTGGACGTCTGTCGGCTCATATGATGATGATGATGATGATGATGATGGAACATCAGATTTTTTTTTTGCGATATCTATATTGGTCCCATAGTGAAAGTTGTTCAGTATGATAGTCTTAACCACCCCCTTAAATGTTTATTTGTATTTTTGTACACTCTTTATAATTATAGTCAAACTTTGAATGTTTGCAGCGCCTTCGGGCAAGCTCACAGGATTATCCTCTTAAAAAAGTATCAGAAAAAATAGTGTCTATGGCCGTGAAATATTATCGGCGCAGCGTCGCGTCGGTCGTCTTCACTTATATACAGGGTGTTATGGTAAACAGTTAAATTACTCTGAGCGGCAATTTTTGTGTCTTCGCAGATTTTATTAGTACGCTGACCGATTATCTAGTGGGAGCGCAGCGAAGACCAAAAAAAATTTTTTCCTTTGACCTTTCTCTGATTACATATCTAAAATTCAACTTATCTATCACTATTATAGCTGACTTAGCTCTCTGATGTTGTACCTACCTATAATTCCATTTCGAGGATTCTAAACTTCCAAATCGATCTCCAACTAAACTGCACCTTTGATAGCATCCTGTATAAAAACCTGTTTCAATTCGGACAACCCAACAGGTTTTTGTCTTATTATTTTTATTTTACCCTGATATTAGGATCCTGCGAATTAGTTTCCTTACGGACGTGTATCTAGATAGAACTTTGGTTTGCAATAAAATCGCGAAAACTCTTTCGGGCACTGGCGGTGATCAATATTTATAAAGTCGTTAGTTCCTTCAGCTGAAAGTTCAACGTGATAATGGCAACAGTTTCTGAAACTATTCATGACATGGTCACACTGACACGGTTAGCCGGATTAACGGCTGGTGAAAAAAGGATTTTTTGGATTATGAAGCAAATGAAAAGTTTATCAGAGAAGTGGTTCACTCATATATTTTTGATAGTTTGCCTGCTTCTATACAGTGTTTTAGGTGCGGTTATTTTCATGGGTTTAGAGGGTGAGTAGGTACTGACTTGTAACCAGGGCTTATCTTATCTTATCTTGTTGAGGGGGCTGGCAAGCCAGCAACACATCGACCCAGTGGGATCTTTTGTGTTAGTCCCAATACTTTTTGCTTTCTTCACCCTTCAAATACATGGTCAATAAAGGAGGCAATACTATTATGGGGAAGAAACCTAAGATCTCCCGGTTTTGGGTATCCATTTCCGAGGAGGCACATGCGTTTTGCCGCCAAGACATCACAATCACAAAGGATATGTTCCATGGTCTCCTCATCCTCTCCGCAAGCTCGGCAGCTGCGATCTAGGGTGAGCTTCATTTTGTGCATCATCGTGCCTGTGGCGTAGTGCCAGGTGAGGACTCCGACGATGGCACGAGCCTTGCTTCTGCTGTTGTTCAGTATGAACTTTGAAACACGGATTGACATATTACTCATGGAAGATGCAAATCCTGGTCCCACCCTCCAATAGCTATGTGTGATACATCCATCCAGACTGTCATTCCGTTGTGAATGATGGTATACTGATGGTAAACTGATGGTCGGTGTCAGTCACCGTCGGGGTTGCCAGATTGGGGGTTTTTCACGGGATTTTTGGGAAAAATTTGGCCTTTGGGGAAAATTTGGAGAAGTGAAATCGTTGGGGAAATTTATGGGGAAAAAATTATCAAGATGGGGAATATGGGGGCTGTAAATAAATAATTTTAACACCGCATTATGATTTATGTTACAAAATTAGGGCCTAATAATAAGAGATCGGATATTCGGATGCATAGTTAGCTAAACTTAATTTTTAGCAATAAAATTATGGCGGCTTCTTAATATTATTATTTTTAAATATTTGTTGGGATGCCATGAAAATGCGGGAATGCATAACTAATCGGATGCATAGTAAACGCATGCATAGCAAAAATCAACTTTTCAAAATTATTTAATTTAAAAGTTAATCTTTTTTAATTTAAAAGAGAAATAAATACCGGGATTTCAGTACCTCGTACGTCTGGCAACCCTGCAGTCTTCCATCATTCTGGCGTCATTCAAAGTTTGACCAGACTGATGGACCAGAATGATGAAATACTGATGGGAAACTGATCGTGTAACCCACTCATCATTCTGGCATCATTCTGCCGTCTTTCTGGCGTCATTCAGAATGATGGACCAGACTGATGAAATACTGAACGTGTAACCTAGCAATAACATTCTCTGTTATGATTATGACTGACGAGACGCGGTAACGCGACGCCAGAGCACTGCGTCGACGTCGCGTTGACGCGGCGCGGACGCTGGCTCGACGACGACGCTCCAAACGCGGCGTTGACATCGCATCGATGCTGCGCAGACGCTGGCACGACGACGACGCTCGAACGACGCTAGTGTGGGGGGGCTTTTAAGGCCCCTAGCACACGGCGTATTTTAAACGCGCAGACGACGCATTCAGCATTCATTTAGTTTGTAACACAGAATGATATAAATAGTTGTATCCAAATTCCATTTACCAAAATCTTTGAGCCACGGTAACATTGAAACTATAAGTATATTATTTTAATGGAAATCTGACAAAATATAGTCACGGAGATTAGTTTCTAGATCGTGTTCAAAGAAGTTTGGCGGAAGGCCATATTATGTGAGACCCAGACATATAGGTCCCATACATGAATGAAACTTAGTAATACGTGTAGAGTGAAACAAAACTAACAAAAAGTAAATTGGTTGTAATCTGAAGAAGTTGGGGGAAAGGTATTTCTCCTTATGATACCTTTTGTATCAAGTGAGTGAAACTCATAATCTTTCTTATTAGGTAGCCCACTTAATCTTCTACGCATTCATTGTGCTTGTTTTAATGAAAATTCACGATAACCGTACAATAATTATTATGATAATGGAATCAAAAGAAATCACACGCACTATCAGTTCAATAAAGCCAAATACGTTCCGTAACGTCCAAAAACTACCTCAGTGATAATATTAGATGAAAATAGCTGTCATGATTGCGTTTTGCTACTGCTTTTTGGATGATTTGTCTATTTTACTAGTAATTTCTACTTTTGAACCCGGACTTCTAGAGATGAGGAAGCTTTTTTTAAAAAATGCCTTATTTTTTTCTGTTTATAATAATTATGACCGCCGTCCTGAAGGGCTTTTAGTTTTCGTAAAAATGGCTGGGTCCAAATTCGCCAAAGTTCTTTCTATAGGATGAAACTTCGTCGAGCGCATTGCAAGGACTAGCCTCTTAAATGTTTTTGTTAGCATACGAAACAAGATTTTCTGGCTGGATCTGTAGGTATAATTATAAAATACCTTCTCCTTTATATCCACTTATTAATTACTTACATAAGAAAAAAGTTCTTTTCTATAACAGGTTGGTATTAGATCTTCTTGATCAGTATTTATAATCTTGTCCATATCTTATTTAGGTATATAGTAGGTACTGTAGCCCCGGGACTTTTTAATAAGAAAAAAGATAACCGATTGCCGTTTTGATATTGTTGTAGGTACGAAATTACTAATAATCCTAAGTCTTAAAGATACAACCCGCCGTAACAAAATAAGTCAGGTGATTCTTTAGTATGACGTTCAGCAAAGTCGTTGAACGTTTCATTCAGCGACTTGACCAGTTGTCTTTTAGTCATTCAATTGACTGTCGCCATTCAATGAACGGGCTAGTCTTTCAATCAAATAGCAGATTTAAGCAGTCCTTAGATTCGATATAATTTTAATATTATAGGGGATATGATCTATTGGTGAGTGGCGTCAACATGGACTCGAGTGCTCCCGGAGGAAGTTCATGATCCTCGTCCGCGACTTGCCTTTAGGTACTGGCCGGTCGTGTGACAAAAATACTATCCTAAACCATATTAAAAAAAATTTGCTACGCAACATAGAAATCAAAATTGTGTGTCCCAGAAGGCTTTTAAATTATTAATATTAATACCAATGCACTCATTTGAATTAGATTTAACAATATACATTATTTTTGATCAATAAAATAAGCAATAAAATTAAAAAAATGAGGTATTTATTATAAAATACGAAATCATAATTTATTATCAAAAACCAAAATTAAACTACTCACATAATTCACTTCAGCAACATGCGTCGTCAACCATCTTAATAAAAACAAAAACTGCTTCAGCAACATGCGTCGTCAAATTTCCTACAAAACTCCCTTCAGCAACATGCGTCGTCAATTTTATACAGAACCATTCAGCAACACGCCACGTCAAACACTTAATCAAAAAGACGAAAATACGAATGTATTTTTCAAAACCTTCTAAGTAGACAAAAATATTTACACCATGTTTGAAGTATGTATAATGGTAAAGCCTTAAATAGGTGCAAAAAAAAAATTATCAGGTTTTTTAGAACGAGATTATATCTATGTTTTAAAATTGGAACTGTTGCTGACGTAATTTTTTTTTAATTTTGGTACATCCTTAAGCTCAAATTGGATCTTCAATATTATAGCGAAAAAAAATGCAATTAGTAATTAGTCCCGGCTCAAACCGTAAAATGACTGGGCTATATACGGAGTAAAAGAATATCAAAGAATATCCTCTACCACGAGCTGCCATCCCGTTTTTTTAGGACGAATTTAATTATTATTACAGTAAAAAAAAATTTAACCGACTTCAAAACTAAAAAAGTACCTAAGTACTAAAAGAATAATATGAACAGCGATTTTTTTTGTATCTACAGGGTGTAACAAAACACCCTAGAAATACTTAAGGGGGTGCTTCAAACCATCAAACTGAACAACTTTCACTATGGAGCCAACATCGAAATCGCGAAAAAAATCTGCTTTTTCATACAAAACTGCAGTACCGTCTCGACTCAAATGTATGAGACGGCAGATTTTTTTTAAATATTTAGGTGAATAATATTATGTGTTATATATAATTATTAGTGTTGTGTTAAGTATTATATTATAACTATATAATGTACTAGCGTTAACTTGCGACTTCGTCCGCACAAATTATATACCAGATTTTAAGTCAGATTATATGCTATCAAACAAAAAAAGTTTCATCAAAATCGGTTCAGTAGTTTTCGCGTGATGCGCGTTCAAACACACAAACAAAGAAGGGTCTTTTATTTAATTTACAGTTTTATAATAGTGTAGATATTATTATTCCCCTTTTTTTACCAGTCTAATATTTTATGGACTTGATGATGAAGATAATCAATTCTGGATTATCTATTATCTAAAGAAACCAAAATCTACGAAAAACTTATAAAAACCCGAAATATCAACCATGTTATTTTTTAGCCTCCGTTTTCTTCAAACTGAAATCTCTCAAGAACAAGACTTGTGCTCTCAGACTATACCTACGTCACGGTCGCGCGACAGTCGCGCGACCCTGTCGCGAGCTGTCGCAGACAACTGTCGCTCGTCTGTAAGTGCTCTAAACTGCAAAATCAAGTAAATTACAAACAATATACTAAAAACAACCTCTTATTTTTAAAGTCAGTTAAAAATATTCATTTTCTTGCAGGTCCTAATGAGAAATTGGAAATTAAAGAAGCTGAAGAAAAATTCCTGGAATACATAAAATTCCGGAATGACTTCATTTCACAAGTTCAACTAACATGCGAAAATACATCGACGGTATGGGGTCTTAAGAATACTCACCATCCTAACCACAGAAATACGTAAATCAAGATAGAATGTAAAAAGAAATTAAAAATAAATAAATTAAATTAAAAAAAAACGTAGAATCCGTAAATCTGTGTATCGTTCGCAAATTGTATTTGTTTATTCTTGGTGTGCAAATAAAGAATATTTATCTTATCTTATCTTAACGTAGTTCAATATCAAAAGAGTCAAAAATGCTTAATTTTTATAATGAGAGGCAAGTTTTTGAGGCAGAATGGGGTGGAAACATAATTAAAAAGCCTTTTAGAAACCACCGACTGATCAATTCTTACCATCCTAATAAAAAAAACTCATTTATCCTAATACATCAAGAGTACGTATTTATACTGGGTGTAAGAAAAAGTATCATTAAGCTTTAAACCAAATACTCTACCCATCAAACTAAACAATTATTACTATGGGAGCAAACCTGTCAGAACAAAAAAAAATTGATAGATATTTGAGTCAAGTAGGCATTACACTTTAGTATGAAACCGCATTTTTTTTTTGCGCTGACAGTTTTGCTCCCATAGTAAAACTTGTTCAGTTTGATGGGTAGAGTTTGTGGTTTAAGGGTTAATGATACTTTTTATATAATTTTCTTTTTCACCTTTGCAGAATAGCAGCATTAACTTTGCTGAACTCTTTGAAAAAAACCTAAATATGTACGAAAATAATGTTAAGGATTATAAGAAAAATAGAAAAGAAAAAAAATACAAAAAAACTTGGAGATTCTGGAACGCTATGCTTTATGCTGCCACTATCTATTCCACGATAGGTAGGTCGTGGGCCTCTGTATTAAAAGTTAAAAAAAAATATTTTTACTTTTGTAACATTCTGTATAAAGCAGTAGAAATTTGGTTTATTTATCTTTATTACCCTTTTATTACCTATCTAATTATCTATATCTTCCAGGATACGGGCACATTACCCCTAAAACGATGTCGGGGCGTGTAGTTACAATTATCTATTCCATAATCGGGATACCGTTTTTCCTGATCGTCCTGGCTGACTTCGGGAAACTTTTAACAAAGGGATTGAAGCTTGCCTGGGCAAAAACACGAATTATCTGCTGTAAGATCAGAGTGAGTTTACTTTTGAACCTCAACCGTTTCTGTAGTAAGTAGTATACCTAACTTACTCTGATTATCTGTAAACAAAGCTCTTTGTATGTAGGTATACTTCGTTTGACGCGTTAGGAGAAACCTAGGAGAAACGGACAAAGTGTATTTTCAGCATGTGAACCGCGCCGATATGTAACACATCATAAAGTTATAATAGGGATGATGACTGATCCTGGAAATCCATAATATTGTGACGAATTATAGAAATAGGCTAAATTTAATAGCAAAATGTTCAAACGATATTACAATTGAATAGAAAACAAGGAAGCTATTGAAAAATTATTTTCTATCATCTTCTATCTCTTTTATGCAAAGCAGGTGTTTGTATGACAAGTCGTCATGATTTGTATACAGTACAATACTTTATCATGACGTCACTTTTTTTGTGTATTCCTCTCGCTCTAATTGTAAATTTTGAACACTTATATTTCAGTCATTATTAAAGATATAAAAAAATTAATTTCACTTTAGTGTTTAAGATATCAAAGAGTTTTTAAAAAACGAATAAAAAATTTTTTGACATCATCCCTATTATGTGATCGATCCCAGGATGCTTCCATAGTAAGTAGGTACTGGGATAGACACTACGAATAGGATAGACATGATTATGTTAAAAATACGCAAACACCTTCAAGTCTCGCATTTTGTCTCTTCAAATCATTAATCTTATCTTCTCTCTCTGCTTAAGTATCATAATCTTAGATTTTTTTTAAGGTGATAACTTCTTTAGCGGCATTGTGCACTTTTTATGGTAGGTATGGGTAAAAAATGTTAAACTCGCGTCAGTACCGTGACGTCACCCTGATCTAATCTGATCGAAAATTTGTCAGACATGTCCCCCTCTCTTTCTACCGCGCGGCGATGGCATATGGTGACGTCTCTGTTGAAAAAAACAGTTGCGATTTAGATTTCCGCCATCTGTTCGGTGGAAGATGAACTACATGATGTTCGAGCAACGTTCTGTGGTTGTTCACGAAATTAGTACGCAATCATTGTTTTAAGTTCTAGTAGCTGGCAGTATTTAGAAAAGTTTCCTTTAAAAAAATAATTTTTACATTACGTTGAAAAACTATGGAGACGCGCATCTTTCTACTGCTGATTTGACTTTCAAAAATTGCACTCCTGAAGTATGATTTTTGAAAGTCAAATCAGCAGTCATTTAAAACTGCTGAGTTCAACGAATGAGTTTCAAAAATCGCACTCCTGGCCGTAATCGGTTTGTTGATTTTCATAAAACAATAAATTACTTATTTGAATTACATTAACTTATTTATTTACTTGAATATTTAAATTTCAGAAACGACTGGATAGAAAGATTAAGATGTTCTCATTCTTTTTCAAAACATCGGTAGTTGAAACGGAAGACGATGCCAATGATGGCCACCAGAGAGAGAGGAATCCAGGCGATGATCCATCGGAACCGACACCTGATGCTCATATAGAGCTAGAAACTGTAGAGCACAGTACAAACACCGATCCATGTCACATTCCTGAGGAAGAAATCAACGATACATTCGACTTGCCAGTTTCAGTTGCCCTAACACTTCTTTTAACATACCTTTTCTTAGGAGGTGCAATTTTCACTTTTATGGAACAGTGGAGCTACTGTGATTCTTTCTACTTCACATTCATATCAATGTCTACTATAGGCCTTGGTGATTTAGTTCCAACCAAACCTAAATATATGATTGCGTTTATGTTTTACCTTACTTGTGGTCTGGCCTTAATGTCCATGTGTATTACTGTTGTTCAAAATCAATTGTTTGTTACCTTTAATAAAGCTCAAAAAAAGGCAGCTGAAAGTCTGGGTATGAAGGTTAGCAGCGTACGTAAATAAAACTAGTACTTCACCTTAGAAAATACAGATACAGCATTGTTTCCTGACAGCTCTTGTACAAATCCTGTGTACCTAATGAGAATATTTTATTGTTTATACTGTGTACAAAAAATGTTGCAATAAGACAGAATCAACAGTTTGGTCCGCACCTACCACGAGACGGTACAATAGGACCTAGGTGGCTTACATTATAATTTTATAAACCAAATAAGTCTATGCTATGTAATAGTTACTTATCATTATCACAATAAAATTTTATGAACTATGACTCCTTAGAACTATTACCTAAATAACTATAGTAGCTAGGCACTAATAAAAATAATAAATTATTAAATGTGGTTATTATTCATCAAAATAATCGTTCAACTTGTAGTAACTAAGTAGCACTTAGAGGTAAGCCATATTTTAAGTTTATTTGAAAATTGCTTCCCATTATGCTTTTATCAGTATTTTATAATATTTTTTGTATAATCATAGGTTATATACATTTACATTTTCATATACTTACAACGTGTTAATGAATTAGCGCAAAACCTCACACACCCCAACTGATTTATAACAAAATAATTAGATTGAAACAATAATTTCATTATTTTGATAGTTATAATTTAAAGTTATTCGCATTTTAAGTTTTGAGTCAAAAATTATTTTTTATCATTTCAGCACTGAAAGAAAGCGCTAAATGTACTCATTGATACATTTTTATAATCTTGTTTTGGTAGGAAGTAGGTTGAGTGTGCCCTTGCGGTGGGTTGACAACGGGTTCAGAAAATTTTGAATTTTGTAAACAAATTATTTAATATTTTGATAAAAAATTACCTATGTTGAAACCATGATAATTCGATTCTGCTCTCGATCTAAACAAACTACTTTCTATTTTTGCGTTAATTCATTAAAATGTTGTATACCTACATTTGTGGATGTACCTTTTGATTAAGCCTGTTGTGGATGTGAGTGATTGACCCTTGATAAAAAAAAAGTTCATACTTACCTACCTACTTAATTCAATGCCATTTCGAGGATTCCAAACTTCCAAATCGATCTCTGCACATTTGATAGCACCAGTTCCAATTCGGGCAACCCAACAGGTTTTCATGTTATTCATTTTATTTTACTCTAATATTAGGATCCTGCGAATTAGTATTCTCGTGGTCGTGTATCTAGACGGAACTTTGTAGTGTTAGGTAGATAGGTACATACTAAAAAAACGTGAAAACTCTTTCGTAAATCGGCGCTGATCAATATTGAAAATCCGACTTCATAATGGATAGACAAGCTAATCAGAATTTTGATCGATTCCAGACAACAGTTTCTGAAACTATTCATGACATGGTCACACTGACACGGTTAGTCGGATTAACGGCTGGTGAAAAAAGGATTTTTTGGGTTATGAAGCGAATGAAAAGTTTATCAGAGAAGTGGTTCACTCATATATTTTTGATAGTTTGCCTGCTTCTATACAGTGTTTTAGGTGCGGTTATTTTCATGGGTTTAGAGGGTAAGTAAGTACTTGATTGTAACCTTGGAACTAGTACTAAAGTACAGATTCTGTAACGGTAACTATAACGGTTCTTGCTATTTCGGTGCCTGGGTAACGGTTCTAGACAGGTAACTGTTCCTTATAGTATAAGAAATAAATTTACTTTTTGCAACCATCAGCAGCAAGGCTGATTCAGTGTTTATGGGATGTAGAGCATCTCTGTGTTGGGGATGGACCAGGTCTGCCACCATAAGTCCAGTCGGTTTAGGAGTTACGGATGATTAAAGGTTTGTAAAAAATTAACGATCAGCTGCACGGCTGATCGTATGATATTGTTGTAGTATGCACTGTAGCTATGTGAACAGTACAAAAACTGTCAAGTTCTGTCAGTCGGTTTAGGAGATACAGCCAGTCAAAGTTCCGACCTTTGAATGGCTATATCTCCTAAAACAACTGATGAACCATGTCAGTTTTTGTACTGTTCACATAGCTACAGTGCATACTACAACAATAACATACGATCAGCCTTGCAGCTGATCGTTAATTTTTTACAGTCCTTTAATCATCAGTAACTCCTAAAGCGACTGGAGTTACGCAGGCAGACCTGGTCCATCCCCATCACAGAGAAGCTCTACACCCCATAAACACTGAATCAGCCTTGCTGCTGATGGTTTCAAAAAGTACACTTATCTCTCGGAATATAATGGGTAACGGTACTCCGCCTTAGACATGAAACATACACAGCAGTCACGGGGCAAGGGTATGGGAAGGGTACGAGACGGGCGTGGAACGTACAAGGCACCGACGCGATACAGAAGAGGCAATGATACGGTAAGGTGCGTCTTTATACAGGCAGATTCCGCCGGGCACGACTGGAGGCGAGACGGTAAAGGCACAGTATAAGACAGTTATCCATCTTCATACAATGGTACCAAACGCGGCTTACGCCTCGTAGCACGCACACACTGACAATATCTCCGCGTAGAACCGTCTGGCTCTGCCTTGGCTGCCTTAGATATCGTCGTACGTACTAGCGAGTCTGGCGAGCACACATACAAGCCACGTTTGGTACCATTGTATAAAGATGGATAACTGTCTTATACTATGGTAAAGGTAAGGTAAGGGTATGCATAGTTCACGACGCCGACGCATCGCTTGCATACATTTCATATGAAAAAGTTTTGAAGCGGCACCACGATGCCGATGCCCGCGCGCCGTGCCCGTCCCATAACCTTGCCCATACTTTATCGAAGCCTTGCCCCGTGCCTTTTCAGTGTGTTTCACGCTTTACAAGTACCGGTACCCAATTCAGGTATCAATTC
The DNA here is from genome assembly GCA_922987775.1 of Agonopterix subpropinquella. Lineage (NCBI taxonomy): Eukaryota > Metazoa > Arthropoda > Insecta > Lepidoptera > Depressariidae > Agonopterix > Agonopterix subpropinquella. The sequence continues at coordinate 8,811,052 of OV277713.1, read as the reverse complement.
TGTTGTCTCCCTCTAACTAACGTAAATATTTGTTTGATACCGGTATAATTCCGATACTGATTAGAAATTCAGTTGTACAGAGTATTGTGTATTGTACCTCGGTACCGTTACCTACTAATAATTATCAAAAATACCGGTATTTCAAGCCCTCTCTATAATGGGACTCTGAAGCTAGCACTAGCGGATTGCAAGATTGCAACCCTATTTTTTGAATTTTTAAGGTCCTTAAAGTACTACATATTCACTGGTATAATGTATCATTGCGGAAACAAATAATGTAGAAAACTTGCAGTGGGATCTTAGTCTATCTATACAGGGTGTAAGTGACAGCCTAGCAAATACTGGAACGGTGGACTCAGACCATCAAACTGAACAACATTCACTATGGAGCCTAACTCAAAAAACGCGAAAAAAAATCAGTTTTAGCGCGATACGGAATTAAACACAGTATAATAGTATAATTGGATTGAAATGTGATTAGAACTAAAATTGGATTAGGATTGAACTTGGATGTTTTAAATTACCACAATCGCCCTCCAGGTCCTCCTGGTGTCCACTTTAGCCGGACAATAACGGCAACTCGGAGACGAGGATCAGGGACTTCCCCAGGAAGCACTCGGGTCCAGATCACCACGAGTTGCCCTGTGGGATTACCGGATTATTATTACTTACTACCTCCGTGGTCTAATGGTTAAGAGCATTGGCTCTCAATACGGAGGTCGTGGGTTCGATTCCCACGGGGGACACCTAGTGATTTGTCACTTTGTGCGTTTTTCCCCAGTTTGTTAGGACATTGCAGGTTGAATCACCTGATTGTCCGAGAAGAAAAATGATTCCGTGCTTCGGATGGCACGTTAAGCCGTTGGTCCCGGCTACTATCTCTGGTAGTAGTCGTTACATAAAAACCACGTCAGAGGCCGTAAGGCGGTCTGAAAAAACTCTGACACCAGGGCTCTGCCCACACGATAAGAAGAAGATTACTTATTGCCAAAAATGGGCACTTTCATTTATTATTTTATTACAAACAATACAGTCTCGTCAAAAACAACCTCCCATTTTTAAAGTCGGTTTAAAATATTCAAGCTGATTTTCTTGCAGGTCCTCATGAGAAGAGGGAAATTAAGGAAACTGGAGAAAAATTCCTGGAATATGTAAAATTGCGGAATGCCTTCATTACACAAGTTCAACTAACATGCAAAAATACATCGACCGTATCGGTATGTAATACTAGATACTATTTCTTGTACTGTATATCGGCATATGAATAGATAAAAATGTATCGGTATGGGCACAGACAAGTCTGGGAGCGTTTAAACAGAAGTGACGTGGCGCGGACATTTCGCGGGCGGGGAGCGGCAATATAAACCTTATAGTACGTAGCATAGAGTTGTTTGGAATTACGCCCGCGCCTCCAGGCGACGTTGCCTGGTGACGGGGCGCGATTTTTCTTTACGTCAAAAAACGACGCTATGCTACGTAACATAAGGTTTATATTGGTGTTACTTTGACTACCCGCCACCGCCACGCGTCTCTTCTGTATAAACCCTACCTTAAAAATTCTACTGTCATCATCATCGCCATCCATCTTAGCTATCTATTCCACTTATTTCCAATTTGTGGTATACTTCTATACCTACAGTAGCCTTAAAGTACCTATGTAAGACAGAATGACAAAAAAAAAAACAATTTTCAATGTTAAAACTCATTAGGAACCACTGACTGATCAATTCTAACCATCCTAATAAATCAAGAGTGTAATGTAGACGATGTAAGCTTACTTAATTTATAATTTCTTTTTCACCTTTACAGGATAGCAGCATTATCTTTGCAGCATTTGAGAAGAACCTTAATATTTACGAAAAGAAAGTTAAGGATTATAAAGAATTTGTAGCGATGAACGATGTGCCTGATTACAAGAAAACTTGGAGATTCTGGAACTCTATGCTTTATGCTGCCACGATCTATTCCACGATAGGTAGGTCGTGAGCCTCTACGTCTCTTAAAATTGTGACTGGGGCCCACAGATTACCCCTAATAGATACCGCATGATGAAAATTTTGTACACGCCCGAAGTCACCATTTTTGGCGGTAGGTGCGGGTAGCGGGGCACGAAACGGTGCAACGTGATTGGCCATTTCAAGGTCGCACTACTTCGAGCTAGCTCACTCGCGGTGCTTGTAGGTATCAGTGCAAAATCATCGATGTGTTTTTTTTTTTTTTTTTTTTTTTTTTTATGTGTGATAGGTAAGCATTTGACCCCAATCTCACCTGATGTTGAGTGATGATGAGGCCGAAGATGTAGCATGCTTACCTAGAAAGATGCCTATTCACTCTCGCCTTGAAGAGGCCCAGGTTGTATTGCTCAGGGAACAGGTCCGCAGGCAGGGCATTCGGCGGTGTGGCGGCGGGCAGTGTGGCGAGCGTCGGCGGCCTTGTATGGGGTATCTATTGGGGTTAATCTGTACTGGGGCCCGTTCGCGCTAATGAGGAATTTTCCCAAAAGCCATTAAAAAAGAAAAAGTGTTCCAAATGGCTCGACAAAACATGGATGAGCGAACTTGCTTTAATAATGAAATACAAATAAAATAGTAGAAATTTTTGGATGCGCCTGACTTCAGGGCATAGATTTTTTGCTTACTAAATGAGCATAGCATAGCATATGACGTCTATATTCCCCAAGAGAGTAGACAGAGGTATTCTGGAACATCCACGTTTCACTAGTAATATCGAAACTCTCACAGAAACGCTCATTAAAGTTAATCCTTCATTAAATCTCTTGCTATCACTTTTTGTCTTGTTGACTTAATAAAAGCTAGCAAGAGATTTAACCCCTCGTGTGCTTTGGTGCAGATTTGTTGCACCAAGAACAATGCATTTTCTATTGTGTCTGGAATTCCAGCATTCGAGGGGTTAATGGAGGATTAACTCTAATGAGTGTTTCAGTGGGACTGTGGGTATAAACTACATGCCTCGAAATTCAAGCGTGCGTTTCCTCACGATGTCTTCCTTCACCGAAAAGCCGTGGTGTTACAAATCGTACATACCTAAATTCCGCAAAACTCATTGGTACGAGTCGGCCTGGACTGGACGGGGATCGAACCATCGCCTCCTGGTTACCAAGGTTACTCGCCACTGGACCAACAAGGCTAAGGCAAGGATACGTGCTTGATTTCGAGCTCGCTCCAGATGTACATGCAAGGGCTGAAGCACTACAACTATTATTATTCATGAAATAATCTTGTATTCTTCCACCACCTTTCAAATGTATTCTACAACCTCCTCAAGAATCACAGGCTTTAGGAAAATGAACTTTTGGATCTGACCTTGCCTCGTCGGGTCTTGCCACTGGCGGTGGCTGATGGGCGGGCTGGCTCTTTCCCTAGGGGAAATCTCTAGCTACGCCAATGAATAAACAACTTACGTGAATCAACTTTAACTACGGAACTCGGAACGGAAAATTTCGTTATTTATCTGTATATTTTCCAGGATACGGGCACATTACCCCTAAAACGATGTCGGGGCGTGTAGTTACAATTGTTTATTCCATAATCGGGATACCGTTTTTCCTGATAGTCCTGGCTGACTTCGGAAAACTGTTAACGAAGGAATTGAAGCGTGCATGGGCAAAAACACGAATTATCTGCAATAAGACCAGGGTGAGTTTACCTACTTTTGAACCTCAGCCGTTTTTCCAGTATACTTACTCCGATATTTTGTAATCAGTGCCCTTGATAGGTCTATTGAAGTTATAAGTATTTCTTTTGGTGCGTTAGGAGAAACAGAATTTTCAGCATGTGGCAAAAATTTTGCGCGCCGATAATATGTAACACGCCATGATGTTATAATTATGTACAAAAATTTCAGAGACGACTGGACATGAAGTTGAAGGTGTCCCTCTGGTCATCGTTACTAAGAAAATCATCTACAGATTCTACCCGACTTGAATCGAAAGATGATGCTAATGACGGCCAAAAATCTGCGGGGAAACCAGGCGATGATCCATTGGAACCGACACCTAATGCTCATATAGATCTAGAAACTGAAGAGCACAGTACAAACACTGATCCCTGTCACATTCCTGAGGAAGAAATCAACGATACATTCGACTTGCCGGTTTCAGTTGCCCTGACACTTCTTTTAACATACCTTTTCGTAGGAGCTGCAATATTCAGTTTCATGGAAGCGTGGAGCTACTGTGATTCTTTCTACTTCACATTCATTTCAATGTCGACTATTGGTCTCGGTGATTTAGTTCCGACCAAACCTAAATATATGATCGCGTTAATGTTTTATCTTATTTGTGGTCTGGCCTTAATGTCCATGTGTATTACCGTCGTTCAAAATAAATTGTTTCTTACCTTTAATAAAGCTCAAAAAAAGGCAGCTGAAAGTCTGGGTATGAAGGTCAAAAGCGTACGTAAATAAAATTACTTACTAATAAGGTGGTACAGATAGGTACAGCTTTATGTCCTGACAAGCTATACAAACCCTTTGTAAACCTTTGCCATAGAAGAATCATGCTGTATGTTCAGAGCGAATGAATGCGAAAGAACCAAAAGCATTGATATTTATAAACCAATACCTTGCCCAGCTGTCTAATAAATACCTGCTTTAAGTATGATGTTTTATTCATTTATACGTGTTAATGAATTAACACAAAACTAGAAAGTAGTTTGTTTAGAATCGAGAGCAGAATCAAATTATCATGGTTTCAACATAGGTAATTTTTTCAAAATATTAAATACTTAATTTGTTTGCAAAATTTTATATTTTCTGAACCGGATGTCAACCAACCGAACGGGCACACTCACCCTACTTACTACCAAAACAAAATTATTAAAATGTTTCAATGGTACGTTAGCGCTTTCTTTTCGTGCTGAAATGATAACAAATCATTTTTGCCACAAAACTTAAAATGCGAACAACTTTAAATTTTAACTATAAAAATAATGAAATTATTGTTTCAATCTAATTCTTTTGTTATAAATCAGTTGGGGTGTATGAGGTTTTGCGCTAAATCATGAGCACGTTGTATAATAGTACCTACCTATATTACGATACGTTTATGACTTTAAGTAGTCCATTATTGCACGGCGTGAAGTTAGCGCCCGAGCGTAGTGAGGGTGATAAGTTGATAACTAACACCGAATAACACAATTATGATTTTAAAAGTTCCGTCAAAATCTCGCCGAAAGCCGTGGTGGTCAAGTAGCGAGTAACCTCGCCTTCCACCGTGCAGGAGGCGATGGTTGGATCCCCATCCAGGCCGACTCGTACCAATGAGTTTATCGGAATTTATGTACGATTTGTAACATAACTGGCCTTTCGGTGAAGGAAAACTTCGTAAGGAAACTTGCATGCTTCAATTTAGAGGCATGTGTTGTACCTACTGTCCATTACAAGTGGCGACGGGCTCACTCCCCGTCACACTGGAAACAGTTTCGGTAGGTAAGTAGGAGTAGGTAGGAACAAGTGAAACTCAGAATGTTCTGAAGTTTCAGAATATCTCTGCTACCCTCTCGGGGATTTCGGGGAATATAGTCGTGAGAATTGCTATGCTGTCAATAATCGCAATCACACACAATAAGGCATAAATCGACCATACAAAAACCAATTACTTTGACGAAAACAGAACGTAAGTTTTGATTGGCTTGGTAGGTTTTGTGAATAAATTGGTGAGTTCACCAATGATGTTTTGCGAATGTGGTGTTTTGTTGAACCATGTTATTTATGGCGCGTGCATGCTAAATCGACCCCAGATTAAAAATAAATAAAATAAAACCGGTCAAGTGCGAGTCGGGCTACTCGCGCACCGAGGGTTCCGTACCACACCACCACAGAACACAACATTATTAACTTAGAAAAAAACTTTTCTGTCCGGGACCTTTAGCACGAGACCGACTCACACTTGGCCGGTTTTTAGTATTTGTTGTTATTCTGTAGAGTTTGCTCTATAATCACACTAAGTTTGACGCTTGTATGTATTACCGTTTTTACGATAGAGCGTGAAGAAAAAACGTTGATAAAAACTAGTTTCTTGTTGAGAACCCCCCTTAATTTTTAACTTTTTGACATTTTTATTATTTGTTAACAAATCCGCCGTAATAACGCACATTCTGTAAAAATATCAATTATCTAGCTCTTACAGTTCAAAAGTTACAGCCCTAAATAGGTCGGACAGACGGACGGACGGACGGACGGACGGACGGACAACGTAGGCTTAGTAATAGGGTCCCGTTTTCACCCTTTGGGTACGGAACCCTAAAAACGAAAAAAACGACCTGTATCCAGAGCCATTGAAGATTTTATAAAAAAAACGTTTGACCACAGATTACTGATATTTATGTAGCAAGCCAAAGATAAATAGCAAGCTAATGATGCGACCAGGATGCGACAGTGAAATTTTCACCAAGTTCCAATAGGTCCGTTGTGGCGCTGCTATCGTCAAGCCAATTTGTATAGAACATATTGTAGTTATAGGTATTTATGTGATTCTAAAATGCAAAAATAGGAATATTTGACCAAGTAACAAATTAATCAACGATATTATTATATCAAACAACGGAGAAGAATACAGGGCTTCTCAAGGATTCTCAACTCAAGCTAAATACCAGGCAAAACACAAGGTTCATAAGCTTCTGACGCAACAATATAGCATGGCATGAATCTACTGATGCGGTTAACCCTACGGCGTCCTATGAAGATGGCGTTTCATGAGGGAAAATTTGACTGCAGCGCCACAACGGAACGATCGGAACTAACGTTGTCATAATGTAGGGTCTATGCGCTGTTTTTGATTTGACAATTTTGACATTGACATTTGTAGATTGTGGTTGGTTGTGAATTTTTTAATTTTCGTTTTCTATCGCTGTTTTCTGCTCGATTCTAAAGAATTGTTTTTTATACAATTTACTCATAACAAATAAAGTAGCTACAATGAAACGTGTGTACGTTTACAAAAATAAATCAGAAAGCGATGGAATACTTGCAGCATTGGGAGATAACATGGAAACGTTCAAAACCGAGATATCATCCTTACTCGAACTTCCAAAAGAAAACATTAAATTCTACACCACAAATAGCTGTGAAATACACGATCTAAGACTCATTAGAGACGAAGAGAAGATCTTCGTATACTTAGAGAAAAAGGGAGATAGAAAAACCTGTGATAATCTTGAGAAAAGTGTTGAAAACTTATCAGTTAAGGATAAAAGGCATTCTCTCATAGTATCAGACTGGATTACGCTAAATGTAGGTTAGTACAGATGCCAATAAATTTATTTGCTGTTTGATAACCAATAAAGATAAATAAATAAAAAAAAACGATTGTAACACCACTGGCTTTTCGGTGAAGGAAAACATCGTGAGGAAACCTGCATGCTTCAATTTCGAGGCATGTATCGTACCCACTGTCCATTACAAGTGGCGACGGGCTCACTCCCGTCACACTGGGCAGAGTTTCAGTACTACTAGTGAAACGTGGATATTCTGAAGTTTCAGAATATCTCTGACTACCCCCTCGGGGAGTCGGGGATATAGTCGTGAGCATATGCTATTCATAAATAAAAGAGTATTTCCGTATGAGTAGTTTTATACTGACATGTGGTATCGTTGCATTCAGTAGTTTCCTGAGTAGGAAAAATGACAGTGTCGCTTTCTCAATTGGTGGAGTGGGGAGTTATGACATCATACATTTTTTAAAACAAACTTTGACCTTTCACTTAATGAAAATTGCATTTTTGACCTTTGATATGAGGATACTATGAGTCATTTGGCATATGTTTTACAAAAATTTACTCAGCCGTTTCCTACCTGGAGGAGCCCAACTTGGTATTTTTTAAATACTTTAGGATTTTTGGAAACAAGTATCTGAAAGGTGTAGTATTTTTTTAAAACCGGCTCATGAAGCCCTTTCATTTGATACCGCCACACGACAGGTTTCAGAAAAAAAAATTTTTTAATCCATACTAAAAATTTATAACGTCATGACTCCCCCCTCCACGAATTGAGAAAGTGACACTGTCATTTTTCCTACCCAGGAAACTACTGAATGCAACGATACCACATGTCGGTATAAAACTACTCAGTCCTACGAAAATCTTTATTTGACGACTTTATTTAAATTGGCATCTCTTTTAGGTGGAAAGCATTTTACAACGTCACGTTCCACGTTGCAAGCTAAGGAACCCATGTCTATGCTAGCTAGGATGTTCGCAGATGACAATAATGGTTACTTAATGAACCCCAGTGCAAGAGATACAACTGGTGCGTACTTAATAGACCGAAGTCCAGAATATTTCGCACCGATTTTGAATTATTTGAGGCATGGAGACGTCGTTTTGGATAAGAATGTTAATCCGAAAGGTGTGTTGGAGGAAGCTGTGTTTTATGGTATGTGATATTTTAATGTTTTGGATCTCCCGTAGATCAAAGGACTGAACTGCAGTTTCGTATGGAACGTCCATAAATTTTAGAAGAGAAATTTTTTTTTAGAGAAAATTTTTTTTAGTTTCATTATCTGAATACAACCTTACAATTTTTATGTTTATTAAGAGGATTCTGAGCCTCTAGTGCTGATCAAAATTATATTTTTTTAACATATTTTTATAACACTTCCAAAACACAAGATTTTCACATTGTAAGGGTGCCTGTCCATTAACGCGGAGATAGGCGGCGGAGCGGAGAAACAGTAAAATATTAACCAATAACATTGCATAAAACCTCCGCTCTTTTGCAATATTATTGGTTAACGAGCTTTTACCCGCGACTTCGTCCGCATAAATTATATACCAGATTTTAAGTCAGATGATAAGCTATCAAACAAAAAAAGTTTCATCAAAATCGGTTCAGTAGTTTTTGCGTGATACTCGAACAAACAAACACCCAAACAAACAAACAAACAAACGAACAAACAAACAAACAAACAGACAAACAAAAAATCAAAAAATTGGTGATTTGGAATCAGGGACATCTAAAAATCATATCGTAATCTTTTTTTTGTAAATATCTTCAATGTACAGACACACTTCTGTTACAGTTTTATAATAGTCTAGATATTGCTCCGCCACCTATCTCCGTATCAATGGACAGGCCTTATGAGCAGTTTTTCAATTTATCTGCCCCCGTAATATGGCAGCGTGAAAGCGTGATACAGCGCTATCGTCCCTTCACTATCCTTCATTTTCGCGCGAACAAACGAGATAAAAGGTGCGATATAGCTGTATCACGCGCAACATGCTACCGCTTCTGGTCATTACGGATTTGTAAAATTTTGTTTTGGTATGTCGAAAATGTTTTTAGTAATTATGGTTAAATAATAGTGGTGTAGTATAATAACATACAACACTACTCTTTGGAAATAGGTAGATAAAATATTTTAAACATCATCCATTGTTTAGTAAGGGCATCAATATTTTGTATTAATATCTGTTTTCCTGTTCATTAATTGTCCCATCTAAACTATTATAAAACTGTAAGAGAAGTGTGTCTGTACATTGAAGATATTTCAAAAAAAGATTTCGATTTGGTTTTTAGGTGTCTCTGACTCCAAATCAACCTTTTATAGAATTTTTGTCTGTCTGTTTGTGTGTTTGTTTGTTTGTTTGATCAATCAAGCATCACGCAAAAACTACTGAACCGATTTTGATGATTTTTTTTTGTTTGATAGCTTAGATAGCTTATGATCTGTGATCTGACTTAAAATCTGGTATATAATATGTGCGGACGAAGTCGCGGATTAACTCTAGTTTTAGGTATAAACCTTTTTCAGTGTTTGCATGGTAAATTAAAAAAAAATCCTGTTTATTCTTACTCTAAATTATTACTCATAAATACAGTGTATTTTAATAACTATCAAATAAAATGGTTTCTTTCCTGTTTAATTATTAAACAGGAAAAATATTTACTGACTTCTTATTTGAAATTCCAGGAATAGACTCAATGATACCACAACTAAATCAGCTAATAGAAGAATCTAAAAGCACTTCTGGTAACAACCACGCACTGACAAGAATGGACGTTGTACGTTCCATTATAACTACTCCGATCACTTCCGAACTAAGGTTTCAAGGTGTCAATCTGTCTGGAGCTGACTTGAACAGGTTGGATTTGAGACAGATTAATTTTAAAGTAAGTTGGTTTTCTCCTATGACATGAAGTTACAGGTGGTGTCCGCGTGACAGTTTTTGCCTGAAGCCAAAGCCAAAGAATGGTCCCAAACGCGATGTACGCCACGTAGCACGCAACAAATACAAATACAAATACAAAATAATTTATTAACTAAAATTAGTTTACACATACAGTTTACTTGCGGACCCGTACAAGGGAATGCCTGGAGTATGATGGTCCAAAACAGAGGATTACTAATATTATATGTTTATAACACGACTCAGAGTACGGTTTAGACTAAAATAATAAATACAGATTAAATTTACAATACAGTACAGTTAATACAATTACAATTCAGTTTGAGTTTAAGTTTTTACAATTCAGTTAAAGTTAGCAGACGAGCAAATAAATTACTGAGGTTAATTTTAAGAATTTCATGAGAGAAAAATAAAAATAAAAATAGCATGCAAGTGAAGTGTGAGTGTGTGTGTGTGTGGGGGTTTGTGTGTGTGTGTGTGTGTGTGTGTGACTGTGTTTGGCTAAGCATACTTTTGCCGTTTTTGAGCGTTTGTTTAGACGGGGATGTTTAAAAGAAACTCTGTTTCGGAATAGTTCAAGGTAGCCAACCAAGTTTTCAATTTATATTTAGACTCTGGGATACCACATCGTTTTATTTCACATTGCTTATTTATTTTATTGTAAATGTAAGGAAACAGGAAGTACGGAAAACGCTGCGCAAAGACTGTTCTCACCACTGACAATCTCTCCGCGTCACCCTGTCTGGCGCTGCCTTGGCTGCCTGAGATATCGTCGTACGTAGGGGTGAGCCAGGCGAGCAAACATACAAGCCGTGTTTGGTACCATTGTATGAAGATTGATTACTGTCTTATACTGTGGTGGAGCTCGGGATAATTTCGTGAGACTGTAAATTGTATCAAATTAAAGATCTTGATACATAGTTCAATAAAAAGGATGGGTGAATGTGATCATGTGAGATGATTAAAATTAGTTGATAAAGCTTTTTATACTTACATTTTTCAGTACGCCTGCCTATCGCGATGTAACCTGTCGGGTGCCAATTTGTCCCACTGCTGTCTGGAACGGGCGGACTTATCACACGCCAATCTTGAGGGAGCTCAGTTGCTGGGAGTTAAGGCTCTGTGTGCTAATATGGAAGGTTTGTACACACAGTTTAAACACGACCGCCATGCGCCATCCCCTTTGAGTTGGCGACTCGCAGCCGATAGTAATGCAATCTCGACAATCCACGGCGGCACCGCAGTGGCGAGCGGCGAAGTTCCTAAGAGACTACTAAGGAGCCAAAGTCCTGACTTAGGCGCATACGTCCGTAAAGTTGCGCCCTCAATATTTATTTCCACTTAGTTTGGCCACTTATAGTAAGTCTAGAGATGATGCCGCTGCTCATGCGGCGCCATGTGTAAAGGCACTAAGGGGCCAAAGTTCCTTTCACTTTGGCGCATACGACCGTAAAGTGGCGCCCTCAATATTTTCCACTCAGTTTCGCCACTTACAGTAAGCCTAGAGACGATGTCGCTGCTCATGCGGCGCCATGTGTAAAGACACTAAGGGGCCAAAGTCCCTTTCACTTTGGCGCATACGTCCGTAAAGTTGCGCCCTCAATAATTTTTCCACTCAGTTTGGCCACTTACAGTAAGTCTAGAGACGATGCCGTTGCTAATCTGGCTCCATGTGTCAAGGCACTAAGGGGTCACAGTCCCTTTCACATTGGCGCATACGTCCGTAGTGGCGCCCTCAATATTTTTCCACTCACTTTGGCCACTTAAATAAATGCAATATGCAAAGTCTTATAAATGTCAATGTTAATTTTCAGGTGCTAATTTGAAAGGAAGCAATATGGAAGATCCCGTAGGATCGAGGGCTGTGATGGAAGGAGTCAATCTCAAAGGTAAATAGATTTTCACTGCACTTTTTTCTTCCAAGTGGCAAATACAGAATTTCGCAAGGAGCTCCTGCACGGCTAGCATGCCACCCACGACAAAGCCTTTAAACGAGAAAAACGTAATGCGCGCTCTTTCTGGCAATTCTGGCATACGTAAAATAATAATGGTGGATGAGGCACATCTCGATTTTTATCGTTTTCTAGGGGGTGGCACGCGAGGCCTACTGCTGCTTATAGCTGTGTGGTGAAACCGAAGCTTTTAAGGGCACCGAGCCTATTGTGCTGCCCTCATTCGTATTTTTTTCATTTCTGAACAATTAAACAACATTTCCAAAAAAAAACAAGAATGTCACATTGTAGTCACTGCTGATTTTCAATTCATCAGATCACTGCGGATTGGTTTTTAAAATGTTTGTAGTTTTTATCTTTAAACCCGCCAAAGTAGCTAAATATGCAAATACATAAATAAATAATGTTAAACTTAATATGCTGACGGTTTTTTGAAAAAATCGTCAGCATATTAAGTTTAACCCAAAAATGTATAGTAACTAGATTGTGCACTACAGTGCTGACAATGAGACCAGAAGTGTCCCTTTCTAACTAGGGTGTTGGCAACACATTTTAGAAAGAGACACACCGGTATTCCGAGGCAATACATTTGCTTGGTTGTCAGCTTACAACAACATTGAAGGAAATTAATACTTTTTACGTAACATTCGAGTTTATTTTGCATTCTCCACGAAATTCGAGAGTTTGGTCCACTTATAGAATACTATATATACAATGTTCTTGGTTTAACCCTGTATGATGTATAGATATTATAAACAGGTTTCTATTTACAGGAGCTAATTTGGAAGGTAGCAACATGGCGGGTGTAAACTTGAGAGTGGCGACACTCAAGAATGCAAACTTACAGAACTGTGATCTGAGAGCGGCTGTTTTAGCTGGAGCTGATTTAGAGGTAAAAATACACAAATTTCTCGTTCAAAATACCGCAGTTTCTCAAGACAACGTTTGGGCCTTGACAGGCTTGCTATGCCTGTGTCACGTAGACCATCGCTGGTCCTTTGTGAACGCCCTTTTTAAAGTTCTTTACCAATCCCCACTGCGGCCAGAAATCGCAGTAGATTTTTGATCGGGACAGTTTGTAGCTCATCTGGTGTCAGCACCTGCCTACCTAGATGAGTACTGCGTTTGTACATCAGGGGGCCACAATCACATAGGTGCAGAAGAGTTTCCATCTCCTCTTTGCAGAATCTGCAGCCGGTCGTGTCACTTAAATTCAGTGTATGCATGACGTGCTTATTTAATTTGCAGTGGCCTGTGAATGACCTTGCTATTGTACATTGATCCTTGCTGAGGGCAAGGAGACCGTTCGCAAGTTTGCGATTGTAGCCTTTGATAAGTGCTTTGGAGTGGCCCTGGTGTGTTGCACCAAAGCTTTATTGCTGGCCCTATTCAAAGAATCACGCGTTAGACTTAGGGATTCCAAGAAAGGGTTCGGGGCCTATGAAGATGAAGTGGTTTTCAGTGCCCCATCTGGCCAACTCGTCTCGTGAACGTGAAATCATGGATTGAATGAAATAGTGTTAGTATATTTCACACAATTATACGACGAATATAACTACGATTTTACTTTAGATTCACAATTATTCACAGAGCTCGAATTTTATAAGTTCCCAAAAACGGTTATATTGCCTCGCATCACGTATTGAATCAGTTTCTATTATAGGTACAGTGGTGCCGCTAGGTACATCTCGCTCACTCAGCTGTCAGTCTCTATTCCTGCATGGCTAGCATGGCAACGTGATATAGCGCTATCACACCTTTGCTCTCTTTCTATTTGCGCGCGAACGAACAAGATCATAGGCGTGATATAGCCGTATCACGTGCAACATGCTACGCCTTTCCTATGCTACCTCTTCCCACGCTTTTAAAGACAGAAAGGAAAGCCGTGATTGCCGCGATATGTAATGGAAAAAGCCAAGTCGCGTAGAGAAAAGCTGTACAACTATTATTTTTAATGAATACATTGTATGATTTTCAGTGTTGCGATCTCTCTGGGAGCGACCTGCACGAAGCAAACCTGCGGGGCGCAAACTTGAAGGACGCTGCGTTTGAGCTAATGCTGACGCCTCTGCATATGTCGCAAACTATTCGTTAATATTATATTCATTCCTTATTTAATTTTACTATTGTATAATTAATATAATTAGTTACTTAATATATTTCAATAAATTATTGTTCCGTTTAGGGTTTGTTCGTTATTCATGCACAAACGAAAAATATAAATACGGCCGAGTAAGCAAGTACACAGAATAATAATTAAAAGTAGGTAAAAGTACAGTGTAGGTGGTTTTGCCATTTGCAAGCCATTTGCCTTTACGCATCCGTAGGGCTAGCATGCCACGCACGAAAAAACGAGAAAACAGCTTGTATTTGAATGCGTAAAGAGTGCCGAAAGCCATTAAAAAATTAAAAGTAGTCCCAAATGCAAAGAAAATTATTTACTCTCCCAAATGGCTCGATAGATGGCATGGATTACACACAACACTGGAAACTAGTAACATTAGATTAAGTATGTATGTACTAACAAAATTATGAGTATTGTGTTTATGCATAACTAAGCATGAGTTTGATAGTTCAACCCACATTTCAATGTAATTTATTGATAAGTAATAGAAATAATTCGGTAAAGTCTACACAAACCGCAGTCAGCACCAGCTCCGTCAGTCATAATCATAACACAACAGCCAGTAATCAGCAACATGCTTCGTCAAAACCTTAGTTAAACAGTTATGAATCCGCAACAGTCCTCAGTCTTGTTACTTGAAATAAATACAGGTGTAAGTGACAGCCTAACAAATACTGAAACTGTGAACTCAGACCATCAAACTGAAAAACTTTCACAATGGAGCCTACTTCAGGAAACGCGAAAAAAAATCAGCTATCCCATACAAAACTACTGTATCTACCAACCCGACTAAAATGTATAGGACAGGCAGAGTGATTTTTTTTTCGTGCTTCCTGCACTGGTAGCATGCCAATCCGCGATAGCCGTGATTATTAGCCGCTTTATCACGTCTTTTATCTCGTTCTTTTGCGCGTGAACGAACGGGATAAAAGACGTGATAAAGCCGTATCACGGCTATCGCGGGTTGGCATGCTACCAGTGCTGAGGTAGGCTCCATAGTGAAAGTTGTTCAGTTATATGGTCTGAGTTCACCGTTTCAGTATTTGCTAGGCTGTCACTTACAACCTGTATAATGATTAATTGATTGACGAAACATGGATGAGCAACCTTGCAGATAATAAAATACAAATAAAATTGTAAAAAAAATATTGTGTTTTTAAGTAGGATCACAGGCACATACATTGTAATGATCCCAAGTAAGCCTTAGGCCTTTTGTTATGGGTACCATCACCATACAACAACGGCACACACATATAACATCCATGACCGAACCGGGATTCGAACCCTGGACCCTGGTTTGGCAGTCCGGCGTGGTAACCATTACACCAACCGGGTCGTCGAAGGTATACGATAGGTACTTTGTCTATGGATCCGTTTGACTTTTATCTTAGTGGAATGAATTTTTTGCCTTCTTTTTTTTAGCCTTCATTTCCGTCTTCCCGTTTTAACATCCATCTCGCGTCAATGCCTTCCGTCGCGGTATGTAGGAACTACGTTTTACTAGCTGTCAGAAAACTCCTCATAGAGACCGATTTTATTCTCTTTGATAGAGACAGGTACACATCTCGTTTTTTCGAGGGGTGGTATGCTAGGCCTACTGCGGCCGTAGTATAGCAGCGAGATATAGCGCCATCGCGCCTTCAAAAATATTGCATACCTAGCATACCTATGTAGAAAGAGAACATAGAGTTTCACTCGTTCACTCTGTGTTATTATTGTATAAGCCTTTTCGTTTTCGCGACTATGTATTTGGACGAAAAATAGAAGAAAAAAAATCCACTTCAGCCATAGACAAGTTTTAATTATTTTTTTAGCAAAAACCGGTATTCCGCCGAAAAATTGTTACTGTGCAATGGAAACAAACTAAACTTTTGATTGGCAATGTTGGCTACAAGTATTTAGTGCCGTGAAGTTGGTCGCATTTGTTTTTTATTCGCGTTCTATTTTTGTGTGTGACGGTTCCGTCCGGTGCAAAAGAAATTTATTTTCCAAATAATTTTGATGATTTTCGTTTAGATCGTCAAAATAATTGCTGAATTCCTCCCGATTGCGGTTAATCAAGATGCAGAACGGAGACGAAACACCGACGGCCACGGAAACAAGTAAGTTTCACTTTTGTTGTCAAAAAAAATAGTGAAATAACATTCATTATTCCACTGTTTTCTTAGCTATTTTACACAAAATGCCGCTTCGATGGCGCGTGAAAATTTTAGTATTCTGCATCTTTGTGCTATTTAGCGTGTTTTTCGAAGTACCCTCATAATCAGGGTGATGGAATTATCATTGAGAATCCGATTGAAAATTTGTAAAATGTACCGTATTTATTGCAATTGATGGTAAGTGCATTATGGATTTCACTTGCATTTGAACGTTTCGTGCAATGATTACCTGTATTTGGGTTGTTAGTGCGCTTTTAATTAATATTACTGTGGGTAGCTCAATTAGAGTGTGAACATGAGTCACATTCTTGAGCACTGCCCACCACTATTGTAAAAATGCGATTGATTTTCAAGCCGACTGAATTATCTTTACCGTATCTATTTTCTCTTTACGCTAATCTATTAATTTTTTATGAAATTCTAGAAAATTTTGATCCATCGGCTAGTCTAAAATAACACATTTTTATAATTCTACCTTCGCTAGAAAAAAATGGTCATCTAACATTTTTCTATTTGCACTGATTCATTATTATGGAGGTTTTTTGCAATTATGCTAAACAGATGCTGTCATTGTAGATATTTCTAGATTATCTATTGCAAACTTCCAAATCGGTTAACTTGTTTGATTCTACGATAGACCTTGTGCCCAAAACTTTGTGGCGTTGTGGTCTGCTATCGTTACAAACCCTACTTACTTAATCCTGTTCCGATACAAAAACTGGATTCTATTCTATACTGATATTATATTAAACTCCATACAACATGGGTGAATTAACTTGGCACCTGACTCGCACGTCGCTCGGAAAAAAAACCTCGGAAAACTCGGAAAGAATAACATGAAAATGCTAAAGCGCAGGGACACGTGCAACATAACTGAAATGCTATGCTAAGGCCTCGCACGGCGACGGCGGGGTCCCGCGGGGGGGGGTAGCAGGAGGGGTGTCAAATTCCGAGCCACGTGCGAGCCAGGTGCCTAGTTAATTCGCCCGGGTTGTAGTGGTGTTTATGATTTTGCCAATGCAATGTCTAGTTTAAAAAGCAGATGTTTTTGTTGATCCATAAATTGATATGCCATATTGAATTGAAATTGACCTGCAATGCATCTCCCAGCAATACTGGATATTTCCAGCTTAAACTATTAATGACTATGTTCTTAATTTTATGTCACCTGCAATGTTAATGCAAGAACTGATAGCATTTTTTAAATACTACCCTCAAACGCAGCCTATTAATAATTTGCTGACTTTGTTGAACAATGAAATACAAGTACAGTGCCCGGCAAACATCTTGAAAAACGGTTAGGGGGTGAGGGGATGCGCAGTAGCGGTTTCACGCACAAATTTTTAACCGACTTCAAAAAAGGAGGTTTCTCAATTCGACCGTATATATGCATATATATATATATTTTTTTTATGTGTGTTCGCGGATAACTTCGTCGTTTATGAACCAATTTCGATGATTCTTTTTTTGTTGGAAAGGAGACATCCCAAGTGAGGTCCCATGATAAGGAAACCAGGATCTGATGATGGATCCCAGAGATATCGAGGGGAACCTTCGAAAATCATAGTGCCGACTCTTCTTCTTCTTATCGTGTGGGCAGAGCCCTGGTGTCAGAGTTTTTTCAGGCCGCCGACGAGTGCCGACTAGTGCGTTTGTTAATTTAAAGCACTACTATTAAATCGAACTAATTAATTTACCACTGAAAATTGTGAAATAAACAAAATTTTAACAAAAAAATTAAAACCACCTTCAAAAAACTAAAAAGTTAAAAATATAATATTGCAGCCGATGACTTTCCCGTTCGCATCATAAGAACATTAATTTGTTTTACCTATAGAAGTTGGTGTCAAGCCAAGCCAAAAAATGCAAGCCCTGTCGCGAATCGTACCGGCTTGACAGCGACTTCAATAAATAAAATTTATTTTCTTATGATGCGAACGGGAAAGTCCATCGGCTGCAATATTATTTTTTAACTTTTTAGTTTTTTGAAGGCGGTTTTAATTTTTTAGTTAAAATTTTGTTTTATTCTGCGCCGCCAAGGCTTTGCTCAAGAAGGTTTCCGGCAACTATTAGCTGTAAAATATTTAAAGTAACTATTAACCATTTTGCAACGCTCTAATTTGTTCTTGACCATAGAATAATACTTGAGATTAAAACATAAACTACCTACTTGACATTGGCAGAACTGCTGCACTAGACGTAAGCAATGGGCTTTAATTAAGAATAAGAAAAGAAACCATTTTTAAAATAAAAGATCCTTATTAATATTGTGATCGTGAAAGTGTTACATTTGGTTTGGTATTATAGTGTTATTACTAGAGATCGGATAATCGGATGCATATTTACCTAAAGTTGAGGTGTTGGCTATTATGGAGTGCACTTTTGTAACAAAAAATAATGTTTTTTTGTATAATTTAAGAAGTCGCTTTCATACTATGCATCCTAGTTGTTATATGCATTCCCGGACTTCCTGGCATCCCGGGATTTATTTTACAAAAAAAATCAGTTTTTTTCACTTTTAAATTAAATAATTTTAAAAAGTTGCTTCCATACTTTGCATCCGATTAGTTATGGATTCTCGCATTTTCATGGCATCCTGATAATTATTTAAAAATAATAATTTTAAGAAGCCGATTCCATAATTTTATAGCTAAAAATGAAGTTTAGGTAAACAAATATGCATCCGAATATCCGATCTCTAGTTATTACTGAACTACGGAACCAATTTTGTTGAAATTAGGTATCATAGAGATTGTTTGAATTTAACCTTAAGGCTCCAACATGCGCCAGTGACCTTGCGCGAATGGGCGGAGCTTATTCTCTCTCCCCGCACCACCCGCATCGCGCTCACGATACGTAGATACACCATAGACGTGGACATGCGCTGGCACCTTAGACACGCCGAGCGCCGTGGTCACAGAAAGAGTACTTATCTATTACTCCGTGGGCGTCGAGTGGCCAACATTAGCAGTGCTCGGCTAGAAATTTACCATAAACTTATACAACGTGTTAATAAATTAGCGCAAAACCTCATACACCCCAATTGATTTATAACAAAATAATTAGATTGAAACCATAATTTCATTATTTTGATAGTTAACATTTAAAGTTATTCGCATTTTAAGTTTTGAGGCAAAAATGATTTGTTATCTTTTCAGCACTGAAAGAAAGCGCGTTAGCGCGTTAGTACTCATGGATACATTTTTATAATCTTGTTTTGGTAGTAAGTAGGGTGAGTGTGCCCGTGCGGTGGGTTGACATCCGGTTCAGAAATTTTTAATTTTTGCTAACAAATTATTTAATATTTTGAAAAAAATTACCTATGCTGAAACCATGATAATTCGATTCTGCTCTCGATTCTAAATAAACTACTTTCTAGTTTTGCGTTAATTCATTAACACGTTGTATGTACGCACGGCGACACATCAAGCTGCCCAAAACCAAAATAAGCTGGCTGCGCGACGTTATACATTACTATGCCTACGCGCGGCCAGCTTATTTTGGTTTTGGGTAGCTTGATGTGTCGCCGTGTGTACATCAATAATTATTCTTTCTGAGTTTTAAACTTGAAAGTTGTGTTTATTATTACATCCTACTTTAACACTTACCTTTAGTTTTATACCTCTGACTACTCCCTCAGGGAATATAGTCGTGAGCATATGCATGCATTATACTTTAATCATTTTAAGTATTGCACCACACTGAACATTAATTTTGAAATTAACTTATTCATAAAAGCATTCAAAAACCCGGGTCACAACATTTATAGTCTAGTAAAAATACAGTTTTAAGATTGCATTAAAGACACTGTAGTAGGCACTTTTATTTTATTATAGACTTTTGTAAAAATTTCGTGGTAAATAAAGGGACTCCGAGAAATACCTTAAAATTTATATAAATCTCCAAAGGACATGCACATTTCTGAAAATGTTTCTTCGTGCAGACCCGAAAAGAGACCGTTAATTTAAGGAAGATTTAGTTTGGGAGGTAGGGGACCATTGGGCAGTCGGGAGGTTTGGGCACCACCTCATAACTCGAGATTTATAGTCGATTTTTAATTTTGGTTTCTATGGCAATTTAGTTTAGTTAATTAATGGCCCCACTGCTCAACCAAATATCATCAGTGATTTCATTCAGTTGTCAAAGTTATATGCGATTGATGGTTTTTTGAGTGCCAAATTAAGTATTTTGTCGTGATTTTGAATAAAATAGCAAAGCAATCTGCGAGAAAGTGTATGTTTCTTTGTATACGTCTAATTATATGTTTATCAATGATTGTATTAACCAGTAACTAGAGTTTAAAAATTTGTTCAAAAAATATATATTCAAGTTTATTTGGAAAATTAGTATAAAGGGAGCATTGGGCACTGATTTTTGACCGTTAGTGTCTTTTGGTATAATACTTTTGTGGAGTTATGTTAAACTATCTATCACTATATTGGGCCAACTGAAGAAGTTATTCACTCCATGGCAACTATCAAATTTATGCGTATAAGTAGGGTACACAAATACATTTATATACCCAGATATCGAAAACATATCAAGCATTCTATTGGTTGTAATTAAAACGAACCCAACTACATGGACTTAACGTGGCAGCTCAAAATATTCATTTAATAAGTCCATCTGAGTCCATACCAAATCTTAGACAAGTTTTTTGAAGTAAGATTTTGACTATGGAGTAATCTTTATATTTTCGTATTTTTTTAAAGTCTATTGTAAGAAATTGATTTCTTATTCAAGTTTTGATAGTTATATTACAAAATATTGAAGCAATTATGCAAAATGTGGCGCATTTCATACAATTCCCAAACCTCCCTCACAGGTGCCCAAGCCACCCGACCATTGGGAGGTATGGGCACTTTTGATAGGGTTTGTAAATTGTCTTGTAACTTTGAGACTGATTACAGTTGGGTAACTGTTCTTCGCAATAATTTGGACCAAATATATGTGCCATTGCCACTTAACAATAATTTTAAATCGGTAACCTTTTTGTTAAAAAGTCCCGGGGCTACAAGTACTATACGAAGTTAACTAGAACTTATTTTTTTTTTTCGTTCCGTTGTGCTTGTGATCTTTTAGACTTGGGTTTTTATATTAGTAATGTCGTTCCTTACAATAATAGCAAAACGGCAATCGGTATAATCTTTTGGTAATTTAAAAGTCCCCGGGCTACAGTAGGTACTAGTGTCAAAGAGATAGGAAGTACTACGTACTAGTATGCAAAATCTTTAAAAAAATTGCTAAAAAAATATTGATTTCATTTCACAAATTCCAAATTTTCATAGCAACTAACCCAGTCCTCCTGTAGTAACTGTCAACCAGCAGGTAATTTTTGGATCAGAAAGAACTAAGAGCACCTTAAAATTTGCAGCAGAGTATCGCGGTATAATAAAAAATAAAATTACGTCGGCAACAGCGCCAAATTAGATTTTTTTGTGATCTAAAAATGCTTTTGGAAAACACTGTTTTGCACATTTTTTAAAACTAAGTTACATATACAACGTGTTAATAAATTAGCGCAAAACCTCATACACCCCAACTGATTTATAACAAAATAATTAGATTGAAACAATAATTTCATTATTTTGATAGTGAAAATTTAAAGTTATTCGCATTTTAAGTTTTGAGGTTAAAATGATTTGGTATCATTCCAGCCATGAATGAAAGCGCTAACGTACTCATGAATACATTTTAAGAACCTTGTTTCGGTAGTTAGTAGGGTGAGTGTGCCCGTGCGGTGGGTTGACATCGGGTTCAGAAAATTTAAAATTGTTATAAAAAAATATTTAATATTTTGAAAAAAATTACCTATTTTGAAACCATGATAATTCGATTCTGCTCTCGATTCTAAACAAACTACTTTCTAGTTTTGCGTTAATTCATTAACACGTTGTAGGCTTCATACAGGGAGTAAATATTTTTGACCAGTTACATCGAAAACATTGAGAAATATAAATATTATTTTTCAACGTAAAACCCACTACGGCATGTTTTTAAGGTTCCGCAGTCAAACAAGGAACCCTTATACTTTCGTGCATTCTATCTGTCTGTCTGTATGCCCCGCCTCAATGACTCACTTGCACCTATTTAATCGAAATTTGGAATGAAGATAGATAACAGTAAGTAACCCAAAAACAGAAAAGTTTTGTTGGCCCCTCCCATACAACGAAAGAGGGGATGGAAAAAAAGTTTTTTTTAATATCGAGTGAGGTGTCGTTGGATAGGTGGAAAAAAACTCGCATAAAAAATAAATCGATACTTATAATGCTTCTGTCTCGAGATAAAATATCATGCATGCATATGCTCACGACTTTATTCCCCGAGGGGGTAGTAAGAGATATTCTGAAACTACAGGACATCCACGTTTCACTAGTAGTACCGAAACTCTATCCAGTGTGACGGGAAGTGAGCCCGTCGCCACTTTTAATGGACAGTAGGTACAATACATGCCTCGAAATGGAAGCATGCAGGTTTCCTCACGATGGTTTCCTTCACCGAAAAGCCAGTAGTATTAGAAATCGTACATAAATTCCGAAAAACTCATTGGTACGAGTCGACCTGGACGGGGATCGAACCATCGCCTCCTGCATGGCAGGCAAGGTTACTCGCCACTGGACCACCACGGCTTCAGTTAAAATATCATGTCTCATACAAAACTGTAGTACTTACTCGACTCAAATGTAAGGGACGGCAGATTTTTTTTTCTCGACGTCGGCTCCATAGTGAAATTTGTACAGTTCGATGGTCTAAAAGCTCCTCCTCAAGTATTACTAGGGTGTTTTCTTACACCCTGTATAATCGCACAGCGAGATTTAAGTATCTTAATTTTTTTTTCATTCATCTTGTCGTCACTAAATGTTGTCGATTACGGTTTAAAAGTCAAATCCATAATTACTTCCCACTCCTCCATACGAAATATAGTAAATTGACTGGCCTACTACCCGTATGCGGCGTACGACGCGACGTTTCTTTGTCGTGTTACTTCTAGTACGTAACGTAGTACATTATAAAATAATTCAATGTTCCCATGCACGTTGAAAAATTATGTTGCTGTAAAAAAATTATATATAAGACCCACCTACTAATTTTATTTCATAAATTCCTATTATAATTGTCATGGCAAATGAAGCATCAATTATCACAGTAATCCTTTAGTAATTTTTGTATCAAAAAGTGGATAAATCTATGGATTGTTGATCTTTGTTGTATGAAATAGGTTGCATTCATTGCACTTTGGGTTACAATTTAGAATATTAATATAATAGAACCTGAAAAACACATATTCATAATGGAGTAGATACTTAGGTATTTAATATTTTGTAAAAAAAAATTATTACTTCAAAACTAAATTATTTACTGTTTATTTGTACAAAATCTACCTTAAATTAACGGTCGTTTCGGGTCTGCAGGAAGAAACATCTTCAGAAATGTGAATGTCCTTTCGACATTTATATCAATTTTAACACGTTCCGGGACAGTGACCGCCCATAGCCGTGATTACAATAAAAGTTCTATTGTGTCTCATTCACTGCCCCGGAATGTGTTAAGGTATTTCTCAGAGTCCCTTTATTTACCACGAAATCTCGACAAAAGTCAATAATAAAATAAAAGTACCTACTACAGTGTCTTTAATGCAATCTTAAAACCGTATTTTTACTAGACTATAAATGTTGTGACCCGGATATACAGGGTGTACAATAAAATAGCTACTCAAAGGGGTGCTTCAGACCATCAAACTGAACAACTTTGTCTATGGGACCAATATCGAAATCGCGAAAAAAAAATCCGCTCTCCCATACAAAACTGCAAACATAACTCGACTGAAATGTATGGGACAGCAGAAATTTTTTTCGCGATTTCGATATTGGTCCCATAGAGAAAGTTGTTCAGTTTGATGATCTGAAGCACCCCTTTAAGTAGCTGTCCCATTTTATTGTACACCCTGTATTATAGTACCTATACTATAGGTACTATAATATATCCGGGTATAATATATCATAGGTCCTATAGATTGGTGGTCCAGTGGCGAGTAACCTTGCCTGTCGTGCAGGAGGCGATATGGTTCGATCCCCGTCCAGGCCAACTCGTACCAATGAGTTTTTCGGAATATATGTACGATTTGTAACACCACTGGCTTTTCGGTGAAGGAAAACGTCGTGAGGAAACCTGCATGCTTCAATTTCGAGGCATGTATCCTACTGTCCATTACAAGTGGCGACGGGCTCACTCCCCGTCACACTGGACAGAGTTTCGGTACTACTAGTGAAACGTGGATGTTCTGAAGTTTCAGAATATCTGTGACTACCCGCTCGGGGAATATAGTCGTGAGCATATGCGTATACCTATAGATTATTCTATTATGTTTTTTAATAAAAAGTGTTGTAAAACAATTGTTTTTTTTTAATCGTGTTGACAGAGCCCTGGTGTCAGAGTTTTGTCAAACCGCCTTACGGCCTCTGACGTGGTTTTTATGTAACGACTACTACCACCAGAGATAGTAGCCGGGACCAACGGCTTAACGTGCCATCTGAAGCACGCAATCATTTTTCTTTTCAGACAATCAGGTGATTCAGCCTGCAATGTCCTAACCAACTGGGGAAAAACGCACAAAGTGACATATCACTAGGTGTCCCCCGTGGGAATCGAACCCACGACCTCCGTATCGAGAGCCAATGCTCTTAACCATTAGACCACGGAGGCAGTCAATTCAAAATAATTGATTAAAAATGGGTACCTACAAAGATTCTTATATTTACGAAGCAAAAGATAACAGAAGTGAAACCCTCATATTTTGCAAACGAAAGTCCCTCGGACCGCTCTGTATATTCTTTTTCTATATTTCAAACAAAATAATTAAAATTCCGAAATATAATTTTGTCTCGACGAAGTACAGGTCTGTTTAGCAAGAGGCCTCGCCCCGCTCTGACTATATGGACGAGAGCGGGGGTGCCGGTATGAATACGACAGGAATTCAGCAGTAATTTTTGAAATTTGATATAAATTTTGATCAATTTCGAAAAAGTAAGAAAACCACATCATTCTATATTGTATTTTGAAGAATACTGTAAATTTTCATTTACTTCCGATCAAAAATGAAAGAGTAAAATGGTTACAACTGGACAAAAAAGGGGTGACTTTAGATTCACTTTTCTTCGGTTTTATTCATTAAAATAGATTTCGAGAAAAACCACATCACTTCTCATATCGTGTAGATTGTTCAGTTCGTTTTTCCGCTTCAAAAGTGCCATAGTTAATGAATAAAATGGTTACAAAGCTACCCAATTTTACCGTAAAACTGGGAGTAGCCGCCTTAAGGTGGTTTCAGTCCATACAAACGTTTGAAGCACAATACGCGTAGACGGAATTAATAAAAGTCATATTTTATATATGGAAAAATAGTTTAGAAAATCTAGATGTCGCGTATTAAACAATATTTGCAATTTATAATATAATTACGAAGATAATTATAAAGCTTTGAAAATTTTGTATGAAAAATTTCAAAGCTTTGTATCTTCGTAATTATATTATAAATTGTAAATGTTATTTGATACGCGACAACTAGATTTTCTAAACTATTTTTCCATATATACAAAGTTACTTATATTAATACCGTCTACGCGTATTGTGCGTCAAAGTTTTGTATAAAATTGACCCCTCTGCAGAGGGGTTTGCAGAGCTCTGCAACCGCCTTAAGGACGGTAATAGGCAAAAAAATTATCCACACATGTGGCATGTTCAAAATTTTCATTGATTTCATGAATCTCAAGTCAATTTTAAATTAGACTGCATATTCAGTCATCTCAAAGAACACCAATGCTTAACATCCATACAATAAATAACAACAATCCATTGTTTAATCAATTGTTATCTTAAAGCTGGGATGCAAGTGGTTAAATAAAGCTCTCATCTTCTCTCATCTTCAAACATATTAGGTATGGGAGATTGTGATTCTCCCATACCTAATATGTTTGAAGATAACATAAGCATGACATTTATAACGTTACTCTGTCATGTAGGGTCCCAAACAGTGGCCCATGGACCATGGGTTGTCCGTGAGAGCCTCGGGAGTGGTCTGCGGGAGGGTCTTGCAGCACAGGAAATTAAATTAAGTTTTTGAAAGCCACATGCATTGAATGAGATAGTGAATACATCCATGACAATGACTTAAATGTATGAATCTACCCTTACCCAACTTATTAAGAAGATGAAAGCTCAAAAATCATATTGACACAAACCGAATATAATATTCCATAAAAAATTTCTTTTTAATAATATTTATATTAGTCTCTTCTGTTTTATGTCAAAAGTTTCAATAAAAGTTTATTTTTCTTGAACTTTCTGGTCCCAGCTAACAACAAAACACTCTAAGGCAGGGTTTCTTAACCTGTGGTCCATGGACCCCTAAGGGGTCTGTGTAATGAAAGCTGTGGGTCCATAGCAAACCTGCGTCCTTACGTTGTGAGTAAATATGCGCTTTCGAAGGAAACTTTTGTCCAGAACAGCTGGATTAGGAAACATGGGTGCGAAGTCAATTTTTTATTGACTTTGACAAAATTGACGATGAAGACCTCGTGAAAAATGATATCTTCGATTTGAGATCAAAAGAAGTGTTATGAGCAGAATTTGATGCAAAGAGCTTAGCCGACTTTTGGTGTCATTTAGCTCCAGCTTACCCCCGACTTGCCAAAGGAGCTATGTTAGTTCTGAATCCGTTTGCAACTACTTATCTCAGTGAAGCAGGGTTTTAAACTTTTTTTTATTTTTTTTTATTAGCATACTTCATCCCACTGTTGGGCAAAGGCCTCTCCCTTGCTCTTCCACTCGTTCCTGTTTTGGGCAACCTCTGGCCACTGGTCGTCAAATTTATCCAGGTCATCCCGCCACCTCTTCCTGGGTCGACCTGGACGCCGCCGACCGTTTTCAGGGATCCAGGTGATGACGGTTTTTGCCCATCTCTCAGGATGCATCCGACAGACATGACCGGCCCACTCCCATTTAAGTTTGGCGCTTTTCTCTCCGACGTCGGCGATTTGAGTTTTAGAGCGCAACGTGGTGTTTCTGACCCGGTCGGTTCGTTTAAAACTTTAGTGTCCATAAAAACTAAGAGTCGGAATCGGTTAGAAGTGAAACATGACATGCGCCTTGCGTTATCAAAAACGGCTCGTTTATGTGCAATAAATGTACAATAGGTAAAGTATAATTGAATTGAATTGGCTCCTCAATTTGACATTCTAATCCAGCATAAGCAGCAGCAACTGTCACACTAACTAATTATTTACATGTAAAAGTTTAATTGCAAACAATCAAAGCTGATTGAAGTTAAACATCGTTTTCGTTTTTTGGAAAGGGTTCATGGGCTCTTTGAAATTTTGAGAGGGGTCCATGACTAGAAAAAGGTTAAGAATCCCTGCTCTAAGGTCCGTATTAAACGCAGCTCAACTCCAACTCAACTCTGATAGGCTCTTAAGTAACGTCAAATGCATACTAAAACCTTATCTTAAGAGGCAGCCAGCATTGGAGTTTCGTTTATTAATACGGATATAAGTGGATATAAGTGGTCATCTTAAGTCAAATGGGTGGTTTCTTCTTATTTTTATAAGAAATCTAAAATACCTAGATTTTAGATTTCTACAAAAAACATTAATGCTTACTGTACAAATTTAGCTTAGCAATAGGAATCTTCAATAGGAATTCTTGAAACAAAACATAATTATTCACGAATGAAATTTTGGAAAATTGTAGAAATTATACCTGTTTGCAAACCCATGTTTATCCGCCACTGTAACTATAGGCATTGTGTAACATTATATGTACACAGGTGTTGAATTACTGCTATAATGTGATGTAGATTGACCTTGAAGCATGAAGCAGATTCTACATAAACATAATGATAATGGGTACTCAACTCACATCAAAATGTTAAAACAACTTTAATTTGTGTGCTCTAAAATTATTGGGTACCTTCTAATCTAAAGTATACACATATCAGTTAAAAAAACAATTACAACTTGTCATGTCAAGCCGTGTATTTAAAAATAAAACGAATTGCGCATTGGGTAGACATGGTGGACTAAAGCCCATACCCTATTCCTTGAGGTTAGGAATGTGCCCTGCAGTGCAACCGAAAGAAACAGGGTCTTTAGAGCACAAAAACGATGCGTCAGGTCAATGTGTAAACTACGGCGAACAACTAGTTGCAAACCACATTTTGTTAGGTTAAATCTTCTTACAGTACCATCCCTCTACATCTACGAAATAGCAATTTTCGTTAAAAAAAACATTAGGCTAATGAAGATGAAATAAAAACCGGATAAAACCACAATTTTAAATTAATCAGCGGGATTTAAAAGGGTCGATTTTCGCCGTGCGTCGTGCGGCTAAGTGCGATTTAAAGTACACCGACTGGTTAGTTTGACATAAACATGAAGTTATAACAAGCTCATGCAGCAATGTACTTCAAATCACACTTAGTCGCACGACGACGCGTCTCGGTGAGACGGCGAAAATCGACCCGTGTAAATGATACTTCAGCTGATAAGAGATTGATATTGAGGAAGTAAATTCCTTCTTTTTCAATATTTCCTACGTATTTGGAATTCTATTAAATCTCATTGCAATTTAATTAAAAGATACAAATGCAGGATAAGATAACATAGTCCATGTAAATTGTTTTATCTTATGTAAATAGGTAGTCATTAATTATTATTTTAAGCAATCATCTATCTATATAATATACCTTTACCGTTCCCAACTATTTATAGATTCACAACGTTAAACGAAAACATTTCAGAAAGGTCTCATGATGATCTGTTTAGTGCTATGACTTTCTTATGGATATTCAGAATCGGGAACTCTTAGGCACTGTTTATACAGAAGAGACGTGTTGCGGTGGACCCCAGGCGGCGTCCAGGCGACGTCGCCTGGAGGCGCGGGCGTAATTCTCCTTTACGACAAAAACGACGCTATGCTACGTACTATAAGGTTTATAAATTGTTTAACTTTGACTATCCGCCATCGCCACACGTCTCCTCTGTATAATGCGCCTTAGGTGCAATCCGATAGAATTTCAAAAAATAAATGTTTTAGGAGTTACGATGGTGAAGTGAAATATCATGTGGAAAGACAATATCTACATGCACTGCCTTTGTGGTCAGACTATAGTAAAATATCATGATTATTTGTATTTATAAGACAGGACTATACTTCTTGTGTGGATTTGTGGTGGCAAGATAGTGGTTAGGCCTCTGACGTAGCTTAACGAATAGGTTCACTGCCTTTAACTACTCTCCTGGCTCTTCACCGCAAGAGTTGTTTCCAGTGGTCATATTGCAGGAGTATTTTCGAAGCACGAAAAAATTTTATATTCCTAGTAAGATTGTAGCTGAGCGTGGGTGTTTATTGCCTGCGTCAGTGGTTCAACTAATCAAAGCACGTGTTGACCTCCCTAACACCCTTTCAAATGGTACTAGGAAAATTATAATTTTAGGGCTTCGAACATTTTCTCGCAACAGTCACATCTACTCAAAACCTTAACAAAAATCAATCTCTTACAGCCAAGAAGCCCGTGCCAGAAGAAGTGACGAAGCAGTCTTTCAGACTCAAGGTATGGCGTCACTTGGAGACCAACGGGCTGGCCATGTTCCCACGGCCTGTCTACAACCGCATCCCGAACTTCAAGGGTGCCCCGGAGGCCGCCGCTAAGCTGGCCGAGTTGGAAATCTTCAAGAACGCCAACACGGTCAAAGTCAACCCTGATAAGCCACAGGAGCCTGTCAGGTTTGTAGTTTTTTTTTACATCTTCTTGTTGTTTTTTTATGCCTTCGACTATACATGCCAGCATAGATACAATTACAAATCACACTACAGGGAACAGCGCCCGCATGGCGCCTCGATAAAGCGCCTGCTAACTCGTTCGTATGCGCGCATAAAGAAAGAGACTTAGGGTGCGATACCGCTATATCGCGCCACCATGCCATGCCGCTTCTTTCAGGAAATAGGAGTGGGAATGGACCACGCGTGTTTTTTAAATTTCACAATTTCTAATGAGGTATGTTTAGCAACAAAAGTTGATTGAAACTTCTGGACCTTTTTTATCTTAGAAAGAACGAGTGAAAAATTTTAATCGCCTTTCTTGGCCTACCCTACGAAAGGATATGAAAGCACAGGTCCGGCACTCAATAGAAAATGTTTGAATTTCGAAATGGCGTCTGCACATGCGCACTTTGTGCAAACTGTCCATGAAATTCCGTGTAGGGTTGAAAGCCGCGCTTTGCGTTTAACGTCATCTACATTTCAATACTTTTTCTATTTCTTTCTATTATTAAAAATAGTATTTGTGCTAAAGGATTACTGAAAATGTGAATTTAGCGTTATTTTTCAACGTTTTTTATGCACTGAAAAGATACAATTTTATGTAGTCAAATCCAACGGGTGCGCGCGCCTATCTGAATTCCCTTGCTCGGCCCCCGTCAGGTTACCACATAAAGTGTCAGGGGAGGTGAGGTAAGGTATCTGAAGTCAGAGGGGGGCGGGGAGTGGCCGTTCTGTATGTAGAACTATATACTATTACCTATTCTGTAATGAAAGGTAACTGAGTTTTTGACAATTTCGAATCAGAAAAAATTATAATATGTATATGAGTTGTTTGGACTCATTTATAGAGAAATAGTGTGAAATATAATTAAGATTGAATGGTTAGGGCTCTTACAGACGAGCGACACTTTGCTGTCGCGGTGGGTCGCAGAGCGCCGCGCTCATACATTTTACGGTCGCGCGACCCTCCGCGACACCCGGCGACCGCAAAGTGTCGCTCGTCTGTGAGAGCGCTTAGTCAAGATGTTCAATGTATTGCGCTGGACTTATAAAATATCAGATCAAAATATCACCGGTTATAGTCCATAGATGGGCCAAAAACATTAGCACAACTTGTCTAGGAAATATAACCATGAGGTTTTTGTTAAAGCCCAACTATAAAATCTCAATTAATTTCATGCCGAACCTTGCATGGTCCATGCAGTAATCGTATAATTATTTTGTTCCTACGCCGTATTTTTCATGCGATTAAAACTACATAGGGTCTGTTTCATATCGTGCCATAGTGGAACAATATTTCATTCGTGTAAAAGAAAGAGACTGATGTAATACTGACTCTTTCTTATGTGACTATTGAAAATGTTGTTTTGAATCTTTTGCGAGTACAGTTCTTTTACCTTTACCTAATCTTAAAATTGTGGCCCTATCTCAGTGTCGATGATTTTTCCGATATCTAGTTTAATTAAAGTGCCGTACGTTGCACGGTAATAAATATAAATGGTGACTTCAAGGATTGTTTTATGCACGAAAACACAGCAGAACGCCGCGCCGGGGAGCAACTGAAACGCGTCCACATTTTCATTCGCGTAACAACTACTACTATTCTACGACTAATCGTACTTTTCAGCGTGAAATTACGCGTTGAAAAAGCGCAGCGTGGGTAGGCCACACAAGGTGGACCGACGAGCTGGTGAAGGCGGCGGGAACTCGTTGGATGAGGGAAGCGCAGGACCGGTCGTTGTGGCGGTCCCTGGGGGAGGCCTATGTCCAGCAGTGGACGTCTATCGGCTGATATGTTTCAAAATGCTGTGAGGCAAATGTTAGGAGACACTTTGTTTGCTTCCACTCGAGTCGATTATTGAACAATATCGAGTGAAATTCGCATTACCCCGACGGAATTCACTCGTTATGAAGCGGATCCATAAATAAATGGTACAGTAGTACAAGATTTATAAGTTCCCCGATGTATCTGCGCAGTTGACAAATTTTAATAGCGCGCGAACATATACAACGTGTTAATGAATTAACGCAAAACTAGAAAGTAGTTTCTTTAGAATGGAGAGCAGAGTCGAATTATCATGGTTTCAACATAAGTAATTTTTTCAAAATATTAAATAATTTGTTTGCGAAATTTAAAATTTTCTGAACCGAATGTCAACCCACCCCTTGGTAGTAAGTAGGGTGAGTGTACCCGTGCGTACACTCACCCTACTTACTACCAAAACAAGATTATAATAATGTATCCATGAGTACGTTAGCGCTTTCTTTCAGTGCTGAAATGATAACAAATTATTTTTGCCTCAAAACTTAAAATGCGAATAACTTTAAATTTTAAGTACCAAAATAATGAAATTATTGTTTCAATCTAATTATTTTGTTATAAATCAGTTAGGGTGTATGAGGTTTTGCGCTAATTCATTAACACGTTGTATTGACTAATCAGGAAGTGCAATCCTTTGCCACGAATTGGCTAATTGTTATCGCTGCTATCCGATTTTGCACCCTTTAATTACTAACCGACTTCGGGTTTTGTCGGGGGACTGCGCAAACGAAGATTGACGAGGGTCATTATTTTCCTGATCGTACTATTGATTTGACTGAATACTAGTATAAGAGATAAGTGTACTTTTTGCAACCATCAGCAGCAAGGCTGATTCAGTGTTTATGAGGTGTAGAGCATCTCTGTGATGGGGATGGACCAGGTCTGCATAACACCAGTCGGTTTAGGACTTACTGATGATTAAAGGTCTGTAAAAAATTAACGATCAGCTGCACGGCTGATCGTATGATATTGTTGTAGTATGCACTGTAGCTATGTGAACAGTACAAAACTATCAAGTTCTGTCAGTCGGTTTAGGAGATACAGCCAGTAAAAATTCCGACCTTTGAACGACTGTATCTCCTAAACCGACTGATGAACCATGTCAGTTTTTGTACTGTTCACATAGCTACAGTGCATACTACAACAATAACACACGATCAGCCTTGAAGGTGATCGTAAATTTTTTACAGACTTTTAATCATCAGTAACTCCTAAATCGACTGGAGTTATGCAGGCAGACCTGGTCCATCCCCATCACAGAGAAGCTCTTCACCCCATAAACACTGAATCAGCCTTGCTGCTTATGGTTGCAAAAAGTACACTTATCTCTCGGAATATACGCAATACATTTATAATCTAGAAACTTAAATATTAAATAAAAAGATACAGAAGCGCCGTTTCATTGAAACATTATCGCTAACTGCAGCCAAAGTTTATGTTTTGAACTGCGTCCAGTATATCGCGCTACATTGATTACCGTTATGCAAGCATGACTGATATCTTGAGTAACACATTCCATAATAAAATTGCTTCTACTCACTAACCTGATTGCATAAAAACGCATTTTCTTTCAACTGTGAAAATGGAGTGGTCATTGTTCTGAAAACATTCAGATAAATCGTTTCCAGTGATTCTAAGTAGTTCTACTCATACTTTTTTTTAAAGTAGTTTGTGCAGCATGTAAAGTTTGCCATGTAAATTATAATCATATCACACGAGTCTTTTATCTTCTCTTTGCATTATTTTACTACTTATGTATTGGTGTACACTAAAGTTTATTTGATTGATTGATTGATGAGTAAATTCCCCACATAGAGTAGTTCATCATCAGCCTATATACATCCCACTGCGGGGCACATGCCTAACCTCAAAGTGGGTGTATGGGCGTTAGTCGACCGCGCGTGCCCAATGTGGATTGGTATTGGACTATGTTTTCCTTCAGAGTTGGGGAGCAGTCGGTCTTACGTACATATGTTATAAAAACGCATTTGTAGGTAGTAGTTGCATGGCATGTCGTCCGTGCGGTTTCGAACCCGGACCCTCATGATTCCTCCGCGACGCGCTGCCGACGGCGACGGTCCACTTTATTTACTCATGTGGTTCTTATCGTGTGGGCAGAGCTCTGGTGTCAGAGTTTTTTCAGACCGCCTTACGGCCTCTGACGTGGTTTTTATGTAACGACTACTACCACCAGAGATAGTAGCCGGGACCAGCGGCTTAACGTGCCATTATTTGGTTGTACGGGCTTGGTCAATGACCAATAGCTACTGCGACCTGAAAAGATCTATTGTAGCAACGTGCTATCCGAAGCACGGAATCATTTTTCTTTTCAGACAATCAGGTGATTTAGCCTGCAATATCCTAACCAACTGGGGTAAAACGCACAAAGTGAGTCCCACAAAGGGAATCAAACCCACTACCTCCGTGTCCAGAGCCAATGCTCTTAATCATTAGACCACGGAGACTCATGTGTGTACCCATGTGGTCAAATTTAGGATTAATATCCTAAAATAACATACCACTCTCATAACTCTTCTTACCAATTTAATATAGGGTGATTAAAATGGTATCTGGTTAGAAATAAATCATGACCACTGGCTGTTCTTGCCTTGGCTGTTGCTGACATGGCAATATTTATTATAAATTATCGACTAATTTATCTCTGCTCAATCATATTTGAATCCAAGCATAACGTTAAATACGGCCTGTGGATTTTTCTTGGCGTTGCTGTTACAAATTGAACTGTATTTTAACACAAGATAAAATACAAAGTCGTACGGTTTAATGTTTCGCATCACTTGGTGTGAATTAGTCTTAAAAATCTAGCACAGTTTTTCTCGAATTAACGATACTATAGAATTTCTTCAATCTTCATTTCTTTTAATAAAAACACTTGAGTGGGTTTACTAACAAGTATTGTATTATTCCTTGGTTTCTACTTATAAAATGCACAATGCTGTTTGACCCAGACCCAGTAGTAATCAGGAAGATTACGTAAGTTATTACAAACAATAAAAGTATGCGAGTGATAGATAACTGATAAGAAACAACTAATAATTTTAATGTTACACTTTTTTTTCGACAAATTACGTAATTAACATGTATTTTTTTAAATTAAATCATTTATTTTTAGTTGCAGGAAATATCTACAAAATAAATGTAGGTACATTATAGGTACAGGCTAATGGCCGGTTAGGTTATCATAATCATAAATTAAATTAATTTTCCGCGTTTTGCAGTGAATAGATAAATACTGTCGGAATATTATCTAAAGTCAATTACTAACATTGATGATTTACATGAGTGGTATTAGAGTTCTTGGTCGAATTTTGATAGAATTACTTTCTCACTTAATGATGATTGGTTTTTTGAACGCAAAGTGTGGGAAAACACATAAAATTGTATTTAGTTCTAAACTACCTAAATTATTATCAGGTTAACGAACTGTTATCTGATTTCAAAATAATTGTGCTTAACTCAAGGAGTAATAATCTATCTTTATCTATACTAATATTAATAAAGAGGTAAAATTTATTTGTTCGTATGTAGGGGTTAATCTCTAGAACTACTGAACAGATTGTAAATATTCTTTCACTAATAGAAAGCTACACTATTCCTGAGTAACATAAACATAGGTCATATTTTTATTTCATATGCAAACTAAGTCGCGGGCTAAAGCTAGTCACTAATAAAATAAGTATCGTTACATTAGAAGATATCGTGAGGAAACCTGCATGCTTAAAAGACATTGCCCACGTGACGAAGTGTATTCGTTTAGGGGCGTTTCGCAGCTGGCGAATGTGTATGATCAAAGAACACATACAAATAGTATGGTAGCTGAAATTATACACAGGATAGTAGGGAATATCGTGCTTCCCAAGGAAATTGACATTATCCTTCTCTATCGTGGCAATTCTTATAAAATTCAAATTAATATTTACCAGTTTTGACGTGAAACGGGATTGGGCGTTTTCCTTTCCCACTATAAGATTTCGCCAGGGTCGTAACATGGTTTAATTACGGCGCTGGCCATATCAACACCAAATCAACACGTATAACGTCAGCCCATCTTGCATTCACCGTCAAATAATGGGAATTGTACATAGATGTATTATAAAAGAACAAGATGCACAATCTCATATAAATTCATAGCATATTTTTGTCAGAATTGACACATACTTTTTAAACTTTTGCAAAGAGATTGAAATCACTAGACTTTTTTCTGTTATCTTTTCGTGTAATACATATCAATGGAACATATAAGTACCTTATTTTCCAGGTATAAAGTTGTAAATACTTCTTACATGTCTTTTTAAAACAGCATTTTGAAAAAGGAACAAGATGTCATCTATCAGACGATGACAGGAGTGGTATTTTTGAAAGTCACACGTTCAAATAAGCAGTAGAAAATGTCAAAATTACTATGGAGATCTTTCGATCATCTTTCTTTCTAATGCTGATTTGAACGTCTGACTTTCAAAAATCGCACCCCGGAACAGAGACAAATGATAAGCCCACGATAAGCCACACAAAATAAGTATGAGTGCTGTAGGTTGATACTAGTACTTGACAAGGGCGGATCCAGGATTTCATAGTGGGGGGGGCCCTCGGCTGACTCAGGCCACGTATTAAGATATAAAAAAATTTAGTTAGAGACACAGACCCGAAACGTCTTGTAGACATACATAAAAAACTAAAACAATCAGCCCCGGATCTACGATTTTGCGAGGCGGGGCAAAAACATGAGATTGGCGCTGGGCCCGGACCTCCTCTACAAGAGTGTAGTAATAATTTTTTCTTAGGGAGGCCAGGTCCATGTTAAGTGGTTGCAATAAAACGTTTAACATAGAGCGAGCGAAGCGAGCTCGAGATTTTACTGCAATATGATTAGGTCGAGTCAGAAATTTGCAATATGATCGAATTCTGCAAATAGGTAATTTCAATACAACAAAAAAACCAAGAGCGAGCGAAGCGAGCTCGAGATTTTACTGCAATATGATTAGGTCGAGTCAGAAATTCGCAATATGATCGAATTCTGCGATAAGTAATTTCAATACAACATAAAAAACCAAGAGCGAGCGAAGCGAGCTCGATATTTCACTGAAATATAATGAGATAACTGCAATGAGATTTTAAACCAAGAGCAAGTGAAGCGAGCTCGAGATTTACCACTGCAATATAATGGGATGACTGCAATACGATCTTAAACCAAGAACGAGCGAAACAAGCTCAGATTTCGTCACTGCAATATAATGAGATGACTGCAATGAGATCTAAAACCAAGAGCGAGCGAAGCGAGCTCGAGATTTTACTGCAATATGATTAGGTCGAGTCAGAAATTTGCAATATGATCGAATTCTGCGATAGGTAATTTCAATACAACAAAAAAACCAAGAGCGAGCGAAGCGAGCTCGATATTTCACTGAAATATAATGAGATGACTGCAATAAGATCTAAAAGCAAGAGCGAGCGAAGCGAGCTCGAGATTTCACTGCAATATAATGGGATGACTGCAATACGATCTTTAACCAAGAGCGAGCGAAACAAGCTCAGATTTCGTCACTGCAATATAATGAGATGACTGCAATGAGATCTAAAACCAAGAGCTAGCGAAACAAGCTCAGATTTCGTCACTGCAATATAATGAGATGACTGCAATGAGATCTAAAACCAAGAGCGAGCGAAGCGAGCTCGAGATTTTACTTCTATATGATTAGGTCGAGTCAGAAACTCGCAATATGATCGAATTCTACGATAAGTAATCTCAATACAACAAAAAACCAGGAGCGAGCGAAGCGAGCTCGATATTTCACTCAAAAAAAGAGATTTTACTGCAATATGATTTGGTCGTGTTTGAAATTCGCAATATGATCGAATTCTGCGATAGTTAATTTCAATACAACAAAAAAACCAAGAGCGAGCGAAGCGAGCTCGATATTTCACTGAAATATAATGAGATGACTGCAATAAGATCTCAAAGCAAGAGCGAGCGAAGCGAGCTCGAGATTTTACTTCTATATGATTAGGTCGAGTCAGAAATTCGCAATATGATCGAATTCAGCGATTAGTAATTTCAATACAACAAAAAAAACCAAGAGCGAGCGAAGCGAGCTCGATATTTCAGTGAAATATAATGAGATAACTGCAATGAGATTTTAAACCAAGAGCAAGCGAAGCGAGCTCGAGATTTCACTGCAATATAATGGGATGAGATACACATAAAGTAGTTAAAGACAAATTTATACTTATCCACAACAGTTCCTAGTTTTTATTCGTACACCTATTACAAAAATTTATATGTACCATTTATTAAATTATCTATATATTTAAAGTTTGCGGTACGTTTTTTCGCCGGGAGTGGTATTTTTGAGAGTCACACGTTCAAATCAGTAGTGAAAATGTCATGATCACGATTTTGGGGGTGTGAGTCTCGGAAGTGGCACTTCTGGCATTTGGGTGCGACAGAAAATCAGCGCTGAGCTCGTTGAGCCCAGCTTAATGCTGAGTCGTAACCCTGTTTGCTGCTGCGGCACACACTGCTCTTAATTATGTAATTTTTAAATTATGTTTTTTAGTTTAGTTTTTATAAGTACCTATATAATTTTGTCAGTGTGTTTTGTTGTTTGCAAATAAAAATATTTTCTTTCTTTCTTTCTTTTATGACAGCAATACGATCTTAAACCAAGAGCGAGCGAAACAAGCTCGAGATTTCGTCACTGCAATATAATGAGATGTCTGAAATCAGGAGCGAGCGAAGTGAGCACGAGATTTTTTTGCAAAATTCTCAAGTCGATGCAATATTTTTTTTCCATCTTGATTTTGGCGTCCCCTAAACCTGCCGCCCGGGGCGTGTTCCCCGGTTTGCTGTTAAATCTTTAGGATTATATTATGTGTATAAT
This sequence comes from Agonopterix subpropinquella, assembly GCA_922987775.1. Taxonomy (NCBI): domain Eukaryota; kingdom Metazoa; phylum Arthropoda; class Insecta; order Lepidoptera; family Depressariidae; genus Agonopterix; species Agonopterix subpropinquella. The sequence goes on along the minus strand of OV277713.1, from coordinate 8,772,135 downwards.
CCTAAAGATTTCTGACCACAGCCTTGTTTTAATTATTGTACAGGTACAATAATTAAAACAGTAACATAGAGCGAGCGAAGCGAGCTCTAATTTTCTCCGCTCTACGAATTGGTTATGGACAGAGCTCAATCAATCTATGCCCTAGTAAAGTGCCGTCATTACTCAGCCTCGAAATTCAATGCAATCCGCAGAGGTCCGTGGGGGGGGCCATGGCCCCCTGGGCCCCCCCCCTGGATCCGCCCTTGGTACTTGATATTTGACTATTAAACTTAGTCGTATTATGTATGTTTACAGTCAGAGAGGCAGCGCGGTACTGAGGCAAGAGGAGGTACTTTTATTCGAAAAGTACCTCATTTAGGTCTGCCATTTTTGGACCGCTGATTGTGTATCTTGTTCTGTAGGTATAATACAACGTGTTAATGAATTAACGCAAAACTAGAAAGTAGTTTGTTTAGAATCGATAGCAGAATCGAATTATCATGGTTTCAACATAGAAAATTTTTTTCAAAATGAAAATTTTTTTTTTCGTAAAATTTTTAATTTTCTAAACCCGATATCAACCCACCCCACGGGCACACTCACCCTACTTACTACCAAAACAAGATTATAAAAATGTATCCATGAGTACGTTAGCGCTTTCTTTCAGTGCTGAAATGATAACAAATCATTTTTGCCTCTGAACTTAAAATGCGAATAACTTTAAATTTTAACTATCAAAATAATGAAATTATTGTTTCAATCTAATTCTTTTGTTATAAATCAGTTGGGGTGTATGAGGTTTTGCGCTAATTTATTAACACGTTGTATATCTATGGAATAGGTAGCAGTTTCTAACGACTGTAGTATGTTTGTGAGTTTATTATATTATGTAAGTACATTTATCCCCACAGAGTGCTGTGCCTGGAACAGCAGAAGACCCTCTACGTTCCCGTGCCACGCCTGCAGACTGGCTTCCTCAACCGCCTGGAGTTGCCTGAAGGAGAGACCGGCCCAGCAGCCATTCGCAAGGCCGTCTCTCGCAATGGCATGGAGACTTATGGCAAGCCTATTGGTCAGTAATCAGTTCATTGGAGGTTTTCACAAAATCATAGGGTTTTACGACCAAATTGGTGCCATAGGGTCAGATAGTTGACGCACCTTAGTTTCCTTTTATTATGCGTCAATCAGACCCAAGGTTAAAGACGTGATAGAGCATTGCCGTGTGCTAGGGCATCATACGGTGGGCATATATGCGAAACCTGGGAATATTCTTGAAAGGACTGATTAACGTTGTCAAGGCGAAAGATGCACGTAAAAGCGTAGCGTAGCATGCAGGTTGTGAGGACGAGCTGTTGTAACCGCCTATCCCGAATGGATTTTTGCAAGAGTACTGATTTAGATTGCCATATGTGAGCGTCCACGCAAAAAGGATCAGGATCACGTCTAGTTGTAGATTCGGCATCTAGATCAGTCTCGTGATCATATGGAATAATAAAAAAGGTGGGTTAAAAGCCGACAACTGGACACTTCTTGCTCACATTATGTTGACCAATGATGTTTATAACCTCATTTATTATGTTGAAGCTTTTGAGAACAATTTCTCTTAATGTTCCTTTCAAAAACATGAATTAATCTTGAGAACAGTTTCGAAAATTAAAAGAGACTTTATTCCAGGCATCGAAGAATCAGTGTCGCTTGATCTGGTTGTCATGGGCTCGGTCGCCGTCTCCAAGGAGGGATATCGCATCGGGAAAGGAAGAGGTAATTATTCACTTCATAATTCTTTACAGCCACGTAAGCGGAGTGTTGTTCATATTCTTCATATCTTGTGGGCAGCAAGCCCTGTACGTGTAGCGTGTCAACCCGCGATAGCCGTGATACGGCCATATCACGTCTTTTATCTCCTTCGTTTGCGCGCTAGCGAACGAGATAAAAGACGTGATATAGCCGGTATCGCGGGTTGGCGTACTACGGCTTCTGGTGTCAGATTTATTTTCAAACTACCTTACGGCTTCTGACGTGATGATTCTATGTATATTTATTGAGCGGGTTCCAGTCGGGTGTCTTAATTTACTAATTAAGACTATAATTTACATAAGCGTTTTACATAATTATTTTTAACAAGGTATTTTATAAATAAACCAATATGTTCCATTTGTAGACGTTTTTAATACAGGGTGTAAACTGAAATACGACCCCTTTAGTATGTATCACATATATGTTTGTACTCGTAGTGAAACTGCAGAAGTAACTTCTTTTTTTTAACAAACTGTCACAATTGCAGGCTATGGCGACCTTGAGTTCGGTCTCATGATGCACATGAAGGCGATGAAGCCCACTACATTGGTGGCTACTACTGTCCACGACTGTCAGGTAACTTTAGTTGTAATATGGCGTTATAATGTTAGAAAAACTCGTTCTTTCAAAGAATGATGAAGGCGCATCGCGCGCTTGTGAAGAAATCATCCAAGCTTTTCATCGTTGCCGAAATTTGTGTTTGTGTAATTTGTGTGACAATGTCCAATATATTTATTTATTTATTTAAATATACTTTATTTGAACAACAAAAACAGTGTGAACAATAAGGTGTCTATTTTATTTTTCTGGTACCGATTCGGACTGTGCCACGACTTAACTAAATTTATTCCTGTCACTTTCTAAAATAATATTAAGAAAAGAGACAGAAAACCAACAGCTGACTTTAATGCTGTCAAAGTGACGTTACACGCCCAACTTAAATAAGATGGCGTACATTATGATGGCATCTTATTTTGGGCGTGTAACGTCACTTTGACAGCACTAAAGTCAGCTGTTGGTTTTCTGTCTCTTTTCTTAATCGTGGCACAGTCCGAATCGGTACCATTGTGTTTTGTATTTTTGTTGTCTTACAAATAAATAAATAAGGGTACAAATGGCGATATAAATCAATAAATATTTTTCGCCAGGTATTCGACACGCTGCCAGCTGAGCTGTTCGGTCCGCACGATGTCCCCATCGACATTATCATCACGCCAACACAGGTACGTTTGTTACGGTAAACCGAAATACAACATCTAAACTATTATATAAAACTGTAACAGAAGTGTGTCTGTACATTGAAGATATTTACAAAAAAAAAAGTTAAGATGTGGTTTTTAGGTGTCCCTGATCACCAATTTTTTGATTTTCTGTCTGTCTGTTTGTTTATTTGTTTGTTTGTGTGTATTACTTTAAAGTATATTTCCACCCTGTATATTAAGATATAACCTTGATTATGTCTTCAGTTCCATCGTAAGTCAGAGTCTGCCCTTATACAAATAATAGTTAATTATTATAATGCAATAAAGATAATATTGTATTGCAGGTGATAGAGACTCAACGCATGAGCCAGAGGCCAGTGGGTATCCTGTGGCATCTGCTGTCCAACCGTCGCCTGCTGCTCATGCCGGTACTGGGACAGCTGCGCGATGTCGAGATGCTGTAAGCTTACATTCCTTATACCTTGATTATTTGTGGTTGGGCTATTGCAAGCAAGGGTCGTTGTAACACGGAGATCAGCGCTGGTCCTTTTGTGTTCGCCCCAAGCTCACCCATATTTACGCATACCTCAGAACTTATGGTATTTTCTTTTCATTCTCGGGAATGCAGGTTTCATCAGAATGTTTTCCTTCACCGCCGAGCTAGTAAATGATAAATACAACCGTACATAAATTCCGTAGAACTTGGTGGTACAGGCCAGGAATCGAACCGCGGCCTCAGGATTGAGGCGCTAGCTCTCTTCCGTATGGGCTATCATCGCTCTACCTTGTATCTAATCGAAACTATTATAAAACTGTAACAGAAATGTGTCTGTACACTGAAGATATTTACAAAAAAAAGATTACGATATGGTTTTTAGATGTTCCTGATTCCAAATCACAAATTTTTGGACTTTTTGTCTATCCGTTTGTTTGTTCGAGCATCACGCAAAAACTACTGAACCGATTTTGATGAAACTTTTTGTTTGATAGCTTATGATCTGATTTAAAATCTGGTATATAATTTATGCGGAAGAACTCGCGAGTTAACTCTAGTCTTGACTATTATAAAACTGCAAATTTGAAAAAAAAAAATAGTTTTTTTGTTTGTTTGGGTGTTTGTTTGTTCGAGTATCACGCAAAAACTACTGAACCGATTTTGATGAAACTTTTTTTGTTTGGTAGCGTAACATCTGACTTAAAATCTGGTATATAATTTATGCGGACGAAGTCGCGGGTAAAAGCTCGTTTATTATAAAACTACAGTACGACCAGGAAAATAATTCCGCTTGTCAATCTTCGTTTGCGCGAAACAGGACCGGACCGCCTCACCGTCAAAACCCGAACTCATTTAGCAATCAAAGCAAAGTCGAAAGTCGGATAGCAACGAAAAGGGCGCGAAAACAATATATTCCGAGAGATAAGTGTACTTTTTGCAACCATCAGCAGCAAGGCTGATTCAGTGTTTATGGGGTGTAGAGCTTCTCTGTGATGGGGATGGACCAGGTCTGCCAGCATAACTCCAGTCGATTAAGGAGTTACTGATGATTAAAGGTCTGTAAAAAATTTGCGATCAGCTGCAAGGCTGATCGTATGTTATTGTTGTAGTATGCACTGTAGCTATGTGAACAGTACAAAAACTGACATGGTTCATCAGTCGGTTTAGGAGATACAGCCGTTCAAAGGTCGGAACTTTGACTGGCTGTATCTCCTAAACCGACTGACAGAACTTGACAGTTTTTGTACTGTTCACATAGCTACAGTGCATACTACAACAATATTATACGATCAGCCTTGCAGCTGATCGTAAATTTTTTACAGACCTTTAATCATCAGTAACTCCTAAAACGACTGGAGTTATGCAGGCAGACCTGGTCCATCCCCATCACAGACATGCTATACACCCCATAAACACTGAATCAGGCTTGCTGCTGATGGTTGCAAAAAGTACACTTATCTCTTATACTAATAAGCCAATAGCGCCAACGGATTCAAAGTGACACATTGTCACATACTGATTGGTCATTATTTTCGCGCGCTATTAAAATTTGACTACTGCGCATGTACACACGGCGACACATCAAGCTACCCAAAACCAAAATAAGCTGGCCGCGCGTTGGCATAGTAATGTATAACGTCGCGCGGCCAGCTTATTTTGGTTTTGGGTAACTTGATGTGTCGCCGTGTGTACATCGTTAAGACTTATCAATCTGGTACTACTGTAACAGAAGTGTGTCTGTACGCACGGCGACACATAAGCTATACAAAACTAACATAAGCTGGCCGCGCGACGTTATATGATACGCAATCTACGCGCGGTAAGCTTATGTTGGTTTTGTGTTGCTTGATGCGTCGCCGTGTGTGCATTGAAGATATTTACAAGAAAAAAGGTAACGATATGGTTTTTAGGTGTCCCTGACTCCAAATCAAACTTTTTTCTACGAATATCTGTGGAAGAGTAATTAAAGTGTAAACAAAAACCACAGAATTTTTAGGCAAGGTACACTTTTTAAAGAACAAATTTAGAACACGGTACAGTTTTGATGGTGCCACTTTTTGAGCTTGATTCACATCTCTACAGGGTGTAACAAAACACCCTAGTAATACTTAAGGGGGCGCTTCAGACCATCAATCTGAACAACTTTCACTATGGAGTCAATGTTAAGAAAAAATAAAAAAAATCTGCCGTCCCATACATTTGAGGCGAGACAGTACTGCAGTTTTGTATGAAAGAGCTGATTTTTTTTCGCGATTTCGTTGTTATCTCCATAGTGAAAGTTGTTTAGTTGAATGGTCTGAAGCACCCCCTTAATTATTACTAGGGTGTTTTGTTACACCCTGTATACATTCTTATACGTAGCCTTTTTTTTTAGAATTTTTGTCTGCTTGTTAGTTCGAGAATCACGCAAAAACTACTGAACCTATTTTGATGAAACTTTTTTTGTCTGATAGCTTATAATAAATAAAAATAAATAAATAATAAAAAATAAAAATCATTTATTTCAGGAAACCAGGTCCCATACAAAGAGCATTACATAGGTAGTTTGTCAGAGAATCAAGTTATTATAGATTAAAATGATGATGACATGATGTGTGTGACAGAGTGAACTAAATTTAATGATTAACGTCATAACAGCGCTGGTCGGCCGTGCACGCTGAAGGAGGTGGACACGGACGTGGAGGAGCGCGCGGCGCAGCGCCCGCGCAGGATGCGTCGCCGCACCCGCTCACACAAGAGCCACAGCGAGGGCGAGGTACTACCACTGAATATACAACGTGTTAATGAATTAACGCAAAACCTCATACACCCCAACTGATTTATAACAAAAGAATTAGATTGAAACAATAATTTCATTATTTTGATAGTTAAAATTTAAAGTTATTCGCATTTTAAGATCAGTGGCAAAAATGATTTGTTATCATTTCAGCAATGAATGAAAGCGCTAACGTACTTATGGATACATTTTAATAATCGTGTTTTGGTAGTAAGTAGGGTGAGTGTGCCCATGGGGAGGGTTGACATCGGGTTTAGTAAATTTAAAATTTTACGTAAAAATTATTAAAAATTTTGAAAAAAATTACCTATGTTGAAACCATGATAATTCGATTCTGCTATTGATTCTACACAAACTACTTTCTAGTTTTGCGTTAATTCATTAACACGTTGTATACTAGTACTATTGGCTATGTGCGAAGTGGATGCTGGGACCTGTCAAGTCGATCGCACGCTGTGGCAGAAATTTTTACTATTTTCGGCCAAGCTGTTTTATATTTGCTTTGAATCTAAGCAAATACGCACACTCACTCAACACTCAAATATCTCAAACTACAAAGACTGGTAACTTAAAATTTGGCATGGGTGTTTTTATTTTCATATGGGTGCTGACTAGAAAAGGATTTTTCGCAATTGAACCCACAAAGGTGCGAAAGTTTGTTTTGTTTGTAAACACTATAGGACCAACTAATTATGCCTCTCAATTATTGATGAAAGTTACTGCGCTGTGCACAAAGTGGTTCTTGGCCTGTCGGAACAACAAAGTATGCCATTCATCTCTTTTCTGTGCCATCTTAATCCATTTAGGTATCTCCAGCTGCTCGAAATCCTTGGTAACCTGGTCTATCCAGCTATACCTGGGTCTGCCCATACGGTCACCCCATATGCTATAATGCTCTGTTCACGCACGATCTTCCCCCATCCGTTATGAGAGCCAGCGCAATATCATTGATGATGTTTTGTTTAACATCAGAAGGATCAACGATCCACAGGCGTGCATTACCACCAGGCACAAGTAGGCAATCAGAGCTGAAAAAGAGCCTATACGGTGTTTTCAGCATAATTGTGCCCACGACTATACCCAGACTGCTATCAAAAATATTTTTAATACTATACCTACCATATTAACAATCCACTTTTCGCTGAGAGTGCCGGAATTCTGTCCATAGCACCAGCACCAGAGTGGCAAGTAGGTACATAGTGAGCCTGTTGGTCACCAACTTGCCACTGGTTTGTATACTGTTTCACGTTTAATTTCTTACCTATTTCTTCATAACACTGCTCTCTTTATTGACGATCAATCTTCGCTAGTTGATGAATATTATTAACCACGACAAGTCAAATGAAAACTTCGCGAAAAGATTTGAACTGCACGTAATTTATCGAAACACATTTGATCTTTCACTACAAACCTTACTTTATTTATAATTTGTCAATATTAACAAAATACACAGCTAAAAACAAAATATTCAGCTAATTTCTACCCAAACACATAAAAAACAACTGAAAACATTTGAACACGCTCGGAATTCAACAAACTGTCAAAGTCAAACAAAACAAAATCGGCCAACAAAGGGCTGCGTTCCGAACCTACGCCCCAGGTGCACCCCGAGTGCAACTTTTCACACTAAACGCCGATCAAGAGTGATATTTTTGAAATTCACACATCTTAATTCGTGTACGAATAATGCATAAATTCCATAGAGTTTGGCATCACTTTCGTATACGAATTAGGATGTGTGACTTTAAAAAATCGCACTCAACCGCACCCAAAGGTCGTGAACGCAGCCAAGTGAACAACGTCAAGAGCGCGCATGCAACCAAATAGCGAAGATGCAATCTATCAATGAGATGCCAAGCGCTTCGTTGTTTTCACGCGAGGTTGGTTAATACATTACGCATGCTTATTTTGTGACAATAAATAGCGAAGGTCAAACGTCACGTATTATCGCGTGGTTAATGCGTACTTTGCATTTTGGTCGTATAGTTTTTAACAAGTGTAAATGCATAGGTAGCCATAGATCGTTTGTATTGCGTGAGCTTGTGCCGTTTGAAAACTGCCTATTGCGCGCTGCGTGCGTGCGTTCGGGGCCCGCCCGAACTTCGGGCAGTTCTTGCGCGCCATATTTGAATGTGGAATTAATATTTTGGATGCTTTCTTTGTTTGTGTTTATAGAGTATGACTGTAAATTGTTAGTTGATTAATAATTAATGAGGAGACAAGTAGGCACTGCCTAATTGCCTATATACACTGCACGCGCATGCAACGATCAAAGGAATGTTTCCAATGTCTAACTCATTTGTCTATGAAACAGGGTAATACAACAGAAGGCGAGGAGGGTAAGACTGCCGGCAAGCCTCGCCGCTCAGCGCGCCGCCGCAACAGCAACAAGTCCGCCGGCAAGGAGGGCAAGGAGCCGCGCGACGGCACCGAGCCCAAGCCGCGCCGCACCAAGCGCCCCAAGCCCGTCATCGACTTCTCCGTCAAGGTGAGCTGAACGACAGGAGTGTAAGACCGCCGCAACAGCAGCAAGTCAAGTTCAAATTGAAATTAATCTTAAACAAATCAATGTTTTAAAAAGTCATAGATGTGCCGTAGCGTGTGCGTTGAATGAACTTTATCTAAAGCTGACAATAAAATTACTAGCACAAATATGCTATCAGATAATTTTAAAGGATACTTTAGTTATTAGATACTTTTTTCAATCTTTAATTTGCTTGAATAGAATTGACTTCATAATAGCAAATTATGTTGTTTTACAGATTTCTAATATTAGCCCAAACACCCGAGTGCGTGATCTGAAGCAAGCTCTCTCCGAGCGCGGTGTCAAGCCGCAAATCATGGTCTGGAAGGTAACACGCTTTTATTATTTTTTATTCAAACGTTACAGCTTTTTGATGGTCTTATACCAGTAGTCCATTGAACAGGCTACACCTTTGACACTTCGCTGTCATGAGGACTATATTCCCCGATAGTCAGAGATATTCTGAAACCTCAGAACATCCATGTTAAACTAGTAGTACCGAAACTTTGTCCAGTGTGACGGAGAGTGTGCCCGACGCCACTTGTAATGGACAGTGGGAACAATACATGCCTCGAAATTGAAGCATGCAGGTTTCTTCACAATGTTTCACTTCGCTGTCATTTCATACAAATAGGGAAAAACTGACAAGAGGTACTTGTAGTATAATCCCCGCAAGTTGATATTGCGATGGAACCTTGTGACAATAACAGCTGCGTGACGTCATCAAGCGCGGGCTGACTTTGCGAACGGTACTGATGGCACAGAATAGAATAGGTAATAGTAGGTATATAGTTCTACGTCGACTACGTCAAAATTACGTCACCAAGATGGCCGCCAATCGCAATATCAACTTGCGGGGATTATAATACCATGTTCTATAAGTCTTACCAATATACCTGCGCAGTTGGCAAAGGAATACGCCCAATCCCGGTTCGCCTCAAAACTGGTAAATTGGAATTTGAATTTAAAGTATAATTTCCATTTCCTTGGGAATTATGATATTCATCCTATTTTGTGTATAATTTTAACTATCATACTATTTGTATGTGTTCTTTGATCATACTTATTCATTAGTTGTGAAACTATTTGAAACGAATACATTTCGCAATGGGCAATGTCTTTTAATAGCGCACGAAATGATATTGACCAATCAGGATGTGCCACGTTCTTGCGCCTAAAATCCCTTGTCCGAGATAAAGAAACTTTTAGTAGCACCCGATTGTGCATCCTTTGACTATCGCTCATTTTTTTTTAAAGTACTATATGACTTCCGGTTTTGACGGGTCTGGTCTGCGCAAACGAAGATTGACGAGAAACCCAATATTCCTGATGTTACTGTAAGCATGTGCTAATTGAGTGCGAGTGAGACAGGTCTACTGTCAAAGAAAAATATACTCTTATCTGCTACTTCCCTCTTCCCCAATCTTCAGATATTTATGGGTGGCATGGAGTGTCCATAATGTATTTAGTATCGTTATCTTTCTTATACTGTGACAGGGGCTATTGGGAAGTCCCACTACGGCAGTACGGCAGTTATAATGGGACTACTGTGATTAATCTTTTTTGGTTTGTTTTACTGATATCTTGTTTTTGCACAGGGCTTCCGCGGGTTCTGCTACCTACACTTCTTCAAGCCTGGCCCACAAAAGGTAATAACTTCACTATTTTATTTAAATAACTAGCTGTTGCCCGCGACTTCGTACGCGTGGACTTAGGACTTGTTTATAGATTTTTTTATGGCACTGACTTGTTTTTGTGACTTCTGAAAGAACACCCCTACTCATCCCTCTATGCACCTCCTACTCACCCTTACGTACCCCCCTACTCACCCCTATGCACCCCGTACTCATCCCCTACGCACCCTTACCCCTTCTATGCACCCCCTACTCACCACTTTCGCACCACCTACTCACCCCACGCACCTCCTTATGCACCCCTACGCTCCCCCTATGCACCCCAACGTACCCCCAGCACACTCCTACGCACCCATACTCATCCCCTACACACCAACTACTCATCTCCTACGCATCCCCAACTCACCCCCTACTCAGCCCTACGCACCCCCACGTACCCCCTTCACACCCCTACTCACTCCCTGGGCACCCGTATTCATCCCCTCTATGTACTATCGCGGACTTTTCCGCCTGACCACCACTAGGCTCATGTTTGCTTGCATACTAAAAAATTAAAGCGACGTCTTACCCTGCCCTATTGATGAATAGACCAATTAATAATAGTTTCCAAACAATAAATCTTGGGCGAAATTATGTGATTTTTTTCTTAAGTGGTCAGGCGGAAAAGTCCCCGATAGTACCCCCTACTCACAACTTACGCACCCCTACTAACCCCCTTCGTACCCCTATGCACCACTTACGCACCCCCTACGCTCCCCCAACGCAGCCCCTACACACACCCTATGCACCCCTTAGAAACCCTACGCACCCACTACTCGCCCCCGCTACGTACCACATTTTCACCACCTACTCACCCTTACGTACCCCCTACTCATTCCTACGCACCCCGTACTCATCCCCTACGTTCCCTTACTCACCCCCTCTATGCACCCCCTACTCACCACTTACGCACTCCATACTCACTCCCTATGCACCCCCTGCGCAACCCGTACGTACCCCTTACGTGCCCCTTACGTGCCCCATACGCACCCCCTACGCAACCCCTACGCACCCCTACACACCCCTATGCACCCTCTACTCGCCCCCTCTACGTACCACTTTCGTACCAACTACTCACCACTTACGCATCCCCTAGCCCTACTCACACTCCACTCATCCCCAATTAACGTCCCAAAAAACCATAAAATAATGACACCCATAATGATATTTAGACATTTCAACCCCATCGCACCCTAACACGGCATGATGGTATATCACGTCCATCACGTCGGATTTTAAAATCATTGTTGTTTTCGTAATCAGCGACCCCATAAGCCATACAAACAATACCCATCTCGATTTTCAGACTTTGTCACCCCATTTCCCATTCAGGGGTTGAATTCTGAAAAAACCTGAAACACTGGTTTACTCATTTATCAATAGGAGTACTCCTGTGCAGTTTCGAATAAAATAGTCTAACTAATCTTGATACCCCATACAAACTTTGGGCCCCATTTAACCCCCTCGGGGGGTGAATTTTGAGAAATCCTTTCTTAGTGCAACCCTAAACCACATAAGGTACCTACGTGCCAAATTTGGAATCTCTAGACCCAGCGGTTTGGGCTGTGCGTTGATATGTCAGTCAGTCATTCATTCAGTTTCTTCTTTTATATATTTAGATGTAAGATAATATATAAAATATAAAATTTAATCCATTTCGACAGATTTTCATGTCCACTTTGTTAAATTTCAAAATCGATGCTATTTTCGTAATTGATGTCCCAAAAAACCATAAAAACGACACCCGTAATGATATTTAGACATTTCAACCCCATCGCACCCCCACAGGGGATGATGATATTTCACGTCCACCACGTTGGATTTTAAAATCATTGTTTTTTTCGTAATCAGCGACCCGATAAACCATACAAACAATACCCATCTCGATTTTCAGACTTTGTCACCCCATTTCCCCCTTTCAGGGGTTGAATTCTCAAAAAACCTGAAATACGTGTTTACTCATTTATTAATAGGAGTACTCCTGTGAAGTTTCGAATTAAATAGTCTAACTAATCTTGTTTCCCCATACAAACTTTGGACCCCCGTTTCACCCCCTTAGGGGATGAATTTTGAAAAATCCTTTCTTAGTGCACCCCTAGACCTCATAAGGAACCTACGTGCCAAATTTGGAATCTCTAGACCCAGCGGTTTGGGCTGTGCGTTGATATGTCAGTCAGTCAGTCATTCAGTCAGTAAGTTTCTTCTTTTATATATTTAGGTCTGAAAAAACTCTGACACCAGGGCTCTGCCCACACGATTATATTTTTATTTTATTCATTTTAGGAAAACTTATGGACTAATTACATTATAAGATATCGACTCGACATTTCTATAAAACAACATTGTTGGGCTAACATACAAACATTAATAGTCCCTACAAACGTATAATTAAGGGTTGAGCCTCATCTGCCAGTACCGCATCGAATTTTTCCGTCGCTCCATCCTTTTTTGTCACTCAGGAACGTCATTTGCTAGAGTAAATAAAATAGCGGGAACGCGACCGCACGCTGCAGCACAGGAACGTCATTTGCTAAAGTAAATAAAATAGCGGGAACGCGACCGCACGCTGCAGCATCGGCAGTGCTGCGACCTTTCTCGCTCTTGTAAATGACGTTCCTGAGCGACAGAAAAGGATAGAGTGTGAAAAAATGCGATGCGGTGCTGCCAGATGATTGTTTAAATATCCAACAATCGAGCGAAATTTCGTCGGAATTCTGAAGCTACTTTTCCGTCTCTAACCTTACGTTGTGCAGGGTGAAGGCGACAGCGGCCCGACGATTAACATGGAAAGCGTGCTCGGCGCCCTCTCCGAGATGTCGCTGGGAGGGAGCGGAGAGGCGACAGGCGCCCCCGACGAGCCGCGCGACGACAAGCCGCGCCTGCTGTGCGTCGAGCCCGCCCCCCCGCGCCACCAGCCCGCGCCCACCGACCTCACAGAGGTACACACACACACACACACACACACACACACACACACACACACACACACACAATAAACACAGAGACGCACTCTCTCATCCTGACCTGACACGTTTTACATCATTCATTTTGTTAGAGAGCCCCACACCAAAGGAAGTTATTCTATTCAACGCTAAGTTGAAAATAAACTTGTCCAAAGCGCGTTAAGTTGAAGCACACAAGGAGTAAACATGGTCCGTACAAAGTAACACACTTGGTTTGTAATCTCGGTACATATTTGAAGGTTTATTTTGCATTTGTTTTAACTTATTTTTTCTGCTTTGAAATGTTCGCGCAAGACATATATATCCCTTCAACTCTCGAAGCTCCAATTTGGTCAGTAAGTCATTGAATAGATGACCCCGTGCTTCGTAAGGCAACGTGTTCCCAGATAGTTCCGTTGGATGGACCCATAGACGATATTTTTTTCACTTACGCGACGTAATATCAGTGTAACCGCGTATGAGATAGCAATAGTCATAAAATCCTTTACAATTAATATGAAGTGACACCGAAATCAGACGGCCGTCGTGGTACAAAAAAGTGGTTACGTCGATAAGAACAGCAATAAATAAATAAATAAATAAATATCTTGGACAATGTCACACAAATTATCTAGTCACATTTAAAGTACCAGAATCTAGCCTGGACTTGTATAAAGGTAAAGGCAAAAAGGCAATAAGGTAGCGATCTCCTTTTTTATCTAAAGAGAATTTTCTATGTGCATCTCTTATTGAGTGAATATGACAAGACACGTGCTTTCTGATATTACTCTCTTTCTACGGTTGGACCTATTTGTCAAGCCATCAGAGGGCTAGGTGGCTTAAAAATACTGAGACGGCAAGTTAACTACGCTGAAGAATACATTCTGGTGCATGTGAAATCTACCAATCCTTGGGCACGTGTTGGACTTAGGGTACCCTACCCTGAGGATAGGCCTGTGCCCTAAAGTCGGACGTATAAAGGCCGATGATGATGACGATTATGAGGCTTGAAACATTCACTTATAAACACTGGGCCCTGTTTAATAAACGCGAAAATGACAATTCAGAGTACATTACTGAGAATGCTATTATTATTATTATTATCTGTGGTTTTGGGCCTTGACAGGCTTGCTAAGCCTGTGCCACGTAGACCATCGCTGGTCCTTTGTGATCGCCCTTTTTATAGTTCCTTACCAATCCCCACTGCGGCCAGAAATCGCAGTAGATTCTTGATCGGGATAGTTTGTATCTCATCTGGTGTCAGCACCTGCCTACCCAGATGAGTGCTGCGTTTGTACATCAGGGGACCACAATCACATAGGAGGTGCAGAGGAGTTTCCATCTCCTCCTTGCAAAATCTGCAGCCGGTCGTGTCACTTAAATTCAGTGTGTGCATGTGCTTATTTAATTTGCAGTGGCCTGTGAGTGACCTTGCTATTGTACAAATTTGGTCCTTGCTGAGGGCAAGGAGACCGTTCGCAAGTTTGCGATTGTAGCCTTTGATAAGTGCTTTTGAGTGGCCCATGCCTGGGGTGTTACACCAAAGCTTTATTGCCTCACCAAAGCTGGCCTTATTCAAAGAATCTCGCGTTAGACTATTGGGGATTCCGAGAAAGGGTTCGGGGCCTATGAAGTGGTTTTCAGTGCCTCTTCTAGCCAACTCGTCCGCCCTCTCGTTCCCTTCGATGTCTGAGTGTCCTGGCACCCATTGTAGCACAAGTTGATTGTTATTGCCTAAGGCATTCAGTTGTGATACGCAGTCCTGTACTAGCTTAGACCTTATGATCGGAGAGTCTATGGCTAGCAAGGCTGCTTGGCTATCAGAGTTGATTGTGATATATTGGTTGACGTAGCGCTTGCTTAAGTTAATTTCAGCGCAGGCTGTGATGGCGTAGACCTCCGCCTGGAATATGGAGGCGTAATTTCCAAGATTTTGGGTCTGTTGTAGTCTTGGGTTTTCGCCGTATATTCCGCTGCCAACGTCATTGCCTTTCTTGGATCCGTCTGTGAACCAGGTTAGGCAGTTGTCTTTGATGGATGTTTGGCCCTCAAGCCAGTCATCCCTCGAAGGAAATGTAACAGTATAGTTCTTGGTGAAGTTGTATACTGGCGTCATGGTGTCTGTGGTCATCTTTAGCACTGGGAGGCACGTGGCATCCTCCTGCAGGCCAATCAAACACCTCGACTGCCAGTTACGGTTCTTGTTTGGGTTAACTCTGAGTATGCAAGCCTTCGCTTCCCTTTGCGCAAAAATGTGCAGCGGTTGGAGGTTGAGTAATGCATTCAGAGCTAGCCCGGGGCTGGTGGACATAGCGCCTGTTATGATTAGGCACGCAGTCCTTTGAAGGCTATTGAGTTTGTCTATTGTGGTTTTTTGGAGGGTCTTTTTGTACCAGATAGCTGCAGCGTAGCATACGATTGGCCTAACTATGGCGGTAAAAAGCCAGAGGGCTATTTTAGGGGTTATTCCCCACCTAGTCCCTGCCACACGATAGCTGATGCCGAGCGAGGTCTTGGCCCTCTGAATGACGGTTTCAATATGCGTGTTCCAGTTGAGGCGTTGGTCAAAAGTTACGCCTAAGTACTTAACTGTTTTGGAGTAGGGTATAGTTT
The DNA here is from genome assembly GCA_922987775.1 of Agonopterix subpropinquella. Lineage (NCBI taxonomy): Eukaryota > Metazoa > Arthropoda > Insecta > Lepidoptera > Depressariidae > Agonopterix > Agonopterix subpropinquella. Next base: position 8,756,133 of record OV277713.1, on the reverse strand, counting down.
TGCCATTGAGACGGGGAACTTTTAACTTTTTGAGGTCCCGTTTGTTCGTAAATGGTACTATGACTGTTTTGTCTGCGTTTACAGACAAACTGTTTTCGTCACACCATCTTTGTATGATGTGAAGAGCTCTTTGCACAAGAGAGGACACTGTGTCTAGACACGGCCCTCTGATGATTACTACAAGGTCGTCGGCATACCCTTGTGTGGGTAGTCTTTCCTCGGCCAGTAGATGCAAGAGTTGGTCAACCGCGACTGACCACAGGAGGGGGGAAAGTACCCCTCCCTGTGGACAGCCTCTAGTTGTTCTGACTGTATGGATGTGACCGTTCAGTGTTAGTTTTGCAGACCTGTTGCGGAGCATCGATTCTATCCAACCTATAGTGGTCCGATCTACCTCTTTGGCAGTTAGTCCACTAATTATGGTTCTTGTCGGGGTATTATCGAACGCTCCTTCAATGTCCAGGAATGCACAAAGGGCAATTTGCCTATCCTCGATAGATTTTTCGATCTTGTCGACTAGATCTATCAAGGCGGTTTCTGTTGATTTGCCCTTTTGGTAGGCGTGCTGATCTTTATGCAACGGGTGTGTCAATAAAGCACTTTCCCGTATGTTTAGATCTAGTACCTTTTCCATGGCTTTCAGCATGAAAGAGGTGAGACTAATAGGTCTATAGGACTTTGGTTGGGCATAGTCCTTTTTGCCTGTCTTTGGTATGAACTTTATTGTGACTTTAGTCCATGGCTCAGGTATAACGTTACATGCAAAGCTAGTTCTAAATATTTTTATTAGAATTGGAGTTAGGATTTCCGCGCCTTGTTGTAATAGGCCTGGGAATATTCCATCATCTCCAGCTGATTTAAAGGGCTTGAAGGTTTTTAGCGCCCATTTGACCTGATTAGGTCTGAAGATTTTTGACGCTCTTCGCCAGTCCTCTGAGTGAGGCCTATGTGGTGCATGAGCGTCTTCGTTACCCTTTGTACTTGTGACAGTGCTTGGGTTGGTTTCACTGACGGAGCCAGGAAAATGGACTGCTGTGAGCAGTTCCAGGGTCTCCTTCTCGGAGCAAGTGAAATTACCATCAGGCTTTCTGAGAAGACCTAATTGGTTTTTTGGAGCTTTTGCGAGGATCCTGTGCAGTCTAGCTCCTTGAGGAGTTTGATTGATCTCCTCACAGAACTTCCGCCAGTTTTTCCTCTTGGCTATTTTGATTTCTCGTTTGTAAGTTGTTAGAACAGACCTGTAGGTGTCCCAACTACACCTATAGGATTTGGCTTTATTAAAGAGCCGACGAGATTCGATTCTAAGTTTTTCTAACTTACGATTCCACCAGGGAGTATTCCTTCGTTGCTTGGGTTCTTTCAGAGGGCAGCTTTTGTGGTAGGCGTCTAGGATGCCGTTTGTTAGAATAAGTACTGCCAGTTCTAAGCTATCAGGATCTTTTATTGTTTTAGGAAAGTCCTGTAGGTTCTCCTTTAGTAGGGTTCTAAATAGTTCCCAGGATGTCGCCTTCGGGTTCCTAAAGGTGTTAGTTTGGTATATCGGAGCGGTTATTAAATCAAAACGTATGTGTCTGTGATCAGACATGGATTCTTCCTCGCTGACATGCCAATTACTTACGCATTTGTAGATTTCCTCTGTTGCGAAAGTAACATCTAAAACCTCCTGTCTGTTAGCTGTTACAAAGGTGGGTTTACATCCTATGTTACAAATAAAGAGACGGTTGGTTAGAGTAAAGTCATGGAGTAACTCACCCCTTGGGTTGATGTCGGTGCTCCCCCAGTTGGTATGGTGGGCATTGGCGTCGCAACCGACCAGAAGCTCGGCATGTTGTAGGCGCGCGTACTCCCGCAGTTTGTCGAGTTCTGTTGTTGGGTCCGTCTCCTTACCGTGGAGGTAGGCTGAGCAGACTATAGTCCTCATTCCCTTCCATCCACGGAGGTTGACGAACGCAGCTACCAGGTCGTCCGTGCAAAATTCTGGAACTGGTAGAAATTCAATTAGTTTGTTGAAAATAATGCAGGCTCTTGGCTTAGTGCCATTAATGTTATACAGAACATTACCTGCGTTGTGTAGACCCAAGACTGTGTTGTTTTCCAGCCACGGTTCTTGTACGAGGGCCATTTCTAGGTCATCCCGGCGGAAGTTGTGTGTAAGCACGTGCGTCGCAGCTGTGGCGTGATGGAGATTGATTTGGATGACCTTTATTGCCCTCGTTGTGGTTTGCCTTTTTGGGGCATTAGTGTGCAGGGGGCGGTTTGGCTCGTCCCTCACCTCCGGGCCGTCCACGGCCTTTCGGTTGGGTCGGTCCCCTTTGCGTCCCTCTGCTGGAGTTACTGCCTCGGGAACCTCTCTGTGGCCTACCCCGCCAGGTCCCCCTGGACAGGGGAAAGCCCCCTCTAACTGGGGGGTTTACGTTGCCCGCCCCCCCTTGGGTCGGTGTTTGAGGAGGCTGATTTGGGGTAGGGTTTGAGGGTCCCTCCGTTTCAGCCTGTTTAAGGGGTTTTTCACCACCTTTCAGCCTGAACAAAATCTGTTTGATACCTAAACTAGCCTTACACTCCATAGCGCGAAGGACCCCCGCTGAAAGGTCGTCGATAGATAGGGTTATGGTGAACCCTGTCTCTTCGGCCTTGCAGTGGAGAACCTTCCACATATGGGTGTTCAGGTCCTTGTTTTGCACCCCTAGCATTCGCACTACCTCTTCAGCCGACTTGGCTTCGGTCTTGGGTGCAAAAGTGATGCCTACGGTTGGTTTAGGCATTTGTGCCTCTGTCATTATCGACAGTTCCGCTTCCGGCCAGGGTTTCAGGCTTCCTACACGGTCTTCGAGCCACTTACGTGACTCCAGGTCCTTGCAGGTGATCAGCAGCCACCCCGGCCGTAGCGAATGGCCTAGGAATCTTGGTCCGGTTCCTCTAATCTGAGTATTGCTTATCACACTGAGAATAGAGCACCGGACCAATTCTAGTTGCTCGTCCGTCATCGGTGTCCTATCACGGATACCAACTCGGTACGAGCCTACTGCCTCCTTGAAAGTGGATGGGCCCGCTCGCGGTTGTCCCCCCAAATTCCTCCTTGCCGTTCCTGGCTCGGCAGAGGTGGATGGCTTTGGGGAGGTGACGCGATGCGGATTCCCGTCCACTCTCGGTGCCTTGTGGACACCTTCTTTAGGAGACACTTCTTCTGACCGGGTCCTTTTATATGGCCTACGGTCGTACTGCTGCTGGGCCATACCCAGCTCCTCGAGTGTCTTGTGGCACTGTTCGAATGCTACAGTCGGGTCGACGCCCTCCGAAACGAGCGTTTTGTAGCGCCTTCGAGCAGAGCCACACATCCTTTTCCTACGAGCACCTCTTTGGTTCGGACTCCTAGGCGGTACGAAGGTTACTTCGGCCGTCCTGGTTTCCGTCTCCTCAGCTGCGCCCGTGGTCGAGGATGCAGGTGATGTTAGAAGGCTTTCTTCCAACATCCTGGAGCCGTCTGACGAAGGGGAGGCTGCTGAACCTTCCTCCATCATCGGCTCCTCCGTGTTTTTGGTAGGGGTGCTTGTTGAGCCGCTCCCTCCAAGGGTGTTCCCTGTTACGCCCAGAGATGGCATTAACTTTAAAATTGTTTTGAGTTTTTCTTCCATTATTATTCCCACGAGTAGCAAGGGAATTATATCAGTCCATCCCAGCAGAGCCCCGCTTGCCAGGACAAGGCAAAGAGGCATCCCCGAATCTGCCCGGTATCGGGGAGACACCGTTCGAGACTGAGCACCCCCTCAGCCACGCATCCATGGGCACGGTTCGGTTGACACCTTTGGATTGGGGTTTTTAGAGTCGAGGTTTTCTCCTCCAGGAGGGGGAAAGTGAAAGGATAAGGGTAAGTGGAAGGGGAAATTTGGAGGATAGGAGGAAGGATGAGGGAGTAAGGAGACTCCCATCGGTTGGGAATTTTCGATGGGAGTTCTTCCCTTGTCCGGGGTCCCGAGGGACTCCCCGTCCATGGGCGGGTACCGTACGCAGTGCCCGTTCACGGCGGGGGGGCTATCCGCAACCTGCCACCCGTCCGGTCGCATGGGAAGAACCTGCGCACGGTCGACAGGTGTCCACACTGTGGTACAGCGATTCATCGACCGACCCGGATGAATGCTAGGCCATATGAAGTTATTATTAACCAGCCATTAGTAACCAGCAATGTACTCTGAATTGTCATTGTGGCGTTTATTAAAAAGGGCCCTGGACGTAGGGTCCGTGTGCTCAATAGTGTCCCAACCAAAAAAAGCACCAAAACGTAAAAAGAGAACCAATTACGTGACTCTTCGTTTGATCGGCCGACTACGCGGGCGCGCGCGCCCCGTGCGGGAATGGAAAAGAATTTCAGCATTTAATTTTTTTCAGTTGGTTTATTACTACACTTATTTAGGTTTGTGTAGTTTTTAGTCTCTGATACTTTTTTCGAGAATTTTATACTAAACCCGGCGTCCATAGTATCGTTTGGTCTAATATACAACGTGTTAATGAATTAGCGCAAAACCTCATACACCCCAACTGATTTATAACAAAATAATTAGATTGCAACAATAATTTCATTATTTTGATACTTAAAATTTAAAGTTATTCGCATTTTAAGTTTTGAGGCAAAAATGATTTGTTATCATTTCAGCACTGAAAGAAAGCGCTAACGTACTCATGGATACATTTTTATAATCTTGTTTTGGTAGTAAGTAGGGTGAGTGTGCCCGTGCGATGGGTTGTCATCGGGTTTAGTAAATTAAAAATTTTGCAAAAAAATTATTTAATATTTTGAAAAAAATTACCTATGTTGAAACCATGATAATTCGATTTTGCTCTCGATTCTAAACAAACTACTTTCTAGTTTTGCGTTAATTCATTAACACGTTGTAGACAGATTCTACTTTGTACAGATTCTACTTTGGACAGATTCTACTTTTTTGTCTTGTCATTTGTCAAATTCTACGTCAATGGTTTAAAACATTATTTAGTGAACTCTTTGTAACTATAAACTTTTGTTGCAGGTGCATTGACTCGCGAGTACCTACACATTCGACGCTACGTCCCTTCGACATTTCTATAACGACTACCTTATTATTTCTAAAACACGCATAATATAAAAGTTAGCTTTATTGCACACGGACTGAAGGGCGATCTGTCCCATTCCGACACTAATTGTTTTAGCGTTAAGGTTGATTTTTCTCCGTGCCGGCCCACGATTTAAGCATTGTATTTATGTGTCTATTGCATTTTGAGTTGAGCTCACTAGAGTGGCGTATTTGCAATATGATTACTTTTTAACCGACATAGAAGCGATGGTTCGATTTTAGTTTATATCGATAGTTTGAACTTGTGTTCGCTCGATGGTGTTTTGTTTTTGTCTATTGCATTATGGCCGGCGCAAGATAGATAGAGTGAGCTATATTTATAAAATACTTAACGAAAAATATCTTTATGAATGTTTTAGTTGTTTTCTAGTCTAAAGTTAGCTTGTAATATGAAATAACAGCGTAACTGTTACTTTATTTACTATTCCTTTTAAATGCAGATACTTTTTAAGCATTCTTCCATAATAATTACGAGAAAAGAAGCTATATTTTAGTAATAAACTTCTAGTATAGACAACTGGAATATATGAAAGATATATTTTTAATATTGTAAGGTGCTTGAGAGCGGGATCCCAAACTGTACCTATTTAGAAATTAGTTTGAAATGGATTTGATTAGTGTTAAGGGTATTTATTTTAAATTATCCATTTGGGACTCCGTTTGTATATTTGTGCCAACTTTTTAGTACCCTGCTGTATTGTTTTTAAAAATTTCTTGATATGTAAAAAAGCCGTCTAAATAAAATGGAATGTCTTAAAACCGAACTAATTTTGACATATCGATGATTGTAAGTTGGTATAAATAATTTGAGCCCTATTAAGATGATGTCAACATTACTTTTTCAGTATTAGGTTAATATAATTTAAGACTTGAAAAGTAATATATAATTGACATAATAAGATTTAAAACTATTTATCTATTTTAGAGTTATGTGAACTAATGTTCGCAGTATATTGGTCTCTTTTAGTGTAAAAGCATGAAGATGTATTTTATATATAGAAAGATCGATTGTATTTGTGTTTTTTTTTCTTCAAAGTTTTTTGTTTTATTTCGGCAGCATTATTATAGATTCTAAATGATTTGTAAGCATTTGTCTATGATTTTGATAGAGGCATAACAGGCTCAAACAAAATTGTGCCATTGGTCATACCGAAAATGGTAAAATTTTTATTGAGATAGTTTTCGTGCCGGAAAAAAAACAAGTTTTTATGCCGGATTAAAAAACAAGTTTTTATGCCGGTGTAAAAAACTAGTTTTTATGCCGGTGTAAAAAACTAATTTTTATGCCGGTGTAAAAAACAAGTTTTTATGCCGGATTAAACAACAAGTTTTTATGCCGGAATAAAAAACAGGTTTTTATGCCAGAGTAAAAAACAATTGCACCATGTTGTGCCCAGTATGTTATTTCTCACGAGTTTAGCACTATAAAGATATATATCTTATTATGTATATAATAACTTGTTAACACATTATTTACTTGTTTATTTTGTAACCTTATAGCGATGGGATAGCAAGCATGGATGAGAGTTTTTTTGTTTTGTATTTTTTTTTTTAATAAATCTATTAAACACTTTTTTTTCTTTATTTTTTCCTTTGTTTTTATTAGTAGCATCTCTTAACTAATAACACTATAGGTAGGGTGTGATAATTATATTCGAATATGTAACGTTGTGATGTGTACTTTAACATTTTTGCCGTTTAGATATTGAAGGCCGAATTAAATTCTATTTTTCTAGTGAATAGTTAGTTGTTTTATTGAATACAAGATAGCTTTTACAAGCGACTTCGCGTGAAATTAGAATATCTAAAAACTCATTCCTTAGTGCATCTACATCCTCCGTAGATATGGGTAATTAAATATTCCAAAGATGTTTATCTTCAGGGAAAGGCTATAATAAGGACTAGTATGCGTTCTTCAATAACTAAGAGACCTATTTCAAATATTATGGATTTTTAAACACGTCCCCACAAGACGCAACAGATTGAAAATTTCGTTCTCTGGCTAGTGGGCTCGGTAGCGAAATTGGATAACGCACTTCCCCGGTTTGGAAGGGTGCGGGTTCAAGTCCCCCGCCCGAGACTTAATTTTTCAATCTTTAATTTGAACGAGACCTAACCTAACCTATTTATGAAGCGTATGCGATGTCGCAAGTGCACCGCTGCTTTATCGCGACTGAATAGATTCTATTTTAGCACAGGCGTTGACTGAGCGTTATGATTTTTCTCAGAAATATTGCGACGGGTGTAAAATTAAATGGGAAACACAGGGCTATCACAGTCCAGTGGCGCCCTCATCACATTAAAAAAGATTTCTCAATAAAGAAAGCCTAAATTAAAAGTGCTCAACATCAAAACTACAAAAGCCTTCAAGCTATTTTCATAGAATACTTTTATAGGTTCTAAACATTCCATTTTTAGACAATTTCGAATAAAAACAAAAGCGGCCGTGTTTTTTCTTTTTTCATAATTTAATAATATAAAAGTATTCTATGAAAATAGTTTGAAGGCTTTTGTAGTTTTGATGTTGAGCACTTTGAGAAATCTTTTTTAATGTGATGAGGGCGCCACTGGACCGTGATAGCCCTCTTTGGGTGCTTCAGACCATCAAACTGAACGTTTTACTATGAGACCAACACTGAAATTGCGAAACAAAAAATCCGCTGTCCCATACAAAACTGCAAACATAACTCCACGTATGGGACAGCTGATTTTTTTTTCGCGACTTCGATATTGGGAACTATATACTATTACCTATTCTGTGATATTGGTCCCATAGAAAAAGTTGTTCAGTTTGATGGTCTGAAGCACCCTAAGTGTCCCATTAAATTTTAAGCCCTGTATAATGCTGTTTTGTAAACAAAACATTATTTTAGGGTCAGAGCACATCTAGCGGAGTACTGTTTGAGCAGTTTTCATCAATCAAATTGATAATCAACTCAGACAATAGAATAGAGTTGAACAAGCGTGCAAGAGATCCCTGTCCATGGTACTAATGATACAATACAGTGCCAACTGTACCATTGATGGTACTTCCCGATTGTACTTCTGGTCCAGCGGGGTCCCTGTGATAGTTAATTCCCAGAAGTACCTTTTGACAGTTCCTTTGAAGGTACTAATGGGAAATTTTATTCCCATTAGGTCCTGTGACGTGTTCGCATTATTTCTTGTACGCTATTTTCTTTACTTCAATAGTCAAACTGCTCGAACAGTTCTCCAATAGGTGCGCTGACAACTGAAAGGATCAACAAATAAAAGAATATTAAGTAGGTACTTCTTGCACCGGAGTACCCTCACAAAAAAAAAAAAACAAAAAAAAATGCATTACGTTATCAATAGTAAAAAATAGTCAGAATAAATGGCTAACTACAGTAGAGGTATACTTACCTACCATCATTAAAGTATTTCTATAACTAATTACATGACATGTTTATAAACTTGTAGCCAATTAGATTGTCATCTATTACCATTTACAATGAATGTGTCAATCAGCCTGAAATAGTTGTATTTTCCATTTTGTCGCTTACGGCGTTATTGTGTTCCATCATTCTTCACTATCGTCCACTGCTGGACAATAGGCCTCCCCCAAGGATCGCCACAACGACCGCTCCTGCGCTGCCCTCATCCAACGGGTTCCCGCCGCCTTCACCAGGTCGTCGGTCCACCTGCGCTTTCCGGTCCGCGTTCGCCACTCGACTATTCTGTTTGCCATAGATAGCCTCGTACAAACTTGTACAGTCAAGAGCACATCAAGCTTAACACTTGCAGTTCGATTGTAACGCTTATGGCGCACTAAATAAGAACGGTAACAAAGTCCAAAGTGTCAAGCTTGACGTGCTCTTGACTGTACATATGGATGGCGACACATCAAACTACGCAAAACAAACATGAGCTAGCCGCGCGATGTTATACATTACCACAGTATAAGACAGTAATCCATCTTCATTCAATGGTACCAAACACGGCATACGCCTCGTAGCACGCACACACTGACAATATCTCCGCGTAGCCCCGTCTGGCGCTGCCTTGGCTGCCTGAGATATCGTCGCTCGTACGTACTGGGTGGTACTGGCGAGCACACATATAATATACAAGCCGCGTTTGGTACCATTGTATGAACAAAGTGAATATACTAATAGTGAGGGCGCTCTGGGGTCGCGACAGGCCTATCGTGCCTGCGGGGGTGCGGGTGGCGGGGGGCGCGGTCCCAGTACCCATAGATATATTATAGGGTACCTAGATAAATATTATGAAGCAAGACATAACAACACTACTTGCCATCTATTCACATTTATGACAACCGCCCATTAGAATAAGTGAAATGTCAATAGTAAACAGATACCGTCTTGAACCATTTTGTCACCAGACCTCCAGCTGGAAGACTCCGCTATTTCCTTACGTTAAGAACGACTTTTGCTTGAATTTGCTTAAAAAGTGGTGCCATTTGTGTAACTGATATTGCCGGTCTTTAGTTTATACGTCTATGCCAGTACCGATTCACCTGCGCGCTGTACCCCAACGGCCGGTGCCTCACCCCTCCGCACACCGCGCGAGCATAGACCCAACGCGGCCACTAAGCGCACCCACTTTATTGTATTTACGCTATGGTATGAAGATGGATTACTGTCTTATACATATTATTTACGCTATGCTTATACTGTGACATTACTCTCCCTACTTGTACATTACGCGGCTACTTCGATCGCAGCGTGGCAAGCTTATTTGGTTTTTGCTTAGCTTGATGTGTCGCCGTGTGTACTGTTGTGACTAAAAACTGTCGTAAGCGACGGTAGCTAATTAGGTCCCTTTTCAAGTCAATTTAACACAATTAAAGTGTAAAACATGTATAATATCTAACACGCCAATCTGTCAGCCGAGACACGCAACAATAAAATAAATAAATTCCACTGATTTATTTACAAATCTCATTTTGCCAAGAGATGGCAATCAAAATGTTGGTCTTTTTGTTTTTTAATTGTTTCATAGGTGTTTTAGGGCAGGGACCGCCCCCGCCGCCTGATTCGGTAAGATTTTGAATAATATTACATTATATTTTCTCTGAATAATAATTGGGTATCGTCATCATCATCTTATTTAAGAGCTACGCTCTTGTCGGTGCAGTACTCGCCAATCCTGTCTATTTTCCGCTTGTGTCTTGAGTTCTTGATACGACACGACATCAACCTTTTCCTTCACTTGGGCTATATAACTCTGTCTAGGTATAAGCACAGTATAAGAAAGAGTATCTATTACTAGATACAGTATGGACACTCCCTTCCTCCCACCAACTTTTTACCTCACCCCAGCCTCACCCCCTCTATCGCCCTCGGCAGTTACCTGTAGCCTAGATTAGGTATGCCTCTCTTCCCCTCTATCTTCCCTTCCATAGGTTTAAAGAAGTTGTCGTTCCGTATCAAGTGTCCGATCATTTTTCCCCTCCCGTTTTCGATTGTTTTTAGAATGTTTCTCCTTTCTCCTTTCCTTTCTTTTTTTCGATTGGGTATTGATAGAGCAAAGTGGCCCCGATTCGGACTGTGCCTCGACTTAACTTAACTAAATTTATTCCTGTCAATTTCTAAAATAAGATTAAGAAAGGAGACAGAAAACCAACAGCTGACTTTAGTGCTGTCAAAGTGACGTTACACGCTCTCTGTTACACGCCCAAAAACGCCTTAAATAAGATGGCGTACATTATGATGGCATCTTATTTTGGGCATGTAACGTCACTTTGACAGCACTAAAGTCAGCTGTTGGTTTTCTGTCTCTTTTCTTAATCTTATTTTAGAAACTGACAGGAATAAATTTAGTTAAGTTAAGTCGTGGCACAGTCCGAATCGGGGCCAGTGTCGACCTCCGAACTACAAAAACGTAATTTCACACGATTTTTTTTCCTGGCATTAGGTAGTGTTTTTCATTCGGCAGTTATTTTAAGTTTTCATCAAATTGAGATTGATGCTCTCAAAACCATCTCTTATGAATGACGTGTTCATAATCAGACCCTGAAGATTACAAAGAACCTCATCGAAATCAAAGTCCGATCGCCGCAAACAAACACAGAGATCCATCAAACTTCATTACATCATTTTTTTCCGCCGTGTCATGTCGGGGGGAGTCTTAACACACACCGAACCCACCGACCGACACAGCCGTACCTACAACGTGTTAATGAATTAACGCAAAACTAGAAAGTAGTTTGTTTACAATCGAGAGCAGAATCCAATTATCATGGTTTGAATTTTTTTCAAAATACATATTAAGTAAATAATTTGTTTGCAAAATTTAAAATTTTCGGAACCCGATGTCAACCCACCGCACGGGCACACTCACCTTACTTATTACGAAAACAAGATTATTAAAATGTATCCATGAGTACATTAGCGCTTTCATTCATTGCTGAAATGATGAACAAATCATTTTTGCCTCAGAACTTAAAATGTGAATAACTTTAAATTTTAACTATCAAAATAACCCTACCTATTAGTTCAGCGTACCTACGTAGGTAGGTATGCAGGTTTCCTCATGATGTTTTCGATCAGCGTTTGAGAGCAGTCTGTATTACGTAACTCATTAGTAGGTAGGCATTTCATCCATGCGGATTCGAACCAGGGGTGCGATTTTTGAATCTCATTCGCTGAGTTCAGCAGTCGAAAATGTCAAAATTAGTGTGGAGATATGCTATGCTATGATATGATATGTGTGGATATGATATCTTTCTACTGCTGATTTGACTTTCAAAAACCATACTTCAGGAGTGCGATTTTTGAAAGTCAAATCAGCAGTAGAAAGATTCGTATCTCCTTAGTAATTTTGACATTTACAACTGCTGAACTCAGCCAATGAGTTTCAAAAATCGCACTCCTGGACCTCAAGATTGAGTTTCTATAGCTCTTCGCAACGCGCCACCGAAGCTCTCTGGTCTGATCATCTCCATAAAAAACCGTCAGAATTTTAAGAAGGACTCTATAATATGAGGAATCGGGACATTGGATTAACGATACCTAGGTACTACAATAGATCTTATATTTCAGGTGGAATTTACAATGAACTTTGTGTCGCCGGTCTACGCGTGCGCCGACGAAGTTAGCCTTGCATTCATAGATCCCTCGGACTTGCAGACGACGAGAGTGAACGAATCGTTCGCTTCCATGACCGGCAGTATAGTCTTTCATACAGCTTTCGACTTTTCTACAAAGGTAAGAGATTGCACTACCTACTTATCTATACTGGGTGCTTAGAACAAAGTAAAATGAATGGATAGGCCCAAAGCGCTTTAAGTTGAAGCACGCAAAACTAGGGCACTTCAATACAAATTAGGGTACTTGGTCTGTCATCTCAGTACATTTTCGAAGTAAAACTGTCAATTGTTTTGCCTCATTTTTCTGATTTGAAATGTTCGCGTAAGGCCTAGGCCCAAAGCGCTTTAAGTTGAAGCACGCAAAACTAGGGCACTTCAATACAAATTAGGGTACTTGGTCTGTCATCTCAGTACATTTTCGAAGTAAAACTGTCAATTGTTTTGCCTCATTTTTCTGGTTTGAAATGTTCGCGTAAGGCCTGTCCATTCTTGTTTACTAATGTCATTGACTGGGTGGCACTGAACGAGAGACTTTCCCGAAAATTTCGCATTCTATAGAATTTGCACAAAATTTGGCTACAAGGAACTATGTTAAAATTTTCAACCGTTTTAGGCCTCCCACACATAACTGCGAATTCGCATCGCATTGCAAATATCTGCGAACGCTCCATGACTTATTAGTTATTACGATGACTTATGATTTTCCATCGTAGCGCTCGTAGTGTGATGCGGATTCGCAGTTATGTGTGGGAGCCTTTAGGGTCAGCGCACACCCAGCGTAAAACTGTTCGAGCATGCGCGAGCAGTTTTCATTGATTCAATTGACAATGAACTCTATTCCCAATGAAATAAAGTTGAAAATAGCTTGCAAGTGATTAAATCCCTTCAGCGTCTGTTCGAGTATGCTCGCGTATGCTCCTCGCGGCGACGGGAGCAGTCGCGAGCATGCGCGCGGATGCTCGCGCATGCTCGAGCATACGCGCGTGTCGATGCTTGCGATCCGTCGTCAGTGTTGCTACCCCGTCATTTTTCGGGCTAGCTCTAACATCTTTTTTATCAGCTAAGCCCGAAAAGGGAAATTTAGTACCTACCTAGTTGCCTACCTACAGATAATAAATAATAATCTAGCCCTTATCGAAAATACACGGAAAATCTAAAATAACATTGATTTTTAGGGTTCCGTACCCAAAGGGTGAAAACGGGACCCTATTAATAAGCCTACGTTGTCCGTCCGTCCGTCCGTCTGTCCTACATATTTTGGGCTGTAAAATTGCTCTTATCGCACGTCTTTACTTAAAAATATTGTAAACACAACTGTCAACTGTAGCAACACGGGAGCATCCGCGAGACTGTTCGAACACGCGCGAGCTGCTCGCGCATGCTCGAGCAACCGCCGCTGTCGCCGGCGGATTTCGCCGCTAGGTGTGCGCGACTGCAAAGAACATGCTCGAGCATGCGCGAGCAGTTCTACGCTGGGTGTGCGCTGACCCTTAAAGTTACCTACAACTTATCAAAGTATATTTCTCACAAATAATTATGGATGAAATAGAAATAGAAATCATTTATAGCACTCATGTTGTAACATTGATGGACCCGACCTCCCACGAAAAAGGGTAATATATAAACTTGAAGTTATACAGGGTTACTTCGGAGACAGTGCGCAAATTTTACGTATATGAAGCTCATTAAAAATAAAAAGACACGTATTTTTTATTTTATCGTGTCTCATACAAAGATGTTAAAAGTGGAGCGTAAACAAGATGTGTGCGCACGCGGCGGAGAGAGGGTTACGCTCACTGTCACCCTCCCTCGAGAGGGTCCACGGGGCGCGTACGCCGGTCGCACCCGCGCTACCCTCGCACTTTCGGGTGAATAAATAGAAAAAAAAAATTACAAATAAATATTGTTTTTCCCTTTAAAGTGTTCTATTGACGATACTGATTGCATAGAAGAAAAATGCGCAATAATTTAAATTTCATCGTCACTGTTAATTTCAGGTGGAAATTGCGGTACTGAAAGAGGCTAATGGTAATTACGAAACAGTGTTCACTCACGAAATTTGTAGCGTTTGTGAGGAAATAAGCAATCCTGAGAGCGATTATAGGGCGTATTTGCAGTACTGTGGCTTTCCAGATGAATGCCCTTTTGACGCCGTAAGTACATTTATTAGTACATTTATTATACAATCTTATGTACACACGGCGACACATCAGGTTACGCACCCTATATACCCATAACTACACTACGTACAAAGCACAAAATAGTGCGGAAGAGAGCCTGCATAGACGCGGCTGCCGGCGCGGCGCGGGCGCAGCGTGCCGTGAGGCGAAACAACAACAACATACCGCACCCTCTCGCACTATTCGCAGCGTTCAACTTCTAATAGTTCAAAGTCCAAACAGGGTAACCTGACCTGTCGCCGTGTGTACATACAGCAACTTCCTATTCAGAGGTCCGTACCCATTCTGGGTACCCTTGTCGGGTCTAGGTCGGCTCGGTAGACCCTTCGGAGTCCCTTCAATAGTCCGCAGTAATAAGCAGTACCTAACTGCTTCCAAAACATCGTGACCCTTTATTTTTTCAGAGAATCCAAAATGACTGCTAAAATCTACCAAAATCTACCAAGTCCTGCTGTTTCAAATTCTATTTAAAATCTACCAACTAATATTTATGTCGTTCCAGATGGTTAAAATTCAATATGAAACACGTTTTTGAACAAAATATTAAATACAAAACCATCCCGTATTCGTATTCAGAGCGCACCGCTTCTGGTAAGACAGCACAGTATGTACTAACATTATCCTTTTTATTTGTAGGGTGCATACAAGGTAAACGATCTAGTAACGGACACGACAGATATCCCCTGTAACAGCGCTAATTCAGGATCCTACCTCGTCGAAATCAGCTTTTATAAGGACGACGGCGAATGCAAGGATGGAAAAGAATTCTTAGGCTGTATAAAACTGGAACTAGTTATTGAGCCACTGTAACTCTATAATCTATGTAACTTGTAGAATGATCAAGATAAGTACTATCAGTTTATAATAACAATGTGCATGACCTCGCTCGCAAATATGACGTCGTCACTCAATCACACGAACTTCACTCGAGCCATTCAAATGATTGTTTCCTTTGCATAGTCTAGATTCCTTTATCAACCGAGTGAAGTTATCCAACGGCCCTTCAAGGTTATTCACATTGTTATTTTAAACTGATAGTATACGTATAGTTCTAGACATTACTGTCAGAAATTATGATATGATTTATTTGGCAATGGCGATCGGATTCAAAATGTTACAACCACATTTTTTAATTAAGCAAATATTTAATTTAGTATTAAGGGCTCATGCATTTTTAAGTAGTTAATAATCTTTAATTTTAAATGTTATACTGATTGATTTTTGTTTAATTTAAATATTTATCCTCTTTTATCCATGTCTGAATTTGAATAATTTTCGTGAATCTGCAAAACATTATTCTGATAATAATGTTTTGCTGATTTACGCAAATGTTATCTCTACTTAAAGAGTCGGAGTACCTACTACTTCTTAAAGTTACTGACTTACTGACAACGATGTCGCTGATTTTTTTCAACGACACCGTAAGAAGCTTCGAATAGACACTGGAAATCTTTTGGAAAGATTACACCCATTATAATCTTCCTGCCTTTATTCCATTACTTGGGAAGACCCATGTTCAGTCAAAAACTCCACGACATTATCAAATCTACAGGGTGTTAGCGACAGCCTAGCAAATACTGAAACGGTGAACTTAAACCATCAAACTGAACAACTTTCACTATGGAGTCTACCTCAGGAAACGCAAAAAAAATTCAGCTGTCCCATACATTTTAGTCGGGTAGGTACAGCAGTTTTGTATCGGACAGCTGATTTTTTTTCGCGTTTCTTGAGGTAGGTTCCATATTGAAAGTTGTTCAGTTTGATGGTCTGAGTTCACCGTTTCAGTATTTGGTAGGCTGTCACTTACACCCTGTATAGAGGCACAGCAGTAGGCCTCCTCGCATGTCACCCCCGAGAAGACGATAAAAATCGAGATGTGCCTCCATCTTCATTATTTTACCTGTGCCAGACAGAGCGCGCATGACGTTTTTCTCGTTTAAACGCTTTGTCGTGGGTGGCATGCTAGCCGTGATTAAACCTCGGATGACAGATTAATTTTTTTCAACTGTAGCTTACTAGCAAGTATACAGGATGTAAGTGACAGCCTAGCAAATACTGAAACGGTGAACTCAAAACATCAAACTGAACAACTTTCACTATGGAGCCTACCTCAGGAAAAGCAAAAAAAATCAGCTATCCCATACAAAACTGCTGTACCTACCCGACTAAAATGTATGGGACAGCTGATTTCTTTTTGCGTTTTCTGAGATAGGCTCCATAGTGAAAGTTGTTCACTTTGATGGTCTGAGTTCACCGTTTCAGTATTTGCTAGGCTGTCGCTTACACTCTGTATAATGGTAATTTTGTGAACGATTGAATGAAACCTATGTAGGTACTGCAGTGAACTTATTATGATTGTGTTATACCTCCCTACTCAAACACCGGGGGAACCAACTTTGGACGAAGTATAGTCATCAGCAGGGAAATTACGTTAAATGGCTATAGGTTTTGTTCTGATAAGCTCTTATTCAGCAGCGACTAGTTCTCGTAGAAATTATCTTTTTCTCAACCTACTAGATAAGAGCTGACGACTGCTGACGGATTTGTCCCGCTCGACTTACCCGTTTCAGTGACAACTATGTTAGAATAAGTACATAGTAATAGTATATTTAATGCTATATTGGCTATAACTAGTTACGCCTACTGCTCAACATGAATAAAAACATTAAATCAATATGAACAATTTAATTGAATTTAATTAGATTATTCTAAATCGCTACTCTGATTCAGGTTCGTTGACGTTTTCGTCGCGACTGGACTCGTAGAAGACTTCAGCTTTGTCCTTCACCTTTTCTACGGACTCTTTTGATTTCTTAGATTCTTCCTTCTTCGCTTTTTCTTCCTTCTTCTTTGAATGTTTCTTGCTTTTTTTGCTTTTACTCTTTTTGGTTGACTTTTCTTCTTTTTTCTTCTCTTCTTTTTCTTTCTTCTCTTTCTTTTCTTCGCTTTCGCTGGAGCTAGAACTGCTTGAGCTTTCCTTCTTTTCCTTTTCTTCTACCTTCTTTTCATCACTGTTGGAAGAAATTGACATTGGTTGTAGTCTTCGTTAATATTTACCTACTTCTGTTTGTGTACGAATGTAAAAGACTAATAAACGATTTTTAATTTAATTTAATTTAATAGTGAATTTTAATTTACCTATAAAGTGTAGATGTGAAAGTACCCGTTTAACAGACCAAGTGGGTGGAGATCCTGAATAGTGGATTATTAAAATCTATATTCATCCTGCCTCTCAATGACATCAGCAGAGCGCCTTTTCCATAATCACACCCTTCGACCAAATTTTGATGAAGGTCACACACTACATGTTTAGGTTTACTAAATACCTAGACACTCCTCATAAACTGCAGATTCAATTAAGTATAGACGTATATACAGGGTCCTTCTTAATATGCTGACACTTTTTTAAGGCGATGACCTGATATATGAAACTGATTAACTTTCTCTATGGAATCAACATCGAAATCGCGAAAAAAAAAACAGTTGTCCCATACGAGTAGGTTTGCAGTTTTGTATGGAAGTGATGATATTTTTTTCGCGATTTCGATGTTGGTCCCATAGAGGAAGTTGTTCAGTTTGACGGTCTGATCATCCCCTTAAAAAAGTGTCAGCATATTAAGAAGGACCCTATATTTTAGGGGTGATAGTAAAATTTTAGTATCTATTATTTATGTTTGACTTACGCATTTCTCAGAGCTGGCTTATCCTCTTCCTCGCTAAAAATATAAAAACATTTAAACACTAAACTAATATCATCCCACTGCTGGGCAAATAGCTTCCGTTTATCTATTTTGTAACACAACTGAATTTGTCACGACTAAAACCTTTTTGTTATCCAAAATAATATCACATAGGTAGGTAGATAACTTTCTGACGTCAATAATACAGACATATTTTAATTACAAGCTAAAGTACCTATTTATTATTTTATTATTTGTTGTTTTGGGCCTTGACAGGCTTGCTAAGCCTGTGCCACGTAGACCATCGCTGGTCCTTTGTGATCGCCCTTTTTATAGTGTAAAGTACCTACCTACCAATTAAGTTTCTAACAGTCGATCTTTAGGTACGTAGGTAGGTATAATAATATTTTGATTCATAATCTTAGACATTTAAATCTTAGCTTTTCATAATGCAGGTAAGAAGCCTTGAATAGAACCGAACGAGTCTATAGATAATAAATTAAATTAAATCATCACTTACTCGTCATCATCATCTCTGTCGCTGTAAAACAAAAGTTAATTAACATGAATTAAATATAGGTAATTAAATTAGGTTCTATATTTACATTTAACATAAATAGCAAAAAGTACAGAGAGAAAAAAAGAGGCACGTAACAGCATTTAATTTTTATGTTAGTAGTCTAACGATTTTTAATAAAAAAATTCTTAAATTGATAATGTTAACTTTAAAATAGGTTAAAGGAGACCATTTAACTATTGACGACAAACTTTTCTGTAACTTTTTGCGGGGTACAAGGTAGCATGAAATCCGCGACTTTGGATTTTATTCCATTAGGTACTTTAGATTATAATTTTCATTGTTAATAACATAAATCATGAAAAAAAAAAATTTCGTCTGAACTAGTACACGAGACTAGTTTGAAGAGATTGTTCCGAAATTATAGGCTATCTCGTTTGTAGACAAGGTATAAAATTGTAAGTAAATGCACTTGAACAGTTGGTCTTGTACCTTGTCAGAGGGGAATATTAAGGCGAGGCTGGTCCCTAGTTAAAAGTTCTAAGCTTAAAGGTAAAGTTAAATCAAAATGTAAACAAAAATATTGTCGTTACCTATCGGCCTTGTCCTCTTCGTCACTGTGGAAAAACAATAGAATACAATGAAAAGTAGCAGGTTCAAAATAATTGTTAACAAGGAACATTCAGAAAGAAGAATGAAGCCATGGATGAACAAAATCCTGGTGTAGAACAGTAGGACTCGCCAGCCCGGCATATCTATCAGTTAATGGTAAGCGGTAAGTAGATTTTTTCCTAAATTATTTAAATCAAAACTTGGATATTTGCTTTCATCTGACTGAGGCTCCTGCGTCTGGGGTGGCTATGCAGTTTCGAAAAACGTTGCTTCCATCAAACCTTTCCTATATCTTATTTTTATCACACCGGTTCCAATCTAATGACACTTTCAATGTTGGCTGCTAATCCTACATTATAAAACAGGAGTGCAATCAAAGTGCAATTCACTAAGCTTCACATCGCAGTCTAAAACATCGACGAGCTCACAAATGTAACATCCTTCTTGCATCCTTCAGATCGTTGAAGTTTTTATATGAGTTTGACACATGACATAACCATAGCGAATGATGATGATGATGTCTTCCTCGCCGACACGGCTACGGCGACTGCTGCTGGTATGTTGGGCTTCGCTGATGTGCCCGGATGTGGCTTATGTAGCCAATTTTAGCGGTGAAAGCACGCCCGCACACTTGAGCGTGCCATTCTCATAGTTATATTGTATAGCCGCAGGTGGTCGGGCTTTGAGTTGGTCCAGCTTGGTATCGAGATCCTCTCTTCTTTTTCCTCAAAAGTGGAAACATTTATACCATAGCGAATACCACATTATCAGCTCGCCGATGTGTCAACAACGAATTTAACGTTGTGACGATGTTTGCGCTCAGTGAACTGCATTCCAGTTCCGTGACTAACTGACTGACAGACAACACACAGGAGAAACATGAAATTTGACATATTCTACCTTCCCCCAATGTAGCTTAGTCACAGTCAGCAACGGTGTTTTGAACTCCATGCACGCGGACTAAGTCGCGGGCAGTAACTAGCTAAAAGTGGAAATATGGGTAGTACAAGAAAAGTGATACATACTCTTCTTTGTAGCCCTCCCAGTCAACTGAGAATTCTTCATGGGTGATGCCTGTTCGGAACACTCTTCGGCAGTTCTCTCTGTGGATAAAAAATACTAGTTAATACCTGAGCATAACCGTATGTATGAAACTAGTTAAGTACGCGCGAGAAAGCCGACATGCTTGCTCATTTTGGCATGCATAAAGCTATAAAGATTGTAACGTTAAACGTTACGTTCTACTGAAGTAGTTGGATATGAGTGTACAATAGTTATATTATACATTAATTATTTTATAGTTATAGTTCAGTTATAATAACTGCGCGACGGACTGTACTTCTAACCGTGCTCCATTGTTCTCATGCCGGGCTCGTTTGTGATTGGCTGCGGTCGCATCTCTTCCGACGGACACTTCTTCCAAGACCTCGTCACGACACGGCTGTGTCGCTCGGCGTTCGGTTCCGCGCCATTTTTGCAACCGTCTGTTGCGCGCGTAGATAATTTATTAATTATGGTCTATTAACACTTCTAATTATATCGTCAGCCATTTATTAAGTGCGTGATTGTAAAAACCCCATTGGGTAAGTGTTGAACAGATTTATGTTGTACCTACTCGTAGCTTAGTTAAGTAATTGATTAGTTCATCTAGTTATAATTGGTTTCAATTCACAGTAGTTATTCAGTAGTTCGGTATGAATGATTTCACTCTGATTAAAGTGAAAAATAATTCATAAAGCGATAGCTTTCTGCTGTGTCTCAATGCTTTGTTCGCAATTCTTCTAGCTTGTAGGTATCTACCTTCATTTTGTAATTATTAATTTAAGATATAGAATTGCATTGTAAATTGCCTCAATTTCATCTCTGCTCTGATTGCGCTCACCGCACTGCACCTGCTACTCATTCGGTCCTTCCCTCGACATTGCTATCATCATCATCACCAGCGTAAGGGTGGCACCAATCAGAGCGACGCTTGAGGCACTTCCTCATTGTCTGAACGTTGATTCCAGGGTTCTACGTCACGGGTACACGCTCGTTAAGCTGCCCGTTCACCTTCTTCCCTGCCGGACGCCTCCGGTCCAGTTTTTTTTCTTCGAGCCCTGGTCGCCGAGTCACGGAAAACCAAGTCCCGGGGAAGTACTGATCTGCGGAAGCAATTGTAGACGGGCCTACTCACCCACGGCCCAATTCTTTCTTTATTTTGGGGAACTTGTTGTTCCCAATAAAAGTATTTTTTTGTAAACGTTTTTGTGGGTTTAATTTTATTATCCTCACTACCCACAACGTTTCAAGATGTGGGCACATTACGATCTTTCTCGTTTTCTCAGGGCTTGCTAGGGCCTATTTGGAAATATTAAAGATACTTTGAAAGCTGTGCTTATGTTAATTAATATCTGCCATGCAGGTTCGTCGGTCCACCGTGTGAGGGGCCTACCCACGCTGCGCTTTCCGGTACGCAGTCGCCACTCGAGAACTTTTCGGCCCCACCGGCCGTCGGTTCTGCGAGCAATGTGCCCCGCCCACTGCCACTTAAGTTTAGCAATTCTTTAGGCTATGTCAGTTACTCTGGTTCTTCTGCGGATCTCTTCATTTCTGATTCGATCTCGATAAAACGTTGGATGAGGGCAGCGCAGGACCGGTCGTTATGGCGATCCTTGGGGGAGGCCTATGTCCAGCAGTGGACGTCCATCGGCCGAGATGATGATGATCTGATGCAGGTTCATTGGCAAGAACATTGAAGAAACCAGATATTCTCAACTGTCTCATCATAATCATCCTTGTTCCTGAACAATTGGCCAAAATTAAACTAGTACTAATGGAAAACGTCAAATACTTAAACTAAACGTTATGCGTTTAATGTTTTAAATAAATAGCAGCCGTCACACACTTACTCGACATCCTTGTTAATAGCGCACGAGATGAACTGTCGGTTCTTGAAGATAGAAGTGTACAGGAAAGGTCCATGGCAGTTATGACTCTTGGGGTCGATCTTACAGGCCGAGATGACGCCAATTACCCGCTCCTTGTTCTGGTATTTCACTATCAGAGGACCACCGTGGTCATTCTGGATTTGAAAGAGGTTGGAGAAATATTAGATTTGACTAAATTAAATATTGTTTATTTGTTGCATAAGCATTTTGCATGGCAGAAGGGAATGCTGGTTACCGCTGTTATTCTGGGGTATTTATCAGTGGCTGCAATAACTTGCAGTCTGCCTTGGGTAATTGATATTATGTAGCGGCTTTCGTATCAATGCAATGACGTAGCATGCAAAATAATGCGGATCCTAGGATCAGACAATATCACAGAAAAGAAAATTGGCTCGAGAAGAGAACATTATTAACATAGTGAAAGAAATGTATCAAACGAGGAATGGTACTTGGCTAATATTAAGTTTCAGGGCTCTAACAAACGATAAGCTAATGAACTTAAGCCAATCACTTGGTAGCTTCAAAAGGTGATACTGTAAAAGAGATCCACACACAGAGTACAACCCGATTTACTTTAAAGTACAAGTGAATAGGCTTCTTCTGGGTTAGCTCGCTACATCTTCGACCCCATCTTTGTCCTAAGGACTGGATTGAAGTCAAGAGCAAACCCATTTTTAATTAAAAAAAAAAAGTTCCACACGCCGAACTAAATACAGATTTCTCGGAAGCTCATACCTCGCAAAAACCTCCTTGATTTGAACTCCTTCTCGCTGTGTAATCATCAGGGTCTCTCAGATGTCTTCCCAGGTCAACGTTGAACACCTTATTGTCGATATCAGTGTTATCTTCCAAATGACGCCTGCTGTTTTCTACGTCTGTACAGTTTGCGTATTTCTTCTGTAACATATTACGACTATAAAGCACCTTCAGTATACTTTGGAAACTACACAATCTATTATGCAGTGCCGGATTAACCATAGAGGCAAAGTAGGCAGCTGCCTATGGGCCCAGCAAAGCCCAGGGGCCCCGCAGCCCGAGAAAAAAATAAGTAAAAACTCGAAGATTTAGGCCCACCGCCGACCCCAAAATTAAAAGGAATTATTTAAAAGTTTGTGACAGTCAATAAAAAAGATATAAAAAAGTACTTAAAACCTTGAGCTCGGTTCGCATGCTCCTTTTTCAAAATCATGTTGCAGTGACCTAAATATAAATAGGTAGGTTGCTCACTTCGCTCTCATCAGGTTTTGAAGCGTATTAAAAGCTTGAGATCACTCCACATTTTAGTGTATTATGTTATTTGGTGGTTATTTAATTGCGGCCACCTAGCCTGTATGGCCCTCGGGGCCACAGAGGCAAATCCATCCCACGGGGGCCCCGAGGCTGGCATTGCCTAGGGGCCTCTATATGGCTTAATCCGGCCCTGCCTATATGTCACATCATTTGGTAATGGTGATTTGATTTTTATTCAGAAAAAATACTTACGTCACAGATTTCGCTAAGCCTCTTCATTACATCCTTGGTGCAGATCATGTATTGAGTGATAATGCTCCTGAACCTCTGAGCCCATTTCTTGGCGCACTGCTCATTGTCCATGATGCAGACCTTGGCTTCTTGGAGGCACTTCGCGTTTTGGGGAATATGTACCTTTTGTCTTCGATAAACACCCTGTTCGAAAATATGATTTTTGTACTTGCTGTAAACCTCTGTTAAGTAATATTTAATTCTAAGGCATATTTACGATTCTAGTTTTCTTTTTTTACCTCCTCATAATGAGCTGTAAGTCGTTGCGAATAAACCATCTGAAGAATCCATATGAAGAAACCTATCGCTAATCTTTTTGGAAAGTGTTTTGTTGATCACAATAACTATTTCGATTGGTGTTGTTGGTGTTGTGTTGTTGCAGTGAACTTTGTAACCATGATGATCAGTCAGTTCGTACGGTGATCTGGAGTGTTAATAATTTCTTTAAGATTAACTTACCTCTCTGAAGTTGCTACCACTACCCCATCCAGCGATAAAGCCCTTAGTTCCAGGTTTCTCTAGTTCCCTACTAATGTTGTTGTAACAAATGAGATCCGTTTTAAATTCACAGCCCTTTTCACAGACCCCGAATTTGAAAGGTCTATCTACTTTGACGATCGCGATGTCGTTGGAAGACCATTTAATGCTGTCTTGGAAGTCAAATTTGTAGTCTGAAAAGTGTGAGAGATGTTTTATAATATAATTCTGTCGGAAAAAATACTGGGTGTAGAAAAAGGGGTTTGTCATTCTTTAAAAAAACAGCAGGAAAGATTAATAATATTGTCATTACAGAAGAGACCTAAGAGAGTAAAGAGCTCTTTATCTTTGATGAGGGACAACTGGACGTAGAAGTAGAAGTAGAAATAGAAATAGAAATATATTTATTTGCCAAAATACTTGGGGTATTACAAATTTGTTCAGTTGCTGTATTTAGCCTGCTTGCAGGTGTGCAAATTTAGTTTGGTTCGATAAACCTTATTAAGCTAATATAGAAGACTAGCGGCCCGTCCCGGCTTCGCACGGGTGGACGTCTAATCTTTTCTAGCAATAAATATAGCCTATGTTACTCAGGGTGAATGCAGCTTTCTAATGGTGAAAGAATTTTTTAAATCGGCCCAGTACTTTTTGAGCCTATTCATTACAAACATACAAACATACAAAAATAGGTACAAATCTTTCCTCTTTATAATATTAGTGTAGATGAAGAATTGAAGATGACGGATGTCCAATATTTAAGAAATCAGGTAAACGCGGAACGAAATTCTATTGTCACCTTTATGCCGCTGACTTATTGTTATTTCGACCAGCTTTAAGCTATTCCTATTATTTAGATAATTCAACTATTTAGGCTCTACTTAGATGACGGAAAATTTTGCCAACGATGGACACGTTGTCTGCTCAATTTAACTTTCCGGATGTGTGCGTGGGTAACGTAAATATATAGGGTCCTTCTTAATATGCAGACAATTTTTGAGGGGATGATCAGACCATGAAACTGAACAACTTTCTCTACGGGACCAACATCGAAATCGCGAAAAAAAATTCACTCATCCATACAAAACTGCAAGCCTACTCGAGTCAATGGGACAGAAGATTTTTTTTTTCGCGATTTCGATGTAGGTGCCATAGAGATAGTTGTTCAGTTTCATGGTCTAATCATCCCCTTAAAAAAGTGTCAACATATTAAGAAGGACCCTGAATATGGTAAATTCCTTACTGGGACAAAGTGACCGCAGGTGTCGGTGGGCAAGAGTCCATCTTCTACTAAGGCACTTCATGGATTATTTTCTAGATTCAGAACAAATTTCGACACTTACTCTTAGGGATACACTTCCAGACAACCCTGCGGCGATTCTTGCAGACGCAATCGTTGGATTTATAATCGAAGCTGTCCACGAACTTGGTAGTTCCTGATACGATGTAGAATTTGTCAGCGTCCTCAACGCAGGCGGCTGATGTCAGGACGTAGTATTTGTCAACGATGACCCCCCCGCAGAGCCAGCCACGGTACTTGTGGGCTTTCGCTGATTCTTTTGTTAGTTGGAGGTAAACCTGGCGGAGATTATTTCAAAAAAAGGTTTATCGGAGTAATGACTGAATGAATATGAACCTTTGACCATATAGGTAAAAACTAGAGGAAATATGTATCCCTTTAATGTGATACGATTTAACGTACACCTATGCATACGTGGTTGTGCATACGTAGCAGGCATAGACGAAGTTTTTTTGTCGCAGGTATTATAGCAGCAATTGTTTTACCGTTGCTGGCAGAAAAGAAAATACAAAAAATATACGGCCGAATTGAGAAACCTCCTCCTTTTTTGAAGTCGGTTAAAAACGCACTGCTGAGTGATTATTTAGGAACTGGGTACGTTAAGAATATTTCAACCCATTATTGGGTTTTTAGCAGATCTACTATCTCCTTCCTGGACATAAGTAGTCGATCGAAAATCTTTTATTGGATTACGTGGAAACAGAGATTCTGAGAATATTTTGTAATTATTAAAGTGTCCGTATTCCTTACCATGTACGGTCTCTTTCCGACGCCAACCGTTTTGCTGTACAAGATTCTCCTAGAGTCTACGTGTGTTGTGTTCTCGTATTCCCAGTTTTCGTCAGGTATACCATCGTCTTCTTCTGTCCCGTTCCCTTTGCGGTGTTTGTGATGACTTTTTGATTTATGCTTATCTTTTGCAGGACTAGATACTACTATACCTGTATTAATATTGGTAAATATAATTTAGAATTGAAATTGAAAAAAGTTTGATTGTGCAAACAGAATGCACTGTTACAATAATTACAATAATGATACTTATAATTATAGGGAACTACATAACAGAGTCTTTTTGCGACAAAAAGGATCAGCTCAGTGCTGTGCCGGCGGAGTGGAGGATCAGGAGTGCGATTTTTGAATCTCATACGTTGAACTTAGCAGTTGAAAATGTATGGAGATACGCATCTTTCTACTGCTGATTTGACTTTCAAAAATCGCACCCCTGGATTATGATTTTTGAATGTCAAATCAGCAGTAGAAAGAAGCGTATCTCCATAGTAATTTTGACATTGACTCGACGGCCCGGTAGCACAGTCGGTAGTGAACCTGCCTGCTGTGCCGAGGGTTCGAATCCCGCAAGGGACAAATATTTGTATGATGAATATGAATATTTGTACCCGAGTCATGGATGTTTGTATCTATATATGTATTCTATATCGTTGTCTAGTCATCATAATACAAGTCCAGGCTAGATTCTGGTACTTTAAATGTGGCTAGATAATTTGTGTGACATTGTCCAAGATATATATATATATATTTTTTATTTACAAATGCTGAGTTCAACGAATGATTTTCAAAAATCGCACTCCTGATCAGAGATCACAGCGAGCGTAGCCCTGATTTTCAGCTGTAGGTACCCTGTTCTCACTTGCAGTATTTCTATCATTGTTCAATAAGAAAACACTGCTAGAGCTTCTATGCCAGAAACAATTTTGGTAAAAACATTGAAGTTAAAAAGGCCTAGTGAGATAGTATAATAAAAATGAAATAAAAACATTAAAACACATAAAAATAAAATTCTTGCAGAATGTGTGCATTTTCGAGATATCGTTTAATAAAATTGATCTTGAATTACCCTGAGCGAATATTTCTACGCCAAAACAGGTGCGAATTAGTTCACTATTAAATTATATTCTCTATTGAAGAACAACAAAAAAGAAGACGAAAGAACATAATTAAAAGAACTTACCTATGACCAAGACTAGGGAAACCAGGAACAGGCAGAACCTCGTCATTTTCGATCAAGTTGCGGTCTCCAAAGGATCGACTGCTATTCACTCGATCTCGAAATGAGATATTTCCATCAATTTCTTGGTCAATCAATAAAATCGTTTCGTATCAGCGAAAATTTCAATTATTGGATTTCCGGTAGCAACAATTTACGAATTCCTTGATATTTTAATTGAAATTAATTTCGATAAAGTTAATTATGAGCAAAGGAAATGACGATAATATAATTTGTGGTTTTTAATTGATTCCTCTTTTTATAATCGAAGATACAATAATAATAATTATATTACAACGATGATTAGTTTTGGGAAGAATCCCAATAAATTATAAGTTTCAGAAATTAGATAGCCCATATGTTACGGTAGAACCTAACAATATTTTGCCCCCGTTGCAACCTAGTTTCCGCACCTAGCGATAGATTCGTAATTATATATAAATTAGCGACCTACATAACTTTAGTGTAAACTTAGAGTAGACACGACACTTAGAGTAGATGAGCATTCAACATCTAACTTTGTAACATTTTACTAGTAATAAACTTTATTGTGAATCTGTGTGGTTTACATCTCAACATCAAGACTACAGGGCGGGCCCCTACACCGTATTTTTCCTACAAATAAATGTTTGATGCCAAATTAATGATGTTTATTTTATTTTGTCTCCCCGATATGGGACACAGACAGACAGAGCGTCTCGGTGGCGCGTTGCGGAGATATGGAAACTCAATCTTGAGGTCCAGGTTCGAATCCGCACGGATGACATGCCATGTACCAATGAGTTTTTTCTATACTTATGTACGTAATACCGACTGCTCTCAAACGGTGAAGGAAAACATCGTGAGAAAACCTGTCATACGCTAAAGAAGAAATTCCGATGCGTATGTGAAGTCTACCAATCCGCATCATTGTTGGTGGACTAACGCCCATACACCCTCTCTGAGGGTAGGCCTGTGCCCTGCAGTGGGACGTATGTAGGCTGAGATGATGAATGGGACACAGGCGTGTGTATGTAAGTATGTCTCTAGTAGCAATTTTATTAGATTACAAATACATAATTATACAGGGTGTTAGGGTAAACAGTTGCATTACTTTAAGGGGTGATTATACCCATGATACTAAACAGCTTTCCCTAAGAAAGCCAAAGAAAATTCGTAAAAAAAATTGTTGACTTCCCATTCTAAACGCAATCAGCTGATCGAACTTTTGTATGAAAAGTCGAAAAAAATATGCGTATTTCCAATAGGTTTCTTAGGGAAAGTTGTTCAGTATGAGTACAATCACCCCTTAAAGTAATAAAACTGTTTACCTAAACACCCTGTATAATAAATTAGTATCGACTAGTACACCGCCTTAGCATTTATCTCATTAAAGACTTCTTCCATTCCATCCACTGGTTGTCTGGAAGAAATCACTTTTAGTGGTAAGGCCGCCTTTTCTTGTTCGTGTGTCTCGTTGTTTTTTATGTATTTTGGTGTGCAAATAAAGAATACCTATTTTATCAAAGAATACCAATCTTATCATTTCTTATCTTTTTAAACTTTAGAAACCGCGAAAAAGTAAATAATCGTTTTAGACATTTTCTTAGAAAACTCATACCTACTAACTAAATGATAGGTATGCCAACCTAAGTTTAGTTATTATGTATTTGGTATTTATTTATCGAAAATAAAGATCGAAATAAAGAATTTTCAAACATCAAAACATAAATATAAGTGTAGTTTAATCATAGTTTAATTCAAAAGCGCCTTTTCTCCATTTTGCATCCGTACATACGTTCCTATGTAAGTATAAGTATTTTATAATTACAAGATTTTTTTTTGATTAATTCTGATAATGAAACTAAACAACTTGCCCTGAAGAATGGGTCGAAAAACGAGATTTTTTTTTTTGGCTCGCATAGGAAATCGATTGGATGATCCGCATTTTGTATGGAAATTCCAAAAAAACATCAGCATAGACGATACCTACACTCTTAGGTTACCTCTGGCCCTGTAGGTAGATCTATGATCCTAATTAGTATGAACTAGGATATTCAAGATTGTTATGTTTATCCCAGGAAACGACATGCAGTCCCCAAACTCCGTTATGTCGAATCCTGAGTATAAGAAAATTAAGGCAGTTGTTTCAAAAATTATGAGAGCATTCTTCCTAGTTGCACTACTTTATTCTATTTTTTATTTTCTACGAGCATTTATCCGCGACTTAAGTCAGATCATAAGCTATCAAACAAAAAAAGTTTCATCAAAATCGATTCAGTAGTTTTTGCGAGATGGTCGAACAAACAAACACACAAACAAACAAACAAACAGATAGACAAAAAATCCAAAAATTGGTGATTTGGAATCAGGGACATCTAAAAACCATATCGTTATCTTTTTTTGTAAATATCTTCAATGTAAAGACACACTTCTGTTACAGTTTTATAATAGTTTAGATTAGGTATTCTCTCGAAAACATGCTCGCTCTTTGCAAAACATTGACATGAAGCAAACAAAAAATTAAAACCGCCTTCAAAAAAACTAAAAAGTTAAAAAATAATATTGCAGCCGATGACTTTTTCGTTCGCATCATAAGAACATTAATTTGTTTTATCGAAGTCGCTGTCAAGCCGATTCGCGACATGGCTTTTAGTTTTTGGCTTGACTTGACACCGACTTCTATAAATCAAATTAATGTTCTTATGATGCGAACGAAAAAGTCATCGGCTGCAATATTATTTTTTAACTTTTTAGTTTTTTTGAAGGCGGTTTTAATTTTTTGTTAAAATTTTGTTTATTTCGCAATTTTCAGTGGTGAATTCATTTGTTCGATTTAACAGTAGTGCTTCAAATTAACAAACGCACTAGTCGTCACTACGATTTTCGAAGGTTCCCCTCGATTTCTCTGGGATCCATCATCAGATCCTGGTTTCCTTATCATGGGACCACCCTTGGGATATCTCCTTTCCAACAAAAAAAGAATCATCAAAATCGGTTCATAAACGACGAAGTTATCCGCGAACACACATTAAAAAAAAAAAAAAAAAATATACGGTCGAACTGAGAACCTACTCCTTTTTTTGAAGTCGGTTAAAAAGTAAATGAAACAGAATATTCTCAATCAATATTTTATTACATAACTTAAACTACAGCTTTTTTCGTGTCGTTCGTCTTTTTATGAAGAGTATCATTGACAGCCCGCATTATGAAGCCTGAACCAGAGAAGACCTTGTCTGGAACAGCGGGTTCTGGTACAGTGGGTCCTGCGACTACAGGCACAGATGGTTCTGCTGGTGCAAGTGGTTCTAACAGGTCTTCGCTCATTGGTTTCTTATCTTTGTTTGCTGGCCTGTAGGATAAACATAAAATTGTACTACAGAGGTTTGACGTATTTACTTCTTTTTTGGTTTATCCAATAGGAGGTATCACATTCTTATTGAGATTGGCTCTTTCCAAGCCTTCATCACGATTTGAGACAGAGAAATCTTTAATCAAATCAAAGATTGAAAAATTTGGTCTCGGGCGGGACTTGAACCCGCAGACTTAGTGCGTTATCCAGTGGGTTGGCTAGTTTGTAATAACTTCCAGTAGATGGCGCACACGTCTCAAGACGCAATAGATTGAAAATTTCGTTCTCTGGCTAGTGGACTCGGTAGCGAAATTGGATAACGCACTTCCCCGGTTTGGAAGGGTGCGGGTCTAAGTCCCGCCCGAGACTTAATTTTTCAATCTTTAATTTGATTAGAAATAGCACAACATGGCTGTAACATGTTTAAAATAATATTTGAAAGAGAAATCTTTATTCTGAATTATGTACAGGAAAAATTACCCATCAGGATGCGTCTCCCATGACATCTCTTTCTCCACGTGTGTAACACCTGATCTGAATTGACGTCTGCACTTGGGTCTGGAATCACAAAATCATCAATTAAACAATCATTCAAAGAATTCTGGTCTCTATTCTTAATAACACAACGTTTAAACTAAGTTACATACTCAACATCCTTGTAAATAGCACAAGAGATGAACTGTCGGTTCTTGTAGACGCTGGTGTAAAGGAAAGGTCCGTAGCACTTGTTGGTCCTTTCTTTGACGAGACATGCGGAGATCACACCAATGACGATCGAGTTGACACCAGTACCATAAACTAGAGGGCCACCGTGATCATTCTATGGGAAAGAATATTGTATAAGTACTGTAATTATTTCATGGATACTAGAATACGATAATTCAAGGTCTACGCAGAGCAATAATATAGTTAGAATCAGCTAGGTTTGAACTAGATCATGTTTTGTGTGACAATGAGTTTTCTCAGATTCTGATACAGATGAAATTACGTTGATGTCAGATCAATCATGATGTCCTCATTATGTTCTTAAATTAACACACACCTCACAAAAACCACCATCAATATTGTGGGAGTATCTCCTGGATCCATTGGCAAGTGTCTCGTTGTGTAGAGATGAATGTAAGGCCAGGTTTGTCGGTATCTTCTCTGTATGAATGACATGATCGTCCCTTCTTCCGTCTTCCTCTTCGTCTGAGTAGTTAATGTCTTGGCAGTCAACGTATTTTTCCTGAGGGAATTTAATAATATCTCGGTTATGATAAATTGATAGTTACTCTTTCATTATCGAATCAGTTTTATAATCGTAAGAAAATCTTAATTAATAATGGCTCTGGCTTAATTTGGGATCATTATAACCTGCGAGCGTTATTTATTAATATATTAAGCCTTAAGTTAATATATTAATATATGAAGCCTGTGAGCGTTATTTATTAATTATTATTAATTCATGTTTCTTCTACATTTCCTAAAAATGACAAGACCTGCGTGTCTGAAAGACTAAAGATTCCCTTAATTGGCACCTTGTAGGTAAAACATGAATGTTGGGGGAGATAAAGAACAGGAAAAACTTACAAATACTGTCAATTTCAGTGTGTAAGATAGACCAACTTATAGATTCTTAACATACGTTGCAAATTTCCGACATGGTCTGCCCAATGTCCTTGGTGCAAATCATGTAGTTGTCAATGATGTTGTGGTAGCGAGACCCCCAACGTCTCTTGCATCTGTTCTTCGGGATGATCTCGACTACGGCTTCAAGGAGATTCTGCTGATTCTCTTTTCTTCTGCTTACCCACTGGAAAAAGAACAGTAGGTAGGTAATATTGAGGTGGCAAAAATAACAAAGGGCACTTAAGTTTGTTCTGTTATATGTAGAAATGGTTACTTGCCTCGTTGTATCTTGAAGTGGTTCCCCATCCAGCAATAGTAGTGACTGTTCCAGGGTTCTCCAGAGTCTGACTCTGATTGTTGTAGCAGATAGGCTTTGGTATAAACTCGCATCCTCTGATTCTTCTGGTGAAATCAAAGCCATCTTCGATCTTGACGACAGCGATGTCGTTGTTCATCCATCTGATGTTGTCGTTCTCGTGTCCGTCAAAAACATAGTCTGAAATAAAGCAAATATTGTCCCATATCGTCCTATTGCTAGGATAGAAAAAGCCCAAGGCTAAAAGGAGTGAGGCTTTATTAACTGGACTCGAGATATCAATAATAAAATTGATGACCTGAATGCTTTTGACTAGCTTTACTGAAGTCTTGGCAAAATAGGGATCAGTGGAAGCACAGTAAAAGAGTCATATTGATAAATAAAGAAAACTGTTACCTATCCAAATTCAAAGATTGCATTCACAGCCATAACTCACTTTTAGGGACGCACTTCCAAATGGCTTTCTTCGCTCCATTTTTGATGCACTGGTTATTGTAACGATCGTCTTCGTCAGCATATCTGAAAAATACCTGATATTCAAATTCTGATAGATTAACGCTTAGTTGCAGAAACGCTCATAAAGTTAATCCTCCATTAAATCTCTTGCTGTCACTTTTTGTCTTGTTGACGTAGTAAAAGCTAGCAAGAGATTTAATGGAGGATTAACTCTAATCAGCGTTTCTGCAACTGAGTGTAAGTCCCAAATTATTAATAACGAAACTATAAAGCTAGCGGTTTTAGTATGCGTTTGACGTTACTTAAGAGCTAGAGATTTATATGACCTCTTCTTTTATAAGACTTCAATGGATTTATGAGACAAAAACAAAACAAAAAGGATGAATAAAAAAAACAAAAGAATCCAAATATAATGCGGATGAGGTGTCTCACCCGGAAAGCCGTGGTGGTCCAGTGGCGAGTAGCCTTGCCTGCCATGCAGGAGGCGATGGTTCGATTCGTCCAGAGTCCAGGCCGACTCGTACCAATGAATTTTTCGGAATTAATGTACGATTTTTTCGGTGAAGGAAAACATCGTGAGGAAACATGCATGCTTCAATTTCGAGGCCTACCTACGAGGGATACCTACTGTCCATTACAAGTGGCGACGGGCTCACTCCCCGTCCATTCGTCCGTTCTGAAGTTTCAGAATATCTCTGACTACCCCATCGGGGAATATAGTCATTATGCTTATGCTGAGGTGTCTCAATCTCATCTTACTTGTAAGTGCCGGAGACGACGTAGAAATGCTCAACGTCTTCGATACACGCTGCTGAAGTCAAGATGTACTCCTCGTGAATGATGACACCACCGCACAGCCATTTTCTATAACTTGCCTGCTTTGCGCTACTTCGTGGGAGTTTCAAATACACCTGTGGAACAGTTTAGGTGGTAGCTGTTCTCGACCTTTCATGACATCGAAATCCTACTTGGCAGGAAGATTGGCGAACCGCTCAGTGGGGTTGGATTCGGTTCGATTGCAGTATAGAATATTCCGAGAGATAGGTGTACTTTTTGCAACCATCAGCAGCAAGGCTGATTCAGTGTTTATGGGGTGTAGAGCTGCTCTGTGATGGGGATGGACCAGGTCTGCCTGCATAACTCCAGTCGGTTTAGGAGTTACTGATGATTAAAGGTCTGTAAAAAATTAACGATCAGCTGCAAGGCTGATCGTATGTTATTGTTGTAGTATGCACTGTAGCTATGTGAACAGTACAAAAACTGTCAAGTTCTGTCAGTCGGTTCGGACATGGTTCATCAGTCGGTTTAGGAGATACAGCCGTTCAAAGGTCGGAACTTTGACTGGCTGTATCTCCTAAACCGACTGACAGAACTTGACAGTTTTTGTATTGTTCACATAGCTACAGTCCATACAACAGCAATATCATACGATCAGCCGTGCAGCTGATCGTCAATTTGTTACGGACCTTTAATCATCAGTAATTCCTAAACCGACTAAAGTTATGCAGGCAGACCTGGTCCATCCCCATCACAGAGATGCTCTACACCCCATAAACACTGAATCAGCCTTGCTGCTTATGGTTGCAAAAAGTACACTTATCTCTTATACTAGAAGTGAATGCTAGTGCCATATGTCACCTTCATCTGCCACGATCGTTGCATTGCTTGACTCGAATTATTGAAAAATTACCCGATTGGGTCTTTTTCGAGTCCTCACTTTGCGCGCGCTAGTAGCATATCTGCTTCTTTTTGGTAAGCAAAAATTCTTGTTCAATGTTTTTGATATATCTTTGGTTACTACCCACTTTCTTTTCTTGGTAGTTTACTGGTGGTTTCCCCTAACCCTTGGTTAATGTCGTATCGTATCAGAATTTCAAGGCACTTGCGGAAAAGAGACAGGATTAGCGAACACTCCATCCTACTAAAGAAGAAGATGGTCATGATTTCTTGGCAAACTCATAGAGGTGTTGATACTTATCCGACTTGAAAGAGGAAGAGATTAACAATTCGTCCCTTTTTGTTTTAAAATCTTACCATGTAAGGTCTATTATCTGTGACTTCGTCTCCATTGATAATTCTTCTTGTATTGTTTAAAATTTTACCGACTTCTGGGGGTATGTGAGTGGCAACCTCGATTGCTTGGACATCTGAGAAAAAAATTGTTTTGTTACCTACGTCTCTAAATATACAACGTAAAGTATCCATTTGGTCAACGACGACAACAACGACCGAACCGGGATTCGAACCCAGGGCCCCGGTTTGGCAGTCCGGCGTGGTAACCATTGTAACAACCGAGTCGTCATATCATAACTTAGGTTATCTCTGTGTTGATGGCAAGCAAGTGAAATCCAAACAATAAACACACACTTACCTAAAAAGTGTAAAACTACAACAAAAACATAGAAAAGAGACATCATTTTTGATATGTTGTCTCCAAAAGAACGGAAACTATGAGATCAATATGAAATTAAAAATAATAGTTAATTTCACGGTATTGCAAACATTATAATTGTTATGACTAAGTAGATTCTAGAATGAGTAGGTATAGTATCAAAGTTTCGTATAGCAAGTACTAACCAATTATACAGCAGGATGTTATTATCATTAATCTACGCATCAATAAAATTTACTGCAACATCTTAATTGTATTTTATTTAATTTCTGCTAAATTGAAAACCTTTAAAATCCTCTACAGGGCGAAATTGATATCATTGGCATCCTTTTATAAAACAGTCTACCTATCAAACTGAACAACTTTTACCAGCATGGGAGCAAAAATACCGTAGAAAAAAAATCGGCTCTTTCATCGAGGTTCTTTAAATCTTTTTAGAAGAGCTTTGTCGCAAGGCTATTATGAATCGTATAAAAATTGCAGCTTAGTATGGAACAGTAGATTTTTTTTGTTTCGATCGGGTTGCTCCCATAGTAAAAGTTGTTCAGTTTGATGGGTAGACTCTTAGTTTAAAAAGATGCCAATGACATCAATTTCACCCTGTATAAACAAAGCAGATCCAAACTTCAGATATAGACAGGAATCCAAAGAAGAAGATCTAGAACCCTCTATGTGCGAGTACAAAGTTCGCTCTTGGCCGTTATTTTGATTAAGTAAAATAATAATCACGCATCTCCCAAAAACTGTAACAAACATCCTAGGTTTAGCTACAATAATATAATATTTACCCTACGAATATGTTACCCTTCGAGTGCAATTTTTGAACATCACACGTTCAAACGAGAAGTAGAAAGATGCATAAATCTCCACCGTAGTATTTTTGACATTTTCTACTGCTGATTTACAACGTGTAATCTGCGTGTGATGTTCAAAAATCGCACTCCATGTCTTTTGTGACAACACGAGCCATATCGCATGATAATAATTTAATCACCCATGCTGTAGTGTAAGTAAAGATTAGCCAGTAAGCAATGTTTTTATCGGGACTGACTGCCCAGGGTGCACCTGACGAACTCTGGTTTCGTCACTCGTGGAGGCTCTTTCCTTGCACCCCGAAAAATATAAAACCGCCTTCAAAAAAACTAAAAAGTTAAAAAATAATATTGCAGCCTATGACTTTTTCGTTCCAATCATAAGAACATTAATTTGTTTTATTGAAGTCGCTGTCAAGCCGGTACGATTCGCGACATGGCTTGCATTTTTTGGCTTGGCTTGACACCGACTTCTATAAAACACAGACTCTTCATTGGCTAGACTCTACATTGGCTAGACTCTACATTGGCTAGACTCTACATTGGCTAGACTCTACATTGGACAGACTCTACATTGGCTAGACTCTACATTGGACAGACTCTACATTGGCTAGACTCTACATTGGCTAGACTCTACATTGGCTAGATTCTTCATTGGCTAGACTCTACATTGGCTAGACTCTACATTGGCTAGACTCTACATTGGCTATACTCTACATTGGCTAGACTCTACATTGGCTAGACTCTAGATTGGCTATACTCTACATTGGACAGACTCTACATTGGACAGACTCTACATTGGACAGACTCTACATTGGACAGACTCTATATTGGTTAGACTCTACATTGGACAGACTCATTGGACCCAATGTAGAGTCTGTCCAATGTAGAGTCTGTCCAATGTAGAGTCTGTCCAATGTAGAGTCTGTCCAATGTAGAGTCTGTCCAATGTAGAGTCTGTCCAATGTAGAGTCTGTCTAATGTAGAGTCTGTCCAATGTAGAGTCTAGCCAATGTAGAGTCTAGCCAATGTCTGAAAAATCTGCCAACAAATTTTAAATCTGCCAAAAAATTGAAATCTGCCAACAAATTGAAATCTACCAACAAATTGAAATCTGCCAACAAATTTAAATCTGCCAACAAATTGAAATCTGCCAAAAAATTGAAATCTGCCAAAAAAATTAAATCTGCCTAAGAATTGAAATCTGCCAACAAATTGAAATCTGCCAACAAATTGAAATCTGCCAAAAAATTGAAATCAGCCAAAAAAATTAAATCTGCCTAAGAATTGAAATCTGCCAACAAATTGAAATCTGCCAACAAATTGAAAGCTGCCTAAAAATTAAAAATCTGCATTGAAATCTGCCAAAAAATTTGAATCTGCCTAAGAATTTAAATCTGCCAAGAATTGAAATCTGCCAAAAAATTGAAATCTGCCAAAAAATATAAATCTGCCAACAAATTGAAATCTGCCAAAAAATTGAAATCAGCCAAAAAAATTAAATCTGCCTAAGAATTGAAATCTGCCAACAAATTGAAATCTGCCAACAAATTGAAAGCTGCCTAAAAATTAAAAATCTGCATTGATATCTGCCAAAAAATTTGAATCTGCCTAAGAATTTAAATCTGCCAAGAATTGAAATCTGCCAAAAAATTGAAATCTGCCAAAAAATTGAAATCGGCCAACAA
Organism: Agonopterix subpropinquella; assembly: GCA_922987775.1. Classification (NCBI taxonomy): domain Eukaryota; kingdom Metazoa; phylum Arthropoda; class Insecta; order Lepidoptera; family Depressariidae; genus Agonopterix; species Agonopterix subpropinquella. The sequence goes on along the minus strand of OV277713.1, from coordinate 8,718,131 downwards.
ATTGAAATCTGCCAAAGAATTGAAATCTTCCAACAAATTGAATCTACCAAAAAATTGAAATCTTCCAACAAATTGAAATCTGCCAAAAAATTTAAATCTGCCAACAAATTAAAATCTGCCAAAAAATTGAAATCGGCCAACAAATTGAAATCTGCCAAAGAATTGAAATCTTCCAACAAATTGAAAACTGCCAAAAAATTGAAATCTGCCAACAAATTGAAATCTGCCAACAAATTGAAATCTGCCAACAAATTGAAATCTGCCAACAAATTGAAATCTGCCAACAAATTGAAATCTGCCAAAAAATTTAAATCTGCCAAGAAATTGAAATCTGCCAACAAATTGAAATCTGCCAAAAAATTGAAATCTTCAACAAATTTAAATCTGCCAACAAATTGAAATCTGCCAACAAATAGAAATCTGCCGACAAATTGAAATCTGCCAACAAATTGAAATCTGCTAACAAATTGAAATCTGCCAACAAATTGAAATCTGCCAAAAAATTTAAATCTGCCTAAGAATTTAAATCTGCCAACAAATTGAAATCTGCCAAAAAATTGAAATTGGCCAACAAATTGAAATCTGCCAAAGAATTGAAATCTTCCAACAAATTGAAATCTGCCAAAAAATTGAAATCTGCCAACAAATTGAAATCTGCCAACAAATTGAAATCTGCCAAAAAATTGAAATCTGCCGACAAATTGAAATCTGTCACCAAAATGAAATCTGCCAACAAATTGAAATCTGCCAACAAATTGAAATCTGCCAACAAATTGAAATCTGCCAAAAAATTGAATTCTGCCAACAAATTGAAATCTGCCAACAAATTGAAATCTGCCAAAAAATTAAAATCTGCCTAAGAATTGAAATCTGCCAACAAATTTTAAATATGCCAAAAAATAGAAATCTGCCAAGAATTGAAATCTGCCGACAAATTGAAATCTGCCAATAAATTGAAATCTGCCAACAAATTGAAATCTGCCAACAAATTGAAATCTGCCAAGAAATTGAAATCTGCCAACAAATTGAAATCTACCAACAAATTGAAATCTGCCAACAAATTGAAATCTGCCAAAAAATTGAAATCAGCCAAAAAAATTAAATCTGCCTAAGAATTGAAATCTGCCAACAAATTGAAATCTGCCAACAAATTGAAATCTGCCAACAAATTGAAATCTGCCAACAAATTGAAATCTGCCAACAAATTGAAATCTGCCAAAAAATTTAAATCTGCCAACAAATTGAAATCTACCAACAAATTGAAATCTGCCAACAAAATGTAGAGTCTGTCCAATGTAGAGATTTCAATTTGTTGGCAGATTTCAATTTGTTGGCAGATTTCAATTTGTTGGCAGATTTCAATTTGTTGGTAGATTTCAATTTTTTGGCAGTTTTCAATTTATTGGAAGATTTCAATTCTTTGGCAGATTTCAATTTGTTGGCCGATTTCAATTTTTTGGCAGTTTTTAATTTGTTGGCAGATTTAATTTTTTTGGCAGATTTCAATTTGTTGGCAGATTTCAATTTGTTGGCAGATTTCAATTTGTTGGCAGATTTTAATTTGTTGGCAGATTTCAATTTGTTGGCAGATTTCATTTTGTTGGCAGATTTCAATTTGTCGGCAGATTTGAATTTTTTGGCAGATTTCAATTTGTTGGCAGCTTGCAATTTGTTGGCAGATTTCAATTTGTTGGCAGATTTCAATTCTTAGGCAGATTTAATTTTTTTGGCTGATTTCAATTTTTTTGCAGATTTCAATTTGTTGGCAGATTTCAATTTGTTGGTAGATTTCAATTTGTTGGCAGATTTAAATTTTTTGGCAGATTTCAATTTGTTGGCAGATTTCAATTTGTTGGCAGATTTCAATTTGTTGGCAGATTTCAATTTGTTGGCAGATTTCAATTTGTTGGCAGATTTCAATTCTTAGGCAGATTTAATTTTTTTGGCTGATTTCAATTTTTTGGCAGATTTCAATTTGTTGGCAGATTTCAATTTTTTTTGAAATCTGCCAAAAAATTTAAATCTGCCAACAAATTAAAATCTGCCAAAAAATTGAAATCTGCCAACAAATTGAAATCTGCCAACAAATTGAAATCTGCCAACAAATTGAAATCTGCCAACAAATTGAAATCTGCCAAAAAATTGGACATACTTGGACAGACTCTACATTGGACAGACTCTACATTGGACAGACTCTACATTGGACAGACTCTACATTGGACAGACTCTACATTGGGACAGACTCTACATTAAACAGACTCTACATTGGACAGACTCTACATTGGACAGACTCTATATTGGTTAGACTCTACATTGGACAGACTCTACATTTTGTTGGCAGATTTCAATTTGTTGGTAGATTTCAATTTGTTGGCAGATTTCAATTTTTTGGCAGATTTCAATTTGTTGGCAGATTTCAATTTGTTGGCAGATTTCAATTTGTTGGCAGATTTCAATTTGTTGGCAGATTTCAATTTGTTGGTAGATTTCAATTTGTTGGCAGATTTCAATTTTTTGGCAGATTTCAATTTGTTGGCAGTTTTCAATTTGTTGGCAGATTTCAATTTTTTGGCAGTTTTCAATTTATTGGAAGATTTCAATTCTTTGGCAGATTTCAATTTGTTGGCCGATTTCAATTTTTTGGCAGATTTTAATTTGTTGGCAGATTTAATTTTTTTGGCAGATTTCAATTTGTTGGCAGATTTCAATTTGTTGGCAGATTTCAATTTGTTGGCAGATTTCAATTTGTTGGCAGATTTCAATTTGTTGGCAGATTTCATTTTGTTGGCAGATTTCAATTTGTCGGCAGATTTGAATTTTTTGGCAGATTTCAATTTGTTGGCAGCTTGCAATTTGTTGGCAGATTTCAATTTGTTGGCAGATTTCAATTCTTAGGCAGATTTAATTTTTTTGGCTGATTTCAATTTTTTTGCAGATTTCAATTTGTTGGCAGATTTCAATTTGTTGGCAGATTTCAATTTGTTGGCAGATTTAAATTTTTTGGCAGATTTCAATTTGTTGGCAGATTTCAATTTGTTGGCAGATTTCAATTTGTTGGCAGATTTAAATTTTTTGGCAGATTTTAATTTGTTGGCAGATTTAAATTTTTTGGCAGATTTCAAAAAAAATTGAAATCTGCCAACAAATTGAAATCTGCCAAAAAATTGAAATCAGCCAACAAATTGAAATCTGCCAAAAAATTTAAATCTGCCAACAAATTGAAATCTACCAACAAATTGAAATCTGCCAACAAATTGAAATCTGCAAAAAAATTGAAATCAGCCAAAAAAATTAAATCTGCCTAAGAATTGAAATCTGCCAACAAATTGAAATCTGCCAACAAATTGCAAGCTGCCATTGGACAGACTCTACATTGGACAGACTCTACATTGGACAGACTCTACATTAGACAGACTCTACATTGGACAGACTCTATATTGGTTAGACTCTACATTGGACAGACTCATTGGACCCGATGTAGAGTCTGTCCAATGTAGAGTCTGTCCAATGTAGAGTCTGTCCAATGTAGAGTCTGTCCAATGTAGAGTCTGTCCAATGTAGAGTCTGTCCAATGTAGAGTCTGTCTAATGTAGAGTCTGTCCAATGTAGAGTCTAGCCAATGTAGAGTCTAGCTAATGTAGAGTCTAGCCAATGTCTGAAAAATCTGCCAACAAATTTTAAATCTGCCAAAAAATTGAAATCTGCCAACAAATTGAAATCTACCAACAAATTGAAATCTGCCAACAAATTTAAATCTGCCAACAAATTGAAATCTGCCAACAAATTGAAATCTGCCAAAAAATTGAAATCAGCCAAAAAAATTAAATCTGCCTAAGAATTGAAATCTGCCAACAAATTGAAATCTGCCAACAAATTGAAAGCTGCCTAAAAATTAAAAATCTGCATTGAAATCTGCCAAAAAATTTGAATCTGCCTAAGAATTTAAATCTGCCAAGAATTGAAATCTGCCAAAAAATTGAAATCTGCCAAAAAATTGAAATCGGCCAACAAATTGAAATCTGCCAAAGAATTGAAATCTTCCAACAAATTGAAATCTACCAAAAAATTGAAATCTTCCAACAAATTGAAATCTGCCAAAAAATTTAAATCTGCCAACAAATTAAAATCTGCCAAAAAATTGAAATCTGCCAACAAATTGAAATCTTCCAACAAATTGAAAACTGCCAAAAAATTGAAATCTGCCAACAAATTGAAATCTGCCAACAAATTGAAATCTGCCAACAAATTGAAATCTGCCAACAAATTGAAATCTGCCAACAAATTGAAATCTGCCAAAAAATTTAAATCTGCCAACAAATTGAAATCTGCCAACAAATTGAAATCTGCCAAAAAATTGAAATCTGCCAACAAATTGAAATCTGCCAAAAAATTAAAATCTGCCTAAGAATTGAAATCTGCCAACAAATTTTAAATATGCCAAAAAATAGAAATCTGCCAAGAATTGAAATCTGCCGACAAATTGAAATCTGCCAACAAATTGAAATCTGCCAACAAATTGAAATCTGCCAAAAAATTGAAATCTGCCAACAAATTGAAATCTACCAACAAATTGAAATCTGCCAACAAATTGAAATCTGCCAAAAAATTGAAATCAGCCAAAAAAATTAAATCTGCCTAAGAATTGAAATCTGCCAACAAATTGAAATCTGCCAACAAATTGAAATCTGCCAACAAATTGAAATCTGCCAACAAATTGAAATCTGCCAACAAATTGAAATCTGCCAACAAATTGAAATCTACCAACAAATTGAAATCTGCCAACAAAATGTAGAGTCTGTCCAATGTAGAGATTTCAATTTGTTGGCAGATTTCAATTTGTTGGCAGATTTCAATTTGTTGGCAGATTTCAATTTGTTGGTAGATTTCAATTTGTTGGCAAATTTCAATTTTTTGGCAGATTTCAATTTGTTGGCAGATTTCAATTTGTTGGCAGATTTCAATTTGTTGGCAGATTTCAATTTGTTGGCAGATTTCAATTTGTTGGCAGATTTCAATTTGTTGGCAGATTTCAATTTGTTGGTAGATTTCAATTTGTTGGCAGATTTCAATTTTTTGGCAGATTTCAATTTGTTGGCAGATTTCAATTTGTTGGCAGATTTCAATTTTTTGGCAGTTTTCAATTTGTTGGAAGATTTCAATTCTTTGGCAGATTTCAATTTGTTGGCCGATTTCAATTTTTTTGGCAGATTTTAATTTGTTGGCAGATTTAATTTTTTTGGCAGATTTCAATTTGTTGGCAGATTTCAATTTGTTGGCAGATTTCAATTTGTTGGCAGATTTCAATTTGTTGGCAGATTTCAATTTGTTGGCAGATTTCATTTTGTTGGCAGATTTCAATTTGTCGGCAGATTTGAATTTTTTGGCAGATTTCAATTTGTTGGCAGATTTCAATTTGTTGGCAGATTTCAATTTTTTGGCAGTTTTCAATTTGTTGGAAGATTTCAATTCTTTGGCAGATTTCAATTTGTTGGCCGATTTCAATTTTTTTGGCAGATTTTAATTTGTTGGCAGATTTAATTTTTTTGGCAGATTTCAATTTGTTGGCAGATTTCAATTTGTTGGCAGATTTCAATTTGTTGGCAGATTTCAATTTGTTGGTAGATTTCAATTTGTTGGCAGATTTCAATTTTTTGGCAGATTTCAATTTGTTGGCAGATTTCAATTTGTTGGCAGATTTCAATTTTTTGGCAGTTTTCAATTTGTTGGAAGATTTCAATTCTTTGGCAGATTTCAATTTGTTGGCCGATTTCAATTTTTTTGGCAGATTTTAATTTGTTGGCAGATTTAATTTTTTTGGCAGATTTCAATTTGTTGGCAGATTTCAATTTGTTGGCAGATTTCAATTTTTTGGCAGTTTTCAATTTGTTGGAAGATTTCAATTCTTTGGCAGATTTCAATTTGTTGGCAGATTTCAATTTTTTGGCAGATTTTAATTTGTTGGCAGATTTAAATTTTTTGGCAGATTTCAATTTGTTGGAAGATTTCAATTTTTTGGTAGATTTCAATTTGTTGGAAGATTTCAATTTGTTGGCAGATTTCAATTTTTTGGCAGTTTTCAATTTGTTGGCAGATTTCAATTTTTTGGCAGATTTCAATTCTTGGCAGATTTAAATTCTTAGGCAGATTCAAATTTTTTGGCAGATTTCAATGCAGATTTTTAATTTTTAGGCAGCTTTCGATTTGTTGGCAGATTTCAATTTGTTGGCAGATTTCAATTCTTAGGCAGATTTAATTTTTTTGGCAGATTTCAATTTGTTGGCAGCTTGCAATTTGTTGGCAGATTTCAATTTGTTGGCAGATTTCAATTCTTAGGCAGATTTAATTTTTTTGGCTGATTTCAATTTTTTTGCAGATTTCAATTTGTTGGCAGATTTCAATTTGTTGGTAGATTTCAATTTGTTGGCAGATTTAAATTTTTTGGCAGATTTCAATTTGTTGGCAGATTTCAATTTGTTGGCAGATTTCAATTTGTTGGCAGATTTCAATTTGTTGGCAGATTTCAATTTGTTGGCAGATTTCAATTCTTAGGCAGATTTAATTTTTTTGGCTGATTTCAATTTTTTGGCAGATTTTAATTTGTTGGCAGATTTCAATTTTTTTTGAAATCTGCCAAAAAATTTAAATCTGCCAACAAATTTAAATCTGCCAACAAATTGAAATCTTCCAACAAATTGAAATCTGCCAAAAAATTTAAATCTGCCAACAAATTAAAATCTGCCAAAAAATTGAAATCGGCCAACAAATTGAAATCTGCCAAAGAATTGAAATCTTCCAACAAATTGAAAACTCTACATTGGACAGACTCTACATTGGACAGACTCTACATTGAACAGACTCTACATTGGACAGACTCTACATTGAACAGACTCTACATTGGACAGACTCTACATTGGCTAGATTCTACATTGGCTAGACTCTACATTGGCTAGACTCTACATTGGCTAGACTCTACATTGGCTAGACTCTACATTGGCTAGACTCTACATTGGCTAGACTCTACATTGGCTAGACTCTACATTGGACAGACTCTACATTGGACAGACTCTACATTGGCTGGACTCTACATTTGCTAGACTCTACATTGGCTAGACTCTACATTGGCTAGACTCCACATTGGCTAGACTCTACATTGGCTATACTCTACATTGGACAGACTCTACATTGGACAGACTCAATAAATTGAAATCTGCCAACAAATTGAAATCTGCCAAAAAATTGAAATCTGCCAACAAATTGAAATCTACCAACAAATTGAAATCTGCCAACAAATTGAAATCTGCCAAATTGATTTCAATTTGTTGGTAGATTTCAATTTGTTGGCAGATTTCAATTTGTTGGCAGATTTCAATTTGTTGGCAGATTTTTCAGACATTGGCTAGACTCTACATTGGACAGACTCTACATTGGACAGACTCTATATTGGTTAGACTCTACATTGGACAGACTCTACATTGGGTCCAATGTAGAGTCTGTCCAATGTAGAGTCTAACCAATATAGAGTCTGTCCAATGTAGAGTCTGTCCAATGTAGAGTCTGTCCAATGTAGAGTCTGTCTAATGTAGAGTCTGTCCAATGTAGAGTCTAGCCAATGTAGAGTCTAGCCAATGTAGAGTCTAGCCAATGTCTGAAAAATCTGCCAACAAATTGAAATCTGCCAACAAATTGAAATCTACCAACAAATTGAAATCTGCCAACAAATTTAAATCTGCCAACAAATTGAAATCTGCCAAAAAAATTAAATCTGCCAACAAATTGAAATCTGCCAACAAATTGAAATCTGCCAAAAAATTGAAATCAGCCAAAAAAATTAAATCTGCCTAAGAATTGAAATCTGCCAACAAATTGAAATCTGCCTACAAATTGAAAGCTGCCTAAAAATTAAAAATCTGCATTGAAATCTGCCAAAAAATTTGAATCTGCCTAAGAATTTAAATCTGCCAAGAATTGAAATCTGCCAAAAAATTGAAATCTGCCAAAAAATATAAATCTGCCAACAAATTCAAATCTGCCAACAAATTGAAATCTGCCAACAAATTGAAATCTGCCAACAAATTGAAATCTGCCAACAAATTGAAATCTGCCAAAAAATTGAAATCTGCCAAAAAATTGGGACAAACTTGGACAGACTCTACATTGGACAGACTCTACATTGTAAGACTCTACATTGGACAGACTCTACATTGGGACAGACTCTACATTAAACAGACTCTACATTGGACAGACTCTACATTGGACAGACTCTATATTGGTTAGACTCTACATTGGACAGACTCTACATTGGCTAGACTCTACATTGGCTAGATTCTACATTGGCTAGACTCTACATTGGCTAGACTCTACATTGGCTAGACTCTACATTGGCTAGACTCTACATTGGCTAGACTCTACATTGGCTAGACTCTACATTGGCTAGACTCTACATTGGACAGACTCTACATTGGACAGACTCTACATTGGCTGGACTCTACATTTGCTAGACTCTACATTGGCTAGACTCTACATTGGCTAGACTCCACATTGGCTAGACTCTACATTGGCTATACTCTACATTGGACAGACTCTACATTGGACAGACTCAATAAATTGAAATCTGCCAACAAATTGAAATCTGCCAAAAAATTTAAATCTGCCAACAAATTGAAATCTACCAACAAATTGAAATCTGCCAACAAATTGAAATCTGCCAACAAATTGAAATCTCTACATTGGACAGACTCTACATTTTTAAATCTGCCAACAAATTGAAATCTGCCAAAAAATTGAAATCTGCCAAAAAAATTAAATCTGCCTAAGAATTGAAATCTGCCAACAAATTGAAATCTGCCAACAAATTGAAATCTGCCAAAAAATTGAAATTTGCCAACAAATAGAAATCTACCAACAAATTGAAATCTGCCAACAAATTGAAATCTGCCAACAAATTGAAATCTACCAACAAATTGAAATCTGCCAACAAATTTAAATCTGCCAACAAATTGAAATCTGCCAAAAAATTGAAATCTGCCAAAAAAATTAAATCTGCCTAAGAATTGAAATCTGCCAACAAATTGAAATCTGCCAACAAATTGAAATCTGCCAAAAAATTGAAATCAGCCAAAAAGATTAAATCTTCCTAAGAATTGAAATCTGCCAACAAATTGAAATCTGCCTACAAATTGAAAGCTGCCTAAAAATTAAAAATCTGCATTGAAATCTGCCAAAAAATTTGAATCTGCCTAAGAATTTAAATCTGCCAAGAATTGAAATCTGCCAAAAAATTGAAATCTGCCAAAAAATATAAATCTGCCAACAAATTGAAATCTGCCAAAAAATTGAAATCAGCCAAAAAAATTAAATCTGCCTAAGAATTGAAATCTGCCAACAAATTGAAATCTGCCAACAAATTGAAAGCTGCCTAAAAATTAAAAATCTGCATTGAAATCTGCCTAAAAATTTGAATCTGCCTAAGAATTTAAATCTGCCAAGAATTGAAATCTGCCAAAAAATTGAAATCTGCCAAAAAATTGAAATCGGCCAACAAATTGAAATCTGCCAAAGAATTGAAATCTTCCAACAAATTGAAATCTACCAAAAAATTGAAATCTTCCAACAAATTGAAAACTGCCAAAAAATTTAAATCTGCCAACAAATTAAAATCTGCCAAAAAATTGAAATCGGCCAACAAATTGAAATCTGCCAAAGAATTGAAATCTTCCAACAAATTGAAAACTGCCAAAAAATTGAAATCTGCCAACAAATTGAAATCTTTCAACAAATTGAAATCTGCCAACAAATTGAAATCTGCCAACAAATTGAAATCTGCCAAAAAATTTAAATCTGCCAACAAATTGAAATCTGCCAACAAATTGAAATCTGCCAAAAAATTGAAATCTTCAACAAATTTAAATCTGCCAACAAATTGAAATCTGCCAACAAATAGAAATCTGCCAAAAAATTGAAATCTGCCAACAAATTGAAATCTGCCAAAGAATTGAAATCTTCCAACAAATTGAAAACTGCCAAGAAATTGAAATCTGCCAACAAATTGAAATCTCTACATTGGACAGACTCTACATTGGACAGACTCTACATTGGACAGACTCTACATTGGACAGACTCTACATTGAACAGACTCTACATTGGACAGACTCTACATTGGCTAGATTCTACATTGGCTAGACTCTACATTGGCTAGACTCTACATTGGCTAGACTCTACATTGGCTAGACTCTACATTGGCTAGACTCTACATTGGCTAGACTCTACATTGGCTAGACTCTACATTGGCTAGACTCTACATTGGACAGACTCTACATTGGACAGACTCTACATTGGCTGGACTCTACATTTGCTAGACTCTACATTGGCTAGACTCTACATTGGCTAGACTCCACATTGGCTAGACTCTACATTGGACAGACTCTACATTGGACAGACTCTACATTGGACAGACTCTACATTGGACAGACTCTACATTGGACAGACTCTACATTGGACAGACTCTACATTGGGACAGACTCTATATTGGTTAGACTCTACATTGGACAGACTCTACATTGGACAGACTCTACATTGGACAGACTCTACATTGAACAGACTCTACATTGGACAGACTCTACATTGGCTAGATTCTACATTGGCTAGACTCTACATTGGCTAGACTCTACATTGGCTAGACTCTACATTGGCTAGACTCTACATTGGCTAGACTCTACATTGGCTAGACTCTACATTGGCTAGACTCTACATTGGCTAGACTCTACATTGGACAGACTCTACATTGGACAGACTCTACATTGGCTGGACTCTACATTTGCTAGACTCTACATTGGCTAGACTCTACATTGGCTAGACTCCACATTGGCTAGACTCTACATTGGACAGACTCTACATTGGACAGACTCTACATTGGACAGACTCTACATTGGACAGACTCTACATTGGACAGACTCTACATTGGACAGACTCTACATTGGGACAGACTCTATATTGGTTAGACTCTACATTGGACAGACTCTACATTGGACAGACTCTATATTGGTTAGACTCTACATTGGACAGACTCTACATTGGACAGACTCTACATTGGACCCAATGTAGAGTCTGTCCATTGGACCCAATGTAGAGTCTGTCCAATGTAGAGTCTGTCCAATGCAGAGTCTGTCCAATGTAGAGTCTGTCCAATGTAGAGTCTGTCTAATGTAGAGTCTGGCCAATGTAGAGTCTAGCCAATGTAGAGTCTAGCCAATGTCTGAAAAATCTGCCAACAAATTGAAATCTGCCAACAAATTGAAATCTGCCAACAAATTGAAATCTACCAACAAATTGAAATCTGCCAACAAATTTAAATCTGCCAACAAATTGAAATCTGCCAAAAAATTGAAATCTGCCAAAAAAATTAAATCTGCCTAAGAATTGAAATCTGCCAACAAATTGAAATCTGCCAACAAATTGAAATCTGCCAAAAAATTGAAATCAGCCAAAAAAATTAAATCTGCCTAAGAATTGAAATCTGCCAACAAATTGAAATCTGCCTACAAATTGAAAGCTGCCTAAAAATTAAAAATCTGCATTGAAATCTGCCAAAAAATTTGAATCTGCCTAAGAATTTAAATCTGCCAAGAATTGAAATCTGCCAAAAAATTGAAATCTGCCAAAAAATATAAATCTGCCAACAAATTCAAATCTGCCAAAAAATTGAAATCAGCCAAAAAAATTAAATCTGCCTAAGAATTGAAATCTGCCAACAAATTGAAATCTGCCAACAAATTGAAAGCTGCCTAAAAATTAAAAATCTGCATTGAAATCTGCCAAAAAATTTGAATCTGCCTAAGAATTTAAATCTGCCAAGAATTGAAATCTGCCAAAAAATTGAAATCTGCCAAAAAATTGAAATCGGCCAACAAATTGAAATCTGCCAAAGAATTGAAATCTTCCAACAAATTGAAATCTACCAAAAAATTGAAATCTTCCAACAAATTGAAATCTGCCAAAAAATTTAAATCTGCCAACAAATTAAAATCTGCCAAAAAATTGAAATCGGCCAACAAATTGAAATCTGCCAAAGAATTGAAATCTTCCAACAAATTGAAAACTGCCAAAAAATTGAAATCTGCCAACAAATTGAAATCTGCCAACAAATTGAAATCTGCCAACAAATTGAAATCTGCCAACAAATTGAAATCTGCCAACAAATTGAAATCTGCCAAAAAATTTAAATCTGCCAACAAATTGAAATCTGCCAACAAATTGAAATCTGCCAAAAAATTGAAATCTTCAACAAATTTAAATCTGCCAACAAATTGAAATCTGCCAACAAATAGAAAACTGCCAAAAAATTGAAATCTGCCAACAAATTGAAATCTGCCAAAGAATTGAAATCTTCCAACAAATTGAAAACTGCCAAGAAATTGAAATCTGCCAACAAATTGAAATCTCTACATTGGACAGACTCTACATTGGACAGACTCTACATTGGACAGACTCTACATTGGACAGACTCTACATTGAACAGACTCTACATTGGACAGACTCTACATTGGCTAGATTCTACATTGGCTAGACTCTACATTGGCTAGACTCTACATTGGCTAGACTCTACATTGGCTAGACTCTACATTGGCTAGACTCTACATTGGCTAGACTCTACATTGGCTAGACTCTACATTGGACAGACTCTACATTGGACAGACTCTACATTGGCTGGACTCTACATTTGCTAGACTCTACATTGGCTAGACTCTACATTGGCTAGACTCCACATTGGCTAGACTCTACATTGGCTATACTCTACATTGGACAGACTCTACATTGGACAGACTCAATAAATTGAAATCTGCCAACAAATTGAAATCTGCCAAAAAATTTAAATCTGCCAACAAATTGAAATCTACCAACAAATTGAAATCTGCCAACAAATTGAAATCTGCCAACAAATTGAAATCTCTACATTGGACAGACTCTACATTTTTAAATCTGCCAACAAATTGAAATCTGCCAAAAAATTGAAATCTGCCAAAAAAATTAAATCTGCCTAAGAATTGAAATCTGCCAACAAATTGAAATCTGCCAACAAATTGAAATCTGCCAAAAAATTGAAATCAGCCAAAAAAATTAAATCTGCCTAAGAATTGAAATCTGCCAACAAATTGAAATCTGCCTACAAATTGAAAGCTGCCTAAAAATTAAAAATCTGCATTGAAATCTGCCAAAAAATTTGAATCTGCCTAAGAATTTAAATCTGCCAAGAATTGAAATCTGCCAAAAAATTGAAATCTGCCAAAAAATATAAATCTGCCAACAAATTGAAATCTGCCAAAAAATTGAAATCAGCCAAAAAAATTAAATCTGCCTAAGAATTGAAATCTGCCAACAAATTGAAATCTGCCAACAAATTGAAAGCTGCCTAAAAATTAAAAATCTGCATTGAAATCTGCCAAAAAATTTGAATCTGCCTAAGAATTTAAATCTGCAAAGAATTGAAATCTGCCAAAAAATTGAAATCTGCCAAAAAATTGAAATCGGCCAACAAATTGAAATCTGCCAAAGAATTGAAATCTTCCAACAAATTGAAATCTACCAAAAAATTGAAATCTTCCAACAAATTGAAATCTGCCAAAAAATTTAAATCTGCCAACAAATTAAAATCTGCCAAAAAATTGAAATCGGCCAACAAATTGAAATCTGCCAAAGAATTGAAATCTTCCAACAAATTGAAAACTGCCAAAAAATTGAAATCTGCCAACAAATTGAAATCTGCCAACAAATTGAAATCTGCCAACAAATTGAAATCTGCCAACAAATTGAAATCTGCCAACAAATTGAAATCTGCCAAAAAATTTAAATCTGCCAACAAATTGAAATCTGCCAACAAATTGAAATCTTCAACAAATTTAAATCTGCCAACAAATTGAAATCTGCCAACAAATAGAAAACTGCCAAAAAATTGAAATCTGCCAACAAATTGAAATCTGCCAAAGAATTGAAATCTTCCAACAAATTGAAAACTGCCAAGAAATTGAAATCTGCCAACAAATTGAAATCTCTACATTGGACAGACTCTACATTGGACAGACTCTACATTGGACAGACTCTACATTGGACAGACTCTACATTGAACAGACTCTACATTGGACAGACTCTACATTGGCTAGATTCTACATTGGCTAGACTCTACATTGGCTAGACTCTACATTAGCTAGACTCTACATTGGCTAGACTCTACATTGGCTAGACTCTACATTGGCTAGACTCTACATTGGCTAGACTCTACATTGGACAGACTCTACATTGGACAGACTCTACATTGGCTGGACTCTACATTTGCTAGACTCTACATTGGCTAGACTCTACATTGGCTAGACTCCACATTGGCTAGACTCTACATTGGCTATACTCTACATTGGACAGACTCTACATTGGACAGACTCAATAAATTGAAATCTGCCAACAAATTGAAATCTGCCAAAAAATTTAAATCTGCCAACAAATTGAAATCTACCAACAAATTGAAATCTGCCAACAAAATGTAGAGTCTGTCCAATGTAGAGATTTCAATTTGTTGGCAGATTTCAATTTGTTGGCAGATTTCAATTTGTTGGCAGATTTCAATTTGTTGGCAGATTTCAATTTGTTGGTAGATTTCAATTTGTTGGCAGATTTCAATTTTTTGGCAGATTTCAATTTGTTGGCAGATTTCAATTTGTTGGCAGATTTCAATATTTTGGCAGTTTTCAATTTGTTGGAAGATTTCAATTCTTTGGCAGATTTCAATTTGTTGGCCGATTTAAATTTTTTTGGCAGATTTTAATTTGTTGGCAGATTTAATTTTTTTGGCAGATTTCAATTTGTTGGCAGATTTCAATTTGTTGGCAAATTTCAATTTGTTGGCAGATTTCAATTTGTTGGCAGATTTCAATTTGTTGGCAGATTTCATTTTGTTGGCAGATTTCAATTTGTCGGCAGATTTGAATTTTTTGGCAGATTTCAATTTGTTGGCAGCTTGCAATTTGTTGGCAGATTTCAATTTGTTGGCAGATTTCAATTCTTAGGCAGATTTAATTTTTTTGGCTGATTTCAATTTTTTTGCAGATTTCAATTTGTTGGCAGATTTCAATTTGTTGGTAGATTTCAATTTGTTGGCAGATTTAAATTTTTTGGCAGATTTCAATTTGTTGGCAGATTTCAATTTGTTGGCAGATTTCAATTTGTTGGCAGATTTCAATTTGTTGGCAGATTTCAATTTGTTGGCAGATTTCAATTCTTAGGCAGATTTAATTTTTTTGGCTGATTTCAATTTTTTGGCAGATTTCAATTTGTTGGCAGATTTCAATTTGTTGGCAGCTTTCAATTTGTTGGCAGATTTCAATTTGTTGGCAGATTTCAATTCTTAGGCAGATTTAATTTTTTTGGCAGATTTCAATGCAGATTTTTAATTTTTAGGCAGCTTTCAATTTGTTGGCAGATTTCAATTTGTTGGCAGATTTCAATTCTTAGGCAGATTTAATTTTTTTGGCAGATTTCAATTTGTTGGCAGCTTGCAATTTGTTGGCAGATTTCAATTTGTTGGCAGATTTCAATTCTTAGGCAGATTTAATTTTTTTGGCTGATTTAAATTTTTTTGCAGATTTCAATTTGTTGGCAGATTTCAATTTGTTGGTAGATTTCAATTTGTTGGCAGATTTAAATTTTTTGGCAGATTTCAATTTGTTGGCAGATTTCAATTTGTTGGCAGATTTCAATTTGTTGGCAGATTTCAATTTGTTGGCAGATTTCAATTTGTTGGCAGATTTCAATTCTTAGGCAGATTTAATTTTTTTGGCTGATTTCAATTTTTTGGCAGATTTTAATTTGTTGGCAGATTTCAATTTTTTTTGAAATCTGCCAAAAAATTGAAATCTGCCAACAAATTAAAATCTGCCAACAAATTGAAATCTGCCAACAAATTTAAATCTGCCAACAAATTGAAATCTGCCAACAAATTGAAATCTGCAAAAAAATTGAAATCAGCCAAAAAAATTAAATCTGCCTAAGAATTGAAATCTGCCAACAAATTGAAATCTGCCAACAAATTGCAAGCTGCCAACAAATTGAAATCTGCCAAAAAAATTAAATCTGCCTAAGAATTGAAATCTGCCAACAAATTGAAATTTTTAATTTTTAGGCAGCTTTCAATTTGTTGGCAGATTTCAATTTGTTGGCAGATTTCAATTCTTAGGCAGATTTAGTTTTTTTGGCAGATTTCAATGCAGATTTTTAATTTTTAGGCAGCTTTCAATTTGTTGGCAGATTTCAATTTGTTGGCAGATTTCAATTTGTTGGCAGATTTCAATTCTTAGGCAGATTTAATTTTTTTGGCAGATTTCAATTTGTTGGCAGCTTGCAATTTGTTGGCAGATTTCAATTTGTTGGCAGATTTCAATTCTTAGGCAGATTTAATTTTTTTGGCTGATTTCAATTTTTTTGCAGATTTCAATTCTTAGGCAGATTTCAATTTGTTGGTAGATTTCAATTTGTTGGCAGATTTAAATTTTTTGGCAGATTTCAATTTGTTGGCAGATTTAAATTTGTTGAAGATTTCAATTTTTTGGCAGATTTCAATTTGTTGGCAGATTTCAATTTGTTGGCAGATTTAAATTTGTTGGCAGATTTCAATTTGTTGGCAGATTTTAATTTGTTGGCAGATTTAAATTTTTTGGCAGATTTCAAAAAAAATTGAAATCTGCCAACAAATTAAAATCTGCCAAAAAATTGAAATCAGCCAAAAAAAATAAATCTGCCTAAGAATTGAAATCTGCCAACAAATTGAAATCTGCCAACAAATTGAAATCTGCCAACAAATTGAAATCTGCCAACAAATTGAAATCTGCCAACAAATTGAAATCTGCCAAAAAATTTAAATCTGCCAACAAATTGAAATCTACCAACAAATTGAAATCTGCCAACAAATTGAAATCTGCAAAAAAAATTGAAATCAGCCAAAAAAATTAAATCTGCCTAAGAATTGAAATCTGCCAACAAATTGAAATCTGCCAACAAATTGCAAGCTGCCAACAAATTGAAATCTGCCAAAAAAATTAAATCTGCCTAAGAATTGAAATCTGCCAACAAATTGAAATCTGCCAACAAATTGAAAGCTGCCTAAAAATTAAAAATCTGCATTGAAATCTGCCAAAAAAATTAAATCTGCCTAAGAATTGAAATCTGCCAACAAATTGAAATCTGCCAACAAATTGAAAGCTGCCTAAAAATTAAAAATCTGCATTGAAATCTGCCAAAAAATTTGAATCTGCCTAAGAATTTAAATCTGCCAAGAATTGAAATCTGCCAAAAAATTGAAATCTGCCAAAAAATTTAAATCGGCCAACAAATTGAAATCTGCCAAAGAATTGAAATCTTCCAACAAATTGAAATCTACCAAAAAATTGAAATCTTCCAACAAATTGAAATCTGCCAAAAAATTTAAATCTGCCAACAAATTAAAATCTGCCAAAAAATTGAAATCTGCCAAAGAATTGAAATCTTCCAACAAATTAAAATCTGCCAAAAAATTGAAATCTGCCAACAAATTGAAATCTGCCAACAAATTGAAATCTGCCAACAAATTGAAATCTGCCAACAAATTCAAATCTGCCAAAAAATTAAAATCTGCCTAAGAATTGAAATCTGCCAACAAATTTTAAATATGCCAAAAAATAGAAATCTGCCAAGAATTGAAATCTGCCGACAAATTGAAATCTGCCAACAAATTGAAATCTGCCAACAAATTGAAATCTGCCAACAAATTGAAATCTGCCAAAAAATTGAAATCTGCCAACAAATTGAAATCTACCAACAAATTGAAATCTGCCAACAAATTGCAAGCTGCCAACAAATTGAAATCTACCAAAAAAATTAAATCTGCCTAAGAATTGAAATCTGCCAACAAATTGAAATCTGCCAACAAATTGAAAGCTGCCTAAAAATTAAAAATCTGCATTGAAATCTGCCAAAAAATTTGAATCTGCCTAAGAATTTAAATCTGCCAAGAATTGAAATCTGCCAAAAAATTGAAATCTGCCAAAAAATTGAAATCGGCCAACAAATTGAAATCTGCCAAAGAATTGAAATCTTCCAACAAATTGAAATCTACCAAAAAATTGAAATCTTCCAACAAATTGAAATCTGCCAAAAAATTTAAATCTGCCAACAAATTAAAATCTGCCAAAAAATTGAAATCTGCCAACAAATTGAAATCTGCCACAGAATTGAAATCTTCCAACAAATTGAAAACTGCCAAAAAATTGAAATCTGCCAACAAATTGAAATCTGCCAACAAATTGAAATTTGCCAACAAATTGAAATCTGCCAACAAATTGAAATCTGCCAACAAATTGAAATCTGCCAAAAAATTTAAATCTGCCAACAAATTGAAATCTGCCAACAAATTGAAATCTGCCAAAAAATTGAAATCTTCAACAAATTTAAATCTGCCAACAAATTGAAATCTGCCAACAAATAGAAATCTGCCAAAAAATTGAAATCTGCCAACAAATTGAAATCTGCTAACAAATTGAAATCTGCCAACAAATTGAAATCTGCCAAAAAATTTAAATCTGCCTAAGAATTGAAATCTGCCAACAAATTGAAATCTGCCAAAAAATTGAAATTGGCCAACAAATTGAAATCTGCCAAAGAATTGAAATCTTCCAACAAATTGAAATCTGCCAAAAAATTGAAATCTGCCAACAAATTGAAATCTGCCAACAAATTGAAATCTGCCAAAAAATTGAAATCTGCCGACAAATTGAAATCTGTCACCAAAATGAAATCTGCCAACAAATTGAAATCTGCCAACAAATTGAAATCTGCCAACAAATTGATATCTGCCAAAAAATTGAATTCTGCCAACAAATTGAAATCTGCCAACAAATTGAAATCTGCCAAAAAATTAAAATCTGCCTAAGAATTGAAATCTGCCAACAAATTTTAAATATGCCAAAAAATAGAAATCTGCCAAGAATTGAAATCTGCCGACAAATTGAAATCTGCCAACAAATTGAAATCTGCCAACAAATTGAAATCTGCCAACAAATTGAAATCTGCCAAAAAATTGAAATCTGCCAACAAATTGAAATCTACCAACAAATTGAAATCTGCCAACAAATTGAAATCTGCCAACAAATTAAAATCTGCCAACAAATTGAAATCTGCCAACAAATTTAAATCTGCCAACAAATTGAAATCTGCCAACAAATTGAAATCTGCCAACAAATTGAAATCTTCAACAAATTTAAATCTGCCAACAAATTGAAATCTGCCAACAAATAGAAATCTGCCAAAAAATTGAAATCTGCCAACAAATTGAAATCTGCTAACAAATTGAAATCTGCCAACAAATTGAAATCTGCCAAAAAATTGAAATCTGCCAACAAATTGAAATCTGCCAAAAAATTGGGACAAACTTGGACAGACTCTACATTGGTAAGACTCTACATTGGACAGACTCTACATTGGGACAGACTCTACATTAAACAGACTCTACATTGGACAGACTCTACATTGGACAGACTCTATATTGGTTAGACTCTACATTGGACAGACTCTACATTGGACAGACTCTACATTGGACAGACTCTACATTAGACAGACTCTACATTGGACAGACTCTACATTGGACAGACTCTACATTGGACAGACTCTACATTGGACAGACTCTACATTGGACAGACTCTACATTGGGACAGACTCTACATTAAACAGACTCTACATTGGACAGACTCTACATTGGACAGACTCTACATTGGACAGACTCTACATTGGACAGACTCTACATTGAACAGACTCTACATTGGACAGACTCTACATTGGCTAGATTCTACATTGGCTAGACTCTACATTGGCTAGACTCTACATTGGCTAGACTCTACATTGGCTAGACTCTACATTGGCTAGACTCTACATTGGCTAGACTCTACATTGGCTAGACTCTACATTGGACAGACTCTACATTGGACAGACTCTACATTGGCTGGACTCTACATTTGCTAGACTCTACATTGGCTAGACTCTACATTGGCTAGACTCCACATTGGCTAGACTCTACATTGGACAGACTCTACATTGGACAGACTCTACATTGGACAGACTCTACATTGGACAGACTCTACATTGGACAGACTCTACATTGGACAGACTCTACATTGGGACAGACTCTATATTGGTTAGACTCTACATTGGACAGACTCTACATTGGACAGACTCTATATTGGTTAGACTCTACATTGGACAGACTCTACATTGGACAGACTCTAGCCAATGTAGAGTCTGTCCATTGGACCCAATGTAGAGTCTGTCCAATGTAGAGTCTGTCCAATGTAGAGTCTGTCCAATGTAGAGTCTGTCCAATGTAGAGTCTGTCCAATGTAGAGTCTGGCCAATGTAGAGTCTAGCCAATGTAGAGTCTAGCCAATGTCTGAAAAATCTGCCAACAAATTGAAATCTGCCAACAAATTGAAATCTGCCAACAAATTGAAATCTACCAACAAATTGAAATCTGCCAACAAATTTAAATCTGCCAACAAATTGAAATCTGCCAAAAAATTGAAATCTGCCAAAAAAATTAAATCTGCCTAAGAATTGAAATCTGCCAACAAATTGAAATCTGCCAACAAATTGAAATCTGCCAAAAAATTGAAATCAGCCAAAAAAATTAAATCTGCCTAAGAATTGAAATCTGCCAACAAATTGAAATCTGCCTACAAATTGAAAGCTGCCTAAAAATTAAAAATCTGCATTGAAATCTGCCAAAAAATTTGAATCTGCCTAAGAATTTAAATCTGCCAAGAATTGAAATCTGCCAAAAAATTGAAATCTGCCAAAAAATATAAATCTGCCAACAAATTCAAATCTGCCAAAAAATTGAAATCAGCCAAAAAAATTAAATCTGCCTAAGAATTGAAATCTGCCAACAAATTGAAATCTGCCAACAAATTGAAAGCTGCCTAAAAATTAAAAATCTGCATTGAAATCTGCCAAAAAATTTGAATCTGCCTAAGAATTTAAATCTGCCAAGAATTGAAATCTGCCAAAAAATTGAAATCTGCCAAAAAATTGAAATCGGCCAACAAATTGAAATCTGCCAAAGAATTGAAATCTTCCAACAAATTGAAATCTACCAAAAAATTGAAATCTTCCAACAAAATGAAATCTGCCAAAAAATTTAAATCTGCCAACAAATTAAAATCTGCCAAAAAATTGAAATCGGCCAACAAATTGAAATCTGCCAAAGAATTGAAATCTTCCAACAAATTGAAAACTGCCAAAAAATTGAAATCTGCCAACAAATTGAAATCTGCCAACAAATTGAAATCTGCCAACAAATTGAAATCTGCCAACAAATTGAAATCTGCCAACAAATTGAAATCTGCCAAAAAATTTAAATCTGCCAACAAATTGAAATCTGCCAACAAATTGAAATCTGCCAAAAAATTGAAATCTTCAACAAATTTAAATCTGCCAACAAATTGAAATCTGCCAACAAATAGAAAACTGCCAAAAAATTGAAATCTGCCAACAAATTGAAATCTGCCAAAGAATTGAAATCTTCCAACAAATTGAAAACTGCCAAGAAATTGAAATCTGCCAACAAATTGAAATCTCTACATTGGACAGACTCTACATTGGACAGACTCTACATTGGACAGACTCTACATTGGACAGACTCTACATTGAACAGACTCTACATTGGACAGACTCTACATTGGCTAGACTCTACATTGGCTAGACTCTACATTGGCTAGACTCTACATTGGCTAGACTCTACATTGGCTAGACTCTACATTGGCTAGACTCTACATTGGACAGACTCTACATTGGACAGACTCTACATTGGCTGGACTCTACATTTGCTAGACTCTACATTGGCTAGACTCTACATTGGCTAGACTCCACATTGGCTAGACTCTACATTGGCTATACTCTACATTGGACAGACTCTACATTGGACAGACTCAATAAATTGAAATCTGCCAACAAATTGAAATCTGCCAAAAAATTTAAATCTGCCAACAAATTGAAATCTACCAACAAATTGAAATCTGCCAACAAATTGAAATCTGCCAACAAATTGAAATCTCTACATTGGACAGACTCTACATTTTTAAATCTGCCAACAAATTGAAATCTGCCAAAAAATTGAAATCTGCCAAAAAAATTAAATCTGCCTAAGAATTGAAATCTGCCAACAAATTGAAATCTGCCAACAAATTGAAATCTGCCAAAAAATTGAAATCAGCCAAAAAAATTAAATCTGCCTAAGAATTGAAATCTGCCAACAAATTGAAATCTGCCTACAAATTGAAAGCTGCCTAAAAATTAAAAATCTGCATTGAAATCTGCCAAAAAATTTGAATCTGCCTAAGAATTTAAATCTGCCAAGAATTGAAATCTGCCAAAAAATTGAAATCTGCCAAAAAATATAAATCTGCCAACAAATTGAAATCTGCCAAAAAATTGAAATCAGCCAAAAAAATTAAATCTGCCTAAGAATTGAAATCTGCCAACAAATTGAAATCTGCCAACAAATTGAAAGCTGCCTAAAAATTAAAAATCTGCATTGAAATCTGCCAAAAAATTTGAATCTGCCTAAGAATTTAAATCTGCCAAGAATTGAAATCTGCCAAAAAATTGAAATCTGCCAAAAAATTGAAATCGGCCAACAAATTGAAATCTGCCAAAGAATTGAAATCTTCCAACAAATTGAAATCTACCAAAAAATTGAAATCTTCCAACAAATTGAAATCTGCCAAAAAATTTAAATCTGCCAACAAATTAAAATCTGCCAAAAAATTGAAATCGGCCAACAAATTGAAATCTGCCAAAGAATTGAAATCTTCCAACAAATTGAAAACTGCCAAAAAATTGAAATCTGCCAACAAATTGAAATCTGCCAACAAATTGAAATCTGCCAACAAATTGAAATCTGCCAACAAATTGAAATCTGCCAACAAATTGAAATCTGCCAAAAAATTTAAATCTGCCAACAAATTGAAATCTGCCAACAAATTGAAATCTTCAACAAATTTAAATCTGCCAACAAATTGAAATCTGCCAACAAATAGAAAACTGCCAAAAAATTGAAATCTGCCAACAAATTGAAATCTGCCAAAGAATTGAAATCTTCCAACAAATTGAAAACTGCCAAGAAATTGAAATCTGCCAACAAATTGAAATCTCTACATTGGACAGACTCTACATTGGACAGACTCTACATTGGACAGACTCTACATTGGACAGACTCTACATTGAACAGACTCTACATTGGACAGACTCTACATTGGCTAGATTCTACATTGGCTAGACTCTACATTGGCTAGACTCTACATTGGCTAGACTCTACATTGGCTAGACTCTACATTGGCTAGACTCTACATTGGCTAGACTCTACATTGGCTAGACTCTACATTGGACAGACTCTACATTGGACAGACTCTACATTGGCTGGACTCTACATTTGCTAGACTCTACATTGGCTAGACTCTACATTGGCTAGACTCCACATTGGCTAGACTCTACATTGGCTATACTCTACATTGGACAGACTCTACATTGGACAGACTCAATAAATTGAAATCTGCCAACAAATTGAAATCTGCCAAAAAATTTAAATCTGCCAACAAATTGAAATCTACCAACAAATTGAAATCTGCCAACAAAATTTAGAGTCTGTCCAATGTAGAGATTTCAATTTGTTGGCAGATTTCAATTTGTTGGCAGATTTCAATTTGTTGGCAGATTTCAATTTGTTGGCAGATTTCAATTTGTTGGTAGATTTCAATTTGTTGGCAGATTTCAATTTTTTGGCAGATTTCAATTTGTTGGCAGATTTCAATTTGTTGGCAGATTTCAATATTTTGGCAGTTTTCAATTTGTTGGAAGATTTCAATTCTTTGGCAGATTTCAATTTGTTGGCCGATTTAAATTTTTTTGGCAGATTTTAATTTGTTGGCAGATTTAATTTTTTTGGCAGATTTCAATTTGTTGGCAGATTTCAATTTGTTGGCAAATTTCAATTTGTTGGCAGATTTCAATTTGTTGGCAGATTTCAATTTGTTGGCAGATTTCATTTTGTTGGCAGATTTCAATTTGTCGGCAGATTTGAATTTTTTGGCAGATTTCAATTTGTTGGCAGCTTGCAATTTGTTGGCAGATTTCAATTTGTTGGCAGATTTCAATTCTTAGGCAGATTTAATTTTTTTGGCTGATTTCAATTTTTTTGCAGATTTCAATTTGTTGGCAGATTTCAATTTGTTGGTAGATTTCAATTTGTTGGCAGATTTAAATTTTTTGGCAGATTTCAATTTGTTGGCAGATTTCAATTTGTTGGCAGATTTCAATTTGTTGGCAGATTTCAATTTGTTGGCAGATTTCAATTTGTTGGCAGATTTCAATTCTTAGGCAGATTTAATTTTTTTGGCTGATTTCAATTTTTTGGCAGATTTCAATTTGTTGGCAGATTTCAATTTGTTGGCAGCTTTCAATTTGTTGGCAGATTTCAATTTGTTGGCAGATTTCAATTCTTAGGCAGATTTAATTTTTTTGGCAGATTTCAATGCAGATTTTTAATTTTTAGGCAGCTTTCAATTTGTTGGCAGATTTCAATTTGTTGGCAGATTTCAATTCTTAGGCAGATTTAATTTTTTTGGCAGATTTCAATTTGTTGGCAGCTTGCAATTTGTTGGCAGATTTCAATTTGTTGGCAGATTTCAATTCTTAGGCAGATTTAATTTTTTTGGCTGATTTAAATTTTTTTGCAGATTTCAATTTGTTGGCAGATTTCAATTTGTTGGTAGATTTCAATTTGTTGGCAGATTTAAATTTTTTGGCAGATTTCAATTTGTTGGCAGATTTCAATTTGTTGGCAGATTTCAATTTGTTGGCAGATTTCAATTTGTTGGCAGATTTCAATTTGTTGGCAGATTTCAATTCTTAGGCAGATTTAATTTTTTTGGCTGATTTCAATTTTTTGGCAGATTTTAATTTGTTGGCAGATTTCAATTTTTTTTGAAATCTGCCAAAAAATTTAAATCTGCCAACAAATTAAAATCTGCCAACAAATTGAAATCTGCCAACAAATTTAAATCTGCCAACAAATTGAAATCTGCCAACAAATTGAAATCTGCCAAAAAATTGAAATCTTCAACAAATTTAAATCTGCCAACAAATTGAAATCTGCCAAAAAATTTAAATCTGCCAACAAATTGAAATCTACCAACAAATTGAAATCTGCCAACAAATTGAAATCTGCAAAAAAATTGAAATCAGCCAAAAAAATTAAATCTGCCTAAGAATTGAAATCTGCCAACAAATTGAAATCTGCCAACAAATTGCAAGCTGCCAACAAATTGAAATCTGCCAAAAAAATTAAATCTGCCTAAGAATTGAAATCTGCCAACAAATTGAAATTAGGCAGATTTAATTTTTTTGGCAGATTTCAATTTGTTGGCCGATTTCAATTTTTTGGCAGATTTTAATTTGTTGGCAGATTTCAATTCTTAGGCAGATTTAGTTTTTTTGGCAGATTTCAATGCAGATTTTTAATTATTAGGCAGCTTTCAATTTGTTGGCAGATTTCAATTTGTTGGCAGATTTCAATTTGTTGGCAGATTTCAATTCTTAGGCAGATTTAATTTTTTTGGCAGATTTCAATTTGTTGGCAGCTTGCAATTTGTTGGCAGATTTCAATTTGTTGGCAGATTTCAATTCTTAGGCAGATTTAATTTTTTTGGCTGATTTCAATTTTTTTGCAGATTTCAATTCTTAGGCAGATTTCAATTTGTTGGTAGATTTCAATTTGTTGGCAGATTTAAATTTTTTGGCAGATTTCAATTTGTTGGCAGATTTAAATTTGTTGAAGATTTCAATTTTTTGGCAGATTTCAATTTGTTGGCAGATTTCAATTTGTTGGCAGATTTCAATTTGTTGGCAGATTTAAATTTGTTGGCAGATTTCAATTTGTTGGCAGATTTTAATTTGTTGGCAGATTTAAATTTTTTGGCAGATTTCAAAAAAAATTGAAATCTGCCAACAAATTAAAATCTGCCAACAAATTGAAATCTGCCAAAAAATTTAAATCTGCCAACAAATTGAAATCTACCAACAAATTGAAATCTGCCAACAAATTGAAATCTGCAAAAAAATTGAAATCAGCCAAAAAAATTAAATCTGCCTAAGAATTGAAATCTGCCAACAAATTGAAATCTGCCAACAAATTGCAAGCTGCCAACAAATTGAAATCTGCCAAAAAAATTAAATCTGCCTAAGAATTGAAATCTGCCAACAAATTGAAATCTGCCAACAAATTGAAAGCTGCCTAAAAATTAAAAATCTGCATTGAAATCTGCCAAAAAAATTAAATCTGCCTAAGAATTGAAATCTGCCAACAAATTGAAATCTGCCAACAAATTGAAAGCTGCCTAAAAATTAAAAATCTGCATTGAAATCTGCCAAAAAATTTGAATCTGCCTAAGAATTTAAATCTGCCAAGAATTGAAATCTGCCAAAAAATTGAAATCTGCCAAAAAATTTAAATCGGCCAACAAATTGAAATCTGCCAAAGAATTGAAATCTTCCAACAAATTGAAATCTACCAAAAAATTGAAATCTTCCAACAAATTGAAATCTGCCAAAAAATTTAAATCTGCCAACAAATTAAAATCTGCCAAAAAATTGAAATCTGCCAAAGAATTGAAATCTTCCAACAAATTAAAATCTGCCAAAAAATTGAAATCTGCCAACAAATTGAAATCTGCCAACAAATTGAAATCTGCCAACAAATTGAAATCTGCCAACAAATTGAAATCTGCCAAAAAATTGAATTCTGCCAACAAATTGAAATCTGCCAACAAATTCAAATCTGCCAAAAAATTAAAATCTGCCTAAGAATTGAAATCTGCCAACAAATTTTAAATATGCCAAAAAATAGAAATCTGCCAAGAATTGAAATCTGCCGACAAATTGAAATCTGCCAACAAATTGAAATCTGCCAACAAATTGAAATCTGCCAACAAATTGAAATCTGCCAAAAAATTGAAATCTGCCAACAAATTGAAATCTACCAACAAATTGAAATCTGCCAACAAATTGCAAGCTGCCAACAAATTGAAATCTACCAAAAAAATTAAATCTGCCTAAGAATTGAAATCTGCCAACAAATTGAAATCTGCCAACAAATTGAAAGCTGCCTAAAAATTAAAAATCTGCATTGAAATCTGCCAAAAAATTTGAATCTGCCTAAGAATTTAAATCTGCCAAGAATTGAAATCTGCCAAAAAATTGAAATCTGCCAAAAAATTGAAATCGGCCAACAAATTGAAATCTGCCAAAGAATTGAAATCTTCCAACAAATTGAAATCTACCAAAAAATTGAAATCTTCCAACAAATTGAAATCTGCCAAAAAATTTAAATCTGCCAACAAATTAAAATCTGCCAAAAAATTGAAATCTGCCAACAAATTGAAATCTGCCAAAGAATTGAAATCTTCCAACAAATTGAAAACTGCCAAAAAATTGAAATCTGCCAACAAATTGAAATCTGCCAACAAATTGAAATTTGCCAACAAATTGAAATCTGCCAACAAATTGAAATCTGCCAACAAATTGAAATCTGCCAAAAAATTTAAATCTGCCAACAAATTGAAATCTGCCAACAAATTGAAATCTGCCAAAAAATTGAAATCTTCAACAAATTTAAATCTGCCAACAAATTGAAATCTGCCAACAAATAGAAATCTGCCAAAAAATTGAAATCTGCCAACAAATTGAAATCTGCTAACAAATTGAAATCTGCCAACAAATTGAAATCTGCCAAAAAATTTAAATCTGCCTAAGAATTGAAATCTGCCAACAAATTGAAATCTGCCAAAAAATTGAAATTGGCCAACAAATTGAAATCTGCCAAAGAATTGAAATCTTCCAACAAATTGAAATCTGCCAAAAAATTGAAATCTGCCAACAAATTGAAATCTGCCAACAAATTGAAATCTGCCAAAAAATTGAAATCTGCCGACAAATTGAAATCTGTCACCAAAATGAAATCTGCCAACAAATTGAAATCTGCCAACAAATTGAAATCTGCCAACAAATTGATATCTGCCAAAAAATTGAATTCTGCCAACAAATTGAAATCTGCCAACAAATTGAAATCTGCCAAAAAATTAAAATCTGCCTAAGAATTGAAATCTGCCAACAAATTTTAAATATGCCAAAAAATAGAAATCTGCCAAGAATTGAAATCTGCCGACAAATTGAAATCTGCCAACAAATTGAAATCTGCCAACAAATTGAAATCTGCCAACAAATTGAAATCTGCCAAAAAATTGAAATCTGCCAACAAATTGAAATCTACCAACAAATTGAAATCTGCCAACAAATTGAAATCTGCCAACAAATTAAAATCTGCCAACAAATTGAAATCTGCCAACAAATTTAAATCTGCCAACAAATTGAAATCTGCCAACAAATTGAAATCTGCCAACAAATTGAAATCTTCAACAAATTTAAATCTGCCAACAAATTGAAATCTGCCAACAAATAGAAATCTGCCAAAAAATTGAAATCTGCCAACAAATTGAAATCTGCTAACAAATTGAAATCTGCCAACAAATTGAAATCTGCCAAAAAATTGAAATCTGCCAACAAATTGAAATCTGCCAAAAAATTGGGACAAACTTGGACAGACTCTACATTGGACAGACTCTACATTGGTAAGACTCTACATTGGACAGACTCTACATTGGGACAGACTCTACATTAAACAGACTCTACATTGGACAGACTCTACATTGGACAGACTCTATATTGGTTAGACTCTACATTGGACAGACTCTACATTGGACAGACTCTACATTGGACAGACTCTACATTAGACAGACTCTACATTGGACAGACTCTACATTGGACAGACTCTACATTGGACAGACTCTACATTGGACAGACTCTACATTGGACAGACTCTACATTGGGACAGACTCTACATTAAACAGACTCTACATTGGACAGACTCTACATTGGACAGACTCTATATTGGTTAGACTCTACATTGGACAGACTCTACATTGGACCCAATGTAGAGTCTGTCCAATGTAGAGTCTGTCCAATGTAGAGTCTGTCCAATGTAGAGTCTGTCCAATGTAGAGTCTGTCTAATGTAGAGTCTGTCCAATGTAGAGTCTAGCCAATGTAGAGTCTAGCCAATGTAGAGTCTAGCCAATGTCTGAAAAATCTGCCAACAAATTGAAATCTGCCAACAAATTGAAATCTGCCAACAAATTGAAATCTACCAACAAATTGAAATCTGCCAACAAATTTAAATCTGCCAACAAATTGAAATCTGCCAAAAAATTGAAATCTGCCAAAAAAATTAAATCTGCCTAAGAATTGAAATCTGCCAACAAATTGAAATCTGCCAACAAATTGAAATCTGCCAAAAAATTGAAATCAGCCAAAAAAATTAAATCTGCCTAAGAATTGAAATCTGCCAACAAATTGAAATCTGCCTACAAATTGAAAGCTGCCTAAAAATTAAAAATCTGCATTGAAATCTGCCAAAAAATTTGAATCTGCCTAAGAATTTAAATCTGCCAAGAATTGAAATCTGCCAAAAAATTGAAATCTGCCAAAAAATATAAATCTGCCAACAAATTGAAATCTGCCAAAAAATTGAAATCAGCCAAAAAAATTTAAATCTGCCTAAGAATTGAAATCTGCCAACAAATTGAAATCTGCCAACAAATTGAAAGCTGCCTAAAATTAAAAATCTGCATTGAAATCTGCCAAAAAATTAGAATCTGCCTAAGAATTTAAATCTGCCAAGAATTGAAATCTGCCAAAAAATTGAAATCTGCCAAAAAATATAAATCTGCCAACAAATTGAAATCTGCCAAAAAATTGAAATCAGCCAAAAAAATTAAATCTGCCTAAGAATTGAAATCTGCCAACAAATTGAAATCTGCCAACAAATTGAAAGCTGCCTAAAAATTAAAAATCTGCATTGAAATCTGCCAAAAAATTTGAATCTGCCTAAGAATTTAAATCTGCCAAGAATTGAAATCTGCCAAAAAATTGAAATCTGCCAAAAAATTGAAATCGGCCAACAAATTGAAATCTGCCAAAGAATTGAAATCTTCCAACATATTGAAAACTGCCAAAAAATTGAAATCTGAAAACAAATTGAAATCTGCCAACAAATTGAAATCTGCCAACAAATTGAAATCTGCCAACAACTTGAAATCTGCCAACAAATTGAAATCTGCCAAAAAATTGAAATCTGCCAACAAATT
This sequence comes from Agonopterix subpropinquella, assembly GCA_922987775.1. Taxonomy (NCBI): domain Eukaryota; kingdom Metazoa; phylum Arthropoda; class Insecta; order Lepidoptera; family Depressariidae; genus Agonopterix; species Agonopterix subpropinquella. The sequence goes on along the minus strand of OV277713.1, from coordinate 8,687,815 downwards.
GAAATCTACCAAAAAATTGAAATCTTCCAACAAATTGAAATCTGCCAAAAAATTTAAATCTGCCAACAAATTAAAATCTGCCGAAAAATTGAAATCGGCCAACAAATTGAAATCTGCCAAAGAATTGAAATCTTCCAACAAATTGAAAACTGCCAAAAAATTGAAATCTGCCAACAAATTGAAATCTGCCAACAAATTGAAATCTGCCAACAAATTGAAATCTGCCAACAAATTGAAATCTGCCAACAAATTGAAATTGGCCAACAAATTGAAATCTGCCAAAGAATTGAAATCTTCCAACAAATTGAAATCTGCCAAAAAATTGAAATCTGCCAACAATTTGAAATCTGCCAACAAATTGAAATCTGCCAACAAATTGAAATCTGCCAACAAATTGAAATTGGCCAACAAATTGAAATCTGCCGACAAATTGAAATCTGCCAACAAATTGAAATCTGCCAAAAAATTGAAATCTGCCAACAAATTGAAATCTGCCAAAAAATTTAAATCTGCCAACAAATTAAAATCTGCCAAAAAATTGAAATCGGCCAACAAATTGAAATCTGCCAAAGAATTGAAATCTTCCAACAAATTGAAAAATGCCAAAAAATTGAAATCTGCCAACAAATTGAAATCTGCCAACAAATTGAAATCTGCCAACAAATTGAAATCTGCCAACAAATTGAAATCTGCCAACAAATTGAAATCTGCCAAAAAATTTAAATCTGCCAACAAATTGAAATCTGCCAACAAATTGAAATCTGCCAAAAAATTGAAATCTTCAACAAATTTAAATCTGCCAACAAATTGAAATCTGCCAACAAATAGAAATCTGCCAAAAAATTGAAATCTGCCAACAAATTGAAATCTGCTTACAAATTTAAATCTGCCAACAAATTGAAATCTGCCAAAAAATTTAAATCTGCCTAAGAATTGAAATCTGCCAACAAATTGAAATCTGCCAAAAAATTGAAATTGGCCAACAAATTGAAATCTGCCAAAGAATTGAAATCTTCCAACAAATTGAAATCTGCCAAAAAATTGAAATCTGCCAACAAATTGAAATCTGCCAAAAAATTGAAATCGGCCAACAAATTGAAATCTGCCAAAGAATTGAAATCTTCCAACAAATTGAAAACTGCCAAAAAATTGAAATCTGCCAACAAATTGAAATCTGCCAACAAATTGAAATCTGCCAACAAATTGAAATCTGCCAACAACTTGAAATCTGCCAACAAATTGAAATCTGCCAAAAAATTGAAATCTGCCAACAAATTGAAATCTACCAAAAAATTGAAATCTTCCAACAAATTGAAATCTGCCAAAAAATTTAAATCTGCCAACAAATTAAAATCTGCCAAAAAATTGAAATCGGCCAACAAATTGAAATCTGCCAAAGAATTGAAATCTTCCAACAAATTGAAAACTGCCAAAAAATTGAAATCTGCCAACAAATTGAAATCTGCCAACAAATTGAAATCTGCCAACAAATTGAAATCTGCCAACAAATTGAAATCTGCCAACAAATAGAAATCTGCCAAAAAATTGAAATCTACCAACAAATTGAAATCTGCCAAAAAATTGAAATTGGCCAACAAATTGAAATCTGCCAAAGAATTGAAATCTTCCAACAAATTGAAATCTGCCAAAAAATTGAAATCTGCCAACAAATTGAAATCTGCCAACAAATTGAAATCTGCCAAAAAATTGAAATCTGCCGACAAATTGAAATCTGTCACCAAAATGAAATCTGCCAACAAATTGAAATCTGCCAACAAATTGAAATCTGCCCACAAATTGAAATCTGCCAAAAAATTGAATTCTGCCAACAAATTGAAATCTGCCAACAAATTGAAATCTGCCAAAAAATTAAAATCTGCCTAAGAATTGAAATCTGCCAACAAATTTTAAATCTGCCAAAAAATAGAAATCTGCCAAGAATTGAAATTTGCCGACAAATTGAAATCTGCCAACAAATTGAAATCTGCCAACAAATTGAAATCTGCCAACAAATTGAAATCTGCCAAAAAATTGAAATCTGCCAACAAATTGAAATCTACCAACAAATTGAAATCTGCCAACAAATTGAAATCTGCCAAAAAATTGAAATCAGCCAAAAAAATTAAATCTGCCTAAGAATTGAAATCTGCCAACAAATTGAAATCTGCCAACAAATTGAAATCTGCCAACAAATTGAAATCTGACAACAAATTGAAATCTGCCAACAAATTGAAATCTGCCAAAAAATTTAAATCTGCCAACAAATTGAAATCTACCAACAAATTGAAATCTGCCAACAAAATGTAGAGTCTGTCCAATGTAGAGATTTCAATTTGTCGGCAGATTTGAATTTTTTGGCAGATTTCAATTTGTTGGCAGCTTGCAATTTGTTGGCAGATTTCAATTTGTTGGCAGATTTCAATTCTTAGGCAGATTTAATTTTTTTGGCTGATTTCAATTTTTTTGCAGATTTCAATTTGTTGGCAGATTTCAATTTGTTGGTAGATTTCAATTTGTTGGCAGATTTAAATTTTTTGGCAGATTTCAATTTGTTGGCAGATTTCAATTTGTTGGCAGATTTCAATTTGTTGGCAGATTTCAATTTGTTGGCAGATTTCAATTTGTTGGCAGATTTCAATTCTTAGGCAGATTTAATTTTTTTGGCTGATTTCAATTTTTTGGCAGATTTCAATTTGTTGGCAGATTTCAATTTGTTGGTAGATTTCAATTTGTTGGCAGATTTCAATTTTTTGGCAGATTTCAATTTGTTGGCAGATTTCAATTTGTTGGCAGATTTCAATTTGTTGGCAGATTTCAATTTGTTGGCAGATTTCAATTTGTCGGCAGATTTCAATTTGTTGGCCAATTTCAATTTTTTGGCAGATTTCAATTTGTTGGCAGATTTCAATTCTTTGGCAGATTTAATTTTTTTGGCAGATTTCAATTTTTTGGCAGATTTCAATTTGTTGGCAGATTTAAATTTTTTGGCAGATTTCAATTTGTTGGCAGATTTCAATTTGTTGGCAGATTTCAATTTGTTGGCAGATTTCAATTTGTGGGCAGATTTCAATTTGTTGGCAGATTTCAATTTCTTGGCAGTTTTCAATTTGTTGGAAGATTTCAATTCTTTGGCAGATTTCAATTTGTTGGCAGATTTCAATTCTTAGGCAGATTTAATTTTTTTGGCTGATTTCAATTTTTTGGCTGATTTCAATTTGTTGGCAGATTTCAATTTGTTGGTAGATTTCTATTTGTTGGCAGATTTAAATTTTTTGGCAGATTTCAATTTGTTGGCAGATTTCAATTTGTTGGCAGATTTCAATTTGTTGGCAGATTTCAATTTGTTGGCAGATTTCAATTTTTTGGCAGATTTTAATTTGTTGGCAGATTTAAATTTTTTGGCAGATTTCAAAAAAAATTGAAATCTGCCAAAAAATTGAAATCTGCCAACAAATTGAAATCTGCCAAAAAATTGAAATCTGCCAACAAATTGAAATCTGCCAACAAATTGAAATCTCTACATTGGACAGACTCTACATTGGACAGACTCTACATTGGACAGACTCTACATTGGACAGACTCTACATTGAACAGACTCTACATTGGACAGACTCTACATTGGCTAGATTCTACATTGGCTAGACTCTACATTGGCTAGACTCTACATTGGCTAGACTCTACATTGGCTAGATTCTACATTGGCTAGACTCTACATTGGCTAGACTCTACATTGGCTAGACTCTACATTGGCTAGACTCTACATTGGCTAGACTCTACATTGGCTAGACTCTACATTGGCTAGACTCTACATTGGACAGACTCTACATTGGACAGAGGACAGAGTCTGTCCAATGTAGAGTCTAACCAATATAGAGTCTGTCCAATGTAGAGTCTGTCCAATGTAGAGTCTGTCCAATGTAGAGTATAGCCAATCTAGAGTCTAGCCAATGTAGAGTCTAGCCAATGAAAATGTCCAAGAAATAGTTAATTTCACGGTATTGCAAACATTATAATTGTTATGACTAAGTAGATTCTAGAATGAGTAGGTATAGTATCAAAGTTTCGTATAGCAAGTACTAACCAATTATACAGCAGGATGTTATTATCATTAATCTACGCATCAATAAAATTTACTGCAACATCTTAATTGTATTTTATTTAATTTCTGCTAAATTGAAAACCTTTAAAATCCTCTACAGGGCGAAATTGATATCATTGGCATCCTTTTATAAAACAGTCTACCTATCAAACTGAACAACTTTTACCAGCATGGGAGCAAAAATACCGTAGAAAAAAAATCGGCTCTTTCATCGAGGTTCTTTAAATCTTTTTAGAAGAGCTTTGTCGCAAGGCTATTATGAATCGTATAAAAATTGCAGCTTAGTATGGAACAGTAGATTTTTTTTGTTTCGATCGGGTTGCTCCCATAGTAAAAGTTGTTCAGTTTGATGGGTAGACTCTTAGTTTAAAAAGATGCCAATGACATCAATTTCACCCTGTATAAACAAAGCAGATCCAAACTTCAGATATAGACAGGAATCCAAAGAAGAAGATCTAGAACCCTCTATGTGCGAGTACAAAGTTCGCTCTTGGCCGTTATTTTGATTAAGTAAAATAATAATCACGCATCTCCCAAAAACTGTAACAAACATCCTAGGTTTAGCTACAATAATATAATATTTACCCTACGAATATGTTACCCTTCGAGTGCAATTTTTGAACATCACACGTTCAAACGAGAAGTAGAAAGATGCATAAATCTCCACCGTAGTATTTTTGACATTTTCTACTGCTGATTTACAACGTGTAATCTGCGTGTGATGTTCAAAAATCGCACTCCATGTCTTTTGTGACAACACGAGCCATATCGCATGATAATAATTTAATCACCCATGCTGTAGTGTAAGTAAAGATTAGCCAGTAAGCAATGTTTTTATCGGGACTGACTGCCCAGGGTGCTCCTGACGAACTCTGGTTTCGTCACTCGTGGAGGCTCTTTCCTTGCACCCCGAAAAATATAAAACCGCCTTCAAAAAAACTAAAAAGTTAAAAAATAATATTGCAGCCTATGACTTTTTCGTTCGCATCATAAGAACATTAATTTGTTTTATTGAAGTCGCTGTCAAGCCGGTACGATTCGCGACATGGCTTGCATTTTTTGGCTTGGCTTGACACCGACTTCTATAAAACAAATTAATGTTCTTATGATGCGAACGAAAAAGTCATAGGCTGCAATATTATTTTTTAACTTTTTAGTTTTTTTGAAGGCGGTTTTAATTTTTTGTTAAAATTTAGTTTATTTCACAATTTTCAGTGGTGAATTCATTAGTTCGATTTAATAGGAGTGCTTTAAATTAAAAAACGCACTAGTCGGCAGTACGATTTTCGAAGGTTCCCCTCGATTTCTCTGGGATGCCATCATCAGATCCTGGTTTCCTTATCATGGTACCACCCTCGAGACATCTCCTTTCCAACAAAAAAAGAATCATCAAAATCGGTTCATAAACGACGAAGTTATCCGCGAACACACATAAAAAAAATATATATATACGGTCGAACTGAGAAACCTCCTCCTTTTTTGAAGTCGGTTAATAAAAGCAGCGCCGCCGCGGCGTTTTGCACAGTCGATCCGGAGCAGCCAACGAGTTAGCAAGCTGGAAGCAAGCCAAGAAAAAACAGCAAAATTGAAGCCTTCTGATTTCAAGAACCCCTCCCCGCTTCCCGTTCGGCTCGGAACGAATTGAAAATTACAGTCCACTGCTGAGCCGGCGGGAACAATTATCATATACAGGGTGTAAGTGACAACCTAGCAAATACTGAAACGGTGAACTCAAATCATCAGACTGAACAATTTTCACTATTCTACCTCAGGAAACGCAAAAAAAAATCAGTTACCTTTTAGTCGACAGCAGTTTTGTATGGGACAGCAGATTTTTTTCTCGATTCCTGAGGAAGGCTCCAAAGCGAAAGTTGTTCAATCTGATGGTCTGAGTTAACCGTTTCAGTATTTGCTAGGCTGTCACTTACACCCTGGGCCTCAATTGCGCTAGTTTATACGGTTTTACCGTTCGGACGGAATGTTTTTGGTTTTGGTTTAGTTTTGGTTTAGATTTGGTTAAGCTGATGAAAAAATGCTATCGCGTAATTTTTTTCTGAACGGTCAAATCGCACAATACAGAAAATTCGATCGAACGGACATCAAACGTTACGCCAACGTATCTTCCGAAATAAAGCTAAATCGTTACCGTTAATATAATTTGCGCGATGCGAATTGTACATAACGTAACGTTTTTGGTTGTGGTTTTGTTTTGGTAGTATCGTTCAAAATTAGCGCGATTGACCCCCTGTATACGTCCCACTGCAGGGCACAGGCCTTACCCTCAGGGACTGAAAAAAAAAATTGTTTACTTCAACCAACATCATGAATCCATATGAGCCTGTCAACATCATGACTTCTCCGATTAAGAGAACTTTGTTAAACGAATTCGGCTTGTTGTTACAACTAACCATCTTTTGTTTTTAGTAAACAATAATAACGTCATTTCAATTATTTTGGTGCTAATTAAGAGTCTATACTTAGACTTTTTTTCAGTGTGTGTGCATTAGTCCACCACGCGTCCCCAATGCGGATTGGTAGACTTCACATACTCATCGGAATTTCTTCTTCAGCGTATGCAGATTTCCTCACGATGTTTTCTTTTATTCTTATTCGTAGGTATCATTCAATCAACCCGAACGCCCAACACCTGCCTTGACAGTTTCAGGCCGGATTCGACCAAACGCGAGTAAATTTTACTCTTAGATTAAGTCACGCCGGTTACTCTACTCTAGAGTAAACTGATTTTGCGTTTTACCCGTTTTACCAACTACCTACTAATCTATGAATAAGTTGAGAGTAAATTTTACACGGCCAATTTTGACGACCTCTTTCTTTAGGTGGATTATACATTCGTTCCTTTAGTCTATATCTCGGTTTTGTGTGGTAGAACACAAATGAAGTTATTTCGGAGTAAATACAGTAAAATTATTCCTTGTATAGTTACTCTTCTATAATAAATCAAAGTTTGGTCGAATCCGACCTTTATATGATTAGCGACCCGCCCCGGCTTCACACGGGTGCGATGCTGATATAAACCTTCCTCTTGAATCACTCTATCTATTAAAAAAAACCGCATCATAATCCGTTGCGTAGTTTTAAAGATTTAAGCATACATAGGGACAGACAGCGGGAAGTGACTTTGTTTTATTACTAAAAAGGGTGTCCAGCGGGAATTTTTCAAGTTAAAAATTGAATACAAAAAAAAACAAGAGTTTTTGTTATTTTTTAGTTTTTCGAAATGAAGTCTGACAATGCGGATTTTATTTTTTGAAGACAATGTCGTCTCAATGACCTCTGTTTCTCTCAAGGCACTCTTGCAACCGAACCCTCATATTTGCAATTTGAAAAAAACGTTGGATGAGGGCGGCACAGGACCGGTCGTTATGGCGATCCTTGGGGGAGGCCTATGTCCAGCAGTGGACGTCCATCGGCTGAGATGATGATGATGATGCATGCATATACACACGACTATATTCCCCGAGGGGGTAGTCAGAGATATTCTGAAACCTCAGAACATCCACGTTTCACTATTACCAAAATTCTGTCCAGTGTGACGGGGAGTGAGCCCGTCGCCACTTGTAGGTAATGGACAGTGGGTACAACAATACATGCCTCGAAATTGAAGCATGCAGGTTTCCTCACGATGTTTTCCTTCACCGAAAAGCCAGTGGTGTTACAAATCGTAAATAAATTCCGAAAAACTCATTGGTACGAGTCGGCCTGGGCGGGGATCGAACCATCGCCTCCTGCACGGCAGGCAAGGTTACTCGCTACTGGACCACAAAGACTTTTTTTTTTTTTTTGATGATGATGTCGTATAAAGGAGATCATAAATCTAAAATTAAAACAAATAGTAATTTATCACAATAACTTTATTAAAATAACTCAAGTGGATGTTTTATTGCCTTTATGCAAAGTATTATTAGCAGAGGTTTTTAGGATAACCCCAACATGTTGTAAAGGTTCGTCAGAAGTTAACGTTGTTTCTGGTATGCTAACGTTTGAACTTGGCACGTTTATTGCTTTCTTTGATTCTTCTTCGTGTCTTCTCATCTTCTTCTTTTCAGTTTTTGATGGCCTGGTGAAGAAGATTATGTTTATTTCTTTGACTGTACATTAAATTAATTGTTATTTAGGAATCTAGTGTTTTACCGCGACTTTGTCCACACAAAAGCTACTTGGGTATACCAGATTTTAAGACTAATTATAAGCTATCACACAAAAAATTTCATCAAAATCGGTTCAGTAATTTTTGCGTGATGCTCAAACAAACGAATAGACAAACAGATAGAACAAAATTCTAATAAAGGTTGATTGGAAGTCAGGGGCACCTAAAAACTATACATATACAGAGTGAAATTGATATCATTAGCATCCTTTTATAAACAGAGAGTTGACGCCATCAAACTGAACAACTTTTACTATGGGAGCAAACCGATCGGAGCAACAAAAAATCAGCTGTTCCATACTAAACTGCAATGCTTATTCGACTCAAATGTATGCAACATCTGTTGTTTTTTTTTGCTCCGATCGGTTTGCTCCCATAGTAAAAGTTGTTCAGTTTGATGGGTCGAGTCTTAGTTTAAAAGGATGCTAATGATATCAATTTCACCCTGTACACTAATCTTTTTCTTGTAAATATCTTCAATGCACACTTCTGTTACAGTTTTATAATACCTAGTTTAGAATATTTTAATTTTATCATGCACTAAAGTTTACCCGCGACTGTCTGCACAAATTATATAGTCAAATCATAAGCTATCAAATAAAAAAGTTTCATCATAATCGGTTCATTCGTTTTTGCGTAATGCTCGAATAAACAAACAAACAGACGGAAAAAAATCTTATCGCTAAAGAGCGATTTCTTCCACACATACTTAGGGTAGAGGAATTGACAAACGAAAAAAGGCAGGGTGTCTTCATCGATTCAATTGTTGCAATAATGAGCGAGTAATTGCGAGGGACATACAGACAGACAGAATGGACGAAAGTATAAGGTTTCCATGTTTGACTCACGGACCTGAAAAAAAGACGGACGTAATGTCACACTAAAAAGAGGTGAAGCATGCAAAGTCCTACAATTTCGTTTGTTCTACAAGGGGCCTACACTAACACGGACACACCAGGGCCTCAATTGCCCTATTTTATACGGTTTTACCGTTCGGACGGAACGTTTTTGGTTTTGCTTTAGTTTTGGTTTAGATTTTGTTTAGCTGATGTAAAAATGCTATCGCGTTATTTTTTTCTGAACGGTTAAATCGCACAATACAGAAAATTCGATCGAATCCGACGGACATCAAACGTTACGCCAACGTATCTTCCGAAATAAAGCTAAATCGTTACCGTTAATATAATTTGCGCGATACGAATTTTGCATAACGTAACGTTTTTGGTTGTGGTTTTGTTTTGGTAGTATAAAAAATAAAAAAATAAAAATAATAAATATCTTGGACAATGTCACACAAATTAACTAGTCACATTTAAAGTACCAGAATCTAGCCAACATCCATGACGTATCCATCCAGTATCGTTCAAAATTAGCGCGATTGACCCCCTGTTCTAGGCGCAGGTCCGACAACTCGCCGCCATTGTGTGCCGCGCGACAGGGCGACAGCACGCACACAATGGGTGCTTCGCTTTTGGTTAGACGAGATTCCGTCCGTCTTTTTTTCATGTCCGTGGTTTGACTACGGAACCCGAATAATAAACTAATGTGTATGCTTACCCATCAGGGTGATCAGCCCAATTCATGTCAGTTTCAACAAGCGTTTTTCCACTTGATCTGAATAGTTTGGTGCAATCTCCTCTGAAAAAATAATAATTATTTTTTATGCTTGAAAGTTGACGTGAAATAAATAGTTATAAATTAGTTATTATTTATTTGGAAAATGTCAAAAGAACAATGGCAGATTTGGACCCAGCCATTTTAACGAAAACTAAAAGCCATTCAGGAAGGCGGTCATAATTATTAAAAAACAGAAAAAATTAAGGCATTTTTTAAAAAAACTTCCACATCTCCGGAAGTCCGGATTCAAAAGTAGAAATTACTAGTAAAATAGACAAATCGTCAAAAAAGCAGTAGCTAAACGCAACCACGACAGCTATTTTCATCTAATGGTATCACTGAGGTATTTTTGGTCATTACGGAACGTACCTATTTGGCTTGGTTGAACTGATAGTGTGTGTGATTTCGTTTTCATCCATTATCATAATAATATGGTACGGTTATCGTGAATTTTCATTAAAATAAACACAATGAATGCGTAGAAGATTAAGTGCACTATATAATAAGAAAGATGATGAGTTTCACACACTTGATACAAAAGGTATCATAAGGAGAAATACCTTTCCCCCAACTTCTACAGATTACAACCAATTTACATTTTTATTAGTTTTGTTTCACTCTACACGAATTACTAAGTTTCATTCATGTATGGGACCTCTAAGTCTGGGTCTCACATTACATGCCCTTCCGCTAAACTTCTTTGTCTAGATTTTCAACCTCAACTTTTACCGGTTTATCTATCTCTAATATTTCTGATTAGTTAGTAGGAGAGCCGACCCCACCTGAAGTGGGATAGAGCAAAGGGAAAGAAGAAGAAGAAGAATAACGACTTATTGTAATTTTTTTCATAACTATGTTTTTGTGTACAATAAAGAATCTATGAATCTAAGAAGAAGTTACTCGAAAAAACTTTTTTTTTAATGAGTTTCTCATAAATAAATAAATATTACGCTCACATGCACATTTATTATAATGATCCCAAATTAAGCCTTAGATAAATCATCATCATCAATCATCAAAAGAGACCGACATTTCTATTTTGTCCTATTCAGAATACAGGGTGCTACAAAAATACAAATAAACATTTAAGGGGGTGGTTTAGTTAGACCATCAAACTGAACAACTTTCACTATAGGACCAATATCGTATTCGCTAAAAAACGGATGTTCCATACTAAACTACAAATCTACTCGAGCTAAATGTATGAGACAGCAGTTTTTTTTTTCGCGATTTTTGATGTTGGTCCCAAAGTGAAAATTGTTCTGTTTTATGGTCTAAACAATCCCCTTAAAAGTTGAAAATTTATATTTTTACTTGTGTCTTTAATTTTGACATAATATGGTATTTTACCTACATTCTTATGAAAATTATAATGACGTTAAGTGATTTTTTATACGAAATAAACGGAAGCATCCACAATAAACATGCATGTTTAGGGTTGCAATCTAGATTTAAGCTATAATGTTCTTGTGTTATTATTTCATTGATTGTTTCCTGTTTTGTGTGTCAAATAAATAAAATAAAATAAAATATACCCTTAGAATAGACCTACAGGCCTGGATCAGAGATGGTATCTTTTGTTATTGCAGCCCCAGAATGAACATTAAGTTTCTAGCCGTTTCTAAGCGCTCAATCCTAATTCATCGCTTATTAGCTAGCCTCCTCTTTTTTTAGACGTCATACATAATCTACAGGGTGTTAGGATAAACAGTTGCATTACTTTAAGGGGTGATTGAACCTCTGATACTGAACCACATTCGCAAAAACTCTATAGGAAATTCGCAAAAAAAAAATCGGTTTTTCATTATTTTCAAAAGTTTGATCAGCTGCTTGCATTTAGTATGGGAAGTCCTAATTTTTTTTTAGGAATTTCCTATAGGTTTCCCAGGGAAAGTTGTTCAGTATCATGTGTACAATCACCCCTTAAAGTAATGCAACTGTTTACCCTAACACCCTGTATACAGGGTGAAATTGATATCATTAGCATCCTTTTAAACTAAGAGTCTACCCATCAAACTGAACAACTTTGACTATGGGAGCAAACCGAACGGAGCAACAAAAATATCATCTGTTCCATAATAAACTGCAATGCCTACGCGACACAAATGTATGCAATGCTACAGCAGATTTTTTTTGCTCCGATTGGTTTGCTCCCATAGTGAAAGTTGTTCAGTTTGATGGGTAGACTCTTAGTTTAAAAGGATGCTAATGATATCAATTTCACCCTGTATATTTTTTTATCTTACGCAGCATTCTTATAAATGGCACAGTTGATGAGTACACGATTCTTGAAGACGCTTGTGTACAGGAAAGGGCCGTAGCATTTGTTGGTCCTCTCCTTCACGAGGCAAGCCGAGATTATGCCGATGACCATTGCGGAGACACCTTCGCCGAGCACCAGAGGGCCTCCGTGGTCATTCTACAATACAATAAAGGGGCAATCAGCCTGCGTAACATGACAGAGGTGAGAGCGACACAGGTCACTTCTAAACGTCAAATTTGAGAGAGATACTATCAGGCGGAGGACATTTGCCTTTTGGTGGTTTTTCCGATTCAGTTTGCATAGAATGTGCTGCCATCTGTTAAATATATCTTTTACTATGAAAAAAAAAGATTATATTGTCTATGTCAATGTCAAATTGACAAATTTACAAAATGGCGACCTACCTAGAGTAATGTGCGTGTTGTTTGTAGTTTTTGTTCAATTTTGTGCCGATTTAGTGATGTTCTGGAGTTTCAGTTGTTCTCTTACCAATGTACAGATTACAGGAATAGTAAGGATACTGGAATTTCACTCGATCGGTGCGGGATTGAACGAAAACTAGCATTCAAACAACGGTATGAGTATATAAGTATATATATAAGTAGGTATGTATAGTATAGGTAGAATTATTTTCAAAGAAACACAGATGGCGCTAGCTAGCCTTCAATTTGACAAAAGGTGGATGCATAATGTTGCCACGAGTGGGTTCTCTTTTCTAATATACTTATATTACTCTTTGGATACTATGGAGATAACCGCCAATTTGACGTTTAGAAGTGACCTGTGTCGCTCTCACCTCTGTAATGTTACGCAGGAAAGAACAAATACTTGTATCATGTAAGCGCAGCGTGGGTAGGCCCCCCACACGGCGGACCGACGACCTGGTGAAGGCGGTGGGAACCCGTTGGATGAGGGCAGCGCAGGAGAGGTCGTTGTGGCGATCTTTGGGGGAGGCCTATGTCCAGCAGTGGACGTCCATTGGCTGAGATGATGATGATGATATCTTGTATCATCATCAGCCTATAAACGTCCTACTGCAGGGCACAGGCGTACCCTAAGGGAGGGTGGATGGGCAGTCCACCACGCGTGCCCAATGTGGTTTGGTAGACTTAACAAACACATAAGAAATTCTTCTTCAGCGTATGCAGGTTTCCTCACGATGTTATCTTTCACCATTTGAGCAGCAGGTACCTATTTGTATGATGATTATTAATATTTAGTACCAGAGAGATGTTTGGGTGTTTTAAATGCGTTATATTCTTCAGACTGTCAAACTGAACAACTTTATCTATGAGAACAACTTCGAAATCGCGGAAAAAACCAGCTGTTCCATACAAAACTGCAATCCTACTCGACCCAAATGTATGAGAAAGAAGATTTTTTCGCGATCTCGATGTTGGTCTCCCAAAAATGTTTATTACACAGGGTCCTTCTTAAGGGGCCATACGTCCCGGAATTACCCATTTTATTGTGAAAGATACCCTTTTTTAACCGACTTCAAAAAAGGAGGAGGTTTCTCAGTTCGACCGTATATATATATATTTTTTTTATGTGTGTTCGCGGATAACTTCGTCGTTTATGAACCGATTTTGATGATTCTTGTTTTGTTGGAAAGGAGATGTCCCGAGGGTGGTACCATGATAAGGAAACCAGGATCTGATGATGGCATCGCAGAGAAATCGAGGGGAACCTTCGAAAATCGTAGTGCCGACTAGTGCGTTTGTTAATTTAAAGCACTCCTATTAAATCGAACTCACCACTGAAAATTGTGAAATAAACAAAATTTTAACAAAAAATTAAAACCGCCTTCAAAAAAACTAAAAAGTTAAAAAATAATATTGCAGCCTATGACTTTTTCGTTCGCATCATAAGAACATTAATTTGTTTTATAGAAGTCGGTGTCAAGCCAAGCCAAAAAATGCAAGCCCTGTCGCGAATCGTACCGGCTTGACAGCGACTTCAATAAAACAAATTAATGATCTTATGATGCGAACGAAAAAGTCATAGGCTGCAATATTATTTTTTAACTTTTTAGTTTTTTTGAAGGCGGTTTGTATTTATTTAACTTACCTCGCAAAATCCACCGCTTACGGTGCCGAACTTTCTGGTAGACACGTTGTGATGTCCAGAATGAAGGCTCAAAGACTCGGGATCGAGAACTCGCCTTGCGCCTGCCTCCCCACTATCTTCCTCTGAGTACATTATGTCAGTACAGTCCACGTATTTCTCCTGTTGACATACAGGGTGTTAGGGTAAACAGTTGCATTACTTTAAGGGGTGATTGTACCCATGATACTGAACAACTTTCTCTAAGAAACCTATAGGAAATTAGCAAAAAATAGTTTTGACTTTTCATGCAAACGTTCGATCAGCTGATTGCATTTTAGTATGGAAAGTAAAAAATAACTGACCAAGTGCGTGTCGGACCACGCGCAGAATAGGGTTCCGTAGATGCCCGTTACAATATAATATAGACTTAGAAGGAGGCTTTTTGCTTTATACTACGGTTTAACGGCTAATAAAGTCTAAAAAGTACATTTTATAAGTTGATCGACTATCAAACTCGTAAACTTGTAAATCCTACTTAGCGGTGATAGTTTTCCTTTTAAATTCGTTATATATGCTATTGCCATGAATTTTTTCACATCAACTACAACCGTTGAGCTGGGAGAGGGGGTCCCCCCCTCTCCCAGCCCACTTGACTCTAACCAAAATTTTTGCTTTAAAGCTTAATATTTCGCTAATGGATCCCTAAATCGAAAAATGGTTTTCCCAAACCCATAATATTTTTAAAAGACCTATCCAACGATAGGTACCCCACAATGTGGGATAGACGAGAAAAAAAAATGTCATCCCCACTTCGCGTGTAGGGGAGGTACCCTAAATAAAAATTTATTTTCAAGATTTTATTTTACTACTTTGTCGCCATGCCAAAAATTATAGCTTTCCAGTACTAAGCGTCTCTGAGCTAAGCCGCGGACAGACGGACGGACGGACGGACAGACGGACGGACATGGCGAAACTATAAGGGTTCCTTGTTGACTTCGGAACCCTAAAAATGTGCCATTTTCCTATAGATTTCTTAGGGAAAGTTGTTCAGTATCATGGGTGCAATTAATCACCCCTTAAATTGATGCAACCATTTATCCTAACACCCTGTACTTATAGGTACATAATATTGTATAAAATATACATTTTATTAGGAAATTCGATGGGGGATGGTTGGCGAATATGGCGGGAATTTCTACTATGAGGATGGTCATAAGACATAAAAATTCCACGCAGACTAAGTCGCGGGAAACGATTATCTTAAATAATTTGCAACATTGGTTCCTGAAAGGCTCTAAAAAGAAACTAAAATGACTTACAGAACAAATTTCACTCATTTCTGGAACTATGTCCTTAGTGCAGATCATGTAGTTGTCAATGATGTTGTGGTAGCGTTTGCCCCATCGCTTCTTGCAGCGACCTTTCGGTATTATCTTCACAGTCGTCTCCAGGAGGTCTTGACCACCACCATCTCGCCGAGAGTTTACCCACTGTTATAGGTAGATAATTTAAGATAATAGGTTTAAAGTCCTACTCATCATCATCATCATCATCTCAGCCGATGGACGTCCACTGCTGGACATAGGCCTCCCCCAAGGATCGCCATAACGACCGGTCCTGCGCTGCCCTCATCCAACGTTTTCCCGCCGCCTTCACCAGGTCGTCGGTCCACCGTGTGAGGGGCCTACCCAAGCTGCGCTTTCCGGTACGCGGTCGCCACTCGAGAACTTTTCGGCCCCACCGGCCATCGGTTCTGCGAGCAATGTGCCCCGCCCACTGCCACTTAAGTTTAGCAACTCTTTGGGCTATGTCAGTTACCCTGGTTCTTCTGCGGATCTCTTCAGTTCTGATTCGATCTCGCAGGGAAACTCCGAGCATAGCCCTCTCCATTGCCCTTTGGGTGACTTTCAGCCTTTTTATGAGGCCTTGAGTGAACGACCACGTCTCTGTTCCTGAACAAAGTCCTACTAAGATGACCCAATCTTTTATCTTGACTTTGAATTTGGAAAAAATAACGATTCCTATATTTTATTATGGAAGTTGATAAAGAATCAATACGGCATCTCCCATATTAATTTAATAACATTTAGTACGTACAGTCAGCCTCAAAAAGACGTATACATGGACAAAAGTTTACGACGTATACAGCTTTTCTTCCAAAATATCGTATAAGTTGCATAACTTTAATACATATATGGGGCCTCCACGGAAAAAGGGTCCGGTTTTCAGGTTTAGAGTTCAGGTTAGATTCAGCATCTAGATCAATGACGATACATGATCGTAATGGAATAATAAGAATGCTGGGTTAAAATGCCGACTCTGTTGGCGTGGACGCCCACATATACATGTTGCACCAAAAGTCCAAAACGAAGTATACATACATCTCACCAAAATCTTTCTATAGAAACGAAGTACATAATCATCTATACAAGCTATACCTACATCTTTTTGAGATATAATGTGGACACTTAATTATGTCGATAGCTTGTATAGATAGTTAATGTACCTACTTGGGCTGCATAGAAAGATTTGGTGCGACATAATGAAGTGTGTACAATATTTTAGAACAAAAGCTGTATACGCCGTAATGATATTTTGTCCATGTATACAGCTTTTTAAGGCTATACATAAACTCACTTATATTTCCCTTTCGTACCTATTATTTCTCGATTGCAGGCCAATCAAAAGCATATATTAGCTATAGCTATATATTTCTATTTCATAGGCCAAGTAGCCTGGCGAACCTCATCTTGCCCACGTCAAACTGTCTTGCACCGCTACTAGAAGGTTAACTACACTAAACAAACCTCACATCATTATACTTGTCAGTGCTTCCCCAGCCGGCTATAGTGCAGTCGGTCCCAGGCTCCTCAAATCTAGCACTCTGGTTGTTGTAGCAGATAGGCCTAGGTACGAAGTCGCAGCCTCTGATTCGTCTTGAGAAGTCAAACTCTTCTTCGACTTTAACAACAGCGATGTCGTTGTTCATCCATCTGATGTTGTCGTTCTCGTGTCCATCGAAGACGTAGTCTGTGTATTTTAATTATTTATTTTAAAATGTGATGGGTCTTAAGGGTCAATTCACATTAGAATAGCATCGGCGCGTAGCGGCCGGAGAAGCATCCCACAGATTACTGATATGTAGCAAGCATGCGACAGTGAAACTTTCATTTACTTCCAACAGGTCCGTTGTGGCGCTGCTGTCGTCAAGCTAATTTATAAAAATTAGCTTAACTATTTCTATACTGAATAACTTGTACTTTGTGACTTATGATTATGACCTTTTGTCGAACGAAACGTATGAAAAGATAAATACTTACTTCGAGGTATACATTTCCATACAGCCTTTTTAGCGCCATTCTTAATGCATTCATTATTATATCGGTCATCTTCTGCAGAATATCTAAAGTATAAGTATAATTAATTAGATATTATTGTATTGGTACCTAGTTTTAGTTATGATGATTTCATGATACAAGTAGGTACATTATTTACCAATATGTACGGCCTACAAATTACAGGGTGTTAGGGTAACAGTTACACTACTTTAATGTTGGTGGTGATTGACATGATACTGATCAACTTTCCCTAAGAAACCAATAGTAAAATAGCAAAAAAAAATTCAAAATTTTCATACAAACGTTCGATCAACTGATTGCATTTTAGTGTGGAAAGTACAACTTTTTTTTGAGAATTTCCTATAGGTTTCTTAGGGAAAGTTAACCAGTATCATAGGTACAATCACCCCTTAAAATAGTGCAACTGTTTACCCTAACACCCTGTATAGTATAGAGAATGTCACATTCTTTATTTGTTTCAAAATTACTGCAGATGTACTTTGTATAGGTACTTTGTTTTGTGTAAAAGAAGTGTATTGTAAAGTTTCTGGCTGCATATACAACGGAACACCCTGGAAACTTGATTCCGAACGGATTTCAGAGTCAAAAAGCTACAAATGTGCATGATCACTATAGATCGGTAACTATTGTGCGATTCGCGGCATTTTCAGGGTTGGTAATATGCGAGTTTTTTGTGGCCTTGAGTTTTTATTATTATTCTTACAAGTCATGTTCTAACCGGTGTGCCATTTCAATTATGTTATGAAATTACCAATATGATACATAGATACAGTAGAGAACACGTCAAGTTCGACACCTTGATCTTCGTACTGTTCTTATGCCGTTCGTATAAAAAACAATATCGCACTTCAAATCTCAAGCTTGACGTGGTATTGACTGCACATGGCTGTATGGGCTAGTTCCCAAACACAAACACACACACAAACAGAAAAAAAATGAACAATGAGAAACGTGAAAATAACTCTAATTTGGGCCCGTATCAGACAAACAAAACTAAAAGAAAACGAGATGATACCTAACATTGTAATTCTTAACCAATATGGTGTTACAATTGTCACCCCTAAAGTTTGCCGCGAGTTGCACAATAGTTACCGATCACTAATGATCACAGATTATTTAATAGTTACTTTGTAACAGATACTGCACTCTCCCGATTCACATAAGATACAGGAAATCGTGCCTAATGTCAATGGACAATAGCCTGTATTTCATGAGATACGCGGTATCATATGTACAGTCAGCAGCAATAAGATGTATACGATGTATACACTTATGTTCTACGTCGTAATACTATGTACTGTATACATTTTTTTTCTGCTGACTGTACTTATCGCAGCTGTCAAGTCTCTCCGTTTTGAGAATGATGTTTCTTCCCATAGTAACAATTTAAAGGTCCCATCAAAAATCACGGATATTTGTCTGACCAAGGACTATACAGAGTATAAAATAAAAGTTCCTCACTTATAAGTCCCAGATACGACATAGAAATGTTTGACGTCTTCAATGCAAGCTGCAGAAGTGAGGATATATTCATCGTGTACTATCACACCACCGCAGAGCCACTTACTATATTCTTTGAACTTTGGGCTGTTCTGTGGCAGTTTTAGGTATACCTGTTGAATGTTTAATATTATCATAATTATTTTTATGTCTCTTTCTGAAGCAGGATAAAGTTCATAGCTAACTTATAAATAATCGATCGAGTCGTCAAAACGAGAACCTTAAGATTTAAAAATGAATTGATGATAAATTATCATTATCAGCGTCTATCGATATCGTAGCCACTACTGGGTGACATCACAAATGACAAATATGTCTTATTATGGTCTTTTCAATTTATTTATTATTCCTATTCAATCATAAAATTCAAAATTCAAAATTCAAAATTTTTTATTCAAAATAATATCATATAGATAGCTTTTTGACGTCATTTTTTGACTCTACCACCGCATAGGTCTTATAGATATAATATGGTCTTATAGATTTTCCTATTCAATCATAGTCCCATCGTTCCCGTAACCTGCTGCTACTTCATTCACCCCGAGTTGATCGGGCTTCACTTCTAGACAGTGACGTTTTACAAATAGACGCGTTATACGCTAACATCACTGCACTTTAAACTGGCGCGATAAAGTGATGTGTAGCCCGTACAGTAGACGGCGCGTGACTATGTGAAAGCCGGGCAATTACCTAACTTTTTTGTTGACATTTTAGAGCGCGGGCAACGCTTCTACATATAAAAACATCTTAGCTTCCAGATCTATTGATTGATTGGTCTCCCACCGAAAAGTACGAGTGTGATGAAAATACAATTAGTCTCTTCTTACTGCATCTCTAAACCATAATACAGGGTCCTTCTTAATATGCTGACACTTTTTTAAGGACATGATCAGACCGTCAAACTGAACAACTTTCTCTGTGGCGACAACATCGAAATCGCGAAAAAAAAATCATCTATTCCATACAAAACTGCTAACTTTCTCGAGCCAAATGTATGGGACAGCAGATTTTTTTTTCGCGATTTCCATGTTGGTGTAATAGAGAAAGTTGTTCAGCTTCACGGTCTTCACCCTTAAAAAAGTGTCAGCATATTAAGTAGGACCGTGTATACAAGTTCTGCGGATTAGCAATGGTATGCTTACCATATAAGGCCTGCTATCAGTGGCTTCATTTCCGTTTATTATTCTTCGAGTATTATTCAGTGCTTCTAATATTTCAGATCCATTCGCACTCTTGAGTACTTCTTGTAATTTCGGGGGTACTGTTGTGGCAACGTTAATAACTGATGCTCCTGCAAATTTTATGAGTATGAGTTTCATAAACAAACGTTCTATATTCTGACTTGTAACAGCCTCATCATCTTAGCCAATAAACGTCCACTGCTGGACATAGGCGTCTCCAAAGATTGCCGCAACAACAGGTCCTACGCTGCCCTCATCCAACGTGTTCCCCGCCGCCTTCACCAGGTCGTTGGTCCACCTTGTGAGGGCCTACGCAAGCTACGCCTTTCGGTACGCGGTCGCCAGTCAAGAACTTTTCGGGGCAATCGGCCATAGGTTCTGCGAGCAATGTGCCCCGCCCACTGCCACTTTAGTTTAGCAATTCTTCGGACTTGAACTGAACTCTTCTAAATATATGTCCGCCTTGGCTTAGAAACTACGATACATCAATTTAATTGATGTGTAAATTTAGCCTCGTATTTTGGTTTTTGGTGTCAACTAAAATCGATGAGTTGAAGAGAGCGTCGTTAATTTTAGATTTTAGAGTATGTTTTTTTTACTCTCTATTACTGTACTTATTATCTTCAATCCTTCCATACATTTCGATTATATGTAAAGATGTCTATGAATATATTTTTTCTATCTTACCCATAAATTAAGTTTGTTTTAAAATTAAGTAGGTACTTGATTAGCTTCAAACTTACCTACAAAACTACACACAGCACAAAGGAAGTACGTGAAAAACACGTTTCTTCCTAAAAAATTTACCATCGTGAAAAATATTCTCATGGAAAAACTTAGCTTACTCAAAAAATTAAAACAAATCATATAGTTCGCATCATAATTTCACGGTAGAAGGCACATTGATTAGTCAAGTCATAATTTCATTCGTTTCCGTTATAAAGAAACTTCGATAGTATTCATATTCCGAGTTTTTTATGTTGTTTCCGAGTTTTACAGGTTTTAATGAAAATTTTTTGAATTCGATTAAATATTTCACTTTACATTATGCTGTTTAATTTTTTTATTTTCATTACTCCATTGAGTGATTATCATGCTATACAGGGTGTTAGGAAAAATATCATTAAACTTTAAACCACATACTCTACCCATCAAAATGAACAACTTTTACCATGGAAGCAAGCCTGTCAGAACAAAAAAGTCAGCACTGTCTCATACATTTGAGTCGAGTAAGTATTGCAGTTAGTAAGCAGCAGATTTTTTTTGTTCTGGCAGGTTTGCTCCCATAGTCAAAGTTGTTCAGTTTGATGGGTAGTGTTCGGAACGACCGTCTCTGAACAATGTTATTTGTATATAGTTATAAGTTTACATTTTCAATAAAGTTTTTAGCTAGGAAATAGGATTAGGATAAGTTTGTATTATGTTAGCTTTAAGATTGTTTTATTTCCCTTTGTGTTTACTCCTTATAGTTACTAATGTTATAGATAGGTCTAGAATAAATTAGTACATAGGTAAAAACCTATGTAAATAGGATAGCACTGAAATAAATAGTAAATTCATGTAATTTATTAAATAAGAAATGCAAATAAAGACAGTGGCTCTGTCCCTCCAGTATTGCGCTCGAGGCGTGTATGGGTATGCCCATCCCGCTCACAGAGACAGTCTGTCTCGCTCCCTCACGCGAACGCGGTCCCTCTCGCGACGCCCCGCTCACGCGGGCATCTCGAGAGAGAATAAAAGCAGCGCCGCCGCGGCGTTTTGCACAGTCGATCCGGAGCAGCCAACGAGTTAGCAAGCTGGAAGCAAGCCAAGAAAAACAGCAAAATTGAAGCCTTCTGATTTCAAGAACCCCTCCCCGCTTCCCGTTCGGCTCGGAACGAATCGAAATTACAGTCCACTGCTGAGCCGGCGGGAACAGGTAGAGTATGTGGTTTAAAGTTAAATGATACTTTTCCTTACACCCAAGAACATTACTGCATTCCTAAAAAAATGTGTAGGTACAAAAAAATATCATAACAACTCGTATTTTACAAAAATATAATGTGTAAAAAGAAATGTGGCAATGAATACGACTTATTATTTGGTGGGGGGGAGGTGACTTTGTTGAACTGCTTCTAAAAAAATATTACTTTAGCTCAAAAGTTCCCAACTGGTGCGGTACCGCCCCCCAGTCCACGTTGGAGCCTTTCACTGGGGCGGAAACAAATGGGGGGGCAGCTAAAAAACAGAAACGGATATCAAGAGTTCTGGGATCAAAACTCTTAACCAGCACTCTATCCTGGAGTGTAAGAAGTAGAAATGGTGAGTATGGGGGCACAGTATAAGGCAGTAGAACATGTTCATACAATGGTACCAAACGCGGCTTGTATGTATGCCCGCCAGTCCGTACGCCTCGTAGCACGCACACACTGACAACTTCACTCGGTCACTTAAAAAACGACAATATTTTATTAGAAATATCTATAATTTGTGAAGTTTCATTTTATAATCTCGAACATTGAAAATAAAAATATTTAAAATCTCTACAATTAAATAAAACATATAAGTTAAATAAAAAAATGTTAACGAAATAAACTCATTAAACAAAAAGGATGTTGTTGTACAAAAATACAGTTTTGAAAATATTGTTGTTGAGACAATTATCTAAAAATACTACCCGTTTGTTTGGAGTTGGCCGTCGATGACCGTTACAAAATTTCGTCAAAGGCACATTAACTGGTCCCGTCGACAAAAAATAATATAACAAGCAAATAAAAATTTAAAATTAAAAGCGATATTAGTGATCGGGACGGACGTGCCGTACGTGGTTGCGTTGCTAAAGGTTATAAAATTGCGTTTCATAGGGTCTCTTAGGGGTGCGGTACGGTGAAGCGGGAAGGGAGGGAGCGGCCAACTCGAAGCAAATGACTAGTAGGTTTCGATTCAGCCCTCCAAATAAAACTTGACGTACAAAATTAAAAACTAAACACGCTCGAATTACTTCTCTATACAATACTCGTAGGTACCAACAAAACACATACCGGGCTTAGGCTGCGCCTTTCCATTGACGCGGAGATAGGAGAAACGAGGAAAATTAACCAATCAAAATCTCGGATGAGATTTTTTGCAATCCTGATTGGTTAATATTTCCTCGTTTCTCCGCTCCACCGCCTATTTCCGCGTCAATGGACAGACACCTTAAGGCTGCCTGTCCATTGACGCGAGCTGGCTGTGCGAGCTGTGTAGCTGTGTAAATATTAACCAATCATGAACTCGGCCGATCTCGGTCGGATCTCTGATTGGTTAATATTTACACAGCTACACAGCTCGTACAGCCAGCTCGCTTCAATCGACAGGCAGCCTAATATTCCGTTGAGTTACGCAGGATCCCGATTTTTGATTGTTGAGCGATATCTTCTACGCTCCAGACACATTTTTCATGGATATATATAAGGGTCAATTATTTTTATAAGGGTCAATTTTATTTATTTATTTATACTCCGGCTTTCGTAGAGGAAACACGGCTTGACGGCATGTCGTGGCGATGTGGCCGCGGTGCCGCCGTCGGTAGTGGCTGGCGTTGCCGTCGCGATGTGGTTGCGATATGGTCGTATTACACAGGTGGTCGATAACAACGGCAAAATGTGGTACGTGTAAATTGTAATATACATTTTCAATACAAAATATACGCCCGACCACATGGCGTCGTTGTGGTGTGGTTGTGGCTGTGGTGTGGTTGTGGTACGTGTGAATTGACACTAAGTAGGTCCATGTACGCCGCTAAATGTGCTGACCAATACCAGCTGACCGCGCTGGACTCAATCGACAGGCGTGCCAGGAAGCTCATAGGTGATCCAACCTCGGTGGCGAAGCTACAAAGTCTTGAGCATCGTCGCAAGGTAGCCTGTCTGTTTTTTATAAAATACATTTCGGAGAGTGTGCGACTGAATTACACGATCTAATACCACCGTCTCCCTTTCATCTGCGGGGGACGAGACGCAGACTGGATTTCCACCCTTATGTCGTTGACCTACCAGCAATTCGCACGAAGAAGTTTGCTTCTTCTTTTATAATGCGCACGGCTAAGGAGTGGAATGCCCTGCCTGCGGACCTGTTCCCTGAGCAATAAAACCTGGGCCTCTTCAAGGCGAGAGTGAATAGGCATCTTTCTAGGTAAGCATGCTACATCTTCGGCCTCATCATCACTCAACATCAGGTGAGATTGGGGTCAAATGCTTACCTATCACACATAAAAAAAAAAAAAAAAAAAAAAAAAAAAAATAAACCTACTTATTTAGCATCATCTAAAATCTCCTTCGAAAGGGAATAATGGTACCTACCTAGTTCTTCCCTCAAACTATCATAATTATCAACTTATGTAATTTATCAAACGTACTTTATAGTACAGTTAGCATCAAAAATATGTGTACACTTTAGTACTATAACGTGTAAGTGTATACATATTTTCGTTGCTGACTATATGTATACAACAAAGTTTAGTTTAATTAACAAAGGTTGGATGGGACCGTAGTTGTTCGATTTGTTAGCTTAAAATACCCTAAAACTCTTAAAACGTCTCCTCCTTATGGAACCCTTTTAATTAACTAATGTGTATTAAACATTAATTTATATGTGTTCTTTAAAAATTTAATTTATTTAAAAGAATGAAATATAAAAGCACAAACAAAACTTACCCTAAACTTAAATCATTCTAAACATTCTAAACTAAAAGTTCTAATTTAATTGAAAAGCCCGCCCCAGGTCATAGCTGTCCCGAAGGCACAGAATAGGTAATAATAGTATATCCGAAGGTGCCCATAATGCTATTCGCATTTCCGCGTTGAATCGCTAAATGATCTTTAACAAAAAGGTACTGTACGGTATAAGTACTGTAGGAATAGTTAAAAGCGATATGTTTCTGTTAAGTAGGTAAGTACCTATAATCATAATCAACGTCTGATCGCCTTACCTAATTAAACAAACTGAAACTGCTGTATGTATTGTTCAGCTATTTTGATTCTCAATAAGTTATTTTATGGTAATCTTTAGAGAGACAATTTTTTTTTTATTTTTTTTTTATTTAATAATAAGTTACTGTTTTTAGTTGTAGTCCTACAAAACCGTATTGTACGGTTTGGCTGTAGGAACCGAGAATCAGTCTCGCATTACATAGGCGCAATAATTATAGTCTATTATTATACACATAACATGACTGGCGTACCGAGTACGTACTTACTAGCTATTCATTGATGACATTCGATAGCAACAGATCCTTCAACTACACACAGATTTTTGGCTTCTTCACCTCATTTCGGATATCGGCTGGTAGCTCGTTGTACAGCTTTGGAACACACCTACTTAGGGTCCTATACCCGAAGTAGTTGTTCGCCCGCGGTACTTCGAACTTACCAGCCGATATCGCTCTCGTTTCGTTAGTTGTGATTCAAGTGTGACCTTTAGTGAGGTTTGCCATGATTATTAGTGGAGATGTGTCGGCACAATATGTTAATACCTTTCAAAGATTTTTTTTGGTCTTCACTGCGCACCAATAAAATCCTTGATACTCCTATTTTTTTTTAACAGAATTATATTCGATTCGATAAATATTTTATTTATTTTTTTTATTTTATTTTTTTTTTATATTCCGCAGGGCCCTGGGGTACCGAAGCCAAAAACTTCATTAAAGCCATCGGCCGTCGGCCGTCGTTTGAGGGAGAGGGGCCGAGACCCCCGCTCCGGGTCGTACCTGGTTCAACACATTTCCATAGCTATACAGCGTGGAAACCCCACGAGCGTGATGGGCACTTTTCAACCGGGTTCGACCCGAGGCGGGCTCTTTGACTGACCACAATGAATAAGATAAAGCTCAGCAATATTTATCGAATCGAATATAATTCTGTTAGATTTAGTACAAACAATGCTAGGGCGTCCCCCTCAAGCGACGATAACAGTGATGGAAATGCAACAAATGCTAGGGCGTACCCCCAAAGCGACGCACATGTCATCAGAGCACCCGGGATATCACCCACGATGCGCATAGCGAGCTGGAACGTGGGCTCGATGACAGGACGCAGCTCAGAACTCAGCGAAGTATTAAATCGAAGACGTATCAACATTTGTTGCATCCAGGAGACGAAGTGGAAGGGGTCCAAATCGCGTAATATCGGGTATAACTACAAGCTGATTTATCATGGAACAAGGGCACAGAATGGAGTCGGCATTGTAGTAGACAAACACTTTCAAGATCGCGTAGTTGAAGTAAACAGAGTAAGCGAAAGATTAATGTCAATCAAGCTTGCCCTTGACGATCAACCGTGCATGAACATCATAAGCGCATACGCCCCCCAGTCCGGAACCCCAAGTTCGGAAAAGGAATCATTCTGGGAAGAAATTAGCGATCTGCTGCAGTCTATACCAAACTGTGAGCCGAAGTTCATCGGCGGCGACTTGAATGGTCACGTTGGTGAGAAAACTACCACTTACCAGAGAATACATGGCAACTTCGGATACGGTAAACTCAACCCGGAGGGAGAGAGCATCCTTCAGATGGCACTGGCACACGACCTTGCAATTATTAATACTTTCTTCACAAAACCTGCAGAACACCTAGTAACCTATAAAAGCGGCGGAAAATGCACTCAGATAGACTTCATCCTAACAGATAGAAAACGACTAAAGACATGCAAAGACTGCAAAGTCATACCCGGGGAACCTCTTACCTCACAGCATAGAATACTAGTGGCAGAGTTCAAAATACCAAAAACATACAAAGTCAAGAAGGAGAAAGTCATAAGAACACGGTGGCATAAATTGGAGGGTGAGGAAGGTCTCAGACTATGTGAAGACATCGCACAACACCTTCAGGAGCAGCAGGATGATACAGCCGATGCAATGTGGAGAAATTTTCAACTATACTGCAATGAAAAAGCAAAACAATATTTAGGAGTATCTAAAGGTGCCATCAATAATAACAAGGATACTAGCTGGTGGAATGAAGAAGTGAGAGAAAAACTGGAAAGTGAGAAAACACTCTTCAAACTATGGCAACAGACGAAAGACGATGCTGACCACCAGGCTTATAAAATTGCTAAGAAAATCGCAAAACGAGCCATCGCACAGGCCAAGGCAACCGCCAGGGATGATTTCTATGCTAAACTTGAAACTGCCTCAAACGATAAAGAAATCTTCAAGTTGGCAAAACGCAAACACCAAAGTAGTAGGGATACTGCAACAAACAAATTTATCAAAAACGAACAAGGTAAACTGTTAACATCAAACGAAGACATCAGAGACCGCTGGAAAGAATACTACACAGAATTGCTAAATGAGGTATTCCCTAGTGAGGCGCTACAAGATATCCCTGCTACAGAAGGCCCTATTCCATGTATAAGGCCTGAAGAGATAGCTCTGGCAATCAAACGAATGGCAAATAACAAAGCCTCTGGCCCTGACGATATCCCTGCTGAATTCTGGAAGCGAATAGGAGATACCGGCGTACTGTTCCTGACGAAACTTTTCAACAAGTTCCTGGCTGATGGAATTCCCGACGAATGGCGAAAGAGCTTTCTTATCCCTTTCTATAAAAATAAAGGTGATATACGACTCTGCGGCAACTATAGAGCCATAAAGCTAATCTCACATTCCTTCAAAATATGGGAAAGGGTCATCAACAAAAGGCTACTAGAAATAACTAGCGTCACTGAAAACCAATGCGGATTCGTCGCCGGCAGATCCACAACTGATGCAATACATTCAGTCAGGACACTGATGGAAAAGTACAGAGACAACCAAACAGACTTGCACATGATATTCATCGACATAGAAAAAGCTTTCGACCGGGTACCCAGAGAATTAATTTGGCACGCTCTAAGGGCCCAGGGTGTCCCGGAGCATTACATAAGGACTGTCAAAGATATGTACCACCAAGTATCAACCAAAGTGCGAAGTCCGGCCGGAACAAGCGATGAATTTGATGTAAAGGTTGGTGTGCACCAGGGTTCCGCACTCAGTCCTCTGCTATTTAATATTGTGATGAACCATCTTACCTCAAATTTGCAACGAGCGCCGCCATGGGACATCCTGTATGCGGACGACGTTGTCATTGTCAGCGAAGATGTGAACAACCTACAGCAGATTTTAGAAAAGTGGAGGGAAGCTCTGGAAACATCAGGTCTGCGAATAAGCAGAGAGAAGACCGAGTACATGCATTGCAACTTTAGTGGCATCATCAGCAAACACACCATCTGTCTGCAGAACACCCAGCTAAAAGAAGTGGACCATTTCAAGTACCTAGGGTCAGTCATCAGTAAAGATGGGTCAATAGACACTGATGTCACCCATCGCATAAACACCGGGTGGATGAAATGGAGAGAACTATCCGGCGTGCTATGCGACAGCCGAATGCCCGTACGCATAAAGGGACGAGTATACAGAGCAGCCGTCCGACCGGCCATGACATACGGAGCCGAATGCTGGCCTCTCAAAAAGCAGCATGAAAACCAATTACACTGCGCAGAGATGAAGATGCTCAGATGGGCAGGCGGTGTCACAAGGCTGGATCACGTCAGAAATACTCACATAAGAGGCACCTTCAAAGTGAGACCTATCCCAGATAAAGTACAGGAGAGCCGTCTACGGTGGTACGGACACGTTATGAGGCGACCAACCGACCACATGACCAGGAAAGTGCTGGATATCGAAAATAAACCCCGAGGACGAGGAAGACCCCGAATCACATGGATGTCCGTAGTAAATAAGAACCTCAAAGAAGCCCAAGTCAGCAAAGAGACAACCCAGGACCGAGCTGCCTGGAGACGCATGATACGGAGGGCCGACCCCAAATAAAATGGGAAAGGGCCAGGCAAAGAAGAATAGTTTAGTTAATAATTAAGTTATTTAATAATTGTGTAGAATATCTTGTTTATTTTTTTTTATATTCTAAAGTATTGGCTATGTGCACGACACTAGCGCCATCTAACGCAATACGGCCTAGTGAATTATTTGTACATAAAATGTTAGGATAAAGTTTGTTATTTTATATTAAAATAAAGTAAAAAATAAATAAATGAACAATATTGTCGATATACCCTGGTTCTTCTGCGGATCTCTTCATTTCTGATTCGATCTCGCAGGGAAACTCCGAGCATAGCCCTCTCCATTGCCCTTTGGGTGACTTTCAGCCAGACTTTCCTTTCTTTCTGACATAGCCCAAAGAGTTGCTAAACTTAAGTGGCAGTGGGCGGGGCACATTGCTCGCAGAACCGATAGCCGGTGGGGCCGAAAAGTTCTCGAGTGGCGACCGCGTACCGGAAAGCGCAGCGTGGGTAGGCCCCTCACACGGTGGACCGACGACCTGGTGAAGGCGGCGGGAAAACGTTGGATGAGGGCAGCGCAGGACCGGTCGTTATGGCGATCCTTGGGGGAGGCCTATGTCCAGCAGTGGACGTCCATCGGCTGAGATGATGATGATGATGATTGTCGATACTAAAAATATTATAATACCTAACTAGCTTGAGTTCCCATTCTATGTTACGAAATTCTCATACAAACTTTCACCCCCGTTTTCACACATATGGGTAGGTACTGAATTACGAAAAATATTTTTTTTGTGAACACCCAGATGAGAATAAAACATCCCTGCCAAATTTTAAGTTAGAGTCTTGGATATTTGAGTATTGAGTGAGCGTGTGGATTTGCATAGATTCAAGCAAATCTGACAAAGCTTCGCCGTCCATAGTACAAAAGACAATGCGGGTTTTGTATGTAAGGTTGGCGCCTTATTTTTCGCCGTTGTTTTTGACGCGGCCAGCAACCAAATAAATATTTTATTTCAAAATAAAGTAACAAACAAAACTTATCAACACGGTATATCCCTAAACTCAGTCCGGACGGAGATATAAAGGCTTGAAGTTGAAAATATTACCATTACGTGTACTTCAAGCCTTTATATCTCAGTTCTGACTGAGTTCCGAGATATTTGTAATAACAAGTGTTGTTTTTAACTTTATTCTACTTTGATTGATGGCCGCGCTAAAAAAAGAAAAAGGCGCCAGTTTTAGGCATAGGCTTTTCTGCCACAACGTGCGCTGCGATCGACTTCACAGTTCCTAACACCCACTTCGCACATAACCATGGTGTTGTATCGGTCTCGTTGATTGAAGTCTTTTGTATGACAATAATGTTTTAAAAGTATTTAGACAACCCTAGATCATTATACATATTTCAATAAACTTTATTATAGTTTATGGAAATATGTATAATGATCTATAATGATCCACTCCATTACAAGTGGCGACGGGCTCACTCCCCGTCACACTGGACAGAGTTTCGGTACTAATAATGAAACGTGGATGTTCTGAGGTTTCAGAATATGTTTGACTACCCCCTCGGGGAATATAGTCGTGAGCATATGCTATGTGCTATATCGTTCACTCAAGGCCTCATAAAAAGGCTGAAAGTCACCCAAAGGGCAATGGAGAGGGCTATGCTCGGAGTTTCCCTGCGAGATCGAATCAGAAATGAAGATAAGATAAGATAATGTTTATTTTTCTCCCATAAATACAACGAAGAGATCCGCAGAAGAACCAGGGTAACTGACATAGCCCAAAGAGTTGCTAAACTTAAGTGGCAGTGGGCGGGGCACATTGCTCGCAGAACCGATGGCCGTTGGGGCCGAAAAGTTCTCGAGTGGCGACCGCGTACCGGAAAGCGCAGCGTGGGTAGGCCCCTCACACGGTGGACCGACGACCTGGTGAAGGCGGCGGGAAAACGTTGGATGAGGGCAGCGCAGGACCGGTCGTTATGGCGATCCTTGGGGGAGGCCTATGTCCAGCAGTGGACGTCCATCGGCTGAGATGATGATGATGATGATGATATGCTATGTGAAGAGTATGAATGGTGGGTGGTCTTATCACCAAAAGCTATTTCATCCAGACTTCTATTTGATGGATAAAGAGACAAATGCTAGGGCGGTTTACTAAGAAGCTATGTACCTATTTACCTATTACAGTAAATTGTATAGTAACTATACAACGTGTTAATGAATTAACGCAAAACTGGAAAGTAGTTTGTTTAAAATCGAGAGCAGAGTCGAATTATCATGGTTTCAACATAGGTAATTTTTTTCAAAATATTTAATAATTGTTTTTGCAAAATTTAAAATTTTCGGAACCCGATGTCAACCCACCGCACGGGCACACTCACCCTACTAACTACCAAAACAAGATTATAAAAATGTATCCATGAGTACGTTGGCGCTTTCTTTCAGTGCCGAAATGATAACAAATAAAGCCTTAAAGCTTAAAATGCGAATAACTTTAAATTTTAAGTATCATAATAATTAAATTATTGTTTCAATCTTATTATCTACACTAATATTATAAAGAGGAAAGATTTGTACCTATTTTTGTATGTTTGTATGTTTGTAATGAATAGGCTCAAAAAGTACTGGGCCGATTTAAAAAATTCTTTCACCATTAAAAAGCTGCATTCACCCTGAGTAACATAGGCTATATTTATTGCTAGAAAAGATTAGACGTCCACCCGTGCGAAGCCGGGACGGGCCGCTAGTTTTGTTATAAATCAGTTGGGGTGTATGAGGTTTTGCGCTAATTTATTAACACGTTGTATATTGTGATTATTATAAGTATTATACTTTATTTATATTATACTTACTTACTTACTGCTTTGGCCCTCGCCTGAAATACGTAAGCTGTATAGTAGCTGTAGAGCTACTATACAGCTTACGTATTACATGTTTTTCGGGCAGGTACCGGAAGTGGGTCTTGCCTTCGACAACAAAATAAGCCAGCTCCTCGAGATGCTTGGTACCCTGGTGTATCCAGCGATACCTGGTCCTACCTACCGGACGACGTCCAGAGGATCGCCCCAGATATCGCCTCTTCACCGTATCTTTCTCCATACGAATTATACATTATTCATAACATAGACGTATAAACTAAAGACCGGCAATATCAGTTATACAAATGGAACCACTTTTTAAGCAAATTCAAGCAAAAGTCGTTCTTAACGTAAGGAAATAGCGGAGTCTTCCAGCTGGAGGTCTGGTGACAAAATGGTTCAAGACGGTACCTGTTTACTATTGACATTTCACTTATTCTAATGGGCGGTTGTCATAAGTGTGAATAGATGGCAAGTAGTGTTGTTATGCCTTGCTTCATAATATTTATCTACCCTATACTATATCTATGATTCATAATTATCAGCCTACTAACGTCCCACTGCAGGGCACAGGCCTTCCCTCAAGAATGTGTATTGGCTGTGTGCACGACACTAGCGCCATCTAGCGCAATACGGCCCCGTGGATTATTTGTACATAAAATGTTTGGATAAAGTAAAAACTAAATAAATGTGCAATATAGACGATATTAAAAATGTTATAATACCTAACTAGCTGGGATTCCCATTCTTTGTTACAAAATTCTCATACAAATTTTCACCACCGTTTTAACACCTTTAGGGGTTGAATTGCGTTTTTTTTTTTTTTGTGAACACCTAGATGGCAATAAAAACATCCCTGCCATATTAACTGGTTTTGATATTTGAGTATTGATTGAGTGTGCGGATTTGCATAGATTCAAGAAAATCTGACGCAGCTTCGCCGTCAGTAGTACATATTTCTGCCACAGCGTGCGCTGCGATCGACTTGATAGTTCCCAACACCCACTTCACACATAGCCAATAGGGGTTAGTCGAAAACGCGTACCCAATGCGGATTATAAAAAGGGCACTGGCATTACTATGCAATCTGTCGTTAAATAAAAAAGCTTCTATGGTGCTTTGCGGAGAGGTATTATGAACACTCATAAGGGGCCGGGTCCGAGCCCGCACGGACAACATCATCATCATCATCATCATCATCTCAGCCGATGGACGTCCACTGCTGGACATAGGCCTCCCCCAAGGATCGCCATAACGACCGGTCCTGCGCTGCCCTCATCCAACGTTTTCCCGCCGCCTTCACCAGGTCGTCGGTCCACCGTGTGAGGGGCCTACCCACGCTGCGCTTTCCGGTACGCGGTCGCCACTCGAGAACTTTTCGGCCCCACAGGCCATTGGTTCTGCGAGCAATGTGCCCCGCCCACTGCCACTTAAGTTTAGCAATTCTTTGGGCTATGTTAGTTACTCTGGTTACGTACAACATGCTATGTAGCAATGAGTTTACGTACGGTGTAATATCTTATGTACCTAAATACCGACTGCTCTCAAACAGAGAAGAAAAACATCGTAAGGAAACCTGCATACGCTGAAGAAGAAATTCTGAAGGGTATGTGTAGTCCACCGATCCGTATTGGGCACGCGTGTTGCTACGTAAGTACGTACGTACGTACTAACCCTCATACACACTCCATGAGGCTAGGCGTGTGCCCTGCAGTGGGACGTGTATAGGCTGATGATGATGATAAATGAAAGACCTTTACTTGAACGAAATGTATGAACAGATATGACATATCGACCATGTCAGTGGCATGCGGGCTCGCACTTGCATGCTACTTCTATTAAGGCGAAACCGGGTTCTCTGTGCTCAATACGATTCATTTCCACTGAAGCTGAGATATGTCAAATCAATAAAATAGAGCTTTTTGATTATTTAATTAGTGTGGTCAATTTACACATCTCCACAGCACCACTCCATATTTTCTTTAGCATTCACGCATGGAGGAATAAATAAAACAAAAGAATTACTAATCAAATTATAATTGTATTACTTACGTCATACTTAAGGCTGCACCGAGCCTGTTGTGCTGCCCCCAATCGTATTTTTTAATTTTTTAACAATTATACAATATTTTCAAAAAAAACAAGAATGTCACATTGTAATCATTCATTGCAGATTTTCAATTTATCGGGTCACTGCGGATTTGTTTTTATAATGTTTGTAGTTATTATCTTTAAAACCGCCAAAAGTGTTCTTTTGACAGTATTATAGATGATAGTTACAAGCATAAAACATAATAATCCGTAACGTTTCGATAAATTGAAATACAATCAGGACTACAATGTGACATTCTTGTTTTATTGGAAATGTTTTTTAATTGTTTAGAAATAAATAAAAAATACGATTGCGGGCAGCACAATAGACTCGGTAGACTCTTAATATTTAAGCTGTTCACCGACTATCGCGCACATGCAAGTGTATGCATGTGCGTCTGAAGTAGATACTTACATTGATTTCTGTATTGTGTCGTTTTCATTGAAACAGTAAATAAAAAATAGAAATGTACTTCAAACGCAAATGCACAATGGGCGACAATGTTTAAACCGTATAAAACCTTAGATCAAAGTAAAATTAATGTATAGTACGCGATCATTTCAAACCAAAAAAAAAGAGGCCAATCAATTGACAGTTTTACTTCGAATATGTACCGAGATGACAGACCAAGTGCCCTAGTTTGTATTGAAGTACGCTAGTCGTTGCGTGCTTCAACTTAAAGCGCTTTGGGCCTATCCATGAATTATACTTTGATCTAAGTATGAAACAAATCTTTTAACTATTAGCCACCGGCAACAGTAGACGGTTCATAGTTTTCCCAATTAATATGTGGCATAGTATAACTCGTATTCTTATGGACAGCAACTCTAAGTTGGCCAGTTTTCTTAAGTTGGCCAGTTTTCTTAAGTTGGCCAGTACTTCGAAGGTACGCAAACTTGTCGTGACTTTCAGATTGCGGCTTCGCTGGTCTGAAAACAAAACAACTATTATTTGAGATTGTGTACAGGGTGAGGCGGCGTTAGAAGTTGTGCAAGACTATGTCTACCTTGGACAGACTATAAGACTGGGTAGAAACAACTTCGACAAGGAGGCCGCTAGGCGCATCCAACTAGGATGGGCTGCTTTCGGGAATCTCCGTCATATATTTTCCTCGGCTCTACCACAATGCCTCGAAACGAAGGTGTTCAATCAGTGCGTCCTGCCAGTAATGACCTATGGTGCGGAAACATGGACCCTGACGATAGGACTAGTTTATCAATTCAAAGTCGCTCTGCGAGCTATGGAGAGAGCTATGCTCGGTGTTTCTCTGAGAGATCACATGATACGTCAGAGAACTAAAGTGGTTAACATAGCTCTGATAGTTCAAAAAATTAGCAAGCTGAAGTGGCAAAAATTGCAATATTTTCTGGTGTAGCAATATTTCATTGTGTTCATCTAAGATTTCTTCTACATATCTACAGGGTGAAATTGATATCATAAGCATCCTTTCTAAAAGTCTACCCATCAAACTGAACCACTTTTACTATGGGAGCAAATCGATCTGAGCAAACCAAAAGTCAGCCGTTCCATACTAAACTATAATACAATGGCTACTCGACTCATAATGTAACAGCTGATAATTTTTTTGCTCCGATCAGTCTGCTCGAGCGTGGTAATTCTCTATGGTCTGCTCCCATAGTAAAAGTTGTTCAGTTTGATGGGTAGACTCTTAGTTTAAAAGGATGCTAATGAAATAAATTCCACCCTGTATTGATAATGTGTCACATGTATTTCTCAGCGAGGTAGGCAAGGACTAGGGGTCGACTAGGGCGCGTCATTTATTAGTCTTTCGTTTTTTATCATTCACGCTCATATCACAGAGTAAGAAAGAGTATGGTACTACGAGTACATATACTGTACGGACACTCCCAGCTCCAATTTTTACCACAACCTTCGTGGAAGACGTGTGAAGAAGACAACAGAAGGCAACGGTGTCAAAGATCGCACTCCTCCTTACAAGCATGGAAACAAGAAAATTGGCCGTGGCGGTCGGTAATGTTTGACCTTCTTTCGTACGTCTCCGTCGTTGATATTTCCAACGTTTTTGTGTTCCTTTCTATCAGAACAAAAATTAAATAAAACTTTTTATTTTTATTTTTGTCGTTGGATTAGAAAGGGACAAAGTAACGTCGAAAACAACGACAGGATTTTACGAAAGAAGAACGATCATTACCGACCACCAAAGAGTATTAGGTATACCAAATGTTTCACCGCTTGTTAGGCAACTAACAAAATAAAATTTTAATCATGAACTATAGCACAACCCGGACACTGCATACTTTTGAAATTGACAAGATGACGTCAGCACATACAAAACCAACGAAATTAAACCATTTCGTTGGTTTTGTATGTGCTGACGTCATCTTCGATGGTAACGAGGAACCAGTGCGCGGTAACTAGATGGCGATAGAGGGGGTGAGGTAAAAAGTTGGTGGGAGGGAGGGAGTGTCCGTAATGTATCTATCTAGTAATAGATACTCTTTCTTATACCGTGCTATCAGGTTACCAACTTATATTTCATTCGTTTTGTAATTACTGAGGAAAAATTGAGATCATTGACGTCAAAATTTCCAATGCGTCCTCTTAACACGTAACCACTGTTTGACCACTTTTTGTCGCTGCGATGTGATGTGGTTGTGGTACGTGTGAAACAACCCTTAGTTTAGTAAATGTAACGCACCCATCTGGATGTCTCGACCAGTTGAACAATGTCTCGGCGGGCTGCGCTGACCGCAGTAATCTTTTACACGTGGCCCTGAATGGTTCAAATTGGATTAATAGGGTATTACACAATTTTTTAGGGTTCCGAAGTCAACAAGGAACCCTTATAGTTTCTCCATGTCCGTCCGTCCGCGGCTTAGCTCAGAGACGGTTAGTACTAGAAAGCTGTAATTTGGCATGGATATACATATTAATCACGACGACAAAGTGGTAAAATGAAAACTTGAAAAATATTTTTTTATAGGGTGCTATTAACTGACACTCATAACATTTTAAATTTCCACACTAAAACGGAAGCCGCCATGTAGCTTCACTCGTGACGTCATAAATATAGTAAACATGTAAACTTTTGACAAAGGCGCGACAAAATGTTTAATTACTTACACCTACCTACTGATGATGTCACATCGGAATCATTATGGTGGCTTCTGTTTTGCACGTTTGTAGGTAGGTACAACAGATTCAAAAGGTCGATTATTTTCGTAACCTGAGACCGAAATTATTCAATTCCCTTTAGCGAAAACTACCATAATTCTTATAGTTTTAGAATTTTTTTAAATAAAGTTACCCTATTGTAGTGTCAAAAAAATCATAACAGTCATATAATCATAAAGTGTCTCATCACGATCGACCGTGGCTGAGCTACTCTTCCACCTACCAATTATCTCATAAATTATATAAGAAACTCAATTAATAACAATATAAAGAAATACAAACTCAGTTTCCTTATCAATAGCACACGTGATGAGGTTTTTGAACTTCCACACGCTGGTGTAGAGGAAAGGACCATGACACTTCTTGGTCACTTCGTTCGTGAGGCAAGCTGATATGATGCCTGCGACGACCGACGTCTTGCCCTGTCCTACTATAAGAGGACCGCCGTGATCGTTCTAGAAGAAACATTGGGTATTATCATGGTACAATAATATACTGCGCCTGGTATTCTCTTCCGATCACGTGACTGACCACGTGACTGACACAAGCCTACGTCATCATATCCTTTTACCATGTTTAGCGGCCATTTTTTTGTGACGTAGGCTTGTGTCACTCTGGGAATAGAAGACCTTGTTTTTTTAGACTATGTGTATTATTATAGAGTCCTTTAAGGGGATGATCAGACCGTCAAACTGAACAACTTCCTCTATGACACCAACATCGAAATCGCGATAAAAAAAATCTGCTCTACAACTCTGCAAACCTTCTCGAGCCAAATGTATGGGACTGTATGTATGGGGCATTCGATGTTGGTCCCATGGTCCCATAGAGAAAGTTATTCAGTTTGATAGTCTGGACATCCCTTTAAAAAAGTATCAGCATATAAAGAAGGACCCTGTAGATTAAAATGGAAGGCGAAACAGGCTCGTTTGGTACAACCAAAAAAAATTTATTAGCTGTTCGTTGTACCAAGAGTCTTTTTCATTCATGGCTGCTGGAGCGATATTTCATACCAAGAGAAAGTCGAGAGCCTGGGTACTTCGAAAGGCAAATAAAGCTACTTAAGGTCTAGTGTTTAACCGAGTAGGTTCCTGCTTTAGTGGAGGGGTGTTTCACGTATGGCATTAACCAATGGGGGCATTGATC
The DNA here is from genome assembly GCA_922987775.1 of Agonopterix subpropinquella. Lineage (NCBI taxonomy): Eukaryota > Metazoa > Arthropoda > Insecta > Lepidoptera > Depressariidae > Agonopterix > Agonopterix subpropinquella. The sequence goes on along the minus strand of OV277713.1, from coordinate 8,649,527 downwards.
AGAGGCCTATGGAGATTGTTTGAAGATAATCTTAAGTAATTTGATTACTAAATTGCCTCCACTAACCCGAAGGACCCAGACCGACCCGATCCAGGACCCAGGTCCTGGGGCTTGGAGTATTGGCCCGTTCCAGATTTCTCTAGAGCTATTCATGATGATGACGATGGAGATATCAAAGCATTTGATATAGGCTCAGGATATACGTAAAAAAGTGACCTCTAAGGCTGTCCTTTCTCAGCTCACTTTTTCATCAGGCAGGCTTCACGTACAAGGCACTTATCTAGACTTTTGTTTCAGGGGGGGGGGGGGGGGGATATTCATAGAAAGACAATGAAAAAGTAAGTGCTGTAATTACTTTTCCATACAAATATTCGGATTTCGGGGGGGGGGGGGGATAAATCCCACCTATCCCCCCCCCCTGGATACGTGCCTGATCAGGAAAGCCTTTGCATTTGCATATTATCTGCTGCTCATCTCACTCCTGAACTGTTTCATCTTTTCATCCAGTTGCAGAAATTGTAGCTTTAATATCAAAATTAAAAGATTACCTCACAAAATCCTCCTGAAATAATTTTGGATCTTCTCGAGATGTTTTTGTGAGTCGCATCGTGGACCTCCAATTTTTCTGGGTCCACCACAAACCTCCTTGTTTCTGGAGTTTCTTCCTCATCCGAGTAGACCAGCTCTTTACAATTTACTTCGTGTTCCTGTAGAATTAAAATGAGGAAATAGGAAGTTATGTTAACCACTAGCTTGCCTTCACCAGTGGGTGTGATGAGTTCTGATCCGCATTTTCTAAACCCTTTTTAAGAAAGGAGATCTAACCTAAGTCGTGATAAAGGATGTATAAAGAATAATAGAACGTGCGTCATCGAGAATCGGAATAATCAAAAAAGTTGTCCGCTATTTGGTTTTTGTTGGAAATATTCGTACGAAAATAATTAGAGAGAATGCTCAAAGACAGTGTAAATTGTACTGTGAGTTTAATAGTGCCGATCAACGCACCGTTTTTTGGAACACAAAAAAAGAAACAGTATCAGAAAGCTGGCATAGGTATTGTCGACAGGATCCTTTGAATACCAGTTGTCGAATTGTCCCTTCTTTCGGTAATCGGAAGTAATGTCACAAGAAAAATCTAAACATCCATCAGAGAATATCCTGGCAGTCGAGTGACGTCATCATGATCATCATGTCGTATGGCATTTTTGTCTTCCTGCTGACGTCATCTTTTGCTTACATGCGTTGTTTCCTTCAATTAATGAGCTGCATTGAGTTACGACTTTCCTTGCATTGGCAAGAATTGCCACTGGAGTGTCAAAATATTTTACAGGATTTACAATTACTAACCAAGCAAGCTGTGCTCATAGAATGCATGTCCAGACCATCTTTTCCACATATCATACTCTGATCTATGATGTGGTGATATCGTTCCGGCCATCTCTTTTTGCACTGCGCCTTCGAAAGTAGCACCACATCGGTTTCAAGTAACGATGGTGAATTAGACGTAGTTCTCGAAGCAACCTTGGAAAAAGTGGAAGCATGTGATGAGATTAAAAATCATATGAACTTTCCAGATTCTGCTATCTGTAATTTGAAGAATTGCCACTTTACGCGTAGGTCAGATCAAGTCAGATGAGTGTTATTCGTTCTTCAGTAGATGTATTCTGTAACTAAGTTTGCCCTTAACTTGTTAACAGCGTATAGATTCTTTGTGCTTCCTAATCATGTTTCAGTCGGGATGAAAGTTCATACTAATCAAAGATCACAATCATTGAAGTTAAAAACAATGACCGACGACCCGGTTGGTGTAATGATTACCACGCCGGACTGGCAAACCAGGGTCCTGGGTTCGAATCCCGGTTCGGTCATGGATATTATATGTTCGTGCCGTTGTTGTATGGTTTCCATAACAAAAAGCCTATAGTGCTTACTTGGGATCATTACAATGTATGTGCCAGTGAGCGTTTTTTATCTTTATCTATAATTACCAGAAATTGTTAATGCACTGCGTCGTCGTTATAAAAAAATGGAGTCATAATTGAAACTTAGAATGTCTATAGCATTTGATTGACTAATAGGAAATCATTAAACATTTATCTTACATCACCAAACTTCTCTGTAGCTCCCCATCCAGCAATACTAGCAAGAGTCCCAGCCTTCTCCAGTTCCTCGGTCTTATTGTTGTACGCAATCTTTTGGGGAACAAAATCGCAGCCCTTGACGCGTTTCTTGAAATTGAAATCGTCTTCCACCTTCACGATAGCTATATCGCTGATCATCCAGCGAATATTGTCAAATTGTGCGCCGTCGAAAACGTAGCCTTCGAAAAAGAGAATGAGATCTGAATTTGTTCCTTATCTCTAAACTAGCTGTTGACCGCGACTTCGTCAGCGTTACCCGGATAAAAAGCCTACCCGATGTGTTAATCCAGGCCATGGTCTATCTGTATGCCAAATTTCATCAAAATCCGTTCAGCAGTTTTTGCGTGAAAGCGGAACAAACATCCATCCATACTTACAAACTTTCGCGTTTATAATATTAGTAGGATATATACAAAAACAAAGTCGCTGTCCGCGTCTGTCCTCATCATTTCTGTTTCTCCGCTCACTTACTTCTTCTAAACCACACAACGGATTTTGATACAGTTTTCACTGTTTCGAATCAAATTAAAGATTGAAAAATTCAGTCTCAGGCGGGATTCGAACCGGGAAATAGCACAACATGGCTGGGCTGTAACATATGTTTAAAAATCAATAATGTTTGAAGTTTTCACTGTCATTTAGAAAATTTCTCCGGAAGGTTTATTTATGTACTTATTATACAGGGTGGTCCAAATAGTGACGTCAACAATTTTTTTTTAAATTCCTCACACCTGGGGGTATCCAAAAATACCCCATGTATGTTCCGCGATTTTTTGTAGTTTAGAAGTTATGAATTTTTAAAGGTATTTTTGAGAATTTTCTACCAGAGCGGCTTAAAACTGTCATAACTTTTTTCATAGCATGAATTTTTTAAATTTTATTTTTGTGACATGATTGTCTGAAAACACTCTTTTACACGTAAAATAATCAGCAACACAACATCCACACAAGCTACCGAAAAAAGGGTCCAAACTGAAAACGTTAGGTTTGAATTGCACGGAGCAAAATTTTCAAAGTTCTCTTAAAAATACAAAATGGAAGTTCCATAGGTTAAAACTAATTTTAAAAACTTCGGTGATAATTCAACTTACCATACAAGAAATAATAAGTGGTTCTGAATAGGCCATTTTACGCTGGAATCGGCATCCAAAGTTAATTAGGTAGAAAATCCGCTAAGAAAAAATGTTGTTCCAAAAAATAGTTTTAGCAATATTTTTTATTCTTATGGCTAACATTAGTCGAATATTTTCAAAAACATTTAAATAAACTAAAATTCAACGACCAGTGAAACATTTTAAGATAACACAAAAATACCATGATTTAGTCACTAACAAAAATGCGTCACTGATCGTAGAATTTCAGTTTATTTAAATGTTTTTGACAATATTCGACTAATGTTAGCCATAAGAATAAAAAATATTACTAAAACTATTTTTTGGAACAACATTTTTTCTTAGCGGATTTTCTACCTAATTAACTTTGGATGCCGATTCCAGCGTAAAATGGCCTATTAAGAACCATTTATTATTTCTTGCATGGTAAGTTGAATAATCACCGAAGTTTTTAAAATTAGTTTTAACCTATGGAACTTCCATTTTGTATTTTTAAGAGAACTTTGAAAATTTTGCTCCGTGCAACTCAAACCTAAAGTTTTCAGTTTGGACCCTTTTTTCGGTAGCTTGTGTGGATGTTGTGTTGCTGATTATTTTACGTGTAAAAGAGTGTTTTCAGACAATCATGTTACAAAAATAAAATTTAAAAAATTCATGCTATGAAAAAAGTTATGACAGTTTTAAGCCGCTCTGGTAGAAAATTCTCAAAAATACCTTTAAAAATTCATAACTTCTAAACTACAAAAAATCGCGGAACATACATGGGGTATTTTTGGATACCCCCAGGTGTGAGGAATCTAAAAAAAATTTGTTGACGTCACTATTTGGACCACCCTGTATATCACACTATGTTCTCGAAGTGATTCGGCGTATTGATTGTACCTAAATGGTGAACCATGGATTCATTTTAAACACTGATTGGTGGGCAAAGTTAGTAGTGAACTTGGTGTTTGAAGTCCCCAATCGATCAACTTTGATTCCCATTTCATATTTCATATTTTGATAATTACTTACTTTTCGGAACACATTTCCAAATAGCTTTCTTTGCGCCATTGGCTATACATTCGTCAGTAGCAGACTTTTCGCTATCCTTTGGTATTGGAACCCATCTGTGACAAAGAATGCGATTAATTTACCTTCTATCTATTAAATAAAGATCATGTAAGTATAATATAATATAATCGACGAAGCTTGCTTGCGGGCAATTTTTGCTTGTTATTAGAATAGTTTTTTTGACGAAGTATGTTGCAGATGCGATGATCCATGTTTTTCTGTTCTGACGAAGCCTACGTTGTTGATTTAGACATTTTGCTTTAGGCGTTTGTTTTTCGAATAAAAAAACAACTAATTACTACCTACCTACTACCTATTCCTGGAACCTGGAAGTTATTAGTATCAGTAGGTATCTTTACTTTAAAGATAGATTCTGTGTGTGTTATAATAAAGTACCTACTAAAAATTTTCTTTTAAAAATTATTTTACATATTTATTTTTATTTACATCGCGAAATCATTGTGAATATTCTTATTAAGGTCAGAAACATGACTAAAAAGCCAGCATGCATTTCAAATGAAAGCCATCTTCAGTAGGTATAAGTCCACTCAGTTGCAGAAACGCTCATTAGAGTTAATCCTCCATTAAATCTCTTGCTAGCTTTAACTAACTCAACGAGACAAAAAGTGACTTTAACTTTAATGAGCGTTTCTGCAACTAAGCGTCAATGCTATAACAAATAAAATATTAAATGATGACGTCACCTATGCGTCCCAGAAACTACGTAGAAATTTTTAGCTTCCTCGATGCAGGCAGCTGACGTAAGAATGTACCTCTCATGTACTATGACACCGCCACACAGCCAGTTTGATTCTGTCACTTCAGTGTTGGCGTTCACTGCTGGACGAAGGTAGACCTGCCAAGAATGTTATGTTATGATTATATTTAATACTAGCGGCCCGTCCCGGCTTCGCACGGGTGGACGTCTAATCTTTTCTAGCAATAAATATATCCTATGTTACTCAGGGTGAATGCAGCTTTCTAATGGTGAAAGAATTTTTTGAATCGGCCCAGTACTTTTTGAGCCTATTCATTACAAACATACAAAAATAGGTACAAATCTTTCCTCTTTATAATATTAGTGTAGATAATATTTAATTTAATTTAATACAAGCGTTTACTTAAACCGTGCGGTGCCGTGCTATAGATGTTGAGGCAATCTTTATCCTTCAAAAGCGGGCAATTCGAGCCATTTATAATTTGCGTTGTCGAAGATATCTTTTTAAAGATATCTGTACCTATTTTGACTTTCTACAGTAGGTATAGGTATAGGTATTTACGAAAATATTTTATACGTTCGGAAAAATTTGTCTCTCTTTCCCAAAAACAGTGACGTTCATAATTGTAATACAAGAAATAAGAATTAATTAATATTCCCACATTTTCGACTCAGTAAGGTCAACACATCTTTCATGGGGCACTGTATACGCTATTATAGTACGAGATACGAACGTAAGATCATGCACCTATCCCTTAGGCGAACGGCATGTGATTCATGTTAAAGTTTACACAGGGGTTCACACAATGCCACCGGGTTGCCTAGCAAAATCTTGCCGCAAGTACCTTTACCATGATGATTTATGGTACCATATTTAACAAAAAATGCACCTATCTTTTAGGCCAGCAAATGGGGTGCCATCGGAAGGAGACCGATCTAAAGATCTGGAAAGACTAGGGTTGCCACCTCTCAGTCTGCCGCAACTCTAGGGTTGCCAGGTTCGAAGAAGTCATTTTTAACGAGAAATGCACCTATAAAGTAGGGACTTAATTTCTACACCAAATTGAAGCTATCGTCTTCCTCGACACGGTGGACCAGGGTTGCCAGCCTAAAAGCTGCCGCAAATGAGGGTTGCCAGCACTTTTACCAACAATTACACCTACCTGATAGGAACGATTTTAACAAGTAAATGGGATGCCATCGGAAGGAGACCGACCTAAAGAACTGGAAAAACTAGGGTTTTCACCTCTCAGTCTGCCGCAACTCCAGGGTAGCCAGGTTCAAAGAAGTAATTTTTAACGAGAAATGCACCTATAAAGTAGGGACTTAATTTCTACACCAAATTGAAGCTATCGTCTTCCTCGACACGGTGGACCAGGGTTGCCAGCCTAAAAGCTGCCGCAAATGAGGGTTGCCAGCACTTTAACCAACAATTGCACATATCGGATAGGAAAGATTTAAGAAGTAAATGGGGTGCCATCGGATGGAGACCGATCTAAAGAACTGGAAAAACTAGGGTTTTCACCTCTCAGTCGGCCGCAACTCTAGGGCTGCTAGATTCAAAGAAATAATTTTTCAGCGAAAAGTGCACCTGCAAAGTAAGGATTAAGAGCCGTGGTGGTCCAGTGGCGAGTAACCTTGCCTGCCGTGCAGGAGGCGATGGTTCGATCCCCGTCCAGGCCGACTCGTACCAATGAGTTTTTCGGAATTTATGTACGATTTGTAACACTACTGGCTTTTCGGTGAAGGAAAACATCGTGAAGAAACCTGCATGCTTCAATTTCGAGGCATGTACCTACTGTCCATTACAAGTGGCGACGGGCTCACTCCCCGTCACACTGGACAGAGTTTCGGTACTACTAGTGAAACGTGGAAGTTCTGAAGTTTCAGAATATCTCTGACTACCCTCTCGGGGAATATAGTCGTGAGCATATGCATGCATACCTTCCTACTGAAGGTTAAATTAATTCTGAAGACGGATACCTATAGGTAAAGGTAAACCGATTATTTCATTCATAGTTAAATTCGTTTCATACATATTTATAAACACTCTAGTACAGCAAACAATGTTGATATTTAATAATAAAAATGGACCAAGTAAAAGGACAATGGGCAAAAATGTCTGAAGTGTGGCCCCGCCCTACTAAACCTTCAGCATGTCTGTCTAATTGTTGCTCTATTTACATGCATTCAATACACATTAACGCGCATTCCAGAAATACTTTATTATAGAAGATAATAATATACATGGTGTAATAAAAAACCCTATTAATAATTTTAACCTCACGTTTAAAATCAATTGTTTTCGTCGCGCGGATCCGCGTTCCGGCATACCAAAGGTTAAAGGGCTAGTTAATACCATCAAAACGAACAATTTTCACCACGGAGACGGCTTCGAAAAAATAATACAATCTGGTGTTTCATACAAAACTGCAGTAGGTTCAGTAGTACCTTCCTACTTGGCTGACATTAGGGGACAGTCGAATTTTTCCCCGGTTTCCTTCGGTTTGGTTCTTTGAACCTAGCAGCCCTAGAGTTGCGGCAGACTGAGAGGTGAAAACCCTAGTTTTTCCAGTTCTTTAGGTCGGTCTCCTTCCGATGGCACCCCATTTACTTGTTAAAATCGTTCTTATCAGGTATGTGTAATTGTTGGTAAAAGTGCTGGCAACCCTCATTTGCGGCAGCTTTTAGGCTGGCAACCCTGGTCCACCGTGTCGAGGAAGACGATAGCTTCAATTTGGTGTAGAAATTAAGTCCCTACTTTATAGGTGCATTTCTCGTTAAAAATTACTTCTTTGAACCTGGCTACCCTGGAGTTGCGGCAGACTGAGAGGTGAAAACCCTAGTTTTTCCAGTTCTTTAGGTCGGTCTCCTTCCGATGGCACCCCATTTACTTGTTAAAATCGTTCCTATCAGGTATGTGTAATTGTTGGTAAAAGTGCTGGCAACCCTCATTTGCGGCAGCTTTTAGGCTGGCAACCCTGGTCCACCGTGTCGAGGAAGACGATAGCTTCAATTTGGTGTAGAAATTAAGTCCCTACTTTATAGGTGCATTTCTCGTTAAAAATGACTTCTTCGAACCTGGCAACCCTAGAGTTGCGGCAGACTGAGAGGTGGCAACCCTAGTCTTTCCAGATCTTTAGATCGATCTCCTTCCGATGGCACCCCATTTGCTGGCCTAAAAGATAGGTGCATTTTTTGTTAAATATGGTACCATAAATCATCATGGTAAAGGTACTTGCGGCAAGATTTTGCTAGGCAACCCGGTGGCATTGTGTGAACCCCTGTGTAAACTTTAACATGAATCACATGCCGTTCGCCCAAGGGATAGGTGCATGATCTTACGTTCGTATCTCGTACTATTATAATAAGATTCCAGAGGATATTCTGAACTTGCCAGACAAAACGTTTAAGTCCCATGTTAAACAAGTCCTCTGTAAAAAAGGTTAAGTACTATAAACTCGATGATTATTTGAATGGTCAAAATGTATGTCTTGATACATATGTAATGCAATATTGTATTTGTTTAAAAGATGTGTGTTGTAGAGTTTCTGGCCGCTTCTTCTCTCAACGAAACACCTTCCGACGCGGTGGTAGAGTCAAAAAAAGACGTCAAAATGGCAAAATGCCATCTGATATTATTTTTAATTTAAAAATTTTTGATTTCATTTGATTTGATTAAACCCTTGTTCTGATAAATTGATCGACGTCGAATCGATGTGTTTTCAACAGCCTGTTGTTCTTGCCAATTAATTATCTTTTGATATTTTGATCTTTGGGGATGATAATGATACCTAATATGATAAATAGAAAAAATGAGATATTATTTAGGAAATGCTGCATACAATAATAATTATATCCATCGATTTATGTCGATTTATCCACTGCCTCTCACTAGTTTTTACTGTAAATTTTGGTACCTCTTAAAACAATAATTGTGTAAGTTTAATAAGTTATCTAGGTAGATAGATAGATAGATAGATAAACAATTTATTTGCAAAAGTAACACACACATAATATTACAGTTCACAACAATTTTAAAAACAAGAATACAACGAGACATAGAATAGAAATTAGAACAACATGTAATTTATTGTATGCTACAGCAGCATACAGGTCCCAGCTCAACATAGACCTTGCCCGAGAGCAGGGTGTTGGTTTTCAGATGAAACCTTTTTGGTGGCAGTCAGACGCAGCAACCAAAGAAGTGAAGTGAAAGAATAAATAATTAAATAATTAAATGTAAGTTGAAATGAAATACAGTTACGGAACATAGTGTAAAAAAGTGTAAAAAAAAATCTCCCTATTTTATATTAATTTTCTTATCTCTGTTATAGTTAAAATCTGTCTATTAAATTTTATCGCTAATCTCTATCAATTTGGAAGTTCAGTTGGGATAGTGTTATTGAATAGTTTTGAGACACATGTAGGTAATATAATAAGGTAAGAATTTCTTTGCATGAGTAAATCTTCACTCACCATGTATGGTCTTGTATCATCGACATCATGACCTCTGAGAATCCTCCTGGTTTCGAACAACTGTACATTTACTTTCGGCAAAACTGTAGTTCTTAATGGATCTGTTTTAAAACAGAATTTAAATAATTAACAATAATTTTCATCCATAACTCATCATCATCAGTCATCATCATCAAGTATCACTTACCACATCCAATAAAAGCAAAACAAATGACGAAATTAATAAAAACAAACATGTTCTGAATTAGAAAAATCTTCAAACCTTCATAGTTTGATCATAGTCAGTGTTTTAAAAAAATAAGTCAAATAGCTCGGTTTATAATTTCATGGATGAAAGAATTATGATTGTTTCTGACTTTTATTTTTAGATATCGTTGCTTAACAACATTTCTATGAATTTACGACCAATTTCCGAGTTTAGTTTTAATATTCCGAGTTTTTTATGTTGTTTCCGAGTTTTAATACAAAATAACAGATGTTAAATATTGCAAAAGGTGTGTAAATATCAACGTAAGCCCTTAGCTGTGGAAGTCAAAATGGTGAATTCTCCTCAACAGTGGCGAATCCCTCACGGGGATGCTGTCAAATTATTGAGATCTGTGGTGAATCCCGCTCAGGAGTGCGATTTTTGATTCTCATTTGCTGAGTTCAGCAGTTGTAAATGTCAAAATTAGTATGGAGATACGCATCTTTCTGCTGCTGATTTTTGACTTTCAAAAATCGAACTCCTGAAGTATGATTTTTGAAAGTCAGATCAGCAGTAGAAAGATGCACATCTCCACAGTAATTTAGACATTTTCAACTGCTGAACTCAGCGAATGACATTCAAAAATCGCACTCCTGGGCAGAGCCGTGCGAAGGGGGGGGCGAAGGGGGCGCCCGCCCCGGGCGCCTTAACCAGGGGGGCGCCAAAATCATGATGAAGCATAGGCAAAATTTTTAAAAAGTGTTAAGGAAATTAATTCAGAGGCCGAATACCAGGAAATACGCTAAATAGTAGTTAGGTACCTACTAACTAAACACCATTAAATAAATAAGTATCTAAATCTTTAGCTATCTACCATAACATTTTATCGACTCCCGAAACGCATTGTATGCACCGATCCATCTGAGTTCGATGGTGGGCGCGTACAATAGAAGTGTCCTATATTTTATAGCCCTTATAACCGCCTTCACACGGCACGGCTCCCAGATGTTGGATTTGCTAGTAAGAAGTAAAAAGTAATTTCTTTTGTTTTGTCTTGGAAGCCGCTTTTAGTTTTTGCTGTTGTTTTTGCCTTGTCTGTCATTCATCATTATATGCGGCGACTGTGCCACTACTACACTGCAGTTCTTTACTACAAATCAAACGGTCTTTGTTTCTTAGAAGTTATTTTAATTTGTTGAAAATAATTATTGTAGTGCACTTTGTACTTTTAAGAAAGTTGTCTGAATCCTATCCGAAAACCCAAAGTAACCAGTATCCGCATCCATATTGGTGCTATTAGGCAACCCACAATAGCGACATTTAACACATCCATTTGTCAAGTTTAGTCTTTTATCTCGTTCGTTCGCGCGCAAATAGAAAGAGAGCGGAAGCGTGATAGCGCTATATCACGATATCGCGGGTTGACGTACTAGCCCCGCTGGGGCGTATTCTCCTAAGGGCAAAATGGGCAAGTGATAAGGGTAGCCAGGTCAAGGGGGGCGGCCTGGAGGAAATTTTTGCCCAAAGAAATTAAGAATAGCCAGAGGCATGAAGGAGCGGAGGGATCCAAAGGTGCATTTCCAAATTCTAATAAGGTTTATAAAAAAATATACTTTTTTGTGCTATCAGGATTAGAATATAACCTACTTCTAATTCAAATAGTAAAAAAAAATAAACGCTCCAGGTTATTAATTAGGCAGCGCTTTTTTTAAGTGATTTGAACTATCTTCGCTCTAGTTGGTATTATTACCATTGCACCTTCATAAACAAACCGAGTCTACAGACAGACAGTTTTCTGGCCACAGCCTAGACATATAGTGAAAAAATTTCGAGCTCGCTTCGCTCGCTCTGAATTCTCTTTTCATTATGATATACATACACAGACCCGCAGAGTTACAATCACAGTTACGATAATGCGTCCGTGCAAAAAAATACAAATAAATGCAAAATACAAATAAACAGAGTTCTAGTCATAGTGATGAGAGATTTCGAGCTCGGTGAGCTCGGTTCACTCACTCTGTTATCTATGTTTACTATTATATTGCATCATAGATATAGTAACTAGATGAAACCATACCGTGGCCGCACATGAAACAGCAATAATGTGACTTTTGCATACAAAAAGTCGGTTTGTTTGGCAAGATGTCATCAACATTCCATAGGTTTGACAGTAGTTTGACATCTTGCCAAACAAAAAAACCGGCCACGGTGACCGAAACAAAAAATTATATTTCTGTCTTTTTTGTTTACATAAGTTTTTATAACTGGCTATCCCGCTCTCTCATTTCTTGGCTCCATCTTTCAGCGTAAGCGAAAAGTTTTTAATCTAACATAGCTTCATCCAAGTCCTATAATTAAACAATTTTGAGATCGTTTTGCTAGATCCATATTTAAAATTTTGTTGCAACTTACTCAAAATACAATTCTGATTTTTTTTTTTTTTTTTTTTTTCTTTTATTGTTCAATACACACATTATTTAAAAAGTTTTTACATTTTAATCCCGAGCAGGAAACCGTGCAACGGTTTATGTGCTTGGAATGAATCGTTACACTCAATCGCTAGTTGCTATGTTAGTTTAGGTACTTATCTTACGCATGCGATAACAGGTTGCGTGTCGGACGTCGCACATTGGTCATCTCTGGACCAGGTGTACTTTTTTAGATATTTATTAAGGATTGATTTGGCTTTTTTATGAGTAGTTTTTTGTAGAATTTCACTTTGATCTTTGTCTGAAAATGTATTTAGTATATACGGCAGCATGTATTCCCATGTTCTTTTGCCGTAGACGTTATTGACTTTAGGTAGTAGATAAGTTGGTAAGTATGTTAAATTACGAAGGTTTTTTGGTCTTTGATTTTTTTGTAGTAGTGTCACTTTGTCACTATATTCTGAAACCATACATATATAAATCATATCAAAGACGCTTGCCACTTTACAGTATTTAAATAAACCTTTTTCGTCACCACTGTATTTGTTTTTAATGTGTCTAGGGACAATGGTCTTAAGCAGTCTACATTGCAGTTTATATATATTTGCTAAATGCGATTTGTATGTTCTTCCGTAACTACTTAAACCGTACATAATGATAGAATCAGCTAGCGCCATGTATAGCATGCGCAGTGTTTTGTATGGAAGTTTGTATTTAAGAATGGATAATTTTGCCAAAATAGCCCTCAATCTGTCACAAACATGGTCAATGTGCGTCGTCCAGTTAAAACTACTGTCTATCGTTAGGCCTAAGTACATATGATTTTTTGTTAGTTCAAGTTTTTCACAGTTACATACGTCGTTTACTACGGGTACGATCTGGTGTTTATGTCTACACTGGTGCGAGTGGGCATCGATGCTTGGAGTTACTGATGTTTTTATATACGGTGAATGTATGTGTAGTAGTTTGGTTTTTTGTGCATTTATACATAAGCCCACATCGTGTGCCCACTCACACAAGCGGTCGAAATTTTTTTGCAATACAGTTCAATCAAAGTTCTGTTGAATTTTCAGCTCGCTTTGCTTGAAAGATTTGGATGTAACTAGTGGCAATACTGTCATGAAATAACTGAAGCACCCTAGTCGATATTTAATGCGTATAATTTTACAATATTTGATATGAAAACAAAAACGACACTAATTGTTGGTTGTGTGAGTAAGTATATAGGAATAGGATTGACATGGTTTTATGGGTGAGAATGTTGACTGTACCTACATTCACACGAATAGTTAAAATTATAAGTAAAATCGAAATTATTAGTAACTAAGGCTGAGACTCAGAGACTTTTTTAAGTCTTAGTTCGAACTCCGTATGTCAAAATCCATACATTTTTGACCCTACTTAGTTCGAACTATGACTTAAAAATCGTCTCTGAATCTCGGCCTAAGTAAGTACTTTTATCATTGAAAGAGCGATTCCTTCTCATACCTATCTCGAATCTCACAGAGAGTTAAATAGAAAACAAGAGTTATACTTTTAAGTATAGTATAGGCGTAGGTAGGTAGGGCGTAGGTACCTATATGCCTGATAGGTACGTTTGAGCACTAGGCCCTAGCGGAGCGTGTCATTTCTTTATGGACTAGACACTAGACAGTGACTTGGCAGTGACAAAGTGACAAAAAAATGGGGCGCCAAAATCAGACTTCGCCCCGGGCGCAGTTTTGTATTCGCACGGCTCTGCTCCTGGGCCCTGCTTACTCGCTCAAAAATTTCAATCAACAACACACAGATAAACTACTTTTGTCTCTTTCTATCTCAAAACGTGTTAAACATAAAGCAAGACAGCCAGCAAGCGGTCGTTACAGTACTTGGTGGATAAAAAATTCCGCGCAAACCGTGGTCAGTAAAAGGGAAGGCACCATTTTTGTTCTACACTTAAAACTTTGATTGTGTATAATATTTGTATGAGACGCATGTGTATTATGCTTTTTATTTGTAAATAGTATTATAAAGTTGTATTACAGCTTACAGTTCCTATGCTAAAAAGTAGTTAATTATAAAAATATGATCCAAAATCTATACAAAATTTTGGTAGGTACCCCGTTAACAATGCTTAGCTGATTAGCTGTATAATATTATTACAACAAGAATATTAAAAAAGTACGTAAATATAAGTAGCAAATGAGAAAAAAGCTAAAGAAACAACAAAAAAAAAAGAAACAATACTTATATACCTACTACTTTTTCTCAAACATGCTTGGAAATGTGAGCATTATTTTGACAACCTTCTTCGAGATAAATCGAAATTGCAGTACTGGCCAAATACATGCACGCAGCGGCCGGCAATGTTGTATGAAAATCCATATCTGTCGTGTTTTGCGGCCAAATAAATTACATACTAAACTCATATCTGTCGTGTAATTTAAAAAATGGAACGATCTTTTAATCCGAAACATGGCGACCAAGGAGGTAACTCATCAAAGGTTTTATTTAAATTTCGAACTGGCTTGCAAATAGAAAGCTGTTTAGTGAAAAAAAAAAAATAGTTGTTCGTTGTTCGTCATTGATCGGAAATTAAAACTCTTCTCAAAGAGTTTTAATTTCCGCGAATTATTTGAGAAAATTTACTGTTTTAATTTCCGCGCATTATTTGAGAAAAGTACTATACAAGCCTTGGCCACAACTTTACTAGGCATTGATGGACTTACGTATGTGTGCCTCGGCTTTGCCTCGGCCCACATTTACACGTTCGTCCATTAATGCCTCTGTTGCTGGCCGCTGCAGTAATGTACTAATAAATAAAAAACCGGCCAAGTACGAGTCGGGACTCGGGCAATTTGTGTTCCGTACTACCAGTTGTTTAACATGGGTCATTGAAATTACCACTATAAATTGACACTTACTTAGTATGTGGTCACATAGTAACTGAAGATCATTTTACACTGGTCGCACTGGTGTTAGTTTTTTGGGTATAGAAAAAAAACTATCCAAGTTAGAGTCACCCTGATAATTTTCCCACCATCTACACGTTATTTCTGATGTTCATGATTTTTTTCAGATCTTATACGGTTATATTTTTTGAAATAGAGGTGGGGACAGCAAATTCTCGGATTGAATTGAAAATTTTGTTAAACAAAGTTTTTATAAAAAATTTGAAAAGTATATTTTTAGACTCGTATTTTTATAAGCTTTCAATTGATACCCCACACCATAGGGTACAAAAAAATTTTTTTTTAGTTGCCCTTTCTTACTCCCGAATTTGCCCCCCAATATAAAAATTTAGCTTTTTTACTTCATTTATGATATTGGGCCACCAATTGCTATATCTGTACCGAGTTTCAACTTCCTATGTCTTACGGTCTCTGAGAAAAATGCCTGTGACAGACGGACGGACAGACACCGAGCTGATTCCATAAGTGTTCCGTTTTTCCAATTTTGGTACGGAACACTAAAAATATCTTCTAAATTGCCGCCGCTTGGGAGCAAGGTGGTGAGGCTGGCAGCGTTGCCTCTTTGTATGGCCAGACTGATTCGCTGGCCGAGGTAGCTGCCAGCCCTCTAGTCACCGGAGACCTCGACAAGCGCGCCGATAATTCTTTAAATAATCGGCGCGCCTCTGATCCCCACGGACCCCAATGTCTCAACCCCAAACGGAGCAAATATGTAACCCTCGCCGAGGTTTAGTACATACCTATAAGTTAGCGCCGCTTGAGGTGTTTCGCGGTAGCCGCCGCCGCACCCGCATTGGATGAGGTCGTGTGGGATAGTGCCAGTGTATCCCACGGAACGAGCTTCATTCCGTCGGGCTTCTTTCCATCGCTCCGTGTTAAACCTCTAGGTTCTAGGATCGCGGGTACGTAGGCAAAGCAAATTTAATTCAAAAAAGATTTTTGTAAAGTTGCGAACCGGGGGGTCCACAACAGACGGGCGTTTTCACTCGTACTGATGTTAGTAATTTGACAGCATCCCCGAGAGGGATTCGCTACAGTAGAGGGGATAAATACGTAAAATAAATAAATACTGCGGGCGAAATAATGTAGGTACCTCCTAATTTAAGACAAGATACCTACCATTTAAAAAAAATCTCTTTATGCAAAACCAAAAAAGTGTAGTAGTCGTCTGTTACAGATTTTCAAAAAAGGTAAAAAAAATTGACTACATAGTATAGAGGCAAAGATTTTTTTTTTTAAATCTTTGTATAGAGGTATTACTCTGTGGTAGGTAGGTACGACCGCGCCCCCGAGCGGGAAAGTACTAAATTAAAAGCATCTTTCTACGAAACCTTATCTACATTCTAAAGTTCATCTATTGCCCTCTAGATGTCGCATAAAAATATTTTATTTCGTAAACCTTCTACTCACCCACAGATGGCGCTGCACGCTAAAGTTAAACTTTTTATATTTGAATATTATTTATTACAGAATAAATAACAGAAATTGTATCAATTAAAAAAAAAATTACAAAACTACATATTTACACAAAATCATACGCTTTGAAACAAAAAAAATTTCATAGATATCGGTTTAGTACCTAGTTTTTGCGTGATGCTCGAACAAACAAAGAGACGTGAAAAAATTGGTGATTTGGTATCAGGGACACCTTAAAACCATATAGGTAGATATCGTAACTTTTTTAAATGTCTTCAATATACAGACAGACACACTTCTGTAACAGTAGAGATGAAAATAGTAGATGTGATGATGATAATAGTAGAGATGAAAATACACTGTAGAATGGATCGTTTTGAAGAAGGGGTGTTCAAAATTCAAAAATTTTTTATTCAAAATATCATATACAGGGTCCTACTTAATATGCTGACTCTTTTTTAAGGGGATGATCAGACCATCAAACTGCACAACTTTCTCTATAGGACCAACATCGAAATCGCGAAAAAATAATCTGCTGTACAACACATTTGTCTCGAGTAAGTTTGCAGTTTTATATGGAAGAGCTGATTTTTTTTTTCGTGATTTTGATGTCCGTGCCATAGAAAAAGTTGTTCAGTTTGACGGTCTGATCTTCTTATCGTGTGGGCAGAGCCCTCGTGTCAGAGTTTATTCAGACCGCCTTACGGCCTCTGACGAGGTTTTTATGTAACGACTACTACCACCAGAGATAGTAGCCGGGACCAACGGCTTAACGTGCCATCCGAAGCACGGAATCATTTTTCTTTTCGCACAATCAGGTGATTCAGCCTGCAATGTCCTAACCAACTGGGGAAAAACACACAAAGTGACATAATCATTAGGTGTCCCCCGTGGGAATCGAACCCACGACCTCCGTGTCGAGAGCCAAAGCTCTTAACCATTTCGTTCTGATCATCTCCTTAAAAAGGTTTCAGCAAATTTTTTTTTGACGTCATTTTTCAGAACATCCTGGGTGTTACAGCAGTTGAATTCACTAAGCGCAAACATCGTCGCATCCTTTAGATCGTCGGAGATTTCATATTAAGTTTGAAACAAAAATTGACAGCTCGCCGATGTACTACGCCGACTAAGAAGTAGGTATTTTCTCCTAATTAGCACCATCATAATTGAAATGACGTTATTATTGTTTAGGTACTAAAAAATAGTTGCAACAACAAGCCTAATTTTTTTCAATGTAGCATAGGTACTTACCTACTTTAGGGGGTGCTTTAGTTTAGACCATTAAACTAAACAATCTTTTTAAGGGACCTTCGAAAAAATGAACACTTGAAAAAATTAAATTCGAAAAGATTCATGAAAAGCCACATCGAAATCGCGAAGAAAAAATCTGCTGTTTCATAATTCATAATGGAAATTTCATATAAGCATAAAAATCCACGATTTCGATCTATGCTTAGTAAAAGTTGTTTGTTGATGTTTCTAAATAAAAATATTATTATAACTGAAATAAGGTGTAAGGACCTACCTAGTCCTAGGTAAACACACAGTAATGTGAACAATGCCTATGCCTAAATAAACATTGTAACATCAACAACATTATTATTACCTTAAACTTTATAGGTACCTAATTAAAACTGAACAAAAAACACATTGCACAATGTACATATTCCCGGCCTAATAACAAAACCATGTAACTCAAAAAATATCATTTTCATTTCACAGCCAATATCAATCCTATTTCATTCCAAATTCGATTGCGCTCAACCATTATTGTAAAAGCAATCGCCATTCTCTGCCTTTTATCTTACAAAAGCATAATCTAACACCCTTTACCACTCCGGCTGTCGGAGTCAATACCATAAAGTAGCTATCTTCTACAATACATTATCCCTACTTATCTATGGCCATAACATGAAACTTGGGATCTATTTTATTATAAAGTGCATTGTCTACCATAGAGGAGCTCGGTCGACCGCCGAACGTAAATAATTTAACTGTCTTAAAAGATTCAAAAATAGTTTCCTAACATTGCCCCCCTTAATATGTACACCATTTGTCAGGCCATAACTGGATTTAAACGACACGTTACAAGAAAATTGGCCACGCCTACTGACGCAACTATATTCATTTCTCTCTAACACGTGCGAGTATATTTAGCTGGAGACTATTCCTATCTCGTTCTTGTGAATGATTTTAGTCATGTTTACCCTATTTCACGATTGAGAATAAGGTCGTATCTACCAGTGTTGATTGATAGAAAACAGTATTAGTTTATGTTGAATTAAGGTTGATTTTGGAGTGGTAATAGAAATGTGGGGGGATACAATTGAAGCGAGATTCCACCACGAAAAGGACGGAACGAACCGTTCCGTTTAAGTTAGTGAGTCCAAACGAGTTTTTATGTTTGGAAATCGTATTAAGCTTTTGTTGGAAACTGTTCCACTCAACGGGCAATAGTTGAGGCGTTTGTGCGGTCAAACTATCGCGTTCGTAATTTGAAAAGTGGTGGGGGCGCAGCTGATTGGCCCGTTTTTGCTGATTGTGTGTGACGATTCGGTCGCGGGCGGTCGAGCGTAGCACGCGGAAGGACCTCTATTCGAAATAATTACGATTTTATTTGAATTATCCAATCAATTTAAAATTCGTTTTCGTTATTTTGTGTTTCCGAAATGTATACGAACGAGAACATTTTTCGATAAAAATATTGCTTTACAGTGCCAGTGTTTTGATTGGAATAAGCTTTTAAAGAATTTTAAAAATGTCATCATCAGTGCATTCTGACGATGACCAGGAGGAGATCAACGTGGATTCTGATAGCAGGCTATCAGGCCATTGCGACAGAAGTATCGTTTCCGAGGACAGAGATTCTGAACACAGCTATCACGATAGATACCGTGATTCCCCGAACGATCATATGACTGACACGCAACCGAGAGTGAACCTACCTTTCAGCATATCTCGACTTTTAGGAAAACAATTCGAAGATATCGACAAACGACGAAATTCTGGAGAAAGTGACGACAGGAGTGATCAGGACACTGAATCTGAAAGTGCTAAAGACGATCATAAAGACAATAATGGGTTACCGTTAAATTTCTCTCATAATCCCGGTTTATACCCGAATTCTGGACTTTTATTGAGACCAGGGCTAGGCTTAGGTGCTGGTTATGGATTCGGAAGTAATCCAGGGGTAGTTAGAGTACCGGCACATAGAGCGTTGGGTGCTTTAGGAGCATGGGGCGTCGCGTTGGACCCTATGAGACAGGCGGCGGCAGCGGCGTTTGCTCATCAAGTTGTTAAGGATAGACTGAATGGTAAGTGTTATCTCGATAGCTTCCATAATTATTATAGTTATTTAAAAAATAACAATACATTTTACTGCACTTACCTAGGTTTTAGGTAGATAAAATAAAGATTAACATTGTTTTTGTTCTTTATTTTCTTTTTGACCTGTAAACTCAATTATTTCCGTTTACATGATTGTTACGTTTTTGTTGAATGCACGGAAACTATGTTATTGATTAAAAAAGTCCATCTGTGACAACATTGAAATATTAATTTATAAAATGTTGCCCTTGATACATAGGTAGCCTTTATCGAAACATTATGTCTCTTCCATGCATCATTAAAGTGCGGTACTAATGAAATTTAAAAATTTTAGTCTCTTACGATTTTGATAAAATAATGACATTTTATTGTTGTTATGACTTCATGAGCAGGTACACTACCTAGTAAGTTATCTACAATATTTGTCATTTTTTTATCTCCGAGAGTACCAATAATTATCTAAATTGAGATTTAGTAATTTCTTTGTTTTTCTTGAGCCTGAGAATCGTCTTCAATAACTTAATAATATTTAAATTTTTACAATTTTAATTTTTTTCTTGCCGCTGTCATCTAATAATTTAATTGTCTGTAATGTAATTGTTAATATTGATCAGATCTTGAGAAGGTACCTTTGCCGGTATCTGATTTTTTTCCCATCCTTATTTCAAATAACACCAGATAACACAATAGTAGGTATACCTACTGAATCTCTGAACTGAACTAATAATTATTATGTGACTTCTGTAGTCAATTTTCTGTTTCACTTACACATCCACTTATCTATATCCTAGCCCTATCTTTTATCTTATCTACTTATCTAAACAAAAGCTTACCTTCCATAACTACCGAAACAACAAAAACATCCTTACTCGTATCCTGTCTTTATATTGTGCAATCTTTGTCATTAAAAAAAATAAAAGAAGTGGCAACGTCCAAACAATTACCCCCTTGCGTGTTGAGATGACACACCTAGGAAACTATTCCTTTTTTCCCTCTTTTTTTTGGGTTCTTTACCATAGCGGTGAGGCGAGATTGGAGGCGCCTTGTTCACTGTAATTTGTCGCGCCGATCCGCCGGCGGTCAATTGAAGGGGACGATTGGACGATTTTTTATTTGTTTGGTGACACAAAATTGGAAAGAAACATTCGGAATTGGATTTTGTTTTGGATTGCGTGACGATAGTCTTGGATCAATTTGTTGTTTTTTACAAGAGCGTTGAATTTAGGATTTGTCTGTTAGGTACTGCCGGTTTTTTTGTTGTATTAGTCCTGGAAAATATTTAAACAAATTTTATTTAGGCATACAAATAAAACCTTCAGATATGAGAATAATATTAACAAAATATTGATGGTTCTCTTAACATTATTTATTTGCTTTAGCGCTATAAAAAAAAAAAAAGACATTCATCAAGTTAACAAATTAACGCCAAAGTGGACCATAATTGACGCGCGTGTGGACCCGTCGGTTGTTTTTTGCGACCACCAGCACAGAGGAAGCGCGGGCGTCCAGCCTGTAATTGAGATAGTTCAAACAGCGCGTGGGACGGAAATACTTAAGCGGTGACATAAAAACACCTTATTGGCGCCAATGATTTGAAAGAGGAAGTTTTTAAGGAAAAGAAAATTGCTAAAGCATCGGTTGACCGAACGTATTGACCTTAAAATTTGCACACCGCCTTGTGTGACAGAAATATGTCTTGCTTCATGTTTGAGACCTAAATGTACCATCAAATTAAAGATTGAAAAATTCAATCTCGGGCGGGACATGAACCCGCACCCTTCCAAACCGGGGAAGTGCGTTATCCAATTTCGCTACCGAGCCCACTAGCCAGAGAACGAAAACGGTACGGTACGAAATGTACCATATTCTGGCAAATAAATGTGGTCTATTCTATGGTAGGTACTTACATTTCATTTTGTAATTTTTTGTCTAAATTGCTTAAAAGAATGTTATACCCAAAAGAATCAGAGAGAGTGGGAATTTAACCCACAGCACAGAATATTATATTATATGAGTGAGTACCCCACAGGGTGTGATAAAGATAGTGAATAAAATACTCAAAATTAGCTTTAAAAAGTTGTTTTGATATAGTAGGTACAAATAAATAGCCTGCTCATAAATATACATATATTTGTGAGCAGAATAAATTGTTTAACTGAATAAAATACATATTATAAGAAAACATAAGTGGCATCAAGCGACAATAATTTGATATTAAGTCGAAATTCTTAGCACTTAGCATAGTAGGTTAAGGTTTTTGAACCTAAGAACCAAATTAAAATGAATAACCAAAGTAGGGCTCCAATATCCTATTCAAAAAATCTAGTTTCATAATCATAACATAGCAGGTTAGATATTTTACCTATTATTTTACGCCATTAGTTTTATCATTGAACGATTTGGAGCGTGTCACCTCAATGAGCCCCCGTTTCCGCAGATTTGTGGTTACGAAGCTTCTGCGGCCGGCCGCGTTGAGCTTTCTATTGCGTAACAAGCTTAAGTTTTGATTGATTTTCATTTAATTGTTTTAAATGTAAATTAAAATATTTTACTTCAAAATTTTGATTAACAATTCAATTTTCATATTTTATTGGTCATGCCATTGAGTACCTAAGAAGTATAACAATATTTATAGCTTTTAATATCTAATCAATAGCATGTTATGTATTTTTTGGTTTGGTCATGTATGGCGTTGTGGCACACCACCTCTACTTTCAAGTGGTGAACAACATACCTTATTTTAGAAATATACAAGACCTATTTAGGTTAGGTATAGGTATATTATCGGAAACTCTGCGCTCGAAGTTGTCGACCATTATGTTTACCTGGGACAAACTATTCAGTTAGGTAAGTCCAACTTCGAGAAATAGATCAACCGTCTGACCGACGAACCGAACCGACAACCGAACTGGGCAGCGCCAGCGTTCGGGAACCTACGTAGTATCTTCACGTACGAAAGTCTTCGATCAGTGTGTGACATATGGAACAGAGACGTGGTCGTTCACTCAAGGCCTCATAAAAAGGTAGAAAGTCAGCCAAAGGGCAATGGAGAGGGCCATGCTCGGAGTTTCCCTGCGAGATCGAATCAGAAATGAAGAGATCCGCAGAAAAACCAGAGTAACTGACATAGCCCAAAGAATTGCTAAACTTAAGTGGCAGTGGGTGGGGCACATTGCTCGCAGAACCGATGGCCGGTGGGGCCGAAAAGTTCTCGAGTGGCGACCGCGTACCGGAAAGCGCAGCGTGGGTAGCCCCCTCACACGGTGGACCGACGACCTGGTGAAGGCGGCGGGAAAACGTTGGATGAGGGCAGCGCAGGACCGGTCGTTATGGCGATCCTTGGGGGAGGCCTATGTCCAGCAGTGGACGTTCATCGGCTGAGATGATGATGATAATGATGATGATGATGATGATAGGTATATTATTATAGAATCCCTTCAGGGACAAATATTTGTATGATGAATATGAATACCCGAGTCATGGATGTTTGTATACATGGTGTTACAAAAATACAAATAAACATTTAAGGAGGTGGTTTAGTTAGACCATCAAACTGAACAACTTTCACTATGGGACCAATATCGAAATCGCGAAAAAAAATCGGATGTTCTATCATCATCATATCAGCCGATAGACGTCCACTGCTGGACACAGACCTCCCCCAAAATGGGGAGATTTGCCATAATCGCCATAATGCGATGCGTTTGCTATGTTCCATACTAAACTACTACTACTCGAGCTAAATGTATGGGACAAAAGATTATTTTTTTCGCGATTTCGATGTTGGTCCCTTTGTGAAAGTTGTTCAGTTTGATGGTCTCATCTCAACAACCCTCATAAAAGTTTGAAATGTTTATTTTTACTTTTGTTTTGTAACACCCTGTTTACATGGTGAAATTGATATCATTATCATCCTTTTAAACTTAGAGTCTACCCATCATACTGAACAACTTTTACTATGGGAGCAAACAAATCGGAGCAAAAAAAATCTGCTGTTGCATACATTTGATTCGAGTAGGCGTTGCGGTATAGGTAGTAGGGTAAGGGGAGGTATTTCCGTGATACACCAAACATTTTTTGTTATAACTCAAATAAGGATTAACTAATTTATATGGGATATTGTTTAAAGTTTTGTGCATATATTTTATCTTACTTTATGAAACACACAGTTTGATACTACATTCTTCACTCATAAATTTATAATCTTTTCTTGGTGATAAAGTGACATAGGTAAATTCGTGATAAGGTATGTCAATTTCGTGATAGTGGATAGGTAATATCGTGATAGACCAAACTCATAGGATTTCAACATAATAATTAATGAGAGAGGTTTTAAAAAAATTATATATGTATATTCTACATAACCATTTGCTTATGAATCTTACATGTACTTCTACACAATCATAAAATTGAATATAGTATAGGTCATCTTCATCAGGAGCAATGTACAAGCATTAATGAAACGGTCGACAGCGATAGTTTGGATTGGATTTGGATTTCAGAATACATTGAGTTACCTACTAGAGGCGACACCCAGAAGACTACATTTGTAACACACGTTTAAGCTAATTGGCTCTCAACCTTACTTAGCATGTACCGGGCGTGTGCTGTACCGCGATGCCCCCAGTGCGCGCTCTGTACTGCTGATCGTAGTGGACAGTTTTTTTTCGCTTTGTCTGTTCTATACCTATCCTAATTAATAAAAAAAAATATTCGATGTCTGAATATGCTACTTCACAATATACAGGGTGTTAGGGTAAAAAGTTGCACTACTTTAACGGCTGGTTGTACCCATGATACTGAACAACTTTCTCAAAGAAACCTAAAAGAAATTAACCAAAAAAAAAACTAGTTTCCATACTTAATGCAATCAGCTGATCGAACGTTTGTATGAAAAGATTTTTTTTTGCGAATTTACTATACGGTTCTTAGTGAAAGTTGTTCAGTATCATGGGTACAATCACCCCTTAAAGTAATGCAACTGTTTACCCTAACACCTTGTATACAACAAATCCAAACATATCATTTTTCTCAATTTCTTTCCTGATTTTTTATTTTCTTTTTTCTTTTATAGCTTTATTCTCTTCTTCTGTGTAGGTTCTTCAACTTTCGGTTCTTCTCTTGGCTTAGATGAGCCAGTGAAGTTGGTAAATAGTTAATGTCATGATAAAAAAAACTACGTCATAGATTCTTTATTGTACACAAAAACATAGTTATGAAAAAAAAAATACAATAAGTCGTGATTTACAAAGGCGAGCTTAACTCTAAAAGAGCGTTTACGTCACGTCATTCAGGCATAGCATAGACTAAAATACAAGATTAAAGATGTATATAAGTCCATACAATCAAAATAACCCCTAAAATTTTACTTTAAGATGATTAAAATTAATTGACAAAATACCTCGACAAAATCTCAAAAAATTTTTGCAAAATCACTTAAAATTTTGCACACCTAACACAAGGATATTTGAATGAAAAATTCTTGAAATCCAATGCACAATTTACGTCAATCTGTTCGTAAAACATTTAGCTATCAGTTTAATACCACATTCTGTAATATATTACTTATTTACTAATTAAAACTTCATATTTCATTGTCTACCGTCGTCATTTGTCACAGATGATTGCGATTTTGCCCCTCGTTCTGAGAAAAAATCTCATAGCAAGCTTGTTTCAAAAGCTACTGAGCTGAGAATCATACTACTATCTCAAGCACACTTTAATGCATGTACATACGCGGTTTTGAAACAATCCCTTTACAGGAAAGGCCACGGCAGACGTTTAAAAAATTATCACGAAATTACCTATATCGCGATATAACCTCCCCTTACCCTAATGGACAGTTGATTTTTTTATTTGCTCCGATCGGTTTGCTCTCATAGTAAAAGTTGTTCGGTTTGATGGGTCTTTTAGACTCTTAGTTTAAAAGGATGCTAATGATATCAATTTCACCCTGTATAATTATGTAGGTAATCAATATCGTTGTTTTGTCATCATAATATTAGTCTAGGCTAGATTAAATGTGACTGGATAATTTGTGTGACAATTTCAAAATATTTATATTTATATTGATTTAAAACTTAACTGTAATACAAAATTATTCGCACTACAATTATGTTGCCAATATTTTTTCTTAATGTAAGTTACCTTTGTCAATTCTTCAAATGTCATGATTTCGTTTATTTTCATTACTAAAACTGACAAAACTTTAGTCACAAATAATGGTATGGTCGGTAAATCTCATTTCTTGATTTAATTTTCATTTTTCTTACAGTAACCAAACCTGCCTAAGAAAAGTATCTATCTAAAATGAAACTTAACAAAAACGGTCCTACAGAATCGATGGAGAGTATAATTGGGCAATAGTCTTTCTAGTAACGACCACTATTTCCGCCTGTAGGCCATTAGAGACCGCAATTTGCTACCCAACACGGCATTTTACTTCTATTAGGTACGTTTAGTACAATTGACTACATTGAAGTGCTTTCTTAAAGGTTACTTTGGTTTGCAATACTTGGATGTACTGAGAGGAAAATTGTTTGATTTCCTCTCTTTACGGTAGGTATACACACTGAAAAAAATGCGAGCCAACTAAGAATTTTCTCTTATTTAGCACCAAAATAATTGAAATGACGTTATTATTGTTTACTAAAAACAAAAGATGGTAGTTGTAACAACAAGCCGAATTCGTTTAACAAAGTTCTCTTAGTCAGAGAAGTCATGATGTTGACAGACTCATATGGATTCATGATGTATGAATATTATAAACAAGATCTTGGTTGAAGTAAACAAATTTTTTTACTGTGCCTGTTGGATTTTTGAGACGGGGCAGTAAAGGCACCTTAATCGTTGTATAGCTTCAGCGAAACGTTCGTAAGAAACTGTCCTTAAATTTTTGAGTCATTTTGAACTGCAGCAACTCAAATCTACGGTCAGCAAGAAAATTGACAATTTACACAAACACTTTTTTTGCCAATAACGTTATCGGACCAAGCGATGTTAGGTACTAGAAATGCCAGAAAGCGCAAAAAACATTTCGTCGTCGTCTGACCAACGCATCTGTGGTCTGACTGACCTCCTTCCTTTAGTATAAGAGATAAGTGTACTTTTTGCAACCATCAGCAGCAAGGCTGATTCAGTGTTTATGGGGTGTGTAGAGCATCTCTGTGTTGGGGCTGGACCAGGTCTGCCTGCATAACTCCAGTCGGTTTAGGAGTTACTGATGATTAAAGGTCTGTAAAAAATTAACGATCAGCTTCACGGCTGATCGTACGATATTGTTGTAGTATGCACTGTAGCTATGTGAACAGTACAAAAACTGTCAAGTTCTGTCAGTCAGTCAAATATCCGACCTTTGAACGGTTGTATCTCCTAAACCGACTGATGAACCATGTCAGTTTTTGTACTGTTCACATAGCTACAGTGCATACTACAACAATAACATACGATCAGCCGTGCTGCTGATGATCATCAGTAACTCCTAAACCGACTTCAGTTATGCAGGCAGACCTGGACGTCATCTCCATCACAGAAAAGCTCTACACCCCATAAACACTGAATCAGCCATGCTGCTGATGGTTGCAAAAAGTACATTTATCTCTCGGAATACTTCTCTTCTCTGGTTTATTGTTGGTTTATTTAATTAATTATAATAACAAAGAAATATGATATAATATAATCCACGTGCAGTAGGCACTTTTCTCACATTCACATTCACATTGTAACTGTTCTCACAAAACTAACTTTTATGTCAGCCGAACATAAAATACCAATACATAATTAAAAGACTTCCGTAATTAATGTTTTACAATGCGATGTTTATTTTACACCAGTATTCTGTTATTTGTACCAATAAAATAATGAACGGCGGCATTTTAAACGTTTGATCAGACGAATTAACGCTTACGAGTGTTTTACCATTTAATTAAATAAGTAGTTTAAAAAATGCTGGGAGTTATAAAGTGTGATACTTTGAAGCAATTATGAGCTATGCGTCAAACTTGATTAGTTTTTTTTTATTTGTGTGGAGAACTCTTTCTTTTATGACTTTAGTATGCTTACTGAAGGAGTTATAACAGTTTTGAGAAAATGTTATTTTTTTCTTTCTTGTCCCTACGCAAATAAAAAAACACCTTCTCTCCTAGAATAAAGAGATCCTTCCTCTGAGCTCCTATTATAATTTCCTATTATAACGGTTACTTGTGTCGCTTGCATTTTTTAAATTAAAATTATTTATTTCAGATTATTATCCGGATTAGGTACTTAATGGCCTCGATTCGGACTGTGCCACGACTTAACTTAACTAAATTTATTCCTGTCATTTTCTAAAATAAGATTAAGAAAAGAGACAGAAAACCAACATATGACTTTAGTGCTGTCAAAGTGACGTTAAATGCGCAAAATAAGATGCCATCATAATGTACGCCATCTTATTTAATTCTATTCTATTTTTGTTTAATGGCGTTTCCTTGGTGGATTTTGCCAGTATCTAGTTTAAAAAGAGCAATTAGTGCTTGACGTTGTACGGTAATTGGATATGGCGATCTCAAAGCCCTGTTTTTATACAAAAACACACACTCGAAACCACCATAAAATGGCGGAGCCGCGTGGCCACTTAAATCGCGAGCCAACGACAGACGTCCACTCGAAAGCCCTCTAGCCACGCGACTCCATCTTATTTAAGTCGTTTTTGGGTGTTTAACGTCACTTTGACAGCACTAAAGTCAGCTGTTGGTTTTCTGTCTCTTTTCTTAATCTTATTTTAGAAAGTGACTAGAATAAATTTAGTTAAGTCGTGGCACAGTCCGAATCGGGGCCATAGTGTTGTTTTGGTTGTAGACTAAGTATTATTTTTGCACCTAGCTGATAGGATGTTGCGTCAGGCCTAGGCAAGGCCTATGCAACCATTTTTGTTAGGTCCTCATCCTACGTCATTTCCACTAAAAACTTGTAACGGGATTTTGGATTATATCAATGTTTCGATTACAAATGAGATCTATAAATCTAAAAATCCATCCATTGAGATAAAAAAAAAATGGTTTCACATTCTCTTATGGAATTTCATAAACAGACATAAGTTGTTTATAAGAAATCCAAATTAAATTAAACACAAATTCAATTAAATTATTTCCGTGCTTCAGACGGCACGTTAAGCCATTGGTCCCGGCTACTATCTCTGGTGGTAGTAGTTGTTACATAAATACCACGTCAGAGGCCGTAAGGTGGTCTGAAAAAACTCTGACACCAGGGCTCTGCCCATACAATAAGAAGATTCAATTATACTTACTTCAATGCATACCAAAACAGAATATGATGATAATGAAAACAGAATAAATACTATAACAATAAACTACTTATATAAAAAAAAAAACTAATATAACATTTGAATAAAGATAAAGAATTATAAGTAGGTAAAAATAGGCATATGCATGTGCATATGTTACATATGTTACATATCTTAACATCTGGTAAACATCTATTTTAATTTGTCAAAGAGGCAAAACAAATGCGTTCGGCGTTTCCATGCGCATTTTACAGTCTTCATTTCATACCTGCTCCACTTTACTGGTATCTCCCCTCTTTCCATATGTGCCACAAAATCATCGATACAGTAAAATACACGTCTAATATCGCCCCAGCCTCCCCTCGAAAGCCTCTCTGCCCGCATTTCCCGCGGGGAGGCGCGGGTATTGGTGTTATGAAAATTTGACATGAACCAATATGTGATGATATGAGGGTTATGTTTACATGTGTGAAATTGTACCCCTATCTCCCCTTGTCTCTGTTTTATGTTGGTTTTATGTAATTGGGTTAATTTATTTAATTTTAGAGGCAAGTATAATTTTATATAGGTACCTACTGTTAATTATTATAGGTAATTGATACAAAAACATTGCGTTGTTTCTTTCGGACGTAATTTTGTAATGTTATACTTATATCTTTTTTAATAAAAGCATGGTGTTAAGAGGGCACCGAACCTATTGTGCTGCCCTCAATCGTATTTTTTATTATTTCTAAACAATTTAACAAAATTTCCAAATAACAAGAATGTCAAATTGTAGTCCTGAATGGCTTTCAATTTATCGAAACATTACAGATTATGTTTTACGCTTGTAGTTATTATCGTTAAAATCGCCAAAAGTGGAAATTTTTGGTGGTTTTAAAGATAATAAGTAAAAACATTATAAAAACAAATCCGCAGTGACCCGATAAATTGAAGTGCAGCAGTGACTACAAAGTGACATTCTTGTTTTTAGAAAATGTTCTTTTATTGTGTAGAAATAAAGATACGATTGACGGCAGCACAATAGGCTTGATGCCCCATTAACATATTTTAAGAAATTTATTAAGTCGCCCATCCTTTTAAATTCCATACATACATTAAGTTCACGACTATACAAACTATCGTGGTGATCAGAAAACCTGCTATACAACGTGTTAATGAATTAGCGCAAAACCTCATACACCCCAACTGATTTATAACAAAATAATTAGATTGCAACAGTAATTTAATTATTTTGATAATTAAAATTTAAAGTTATTTGCATTTTAAGTTTTGAGGCAAAAAGTATTTGTTATCATTTCAGCACTGAAAGAAAGCGCTAACGTACTCATGGATACATTTTTATAATCTTGTTTTGGTAGTAAGTAGAGTGAGTGTCCCCGTGCGGTGGGTTGACATCGGGTTCAGTAAATTAAAAATTTTGCGAAAAAATTATTTAATATTTTGAAAAAAAAATTCTATGTTGAAACTATGATAATTCGATTCTGCTCTCGATTCTAAACAAACTACTTTCTAGTTTTGCGTTAATTCATTAACACGTTGTATAAGAGCAGTAAGGGGCAAAGCGGGTTTCTGCTGCTTAAATTCCAAAGTACCTAAATTGGTATTCCAAAGGTATCTATCACAAATTTTTACCTTCTATTGAGTATTTGATTTGTTTGAAATGCTGAACAGATTAAAATTTCTGACGTCAGTCGTGTTTGAAAATATTATTCTTTGCAAGTCACATGAATTGAAAGTCATTGCATGTAATCTAATACTTAGTAAGCTTTTTTTGTGTGTACAAAATATAAAGATCTCAATAAAAAATTAAGAAGATTTTTTTTTGCATCAAAACGTGGTTTCTTTAACTCGTAAGACGCCGAACAAATCTCGGTCGCCTAGGTACTGATATTTAATTAGCTTAAGCCATAATTCTACTATCTTTATTCTGATCAACATTTTATAACATACCATCGCATCGGTCATAAAATTGTATTTATTTTTCGTCCAATCATAAAAGAGACTTAGGCCTACTTTTGGCTCATACGTTGATATATTTTATAACCAATCCATAATGTGAGAGGTTGTAAAAACGGCCATATTTCAAATGTGTAAATATATGGGGGAATTTAAGGGGGAGCGGACCGTGCATAAAATATTATATTGCTATTTATATGTTTCGTTTCAGAAAGATTAGAAGATTGTATGAATATGTTTAAGAGCGTTTTCATGTGATGTTACTTCTGGGGTGTTTAAGAGGATAATCCTTGCAGTGTGGTCTATACAGGGTGTAACAAAACACCCTAGTAATACTTAAGTAATGCTTCAGACCATCAATCTGAACAACTTTCACTATGGAGCCAACGTAGAGAAAAATAAAAAAAAACAGCCATCCCATACATTTGAGTCGAGACGGTACTGCAGTTTTGTATGAAAGAGCGGATTTTTTTTCTCGATTTCGATGTTGGCTCCATAGTGAAAGTTGTCTCCCCTAAAGTATTACTAGGGTGTTTTGTTACACCCTGTATATACAATATATATTTATATATAAATTATTATTATTATTCTTTATGTATAAACGAAGCTTAGATAAAGTAATTATGTCCAGATTGAGCCTCACGCCATACTAAAAAAAACAGGCCCACCTATTGTATGTTGGTGTGCGTGACAGCGTCATACAACTTATCTCTGACACTATAGACACGGGAAAGGATTTATAAGCCAATAGTTGGCTGGTATTTTTTTCGACGCTTTGACTGTCTATCTAGACATTTGTACTTTATCAAAGAAACGAAGTGTCCTATTTTCAGTGTTAACTAATTGCAGTCCATTTTTTTTTATATGATGTAGAAACTAATCTTTGTGTCTGTATTTTGTCAGATTCCCGTTAAAATATAAGTTTCAAAGTTATCGTACTTGAAAGATTTCCATACAAATCTTAAATTAATCCTAGCATTGAGGAAATCTGACTAAATACAGACATAGAGATTATTTCTAGCATTGTAAAGCAAACGCTTCATTTTCAAAATTGTGAAGTAATTATGGACAATTTATCATTCCATAAAATTCAGCCTTGCCCCAAAATATAAATTTTACCAGCAATATACAATCAAGTTTAAATAACATAACCGGAAATTCGTAAATTACACAACAATCTATAAATAAAATCCTAAAAATGAATGCGTATTTCATCCGAAAGCCATTTGACTAATTTCCCATACAGCCGAAACGTCAAAAGATTATCCATAATTAGGTTGTTTTACGTAACACAGTGGACCGAACGATGACAGCGATGGGACAAAATTTTAATGAGCAAAATGAGCGAGCGTGCGTATAATAACCATCTGAACACAGCCATGTGAACGTCTCACGGACATAAATTAACCCGATTTTAATGGAATTTTCTTTGCGTGGGCTTTTGAGATTTGGGAATTATTTTTAAAACTTTTTTGGTGGTGTTTAAAATAAAGATTTTGTTTTTACTTTTTTTTTACTCGTTCCATTTTCTTAGGTAATTATTAAATGAGATCATAATCTATATCTATATACATACTTACATAAAATAAAATTGTTTTGGCGTGGATGTAATACATATGAGATATTTGCAAAAACATTCATTGGGGGTGTTTAGAATACGTAATGGAATGCATTTAATAGACTATTTTTAGAATGTTTGTCCGTTTTTCTGTTTGTTTGTGCAAGCATCACTTAAATACTACTGAACTGATTTGGATGAGGTTTTCACAGAACCAGAGTACGGAGTCGCGGGCACCGTTAATGTTTATATTTATTAATAAATAATATGATTCGAAATATTTTCACTGTGTACGTTCTCCCTACTTCAGAGTACTATAAAGTCTGCACATAAAAAACTTGTGAAAAAATAAAACGCGTCGAATAAAAAACGCTTCTTACGCTAACAAATAATGCAGCAAACTGCAACTACACGTACACGTAACAAATACAAGCTAGCGTGTCGGACACGAATAACGACAAAGCAACAGAGGCACTAAAAGCACAACATCATAAAGCCTGTATCCTTTGTTCACCCAAACGAGTGCAATGTTGTTTCAAAATGCAACCTAAACCTGGATCCCGATTGCATTCCGCTTTCAACCGCTGAATTTTCCATGAGTTCATGCCGTATTCCCGATTCCCGTTCGTTTGGTAGCGTAACTAGTGGGAATTGGTATTCGTTTGTTGCGTACAATATGTATGAGATTTTTGTCCGTTCATTTTTTCGTTTCGCCCCACTGTCCGGCCGGTGTAATTGAAAAATGTTGTCTGCTCTGTACTTTGTATTGATTTTTATTGCGTGTTCGTGATACCTAAGGGTTATTTTAAAATCAAAACGTGCCTTTTATCAGAAAAATAAAACTAACTCTGTGTGATAGGGTTGCGTGCAGAAAGACTACTTTAAAGAAATGTAGGGTTGTGCCGATGACACGACAAATCAACGTCAAACTACGCTAATTTTGGTAACATTTCTTTTGAAAAGTTTATCCCCTATTGTTAAATGTATGTGGTCGTGTTATTGTATTGGTCGTGGGTTCGATTCTCACGTCACGGGGGACACCTAGTGATAATATCACTAAGTGTCCCATGATGACATATTATGTTACTTTGTACGTTTTTCCCCAGTTGGTTAGGACATTGCAGGCTGAATTACCTGATTGTCTGAAAAGAATGATGGTTCCGTGCTTCGGATGGCACGTTAAGCCGTTGGTCCCGGCTACTATCTCTGGTGGTAGTAGTCATTACATAAAAACCACGTCAGAGGCCGTAAGGCGGTCTGAAAAATCTCTGACACCAGGGCTCTGCCCACACGATAAGAAGAATTGAATAAGGTTTAAGTTAAGGCAATTTATTTGCCGTATAAAGACATATAATCCGAATAATGGGAAATGGACAAAAGAATGGTGATAAAGACATAAAATCCAAATCATAATCCATGCCAAAATAATACGAAATAGAGTCATAAAAAAATTATCTTACCTATATTTAAAATAAACTTTAAATACAAGATTTTCTCAATAATAAAACGCACAAAAACTATGTTTAATCACCTAATAAAAACAAACTAAAGATCTACAGCAATAGATAACAAAAAACAAAACGTAATCAATGCAAAATGCAAGCTCGACTAAATCATAAAACGCACAGTGGGCGTAATACTCAACAGGCGCGGACAAATGTGACTATAGGAGTGATGGAGCGACTGCCTGTAATCCCAGGTGACTTCGCGCCAATTAGACGTCAGGCATTCGTCTTCTCGTCCTTATTTTTGCCTCCCCGGGGTGGCAAGAGTACGAAATATGAGCGAAAATTTGTTACGTTTAAACGTGGAACACCTTGTTTGAGTGTTTTGTTTTTAAGAGAAAAGAGAAAATATGTTGGTTTTACTCCCGGCTGCGATTGAATCTTTTAAGCACGTTGATGAAGTATTTGTTTTGAACAGTATGTTATTGCATTTCTAAAGTTTTGTTTAGTTTTGTAAATAAATAAATAAAATAAAAAAATTCATCAGAAAGAAAAATACAAAGATACATGTACATTATTAACATTTCCTGAATGAACAGGTGGAACCTCAGCACAAATGTTGTTTTGCGGTCTCCTCCTTTTGGATTTCTCTATATTTTTATAACTTCTTTTAGATTTTTCTGTATACTTAAACTAGGTTCCTAATAAGTTGACACATGCTATCACTATTTTCCTGCGCATCACTGGACCGACGACCTAAAAAGGTAGCGGAGAGCGACTGGATGAGGAAGGCCGAAGACAAAGTTTTGTGACGCGTCTTGGGAGAGGCTTATGTTCAGCAGTGGACGATAAAAGGCTGCTACTGATGATGATGATGATTACTATTTTAGACTCCTAATACAATCATTCATTTTCAATTTGTTTTTTCTTGTGGCGATTATTCCCCTTAAAGTAAGAGTTCGTATAAATAAATAAAAAAACCTTTCAATGCAGTAGAAACTTATCTAGGTAGATAAATAAATAGCTGTACGTGATTGCAATTTTATTTGAATTTGAACTACCTCTTAATTTAATTCTTCGAATTCAAAATAATATTTCGCACGAGACACATTAAAAGAGCAAAAGAAAAACGTTTTCGAAAAGGGCACTAAACTGACATAAATAACGCAGATTCACTTTGAGTGGCCAAAACCCAAACCGAGGGCGAAAAGGGTTGCCCAAAGGGATAATATCATAAAGGGATTACCCTCTGAGACGCTTATACCTTTCAATGTTAATTTGTTTGTTAATTTTTCTCTGCATTCATCTTTAGCGTAATTACTTTTTTATTTAAAGGGGTGATGAGTTTTGAAAGATGTATTTTTTAAATGATTATCGCAGCTTTGTAATTTTTAATTACCGAGTTGTTTATTTCAATTTGTTCTTATAAAATGATTTAATTGTTTTGAAATAGTAAATTGTATGACATATATTGTAGTACAATGTATTTGTTTTGAAATAGTAAATTATAAGAGCGATGTAAGGAAGGAAGAGGCAGAGTCAGTATCATGTAAAGATTAAAAAACTCATTGGTACACTACATGCGTATATCATGTGCAGATTTGTGCCCTGGAGTACGATTTTTGGAACTAATTCGCTGAGCTCAGCAGTTGAAAATGTCAAAATTACTATGGAGATATGCATCTTTCTACTGCTGATTTGACTTTCAAAAATCGTAATCCTAAAGCATTATTTTGAAAATGTCAAAATTACTATGGAGATATGCATCTAAGCCGCGGACAGACGGACGGACATGGCGAAACTATAAGGGTTGACTTTGGAACCCTAAAAATTGAATAAAGATGCGACATATTTACCTAAGTCACAGATATTATACTTAATACAAGTACCAGGAGTGGGATTTTTGAATCTCATACGTTGAACTCAGCAGTTGAAAATGGAGATACGCATCTTTCTACTGCTGATTGACTGAAAAATCGCGCTCCTAAAGCATGATTTTTGAAAGTCAAATCAGCAGTCATATCTCCATAGTAATTTTGACATTTTCAACTGCTGAGCTCAGCCAATGACTTTCAATGATTATTGAAACTCCACTGCGCTACCGAAGTTTTCTTGCCAATTACTGATCTATAGAATAGATATTGGGGTTTTGCTTTAAAAAGCAATTCTAATCAATTATATATTTTGCTGTTATTCAATTCTATTGAACGAGAAAAAGTGTTATCGTAAATTTTCTTGTGAGATCTACTACGATATCATGGTCCGCGATCATACTGATAATGATGAGCCAATTAGTGACACCACTAGTCAAGCAACATATCCCCGTATATTTGCTTTTTTGTATAACGTCCATCTCAGTACACTTGTGAGCTAGACTTATAAACACTATGCAAATACTGCAAATACACACTTGGAAACACTTTGGAGGCGCGAGTCATGGAGTAGACCTAGAGAGACCATTTTTTTTATAAATTGATTTCTCAAAATTTTTACATACATTTGAGCAACATTTTTATTTTTATATCGAAATAAACATTAATTTTGCAAACAGGCCCACTGCTTAACCCTCCAAACGCAGAACGTTACATCCCAGAACTACGTCGCACAATGGACCCGACGCATGAATCATAGGACCTAACTAGATTACGACCCACCAAATCATATTACGACACCCTTTTCTACCCTTATACAGTGAGACGTAGGTAAAATATTTCGAGAGCTACTAATAGGTTTTTATGTTGTTAGTAAAAGTGAGAAATAAAAGAATATTTTCTTCAAGTCTTTTTCTTTTTTCTTAGGTAAAGATAAACTCTTATTAAATTGTGTAACCAATCTAATTATTACAGTACACACGGCGACACATCAAGCTACGCAAAACCAAAATAAGCTGTCCGCGCGTAGGCTATGTAATGTATACCGTCACGCGGCCAGCTCATGTTGGTTTTGCGTAGCTTGATGTATCGCCGTGAAAGACCGTGTAACTTGTTTAAGAGACTCCGCCATTTCATTTTTCATGACCACTACACAAGCTTGCAATTCACAATGGGCCAGTGTGGCTCATCTCCTCTCATTGGGACAAATTTGGACAGCACTGGGATTATACAGGTTTCAGGCTTGGCATCGATACGTCCATCCAACAGGAAACTTGTGTTTTAATAACATACATACGTACACATTCAGAAACTCATAAAAATGATCCCCTTTTGAAGTGGTCATCATTTTATTCAAGAGCTGCGCTCTTCGCTCGCTCGGTGGAGTATTCGCTAATTCCTGTCTTTTCCGCAAGTACTTTGTTCTTGATACGACACAACATCTACCTTTTTTCACTGGGCCTCTTTTTCCTTCAATTTTTCCATTCAATTGGTATTTAAAGAAATCGTCGTGTCGAATCAAGTGTAGGATCATTTATAACCAACTTCAAAAAAGGAGAGGAGGCTCTATGTTCGTCTACGTATGTTTTTCATAATGTTCACCGATATTTTCATTGTCCTATAATCAATTACATTTTTGAGCATGCAGTTGTTAAAGTTGCGAATTTTATGAAATACAAAAGATTTTCTGTCTATGTTCTTTAGTAAGCTTTATTGATCAGATTTTGTAATAAATAGAGCCTTATCACAAAAATCACTTAACACAATAAAATCGCCAGAACACAATGTCTGGTTCATGTCACAACACAAGACCTTGCTTTAAAGATAAACAGTAGGGGAACAAAGTCACTAA
Organism: Agonopterix subpropinquella; assembly: GCA_922987775.1. Taxonomy (NCBI): domain Eukaryota; kingdom Metazoa; phylum Arthropoda; class Insecta; order Lepidoptera; family Depressariidae; genus Agonopterix; species Agonopterix subpropinquella. The sequence continues at coordinate 8,611,746 of OV277713.1, read as the reverse complement.
CAATATTCTTAAACTATGGTTAAGTTACATCTACCCCAACAATTGCTACATAATTTGCGGTCACGTGAAGCAACCATTACGTTTGTCGGTCGACCAATCGGAGCACGCCGTTTAATACGGTTCCATTTTTGAAAACAAAAATAAAGAACATGAGCACGTAATTTGAATTTAGAATGGGGTAAGGAACGGGGTTGCACATAGGTACGGTTTCGACTTGTTTCAGAACAAATTAGGGCAGTTGTTTGTGAGAAAAACGAAATGTTTTGTTAAAATGTTTGGGCCCGTTGTAGATGAGACGAAAAGCAGCTCTATGTCAATTACGTCTTGTGCACTTCGAAAAGCGACGATGAAATTAATGACAAATATCAGAGGTAGAGGATCTACCCGGACATTCGAACTTCGCAATTGCGTGAAAATGTTCCATTGTCACTTCTATTACAATGAAGTTCGGACCGAAACGGTCTCAATATATTGAAAATCGAAAGTCCGGGTACAGGGACTGCAGTTTGCTGTTGTTCGAAATAAAATTAACTTGAATGATAAAAGCTTGATTCGAATTGACTAGCAAAAATATATAATTATAGTTATGAGTATCGAATCAGCATTGAAATCAATATCCTAGTTAGAGTAGTTAACAACGACATGATCTCATCTCACGGGTCATTTAATGCAAATCGATCTATTACGGAAAACACCGGTCATTACCGGCCGCCCGACCAATCACAGCTCTCCATTTAAACGAATGTAATTTATTGAGTTTCGAATTTTAAGAACGTAATCACTCCGCCATCTTGGATGTAATTTTGAAACGTGTAACTGCTACTTTGAAAAGATTGGTAACGATTTGTGCTTCCTTTTTTAAAAGGTACGAGGTATTATATGTATAAGATATCTTGCGGTTTACTCTGTATATGGTCAATCTGTTAACCTGAGGTTCCACGAACGCCCATCAACGTGTAATTTTAGATTTATTATGGACGGAAACTTTGATTATTGCGCCGTTTCAGCTGTAATAGCTGGTACTTTATAGTGATTGTATGAGCAATTTAACTACGAATGAATTTAATGAGATTTTTATTTATTCATGACTTTTTGTAATGCTCGAACGTTGTATTCACGATAAGTTCGTGATTTCAATTATAAAGATAAGATGTAAATATACCTTAGGGCTGCGAGTCGTTCTTGTAATTGCCAAGATTGCCTTTCTTGATAAATTAAGAACTCGAATTTGAATAATAATTAAGATGGTATTAACCTAATTTTTGCTTATTGCCACTATACATTTTTAGCTATAAAAATCCCCGTAATATTTTTGGGAATATAATAAAACTAATTTGGGAGCATTGTTGACGAGCGCTTACAACCCGAATTCCTTTAAAGCACTAGTGAATAGGCTTCTTCTGGGTTAGCTCGCTACATCTTCGACCCCATCTTTGTCCTAAGGACAGGATTGAAGTCATGACATGAGCTAACCCATTCTTAATTTAAAAAAAGATAAACTAATTTTTTATAAGAATTCAATCGAGATTACAATTTTCTTTTGTTCTATAAAAATGTCTAATCAACACACTGTGCGCAAAATTTTCAAGAGTTCCAACAAAATTAGCTTTACCTAAAATTCAAGGCTGAAATTAAAAATCCACCTTTCTTTCCAGCATCGTTTCCAATCACAAGGCGGATCGGGCACCCCTACCAGAACCGAACACCGCCAAAGAGAAAGAAACCTAGAACCTCGTTCACAAGGCTCCAAATCGCTGAGCTAGAGAAAAGGTTCCACAAGCAGAAGTACCTGGCATCGGCTGAAAGAGCGTCGCTGGCAAAGACTTTGAAGATGACAGACGCTCAAGTGAAGACATGGTTCCAGAACAGAAGGACGAAATGGAGGTAAGAATACAGATTTTTCATATACATTGTTCCAGTTCCAGCCAAGCTGCCTCGACCATTCCAAACCATACACGACCAGTACGCAAAATTCGTGTATATTTCGGAATAGCAGATGGGCATAACAGCATTACAAAATATACTCCAGCAGTTTCATATGGGTGCGTACTGGCATTTTATAGAACGGAAATACGCAGCCTAGCTAGCATGTAGGCATGCTTTGACTATTTATTATAAGGACTAGCCTTGTGGTAGCATTTTCCCTCTGCCGCGGTATAAGAACAATTGATCATGTGCATTTCATTCAATTTTATACCTTATCACTAAACGAGATAGCCTATAATTGTGAATCAATAACTTCGAACTTAGAACGTTTGAGGTTCACATGAGACTACTTTCCATGATTTTTTAACAATCAAAATTAGAATCTAAAGTTATAGGGAATAAAATCCAAAGTTGCGGATTACATCTTACCTCGCTCGCCCCCCGCAAAAAGCGGCAGAAATGTTTGTTAGTAGAATTACACACGTAACTAGTCCAACATATATGTAGTCAAAGGTTACACGTGATACGGCTATATCATGCCTTTTATCTCGTTCGTTCGCGCGAAAATAGAAAGAGAGCGAAGGTGCGATAGCGATAGCGCTGTATCACGGTGGCATACTACGGCGTCAGATCAATATTAATTTGAGCTATATTTTGATTAACTGAAATAGAGAATTGAAACATTCGTCAACATTATATTCTGTCGAATAACTCGGTTGTCTCGTTTAGTGATAATGTTAAGGTAATTGTATGTAAAATCATCATCATCATATCAGCCGATAGACGTCCACTGCTGGACCTATGTCCAAGGCCTATGCCTATGCCTATGCCTCCCCCAAAATGGGGGATTTGCCATAATCGCCACGCTTTGGCATGGCAGTTGGATTGAATGTGTGTACTCAGAGGATGCTGCTGCCCATCCTCCGGTAGATCGCTTAGTCGCCTTGTACGACACCCACAGGAGGAAAAGGGATGGTGCTATTCTTAGCCGACACCACACGGACAATGTATGTAAAATGCACATGATCAATTGGTCGTGTAGCTTGTAACACTGGTCCTTAGTTATATGGTCTAAGTTTACGACTAAGGGCTCTTACAGACAAGCGACACTTTGCCGTCGCGGTGGGTCGCAGAGCGCCGCGCTCAAACATTTTACGGTCGCGCGACCCTCCGCGACACACCGCGATCGCAAAGTGTCGCTCGTCTGTAAGCGCTCTTATGCGAATAAACCAATACCTTACATAAGTACTAGAAGTCTGGGCCTCTACCCGCACATTCGAACTTCAGAATTGCGTGAACATTTTCGTTCCAATGTCAACTCTATTGCAATGAAGTACGGACCGAAACAGTGGCGATATATCGAACATCGAAAGTCCGGGTACAGGGCCTGTGCATAGCTAAAATTCTTGACAAGTTCGTACTCATATTAAGGTATAAAACGATATGCAATATTATACTAAAACGTAAACGCGTCTAATGTTTATAAATCTTTATTTACAGCAGTGCCTTAAAGTAAAGGCGTCAATCGACCCTCTCGGCTTTCTTGTACTCATTAAGATAAAAACCTAGAGTAACCAGGTTAACGAGATCTATAACATACTACAGCCTGCCTTCGATTGAGAGGTTTACATAAATTGGTGCAGTCTGACCACTAATAGTGTTGGATTGTTAAACTTAAGTACATGAGGTACTTATAGATAAAGGATAGGATAGAATTTGTTTTAATTATACATCGTAAAATGTAGGGAAATCATGTACCGTAAAAAGGTTGTATAAGTGTTTAGTCAAAATATACTACAGACAAATTCCAAAATTTTTTTGAAGTGTTAACTTCTTTAGCGGCGTTGTGCACTTTTTGGTATGGGTAAAAAATTTTAAACTCGCGTCAGGACCGTGACGTCACCCTGACCTGATCGAAAATAGGTCAGATATATCCCTTCCTTCTACCGCGCGGCGAAAATGTATGCCTGTTCCTGCTATTTCGTTTTTTAAGCGGCATATTTTGTCATGTTTGTGTACGATAGCGCAATAAATGAATATTGTAGTTCACCACATAAATGATAGTACTTTTATACTGATAATTAAAGCAATTCGTGCGAAATTATTCCCTAACCTTTCCAAAATATCAAAAATGCACAACGTTAATGTTCAAGTTTTCACTTCTGCCGGCACTCCCGGAGTGCAATCCGTTGTTTTTTTTAAATCTGTGCACATCGATAATCTAAAGCAGAGAGTGTAATATTGTAGAAGCGCATAAAATACGTTCTACAACATACGCACACAAGCTCTTGATTCACTAGCACACAGAGATGTGCTAGATGAACTAGGCCCGACAAGGTATTAAATATCATCGTTATTTTGTATGGTGTAGGCACATTACTAAATATTCCACAGAGATAAGGCTTCAGAGACAACAGCGCTATGATAGGTCCACTACTACAAAGGCGCGGTGGTGTGTGCATGACCTTTCGTCGTCGTGTTCACCTACACACGGCCGCCCGCCCGTGGAAGAATCGGCTCGACTAGTAGACAATCTATGGGCGAGCGCGTCTCGTAATCATTTCGTGCGCTCCTTGGAAGCTGTGTCTATTGGGGATATGTACTAATGCATGTGGAAGACAGACTCGGCACTTATGTGCCGTATGTACGTAAGGTTTGTTTAACCTTAACCTGTTTTCCCCATTCTCGTGTACTCTTTCCAAATTCCAAACACATAGGACCTACCTGTAACCTATTATGTACCCATGTTTACAAAATAAAAATTGATTGATTGATTGATTGATTGATAGGTCTGGTCACTAAAACTCTTAGCAGAGACACACCACGGACACTTCCTAAAAAAAAAAAACTTGGCAAGATGAGTCAGCACATACGAAACGGAGTCTATGGCTACAACTTTAGCTGCGTGCAAGCTTTGTGCCGTACCTACATAACTATTTGCGTAAATAAAACGCATTGACACCCGTTTACTCAAAAAGAGAAAATTTATCCTTCGTCCTGAGATTATATTCTCTTTTATTACGAAAACATAAAAAAAATTCAATTGTGGTGTCAATTACTGGTAACTGCCGAGGTAATCAGAGGTCAATAGAGGGGGTGAGGTAAAAAGTGGAAGGCAGGGAATGTCCGTACTGTACGTATTAATAGATACTTTTTCTTATACTGTGGTAGAGATACGCAGAGACCAGTTCTAGATCCAATTTAAAGAATCAGTTCTTTTGAAAACGAGTTCATGTATTGAATTCGCTAAAAGATTAGGGCAATGACTGATGAATCATTTTGATTTATCATTCTTAAGTCTTTCAAACAAAATACCTTTATCTTATGACACAATGATGTATAATGGCAATATTAAAAACGCAGTGCAAATAAATTAACCTCCTCTACAATAATCGAAAACTGCAATTAACATTCAATATTTAATTAAAACAATTCAATCAAACCGACACGTGTTTCGTAAAAGCTTTTAAATGGATATGAATATTAATACAACGATGACATGGATGTTTAATAAATTATAGAATTCACTCTAAAATATAGATAAACTTAGTGTTCCGGCAATATAACGCGTGTTTAAATTTTAAATAGCCATTTAAAGCTTGTATAAGTAGTGTTTTATATTCAACATGATGTTTTTGCTATAATTCACTTCATTAGAATGTGTGATAAATATTGAATACATAAATATCATGGACATTGTGATTTTTCCTCATGGTATTATGTTATGTCTTAAGATTAAAAACTTGGAGCCATGAAATGAAAGAGCGAGATAGCCAGTTATGAAAACTTAGGTAAACAAAAAAGAGAGAAATATAATTTTTGTTACGGTCACCGTGGCCGGTCTTTGTGTTTGGCAAAATGTCAGTCCTATAGAATAGTTGCCAAACACCGTCTTTTAGTATGCAAAAGACACACTATTGCTGTTCCATGCATGTGCCACATTATGGTTTCATCTAGTTACTTTTATATCTGTGTTATGTATACAAAAACTGATGTAAGAATTTTAATTTCTTCACAGCTTTTTATAAAGGTTACGTGCAAAGACTAAAACAAAGACGTTTCTTTATTTCTTTGTTTTTTACAAATTTAAAATTACAAACACAATATAAAACACAATACAAATCGTACATAAATTCCGAAAAACTCATTGGTACGAGTCGGCCTGGACGGGGATCGAACCATCGCCTCCTACACGGCAGGCAAGGTTACTCGCCACTGGACCACCACTGGACCACCACGGCTTTTTCAATATAATTATTATTATAATAAAATAATTACCTATGTCCAGCAGTGGACGTCCATCGGCTGAGATAATGATGATTATCCATCTACACTATTATAAAACCGTAAATTTAAAAAAAGAATTTAGTTAGTTTGTTTGTTTGTTCGAGTATCACGCAAAAACTGCTGAACCGATTTTGATGAAACTTTTTTTGTTTGATAGCTTATGATCTGACTTAAAATCTGGTATATATTTCATGCGGAAGAAGTCGCGGGTAAACGCTAGTACACAATAAAGTTGATTTATCATTTATCATTTATGAATAATTACATAAATATAGATTTCGATGTTGGTTCCATAGAGAAAGTTGTTCAGTTTGATGGTCTGATCATCCCCTTAAAAAAGTGTAAGCATATTAAGAAGGACCCTGTATCTAGATCTATTTGGATCTTAAGTGTGTTTAAAACTTAGTTCATTTTGAAGTTCGCGTTTTTGGGTAGGTAAATGAGAAAAAATGCATACCTACTTACCTAAATTCAGGAATATGGGTGACAAGAATCAAAATCAAATAAGATTTTTAGTAAACAAGCTATAACAATTAATGATGACAAAAATAAGTAGATAGTTTGTAATTAATTCGATGCTCACGTTGATGTCTTTTATATGAGCACTTTTGACGCTACACAAAGTTTAAATTAAATCTTGCAAAATAAGTTGAATTAAAGAAAAATTACTGTTAAAAATGCATAATGAGAGTTTACTGTGGTTTTTATGATCACACTGTATTTTATTCACAAAGACAAACAAATTTTTTATAAACATACGTCGTCGTCATAATTTACATAAAATGTTATGGTATATGACGTTATAGGTTAGAATTGGACAAATTCTTAGACCATATAACTATGGACGAGTAACGCGTGTAATTCTACTAACAAACTTTTCTGCTACTTTTTGCGGGGGACAAGGTAGCATGCAACTTTGGATTTTATTCCATTACTTTAGATTGTAATTTTGATTGTTAAAAATAGTATTTTGTGCGTGAACCCTAAACGAGATTAGTTTCGTTCAGTGATAAGCTGATAAGGTATAAAATTGTATGTAAATGCACATGATCAATTGATCTTGTAACTTAGCGAGGCTGGTCCATAGTTAAATGGTCTAGGGTCAAATTGGTGCAAATAAAATACCACCTTTCTTTGAAAATGAACAGGCATAAAACACAAAGGAAACAGAATTCTAAATTCAAAATCGCGAGACAATACGCTCCAAGTCGTGTGTTGGTGGCATCACAAGCGATTACGTTCGTACACTTCTAATGGACAAGCGGTGTTTGTGTTCGAACGAGATAACGTGTGCTCGATACGCGCGGCGCCATGCCACTGCCTTTTATTATTTAAAAAAAAGAAAAAAAAAACAATCTAGACGCGGGAAAGATATTGTGATCTAACTGTCTGATAGAATTAATTGTTTGTATTTTAATTCACTGTTTTGTACACGGAGAAAAATATCTAAGTTGGTGACAACTATCATAAATTCAACAGACTTTACAAACTTTTTTGTTTTTAGCGGATTTTAGCGAAATTAACCAGAATTTGATTTTAACAACAAATCTAGTAAAACATTGTTACAATCAACCTACTAACAAAATTATGGATTTTTCAGTCAGAGATAAATGAGCATTATAATTTATTTTAATTTAATTAAAAAATAAACAGTTGTCACAAATTATACACTTCTATTTTTCTCAGTGTATTTTTTGCAGTGATAGATTTTAAAATTCAATACATTGATTGATTTTTGTGGCCAAAAACTTTTCTAAGACGACCAAAGATTTTTTAAAGCGTGAAGCAACGTTCTCTTTTTTTCTTGGCAGGTAATATAATTTTTTCGCACATTACAAAAGATTTCCCTTAGTCACCTCGTACGATAACCACGGAAAAATGGAACGGTCTTTCTATACCTATTAATAAAATAAGTACGAAATTCACAGATGTAAGTACCTATAGAGTCTATGCCTACATATGGCACAAATACACTGCAAAACTAAGTATCACACTTTAGTTAGACGGCAATTAGAAAAGGAGTCATTTTTTGGTAAATAAGTTTTTTTTTCAGGCTTTCCTTAAAAGAACGTAATCGACTATGAAGTTTTTATAGAAAACAAATAAAAAAAATTGTATTGTTTTGCGTTGAAAATACATCTTGTGCACTTTAAAGGTTATTGCAATTTTAAAGGTGTAGTACTAAGTTTTGGAGGCCAGTGTAGTTGAGTGCAATATTTAACTTCTATTTTCGTATTTATTTTTTTCTCATGGAATTTGTTTCCTTTGAAAAAAAAAAAAAAAACCTGCTAAATAGACAACTCTGAAAAGAGGTTCTTTTAGAACAGTTCTAAATTCAAACGCACAAAAAGGAAACATTTAAAATATTTTTCGGTCAATTTATCAGGCCGTCTCTTTGTATTAACCAGCCGTGTTAATGGGTCGCTTATCTATAGCTTCTTGTTTTTGTTTTGTTGTGCATTATTAAAAGTCGGGTTATCGGCTAACGAGCGGCGACGTAGCTAGCAATGTTTGATAGGACTCAAGTTTACTTTATTAATTTACTAGGTAATGTTTTTGACGTCTCATAATCAGAAGTGGGATTAGAAATGGATTTTGGGCGTTATTGCTATGGGGTTAAAGATTAGCATTAAATAAAGCTTAGTGCCTTGTTCTCGTATAGAGCTAGACCAAACCATTATCATTCTGTACAGGTGTTATACAGGGTGTAACATAAAATGAGGCAGTTACTTAAATGGGTGCTTCAGACCATCAAACTGATCAACTTTCTCTATGGGACCAATACTGAAATAGCACAAAAAAATCGGCTCTCCCATACAAAACTGCAAACATAACTCGACTGAAATGTATGGGACACCCGATTTTTTTTCGCGATTTCACTATTGGTCCCATAGAGAAAGTTGTTCAGTTTGATGGTCTGAAGCACCCCTTTAAGTGACTGTCCCATTTTATATTACACCCTGTATAAGGTGACTAAGGGACTGTATCCAATAGTCTGCTAAGCGTTGTGGGTAACGATGATGATGATTGATGACATTATTGCAGCTGTTGATTTTTCTTGAAAATAAAAAAAATTCAATTGCTATATTGTACCCAAATACTTTATATGGAACAGCAGATTTTATTTTTTATTTTATTTTGCTGCAGAGCAATTTCTATGCTTGCTCCATAATTATAATAGTAAAAGTTGTTCAGTTTGATGGTCTGAAGCGCCCCGTCTATGTAACGTATTTAAATTTACACCCTGTATTATTTAAATATATCAAATACGAGCGGGTCGGTCGGGAGCGGGCGAGTCGCGGGTAAAAACCCGCGACTTCGTCCGCATAAATTATATACCTGATTTTAAGTCAGATGATAAGCTATCAAACAAAAAAAGTTTCATCAAAATCGGTTCAGTAGTTTTTGCGTGATACTCGAACAAACAAACACCCAAACAAACAAACACCCAAACAAACAAACAAACAAACAAACAAACAAACAAACAAACAAACAGACAGACAAAAAGTCCAAAAATTTGTGATTTGGAATCAGGGAAGCCTAAAAACCATATCGTAATCTTTTTTTTGTAAATATCTTCAATGTACAGACACACTTCTGTTACAGTTTTATAATAGTTTAGATCAATACGGATGTCTAGTTCGAAAGCTTAGACTCCGTCCGATTGTAATTTAAAAAAAAAACTACTCTGTTAAAAAAAATAAGTTATTTTCTGTAATTTTTAACTACATCTTTAATGTTCAAAATGTACAAACATATCTCCAAAATGTTAACCGGTCTAAGGAATTTTGGGTTCGACCACATTTTTACCGTTTTTGGACAAGTCTTTCAAATAAAAGACTCATTTAAGATTAGAATAAAACACTTGACGATTTATTTGGAGGGTTAAGTGATTTTTTTTAATTCAGTCAAGTTTCGGTCGTTTTCTGGTCGACCCTTGACAGATAACGTTATTTGAGAAAAAAAACTAGAAGTTGTAGAGGAATTTTCAAATTCCTTGTGGAATATTTAGACCATGAAAGATTTTAAGTTACATGAAAGAGAGAGCTGAGGAGAGCCTCGGTTGCGCTTTACGGAGGGGTATAGAATGGAGAGGTATGGAGATATGAAACTGGTATGGAAACTCAATCTTGGGGTCCGCGGGTTTGAATCCGTGTACGAACGATATGCCATGTACACACGGCGACAGATCAACCTACCCATAGTTCGACCTTATGTCCATGAACATAGAGTTCAACTATGGGTAGGTTGATGTGTCGCCGTGTGTACACACGGCGACACATCAAGCTATACAAAACCAACTTAAGCTGGCCGCGCGATGCTATACGTTACTCGACCTACGCGCGGTCAGCTTATGTTGGTTTTGTATAGCTTGATGTGTCGCCGTATGTACCAATGACTTTTTAAATTTATGTCTTTAGACTGCTCTCAAACGGCGAAGGAAAACATCGTGATGAAACCAGCATTCGCTGAAGAATAAATTCCGATGCATATGTGAAGTCTACCAATCCGCATTGGGCACGTGGGGTGGACTAACGCCCATACACCCCCTACCCTCTTTGAGGCCTGTGCATTGCAGTTGGACGTATACAGGTGTAACAAAATACCCTAGTAATACTTAAAGGGGTGCTTCAGACCACGAAACTGAACAACTTTCACTATGGAGCCAACTTCGAAATGGCGAAAAAAAAATATGCTGTCCCATACAAAACTGCAGTACCGACTCGACTAAAATGTATGGGATAGCTGATTTTTTTTTTCGCGATTTCGATGTTGGCTCCATAGTGAAAGTTGTTCAGTTTGATGGTCTGAAGAACCCCCTTAAGTATATACTCTGAAGATGATGAAATGACTGGATGGCCTGGATGAGAGGGAAAGAAACATTATACTCTACTACGCTAGCCCATAGGTTGGTTCGTCATATTAGTCGTTCATCTTGCTTACGGTGTTTCAAAGAGCCTTTACAATTAACATCATAAAGTCAAAGTCAAAAATTTAAATTTTTGGAAAAAATTTTTTTACACCGTTTTAAAATCATCATCATCAGCCTATAAACGTCCCACTGCAGGGCACAGACCTACCCTCGAGGAGGGTGTATGGGCATTAGTCCATCACGCGTGCCCAATGCGGGTTGGTAGACTTCACATACACATCAGAATTTCTTCTTCAGTGTATGCAGGTTTCCTCACGATGTTTTCCTTCACCGTTTGAGAGCAGTCGGTTTTACGTACATAAGTTAGAAAAACTCATTGGTACATGGCATGTTGTCCGTGCGGATTCGAACCCGGACCCCCATAATTGGGAGTCCATACCTCTCCACAACCCGCCACCGACGCTCTCGTTTTAAAATATTCCTATTTTTTATATTGATAAAGCCGACTAAGCGTTATGAATGACGCCTAGATTCAAACATATGCAACAAGATTCGAATCTAGAGTCGAACTTATTTTGCGCTAACACGGCGATAGGTAGGGTCTTAGACTAATTATATCGGGACGCGTAACCACGTGTCATTCTACTAACAAACTTTCTGCCACTTTTTGCGGGGGGCGAGGTAACATGTTATCCGCAACTTTGGATTTTATTCCCTATGACTTTAGATTCTAATTTTGAATGTTCAAAATCATGAAAAGTAGTCTCGTGTAAACCCCAAACGTTCTAAGTTATAGTCGTTCTAATAGGCTGTCTAGTTCAGTGATAAGTTATAAAATTGAATGTAAATGCGCAAGATTTATTGATCTAATACCGTGGCAGACGGGAAATCCTACCGCAAGGCCAGTCCGGGTATAATTAGTCTGAGGTTAGGGTTAACAATCATCAAAATTTTAACGGTGATTTACAAATCTCTTCACAACTAGGTACTACATGCCAACGGTTCAGAAAAAGACCCCACATTGGGTACTAAAGTAGGTACCTAATAGGTATAAAACAATAAAACACAATTTTATTTTAATATTATTTTGAATGGCATCCAATATAAAATGTCAACACAAATGAAGTGGCGGTTATCTATGACAAATGAGGCAGGATTATCTACGCGCCGCTCCAAAAGGATGCTGGTTGAAATAATAATGTTAATGCTGCCCAGAGAAATTGAATCGAATCAACGATAATTAATTATTGTTACGTTTATTGAGTAGACAGATTCAACTTTGTTGAGACTACTAAAAAAAAGAAAAAAAAAAAGCATTGGAGTGCTTCTGTGTTTTTAACCCGACTTCAAAAAAAGGAGGAGGTTCTATGTTCGGCTGTATGTATTTTTTTTATGTATGTTCACCGATATTTTCGTCAATTGTGAACCAATTTTAAAAATTCTTTTTTTTTGTTTGAAAGGGTATACTCCCGAGGTGGTCCCATTTTAATATTGTGATGATCTGATGACGCACTTCGGAGCTACATGATATAACTCCTCAAAAGTTGACAGCAAATCGTCTGCGATTGAACCATTTGCTTCTTTTCAATGTACCCTTTGCGTGTATAACTGGTATCTGAGTCGAAATAACACATTTAATCAATAAAAATTATGAAATAAAATTTTTTTTACAAAAAAATAAAAACCGACTTCAGAAGTTAAAAAGTACAAAATAATATTTCAGCCTATGAATTTTACTTTCGAATCTATAAGAAAATTAATGTTTTGTTGGAGTCGGTGTCAAGCCAAGCCAAAAAATTACTGCTTGACAGCGACTTCGACAAAACAAATTAATTTTCTTATAGATTCGAACGTAAAATTCATAGGCTGAAATATTATTTTGTACTTTTTAACTTCTGAAGTCGGTTTTTATTTTTTTGTAAAAATTTTTTTTAATACGATACTACTGATGCTAATGGTAGCTTGAAGGCTATAGTGAATAGGAATTATATGGGTAAGCAGATAGAAATACCCATTCATGGTCTCTTCTGCTTATAATTGCCTGATTTATCAATTATTCTTTTTATCGTGTGGGCAGCAAGCCCTGGTGTGAGATTTTATTCAGACGGCATCTGACGTGGTTTTTATGTACCTATTACTCCAACCAGAGATAGTAGCCGAAATCGTCTTTCTTTTCAGACAATCGGCCTCAGCCTCAGCTTTCAGCCTTATCCTAACCAACTGGGCAAAAACGTACAAATTGACATACTAAGATCCCAGTGCTCTTAACCATTAGACCACGGGGGCTACGAACACGGAGGTAGTTGAAATTATTAATCATGATTTATCAATAATAGTAGTAGAGATGAAAGCCATGCTAATATTTTACACAGATTATCATCTCATTATTACCATAGTTATCTTTAATCTAGTTACTGATTATGGTAATCTAAGTAGGTCCAAAAGTTTTGGCATGTATCTACTTAGCTATTATATCACAATAATTACTTTAATTATGAGCTATACGTATTATATTATCCAAAAGTGGTCACTTTTAGCAGTTTTAAGGATAATAACTACAAACATTATAAAAACAAATCCGCAGTGACCCGATTAGATTGTAAATCAGCAATGACTACAATGTGACTCTTGTTTTTATTGGAAATTTTATTTAATAAAATTGTTTAGAAATAAAAAAAATACGATTGAGTACAGCACAATAGGTTCGGTGACCCCTTAAATAATATAAGAATATATAAATACATCATAAAATATTACTCATTAATGAATCAATAACATTTAACATTAACATTTTGATCCATTAATGAATCAATAACAGTAATATTTTATGATGTATTTATACAACGTGTTAATGAATTAGCGCAAAAGCGCGCATTTTTGGGGTGTATGAGGATACACCCCAACTGATTTATAACAAAATAATTAGATTGAAACAATAATTTCATTATTTTGATAATTAAAATTTAAAGTTATTCGCATTTTAAGTGTTCAGGCAAAAATGATTTGTTATCATTTCAGCACTGAAAGAAAGCGCTAACGTACTCAGGGATACATTTTTATAATCTTGTTTTGGTAATAAGTAGGGTGAGTGTGCTCGTGCGATGGGTTGACATCGGGTTCAGTAAATTTTAAATTTTGCAAAAAAATTATTTAATATTTTGAAAAAAATTACCTATGTTGAAATTATGATAATTTGATTCTGCTCTCGATTCTAAACAAACTACTTTCTAGTTTTGCGTTAATTCATTAACACGTTGTATATTAGTTTTTGTCTGCATGATCTAGTATGGACAAAGAACTACATCTTGCTCTTATTCGGTAGTGACGGCCTTTTCCTTGCAGTGAAATCCTACCTACTGGCTATAACACTTCGACCATTTATAATATGTTACGTTTTCGAAAGAAAAAAAAACTATGCTGTGCTGGCTATTTCTCTCCTAAATTAAGTAATTCCTACGTAATAAACGTACAGGTAAGGTGCGGTAACAAAACATAATATACAGGGTGAAATTGATATCAATAGCATTCTTTTAAACTAAGAGTCTACCCATCAAACTGAACAACTTTCACTATGGGAGCAAACCGATCGGAACAACAAAATAATCAGCTGTTGCATACATTTGAGTCGAATAAGCATTAACAGCGGATTATTCTTTTGCTCCGATCGGTTTGCTCCCATAGTGAAAGTTGTTCAGTTTGATGGGTAGACTCTTAGTTTAAAAGGATGCCAATGATATCAATTTAACCCTGTAGTAAATAACACTTTTCTCAATACTCATAAGTAATAGCTAAAGAATCAATTCAATACTAAAACAATGGACTCATAAGTTAAGATCCACACCTATTCGTGTATTCACACTTATCAGTTCAGATAAGCATGTGACAACGTAATAAATGAGGCATCGATAAAACTTATATCGATTCTTAAGCAATAACTCGATGTTGGTGTTAGAAATCGATTGTGTTTGTTTGAGGTTCGTTTTAAATGTCAATTCGATTCATGTTAACAATTTGTCGTTTTAAAATTGGGCTTAGAAAGTTTGGTAGAGAAAGAGATTAATCTTATGGATATTACTTGGAATTCACTTTCTTTCGCTTCGTGGAATTATGACTATACATAGTTTCTACTTTCAATACTAGTTTAGAGATAATTTTAGATAATACCTACCTTAATACATAATTGTAATGTTATTTAGAGAGAAATGAATCCATAACTAGTTATTACATTATATTAGGTCTTATAAACCTGATTATATTTATATCTGCTGGTGGTACCTAGGTACCAAACAACAACACAACGACTACTAGTAGTCGTTGTGTAAAAACCACGTCAGAGGCTGTGAGACGGTCTGAAAAAACTCTAACACCTGCATGGGTAGCATGCCACCGTGATACAGCGCTATCACACCTTCGCTCTCTTTCTATCTGCGCGCGAACGAACGAGATAAAACGTATCGGCTTGCTGCCCACACGATAAGAAGAAGAAAGTCTTAAACCGAAATAGGTTTCTGGAGTTCGATTTTTGAATCTCATACGTTGAACTCAGCAGTTGAAAATGTATGGAGACACGCATCTTTCTACAGCTGATTTGACTTTCAAAAATCTCACTCCTGAAGTATGATTTTCCTGAAGTCAAATCAGCAGTAGAAAGATGCACATCTCCACAGTAATTTTGACATTTTCAACTGCTGAACTCAGCGAATGAGATTCAAAAATCGCACTCCTGAATTCGTACACAAAGTCATGCAGAATCTAAATTTCGAATAGATATTTCCGAATTTCCATTGTTTCTTTTTTAAATTGTGACAATAATTCATTGGAACAATTAGGTGTAAATATATTAGTAAACAAATAAAGCAAATAAACCTAACTCAATTTCATTGTTAGGAATGTTTTCCTCGTTTCATATGTTTTCAGTATAAATAAAAAAATCATTATTGTTTATGCAGTATGCATATCTTTGAAGAAAAGGTCTAGACCCTATATTCAAAAGCCACCATGTTAGCTCCTAATCCAACACGATCAAAGGTCAAAGTAATCGCTTCTTTATGTTTACGAAAACAGCATTTCAACATTAAAATCAACGTTGTTTTACAATAAACATGAAACCTATTTATCCTACACATGTATTCTTATACCTATGTATATGATTTCCAACCAATTTCGACCCCGAAAAAACCCAATCGCTATAACAATAGCCGCGGTTAAGTGGATGTAGTATTTATACATACGCTATGTATAAAACATCAAGCAGGCGGTAACATGGGGTAGCTAGGGAGCTAAATATTGTATGAGGAACACAACTCGGCAGTTTGAAGTATAAATTATTAAGTGCGGTGGAAAAGACGCACGTATTTGTACCGTAGCTTTTTTACATATTATTTTGTGCGCGTTTGTTAGATTTTATTGGCTATTTTTGTGACTTTTACTGTTCACTTTTTAATGTTTATTTTTTTAGGGTTCCGTACCCAAAGTGTGAAAACGGGACCCTACTATGCTATGAGTCATATCATCATCTTCCTGCCCTTATCCCATTACTTGGGGTCGGCGCAATATGCTATGAGTCATATGTTGCTCGAAATAATTTATTTTTATTTTTTATTTGTTTATTCTTTTCGCTCTATCGTAAAAACGGCAATACATACAAGCGTCAAACTTGGTGTGATTATAGAGCAAATTCTACAGTATAACAACAAATAATAAAAACTGGCCAAGTGTGAGTCGGTCTCGCGCAAGAGGTCCCGTAGAAAACAAAGTTAACATTTTGTGATCTGGTATGGTACGGAACCCTCGGTGCGCGAGTATCTTTGCCCAGCAGTGGGACAGTGACGGCTAATATAACAATAATAATGATCATGAGGCCAAGATTAAAGTCATTTGTAACAGATTTAGATATTGCCATAAATTGACTTCGTCACTTCGTTCAAAATTTTCTCGCACTACCGGTTTTTTTATTTCATTCTTTGTTTTTAAATAAGTAAATTATAGCCTGTAGTACCCCACTGTAGGGCAAAGGCCTTCTCTAAAGGTCCACCACGTGGGACTAATACGGGTTGGTGGAGAAAAGTTAGTAATTGGGTTTTCGTATAGCTCTTGTAGTCTTGTAGGTAAAAATTTTCGTAATTGTTTTCCGATTCTGTATGATTCCGACATAAAATCTTCTTAGAATAGACTACCGTGGTTCTCCGAATATTAACTAAATGATAAGGTTTTCTTACGTGGTTAAAGGCAATCACAATCTTCATCATTTGAAATAAACACAATGAATGCGTAGAACATTGAGTGGACTATCTAATAAGAAAGATTATGAGTTTCACACACTTGATACAAAAGGTATCATATAAGGAGAAATACCTTTCCCCCAACTTCTACAGATTACCAATTTACATTTTTGTTAGTTTTGTTTCACTCTACACGTATTTACTAAGTTTCATTTATGTATGGGACCTCTAAGTCTGGGTCTCAAATTACATGGCCTTCCGCCAAACTTCTTTTTATTGACGTCCAAACTACGATAATACCTAAACAATATTATTTTAAATAAATATAAACACACTAGACAAAAATCCAAGACATCCAAAAACCACTGTGAATTCATCATAATATATTTAGCACCGTTAATATATTATGATGAATTCACAGTGGTACCTGAATTTCTTGGATTAACCCAACCTTCAATCAATAAACATTTCCAAACCATCAAAGCCTCAATCAACCAAAGACGTCTAAAGCCAATTTCGATCTATTCACACATTCTAAAGCCTCGATTTCCTTGAAATCGATTCACAATTCCGACAAATCGAATCGTTATCGCAGCACGATCTAACACGTAATGTTTCGGCCAATAGTAACAAGGAGGGGGAACTTTATTTATTTACTCTCCCTGCTTCATTTTCTCTCCGTAATTCTTTTCCCTTGTATAAGTGAATATTAAAACTCACAGAATTAGGGTGCCGAAATCAGCTCTAAGAAAAACAGTTTCTTTTCTCAACCACAAAGAGTACCTTTTCGCTGGAGATTCGTGGGTATTAATTTTCGCAAAATGTTTTGCGCAGTACAGGATCGTGGGCCCAGTGTCTTTGGTTTTAAGATTGAGAATCGTGTGTTTTGTTTTTTTAAGGAAATGAGTGGGATACGTCAAGGACTTCTCCTGTATAATTGTTGCTTGTAGGCTGTCTCTTCTGGAATTAGGGAACAAATCCTTTGCTGATTGATATGGGGGTTTCAGGAGGGGAAGACGCGTGTTACGCTACGTTGTCGTTAATTTTTATTGCACATCGTTTTTCTTTGCTGTCAATGTTTCGCCTACATGATTAGTTAGAAAAGTGAAGAATACTTTTTGTTTTTCATTTGATAATTGAATCTTTTCTTTATAACCTAAACCTAACCTTTTCTTAACCTAATTATAAAAATTCAAATAACTATTCCAATAGTTTACCTGTACTAAATCCGTACGAGCATCTATTTATGGATGATAAATAACAGAAGTGGTATTTTTGAAAGCACACCTTCAAATCAGCGGTATTAAATGTCAAAATTACAATTAGGCATCATTCGATTATGATTATGAATGTATGAGATTCTAAAAATAACACTTTTCAAAGTCAAGTTCTGTTTTTTTCCTAATAAAAATTATTAAGCAATTATATTAGTATCATACATTGTATCACAGCTTTATAATATCGATATTCAAATTAGTCAGCGCAGCGACCGGCAAAAGTTGTATGAAAATCCATATCTGTCGTGTTTAGCGGCCGAATAAAATTACATAGTAAACTCATATCTGTCGTGTAATTTAAAAATGGAACGATCTTTGTCTCCGAAACATGGCGACCAAGGAGGTAACTCATCAAAGGTTTTATTTAAATTTCGAACTGGCTTGCAAATAGAAAGCTGTTTATTGAAAAAAAATAACTAATTGTTGTTCGTTGTTCATCATTGATTTTGAAAAGAGTTTTAATTTCCACGAATTATTTGAGAAAGTTTACTGTTCTAATTTCCGCGCATTGTTTGAGTAAAGTACTATACAAGCCTTGGCCACAACTAGGCATTGATGGACTTACGTATGTGTGCCTCGGCTTCGCCTCGGCCCACATTTACACGTTCGTCCATCAATGCCTCTGTTGCTGGCCGCTGCAGTAATGTACAATTAAATATCCATGTTTACTTTATGTAAACACGTAATCCGATTTCATCCAAGGACTTTTATTTAAAAAAAAACAGTAGCTTCATGATCATAATTATACGAATAGTCGTATAATTATGTATTTCACGTATAATTTGAAATGTTAAATTACATAGGTAATATTTATTGACTGGCATGCCACGTGTTTCGAAGGTTTTAAAAAAAATTGTACAATTATAAACTTAACTTATACTTCTACTTCTTATTTCAAGTCGCCTTGTCTTTTTGACCTTTTTCGTCATCCACCTTCACTAATTACATTACTTTTGGAATCTGTAATGTTCAAATAAAAAAAAATCTATGACGGAAAAATTGTCGGTAAAGCCAAAAGTAATTAATAAAGCCGATCTTAATTAGCTGGCATAAATTTGTTAGAATCAACCGCCCAGCCCGCCAAGAATGAAGGGAACGCGGATCGCGAGGCCATTTTTTACTGGAACTGGCATATTTAAAAAAAGTTATAGATGTACAGCAGTCACGTTCACAAAGTCTACATGTAGAGCGTACAAGCAAAGTATGACGTCCTATGTAAACTTTTAGAAAAAACATTGTAACTGAAAGTCATAAATCGTTAGTTATCAATACCAGCTGCCTCCGTGGTCTAGTGGTT
Organism: Agonopterix subpropinquella; assembly: GCA_922987775.1. Classification (NCBI taxonomy): domain Eukaryota; kingdom Metazoa; phylum Arthropoda; class Insecta; order Lepidoptera; family Depressariidae; genus Agonopterix; species Agonopterix subpropinquella. The sequence continues at coordinate 8,591,865 of OV277713.1, read as the reverse complement.
GAGAGCATCTCGATACACCTAGTGATATATCACTTTGTGCGTTCTTCCCCAGTTGGTTAGGACATTGCAGGCTGAATCACCTGATTGTCCGAAAAGAAAAATGATTCCGTGCTTCGGATGGCACGCTAAGCCGTTGGTCCCGGCTACTATCTCTGGTGGTAGTAGTCATTACATAAAAACCACGTCAGAGGCCGTAAGGCGGTCTGAAAAAACTCTGACACCAGGGCTCTGCCCACACGATAAGAAGAATACCAGCTTGCTAAGTTTGCACGTAAATAAATAAAGTTTAGTATCTTTAGTATTATAGTCGTAACTGTACATAAAGAAGGTACGTCATAAGAGGTCAATTGAGGTGGCTTCATAATACTCCGAAAACAAGGTGACCACTAACTTGTCTCCAACAAACGGTGCTGGGTCCGCATATTGGAGTAAGGCCCGTGGTCTCATGCCTGTTCATGTGAAGAGGCCTTTTTTCTGCAGTGGAATACTATGGGCTAAAACTTACTTGCTTTATCTTTACTAAAACTAATAGAGAGAAAAGAAAAAGAAAGAAATAAAGAAAGAAAAAGAAAAGAAAAGAAAGAAAACGAAAAAAAAAGAAGAAAGAAGAAAGAAAGAAAGAAAGAAAGAAAAAGAAGACAGACTTAAGAAATACTGTAATAGTCGACACTGCTCTGGCACATATCAGACGATAGACAACGGGTTCCGCATACCGGGCCGGGCCTTCACAAAACGTGTAATCTATCCTATAGATTTATTTTCCTGATTATTTTCGTCTCGAGAAGAATTCGTTTTGTTTTTGTGGATACATAATTGTCCATTCTTTCTCAATACTTCTTCTTCTTACCGTGTGGGCAGAGCCCTGGAGTCAAAGTTTTTTCAGACCGCCTTACGGCCTCTGACGTGGTTTTTATGTAACGACTACTACCACCAGAGATAGTAGCCGGGACCAACGGTTTAACGTGCCATTTGAAGCACGGAATCATTTTTCTTTTCAGACAATCACTGATTCAGCCTGCAATGTCGTAACCAACTGGGGAAAAACGCACAAAGTGACATATCACTAGGTGTCTCCGGTGGGAATCGAACCCACGACCTCCGTGTCGAGAGCCAATGCTCTTAACCATTAGACCACGGAGGCAGTCTCATACTAACTTCTCTTCATTGAAATTGGTTCAGAAAATTCGATGAGTGCTGGTTTATCGTCTTGCATGACTCCAATTTGGAATGCCCTAGTCAACAGGGTTCATGGAGTCACACGGCATACCTAATCATTATATCGTAAAACACTTAGGGCCTGTTTCAACACTTCTGGATAAGTTCTTGTTAGCTTATTTGACAGGATATTTGACACATCTTTCATACGAAATATGTCAAACGATCTGTCAAATAAGCTTACGCGGACTTATCCATGCAGAAGTGAAAGGCCCTTAATTTTGTACATGAAAGTAATACATTAATTAAATTGTATTGAAATTGAATTGAATTGAAATTGTTTATAATTGAAATTGAAAATACTAAGGAAGGACCAAATATTTTGAATGTACACACGGCGACAGGTCAGGTTACCCTGTTTGGACTTTGAACTATTAGAAGTTGAACGCTGCGAATCGTGCGAAAGGGTGCGGCATGTTGTTGTTGTTTCGTCTCACAGCACGATGCGCCCGCGCCGGTATATGCAGGCTCTCTACCGCACTATTTTGTGTTTTGTACATAGTGTAGTTATGGGTATATAGGGTGCGTAGCCTGATGTGTCGCCGTGTGTACACGAGACCGACGATCATGCCTAAAGCGATCCATTGATGGTAGTTGTTGTAAAGATTCAGACAGACCCTGAAAGAGATTATAATCATAATTTATTATATTTAATTTTCAAACGTAACTTTGCTAGAGCTGTCAACAGCAATCCCTATTGCAATTTTTCACATACAGCCAGATCTAGATGCCAAATTAATTTCACCGTTAGCGACTTATAAAACAATCAGCCTGAAATTCCTAATTGCCACTCCGCTACGTTTGGCTTGGCTTATTTAAGGAAAGTTTAATTGTTCCTCACTTTATCTAATTATAAAGACGCGGGCTTAACTCTGAAACTCGCGGTGAATTGCGGTAGAGATGGGGCGAGTATCGATGTGAGTGAATTTTAATTAGAATATTTATGTACAATTTCGGATACGTTTTATAAATAGGACATTCTAACCTTTTTTATTTAACACATTCTATCCGTGCTTATGTACAAATACAGGGTTTTGCGTTAAAATTGATCGTACAAACATTCGATTAGCATTTAGTTACGTAGAATAGCAAGACAGCATTTTTTTGCTAATTTTCTATTTGTTTTTTGGTGAAAGTTATTTAATATTATGAGTACAAACACCATTTAAATTAATACACACTAACATCCTTTATACGCTAACTAGTTAACTACCGTAATCTTTAACTAACTACAATTACCGGTTACGTTTTTAAGAGTGCAGTTGTTGCGAGTTTTACTTTTAGCCTTTTTAAAGTTTCAGGATAGTTAACTAACACTACCTGAAAGCTTAGACTACTTATATCCGGACCGGCCTTGCGGTAGCATTTCCCCTCTGCCACGGTATAAGAGCAATGATCATGTACTCATTCAACATTCAATTTTATAACTTATCACTAAACTAGACAGCCTATTATTGCGAAACAATAATTTCGAACTAAGAACGTTTGGGGTTTACACGAGACTACTTTTCATGATTTTGAACATTCAAAATTAGAATCTAAAGTCATAGGGAATAAAATCCAAAGTTGCGGATAACATGTTACCTCGCCCCCCGCAAAAAGTGGCAGAAAGTTTGTTAGTAGAATGACACGTGGTTACGCGTCCCGATATAATTAGTCTAAGCCTGAAAGATAACATAAAATAATCAAAGAAACTGACAAATGATTTAGTAAGACTGTACCAACTCTGTTTTTTGCATAGATTTTTTCTCGTGTTCCTTTCATGTAGGTACCTTTCGTATTTTTTTTGACACGTATAACATGCTGCTCTCCATAGTTTATTTTCAAAACAAAAGATACCATATTTGATGTAATTATCAATAACCACGTTTGAGCTCTGTAGATATGAAGACAGCAAAATTATAACCATATACTTATAAAAGAGTTTCTTGACTGACTAACAGACAACACACAGGCTAAACCGCTGAAGATATAAACATGGAATTTGGAATATAATTATGTATATTCTAAAAAGGATGTAGGGGTGCACTAAGAAAGAATTTTTCGAAAATCGACCCCTAAAGGGGTAATCCACGCGGACGAAGTCGCGGGTCAAAAGTTCGTTTATGTAAATAATGCTTTATATGTGGGAACTTGTTGTCAGCATCTGACTATCAATCTGTTTTTGTAGAAACCAAACTGTTATTTAGCTGTAAGTTCTCCAAAAAGGAAATAAAATAAATAAATAATAATTATTAATCGATAAATTAAACATCCCAACCCTATTACCTCGTACATTAACCGTCCTAATAAAGTTCTTGCTACGATAATAGACTTAACGCTTTGTTCAATCATTCATTAACGTTGGTAGACTCCGTCCAACAATGTTAGAGCCATCACAACTCATTATACCACCCCTCTTTGGGTTAAAATACTCATTAAGTCAAAGGGGGAGGGAGGTCTAGTTAATTTTGGTGGAGGTAATGGAGGCTGGGGTGGTCATATATCAGTCTAAACTTTGAATTCAACGAATGAATTAACTTTATATTCATTTCACTCTGTCGGTTTTAATGAAACGTGAATTATGAAGTCTAACTTTCTACGCTTAGAAATTTTGTTTGATGTTTTTAATTTGTATCAATTTGTTTATGTACTTCTACTTACCTGATAAGGTGTTTAGATGAGTAAATAGTAACAAATCAAATTAAAGATTGAAAAATTCAGTCTCGGGCGGGACTTGAACCCGCACCCTTCCAAACCGGGGAAGTGCGTTATCCAATTTCGCTACCGAGCCCACTAGCCAGAGAACGAATTTTTCAATCTGTTGCGTCTTGAGGGGACGTGAGCGACATCTACTGGCAGCTATTACAAACTAGCCAAAAGCATGCAAAATGCATGCAGCATGCTAGCATGTTCAAAATCAATAATATTTGAAATTGGAACAGGGTGTGTCATCTATACCGCATGAATTTCAGTTGTAATTCTGAACTTGCGGGTTGGCTAGTTTGTAATAGCTGCCAGTAGATGTCGCTCACGTCCCCTCAAGACGCAACAGATTGAAAAATTCGTTCTCTGGCTAGTGGGCTCGGTAGCGAAATTGGATAACGCACTTCCCCGGTTTGGAAGGGTGCGGGTTCAAGTCCCGCCCGAGACTGAATTTTTCAATCTTTAATTTGATTCGAAATAGCACAACATGGCTGTAACATGTTCAAAATCAATAATATTTGAAAGAGTAAATAGTAATTTTGAAATTAAAACTTCTTTCTAACTTTGATTATTAAATATTACAGCCATGTTTTCGATTAAAAATTGTTGGCTCCGTAGTTTAAGAGGATATACCATATGCGTCAGGGCGCCCGAGTGCGCTGTCTGTACCAACGAAGTTTCGTCCTACTTTCTATATTAACCAATGAGTGTCATTCTTTTCTTTTTTAAATTTAGTTCCTAAAAAACTCGACAGATGTCATATAATATCGATCCATAGAGACGTTCGCGAGATTCGGTCGAAATTATGTCAAGACTGTGCCTGACTTTTTTTAAAGGCCAAGGGATCTAGGCCATACAACCATGTCAGACGTAAACAGTTTCAAATTAACGTTTGAAATTATTAGTAAATAATGAAAATTGAATATTCCAGGCATGTATTTTCAAATCTACCTGTTTTTGGTTCAGTCTTAAGTTATGAAATTGTCGTTGTTTTAATCCAGAAAAAATATAAGTTGTTGTTCATGAACTGTTCTTGATTATTCTTAGGCTCAAAATACGATAGTTATTACTTCTCTAGTTCATAAAACCATGCAAAGATAGGTAGTTTAAACTATTTTTCAAGTTTTACTTAAAGATTCCCATGAATAAGAAAAATAACACATAAATAATAGAACACTAGAATTATTAACACTATAAATAAAAAAAATACGCTGAAAAATATGTGCGTATGGATTGAGGTGCCACATTTGCTATGGAAAAATGGATTATATGCCCATTTTGTAGGAAATTTGTAGATTTTGTAGGCCCAATTCTGGAATTTGTAGCAAAAGTATAAAGAAGTTACATGAACATAAAGGTGGCACCTCACACCAGATGCATCTGGTGTGAGGTGCCACCCTGGAACTCGGAAAGTACGTGATGAATCTTTTTGAAAATTTTGTAGGATTTAGTAGGAGTTGGAAAAAGATCCTACAAAAAAAACCAGCTCTCTACGACTAAAACTGAAAAAGCTACAATACTTTGATTGTGGCCCCTCACACCAGATGGCATCTGGATTGAGGGGCCACCTGTAACTCTGAAACTACGTGATGAATCTTTCTGAAAATTTTGTAGGATTTAGTAGGAGTTGAAAAAAGATCCTACAAAAAAAATCAGCTCTGTACGACTAAAACTGAAAAAGTTACAAGAGATACTTTGAATGTGGCACCTCACACCAGATAAATGCTTATAACTACATATGTACGTAATGGAATCCAAAACCGATGATGCCAATATTTAGTAGAAATTTCTACTAAATATTGGCATAGTCAGATGTCGCATATCATCAATACCTACAGAGCTACACGTTTTTTCAAAATTCCATATATAACCATTCAGTAGGGTGTCCATGTAATAAATGAAACCATGAGACACATTTTTCTTCCAGCTGTTTTTTGCATTTTATTTAACACGTTTTTTTGCATTTTATTTACGTATATAATTATATAGGATACGAAACTCACGTCCGTATGTCATCTCGTTTCAAAAACATTTCTACAATAAGGTAGGTACTTAGTACCAACTTTCTTATTAGCGCAGCGTTCAGTTATAGCGAGGTCCACCTTTAGCAAACTAAATACTTAGGATGGTAATGTTGGTACTGTCAAGTAGGTATCGCAAAAAGTCTGTTTAAGATATATTTTCCCTTAGTCGCCTCGTAAAGTACCAACTGTTTAGTATTAAAAATGATTTCATAATAAAATATTTGCTCTAGTATTTTGTGAACTAGGTACCACAAATCAAGAAAGGACATCATTGGCATTTCATACATTTTTGGTCCGAATGTGAGTGCCGGCCAACAAAAAATAATACTATAGAACTTGTCCGTCTAAGCATTTATTATTATGGCTGTAGCTGTAGGTAAGTTTTAAAATGTAGGTATCTATGGAAATACGATTTTTCAAACCTTAATAAAACCAAGGAAAATGGCCCTACAGCTTCGGTGCCATACTAAAAAATGCTGCAACGGACTAGTTCTAACAAAATATAGTCTTAGCTAATTAAATTTTCATCGAAAATGTGTATGAAAAGGCAGATTTTCGAACCCAAATAAAACCAAGGACAATGGACCTACAGCTTTTGTGCCATAATAATAAATACTTAAGACGCCAGTCCTAACAGAATATTGCATAATTTTTTGTTGGCCGGCACTTTCACATTTTTGACTAAATCCGATGATGTCCCTTTCCTAAACTTGAACTTAAATAAACAGTATGTAGGTAGGTACTTACTATACTTGCCTACCTACGACACCCAATGGGGTGCTCCATTCAAAGTTGGAGCCACAGGCAGGACACACTACAGGTAGGTTGGTAGGTGCTTACCTAAGTACCTAGTCTTAAGAACTTTATATCGACCGACCCGACTAGCCTCACTGGAACGAAAACGTAAGTTATACTGAGTGTCTACCCGCACATTCGATTCGAACTTTTGCGTGAATGTTTTCGTTACAATTTCAACTCTATTACAATGAAGTGCGGACCGAAACAGTGGCGATATAGTGAAGATCGAAAGTGCGGGTAAGGGGGCTGGTATGTTGACGTTCCAGTGAATAGCTTCACTGTCGGGTTTAAGTTAAAATATCTATTCAAGGACATCATCCTTTCAAAGAAATGTTTCAAAGTCTAAAATATTCTAGATACCCTAGATACCACTTCATCAAATGGTTTAGCCATTTTTGACAAAAGTGGTAACAGACTCAACATAATTATTTCGGATACACATGTGCGATCTCTTAGGTTTAACCTCGAATGAAATTACACGCTGGTTAAACCTATTATACTAAGATCCGGACTTAAAATTATGCACCTATTTGTTAGGTGAACAAAGTGTGATTTAAGTGAAAGTTTACACAGGGGTTCATACAACGGCGCCCCGCCGGGTTGTTGCCTAGCAAAATCTTGTCGCAAGTTTATCTTTACCATTATGATTGTTGCTAAAAAAAATTCCACCTATCTATTTGGGATGTAAATGAGCCATCGGAAAGAGACCCATCTAAAGAATTTAAAAAACTAAGATTACCACCTCTCAGTCTGCCGCAACTCTAGAGTAGCCAGGTTCAAAGAAGTCACTTTTATTAACCCTAGATTTGCGGCAGATTGAGATATGGCAACGCTAGTTTTTCCAGTTTTTTGGACTGGTCTCCTTCCGATGACACCTTATTTACTTCCCAAACAGATAGGTGCAATTGTCTGAAAAAATTGTACCGGCGGCGTTGTAGGCAATGACATTAGTAAATTACCTATATGTCATAAAACCAAGGTAGGTTGTAGGTATGACCCCCTGTGTAACCTTGATATTAATTGGTGGATGATAGGTGGATGGAGGTTGAAAGTTGTAGTTAGGTATATGACAACCCTTTTGGTTTAGTTTTGGTACTTGCGGCAACATTTTTCTAGGCAACTTGGTGGCATTGAATTAACCCCTGTGTAAACATACACTAGAATCAAATTTCGTTCGCCTAAGAAATAGGTGCATAATTTTACGATCGGATCTCGGACTATGTCAATTGAAATTCATTAATAAATAAATTTTGTCTGCCTCACACTTTAGAACTGTCTCTGTTGCGGGTTTGCTGGAAGAAATCTCTTTAGAGATAAGCTCGCCCTTTGTACATTACATTTGTAGTTTGTACATACATTTCAAAACTTACCTACAGCTACAGCCATAATAATAAATGCTTAGACGGACAAGTTCTAACAGAATATAGTATTATTTTTTGTTGGCCGGCACTTTCCGGCCGGTTCCGCATACAGGCCGGTTCACAAAATACTAGAGCAAATATTTTATTATGAAATCATTTTTAATACTAAACAGTTGGTACTTTACGAGGCGACTAAGGGAAAATATATCTTAAACAGACTTTTTGCGATACCTACTTGACAGTACCAACATCACCATCCTGAAGTATTTAGTTTGCTAAAGTTGGACCTCGCTATAACTGAACGCTGCGCTAATAAGAAAGTTGGTACTAAGTACCTACCTTATTGTAGAAATGTTTTTGAAACGAGATGACATACGGACGTGAGTTTCGTATCCTATATAATTATATACGTAAATAAAATGCAAAAAAACGTGTTAAATAAAATGCAAAAAACAGCTGGAAGAAAAATGTGTCTCATGGTTTCATTTATTACATGGACACCCTACTGAATGGTTTTATATGGAATTTTGAAAAAACGTGTAGCTCTGTAGGTATTGATGATATGCGACATCTGACTATGCCAATATTTAGTAGAAATTTCTACTAAATATTGGCATCATCGGTTTTGGATTCCATTACGTACATATGTAGTTATAAGCATTTATCTGGTGTGAGGTGCCACATTCAAAGTATCTCTTGTAACTGTTTCAGTTTTAGTCGTACAGAGCTGATTTTTTTTGTAGGATCTTTTTTCAACTCCTACTAAATCCTACAAAATTTTCAGAAAGATTCATCACGTAGTTTCAGAGTTACAGGTGGCCCCTCAATCCAGATGCCATCTGGTGTGAGGGGCCACAATCAAAGTATTGTAGCTTTTTCAGTTTTAGTCGTAGAGAGCTGGTTTTTTTTGTAGGATCTTTTTCCAACTCCTACTAAATCCTACAAAATTTTCAAAAAGATTCATCACGTACTTTCCGAGTTCCAGGGTGGCACCTCACACCAGATGCATCTGGTGTGAGGTGCCACCTTTATGTTCATGTAACTTCTTTATACTTTTGCTACAAATTCCAGAATTGGGCCTACAAAATCTACAAATTTCCTACAAAATGGGCATATAATCCATTTTTCCATAGCAAATGTGGCACCTCAATCCATACGCACATTGAAAAATAGGAAATAACATTGTCTACCTTATTCTGAGGCTAGTTTTTATCCCTTGCTTCGGATGGCACGTTAAGCCGTTGGTCCCGGCTACTATCTCTGGTGGTAGTAGTCGTTACATAAAAACCACGTCAGAGGCCGTAAGGCGGTCTGAAAAAACTCTGACACCAGGGCTCTGCCCACACGATAAGAAGAAGATCCCAAACACCCAAGAGAAAAGATTGATGAAAAATATATTTTTTTGCAATCCTGCTTTCAATTGAAGAGGGATGGCTAATTGCAGACTTATGCTTGTAAGAAAGAGACGCTTGCACTAGGACAATCTGCCCTTAAGGGCGCAAACATTGTACCTACTTTAGGAAAAGTTCACTTAAAGCCTATTTAAGGTAGCATGACACAATGACGTGCTAAGAAGTGATATCGCGGTTGGCCTTTCAGTGTAAACAACAATGTAATGCACATTATAAATACAATTATCTTATAAAAGGTTCCATTTTGATAAGATTGCATCTAATTGATACTCGTTAAGGGCAGGTACACAATTAATCGACGGGATACCACTAATGAGTATATATTATTGTAGTGTAGTAAGTTATATGCTTATACAGGGTATTTACTTAAACGAACAGCCAGATTAGCTAATTTAATTTAAAGATGTTAATCACATTGCGAAGTATTATATGTATTTATTTGTTTACCGTATAAGTAGCTGATTCTATCAAAGAGAATATAATCACTACGTGGATTCTATTACACTATACAAACAAAACACAGAATTTGAAGTTTGGCTGACGGCATGTAATTTGAGACCCAGACTTAGAGGTCCCGTACATGAATGAAACTTAGTAATACTTGTAGAGTGAAACAAAACTAACAAAAAAGTAAATTGGTTGTAACCTATAGATGTTGGGGGAAAGGTATTTCTCCTTATGGTACCTTTTGTAGTAGTGTATGAAACTCATAATATTTCTTATTAGATAGTCTGTGGTTGCGTTTTGCTATTGCTTTTTGGATGATTTGTCTATTTTACTAGTAATTTCTACTTTTGAATCCGGACTTCTGGAGATGTGGAAGTTTTTTTTAAAAATGCCGTAATTTTTTCTGTTTATAATAATTATGACCACCAAGCGGAAGAGCTTTTAGTTTTAAAAAATGGCTGGGTCCAAATTCGCCAAAGTTCTTTAGAGCAGTGAGTCATCGAGTTGGTCCAGGTACCTGACAACTGCCCGTTTCAGGTCATTCAAGTCCTCCATGGTGCCATGGCATACACTGTAATTCTAGAGTTGTAGTTCTTAACCTGCAATAATCATTGCCCACACTTTATACACTGGAATACCTTGTACATAGCCTATTGTTGATATAGGTACGTTAATTCGATTGTTCCTGTGCTTCTTACATCCAAAACTATATAGCCAAGATCATCGGTTCGTCGATTGTTTTGAAATATTGTTAGAGAGTTTGTTGTCTATAATACAAATAATATTGTCAAATCTAGATTTCATTTAGGTATACAGGGTGCAACTTAATATGCTGACGGTTTTTTAGATGGATTATCAGTCCATCGAACTGAACAACTACGAAATCTCTATGGGACCAACGTTGAAATAGAGAAAAAAAAACTATTTTCCCAAACATTTGGGTCGAGTAGGATTGCAGTTTGAACAGCTGTTTTTTTTCCAGGATTTTGACGCTGGTTCCATAGAAAAAGTTGTTTAGTTTAATGGTCTGATCATCTTTTTAAAAACCGTCAGCATATTAAGAAGGACCTTATATTAGTACGAGCTTTTACCCGCGACTTTGTCTGCATAAATTATATACCAGATCATAAGCTATCAAACAAAAAAAGTTTCATCAAAATCGGTTCAGTAGTTTTCGCGTGATACTCGAACAAACAAATACCCAGACAAACAAACAAACAAACAAACAAACAAACAAACAAACAAACAAACAGACAGACAAAAAATCCAAAAATTGGTGATTTGGAATCAGGGACAGGTAAAAACCATGTCGTAATCTTTTTTTTGTAAATATCTTTAATGTACAGACACAATTCTGTTACAGTTTTATAATAGTTTAGATAAACCAGGGTCAACTGTCTTGAGTTACCCATCAAACAAATCCCTTCCCAATGATAAACAAATAGAACCAACAGACTTGTTCATTGAATAATTTTGTATTTTGATTCGCCATCCCTGAATTTGAAAGAATTTTAAACACCTTTGACTATATTACATGAGATAGACGCTTTTCTAACGTCTTACCAAAGATAAATCTCTCCACAAGAGCAAAATTAACATGTCTACAGTCAGTACCTTCTTTATATCACTAGACGTTTGCAATATCTTTGCGACTGCGCTTAAAAGCTTTATTCATACACTATACCACGTGTAATCTTACAAGTCTCATACTATAACTCTTATGAATAGCGCCATAAAGAAGAAAACGTCTTAATACGCAAGACTTGTTTTGTAGAAAACTGTGTCGTCGGAATATATTTAACAAATGAATATCGATTTTATTGCAATAAAGTTAAGGGTCAGTGTTAATGTTCCTGAACCGCCTTTCACATGCAAATTAATGTTAAAGATATCACTTGAGAGTCGAGAGGTCCTTCAATATCTTAATTAGCGCGATACAAAGTTCTTACATTTGGCTTTTAATAATTTCCCTTGCTTTTACGGTTTGCCAAAGGCCGCAGTTGAGTAGGTACCTTATAATGCAGTTTTAATTGTTAAACTTTTAAATGTTTTATTTAGTTTCGTGGCAGTGCTTTGGCCAAGTTCTGACAAATTCCGAACTTAATTGCTTTGTAAAACCGAAATTTCCCCTGAAAAAAAAAGTTTTTGTATATTAATTGAAGGTTTAGTTCCTTTAGTTAGACCATCAAATTATACTTTGGAGCCAATATCGAAATAAATTTAAAAAATCTGTTGTTCATACAAAACTGCAGCTCGACACAAATCGACTCGCAAAAATTGTTTTCTCACTCCGTCTCCATAGTGAAAGTTGTTCAGTTTGATGGTCTAAACTACTCTTTTTAATATAACTAGGGTGTTTTAAATAAAATAAAAATAAAAATAAATAACGCTCACAGGCTGTAAATAATCTGTAACAGATGATAATGCCTATAATGATGTTATAAGAAACATCCAACTAAGTTAGTGGTATACAGGGTCCTTCTTAATATGCTGGCACTTTTTTAAGGGGATGATCAGACCATGAAACTGAACAACTTTCTCTATGGCACCAACATCGAACTCGCGAAAAAAAAATCTGCTGTCCCATACATTTGGCTCTAATAAGTTTGCAGTTTTGTATGGAGAGCTGTTTTTTTTTTCGCGTTTTCGTTGTTGGTGCCATAGAGAAAGTTGTTCAGTTTGATGGTCTGATCATCCCCTTAAAAAAGTGCCAGCATATAAAGTTGGACCCTGTATACAGGGTTAAATTGATCTTAAACATCTTTTTAAACTATGAGTTTACCCATCAAACTGAACAACTTTTACTATGGGAGCAAACAGATCGGAGCAAAAAAAATCTGCTGTTGCATACATTTGCGTCGAGTAGGCATTGCAGTTTAGTATGGGACAGCAGATTTTTTATTTGCTCCGATCGGTTTGCTTCCATAGTAAAAGTTGTTCAGTTTGATGGGTAGACTCTTAGTTCAAAACGATGCTAATGATATCAATTGCACCCTGTAGACGTTAAAATTATCTGTATACATACACTTATACAAAGCGCAGCAGAGAGCGTCGGTGGCGCGTTGCGGAGAGGTATGGACTCCCAATTATGGGGGTCCAGGTTCGAATCCGCAGGGACAACATGCCATGCACCAGTGAGTTTTTCTAACTTATGTACGTAAAACCGACTGCTCTCAAACGGTGAAGGAAAAACATCGTGAGGAAACCTGCATACACTGAAGAAGAAAATCTGATGTGTATGTGAAGTCTACCAACCCGCATTGGGCACGCGTGGTGGACTAATGCCCATACACCCTCCTTGAGGGTAGGCCTGTGCCCTGCAGTGGGACGTTTATAGGCTGATGATGATGATGACTTATACAAAGCGTTTGACAACGTCGAGACTGAAGAAATGAATGATTTCATCCCTTTTCATTCCATCATCTTGAAGGCAAAGTTCAAGGAGTCTTCTACTTTCATTTATTAATATTTAAGGTAAGAGATGCTTAGCGCAAAGTGTGTTCACCCCTTTTAAGTAAAGGCCACTAAGAGTTAAGTTGTGACATTAACGTATCTACCTTTATACGTGGACTTAAAGTTTCTAGAGATAGATGTGGCTTGAGCGCGGTATGAGGCTAAAGTTGAGCGTACAACACAGATTACTCCCAATAGATACCGCATACAGGGCCGCCGACGCTCGCCATACATCTATGGTTTCTCACTGATATAAGCAACGCGAGTGAGCGAGCTAGAAGTAGTGCGACCTTGAAATGGCCAATCACGTTGCACCGTTTCGTGCCCCGCTACCCGCACCTACCGCCAAAAATGGTGACTTCGGGCGTGAACAAAATGTTCATTATGCGGTATCTATTGGGGTCTATCTGTGGCATACACAGATTACCCCCAATAGATACCGCATGATGAAAATTTTGTTCACGCCCGAAGTCACCATTTTTGGCGGTAGGTGCGGGTAGCGGGGCACGAAACAAATGCAACATGATTGGCCATTTCAAGGTCGCACTACTCCCAGCACTCTCCGAGCGTGTACACTAGTGATGCGACAGTTTAATAAAAAGTATCGATAAATGTTGTCATGATTAATGATTAATCAGCCTAAGACAGGTAATTAAATTATTGTTATTACACAACAATTAACTTATTCGATTATTGAAAAAATGATTATTATTTCACTTTAATTCAGAAAGGCACTACGTGCACTGATGTTCCGATATCATAGAAGTGTATTATACAACGTGTTAATGAATAAGCGCAAGCCCTCATACCTACACCCCAGCTGATTTATAACAAAATAATTAGATTGAAACAATAATTTCATTATTTTGATGGTTATTAAGTATTGAGGCAACAATGATTTGTTATCATTTCAGAAATGAATGAAAGCGATAACGTGCTAATGAGCATAACGTGCATTTTAAGAATCTTGTTTTGGTGGTAGGGTAAGTGTGCCTGTGCGGTGGGTTGAGATTGGGTTCAGTAAATTTAAAATTTTACAAACAAATTTATTTAATATTTTGAAAAAAATATAATTATGTTGAAACTATGATAATTCGATTCTGCTCTCGATTCTAAACAAACTACTTTCTAGTTTTGCGTTAATTTATTAAGACGTATAATAACTAACTAGCTTCCGCCTCGCGGTTCCATCTGCGGCTAAAACGCTTTTCCCTCGGGAATTTCAAATTATAAAATATAGTATATATTACTCGCTGACATATGCAGCTTGCCAGTAGCGAAACAATTTTTGAAATAGGTCCAGTAGTTTTTGAGTTTATTTGTCACAAACATACAAAAAATCGAATATTTTCTCTTTATAGTATTATAGTAAGTACCTACATACAACGTTTTAATGAATTAACGCAAAACCTCATACACCCCAACTGATTTATAACAAAAGAATTAGATTGAAACAATAATTTAATTATTTTGATAGTTAAAATTTAAAGTTATTCGCATTTTAAGATCAGAGGCAAAAATGATTTGTTATCATTTCAGCAATGAATGAAAGCGCTAACGTACTTATGGATACATTTTAATAATCTTGTTTTGGTAGTAAGTAGGGTGAGTGTGCCCATGGGGAGGGTTGACATCGGGTTTAGTAAAATTAAAATTTTTCGAAAAAATTATTTAAAATTTTGAAAAAAATTACCTATGTTGAAACCATGATAATTCGATTCTGCTATTTTATTACTTATTTTATAGACATAATTTTTGATTAGGTACGTTTCAATCAAGTAGATTGTATTCAATATAATACACCTCACTATTTTATCCCGGTATAAAAATATCCTATTCTTGTTTTCCTATGCGATAAATGGTTTTTCCGTGAGAATCAGATAATGTCCCACAATTTAAAAGTAGCCTATGTGCTATTTCATACTATATTACTGTACCGGGTATCATCTGAATCCGTTCAATTGCATTACCGAGATTGAGTGATAAACATACATCCATCCATCCATACTTTTTTATTTATAATATTAGTAAAATTTATAAGATTAAGATAATAATAAAATAAGAGAAAAAATTGTAAGAATATTATAAACCTATCGATAGCGGTCGTACCGCATAGAAGAAACACACTATTATTGCACGTGTCAACGTCCCCAACATGTAACACCGTTTTAAAATCCTCGCCTAAAAATGCTTTGTAATAATATGGCATATTATAAAAACATCGATACCGGCCCGAATGCAGAGACGAACAACACTAGCATTGCACGTGACAAATTCGTGTCAATGTACGAAAGTGATAGATTTACCAAAATTAACTAATGAGAGAAAGGGACCATTTCAAAAAGACATCAACGTGAGCTGCAATTTTTTAGAAGCAACCATTGTACCGCCCACTATAACTTGAACTCCGCAAAACAAAAAATAATGAAAATGTTACTTACCGATGGAAAGTAATGCCATCTTTCTCGTAGCTGGATGTTCGAGAGTTTTTCCCACACTACTTTATGGCACAAACTGTCATTTTTCAGAAAGTTTGTGCTCAGAAAAACGTAAAAAGATAGGCAATTTTTTAATTTAAATTGAGTGCACGCGGATCCAATACTTGGTCGGTACTGAAGGGGCGTGATCAGTTATTTGCTTATATCAGTGAAAAAACATACATGTGTGGCGCGCATCGGCGGCCTTGTATGCGGTATCTATTGGGGGTAATCTGTGGTGGCATACAATCTCTATACTGCCTCCGTGGTCTAGTGGTTAAGAGCATTGGCTCTCGATACGGAGGTCGTGGGTTCGATTCCCACGGGGGACACCTAGTGATATGTCACACTTTGTGCGTTTTTCCCCAGTTGGTTAGGACATTGCAGGCTGAATCACCTGATTGTCTGAAAAGAAAAATGATTCCATGCTTCGGATGGCACGCTAACCCGTTGGTCACGGCTACTATCTCTGGTGGTAGTAGTCGTTACATAAAAACCACGACAG
Organism: Agonopterix subpropinquella; assembly: GCA_922987775.1. NCBI lineage: Eukaryota > Metazoa > Arthropoda > Insecta > Lepidoptera > Depressariidae > Agonopterix > Agonopterix subpropinquella. The sequence goes on along the minus strand of OV277713.1, from coordinate 8,575,488 downwards.
AGGCCGTAAGGCGGTCTGAATAAACTCTGACACCAGGGCTCTGCCCACACGATAAGAAAGACAATATATCTAAGAAAAAAAAACTAGTACTACCTAAATAACCTTACCCACGCACCAAGCGTGGGTGCAAGGAAGCGTGGCGGAAAATGTGGGCAATGTCGTATTTCTGTCTCGCTCTCACTCGCTCAGCATCGCATATGCTTATGTTTTCTGGTTCATTTTTCCCACTTATATAAAATAACAGCGAAGTGTTCAAGTTTTGACAATGCTGTCAATAAGCACTATAATAATAAATAAACCTAATAAAAAAAACATGTCTTTAGAATTTTATTTGAGCAAATATTACAAAATAGAATCTTATTAATTATCGGAGGGCCTAGCGGGGATTATACAGTTTATTGCATAATTATACCGACTTAGTTTAGTAGTTTTAACAATTTAAAGTTCTAATTCTGAATGAACCAAGAACATTTTGGAATAAACGAAATTGTGTTACTAATATTCGAGCAAAGAACCATGAATTTAAACACAACGATAAAGCAATTTAATAATTTTAGTAGTTTTTAATAAAGCATGCCAATTATCAAAGTCGGTCAAAGGCATCACAAATTATGCAGCTTCTTTGTCAGATCTAGCTTAAGTGATATTTCCTTGTTTAGGATGATCTAAAATTATTCTCGACCGCGACCGGTTGTGCAACCGATCCAAGTTTGGGTTGTGGTTACAGTTTGTGGTTAACTTCGGAATTATAAAGGTTTTCCAGGCTTGGTTTTAAACAGTGAATGAATCATGGCAATGAGAAGGTCTATTTGAACATGATTGTCCTTCTTCTTGAAGAATGACGGGTATGTACAAAATGTTTTTTAATTTTGAAGCTAAACCGTGTACTTACTTTACTATTGATTATGATTACAATGTTTGCAAACATATTTTGAAGTGAAAACTTCTTTAGCGGCGTTGTGCACTTTTTGGTATGGGTAAAAAATGTTAAACTCGCGTCAGGACCGTGACGTCACCCTGACCTGCTCGAAAATTGGTCAGACATATCCCCCTCTCTTTCTACCGCGCAGCGAAAATGTCTGCTGTTTCGTTTAATAACCCTCTCTCTCTACCGCGCGGCGTAAATGTATGCCTGTTCCTGCTGTTTCGTTTAAGTGGCATAAATTGTCATATTTGTGTACGATAGCGCAATAAATGAATATTGTATTTTACCACATAAATGATAGTACTTTTATACTGATAATTAAAGCAATTCGTGCAAAATTATTCAACTTTTCACTTCTGCTGACACTCCGAGTTCAACCCGTTATTTTTTTAAATTTTATCATAATACCTATGATTAATGCAGTCGATTTCAAAAAAATGTCCATACACTGTATTTTTATTTTAGGGACATAACATTTGTTACGTATCGATTGATTTCATTTGCTGCTTGAATTTGTTAAGATAGTCATCCCAATAAAAGATTTTTGTTTAAAAAAAAAATTGTTTTACCTCATTCAGATAAAACGCCTGCCGTAGAGATAGTGTTATCCTAAGGTACTATCTAGCCGCTAGATTCTAGCGGATGAGTAAGGGCTGCAAAACAGATAAGATTCGAGTTTGAAGGCATAGTATCGTTGTTCAATTGTTTTACGTTATTTTGAATTCATTCTCCTATACTATACCTAATATATAGCTATAGGTATTATACAGGATGTAAACTTAACTTCTTTTTTTTTGTTTTTTTTTTTTTACTTATAATTAAATGGACTTTTGCTTGTGCGTTAGCACTGCATTTCCGCCAGTGTCAAGTATTTTATGGGAGAATCTATCCCAATCTCAGGGATTGTTTTTGGACAAGAACAAGAAGAGACTGAGGATTGCGGTGCCTCGTGGCAGGCAAAAACGCGACGCGCGAAACCACGCGAGACGTGTACTCGGGTCAGTCCCTGCAACGTGACTCAACTTAACTTCTTTACTAATTTTAGTTGGTGCTTGACACTGACTTGACACTTCGAGGACACAGTTGCAGAAACGCTCATTAGAGTTAATCCTCCATTAAATCTCAATCAATCAATTAGACTTTATTTCACACCAAAAAGAAAAAACATAGCATACAGAGAGCAAACAATCAGGAAATACAAAGGCACAAAAACAGGCCAAAATCTCTTGCTAGCTTTTACTACATCATCAAGATAAAAAGTGACAGCAAGAGATTTAATGGAGTATTAACTTTAATGAGAGTTTCTGCAACTGAGTGTGAGACTATCAAATTGAACAACTTTTACAGTGGGACCATAATTGAAATAATATTTGAGTCGAGTAGACATTTACGTTCTTGATGACGATTTTTTTTTCTCTTTTTCGATTTTTGCTCTGGATTTAAAGTTGATGGCCTGTGGCGCCCACAAATGCCAGTCACTATTATTTTCAAATCTATATATTTTATGCGGTTCTAGGGTTTTTGTGAATAAAATCTTACCTTGTTTATCTTCGATAACTTTATACCAGTGTTGCGACAAATCGTTCTTGATTTCTTTATTACACGAACCAAAATCTGCTGACGAGTCGATCGACAAATCCAGACTTGACTTATAAATAATGCAATGCCAAAGCGTAATGTTTAAGGCCGTCCCAAGTTTTAAGTTTATCGAGTCAGACGGGGCATTTGACTCCGTCTGGGGATCAACTGCAGATGCTATATCTTAAAAGGTGTTTAAAAGCCTTTGGCAAACAAACTTTCAGGGGCAGAAAATATACTGTGTGCTTTGAAACAGAATTCTTGAGTTGAGGAAATGAAGGTCAAAAAAGTTAAAGCTCCAAGCATATACAGGGTCTTTCTTAATATGCTGACACTTTTTTAGGGCGATGACCAGACCGTCAAACTGAACAACTTCCTCTATGGGACCAACATCGAAATCGCGAAAAAAAAACAGTTGTCCCATACGTTTGGCTCCGAGTAGGTTTACAGTTTTGTATGGAAGTGATGATTTTTTTTTCGCGATTTCGATGTTGATTCCATAGTTGTTCAGTTTGACGGTCTGATCATCCCCTTAAAAAAGTGTCAGCATATTAAGAAGGACCCTATATACAACGCAACGTGTTAATGAATTAACGCAAAACTAGAAAGTAGTTTGTTTAGAATCGAGAGCAGAATCGAATTAGGTATTTATCATGGTTTCAAAATAAGATTTTTTTTTTTAATATTAGATAATTTGTTTGTAAAATTTAAAATTTACTGAACCCGACGATGTCAACCCACTGCACGGGCACACTCACCCTACTTACAACCAAAACCAGATTATTAAAATGTATCCATGAGTACGTTAGCGCTTTCATTCATTGCTGAAATGATAACAAATAACAAATCATTTTTTCAAAATAATGAAATTATTTTTCAATATAATTATTTTGTTAAAAATCTGTTGGGGTGTATGAGGTTTTGCGCTAATTTATTAACAAGTTGTTTAATATTATGCCGTATGTGTTTGGTGTGCAAATAAATAATTTTTATGTTACCTATGTTATTTTATAAATGTTATAATATTATGCCATATGAGTACCGTGGTTTGATGTCTTTAATTATATTCTTGAGATCACAAGGAGGTATGATGTGATGTTGCCGGCAAATATGGGTAGAAAAATGTTATGAAGTCAGCAATTTTTTTTATTGGAATTTAAATTTTTCTACAACAAATCATTTTCAAAACACACCAAGTTTGGGTCCCTCGTGTCCTGGTAGGCAGTAGGCAACTACTGATTGAATTTTCGTTAGACATTCTGGTAATGTACAGTCAGTAGCAATAAGTTGTATACACTGTAGTAGTACTACGACGTAGAATAAAAGTTTATACAACTTATTGCTGCTGACTGTATCTACATCCATGTATTTTTCCACATCTCCACTTTTTTTTTATCGAAGTTCTGTATTGTACATTATAGCAGAATTGCATTTCTTGATTTCTTTTGAAATAGACATGCAACTAAGAAGTTTAAAATACCTACATAAAATTCTTGCATTCAACTTTACTCTATTAGTGATGTTGATTTAAATATCACAAATCACATTTCATTCATCAGTAACAATTGAATCATTTTCATATTAAATTCAAAAGCGATCAATGAATTAGGTTATAAGAGTAACATTGGTCTACCATTATGTAGAAAGCGACAAACTATTGTATGCAAATATGAATCGTTGGTTGAGATTTATGTGATTATTATTGAGATGGTTTTGTTATAATAATAATACAAGGTGTAAAGTTAAATGTGTTATATAGGGTCCTTCTTAATATGCTGACACTTTTTTAAGGGGATGATCAGACCGTCAAACTGAACAACTTCCTCTATGGAATCAACATCGAAATCGCGAAAAAAAAAATCATCACTTCCATACAAAACTGCAAACCTACTCGGAGCCAAACGATTGGGACAACTTTTTTTTTTCGCTATTTTGATGTTGGTCCCTTAGAGGAAGTTGTTCAGTTTGACGGTCTGGTCATCGCCTTAAAAAAGTGTCAGCATATTAAGAAGGACCCTGTATATCGAACAGGGAGCTTCAGACCATCAAACTGAACAACTTCACTAAGAGGAGTCAAAATAACTGTTTCATAATGTCAATAGCTCTCGACCAAAACGTATGAAACAGCTGATCTTTTTTCGCCATTTTAAAGTTGATCCCATAAACTGGAAAAAAGATTTCTTGAAATAAGAAATCACATTATTTTCGATATATTATATGAGGGTGCTTTGACACACTGAAAGCAAATTGCATTGAACCAAGAATATGGCGCTCTCATATACTAAGTACCTATGTATATCGAAGATAATGATTTACCACCGCCGATCCGCGGTTCACTTGTTCTGACACTTGCAACTTTCAGAAAGAAATGTCAAAACTGGCTAATTATCAAGCAATCCGAACTAGCGGTGGGTGCAGGCTATCCCCTTATATAATTAATAAGACTTGGATTTTATTTGAACGTTTTTTATTTTTTATTTGTATTTTGTGTCTCTTGTTTTTTATTGCTTTTAAGTTTTTTTTCTTTTTTTTCATTACTTTTTGCCTGTTTGTTATATTTATTGTTACTAGTTAATAAGACTTTTGTAGTACCTAGTAGATCTCTTTTTTTATATTAAGTTCGGCTGTGACAATAATAGCAGTGCTAGTTGGTCTGACCAACTACCGTATACTGATGTCACAGACCATTTTGTCTTGAATATGTTTATTGTTTTGTGTTTTTTTTAAGTATTTTTATGTCCTGACTGTGTAATATATTGTTTTTGTAATGTAAGACATATAAAGAAATTCTATTCTATTCTATTCTATTCTAATGTGATTTCTTATTTCAAGAAATCTTTTTTACCCGCGTATGTAGTAAACGTTGTTCGGTTTGATGGTTTGAAGCACCCTGTTCGATATGAAACGCATTTAAGTTTTTACCTAGTATAATTATTTTGATTATACTTCCATAGAAAATCGAAAATCCAAAGAAGTTATAAAAAATTAGCACCCACAGCTTTACGGAGGCCAAGTTTTTGACTAATTAAATATCTGCTTCGTTTAAATACATTGTTTCGTAATGTAAATATTACATTATGCGTCAATCACAATAGCAATGATATAAAAAACCGGAAACAAATGGTGTATAAAACGTTTTACCGTTAATTGAAACACAATTTTCTTAGTTTATCCGATTATGTAAATAGTGAACACAAATAGCTTAAAATATACTTAATATGCAAAACCGAAGCAGACTAATTTATCTGTCGTCATTTAGAATCAATTTGCAAATTGACACAAACTGGTTTAGACCCCTTCAACGGGCACATTTCTAAACCTCATGTATTATTTACGTACATTTCTGAACGTCAACGCAAAACGTTTGCCTAAACTCTATAATTGGTTAAATGTTTGATACTCAATAACAATAGAGTACTTACTAATTCAATGGCTAGACTTGAAACGAAAACGAAACAAACTGATGAATTGAAGAAAAGAAAATATTATTGATAAAACCTACCTAAGTGTGATCTTTCTATAGGCTAAGAAGACAACAATAATCGTGTCTAATTTTTTTTTGGTGTAAAGAGCTTCGAACATTTCAGTATGGAAGCTGGCATACCTACTTTCCGCCATTTTGAAAAAATCACGATTTTGCGGCCACTGATGAAACATATGCCAATCGACAGGGAAAATGATTACAAACAGAAAATATACTTTGGTAAAATGACCTAAGTGGTATACTTTCGGAGATATAGGGGTTTGAAAATTAAAAAAAAATAAAAATATTTTTTTCCACCCAAATTGACTTTTTTGATCAGGAATAGATCGGCAAAGCTCAGGATCGATCAGGACTTAATTTAATTATATAATATTATTATTATAAATAAGTTTTATTCATTAATTTACTAAGATAAATAAAATACCTACCTACAAGCAAGACAGCTACGAGCAAGACGGTTTTTGTAGCAGTGTTAACCTAACCTAACCATTCCGAGAAAGATTTATTCGTATTTACCTATGTATTAAATACTTGGTCATCATCATCATCATCATCTCAGCCGATGGACGTCACACTGCTGGACATAGGCCTCCCCAAGAATCGTCACAACGATCGGTCCTGCGGTGTCCTTATCGAACGGGTTCCCGCCTCCTTCATCAGGTCGTCGGTCCACCTTTTGGGGCCCCACCTACCCACTGCTGTTACCCGGGGTGCGGGGTGCAGGAGCTACCCACGCTGCGCTTTCCGGTTTGAGATCGCCACTCAACGGCTCTTCGGCCCCATCGGCCATATCGGTTCTGCGAGAAATGTGCCCCGCCCATTGCCATTTTAGTTTAGCATTTTTTTGGGCTATGTCTCAGCGGATCTCTTCATTTCCGATTCGATCTTGCCGGGAAACTCCGAACATAGCCCGCCATTGCCGTTTGGGTGACTTTCAACCTTTTTATGAAGCCTTCAGAGAGCGACTACGTCTCAGTTCCGTATTTCATCTTGAGACACTGCGGTATTTGGGACGTGAAGAGACTACGTAGCTTTCCAACGCTGCCTTGCCGAGTCGGATTCAACAGTCAACCGTTGAATCCGACTCGGCAAGGCAGCGTTGGAAAGCTACGTAGTCTCTTGACCTCTTTCTCGAAATTGTATCTATCTAATTGGATAGGTTTGTCCCAGGTAAACATCAAGCGCAGAGAGGGTGGGTACACCATTGACATTTTACATGATCGTCCATGTTCATTTTCATTTTGTCCGTAGGCTAAGAATAGCATCATCCCATTTCTTCCTCTGAGTGTCGTATAGGGCGACTATGGGATCCACCAAGAGGTAGGCAGCAGCATCCTCTGAGTACACGCATTCAATCTAACTGCGATCGCCAAACCCGCCTACCAAGGGTGGCCAGGGCCAACACAACCAAAACCAGGTTCCCATTCCCTAGCGGCCCTGCTATTCCTGGCTACGATAGCGGCCAAGGTAACGGCGAGGCAAGGTGCGCGAAGAATCTCCGGCAGAGATCCGGCTACCACAAGACCACAACCGACAACAGGTACCATGTAATTTACCTACTGCACCTGGTAATTTGTAATACTCGTTCACAGCGGACTGACGAGTCGCGCGCTCGACTCGAGGAAAAGCTGAGCAGGATACGTTGGTTTATCTGAAGTCCGAAGAGAGGGAGGACTCGATAATCCTCAAATCCGGAAGCCTACTTTATTTCCGAGAGGGCGACCTAAAGTCCTGGGCCCCGTCATGGTGCCGGGCTTATGGTTTACAAATTACTCCATACATGATCGGACCTGAGGTTTATACAACATTAAGAGCCGTCCAAGAGTGAAATACCGCTTCACCTTGTCTGAGAGAGAGGAGATACAAGCGTGTTAGAACAGGAGACAACTCAAGCGTACAATATCTCAGCACTCTTGCAGGTATACCATCAGGACCACTGGCCTTATTCACATCCAGACTACGCAATGCTCTGCAGACCTCTTTTGTATGTATTGTGATCTCCGGCATCGAAGAATCACAACGAGAGATGGTTGGTGGCTGTTTGGCACCAGCATCTAGACGTGAATTGCTCGCAAACTCACACCGCAAATGAGAAGCAAATAAATTAGCTTTCTCATTTGCGGTGTGAGCCAGCGACCCATCAGATTTCTGCATGGGAGGCAAAGTGGGACGGCAGAAATTGTATTCGACCGATTTTGAAAGGGACCAGAACTGTTTACTACCAGAAGGGTAGGATGCCAGTCTGGCTCCAATGCGGCTGACATGATCGAATTAAGCCTTCCGGAGCACCCGTTTGCAGACTTAGCGGCAGAATTAAAGGCCCTCTTCTTCGAACCTTACGAGCTCTAACTTTGCGGTCGCGAGCTTGGACCCATGCTTGGTAGGCGGATTCCTTAATAGCCTCAGCGCGAGTACAATCCGCATTGTATCAAGGTTGGGCTTTGTGACCGAGTGCGATGTTGGAAAATGGAATATAATATTCCATTCCCTGTCGTATCACGCCCTCAACCACATCAGTAGAACTGGCAGGGTCACTCGATGAAAACACACTTGCCGCCACGGGTAAGACGCAAAGAAGTGCCGCATCTCATCCCAATCTGCCGACCCGTATCGCCAAAATCGCTTCGTGCCCTTAGGGCTGTTATCGGGAGGAGAGCATATCGACACGGATTTCACCAGACAGTGATCGGACGTTCCCAGTGGGGCAGAGACCGATACTGAGTGCCTGTCTGGATCTGATGTCAGTAGAAGGTCCAAGCAATTGGGCGTATGGCCATCAACATCCAGTACCCGCGTTGCTTGATTCACCAGCTGGGTGAGATCTAGCGATAATGCAAACTTGCGCGCCACTCTTCCAGCATGGTCAGTTTTCTGGAACGGGAACAGCTCGCTATGGTGGGCATTGAAGTCCCCCAGAGAAAAAAAAAACCGCCGTTGGATAGCTTCGTTGGGCTGTCTCTGCCGTCTCAGTGAGCTACTCCATGAGCCTGGTTACCTTCTTGTCACAGTCGTGCGATCGATAAACACCGACGTAGAGAGATTTCTCCATTCCGGTGTCCACCAAAATCCATAGTACGGAGAACCCGGAATCTTCAAAGCAACGGAGACGCCGACAGCAAATGTCATCGCGAACATACACACAGACCCCAGCTCGCCTCTTGAACTTATGTTCCAACGAGTATCCTGGGTAGTTGAGGTACGCCGTATCAAATGGGGTTGCTATCTGCGTCTCCGTTAAATAGAATAGGTGTGGCCTCTCGGTCTCGAGGTGGTGATGGACCGGATCGAGATTTGAGTGCAGACCTCGTATGTTACTGAGGTGCACTTTGAGTGGGAGGAAGTGCAGCCGTTGTTTAATCTTTTTCTTTTTGGTAACTTTGTTTTTCATTATTTTTCGTAGAGTGGTGGAGATGTGGAAAAAAAGAAACGCTACTCAGGTACCCTAGAAGACCTCTTGGGCTCGACTGACTGGAGAGAAACTCATTTGGAGACTGCGGGGACGCCCGAACCCCCCCGAAATGGCCACCGGGTCCTCCCTTCCGGCCGCCAACTGGCACGGTGGAGCATTGCGGGATTTTTTGCTAGTTGTGTGGGGCAGCCTTTCACACGTGGCTAGCGTACTACTTAGGTCCCGTACTAACCGCGGTCAGCCAACGACTATCATCATGCTTCGGATCCCGCTACCCTCCGAAATGAGTTGCCCGGTACAGTGTTGCTAAGGCCGGCCGGCCAAGACCGGTTTCGAGCAGCGCAACTGACTTTTTCCCACACCCCCATGGATATAAAATTAAATGGGACACTTACTGAAAGGGGTGCTTCAGACCATCAAACTGAACAACTTTTAGTATTGGACCAACACAGAAATCTCGAAAAAAATAAATTTTTTTTTTTAAAGGATTTTCTTTTAAACTGCAAACATAACTCGATTGAAATGTATGGGACAGCAGATTTTGTTTTTGCTATTTCGATATTGGTCCCATACAGAAAGTTATTCAGTTTGATGGTCTGAAGCACCCCTTTAAGTAAGCGTCCCATTTAATTTTACACCCTGTCTAAAAGATCGAAGAGTAAAATATATGTTTTCACACCACCCGCTCGAAAATGGAACATTATTTATGTCATGTAACTCGAACCTAAAGCAAGTCATTATAGCCCTGGGGCTAGCCGGGCAATAATATTGTACTGAATTTCATTATAACCCGCTGGTCAATAATGAGATTTGAATATGGAACAGCATCCACAGATTATTTAATATTTACTACGACCCTTACTTAAAATTCGTATGAAAACTTATCAAGGAGACCTGCACCAAAAAGAACTTTTCACACCACCCGCTCGAAAATGGAACATTATATGTCATGTAACTTGAACCTAAAGCAAGTCATTATAGCCCTGGGACTAGCCGGGCAATAATATTGTACTGAATTTCATTATAACCCGCTGGTCAATAATGATTTGAATATGGAACCGCATCCACAGATTATTTAATAGTTACTACGACCCTTACTTAAAATTCGTATGAAAACTTATCATGGAGACCTGCACCAAAAAGAACTTAATTCGAAATTCGAACTGGCCACCACGAGTATTGAACACAAAAAAAGAAAAAAAGGCGCGAATACTGCAAATCTCTGTACCTATTGCTACGAACAAAGTAAAAAAAAAATTACATTTTTAACCGACTTCAAAAAAGGAGGAGGTTTCTCAATTCGACCGTATATATTTTTTCTTTCCACAACTGGAGTGCGATTTTTGAATCTCATTGGCTGAGTTCAGCAGTTGAAAATGACACTCCCGAAGTATGATTTTTGAAAGTCAAATCAGCAGTAGAAAGTTGCATATCTCCATAGTAATTTTGTCATTTTCAACTGCTGAACTCAGCGAATGAGTTTCAAAAATCGCTTTCCCGGTCTAATTTTTCAAATATCTACTTTCACTTTGAATTTAATAAAATAGTGTTTTCTAAATACTATTATACTATTGAACTCTAATACTTTGTTATAAACTCTAATAAAAGAATTGGTTTCTAACCATAGAGAATTTACACGCTCCCTTGGGCTTCTAACAGTATTGCTTTTTATTTTCTCGCGGAGGGTGTGAAAAGTAGAGTATGGTCCTCGGGGATAAACGTGTTTTCATCTTGGGCGAGCTTGAACCCCTCGCTTCACTCAGGATTCTAGTCTTAACTCCCTCGCTTCGCTCGGGAGTTAACTCTAAACTCCCTCGCTACGCTCGGGAGTTGACCCTAGAATCCCTCGTTGCGCTCGGGATTCAATATCGCACCCGTGATGAAAGACACTGCTTTATCCCCTTGGTACATAATCTACTATTCTTTGCTTGGTGTCCTACTGCAGCGAAGTGTAAGGCAGAGAGACATTATATTATGTATGTCCTAAACTGTTCAGCTGCGCTGTGAAGATTTTTTCAATGTTCTGCCCTGGAAAGAGCTAGGCATCAACATATACGGCGAGTAGATCAGTCACATCTGGTTTGCCGATTGTAAATAAACCAAGCAACGAGGCAGATTATACTCTTTTCCATCTTCTGTATAACGCGCCGGAGCGTATGTTATGTATGTGGGCCAAGGTGCTGAATCCTTTTCGGAACCCGGCTTATTCGCGAGGCTGGAAGTAATTGAACTTGCGTGCGAGATGGTTTGTAATGAATCTCGGAACAGTTTATACTCGTAGACATGCAAGCTAAGAAGCGAAATGGTCTTCAGCAAGACATTGTCGCTCTTTTTGAGGAAGGGCACCTCTAGACTTCTGTTCCATGCCTGCGGCGTTGCTCCCTCGAGTATGACGTACCTAAACGATATTTCCGAAGGATCGGTACCCGCCTTCCAGAGCTCGGCCGTAATCCCGTCATCACACAGCGCCTTATTTATTTATTTGTATTTATTTATTTAACAAATGTATTACAGCCTTGTTGTTCATTTGCTGTTTGGGAGCCATACTAATCTCGTACTGGCTGACGTCCGGGATATCTTTGGTATAGTGCCGGGTCAATCTAGATCTATGGTTGTTATCTAGATTTTTAGCGGGTCTCCGTGTTGACGTGTATATCTGTCCAAAGGATTTCTCAACCTCTCTCAGAAGCTTACGCTTGGACGATAATGATCCTGCCATCTTCGGTCTTTAATTTTGCTAGCTGGCTTTGGCCAATAGACAGATCCCTTGCGAAGATTTTGAAGCCTCTGTTCCGCTCTATAGCCTCCCTAATGTAGGCTCGGTGATCATAAGTTACGGACTTCGAAATCTGCCTATCGTGCTGCCTAGCTTCCGGTTTTAAATGCGTTTAACACAGAAACATTATCGAATTTTTACCTCTTCGTCAACATGATGAAGTCTATCTCATTTCGTGTTCCGTTTGTGCTCATCCAGGTTCATTTCCTGTGTTTACGCTTCATGAAGAAGGAGTTTTCATCACATAGAGTTCCTTCTCCATGAAGCCGTCCATTAGTTGGCCCCGTTAATTCCGTCGTCAAACATCAAAATAATTAACCCACTCGTAGATTTTCACCGTCATTTGCCCAGTTTTGCGTTGAAGTCTCACATGACAACGTGTGCTTTGGAACTATAAATGGCTCTAGAGACATCCTCCCCATACAAAGACCCTACCTTGTCATCATGTTTCTGTTCTTATGTCGGGGCCCAGGTATACCTGTATAACCTTTAATTAATACTGTACGAGATTTGTGATTTGAACATAAACCCGGCACCGTGCTGGGGCCCGAGACTTTAGGTCGCCATCTCGGAAATAAAGTAGGCTTCCGAATTTGAGGATTTTCGAGTCTCTCCCTCTTTTCGGACTTCAGATGCTCCAACGATATTCCAACGTATCCTGCTCAGCTTTTCCTCGATTTCAGCGCGCGACTCGACGGTCCGCTGTGACGAGTGTTATATATTACCAGGTGCAGCTTTTGACGGTTGTGGTAGCCGGATCTCTGCCGGAGATTCTTCGCACACCCTGCCCCACCGTTACCTTGACCGCTACCATAGCCAGGAATAGCAGGGCCGCCAGGGAATGGGAACCTGGTTTTGGTTGCGTTGGCCCTGGCCACGCTTGGCAGACGGGTTGGCAATCGCAGTTGGATTGAATGTGTGTACTCAGAGGATGGTGCTGCCCATCTTTTGGTGGACATAATGAAAATGAACATGGACGATCATGTAAAATGTCTGTGGTGTACCCTCTCTGCGCTTGAAGCTGTTTACAATTATGTTTACCTGGAAAGAAACTATCCAATTAGATGGGTGCAATTTTGAGAAAGAGGTCAACCTGTCGAATCCGACTCGGCAAGGCAGCTACGTAGTCTCAAGACGAAAGTCTTTGACCAGTGAGTATCGCCAGTGATGAAATACGGAACTGAGACTACGTCTCGCTCACTCAAGACCTCATAAAAAGGATGAAAGTCACCCCAAAACGCAATGGAGAGGGCTATGTTCGGAGTTTCCCTGCGAGATCGAATCAGAAATGAAGAGATCCGCAGAAGAACCAGAGCAGCCGACAAAAAGCTACGTAGTCTCTTCACGTCCCAAATACCGCAGTGTCTCAAGATGAAATACGGAACTGAAACGTCGTCGCGCTCTCAAGCCTTCATAAAAAGGTTGTGAGTCACCCAAACGGCAATGGCGGGCTATGTTTGGTGTTTCCCGGCAAGATTGAATCGGAAATGAAGAGATCCGCTGGGACATAGCCCGAAGAATTGCTAAACTAAAGTGGCAATGGGCGGGGCACATTTCTCGCAGAACCGATATGGCCGAAGAGTCGTTGAGTGGCGATTGCATACCGAAAAGCGCAGCGTGGGTAGCTCCCACACCCCGGGTAACAACAGTGGGTAGGTGGGGCCCCAAAAGGTGGACCGACGACCTGATGAAGGCGGCGGGAACCCGTTCGATAAGGACACCGCAGGACCGATCGTTGGGACAATCCTTGGGGAGGCCTATGTCCAGCAGTGTGACGTCCATCGGCTGAGATGATGATGATGATCAAGTATTTAATATATAGGTAAATACGTATAAATCCCTCTCGGAATGGTTAGCAACACTGTTACAACAACCTTCTTGCTTGTAGCTGTCTTGCATGTAGGTAGGTATTTTATTTATCTTAGTAAATGAATAAAACTTATTTATAATAATAACATTATATAATTATATTAAGTCCTCATCGATCTTGAGCTTCGCCGATCTATTCCTGATCAAAAAAGTCAATTTGGGTGGAAAAAAATGTTTTTATTTTTTTTAATTTTCAAACCCCTATATCTCCGAAAGTATACCACTTAGGTCATTTTACCAAAGTATATTTTCTGTTTGTAATCATTTTCCCTGTCGATTGGCATATGTTTCATCAGTGGCCGCAAAATCGTGATTTTTTCAAAATGGCGGACAGTAGGTATGCCACTAAGGCAGGTTGCTCTTGTTAAACATTTTAATGTAGTTTTTGTTTTGAATTTTTTGTGAATTAGGTACATTAAAACGAATTGTTTCTAAAAACCATTTATTTAATTTCAAGCAGCTAGTTAAGTCAGTGATATCAATCAATCAAATATTTATTTGCATAGAATACAGTTGTTAAATAATATGACAGACATATTCAACCTGCGTGCATTTGTACTTTTTAAAATATGGTCGAGCTTAGTCAAATAGAGTATTACTATAAACTATACTAGATTGAATTTTGTAAGTTTAATTAAACAAAACTCGTCTGTATTTTGAAACAGTCAAGTCTAACCACTGTACCTATAAATCTACAGTACCTAGTTACTTAAAATATGAAAATATCTATGGTCATTATTTGTGCAGTTTATCGTGTAATTAATAGTGAATATTTAAACTACCAATTTATCTGTAGCTACAAATTAAATCAGACAGCATTCAACGAATGCAAAAGCAATAAACATATATATTTGTAAATGTCATAAAGCCTAATCGTTCAGTAATAATAACAAAATAAGCAATTCTCAATTATTCAAATTGAATTATTGAAAGCCTACTGAATTGTCAGCATCCGGTAAATAATTCACTATGGACCATTAGCGTCGTGTGTACAAACCAATCCTGTGGAGTTTACATAGGTTTCTGTCTTTAATTGACTTCGGCATTGGTTCCTCATTAGCCTTTAATGATGGTAAAAATATACTATCCAGTGGGATGTTGTGTGTCCATGTAAATCAGGAAATTGTTAGTAAATGGTTGCTCTGGCCATTGACAGGGCTTTAGTACAGAATACCTCGGAAAATTGAACAAAATTTTCACTGTTAGCAAAATGTCTCATTTACACCACACGATTTTTATATCATCACGTTTTTGAGAGCGTCTAGATTTCAATCTAGGTAAAAGTGAAAACAATTGCGCTTAGTATGGC
The DNA here is from genome assembly GCA_922987775.1 of Agonopterix subpropinquella. NCBI lineage: Eukaryota > Metazoa > Arthropoda > Insecta > Lepidoptera > Depressariidae > Agonopterix > Agonopterix subpropinquella. The sequence goes on along the minus strand of OV277713.1, from coordinate 8,560,138 downwards.
CTAATTCTTCATGGTCATGATATAATTATGTATAAGAAACAAATTATGTTTATGTAAGCAGCATATCGTTTTTTAGTAATTTTTTTTATAGGTTTCGCCAACTTATTTAAAATAACCCTATATATAACCCTTCCTCACACAGCATAAGAAAGAGTACCGAATCTACAATACTCCCTACCATTTTTGACCTCACTCCATCGACAGTAAGCAGTGGTGTATTCCTCTCACTCACACTCCCTTAATATCACACGTGCTTAGCTCTTCTTTTAATTACAAACCCATTAAAAGGTGTTATATTATTGTTCTTTTTTTGTGATAAATAAATAAATAAAATTTGTCCAGGGTGTGCCTTTGGTCTTACCATCAATCTGAGCAAAATATCATGCTAAACATTCTAATAATTGTTACAGACGCCAAACAGCTGAAGAACGGGAAGCGGAGCGGCAGGCAGCCAACCGCCTCATGCTTTCTCTTCAAGCCGAAGCCCTAAGCAAAGGGTACATGCCAGAACCACCACCAGGCTCCAATGCATTATCAGCCCTACACTACCAGAGTTCAGCTAATTCAGCGCAAGCACAACCCAATAACACAGCGTTAAGCGCGTTGCAGAATCTGCAGCCCTGGGCAGGGAACCAGGGTGCATTTCTGAACGGACCTCCAAATACCGCCCCTCCACCTCACCCACCCCCCGTGGCTTCTCCAATATGTTGAAATATTTCAGGTTGTGTGATGCTTGGACAGTACAGTACCCGGCAAACATCTTGAAAAATCGGTGGGGTTTATCGATGTGCAGTAGCGGTTTCACGTACAAATTTTATTCTGCGCAACCATAGATTTCCTCAAGAAGTTTGCCGGCAACTGTATTAGTTGTAAAGTTTTATTAGTCATTTTATTGCAGTGAAAATAATTATACTTTATTTATTTAATTATGTGTTAAGAGCATGTTTTATTTTACCAGTATTATTTTTGATTATGTAGCATTTTAATGTTATTATGGTTGTAAAGAAAACCCGTTCTTGACGTTGATTTAAATTTCCGCAGTATTAAAATTTATACCTAGAATGTAAGTGTGCTAATGTTAAAAAATTATTGATAATTTTGTAAAAACTTAATAATAAGAGTACTTTTTAACTTCTAGTATACCGTGAAAACAAGTATACTTACAAACTATATTGTTTTATATAAAATTGTGTAAATATTAACTATAATAATTTTGGTATGCAAGAACTTGAATGTAGCGTTCGGTGCATGTTCTTAAATAATTATATTTCTCAGATCTCGCATTGTAATAAAAGCTAGCAAATTGTAGCATTTTAATCAATCATTGTAATAGGAAAAGACGATGTCAGACTTATTTGCGTACATATACCTACTTAAAAAACAGAACTTTGTGTGATCAAGTTAATAAAATAGGTACTTAATAATATAAATTTTTTGGTGTTCAAAACTTAGCTCCATTTTTACAACCAATATTATGTAAATTGACGCTTTAGTAAATATAGAATGAACATTTCATGTACATGTAAATATAAAAATAATACATTATTAATGTTTAGTTTAAAAACGTAGCGGAATTTTATCGTAAAAACTATTAAACTATGAATAAAATAATAATAAAAACTCAGAATCAGAAAGTGGACCCTAGAGTAAGTTGCGAAAAAAGTAAACAATAGGATCAATTACTTATTTGTTTACATTTTTCGCAAGTTGCTCGTAGAAAAGTGTTCAAATCAAAAAATGTAAATTATTGTACTTAATACGGACATTTTCATTGTGCTGGTTAGATCCTGAATCCAGATACAATGCGTTTTAATAAATATGAAAATACTGAAAAAACCTTGTTTGTTTTATTGAACCTTGAACTCTTAAGGGGATATGATTCGTAGCGCGCTCCATACAAACGATGTCTGGTTATATTTTCAATACTTACCAATTAAAGTCATTGAAATTTTTCAGAAACAATCTAGTAACAATCTCTATGCTTGTATGTTGTTAGATTTTCGTTAAAATATACAGATCACAGGATTAATTTAACATTTTTATGGAAATCTTTCAGGCACTGTAACTTTAATATACATTTTAACGAAAATCTGACTCATTAACAACCACAGAGCTTAGTTACTAGAATAATTTTAAAAAATTTCATTGGATTTAATTGTTTAGTATTGAAAATATAACCAGACTTCGTTTGAATGGAGCGCGTTCCGAATTATATCCACTTAAGGCTGGCTTGCACCAAAAAGTGTTGTAATAGTCATTATTATGAGTAGTGTGAGATACAGGTCGTTCACTAAATATGTTTAAAAGTCCTTTTACAGTCCAGTGGCGCCCTCGTCACAAGAAAGTCTAAATTCAAAAAGTGCTAATCACTACATAGTATAAAACAAAGTCGCTTCCCGCTGTCTGTCTGTCCCTATGTATGCTTAGATCTTTAAAACTACGCAACGGATTTTGATGCGGTTTTTTTTAAGTGAAAACTTCTTTAGCAGCGTTGTGCACTTTTTGGGATGGATTTTAATCCACAGTCACGTCACAGTCCTGACTCGAGTTTAACATTTTCATGTTAAACTCGAGTCAGGACTGTGACGTCACCCTGATCGAAAATTCGTAAGACAAAATTGGTAAGACGATCGTTTTCTTACGTCTCGTAAGACGTAAGACGACGATCGTCTTACCTTATTGTATAAAGTTACCATCAGAAGGAAGACTTTTGTAGTATGTTGGAGTAGCACTTTTTAGGGTTCCGTACCCAAAGGGTGAAAATGGGACCCTATTACTAAGCCTACGTTGTCCGTCCGTCCGTCCGTCTATCCGTCTGTCCGTCCGTCCGTCCGTCTGTCCTACCTATTTAGGCCTGTAACTTTTGAACCATAATAGCTAGAAAGTTGAAATTCTATCGCGCTAGCTGATCTCGTTATAAGGTAAGATCTCATCATAGGTTGCCTGTACGGTTTGTTGGTGTACGGGCAGCTAAGTTAACTTGCCTTGTGAGTTATGTACCTAAGTAAAAGTTCTCATTAAAATAAATATTTTCGTATTTTTAAGGTTCCATACCCAAAGGGTGAAAACGGGACCCTATTACTAAGCCTACGTTATCCGTCCGTCCGTCCGTCTGTCCGTCCGTCCGTCCGTCTGTCCGACCTATTTAGGGCTGTAACTTTTGAACCGTAATAGCTAGATAGTTAAAATTTGTCAGATTATGATTATGTCAGATTATGCGTTATTGCGGCGGATTTGTTAACAAATAATAAAAATGGCAGAAAGTTAAAAATTAAGGGGGGTTTTCATCAAGAAACTAGCTTTTATCAACGTTTTTTCTTCACGCTCTATAGTAAAAACGGTAATACATACAAGCGTCAGACTTAGTGTGATTATAGAGCAAACTCTACAGAATAACAACAAATACTAAAAACCGGCCAAGTGTGAGTCGGTCTCGCGCTAAAGGTCCCGGACAAAAAAGTTTTTTTTCTAAGTTAATAATGTTGTGTTCTGTGGTGGTGTGGTACGGAACCCTCGGTGCGCGAGTAGCCCGACTCGCACTTGACCGGTTTTATTAATTTAGGTTTGGGCCACTGAACGGTAAAAGTACAGGCTCTGGTCTAGGTTAGCTAATAGTGAAGCTTGGCGCAACTGCATGCTTATAAAAGTATAATAATTATGACAGTTTTATCACCGTTTCTTACTACCCCTGAAAGGCTGATAGTAGATGTCTATCTTCTTCATATTGTGTGGTAGAGCCCAGGTGTCAGAGTTTTTTCAGACCACCTAACGGCCTACAACGTGCCTCCTAGGAGGCTGTGCTCTTTTAAAAATCTGCTTTCAGTACCTAATAGTGTTGCCCAACAATAGTGAAACTATCGATAGATAGATATTATCGAATACTAAGTATAATATAATATTATTATTATAAATGTCAAAGTTAAGATGTTTGTCAGATTTGAATGAAATTTGGCAAGCAGATAGAATATGTACTGGATTAACATTTAAGGATACTTTTTTAAGGTCCACGCATACGGAGTCGCAGGCAACAGCTATTAAATATAATTTTTAGGCAGGCAAAAAGCCTATTCAAATATAATCTAAAACATTTCTTCTACCACTTTTGAATGAAAATGACACCACAATTAGACATAAATCAAAAAAGAAAAGAAAGAAAACTATTTGTCCCAAACAAAACATTTTTTTTTTCTTTAAACGAAATCGATTTAAAGAAAAAAATAACTTATTTCCGCTGTTAAAAACGGTCGATTTAACGACAATTTAGATTCTTATACAAAACTATAATACAATTTTAATATCCACTGGTTTCTAAATAACTAAACATTATATGAAACGTGACTTCTGTTCTATAATTAGGACCTTTTGTCTTTTGAATAAAAAAAAATATAAAATTGTTGTTTTGTGAACCCTAATATACCCCACTTCAACCAAGAGATAACTCGATTGTATAGTTCGTTTTACAATTCATTAACGACTTTGTTGAGTGCTGCATTCGATCTCTTCTAACCGAGGAAGCAATGGTAAGTAAATTTAAGGTTTAACCTACATCTAAAATTTTGGAAGGAATAAAGAGTTGCACGAAGGTTATCCAAATGATGATTTAAAAGGATGTCGCCGCTTAATCGATGTTTAGTGACAAAAAATTCTTTTGTGGCGCCTTTTGTGATTTGGGTTCACCTTGAATGATTCATATTTCATACGTATTATTAAAGACTTTGAAACTGAAACGGTTACACATGGTGTAAAATTTAATGAGTTACGTACTTAAGGGGATGCTTCAAACCATCACACTGACCAACTATCGCTATGGAGCAAAAATAACAAAACGCAAAAAAAAATTACTGTTTCAATATCTAATGGAACAGCTGTTTTTTTTTTTTGCGATTTCGATGTTACTCGAGCCTAATGTTTTATTTTTTCGTGATTTATATGTTCGTCAAATAGATAAAATTGTTCAGTTTGACGGTCTGATCATCGTCTTAAAAAACCGTCAGCTATCCGTGACTGACTGAGACAACGCACAGCCTAAACCATTGAAGATAGGAACATGAATTTAGAACGTATGAAAATCAACCTATCATCCCGTTAAGGAGTTGAGGCAAGAAGAAAACGTGTCGTTAATAATCAGTCTCAATGATGGCAGAAAAAACTGATTTCGATATTCTTAAAAGTGGCATTATTTTACAAATACATCTACAGGGTGAAGTTGATATCATCAGCATCCTTTTAAACTAAGAGTCTATCCATCAAACTGAAACTTTCACTATGGGAGCAAACCGATCGGAGCAAAAAAGAAATCTGCTGTTGCATACTAAACTGCAGAGTCGACTCAAAAAATTTTTGCTAAGATCGGTTTGGTGTGGTCAATTTCACCCTATATAAAAACAGCTTTTAGGCTTTTCTAGTAAGTTGGAGTAGCAATTTTTCATTTTGGGTTTTCATTGATGAGAAATCTTTAATGTTGAGATGAGGGTGCACTGAACGGTAAAATAACTTTTAAGAGGTGAGCAAGCATGCCAATCCCGAGATAATGACAAAAATCAAGACGTGACTCTATTTTTGTTACTTTATGTATGCGAAAGCGAGCGCGTTTGATGGTTTTCTCGTTTTGTCGCTTTGTCATGCGTCGCATACCGCACAAACAACATTTTTAGTATAGCGTTGTTGAAATATTGAATTTTTTCAGCAGCTGTATTGACGTAGCAGGCAACCACCGCTTTTAAAACTCCGTAGCCAATAATTACGAACACAAAAACAATACCAATTGAAAATCTCAAAACTTTTTTCTCGGCTTGCGTGACGTTTGTCTCAAATTAGTTACCAAATTAGCTGCAAGGGCGCGTCTTGAGCCCGGAATCGAACCTGCGACCGAACGATAATCGGTGTGGCGTGTTGACACTGCACTGCGGTAGTGGCTATAGTCGTGGAGGTGAGTATTGGCTTCGTCAAAATTAGTTCTGAAATTATCCACAAGGGCATTTTGCGAATTAGTGTTTGTGCACTCATCATGATGAACTTTGGTGTAAAAAATAGTTGTATATTGTGAAATTAAACTTTAGTGATGGAACTAGCACTGAAAATGTGAAAAATTTTACTCCGTGAGGTGTTCAAGTATCAGAATTTTCCAAGAAATTAACAGTTTAGATAAAGCAAGTCGAGTTCTATTGTGTTCTTAAATATAAAAAACCAGTAAGTCACAATTCTAATCAAAACAAATTTGGTTAGGATAATGTTTTTTAAAAATAGACTCAATAAAAATGTAGATCAAAATCAAAGACTGCATGCATTTCCCACATTTCACTTACCAGGTAGGTATTGATATTAAACAGCACAATTAAAAAAAACTATTGAACTGGGAATTAATTAGGACTATCCTAATAAAATGTCTGTAATAATAAGAAATTAAATTCATCATTCACAGATAGAAAATACCGTGGACGAGTCAGTGACAAACAATCTGTGACCTTATACAAAACATATAATAAAATGTAAAAGGAATATTCATTAAACTATATGTATTTGTGTCTAATAATGTTTTAAATAAATAAAACTAACAAAATGAAACAATACTTACGTTTTGAAAGTTGTAAAGAGTCTAGAGTCGAGAATCTAGTCTATTTTTGAAATTCACACGTTCAACTTAGCAAGAAAATGGCAAAATTACTATAGAGATTATGCATCATACGATTATGACTTTGAAAGGGTGAGATTCAATAATAACACTTTTGGTGAACGCAAATAAAAATAATACTTAAGTCATTACTTAATACTAGTTTGGGGAAGTCACTGACCAATTCTCTGCAACATCACAGAAGGAAACCTTCTGACGAAAGCTGACAAGCGCATTTTTGTGAACAATTTAAGCGTCACGTGATCGAGTCAAATCATTTCAGTATTGTAAATAACTGTCATAAACTTTATAATAAGCATACTGTTTATCTGTTAACTTTACAATATTTTACTACAATACATTTTCAAAGATATAAAGTAAAGTACGTAAGAACGAACTAATAAAAATATGAAACATTTTGTACATACAATATCGATACCAGATCATATATTTAAGAAAAAAATCAAAATGTTGTCCCATTTTTCATAGACATTGAAGTCGACGATAGAGGTATGAAACAATTTTTTTTTTAGGGTTCGGTGTCAATGGTTTAGCCAAAAAAAAATCAGCTGTTCCATGCTAAACTGCAATGCTTATTACTCTACTCAAATGTACGCAACAGCAGATTTTTTTTGTGCTCCGATCGGTGTGCTCCCACAGTAAAAGTTGTTCAGTTTTATGGGTAGACTCTTAGTTTAAAAGGATGCTAATGATATCAATTTCACCCTGTATACTAGCAATTTCAGGACATATTTAGGGTTGATATACATGAACAATGGTTTAGACATTGACACCGAACCTTAAAAAAAAATTCTGTCAGTCCGTTCTTCCGTCTTAAATCTAAAGGGGTCTTAAATCACTGATATGGTGGTACGGAAACTTCCATGTCCGACTCGCACATGACCAGATTTTTTGCTTATTTTGATTGGTTACCTAACAAATGTTATTCAGGTATAAATCGATCCTATTGAACGGTTTTCAGGTTTAACGTTATTTTTTTAACTTTTTTAGCGTTTTAATAAAATTTCTACAGGTCAATCCATGACGAAAATATAAAGCGACTAAAACACAAAGTTCCTCACTATTTTCCAACGGAACCCCAAAAATAGCGAGTAGAAAAACCGCAGAATGAGACAATAAACTAAATTGTCTTAAAGTCAGACAGAACTAGGCTATGATTGATGTTCCAATTAACTTCAGAAATGACGATATAAATGCTTGTTTCGTGTCAAAAAACATCGGCTAATAGGTCGGCAGTTTGATGGCTTTTTAGGAAGTTGTTTGTGATAATGATTGGGCTTCTTGAAATTAGTTTCTCATTCATAATGTATCGGGGGTGAACCACGACCACTTTTCATGGATATCAACCCTAATATGTACTGAATGCTAGGATATAATATTATTTCAATGAAAGGCCTAGTTTTCCATTAGGTTTCAGTAAAGTGAAAGTGAGGGTTGCTGGGGTATAATAGAAAGGCACTTTGATGGATAGGTATCCTTTGCACCAACTAAAGTTTGTAATTGGCCTATAGCTGTAAACTATTTGTTTTATAGTTGTAAGCACTCCAAATAAAAAAAATAAAAATAAAAATTATCAGCCACCTATGTACAGCTAACCTAAGCTTAATACAGGGTATAACAAAACACCGTAGTAATACTAAAGGTAGTGCTTCAGACCATCAAACTGGACGACTTTCACTACAGAGACAACATCGAAATCTCAAAAAAAAAATTCAAATATTATTGATTTTGAACATGTTACAGCCATGTTGTGTATTGTTGTTGTGCTGCCAGTAGATGTCGCTCACGTCCCCTCAAGACGCAACAGATTGAAAAATTCGTTCTCTGGCTAGTGGGCTCGGTAGCGAAATTGGATAACGCACTTCCCCGGTTTGGAAGGGTGCGGGTTCAAGTCCCGCCCGAGACTGAATTTTTCAATATTTAATTTGACTCAAAAAAAAAATCTGCTGTCCCATAAAGTCGAGTCGGTACTTACTGCAGTATTGTACGAAACAGCTGATTTCTTTTTCGCGATTTCGAAGTTGGCTCCATATTTAAAATCTGTGCTTTACATTGTCATTTCAGTTATCGGCGTGGCTCAAAGTTTTCAACATAATTCTTAAATTAATCCTAGCATTGAAACTATATATTTTAACGGAAATCTGACTTAATGTAAAGCGCAGAGACATTGATTTCTAGATCATGTCTAAGAATAAAATTGTCATTGAAAATATAACCAAACTTCGTTTGAGCCTTAGGTTTGAGCGCGTAGCAAAAACCTAATATCCTCTTAACACATTCGATTCTTTCACCAAAGTAACAAATAATAAAACTGACAAATATCAAATACCAAAATACTAAAATGACAAATTAACAGCAAACTGTCGTTTAAGTATTATTTAGCAGGCATTGCGGAAAGCAATTAGGGTGCAAGCGGAGTGATTAGTGCATATCACGCGTAATCCTTTGCAAGCAGCTAATTTGGGCCTAGAGTTGCAATCGCATAGAGATTGCGATTTAGTCAAAAGATACAAATGAAGAAATATGTATCAGATAATACGAGTAGTTTTATTTAGATTGCCGCTTACCCTTAGCGGCCACACGGGGTAACTAGTTACCCCAGGCTCAGTAAACTGAAATCAGAGGTCTAAAACCTTTCCACATTATATGACCAGTTTTTAGAACGCCACGAAATGTTGAAGAGCTCTTCATAAAACAATCGGTTAGAAGTCTTAAAACACCCATAATGTCTTGTACAACTAAGGTTTTTCAGCGTGGGGTAATGCGTTACCCAGTTTGGCCGCTATATGCCCTGGCTGAGGTGTGGCAGCTAAGGGTGTAACAGAAATCCAGAACTACCAGTTACCCCTGTTCCTTTCTGGCAGGTTTTGCTCTATACGGTTTTACTTTGTTTTGTAATGTGCTAGAAAAGGATAGAATCAGTTTATGAGAACGTTTTGAAAGATTTACAACATTACTGGGTCTTCAACGAAAAAAATACCTAAGTTATATAAGGTTACCTACATTCAGCACACCTGAAGAACCAAAGTGGCAATGGGCTGGTCCCATTTCTCGCAGAACAGACGAAGAGTTCTCGAGTGGCGACCCCGTACCGGAATGCGCACCGTGGGTAGGCAGTGAAGCTCCCCACAAGGTGGACCGACGACCTGGTGAAAGCGGCTGGAACCCGTTGGACGAGGGCAGCGTGGGACCGGTCGTTGTGGCGATCCTTGAGGGAGGCCTATGTCAAGAGTTCTCGAGTGGCGACTGCGTTCCGTATGCGCCGCGTGGATATGCGTACTGAGCCCCCCATAAGGTAGAACGTGGTAGACAAATGACAATGGTGAAGGTGGTTGAAACCCGTTGGATGAGGGCAGCGCAGGACCGGGTCGTTATGGCGATTCTTCGTGGACGTTTATCGGCTGAGATGATGAATTTTAAGTAGAAGGAATAGTGAGGAGTTTTTAAATTCACCAACACGCATAGGGCAAGCGTGGTGTACTATATATTGTCCATACAGATAATTATGTACTAAGAGTTATGCATATGGTCATGATGATGATTAAGAGCACGAAGGACCGAATGTTTGAGCTTTAGTAGATCAATGACAAGAGGAATAACCTGAAACTCTATGCTCATTACCAGACCGCAGCAGTAAACACAAACGCTTGCATTCTGTTTGCTTTTAGCACTACTAACACTATTCCAGTATCCTTGTGTTTTCATCCCTATTAAGGGTGGTTTGCACCAAAAATTTGTTTTGTGAATGCTCTGTCTAGAGAAGAGTAGACGCGTGGCGGTGGCGGGTAGTCAAAGTAACACCAATATAAACCTTATATTACGTAGCATAGCGTCGTTTTTTGACGTAAAGAAAAATCGCACCGCCGCCACCAGGCGACGTCGCCTGGAGGCGCGGGCGTAATTCTCCAAACGACTCTATGCTACGTACTATAAGGTTTATATTAGCACACCCCGCCCGCGAAATGTCCGCGCTACGTCACTTCTGTTTAAACGCTCCCGGGATAAAACACTGCTCAAATAGATGACTAGATGCTCAAATAGATAGAAAAGAAGAAAAAAATGAAGGAAAACATAGTGAGGAAACCTGCATACACTGAAGATGAAATTCTGATGCGTATATGTTTAGTGAAGTCTATCAATCAAAAGCTAAAGTTGTTCAGTTTGATGGTCTGAGTTCACAGTTTCAGTTTGCGGAGGGCTGTCCTTTACACCCTGTGTAACATACATAGTCATTTAAAATTTACCCTTAAAATATCGCCAAGTTGAAAGCAACTTCTTTTTAGAAGCAATATTTGATTTTGCGCATTTAATATTAACCCCTGAAAAACCAGCCAGCAAAGTTTACGAAAGTCTAGATTCCTGCAGGACAATCAAAACGAAAAGCTTTAAATATTTAAACACCAACTTTTCAATGTTAAAAATTCCTCCCTATTATTTTCGTCGCCCTTACTCGATAACGCTTTTATGTAGCATGCTCATTCCCCTCGGAAAAAAGATGAATCGAAGAGTAAATTTAAAGTTAAAATTGACTTTGACGGATGACACGTAGACGCTGACCCTTGATCGTCTTGTGCTCAAATATTCAGGACGTGTCAACACTTGACGTGAGAGCGGTCTACACTTGTGGCAGTGACTGTACGTTGGGTATGTATAAAGGGTGGTACATAGATAAAGTAGGTATATTGGTAGAATTTAAAAGGTGTTGACAAGCGAATGTAAAAGCTGAAAATCGTTTGGACCTGTGAGCAACATTTGAATTAAATCTTTTTGACGATAAAATCTGGTTTTCGCACTTAGTTTCTTTGATTTTCATGTTGGTAATACTCAAAGTTTTAATGAATAAATGCAAAACTAGAAATTAGTTTGTTTAGAATCGAGAGCAGAATCGAATTATCAAAGTTTCAACATACTCAGGGTTTTTTTTTTCTTCAAAATATCAATTATTTTTTTGTGTAATTTAAATTTTATTGAACTCGATGTCAAGCCACCGCACTGGCATACTCACCCTACTTACTACCAAATAAGATTCTTAAAATAATTAGGTATATTCAAGAGCACGCTAGCGCTATCATTCATTGCGGAAAAAATACAAATAATTTTCACATGAAAATGCTAATAACTTTAAATTTTTTAAATCAAAATTCGTTTTGAATCAGTTGGGGTGTATGAGGTTTTGCGCTTATTCATTAACACGTTGTATACTTACCTAAGTTACCTACCTACTTGTTATTAATTGAATCATTTATTTCCAAATTTCAAGTCGCTTGAGAAAGCGGGTCCTGCGAAGTCTGCAACCATAGATTAATAGGTATGTATATCTGCAACTTTACCGATGCACTAATCTCACTTTTCTTCACAAATATGATAGTGATGATGATGGCGACCATTTTGACCCTTATAGTTCGGGCTGCTGGGTTGTGATTTGCGAACCCTTTCGATCTAAAGGTACAAACGCACATTGCAAGAGCACATGACAAATATGAACCATAATTATAGTTCACAATAGATAATACTTGACCCTAACAATAATCACAAAATTACATCTTTCACTTGTTTAATCCTTATATCTTGACAATCAGATACCCGTGCGAATCGCCCTATAACAGCCATTATTGTTTGAACCCTCCCCGTTTAAACTGTTTAAGTGAAAAGCCAGAATTGATAGTTCAAAATGGTTTGGCTGTTGTCAAATGAGGGGCTCATCTTTCATATCTCTGGAGACAAATCATAAATGTTTGGAAATCGTCACACAATGATTGCTCTCTACTCTCCCACGCTTACATTTCTGAAATAAGTTGTACTTAAAATACTATGAGTGGTGAACCGACAAGTTGATGTACTTAGCTCACAGATTACCCCCAATACGACCCGGTTGGTGTGATGGTTACCACGCCGGACTTCCAAACCAGGGTCCTGGGTTCGAATCCCGGTTCGGTCATGGATGTTATATGTTTGTGCCGTCGTTGTATGGTTCCCATAACAAAAAGCCTGAGGCTTACTTGGGATCATTACAATGTATGTGCCTGTGAGCGTTATTTATTTTTATTATTAATATGATACCGCATGATGAAAATTTTGTACACGCCCGAAGTCACCATTTTTGGCGGTAGGTAGCGGGGCACGAAACGATGCAACGAGATTGACCATTTCAAGGTCGCACTACTTCGAGCTCGCTCATTCGCTTTGCTTGCATCAGTGCATAATCATAGATATGTAGCGAGCGTCGGCGGCCTTGTATGCGATATCCTTTGGGGATAATCTGTGAGCTAGCTACATCGTGGTGTCAAATATACCTAAGTAAAACTCAAAACTGTTTGTTTGAAATCGATAAAATACGTTGATAATAATATTTAGCTATTAAAACATTTTAAATACTGTTAATTAAAAATGTTTTGACGTAATACAGACTAAGCTCAAACCATAAAGAAAAACATTGTGAGAAAACCTGCATACGCTGAAGAAAAAAATCAGATGTGTATGTGAAGTCACGCGATGTAGACTAATGCCCATACAATCTCCTTGAGGGTAGGCTTGTGCTGCCATGCAGTGGGACGTATACAGGGTCCTTCTAAATATGCTGACACTTTTTTTAAGATGATGACATAGTCTAAAGAACGAATAGTGGTGAAGCTCAGCGGTCGCGGCAGGCCAATCGTGCGGGGCGTGCGGGGGCCGGGAGGAGTGCGTACCGGCCCACGCTGCCTGCGCGCGTACCCTAACAGCGAGTTGAGTTAGGGTACGCCCGTCCCCCGCCATACCCCGCACACAGCGCGGGCATAGACCCGTCGTGACCGCTGAGCTTCATCACTTATAATGGTGATCTGACCATCAAAATGAACAACTTTCTCTTTGGGACCAACATCGAAATCGCGAAAAGAATTAGCTGTCCCATACATTCGGCTCGAGTAGCTTTGCAGTTTTGTATGGAACAGCTGATTTTTATTTCGTGATTTCGATGTAGGTACCATAGAAAAAGTTGTTCAGTTTGATGGTCTGATCATTCCCTTAAAAAAGTGTCGGCATATTAAAGAGGACCCTGTATAGGCTGATGATGATGATGATGATGACACTTTTAATTAACAGCTTTAAAAATTATGTGAAAGGATGCGTATTGGACAAGCCACCGACCAGTGTGAGTTGACTTGGTATCAAATCAACGGCATTTCGAACAGCATCCCATACTACGCGTGATTTTTGTATAGACAAACCTGTCGATGGCCGATTATGAGTATTTGACCCTTAACCACCATGCTTGGCACCTTGGCAGGATTGGATCGAAGGTTTCTTGTTAAACTCTGAGTTGCTTCATACAATCATATAGTTGATATAGTCTAACTATGCTAAAAGGATTTCATTTTCCCCAGTAATGATAGTCAAAACAATATTATTACGTTACGATGTTTTACATTGAGAAAGAAACATTAAATCAATCTGATTACACCCAAGCCAATCAACCTAAGCCAAAACAATACTATATATCAAAACACCATTAAACCCCGATTCAGACAATATCCAAACACCGCATAACGCCATGCCAATAACAGCACCCTCTTTTTATTAACTCATAAAACCTACCCTCTCAAAATACAAAACAATAACACACTTTTTGTAATTCCCCTGGCTAACAAGTGCACACTCATAAACTTCCACCCCAAAGCTTTGGGGCCTAACCCCTAAGGAATAAGCGTTAACTGGCCTTTGATATTATTTCACAGAGACAAACAAAACACAACCCTATAAACAGCACAGGAAAATAACAAATCAAACAATCTAGAAATCCCACTTCTGATGTTACGAGACTGGTTAAAATCATTTGTGTAACACCTTGAAAAGAAACTACAAAATACACTCTAAATGCAATAGAACAAAACGGAGTTTAGATTGAGGAAGATCGTGTGATAGAGGATGTTTTAGAAGCAAACTTTCAAAGCGTGATTCCCATAATCTGTAATGCGTTGGCGTATAGTGAATTTTGCACTTGACTATAGAATTCTCATTGACTGGATAACATCTTGTTCAGAAATGGTTATGAATTAGAAGGGGTGATGGTCCCAGAGAAACTCATTGTTACGCTGACAACTATATCGTATTTGTGCAGTTCTCACGCTCGGTTGATTCCAGTATGTTTGATTAAAAGTAAATGGGATGTGAAATTTTATCAACTTGCAGTAGACAGGTCTATTAAACCTAGAATATAGTGGCCATGCCGAAACCATGCCATGTGGTATTTGAGTTTGAATAGAACCCAGAGATGACGTAAGGAGACGACTAATTATTTGAGCCATCGTCAACACCTTTGATGTCCTCGCCGTGTGGCTGCCGGTTATAGTCATTGTAGGGCTGCCATCCGTCCGGGTTTCTCCGGATTTGTCGTAGTTTGAAGGGCGTCCGGGGGCGTCCGGGCTTGGTCTTCACAATAGCGTCCGGGGGAAATATTATAATAGATTTAACACACTTATTGTGTCCGGGTAAAACCCGATTAAATATATAATTAATGGTAAAAAATCGTTAGTTTCATACACAAATCATAAATCAACTCGATTTCGGCATAAGATTTACAATCGAGTTGTTATGTAGCAAAATCATGAGTTCGTTTCGATCGCTCCAGCTTTTATTACATACATAGAAGGCCTCAATTTCGGTATGAACTGGAAATGCGCTATAATATGGCAAAATCTCGATCTCGCTTCGCTTGCTCCTGGTTTTATATTGTATTGAAACTATCTAGTTTCATGGTTGTCCGGGGAAAATTTCAGATTTTACTAAAATGTCCGGGGTTTTTGTCGGGGTGTCTTTGTCCGGCAACGGCGATTTTGGCGATGGCAGCCCTAAGTCATTGTATTCGACGCCACCTCTGAATTCTGATCATATCGGTTTCCCAATCCAAAAGATGAAGGAGGATAAGGACGAGGATAGAGAAATTCCTTTCTTAAGATGAGGGTAAGTGCCCCTGGGAACCTGGGAACGATAGAGTGATTATGATGACTACAGTTAGAATAATTGCTAGAACTACAACCTCCTGTTGCGCGTGGTCCTGAAGCCCTAGCATACAAAGTAACTCTAAGCGTATCATAATTACTACCCGTAAAGGGAATATGGTCGAAGTTTACGTGTTTCTGCAAATCAAAGAGTTCTCTCATTTCTGGAGTACCAAATCTTAGTCTAGACTTGTGCTGACGACATCGACACAACGATATAGAATACCTATATCGTTGAGGACGAGGTAGTCCTAGACGAAGGCGACGGGACGAAATTGATGGCTTCCTTAAGAAATTGCCTATCGAAGCGCAAAACAAATGCTTTTGGGGAGAACGGAGAGAGGCATTCGGCCAATTGTGGGACAGCAATAGGTCATAAAGATATACAGGCTGTAAGTGACAGCCTAGCAAATACTGAAACGGTGAACTTAGACCATCAAACTGAACAACTTTCACTATGAAAGCTACCTCAGGAAACGCGAAAAAAATCAGATGTCACATACAAAACTGCTGTACCTTTTTTGAGGTAGGCTCCATGGTGAAAGTTATTCAGTTTGATGGTCTGAGTTCAGCGTTTCAGTATTTGCTAGGCTGTCACTTACACCCTGTAGATATAATATTACTTTTAAAATAATCAATGACGTGTCAGTGAAGTAATTTTTGTATTTTCCTACATTAAAATAACCACAAATTAAATAGCAGAACATCCAAAGGTAGAAGAAGGCTATGCTCGGAGTTTCTTTGCGAGATCGAATCAGAAATGAAGAGATTCGCAGAACAACCAGAGTAACCGACATAACCCAAAACTAAAGTAGCAAATGACGGGGAACATTGCTCCCAGAACCAATGGGCCTGAAGAGTTCTCGAGTGGTAACTGCGTACTGTTTTGGCGATCCTTGGAGGCTTATGTCTAGCAGTGGACATCTATTGGCTGATATGATGATGTTGAAGATGAAATAGCGGAGGGATAATAAATAACTTTTTCACCTCACAAGCTCGGAAAGATTGTGTTTATCATTCGAAATCTGAGTGCAAAAGTGTATTTTATCCGCTAGCGTGGAAAGAGTTTTTAAAATCTTTCTATTCAATGAAGAAAAACAGCCTAAACAAGTTTTTTTTTCATGCTGTTTTCGTGCTGGCCAGTGCGATTATTCTAAAAATGAGGTTGGCGCATTGAAATTTTCCTCGCTGTAGTGAGGTGAAAAGTTGTGTGTTGCGCTCGGCAGCAAAGTTATTCTGCGTCTCGTACTTTTGAAACCCTCGCGACGCTCAGGATTCTATATTTGAACCACTCGCTACGCTCGTGGTTCAATCCTAGGATCCTTCGCTGCTCGCACCAAAAAGCAACTTTTCAGCCTTGCATAACAAATAACTATTCCATTTCCAGTCGCTTAGCTAATCGACAAAGCAATACAAACGCACAATCGATAAAAGACGAAATAAATTATTAATTTAATCACACTGCCCTCTGTTACGATAATATCAGATGTGCGGTGGTATGGCATATTACTATCCTTTTATGTTGTAGGATAACTCGATCTGCCCCTCTGTCGTTTTTATTGTGCCTTTATGATCTTTGTATTGTTTTGGTAGGGTTGTCAAATGGCTGGCTCTCTTTTATTTATTTTTAGTTTAATAGTGTTGATTCGCACGAATGCCTAAGGAGTGTTGTTACAAATACAAATACAACATTATTTGTATACACTAAGCCTGAAAACCTTTTGCGTAATAGTGACTGCAGTTAAACACAAACTTATCGCTTAAGAGGGCTATCGCAGTCCAGTGGCGCCCTCATCACATTAAAAAAGATTTCTCAATAAAGAAAGCCTAAATTAAAAAAGTAATTAACACGAACACTACTAAAGCCTTCAAGCCATTGTTATACAATACTTTTATAGGTTCTAAACATTCCACTTTTAGACAATTGCGAATAAAAACAAAAACGGCCGTTTTTTTTCTTTTTTCCCAATTTGTATGTTTAGACCTTTAAAAAACCTATAAAAGTATTCTATGAAAATAGCTTGAAGGCTTTTGTAGTGTTCGTGATAATAACTTTTTTAATTTAGGCTTTCTTTATTGAGAAATCTTTTTTAATGTGATGAGGGCGCCACTGGACTGCGATAGCCCTCTTAACCTTGTTATATTTTTGTTTGTACATTTAAGGACTTACTTATACTTATTATTAAATGATGATCAGTTATCAATTTTGGAAATTCTGGAGAAACAATGTGTTGATTTTGCGTTCATTTGCTAAGAGGGTTTCGACTCTCCAGTGCTATGTTATTGTATGAATTGTTAAGAAAAAAAAAAGAGAGAGATTGAGAGCAGCACTTGGTGCCTTCATAACACCTTGCAGCATTCTTGTTTATTTCATCGACTGATTGTATAAAATCCAAATTTTAAAATATGGGAATATTTTAGCCATATTTTAACTAAAAGAATTTACAATTAGTAACATTTTTATTAGAAGAGCCAACCCTAACAAGCAATGTTTTTTAAATCGTTGTCACATCTCGCCCGTGACAGGCAGTTCAAGTGTTTTGTTTGTTTGTTTAGTTAGACAACAGATTGTTTATTCGCAAAGTGCTTTCGAAATTATTTAAATGTAATGTATTTATTTTGACATAGACATAAAACAAATAAAAATTCGAACAGATTGTCAAATTCTCAAAGAAAATTTTCTTCAAGAAAATATACCTAATTATTACATTTTTGCTGAGTTCCTTTTATGAATTCTCGATATTTCTCAATATTAATTCCGAAGTTATCAATAATAACAAAAAAAATTATAATATAAGGAACTTCTGGGAGGAAACACGTTGCTTCAAATCACTTCAAATCTTCTTCAATAACCAACGCTCTATGCCTAGCAACGTTTAGCGGCAAAACTAAGAAGAAAAACTAGAAAAACCAAAGGAAAAATACATAGACGAAAATTTTTCGGAAAAATATCACTAAAAGAGAAGAATTGGATCATCCCATAAACAACAAGGGCTGCGCATGGCCGACGCCCCACGGTGGCGCCAGGCCTGCGCCGTGTGTGTCTCCATACGTCAAAAATTTGTTTATGTGCCAAATCTGCCAAAGGATGATTCAGTGATATTATTTTTATATAAGTGTATATTTTTTGATTCCCTTGTTGTAAATATAGTTTTCCTACGGTGCAGGCCATCACACGGGTGTGCGGATGCCATCTCCCAACCAAATTGCCACACCGGTCATCTGCGCTCAGTGCAATA
Source organism: Agonopterix subpropinquella (assembly GCA_922987775.1). Lineage (NCBI taxonomy): Eukaryota > Metazoa > Arthropoda > Insecta > Lepidoptera > Depressariidae > Agonopterix > Agonopterix subpropinquella. Next base: position 8,541,290 of record OV277713.1, on the reverse strand, counting down.
GGTCCTTTACCACCGATCGAGGCCTTCATATACACCAGTCCCGCATACATAAAACTAATCATTCCATAACACCAACTCCACCAGGTACAAACACCCCACACAATGCTCCTCCTTTCCATCAACATCTCAGCCATCTAAAACACTCCATACCGGTGGTGAAAAGAATACCTCGCGGTGCTAGGATATCCGTCGCTGCCCTACTAGCAAAATTAATTTGCAAATGCGTAAATACAAACACCACCGAAGACTGGCAAAATCTTCTTTCATTCTCGTACAACACACTACACGCCGATTCAGAAAATCCTCGCATATCTCTCACTCAAAAAATAAAAAACAACTGCACAAACAGTCTTCATGTCACCCCATCCAACCAACCTACCCAAAATAATTTCAACATCTTCATAAAAGTGGAGGAGAAGGTGAGTGACGGAGACCTCAAGGGCGCCGCGAGGTTACTCTTCTCGGCCGACACTCTATCACCTGATACACCCGACACTCTAATCGCCCTCCAGACCAAACATCCCCCAGCCCCTGTAACACCCCACGTCTTGGACCCACCAACACCTCCGCAGACCTGTCTTCGCGCCACCGTTAAAGATATCCAGTCTGCCATTGCATCTTTCCAGACAGGATCAGCCGCAGGACTAGACGGTATTTCCCCTCAACATCTAAAAGACCTAACGTCGCCCAGCGCAGGAGAGTCCGGAAATCAGGTGGCCGCAGCACTTACCCTTTTAGTAAACAAGATGCTGGCCGGCGACGTCAACCCCGAGGTAACTAGCGTACTTTACGGAGCCAACCTCATTGCCTTATCGAAGAAAGACGGTGGAGTTAGGCCTATAGCAGTTGGCTCCACCCTAAGGCGGTTGACGTCCAAAATATGTGTGAAACATATTGTTTCAAAATTACAACCCACATTCCAGCCGGTCCAACTCGGTTTTGGTACAAAGGGTGGGTGCGAAGCTGCCATCCACGCACTCCGGACCTTCCTAAGCGACAGCGGTCACGAGGTGTTGGTCAAAATTGATGTAAAAAACGCTTTCAACTCGGTCAACAGGGACACCCTACTTAGAGAGGTAAATTCAAAAGTTCCCGAGATTTACAATTATTTGGCACAATGTTATTACCATCCGTCAAAATTAATGCATAAAAACAATGAAATCCTTTCGGCTGTCGGTTGTCAGCAAGGCGACCCCCTTGGGCCGGCAATATTTAGTTTGGCCATTAATCCTATAATTCAATCTCTCGGCTCAAAATTTAATTTATGGTATCTCGACGACGGGACCCTAGGAGGAGACACTGACTCGGTTCTATCGGACCTCGCACTCGTAACAAACGAATTTCATTCAATCGGGTTAGATCTAAATTTTGACAAATGCGAATTATATATTTCTGATACGGCAACTAACAGAAACGAAATAGTTGATAAGTTTAACGTTTTGACACCAAACATCAAAGTTCTCTCAAAGAATAATCTGACTCTCTTAGGGTCCCCAATTTTTGACGAGGCTATGGAACCCTGCATACATAATTCGGTTTCAAAATTTCACCAAAATTCTGACCGGTTACTGAAAATTAACACCCACTCGGCCATATTTCTTTTAAAATTCTGCCTTTTTGTTCCGAAATTTACGTATCTACTCCGTTGCTGCCCCCTTTGGAAATTTCAAAGTTTACTTGTTTTAGCAGATCAAACACTCAAAACACAAGTGGAAAAAATCCTGAACATTCGGTTTAGCGATCGCTCTTGGACGCAGGCATCCCTTCCCATAAGACATGGTGGCATAGGGATGCGCAATATCAGCAGCATCGCACTGCCAGCCTTTCTCTCCTCCATCCACAGCACGGTAGACCTCATAGGAAATATTCTAGGTTCATCCTCAAACTATGAGGTCGCGTGTTTGGATGAGGCAAGACAGGCTTGGCTTACAGGACCGAATCAAAATTTCCCTTCCGATCCTAAAGTACAGAGGAGCTGGGACGACATCTCCAGTAAAATCACATTCGACACACTCATCAATAACGCAGAAGGCCGCGACCGCGCTAGACTCCTAGCCTCAACCACAAAAGAGTCCGGGTATTGGCTACACGCCTACCCTTCCTTTAACACAGGAACCTACTTGGACTCCAACACCTTGCGCGTGGCAATCGGGCTTCGAGTCGGCGCTGAAATTTGCATCCGCCACCAATGTCCTTGTGGTGCGGAAGTCGATCGCTTGGGTCACCACGGACTCTCGTGCCTAACAAGTGCAGGCAGAATCCCACGCCATGCCACCCTTAACGACATCATACGTAGGTCTCTTGCCTCAGTCAACGTACCTGCCACTCTCGAGCCGAAGGGCATCATACGGGGCGATGGCAAGAGACCAGACGGGATGTCACTCGTCCCCTGGAAGATGGGTCGGGCGCTAGTATGGGATGCCACCTGCGTGGACACACTAGCCCCGTCTCACTTACAGGGCACGAGTCGAAGGGCTGGCGCGGCGGCGGAAACGGCCGAAAAACGAAAGGCCTACTGGTACAGGGATATCGGCACCCAATACCACTTTATAGGTTTTGGTGTCGAGACTCTCGGGCCGTGGGGACCTAATGCACAGGCGCTTTTTAAAGACCTATCAAAGCGCCTGAAAGACTCGACAGGGGACCCAAGGGCTGGCACTTTCCTCGCTCAACGGATCAGCATAGCCATTCAGCGAGGAAATGCGGCCAGCGTTTTGGGTACCCTCCCACAAGGACCGAACCTGCACCACATCCTAGATTAGTTTAGTCTTAAGTCACTTTATTTGTAATTATTGTTTTATATCTTCCTATTAATAAATTCATCAATAAATAAAAAAAAATTATTTACAGAAATCACTTTGTCACGGATTCTTTGCTTGAAATGTTTTTCATATTTCCCATCTTCATTACTGTCACAGAATAAATTAATGTCTTATTTTGGACAAAGAGTCTTTTGTAAAAAAGAAAAGGTTAAGCGTCACAAGATGAAATACTATTGGAGTTATACAGGGTTCAACTTAATATGTAGACGATTTTTTGAGAGGATGATCAGATCATCAAACTAAACTTTCTAAGAAATCGCGGAAAAAAAATCTGCTGTCTCATACACTTGGAACGAGTAGGATTGCAATTTTATATGAAACAGCTGATATTTTTTTCGCAATTCCGACACTGGTACGATTTTTTTTTAAATGGCCTAATCGCTGAGTTCAGCCGTTGAAAATGTCAAAATTACTATGGAGATATGCATCTTTCTACTGCTGATTTGACTTTCAAAAATCGCACTCCTGAAGTATGATTTTTGAAAGTCAAATCAGCAGTAGAAAGATGCATATCTCCACAGTAATTTTGACATTTTCAACTGCTGAACTCAGCGAATGAGATTCAAAAATCGCACTCCGGCACTGGTAGCATGCCAACCCGCGATAGCCGTGATACGGCTGTATCACGTCTTTTATCTCGTTCTTTTGCGCGCGAACGAACGGGATAAAAGACATGATAAAGCCGTATCACGGCTATCGCGGGTTGGCATGCTACCAGTGCAGATCGTTTTCCACACCGAATCGCAAAACAAAGTTTGATTACGATCTTTGTTTTCGTGTACTTACACGAAACGTTACACTTATAGGTACTTACCTATATACAGGGTGTACAATAAAATGGGACAGCTACTTAAAGGGGTGCTTCAGACCATCAAACTGAACAACTTTCTCTATGGGACCAATATCGAAATCACGAAAAAAAATTCCGATCTCCCATACAAAACTGCAAACATAAATCGACTGAAATGTATGGGACAGCAGATTTTTTTTTCGCGATTTCGATTTTGGTCCCATAGAGAAAGTTGTTCAGTTTGATGGTCTGAAGCACCTCTTTAAGTAGCTGTCCTATTTTAATTTACACCCTGTATAATTTTTAAGTATCTAGAAAATGATGTATCAACATTATCTTACCTTCATGATATTAAAGATTATTTCCAAAAGCTTAGGTACTAGTCATTTGCTTCGAGTTGGCCGCTCCCTCCCTTCCCGCTTCACCGTACCGCACCCCTAAGAGACCCTATTAAACGCAATTTTATAACCTTTAGCAACGCAACCACGTACGGCACGTCCGTCCCGATCACTAATATCAGTTTTAATTTTAAATTTTTATTTGCTTCTTATATTATTTTTTGTCGACGGGACCAGTTAATGTGCCTGTGACGAAATTTCGTAACGGTCATCGACGGCCAACTCCAAACGAACGGGTAGTACGTACAGCAATTTAGTGATTTTAAGGAAGAACGATTTTAATTCAATGTTACTTAAAATAGATAAAACTTTACATGACCGACAAACAACATAACATTGGCCCGCAAAACCACGAATTTAGGTCTTTGTGACTAGGTAGTAGGTATACAATAAAATACAGGCTGTTACAAAAGTAAAAATAAACATTTCAAACTTTTATGAGGGTTGTTGAGACCATCAAACTGAACAACTTTCACTATGGGACCAACATCGAAATCGGGAAAAAAAAATCTTTTGTCCCATACATTTAGCTCGAGTAGATCTGTTAGTTTCGTATGGATGGAACATCGCAAACGCATCGAATTATGGCGATTATGGCAAATCTCCCCATTTTGGGCGAGGTATATGTCCAGCAGTGGACGTCTATCGGCTGATATGATGATGATGATGATCGAACATCAGATATTTTTTTCGCGATTTCGTTATTGGTCCCATAGTGAAAGTTGTTCAGTTTGGTGGTCTTAACCACCCCCTTAAATGTTTATTTGTATTTTTGTAACACCCTGTATATGACATAGATTAAAATAGATGGTAATTGAAACAAAGCGAACAACACTTTTAGAACCCAATTACTTAACAATAAACCAATTTTCCGTTTGCAAGATAACTTATCCCACTAGATCGATTATAATCCGATCACAAACAAATAAATTATATCACGCCACCAATTTATAAAGACCTACATCTCTTTGACAAAACCGAACAATATTGGCGAACAAAGAGTGCAATATAAATTGGACACATTACATAACCCTCAAAAGTGCGTTAAAACTCAATAGAGGGTGCAATAGTGACTCCTGTAATCCAAAGAGTAATGAAAGAAATAACTGAAGAAGCGTCGTTCTAATAAAAAAGGTAGATAATCGATTGGACACAAAATTATAAAAATGTTGTATAGGCGAAAAAGGGTCACAGACATTTAGCTCGATCACACTCTGAACACTTCATACAAACGGGTTCGTTTTAACAAGATGAGGCTAACACGTGTCTGCTGAGGCAGAGTGCGAGTGAGACAGGACTGATTACTGTCGTTTACCTTCCGTGTAAGAGGAGGTGACATTGATGATTTTTTACCACCAAATTCCAAACTTTTAGGTCAAAATTTAGTGTCCCTACCTTACGGTACTGTAGGTAGGTACGTAGATATTAGCAAAGTATATATATTAGTGCTCTTTCTTATCCTATGGCTCTGTTCCGAATACAGCGACTAGTATACGACTATATTCGCCGAGGGGGTAGTCAGAGATATTCTGAAACCTCAGAAGATCCACGTTTCACTAGTACCGAAACTCTGTCCAGTGTGACGGGGAGTGAACCCATCGTCATTACAGTGACAGCAACTACATATACATAGTTACAAAAAGCAGTCATGTTTGTCCGTGTAACGCGCGTGTGTGCACTGATAATTAGCAGTTGTAGCAGTTTTTCTCTACCCTTTTATTTACTCTTAATCATAATATAGTTTTATTTTACAAAACTTAGATGGCGCCATAGGCAAGCTTAAAAACTCATGGAAAATTCGAATCGTTTGTCAGTAACCGCATAGGTAATATTGTAGTCACAGCACAAGATTCAAAGATGATAACACATCTACATTTCAGTCTAATCTAAGGTTAACTGTTGCAATAAGTTAATTGTTAGGATGGGGCGGGTTGTCGTTATCTCTTTATTGAGATATCGTTAAGTATGGTTTTGTTTTAGTGGACACTTATTATTATTAACCTATTATGTGGAAATGCTTTTATATTAGTCTCTCAAAGATTATACTATTACGGTACTTAATAAGGAATATGCTTTTGTTGATTTACTACAATACAGGGTGTTAGTGTAAACAGACAAAAAGTATAAGTCCCATGTTAAAAAAGTCCTCTGTAAAAAAGGTTACTATAAACTCGATGATTATTTGAATGACCAAAATGTCTGGTCTTGACAATTTTACACTATGTAATGCAATAAGTATTGTATTTTAATTGTACTTTGTACATTTTGTTTTGTTTAAAAGATGTATGTTGTAGAGTTTCTGGCCGCATCTTCTCTCAACGGAACACCTTCCGACGCGATGGTAAAGTCAAAAAATGACGTCAGAAAGCTATCTATATTATATTATTTTGAATAAAAATTAAAAGGAAATTCGCAAAAAAAAAAAACTTTTCACACAAACTAGCTGATTGGAAAGAAAATACCAAATATATTTTGAGAATTTCCTATAGGTTTCTTAGGGAAAGTTGTTCAGTATCATGGGTACAATCACCCCTTAAAGTAATGCAACTGTTTGCCCTAACATAAAATGAATACAGGGTTAATTTAATATCAGTGCAGATAACTTCAGCATGTATTCTACTACTAAAAAAACAGCTGTCCCATACAAAACTGCAGTACCGACTCGACTCAAATGTATTGGACAGCTGTTTTTTTTTTCGCGATTTCGAAGTTGCCACCATAGTGAAAGTTGTTCAGTTTGATGAGTAGAATACATGGTGAAGTTATGCGCAGTGATATAAAATTAACCCTGTTAATAAAATATTAAGATAAAAATTAGATGTCTTTACGAATATTTAAAAAGTTGAATATGAAATCTTTAAAATATTTAGGAATTCGTCTAGTGGTACAACTTAGTAACTGCATAATGGTTGTTTTTGGTAATAAAATGCATTAAAAATGTTGAGTTTTTAAACTGAAATATAGCATATTTACTCATATTCTGTTAATAAGTTCTTCTTGTGAAGAGACAATTTGACAGTTAAAATAAAAAAAAATCGACTAGACAAAGCTTTTTAACTTTTTATTTTTGCAGAAGATTTTTTAAATGAAAAATTAATATAAAAGCTGTTGTATTGAAATCTGTCTGTCTGCCATTATTTACGAAGCTGCGCTTTTTTGCAGAGTGGATCCTATGTAAAAATAGTAGGAAATCTGTATGTAGCGTCAGCAACTGTGTATTTCGATAAGCTTCGGATTTTGTATGAATAATTAGCTGAAATGAAACGAAATAGCTGCGCTGTTTTAATTTTTTTTTTTAAATAACGGAATTTTGGGTTAAATTTTGATGTTTCACTCAATAAAAGTACTGGAGAAACATGAATGTTTCTTGTACTTACTTATATAGTTATTCTTAATATGCTGACACTTTTTTAAGGGGATGATCAGACCATCAAACTGGGCAAATTTCTCTATGGGACCAACATCGAAATCGCGAAAATAAATTTAGCCGTCCCATACAAAACTGCAATCCGAGACAGAAGATATTTTTTTCTTTTAAATGCTTAACCAATGACGGTCGCCACAATTTTAATTTATATTTGAAAAAATCCAATAAACATTCAAAACTTTTATGCTACCACTACAATGCAACACCAAATAGGACAAAAAAAAAGTAAATTGCAATTGGCAAATAATTGAGTTAATACTGACTGCTAGGGACGGTTTATCGCAATATCTCTTGTTTGACGAATTAAAAAGGGGTCCGTGGGTTATGGGGTTGCCAGAGAGTTTATTAAGTCCGCTTCTGTGTACTTGGGATTGTATGTTTGTGGATGTATCAAGTTTATTAGTGTAACGTAGATGATAATAATATTTCGGTTAAGGTAAATCATTTGTTCCAAAGAATTTAACGGAAAGAATGTATAGAAATGTAAATCAAGCTCAAAAAGTGGCACAAAAAACTGTTGATTGTGTTAAGAGTTATTCTTCTATAGTTATTCTTATTCGTAGATTTAGTCAATAAATCCCTGCCAATACTACAGGGTGTAACAAAACATCCTTGTCATACTTAAGGGGGTGCTTCAGACCATCAAACTGAACAGCTTTCACTATATAGCCAACTTCGAAATAAGGAAAAAAAAACAGCTGTCTCATATATTCGAGTCAAGCCGGTATTGCAGTTTAGTATGAAACATCAGATTTTACTTAAAGGGGTGCTCCAAAGAGAATAGAATCACTGCGTTTTGGGCTGCTCTATACCATCAAACTGAACAACTCACAATCGCGGAAAAATCATAGAAAACGTTAAGACGACTCGACTCGACCCAATTTGTATGAAACAACACACTGTTTTTATTCTGCGATTTCAATGTTCGTCCTATTATGTTCAGTTTGATGATCTGAATCACCCTATAGTATGTAAATGTAACGCATTTAAGTTTACACCCTGTTTTCCTACTACACAGGGTGTAAACTTAAAAATCTGTAATAATAACTGTAATATTTGCTTGCAGTGCACACTACAGGGTCAAATTGATATCATTAGCATCCTTTTAAACTAAGAGTCTACTCATCAAACTGAACAACTTTCACTATGGGAGCAAACCGATCGGAGCAACTAAAAAATCTGCTGTTCCATACTAAACAGCAATGCGTACGCGACAAAAATGTATGCAGCAGCTGTTTTTTTTTGCTCCGATCGGTTTGCTCCCATAGTAAAAGTTGTTCAGTTTGATGGGTAGACTCTTAGTTTAAAAGGATGCTAATGATATCAATTTCACCCTGTATATCGCCATAATCTAAATAAAAATATCAAACAATCGTAAACGTATAACCAATATCGTAGGAATAAGAAAAATCAATATAACTCGGCAACAATAATCTAATTACCCCGGGGTGAGCACCCGCTAGATAAATTTTAACGGCACGCGCCGAAATTACGCATTAATTGCGTTTGGATCATCTGACGTTGTTAGCGAGATGAACTAACTGTGTACGTTGACTGGTTCAGTTTGAGCGCTCGTGGTTGGCTTGAGAAAAACTTTGGTTTCAATTACAATTTTAAGTTTTGTTTGGCTGCACCGTTATTTATAGTGATTCTGCCAGTCACCGTTTGAATGTTCTAAGTTTTTTTTATTATTATTTAAACTTTAATTTTTGTTCTGCTGTATTGTTATAATAGTAAATATTGTCTTCACCGTCCAATAAAAATATTTTTTTTGTAAGGACGGTGAAGACAATATTTACTATTATTTTACATGCCTTAATATTTTGCCTAAATAGGCATGAAGGTTTCTCTAACATTTTCCTCACTCTTGAAAAAGAAAGAAGAAAGAAGAAAGTGTTAAGAAAGTGTTTAACGTTGCCATTGTTGCAAACACTGCTTACACCACCAACAACAGTTTATTAATTTTAAATTATTTAAAATATCTAGTCTTTGCTGAAAACGACTTAATAATGTTATCTAGTGAGAAATGTAATATAATAAACTTACAGTGTTCACTAAGTGACTGCAGTATACCAAGACACAGGTTGCACATCATCGCATCACTCACACATCCTAATTCCACGATAACGATAATTCCAGACAAATAGTTTATAGAAGTACAGTGAAGTCTGCGGTGATGCTTCTGACGTTGGGCACTTTGCATGACATCTCTACCTACATGTGTCCTGTCAGATGTATCTATTTAAATGTGGCCTCGAGGTTGACTATTTTGGGCACTTTGCATGACATCTCTACCTACATTTGTGTCCTGTCAGATGTATCTATTTAAATGTGGCCTCGAGGTTGACTATTGCCATTGTGGTGAAATCATTTGCCAGTCAGCAATAGAGGCTTCAAAGCTGCAGAGGCGAGTTTATATGAAATATTTCGTTCGCTATTATACTCGATCCTATCGAGTGACAGAACTGAAGTAGTCACGTTATAAAGGCAAATTTAATACAGCTATTAATAGAAACCACTATGGTTAATTACTTAACGCTGTTCCGTGCGATTGCGTTGGCGTCATTGTATGTAGTTAACTACATTTCACTTTTGCGAACCTATTTTTGGATATTTAATGCTACTTTTATTACTCGACAAGGCGAAGCGAAAGGAGTTAATGTTTTTATAGTCATTCGTAAGTACCCCATGTACAATTTTACACACATCATAATTTCCTTTTGTGACAGCCTAGCAAATACTGAAACGGCGAACTCAGACCATTATACCGAACAACTTTTTAGGGTGTAAGGAAAAGTATCACTACCTAACCTTTAAACCACATATTCGACCCATCAAACTGAACAACTTTTACCATGGGAGCAAACCTGTCAGAACGAAAAAAGAATCAACTGTTCCATACTAAACTGCAATACCTACTCGACTCAAACGTATGGAGTAGTAATTTTTTTTTTGTTCTGACAGTTTTGCTCCCATCGTAAAAGTTGTTCAGTTTGATGGGTAGAACATGTGGTTTAAAGGTTAATGATACTTTTTCTTACACCCTGTATAGCCTACCTCGGGAAAAGCGAAAAAAAGTTGTCCCATACATTTGAGCCGGGTAGGTACAACAGTTTTGTATGGGACAGATGATTTTTTTTGCATTTCCTGAGGTAGGCTCAATAATGAAAGTTGTTCAGTTTGATGGTCTGAGTTCACCGTTTCAGTATTTGCTAGGCTGTCACTTACACCCTGTATTTCCTATAAGAAAAAAATTATGACCAAAGGAAGTCTGGAAAAAAATTTATATTTATCAGCTATAAGATTATGTTATTTTAACTGCATGCGTGGTCTAACGGTTAAGAGCGTTAGGCTCTTGACACGGAGGTCGTGGTTTCGATTCCCACGGGGGACACCTAGTGATATGTCACTTTGCGGGTTTTTCCCCAGTTGGTTAGGACATTGCAGGCTGAATCACCTGATTGTCTGAAAAGAAAAATGATTCCGTGCTTCGGATGGCACGTTAAGCCGTTGGTCCCGGCTACTATCTCTGGTGGTAGTAGTCGTTACATAAAAACCACGTCAGAGGCCGTAAGGCGGTCTGAAAAAACTCTGACACTAGGGCTCTGCCCACACGATAAGAAGATGTTATTTTAAAGGTATATACCTTAAGGTACCTATTGTTCATCATCATCATCTCAGCCTCAGACGTCAACTGCTGGACATGGCCTCCCCCAAGGATCGCCATAACGACCGGTCCTGCGCTGCCCTCATCCAACGGGTTCCCGCCGCCTTCACCAGGTCGTCGGTCCAACGTGTGCGGGGCACCTGCCTACCCACGCTGCGCTTTCCGGTACGCGGTACCTATTGTTATAAACCCTAAAATTTTGGTTATATTGGTTCGAGTACAACTCTGTCTAACTAAAAGCTTTTCCTGGATTATTGAAGTCATCATCACCACCGTCATGACACAAAATAAAAATTCAAAACAATTTAGTAAAGAAAATTTTTACAAAACTGAACTGAATAAAATACCGAGATATTCACAGACAATTTCGAAAAATATCCATTCTAAGAAATCCCACGTCGCATAGGCGAGAGTCATATAAAATCAGGGTACCGCATAAAATGCACGAAAATCCTCCCCGGCCCCGGCACGTACGGAACCAATCGAAATCACTGCAACGGTTCACATCAAACTTTCATACTAGTATTGCAACTGAATATCAAGTGGTTTAGTCCTATTTTAATACACGTGGAATTGGGGTCCTTTTGAAGCTGGAACAGGATGATTCAGACCATCAAACTGAACAACTTTAACTATGATAGAGTCAATTACAAAATAGCGAATAAAATCGGCTGTTCCATAGAAAATGTCAATAGCTTTTCAACAAAAATGTGTCATCATAATCATCAGCCTATCATCGTCCACTGCTGAACATCTCCCAAGCCTCTCCCAAGGCGCGCCACAAAACTCTGTCCTCGGCAGTCGCTCCCCGCTACTTTTTTAGGTCGTCTGTCCAGCGGGCAGCAGGGCGTCCCACACTACGCCTACCAGTTTGCGGTCTCCACTCTAGAACTCTGACACCCCACCGGTTGTCAGTTCTTCGGCAGATATGAGCAGCCCATTGCCACTTCAGCTTGCTAATTTTCTGAGCTATGTCAACCACATCTGTGATAAAATTCTCTGATGAAGGAATCCCATTTGAAGAAAAAACCCCATCTTTAAATCTTAGACAAAGATATCTAAAGCCTAAGCAGGCAGGCAGTCTAAAGACTTTGGGGCGATGGCCTCTACTGGTATGCATGGGCGATAGTCCACCACGCGTGCCCAACACGGATTGGTAGAGTTCATAATATACGCATCCGAATTTCTTCTTCAGCGTAATGCAGGTTTCCTCACGATGATTTCCTTCACTGTTTAAGAAAGGCTGCTTAGCTAGCGAACATTCTTATATCAAAGCCTTTGTATAAGAAAGGAAAACTAACCCCCTACCCGACGCGTAAGAAAAGCAAGATCGTAAATGTCCCCGACAAATTATAGGGCAAGAAAAAGTCCTAACTATGAAAGAACACAGATGTTTAAAGGCTACATAACTACGATGTCTTCGCCTTCACCGCTTGAGAAAGGCTACTTACCTAGCAAACTTTACTTTATCAAAGCCAACTTTGAAAGGAAAGCTAACCCCTAACCTGCCGCGTAAGAAATGGCCGCCGTATGATCGTTAATATCCCCGACAAATGATATAAAAATAAAAAGGCAAGAAAAGGTCCTAACTATGAATCTTGAACAAAGATGTCTAAAGGCTACTTAACTACGATGTTTTCGCCTTTTGAGAAAGGCTAGTTACCTAGCGAACTTTACTTTATCAAAGCCTACTTTGAAAGGAAAGCTAACCCCTAACCTGCCGCGTAAGAAATGGCCGCCGCAGGGTCGTAAATGTCCCCGACAAATTATATAACAATAACAAGGCTCAGCGCAGCACGCGATGCGAATTCAACTCTTTGAACGCTGCTCACGTTCAGATGGGAGTTTTGGGCTCCCTGCTGTAGTTGGAGCGAGCTGTTTTGATACTCAAACTCAAACGCAACATTTTTTGTTAAAAATAATATCATATAGCGTCGTCTTAGAGTGAAGACCTCAGGAATGAAATTTGGTATTTTTTATTAGTACGTTTCTAAACCGTGTCCTGATTTCACTCAAAAAATAATCTGATACTCGTAATGCCATCTATAGCGTGTAATAAGAATCTCGCAAATACTCCTGAACTTACAAAAAAGTCATAGGACGCAGTTTTTTCTTCCTCCTGAAAAATTTTCTCCTTTGCACTTACGAGTTCTTAACTCTAAGGCGTCCATAGATAGCTTTCTCGCGTAATTTTTTTGTCTCTACCACAGCGTTGCAGAGAAGATGTGGCAAGGAACGCTACAACAAAAATTTTTTAAACAAAACAAGGTACAATAATTACAAATACAATATTGAATAACACAAACTCATGGTAATACACGTAATCCCCTGTCACTGTTTATTCATAATTCATAATTCATAATCATTTATTGCTTCATGTGGTGTACATAGATCTTATAAGTAATAACAGTTCGCAACATGAGCCCTGTAAGGGCACTGCAATTTACATTTGAATGTAAAATATTATAAAACTAAGAAAGAAACAAAAATTTAACAGTTATATGATTATTCATGCATAACATAACATAATTATTTTAGGTACAAAACATATTTATATAAAAAAAAAAAAAAACAAAGAACAACACAAAAATCATTTTACAATTATCATCATAAATCATGGCAAACACAATGACAAATACAACAATTATAATTTAAAGACTATTACAATTATAATTAAAATAAAGACAATTACAATTATAATGAAATTATTAGTATGAAAATTATTATTGGATATTCATAAACATCAATTAGAATTCTGTATTGTTCTGATGAAATAAATGAGTCTATCGACAAAATCGTCATACTATAATGGGAATTGGAATCTAACAAAGTAAAACTTGAAGTAAGTTTTAAACTTATAAAAATATACACGTTATTTCACCTTGAAACTTTCAATATTTTTAAGAATATCCAAAGATCTTCGGGGTGGTTAGAGACATTGCTACAGCTACCAGCTGTGTTGCATCCGACATTAAGAATATTGAAGGTTTCAAGATAAAATGACGTGTATATTTTTATAAGTTTGACACTTACTTCAAGTTTTACTTTGTATCCCAATTCCCATTACAATAGGTCGAGATTTTTTAGTTTTGTCAAACGACAGAAACTAAATGCCTTTTTGGCATGCGTAAAGTAACAAGAGCAAAGGCACACCCCTATCTTTCTCGTTTTCTCGGGGGTGGCATGCTACCAACCTGTAATCAACTGTAAAATGTATATAAAAGTCAAACTAAAACTTTACTTTACGTTACTTTGCAATTCGAAAATTTATGGTGCGTGGGTCACGGACCTGAAAAAAAATCCGTGGCGTGGATAAGTAAAGTAGGTCCTAGGCGGATAAGTAAAGTAGGAACTTTGAAAAGGTCCTAAGACCTTTTTGATTGCAGGCTCTATTGTCTATACTGTAGAATGTCTATAGGACAAAATATTGCAAGTATCAAACAGACTCAATCCTAACACACGTGAAAATGGGAGAGCTCATAAAAATTATATCTAAGTAGGTACTCTATTTATGTACTAGTGTCATATCGAACTATTCTGTTCGGTCCAATCACTATAGTCAGGGTTTCTTAGAGGACCATCGATAAATATGCAGCAGGGGTTACCAGTGGCCAATATAGATTGGTTCTAGTGGAATTGCAGGATCCAGTCTTTTTGTAGGAAGGTGGAAAGTTGAATCATTTCACATACAATTATTATGAGCCTATGATCATAATAATTGTAATTAGCTTACAGTTATTTAAAGTTGTGTTTAGTATGTAATCAAAGCTGTAAATCTTCCTAAGAATAATAAAATAAAATAAAATAAAATAAGACAGGCTAGACAAGCCTGGCCTGATTAGACTATAAAGTCTTAAAAACCGGATCAGGTAAAATCTACGATGATTCAAAGTGTGTGTATGTGTGTGAACTGTGAAGTGGTATCAAATTAAACGCATTTCCTATACCTAGCCCACCCAGCCTAAATTAATTTAATTTCGTAATCTGATCTATTTTTAGTTGAAATTACTCAAAAATTAAATTTAAAAAAACTGCTTTAGAAGGCGCGGCTAGAAAGTGAACAACAAACTTATAGGTTCAGGGTATTCTACACCAGATGATCTAAGACCAGACGGATATATTTACGCGCCAGAAAACAAAACGGTTTTCACCCGAAATACAAGAAGATATTTTCTCTTGGAACATATTTTTATTTTGTCACTGAAATTTTTTGAAATTTTTTATGACTTATGTTTACTTTATTAACTTGATACTCTCAATAAAATAAACTAGTCCGACTGGTTGATTTTAAGTGCACTCAATTTTAAATGTCCAAGATATATTAATAATAGTAATAGAAGAAGCTTTAATTCTTGTGTAAATTATTAGAAATAACAATAAAATATAACTATATACCTAACATAACTAACTAAAATATAACTAAGTAAAAAAAAAAAAAAAAAAATTAAAATAAAACTAGCTTAATAAAATATTTACAATAATATTTACACTCAGTCAAAGAGCCCGCCCCGGGTCATACCGGTCAATTTTAAATTAATCTAAATAGAAATATGTTTTCAGATTTTTTTCCTGGAAGGTCCTCAAGCGAGATATCTAAAAAAATATATCTGGTCTGGTAGGTATCCCTAAACCAGAAATATATAAAACGAGCTTTTACCCGCGACTTCGTCCGCATAAATTATATACCAGATTTTAAGTCAGATGATAAGCTATCAAACAAAAAAAGTTTCATCAAAATCGGTTCAGTAGTTTTTGCGTGATATTCGAACAAACAAACACCCAAACAAACAAACAAACAAACGAACAAACAAACAAACAAACAAACAGACAGACAAAAAATCCAAAAATTTGTGATTTGGAATCAGAGACATCTAAAAATCATATCGTAATCTTTTTTTTGTAAATATCTTCCATGTACAGACACACTTCTGTTACAGTTTTATAATAGTTTAGAAGTAATTTAGATCTGGTCTGGACCACCATATAAAGTCAAAAGAAATAAAAATGAAAAGCGTGAAATAATCATTCGATTATTTAGCATTTTTTGTTTCCACATTTCCGAATTCAACCTTGGTAGTAGAATTAAAGAACAACAATCGAAATGCAAACTTCTTTGATTTGCTAGATTGAAATTACATACTACTCAATACAAAATTACAAATACTATATAGCCTACCTATATTATATAGTACTCTAGCTGATCATTTTAATCCTCTTCATTCAACATACTACAAAACAAACGTGACTGACATCATATAAAAGATATAGGAACCATTTAATACTTTCAATTAATTACAAAATGTATATCAGTTATCAAGACGTCGTCTGATTTAAAAGGTTTTAAAACATTCAATATGTGAGGCTTATAGTCACAAATCACTCATTGGTGGCATTTCGGTAAGGTGTGCCTTGGTTTCATCGCGAAGGGTTCCCGACAAAGTAAAAATTGTCGTTAAAATGATACTTAATTTTGTTTTTAAAACTCATCGATCAAAAAACAGTTTTTAGGGTTGCGTACCCAAAGGGTGGTAACTATTACTAAGCCTACCTGCCTACCCTTGTCATTTGTCCGTTCATCCGACAGCCGACTGTCAGAGTACATTGAAGACGCTAAACTTGCAGTGCTTCATGTGTCCTAGCATTCTCAGCAATGTACTCTGCTTTGTCATTGTCAATTGTTATTTGTCGCGTTTATTAAACAGAGCCCTGGGCTCTAACTGTTGATCTTGAGTATAATTATGTTGTTATGACAGATATCCAAAAAGTAATTTAAAAAAATATATAGGTAGGTACACACATCGTACAATATTGAAAATAAAAAAAAAAATTAAAGTTGCTTTTTGATTTTGTTCTATTCTAAAAACGGTAACACATATCATATAAGCGCCAAAAATGGTGTGATTATAGTGCAAACTCTAAATTAAATCAACAAATAATAAAAACCTGTCAAATGAGAGTCGGCCTCTCGCTAAGGATAAAAATATAATTTTTGGTAAATACACAACACAAACATATTTTGTGGTGGTACGGACGGAACCCTCAGAGCGCGAGTCTGACTTGCATTTGGCCAGTTTTTTAGTTATTAAAGAGTTATAGTGATTGAAATAGAAAGTCTGGAGTACAACTGGGTGAGGCTTAATCCCCAGAAAAAGCAGTCCAGGTTAAAGGTACTGTACGGTACGGGCTAGATTATGATTTTGCCATACATTAACTTACAACCAACAAACATTTATTAACTTTTCCCAACAATAACCATTCATACGGAACCCCAAACAGAAAAAGTAAAACCACAGATAAACAGGCAGAAAGGTAAACATTGGACACGTATTGAGCTAAATATAAATGTCTCGGGGACACATTAAGATAACGAGAGGAATGTTAAAAGCTATTTAATATTATGTTTTGTTCAAACTTTATTACGGTCCGTGTTCTCGGGAAGGAAAGTCTTGGACTCGATTCTTATATGACGTTTTAGTCGTTTAAGTATTTTATTATTTTAATGTTTTTTAGTACTAATTATATTATGTCTTTATGAGAGAAAATATACATTTAATAAACGGTTTTTGGTTTTTTTGTGAAAAAATCTACATTTAATAAACGGTTTTTGGCTTTTTTTTATAAAAAGTTGCTGATATCTGCATAGAAGTCTTTGGTTATCTGCTGTTTCGTAGAATTTGTTGTCACCTACGCGATAAAAACGTAGTACCCTATCAAATAGAGGAACTTTTATCATGACTTTCGCGAGATCAATATTACGTACTTATTGCAAAGAAGAATGGCAGATTTGGACCCAGTAATTTTTTACGAAAACTAAAAGCCATTCAGAATGGCGATGACAATTATTATAAACAGAAAAAATTAAGCTGCAATTCTTTGTAGGCTTTATAGTCCATTGTTCACTATCTATTGAGTAGGTTATCTAATCTAGCTCAGCCTTTACACACAATTAACTTACAAGACGCAGACTTTTAAATGTAAGCTCGATAAACGGAGCCATGTTTAATTAATGAATGTGATCCGAAGTAGAGTTCCGATTCTTGATCGGACGTGACATGCAAAGTGTAGGTACGTTTTCCTTGAATAAAGGTTTGGAGGAAAACTGCCCACGAAATATAAGGTAAAAATAAAAAAAATTGATGAAACTATTTCAAGGAGATTGATCAGACCATCAAATGATCAAACTGAACAACGTTTTCTATGAGACCAAATTAAAATCGCAAAAAGGAATAAATCTGCTGTCCCATACATTTGGGTCTAGTTTTAAGATAAGATAAGATAAATATTCTTTATTTGCACACCAAGAATAAACAAATACAATTACAGTAGAAGAATATATTGATAAAACAAATAAAAGTGGATGCATTACAGTTAAATAATAATACAGTAATTACAATACAGTTTTGTACGGAAGAACTGTTTTTTTTCGCCATTTCGATATTGTTCCCAAACAGTAAGTTGTTCAGTTTGATGGTCAGCTCATTTTTTTAGACCTCATATAAGTGACATTGTGAGGATTTTTTAGTTAATTACCTTGTGTGTGTGCTTACCAAAACTTTAAGTGACCTTGTAACTTTTAAAATGAAGGCAAAGTTTTTGCTCACCTTGAAATTAAATACTGTCATGAACTTATGTACCTACGTAGGTTTAATGGGTATTTTTAGTGTTCCGTACCAAAATTGGCTAAACGGAACACTTATGGAATCAGCTCGGTGTCTGTCCGTCCGTCCGTATGTCACAGGCATTTTTCTCAGAGACCGTACGTAAGACATAGGAAGCTGAAACTCGGTACAGATATAGCAATTGCTGGTCCAATATCATACATGAAGTAAAATAAGCAAAATTTTTATATTGGGGGCAATTTGGGGAGTAAATAAAAAAAAAATTCTACCCTATGTTGTGGGGTATCAATTGAAAGCTTATGAAAATACTAGTCTAAAAATATACTTTTCAAATGTTTTATTAAAACTTTGTTTTCTCAAACATGCTTGGAAATGTGAGCATTATTTTGACAACCTTCTTCGAGATAAATCGAAATTGCTGTACTGGCCAACTACATGCGCGCAGCGGCCGGCAATGTTTGTATGAAAATCCATATCTGTCGTGTTTTGCGGCCAAATAAATTACATAGTAAACTCATATCTGTCGTGTAATTTAAAAATGGAACGATCTTTTTCTCCTAAAAAATTATATTAGTAATCCTTGTGTAAAATGGCTTTTTGTGATTAATAAATATTATTCTAAACATGGCGACCAAGGAGGTAACTCATCAAAGGTTTTATTTAAATTTCGAACGGGCTTGCAAATAGAAAGCTGTTTATTGAAAAAAAAAAAAAAAAAATTGTTGTTCGTTGTTCGTCATTGATTTTGAAAAGAGTTTTTATTTCCGCGAATTATTTGAGAAAATTTACTGTTTTAATTTCCGCGCATTATTTGAGAAAAGTACTATACAAGCCTTGGCCACAACTAGGCATTGATGGACTTACGTATGTGTGCCTCGGCTTCGCCTCGGCCCACATTTACACGTTCGTCCATCAATGCCTCTGTTGCTGGCCGCTGCAGTAATGTACTATTAACAAAATTATCAATTAAATCCGAGAAATTGCTGTCCCCACATCTATTTCAAAAAATATAGCCGTATAAGATAAAAAAAAAATCGTGAACATCAGAAATAACGTGTAGATGGCGGGAAAATTATCAAGGTGGCTCTAGCTTGGATAGTTTTTTTTCTATACCCAAAAAACTAACAGTAGTGAGACCAGTGTAAAATAATCTTCAGGTACTATTTGACCATATACTAAGAAAGCGTCAATTTATAGTGGTTTTAATCAATGACCCATGTTAAACAACTGGTAGTACGGAACACTAATTGCCCGAGTTCCGACTCGTACTTGGCCGGTTTTTAAAATAAATGTTGTTATTGTCCATTTTGAACATAACATTTTTCAAATCAACCTGTGTGTAAAACAGAGCGGCACAATCCGCACAATATAGTATCAGTATAGATGCGCGTGCGTCTCGGAATAAAGTCGTCACGACAACGTATCGGCGCCGGCCCACGTGCGTCCTGTCTTGATCTAGACTTTGTGTAAGACCTGGGTAAGGTTGATGTTACACTGGCTGTTACTTTTTATCTTTTTGATGAGGCATTTTCCATGAACAATAAAATCTGCAGATGGCGATCGTATGCAGGGTCCTTCTTAATATGCTGACTCTTTTTTAAGGGGATGATCAGACCATCAAACTGGACAACTTATGGGCACATCGAAATGGCGGAAAAAAAACAGCTATCTGCTGCTGTAGGTTTGCAGTTACAGTATGGAAGAGTTGATTTTTTTTCGCGATTTCCATGTTGATGCCATAGAGAAAGTTGTTCAGTTTGGCGGTCTGATCATCCCCTTAAAAAATTTTCAGCATGTTAAGAAGGACCCTATATATGACATTAGATATAGGCAAAAACATGACAACTTGTGTAATTCGTAACATGTGTTTTTGCTCAAAAAACAATCCTTGACATTAGGGTAGATACTCTCCCCTCCCGCACAAACTAATACTTGAAATTTTATAGAAAGAGCGGTTGTGCTTGCAAAATTGATCAGCAAAATTTTTGAGATTGTAAAGTCATTTAACATTTTTTTCATGAAAATATCTGTTTTGTTCCAATAGGAAATACATTTTTTTTATTATATTCTTTGCAATATAATAATTAGTCGCTGGCTCAGGTCCTGGTCTCCAAAACGAGAGAACGCCTCTTTTTCGAGCTGTCGCGATCAACACCCGACCAAATGCTTTCTGCTGGGTTGAGTAGGTTTGCAGTTTTGTATGGAATCGCTGATATTTTTCGCGATTTCGATGTTAGTCCCATAGAGAAAGTATATTAACATCCTCTTAAAAAACGTCCGCCGACGTGGTTTATGGAGTGCACATTGTTGTTCTACTTGTGTACAGCGTGAATAAGAAATTTAATTTTTTTAGGAAGTCCTTTGAGCAAAAGTTCTAATAATTATATACATAGTTATAAGTATTTAGAAACAAGATTCACATTTAAAAATATTTCGCTTATTATAATTATTATGACGAAGGCAGCTAGTTAAACATAAAAGACCAGACTAGTTAATTAGAAAGGACGTATTTCTAAGAAGATTTAAGTTGATAACAATTGAAATACATTGAAATACAATGTTTACGTTTAACCCCAAAGCATCGTTAAGCATTTATACATTGTGCACGCAGCTTTACAGCGCGACGTCTGAATCAAGCTATCACCGCTGAGTTAGTTGCGAGTTGAAGGCGCTCGTTATCAGCTAAAATAAAGTGTGAGTAACCGACGCGACGCGAAGCGACGTCCTCCCCCGTCGACGTGGTTTATGGAGTGCACATTGTGGCTCTACTTGTGTACAGCGTGCGTGAAAAATTGCGCTTTTATTACATAGCAACTAAAATTAATAAAGTCACGACTGTTCGACCGTAATACCTTTCAGTGTGATCAGAAACTTTTCTACAACTAATTCTAAAACAATAGTGTTTTATGTACCTTGATAATTTTACAGTTTTTTGTTTTCAATCTTTAATTTTATTTTCATTAATTACTAATTAGGTAGGTATTGCATTATCTTAGACTGCAGAAAACTTACCTATTTAATGAATAATGAAAAAAAAATCTGGATGGTCAATGATTATTAGGTATACTTACTACAAACGACTACACAGGGTCCTTCTTAATATGCTGACACTTTTTTAAGGGGATGATTAGACCATCAAACTGAACAACTTTCTCTATGGCACCAACATCGAAATCGCGAAAAAAAATCAACTGTCCCATAGATTTGGCTCGAGTAGGTTTGCAGTTTTGTATTTAAGAGCTGTTTTTTTTCGCGATTTCGATATTGGCTCCATAGAGAAAGTTGTTCAGTTTGATGGTCTGTTCATCCCCTTAAAAAAAGTGTCAGCATATTAAGAAGGACCCTGTACCTATACAACGTGTTAATGAATTAACGCAAAACTAGAAAGTAGTTCGTTTAGAATCGAGAGCAGAATCGAATTATCATGGTTTCAACATAGGTAGTTTTTTTTTTTCAAAATATTAAATAATTTGTTTGTAAAATTTAAAATTTACTGACCCCGATGTCAACCCACCGCACGGGCACACTCACCCTACTTACTATCAAAACAAGATTATTAAAATGTATCCATGAGTACGTTAGCGCTTTCATTCATTGCTGAAATGATAACAAATCATTTTTGCGTCAAAACTTAAAATGCGAATAACTTTAAATTTTAAGTATCAAAATAATGAAATTATTGTTTTAATCTAATTATTTTGTTATAAATCAGTTGGGGTGTATGAGGTTTTGCGCTAATTTATTAACACGTTGTATAGCTGTTATCTTGCATTTTTGGACTTCGATACATCAGTTGAGTAAATTGTCTGTATAGCACCTTTTATTTGTGTCCACTTTCATGAAAGTGAACAATTTTAAATCGGTTATTTTAGGATTTTTAGGTAATGGAAAATTATCTTTTAGCCATCAAATAATTTTACAATCTACCTCTACTCGCTACAGCCCTATTTTTTTTTATTACAAACAAAATTTTAAGGGTGTATGCAGATGATGAAACTAAAAAACTTTCTCGTTTTCGACATATGTTCCTTAAGGATGGTTGTTTAGTTTTAATATCTGATATATAGGTACACCCTTAAAATATTGCTTGAAATAAAAATATAGGGGTGTATAAATAAATATCTACTACCTTAGTCTATCTATGATTTCACTAACAGGTAGATACCTAAGGTATTCAAATCTAGTCCCCTAAGTTAATTAGGTCCAAGTGCCTACAAAAAATTAAATTCTCCTAACACCTGGCAACACATTAATAAAATTAAAAACCCGAGAAGAGAAGAATTTAAAATTGGTACCGTACAAAATCAAAAGTCATTAATGTCCAATAAGTTAAAAAGTTAACCGACGCGAATAATAAATCATTTTTTATTTCATCTCTGTACCAATTTTTCCCTGAGTCTTTTTTCATCAATTTAACACGAACAAAAAAGAGGCACTCAATTGTAAGGTTTACGCGTCGATTTTTTTTTATTATGGGCAACCCGTTTAATAATTTGGACCAATCAGGGGCAGCGATTAGTGGCCGCGCGCCGCCCTCTCGGTCTCCTATTGGTTGGCTAGTTCGAACAGATTGCGCGATGGCGGGAAATGGTTTTAAGTTTAGGGCATCTCATTCTTACGATGGCTAGTGCTGTTCGAGTAGAAATATCGATATCAGTTGGGGACATTTTGGTTTAATTTTATGATATCTTTAAAATGGATCAAACTTAATTACGATGGTTAGGTATTAGTATTATTCCAAACATTATTGATTTTTAAACATGTTACAGCCATGTTTTGATTAGTATTATTCCTTTTACCCAAAAGTAGAATAATTTTATAATTTACGAGTTTTTGCACGCGACTTCGTCTGCACCACCGGTTCCAGTCATCATCGTAGCGAGATAAAATAATAATATACCAGTTTTTAAGTCTAGTCATCAACACAAAAAGTTTCACCAAAATAGTCCATTCGTTTTTGCGTGATGCTCAAACAAGCATACAGGCAAAAAACAGACAGACACCAAAACACCATATCGTAATTTTTTTTTGTAAATGTCTTCAATGTACCTACAGACACACACTTCTTTTAGAATTTTAAAATAGCGTAGACAAATAGCAAGATTTTAATGATTCAGAGAAATAGATACAGACACAAAAGACTATACTTACATATATACTTATATGTATTACTATTTTTACTTAAAAAATTAACAAAAGGTTACTTTAGTTAATTTTATGTCATCTAAGAAATAATAAATTCTGTGTGTGTCAAGTATGTATTTTTTTTTCAAAATAGCTTTGTACTAAATAAGAAAAATCGTTAAAAAATGGTTTTTTTGCTAATAGATAGGTACTATAAGAATTCTCTAATTATTATTTCTACTGTTTACCAACAATATCGCTAAAAGTTTAAATTTTGTGTTGGTAATAATTAAAATTGGAAAGGTCTTATGAATGTGGAGGAAGCTAGAGAGGTATGTCAGGATCGTAGCAGGTGGCGTTCCGTTGTCTCTGCCTACCCCAGTGGGAGACAGGCGTGAGAATATGTCATCATGGGCCTTGTTTCATCTAAATAGATGTTTCAAACAGCGTCTGTTTGCTTAAGACACCGACGTTCGTGGCTATATAAGCCGATTCGGGAGCGGCAATGCCTGCCACATTTACGGCATTTGTGCATGTAATAATTAAAATTCACGATTGTTATAATTATCAAAATGCCGTTTAAGAACTTTGATTAAAATTCCGACTTCATAATAATCGTCACAGACCGCTTTAAATCCATTGTCAGATATGTTTATTGACACGTCAAAAAGGGATGGATTTCATCGATAAAATTTGTATCGACAATGATGCAAGCCCTAAAAATATCAAACCTTATTTAGACTGGAAGTTCCGAAGTCACTAAATGGTTTTGGCTTCAATCGTTTGAGCCGCAAATGGGTTTTAAATCGATCTTAATATTAGAGGCATGTTATATTTTCCTTTGTGTAGAACAAAGTTACTTCGATTAATTTTTAGTAAACGAAATTATTTGTAAGTACGTTTGTAAGTAGGGCCAAGGGCCCTGTACCCGGACTTTCGATGTTCGATATATCGCCACTGTTTCGGTCCGCACTTCGTTGTAATAGAGTTGACATTGGAACGAAAACGTTCACGCAATTGCGAAGTTCGAATGTACGGGTAGAGGCCCTGCTTTTTTAGGATGACGAATTATAGTTAGAAATCTGTATACAACGTGTTAATGAATTAACGCAAAACTAGAAAGTAGTTTGTTTAGAATCGAGAGCAGAATCGAATTATCATGGTTTCAACATAGGTAATTTTTTTCAAAATATTAAATAATTTGTTTGCGAAATTTAAAAATTTCTGAACCTGGTGTCAACCCACCGCACGGGCACACTCACCCTACTTACTACCAAAACAAGATTATAAAAATGTATCCATGAGTACGTTAGCGCTTTCTTTCAGTGCTGAAATGATAACAAATCATTTTTACCTCAAAACTTAAAATGTGAATAACTTTAAATTTTAACTATCAAAATAATGAAATTATTGTTTCAATCTAATTATTTTTTTATAAATCAGTTGGGGTGTATGAGGTTTTGCGCTAATTCATTAACACGTTGTATACAGGGTCCTTCTTAATATGCGGACACTTTTTTAAGGGGATGATCAGACCGTCAAACTGAACAACTTTCTCTATGGGACCAACATCGAAATCGCGAAAAAAAAATCATCACTTCCATACAAAACTGCAAACCTACTCGGAGCCAAACGTGTGGGACAACTGTTTTTTTTTCGCGATTTCCATGTTGATTCCATAGAGAAAGTTGTTCAGTTTCATAGTCTGGCCATCGCCTTAAAAAAGTGTCAGCATATTAAGAAGGACCCTATATGTTAGCAAATGGGCGAAATACAGGGTGTAAACTTAAATGCATTATGGTTACCTATAGAAAGTTGTTCAGTTTGATGGTCAGGAGTGCGATTTTGGAATCTCATTCGCTGAGTTCAGCAGTTGAAAATGTCAAAATTACTATGGAGATACGCATCTTTCTACGGCTAATTTGACTTTCAAAAATCACACTCCTGAATTATGATTTTTGAAAGTCAAAGCAGCGGTAGAAAGATGCATATCTCCACAGTAATTTTGACATTTTCAACTGCTGAACTCAGCGAATGAGATTCAAAAATCGCTCTCCTGAAGCACTATGTTCAATATTTAACGCATTTAATTTTACAGCCTGTATTCACTGTATGTACATGTATGTAGGTAGGTAGTTACTTAGATTAGATTTAAGAAAATAAAAACTCTTGATAAGTAGGTATCTAGTTAGGTACCTAAGTTTAAACGATTTTATTTAACAACCTATATAATTATCTACATAGGTACCTTAGTATTTTCTTTGTTAGAAATAAATCATTGTTTTCTATCCCTACTCTGCAAGAAAAGTTTTATAAATTAATTAATAAAATTTTTGTACTTTGTGTGCCTACTGTAAGGCACCTAATATTATTATCGTATAAAGTTTTCTTTTTTATTTGAGATTAATTTGGAGTTTTCTTTTTAGCTCTACTCATTTAATTGAATATTTCATTCAGGTTATAAAATTGATTGTGACTTGTTTGAGTAGGTACCTAAGTAATAAATATAAATACCTAATAAAATACCCTACACCTACTCAACATTTTCCTACGCATTTTCCACATCAATTACATTCACATGTCATGTTTTGTTTCTAATTTATTATTTGGGTGAAATGCAGAACGGATGTACATAGATACAATTTAAGTTGTCCCGTAAGTTTAAAACAAGATACCGTCTTTTCTCTTTCCTTGATTAAAATTATTTCCATAATTCTGAGCAGTGTATTTATTTCCCAATTAAGCCCATTTTTTATTTTTTTGATACGCGCAATGAGGCACGAATTATTATATTTTTAAAATTTAATACTAATATAACTTTCATACAAATTTTATATGTCTCTCCACTACCTTGTCAACTTTGAATATTAATAAATAAATTTTTCTTAGTTTAATTTAGCTTTTTTTTGGTTAAAATGACCACTTATTATCTAAATTGTCAGATTGGAATAGGCTGGAATTAAAAGGAAACGATTTAGTCATAAGATTAGCGTATTAAATGTTTGTCTCCATTTTTGTTAATTTCGTAACTCAGGGTTAGTAACGACATTTTGGGCACAATTACAACAACAATTCTACCATTCGATTGTATTTTTATAAAATGGAAACATTTTCTCAAGTTACGTCAAAATATTGACATTAAGATGGCCGTATTTTGCTTCGCAGTTCGAGGTTGGTGTATGACTAGCATTTTGTTAAATATCAATATCAGGGTTAATAACGCGATTTTCCTATTTCCGGTAAGTGTAATTTGTCAGTTATTTGCTGATTTTTCTTGCGTAAGAGATATAATTACCGCTGGGATATAAGTTATTGTCAAACCAATAGCGATTTGGGTAGCAAATATTTTTGAGGTTAAGATTTCTCAGTTTATTTTATCAGTTTCGTAACGTTTCGTTACGTTTCGTTGCGCAACGAAACTGAGCTCTCAGTTTCGTTACACTAAGGTCTCGTTCATATGAGTTTGTGACATAATACTGTTTTTTTTAACATTAGACATCAAGTAATATCCCAAATAGTAAATAATATGTATTAATTAATTTAATACTATAAACTAAAAAATATATTTTAATGTTCTATGAAAATAATTTTATAAAATATAATGAGATTATTAAACATAACACAAACTAAATAAACTATTAAAGCATTGCAATATATATATATGTATACATTTAAATAATTTCAGGTATGGCACCGATGACTAATGCAGAGAGGCAAAAAAAGTATAGACAAAAATTGCAGATAAGATTGATTTTTGACAAGGTTTTTGCAATTAGTAGAAAAATATAGATGTAAGTTAATTAATAAAGTTGATTTATGCCATAAATATTTTATTTATTTTAATGCTTATGTGATCTCACCCTTACCTTATCAGTTTCGTAACAATTTATCAGTTTCATTACAATCTCAGTTTAATAACGATTTCGTTACGGTACATCTATTCTGCATTTCACCCATTTAAAAATAAGTACTCTACTAAAATAAAGACCCCATCGCGATTCAAACATTAGGAAGGACCTACCTACCTACTCTTGAAAGTTAATGTCACTGTAAATGCTTCGATATTACAACTTGCAGCTTAATAGAACATAATGACGCTCGTTAGAAATGATAGATGAGTCGTAAATTGATGGGTACGACCTAGTTAGGTATATTAGACCTTATGGACTCTATCATAATTATAGATAAATAGCTATAAATACATGTACCTACACTCTTGTGCCGGGGCATAAGTAGGTACCTACATACCTTTACTAAAAAGTAAAAAAAAAAACATTTCTTAAACTACTTAAGTACCTACCTATTTTTTAACCTTCTTAAAAAAAATTGGAGTCAAAATTGCTAATAATTTCGTTAGAATAGTGTGTTATTAAAGCATAAAGTTTATTGGTTTAAAAGATTCAATTTTCAGAAGATATACAAAAAAACATTGTGTCGCCATCTAGTGTCGAATAGCTTTACTAATACAACGCTTCACAAGCTTTGATTCCATTGCTGAGTTAATGATGCTACTCGATGACAGATGGCGCTGTACAAGTTCTCGTTGACTGCCATTGCATGTAGTTCCAAAAAGAATTGTAGATGGCGCTGATCTCTAAATATAAAAAAAAAAATGTTCGCAAAGAACAAGAGAAAATGGAGATGAGTTAGAAATGCACCACGAAGACACCGTGCCCACTTTTCAATCAGAAAATCAACATTAAATAGCAGGAGTGCGATTTTTGAGCATCACACGTTCAAATCAGCAGTAGAAAATGTCATAATTAACACTATGGAGATCATGCATAGTTTCTACACTGCAGCACTGGTAGCATGCCAACCCACGATAGCCGTGATACGGCTTTCTCTCGTTCTTTTGCGCGCGAGTCTTTTATCTCGTTCTTTTGCGCGCGAACGATCGAGATAAAAGACGTGATAAAGCCGTATCACGGCTATCGCTTGTTGGCATGCTACCAGTGCTGATCTTCTTCTTTCTTATCGTGTGGGCAGAGCCCTGATTTGAACGTATGATGTTCAAATATCGCACTCCTGAACTGATGCAGCGTAAAGGTACGAAGTAAGTAGTAGCAAGTAATTAGTGGTTATGTACCTACCATAGAAAAGAGACGTGCAAGCGAGTCTGTTATCGTGAACGGGTGTAGGTTGCCTGCTCTCCGACCTGCAACGAAGCTCTACCATTTTATGGTGGCTTATGTGTCTGTCTACTTAATATGTTTTACCACTGTTTGAAAACCTATTATAAGATTTAAAAATTAAGTTTTGAACGGACGGGACTTGAACCCGCAAGCTTCCAAGCCGAGGGTCGTCTTAGGTTTAATTTTTGAATCTTTAATTTTATTTGAAGTAGCACAACACGGCTGTAACATGTTTATAGGGTAATAACAAAGGTAACATTTAACATGGCATAATATTTGAAATTCTTCCCTACTTAGGTATGGGGAACTAACCTATATCTTGTCTTACCTTGTTATAATAATTATTTAAGATTAATATGTATTATTTACAGTACAGGATACCTACAATCTTCCACCAAAATAGATAAGGGTTTAAAGAAACAATTTAGGTTGGTAGTTTATTATAATAATTTATTTTCATTATACGAGCAACATTGTTGTCAACATTTTCAAATAAGTACCTAATTTATTTGAATTATATGCTAGGTACTTAGAATATAATAAATGTATAATGTATTTTTACTTAACGATAACAATAAATATTTTGCAATAATTGTCAGGTGCTTAACTTTCGCACTAATTGAATGAGAATAATTAAAAATTGGCAATAAACAAAGATTTACTACAATTTTATTGTAATAAATCTTCATAATCGTTTAATACTATTATATATTTCATATTCGTACCTATACCTAGGTACTTTATAATTAAAATTATATTAATTGAAACGTAGCATAGTATCAAATTAAATTGTAGGTAATGCATAATCCAGCCAAAATATATGCATTACCTAATTACCTATGATATAACTTTCAAAATAAATTTTTTCCAAGAATATAAAAGATTAAATTAAAATATTAATAAAGAGTAGAGCGTTAGAACTAATGAAGAAAAACAAAGAAAATGAGATGGTGCACTACAAAAAAAAGAGATTAGAACTAGATAAAGAAAATATAATTCCATTTATTATTAGTTTTTATTTTTAAATAGTTTTACATGGTCTTTATAATTGATTAGGAATGAGAACTTAAATCGCACGAGACCTACCCATTGCCTCGCCAAATTAATATAAAATTAAATTTTATTATTTAGTGCCTACTATCAGTTTTTTATTTCCTATTTTGACTAGGATAAAACACTTTTATTAAACACAAAAATAGAAAAAAAAAATCAGAACACCAGAGGAAAAAACCATAATAACCTTACACCCAAATTACAAATAAAAGATATCCTCCAAAACGCCCACCCCAGGCAGTGTGCCTAGGGGCTGGCCGCATTGCCTCTTTATGACCATGACCTTAAAAATTTTGTAACTAACTTATTTAATTTCACTTGGTTGAGTAGGGTTTGTTTACATTAAAAATACTGAGCGAACTTTATCGTAGGTAGCCCATTTATCACTAAAAAGTCCACTAATATTTATTTAGCCAGCGTTTTTTTTAAGGTCATGCATATTCTTATTTTAAACTGAAGGTAGACAATGACTTTCCATGTAAATAATAGGCATTCATTAAGGAGTAGTCTTAAAATTTCTCAATACTCTTCTTTCGTATACAGAAAAAAAAATAGAAACCGAAAAATTTCAGCATAAAAATAATATTTGTACAATGTTTCAGATAATCTAATTTTTTCATTTTCTTGCGCATTTGAGATCATACAAGAATAGTAGTTTCAAAAAGTAATTTTTTAAACAAAAATTGTTAAAGAAAATTTCGACTTCAGAACTCTAAGAGCTTTAGATAATCTCTCTAATATCTTTGGCACAAATTACATCTAGATTCTAGAGTAAGGACTTATGAAACTGGTTACTGGAAAGCGTCGAATAAATCCGAACTGTGTTCATTTTTGTATTGCTTAGGCTGGTTGTCGTCATCTTCCACGTAGTCACAAGGGGCAAATAACTGCAAAATGAAAAAGAAATACATATAAACCTCTTATTCCACCATCTATTTGGTGTATCCAGTATAACACAGAAGTAAAAATAAAAAAAAATAGTTTTCAGTCCATACTACCCAATATTATAAATGCCGATGCCCATTATTTTTATTATTTGTCTGTTACGTTTTTTTTACGGCTAAACAACTGAAACGATATAGATGAAATTTGGTGTAGAGATAGCTTGAACCTTGAGGAAGGACATAGGCCTATACCTACATTCCAAGCAGACGACAGAGACGTGGTTTACAGCTAGTTCTTCATAAATTATGATTCCCAACGCTATTATAAGCTTTTTATTGGAAACCATAATTTACAAAAAATACAACAGCACAAGCATCGAACCGAAATTCGAACTCTGGACTTGCGGTTTGCTTGGTAACCAGAACTCAAAAGGAAGGAAAGAAAGAGAACTAGAAATAAAAATTGTTTTAATCTCCATTTAAAATGAAAAATAATAAATGCTTTGACCAAACACCTCGCACGGCCAAGCCTGCCTGGGGCGGTTAGGATTAGTATTACCGATATTTTACAGCGCTATAAAAGAGTTATTGTATCACATACTATATTGGGTACATTGTATATTGGGTACAGCCAGTAAGTATAGCCTTGATTGACTCTATTATTCGTGTATTATAAGGCTAACACTAACACATCTAGGGCTACCATCAGAATAAAATTAACCAGATTTTCACAAAAAAAAAAACGAAAGTAAATGATTCAAATTGCTTCTAAAATAAAATTACTATTATTGTACTTGTCAAAGAAATCTTACGTTACTTATTTTGAAAATAATTGCCCCCACAAGGTGAAGGCGGCGGCTATTTACAGTGTAAAAATAACGTTTATAATTAATGTTTTATACAATCATTTCATTTTGACATTGACTGTAGGTACAGTTAAGCACTCTTACAGACGAGCAACACTTTGCGGTCGCAGAGGGTCGCGCGACCCACGCCGATCGCAAAGTGTCGCTCGTCTGTAAGAGAAGAGCTCTAAGTACACTGGAACAAACTTCCCAACAAAACCCAAAAGAACTTACCCTTTCATTAAAAGGTTTCCCCTCCAGAACATACTTCAACTTGTTTATCTGACACGGGTTGAGGATCTTCTCCAAGTTGGTACCGACGTCTCTGACATCTTCCCTCTTGTGACCGTCTCTCTTCCCGTTCGTCCAGCCCCGGGAGTACTGGAAGGTTTGGGAAGCCACGGAGGATACCGTCACGAAGATTAGGAAGAGTGTTATGTTGGGCACCATCGTAGCTGTGAAAGAAACAGAAAGTTATCGGTGAGGAAATGTTGTGGTGATATCGAGATCAACCCATGGATTACCGCAATTTCAGATACAACAGAAAATCTATCGCGTGGATCTACGATCCAGGAGTTTAAAGGTTAAATCGGGATGACTCTAATCTGTCTTGGAATCCGTAATAAATTTAATCAAAGAAGATAGGGTCATCATCATCAGTAGCCTTTATACGTCCCACCGCAGGGCACAGGCCTACCATAAGTCCACCACGCGTGCCCAATGCGGATTGGTAGACTTCACATAGGTACGTATCGGAATTTCTTCTTCAGCGTATGCAGGTTTCCTTACGATGTTTTCCTTCACCGAAGAAAAAGATAAGATAGGCTTGATAAAAAAATATCCATCTTCCCTCCATTGCAAAGGAGAGACAGCAATAAGGGTTCAGCTTGGCTATTTAGAAATAAAAGTCTCTGAAATATTGTATGACAGAGTTGAAGACCCTACCATACCGCAAAAGAACTAATTTAGTAATACCTACCATAGAGTACATAAATTATACACAACAGAGGGTCAATGCCCATACTAAGAAAGTTGCCACCTTCTTAGTTGAAGACTCGCGCAACTACAGCGACGGTGGTGAGTAACGGTACTACGGAAATGTTTAATTACGTTAAAATAAGCGTTAAACACATTTGTTATTAAAATGTTTTACAAAAACAAAAGAGGGATCTAATATCTAAACCTATATGTACTGAAACATGTACTGAAACTATAAACTAGTCTGCTTCCAGTAATAACTATGGCAAAAACATCTGAACTGAATGCACGGAAGCTATCCGTAGTTGTAACAGGGTTGACAATCATTTTGTAGGTACGTAAAGTAGACTAGAAATTGTAAATAAAAATAGCAGCCCTAAAACCAGTCTAGCCTTGCAGCGTACAGCATGCCATCGATACTGTAGTCCATACCTACATACATAAACTCACGACCATGATCCGTTTCAGGGTGGTCAGAATCAATAATCAATCAATTAAATACCAGCTCTTTTGCATGCAGTTGTACAAGGTTCACTTTTAGTATATTGAAGATTTCAAGATGATTTTTTTTTTTAAGTTTCGCCTACACACTGTATAAGAAATCGCCAAAGATCTGGCCAGTAAAATATAGAAACAAAATAGTAGAACAATTGACACGAAAAGAAGAAATCGTTATCCCTTAGTCGCCTCGTACGACACCCACGGGATGAAATGGGGTTGTCCATATTCGAAGCCGAAACCACTCTATACTCGGCTCCGATTCTAGAGAAACTATTTTAAAATGTTGCCTTCACGTTATATAATCTCTGATTTATAGTGACTTTTACGTAAGACAAGATGTTTAATTTCGGACCGTATTAAAGAAAATAACTATAATAAAATTAACGTTGCCTCATAAAAGTAATAATTATTACCTTTATGCCACATTATGAGCGTTATCACAAAGCAGTAAAGGTCAGATTGGTTTACGATGTGTTCATTGAAATTAAACAGAAAGCTATGGAGTCGATAAAAATAGAATAGGATATTTGATAGATTTTCAAAAACTATTCTACGTTAATCACTGATGTCTAAGGACTCTATAGAAAATGTATATTTTACGTTCCATTACATATAGTGCAAGAAAAAACGAAAACAAAAAATATTATATAAATATCCCGCGAAAACGCATTTCTTGGACATGCAGGTTACACTAAAGTTCTGTCTACCTACATGCAGTTGACGTCATCAACCATTCGGCCAATCACAGTCGTTTACGATCACGTGACTGAAGTTGTCTACTTCTTAAACAAATATTTTCTTTGTCGATTTTCTCTTAAAATATCCTGTATTTTTCTAAACTGACTAAATAGTTGGTCTCCAAAAATCATATTCAATACGGATGCCATCAATAGATTCTATATTTTTACATACATACATACATATGCTCACGCCTATGTCCCACTACTGGGGTAGGCAGAGACAACAGATCGCCACATGCTACGATTCTGACACACATCTCTCGCCTCCTCAACATCCATAAGTCTCTTCATACAAGCTCGTCGGTTCCGGGTACATTTTATTTGGCCCTTCTTCAGTACGCATCCTATTTGGTCAGCGTACGTGCGCCTAGGGCGACCTTCATGCTGTCAAATACCCTATTACTCCATCATTCTTTAGTGTCATCTCAGAAAAAAACCATGAAACGATTTCAGAATAATTCACGTTACAATAACCCGTTTCACGTAGTCTACGTCCCCATAGAACGTAACAGATTCGATTTCGTATAAATGTGAATTATTTGCATTTCGTCCCACGCTGTTCCTATTCCATAATAATAAGAGAATGCTAGTTTTAGAACGAAAGTGCTTTTATGTTAATTTTATCCTCCTGTAGTACTATGACAAATTACAAGTTTCAAATAATTTTTATGGGGTTGTACGATAGAATAATATATCTTGGAGATGGTCACACAAATTATTTAGTTTTTTTTAAAGTACCGGAATCTACCCTGGACTTGTGAAGCAATGAGTAGACAACGATATAGAATACATTATATAGATACAAACATCCATGACTCGGGTACAAATATTCATATTTATCATACAAATATTTGTCCCTTACGGGATTCGAACCCGCGGCCCTCGACACAGCAGGCATTTTCCTCACTACCGACTGTGCTATCGGGCCGTTATGGTTCTACCATGTAATAGTTCTACATTTCTAGAACAAGAATAAAGAAAGAAAACCAAGAAAAGAAGAGGAAGTCAAGAATCTTCTTAAAAACGTCGTTTTTCTTTTCTCCTTCATAATCAGAGATTGCTTAATTTTGAACGATTAAAAAGATACGTTTAAATTAAAACCCGACTGATTAATTTCATATACCGCGTTATATTTAATTCAGTATTTTGTAATGCTAAATGCATTACAATGCAAAGTTTCAATCACCTTATTTTATTTCATCTTCTATAAAAAAAAAAAGCAAAAACGTTAAATGAGTTCTTCAGACCATTAAACTGAACAAAATTTACTAAAGGACCTATATTGAAAAAGTGAAAAAAAAAAGGTTTTCCTTAGAAAAAGTCAAAAACCCTTTAAATAAATCTACCTCTATTGCAGTGGTTGGCCGCGTAGTGAAAGTTTTTCAGTTTGAGTTTACACCCTGTATAATAAATAGACTGCATAATAGACTACTGCATTATTTTGTATAATGCATAATAGACTAGGTACTTACTTCATTCTATAAACAACATTTTATTTTAAGTAGACTACATATTCATTGGATTACATTAATCTTTATACAGAGTGTTCGAATCAGGCCCGCTGTTTATAAATCCGCGTTCTACATGGTGTTTATGTAACGATATTGTTCAGTGTCTTGCAGTTACACAAATCAGGACATAATGGTATTGGCTAGGAATAGTGTAAAGTTAGTTGCAAAAACGATGAATACATTTTTTACAGTGGCTGGAAATGTTCATGAGAAAAGTATACACTATTAGCATTTTATCTATTATACTTCAACCTCGAAACATGGGCACTATGGCTCACTACCCGTCAACATGGACAGATTTTGGACTAGTAGTAACTAACAAAAAGTGTATTATTTTCTTTCTATACCTTTGACAGCCCGGCAGCTCAGTCTGTAGTGAACCTGCCTGCTGTGCCGAGGGTCGCGGGTTCGACTCCCGTAAGGGACAAATATTTTTATGATGAATATGAATATTTTTCATGGATGTTTGTATCTATATATGTATTCTATATCGTTGTCTAGTCATCATAATATAAGTCCAGGCTAGATTCTGGTACTTTAAATGTGACTAGATAATGCGTGACAATGTCCAAGATTTATAAATAAGAACAGACGTGAGCATAATACCTGTGCTTATGGTTGAATCGCTATGAATATGTTTTTATTTTAGCTGATTCTTATTGCGATCTTATTTGAGTATCCAATTCAGATCAATTAAAAGAAGAATCCATTAAAATATTTAAATTTTAGTTTCGAAGACCTAAACTTTAGATAAATAAATTACAATGGAGGTGATCAATTTAGCTTTCATACGTAAATTTAACTAGGATAGGATTCATGGGAGCAGTTTTTGACAATACTAGTAAAATTTTCAACAATAAATAAATATCTTGGACATTGTCACACAAATTATCTAGTCACATTCAAACTCTGACACCAGGGCTCTGCCCACACGATAAGAAGAGAAGACATTCAAAGTACCAGAATCTATACCCTGGACTTGTATTATGATGACTAGACAACGATATAGAATACATATATACAGGGTGAAATTGATATCATTGGCATCCTTTTAAACTAAGAGTCTACCCATCAAACTGAACAACTTTTACTATGGGAGCAAACCGATCGGAGCAAAAAAAAATTCAGCTGTTGCATACATTTGAGTCGAGTAGGCGTTGCAGTTTAGTATGGGACAGCTGATTTTTTAGTTGCTCCGATCGGTTTGCTCCCATAGTAAAAGTTGTTCAGTTTGATGGGTAGACTCTTAGTTTAAAAGGATGCCAATGATATCAATTTCACCCTGTAGATACAAACATCCATGACTCGGGTACAAATATTCATATTCATCATACAAATATTTGTCCCTTACGGGATTCGAACCCGCGACCCTCGGCACAGCAGGCAGGTTCACTAGGTACAGACTGTGCTACCGAGCGGTCAAAATACTAGTAAAAGCAAGTATTTTCATACACCAGTCCTAATTCTAATCCGCACGACATGGCACATAATACTGTCTGTTACTGCTGCCCTAGTGACCAGGCAACCTTGTTTCATTGTTACAGAGTTTATATTGTAATTAGCTTACCCTTTAAAATGGGCCACTGACCACATCTTGTCATATGAAATATGCAAGTCATCCCACATTCATGACTGTGCGAAAATATTCCATCATATGCGTCTGTCACTTGCTCAGAAAAGTGAATAGCCTCCCCGAGTGACGAAACCTAAGTTTGTCTAGTGCAACCTGGGCAGTCAGTCTCGATACGACCATTGCTGACTGGCAAATTTTTTCACTACAGAATAAGTAATTGTCATGCTGACACGAAAGAAGACGAATAAGGCACAGAAAAGAAATCAGAATTTTCTTTCTTCTGTGGTCTTGAAGGCTGACAACTTTTATATAGGATTTTCTATAAAATAATTTAAAAAAAAAAGTAAAAATTTAGGGGGTTTAACCCAATACAAGAAACGTGTTTATAATGTCTTGTATTAACGTGTTCTGTCGTAAAAACGACAATTCATACAATCGTCAAACTTATGTGATTTGATTATACAGGTTGAAATTGATATCATTAGCATTCTTTTAAATTAAGTCACACTTTTACTATGGGAGCAAACCGATCGGAGGAAATAAAAAAATCAGCTGTTCCATACTAAACTGCAATGTCGACGCGCGAGTTCGCGACTCAAACGTATGCAACAGCGGATTTTTTATGCTCCGATCAGTTTGCTCCCATAGTAAAAGTTGTTCAGGTCGATGGGTAGACTCTTAGTTTAAAAGGATGCTAATGATATCAAGTTCACCCTGTAGAGCATACTAATCTAAAGTAAAATAAAAAATATGAACGGTGCAGCGTGGGTAGGCCCCCACAAGGTGGACCAATGAGCTGGTGAAGGCGGCGGGAACCCGTTGGATGAGGGCAGCGCAGGACCGATCGTTGTGCCGATCCTTGGGGGAGGCCTATTGGACTTCCGTCGGCTGAGATGATGTTGATGACACCAGGAGCCACTGCCCTAAATTAAGCCGTCACACTTGAGCTTAGCCGCTTGTTGTGATGGCATCTTCCTATTTGATTTCATCTAAGGACATTTTATTATAAATATCAAGTTTTAAAAAAAATACACAATCAGAACTGTTTAAACGCTGACGAGACTTCTTTGTATTTTTAATCAATCAATCAATCACGCAAATAAAATATAGTTTATTTCCGTTTACATAAACAAAACATCTTTACTTTGACTACGAAACTACTACGCCGTAGAAGGTCTACAACAGGCGTAGTCCAGTGACAAAGCTTTTCTTCATTCACAAGATAACCCTATTGTAGTTGTACGGAACCACACAAAAGGCAATGGAATCTCCGGGGGACTTAATTAACGTGTCGCGTTTATAACAGTTTCCATTTACCTTACTGTCATTGTAATTAGGTTGCAATTTGAGTACTTGTTGTCGATTTTAGGGTTGCGTGGGAGAAATAAAAGCTGGGTATTTTTTCAATACTTTTGAAAGAAAAGGTCTTTCAAGACAAACGTTGGTTCATTGTACTTTAAAGATGAAAAACTTTGTTTAATTACGAAAAGACTACGAAAGACAAAGATGTGTCGAAATGTATTCGTTTCAAATCGTTTCATAAATAACGAATGAGTATGATCAACGAACACATACATACACAAAATAGGAGGAATATCATACTTCCCAAGGAAATGGAAATTATCCGTTTCTATCGTAGCATTTCTTATAAAATTCAAATTTACCAGTATTGTAGGTGAAACTGGATTGGTTTGATTTCCTTTATTCTTTTTAACATACATATTTGAAGCTGTTAAAAAAAACAGTTCTGTTTACCTTTGTTACAGGTTACCTTTGTACCTTCATGGAAATCCGATAAATCAAAAATGTTTTCATTGTAAATCCGGTACAAGTTTTTTTTTTTTGCTTGAAACGTGATATTTTCAATGTTACAAATTTTAAAATGAAAGGATTACAGATATTTTTTTAATAACATACCTACATCCATATCAGTGTTCCGTACCGAAATTGGCAAAACGAAACATTTATGGAATCAGCTCGGTGTTTGTTCGTTCGTCCGTCTGTTAAAGGTATGTTTCTCAAAGACATAGGAACCGTAAGACATAGGAAGCTGAAACTTGGCACAGATATGGAAATTAGTGGTCCAATATCATAAATGAAGTCAAAAAAGCTTAATTTTTTTATGGGGGGGGGGGGGCAATTTTTTGAAGCTAGAATGGTTTTTTTTTTAATATTGTCAGATGGTATATCTTTCTGATAAATAAATTACATTTAAGTAGTAATCAGAATTCAACAGAATTCTAAATAGGAATCGGTAAATCTATTTAAGGAATAAAGTATAGGTACGGAACCCTTTTCACACAAATATACATCAACCCTCATTTGAGGAAAATTGACTGGGTTTAAAAATACGTATTTTTACGATGTATTTTTTTAGAATGCAGAATTAAAAGGTTTATGTTTCTTCGTTATTTTTACCCTTATTCGTGTAATTACTTTGTCACGTTGGCAGGGTCAATGGAACTGGAAAAAATCTCTTTAGAGATAAGCTCGCCATTTGTACCTGTGTTTTATACAGGGTGTAAATGAAGGCAGTTGCATTACTTTAAAGGGTGTTTGCAATTATGATACTGAACAAATATCCCTAAGGAAAATAAGGGAAATTCGCAACAAAAAAATTGGAATTGCACTAAATGCAATCAGCTGATCGAACGCTTGAAAGAAAAGTTTTCTTTTTGAATTTAACTTATTTTCCTTGGGGAATGACTGATTTTGAAGAGATTGATTTTCTTTAACCCTCCGTATGCAGCAATTCCAGACACAATAGAAAATACATTGTTCTTCGTAAAAGATCTGCATCACAGCACTCAACAGGTATAACATCAACATTAACATTTTATAAATTAAATTAATATTATTATTTTATTTCTAATTTAAGTTAAGTATAAAATGCTTAGGTAAAATGTAAAATTAATTATCAATACTTAAGGGGTGCTTCAGACCATCAATCTGAACAACTTTCACTATGGAGCCAACGTCGAGAAAAAATAAAAAAATCTGCCGACCCATAAATTTGAGTCGAGACGGTACTGCAGTTTTGTATGAAAGAGCGGATTTTTTTTCACGATTTCGTTGTAGGCTCCATAGTGAAAGTTGTTCAGTTTGATAGTCTGAAGCACCCCCTTAAGTATTACTAGGGTGTTTTGTTACACCCTGTATAGTGTAAGTTTTTTTCTGTTTACTTTAGGTTAAGAGTTTGTTATAACATTTTTACCCTGTTTGTAAAATAAATACTGTCAAATACATTGTAATAAAATAAGAATAAGAATTTAGTATGTATTTATAAAATCCCTAATAAAGTTAATACTTCTATAAGATTAAGGACCTGTTTCACCACTTTTGGATAAGTTCTTGTTAGCTTATCTGACAGCTCGTTGTATGAAAAATATTTCAAACGGTCTGTCAAATAAGCTATCAAGAATTTATTCAGAAGTGGTGATACAGGCCCTAAATAAAATTAATCTATAATTTTACCTTTTTTAAAATCCAGTTTAGAACTCGTCCCAACACAACACTGGCTAGCAAAAAATAAAAATTAAAAACAAATAATGTCAAATGTTTAAATTTGAATTTGGAACGCTGCTGTTTCGTCGAAGGAAATAGTTTGACTACGCACTGAGGAGTGAACCTTCTGCCTTTTATACGGGAGTTAATGTTCGTTCTACAGTGGTATAAGGATGGTAGAGATTTTATATCTGTTATGACATTTTATTACCAGATGATATAAAATTTCATTAAGTACAGAATTGAAAAAAATAATTTGGCTATCATTGAAAAAAACATTTCAATTGCTTAAACAAGTACTTAACTGTTATTTCAATTCTGTAAATACAATTTTAGTAAACTTAGTAGTTTACTAAAAGTCATCTAGTCCTACTAAAAGATTTTGTTTCGATTTCAGAGTTGCTGTTAGAAAATTTGTTTCATCCTGTTGTCAGTTTTTATTTAGTGTAATGTAAGAATTTGTACGTGTACCAAAATGTTTTTTTTTATGAAACAGTCTAAAGAACAATCAGCATCGTATTAAAATCCATATTTGGTAAAGCATAAATAAGTTCTGAAACGATACAATGTCTCTTTAATTTGAGTATTACTTAATTTAAATTTTTATGTTAGGTCCATGGACATCACGTTACGACTGTGAAGTCGTAACCATTGTAATAGCTTTATTTAATTTGCTGAAATTCTTATGCAACTTAACGTTAACTTGCTTGCATCTTGCTGTCAAATTGTAATTTTTAATAAACTAGTATTACTTTGCAAGCACTCGATTTGAAAAAAAAATGCCCTTTCATATTAACGACTTCCAAGGTAGCATGGCTTTCTGAAATATTACAATTTCTCATGAAAAATCACCGAGAAGTCGTTAATGTGAAAAGATTTAAATTAAAATATGCTATACGCGTATGTTGTAAAATGACCCTTATAACAGTGTCCTATGTAATATGTATCGCCCATATCGTCAAAATTTATAATTACACGCTTTTCTATAGTTTTTGTTTATTTAGTTCAATTTTTTTAAGTTCGGGTAAAATATTGTTTTAAGTTACACTTGCAGGTTAAAGTCTTAGTACTTGACCGAAGACAGAGCATATTATAACATTTATTCCACGAAATAGTTTCTCCATCTAATGACTTTATGGAAGAAATAGCTTTTAGTGTTAAGGCCGCCTTTTGTACACCTCTCGTTTCCATTTTAAATTGTATTTTCTGTTTTGGTGCGCAAATAAAAATTATTTATGTTATGTTCTTGACATAGAAATAATATCAAATGGGTGATAATAATCGATTAACGTGAGGGGCTGAATGGTAAATTTTAATAATTTAGGAGCAAAAATAATGATGCAAATAGATGCTCAATAATTTTTTATTGATTTCATTAAGACACAGATATTTGACCAGGCACAAAAGTAAATAAAAAAGTATACGTAAAGGAAATAAAATAATACAGAAGGCGTTCACGAAATAGGTAGGCAGTCGTTGACATTCCATTTCACGTTTCGCGAATAAAGCCCCTGAGAACATGCTTCAATTGTATTGAGAATTGAGACGAAAACTTAAATAAAAGGAAAATTATGAGCAATAAATTAAACGGTTATCTTTTACGACCATTATGGAGGGTGCCACGCAGTTCACACCCCGAGCTCTGTGTGAAGGGCCGGTTGTATCATTCTGATTGTTAATTTAAAGTCTGATTAAAAATATTGTAGTTGTAGCATAGCTTCTGACCACCTAAATAGTGTAGAAAGTATATAGAATAGAAAAAGAGTATGTAGTAATAAGTAAATTTTTAATGATTTATGATTCTACAAAGTTAGCAATAAAATTTTATTTACAGTAATATTTACATAAGAATGGTATTCTACAAAGTGTTAACATATAAAGTATAGCATTATGCTCATGACTATACTCCCCGAAGGGGTAGTCAGAGATATTTTGAAACCTCAGAACATCCACGTTTCACTAGTTAGTAGTACCGAAACAAACAAATAAACGTAAACCCTATAAACTGTTTCTTCTAACCAGATAACTTCTTTCAAAAATTCACAAAACTAAAAATTAGCGTCAGTTTTCAATCTACTGTACACTATTATAAAACTGTAACAGAAGTGTGTTTTTGGATTGAAGAATTGCAGATATTTAAAAAAATTGAAATTTTTGTTTGGTGTCTCTGAGGCTGGCTCCAAATCACACATTTTTCATCATGCAAAAACTACTTCTCAATTTTAATAAAACGTTTTTTTTAAAGCTTACGAATCGACTAAAACTGATATATTTTATCTGGCTACGGAGACGGTGCGGAGGAAGTTGCGAATAAAATCGAATAATCTAAAAGTAGAAAAAGCATCATTTTGTTTTTTCAATTTCCCGATACTACCGTACCGTACTACTGTTTTTCTATTTATTTCTCGCCCGATTACGCATATTATGCGCATATCTTAAAGATTTAACAGTAGTTTAAGTAAGTTTAACATTAGTTGCTGCTCCTTGCCTGCTACGGTACCGATAGTTCTCGTCTCTAGTAACTGAAATACATGCATATTGCACCCGTGTTTACGTATTTTTATTGTAGTAGTATGTAGTTATATTGAATGAAGCCTTAATTTATTCATTTCTGGCGTAACAACTTATTTGCCTTTTTAGGATCATTTTACACGAGCGTCCGGTGGCGAGTAACCATGCCTGCTGTGCAGGAGGCGATGGTTCGATCCCCGTCCTGGCAGATTCGTAACAATGAGTTTTTTGACACCTACGATTTGTAACTCAAAAATTTCAGTTTTCCATACAAACGTTCGATCAGCTCTATTGCAGTTGGTATGGGAAGTCCAAGAGATTTTTGAGAAATTCATATCTATGAAATTATCTACTAGTAGTAGTACTAGTATGATAGTATCTACTATCAGTTTTAATAGGCGCCTAGTCGAGTTGCGGAAAATGAGCCCGCTCAACCAATACCAATACTATCAGTTTAAAATAACAATGTGCATGACCTTGAAGGGCCGTTCGATAACTTCACTCGGTTGTAAAGGAATATAGACTCTATGTAAAAGACATAATCATTTGAATGATTCGAGTGAAGTTCGTGTGATTGAGTGACGTCACATTTGCAGGCGAGGTCATGCACATTGTTATTTTAAACTGATAGTAGATCGATTTTATAGATTTCTTAGGGAAAGTTGTTCAGTATCATAGGTACTATCAACACTTAAAGTACTGCAACTTTTTACCCTAAAACCCTGTATAAAATATTTAAACCTCTCCTATAAAAGACTAGAAATACTCCTATAAAGCTGTAGTTCAAATTACATAATTAATATTTTATAAAAAAATTACATTAACAGAAACATTTCAATCTGCACCGAAAGCTTTTATACTTATCCATTGCAAACTTCATCAATGGCAAAGGCAAACGCAAGCTTCGTCAAAACACAATATTAACTTGACAAAATCTGTCCTGCACAACAATTCAATTCAATTCAATTCATTAATTCTGTGTCAGATCATAGAGCAACCCTGGCTCAAAAATGCCTGAAATGCTAGGAGTAATGCGCCCCGCTGGATAGCCAGTGAAATTATTTGCCAAGAAATTACATCATAAATATAGAAGGGTGTTGGGCATGAGGGTATGATCACTGTCGATTTAGACTACAATAAGTAAAAGCAGTGCATAACTATGTGTGATAAACACAAATGCACTCTCTTGGCCCTCTCTTATGACTAGAGATCGGATAATCGGATGCATATTTACCTAAACTTCACTTTTTTCGCCACGAAAACAGGCTATGGCCTTTCTGAAGAAAGTTATTTAAAAAAATCGGGCCACCCGCACTGTTTTGTCATACTGATCCTCGTAGCTAGTCACACCACTATGATATAACCTACTTCCGACAACATGAACAACTTGGACAATATGAACAACTCTGACAACATGAAAAACTCTGACAACGTTGTTCAAATGTCCAAGTTATACGATATTTT
This sequence comes from Agonopterix subpropinquella, assembly GCA_922987775.1. Lineage (NCBI taxonomy): Eukaryota > Metazoa > Arthropoda > Insecta > Lepidoptera > Depressariidae > Agonopterix > Agonopterix subpropinquella. The sequence goes on along the minus strand of OV277713.1, from coordinate 8,496,744 downwards.
GTATTTCGATAAATCTTTTAGCAATCCCGGGACTTCAGAACGATCCTGGGATTGTTTCATAAAATAAATGAAATAAGACGTGTCCACATTATTCTTGTGAAAAATGAAGTTTAGGTAAATAAAATATGCATCCGAATATCCGATCTCTACTCATGACACTCCCGTAAACGCTGGGCCGGGCCATATTATTTTCCTGGTTTTAGATATAGAAGATATACAGGGTCCTTCTCAATATGCTGCCACTTTTTTAAGGGGATGATCAGACCATCAAACTAAACAGCTTTCTCTATGGCACCAACATCGAAATCGCGAAAAAAATAACATTTACTATGTAATTTACTTGGCCGCAAAACACGACAGATATGGATTTTCATACAACATTGCCGGCCGCTGCGCGCATGTATTTGGCCAGTACTGCAATTTCGATTTATCTCGAAGAAGGTTGTCAAAATAATGCTCACTGTATAAACAGCAATAAACAGTAGTTAATGTGGAAAGCGCCGGTAGCGCCGTCTATCGGCAGGTGCGGTCTGTGGTGAATATCTATCGTTCATTCGCTCGGTATTCGTGCACTGACCGCCGTGCTGTGCGGACGTGCGCTAGTCACATTCCCTAGTGAAGACTATATCTGTGTTTCATTATATACATCAACCTCAACCAACCCTTAGTAGAAAGGTGTATTCTACATTGGTGACGAGGATGGGATTCGAAATTCACAGGGGAGACCAGACAGGAGGAAGGTGTGGGACAACACGGGACGGCGCGGCGCCTAGGATGAACAAATGTACGCCAGCGCCAGCTGTGGACATCAATCTTTAAGGTCACGTAATCATTCCTTATTACTTTAAACGATTGAAAGAATTTATTCAAGTCCGTAGCTCCAGGCTCACTGCCCGTCACACGTGACTGGACGGAGTTCCGGTGCTGGTGGGGCAAGGGTGTCCTGGGGTTTCTGAGTCTCTGACTGCTCCTCGGGGAGTGTAGTCGTGAGCATATACTAATGCATGCTTGTAGTCCGTCATTATGGCCTAATAGGTATCCAAAATACGCGCATTAACCTCTCGTTTGCCGGAAAAACCAGACACAATAGAAATAAATGGTTTTCATCACTGATCCGCGTTCTGGCATACCAAAGGTTAAGAATAGTGTCTTGATTCGAGACGAACCGGATTAGGTAACCAAGATATGCCAAGTGAGTTTATTCCAATAGTTATTATACTTATATTGACGCATTGTCATTTTTAAGTAATTGTCTTACTTCGTAGTTGTAATGGTCTCTAATAAAAGTTACTTATTACCATTATGCGTACCGAACATTCTACGTATAGAACATTCGGCGTAACGGATGTTCGGCGTAACGAACAATCGACGCCACGAACATTCGGCGTAACGAACATTCGGCGTAACGAACTTTCGGCGTAACGAACATTCGGCGTAACGAACATTCGGCGTAACGAACATTCTGATGTCACAAAAATTTAAGTTGAAATCCAAAGTTTTACGTTATGAACGTTTTACTCATTGGACATTCTCAGTGTAGGTATGCGAGAACAATAATAATATACAACGCTTTCGGAGCTTATTTGGTGTTACTAGTTCATGAAAATATTTCAATTCAAACATCTATAGTACCAACATAATTGCCGATCATCATCATCATCCAATTTGTTACCGGAACTTGTTTGACGTATTCTATACTTTATAGAACTTCAATTCAGAAACCTTACGTTGATCTTATCTTTCCAACATTGTTGTTAATGTCATAATTATGGATGTAATTACTCCAGGTGAAACTAATTAGTTTCTTTGGCTATTTGAGCAAGGAATTTTATATTTTAAGGATCAATGTTAATTCAGACAATTATTTACAAAAAGTATCAAAAAGGATCTGAAAATGATTGGCTGATTTCATATTAAATTTAGTATTTCTTAAAATACCTACCCATATCTTAACAAGAAACACTCATATCAGTTGAGAGAAGATTAATAACAATATCATATTCAAGCATCGTAACATTCATAACCGAACCGATAATACTGGTTAACAATTTTGTTCGCAGATTGTATGTTCCTAGATGTCACAGAGAAACCAGCCTTCAACAGGACGACTGCTAAAGCGCCGATTGAACCATACATACTTGCTTTAGTGCTTGATAAAGAGAAATGTCTCCAATTAATAGCTAAGAGTTTTGAAATGGTCAGTGTGATTACTCTCATATTGTCAGCTTGTAGCTGGTTAATGGTTAGTGGTTTGCCATGTACAACAAACAGTTATTAGCAACGTACAGCTGGTCATTCAATTGACATTGGCAGCTTTTAGCTGGTCATTCAATTGACATTAGAAACTTGTAGCAGGTCACTCAATTGACATTAGCATCTTTCAGCTGGTCATTCTATTGACATTGGCAGCTTTTAGCTGGTCATTCAATTGACATTAGAAACTTGTAGCTGGTAATTCAATTGACATTGGCATCTTTCAGCTGGTCATTTAATTGACATAGTAACTTGTAGCTGGTCATTCAGTCATTCAATTGACATAGGCAGCTTTTAGCTGGTTATTCAATTGACATTAGAAACTTGTAGCTGGTCATTCAATTGACATTAGCATCTTTCAGCTGGTCATTTAATTGACATTGGCATCTTTCAGCTGGTCATTTAATTGACATTAGCAATTTGTAGCTGGTTATTCAATTGACATTAGCAACTTTCAGCTGTTCATTTAATTGACATTAGCAACTTGTAGCTGGTCATTCAATTGACATTTGCAACTTTTAGCTGGGCATCAAATGCTATCAAATTTACTATCAGCAGCCTGTAGTTGGTCATTCAGATGACAAGTCAAATAAGTAATTATTAGCAGCTTGTAGTTGGTCATTCCATTGACATTAGCATCTTTCAGCTGGTCATTCTATTGACATTAGCAATTTGTAGCTGGTTATTCAATTGACATTAGCAACTTTCAGCTGTTCATTTAATTGACATTAGCAACTTGTAGCTGGTCATTCAATTGACATTTGCAACTTTGGGCATCAAATGCTATCAAATTTACTATCAGCAGCCTGTAGTTGGTCATTCAGATGACAAGTCAAATAAGTAATTATTAGCAGCTTGTAGTTGGTCATTCCATTGACATTAGCATCTTTCAGCTGGTCATTCTATTGACATTGGCAGCTTTTAGCTGGTCATTCAATTGACATTAGAAACTTGTAGCTGGTAATTCAATTGACATTGGCATCTTTCAGCTGGTCATTTAATTGACATAGTAACTTGTAGCTGGTCATTCAGTCATTCAATTGACATAGGCAGCTTTTAGCTGGTTATTCAATTGACATTAGAAACTTGTAGCTGGTAATTCAATTGACATTAGCATCTTTCAGCTGGTCATTTAATTGACATAGTAACTTGTAGCTGGTAATTCAATTGACATTGGCATCTTTCAGCTGGTCATTTAATTGACATAGTAACTTGTAGCTGGTCATTCAGTCATTCAATTGACATAGGCAGCTTTTAGCTGGTTATTCAATTGACATTAGAAACTTGTAGCTGGTCATTCAATTGACATTAGTATCTTTCAGCTGGTCATTTAATTGACATTGGCATCTTTCAGCTGGTCATTTAATTGACATTAGCAATTTGTAGCTGGTTATTCAATTGACATTAGCAACTTTCAGCTGTTCATTTAATTGACATTAGCAACTTGTAGCTGGTCATTCAATTGACATTTCCAACTTTTAGCTCGGCATCAAATGCAATCAAATTTACTATCAGCAGCTTGTAGTTGGTCATTCAGATGACAAGTCAAATAAGTAATTATTAGCAGCTTGTAGTTGGTCATTCCATTGACATTGGCATCTTTCAGCTGGTCATTCAATTGACATTAGAAACTTGTAGCCGGTAATTCAATTGACATTGGCATCTTTCAGCTGGTCATTTAATTGACATAGTAACTTGTAGCTGGTCATTCGATCATTCAATTGACATAGGCAGCTTTTAGCTGGTTATTCAATTGACATTAGAAACTTGTAGCTGGTCATTCAATTGACATTAGCATCTTTCAACTGGTCATTTAATTGACATTGGCATCTTTCAGCTGGTCATTTAATTGACATTAGCAATTTGTAGCTGGTTATTCAATTGACATTAGCAACTTTCAGCTGTTCATTTAATTGACATTAGCAACTTGTAGCTGGTCATTCAATTGACATTTGCAACTTTTAGCTGGGCATCAAATGCTATCAAATTTACTATCAGCAGCTTGTAGTTGGTCATTCAGATGACAAGTCAAATAAATAAAATAATTATTAGCAACTTGCAGCTGGTCATTCAATTGAAAAAAAAACTGTTATTTCATTAGCAGCAGCTTGTAGTTGGTCATTCAAATGACAAGTCAAATAAATTATTATAAGCAGCTCGTAGTTGGTCATTCAGATGACAAGTCAAATAAGTAATTATTAGCAGCTTGTAGTTGGTCATTCCATTGACATTAATTATTGTGAGTAGCTACGCTATGAATAACTCTAAAGGAATTAATGACTTACTGCACTTTCTTCTTTGTATAGATAAAATCTGTATCTTACCTAATCACTGCAGGCACTGCACTGTTAATTTAATCGTTTGTATGTGTTAAAGTATACTATACTGTACTTGAACCAAATCGGTTAATCATAAATTCATAATATTTTAAATAAAGAATATAATTTCAGTGCAAGCAAGTCAAAAAACAAAATGATTTGCAGTTCTGTAATAATATGACGCCAGGCAATTAAGTTTAAACAACAGTTGCACTTAATTCATGTAAATTGTAATTAAAAATAGCATTATTTTTTTTAAAGCCTACCAAATGATATAACTGTATGGTTCGTAAAATAGGATCTACATATTAAACGGGTCTATTAAATTGAAACTGCTGATTTCTCAAAACTAGTCTAGTCGACTAACTATAGGTAACTACTGAACATAGCTGGTAACGAAAGCGACCTAGTGTACCTTACTTAATATTGTTGTCAGTCAGCGTTATATCAGCATTCATGAAACTGTAAAATTATATGGGTTATAGGACCATGCAACTATGAAGTTGTTAGCGAAAGCTAAAATATCATGCAACAATAAAATGATATAGGTTACAGAGCCATGCAACTATCAAGTTGTTAGCAAAAGCTAAAGGGTCATGCAAATAAAATAGCTGTGAGTGCTTTATTGCAATGGCTGGCACCCGCCAGAATATTTTGAATGCATAAGTGTATGTGCTTATCACAGATTCACTCTTTTGTCCTTACCTCCTTAATTTGATAAAACGGAAATGGATACGATCTTGAAGCAGTGACTTTGACTAGTAGTTAGCCAAAATAAATAAATAAGAGATAATAAAGATCTATGGAACGTTATTTTTGTAGGTTTACTTACCTACCTATCAATAGAAAAATATTTTTACAGGGAAGGGATAGTATAGAACAGAAGTAACAATAACTGAAATGTGTTAATATAAGGAGATTGTAATTTCCATAAACATTGTTTATCGTTGAATTTGGTGTTTGACAATTTCAGATCAATATTTGATAAATATCTATTTTCTGTAAACAAATTAGTCTCAATAACTTATTCGTAATTTGTTTAATGTAATAGCATTGATAACAGTCAACACTGTATTGTAAATAAGATTTAAGAGATTAGCTAAACTGTGGAGTTTCTTGCGCCGCTTCTTCTCCACGGGCTATACCTTCCGAAGCGGTGGTAGATTCGAGTAAACGTAAAAAATAAATTAAAACAAGAAAGGGATGCAGTGTACAGCAATAAACAGTAGTTAATGTGGAAAGCGCCGGTAGCGCCGTCTATCGGCAGGTGCGGTCTGTGGTGAATATCTATCGTTCATTCGCTCGGTATTCGTGCACTGACCGCCGTGCTGTGCGGACGTGCGCTAGTCACATTCCCTAGTGAAGACTATATCTGTGTTTCATTATATACATCAACCTCAACCAACCCTTAGTAGAAAGGTGTATTCTACACTCACATTTCCAAGCATGTTTGAGAAAAACATATTTGAGCACAATACAAAATAGTCGAACCTCAAGCAAACAGACTTGCAACGCGACTTATTATAAACAATTGAAAATCAAATCAATTTACATTTCAGCGGTCGCGGTTGGTTCAAAGCATCGACTTCCAATTTAAACTTTATCACAAAAGAGTAAAGTGTATTAAATAATTGATAATGAACTTGAGAAAATGTCACGACTGAGAATGTGTATTTTGTCCATAAATTAATTTTGAGGTAGGTGAAATGGGGTAAAATAACACGAATAATTAATTAGTCGCTATGTTACGTTGTGTGACCTGATACCTACCTACATCTCTAGCAATTAAATTAATTTATGGGCTACATTAGTTTGACGTTTGTACTATGGCATATGAACCGTAAAATAAGCAAGTAAGGCATTATACTAACTAACCAAAAAGAAGTTTGGTGGAAGGCCATATAATGTGGGACCCAGACATATATGTCCCATACATGAATGAAACTTAGTACTACGTGTAGAGTGAAACGAAACTAACAAAAAAGGAAATTGGTTGTAATCTGTAGAAGTTGGGGGAAAGGTATTTCTCCTTATGATACCTTTTGTATCAAGTGTGTGAAACTCATAATCTTTCTTATTAGATAGCCCACTCAATCTTCTACGCATTCATTGTGTTTGTTTTAATGAAAATTCACGATAGCCGTACAATATTATGATAATGGAATCAAATGAAATCACACGCACTATCAGTTCAATAAAAACTACCTCAGTGATAATATTAGATGAAAATAGCTGTCATGGTTGCGTTTTGCTACTGCTTTTTGGATGATTTGTCTATTTTACTAGTAATTTTTACTTTTGAACCGGGACTTCTAGAGATGAGGAAGTTTTTAAAAAAAAATCCTTAATTTTTTCTGTTTATTATAATTATGACCGCCGACCTGAAGGGCTTTTAGTTTTCGTAAAAATGGCTGGGTCAAAATTCGCCAAAGTTCTTTAAATATTTGAGGTACAAATTCTGAATATGGGCTTACAGACTATCCTTTTACAGGAGAGGTGCATCAGGGTCTCCAGGCACGATTTGGATTCTGTAATTGATTCCATTGTCATCAAAAACTTATAATTTCAGCAACTTTTGGAAATGTTGTTTAATTGTTTTTTTAGGGTTCCGTACCCAGAGGGTAAAAACGGGACCCTATTACTAAGCCTACGTTGTCCGTCCGTCCGTTCATCCGTCCGTCCGTCCGTCCGTCTGTCCGTCTGTCCGTCCGTCCGTCCGTCTGTCCTACCTATTTAGGGCTGTAACTTTTGAACCGTAATAGGTAGATGGTTGACATTTTCTCAGATTATGCGTTATTACGGCGGATTTGTTAACAAATAATAAAAATGTCAAAAAGTAAAAAATTAAGGGGGTTCTCAACAAGAAACTAGTTTTTATCAACGTTTTTTCTTAAACGCTCTATCGTAAAAACGGTAATACATACAATCGTCAAACTTAGTGTGATTATAGAGCATACTCTACTGAATAACAACAAATACTAAAAACCGGCCAAGTGTGAGTCGGTCTCGCGCTAAAGGTCCCGGACAAAGAAAGTTTTTTTTTTTCTAAGTTAATAATGTTGTGTTTTGTAGTGGTGTAGTACAGAACCCTCGGTGCGCGAGTAGCCCGACTCGCACTTGACCGCTTTTATTTTATTACGTTTTTTATTTTTTTTATTTAAGTAATAGTTTAGAAATAAAAATCTACGATTGGGGGCAGCACATTAGGCTTGGTGCCCCCTTATACTATATGAATATACTATACAGTACTACTACTATAAAGGGTGAAATTGATATCATTAGCATCCTTTTAAACTAAGAGTCTACCCATCAAACTGAACAACTTTTACTATGGGAGCAAACCGATCGGAGCAAAAAAAAAATCTGCTGTTGCATACATTTGAGTCGAGTAGGCATTGGGCATTGCAGTTTAGTATGGGACAGCTGATTTTTAAGTTGCTCCGATCTCTTTGCTCCCATAGTGAAAGTTGTTCAGTTTGATGAGTAGACTCTTAGTTTAAAAGAATGCTAATAATAATAAAAATAGATATCCATTTCACCCTGTATACTATAATACCTATTTATTGAACTGAGTTGACAGATGAATTTAAATAATCTACACTAATATTATAAAGAGGAAAGATTTGTACCTATTTTTGTATGTTTGTATGTTTGTAATGAATAGGCTCAAAAAGTACTGGGCGTATTTAAAAAAATCTTTCACCTTTAGAAAGCTGCATTCACCCTGAGTAACATAGGCTATATTTATTGCTAGAAAAGATTAGACGTCCACCCGTGCGAAGCCGGGACGGGCCGCTAGTCTATAATATTTTCGTATACAGAGTCCCTCTTAATATGCTGACACTATTTTAAAGGGATGATCAGACCATCAAACTAAACAACTTTATCTATGGCACCAACATCGAAATCGCGAAAAAATCATCTTTCAAATCATATTAAGAAGGACCCTGTATACTTTAGTTCTCAATGATATGAGAATAATGGACAGGCAGCCTAAGAATATACAGGGTGGAAAGTAAAGCTGCCTGTCCATTGACGCGAGCTGGCTGTGCGAGCTGTGTAGCTGTGTAAATATTAACCAATCAGAGATCCGACCGAGATCGGCCGAGCTCCTGATTGGTTAATATTTACACAGCTACACAGCTCGCACTGCCAGCTCGCGTCAATGGACGGGCAGCCTTAAGATGGGACACAAGGGGCAGCTACCAGAAGCATTGCAGCTTCAAGAAAACGTTCTAAACCTTAACTTTTGGAGGATTTTACTTCTGCATTCATAGAAATGAAAAAAAATTACAGTTATCGAGAAAAACTGCTATTTTTAGAAAACTTTTTTGCATCCCATTCGTTTCTTTTACTGATAAGGAACATAATAAGTCTCTATGGTGTCAAAATTAATTTCCCATACATTTAGTAGGGAAATATCAAAATCACCCTAGTAGTGATTTTGTAAACACTTTTCAAATTTAGGGGTGGTTCAGACCATCAAACTGAACAACTTTTACTATGGGATTAAGGGGAGGGGTGGGGGGGATACCTATTTTATCTAATCAGGAAATCTAACCGTTGAAAATACGATTCTGGATAGAAAAGAGGATCAAAGTAAGTTCGATTTCAGATTTGTAACCGTTTCACAAGAATCACAATACACCATTTCTTCTGAATATACCATCATTTGAAAGGTAATTAATTATAGCAGTGATTCTACCCGATTTATTATTATTATTATCTGTGGTTTTGGGCCTTGACAGGCTTGCTAAGCCTGTGCCACGTAGACCATCGCTGGTCCTTTGTGATCGCCCTTTTTATAGTTCCTTACCAATCCCCACTGCGGCCAGAAATCGCAGTAGATTCTTGATCGGGATAGTTTGTATCTCATCTGGTGTCAGCACCTGCCTACCCAGATGAGTGCTGCGTTTGTACATCAGGGGACCACAATCACATAGGAGGTGCAGAGGAGTTTCCATCTCCTCCTTGCAAAATCTGCAGCCGGTCGTGTCACTTAAATTCAGTGTGTGCATGTGCTTATTTAATTTGCAGTGGCCTGTGAGTGACCTTGCTATTGTACAAATTTGGTCCTTGCTGAGGGCAAGGAGACCGTTCGCAAGTTTGCGATTGTAGCCTTTGATAAGTGCTTTTGAGTGGCCCATGCCTGGGGTGTTACACCAAAGCTTTATTGCCTCACCAAAGCTGGCCTTATTCAAAGAATCTCGCGTTAGACTATTGGGGATTCCGAGAAAGGGTTCGGGGCCTATGAAGTGGTTTTCAGTGCCTCTTCTAGCCAACTCGTCCGCCCTCTCGTTCCCTTCGATGTCTGAGTGTCCTGGCACCCATTGTAGCACAAGTTGATTGTTATTGCCTAAGGCATTCAGTTGTGATACGCAGTCCTGTACTAGCTTAGACCTTATGATCGGAGAGTCTATGGCTAGCAAGGCTGCTTGGCTATCAGAGTTGATTGTGATATATTGGTTGACGTAGCGCTTGCTTAAGTTAATTTCAGCGCAGGCTGTGATGGCGTAGACCTCCGCCTGGAATATGGAGGCGTAATTTCCAAGATTTTGGGTCTGTTGTAGTCTTGGGTTTTCGCCGTATATTCCGCTGCCAACGTCATTGCCTTTCTTGGATCCGTCTGTGAACCAGGTTAGGCAGTTGTCTTTGATGGATGTTTGGCCCTCAAGCCAGTCATCCCTCGAAGGAAATGTAACAGTATAGTTCTTGGTGAAGTTGTATACTGGCGTCATGGTGTCTGTGGTCATCTTTAGCACTGGGAGGCACGTGGCATCCTCCTGCAGGCTAATCAAACACCTCGACTGCCAGTTACGGTTCTTGTTTGGGTTAACTCTGAGTATGCAAGCCTTCGCTTCCCTTTGCGCAAAAATGTGCAGCGGTTGGAGGTTGAGTAATGCATTCAGAGCTAGCCCGGGGCTGGTGGACATAGCGCCTGTTATGATTAGGCACGCAGTCCTTTGAAGGCTATTGAGTTTGTCTATTGTGGTTTTTTGGAGGGTCTTTTTGTACCAGATAGCTGCAGCGTAGCATACGATTGGCCTAACTATGGCGGTAAAAAGCCAGAGGGCTATTTTAGGGGTTATTCCCCACCTAGTCCCTGCCACACGATAGCTGATGCCGAGCGAGGTCTTGGCCCTCTGAATGACGGTTTCAATATGCGTGTTCCAGTTGAGGCGTTGGTCAAAAGTTACGCCTAAGTACTTAACTGTTTTGGAGTAGGGTATAGTTTTGCCATTGAGACGGGGAACTTTTAACTTTTTGAGGTCCCGTTTGTTCGTAAATGGTACTATGACTGTTTTGTCTGCGTTTACAGACAAACTGTTTTCGTCACACCATCTTTGTATGATGTGAAGAGCTCTTTGCACAAGAGAGGACACTGTGTCTAGACACGGCCCTCTGATGATTACTACAAGGTCGTCGGCATACCCTTGTGTGGGTAGTCTTTCCTCGGCCAGTAGATGCAAGAGTTGGTCAACCGCGACTGACCACAGGAGGGGGGAAAGTACTCCTCCCTGTGGACAGCCTCTAGTTGTTCTGACTGTATGGATGTGACCGTTCAGTGTTAGTTTTGCAGACCTGTTGCGGAGCATCGATTCTATCCAACCTATAGTGGTCCGATCTACCTCTTTGGCAGTTAGTCCACTAATTATGGTTCTTGTCGGGGTATTATCGAACGCTCCTTCAATGTCCAGGAATGCACAAAGGGCAATTTGCCTATCCTCGATAGATTTTTCGATCTTGTCGACTAGATCTATCAAGGCGGTTTCTGTTGATTTGCCCTTTTGGTAGGCGTGCTGATCTTTATGCAACGGGTGTGTCAATAAAGCACTTTCCCGTATGTTTAGATCTAGTACCTTTTCCATGGCTTTCAGCATGAAAGAGGTGAGACTAATAGGTCTATAGGACTTTGGTTGGGCATAGTCCTTTTTGCCTGTCTTTGGTATGAACTTTATTGTGACTTTAGTCCATGGCTCAGGTATAACGTTACATGCAAAGCTAGTTCTAAATATTTTTATTAGAATTGGAGTTAGGATTTCCGCGCCTTGTTGTAACTTTATTCTACCCGATAGATTTTACCAGAGAATAGACATTGCTGAAAAATAAGTTTTTTTACGATCTTGCTTTCAACTGAAGCGGGATGGCTAATTGCAAAAGTTTGCTTGTTAGAAAGAGACGCTTGCAGTAGGGATACTTAGCCTTAAACCAGAAATAGCAAAAATGCGTAGTAAATAAGTATATACCCCGGCCGTACGTATTGGTATTTCCCATTTTCAGGATCATCACAGCCTATTTACGTCCCACTGCAGGGCACAGGCCTACCCTCAAGGAGGTTGTACGGGCGTTATTCCACCACGCGTGCCCAATACAATGCGGATTAGGGAGATCACATACGAATCGGAATTTCTACTTCAGCGTACAGGTTTCTTCATGATGTTTTCCTTCACCGTTTGAGAGCAGTCGGTTTTACGTACTTATGTTAGAAAAACTCATTGGTACATGCACTGAAAAAAATGCGAGCCTACTAAGACTCTTAATTAGCACCAAAATAATTGAAATGACGTTATTATTGTTTACTAAAAACAAAAGATGGTTAGTTGTAACAACAAGCCGAATTCGTTTAACAAAGTTCTCTTAGTCGGAGAAGTCATGATGTTGACAGGCTCATATGGATTCATGATGTTGGTTGAACTAAACAAATTTTTTTTTCAGTGTGGTATGTCATCCGTGCGGATTCGAACCTGGACCTCAAGATTGAGTTTCCATACCTCTTTGCAACGATATCAATGTACTGATGTACTGTACCAGTACTAGATACGGTGTTCAGTAGGAACTGCATGTTACTCTGCAATGCGGTGTCAAAACCGCATTGATGTTAGTTTACTCTATGCTAATGGGAATGACAAACCAATCTGAATACCAATCTGTCATTTTTTTCAATAATCATTTTAATTTTATATTGATGTATTTAAATTAGTTATCACTATAAAAACCGCCTGAAAGTTGTTTTACGGGATACTTTTATTCGAATATAAGGTAAGTATGTTAAATTATAAGGATATGTAATTATAAAATAAAATTTTAGAAAATAGGTAAGTCTATTAATTTCCTCAAGATTGGGCAAGTCCATTACTTTTTGTCTCGTTTCGGCACCCAAAAAGCGACATTTAAGGAAAAGAGACGGGTATTAATGATCATAGATGAATCAAGAGACTTAAATCAGAGGGCACAAAATAGGCACAATACATGCACAATATAATGAACTTAAGGCGGGTGCCAGACGAGGATTGAAATTGAAAATTACGCTAAGATCGTTCATACTTGAGATCATATTTTTATACTTGTTCAGTCTGAGCAGTCTGTGAGGCAGAAAACTCCAGTACAGACTGCTGATCTACTTACTCTGTAAATGCATGTGTTTTGGAAAATAAATGTTTTATGTTTTTTTATGTTTATGTTCATGGGAAAAAAATTAATGCGAAAACAATTATTTGATTTACCTTTTACCTCGAGATGAAAAAGATTTATTAACAGCTAAAGTCATCATCGCGACTTAGCGTTTTAAATTCTCATTGATCGCGACCGGGCACAGTGGAACCGTTCTGAAAAAAGACGGACTTAGGACCTGAAGTCGGAATTTCGTGCTGATTTTTTTTTAACGAAGAGATAATAACTATCCTAATAACTTTTATTCTTTCAGTAAAATCTATGGGATGCATGGTTTATGAGAAAAAAAAATAAACATTTTTTTTTGTATGGAGAAGAACACCTTTTATTTTATTTCTTGACTTGGTTCAATTTGGGATGGGATTGGCTTACGTTTTATGAAAGACCAAATAATACTGGACCCAAAAAAAATATATAACTAGTACAGTCACTGGCAGCGAAGCGAGAAATTAAGTGTCAAAAATTTCATTTTGTTTTCGCATATTTTGCAAAGAGTGCACGTTTTTGCCAAACTTTTTATATTTTTTCGTGTACCTGCTGCTAAATTAAAAACTAATTAAATTTATAGCACTCCGTGACCTAAACCCGCACTTAGGTCACGGTTTTGCGTTACCTAAGTAGTCCATTATTACACGGATTACACCGTTCGAAAATGAATCCACTTTATTGCACAGATGCATAATAAACAAAAGAAGGTACTTTTATAGCATTCCGTGACCTAAACCCGCACTTAGGTCACGGTTTTTCGTTACTAAGTAGTCCATTATTACACGGATTACATTACACCATTCGAAAATGAATCTACTTTATTGCACAGATGCATAATAAACAAAAGAAGGTACTTTTAAATGTGCTTTCAATCAATGTGACCAACATTGAAATCGCGAAATCCCCAACTGACTCCAAGTTACCCCCCCCCCCCCTACTTTAATTATATTTTATCATACCTATACTTACCCCTACGTACGCCCTACTTACACCCGCACCCCCTACTCACACCTTATTAGTATGTTGGTAGTAGGGTGCGAGTAAGGGATGCGCCTCCTAGTGCGTAGGGGGTGATTGGGGGGTGTAGCCCCTAGCTCGTTGGGGTGATTAGGGGGTGTACCCCCTAGCTCGTGGGGTGGTTAGGGGGTGTACCCCCAAGCTCGCGGGGGTGTACCCCTAGCCCGTGCTGGTGATTAGTGGTGTACCCCCTAGATCGTGGGGATGATTAAGGGGTGTACCCCCTAGCTCGTGGGGTCATTAGGGGGTGTACCCCCTAGTTCGTGGGGTGATTAGGGGGTATACCCCCTAGGTCGTGGGGATGATTAAGGGGTGTACACCCTAGCTCGTGGGGGTCATTAGGGGGTGTACCCCCTATCTCGTGGGGGTGATTAGGGGGTGTACCTAAAAGTTCGTGGAGGTGATTAGGGGGTGCACCACCTAGTGCGTACTTGCGTAGAGGGTGAGTAGGGGCTGATGATGATGTGACGGTAGATGTGATTAGAGGTGAGTGTTACCTATTGATTGTGGTTGCGATATATGAACGAAGCTTTTAAAGTTATGGTGGTGTCCTACGGGGGGCTCCGCCCCCCGTGCCCCCGGGGGGGCTCCGCCCCTCCACCCCGCCGGGGGCTTCGCCCCCGGACCCCTTTCGTGCGCTTTTCGTTAGTATACGTGTTCATAGAATTAAAAAGTTCAACATGAAAGAGAATATCAATACATTAATAAAAAGTTGGCGGGTTTAGGTCACACGAGCTATAAAATAGTATACGATACTCGTGACCTAAGTAGGTCCATTATTACATAATCACGCCGTGCGATAATGGACTACTTAGGTCACACGTATCGTAATGTACTATAAATAAAAAATTAATAAAAATTAATGTCATTTTTAGGCAGAAATAATCAAGATGACAGGTACTTTTTTTTTTTACTTTGCCGAATTCATTTTTGTAATTAAAGAAAAGGGACTACTATCGGTCAAGGAGAAAAAGATTAAGATGGGTGACCAATCCTGCCATCGCAAATTGAAACACATAGTTCTTCCTTTCACAGTCAAGTGACAGGATAAGAATGACTTTAAATTATTCATTGTGCTGTTAATATACCCAAATTAGGTATTCATTCTTATCCTGTCACTTGAATGTGAAAGGAAGGACTATGTGTTTCAATTTGCGATGGCAGGATTGGTCACCCATCTTAATCTATTTCTCCACAAAAATGAATTCGGTAAAGTAAAAAAAAAAAGTACCTGTCATCTTGATTATTTCTGCCTAAAAATGACATTAAAATTTTTAATTTAGCAGCAGGTACACGAAAATATATAAAAAGTTTGGCAAAAACGTGCACTCTTTGCAAAATATGCGAAAAAAAAAATGAAATTTTTGACACTTAATTTCTCGCTTCGCTACAAGTGACTGCACTAGTTATATTTTTTTTGGGTCCAGTATTATTTGGTCTTTCATAAAACGTAAGCCAATCCCGTCCCAAATTGAACCAAGTCAAGAAATAAAATAAAAGGTGTTCTTATCCATACAAAAAAAAAATATATATTTTTTTCTCATAAACCATGTATCCCATAGATTTTACTGAAAGAATAAAAGTTACTAGGATAGTTATTATCTCTTCTTTAAAAAAAATCAGCACGAAATTCCGACTTTAGGTCCTAAGTCCGTCTTTTTTCAGAACGGATCCACTGTGCCGGGTGGCGGTTAGCAACGAGATTTACATCTCCGTGGTCTCCTTACTATTTTTCTTTTCATTCGCATAGTATTATTTAATTTGTGTATCTTTTTTAACTGATTATCTTAATGTTTGTTTCGTATTAATCTGTTCTCAGTTCACACAATCAAAAGTTATGAGTAAGTATCTAATTCTAAAATTTCAGGTACGTATTTCAGTGGTCTGCACGTAAGTAGTCGAGGATGCCCAGATAGTAGGTATAATACCCAACATAAATATGAACTGTCGCATCTGTCTTGGCCGGTGATGCTCTTTGACCAAATAATAGTAGTTTCTGTTTTATGTAAACTAGATGGCACTAATGTTCCCAAAGAGTTTTGGAACAACTTGTTTGTTTGAACGTGCTTGTCTATCCTCTTTGCAACGCACCACCGATGCTCTTACATCACATTTCAGGATAATCACCTTCAATTAAAGAAACACTGATATTCTGTTTCTGAAGCAGGTGCACAGGAAAGTGCACAGAAGCTACCAAAATTTAAGGAATTGGTAATTAATATCCCCAAAAGCCTTTGAGTTTTATCAAAGGACAGCCTTTAGCGATAAAAACCACAATAATATTGATAGTCATTTATAGAAGGAACAGGTTAATTTTACTTTGATGGGAAAAGTGCGGGTGAAAAATTTTTCTTTCGTCTTTTTGGAAAGAGTTCGACGAAAAATTTAAGGTTCATGGTATGTTGTGCTGGTACAGAAAATCCACATAACATGTTTTGCTCAACGCTTTTTGTTTAATTTGCTCTATCGTAAAAAGGGTAAGTAATACATATACAAGTGTCAAACTTGGTGTGATTATAGTGCAAACTCCATAGTAATACAATAAATGATAAAAACCGGTCTAGTGTGAGTTGGGCTCGTCCTAAGCACTAAGGATCCCCAAGTCAACGAAAGAAAAACAAATCTTGTGGTAAAACCTACGGAACCCTCGACGCCAGAGTCCAACTCACATTTTTCTTTTTTTTTTTCACCAAAAATAACCCCATGGAATATTCTCAAAGTGCGAAAGGGTAACCTCGACCCACGTTGTACAGTACCAGTCATTAATTACCGTTCTCTATTCAGATCACAAATTACACTCTATGAAATGATTAGAAGCTAACCCTACCCTAGATCATTACCCATCATCACTGATGTTGGTTGAAACTGGATGGGGCATCAGCACACTTAAGGTCTGTGCTGACGTTTTTTAAAAAGATGATGAGACCACCAAACTGTACAAACTTCATGGGACCAAAATCGCAATCGCGAATAAAAATTATGTGACAGCAGATTTTTTATTTTTTATATTGTGATCCATAGAGAAATTTGTTCAATTTCATGGTCTGAGAATCCTCTTAAAATACCGTCAGCACATTAAGACCTTTAATATGGATTACAGCTCTAACGACTTCGATTTAAATTTTATGTTTAGATCATAGATTTATATATTATTAGCGTAAGGATAGGCCCGTCAGAATATTTTACAAAAACCTGACAAAAACCTTCTTCATAGAAACAAAAATTTGCGCCATCTGTCATAACTCGTATAGGAACTGTATCGTGTCATATAAGGTCATACTCTGAGGTCATATATTTTCGAGTGCTCTAAACTGACATTTTTCCTTGCATTTTAGAGCTAACGAACTGGGGACAATAGTCAAGCTCATAGGCCATGTCCTTACGCTAGTAATATATATGTCTTTGGTTTAGATAATGTTTTACTTTCCAAGTTTAATTCCTGAGATAATCAGTTTTCACACAAAAATGTCTTGACATCCAGGTAGCATGCATATTTTTAGCCTACAGCAATCTCAACAGAGAGTTGGAATAAAATAGAAGAAAGAATTTTTTTGTGGGATGAAACAAAACTCCATCCATCCAGGTAATAATAGTAGGTAATTTCTACTGCATATACTATGTGCATGTCACATCTAGAGATTCTAACATCCCACCTTATTTCCTTTGTTCCTGTCTCAAACGGCTAACTAGACGCCAGTACCATGTTATTATAATTACAATTATTTTATAATTATAAGGAGACAACATAAGATAAGATAATTCATGAAAATAATTTAATTATTTAGACCTTCGTCGCAAATAAAATCAACAGAATGTGAAGAAAATAGCAAACTATTTTCCGTTTGTAAATCTATTAATAAACTTATAACC
The DNA here is from genome assembly GCA_922987775.1 of Agonopterix subpropinquella. Taxonomy (NCBI): domain Eukaryota; kingdom Metazoa; phylum Arthropoda; class Insecta; order Lepidoptera; family Depressariidae; genus Agonopterix; species Agonopterix subpropinquella. The sequence continues at coordinate 8,478,847 of OV277713.1, read as the reverse complement.
ATTATATATTTTCTTTAGAAGTGGCCAGAAACTTTGCTACAACATCCTTAACCTTCAGGGTGAAATTATAGTTAAGGAATATCACATCACATTGTAGTCATTGCTGATTTTCAATTGATTACGATTTGTTTTTTCATGTTCGTAATTAGTATCTTTAAAACCACCGAAAGTAGGCACTTTTGGCGCTTACTCCAAACATAAAACACAGTTAATAGGTCGGGTAGGGTGTACAAATGCGTTACTTAACAAACAGGGTGCTTCAGACCGTCATACTGAACAACTTTCACAATGGATGATAAGTAGTAGGGTGTTTTGTTACCATCTGTATAGTAAAGGTTGTTCAGTTTGATGGTCTGAATAATTACCTAAGCACGAAATAACATGGATTTTTTTCTATGGTAGTCTTAGGTATTTATACTGCGGTACATGTAGGTAAGTGGGATCACACACGATGACGCATGACGGAGCGGCAGACGTCAGTCCGTCATTTGGGAAGCAAGGAGTTGTATGAAACCGCACATAGAAGCACACACGGTGCATCCGTTACCGTGTGTGTTTTTACGTGCGTCTGCCGCTCCGCCAAGATGCGTCATCGTGTGTGATCCCACTTAGCAACATATACCACAGTATAAATACCTACGACTACCATAGAAAAAAATCCATGTTATTTCGGGCTTAGGTAATTATTATTTCACCCTTTTTAGATGACCGCGTTTAGGTACCTACTTATATTTTTCTATCTTATAATGTTTTGTTTCCACGAGGCTTTTTAAAAAAGTTTAATTTAACGCTGAAGTATATCTATTTCTTTTTACTTTGTTCCTATCTCTCTTAAGAGGAAAGGCGGTCTACCTACAAGTGAAGAATAGGTTTTTAAAAGATCTATTGCCGTCGCGCTATTCCCGAGCTAGGTACCATGCGAAAGTGACAACTGCAGCGCGGACTAATTTTACCTACATAAAATGGACGAAATTACGATTTCGTATTCCCTTGTTTCCTTCTCCAAAACTAGACTGATTTGAATAATTTTTTTCTTGTATAATATAAGAAAGACTTTGGCTATGTCTGTATGTTTTCTTTACTCGTCAAAATTCCATGCTGGATGTCTGAACACAGTGGTAAAATTGAGTAATTTTTCGTCATTTTTGAAGACTCTTAATTCTTACAGTAATTCATATCATGATATTAAAAAACATAGATTTTATGTTAAAAAAATATTTTCTCTTGTATCCAGGGAGAAAACGGGGGAATACGTTTGTATGGACAAAACGGAACACGCCTTTCCTCTTAATACTTTTGTATAATTTTAATTACTAACTACAGGTAATTGTATTAAATAGAGGTCAGTGTTGGTGTCCGTTTAGAACTGCTAAGGATTGTGATGATGATGATGGAAGCCTTTGACTTGCACTCGAAGTGATGAAGAGATTTTGCGAACCAGCAGCGGCCGTAGTATGACAGCGTGATATAGCGATATCGCACCTTCGCTCTCTTTCTATTTGCGCGCGAACGAACGAGATAAAATACGTGATATATCACGTCCGTCGGCTAGAGCTATCGGCTATAGCCGTATCACGCACAACACTAGACAGCATTAGATGCAATACACACAGTATGCATACATACTGTGTGTATTAGTGTGTAAATTGTAAAAGTTGTATGTTTGTTTGAGCATAATGCTAAAACTACTGGACCGGTTTTGATGAAACTTTTTCTGATAAAACAGTTTATGATTAATGAACTGGTAATCCGTTTGTGTCCAAAACAAAAATATTAATCTATACTATAATAATATGTACAGTTCCAAAATCAACAATTTATTCAAATAGGTTCCTACGTGTTGTTACGTCCCCTTTAAGATTTCCCTTGCAATACAAACGTTTTACATACAATTTACGCTTGCGATACACATAACGGAATTCCGAATCAGAATTACAATTTCCTATGGATTTTCCACCTCCATCGGAATTATGGAGGCATCAAATCCTATACAAAATCACAATTCAATTCAATCAGTACGTCTGTCTGCCTGCCTCCGTGGTCTAATGGTTAAGAGCATTGGGCTCTTGAGTCTTGACACGGAGGTCGTGGGTGCAATTCCGACGGTATGTTACTTTGTGCGTTTTTCCCCAGTTGGTTAGTACATTTCAGGCTGATGTCTGAAAAGAAATCAAAAGAAAAGAAAAACAGATTGTCCGAAAAGAAAGATGATTCCGTGCTTCGGATGACACGTTAAGCCGTTGGTCCCAGGTACTATCTCTGGTGGTAGTATCCTTCCCACCATCCCACCAGTCAGTCGTGCTCATGAGGTCTTCTAGGGTACTTGAGTGGCATCTCGACTTTTTTTCCACCTCTCCACCACTCGACAAACTATGAAAAACAAAGTCACAAAAAAGAAAATGGTTAGACAACGGCTGCACTTCCTCCCACTCAAAGTGCACCTCAGTAACATACGAGGTCTGCACTCAAATCTCGATCCGGTCCACCACCACCTCGAGACCGAGAAGCCACACCTATTCTTTTTAACGGAGACGCAGATAGCAACCCCGTCTGATACGGCGTACCTCAACTACCCAGGATACTCGTTGGAACATAAGTTCAAGAGGCGAGCTGGGGTCTGTGTGTATGTTCGCGACGACATTTGCTGTCGGCGTCTCCGTTGCTTTGAGGTTTCCGGGTTCTCCGTATTATGGCTTTTTGTAGACACCGGAATGGAGAAATCTCTCTACGTCGGTGTCTATCGATCGCACGACGGTGACCAGGAGACGACCAGGCTCATGGAGTATCTCACTGAGATGGCAGAGACAGCCCAACGAAGGTATCCAACGGCGGAGCTTGTTTTTCTGGGGGACTTCAATGCCCACCATAGCGAGTGGCTGTTCCCGTTCCAGTTAACTGACCATGCTGGGAGAGAGGCGCGCAAGTTTGCATTATCGCTAGATCTCACCCAGCTGGTGAATCAAGCAACGCGGGTACCGGATGTTGATGGTCATACGCCCAATTGTTTGGACCTTCTGCTGACTTCAGATCCAGACAGGCACTCAGTATCGGTCTCTGCCCCGCTGGGAACGTCCGATCACTGTCTGGTGAAATCCGTGTCGATCTGCTCTCCTCCCGATGACAGCCCTAAGGGCACGAGGCGAGTCTGGCGATACGGGTCGGCGGATTGGGATGAGATGCGGCATTTCTTTGCGTCTTACCCGTGGCGGCAAGTGTGTTTTTCTTCGAGTGACCCTGCTAGTTCGGCTGATGCGGTTGCGGACGTGATACGACAGGGAATGGAATATTATATTCCTTTCTCCGACATCTCACTCGGTCACAAAGCCCAACCTTGGTACAATGCGGATTGTGCTCGCGCTGAGGCTAAAAAAGAAGCCGCCTACCAAGCATGGATCCAAGCTCGCGACCGCAAAGTTAGAGCTCGTAGGGTTCGCGCGAAGAAGAGGGCCTTTAATTCTGCCGCCAAGTCCTGCAAACGGGTGATCCGGAGGGCTCGATTCGACCATGTCAGCCGCATTGGAGCCAAACTGGCATCCTACCCTTCTGGTAGTAAACAGTTCTGGTCCCTTTCAAAATTGGTCGAATCCAACTTCTGCCGTCCCACTTTGCCTCCCATGCAGAAGCCTGATGGGTCGCTGGCTCACTCCGCAACTGAGAAAGCTAATTTATTTGCTTCTCTGTTTGCGAGCAATTCACGTCTGGACGCTGGTGCCAAACAGCCGCCAACCATCCCTCGTTGTGATTCTTCGATGCCGGAGGTCACAATACATACAAAAGAGGTCCGCAGAGCATTGCGTAGTCTGGATGTGAATAAGGCCAGTGGTCCTGATGGTATACCTGCAAGAGTGTTGAGATATTGTGCGCCTGAGTTGTCTCCTGTTCTAACACGCCTGTATCGCCTCTCTCTCAGAACAAGAACGGTGCCTAAATCCTGGAAGCTTGCGAATGTGCAACCGGTACCCAAGAAGGGCAGTCGTGCCGACCCCTGTAACTACCGCCCTATCGCCATTACTTCCATTCTCTGTAAAGTCATGGAAAGAGTACTTAACAGTAAGTTGCTGTCATACCTAGAAGACAATGATCTACTCAGTGATCGCCAATATGGCTTCCGCCGGGGGCGATCGACTGGGGATCTTCTTGTGTATGTCACGCACTGCTGGGGCGAGGCCATCGAGAAGCACGGTGAAGCACTGGCTGTATCACTTGACATCTCGAAGGCCTTTGACAGGGTATGGCACGCTAGTTTGCTGAGCAAGCTTCCCGCTTATGGCATCCCCGCTGATCTTTGCAGCTGGATATCTGATTTCTTGAGAGAACGGTCGATTAGAGTTGTCATTGACAGCTGCTCTTCTGACCTTATGGCAATTGATGCTGGAGTTCCTCAAGGGTCTGTTCTCTCCGCGACACTTTTCCTGCTGCACATCAATGACCTCCTTGTGTCAGGTATTGTTGGGTATGCAGATGACAGTACTGTCATGGAGAGATATGTATCTGGCGCAGGGGCCAGCGGGGATAAAATACGCTCGCAGAGGGAGGCCATGGTTGAGCGGACAAACTTGACTTTAAGTCTTGTCTCCCAGTGGGGTGACAATAATTTAGTCAACTTCAACGCCACCAAAACACAGGCTTGTCTGTTCACCGCAAAAAGGAGTCCGTTTAATCTGACTCCTACTTTCCGGGGTACATCTGTCCCTGTTTCCGACAGTCTTGGGCTTCTGGGTATAAGCTTGACCACGAAACTCAACTTCGGCGCTGACATCGAGTCTAAGGCTCAAACTGCGGCCAAAAAGCTGGGCATCTTAAACAAGGTGAAGCGGTACTTCACTCCTGGACAGATCTTAGTATTGTATAAAGCTCAGGTCCGATCATGTATGGAGTACTGCTGCCACCTGTGGGATGGCTCAGCCAAGTATCAACTTGCCGCACTCGACTCGGTTGAACGCAGAGCCAGGAGGCTCATTGGCGATAGTAAGCTGGTGGAGGCCAAGCTTCATAGCCTAGCCCACCGCCGCAGAGTGGCCTGCTTGTCGGTCTTCTACAGATTGTACTTCGGTGAGTGTGCCCTAGAGCTGCATGAGCTCATCCCACCTTCCCCTTTCTACTATCGGACTTCCAGACGCACCGCGGGATATCACCCCTTCTTGGTTGACATCCCACATATCCGCACCAAGCGCCTTTCTGAATCTTTTATAATGCGCACAGCCAAGGAGTGGAATGCCTTACCTGCGTCAGTATTTCCGAGTACTTACAACCCGAATTCCTTTAAAGTACGAGTGAATAGGCATCTTCTGGGTAAGCTCGCTACATCTACGGCCCCATCTTCGTCCTGAGGACTGGATTGAGGTCAAGAGCAAACCCATAGTTAATAAAAAAAAAAAAAAAAAAAAAAAAAAGTATTCGTTAGAAATTATTTATTGTGAATGACATTAGGTAACATAGGTTTATGATAAAGTTTACATCAATCAAATGTAGTATTTTATGAAATACTACATTATACATTACTTATGTCAAAATTATTTAGTTAATACATTTCAATTGATTATAGTTTAAAAAAATAATAATACAGAAATAAAATATAGAAATAATTATGTCAGTTATATTGTTTCTAATTTGAATTCTAAAAACTCCTTAACACTATAAAAACATCGTTTACCGAGCCATTTTCTCACCTCATTCCCAAAAACTACAGTGAGATGCCGTAAGGAGGTTTGAACTGGGCTGCCCACACGATAAGAAGAAGTATGTGTTTGGAAGGTGTAAGAGACCTAAAAATAGCTTTACACGACTACGCCGTAGCCGAAGGTATGAGATGTAGTAAACAATAAGCGAAAAACTATGTTTTCTATGTGAAACTAATACCATTGAAACTTTACAGAGCAACTAGAATCATATCTCGAGGTTAATACACACGGTCGCTTGGAACGGGGAACTGAACCTGGCAAAATCTAGGAGAATTACAATGAAAAAAATTATCAACCAAACTTGTGTTAAATTTAACCAAACTGAAACTTCCCAACTGTTTTGTAGCATATAAACAAACTTTCGGCTATAAATAGCAACACGTTTTGCTATTTATAGCCGAAAGTTTGTTGCTGTACGCGAAGGTACGTCATAGTTTCCCGAACGCTGCCCACGTCCGAGTTATTTTGAGTGAATGAAAGATAGTGCCCAGCAGTCTTTACCCTTCTGTGTGTGGCACAGGCACAGTGAATAAAATTTGTTATAAGATATTTATGTTCTCACGCCTGTTTCCCACTGGGGTAGGTACGGAACGCCACCTGCAACGTTCAGACTGAGACCTGAGACAAACTTCTGTAGCTTCCTCCACATTCATAAGTCCTTTCATGCATGCTCGTCGGTTTCGGGTAGATCCCACCAGGAGTGCGATTTTTGAATCTCATTCGCTGAGTTCTGCAGTTGAAAATGTCAAAGTTACTATGGAGATACGCATCTTTCTACTGCTGATTTGACTTTCAAAAATCGCACTCCTCCTGAAGTATGATTTTTGAAAGTCAAATCAGCAGTAGAAAGATGCATATCTCCACAGTAATTTTGACATTTTAAACTGCTGAACTCAGCGAATAAGATTCAAAAATCGCACTCCTGGCCTTTTTTAAGCAAGTCGCCAATTTGGTCCGTATGTGTCAAGTAGACGGTGCCAAGTAGATAATGATAGAAACTTGCTCTCCATTCTCTATGGCAGTGAGTGATACACACGTTTGTCGCGCGTACTATAACGAGATCGTTAACTCAAGTGTTTGGAGAACATGAAACCGAAAGTTTTGCCCATTTTGAAGGTTATTTTAACAATTTGATACAGGTGTTGTTGGTGTTTATTTCAAGGAGGTATTTTACCTATTTGTCTACGTTGTAGTAGATAAATACCTAAGTATTTCTATTTTAATACGCGTGCGATATACCTACCTAACTTGCGTTTGCCCTTTGCCCCCGAATTTGTCCGCGTTAAGGTGATTGCAGAGGGGTCAATTTTATACAAAAGTTTGACGCACAATACGCGTAGAGGGTATTAATATAAGTAACTTTGTATACAACGTGTTAATGAAGTAACGCAAAACTAGAAAGTAGGTTGTTTAGAATCGAGAGCAGAATCGAATTATCATGGTTTCAACAAAGGTAATTTTTTTCAAAATATAATTTTTTTTTTTGCAAAATTTAAAATTTACTGAGCCCGACGTCAACTCACCGCACGAGCACACTCACCCTACTTTCTACCAAAACAAGATTATAAAAATATATCCATGAGTACGTTAGCGCTTTCTTTCAGTGCCGAAATGATAACAAATCATTTTTGCCTCAAAACTTAAAATGCGAATTACTTTAAATTTTAACTATCAAAATAATGAAATTATTGTTTCAATCAACTTATTTTGTAATAAATCAGTTGGGGTGTATGAGGTTTTGCGCTAATTTATTAACACGTTGTATAGAAAAATAGTTTAGAAAAGCTTTGACATTTTTCATACAAAATTTTCAAAGCTTTATATCTTCGTAATTAAGTATATTATAAATTGCAAATGTTATTTGATACGCGACATCTAGATTTTCTTAACTATTTTTCCGTATATAAAATATTACTTTTATTAATTCCGTCTACGCGTATTGTGCGTCAAACGTTTGTATGGACTAAAACCACCTTAAATTAGTACCTACATCGAAAAATCCTTTCTTAGGGTGCAGCAACAAGAGCGTACATCCTCCGTAAAATACATGTTTCATATACATGGTGTTAGGGTAAATAGTAGCATTACTTTAAGGGGTGATTGTACCCATGATACTGAATAACTTTCCCTAAGAAACCTATATGTATAGGGAAACCGCAAAAAAGAAAAATCGACTTTTCATACAAATGTTCGATCAGCTGATTGCATTTAGGTAGTATGGGAAGAAAGATGGGAAGTCCAAAATTTTTTTTTTGCGAATTTCCTAAAGGTTTCTTATTTTATTTTATTTTTATTTTATTGGAAAACCAACAGCAATATAATACAGTAGTTACATGAGTATAAATCAGAAAGCCAATAACAGGTTTTCGCTGGTAGATACAGTATAGTTAAGAAAAAACAAATGGTTAACTATGTTTAAAAACGCACATAAGTCAGCACACATGTCAGCCTACAGGTAAATATAAAAACATTATACTAGGGAACATTAACATTTTCTTAGGGAAAGTTCTTCAGTATCATGGGTACAATAACCCCTAAAAGTAATGCAACTGTTTACCCTAACACCCTGTTAAATCATTGCATGTTAATCTTCATCGGTTTAGGCTGTGCGTTCAAGTCTGTCAGTCAGTCAGTCACGTGAGATTTTATTTTAGAAACCAAATCTTTGTTACAAACTAAGGAAGTTACTATGAAAGTTGGGTCAAGGTAAAAGTTTTTAATAGAGTCGCTACGAGGTAAATATAAATGTAGGTAGGCTTTTTAGGGTTCCGAACCCAAAGTGTAAAAACGGGACCCTATTACTAAGCCTACGTTGTCCGTCCGTCCGTCCGTCTGTCCGTCCGTCCGTCCGTCTGTCCTACCTATTTAGGGCTGTAACTTTTGAACCGTAATAGCTAGATAGTTGAAATTTTCTCAGATTATGCGTTATTGCGGCGGATTTGTTAACAAATAATAAAAATGTCAAAAAGTTATAAATTAAGGGGGGTTCTCAACAAGAAACTAGTTTTTATCAACGTTTTTTCTTTACGCTCTATCGGAAAAACGGTAATACACACAAGCATCAAACTTAGTGTGATTATAGAGTATACCCTACAGAATAACAAAAAATACTAAAAACCGGCCAAGTGTGAGTCGGTCTCGCGCTATAGGTCCCGGACAAGGTTTTTTTCTATGTTAATAATGTTGTGTTTTGTAGTTGTGTGGTACGGAACCCTCGGTGCGCGAGTAGCCCGACTCGCACTTGACCGCTTTTATTTTCTGTTAATGAATTTATTGGTAGAACAAATTAAATTTTAACTATTATTTGTTTTACCAAGAAATTCATTAAATAGAAAAAAAAACCTTTTGAAGTTTGTTTATTTTTATTTTAACACTTTATTGTATACACGGAAATATAAGTAAGTAAATGAAAACAGCATCATAGACAATCACAAAGGGCGAGCTTATCTCTAAAGAGATTTCTTCCAGCAAACCCTTTATTGGAGTAGCACTTTTTATACAGGGTGTTAGGGTAAATATTTGCATTACTTTAAGATTTGATAAGATTGTACCCATAATACTGAACAACTTTCTCGAAGAAACCTATAGGAAAGTAGCAAAAAAAAAAGAGTTTTCATACAAACGTTCGATCAGGAGTGCGATTTTTGAATCTCATTCGCTGAGTTCAGCAGTTGAAAATGTCAAAATTACTATGGAGATACGCATCTTTCTACTGCTGATTTGACTTTCAAAAATCATACTCCAGGAGAGAGTAAAAGACTAAAAAGTTAAAAAATTATATTGCAGCCGATGACTGTTTCGTTCGCATCATAGGACCATAAAATTGTTTTCCTGACTATCACGACATTTTACTGCTGGTTGTCGTGAGTGTATTTATGTACCTACGAGGTATTTTAAATTATCTTTGAATTCCCAGTTTCATTTACTAAAACCTGCTAAAACTCAACTAAAACTGCTACTAATTTATACAACTTTTTGTATTATAATGTTGGCAGTATTCAAAACAATAGGGCCAACATTACAATAAAAAAGTGTTTGGATACGCGCACAATTAACTTATTATCTCAAAACACAAAGGAGTGGAGGACTTTTTAGCGTGTATTCGAACATTGCTTTACCCAAAAGAACTACTACAACCATTCGCCTGAACATAGCTACGAACGACTCAACTGAATGCGAGAATGAATTCGAGTGAAAACACGAATCATTCATTCATCTCATTCGGTCTCAAATCGTGAATGCGATCGTGGAAACATGTCCGCCGTTTGTGTTTTTTGACGTAAATATTGGTGAAATCCATTGTGTTGAATCTGCATTGGTGATTTTTGGTGCTATTCCCGTTTTATAATGTGTGTGTTCGTGGTGTGATCTGTTCATATGCGGCTGTTATACAAAACTGGTCCAATGGAGTCTCTCAGAAAATGGTTCTACAAACCAAAGGTATGTCAAAACAATATTGTGTTGTAATTTCCTTTCTCGTCAGTTTTCTCAACAATTTCTTCTCAAAACTTATAGCGAAGTAATACACACGACTGCAGACAATGATATTTACTGTTGAAATCAATTGTAAATCAGTTTACGTAGCAATAATTTGCCATCAGATTTTGACACAGATTGTTGTGATTCAGACGATGTATAACTAATTTAATCTCTTCCTGACTACTATTTTGATGGCCAGTTACGTAAATACACTATACAATACTTAGTAATTGAACGGAAATGTACGTAAAACTTGTAAATCATCAAGGTAGTGAGTCGTTGGTTGTATTTTCCTTACGTCACTCCCTTGAGCGATTTGTTATTGTTCACCAAGGTTTAGTATTGTCCCTTTCTTCTATGTATGCAAACCGTATAAATTAACAACAAATAGTTTCGTAATACTACTGCAGCAACTTAGATGTTACAGACCATGAGCCATAAAATTATAAATGAAGTCTTAGGCATTTTAGTGTAATATATGCGTATCTATGTAAATAAATCACTATTTATATTTACAGTAAGCTCAGTTATGTGAAGTTGTTTAAACGGTCAGCACTACTTGATCTTTGGAATGTGTGCTTCATTCACATAGACTGAGATCTGACCGTAAAATTATGCACCTATTTCTTAGGCGAACGAAATGTAATTCTAGTGTATGTTTATACAGGGGTTAATTCAAAGCCGCCAAGTTGCCTAAAAAAATCTTGCCGCAAGTACCTTTTCCATTATAATTTTTGGTATAACTTTTTCCACGTGTTTGTTAGGGAAGTGAATGAGGTGCCATCGGAAGGAGACTGGTTTAAGGTACTGGAAAAACTAGGGTTGCCACCTCTCAATCTGCCGCAAGACTAGGGTTGCCAGATTCAAAAATGACATATTTGGACCTGGCAACCCTATAGTTGCGGCAGATTGAGAGGTGGCAACCCTAGTTTTTCCAGTACTTTAGATGAGTCTCCTTCCGATGGCACCTCATTCACTTCCCTAACAAACACGTGGAAAAAGTTATACCAAAAATTATAATGGAAAAGGTACTTCGGCAAGATTTTTTTAGGCGACTTGGCGGCGTTGAATTAACCCCTGTATAAACATACACTAGAATTACATTTCGTTCGCCTAAGGAATAGGTGCATCATTTTACGGTCGGATCTGGGACTAACAGTTTTGTAGATTATTATGAATTATGAATTATTATTATTATTTATTTACAATTTAGCACTCCTAAGACTACCTTATTTCTGTTTTTGGGTTACTGTTATCTGTCCTCATGCTTAATTTCGATTCAAGGCATAGGCATATTCTCACGACTATATTCCCCGAGGGGGTAGTCAGAGATATTCTGGAACCTCAGAACATCCACGTTTCATGTTTGCCAAATTTCGATTCAATAGGTGCAAAAATGGGTGAGTAATGGAGGTGGGGCATACAGACAGACAGACAGACAGGATGGACGAACATATAAGGGTTCCTTGTCTGACTATGGAACCCTAAAAAGGAAATTAAGATTTTCACGCAATAACAATTCGATGTTTAAAAGATGTCAAAATTAAAATTTATTTTTAAAATGGCAATGGACTTACCTAATTTTATACTTCCAATAAAATTAAAATTAAATAAAGAGAAATAAATGGCATGGCATGGCATATGCTCACGACTATATTCCCCGAGGGGGTAGTCAGAGATATTCTGAAACCTCAGAACATTCACGTTTCACTAGTAGTACCGAAACTCTGTCCAGTGTGACGGGGAGTGAGCCCGTCGCCACTTGTAATGGACAGTGGGTACAACATGCCTCGAAATTGAAGCATGCAGGTTTCCTCACGATGTTTTCCTTCACCGAAAAGCCTTCATGAGCCTTATTTAAGAGAAATAAAAATGAAATGAATTAGCAAAATGATCAGTATAAATTAAGTAGTTGCAGTATCTTGCTGTATTTTGCCGTGCTTCTTGCATCTAGTCTCTTCCAGCCAGTTAATGCAGATTGTCACTGTGCAAAGTCTCCCCACATTATGTTTGCCAAAATATTTTTAAATATAATTTATAATATAATTAAATTAATATTACACATGCCTTTTACACCAAGCAGACTTAACTTCACCACCTGTGTGTCAGTCATCACATCAATTACTCATATGTTTATACTCATAAGCTCATTAATAATAAGGTTTTGTACAAGCTTGGGAACTAGTTACATGATTTGACTCCATTGAAACAAGATTAAGATTGTAATTTATGCCGAGGCTACAAACCGCTGTAAACCGGGTTTATGCCAGGTCCATATGGGCATGCATGGGGAACTGATGCCCATATACTCTCCCTGAGGATATTCCTGTGCCCTGCAGCGGGACATATACAATGTGTTAATGAATTAATGCAAAACTAGAAAGTGGTTTGTTTAGAATCGAGAGCAGAATCGAATTATCATGGTTTCAACATCTAGGTAATTTTTTTCAAAATATTAAATAATTTGTTAGTAAAATTTAAAATTTACGGAATCCGATGTCAACCCACCCACCGCATGGGCACACTCATCCTACTTACTACCAAAACAAGATTATTAAAATGTATCCATGAGTGCGTTACCGCTTTCATTCATTGCTGAAATGATAACACATTATTTAAACCCAAAACTTAAAATGCAAATAACTTTAAATTTTAACTATCAAAACAATGAAATTATTGTTTCAATCTTATTATTTTGTTATGAATCAGTTGGGGTGCATGAGGTTTTACGCTAATTCATTTACACATTGTATATAGGCTGATGATGATGATGATGATGTTTGGTCGACAGTTATGTTCGAAAGACTGTTGAGGTATGTTCATGAGCCAGTGCTAGCACTGGTCCGTTTTGGCACCGCAGCGCGCATCATCAACCTTTCTTCTGTCGAATTTGAGTTATTTTATTAGCCATTTAGTGCAGCGATTTGCCAGTCGGCATGAGTGGCTCGCTTATTGCCCAGAGTGCGCCATCCCCTTTCAATTTAAATAATATATTGATTACGTACATTTCACATCTTCCGAGAAATTTTACAAATAATACTTCTAAAATCAAGAACAAAAATACCTATTTGTGTCCTAACAACACTAAAAATCAACATAATATGTTGATTTACTTTCAGAACATGTCACACCTTTACATTTTCAATTTATATGGTTACATGTGTTTGTAGTATTGACCTATTAAACATTGTATTTTACTGGTTTACCATAATTATTCATCAGTCGAGGGCCTAGCATGATGCATGCGACAACGTTATGCGCCACAACATGCCATGTAAAAAGGCAAGATTATTACGTTGCGCTGCCATGCTAGCCTGACTGGAATCAAAACAAATGATACATTGTAGTTTTATGCTCTCACCACAACACTATCTAATAAATTATAATGTTTATGCAGTTATCTAAGTGAAAACAATAAACAAGGTACAAGTAGGAAGGCTTTTATTATGGGAACCAGGCAATGAGCCCAAGACATGTGTTATCTACAGGGTGAAATTGATATCATTAGCGTCCTTTTATAAACAAAGAGTCTACCTATCAAACTGAACAACTTTCACTATGGGAGCAAACCGATCGGAGCAACAAAAAAATCTGCTGTTTCATACTAATTACCGTACAACGTCAAGCACTATTGCTAAATAAACTAGACATTGGCAAAATCATCACAACCAAGATGGCAGCCATTTTTAAAAAATAGTATAAGTAAGTAAACTGCAATGCCTACACGACACAAATATATGCAACAGCAGATTTTTCTTTGCTCTGATTGGTTTGCTCCCATAGTAAAAGTTGTTCAATTGGATGGGTAGACTCTTAGTTTGAAAGGATGCTAATGATATCAATTTCAACATATATAACAGATTTGATCTAACACTTTCTGCCGAATTCTGCCAATATCGAGTGAGTTTCGGGATTTATCATAATCTCAAGGATTATTTTGTGTCCAAAAACACATTTGAGCCACCTGCAAACATGTTTGTTATTGTTAAGTAATGCAGTGAGTGTCAGTGGCGCGTTGCGGAGAGGTATGGACACCCAATTAGGGGGGTTCTGGTTCGAATCCGCACGGACAACATGCCATGTACCAATGAGTTTTTCTAACTTATGTACGTAATAACGACTGCTCTGAAACGGTGAAGGAAAACATCGTGAGGAAACCTGCATACACTGAAGAACAAGTTCTGATGTGTATGTGAAGTCTACCAATCCGCATTGGGCACGCGTGGTGGACTAATGCCCATACACTCTCCCCGAGGGTAGGCCTGTGCCCTACAGTGGGACTTTTGTAGGCCGATGATGATAAATGCATTTAGGTCATTAGCTTATTAGGTACAGAGTTACTCACACTCAAAAGCAGGTATCCGTTTTTGTATGTTTGTAGCATAATACCTACCTACATACCTATTGTAGATTTGTCATTTGTTATGTTCTTATTTGAACAGTTTTATTTTAGTATCCATTGCAATGAAACAGACTCAATTTTCATGCTTTTTGTGTTCAACCTTCAGCCATATAGAGATATTCCATGTTATGTTTTAAATATAAATGTGTTTTAAAAACCTGTTCTCTGAAACCTAAAACAAACATTAATTAGTTTGTTTTGAATAACAATATAAATATAACATAGAACATACCTACCTAATGCAGATTATTAATTCATTACTAGCATGTGTGGACAGTTCCATACATTTTAGATTTAGTATAGTCTTGGCGCAAACAGATGTCGCTACTGGCCTGGACGAGAGATAAATCTTAATTAAACGTTATTAGATCACTATTATTTGAGTTTTGTTCCACGGAAATAAATTATAATTATAGATGAATTTTCTTTAAAATGTTAATAACAAATGTGTTTAACACGTGTTACCTGTGATAGCTCCGCATCCAACAGTGCTCATTACTCAACTCTTCTCCGAAATTATTACCAATAAGTGTAAAGTGCTGAAAGTGCAAGTGCGGGTGGCGAATTGGTGGGAACCAACTCGGTATCGCGGCCTTCCTCGCTCAATCGCTGTAGCGAAAGGACGTTTAGTGTTAAGACTAATTCTCAGCTAAATCGATTAGCTGCAGGATGTTATATTTAAGAAAACTTTTAATCTTTTCGTATAATAAAAGTGTAAAAAAGAAAGACTTTATGACTTCCTTTTTAAAAAAACTCCAAATCGACGGCCAAACCCGTAATTCACGTATTTTACCGTAATTAAACATTGCTGTAGTACCGGGTACTCACCACCGGCGCTGTACTTGCGCGAGTTTTCATATAAGAAGGTGGCAACGTTCTTAGTATGGGCATTGACCCTCTGTTGTGTATAATTTATTTACTCTATGTTACTAGGTAGGTAGGTAGCAACCCAATTATCCAATATTATACAGCTATAATTTTTATGACCATAAAAGTAAGTTAGTTATAGCCTGTAGGATCCCACTGCGGGGAAAAGGCCTCCTCTCACGAATAAGGGAGAGAGAGAGTGGGCCATACTCCACTATGTGGGCCCAGTAGGGATTGGTAGAAGTTAGTGGTCAACTTGCTGTCAGGGAATTTTCAAGCCGTGTCATTTCTGACCTGGCTCGACGAAACCACCGCCATCTGACGGAATTAACTAGGCCCAACAGCTTAACGTGTCTATCGAAGCACGGAGACGTGCGCCATTTCATCGCTTTTAGTGATAAGACCGCCATTTGTACCCTTACGTTCTTTTTATTCTGTTTTTGGTGTGCAAATAAAAAATATTATTAAATACCATTAAATGGTCACCCATCCAAAGACTGGCCGGACTTGAGGTTGCTTAACTTCGGTAATCCTTTTCAGTACTTACAAAAGTTCCACTAAGCCAATGAGCGCCTGACCCTATCATATATAATTTTATAAATATTTTACGACGAAATGATTTGATAAATGGACTGACAGAAGTGTAAATTATATTTCAAGACATAGTTTTAACTGGGTACTTATCTAAATTACATACAAATACATCTTTTATTTGTAGGTAATTTAGTTGGTGTTTTAGTTTAGTGTGCTTTTTATTTTTATTCAATCGTATTTTTTATGTGTATTTGTGATTTTGGCTAAAATATAGACAATACAGCATAATAAAATAAACATCGAAGTGTTATGTATTGACGTAGATAATCCGAGGAGGTGCTTTCAACTCTCAACTCGATAAAATAATTGATTTAAAATTATTGTTTGCGTTTTGTTGGAAATTGACTACAAAATTGTTACAGTAATATTCTTAATTATGTTTACGATATAGTGAATAGTAGGCAAGGTAGGTATACAGGGTGTAAATTTAAATGCGTTACATAATTTATTTAAAAGGGGGTGCTTCAGACCGTCAAACAAAGGCCTATGCCTAAAAATGGCGTCTTTTTTATTTTTTTAGCGTGGCCATCAATCAAACTTGAATATTATAGTGCAGAATAAAGTTAAAAACAATAACAATAAAACTTGTTATTACAAATATCTCAGAACTCAGACCTAACTGAGATATAAAGGCTTGAAGTGCACGTAATGGTAATATTTTCAACTTCAAGCCTTTATATCTCCGTCCGGACTGAGTCTAGGGATATACATGTTAATAAGTTTTGTTTGTTACTGTATTCTGAACTAAAATATTCAAGTTTGGTTGCTGGCCACGCCAAAAACAACGGCGAAAAATAAGGCGCCAACCTTACATACAAAACCCGCATTGTCTTTTTATAACTTTTACTATGGGAGCAACTTTAAAATCGGAAAACATTGAAACCGCGATTAAAAAATAATCTTCTATTTCATGCCTTTTGGTCGAGAACCTATATTGTCATTTTCTATGGCGCAGCGGATTCTTTTTCGGGGTTTCAAAGTTGCTCCATAGTAAAAGTTGTTCAGTTTGACGGTGTGATCATCCCCTTAGGCACCATGTTAAGAATGATCCTACAGTTTTTCCCTTTGGAATTGTACCTTGTACCTAATTATGAGGTACACATTTATAAATTCTTTGATGTTTGTTGTTCCTCTTCATGAATGATGCAATACCTACATTTTTAGTTTTGTTCATTATGATAATTCAACAACTAATCAGACGAAAGATAAAATTTCCTGTTTAAATTTCCTGACAGATTATACACAATCTCACTATCAGCTTTCTGATAATGTTATCAGTGATCATGTCAAATAATAAGTAGGTATATTTCCATACACGTGTTGTTTATTTTCACTTTACATTGTTTATTTTGCTTTGCCTAAGTAACTAATAATTACCCCTCTATCTAAATGGTCAAACATTAATTATTCAAACAATTTGCTAGTTTGATTATTCGTTTGACATCTCTAATCGGCTTATCGGTTTGTGACGTGACATTCTCCGTCCTTTTCCGGCTTCACCGACCGCCGATCTTGCATCTCGGTCGCACGCTTTCACTTTTTTTTCACCGCTTTCCCAATAGCAGTAAGAACTCGGCCACTCTGCCAAATGTTTTGCGAATAAAAACCGGCTGTTTGGTAATTATTTTGCTTGAAAGATTTCGCTATTGTTTGCTTTAATTTTATGATCCATTGTTTTGGTGTTACATACATTACAACTACAGTTGTATAAGTTAAATGTATAATAAACTGTAAGCATTATGTAACTTTGTAGTTTACATTTTTTATGATAGGCTACATACAGTTACAGATATTTCATCTCGAGCATCTCCGTAATTAGGAAGGCACGTTAGGCAATTGATATGAGTCATATCTGCCGAAGAACTGACAACCGGAGGAACTGACAACCGTTGGGGTTTCAGAGTTCTAGAGTGGAGACCGCGAACTGGTAGGCGTAGTGTGGGACGCGGAAACATGGACCTTGACCATAGGACTAGTTCATCAATGACAATGTCGCTCAGCGAGCTATGGAGAGAGCTATGCTCGGTGTCTCTCTAAGAGATCACATCAGAAATGAAGTTATACGTCAGAGAACTAAAGTGGTTGACATAGCTCAGAAAATTAGCAAGCTGAACTGGCAATGGGCTGCTCATATCTGCCGAAGAACTGACAACCGGTGCGATGTAGAGTTCTAGAGTGGAGACCGCGAACTGGTAGGTGTAGTGTGGGACGCCCTGCCCGCTGGAGAGACGACCTAAAAAAAGTAGCGGGGAGCGGCTGGATGAGGAAGGCCGAGGACAGAGTTTTGTGGCGCGCCTTGGGAGAGGCCTATGTTCAGCAGGGGATGATGATAGGCTGATGATGATGGTGACGTTAGGCTATTGGTCCCGAACAGTTCCGTCAGATGGCGGTGTAACTATTCGTTAAGCCAGTTCAGAAGCCTATCAAGGCGGTTTGAAAATTATCTGGTAGCAAGTTGACCCCTACCTAACTTGCCTCCACCAATCCGCAGTGGACCCGAGTGGTCGTATTATGGCCGACTCCCTCCCACCATTCTTCTTCTTCTTATCGTGTGGGCAGAGCCCTGGTGTCAGTGTTTTTTCAGACCGCCTTACGGCCTCTGACGTGGTTTTTATGTGACGACTACTACCACCAGAGATAGTAGCCGGGACCAACGGCTTAACGTGCCATCCGAAGCACGAAATCATTTTTCTTTTCAGACAATCAGGTGATTCAGCCTGCAATGTCCTAACCAACTGGGGAAAAACGCACAAAGTGACATATCACTAGGTGTCCCCCGTGGGAATCGAACCCACGACCTCTGTGTCGAGAGCCAGTGCTCTTAACCATTAGACCACGGAGGCAGTAACCATTTAGGTACACGTGAGAGGAGGGATTTTCCCTGCAGTAGGATCGTTCAGGCTATAACTTACAAAAGATATTGCCTGCCTATTTTATGTTCATTTGACAACATTGCAAGGAAATCTGTTCAACCTGCACTTTTGTAATGTGTATCATGAATTATGATTGCTACACAAAGAAGGCAAACAAGAAACCACCTCTTTCATTCATAGGAATTCTAACTTTGTTTAAGGCTGGGTATTAGTAGAGCTAGCCTCTCTTTGTAGCAAGCAAACTTTTGCAATTAGCCATCCTGCTTCAATTGAAAGTAAGATCGCAAAAAAACGTATTTTTCATCAATATCTTTTCTCTTGGGTGTTTGGGAAAAAATCCATCGGGTAGAAGCCCTGTTATAATTATTTACCTTTCAAATGATGGTATATTCAGAAGAAATGGTGTAGGGTGATTCTTGTAAAACTGGTTATAAATCTGAAATCGAGCTTACTTTGCTCCTCTTTTCTATCGAGAAAATTTAATAGAATCGTGTTTTCAACGGTTAGATGCCCTGCAGAAAGAACGTATCAACACTGCTATGTGAACTATATATGTATATTAAATTTAATATTTGGTTATCAAAAATCGGTTCGAAAACAGACAAAATAGGTATGACCCCCCTCTTAATTAATACCAAAGTATCTACCTGCACATGCGTTGCTGGAATGCAACGGCACCCTATCTTGCATAACATCTTGCATCACGGGGGTCTCTTCCAGAAGTCTTCGGCAGCATTAACAAGCTGGTGGGCTTCATGGAGGAGCTGAGACGGCAGGAGTAGTCATTCCTACCTATGCGCAAAATAAGAGCCTAGGCTGTCCAGTTGCGGAAAACGATCCCGCTCAATCAATCCCAAGATCCCAAAATATTTAAATTAATATGAAATATACACAGTAAATTAATATGTAGTATCATCATCATCATCTCAGCCGATGGACGTCCACTGCTGGTCATAGGTCTCACCCAAGGATCGCCATAACGACCGGTCCTGCGCTGCCCTCATCCAACGATTTCCCGCTGCCTTCACCAGGTCGTCGGTCCACCGTGTGAGGGGCCTACCCACGCTGCGCTTTCCGGTACGCGGTCGCCACTCGAGAACTTTTCGGCCCCACCGGCCATCGGTTCTGCGAGCAATGTGCCCCGCCCACTGCTACTTAAGTTTAGCAATTCTTTGGGCTATGTCAGTTACTCTGCTTCGTCTGCGGATCTCTTCATTTCTGATTCGATCTCGCAGGGAAACTCCGAGCATAGCCCTCTCCATTGCCCTTTGGGTGACTTTCAGCCTTTTTATGAGGCCGTGAGTGAACGACCACGTGTCTGTTCCATATGTCATCACTGGCAACACACACTGATCGAAGACTTTCGTTTTAAGACACTGCGGTATTTGGGACGTGAAGATACTACGTAGCTTCCCGAACGCTGCCCAGCCGAGTTGGATTCGACGGTTGATATGTAGTACATTGTGACCAAAATACCAAAGTAGTTATTTCAAAGTGGTGGTTCTCTTCTAGCATAAACATGAGCATTGAATTACAATCAGTTAAAGTATTAGATAAGTTATTTATGACTTTAAATTTACTGATATGAATCAGAAATCGTAAACAAGACACAAACTTAAAAATTCAATAACATACCTACAGTTACTAAGTAGAGAAACAGTTGTTAATCACCAATTCTCTTTAATTGCTCCATTGATGACCGCAACATTCCCTTTTGTGATAAGATAACGGAAAGAATGAAATGTGTATTTTTTATTCATAGAACTCCGTTGAGATTGGTCACATATTGAAGTTGTGACGAAATAATTTACTACACTATTATGTGTTGTAATTAAATTGTTTCTGAAAATAAAACAAGTCGTTCTGAAACGTTAGTTAGTTAGACAAATATGTTTATTTGACGTGCTTCTTAAGCTATAATTAGAGGTGGCATATTAGGTAGATAAAGATATTCAATCAAATAGAAAGGCATCAAAGCTTATAAAAACAAATCTGCGTACTTTATTGGACACATTTTTAGGGTTACGTAGTCAAACAATTAAATTAAATTACTAACACATTCTGGCCGTCTCGAAATTTTACATGAAAACTGAAACAGTAATCCAAAAACAGAAATGTGGTGGTAGGTAGGTAGTTAAGAAACTATTTTTTTTCGACAGCTCCCAATTTACTACATAGAATGAAAAGGGGTTTGAAAAATAGTGTTTTTATTGTTATACGAGTGAGATGTCGTTGGACAATGTCTTGTTAAAATGGAATAAAACACCCATAGAACCTGTGTCGCTATAATGCTTCTATCTCGAGATATCTCCACTCGAAAGTCAAAAATATTTTGATAACTTATAAGCTTTTAAACGTGTTGTAGATAAGATTACGTTTTTGCTTAATGTTTCCGTGATATTTGTTTACTAAACGTTTTTTTAATACATGTGTTTCTGTTTTATTTTTACCCGACTGCGGCAGAAAGAGGGTTATGCTTTTGGAGTGTACGTATGTTTGCATGTTTATTTCTTCGGCACGTTCTACGAGTTTGACGTATGGGTGTCGTTAGATTAAAAAAAATCGTGAGAGTGACATAGGCCATATTATTTTATTATGGCGTGTGCGAATTAGTATAAGAGATAAGTGTACTTTTTGCAACCATCAGCAGCAAGGCTGATTCAGTGTTTATGGGGTGTAGAGCGTCTCTGTGAAAGGGATGGACCAGGTCTGCCTGCATAACTCCAGTCGGTTTAGGAGTTACTGATGTTTAAAGGTCTGTAAAAAATTAACGATCAGCTGCATGTCTGATCGTATGATATTATTGTAGTATGCACTGTAGCTATGTGAATAGTACAAAAACTGTCAAGCTAGACGATTTGGGGAACTAGTCCGTTTGGTAAATTTGACGTTTTGGTGCACTAGTCCATGCCGTCCTAAGCCTTCTGTCAGTCGGTTTAGGAGATACCGCCAGTCAAAGTTCCGACCTTTGAACGGCTGTATCTCCTAAACCGACTGGAGTTATGCAGGCAGACCTGGTCCATCCCCATCACAAAGATGCTCTACACCCCATAAACACTGAATCAGCCTTGCTGCTGATGGTTGCAAAAAGTACACTTATCTCTCGGAATAAATTAAAAAAAAGAGGGGGAGTAAAACATTTTTTTTTCCAAAATATTTGGCAAACACTTTTCTTCCTTTCCTTTACAACTTTATTTGCGTCTCTCCTTTGCACTTAGTTACAATGTAACTCTTTGCCAACTTACTATGCATAACTAGATGCAATGGACATCAATTTCACTGGTTTGTTTACATGCATTGCATTTAGATATCTTCTTTGCTAGACACGCATAGTTTGAAAAGGATGTTATGTTTAAGACTTGTCTTTGATATACAAACAGTAGATAAGGTTTAAAATATTTATTTAATTTTAACACTTTATTGTACACACTGACATGACTGACACAAAGATACACATAGTTAATAAAACATGTCGGTACAAAGGCTCGGAGGTTATCTCTGAAGAGATTTCTTCCAAATAAAATATCCTGAATTTTTTTTCTTTTTTTGTGTTCGCTCTTGACCTCAATCTAGTCCTCAGGTCGAAGATGTAGCGAGCTTACCCAGAAGATGCCTATTCACTCGTACTTTAAAGGAATTCGAGTTGTAAGCGCTCGGAAATACTGACGCCGGCAGGGCATGCCACTCCTTGGCTGTGCGCATTATAAAAGATTCAGAAAGGCGCTTGGTGCAGATACGGGGGATGTCAACCAAGAAGGGGTGATATCCCGCGGTGCGTCTGGAAGTCCGATAGTAGAAAAGGGAAGGTGGGATGAGCTCATGTAGCTCTTGGGCACACTCACCGAAGTACAATCTGTAGAAGACCGACAAGCAGGCCACTCCGCGGCGGTGGGCTAGGGGTATTCCTGCATAACACTTTACAACTCTCTCCCCGGATGGTACCATCGCAGCTTTCAGTCGAGCTATTGTTTATGTTTCTGATAATAAAATTACTGTACAGTCGCCATCAGATATACAAGGTATATAGCATACAAGGTATATATAGGTAGCATACAAGGTGTCCAAATATTTCTGAGCAGTGCTGATTTTCATTAAATTATTTACAGTAAATGTTACCAATTATATCTAAACGTGTATTTTGTCATAAATATCTGAACAGCGAATTTTCAATAATTTCTTTACAATGTTATTTAAAATTCAAATGTAAAACAACGGAGTAAGGTTTTTTTCCGAAACTGTTCAGATGTTTATGACCCTGACTGCGTAGATATATTTGATGTTTTAGGCGTTCCTATATTTTTGATTGGTTATGATTATGAGTAAAGAAATTATTGAAAATTAGAACTGCTTAGAAATATTTGACCACCTTATTTGCTATGTATCTGCTGGTGACTGTACTAGGTTTCTTGTGTTTCTCCGATTATCATATCCATTCTCAAATATTATTGACTAGCTTTTGCCCGCGACTTCGTCCGCATGGAGTTTGGAAAACTCCAAGTATCCTATGTTCCTTCTAATACCTCCAAGAATATGTGTACAAAGTTTCATGATGATCGGTTAAGTAGTTTTCGCGTGAAAGCAACAAACAAACTTACATTCATATTTATAATATTCGGGATTATTAATGTGTTAGGTACGTGCTATTTCAAATTAAATTAAACGTTGAAAAAAATTTCTTGGACGGGTCTTTAATTTGATCATTATCCATTGTCTGAAATTGTTTTAAGAAAAGCAGAATCACATATTATTTATAAGTTACTGCAGAATCATTAAGAACTGTCAAAAACATGTTGATTTCATACTGATCGCATCGGGAAGTTATAGAATAAGACCCCAGATAATGAACGAGACGTTTAGCCCCATCTACTGGTTTTGAAATCGATGCTAATAGTGAAAACCTGATTTTAAATGCCAAAATGCATATATTAAGTGCTGTCCTGCGGAAAACCCGGACTCGTACGATCAAGGAAAACATTAAATTTTATATAAAATTATGTTTATCCGACTGAGATAAGCCCAAAAGGAAGGTACTGTTTCCATGCATGGCTCAACATGGAAACAGGCGTGCACCTTTTGAAAGTCACACGTTGAAATCAGCAGTAGAAAATGTCAAAATTAGTACGGAGATTATGCATCTTTCTGCTTGATTTTAACGTATGAGTTTCAAAAATCGCACTCCAGTATTGTTGAAATACACATATTTTTCGCAAATGACGTGTACGTAGTTCTGATTAGCATTGATAATAAAAAATTTATTATATCTCAATATTATTAACCCGGCGGCACTCGCTACTGGGTAAAAAATACCACAGAGTACCTAAATTTGGTTGTATTTTTTTTTCTAAGCCTTCTGGCAACCCAAGGTTCTCAGTACCTTCGAACCAGTAGATAGCACACCCGCACCCCACGGGGCATTCCGTTTGTGCGCAGCGTTTGTTGACGACGTACATGTAAATCGAGAACAGAATGTTGGATGTTGATTATGTCTGTGTTCATTTATTATAAAGGGATAATTATTTTTTGTTAGTTTACTAGTGTACTAAATTTATTTTCGATTTTGATCTCAATTTTGTATAATTTATGAAAAAACAATAATTTTGTTGATTTTTCTAAGGTTACTAAGTAAAAACTAAATATTATGTTGATTTTTTTGGATGAGCTTTTATTTTAAATACATGAACATTACAACTTGGATTTGTTGTTTTATTTATGGACAATAATACCAATAACACAAATGCATTGTCAAACATTCAAACACAAACTTCTTTTCTTAAATAATGCCAATTAAACTCTCGTGGTATTTTTTACCCGGTAGCGAGTATTCATGTTTGTAAAGACCTAGCGAGTACCGCCGGGTTAACATAAATTGAATTGAGATCAACCCTTCGAGCATGATAAATGCTTGTATTGGGAGGAACTCGCAACTTCCCACGGTTAGAAGACGACGACGACGACGGTTACGATAATGGGAATTAAATGTTGTATAACTATCGGCGCCCGCGACTCCGTACGCGCAGACCACTGACTTTAAATACTCTCACGGGCGACACCTAGTGATATGTCACTTTGTGCGTTTTTCCCCAGTTGGTTAGGACATTGCAGGCTGAATCACCTGATTGTCTGAAAAGAAAAATGATTCTGTGCTTCGGATGGCACGTCAAGCCGTTGGTCCCGGCTACTATCTCTGGTGGTAGTAGTCGTTACATAAAAACCACGTCAGAGGCCGTAAGGCGGTCTGAAAAAACTCTGACACCGGGGCTCTGCCCACACGATAAGAAGAAGAATACTCTTAAGTTTTAATTGAGTGGACCGATTGCGATAAAACCAAGTCCGAATGTTAATCCAAACTAAGCACTGTGCTTCTGTGAAAACCCCATCCAAAGCGGTTCAGGAGTTTTTAAGTAATGTTTGCACAAACAAACAAACAGACAACAATTCTAAAAAACTATAAAGTTAAAAAATTATATTACAGCCGACGAATTTTTCGTTCGCATCATAAGAACATTATTATTTGTTTTATTGAAGTCGCTGTCAAGCCGATTCGCGACCGGGCTTGCATTCGTTTTTTGGCTTGGCTTGACACCGACTTATTTAAAACAAATTAATGTTCTTATGATGCGAACGAAAAAGTCATCGGCTGCAATATTATTTTTTAACTTTTTAGTTTTTTTGAAGGCGGTTTTAATTTTTTGTTAAAATTTTGTTTATTTCACAATTTTCAGTGGTGAATTCATTAGTTCGATTTAATAGTAGGGCTTTAAATTAACAAACGCACTAGTCGGCATCTTCGATTTTCGAAGGTTCCCCTCGATTTCTCTGGGATCCATCATCAGATCCAGGTTTCCTTATCATGGGACCACCCTTGGGATATCTTCTTTCCAACAAAAAAAGAATCATCGAAATCGGTTCACAAACGACGAAGTTATCCGCGAACACCAATTAAAAAAAAAATAATAATAAACGGTCTTATTGAGAAACCTCCTCCTTTTTTGAAGTCGGTTAAAAATAGTCTTATCTTAATGCATCCTAAACACCACCAATGATTTTTTTGAGACTATAGTTTGTATCCGATTCGTAGTAATAGTCAAACTCGTGGCAGGCCCCATCTTTTTATCGACTAACTGTTTACTATCATCATCAGCCTACATACGTCCCACAGCAGGGCAAAGGCCTATCCTTAGGGAGGGTGTATGGGCGTCCGTACACCACTAGTGCCCAATGCGGATTGGTAAACTTCACATACGCATCAGAATTTTCTTCAGCATATGCAGGTTTCCTCACGAACTTTTCCGTTACTTTTTAAGAGCAGTCGGTATTACGTATAAAGTTACTATACCTTATACGGAATAGAGGAACTGACAGTTGACAGAGCGAGATGTACCTAGCGGCACCACTGTATAATAGAAAGAGATACGTGACGCGAGGCAATAGAACCGTTTTTGGGAACTTATCGACACAATGGACAGGGAAAATATTCGAGCTCTGTGAATAAGTTGTGAATCTAAAGTGAAATCGTAGATTATTTTGTGAAATATTCTAACACTATTTCATTACATTATCAAAGTTTCACGTTAGATTCACAATTATACACAGAACTCGAAGTTTTAGAGTGCCGAAAATTTCACAAAAACGGTTTCATTTGACGACTCATAGTATAAGAGATAAGTGTACTTTTTGCAACCATCAGCAGCAAGGCTGATTCAGTGTTTTTGGAATGTAGGGCATCTCTGTGATGGGAATGGACCAGGTCTGCCTGCATTTAACTCCAGTCGGTTTAGGGGTTACTGATGATTAAAGGTATGTAAAAAATTTACAATCAGCTGCACGGCTGATCGTATGATATTGTTGTAGTATGCACTGTAGCTATGTGAAGACTGAAGAGTACAAAAACTGTCAAGTTCTGTCAGTCGGTTTAGGAGATACAGCCAGTCAAAGTTCCGACCTTTGAACGGCTGTATCTCCTAACCCGACTGATGAACCATGACAGTTTTTGTACTGTTCATATAGCTACAGTCCATACTACAACAAAAACATACGATCAGCCTTGCAGCTGATCGTAAATTTTTTACAGTTTATGATAATTTTTTATGCAGGCAGACCTGGTCCATCCCCATCACAGAGAAGCTCTACACCCCATAAACACTGAATCAGCCTTGCTGCTGATGGTTGCAAAAAGTACACTTATCTCTTATACTATAACAGAAGGTTATTGTGTAAGTTTCCGCTTGTATCGTTTGCAAGATCGGTAACGTATTATGTCTCTCATCATCTCAGCCGATGGACGGCCACTGCTGGACATAGGCCTCCCCCAAGGATCGCCACAACGACTGAATCAGCGTTGCTGCTGATGGTTGCAAAAAGTACACTTATCTCTCGTAATATCATGTCAGTTCCTCTATTCTGTAAGTGTAAGGTATAATAACTTTATGGTATTACGTATACAGTCACTTTAAAATAGTTGATAACTGTCCAATATGGCACGTGTGTAAACTATATACCGCCATAACTAATCGACTGCTTTCCATTCAATCGTCGAATGAATCACGCTTTGAATTGCGCAAATAAAAAAGTAATCTCGACTAGACTTGAATCGCTAACAAAGCAATGTCGAGGTCACATACGTAGTGCGTTTCATTAATCTTTTTAATTGAATTAAAGTTTTAAAAGTTTATTTTAAATTTTTAACACACCACACCTTTATCACAGTATAATAAGGGTGAGACCGCACCAATCGCGGTCGATCGGTTGGTGTGGTAACTTAAGCTAATCAACGAATTTCGATCGACGAAATAATCGATCCATCATCGATCGACGTCAACTCATCTGCCCTACTTATCCAGTTTCAGTTCTTATCACCCTATTCAACTGTGCTAAATTCCGTATTGCGCTAAACTTGACTTATTTACTATGTGAATGTGACTGACAGCCTTTAACCTCTAATCGATCTGTCTCTAACGGCTGTCAAATGAATAGCGCAGTACCGAATGTGTTAAAAGTTGTGGTTCGCACGCGGTCCAATCATGCTTCAGTTGCGATTTATTTAGCGCGATTGCTCCCCTGTACTCTGACTTTCGATTTTCGATATGTCGTGACCGTAAAGTCGATAGAGTTTAAATATTGGAACGAAAACGTTTACGAATTTGTGAATCGAATTTCATCGATGGCATCGATCGGAGGTTGACCGGTGGTGTAGTAGGAATTGTCGATCGACTTCGACTGGTCGGATTCTGCCGTCGCCGTCGATCGATTGGTGTGGGCTCACCCTAAGGCGCTGTCCTATTGCCATCGCACGCGCGATCATGCGTCCGTCCGATGAAAATGATCGTGCGATCGTGCGATCAAACATAGGAATCAGTATTGACTGTCCTAATTTCGATCGCGCGATCATGCGATGCGTTCGAATTGTTCTATTTTCGACGCACGATCGTGCGATCGTGCGATCAAACATAGGAATCAGTATTGACTGTCCTAATTTCGATCGCGCGATCGAGGAGCGCGACGAGGCAAGGGTGTACCTACACTCAGCGGGACCCCGTGTCCTAGAACTTGTTCTATAGAATTTGTTCTAATTTCAAATATTATTGATTTCAAACATATTACAGCCTTTGGATAACGCACTTCCCCGGTTTGGAAGGGTGCGGGTTCAAGTCCGGCTCGAGACTTAATTTTTCAATCTTTAATTTGATTAGAATTTGTTCTATCGAATCCAATTAGAAATAAAATGTGTTCCGTCAAAATGGGAGAATGGCATAGGCAAAGATTTTTTTTGGTCTTTACGACTAGAATTCGAGTTTCAACAACAACAAAAAATGAAAACCGACTTCAAAGTAAAAAAGTTAAAAAATTATATTTCAGTTTGACTTTTACGTTCGAATCTATAAGAAAATTAATATTTTGTTTTATCGAAGTTTGATAAAGGTGAGAAATAAAACCTTTGGCCTTAATAATTAAACTCAAGTTGTTTTATTAAAATAATCAAGCACTGTTGTACAAGTAAGAACATAACGTTGTCTACAATTGTATCATGGACAAACTTTTTCTATCATCAACCGTTGTCGAGATATCTGTCTATTACTATTTTAATTAATAATTTTTTGCAAATATCTCGTTTCGTATGCATCAAATCGTGAATAAAGTTATTACAAAACTTCTAGAACATAACATTGTCTACAATTGTATCTTTGAGAAACTTTTTCTATCATCAACCGTTGTCGAGATATCTGTCTATTACTATTTTAATTAATTCGTTTTTGCAAATATCTCATTTCGTATGCATCAAATCGTGAATAAAGTTATAACAAAACCTGTAGTACATAACATTATCTACAATTGTATGCTACACAAACTTTTCCTATCATCAACAATTTTCGAGATATCTGTCTATTACTATTTAATTAATTCGTTTTTGCAAATATCTCTTTTCGTATGCATCAAATCGTGAACAAAGTTAGAACAAAACTTGTAAAACATAATATTGTCTACAATTGTTTTTCAGACAAACTTTTTCTATCATGAACCGTTTTCGAGATATCTGTCTATTACTATTTTAATTAATAATTTTTTGCAAATATCTCGTTTCGTATGCATCAAATCGTGAACAAAGTTATAACAAAACTTGTAGTACATAACTTTATCTACAATTCTATGCTACACAACCTTTTCCTATCATCAACAATTTTCGAGATATCTGTCTATTACTATTTTAATTTATTCGTTTTTGCAAATATCTCTTTTCGTATGCTTGAAATCGTGAATAAAGTTATTACAAAACTTGTAGTACATAACATTATCTAGAATTGTATGCTACACAAACTTTTCCTATGATCAACAATTTTCGAGATATCTGTCTATTACTATTTTAATTAATTCGTTTTTGCAAATATCTCTTTTCGTATGCTTCAAATCGTGAACAAAGTTAAAACAAAACATGTAGAACATAACATTATCTATAATTGTATCAAAAAGAAACTTTTTCTATCATCAACCGTTGTCGAGATATCTGTCTATTACTATTTTAATTAATTCGTTTTTGCAAATATCTCGATTCGTATGCATCAAATCGTGAACAAAGTTAGAACAAAACTTGTAGTACATAACATTATCTAGAATTGTATTCTTCACAAACTATTCCTATCATCAACAATTTTCGAGATATCTGTCTATTACTATTTTAATTTATTCGTTTTTGCAAATTTCTCTTTTCGTATGCTTCAAATCGTGAACAAAGTTATTACAAAACTTGTAAAACATAATATTGTCTACAATTGTTTTTCAGACAAACTTTTTCTATCAAGAACCGTTTTCGAGATATCTGTCTATTACTATTTTAATTAATAATTTTTTGCAAATATCTCGTTTCGTATGCTTCAAATCGTGAATAAAGTTATTACAAAATTTGTAGAGCATAACATTATCTACAATTTTATGCTTAACAAACTTTTCCTATGATCAACAATTTTCGAGATATCTGTCTATTACTATTTTAATTAATTCGTTTTTGCAAATATCTCTTTTCGTATGCATCAAATCGTGAACAAAGTTAAAACAAAACATGTAGAACATAACATTGTCTATAATTGTATCAAAAAGAAACTTTTTTTATCATGAACCGTTGTCGAGATATCTGTCTATTACTATTTTAATTAATTATTTTTTGCAAATATCTCGTTTTGTATGGATGAAATCGTGAACGAAGTTATTACAAAACTTGTAGTACATAACATTATCTACAATTTTATGCTGTACAAACTTTTCCTATCATCAAAAATTTTCGAGATATCTGTCTATTACTATTTTAATTAATTCGTTTTTGCAAATATCTCTTTTCGTATGCATCAAATCGTGAACAAAGTTAGAACAAAACTTGTAAAACATAATATTGTCTACAATTGTTTTTCAGACAAACTTTTTCTATCATCAACCGTTGTCGAGATATCTGTCTATTACTATTTTAATTAATAATTTTTTGCAAATATCTCGTTTCGTATGCATCAAATCGTGAACAAAGTTATTACAAAACTTGTAGTACATAACATTATCTACAATTGTATGCTACGCAAACTTTTCCTATCATCAACAATTTTCGAGATATCTGTCTATTACTATTTTAATTTATTCGTTTTTGCAAATATCTCTTTTCGTATGCTTCAAATCGTGAATAAAGTTATTACAAAATTTGTAGAACATAACATTATCTACAATTTTATGCTTAACAAACTTTTCCTATGATCAACAATTTTAGAGATATCTGTCTATTACTATTTTAATTAATTCGTTTTTGCAAATATCTCTTTTCGTATGCATCAAATCGTGAACAAAGTTAAAACAAAACATGTAGAACATAACATTGTCTATAATTGTATCAAAAAGAAACTTTTTTTATCATGAACCGTTGTCGAGATATCTGTCTATTACTATTTTAATTAATTATTTTTTGCAAATATCTCGTTTTGTATGGATGAAATCGTGAACAAAGTTATTACAAAACTTGTAGTACATAACATTATCTACAATTTTATGCTACACAAACTATTCCTATCATCAACAATTTTCGAGATATCTGTCTATTACTATTTAATTAATTCGTTTTTGCAAATATCTCTTTTCGTATGCATGAAATCGTGAACAAAGTTAGAACAAAACTTGTAGAATATAACATAGTCTATAATTGTATTTTTAAGAAACTTTTTCTATCATCAACAATTTTCTAGATATCTGTCTATTACTATTTTAATTTATTCGTTTTTGCAAATATCTCTTTTCGTATGCATCAAATCGTGAACAAAGTTAAAACAAAACATGTAGAACATAATATTTTCTATGATTGTATCTGTAAGAAACTTTTTCTATCATGAACCGTTGTCGAGATATCTGTCTATTACTATTTTAATTAATTATTTTTTGCAAATATCTCGTTTCGTATGGATGAAATCGTGAACAAAGTTATAACAAAACTTGTAGTACATAATATTATCTACAATTGTATGCTGCACAAACTATTCCTATCATCAAAAAATTTCGAGATATCTGTCTATTACTATTTAATTAATTCGTTTTTGCAAATATCTCTTTTCGTATGCATTAAATCGTGAACAAAGTTAGAACAAAACTTGTAGAACATAACATTGTCTATAATTGTTTTTCTGATAAACTTTTTCTATCATGAACCGTTTTCTAGATATCGGTCTATTACTATTTTAATTTATTCGGTTTTGCAAATATCTCTTTTCGTATGCTTCAAATCGTGAACAAAGTTGTAAACTTGTAGAACATAACATTATCTACAATTTTATTTTTCAAAAACTTTTCCTATCATCAACCGTTGTCGATATATCTGTCTGTTACTATTTTAATTATTCAGTTTTTACAAATATCTCGTCTCCTATGCATAGGATTGTAAACAAAGTTTATACAAGTGTGAAGACCATTAAATTTCCAACAATTTTGTTCATAACAAATTTTTTTCTATCACTTACCATTGTCGAGATATCTGTCATTTTTGTTATATTATAAAAGTGGTCTGATTCTGGAAAGGTGACCGATCCGCCATGTAAGACCGGGTTTTTCGTGATGGGTAAAGTGTGTTCTTTCGATCCAAGTTGGTTTCACATTTCCTATATGTTTAGGCCTAAGACCTATTTTTTTTTATTTTCAACCCCAGTCTGATTTTGAACGGTGACCGATTTGAGAATAACTAAATCTGCTGTGGTGTTCTCCTAAGAGGGCTCTTTCTTAAAATGCGTCCAGTTCGTATCCTATATATTTAGGCCCAGACCCCATTTTTTCGCGATTGTCTTACCGCTGTAAAAAAAATCAGTGACCGCTTTGAGTCATAAGACCGAGGCTAAATGATGTACTTACTTTGGCGTCTATTTTCGAGCTAGACTGAATCCAGCTTTCCTATAATTATAATACGTTTAGGCCCTAGACCGTTGGTGGCTCTGAATCTAATTCTTCCATTTTGACGGATTTTTTTTTTATTTCTAATTGAATTCGATAGAACAAATTCGGAACTAAATCCCATACATACTCGCATCGTTCTAGGACACGGGGTCCCGCTGAGTGCAGGTACACGAAGCAAGGGAGGGTGATCGATCGCATCGATCGCATCGCACCAAATTAGGACACACGTTTTTTGATCGCGCGATCGGTTTCATCGCGCGATGAGATCGCATCGCACCATCGCGCGTGCGATGGCAATAGGACACCGCCTAAGAAAGAGTATTGTATTGTTTATGTGCAGTATGGACATTCACTGGCCGTCCCCTTGGGGTCATCCCCTCCACCATTGCGGAGAGGGGTGACCCCTCTCGGTGGCAGGGTGAATAGGCATCTTCTGGGTAAGCTCGCTACATCTCCGACCTCATCTTCGTCCGGAGGACTGGATTGAGGTCAAGAGCAAACCCTTCATTAAACTTCCACAACAGGAGTGCAATTTTCTAAGCGTCAAATCGCTGTCAAAACATTGATGAGCTCACAAATGTAACATCCTTCAGATCGTCGATGTTTTTATATTAGTTTGAATACCGAATTGACAACTCGTCGATGTTTTAACGACGAGGTTGTTGTTTGCACATATCCCAATCAGCAACATGCTTCGTCAAAATCGTAATTCTTATACATTCTAAATCAGCAACATGCTTCGTCAACGTATACTTTAAATAAATTATGTTCGTTTTAAGTTAATTCTGGTCGCCATTTATTATTGCATCCAGTTTGCACGACGCGTTTCCTTGTCTACGTTTTGTATGAAGGACGTAATAATAAATTGGCATAGCGTTGCGTCATACAGCTATTATAATAATTATTAATGGAGAACCCCACCATTTTCCTCACTCAGTCAATGCCATAAACAATACCTACCTAGGTCATATAATTTAACTAAGTTGTTGTTTGTCCATTATGCAATTTTGCAAAATTGTGTCTTGATAATAAATAATTATACTCATTGCTTAAGGCTGCACCGAGTCTATTGTGCTGCCCCCGATCGTTTTTTTTTATTTCTAAACAATTAAACAAAATTTCCATAAGAACAAGAATGTCACATTACCGAACATGACCGTCATGCGATCGAATTATTTTTTACTTTTTAAATGTTTTTTTTTTTGGCTTTGGGGGTTTTTTTACTTTCTTACTAAATACCTAATAGACTGACGGTTCTTTTTTTATTTTAGCTTGTTACGAGACCTGAGTTTCCGATAATATGCAGTTGAATATTTTATTTGTTTGTGATGTAATGTAACCGAGGACTTTCGTATTGACATTTTAGCTCATTAGCCGCTTTCGAATCGAATGGACGCCGTTCTCCAAATTTAGTTGTTAACAGAAAGGAAAGCTTTCAAATGTAAATATGTTAGTAACTTTTGTTGTTGTGGAGTAATGCTCTCTTACAAGGTATAACAAAACACCTCACCTAGTAATATTTAAAGGGTTAGTTTAAAATGTAGATCATCAAACTGAAAAACTGTCACTGTGGTGTGGAGACAGGTCGAAAATAAATAACTACAAGTACTAACTACAAGCATAAAACATAATAATCCGTAATGTGTCGATAAATTGAAAACCAATCGTGACTACAATGTGACAGTCTTTTGTTTTTTTTTTGGAAATGTTGTTTAATTGTTTAGAAATAAAATAAACAAAATTTTACGAAAAAATTAAAACCGATTTCAAAAAAAAAATTTAAATAGTGAAAAATATTATAGGTATATTATAGGTTAATAGTAAAGGTAAGCCAATAAAAAAAGAATGGTCACAATCCGATTAATAGTTTTGGAGAAATGCGTGGACAAACATACATACATACACCTATGAAGAATGTTAAGAGAACAAATAATGGCACATACCACAAACAAACATACAGGTCGACATACTGCCAAAATAGCTACGGTGTCCCACAGGGCAGCATTTTAGGACCGTTACTATTTCTTCTTTATATCAATGATTTACCGGACTCTATAAATAAGGACTGTATACTTTTTGCTGACGATACGACTCTAGTTATTAAGGGGAAAAATAAGCTAACGTTAGAAACAGAAATAAACGATACACTTTTAACTGTTCTTGAATGGCTGCAGTCAAATAATCTTAATATAAATGTCTCAAAAACGAAGCTTATAGAATTTCAGACTTACAATAGTTTGTCAATGAACTTAAACGTAAAAATTAATAATATTGACATTGAATCTGTGAATGAAACTCTTTTTTTAGGAATAATGATTGACAAATACTGTAACTGGAAGTCTCAAATTGATAAGTTATGTAACAAACTTGACAGATATGTATTTTTATTAAATAGATTAAGACTTGTAACAACTAAAGAAGCGGTTCTTACTGCTTATCACGGTTTGGTGTCCTCCACTTTAAGATATGGTATTGTGTTGTGGGGCTCTTCAGTTGAATGGCAGAAAGTGTTCATTGCACAAAAGAAATGTGTTAGAGCAATGTGTGGAGCAGACTTCTTAGATAGTTGCAAACCTCTATTCAGAAAATTAAAAATTCTGCCATTACCTTGTCTCTACATATTAGAGATATGTACTTTTGTCCACAAACATTCAAACTTATTTGTAAAAAAGGTGGATGTTTGGAATAAAAGAGAAAAGTACAAATATAAACTATGCGTACCGGTTCAGAGAAAGCAAGTATTCTCAAATAATTCATTCTGTATGGCCATCAAAATATATAACAGTTTATTTGACCACTTTAAGGATCTTAATCTCCAACTGTTTAAAAAGAGGCTGCAAATGTATTTGGTGGAAAAATGTTATTACTCTGTGCAGGAATTTTTGAATGATAATGATAAAATATATTAAATAAACTATGACATGTATACTTTCTAACTAATGTAATTAAATAATTCATATAATCATTACACATATTAATCACTATAATGTACTTTAATAAATATTTAACTTGACATTGTATAATTTGTAAATTGTGAAATTAATCGATTAGTGTTTGTGTATTTGTTTATATTATAATTGACAATAGCGAGTTAGCGAGACATATAATAATAAGATTTAAAGTTGTTGACTACTAATATTTTCACGCCGTTAAGGGCAGAATATGCTGGATAAACTGAATTTTTGTGAACATATTTTTGTACCATATTCCTGAAAATAAACTATTCTATTCTATTCTATTCTATGAAATTTTGTATTATTTGTTTGGATGCCCTAATAGATTATCATATACAACGTGTTAATGAATTAACGCAAAACTAGAAAGTAGTTTGTTTAGAATCAAGAGCAGAATCGAATTATCATGTTTTCAACAAAGGTAATTTTTTTCAAAATATTAAATATTTTTTTTTCAAAATTTAACATTTTCTGAACCCGATGTCAACCCTCCGCACAAGCACACTCACCATACTTACTACCAAAACATGATTATTAAAATGTATCCATGAGTATGTTAGCGCTTTCTTTCAGTGCTGAAATGATAACAAATCATTTTTGCCTCAAAACTTAAAATGCGAATAACTTTAAATTTTATCTATCAAAATAATGAAATTGTTGTTGCAATCTAATTATTTTGTTATAAATCAGTTGGGGTGTATGAGGTTTTGCGCTAATTCATTAACACGTTGTATGAATATTTCTGCAACTCCAATAATATTACATGTACATATGTATCGAATTGATAACCTCCTTTTTTGAATTCAGTTAAAAATACGATTGGGGGGCAGCATAATAGGCTCGGTACCCTTTTAAGTATTAAAGTACGTTATTTTACATAGGAACTTTATCCTACTCTTTACTACAATAGAATAAAAAAAAAGAACCTATTGTGATTTAATTTGCAACGTTATCTCTAAAGTCATAAGGTCTATTATCGCTTTAGTAGTATCGTCGTATGATGACGAAAGTGCGATAGAATCCAGTCAAGTGTGACGTTGTCGCCTTGCTCTGACTCCGTTCACTTAGTTCCTGCCATAGAAAAAACAACCAGTAGAAACATCATGAGGACTATTTGATTCAAGAACGAACTAGCGTGTCCAATAAAAACCGAATCAAATTAGAATCGACCGTATTTTCATAATTTTTACAAATTGCATATTCGTAAAATTGACATTTATAAATTACGAGCATTTACCCGCGACTTCGTCCGCATAAATTATATACCAGATTTTAAGTCAGATCGTAAGCTGTCAAACAAAAAAAGTTTCATCAAAATCGGTTCAGTAGTTTTTGCGTGATGCTCGAACAAACAAACACACAAACAAACATACAAACAAACAAACAAACAGACAGACAAAAAATCCAAAAATTGGTGAATTGGAATCAGGGACATCTAAAAACCATATCGTAGTCTTTTTTTTTTGTAAATATCTTCAATGTACACACGGCGACACATTAAGTTACCCAAAACCAAAATAAGCTGGCCGCGCGACGTTATACATTACTATGCCGACGCGCGGCCAGCTTATTTTGGTTTTGGGTAGCTTGATGTGTCGCCGTGTGTACAGAGTTACAGACACACTTCTGTTACAGTTTTATAATAGTTTAGATGACCCTTTTGTGAACAATATTGAACAGATATGGTATGTTAACCATATCAGTGACACACAGACTGAACCTGCATCTGCATGCTAGGTGCTTCTATTAAGGCGAAGGAGGGTTCTCTCTTCTGTGTTTCCTGCCTTAGATTTAGGAGGTAAGGAATATTCTAACTCGTTTTGTCGTAATAATTTTTCGTTCTCAATGCTACGAGTAAAGGTTTCTCCTCGCGGTGGCTTACAAGCTTGCAACTCACGTGCCAAAGCAGATTTTGCATAATTATCATGGTTGCCTTCTTGTGTGACGTATTGAACCCGATATGTCGGGCCAGTACTATGATATCAGCAAGACTCAAGACGTCTGATGCCGTAAGGCGGTTTGAAAAAAACTCCAACACCGGGGCTTGCTGCCCACATGATAAGAAGCAAGAATTTAAACTTCTTCACCACAATGACAGCCCAACTCGTAGACTGAACAGGATTGTTGCTATAAGGCGATCAGTGGGAACTGCTGGACTACGGTTCGCGTATCGCATTGATGTTACCATGTTACTTCGATCGTATGGCAATGACAGACCGCAATGTGTCATTTTGTGAACTGTTGTTTTCTGTGACATGTTGATTCTATGAACGTGCATGTCTATTTACTAGGTAAAGAATTTGCCAGTCCAATAACATATTTTATTCTTCTTCTATGACCTTTACCATGCTGTAAATAAAATAAGTGATGAAGCTCAGCGGTCGCGGCGGGTCTATGCCCGCGCGGCGTGCGGGGTAGGTACGGAGGGGGACGGGCGTACCCTAACTCAATTCGCTGTTTTAGGGTACGCGCGCAGGCAGCGTGGGCCGGGACGAACTCCTCCCGGCCCCCGCCCGCCCCGCACGATTGGAGGCGGTCGCGGAAGGCCGCAGAGCTTCACCACTATTAGTTCTTTACACTATGCCTTTACTTTTGAAAGTACGACGACACGACTTATTGTAATTTTTTTCATAACTATGTTTTTGTGTACAATAAAGAATCTATGAAGTAGTCAATCAATCAATCAAATCAGCTCACATCAACCACTTCTGGGCAACGGCCTCCCTTTTATTGATCCATTCTTTACGGTCCTGTGCTAATCCGATCCAACGCAAACCCGTCACCCTCAATGCCATCGAACCAACGCGCTGGTGGGTCATGTTATCTTAAAATAAGCCATGTCGTTTACACGTGGGTTTCAATGTTTCTCTACCCAGAAAGGCATCTTGAAGCCAAAAACACGTCAGTGAAGCTCCAACAAGATTTACTGGGAAAATAAAAAGCTAAAGCTTCATTTAGGTCAGTTGTGAAACCTTTGTGAAATCGAAGTTGTGGATGTCCTTCTTGCATTGTCGTCTTTATTGAGATGAATCTTAAGAAACGGGTCAACGGGACAAGGATCTTTGTAAAGACATTCATTTTTTAACCGACTTCAAAAAAGGAGGAGGTTTCTCAATTCGACCGTACATATATTTTTTTTATGTGTGTTCGCTGATAACTTCGTCGTTTATAAACCGATTTTGATGATTCTTTTTTTGTTGGAAAGGAGATATCCCAAGAGAGTTCCCATGATAAGTAAACCAGGATCTGATGATGGATCCCAGAGAAATCGAGGGGAACCTTCGAAAGTCGTAGTGCCGACTAGTGCGTTTGTTAATTTAAAGCACTACTATTAAATCGAACTAATGAATTTACCACTGAAAATTGTGAAATAAACAAAATTTTAACAAAAAAAATTAAAACCGCCTTCAAAAAAAAACTAAAAAGTTGAAAAATAATATTGCAGCCGATGACTTTTTCGTTCGCATCATCAATGTTCTTATCATGCGAACTAAAAAGTCATCGGCTGCAATATTATTTTTTAACTTTTTAGTTTTTTTGAAGGCGGTTTAATTTTTTTTTTGTAAAAATTTTGTTTTTTTAAATTGTGTGGTGTACGTCCCAAACATCTTGAAATCTTGACCATACTGAAGTTGCTTGAATTTGTCTCATATTCCTGATTTGGCATTGACTAAATAATATCTGATCAGTAGATTGGCTATGATTTTTTGAGGAGGTATAGTGGATTTTACGGACGGATGTTTTCTTCACCATTTGTGGTTTCGCCATTTTGTATAGGTACTTCAAATTTTAGCTGTTCATAAAAGAATCCTTTAGATTACAATATTCTTAAAACTCTCTTGGCATTAGCAGAAATGCAGACTTAAGTATTTACCTACTTGAGACAAGCCGCCATTAATTTATATTAAAAATAAAAGTTTGGCTATAAATTAGAGGCCTTTCAGCTTGTCAGTTCTAAAAACTTTGTAGATATTCACTATTTATTTTCGTTCTCTAATCACCTGAGTTTGAAAGCTATTTCCATAAGACTATTATAATATATCTGGATTATTCTGGGGTGGTGCTGTTCATGGAATTTGATATTTTGCATTTTTCTAGTCTGGTACTTGGATTGGCCCAAATAATCTGTACATGGCAACGTCCAAGGTATATCTAATTTTGATTGGCTTGTAATAGATACAATAAATTAAATATTACTGCAAGTGAAGAAGGTAGTTTAACTACTTTTACCTTACTAACGAAAAACATATTCATAGGAATATGCTTTTCTAGTAAGTTTAGTCTAGTAAGGTTAAAAGTTGTTTATTGTCTTAAATAAATCACTTCCTTCAGAATGTGGCGACAATGTTGGGCTTTTCTAAAAACAGAACTATGCTGTTACAAATTGAAAATGGTACTGAAAATTGACTCTAAAATTTGTCACAGTTTAATGACACTTGTTTCAACAAAATTAGCTTCTCTGAGAAATGATTCGTCACTGTTGTTAGTCAATGTTACCTGTTTTTACTATCTGGCCTAGTGAAGTGACATTATTATTAAATCTTAATATACAACGTGTTAATGAATTAGCGCAAAACCTCATACACCCCAACTATATAACAAATTATAGCAAAATAATAAGATTGAAACAATAATTTCATCATTTTGATAGTTAAAATTTAAAGTTATTAGCATTTTAAGTTATGAGGCAAAAAAAAGATTTTTATTAATTCAGCAATGAATGAAAGCGCTAACGTACTCGTGGCTACATTTTAATAATCTTGTTTTGGTAGTAAGTAGTGTGCCGGTTGGGTGGGTTAACGTCGGGTTCAGTAAATTTAAAATTTTAAAAACAAATTATTTAATATTTCGAAAAAAATTACCCATGTTGAAACCATGATAATTTGACGCTGCTCTCGATTCTAAACAAACTACTGTCTAGTTTTGCGTTAATTCATTAACACGTTGTATATAAAAATAAACAATGCATTTCACACTAC
Organism: Agonopterix subpropinquella; assembly: GCA_922987775.1. NCBI lineage: Eukaryota > Metazoa > Arthropoda > Insecta > Lepidoptera > Depressariidae > Agonopterix > Agonopterix subpropinquella. The sequence goes on along the minus strand of OV277713.1, from coordinate 8,438,116 downwards.
GTTATACACAAATATCACGTGACGTGACGTTCATAATAATAATCTAGTACTTTCAGTCTGTCGTTTTTCTATTCATCTAATACTTACTTTCTAATAAAAACTTAACAGATAACATGTTCATCGCTCGATAGAGAAGTGTGCCAAATCATGTCAAGACTGTGTCTGCCTTTTTAAAGGCCAATGGATGGAGCCATGTTAATACATAAACAGTTATAAATTTGTAAATAATGAAATATTCGATTAAAAGATGCGTTGGCATAACTTTTATCATCTTTTCGCTCTTTATTATAAATTCTTGACTGACACTTTTTGTATAGAATTATTTTTATGAATCTTCTTCATAATCATAAGACATGCTATGCACATATTCAGGTCGGCAGGTTAAGTTTGGCCTTTTCACCAATTAGCGTTTATCATAAAATATGACATTTTGTTAATGAAAAACCGAACCGAATGTGTGTGTACTTGTGTAGCAGCCCTTAGATTTCCCAAAGTTTTTCTAGACTAGAAAACAAATCGCTACATTAGGAAAGCCTTACAACCTTCCTTCGTATAACGTGTCGAGATCTTCTAAACCTTAACGACTAAGATATATAGCTCACATTCAAGTAAAACTCTCAATTCCCAAGTGTACTTAAATTCACGCATCTAACAGGTCGCAACCTTGAAGTTCAAGGCTTGAACTTGGGTCAGGTCACCCAGGACGCCTTTGTTTTACACCTACCAAGGTCAATTGTTCCCGGTGTACTTGTATTTAGGTACCCAATACCCAAGATTCAAGGCATTTTCTTTCTTCTGGCACAGGGATTTAGAGTGAAGTCAAGGGATTTCTTGTTTGGAATTCAACTGCAGTATAAATAGGTATTTTGTTTTTATTATATTCCGTTGTTAAATAGAACTGAACGGTTTTGGTAAAGTTCGACGTTGCCTTTTTGATGTGTTGAAATATTTCATAAATTAAATGTTGCGATCAATCTGAACAACACCACAGCCCGGACACTGCGTACAAAAAAATGAAATTGACAAGATGACGTCAGCACATGCTAAACGGGTTTAGGGCTGCCACAACTTAAGTTGCGTGCGGTACAACTTGTGACGGGCAGATGGCGCGCGTGACATAGTCGATGAACGAATGGGAAAAATTGAAGAGATTATATTTAGGTACCGTAAAATAAAGAGATCCTTCCTCTGAGGGAAAAATATAATATGAATGATAATTATATAAACTTCTTGCATGAGAAATTTTTCATCTCGCAATGCGGTCGGGAAACTGCACAATGTATGCCCATCTTGCACCATTTCTCTTGCAAAATAAAAATAGGCCGGGGAGCAAAACTTAGACTATAAGCATTAGCGTTTTAAATTCTCTGCTATTTGTTTGCCTAGAACTAGACCCGACAGTCAATTTTTTTTCATTTATTTCTTTTTTCGTAAATAAAACGCATTGACACCCGTCTATTCAAAAAAGAGATTTTATCCTTCACCTATGCTCTTTGTTTCGAAAACATAAATTCTAGATGGTGACAACCTAGGCTACAGGTAACTCCCGAGGGCGACAGAGGGGTGAGGTCTGGGTGAGGTAAAAAGTTGGCGGGAGGAAGGGAGTGTCCATACTGTATCTAGTAATAGATACTCTTTCTTATACTGTGACAACACAATGGAGCCCATATGATAATGGCTACTCGATCGAAATGTATTGAACAGTTTATTTTCCAAGCTATGTAGTAGAAGTTATCCAGTTTGATGGTCTGAAGCACCCCTTTTACTAATGTAACGTATAATACTGGATTCTTTATTGTCCTTGTTTTTTAATTAGGTACTAATTATTATTATGTTATTTCCTACTTTGACAAAAATATTATGTAAATGCTCAGACTACAGAATAAGTCTGAGTGTGAATAATAGTTTTCCTTCCTCTTTGCTAAATTCAAATGTGACATGGTGGCGACATGTGACACATTTTGAAGCACATTTTGTTGCAACAAAATTAGTTTCTAGAAACGAATCATCGCTGTCTATTAATAATATACTTTTTAACAAGTTTTTAGCACCTGGCATGACATGATTAGACTTAAAACAATGCATTTAATTATTTGAACATTCTATTATTTGTTCTCGATAAAAGAACACTCAGTGAAAACAAGTGCTTATTTTGTATGAACACTCTAAGGCGGTGTCCTATTGCCATCGCACGCGCGATGGTGCGATGCGATGTGATCGTACTGATGGTAATTCTCCGAAATTTTTCAAATTGTCAAATTTTTCTATGGAAAAATTTCAACGATTTGTAAAATTTCGGAGAATTACCCATCAGTACGATCACATCGCATCGCACCATCGCGCGTGCGATGGCAATAGGACACCGCCTAAGAGATTGACGTTTTAAAAGTTATTTTAATTTTGTTGAAGTCGACACAAAAGATCGTCCATCTATTGTGTGAAAGATGACATTCGGAACAAATGAGTACTGCGTATGTATGTATGTATGTATACACGGCGACACATCAAGTTACCCAAAACCAATATAAGCTGGCCGCGCGTCGGCATAGTACTTAAGGGGCGTCCGCCCGGTTTTGAGTAACTTTGTAACCATTTTATACATTAACTATGGCACTTTTTAAGCAGAAAACAAAACTGAACAATCTACAGGATATGAGAAGTGATGTGGTTTTTCTCGAAATCTATTTTAATTAATAAAACTGAAGAAAAACGACTCCAAAGTCACCTCTTTTTTTCCAGTTGTAACCGTTTTACTCTTACATTGTTGATCAGAAGAATATGAAAATTTACAATATTCTTCACAATACAATATAAAATGATGTGGTTTTCTTATTTTTTGAAAATTCATATAAAATCATACAGGTTTTCAAAGAAAACGGAAAATTCTGACCGGAGCCGCGCAATTGAAGCGGGATGGCTAATTGCAAAAGTTTGCTTGTAAGAAAGAGAGCCTTGCAGATGGGAGGAGTAGCCTTAATGTATAACGTCGCGCGGCCAGCTTATTTTGGTTTAGGGTAACTTGATGTGTCGCCGTGTGTACCTCTGGATTCTTCATCATAATATAAGGAAAACGTATTGTATTATATTGATTATTATTATTATTATTATTATTTGTGGTTTTGGGCCTTGACAGGCTTGCTACGCCTGTGCCACGTAGACCATCGCTGGTCCTTTGTGATCGCCCTTTTTATAGTTCCTTACCAATCCCCACTGCGGCCAGAAATCGCAGTAGATTCTTGATCGGGATAGTTTGTATCTCATCTGGTGTCAGCACCTGCCTACCCAGATGAGTGCTGCGTTTGTACATCAGGGGACCACAATCACATAGGAGGTGCAGAGGAGTTTCCATCTCCTCCTTGCAAAATCTGCAGCCGGTCGTGTCACTTAAATTCAGTGTGTGCATGTGCTTATTTAATTTGCAGTGGCCTGTGAGTGACCTTGCTATTGTACAAATTTGGTCCTTGCTGAGGGCAATTATATTGATAGCAAATCTAATGTAGGAAGGGAATAGAGGAAGGTACCTTTATAACCTTAATCTAATGATCCTTTCCGGTTTGTTATTCTTTTGTAATGTAAATTTATTTCCGGTTGGTACTAGTTTTTGTATAATTAAGTCTGGTTCTTATTTTAATGTAGTTAAAAGCTGCTTTTATACAAACGTACGTTATTTCATTACAGTAACGTTTGGTACTTTAGCTTTTTGTATTTATCTTGCACACCTACCTGCTTCTCCTTTAAGGAAAACCTTCTCTTGAACAATAATAAACGAATTATTTTAATCTTTTTACCTCAACGCAATATGAACTCCCGTTTTTCCTGTGTTCTTTTCATTTACGCTTCATTATTTAGCTTTTCGATGAATATTTTAATACTAGAAAATTGTCAGCGCCTTTCAAGACTTGACACGTCTTTCATCCTGACACCCTAAATGCTAATGGTCAATCAATGCTGCAACTGTACGCTTAAAAAGGTTGGTGTAAAAAGGTTTATGAACACCCCAAAAAAGATGTGGTTGGGTAGTGTATTTAGTTTATTGAATAGTGTATTTAGTTTACTGAATAGTGTGACCTTGGAAAGATTATGCTCCAGCTAGAGGGTTATATCATTTAATTGTATACTGTAGTAACGAACGACTACTCACGCCAATCAACCTATAACATCAGTTATACCTAAATCGCGCTATCGATGTTTCCAAATGCACCGAGTATAAAATACAAGTTCCAAATCATATCTGTCGGATTGCAGGAGGTCCTTAGGCATCGTACCTAGCCTGGCGGGAATCCCTTTAAAGCTCACCTCATCCCCTCGTTTCTCCAAAATACTTATTGTGCTAGCTCAGGGGCCTGAAAAGTGTCTTTGTTTTAGACAACATATTATAGTTAAAGACTAAAATCCTGAGTGAAGCGAGGGGTTCAAGCTCGCCCAAGACGAAAACACGTTTATCCCCGAGGACCAAACTCTACTTTACACACCCTCCGCGAGAAAATAAAAAGTAATACTGTTAGAAACAAATTATTTTATTAGAGTTTATAACAACCAATAATCTCCATATCATCTCAGTCCAGTTGGGTCATTCCCGCTCTTCCAAGAATGGCTTCTCCATAATGCTGTACCATACATTTCTTAATTGTAAAATTTTGTTTGCAGAGGGACGACCGGTCACTTCTAGCTCAGTTCTTCTTCGCGGACGACGCTCTGAACATGGTGGCTGCTGAGCTGGATTCGTTCGACGGTCGCAAGGATCCTGAGAGGTGCTCCACCCTCGTCAACCAGCTTCGACATGCTCAGGTTTGTGGAAATAAATCTAAATAAATAAATAAATAAATAACGCTCACAGGCACATACATTGTAATGATCCCAAGAAAGCTCTATTTATAGGCTGTTTATTATGGAAACCATACAACAACGGCACAAACATATAAACATCTATGACCGAACCGGGATTCGAACCCAGGACCCTGGTTTGGCAGTCCGGCGTGGTAACCATTACACCAACCGGGTCGTCTAAAGCTGCTATCGGGCTTTATACTTTTGGTCTTGTTTGGCCGATGAAGACGCGATAGAGTTTTGTGTTGGTGAGGCCGTTATGATGATTGATGACAGGTGGTTGAGGCTGGTTTACAGCCGCGGCAGCGTTTTTTTTTTTTGGTGCGGTCTCAAAATAGTGAATAGGGAAAGGACATGAAACGGTAATACTTATTTAACTTGCATTTATTTGTAAGCACGACTCCTATCCTAACAGGAAGAGACGAGCTTGTCATTTTGCGTGCATTAGAAAAGTATACCTTGGGATGAATATGAAATTAGGTATAGCTCCTATGTGTGAGGGAGAGTTTAAACATTTTGACGGGTTAATATTGGAAATTCAAATAAACAGCAACGCGGTATGAAGTATGAACTCTGTTAAACTTTTGTTTATTAATTTTCATCCGGTATTGTTTATTTTCTCGGCTTTGTGAAAGTTTTAATGGGAAAAGCTTTAACAAAAACGGTAACCGTAGAAAACTTCGGATCCTGTCTTTTTTTTTCTTAGCCTATTTCATCCCACTGCTGGGCAAAGGCCTCCCCCTTTATCCTCCATGCATCCCTGTCTTGAGCCAGTTCCATCCACTCTTTGTCGAATGTGTCCAGGTCGTCTCTCCACTGTCTATGATGGATAAATATTCAGGTACCTAAGCACAGAATAAATATTATCTGGACCTACCAACAATCACGATACTTTACGGTTGCACGCCAGAAATGCTTCTATTGGTCGATTGATTTCGCGCCTGACGCATGTCCGAAGCGATCTACATTCGGTCATTTCTAACTGTTATTAGATTGCAGCCATAAGGTTGATTATAGGTATATTATCAAATGGTTTCAAGTACTGTACACTTACAAACAAAATATTGTAGCCAGTAGTCACAGGCGTGCATTACCACCAGGCACAAGTAGGCAATCAGAGCTGAAAAAGAGCCTATACGGTGTTTTCAGCATAATTGTGCCTACGACTATACCCCGACTGCTATCAAACATATTTTTAATACTATACCTACCATATTTACAATCCACTTTTCGCTGAGAGTGCCTGAATTCTGTCCAGCACCAGCACCAGAGTGGCAAGTAGGTAGATAGTGAGCCTGTTGGTCACCAACTTGCCACTGGTTTGTATAAGTACTGTTTCACGTTTAATTTCTTACCTATTTCTTCATAACACTGGTCTCTTTATTGACGATCAATCTTCGCTAGTTGATGAATATTATTAACGACCACAAGTCAAATGAAAACTTCGCGAAAAGATTTGAACTGCACATAATTTATCTAAACACATTTGATCTTTCACTACAAACCTTACTTTATTTATAATTTGTCAATATTAACAAAATACACAGCTAGAAACAAAATATTCAGCTAATTTCTACCCAAACACATAAAAAACAATTGAAAACATTTGAACACGCTCGGAATTCAACAAACTGTCAAAGTCAAAACAAAACAAAATCGGCCAACAAAGGGCTGCGTTCCGAACCTACGCCCCAGGTGCACCCCGAGTGCAACTTTTCACACTAAACGCCGTTCAAGAGTGCTATTTTTGAAATTCACACATTTTGATTCATGTACGAATAATGCATAAATTCCATAGAGTTTGGCATCACTCTCGTATACGAATTAGGATGTGTGACTTTAAAAAATCGCACTCCAGAGCCTCGGTGAAAACGTTCTTACCATAGAGCGAGTTGAAAAAACAACCGCAACCAAAGGTCGTGAACGCAGCCAAGTGAACAACGTCAAGAGCGCGCATGCAACCAAATAGCGAAGATACAATCTATCAATGAGATGCCAAGCACTTCGTTGTTTTCACGCGAGGTTGGTTAATACATTACGCATGCTTATATTGTGACAATAAATAGCGAAGGTCAAGCGTCACGTATTATCGCGTGGTTAATGCGTACTTTGCATTTTTGTCGTATAGTTTTTAACAAGTGTAAATGCATAGGTAGCCATAGATCGTTTGTATTGCGTGAGCTTGTGCCGTTTGAAAACTGCCTATTGCGCGCTGCGTGCGTGCGTTCGAGGCCCGCCCGAACTTCGGGCAGTTCTTGCGCGCCATATTTGAATGTGGAATTAATCTTTTGGATGCTTTCTTTGTTTGTGTTTATAGAGTATGACTGTAAATTGTTAGATGATTAATAATTAATGAGGAGACAAGTAGGCACTGCCTAATTGCCTATATATACTGCACGCGCATGCCAGTAGTAGCAACTCCTTTAGAGAAAAATCAATGTGTCGTATCTGGAGGTCAAGATAAGATGTTGCACAGAGTATAGATGACTAGCGATCTATAGTGATAGCTGCATAGACAAGAGCTAGGGTGAGGCTCTTGAATAACATTGTCATGACGAGATTAAGTGGCGGAATACCGTAGACAAAAACATTTGTCTTATGATTCTTTTAGCAACTGATCTTAATAAACTAGTAAAACATTGTGTTTATTCTGTACATTGAATAGAAAAAATAAAAAAACTATCTTTAGGCGCTACTTAAGACTAGTAGAGTCCAAAAAAAAACAATTCTTAATAAAAATACCAATTGTCGTATGTATACATACATATACGTCCTCTATAATCTTGAAAACTACTGGACCGATTTTGATGCGGTTTTCATTGTTTGTTTTGTTTGTTTGTTTCGTAAACTCTAGGCCAAAACTTATAAGAAGTAGAACCATTCTTATCCTATTAGACAATAACCAATGTATACTTATTGCACCAACAGAATTACGTATATTGCTCGCTTGTTAAAAATCAAAATAAAAAACTTTAACCTCCTTCAGAGGCAGGGTAATAAATGTTGACATATTGACAAAGTATCGAATATAAAAAGTAGTTGATGATAAAAAAGATACGACCGTAATTTAGTGTTTACCTACGTTTTTAAACATATTTACTAAGATCATAGCTATCCTTTAATGCTTTAGTTACAGAAAACTGTACAGGGTGTTAGGGTAAACAGTTGTATAAATTTAAGGGGTGATTGTACCCATGATACTGAACAAGTTTCCCTAAGAAACCTATAGGAAATACGTAAAAAAATTTTTGGCCTTCCCATACTAAATTCAATCAGCTGATCGAAGTTTTGTATGAAAAGTCGTTTTTTTTTTGCGAATGATGATGATGAAGATTTTTTTTTTGATATCATTGGCATCCTTTTAAACTAAGAGTCTACCCATCAAACTGAACAACTTTTTCTATGGGAGCAAACCGATGCAACTAAAAAATCGGCTGTTGCATAAATTTGAGTCGAGTAGGCATTGCAGTTTAGTATGGATGGAACAGCTGATTGTTTTGTTGCTCCGATCGGTTTGCTCCCATAGTAAAAGTTGTTCAGTTTGATGGGTAGACTCTTAGTGTAAAAGGATGCTAATGATATCAATTTCACCCTGTATGTTAATACTTACAAATACAAAGATAACTTTAAGGGCCTGTTTCACCGCTTTTGGATAAGTTCTTGTTTGCTTATCCGACGGCTCATTTGACATATTTTGTATGAAGAATATGTCAAATAAGCTGTCGGATAAGCTATCAAGAACTTGGAGTCGCGTGGCTAGAGGGCTTTCGAGTGGACGTCTGTCGTTGGCTCGCGATTTAAGTAGCCACGCGGCTCCGCCATTTTATGGTGGTTTCGAGTGTGTGTTTTTGTATAAAAACAGGATTTTGAGATCGCCATATCCAATTACCGTACAACGTCAAGCACTAATTGCTCTTTTTAAACTAGATACTGGCAAAATCCACCAAGGAAACGCCATTAAACAAAAATAGAATAGAATATCAAGAACTTATTCGGAAGTGGTGAAAAATGCCCTAAATCTTATATTTATAAGGATTATTATCGTCTGTCTATTCCATTCCAGTGCAAGTATAACAATGCAATGGCACACAATCTATCAACAGTTCCGCCAGGCAACAGTTTAAATGACAACATTCAGTGTACTTTGAATGGAATTTCTGACTTATGTTATCTTGTATCATTAGGGTAATGCTAGGAACAGTTCCAATGTACTATTACTTGGGATTACTTTGTTTGGAATAGGTACTCGTATTCTCTATTCTGCTGTTTTTACTATTCATAATGACTGTGAATTTGTGGCGTGTGCAAAAAGATTCCAGTCAGACAGAGAGAGAGAGATAAAAATATAGTAAAAACTATAAGCGCGAGAAAGACAAAAATATTTTTTATCAACTTCAGAACGAACTTTGCATAGTTTCGTGCATACTATTGTCTTCTCTTTTTCACCTATATGTTTATCCTTTACTATAATTTACATGACTGGTAATGTCTATTGTCTTCTCTTTTTCGCGTATAGGTTTGTCCTTATTTGCATTTTCTTAATATATTTTCGAGGGCGGAAAAAATATTGTTTGCAATAATATTGAAAATGCTTTTTAATAATTAATTCATCTTGCTTACCTATGAAAAGTTATTCCTTTACATTTGCTTACATTTCTTGAATTGTTTGTGCAGTAACTCAGTACACATCACGGCATTTTTTATGCAGATTAATTTTTTTTCAATCAAACTGATACACGTGACCGCAGTGAGAGAGAGACTAAACGCCAGAGTACTATATCGCCGCAGTTGAATGGGACAACGTCATGAAGCGCGATGTTTACTCTATACATTGTACCTCAGTGAGAGCAGGCAGGAAAATGTTAGGCGAGTTGGGCCCGGGAAGCATCATCCCTCGTATGGTGAGGTGAATCCAGCTGTAGTATATTGGATCTGCATAACTTCTGATGCATAGAGGCCTTTAAGATTGAATTCTACCGTACAATTTTTTTTAAAAAGAAATAATAATTAAGTAGTTTATTTTATATGTTTTCGTTTAATATTGATTAACAGTATTACACAATTAAGTTATTTATACTATAAGTAACAAGAATGTCCTAAGGCATGTTTTTAATATAATTCCTTACATCTCATATATTATAAAACAATCAATTAGCTTGGTATGAACAGGCTAGATGGTTGCAAAACTCAAACAGGAATGCGACTCGTAGGTAGCCAATTGGACATCTTTGAGACTTGTTTTTCGACAAGAATGCTGACTCTGTGGGAAAAGTGCAACGATTAAGAAACATATAGGGTCCTTCTTAATATTCTGACACTTTTTTAAGGAGATGATCAGACCATCGAACTGAACAACTTTCTCTATGGCACCAACATTGAAATAGCGAAAAAAAATCTGCTCGTCCATACAAAACGGCAAACTTATTAAACTCGAGCCAAATAAATGGGACAGCAGATTTTTTTCCGCGATTTCGATGTTGGTCCCATAGAGAAAGATGTTCAGTTTCATGGTCTGATCATCCCCTTAAAAAGTGTCAGCATATTAAGAAGGACCTTGTAAATGAAAAATACATAAAATTACAAACCACCTAAAAACCCGTCTTTGGTTATTTAAAAATAATATCTATTCTAATATTATAAAGAGGAAAGATTAGATTTTTTGTTTGTTTGATTGTTTGTATGTAATGAATAGGCTCCGAAACTACTGGACCGATCTGAATAATTCTTTCACAATGGTGAAAGGTGGTGGTGGTGGTTCATTCTAATGAGAATGCTACATTATCCGTGATGAACATAGGCTAAAAAAACGGCCAAGTGTGTATCGGAAGATTCAAAGGCGGTACGAAGTTCGCCGCGGTCCTCTAGTATTCTATAAACACCTATATTCGTAACTAACAAAGTATGTAAGAAAATCTAGGAAGCCGATTTTAACCTTAACTTCTATTTGTCGTATCCATTTGAAACTTATCAAGCGTATGTCAGACGATCGACGTAAACACAATGATTCATTCGGATGACAATATAATAATTTGGTACCACCGAGCTGATTTGACGATGGAGCCAGGAGGTAGAAAGTGGAACTCTTCAATGGCTACTAGTAAGCCCCTCCAGTTTGGGCTCATTTGGTTTGTGTTACCTTATTTTTTTGCTCCATCACCATATCTTCTTTGGCAAAGAAGAGCGGTGGATGCCCATGTTATTTCTGTCTCAGTCTTAGAAGAACTGTACATCAATGAAACTTAGCAATACGTGTAGAGTAAAATAAAACTAACAAAAAAGTTAATTGGGTGCAACCTGTAGAAGTTTGAGGAAAGACGTTTCTCTTTATGATTTCCTTTTGAATCGAGTGAGTGAACCTCAATCTTGCTTATTATACAGGGTGTAACAAAACACCCTAGTAATACTTAAGGGGGTGCTTCAGACCATCAATCTGAACAACTTTCACTATGGAGCCAACGTCGAGAGAAAATAAAAAAAATCTACCGTCCCATACATTTGAGTCGAGACGGTACTGCAGTTTTGTATGAAAGAGCTGATTTTTTCTCGCGGTTTCGATGTTGGCTCCATAGTGAAAGTTGTTCAGATTGATGTTCTGAAGCACCCCTTTAAGTATTACTAGGGTGTTTTGTTACACCCTGTGTAGTCCACACATTAATGGTTTCTATTTAAACCAATCTTTACGATAACCTTATAATATTATGATAATTTCAAGAAACGTAACATCAAAATGAGTAACACTCTTCGTTTAACCATAGGTTCAACCAAACCAAAGACGATCCTTAACAACCAAGAAATACCTCGGTGATCATATTCGATGAAAATAGCCGTCACAGTTGCGTTTTGCTCCAATTCACTAGTATTTTTTACATTTGAATCCACACTTTTAGATAATACGAGCATTTACCCGCGACTTCGTCCGCATAAATTATATACCAGATTTTAAGTCAGATCATAAGCTATCAAACAAAAACAGTTTCATCAAAATCGGTTCAGTAGTTTTTGCATGATGCTCGATCAAACAAACAAACAAACAGACTGACAAAAAGTCCAAAAATCTATTCAATCAATGTACAGACACACTTCTGTTACAGTTTTATAATAGTTTAGATGTTGAATTTTTTCCACAGAAACAAATATTTAAGGCTATTCTACCGTTCGTTGGCGCGCTCCATACAAACGTAGTATGGTGATATTTTCAATACTATCCAATTAAAGTCAATGATTTTTTTTAAAAACAATCTAGTAACTAATTTCTATGTCGGTATGAAGTCAGATTTTCGATAAAATTTATAGTTTTAAAGTTACAGTGCCACAAATATTTCCATACAAATCTTCAATTAATCCTAGCATTGAAACTGTATATTTTAACGAAAATCTGACTTCATACCGTACCGACATAGAGATTAGTTACTTGATTGTTTTTGAAAAATTTCATTGACTTTAATTAGATAGTATTGAAAATATCACCATACTACGTTTGAATGTAGCGCGCCAACGGTAGAATAGCCTTAAAGAGACTGGATCCAAATTCGCCAATGTTCTTTGAGCTTGATTTGAATGATTACTAATTATTTTACAATAAAACATAGTTGTTATAATTATGCAACGTTACTTAACGTTCATTTATTAACAAATTACGATGTTATGATAACAAAATGTTGAAACATCACTTCACGGTCCGTTTAATTTATGACCGGATTACATTTTGGATGCACAAGATGAAATTATAATTACATAGCACGTTTCTTGAAATGGTTTACCTTGCTTTTAAAAGTTATCTTTAACTATACAGTGATAACTTGAATGCGTCACAGTGTAGGCAGTTCCATTACTTTAAAGAAGTACGTATTTTTCTTCTTTTCGAGTCAGCAGATATTTTATATCGCACGACAATCACGAATTGTAGGAACCTATAGGAAATTAGAAAAAAAAAACAAGGATTTAGATATGCCATATTAAATGCAATCAACGTTTGTATGAAAAGTTGAAATATATTTTTGCGAATTGCCTATAGGTTCAGTATCCTAAGTTGCCATACTCCAATCAGTTGATCGAACGTTTTAAATATTAAAAGTTGAAATTTTTTTTTTAATTTTCCTTGAGGAAAGTTGTTCATTATTTTGAGTACACACTTCCACTATCTAGACTGAAACCTGCATAAATTGCATGAGGTACCTCAAACTACTAATGCGAACAAATAAAAACGTGAAAAATAATCAGGTAAAAAATTTAATGGCTACTCAACGAACCACAAATCACAATGTATGAAACTTAATAGATGTTTTTTTCACCATTTTAAATGCTGGTTCCATAAACTGAAAGTCGATCTGTTTCAAGGTCTAAAGCACCTTCAGTTTCAAGTTCTACACTCTGATATCAGAAATGTTATTAGTAATTTGTTAGTTGTAATTTGTAATAGTTTTGGGTATTTGACTACATTCAATATATTTTATTTTTATCTACTCAATAAAAAAAGGGTTAGAAAATAACGCTAAACTCCCATTTTCATTGAGTTTTTAGCTTGAATACTATTTTTAATAACAAGATAAACTATAAAAAGTAATGAAAATGTTGATGACGTCACAACTCAATATTTAGTACAAATCTTCATACAAAGCGCATGTTTTGACGTCCGATAAAGAGTAGCTGATTTGACTAGTTGTCAAGTAGCCAATTGTCACGTTTTACCAGATTCTAGAGATTGGATATTATTTAGTCATTGAAGATATTTTTTGACTTGGTGTAATGTAATCGTTTGTCTTTTTGACAATATAATTTTACACTTATCTTAAAGGCGTTGGCCTTTACGAGAGATTTGTATCTTTTCGTCAATCAAACATGACAATCTTCGAAAGATATTTTTGTCAATGTCAAGTGAAGAAGTGTTTCGCATGCAATCTTAAAACGAAAATAAATCTAAGTATGTATATCAAAAAACCGGCCAAGTGCGAGTCAGACTCGCGCACGAAGGGTTCCGTACCATTATCTATAAAAACGTCAAAAAAATCATGTCTGTTGTATGGAAGCCCCATTAAATATTTATTTTATTCAGTTTTTTAGTATTTGTTGGTATAGAGCGGCAACAAAAATACATCAACCGTGAAAATTTCAACTGTCTAACTATCACTGTTCATGAGATACAGCCTGGTGACAGACGGACGGACAGCGGAGTCTTAGTAATAGGACCCCGTTTACCCTTTGGGTAAGGAACCCTAAAAAAACCAGGTTGTGACCATGGTACAATAATATACTGCGCCTGGTATTCTCTTCCGATCACGTGACTGACCACGTGACTGACACAAGCCTACCCATCATACCCTTTTACCATGTTTAGCGGCCATTTTTTTTGTGACGTAGGCTTGTGTCATTCTGGGAATAGAAGACCTTGTTTTTTTAGACTATGATTGTGACGATCAAGCGTTCGCGAGCTTTATGACACAAGTAAGCGATTTTTGTGTCTAAGCTATGTCGCAACCGCACCGTAACGACATCGCGCGCACCTGCATCGCTGCGATATGGCGACGATTCGTTCAACGAACGCCTAAGCTCAAATATAGCTTATGTTATCGAATGTACATAAAAACACGCAAGCGCTAACAATATCGGACATATTGAGTGTTATTGTCGGTATAGTCTGTTACTGAATCGATTCAGCCATTCAAAAGACTGGCCAATAGATTACATGATCGTTTATTCCCGAATAAACTTGACCCAAAAATCACACAATACACATCGGAGAACAATCGTTATGTTTGATAGCTAATATCATAGAGTAAATAAATTACACACAACAGAGGGTTGATGCCCATACTAAGAAAGTTGCCACCTTCTTAGTTGAAAACTCGCGCATGTACAGCGACGGTGGTGAGTAACGATACTACAGCAATGTTTAATTATAATTACGTTAAAATACGTGTTAAACACATTTGTTATTAAATTTTTTAAGAAATTAATCTATATAATTTATTTCCGTGGAACAAAACTCAAAATTAAATAATAGTGATCTAATAAATTTTAATTAAGATTTATCTCTCGTTCAGGCCAGTGGCGACATCTGTTTGCACCAAGACTATACTAAATCTAAAATGTATGGATCTGACCAGACATTTTTTTTAATTTGTTTATTAGGAAGCCAACATGACACATATAGTTTTACATTCACAATGGTACATGATAATTTTGAGTGTATACATGTCATACTTATAGGCTAACTCAGCATGCATAAAAAGCTTAATTTGAACGAATGTTATTTTATTATGATGATTAATGAACTGTTAACTGTTAATCTGAAGCATAACTGGCGAGGCGAAGGTACTGATAAAAAATATTGCCGCACTATTTGATATTGATTACATGGTTATTTAATAGGAGTGATAAGTTTATAACTAGTTGTCAGTAGTTTGTTTTGATTCGGAACTATGGCCTAATGTAGGTATACCGTTAATATTGAGAATTGTGTTAGCTCTGCGCAGTAATAGACTCTTAATTATGGAAAAGAATAAGCGAATACGCATATTCTTCTGAAACAAATGTTGTTTGCTTCAACCAACATCATGAATCCATATGAGCCTGTCAACATCATAACTTCTCCGACTAAGAGAACTTTGTTAAACGAATTCGGCTTGTTGTTACAACTAACCATCTTTTGTTTTTAGTAAACAATAATTAACGTCATTTCAATTATTTTGGTGCTAATTAAGAGTCTTTGTAGGCTCGCATTTTTTTCAGATTCTTTCTTCTTCTTACCACAGAATAACTAATAAGTTAGTCTGTGGTTATAATGGCCTCGATTCGGAGTGTACCACGACTTAACTAAACTAAATTTATTCCTGTCACTTTCTAAAATAAGATTAAGAAAAGAGACAGAAAACCAACAGCTGACTTTAGTGCTGTCAAAGTGACGTTACACGCCCAAAAACGCCTTAAATAAGATGGCGTACATTATGATGGCATCTTATTTTGGGCGTGTAACGTGACTTTGACAGCACTAAAGTCAGCTGTTGGTTTTCTGTCTCTTTTCTTAATCTTATTTTAGAAAGTGACAGGAATAAATTTAGTTAAGTTAAGTCGTGGCACAGTCCGAATCGGTACCAATAATTTTCTCCGTGTTCATCATCCCCATTTCCAAAGTACTGGTACTGTAGTAGGTAAGGTAGGCACTTTTTATAATAAATTATAAATCAGATTGTCACTGTAACATTGTCTTCATGCAACACAATTTAAAACCATTCAAGTTATTTCTTATACCTTGAATGTTTTTAAAAAGCGGTATCTGCGTTGTTTTTGTTTCGAGTGACTCACGCGCATGGAGGTCGACATCGTAAGTACCTACATGCAGATAACGTCACGTCATAATCACAATACGCAATGCCATGTGGTTTGTTCATGGTTTTTGCATGCTCGTCTGATTGTAGACCGTTACTTTAGTTTGTAAATGGTCATTTAGTTTGCAAATATCTGGTGTTGCTAAAGGACTTCGTCGCAATTTTGTTCATTGCGCAAAGAAAGAGATCATCATTTTTATTAATTAGCCTTAATCTTTTCCACTTCAGAAAATATTAGCATCTGCAACTTATCTGTGTAATACCGACACTCTCAAACGGTGAAGGAAAAGATCGTGAGGAAACCTACTTTCGTTGAAGAAGAAATTCTGATGCGTGTGTTTAGTCCACCAATCCGCGTGCTGGACTAACGCCCATACACCCTCCTTCAGGGTAGGCCCTGTGCCTCGCAGTGGGACGTATAGCATATACTATAACAGGCTGATGATGATGATGAAAAGCAAGCTTTTTGTTCTATTGACTAAAATAAAACTAGAAAGAGAAATCTAATGTACGTATGTAAGTATACATTTATCTGTATCTTTATATATTATGTATTTATTAGTCTTAAATACTGTTTTATTAGTTAAATGTGCACACTATGCCTGCCTCACTTCTATGCTCTCTCTCTGTCTCGGGTTTGCTGGAAGAAATCTCTTTAGAGATAAGCTCGCCCTTTGTAATTGTCTATTATGTTGTTTCTTGTATATTTCCGTGTGTACAATAAAGTGTTAAAATAAAATAAAATAAACTTTGTTCTGCGCAGTCAAAATGTTTGCCAAGCTGTTTGCCATTATACCCTCAGTGCATCGTGGAGTCCATCAATGGGTATACTATACATCGGCTTAATTTATAGATAGACGAGCTTTTACCCGCGACTTCGTCCGCATAAATTATATACCAGATTTTAAGTCAGATCATAAGCTAACAAACAAAAAAGTTTCATCAATATCGGTTCAGTAGTTTTTGCGTGATACTCGAACAAACAAACTCCCAAACAAACAAACAAACAGACAGACAAAAAATCCAAAAAATTGGTATTGGTGATTTGGAATCAGGGACAGGTAAAAACCATGTCGTAATTTTTTTTTGTAAATATCTTCAATGTACAGACACATTTCTGTTACAGTTTTAAAATAGTTTAGATTTAGATATCTTGGCTGTTCTACTTTCAACAACAGAAGCAGTACAGGTTTCAAATACAGCCGCTATTCTTGATAGAAAGTTCATTATTTGATAGAAACTGTACAGCTTAGTAATAGGATTAAAAGTAAGACAATTATCGATTACTATTTACTGTGTTTTTACTTTTGAGTGGTACTGTTAAATGTATGTTAAATCTCATAATTATTAACTTCGCTCACTCTGTCCTAAAATTTGTAATTTTTCCTGATAAATCGTAGAGGATTCCCGAGATTCTGGCTTGCCGCATGCGGGGTCCATTGTATCATGTGTACTGAATTTCTATTTTGTTAATAAAGATATTTGTATTTGTATTTGTATTTGTATTTGTTATGGGTAAGATTTGGAATTTTCATCATTTAGTAAGTTTTAACCCCTGAAGCAAAAAGAAGGGGTCTGTCTGTGGTATCGTACCTCTCATGGTACAATAATATACTGCGCCTGGTATTCTCTTCCGACCACGTGACTGACACAAGCCTACTACGTCATCATACCCTTTTACTATGTTTAGCGGCCATTTTTTTGTGACGTAGGCTTGTGTCACTCTGGGAAATAGAAGACCTTGTTTTTTTAGACTATGGTACCTCCCAAACGGATGAACCGATTTTCGTTCAGTTTTTTTATATCATAGATAATTTTATCCCGAGTGTTCTTAGCCATGTTTCATGAAAATCGGTTCAGTAGTTTTGATGTAACTTTAAAAATTATGAAATATCATTAAATTATAAATTAAAAAGCCCCGACGCAAAAAAAAAACATTTAAAAAGTAAAAAATAATTCTGTCAACTATTATTTTTGTGTGATGCAAATGTAGGTATATTTTACTTTTTAATTATCTATAACATATTTTAGGTCAATTAATGTGTCGGAGACCGTAAGTTATTGTGAAAAAAAATTAAGAGTCATTTCATAGCGGTCCCCTACGCATTAATTGCCTTAAAATAACTTATAGAGAATTAAAAAGTCAAAATAATAGGTGAGTCCCGAACATAGAGTAAGAAGAGATGGCATATCGGCTTGTTTCTATAGAAAATGTTGTCGCCAACAAAGGGGGTGAAAAACGGGTGAGGGGAGGGTTAACATTTAAAATACGCTACTTCCCGCTAGATGTGTATGATATGACGTCAGGCCCAGTTGAGTATCTGTGCACAGTTCGATACAACATCTCTACCCCAGGGGAGCGCGTTATTTTCTCTATGGTCCCGAATTATTTTTTACTTTTTAAATGTTTTTTTTTCTGATAGATAAATTGTGGCACTGAGTGTATAAAAGAGAAAAGAGGTATCCTTTTGCTACGAGCAGCTTGGCGTACTAACTTTCGGAGGATTACACCACTTTCGCCAGCTTCAATCTTCTATACTTATAAAACAGATTCTAAACCACTGAAGAAGGGTCCAACTTAATATGCTGACGGTTTTTTAAGAAGAGTATCAGACCATCAAACTGAACAGCTTTTTCTATGGGACCAACATCGAAGTCGCGAAAAAAATAATCTGCTGTCCCATAGGGTCGAGCAAGTGTGCGATTTTGTATGGACCAGCAGATTTTTCGCGATTTCAATGTTGGTGCCATAGAAAAATTTAGTTTGACGGTCTGGTATTAAGCATCATATTAAGAAGGACCCTGTATATTCTATAAAAGATGTAGGGGTGCGTGCACTTAAAAGGATTTTTCGAAAATCGACCCCTAAAGAGTTTTTCTAAACATCACGCGAGGCAACAGCTAGTTATAACATACCTACTAGATTAACGAATAAAACACAAATTAAAGTAAATTAATTTCGGTATGACCTGAAACTATAAAAAAATTTAGGTATAGTGGTCAGTTGGTGGTCCTTATTAGGTACGTAACCTACTCCGTATTACCACAGAAAAGAATGAAACTACTGTGGTATTACTTAGTATTAAAAAAAACCAGCACGCAACTGTCTCGAAATATAGGTAAACTCAGGGTTACTACTTATATCGGGACGCGTAACCACGTGTCATTCTACTAACAAACTTTCTGCCACTTTTTGCGGGGGGCGAGGTAACATGTTATCCGCAACTTTGGATTTTATTCCCTATGACTTTAGATTCTAATTTTGAATGTTCAAAATCATGAAAAGTAGTCTCGTGTAAACCCCAAACGTTCCAAGTTCGAAATTATTGTTTCGCAATAATAGGCTGTCTAAGAGAGGCATTGCTCACGGCTGCCAACCTCAGTAGGTTTGATGTAGGAGTCTTTTTAAGTATCCTGTCTGATCCGACGTCCGAGTTGGCGAGGAAAGTTTATAGGATGGCTAACCGGGATTAATGCCTACTCCACCATAGTTTGTAAGGTTATTTTTGTATCATAGTTTGTTATATTATTATTAGGTACTTATAGTAATAAGGTACGATAGGACCGGTATATACAAATGTATTAAGGCCCTGAAACAAATAAATTAAAAAAAAAAATAATAATAATAGGCTGTCTAGTTTAGTGATCTACATCTACACTAATATTATAAAGAGGAAAGATTTGTACCTATTTTTGTATGTTTGTAATGAATAGGCTCAAAAAGTACTGGGCCGATTTAAAAAATTCTTTCACCATTAAAAAGCTGCATTCACCCTGAGTAACATAGGCTATATTTATTGCTAGAAAAGATTAGACGTCCACCCGTGCGAAGCCGGGACGGGCCGCTAGTAAGTTATAAAATTGAATGTTGAATGTACATGATCATTGCTCTTATACCGTGGCAGAGGGGAAATGCTACCGCAAGGCCGGTCCGGATATAAGTAGTCTAAGCAGTCAGCATCACTTGTCAGCATTTTTTAAGGTAAAGCTTAAATGTTATGTCTTATGTCAGCCCCATGTATTTTGTGTGGGATAAATTCAGGTGTAAATTAAAATGCGTTATTTACGTATTAAAGGGTATCAAATGCTTGTTGTTGTTCAGTTTGATGGTCTGAAACCATCAAACTGAACAACTTTCACTAAGGAGCCAAGATCGAAATCGCAACAAAAAATAAAAATTTCTGTCGAGTAGCCATTTAACGTTTTCTGTGGAACAGCAATTTTTCATTTCGGTATTTCGTTGTTCAGTTTAATGGACTGAAGCACCCCCTAAATTATACAACGTTAAGTAACGTAAGTAAGCAAAACGCTAGCAAACATTTAAACTTAAGGGGCGTCCGCCTGGTTTTGAGTAACTTTGTAACCATTTTATACATTAACTATGGCACTTTTTAAGCCGAAAACAAAACTAAACAATCTACAAATATGAGAAGTGATGTGGTTTTTCTCGAAATCTATTTTAATTAATAAAACTGAAGAAAAACTAATCCAAAGTCACCCGTTTTTTCCAGTTGTAACCGTTTTACTATTACATTGTTGATCAGAAGAATATGAAAATTAACAATATTCTTCACAATAAAATATAGAATGATGTTTCTTATTTTTTGAAAATTCATAAAAAATCATACAGGTTTTTAAAAAAAAACCGAAAATTCTGACCGGAGCCACGCAATTGAAGAGGGGTGGCTAATTGCAAAAGTTTCCTTGTAAGAAAGAGAGCCTTGCACTAGGGAGGGAGAGCCTTAAACTAGAGTAACAATATTGGAAAACAGTCGTTAATTTAATTTGGACGGTTCTGAGGCTTCTGGTAAGGTTGAAATTTGTATTTGAAAGTCATACGAACAAATGAGTTGACAGCCCTAGCTGGATATAAAACACGACACGCATCAAGCTTTAATGCCACAAACAATTTTATAATTAGTAATGCAAATTAACATGGTGCACAATTATTTACATATTTTAATTTAAAATAATGTCGATCGATATTATAACTTGTTTTGTTCAGCTTGTGAAAGTTGACCTTTACTCATTTATAACAAACGATAAATGTAGGTACCTAATATAATAAAACAACGCAATTTGGGTTTTTCGCTTTTTTGGGTTCCGTTGTCAAAACAAGGAACCCAATTCTGTCTGTCTGTGTGCCCCGCATGAATTACTCCCTCTTTTTTGAACCTTGATAATAATAGTAACCCAAAAATAGGTAATTTAGGGGAAATAATTTGTTTCCCATTCAAAGAAAAGGGGGTTGGAAAAATATAGTTTTTGGTTTTGGTGTCATTGGATAGCTCTTGTAACGTCCACAATCTGAAAATATTCTACAATGGCCTCAATTCGGACTGTGACACGACTTAACTTAACTAAATTTATTCCTGTCACTTTCTAAAATAAGATTAAGAAAAGAGACGGAAAACCAACAGCCGACTTTAGTGCTGTCAAAGTAACGTTAAACGCCCAAAAACGCTTTAAATAAGATGGCGTACATTATGATGGCACCTTATTTTGCGCATTTAACGTCACTTTGACAGCACTAAAGTCAGCTGTTGGTTTTCTGTCTCTTTTCTTAATCTTATTTTAGAAAGTGACAGGAATAAATTTAGTTTAGTTAAGTCGTGGTACACTCCGAAATGAGGCCATTATACGTGTTAGTCCGAATAGCCTTATTGATAGCCAACCTCCGATAGGAGATGGCACCACAAGAAGAAGAAGATAGGTCTTAGTAAGTACTATCCATGAAAATTAACGAACGTAGCACAATCAGTGTCGGGAAACCTGTAACATCTAAACTATTATAAAACTGTAACAGAAGTGTGTCTGTACATTGAAGATATTTACAAAAAAAAAAGATTACGATATGGTTTTTAGGCTTCCCTGATTCCAAATCACAAATTTTTGGACTTTTTGTCTGTCTGTTTGTTTGTTTGTTTGGGTGTTTGTTTGTTCGAGTATCACGCAAAAACTACTGAACCGATTTTGATGAAACTTTTTTTGTTTGATAGCTTATTATCTGACTTAAAATCTGGTATATAATTTATGCGGACGAAGTCGCGGGTAAAAGCTCGTAATAAATATAAACATTTATTTTCTCGGCTAGATGGTGCTGAACGAAATCGCGCTATTGATTGCTTTTGAAGATTCCTAAAGTTATCTAAGCTATGTCAGGATAAGCTCTTCATATATCATGACTACGGAACCCTATCATGAGCGAGTCCGACTCACTTTTGGCTGGTTTTTATAAATAACAAACAAACTATAAATGTAATAAAAAAAACATCTCAATTTGGATTATCGCATTTTGTACTCTCAGGGGATTATATTTAAGGACATTTTCGTAGGTCAAAGTAAGCTGTAATGGGTGTATTAACCTTTAGGATGAAAAACCTCTTAAAATGCTATAAGGTTTCTTTTGCCCTTCAAGACTAAGACATAAACATAATTCCTATAAAACACTACAGTCACGCAGTTTTTTGCTATGCTCAATAAACTGCCTTTTTATACAGCAAAAATTTTGCATTCATTTGAAAACCGTTTTCCAGAGTCGATACGGTAATAAGCGAATGCCAATCCAAATGGAATCCATCCATCCATCCATGAATCCATTGGTTATAAATATAGATCGGTAACTATTGTGCGATTCGCGGCATTTTCAGGGTTGGTAATAAGCGAGTTGCACTGCATCCATATGTTGTCGATATTCCAACAATCCGCACAAATAGGTTCGCATCCTCTTTTATAATGAGAACCGGTAAGGTTTGGAACTCTCTCCCTGCGTCTGTTTTCCCAAGCAAATACAATCAGGATATTTTTAAAAGAAGAGTAAATAGGCTTTTTCTGGGCGAGCGCGCTACATCCTCGGCTTCATCTACACTTTCCATCAGGTGAGCTGAAGCCAAGCGCAAACCCATTATGAATAAAAAAAAATAAAAATAAAAGAGTTTTTTGTGGCCTTGAGTTTTTATTATTATTCTTACAAGTCATGTTCTAATCTAATCGGTGTGCAATTATATTATGAAATTACCAATTTGACACATAGATACAGTAGAGAGCATGTAAAGTTCGACACCTTGATCTTATTACTGTTCTTATGCCGTTCGTATAAAAAACAATATCGCACTTCAAATCTCAAGCTTGACGTGGTCTTGACTGCACATGGCTGTATGAGCTAGTTCCCTTTGTCTTTCACAAATAGAAAAAAATAAAACAATGAGAAACGTGAAAATAAATAATTTGGGGCCGTATTAGAAAAAAATAAAAATAAAACGAGATGATAAGATTGTAATTCTTAACTGTGTTACAATTGTCATCCCTAGAGTTTGCCGCGAGTTGCACAATGGCCTCGATTCGGAGTGTACCACGACTAAACTAAACTAAATGTATTCCTGTCACTTTCTAAAATAAGATTAAGAAAAGAGACAGAAAACCAACAGCTGACTTTAGTGCTGTCAAAGTGACGTTAAACGCCCAAAAACGACTTAAATAAGATGGCGTACATTATGATGGCAACTTATTTTGCGCATTTAACGTCACTTTGACAGCACTAAAGTCAGCTGTTGGTTTTCTGTCTCTTTTCTTAATCTTATTTTAGAAAGTGACAGGAATACATTTAGTTTAGTTTAGTCGTGGTACACTCCGAATCGAGGCCAATAGTTACCGACCACTAGTTATAAATCCATGGTTGGTATATTTACGGGAGTAATGTTAAGTTTATGGATGGTGTAGTAGACTATAGTGCACTTTGTACATATAAGATGTAAGTAAAATTAATGGATAGGCCCAAAGCGCGTTTATATTTTGCTGATAATGATGATACAAACTCTACAGGGTGTTAGGGTAAACAGTTGCATTACTTTAAGGGGTGATTGTACCCATAATACTGAACAACTCTCATTAAGAAACCTATAGGAAATTCGCAAAAAAAAAAATTGACTTCTCATACAAACGTTAGATCTTATCTCTTTCGTTTGCGCGCGAACGAACGAGATAAAAGACGTGATAAATCCGTATCACGGCTATCGCGGGTTGTCATGCTACCCATGCCGATATATTATGTGTGTGTGTTAAGAATGTTCGATTACCGATTCTGGAAAAACTTGTTTCATGTTTTGCATTCATTTGTAAATAAGGTGTAACCTTTTACAATGATAAAGACCTATGTCATTTGTATTTGACCTTACCAACGAGTATGGCGTTACAGTTTATCTCTTGGGTTGGGTATTGCTATAGCATGCAGAACTCATGGTGATAGATTACACCAGAGGCCCTCAAACTTTTCTCTAGCGTAAACATTTTCTTTCACGTTTTTGCCTTACTTCGGAACGATAGAAACGAGCTCAAAATTTCCCATCCTGAGTACAAATCACAAAATCGCCTCCAATTTATGAATCCTGAGTTCGTCTGGCGCACCCTGGGCAGTCAGCCTCGATATGACCATTGCTGATTGGCTAATCTTTACACTACATCATGACTGATTGTCATGCTGTACAGCTCATGCTGACACTAAAGAAGAACGCCAGTAGCACCAGGTTATACAGGGTGAAATTGATATCATTAGCATCCTTTTAAACTAAGAGTCTATCCATCAAACTGACCAACTTTTACTATGGGAGCAAATCGATCGGAGCAGAAAAAAATCATCTGTTCTATACTAAACTTCAATGCCTACTTTGACTCAAATGTATGCAACAGCTGATTTCTTCTTTGCTCCGATCGGTTTGCTCCCATAGTAAAAGTTGTTCAGATTGATGGGTAGATGCTTATAGTTTAAAAGGATGCTAATGATATCAATTTCACCCTGTATAAGTCTTAAAAAGCGATTACACCTGCAGTTGGTCGGGCCCGATTTCTGCATACATTGCCATTTGCCAGATTTGTTCTCTCTGTTTTAAAGTGTAGCGAAGTGATCGAAGCAAGCAATGTATGCCAAAATCGGCCCTAAATGTAGAGTAATGTATATTATATTGAACAATCAGGATGTGCCCAACTGCCCACCTTCAATCCCTTGCCACTATTGGCTAATTGTTTTCGCGCCCTTTTCGCTGCTATCCGACTTTGTACCCTTTGATTATTAAATGACTTGGGGTTTCGACGGGGAGTCGGGTCTGCTCTGCGCAAATGATGATTGACGAGCGGAATAATTTTCGTACTGTACCTAGGGCGACTACGACTACGAGTCACTGGCCACAGCCACCAGTGGCTGTCGCGGTCGCGGACATTGATGTAGCGAGTGGCGGCCACCGGCCACGTGTTCTGCGAGTCTCTACAAAATGTATGAAAAAGCGTGTGAAGTGCTTGCCGGTGGCTCGTTTGCGCCGAGCCAAAGTCCACCACTGCATCTCTTAATCAATTTAACGCCCCCAAGGAGCTTTATTTTCCAGTTTAGGAGCCACTGGTATACTATACTAGAATTAATTTCTAAAACTCACGTCATACGAGTGAATCGCAATGGTAATGAAAATGTATGTTATAATATTTTGCAGTTTCGTGTTATTTCTAACCCTGTCGTGGAATATTGTCGTCAGCATAGGTACTTAATTAAGTAACAACACAATTGTGTTGTTGTTTGTTTTTATTGTAAAAGAAACTTCTATTTCATAAGGTTGACATTTCTTTCGTATCGTGTCGGCAGAGCCCTGGTGTCAGAGTTTTAGCAGACCGCCTTACGGCCTCTGACGTGGTTTTTATGTAACAACTACTACCACCAGGGATAGTAGCCGGGACCAACGGCTTAACGTGCCATCCGAAGCACGGAATCATTTTTCCTTTCAGACAATCAGGTGATTCAGCCTGCAATGTCCTAACCAACAGGGGAAAAACGCACAAAGTGACATATCACTAGGTGTCCCCCGTTGGAATCGAACCCACGACCTCCGTGTCGAGAGCCCAATGATTTTAACCATTAGACCACGGAGGCAGGTTGACATTATGATATTGAGATAAGTAGTACATCCCTATTTAAATCACCATCATCATCATCATCAGTTTCTTCCCCATTTTCTCACAGCAATGGCACATGATTGTGTACCCTGAAGGGTACGATGAGCATTCGTCCACCACTTTTTTTTGAATTTATGATGAATTTTTAATTGAACAGATTCAATACAATCGTAAAGTTGATAAAGCATAATTCTTTAACTGCTAAAGAGTTAAAGTGGAAATGTTCTATTGTGTTTGTAATTAAGGTTCAATCTTTATCCAAGTATATACAACAGACACGTAACTTATGTGATAGAGTAAAGGCAAATAGAGTTCTAGTACTTAGGTAATCAAATGACAGTAATCTCAGATCATAAAGCAGGAAATCTGTCAATCAGATACATTAATAATTACACGCAGAACATCCTGTGTTGTACACAAACACTCATTGTCTCTTAAGGCGTGATGAGTTTAGGGACTCTTAAAAAATCGCTTTTTTGATTACATTTTTTCCATTCAAAATGTAATAATTTTGATTTGAATGAAATATATATTATAGTTGGGGATATTTCCTAGGCAGGAAGGTTATTCAGTACACGATTGGAACAATTTGGCTCGATAGAAAAACATTCCGAAGTTACCCCTCTTTCTTACTTTTAATATCATTTTATATCTAGAAGAAACTGTATTTACGCAAATAAAATATACTATTATCTTGGCCATAACATAAGCTTGGCAGCTAGGTATATTTCGTTTACTTTACTTTATATACTTCAACACAATTCCAAAATATCTACGAAATTTCGAGCGTCTCGCCATTTTGCCGATGCGATACGCCATTTTAGAAGCGCGACAGCGCTTGTAGAGGTAAGACCTATGTCAAACTTTTCTTCAAATTTCACGTCTTATTTTACAACATTTCCGGCTTTTTTCTGTATTAATATCTATATAAATATTTCTAATATTGCTCAAATTGTAAATAATAGCTGTGATTATTGTAGATATAACTAATTTGTAAATATTTTTTTGAATTGTAAATTATGTAGGCAAAATGACAGTTCCATCATAGTGCCACAGTTCACGAATATAGCTTTCAGTAGGACAACACCAAAATGACTCCTGGTGCTACGAATTGCTAAACTGATGTAGGTAAAGTTGTTTTTGTAGCGCATAGCGAGGCATCCTAAGAGGTAAGCGGTTCCCAAAGTGTATCTTAGGGTTTCGTGGAAAACAGTAGGGTTCCTTGAATCCAAGAGCGGATACTTACATTTTCTGAAAAGGGATCGTCTTGCGAGTTTAGCTTAGGTATTTTCTCATTTTATACTTTTATTTCCCACTGTACAAAAAAAGTACACTACAATTAAAAAAAAATACTGTAATAAAAATTGCTTTAATATTTACAATTTAGACTATTTTATTTAAAATATACCAACAGATTTTGTACGGAATAAAATTTTTTTAACAAAAAATTAAAACCGACTTCAAATTTCAAAAAGTACATAAAAATAATAAATATTGCAGCCGATGAATTTTACGTTAGCATCTATTTGTTTTATCGAAGTCGCTGTCAAGCCTGTGCGATTCGAGACTGAGCTTGCAATAATTTTTTGGCTAGGCTTGACACCGACTACAATAAAACAAAATGATATTCTTAATAGATGCTAACGTAAAATTCATCGGTTGTAATATTTATTATTTTTTACTTTTTGAGTTTTGAAGTCGGTAGGTATTCATACTTTGTTAAAAAAAAAAAATTAAAAATTTTCAGCGTTGGTGTTATATTGGGTTAACATATATCCGTTGGACATGTAAAGGGAACATGAACACGAATCTTTTATTTCAATCGTCGATGATATGCTATAGATCTTTGAGGAGTCTATTGTCTATCTCCGAAGCCCTTTACCAAATCTTCATCAAATTAAAATGGGACCACTTTTGAAGTATGACCTAAAAGAAAACTTGAACACGAATCATTTATTTCAATCGTCGATGATAGGCTATAGATCTTTGAGGAGTTCTATTGTCTATCTCCGAAACCCTTTACCAGATCTTCACCAAATTAAAATGGAACCACCTCTGAAGTATGACCTACTAAACAAAAAAAAATATCAAAATCAGACTACTCCGTAAAAAGTTATGCGTACATACATAAAAAAAAATATATATATACAGGGTGTAACAAAACACCCTAGTAATACTTAAGGGGGTGCTTCAGACCATCAAACTGAACAACTTTCACTATGGAGCCAACATCAAGAAAAAAAAAAATCTGCTGTCCCATACACTTTAGTCGAGTCGGTGCTGCACTTTTGTATGGGATAACAGATTTTTTTAATTTTTTCTCGATGTTGCCCCCATAGTGAAAGTTGTTCAGTTTGATGGTCTGAAGCACCCAGTTAAGTATTACTAGGGTGTTTTGTTACACCCTGTATACGCGTCGACTTGAAAACCTCCACCGTTTTTTGTTTTGTTTTCGTCGGTTAAAAAAAGCGAACAATTTTGGGCGGTGCCACAAATGGCAAGACAATCAAGATTGTTGATTTACAGGTGACTACCGACTTCGCGTGGCAAACCATCGAGCATTATCTCGCGCGGCAGCCGCGCACTATCCCTTTACACCCGAGACGTATCGATCGTGCGAGTAACATTTGAAAAATTCTGATGACCGCGCAAATTAATTTTAGCGAACGCAACCGGCACTGATCGCTCGTGCGAGTGCTACTCCCGCCTTTCAAAGCGCCCTGCATTAGTTTTGATGCTTCAATAGCCGGTGATTAGACTGAAAAGGTGACTGCGTTTTTTGACCCTAGAAGGCGCTCACGTAAATATAAATTTTTCTCAAACATGCTTTGAAATGTGAGCATTATTTTGACAACCTTCTTCGAGATAAATCGAAATTGCTGTACTGGCCAAATACATGCGCGCAGCGGCCGGCAATGTTGTATGAAAATCCATATCTGTCGTATTTTGCGGCCAAATAAATTACATAGTAAACTCATATCTGTAACTACCGCCCTATCGCCATTACTTCCATTCTCTGTAAAGTCATGGAAAGAGTACTTAACAGTAAGTTGCTGTCATACCTAGAAGACAATGATCTACTCAGTGATCGCCAATATGGCTTCCGCCGGGGGCGATCGACTGGGGATCTTCTTGTGTATGTCACGCACTGCTGGGGCGAGGCCATCGAGAAGCACGGTGAAGCACTGGCTGTATCACTTGACATCTCGAAGGCCTTTGACAGGATATGGCACGCTAGTTTGCTGAACAAGCTTCCCGCTTATGGCATCCCCGCTGATCTTTGCAGCTGGATATCTGATTTCTTGAGAGAACGGTCGATTAGAGTTGTCATTGACAGCTGCTCTTCTGACCTTATGGCAATTGATGCTGGAGTTCCTCAAGGGTCTGTTCTCTCCGCGACACTTTTCCTGCTGCACATCAATGACCTCCTTGTGTCAGGTATTGTTGGGTATGCAGATGATAGTACTGTCATGGAGAGATATGTATCTGGCGCAGGGGCCAGCGGGGATAAAATACGCTCGCAGAGGGAGGCCATGGTTGAGCGGACAAACTTGACTTTAAGTCTTGTCTCCCAGTGGGGTGACAATAATTTAGTCAACTTCAACGCCACCAAAACACAGGCTTGTCTGTTCACCGCAAAAAGGAGTCCGTTTAATCTGACTCCTACTTTCCGGGGTACATCTGTCCCTGTTTCCGACAGTCTTGGGCTTCTGGGTATAAGCTTGACCACGAAACTCAACTTCGGCGCTGACATCGAGTCTAAGGCTCAAACTGCGGCCAAAAAGCTGAGCATCTTAAACAAGGTGAAGCGGTACTTCACTCCTGGACAGCTCTTAGTATTGTATAAAGCTCAGGTCCGATCATGTATGGAGTACTGCTGCCACCTGTGGGATGGCTCAGCCAAGTATCAATTTGCCGCACTCGACTCGGTTGAACGCAGAGCCAGGAGGCTCATTGGCGATAGTAAGCTGGTGGAGGCCAAGCTTCATAGCCTAGCCCACCGCCGCAGAGTGGCCTGCTTGTCGGTCTTCTACAGATTGTACTTCGGTGAGTGTGCCCTTGAGCTGCATGAGCTCATCCCACCTTCCCCTTTCTACTATCAGACTTCCAGACGCACCGCGGGATATCACCCCTTCATGGTTGACATCCCACATATCCGCACCAAGCGCCTTTCTGAATCTTTTATAATGCGCACAGCCAAGGAGTGGAATGCCTTACCTGCGTCAGTATTTCCGAGTACTTACAACCCGAATTCCTTTAAAGTACGAGTGAATAGGCATCTTCTGGGTAAGCTCGCTACATCTACGACCCCATCTTCGTCCTGAGGACTGGATTGAGGTCAAGAGCAAACCCATAGTTAATAAAAAAAAAAAAAAATGTCTTCCCGTATAATTTTATGAATATGCACCATAGCTGCGTAGTAAAAATTTAGGACGTGTATTATTGAAGGCTGTAGATTCCAAACATGGAATAAAAGTGAAAAGGGTGTTATGGCACTTTACACCTTTATTCGTTCGGGGGTGCGTTATATCCATTAAAGACTCTGCAGGTGCATGTGATTCTGATGACAATACAATAATATGGTATTATCCAGCTGATCTGGTGATGGAGCTGGAAGGTGGCTAGTGGAACTCTTGGATGGCTAATAGTATACTCATCGAATTTCAGCTCGTTAAAATCATCTCGATGAGTGCTTTTCTTTACAGTTTTGTAACAAGTACCTATTTAATGATGGAGCTGAATAACTGTTACAAAAACTGCTCACTGGTATTTTCAATTTGTGTTTCTCAACCGATTGCTTCCAAAATCAATATCTGAGGATCCGCGTGGACCCTGAACACGAATCCGATGTCAGATTGAAGAAAAGTGTCCACTTTAGAGTCAGTATGACTCATCCTAAGCGTCTGTAAAGCATAGTTGTGGCAAGGCATGCCTTTTTTTGCCGAGTCCAGCGCAGCACCAGTTGGTCGAGTGGTCTCGGTACTCGCCTCCAGAGCAGAGCGGCGGTTTGGTGCGGTTGGCGCGAGTTCGATTCCGGTCGCTAGCAAGGTGGCAAGGAGCTCGTAGCGCATCTTCCTAGGAGTTCGTTGGGACTTTATTATTTAATATATATATATATTTTGTTTTTTATTTTTTGCTGGCGAATTGTCACCTAACCCCAACTATTAACCATCTTTTGAAGCGTGTAGTTTTAGCAAGGCTCACTTATAGCATATAATTGATGATTTCAAACAACTTATTCAATTGCCAATGATTTGTTTTCAACTGTTGAGGAGTTCCATTTACCTGTTTCCAAAGCCATTCATCAGATCTTCATCAAAGAATTACTTATGCCAATAGCCTACAATAATACCTATAAATAACTTTAACTTTGTTATTGGTGTTGTTCAACTGGTATCAATTATATGACATGTTGGTATACTGTGGCATCTTGAAGAATTATTGAACACTCTAATATTTAAATTCAAAATTCGAACGAATTGCTCGCGATCTCCCCTCAGACCCCGCACCTCACCCCCTTTATCGGAGCTTAGCCCTGCCTTCACGTTGCCTTAAGTTGAAACTTATGAATGAATCATACATCTAGATATCTGAGTACTATGGATACACCTACCTATATAAATATAGGGTAATTGCCTAGGTTGGTGTAGAGATTTGCCAAAATCAGCGTAGAATATGATAGTTTTATGACATAGGCCTCCCCCAAGGATCGCCACAACGACCGGTCCTACGGTGCCCTCATCTAACGGGCTCCCACAGCCTTCACCAGGTCGTCGGTCCACCTGTATAGGGTTACCTTAATATGCTGACACTTTTTAAGGGGACGATCAGACCGTCAAACTGAACAACTTTCACTATGGGACCAACATCGAAATAGTGAAAAAAAATCTGCTCTTCCATACAAAACTACAAACCTACTCGAGCCAAAATGTATGGGGCAGCAATTTTTATTTCGCGATTTCGATGTTCGTCCCATAGAGAAAGTTGTTCAGTTTGATGGTCTGATCATCCCCTTAAAAAAGTGACAGCATATTAAGAAGGACCCTGTATACCCACGCAGCGATTTCCAGTTCGTGGTCGCCTCTCGAGAACTCTTCGCCTTGGGAGAGGCCTATAATCAGTAGTTACTATGACATGCTGATGATTATGTAGAATGCAAGTAATTGTTGCAAATTTGGCTCCTAAAAAGACTGAATGTCACCCAAAGGGAAATGGAGAGGGCTATGCTCGGAGTTTCCCTGCGAGATCGAATCAGAAATGAAGAGATTCGCAGAAGTCCCTGTAGTTTGTTTGATTTGATAACATTTGACGTACCTATGGAAGTTTAGTAAAATATTACGATTATTGTCTTGCTATTTTTTTACATTGAATATGATAGGGATAACGAACCTTTTTTTCATGAACTTGCCAAGCCAGCGAACCAAAAATAATTTACGCAATAAAGCCGGAAATATACTTTACGGTTTAATACGGATTAGGTCCAGTTGGGTCCGTCCAGCAATACCATATTGTATGGCTTCATCTACACTAATATTATAAAGAGGAAAGATTTGTACCTATTTTTGTATGTTTGTATGTTTGTAATGAATAGGCTCAAAATGTACTGGGCCGATTTAAAAAATTCTTTCACCATTAGAAAGCTGCATTCACCCTGAGTAACATAGGCTATATTTATTGCTAGAAAAGATTAGACGTCCACCCGTGCGAAGCCGGGACGGGCCGCTAGTTATTCATACGTTCATTCAGATAAGTAAAACAATTTAGAAACATGGCCAGGTACGCTCAAAATACGCCTACTTGATATAATATATTCAATTCATGATTAATGTATGTATAAGGGTGTAACAAAACATGCTGTTAATATAAGTCGAAAGAAAAAAGAAAAAACAAATAAATCTGCTGTCCCATACGTTTGAGTCGAGTGGGTATACTACTAGTTAGAAACTGTAGTTTTGTATTAAAAATTAAAAAAGTTGATTTATAATTTTTTCTCGATGTTGCCTCCATAGTGAAAGTTGTTCTGTTTGATGGTCTAAAGTTATAAACCAACCCTTTCAATATTATCAGCATGTTTTGTTACACCCTGTTTATAAGATGGGCTCTTTTTAACCGACTTCAAAAAAGGAGGAGGTTTCTCAGTTCGACCGTATATATTTTTTTTATGTGTGTTCGCGGATAACTTCGTCGTTTATGATCCGATTTTGATGATTCTTTTTTTGTTGGAAAGGAGATGTCCCGAGGGTGGTACCATGATAAGGAAACCAGGATCTGATGATGGCATCCCAGAGAAATCGAGGGGAACCTTCGAAAATCGTACTGCCGAATAGTGCGTTTTTTAATTTAAAGCACTCCTATTAAATCGAACTAATGAATTCACCACTGAAAATTGTGAAATAAACAAAATTTTAACAAAAAATTAAAACCGCCTTCAAAAAACTAAAAAGTTAAAAAATAATATTGCAGCCTATGACTTTTTCGTTCGCATCATAAGAACATTAATTTGTTTTATAGAAGTCGGTGTCAAGCCAAGCCAAAAAATGCAAGCCATGTCGCGAATCGTACCGGCTTGAAAGCGACTTCAATAAAACAAATTAATGTTCTTATGATGCGAACGAAAAAGTCATAGGCTGCAATATTATTTTTTAACTTTTTAGTTTTTTGAAGGCGGTTTTAATTTTTATTGCAGATAGATAAAAGTTATGCCTACACAATAATAATAATAACACACACCTGTATTGTTTTCCACAAAGGATTACCTACATCATTATTTTGCAAGTCTTCGTCTTTATTTAGGTCGCAAAAGCAATTCCACTTAAATATCAATAGAGGTGTAAAGACAAGATGATCCCAACCTGTCTAGCGAGGCTAGGGCGTTGCCCCAGACATCTGTCCATTCCACTAATAAACGACAGCTGGACAGCTGTAATGGCATGGAAGCGTGTAAACGAGCCATTGAGATCGTTCACGTGTAAAACTGGCCATTCATGGTAAGCTGCGAGTTTGCGACTAGATTGTCGACGGTTCAACGATTTTAGAACTCTGATGTCAACGGCAGTTTCAGAAAGGGGGCGTCCATTGTCCATTATTATGTAAGGTTTATTAAAATTAGCTGAAATTATTTTAACGGGATGGTCAGACCATCAACTGGCTGTCTCCCAATACACGGTTTTCCGACTTTGGGAGTCAGGGACTCGATCATTTGTATACCACTAAATTGTGCTCAAATAAAGAACTTTTATTTATTTATTTTATTTATCAAACTGAACAACTTTTACTATGAAACTAAAATTGATGTTTCATAGGAAACTGCTGTTCCATAAAAAAATTGAATGGCGACTTGACTTGAGCGATTAGTATACAACGTGTTAATAAATTAACGCAAAACCTCATACACCCCAACTGATTTATAACAAAATAATTCGATTGATATAATTATTTTTATATTTGAATAATTTAATTATTTTGATAGTTAAAATTTAAAGTTATTCGCATTTTAAGTTTCGAGGCAAAAATGATTTGTTATCATTTCAGCAATGAATGAAAGCGCTAACGTACTCATGGATACATTTTAATAATCTTGTTTTGGTAGTGAGTAGGGTGAGTGTACCCGTGCGGTGGGTTGACATCGGGTTCAGTAAATTTTAAATTTTACAAAAAAAATATTTAATATTTTGAAAAAAATTACCTATGTTGAAACCATGATAATTTGATTCTGCTCTCGATTCTAAACAAACTACTTTCTAGTTTTGCGTTAATTCATTAACACGTTGTATACCACGCGACAGTGATTAAACTATGTCACACACAACTAACAGTGTTTCGATTACGTCCCCTCCCAGTTCAGCACATGTATGGGACAGCTGTTTGTTTCACAGGTTCCATTTTGGTCCTTTAGTGGAAGTGCTACAGTTTCTTGGTCTGTAGCACCAACTAAAGTATATACCGCATTTAGGTTTACACACTGTACACAAAACCAAAGACAAAAAAAAAACATAAAACAAACATAAAATAAATAAAAAACAAACATTGATTTTTCTTTACTGACCCCTCGGGTGAAGTATGGTACTCCCTGTTGAAGTTAAAATCGCGGCACAATTTCGGTACGATTGGAATTTTATATACATTCAATGTATCAATTGAGCTGATAGGACAGAGTACTTGAAGAGATTGAACTAAACTGTAAACAGACTGCGCTTTCATGATCGAATCGTCAAATATCGCGTCATGAATGGTATGCTTTGTAGTTTAAATGTGTTGAAAACTTATGCACATATTGCTTTTGCACTATACATGACATTCTTGGACATTATGCTGTTCGAATTTTATCAGTCGGAGATGAAAGTTCGATCAATAAATCAGCGCGCTGCATATACAAACGAAATTAGATCCTATTTTCAATACTTACTAATTAAAGTCAAAGACATTTTTTAAACACGATGTAAATAAAAATTTTTGTGACTGTGGTTTGTCAGATTTCCGTTAAAATGTACAGTTTTAATGCTAAAATGCATTTAAGATTTGTATGGAAATCTTTGAACCACTCTGTAACTTTGAAACTTTACATTGTAACGAAAATCTGACAAACCACAGGTACAGAGATTAGTTTCTGCACAATGTTAAAATAAAAGCGGTCAAGTGCGAGTCGGGCTACTCGCGCACCGAGGGTTCCGTACCACACCACTACAAAACACAACATTATTACCTTAGAAAAAAAAGCTTTTTTCGTCCGGGACCTTTAGCGCGAGACCGACTCACACTTGGCCGGTTTTTAGTATTTGTTGTTATTCTGTAGAGTATGCTCTATAATCACACTAAGTTTGACGCTTGTATGTATTATCGTTTTTACGATAGAGCGTGAAGAAAAAACGTTGATAAAAACTAGTTTCTTGTTGAGAACCCCCCTTAATTTTTAACTTTTTGACATATTTATTATTTGTTAACAAATCCGCCGCAATAACGCATAATCTGAGAAAATTTCAACTATCTAGCTATTACGGTTCAAAAGTTACAGCCCTAAATAGGTAGGACAGACGGACGGACGGACGGACGGACGGACGGACGGACGGACGGACGGACGGACAACGTAGGCTTAGTAATAGGGTCCCGTCTTTACCCTTTGGGTACGGAACCCTAAAAATAACTGACTTTAATTGGTTAATATCAAAAATATAATCAAACTTCGTTTCTATGGAGCACGCTAGAGAGCATATCCTCTTAAGAAAATAATAGTCTTCATTTTGTAACACTTAAACGGCATAAGCATAAGCATATGCTCACGACTATATTCCCCGAGGGGGTAGTCAGAGATATTCTGAAACTTCAGAACATCCACGTTTCACTAGTACCGAAACTCACTCAACACAACACAACAACAACACTTAAACAATCTTTGAAAATAGACCTTATTATAGAATTCAGCGAGGAATATATTCGCTAAACTCCTAAAAGGTGGTGAAACGTCTAGCTTGACTCATATCACCTTAAAAGGATCAGAACAGACCATAGCTATGCCTGTGCTAATATGTTTGCAATAACATCTTCTGTAGGTCAATCTTGAATCTTGATTGAACATGAGTCATCTGAACTCTTTACAAAAACAATCATGCATTGATTTGGAAACAATGACCGTTATATTTTATCAGATTGGTATCGTTTTAGAAAGAATGACATGAATTATTTAGAAGAACAATCTATCTTCGGGGCTGTTTAAACAGAAGTGACGTGGCGCGGACATTTCGCGAGCGGGGTGTGGCAATATAAACCTTATAGTACGTAGCATAGACTCGTTTGGAGTTTGTAGTCGTTTGTTTGTCGCGCCTCCAGGCGACGTCGCCTGGTGGCGCGGGCGCGATTTTTTCTTTACGTCGAAAAACGACGCTATGCTACGTAATATAAGGTTTATATTGGTGTTACTTTGACTACCCACCACCGCCACGCGTCTCTTCTTTATAAACCCTACCTTAGGATAACTAAATCCTTTAAAAAC
Source organism: Agonopterix subpropinquella (assembly GCA_922987775.1). NCBI lineage: Eukaryota > Metazoa > Arthropoda > Insecta > Lepidoptera > Depressariidae > Agonopterix > Agonopterix subpropinquella. The sequence goes on along the minus strand of OV277713.1, from coordinate 8,401,045 downwards.
TTGCGATTAACACATACAATCAATAAAGAAAATGCAATATAAAATGCAGCTCCAATGCACCATTGATCGGTAATGAACGTGGGTACGAGATTACTGCCGTAAATTCAGTAAAGACCTAGTAAAGACATAATTAATGGGATAATCTGACCATCAAATAGAATAACTTTCTCTATGGGTCTGACCTCTAAACTGGAAAGTTGTCCCATACATTTTGGGTCGAGAAGTTTTTCTATGCAATTTTGAAAGGAAAAGCTGATTTTGTTTGCGATTTCGATGTTATCATGTCCCATTGAGAAAATAGTTTGAAAGTTTTCACCTTTTGTATTTTCATATTCTTCTAAAGTTAGGTATATTTTATTTTCTAAGCCTGATTAACACATTCGCGGACAGTGAACGAGACAATAGAACTTTTATTGTTATCACTGCTATAGCCAGTCAGTGTCCGCGAATGTGTTAAACGTATCGTTTCGTACATATTTTGACAAGCGCGCCCGTGACAAAATACTGTAGCTGTAATGTAAGTGAGCCATGAAAGGAAATAATGGGGAACTTGCACAGTTTTTTTATTTTTACGTCATCATAAAGATTTAAGGCACATAAATATACCTACCAAAAACAAAAATGGTAAAATATGCACAAATCATTTATTTATTGCAAATCAAAAGTTGACTTTTCAAATTCCGCGCCAAAACGTTCATAGCCATGGCGTGACGTCACTCCTTATTCATAACGCGTGAAGCTCATTCATTACAAATGAGATGAGTACTCTTCTAACTAACTGCTAATTGACAACCTGGCTTAAGGAGTGACGTCACTTTTCGCTGACCGGTGTTTTAAATTACGTTCCGATCCACGTAACTTATAATTGAAATATTTCGTTGAATTAAAACTTCAGAATAAATCGTTCAGTAATGTTCTATTCACAACATTATTGAATTATTAAGATAATTTCTCATTATAATTTTGGTGCAAGTTCCCCATTTGGGAATATTGTATGACGACAATATTATATTAACTTGTTGGCAGGTGTGGGTGTGGGTCGTTTCTTGCTATTTCAAAGGGCGACAAAAGTAAAACATTATAATGTATTTATTCGATTTCTAAGAAGCAGATATAAACAAGTCAGTAAGACTAATAACCTGTCAGTCATTTCGTATGCGAAAGGCCTAGATTTCCTCTATTCCGCTTCGATCTAAGTTAGAACTTTGCTCTCTGCATACTAATTGCGTCGCGTTCCTATGTATCTACATTTGTTTATTTATATATTCTAATACGTATTTAACATAAGTATATCATTTGCCTACTACTCATATCGGTTAAGGGCATTCATGTTTACTTATTTTCATATCAGATAATTCCAAAGAATGTCATTGCAGTAAATTGTACAAATTCTATAGGTGGTTTTGATTAGGTATGTATAGTCAAGTGCAGATAAGAAAGTAAAGTGAAATCTTAAATCTTTTATCTATACCATAAAGTTATTATACCTGTCGGAATAGAGTAACTGACATGAGTTGTCAAATGAAACCGTTTTTTGTGCATTTGTCGGCACTTATCGGCACCCTAAAACTTCGAGTTCTGTGTATAATTGTGAATCTAACGTGAAATCATAGGTAATTTAATGAAATAGTGTTAGTATATTTCACAAAATAATCTACGACTTCACTTTAGATTCACTAATTATTCACAGAGCACGAATATTTACCCAGTCGATTGTGCCGACAAGTTCCCAAAAACGGTTCTATTGCTTCGCGTCACGTATCTCTTTCTATTATACAGTGGCGCCGCTAGGAATACATCTCGCTCTCTCAGCTGTCAGTTCCTCTATATGATACCTTTATTATACTATGGGCACAATATAAGAAAGAGTATCTATTACCTACTACATACTAGTTATGTTAGTGTTGATACTTGCATTACTAAAGGGTGTAACAAAATACCCTAGTAATATTAAGGGGGTGGTTTAGACCATCAAACTGAACAACTTTCACTATGGAGCCAACATCGAGAAAAAATAAAAAAAAATTGCTGTCCCGTACATTTTAGTAGAGTCGGTACCTACTTAACTGCAGTTTTGTATGGGACAGCTGTTTTTTTATAATTTTTTTCGATGTTGGCTCTTGGCTCCATATTGACAGATTGAAAATTTTGTTCTCTGGCTAGTGGACTCGGTAGCGAAATTGGAAGAAGTAAGAAGTGCGTTAGCACTTCCCCGGTTTGGAAGGGTGCGGGTTCAAGTCTCGCCCGAGACTTAATTTTTCAATCTTTAATTTGATTCCATATTGAAAGTTGTTCAGTTTGGTTGTCTGAATTGAAGCAACCCCTCAAGTATTACTATTAGGGTGTTTTGTTACATCCTCTATAAAGGGTGATTGTGGTCATGATACTAAACAACTTTCCCAAAGAACATAAGTGAAATATGAAAAAAAAATCTCTTCAGGGTGAAATTGATATCATTAGCATCCTTTTAAACTGAGTCTACCCATCAAACTGAACAACCTTTACTATGGGAGCAAACAAATCGGAGCAAAAAAAAAATCTGCTGTTCGATACTAAACTGCAAAGTCTACTCGACACAAATGTATGCAACAGCTGATTTTTTGTTGCTCCAATCGGTTTGCTCCCATAGTAAAAGTTGTTTAGTTTGATGGGTAGACTCTTAGTTTAAAAGGATGCTAATGATATCAATTTCACCCTGTACATTTAATATAGAAAGTACAATAAAAAAATTTTTTTCTAATTCTTATAGGTTTCTTATGGAATGTTGTTCAGTATCATAATAGGTGCAATGACAATTTACCCTCTAACAGACAGAAACAAAAAAAAACATCCTCTCATTAATTACAACGCGCGCGGTGAAGGTAATTTTTTGGTGGTCACTATGGTAACCTTGGTGTTAGTGTATTTTTAAGTTAATCCAAAAGGTCTCTGGCCTGGCTTAGGTACTAAAATAATGTAGCAGCATTATCAGATACTCAATCAAATCAAATAGCCCTTTTTTCAGACAAATTAATACACATGTATTACATTTGAGCAATAAGTGAATAAAATAAGTAAGTATACCTATTGAGTATTAAATAGAAAAGACACTAACGTTTTCCATATTATAGTAATAATCAGGTGTATACAGGGTGTAAGTGACAGCCTAGCAAATACAGAAACGCCAAACGCCATATACATACTCAGACCATCAAACTGAACAACTTTCACTATGGAGCCTACTTCAGGAAACGCGAAAACAAATCAGCTGTCCCATACAAAACTGCTGTACCTACCCGACCAAAATGTATGGGACAGCTGATTTCTTTTCGCGTTTCCTGAGGTAGGCTCCATAGTGAAAGTTGTTCGGTTTGATGGTCTGAGTTCGCCGTTTAAGTATTTGCTAGGCTGTCACCTTAGATTATCTAGATGGAGTGTCGCTTTACAAATGGAACACAAAAATGGTTCCATTTTTTTCTAGATGTGTGCGTGAGTGATGTGTCCTACACAAGTTGAAGCCCTTCAATGTGTGAGTGTTAATGATACCAGCGAACAACATTTTTCCTCGAAATAGGGGATATATTTTTTTTTTGGCCTTGGCTCTGAATCAATTCAGCCAATACTATCCGTTCATTGTTTGATATAGAAAACTCAATGGTAGGTAAGGTTGCACTTTTACTTTGTTGAAGATGTAGTCCAAGGTTCGGAAACGTTCGGGTTTTGTTGTTTTTGAGTATTCAAAGATAGACAACTCTTCGGAAATATTAGTAAACATAATTCTAAGTCGAAAATCAACAAATTTTGCCGTAATTTGCTAATAACAGCTAGTATTAATTACTAGGCAAGAGAGAACCATTTACCTACCTATTTATATTTAAAAAACAATCAATCAATTAAGTATACTTAACAAGTCCACGGATAAAAGGATTTCTTGAAATAAGACATACCTACTGTCTTGTGTGAAATCAAATTGCATTGAACCAACAATATGGCGCTCTCATATACAAGCTGTTACAAAAATACAAATAAATATTTAAACTGGTTTAGACCATGAAACTGAACAACTTTCACTATGGGACTAATATCGAAATCGCGAAAAAAAAAACAGATGACCCATACAAAACTGCAAACATAACCCGACCGAAATGTATGGGACAGCCGATTTCTCTATTGGTCCCACAGAGAAAGTTGTTCAGTTTGATGGTCTGATCATCTTAAAATGGTTTCAGCTAATTTTGTTAGACCTTATATAGGGTGTAACAAAACACCCTAGTAAAACTTAAGGGGGTGCTTCAGACCATCAACCTGAACCTATGGAGCCAACATCGAGAAAAAATAAATAACATCTGCTGTCCAATACAAAACTGCAGTACCGACTCGACTTAAATACAGGGTGTAACAAAACACCCTAGTAAGACTTAAGGGGGTGCTTTAGACCATCAAATTAAACAACTTTCAGTATGGAGCCAACATCGAAATCGCGAAATAAATATCAGCTGTTTCATACAAAACTGCAGCACCGACTCGACTCAAATGTATGGGACGGCTGTTTTTTTTTTTCGCGATTTCTATGTTAGCTCCATACTGAAAGTTGCTCAGTTTGATGGTCTGAACCACCCCTTAGGTATTACTGTGGTGTTTTGTTACATCCTGTATATGGGACAGCTAATTTTTTTTATTTATTCTTGATGTTGGCTCCATAGTGAAAGTTGTTCATTTTTTGGTCTCAAGGACCAGTAAGTTAAAGTCCGTTAAGTACTAAGGACTAAGACTTAAGTATTACTAGGGTGTTTTGTTACACCCTGTAAAATATCGAAACTAATATTTTCTTGCTGAAAGAAAAAAAATTCTTGAATTGATTCTGTTAATTATTTTGTGTGTCCTACACACAATTATAAGTGACTCTTGACCGTAGACAATGTGTCTTCAACCAAAAACAAATTAGTATTCTAATTCATATTAAAAAAAAGAGCTTAAAATGGCCTATTAAGATCCACTTATTATTTCTTATTTGGTAAGTGGAATAATCACTTAAGATTTTAAAATTAGTTTTAACCTATGGAACTTCCATTCCCTTTTTTCGGTAATTTGTAAGGATGTCGTGTTGCTGATTATTTCACGTATGGAAGAGTGTTTTCAGACGATCATGTTGCAATAACAAAATTCGTAAAATTCTTACTATGAAAAAAGTTATGACTTTTTAAGCCGCTCCGGTAGAAAATTCTCAAATACACCTTTAAAAAATAATAACTTCTAAACTACAAAAAATCGCGGAACATACATGGGGTATTTTCTAGGTGTGAGGAACTTAAAAAAAAAATTTGGACGTATTCGTTTAGTCCACCCTTTTCAGTAAAAGTAAGAAATAAAGTTAGGCGCTCCCGTTTGATTCGGATTGATCCTCACGTAAAACTTCCTTGAACATTAGAATGAGCGAACCACCGTCACATTTCAAAAGTTGGGTTAAGAATAGGAGCATAGAAAAATATGTATAACTAAAGAGGACTCTAAGGTTTAAATTCCCATTGCCTTTCCGAAAGAATGAACATTAAAAAAAAAAATGGTGGGAAATTTCGAAACGAAAATCTGACCACACTTTAAAAATGGCCTACGTAAACAATACAAAGTTTTCAAAATTTTCATTCATCTTATTGTATCTTAAATTAGGGTGAAAAATTAATTTTTAAGTATGAAACATGTTCATCTTTTTTTTATTGTGCATATTTTTGTGAATTTGTCACAATTTCATCACGTAAGTAATATTTTCGGAATTTTAAATTTTGGATTCAGGAGGTGTGTATCGTTACGCGTCATTATTGACACTGTTTGACGGTTTTCAAAAGTAGTACTGTTTTTGACTACTTTTGTTGGGACCGTTTCGCCCGCTGGTTGCTCCGTCTATAGGTATATGGTCTAAGGCTGTCACTTACACCCTGTAAAAAAAAAAATTAAGAACGTTATCAGTAGGAAACTAGCAAAACAAAATTTGACCATACTAAATGCGATCGAACGTTTGTATTGAAAACTGAAAAGTTATCAAATTTCTCTTATGCTCCTTGGGGATAGTTGTTCAGTATTATGAGTACAATCACCCCTAAAAGTTATGCAACTGTTTACATTTGCACTCTGTATAATGCGTAGGTATAGGCACCTACTGTATGTTACGATGATCCATGTTTTTCCTGAAATTATGGTAACTACATAATTATTTTGCTCGTATAACATTGTAGACATGGAGATTTTTCCTCTTAACAAAATGTTTGTCCTTATATAGCAAAGCTAAGGAAAATATTATAATAAGTACAGGAACTACTAAATTGCTAGTATAGTCCATACGATATCTCCTGGAGCAACTCTTTTCCTCGCGATATATGTTTCAAAATCGCATAATCGACGTGACTTCTTATTTGGAATGAACTGTACTTAGTAATTACCTTATAGTCCGAGATCCGACCGTAAAATTATGCACCTATTTCTTAAGCGAACGAAATGTGATTCTAGTGTATGTTTACACAGGGGTTAATTCAACGCCGCCAAGTTACTTAGAAAAATCCAGCCGCAAGTACCTTTTCCATTATGATTTTTGGCATTACTTTTTCCACCTGTCTGTTAGGGAAGTAAATGAGGTGCCATCGGAAGGCGACTGATCTAAAGTACTGGAAAAACTAAGGTTGCCACCTCTCAGTTTGCCGCAACTATAGGGCTGCCAGATTAAAAAATGACTTCTTTGAACCTGGCAACCCTATAGTTGCGGCAAACTGAGAGGTGGCAACCCTAGTTTTTAAAGTACTATAGACCAGTCTCCTTCCGATGGCACCTCATTTACTTCCCTAACAGACAGGTGGAAAAAGTAATGCCAAAAATCATAATGGAAAAGGTACTTGCGGCAGGATTTTTCTAAGTAACTTGGCGGCGTTGAATTAACCCCTGTGTAAACATACACTAGAATCACATTTCGTACGCCTAAGAAGGTGCATAATTTTACGGTCGGATCTCGGACTATTAGGTATTTTCCTTTCAAGTAATGAATGACTCAATGATTCAATCAGTTAACACTAAACAGAGTGGCGAAGAAAACAATGGACCTTTCGAACCGAATCGTGTGCTCGTTGGCTCTATAAATTAAGTTGTTATTCCCTATTCATATATTGACGTCAGGTAGGTACGCATTCATAACTAAAAAAATAAAACCGGTCAAGTGCGAGTCGGGCTACTCGCGCACCGAGGGTTCCGTACCACACCACCACAGAACACAACATTATTAACTTAGAAAAAAAAACTTTTTTTGTCCGGGACCTTTAGCGCAAGACCGACTCACACTTGGCCGGTTTTTAGTATTTGTTGTTATTCTGTAGAGTTTGCTCATAATCACACAAAGTTTGTCGCTTGTATGTATTACCGTTTTTACCATAGAGCGAGAAGAAAAAACGTTAATAAAAACTAGTTTCTTGTTGAAAACCCCCCTTAATTTTTAACTTTTTGACATTGTTATTATTTGTTAGCAAATCCGCCGTAACAACGCACATTCTGTGAAAATTTCAACTATCTAGCTCTTTCGGTTCAAAAGTTACAGCCCTAAATAGGTCGGACAGACGGACGGACGGACAGACGGACGGACGGACGGATGGACAACGTAGGCTTAGTAATAGGGTCCCGTTTTTACCCTTTGGGTACGGAACCCTAAAAATTGTATTTTATTTTAGAATAAAAAATAAATGTAAGTTTACTAGTTTAATAGCAGTATAATTATACGCAAAAATTTACAATATCTTAATATAATCCAAATATAAATAAATCCATAAAATTTACATTATATTCATCGTTAGAATATTTTTGCCCAGGGGCAAAAAGTATCGATTCAGTTCGAACTACGTGGACCATTATTAACTTTTATAATCAACAAAATCATTCTACGTAAAGAATGCTGTACGGTCTGTTTTTTATAGGATACATTTCGGAGAGTGTGCGACTGAATTACACGATCTGATACCACCGTCTCCCTTTCATCTGCGGGGGACGAGACGCAGGCTGGGTTTCCACCCTTATGTCGTTGACTTACCAGCAATTCGCACGAAGAAGTTTGCTTCTTCTTTTATAATGCGCACGGCTAAGGAGTGGAATACCCTGCCTGCGGACCTGTTCCCTGAGCAATACAACCTGGGCCTCTTCAAGGCGAGAGTGAATAGGCATCTTTCTAGGTAAGCATGCTACATCTTCGGCCTCATCATCACTCAACATCAGGTGAGATTGGGGTCAAATGCTTACCTATCACACATAAAAAAAAAAAAAAAAAAACGGTACGAATTTGCGGCCCGGCCATTTTATTTTATTTCTTTTAATACTGTATTGTACACAAATAATACATACATACATATGCTCACGCCTATGTCCCAGTACTGAGGTAGGCAGAGACAACAGATCGCCACATGCTACGATTCTGACACACATCTTTCGCCTCCTCAACATCCATAAGTCTCTTCATACAAGCTCGTCGTTTCGCGGACATTTTATTTGGCCCTTCTTCAGTACGCATCCTATTTGGTCAGCGTACGTGCGCCTAGGGCGACCCCTTTCAACCATTCCATTCACACTTGCCTTGTAAATTTCATACGTCAACCTACTTTCACACATTCTTTCTACATGGCCAAACCACCTCAACATGCCTCTTTCAATCCTGGTCACTACATCTACTTTCAGACCACATCTTTCTCTAATCACACTATTCCGTATCCGGTCCTTCAAAGTCACACCACACATACTACGCAGGGACCGCATTTCAACAGCATTTATTCTAGAATCTAGATTCATGCTTCTACTGCCATACATTAAAGTTGGTGCCAACACACCGTCGTGAACCGCCAAACGAGCCTTTTTAGACATAGTTTGACTCTTCATGACGGTGTGAAAGGCTCCATTAATCATATTTCCTGCTTTCACTCTTCTCTCTATATCTCCTTCGTACTTTCCGTCTCTTGTGAACATACAACCCAAGTACACAAACTCACTGACTTGCTCTAGCCTTTCATCACCTATCATAATCTTACATTCAGTCACTGTTTCATCACGCTCGATAACCATAACTTTCGTCTTTTTCACATTAACTTAAATTAACAAATAATACACAATAATAAAAAAATAGAGAAGACATCACAAAGAACAAGCTTATCTCTGAAAAGATTTAGTAGGTACCTACATAGGAAAGACATGAAATCTCTTATAACTTATCGCAGATTGGACAGTAGTTTTATTACGGTTGCTATTCAATATTCGTTGCCAAAACTCTTAGGGTAACTAATATAATAGTTTGTTTTCCATTCCAGTGCCAAAGAGTCCAGATCCAGAGATGTGCATGGTAGCGAAGCGGTGAGCGGGGAAACAATCCGCCACTAGCGCGCTCGATCGATCACGTCTTTGGGAAATTGAAGCACTCCCATTGGACGATTTTTTCGCTACCTCGCACATCTGTGGTGGAAAAGCAGCCTAAGAGTTATGCGCGCTATAAAACTCCATCAAAACTAACAATTTCCTATTATTTTCCAGGACCGCGTGCTGAACATCACCAGCCAGATAATGGATCAGCTGCTCGGAGACGAGAGGGTGGCCAGAGGGTTCCGCGTCAAGTTTCCAGAAGATGTGCTTCAGGACAATCTGGCGGGGCAACTCTGGTTCGGCGCTGAGGTTGGGATTGGATTTATCTTTAACCCTCGACGAAAAAGAAGGGTGTTATAAGGTTGACGCCTATGTCGGTCTGTCTTTCGCTCTATCTGTCTGTGTCATCGTGGCGCCCAAACGGGTGGACCGATTTCGATGCTGTTTTTTTAATAGAACGCTAATTTTTGCGGGAGTGTTCTTAGCTTTGTTTCATGAAAATCGGTTCAGCAGTTTTCTAGTAACTTCAAAAATTACCAAATTAAATTAAATTACAAGTGAGTTCACTTTTTAAATGTTTGTTTGTAGCGTAGGGGTTTTTAAATTTGTAATATAATTTTTATAACTTGTGTACGTAATACAGACTAGTCTCAAACGGTGAAGAAAAACATCGTGAGGAAACTTGCATAGGTATGCTAAAGAAGAAATGGTAGACTAACGCCCATACAGTCTTCCTTGAGAGCAGACCTGTGTCCTCCAGTGAGACGTATGACAGGGTGTTAGGGTAAACAGTTGCATTACTTTAAGGGGTGATTGTACCCATGATACTGAACAACTTTCCCTAAGAAACATAGCAAATAAAAAAAAACGAACGTACGTTGTAGTAGAACTATTGACATGAAAAGAAGAAGAAAAAAAGACTTAATACAAACGTTCGTTCTGCTGATTGCATTAAGTATGGAAAGACGATTTTTTTTGCGAATTTCCTATATGTTTCTTTGGGAATGTTGTTCAGTATCATGGCTACAATCACCCCTTCAAGTAATGCAACTGTTTACCCTAACACCCTCTATAGACTGAAGATGATGCCAAAGGAAATGCACATGATAATCAATTCTCTGTTCAATTGCAGTGCCTTGCAGCGGGTTCGTCAATAATGAATCGCGAAGAAGAATCAGCGGCCATGCGTCCCCTAGCTAAGGCTCTGACCAGAAGCCTGGAGACAGTCAGGTCGCTGCTGCGTGAACAGTGCCTTAGGCCGAGGAACCTGTCGCTTTCGCATCGAGACGACATGCTGCACGAGAGTTTGGTCATTTTTGATAGGTGAGCTACTTCTACATTGTTTTAAGTGGGTTCTCGAGTAGCGATAATTATTTTTTTTGATAATTATCCGCTAAAAGTTCAAAAATTGCTGTTTCTGCTTTAATTAACTTGGAGGCCAAACAAAACCTTGTCACAATGAATAAAAAATAATTGAGAAAATAGAAAACAGTGAAAGAAAAGAAAGAAAAGAGAAATTATTTCGTGTTTGTGAGCTTCTTTTTTTTTCGAATCGTGATCGAATACACAAATGGCCTGACATAACTAGCGCAAGCTTTTTACTTTTCCAATTAATTTTATAATTATCAATTATTTATCAAAATAATTCAATTCAATTCAATTCATTTCACTTATTCAACAACTTACACTAACAGTACAAACACTACACATGTAAGCTTTAGTCATTTGATAAGTTAAATTACATTATTTCATAGATTAATAAATATAATATAATATAACGAGCTTTTACCCGCGACTTCGTCCGCATAAATTATATACCAGATTTTAAGTCAGATCATAAGCTATCAAACAAAGAAAGTTTCATCAAAATCGGTTCAGTAGTTTTTGCGTGATACTCGAACAAACAAACACCCAAACAAACAAACATACAAACAAACAAATAAACAAACAAACAGACAGACAAAAAATCCAAAAATTGTTGATTTGGAATCAGGGACAGTTAAAAACCATGTCAAAATTTTTTTTTTTGTAAATATCTTCAATGTACAGACACATTTCTGTTACAGTTTTATAATAGTTTAGATTATCATAATAATTATCCTTATTCTCTCTATTTTAAAGTGTTGTAATTAAAGCAAGCAATGTTTGCCGATTTGGTTAATAATCACAATCACACCATAAGTCAGACACGTGACTAGGAATTTGATCGACTGGGAAAACCTTCGACTGGTGATAACACAGTTTGGGGAAACACACGACTTGTAAAGTTATGCGTGTATCAAAAAATCTATTGCGATAATAACAACAACAACAACAACAAATATACTTTATAGGGATACAAAAAAAATTGGGGAATAACGGTACTGGAATTTTTACTTATAAGGGAAAAAAATTAAGGCATGGGTGCATTATCTATGCAGGGTCATTGTTAATTATGGTGACGGTTTTTTTTATACGTTTGTAGTTTTCTACGGGACAGCAGATTTTTTTCCCGATTTCGTTGTCAGTCCAACAGAGAAAGTTGTTTAGTTTGACAGTGTGATCAATGATCATCGTCTTAAAAAAAACTTTTAGCATACTATGCATTGATATTATTCAGAAGGACCCTAAAGGAGCAAATTGGTAGCCGACCGCATGAGGCGTGCGGTCGCGACGTGTCGCCGCGACACGTCGCTGCGGTCGTGAATGGGAAGCCGACCGCACGCCGCAACTGCACGCCGCAGCTACAGACAGTATTGCCAACTTAGGGTATTTTTTGGGGTTATAATTTTCAGTAGAGTTTTAAGATTTAGGATGATGCTTCATATCTACTATGCCGTAACTTGAGCTCTAATAAAGGGTGAATAGAAAAGATTTTCGTAAAAACGAATAAGTATATAAAATTTCCGTAAAAAGTAAAAACATGTTTTTTTTATCTGTTTCCCAAAATTATCATCTCGTATTTATTATATCTAGTAATTTTTAAACACTGTTTTACCAAATACCAAACGCCAGTATGATTTATTGTTGGAATTTAACGGAAAATGTGGTTGAAAATAGAAATTTCATTAAATTAAAGAAATATCGTGGAATTTGTATGAATTATCGTGTTATACCCGACTTTTATGTTCTATCGCATGCCATTCAAAAATATCGTGAATCTAAGATAATTATCGCATGCTGGCAGCACTCGGCGACACTACTGGTCTGCGGTCGAGCGTCAGTGAAGCTCGACCGCACCGCAGTGAAGTCGAGCAGCGTGTCGCCGGCTGCGCAGGGTATTTCATAGAATTACATACAAACCAGTAGTGTCGTCGCGACATGCGGTTGCGGCGTGCGGCGTGCGGTCGCCTGTCAACCGCCACCTTAACTGTCGTCACAGACACGCGCTATAATATGTTGCTGTACTCTTCTTACGCACGCAAAATTACATAAGCACGTCTATTTCCTGCTTGTGAGTGAGAGGGAGCGATTAGCAACTTTCGTGAGTTAGAAAAGTACAGCAACGTATTATAGCGGCCGTTTGTGATGAGCAGGGACCCTGTATACATTCGACAACAATAAGAACCACCTCTGATAATGTAATGAGAACTGTAATAAACGAATTATCCAATAGAAATCTTGAAATAAAAGTCTTAACTGAGTTTAGGAGTTGGGTTTATCTAATTCTATTTTCGGTTTAACTTGATGGTTTATAAACACGGCATATCGCGACATAGTGAGTGTATTTTTTACACGAACGTTATATTTTTCAGCTCCAGTGTAGTGTCTTGACATTGGACTGAAAACGGTCACTAACCTCAAATAGTACCTGTACATACATTTGTGTAAACATTACCTTAATCAAATAGTTAAGTATATTAAACATAATTCTATAAGCAGATACTAACAAAAGACATTGCCCACGTGACGACCTGTATTCGTTTCAAATCGTTTTACAACTAATGAAGGAGTATAAAGAACATATACAAAGAGTATGATAGCTAAAATTATACACAAAATAGGGGGAATATCATACTTTTTATTTTTATTAAGTATGGGTTTTCTCTTGACCTTCAATCCAGTCCTCAGGTCGAAGATGTAACGAGCTAACCCAGGAGATGCCTATTCACTCGTACTTTAAAGGAATTCGTGTTGTAAGCGCTCGGAAATACTGACGCTGATGCAGGCAGGGCATTCCACTCCTTGGCTGTGCGCATTATAATAGATTCAGAAAGGTGCTTGGTGCGGATATGTGGGATCTCAACCAAGAAGGGGTGATATCACGCGGTGCGTCTGGAAGTCCGATAGTAGAAAGCGGAAGGTGGGATGAGCTCATGCAGCTCTTGGGCACACTCATCGAAGTACAAACACACAAAATGACCATGACGCAAAATGCCCGATATCGCGTATTGGCATTACAAGATATCTGTCATTTTGCGTATCGCAAGCTATACACAAAATGCCTGAAAAATTGTATCACGTATGATATAGTTATGCATGACTTTTACAAACGTGACATACAGGGTGTACAATAAAATGGAACAGCTACTCAAAGGGGTGCTTCAGACCATCAAACTGAACAACTTTCTCTATGGGCCCAATATCGAAATCGCAAAAAAAAAATCCGCTCTCCCATACAAAACTGCAAACATAACTCAACTGAAATGTATGGGACAGCAGATTTTTTTTTCGCGATTTCGATATTGGTCCCATAGAGAAAGTTGTTCAGTTTGATGGTCTGAAGCACCCCTTTAAGTAGCTGTCCCATTTTATTGTACACCCTGTATTTTTTATCGATAACCAACAGAGTACAGACATGTAGGGCTATTGTTTATGTTTCGGTAACGTTTTATGACTGTAGTACTAGCACAGTATAAGACAGTAACCCATCTTTATACAATGTTACCAAACGCGGCGTACGCCTCGTATCGCGCACACACTGACAATATCTCCGCGTAGCCCCGTCTGGCGCTGCCTTGGCTGCCTGAGATATCGTCGCTCGTACTGGCGAGCCAGGCGAGCACACATACAAGCCGCGTTTGGTACCATTGCATGAAGATGGATTACTGTCTTATACTGTGGTAGTAGTTTCCCATTTGTATGAAATGACAGCTAAGTGTACAAGGTGTGCTTAGATCTATGGTTCTAAGCTTCAAAATCCGTGATGGCCGGGTCACTAGTCTTTTTATCATTCCAAAGATTTGTTGTCAATATTTAGATTTACCTATATTTTATTTACAGGGTGTAACAAAACACCCTAGTAATACTTAAGGGGGTGCTTCAGACCATCAATCTGAACAACTTTCACTAAAGAGCTAACTTCGAAATCGCGAAAAAAAAATCTGCTGTCCCATACATTTTAGTCGAGTCGTCACAGCAGTTTTGTATGGGACAGCAGATTTTTTTTTCGCGATTTCGAAGTTGGCTCCTTAGTGAAAGTTGTTCAGATTGATGGTCTTAAGCACCCCCTGAAGTATTACTAGGGTGTTTTGTTACACCCTGTATAAACTGTTGAGCACGCGAGTCTCGAAATATTTCCTAAAAAAAAAAAAAAATCATTATCATCATTATGCATTCACATTTATTATCAACGTAAAAGGTTAAATGCTTTGGTGCCAGTTTCCGTCTTCCCAGTTTTTACGATGTATTTAAAAGCCAAATAAAGGACAGTCGAATGTATCCGAATATTAATATAGTTCATACATGTTTCATTCAAGCTTATTGAAATGTGAGTGAGGTGAATAAGGAAAAATTTATTTGCGAATTTTGTCCAATTTTAACGTTGTCTTTTCTGTCATGCATAATCGTTGGTATAGCTAATTATGCTTCTCTTTGAAAAGTATGTACTTGCAGATAATGTTATTGAGTATGTGCCGCTTCAGATAGTTTTTATCAAGATATAATCAGAATTCTCATTTATGGACGAATTAAAACTCGAGAAAGAGAAACTTTTTAAAGACGGCACAGTATAAGAAAGAGTATCTATTACTAGATACAGTACGGACACTCCCTTTTCCTCTCACCAAATTTTTTACCACGGCAGTTACCTGTAGCCTAGACTGACACCATAGAATTTATGTTTTCGAAACAAAGATAATATAATCTCAGGAGGAAGGATAAAAACTCTTTTTGAATAGACGGGTGTTTTATTTACGAAAAAGTCATTGTACCGCACGGAGCTAAAGTTATTGCTGCCCTAGACTGCGATTCGCATGTGCTGACGTCATCTTGTCAGTTTAAATTTTTTGTATGCAGTTTAGTAGACAGAGTTATCTAGCCCAAGTGAAGGAAAAGGTTGATGTCGTGTCGTATCAGGAACAAAAGACACTAGCTGAAAGTAGACAGGATTGGCGAATACTCCACCGACAAGAGCGTAGCTCTTAAATAAGATGATGTCCGGGCTGTGGTAGCGGGTAACTGACTGCTGACTTTGTCCGAAATAAATAATTTAGATTGAATAAACTTTTGTTGCAGGTTATTCGCGGAATTCGAGCTGTGCTACGTAAGCGCCATGGTGAATGTGAAAACGCCGCACGAGTTCGAGGCGCAGCAGCTGATCTGTGTCCTCTTCTCCGAGAGCCTGAGGAGGGCGCTCAAACAAAACCTCCTCACTCAAGAACAGGTAACATCCTTAGGCGTGAAACATACACAAGACATAAGACGAAGGTACGCCACAGGCGCGGCGGACGTGCCTGTGCCGCGCCGCTTGAGTATAATTGACGACACGTGTCGCTTTCATACATTTCGTATGAAAACGTTTTGAAGCGGCACCAGGCGGCACGATGTCTGCGCCTCGTCTGTCCCGCGCCTTCGCCTTACGCCTCTTCTGTATGTTTCACGCCTTATCCTACAGTTTTTGAGAGTTACGCGGTTATTGTTTAATCTCGAATTCAACATAAGAAAGAACGGCGATAAGAACCCGTTAAAATGTTCAAATGTAGATCCTTATTTTAACTCATAGCCTAACAGTGATATTGCTGCGATCATATCCTGGAAGCAGGTAGCACATTTAATAAGAACATTAAATAATGGTTATATGGCGGCGTACCTATTCGTTAATCTGGGCATTGTCCTCTCCCTTATCCTTTTGTTTAGTCCATATCCCCTGTTTTCTCCCTGGATAATGACACCAGAGCAAATTTCTTTTTACCATACAATCTATGTGACCTCTGCCATGTTTAGTTTTTTCCATAAATTGATTACTATAAGAACTAGGAGCCTTCGAAAATGACGAAAAATTACTCAATTTTATTACCGCTGTGTTCAGACATCCAGGAAAACATACAGATATAGCCACAGTTTTTCTCATATTGTTCTTGAAAGAGTTATTAAAACCGGTTAAGCTTTGGAGGAGGAAACAGGGGAATACGAAATGGTGATTTCGTCCATTTTATTGTAGGTAAAACCAGTCCGATCTGCAGCTGTCACTTTCGCACTGGTAGCTCGGTTGCTTGCGAATAGCGCGACAGCGAATCTGCCTAGCGGGACTGTTTACATCGCGTTCAAGCTTTGTTACCACATCGATAAGCGGCGAATAATAGTAAAAGTTATTCAATTCAATTTCCAGGTGGACTCATACGACCCAGCGCTGATGTTCGCGGTGCCTCGCCTAGCCATAGTCAGCGGCCTCCTCATTTACTCCAGCGGGCCCCTCAGCATAGACAAGCCGCCCGAAGAGATGTCCGACATGTTCAGACCTTTCCGAACTCTCCTGCATAAGATCAGGTAATCATTTTTTAATTGATCAGATTAGGGTAGTAAAGTGTACGAAGCATGAAAATATGTCTGTGCTCAAATGTGGGCGGATGTGTGCTGATTATACAGGCTTGCGCTAAACGAGGGACTTTCCCGATAAAATCGCGTAATCACTTATCGCGTATACATGCGCGTTTTTGTTAATAAATGTTGATTACATTCATTGTGCAAAATTCGGATCAAAACTTTTACCGTTTTAAAGTTACAACTTTTCAAAATTTCAGGTAAAAATAATTACAATGTTGCGCATTAGGGTTGTTGGCAGTAGCATAGCATTTTAGTTACTGTTGCACGTGTCCCTGCGCTTTAGCATTTTCGAGTTATTCTTTCCGAGTTTTTTATTGCGAGCCAGGTGCCAAGTTAATTCGCCAGTGTAGTACGTAGACTGTCACTTATGTATGCGGAGACGATACATCACCGGCGAGACGCTACGATTCTGACACATATCTCTCGCTTCTCCAACATTCATAAGTATCTTCATAAATGCTTATCGTTTTCGGTAACATTTAACTTGGCCCTTCTTCAGAACGTATTTTATTTGATCAGTGTATGTTCGTCTCGGGCGACCAATTTCAACTATTCCATTCACACTTGCCTTGTAAATTTCGTGCGTTAACCTACTTTCACTAATTCTTTAAATCCACTTCATAAAAAAGCAATATGGTAACTTTAATTATGTGTAGATTCGTTTTTATTAATTAATTGATGAGGTGAATTAATGTATCAATATTTTAATCCATAATAGGAATAGGCGCTTGACTACGCTTTCACCTGATGTAAAGTGTCGATGAACGGAACGAGTAAACGCTTACGGAAATTTGAATATAGGGTAAACTATAGTATTGTTGGCACCCCACTAGTCATTGGCACTTTGCATTTTGAACACAGATATTAAGAATTGTTCTATCAAAAAATACAGTTTGGTATTTTTTTTGGTTTCTTGTAGATGTCAACATTCATAAATTTCAATCGTAATATTTGTAACATATAACCTGACAACACTGTAAAATAAACAAAGTCGTTGACAGGAGAAATATCACTTTGACGCCATTTTATTGCAAATTTAACAAGCTTTGGGTAAGTTTGAACTTTTATAATTTACGTATAAATATATAAATATGAGATATGATGTGTGTTATTTTGCTTAGTTTTACAATAAATAATAGATTTTAATGGGATTTCCGTTAATTTTTCTAACGTAACCTTTAATTTATAGAGTGCCAATCAATAGTTATAATTTTGTACTGAAGTATAATTCATTGGCACCTATGCCAATCACTAAAAATCAATTCTAATATTTTCCCTTCAATATTAGACCACGAGATGAATTGGTTGTTAACATTTTCTTATAAACAATGTTGGAATTTTGTTTCACTACATTTCTATCAATTTCTGGCACTGCCAATCATTATAAACAGGTATAGTGCCAATCACTGTAGTGAGTGCCAATCGTTGCAATTGAAGGCATAGTCATATGAATAAATAGTTATAGTACACTATAGTAGAAGCGAAACTCTCGCGACAGACGCGTTCAAGGTCACGTCAATGTCATGTTGGTTCAACCAACTAGTCAGTCAGGGCTTGCGTCTCTGGCAAAAGTTAATCTGACAAACGATTAACTGGGTTGGTGATGTGCTAGGGGTACAAGAGGTGTCATTATGTTCCACTAGGGGTCCATTACGGATCCACTAGGAGTCATTTAGGGGTCCATTAGGATTCAATTAGGAGACTATTAGGGGATCATTACCAATTAGGGGTCCACTAGGAGTAAATTAGGGGTCCATTAGGGGTTCACTGCGGGTCCATTAGGGGTCAATTAGGGGACCATTAAGGGTCCAATAAGAGTCAATTAGGGATTCACTAGGTGTCAATTATAGTACCATTTGGGGTCTAATGGGGGTCCACTAGGAGTCAATTAAGGGTCAACTAGGGTTTCATTAGTGGTCCACTAGGGGTCAATTAGGGGTACATTAGGGGGCCATCAGGGGTCCACTAGGATTCGATTAGGGGTCCACTAGGAGTCAATAAGGGGTCCATTAGGGGTACATTAGGTGTAAGTTGGTGGCAGATTGGAAGCAGGCTGTGGCAAGTGGCAAGTTTGGGGCAAGATAGGGGCAAGTTTGGGCAGGCCGGGGGCAATTTGGAGCTAGTTGTTGGGAGTTTGGGCAGCTTCGGGACAAGTTGGTGGCAGGTTGCGAGCAAGTTTGGGGCATCCTGGGGCTAAGTTTGGAGAATCTTGTGACAATTTAGAGCACATTGTGGATCGTTGGGGCAGCTAGGGCCAAGTTGGTGCAGGTCGGGCAGTTTGGCCTCAAGTTGGGACAGTTACGGGCAAAGTTGGGCCAAGTTGGGGCAGTTTGCAGTCCAGTTGGGGCAGATTGGGGCAATTTGGTGACACGTTGGGGGCAGTTTGGGGCAGGTTGGAGTCAGTTTGGGGAAATTTTAGTATAATACTTTACTAAATACACATTAAAGAGAAAACGTACACAAAACTGTACATCAAAATGCTAAGGAGAAAGCTGTAAAACAAAATTTAAACGAAAGCTATGAAAGTGAGGATTCATCCATCCATCCATCACAGCCCTTGTTCAGTCCGTCTTCGGACATAGGCCTCCTCCATATTTCTCCATGACGATTAGAAAGTGAGGATTACTTACCGTTATACAGGATGAAATTGATATTATTAGCATCCTTTTAAACTAAGAGTCTACCCATCAAACTAAACAACTTTCACAATGGGAGCAAACCGATCGGAGGAAAAAAAAATCTGCTGTTTCATACTAAACTGCAATGCCTACTCGACTCAAATGTATGTATGCAACAGCTGATTATATTTTTTGCTGCTATCGGTTTGCTCTCATAGTAAAAGTTGTTTGTTCAGTTTGATGGGTAGACACTTAGTTTAAAAGGATGCTAATGATATCAATTTCACCCTGTATATTTTAAAAACACCTACACCTACCTACCTAAAATAATAATTTTGTTGATTTGTACATGTCAATTTGTACAAAGATTAAGAATAACTGTTTATAAAATATTATTGAGGTTTAGTGCCAATCACTGATACATAGTGCCAATGTTTGTACCTGGGGTGCCAATGACTATACTTTCGGGTATAATTTTTTTAATCCGTAAATTTATAATTAAAACTTTGATAATGTATACTAGAATACTCTTTTATTTAAAAACCTATATCCCAATCGATAATTCAAAAATGGTTACTTATGTCTAAACATAAAATTGAATTTGTTATAAGTAAGTCAAGTCTGGCTTAGCCTTAAGGTGCCAATCATTATATAGTTTACCCTATATTTTGTTATTAACCTTTTCGCGTGGCGGCGAGGTGTTAAATGCTGACCCTAGATTTGATATCCAACACGCCATAAACACCACATGCCTTGCTTTTTCCATTGTAGACAAAAAACGAGGAGTTAGTTATTTTCATTGATTTACTTCACAAACTAAGGAATGAAAATTTTTACAAAAAATTAAAACCGCCTTCAAAAAAACTAAAAAGTGTAAAAATAATATTGCAGACAATGACTTTTTCGGTCGCATCATAAGAACATTAATTTGTTCTATTGAAGTCGCTGCCAAGCCGGTACGTTTTTTGTTAAAATTTTGTTAATTTCACAATTTTCAGTGGTGAATTCATTAGTTTGATTTAATAGTGTAGTGCTTTAAATTAACAAACGCACTAGTCGGCACTACGATTTTTGAAGGTTCCCCTCGATTTCTCTGGGATGCCATCATCAGATCCTGGTTTCCTTATCATGGAACCGCCCTTGGGATATCTCCTTTCCAACAAAAAAAAGAATCATCAAAATCGGTTCGTAAACGACGAAGTTATCCGCGAACACACATAAAAAAAAATATACAGGGTGTAACAAAACACCCTAGTAATACTTAAGGGGGTGCTTCAGACCATCAAACTGAACAACTGTCACTGTGGAGCCAACGTCGACAAAAAATAAAAAAAATCTGCTGTCCCCATACATTTTAGTCGATTCGGTACTGCAGTTTTGTATGGGACAGCAGATTTTTTTTATTTTTCTCGATGTTGGCTCCATAGTGAAAGTTGTTTAGTTTGATGGTCTGAAGCACACCCTTAAGTATTACTAGGGTGTTTTGTTACACCCTTTATATACGGTCGAATTGAGAAACCTCCTCCTTTTTTGAAGTCGGTTAAAAATACACTCCATTGACGGTTTTTTTTTAGCGCAGATAGGAGCTTTTTGTAAAATTCATATTTCTTTTTTACAGATCTCTGCTATGGACCTTAGATCGCCGCGAGCTCATGGCTCTGGAGAGGTTGTTGTGTACAAACGAAGATGTTTCCAATTTGTCCGGTTTGGATCTGCCCCCAAGTAAGGATTTTTTAAAGAATTGGCATTTCCTTTGTTTTCATTCATGAATTCCATGTTGCACCATTTGACGGTGATCAATTAAGCCAGTTCAGAGATCTGTCAAGGTGGCTTGAAAATACCAAAAATTGTCTTCAATAACATCAGCTGTTTCCACTGTTGGACTATGCTTTGCAGTCGCATACAGAACAGACAGAGGTATACAGGGTGTAAGTGACAGACTAGCAAATATTGAAACGGTGAACAAAAACCATTGAACTGAACAACTTTCACTATGGAGCCTACCTCAGGAAACGCGAAAAACTACCCGACTAAAATGTATGGCGACACCAGTTTTTTTATTCGCGTTGGGCTCCATTGTGAAAGTTGTTCAGTTTGATGGTCTGAGTTCACCGTTTCAGTATTTGCTAGGCTGTCACTTACACCATGTATGTGTGTGGTGTATGTCTTACAGGTAAGGTATGTGAACCGGACTACGAAATCTGATCGTAGTATAATAACTGGCAAACAACTTGGCATAAACCTTGACTGCGCAGAACAAAATTTGTAGGCGAAACCTCTAATGCGCACAACTCTCGCCCCCTTCCTCATTGGTCAAGTTGTTTGCCGCATAGTGACTAGCGTACTTGTTTGTAATTCTAAAAATGTTTTTCTGATATTTACGATCTCCATTTGTGTAATTTCAGCGACGGAGCCGGCGAACGATTCGTGTCAGTACCCCGACATAGGCGAGTTCGTGTCGAGGTTCTACGCGGACCACGCCCACTGCAGGGACCTTTACACTCAGACCAGGTTAGTTGATCGTCTGCTTTGCATCTAAGAGTAGGTACGCTCTTTTTAGCCTGGTTTTAATCGGTGCCGCTATGGACTGGCGGTCTAGTGCTCACGTATCCTTTTGATATTTTCTGTTGTGGGTGTCTTACGAGGTGACTTAGGAATAACAGTTCTATTTTACTGTTTTAGTTGAGCGATATTCTTAACTTAATACGATGCGTAACTTTATTTTTCACACATTAAAAACTCTTATTGGAGCAATCAGGTAGCAAGGTGTCTGGTAACCCCGAAAGGGTATAAATGAGAGCAATAAAGTTATCGTTATTATAATGAGAACCAATGACTTTTGGCTTCGTTCAATACAAAGTAGTCTTTTCGATTGTTAACATTAATAAAGCCCGTAATCCACCAAAGAGGAGGGAGAAGATGTGTAAAATCAACCAATAAAATAGCTTGATTCTAAGGAAAATTGAGCAATTCGATTGGTCGATTTTACACAGCTCCGCTAATCTCTGATTTGGTGGATTCTGGGCCTAAATTTAGATCATTACTATACAGGGTGAAAGGGCACATCCTTCCGCAGATCGAAACGGATCAGACCATCAAACTGAACAACTTTCACCATGGAGTCTATCTCAGGAAACGCGAAAAAATCTGCTGTTTCATACAAAACTGCTGTACCTACCCGGCTTAAATGTATGGGATAGCAGATTTTTTTTTCAAGTTTCGTGAGATAGGCTCCATAATGAAAGTTGTTCAGTTTGATGGTCTGAAGTTCACCATTTCAGCCTGCGGAGGGCTGTCCCTTACAGCTTGTAATCGCAATATTAGTCGATGGCATACTAAAGCTAATCTTATAATTTCCAGTTCAAGCGAACCAACAATAACGGACAGCGATTACCTTCCCGACAACATCGAAGTAATGACGCCCATCTTAGACGGGCTCCGACGCCTTTCCGAAGACACGGAGACCGAACATGAATCCGAACACGAATCAGAGAAACCGAACGTACAACGTCACTATTCCACCGACACTACTAGCACTGACACATTCCAAACTAACGACAGTAACTACCTAGATCCTAGGCAAAGGAAAACTAGTAAAGCGGAAGATATTTCCTCCTTAAGAAACTTGTCAACAAACGGCCTGAACATGTTCGATCCGCTAGTCATAAACGCGGCCGGCGAAGGCTCAAGACAATTACCCGACCACGATTTAGTGACATCCCTGAACGAGCAAGTCACTGAAATCGCTGATAGATTATCCTCAATCGTGACTAGTGACTTAGATATGGTTGAACACAATCATTCGTTCTCTACAAATGATGTACCCACTCTAATAGCTACCGATGAAGAAGCATTCGCTTTCAACGGCCCTAGAAACGAACAACTAAGCTGCATGCCTTCAACTAGTCACGGTTATCTAATACCAAACGCAATTAGCCAAGAACCAGTAGTTTTATCTCTATCACATAATAATTCTGCCGTTTTTAATCAAGAAGAAGAATCGAACGGTGCAATAAACAATGATCTCCCGTTAATAATACCAGACAATATCGACTCGGTAATTGTAAATACTAATATTTCTATTGCTAACGCTAATTTAAGCTCTTTGTTACTAACTAATGAGGAATTTAGACATAACTTTATAGATAATACTGATGACAATAATAGTTTTCATTCGGCTACAATGACGATTGAAAGGAGCGAAGAAGAGAGAGTAAAATTCATGCTCGGATATGAAAGTGATCACGAATCACCAGTCGATTCTGGGGTCAGTACTGAAAACGCTAGTTTAGATAGATCCCCAGACACTGAAAGCAAAGAAATAAAAGAAAACCATTTCATGGAACAGAACAGGGTACTAAAGAGTCCGGACGGCGAGAGAGACAAAGACAACAACGTTCTTGAAAGCTCCTTCTCCGATGTAAATAATGACACTGTAAATTTTAACTACGTCGAAGATGATACTCAGAAGAACGAAGCTGGTTCGTCGAATGTTATAGAAAGTGTAAATATAAGATTAAGTGATAATGAAGCTACAAATTCAAGGATAAACGAATGGGTCGAAGACGATGAGTACAGAAGTATAGAAGAAGTTATAACAGAAATCAGAAGGCATAAATCTCAAGAAGAAGCCAGCAACTCTTCCTACGGAACGAATAGACCGCAAGAAGAATACAGAAGTATAGACGAAGTAATAACCGAATTGAGAAGGCAAAGAGAAGATTTAGATGACAATAATGCAATACCGGAGCCTTCTCAGAGTACTAAGAAGAAGACGAGGAAGGCTGGCTCGAAAAGCAAGAGGAAAAAGAAAATGTGGTCGCCGGGTATTGTGATAATTGATAATAGGGCGAGTCAGAACAGTCCGCTCAAATTGAACTTGGATCATCTGGTCGACGAGAGGTAAGCTTATATTGTTTTATTGCAACACGAGCTTTTACCCGCGACTTCGTCCGCATAAATTATATACCGGATTTTAAGTCAGATGATAAGCTATCAAACAAAAAAAGTTTCATCAAAATCGGTTCAGTAGTTTTTGCGTGATACTCGAACAAACAAACCCAAACAAACAAACAAATGAACAAACAAACAGACAGACAAAAAATCCAAAAATAGGTGATTTGGAATCAGGGACAGGTAAAAACCATGTCGTAATTTTTTTTTGTAAATATCTTTAATGTACAGACACATTTCTGTTACAGGCGTTTCCGCCTACTTCTATGTCCATGATATCTTCGTATGGAAATTGATTCGTATAGTTACACAGCATGAAGAAATTGTCCCCGAACAAATCTAAATACCTAAAGCTGCCTGTCCATTGACGCGGAGATAGGCGGTGGAGCGGAAAAACGAGGAAATATTAACCAATCAAAATCTCGGCCGAGATTTTATGCAATACTGATTGATTAATATTTCCTCGTTTCTCCGCTCCGCCGCCTACCTCCGCGTCAATGGATCTGATCTAAAGAACTGGAAAAACTAGGGTTGCCACCTCTAAGTCTGCCGCAACTCTAGGGTTACCAGGTTCAAAAATGACTTCTTTCAACCTGGCTAGTTGCGGCAGATTGAGAGGTGGCAACCCTAGATTTTCCAGTTCTTTAGATCAGTCTCCTTCCGATGGCACCTCATTTACTTCCCAAACAGACAGGTGGAAAAAGTTATACCAAAAATCATAATGGAAAAGGTACTAGCAGCAAGATTTTTCTAGGCAACTTGGCGGCGTAGAATTAACCCCTGTATAAACATACACTAGAATCACGTTTCGTTCGCCTATGAAATAGGCGCATAATTTTACGGTCGGATCTTGGACTATAAGACATGTTTTGATTACAGCGGGACGTCATGTGGTGCCTCGGACTGTGCGGACGACGAGCAAATAGCACTAGCGCTTCAAGCGCAAGAGCTGCAAGCGCGGCAGCAAGCGAGGGGGAAGTTCAAGTGAGCTACTTACTTCTCTATAATATTATTTAAAAATAACCCGTTGACTTGGTGAAGAGTTCACTTTGAACATACATCATGACACTGGAGTACGATTTTTGAAACTCATTCGTTGAACTCAGCAGTTGAAAATGTCAAAATTACTGTGGAGATATGAATCTTTCTACTGCTGATTAGACTTTCAAAAATCATACTTCAGGAGTGCGATTTTTGAAAGTCAAATTAGCAGTAGACAGATGAATATCTCCTTAGTAATATTGTCATTTTCAACTGCTGAGTTCAAAGTATGAGTTTCAAAAATCGCACTCCTGGATTTTTATACAGGGTGCAACAAAACACCCTAGTAATACTTAATGCTTCAGACCATCAATCTGAACAACTTTCACTATGGAGCCAAAGTCGAGAAAAAATAAAAAAAATCTGCCGTCCCGTACATTTGTGTGGAGACGGTACTGTAGTTTTGAATGAAAGAGCGGCTTTTTTTCGCGATTGCGATGTTGGCTCCATAGTGACACCCTGTTACATCCAGTGTTACACCCTGTATATTAAGATAAGGATTATTAGCAATTTGACTCATTTGCAAACTTGTCCCATTCCTAGGCTGTCTCATGCGCAAATGGTCTCATCCGCATGTGCTCCTATTCTAAATGGAATGTGATGAATGGTTTTTGGTTTGAACAAAGAAGTTTGGCGGAAGGTCATATAATTTGAGACTCAGACATAGAGGTCCCATACATGAATGAAACTTAAAATTCGTGTAGAGTGAAACAAAACTAACAAAAATGTAAATTGGTTCTAATCTGTAAAAGTTGGGGGAAAGGTATTTCTCCTTATATGATACCTTTTGTATCAAGTGTGTGAAACTCGTAATCTTTTTTATTAGAAAGTCCACTCAATCTTCTACGCATTCATTGTGTTTATTTTAATGAAAATTCACGATAACCGTACCATATTATGATAATGGAAGAAAACGAAATCACACACACTATCAGTTCAACTAAGCCAAATAGGTACGTTCCGTTACGACCAAAAATACCTTAGTGATAATATTAAATGAAAATAGCTGTCGTGGTTGCGTTTCGCTACTGCTTTTTGGACGATTTTTCAATTTTACTAGTAATTTCTACTTTTGAATCCGGACTTCTGGAGATGTGCAAGTTTTTTTTAAAAATGCCTTAATTTTTTCTGTTTATAATAATTATGACCGCCGTCCTGAATGGCTTTTAGTTTTCGTAAAAAATGGCTGGGTCCAAATCTGAAAATCTTCTTTTATATATTTGCAGATCAAGTGAAGACCTGATCCACCGACTGTTCGTCTGCATAGCGGGCGTAGCGGACCAGCTACAAACGAACTTCGCGGCGGATCTCAGGAACATCCTCAAGTCCGTGTTCCTGATGAACCAGACGCCCGACGCGCCCGACACGCCCGAACCACCGCCCGACGTGTCGTCCGACAAGCCCCCGACCATCGAGTATGAGGCCACCGAGGATCAGGTTATACAGAATGGTATGTATCTAAACTATTATAAAACTGTAACAGAAGTGTGTCTGTACATTGAAGATATTTACATTAAAAAATTACGACATGGTTTTTACCTGTCCCTGATTCCAAATCACAAATTTTTGGATTTTTTGTCTGTCTGTTTGGGTGTTTATTTGTTCGAGTATCCCGCAAAAACTACTGAACCGATTTTGATGAAACTTTTTTGTTTGATAACCTATCATCTGACTTAAAATCTGGTATATAATTTATGCGGACGAAGTCGCGGGTAAAAGCTCGTAGTTACTACAGTTTACAATCGGTGTTGCTGATTATACAAACAGTACAGTACATCTTCAGATATACAGGGTGTAAGTGACAGCCTAACAAATACTGAAATGGTGAACTCAGACCATCAAAATGAACAACTTTTACTATGGGCAAAAATCAGCTGTCCAAGAACTGCAGTGCCAACCCGACTAAAATGTATGGTATAACAGATTTTTTTTCGTGTTTCCCGTGGAAGGCTTCATAGTGAAAGTTGATCAGTTTGATGGTCTGAGTTCTTCCGTATTTGCTAGGCTGTCACACCCAGTATTATGTTTTTTACGTCACGTCGTCACTTGATGCTACTTAGTATGTGCATGTGGTATTTCCCTGTCCTTAATTTTATGATATATCATGTGTACGTATTATTGCAACAACTGTTGTTAAATCTATAAATAAAATAAGTAAATACAGCGGTCAGATATACTACTTATTCAACAATACGTTTACGATGCAATAAATACCCGTGGTGGTCCAGGGGAAAAATGATCGGGCACTTGATACGAAATGACAGTTTCTTTAAAACCATACTGGAAGGCAAGATAGAAGGGAAGAAGACCTAGACGGAGTTATCCAGCCCAAGTGAAGGAAAAGGTTGTTGTTGTGTCGTATCAAGAACTCAAGATACTAGCGGAAAATAGACAGGATTGGCGAATACTCCACTGAGAGACCGCAGCTCTTAAATACGATGATGATGATTATGGTTTAGTGACGAGTAACCAAGCCTGCCGTGCACGATGCGATGGTTTGATACCCGCCCATGCCGACTCGTGACTCGCCAATGAGTTTTTCGGAATTTATGTATGATTTGTAATACTGTGACTTTTTGGTGAAGGAAAACATCGTGAGGACTCCAGTACGTTTCAATTTCGAGGCATGTATTGTACCCACTGTCCACGGGTGGCGACGGGCTCACTACCAGTCACACAGTTTTTCTAGTGAAACGTTGATTTTAATTCGTATGCAAAAAATGCATTAAGTCCATAGAGTTTATGCGTCATTCATATCAGTGTCGTATACGATTTACGAAGTGTGAAATAAAAAACATTCTTGATCCAGGTGGATCTTGACCTAATAACTGTAAGAGCCTACTTATTCAGATCATCATCATCAGCCCGGTAAACCCCACTGCTGAGTGCTGAGTTCATTGTCACGCCAACCAAAACGGTCCCACGCTAGTCTCACCCACTGTTTGCCGGCTACTCTACAAATGTCATCCGACCACCTGGCTGCTGGTCTGCCCACTGACCGTTCCCCCTCCCACAGTCGCCACTCTGTCAGTGCCCTCGTCCATCTGCCATCATTCCGCCTTTTTCAGATGCTGACACTTTATCTTCAAATTACAGGTAGCTCATTCGACAGTGTATACTCAGCTGAAGAAGTCTACGCGGACAGTACATCAGACTCTACCCCATCGGAGACAAACTCTCGCCTCGTCCGCCGGAACACTGTCAACGCGACAACGTTGGCGGAACCCGCTCAGAGCGAGGGCAGACGGAAGAGTATCGACAATGCTGTCAATGCGACGATACAAGCTTCCGTATCACAAGGAGATTTGACTTACAGGTATGTTGTTACTGAAGTCTACGCGGATAGTACACCAGACTCGACCCCCTCGGAGACAAACTCCCGCCTCGTCCGCCAGAATACTGTCAACGCGACCACGTTGACGGAACCAGCTCATTTCAACTAATCGCTAGGAATACATCATTCAGTATAAATAGTAAATAATTATTGAGGTTACTAATGGGAGTTAATCTTCTACCACATCGTGTAGGTCGTAGACCCACGGGGCAAAAACAAATACAGCTAATAACCTTATGAAATGACCAACGTTCGATTAATACTTTATTAGAATTACTAAACAAATTGTTCTTTGCAGGGAAGAACATCAGCGTTCCGCCTCGCCTATAGAGCGAGCTCCGGAGTGGGTTCCTGACATAGCTGCTCCGGCGTGCATGCGGTGCGAGGCGCACTTCACTGCCTTCAGACGCAGGCATCACTGTAGGAACTGCGGTGAGTGTTCTATCGCAGGGAGGAACATCACTCGCCTATAGAGCGAGCTCCGGAGTGGGTTCCTGAAAAAATTGTTTCTAATTAAATGCATTATTTCTGTTTTTGGTTCACTTTTATCTGTCTTCACGCCAAATTGCGATTCAATAAGTTCAAAAATGAGGATGTAATTAATTACTCCCTCATTTACAGAAAGACAGGCCGACGGACAGAATGTACGAAAGTATAAAGGTTCTTGTTTGACTACGGAACCCTAAAAAAATAATTATATCGTAAATATTGATTTCGAAATATCATTGGTGTACGAAGCACGTACATCAATTATCGGGGTCAATCGGTAGATGTCATTTCACAGCACAGCATTGGACATTGAACGCCGACTTCACGCGACCTCGATAAAAGTGCATCGTACATAGGGCGCTAACATTACTTTTTAAGAGCATTTATCTTAGCAAATCAGTGTTCGAATATACGTTGATACAACAGCATCTCTCAGCCGTTTCATTTCCTTCGGCCGTATCCGACTTCGGTACTCAAGCACCAGCATAGCATAAGGATATCATTATCCACAGCATAGCATTAGCATATTAGTGTGAGAGACGTACTAAGCTCTCACATTATTTTGGTCCTTCGAGCCGAATAACTCTCACAATTGGAATAAAAATGAAATGAATTTCAAGTGTTTTATTACACAACAGAAGCCGTAGCATGCTACACGTGATACGGCTGTATCACTTCTTTTATCTCGTTCGTTCACGCGCAAATAGAAAGAGAGCGAAGATGTGATAGCGCTGTATCATGGTGGCATGCTACCCATGCAGGACTCCTGTTTTTTACCCAACTGAACCAGAAGACGGGTAATGATTTTTTATATTGTAAAGATGCTTTATCGACTTATACATATCTCTATTACAGGCAAAGTATTCTGCGCATCATGCAGCTCTAACTCCATCCCGCTCCCACGCTACGGCCAGATGAAACCAGTACGCGTGTGCGAAGAGTGCTTCCGATCCATGGCTCACAACTGCCGACGCCCCCAAACGTCCCAAAGTTACCGGTGAAATACCATTTTAACTTACCATATAGTGTTCTAAAAGGTTTTATAGGTCTCGCCAAGTAAGTCTGCCGTTAGACAATGAAGAAGTAAGCTACGCCAAAGTGGGCTAACTTAAGGTTTGACTTATTTATCGTGGACTTATGCCACTATTTAAACAAGCCTTAGCCACATAATAGATAGTTTACTAGTAAGTATACAGGTTGTAAAATTAAATGCGTTACATTATGTAACACATTTATTTTCAACCCTGTATAGTGGGTACTACACACAGAACGGCTACTCCCCTGTCTCTTTCTGACCTCGGCTACCTCACCTCACCCCGCCAGGCCTCCGTAACTCGGCCGTAGGAATCGAGATAAGTATGTACCATGTACCTACATTTAGACGTATCGTAAGCGAAACCTGCCACTCGCTCCAGACGGCAACGTCGCATACGTCGCGCGCTGTACGAAGTAATATCAACGCTGAGTCAAGCGCCATTAGATACATTTTGTCGCATACCGTCTGGCAGTAGATAATTAAAGCATGAAAACCTATAGTTTTCTAAGGAAGTGATGTCTTTGAAATAACTAGTAATCTGTGAACTTGCACTTTCTCGGGACACTATCTAGAACAGGGTTTCCCAACCTTTTTTGCTTCACGCCTCCCCTGGTATAGTAAGGAATATTTTGCACGCCCCCCCACTATTAAAATAACGAGAAGCGCAGCTGGAAAGGTGCTATCTGAGACCTGCTGAGCCTGAACATGTCAGTAAAAACAAACGAATGGGTAAATTAGTAACTGAATGAATGAGTTAATTATTAAAATGAATTAATGAGTGGAATTTACGTGGTTAACTGGAGTTTCCTGTCCAAAATGTAAACGCATTGTGCCCCCCCTACGATATCACTACGCCCCCCCAGGGGGGCGCGCCCCACTGGTTGGGAAGTCCTGATCTAGAAGAACATAAAGTAGGTGCGTGCGTGTGAGAAGGACGGCACGCGTGCACATGCTATCCCGCTCAATTTTTACCTCACCCCCTCGTGGCAGAAGAGAGCCATGTTGTAGACCTCGTTCACTCGCACGTGCTACATCCTGTCAGTGCGAGCCTTTTGTACGAGAAGTGAACTGGTCAGGGTGTGGTGTGGTTTACCTGCACCATCAAGGCTTTTACTTGCCGAAGGTCTTCCAATTAAGCGACCGTCAGTCTCATTTGAAATTATATTTGAGTGGCTGATGTGTGTAGTGCTCTTTAGACTAACATTGTGGGTAATTATGGCTTGTTTAAATTGTAGGTGTTTAGGGACTTTAACATTGAAGGTATTATGATCTCTATTGCTATAGGTAGAAGGTTGAGGTGCTTTCGTTGTTGATTGATATTCACTGGGAGAATTCGTGTGTAATGTTTCATAGGATTTATGCAAAATGTTGTGTATGACTGTAGACAATCGATATTAAATATACCTATATGACTCGTTGGAGGGAGGGGTGGAGTCCCCGGGGGTTCGGGGGACGAAGGACATAGTTATGACTAAAATTTTCGTCAATATATCACAATCACACATAATCACAATCACACATAATCACAATCTTAATTCACGCCGCAAGTCAAAAATATGCGTTGCAACTTTTTCTACATGAAATTGTTTTTTATTCGAAATGCTAACCTATCCTTTTGACATTTGTCTGCTGTGAATAGCTAAGTGTCAAAGGAATTTAAAAATATCTTCTCGTATATTATCCATCTATGAAGTTAGTCGATTCTTTTTCACACGTCGGAGAACCCCACAGATTACCCCCAATAGATACCGCATACAAGGCCGCCGACGCGCGCCACACATTTATGATTTTGCACTGATATAAGCAACGCGAGTGAGCGAGCTCGAAGTACGACCTTGAAATGGCCAATCACGTTGCGTCGTTTCGGGCCCCGCTACCCGCACCTACCGCCAAAAATGGTGACTTCGGGCGTGTACAAAATTTCCATCATGCGGTATCTATTGGGGGTAATCTGTGGAGAATCCTGACAAACAAAATGACACTTTGAGACAGGAGCAATACAATGATTTAGTTTCTATTGGAGTTTTGTTCCATTAGACAAGACCTGGTGCAAAGGTGGGCAAGAATTGTAACGCCCTGGATCCCAGAAAACGGTCGTCGACGTCCAGGTCGTCCTAGGAAGAGGTGGGATGAAATTGGCTAGTGAAAAAAAGAAAAAAAAAGACAAGACCTATCCAACGACATCTCACTCGAATTATTTAAAAAAACAGATTTTTTCTAACCCACTATTCGTTGTATGGGATCGAAAAAAAATTTTTTTCTTCATAACTACCTCATTTCTGTTTTTGGGTTACTGTTATCTAGCATCATGATAAATTTCGATTCAATAGGTGGAAAAATGAGCGAGTAATTGAGGTGGGGCATACAGACAGACAGACAGAATGGACGAAAGTTCCATGTTTGACTACGAAACCCTAAAAATGATACATTACACGCGAATACTCTAGTCAAAACCCGCCTTCTTTGTCGTCCAATATCCTCGTAATTTTTTCAAATAAAATTACTTACGTGATATCCAAAATGTTATTCCAATATCTTTTTTAATATACTTCCTTAAAATAGATTGTTGACTATAAGATATAACTAATAACAAAATAAATAGTTTTCCCTCTTGATTGTAAATGTAAATGAAGTTTTTCGGTCGTTATTTTCAAGCTGACTTTGTTATATTTGTCTTACTCGCACTTATGTGAGATTCGTATTTTTATCGCTGTCAGCTTGAGAAAATCAGGCTTGATTACTGTGAATGTTTGATTTATGTAGCTCTCTAAAGTATATTAAACTTGTTACTGCGTACTTTATTTAGATTATAATATTTTTTACACACGTCATTTGTGTATTACAAATTGGGAGCAGAAATACACTTTATTATACACCGAATACAAAAATTCAGTACAGATCGCTGGTCCGCCCACTCTGTAAATGCATTTGTGTTTTTTGGAAATGTCAGGGCACTAAGGACACATGAAAAAAGAACTGTAGAACTAATTCCGTATAATTTCGGCCCTAAAGTAAAATTTTGTGCTTTTATAGCACGATGTGTGAAGGAAAACATCGTGAAGAAACCTGCATGCGCTGGAGAAGAAATTCTGATGCGTATGTAAAGTTTACCAAACCGCATTGGTGGACTAACGCCTATAGAGGGTATCCCCTCCTTGAGAGTAGGCCTGTGCCTTGCAGTGGGACGTATTGTGATGATGATGATGATAGCACGATCAAAAATTCAGGGGAACAAAAAAAGGGGTGTAAGTTTTTAATTAATAATATTGCTCATTCGTTTGTAATCTGATTTATGGGTATTACTGTTTCTTAGTTAGTATTTAATCTAAATGAATTTAAAGGTAGAGTTAAAAGATCGACCGTGTGGTTTTCTACGTTATATGGTGATTTTAAAGTTATTTCACATCCTATTGTCTATACAAATGACGTGTTATCGCCCCAAAGTTAATCCCAAGGAAGTTTAGACGGCTGCGCGCGCTTTAATATTAAGAAAACTGTCATAGGAAAGGCCTCCATAGTGTCTCCAAACATTTCGGACCGTTTTCTTTGTATTGAGCACTCGCTTTCATATAAATAAAATATCCTTGGTTGGTAAATTCAGACTTGTTTTTACTTTATAGATAAATTTCAAAACAAAAAGAACTATTTTTAAGAATACATTTTAACAATTGTTTATATTTTTTAACAAATAAATGAAAAACACTTTACCTTATTAAACAAAATGTAACTTTAAAAAAAATCCTTAATAAAAAGATTCCATAATTTTTATATTCAAAACGTGTTAGAATTAGGTATTTTTTTATTATTAAGTATATAACGTTATGATAAAGTATATGTAAATTTTGTAAAGGTTATTTTAAGTTCTTATGTACCCACTATAAAATGTTTAGTGACTTCATAGTGTATAGATTTTTGTATATTATTAATAAAACGTAACTACAGTGTAATTTTAAATACAAAATTCTTTTAATTAATAAAAAAAATATTGGGTTTCGGTGATTTTGAAAATCTTCACTTAAAATCCATACGATTAATCACAAAAATACTTTTCAACATTTGCCTGCAACATCGAACATTTTTTCAATAAAAAAAGTATATTAAAATTGATTCTAAGAAACTTATTTTGATTCTTGTTCTTAATAAAACAGTCGTATATTGCAAGCAAATGTATGAAGTCAATGAATGACCAGCATATAAGTGATGTAATGATACTGTTCATATTTTAATCTTGTAAATAAATGTCACATCAATTAGCTGATCGTTTGTTTGATTTAAACAAAGCTCCTACCGCACCTCGTATTCTCACCCTTTCTTATCAATAAGGGTCAAGACGGTCAAGACTCTTGAGTCAAGTAGATTTTTCGATGAGTGTTTATACCTTAATTCAATGATTTTTTTGTGATTTTCATATACTAATTAGAAAGTGTGGCATTTAAAAATGTAAATCTAGAGTCTCTTGAAATTAGTTTCTTTTCATTTAATTCGAATTTGGAGAAAAGGAAAATCGTTTTCAGTCAAATTTAATTACAATGAAATCAGTTATTACCTAATCTAACTTCATGAGGTTAATCTCGAATACCTTCTGTATTTCTTTCTCAAAAGACAGATAGATGGTTTGTTTCAGATAGACATCTGAAACTCGGATTAATATTGTGACGTAACTTAAGGTGCCCACACAATATAACTGCGACGTCGCATCGCATCGCAAATATATGCGATGCGATGCGTGCAATAATCATACATTATGTCATCGTAATAAGTCATCGAGCGCTGGCAGATATTTGCGATGCGATGCGACGTCGCAGTTATGTGTGGGAGCCCTTATGGAGACCTAATTATTATGATCCATTCATAATTTACGTCAAAATTGGTTGGTTAACACTCAGTTGCAAAAACGCTAATTAGAGTTAATCCTCCATTAAATCTCTTTGTAGCTTTTACTTCGTCAACAAGACCAAAAGTGACAGCAAGAGATTTAATGGAGGATTAACTTTAATGAGAGTTTCTGCAACTGACGGTGGGTCATTTATTTATTGATTTTTTATGAAATATTATTGAAGTTATTATTCATCGTGTCATCATCAAATTCACAACAGAAGTCCTTCAAAAGTAAAATAAAGTTAGAATTGATTTTAATTATTGTTTGCATTGAACCATTCAAAGCAATCATACTAAAATGTTTTATTTTCGTTTCAGTCAATGTCTAATGCGAAAAAATAATGTGTTCAAAATATGTTC
The DNA here is from genome assembly GCA_922987775.1 of Agonopterix subpropinquella. Lineage (NCBI taxonomy): Eukaryota > Metazoa > Arthropoda > Insecta > Lepidoptera > Depressariidae > Agonopterix > Agonopterix subpropinquella. The sequence continues at coordinate 8,365,245 of OV277713.1, read as the reverse complement.
TAGTGATTTTATTTCCAATTATTTTGCAACGTAAGTATTCAAATGACAACTGAATTAATGATTTTCAAAATACAAAACCACAAGGTGTCTTTTGAGATTTTGGAACAATCAGTATATCTCTTTATGGAGTACTTCTTGAGATTCCTCTCCATTGTTCGAGATTAGCGGTTAGCTTTGCATATCCGTGTCTATTCTTGCAAAACTAGTATGCCACGCACGACTCACGAGTCGCACGACATAACGACAAAACGATAAAACCGTCATGCGCGGTTTGCTTTAGTAAAATGGGTAAAAGACATATTTTAGATACCTATCACACAAGAGATTTTTGACCCTAGGCGAGATGTCACAACTGCACGGCGGCGATTTGTACTTGAGCGTTAGCGACATTATTTTATTTCAAAAATATAGCGACGATATCGTTCCGTCAACGCCTACGCTCAAAAATAGCTTCCGTGATATGGCCCTTTACACTATATTTTTTTCAGAATGTGAAGCTGAACGAAGGATCAGAAATGGAGTAAACATAGCTGGAGAGAAAAGGTACATGGTAAGAAATATTTTTTCTCAAACATGCTTGGAAATGTGAGCATTATTTTGACAACCTTCTTCGAGATAAATCGAAATTGCTGTACTGGCCAAATACATGCGCGCAGCGGCCGGCAATGTTTGTATGAAAATCCATATCTGTCGTGTTTAGCGGCCAAATAAATTACATACTAAACTCATATCTGTCGTGTAATTTAAAAATGGAACGATCTTTTTCCCCGAAACATGGCGACCAAGGAGGTAACTCATCAAAGGTTTTATTTAAATTTCGAACTGACTTGCAAATAGAAAGCTGCTTATTGAAAAAAAAAAATTGTTGTTCGTTGTTCGTCATTGATTTTGAAGAGTTTTAATTTCCGCGAATTTTTTGAGAAAATTTAGTGTTTTAATTTCCGCGCATTGTTTGAGAAAAGTACTATACAAGCCTTGGCCACAACTAGGCATTGATGGACTTACGTATGTGTGCCTCGGCTTCGCCTCGGCCCACATTTACACGTTCGTCCATCAATGCCTCTGTTGCTGGCCGCTGCAGTAATGTACTATAATGCAATCATGCCATACTTCCACAAGGGCCCGTACGGATTGGTGGAGGCTATTGCCTCCACAGTAACTATTGTTAGGCAGAGAATTTCCATGCTTACGATTGGGACCCAAACTACTTAACGTGCCTAACTAAGTATGAAGACGCTTGAGATGATACCGGTCACCCATCCAAAGACTGACTGGACCTAACATTGCTTAACTTCGGCGATTGTTTCCAATACGCCAAACGAGCTCCTCTCATCCTCATTTCATCAGCATCAGTCCATTGCGTCCCACTGCAGGGCACAGGCCTTCCCTCAGAGGCACAGGTGTAAGGACGTTGGTGCCCAAGGGGACCAAGTGTGCCCAATGTGGATTGGTAGACTTTACATGCGCATTGGAATTTCTTTTTCAGCGTCAGATTTCCTCATGATTACGTTTTCCTTCACCGTTTTGAGAGCGGTCGGTACTACGTACATCCGTTAGCAAAACATATTGGTACTACATCCTGGTATGTCGTCAGTGCGGACTCGAACCCGGAACCTCATGATTGAGTGCCCATACCTCTCCGCAACGCGCCACCGACGATCTCCTTTCACCTCATCATCATCATCTCAGCCGATGGACGTCTACTGCTGGACATAGGCCTCCCCCAAGGATCGCCACAACGACCGGTCCTGTTCTGCCCTCATCCATCGGGTTCCCGCCGCCTTCACGAAGTCTTCGGTCCACCTTGTGGGGACGCCGGGGTACCCACGCTGCGCTTTCCGGTACGCGGTCGCCCCTCGAGAACTCTTCGGTCCCCATCGGTTCTGCAAGGAATGTGCCTCGCCCATTGCCACTTTAGTTTAGCAATTCTTCGGGCTATGTCACTCTAGTTCTTCTGCGAATCTTCTCATTTCTGATTCGATCCCGCAGGAAAACTCCGAGCGTAGCCCTCTCCATTGCCCTTTGGATGACTTTCAGCCTTTTTATAAGGCCTTGAGTGAGCGACCACGTTTCTGTTCCATGTCATCACTGGCAACACAAACTGGTCAAAGAATTTCGTCTTAAGACACTGCGGTATTTGGGACGGGAAGACGTTTTACCTAAACAAAGATTATTTCCCCAGGCCTACCTAACAAAAGCGCCGTCTGCCCCAGCGAACTATGATGCCTGGCTCTGCGGAGGTGCGATAGTAACCCCTGCCTTCATCGTCACGGCCGCCGCATGCGTGGAAGACGTACAACACATGTACGCTATAGCTGGCTATAAAAAATATGTCAAATACGACAAGATCTCTTTAGACAGTTGCACTAAACACGCTAGGAAAAAGGTTACGCTTACTTGTGTACCTACGAGTAAGTAGAAAGTTATCTCATTGCTGTAGAATGGTCTATACCTAGTCTTATTGTTTCCCGTGACTTTGTCTGCGTAGAATTTTTATGAACAGGTCCTTCCTCGGGGTCCAAGCTATTGTATATCTGTACATCATTAAAAAAAATGGTTTACCGGTTTAGCTTTGAAAACGGAACAAAGAGACTTTCTGAGACGTGGTTCATCATCAGCCTATAAACGTCCCACTGCAGGGCACAGGCCTACTCTCAGGGAGGTTGTGGGGGGAGGGGGAGACGTGGTTACCTACTGTCAAATGTTTAATACCTAGGTATTATTATATATATTACCATTAGTATGTCTATTATTATATCATTAGTATGTCAGTGAAAGCCGGAAATAGGGTAAAAGGAGCTCTGAATTCCTTTGTGAAAAGCCAACACGTGTCCAAAAAGGCACGGATGGCAGTTCATAATGGAGTGTTAGTCCCGACATTGATGTATGGAAGTGAATCTTGGGTATGGCAGAAGACGCATGAAAGTAAGATTAACGCAGTGGAAATGCGCTCATTGAGAAGTATGTGTGGTGTAAATGTGATGGATAAATTGAAAAATAGTTTTATTAGAGAACGCTGTGGTCTGAAAGAGGATGTAGTGACAAAAATAGAGAAAGGTATGTTGAGATGGTTTGGTCATGTGGAAAGAATGGATGATAGCAGATTGACGAGGGCAATTTATAAGGCAAGCGTAATGGAAATGTTGGAAGGGGACGGCCTAGACGTATACATATACGGACCAAATTGGCGACGTGCTTAAGAAGGGCCTGGGCAGATCTACCCGAAACCGACGAGCATGCATGAAAGTACTTATCGTCGGCTAAAGTGTCAAACCTCGTAACTCCATTTTTTTTCAAAATGACATTTTTATACAATTTTATTACTAATTTCTGAACGCATCCATGGCAAAAATCTTAAATCCTTTTAAAAAGCCGTTACAGTTGAAAATGATAAATAGAAAACCACGTAACTCTATTTTGTTGGAAGCAAACCACGTATGTCCCCCCGCTCAGTACTGCACGATATGGCGTAGTGACCGTTTTACAATTATCGTCTTGACGTTTTTTGTCCGTCCTGTAAAATTTGATTTTATGGAGTTACGAGGTCTGACACTTTAGCCGACGTTATGAATGTGGAGGAAGCTAGAGAGGTATGTCAGAATCGTAGCAGGTGGCGTTCCGTTGTCTCTGCCTACCCCAGTGGGTGACAGGCGTGAGAATATGTATGTATGTATACCTACCTAGTCTTATTGTTTCCCGCGACTTTGTCAGCGTGGAATTTTCATGAGCAGGTTCATCCTCGGGGTCCAAGCTATATCTATAGATACAACATCAAAAAAATTGGTTTAGTTTTGAATGAAAATTATTAAATATCTAATAGGTCCTACCTATAATTATTATAATTACCATTAGTATGTTAACCACGAATTAGCCTACCTACTGCACTTAGCAGCTTTTTACCCGACTACGGCGAAGCTAAACGGAAGGGTAATGATTTTAGCAGTCTATGTAAAGCCCGACCAGAAAAATAAAAAACCTCGCCATGTTGCGGAAAATCATTGGAACTAATTTTTGTACTTTGAATACTGACATAAAAAGTCACTGTCGATTGTCGCGCCCCCAATCCAGGTTTTTTTATATTTCTGGTCAGGCATTATGTATGTTTGTATTTAGGTATTTTCCTCCGTAGCGCCTAAACTATTTGTCCGATTTTGATGAAATAGGTGTCAATCGATTTATTATTAAGGGTTGGGTAACATAGAACATAGACTACATTTTGATCGACTTCAACAATATTCCGTTGTCGGGTTACAGTTTTTTAAACATTTTCTTATCTACTTATACATTGGTTGATAATAATTATGACTAGAAATTATCTTCCACAGAATACGAGTTTGCTTACGACAAGATAGAAAAGTGGGGTTCCATCGATATAGCGGTCGTACAAGTTGAATCGCCGTACAATTTTAACGCACCACACCCTTTGCCTTCATGCTCGTGGGTTCCTGACAAAATTGATATTAACTACGACCCGAAATATCAAGAACCCGGTATAGATGCTATCGTGTTTGGTTGGGGGCATACTACGAAATGGCGACAGGTATTTAGTTAGACTTTTGTTGACGATTCAAGTCTTCTGTAAAGTTTAAAACCTTCTATAGGGACCACATTACTTTTACATGCACCCTGTATCACTATACAGGGTGTATCATCTCATCAGCCACTGCTGATGATGATAATAATAGTATGCCTTAAAATGTACAGGGTCTTTCTTAATATGCAGACGGTTTTTTAAGGAGATGATCAGACTATCAAACTAAACAACTTTCTGTATGGGACCAAAGTCGCAATCGCGAAAAAAGAAATCAGCTGTTCCATACAAAATTAAAAATCTGACCCGAATGTATGGAACAGCTGATTTGTGTTTCGCTTTTTCGATGTTGGTCGATGTTCAGTTTGATGGTCTGATGATCTCCATTAAAAACCGTCAGCATATTAAGAAGGACCTATACAGGATGAAATTGATATCAGTATCATCCTTCTAAACTATTATAAAACTGTAACAGAAGTGTGTCTGTACATTGAAGATATTTACAAAAAAAAGATTACGATATGATTTTTAGATGTCCCTGATTCCAAATCACCAATTTTTGGATTTTTTGTCTGTCTGTTTGTTTGTTTGTTTGTTTGGGTGTTTGTTTGTTCGAGTATCACGCAAAAACTACTGAACCGATTTTGATGAAACTTTTTTTGTTTGATAGCTTATCATCTGACTTAAAATCTGGTATATAATTTATGCGGACGAAGTCGCGGGTAAAAGCTCGTTTAAACTAAAAGTCTACCCATCAAACTGAACAACTTTTGCTATGGGAGCAAACAGATCGGAGCTAAAAAATAATCAGCTGTTCCATACTAAACTACAATGCCTACTCGACTCAAAATGTATGCAACAGCTGATTTTGTTTTTGCTCCGATCAGTTTGCTCCCATAGTAAAAGTTGTTCAGTTTGATGGGTAGACTCTTAGTTTAAAAGGATGCTAATGATATCATTTTCACCATGTATGGCCCATAGGTACCCACTCTTTTTATTTTTTTATTTATGGCATATATGCCATGGGTAATTAGGTACCTATAGGTACTCAGGTATACTTCTTCTAGGTATAGCTTCTTTTTCCTTCAGCCAAACGACCCAATCGATTACAACCAAGAAATACTGCAATATGTACCAATCTTACTGCAACCGAAGTCTAAGTGCAAGCGCTATTTCTCTACAAACCCCTCTCTATTATCCATAATAGATAAATACATGATTTGCGCATGGGACACGGGAAATCTGGACGAAGAGGGGCATCTGATTGTCAAAACTAAACCGACTGCTGAAGGATGCACTCCCAATAAGCGAGGTGAGGTAAGGGAAATACATTTTAGTATGTTATATTATAACAGCGGCACTGTAGGGGCTTTCCGTGGTTCACGTAGGCCTCGTAGTTGAGTTGTAGGGATGTTGCAGAAGATGTAGTTAAAGACACCGTAACTAGTTGACGTAGTTTATTGTCAAAAGTAAGTTAGTTCGGTTGCCTGAGCCGCTTAGTTGAATGTTGTAAAACGACTGACTTTACTAGGTCACGAGTGTATTATTTAAGCGCCTCATTATGAATATCATTACTCATCAATGTAGACTAAATGTATGGAATTTGTTCCGTACATGCTCCCGAGGGAAAGCAAAAGATCAGGCAACCCAACTGTTGATATGAAATACAATACATTACATTAGTTAGTTTAGATTGAAGTAAAGTAAGTAATAAAATTATAGTAAGTAAATGTAAACAGTAGGTAAGTAATGTAAGTTACTTATAGTAAACAGTTAGGTAAGTAAATAAAGTATTAAACATAAGGTAAGTTAATTAAGAAAGTAGATAAGCTAGTTAAGTAACATTAATATCTTATAAATTTCATTAAAACAGTGAAGTAAAAAAGTAAGCTAGTTAAATAACATGGATATCTTATAAATTTCATTAATTATTCTAATTATCAAAATCGGATCTTCTTGTTGGCCGTGATAATCTGGCTGCCGTAGGTACTCATCCTTGACCTAGGGCAATTAGTTCTGTTTTGATTGTTGTTATCAACGTAACCGGATCCTCTCAGACGCCGCGCGCCGCGCCGGGCACGCGCCGCTACACCTGTAGTATGGTGTTATGTAACTTGACTCGACTGTCGGTGTATTCCTGTTGTTTCTAGTTACATTTTATTATTTCTGATTGTAGGCTCAGCAGTTTTTCATTGTGAATTGTTGATTATACAGGTTGTGTGTTGTCTTCTCTGTTTGAAACTTAAGTATTTTCTATAAGTAGGTATGATATTGTATAGCGAGTTTCTATTATTAATTATTTGTTTCTTTTTCTTCTGGTTCTTGTCTTGGTAATGGCGCTAGTTTGCTGATAGGCCGTTTGACTGAGCCTCCCTTTGTTCTGATAGTGACGACTCTGACGTAATCATCACTCCCCGGATGTAGGTCAATAACTTTGCCCATCGCCCACTTCCCGGGTGGAATGTTCTTTTCCTTTACAAGGACCAGATCTCCTTTTCTTATGTTCTCTTTTGGGTGCAGCCATTTACTTCTTGTTTGAAGCTGATGAATGTACTCGTTTGCCCACCGCTTCCAGAAGTGTTGGTTCATTAGTTCTACCATTTTCCATTTGTTACGGATATCTATTTTCTTGTAGCTTTCCAGGTCTTCCTGGGGTAGTGACATCATAGGACTGCCACAGAGAAAGTGTCCTGGAGTTAAATACTCTATGTCATCTAAATCTTCAGATATCGGACATAAAGGTCGACTGTTTAGACAAGCCTCTATTTGGGCTAATAAAGTAGAAAATTGTTCGAAGGTGAGTTTCTGTTCTCCGAGGACTCTCTTCAAGTGATGTTTCATACTTTTAACGGCTGCTTCCCACAGCCCTCCTGCCGTTGGCCAGAGTGGGGCGTTGAAGTGCCATTTAATCTGTAGTTCAGTAATTTCTCTGAAGAATTCTGGTGATAATAGAGTTTTAAAGTGCAAAAACTCTGCTTTTAGTAGTTTTTCTGCTCCCACAAAGTTAGTTCCGTTATCTGAATATATGTGGCTTGGTGTACCACGTCGAGCGCACATTCGTTTCAGTGCTGCTATGAAGGTTTCCGTGCTTAGATCTGAAACTAGTTCGATGTGAACTGCTTTTGTTGACATGCAAATGAAGATGGCAATATAGCCTTTGCAGGTCTTCACGCCTTGTCCTTTGTTAATTTTGATTTCCACACAACCAGTAAAATCTATTCCGACTCGAGAAAATGGCCTATTTGGCGTTATTCTGGCGCTCGGTAGATTGCCCATTAGCTGTTCGTTTTTATGCGTTTTATAACGGTGACATCTGATACATTGCCGTACTATCTTTTTGACGATTCTGTTTCCTCTAATAATCCAAAATCTCTGCCTCGTTTGGGCTAATGTCAAGCGTGCACATCCATGTAGTGTTTGGTGGTGTGCTTGCTCGATGATAAGACGTGTGAGGCGGCTATCGTAAGGTATGATCGCAGGATGCTTCGTTTCCTTAGGTAAGAAAGATTGTTGTAAACGCCCGCCGACTAGTATGCCTTCAGTGTCCACAAATGGTGCTAATTTCAAAATCTTGCTGTTAGAGGGCAATGACTTATTTTTCTGAAGCCTTTCTATTTCCGTTTCAAAATATTGGTTTTGTACATATTTTAAAATTAAATTGTTAGCTTCGTTTACTTCGCGCGTCGTCAGTTCGATGTTCTCGCTGCTGTCAGCACATTGTTTCTTGTGTGTAACTGCTGACTTGAAATGTAATATCCAGCCAATGACCCGAGTTAAACGATGCAAACTACTGTGTTTTTGTAGTAAGTTATTCAGTAGGTCATTTTCGCTTGCTTTTTTATTGTTACCGGGTTCGATAGCAAAACAATTTCGTAATGCGCCTTCCTCTGTACTATAAGTTTTACCATTTTTCAGGGTTTCGTTTTTCAACCCCTGTGGTCCTGCCCATGACATCTTAAGCTTGACAGGTTGAATTGATGAAAGCGCTCTTGTTGCGCTATCTGAGGGGTTTTCGTTCATTCTAACGTATCCCCAATTTGAAGATAGCATTTTTGTTATTATTTCAGTAGTACGATGAGTAGGTATTGAAGTTTTTCGTCGTAAAACTTCTTCCCATCTGATCTGGTTGTACTTCTCACTCCATAGTGTTTGGACGAGAAGTTCGGATGATATAGTAAAGGGTTCTAACCATCCTAGTGGGTCGTAAATCTTGCTGATTTCCGATAGTAATTTTCTCTTCGTGTACTGTTTTTCTGGCTTTGTAGTTATAGCCCAGTTGGAGAAAAAAGTATCTTGTTTGTTGTAGCAAGCGAGGCCGAGTGTTTTTCGGGACTCTTCTTGTTTAAAGATGAAGGTCTGCTCTTGACTCTTCTGTTTTTCTGTTATGTCTTGTGAAATTGATAAGTGCGGAAGATATGTTTGTAGTTGCATAGTTGAAGTTGACGGCGTTACAGGATTCATGTGACTTAAGTCGGTGTACTCTTGTATGATGCCGTGGTATTTTTCAGCGAGGTCATGCTGTTTAGGTATTTTCTTTTCACGTTGTAAAGATTGAGCGATAGCTCGAGGTTCTGAGTTGCCATTTTTGAGGGGCATTTTCACGACTTCTGTGCCGCTTTCTGACCTCTTCGTAGTTGTAGTAGCTGATTCTTTTTCGTTTAATAATTCTCCTGTTTCCCACAATGGTTTCTGATTATCCAGGTCATTTAAAGTGACTAGACATTTATACGTTTTAGTTGCGCCGCATAAAATCCACCCCAACTTAGTTTGTTGGGCTACGGGTGATTTATTATCTTGTTTTAGGACTCCATCTAGGATTATCTCCGAGTAGATGTCTGCTCCCAAAAGAAGGTCGATGGGTCCCGGTATATTGAATTCGGGATCAGCTAGTTTTAAGTTGTCCAGATGACTCCAGTTGTTTGTTTTCAACGTGTTGTTTGGAAGGTTGTTGATAAGTTTTCTCATCACTAGAGCATCTGATTGAAATGTGTAGTTTGTGTGAATGGATTTACATTGAAGTCTAATAAATCCATTCGTAGTTCCCATTGTAGATCCCACCCCAGTGATGGATGCGTTTAGCTTCTGCCTCGGCAAGTTTAGCCGTTGGGCTGCATTTTCTGTTATCAGGGTTACTTGCGACCCTTGATCAAGTAATGCTCTCAGTGTGACAAAGTTGCCATCATTCTTTTTAACCAAGACTTGTACTGTGGTTAGAAGAATCTCGTTATCATTTTTGTTTAAATGATTTGAATGTGGGTTATTATCCTCCAATTTAATATCTTGATGCAACAAAGTGTGATGATTTTTGTTGCAAGTTCTGCATGTTTTAGTTGACATACATTTTCCGCCATTGTGCTTGTAGAGACAGTTTTGACAGAGTTGTAGCTTCGCAATAGTTTCAATTCTTGCAGCGATATTCATTTTTAAAAATTCATTGCATTGCATCAGTATGTGTTCTGTTTTGCAGAGTGGGCAGCAACGAAGTGTAGAATGATACATTTTGTTGTAGTTAAACTTGTTATTATAGTTCAATGACTTTTGCTCCCAATGATTTTTCTGTGGTTTTTGTACCGTTTTTGGCTTCTGATTGTTGTAGTGATTGTGTACTGTTTCTAGTGCCATGAATTTTGACTCCAGAAAAGATACAAATTCATCCAGGTCTGGCAATTCTCTCGGGTTCTGCAGATCATGGATGTAATCGCTGTAGGTTGCCGCATCTAGTTTTTGTAGTAGGATGTGGACAATGAGCGGACCCCACACCGTGATATCGATGCTTATGTTTGCGAGTGCGTTCAGACACTCTTGCGTGGTGTCGTGCAATTTCTTGATGTTGAATGAGTTTGCTTGTTGGATGACTGGTTGGTTAAGGAGCGTGTTGACGTAGGACGAAAAAAGTAGCCTCTTGTTGTCGTAACGATGCTCGATGATATGCCAGCATGATTCATAGTTCTCAGCGTTGACACTTAAATGCTGAACAAGTTTCTCAGCTTCACCCTTCAGTTTTGACTTGAGATGCTGCATTTTTTGAGTTTTAGACAGCGTTGGATTTAGATGAATCGTTTCAAGGAATAGATCCTTAAAGGATACCCATGAGTTGTAATTCCCGTTGAAGTCTGGAATGTCAAGCCGGGGTGTAGTTTTTTGAAAGTGAATGTTCTCCCAAATTCTCTTGTTTATTTCTTTTTTGATCTTGTCGTACGTGTTCTCCCATTTGTTAAATTGTTCGTCGTATTTGGCTTCGGATCCTTGTAGTAGGTAGCTAAGTTCCCAGTGATTTTTGTCGATGACTTCCCATTTTGATTTTAAAATGTTTAAATGATCCTCTAATTCCCATTTTTCATGCATTGTTTTTAAGTTAATTTTAGAAATCGCTCTTTCTAAAGCGTTGAAGTTAAAGTGCTGATGACGTAATAAGGACATAGTTTTTGAATCCTGTTCCTCGTTTGCCTGTACTTCCGTAGGTGTTTCTAATTGGAACGGTGTTTTGATTCGAGGAGGATCTGACGATCCCGGCCTGGGAGAGGGCTTCTGATCGCTCTGCAAAGTTTGTATGTTTTTTATTGTTTCTTCATAGAGAGTTCGTGTCCTGTTAAACACGTCTTGAGCAAAGTAATAGTTTTCTTTGTCTTCCCAAGTGTTCAAAATTTCATTTGTAGTTTGAAATTCCTGCCAGTGTGCGTCTAGAGCCCTGATACGTTTGTCCAGGTACTCCAAAGTTTTTCTAGCTGCAGCATCCTTTTTGTAGTTAGTGCAGATAGTCTTAATATTTTCGAAGCACCTTTCTTGTTTAAGGATAAGTTCTTCGAAATTAACAGCCATAGTTGTAGCTTGTTAAGTAGTAGTTAGTAGTTAAGAATGTAGTTTCTGTGCTTACAGAGTTGTAGTTTACCGCTGGGCCTCCTCGTCAGTTTTGAAGATCACCAATCGGTTAGTTTGCTTAGTTACTTCGATGTGAAGTTGGTAGTTTCCCTCACTGTTGTTCGAAGATCCGCTTCCCGTCCCTGAATGTAGTTTTCTTCAGATAGGTAGGCTTTCAGTAAATCTTCAATGTGGATGAGCCAGTTTGGCACTAAGTGCGTGTAGGCTCTCTACGAAAAGTACGACTTCTCAATGCTGTTGGTGAGACCCGCTGGTGGGAGGCCAACTACACCGATTCGCTTCCGTAAAGAGATCCACAACACTAATCAAGTAGTGAATCCACCCAGATGAGGTTCGACGAACTGCAGAGTTTCCGCAGGTCTTGGTTCTTGAAGACTGAGAAGTTTTCCAAGTCTCCTGATGCTCGAAGGACCAAAAGATGTAGGGGCTTTCCGTGGTTCACGTAGGCCTCGTAGTTGAGTTGTAGGGATGTTGCAGAAGATGTAGTTAAAGACACCGTAACTAGTTGACGTAGTTTATTGTCAAAAGTAAGTTAGTTCGGTTGCCTGAGCCGCTTAGTTGAATGTTGTAAAACGACTGACTTTACTAGGTCACGAGTGTATTATTTAAGCGCCTCATTATGAATATCATTACTCATCAATGTAGACTAAATGTATGGAATTTGTTCCGTACAGGCACCTACCTACATTTTATAATGGTTTTGTAATAGAGTTGAGACACATTGACCGACGGAAAACGACGGCGGATCCATACAAAAATTCAAAGATTTCATGCCTCACACGACTATCGAGCACATTGGAAATGAATCTACGGAATTCGAAAAAAATATTGTCTCAAAAAGGTTAGGCTACAAGGCAAATCCTTAACCCGATCGTCTTTGTTTTAGGCTCAAATTGTAGCTGACTAAATTGTCTAGAGAAATTATTGCTCAAATTTTGATATCATTCTCCGTTTCCAAAATATCGAGGGCCAAAATCTAAAATTCGGAAAAAAGAATCGCTATTTCTTTTTTCGTTTTTGACTTTCTAGAATAATTCTTTTTGCATCTTACAGCTCTCATAATACTTTTGAGCCTTTTTTTGAATACTGGAGCCTATACTGGAACATGGTACAATAATATACTGCGCCTGGTATTCTCTTCCGATCACGTGACTGACCACGTGACTGACACAAGCCTACGTCATCACATCATACACTTTTACCATGTTTAGCGGCCATTTTTTTGTGACGTAGGCTTGTGTCTCTCTGGGAATAGAAGACCTTGTTTTTTTAGACTATGTACTGGAGCGAACGAAAAGACATTTCCAATGTCAAACGCACGTTTAGTATGTAGCACCGTTCGCATCCTCCTCCGTCGACGCGGCGAACGGCGTCGAATGCGTTCCTATTCTAATCGTGGTGGTAGTGATATACAATAATATACATTTTCTATACTTAGAACAGCAGATTTTTTTCGCGATTTCTTCATGGTCAAAGTTGTTCAGTTTGACAGTTCGAAGCACCCTGTTTGATATGTAATGCATTTAATTTTACATCCCGTATATTTTTAACAGTGTGAAGAAGATGTAAGATTTGGCAGAGCCGACACTATGCATAATGATGACTCAGAACCTCATATTGTGGAAACTCATATTGAGGAATCTCATATTGAGGAAACTCATATTGAGGGACCTCATATTGAGGAACATAAAACAAATGAAGACATAAAACCTCATCCGGCGGCTGAAGGTGATGATAAAATGTTAAGCAACGATAAAAATGGAATTTGTCAGGTAAGACTAACCTAATGCACAAATAGTTCTTAATTACTAACATTTTAAGGGTGTATTCAGACAATGAAACTATAGGTAAACAACTTTCTCTAAAAACGTGAAAATGACCTTGTAGGATACTTACTATATTACAAGTTACTTTCATTTACACTCAACCATACATTCACACACACTCACACATACATCACATAACAAACATACTATATCGTAAACATAAACAACACATAATAAATATAACTACAAACTAATACTTACCAGATGGTCGTGCCGCGTGTAGTGGAAACAGATAACCAGAACCGGTCCGCGCTCGCCGCACTGCTCCAGGGAGGCGCACGCGCACCCCCCGCTTCCCCAGTCGCGACTCGATCGCTACGCCTGTCGCACGTCGCTTGAAGCTTAGCCGCTCTCGCACTGCCGCTTTCCTATTGTTCGCGATCTCACTATATTTGTTACTTCCGCTTTCTTCTTTCCTTCTGTGCTTTCTACCTATCTGTGCTTGTGCTCTGAATTGTGCCTACGCTATTAACTATAAACTATTTCTTACCTATTCGCTGTGCTTCTTCTGATGTACTTGTGTGTGGACTGGAGGTGATCAATAAAACCATAAAACTGTAAGTGCCTACGTTATTTACTACTCCCTACCGGACTACACCACACTGGTGACCACGATCGAACATTTTAAAGGCGAATAATGGCAGAAAAGGAATCAGGCACCGACGACACAGCAAAAGATGGTGGAGTGCGCGTTTCCACTGACGTTTATAAAGTGGCCATACGAATACCACCATTCTGGCCAGACGAACCTGAAATATGGTTCGCCCAAGTGGAAGGTCAATTCGCAAACTCGGGAATCGTTAGCGACACTACCAAATTCAACCACGTCATCGGTCAGCTGGACCACCAATTTGCAAAAGAGGTAAAAGACATCATCGTCAGCCCTCCTGCTACCGATAAATATGGTAAGCTAAAATCAGAGCTAATAAAGCGACTTAGCGCATCTCAAGAAAAAAAAGTTAAGCAGTTACTGATGCATGAGGAGTTGGGAGACCGAAAACCTTCCCAATTCCTCAGACATATGCAAAGCCTGGCGGGTAAAAAAGTTCCCGACGAATTTTTGCAAACAATTTGGACAAGTAGATTACCACGCAGCATTCAAACCGTGCTGGCTGGACAACCGAACGCATCTCTCGAAGTTCTTGCGGACCTAGCAGACAGGGTACAAGATATCGTTCCGCCAGCCCCTCAGGTAGCATCCACGAGTCAGCCGACACCGGGATCTAGCGCAGATTCCACCATCGCTATGGAAATCGCGGAGATTAAGAAGCAATTACAGCTACTTACGATGCAGGCGAACAACTCAAGATCCCGTCCCCAAACGAGACAAAATTATCGCGGCCGATCACCATCGACCAGGTCTCAATCCAGCTACAAAATGTTTCCAGAATGCTGGTACCACGCGAAATTCGGCAGCAAAGCGCAGAAATGCATTCGCCCATGCGATTACAAGGCGGATTTTTCAAAGGGCGGTCGATAGATGCGACAGACGATTGCCCAAACTCAACAAATGGTCGCCTGTTTGTCACTGACAGAAAGTCAAAGATTCAGTTCTTGGTCGACACCGGCAGCGACCTCTGCGTATTTCCTCGGTCCATGCTTCACGAACGTCGCCCCAAGACCAACTACCAACTCTGTGCAGCCAACGGGACGACTATCGACACGTACGGTCACACCCAATTAAATCTAGACTTAGGTCTACGTCGAGATTATCCATGGCGCTTTATAGTAGCTAACGTAACAAAAGCTATAATTGGAGTAGACTTTCTATCATACTATAACTTAATGGTTGACTGTCGTAACCAAAGACTAATCGATAACTTAACATCATTGTCAGCTATAGCAAAGGTAGATCATTATCGAGCAATATCCTCTGTAAAAGTCATGACTGGGGAAAGCAAATATCACAGCATTTTAAACGAGTACCCCGAAATTACACGACCAGCCGGTACGCACCGTACTATACCACATAACACACAACACCACATTCGCACGACACCAGGCCCCCCGGTTTCCAGTTCCCCTCGACGCCTAGCCCCAGACAAACTAAAAATTGCAAAACAAGAGTTCGAGTCCATGCTAGCAAGTGGAACAGCAACTGTTTCAGAGAGCCCTTGGTCATCGCCACTGCATTTAGCACCAAAAAAGGACAACAGCTGGCGGCCGTGTGGTGATTACAGGATGCTGAATGCCCGGACCGTACCTGACAGGTATCCAATCAAACACATCCACGATTTTTCGCAAAGTATAGCCGGTTGCAAAATATTTTCGACAATCGACCTCGTAAAAGCGTACAATCAGATACCTGTCAGTCCAGACGACATCCCGAAAACAGCAATTACAACTCCTTTCGGACTATTTCAATTTCCCTTTATGACGTTTGGCCTTAGGAACGCAGGCCAGACCTTTCAAAGGTTTGTAGACGAAATGACACGCGGACTAGATTTTTGTTATTGCTACTTGGACGATTTTTTGATATTTTCCCGAGATGAAAACGAACATGAACAACATCTGCGCCAAATCTTTGAAAAATTTAAGCAGTATGGCATGCTGATCAACACTTCAAAATGTGTTTTCGGTTCATCAGAGGTAACATTTTTAGGATACCGCATATCGTCAAAAGGTACAAAACCCCTAGAAGAGAAAGTGCAGGCCATCAAAGACTTTCCTCATCCAAAAGATGTAAGGCAGCTTAGAAGATTTTTAGGCATGACAAATTTTTATAGGCGGTTTCTGCCACATGCTGCACAACAACAAGCCCCATTGAATGAGCTACTCACAGGTTCAGTAAAAGGTTCACACCCAATCAATTTGACAGGCGCGTCCCTCAAGGCCTTCAACGACTGCAAACAAAGCCTTTCGAACGCCGCCTTACTAGCTCACCCAACCTGTGATGCCAAGCTAGCGCTAGTCACCGATGCCTCTGATTCTGCGATGGGTGCAGTACTGCAGCAACATATAGACGATGCATGCCAACCATTAGCATTTTTCTCCCGCAAATTAAGCCATAGCCAGCAAAAATATTCCCCGTACGACCGCGAGCTTCTCGCAATTTACGAAGCCATAAGGTATTTTAGACACATGTTGGAGGCAAGACACTTCATTGTATATACTGACCACAAGCCGATCAGTTTCGCATTCCACGAAAGGAAAACAAACTGTTCGCCCCGGCAGTATAGACACCTAGATTACATATCACAGTTCACAACGGATATAAGGCATATTTCTGGAAAAAACAATGTCGTAGCCGATACCCTATCTCGCATTGATGAACTGGAGATATCGATAAATCTGAAATCTCTGGCTGAATCCCAGACCACAGATCCAGAATTAAAAAAGTTACTACACGACGGATCATCACTTCAGCTCGAAAAACGGGCCATACCAGAGTCAAGGACATTTTTATACTGCGATGTCAGTAGAAACGCCCCTAGACCGTTTGTGACCAAATCATTTCGCAAGCAGGTGTTTGACAGCCTTCATTCTCTTAGCCATCCTGGCGCCAACGCCACAGCCCAGCTAGTTGCGGAACGCTTCGTATGGCCAATGGTGAGGAAAGACTGTAAGGAATGGGCACAGAAATGCCTACACTGTCAGCGGGCTAAGGTCAATCGACACGTGAACTCACCAACAGGTACATTCAAGCTACCACCTGCTCGCTTCAAACAAATTCACATAGACCTCATCGGTCCTTTGCCTCCATCGCAAGGCTACCGCTACTGCCTGACGGCCATCGACCGCTTCACGCGATGGCCGGAAGTTATACCGATAGCCGACATAACAGCAGAAACGGTAGCGAAAGCCTTACTGTCAGGCTGGATATCTAGGTTCGGCTGTCCGACGGATATTGTAACAGACCGCGGACGCCAATTTGAGTCCAATTTGTTTCAACACCTATCCAAGCTAGCAGGATTTCAGCACAGGAAAACTACAGCTTATCACCCGGCATGTAATGGATTAGTGGAGAGATTCCATAGACAGTTAAAAGCCGCTATAATGTGCCACGCAACTTTAAACTGGACCGAATCATTACCTTTGGTCTTACTCGGTATACGAACTGCATTCAAAGAGGACTTACATGCCTCTTCTGCAGAGTTGTTATACGGCGAACAATTGAGACTACCGGGCGAATTCTTCGAGTCGGGTGCAAACAAGACAACTGACGTGACAGACTTCATCGCACGCCTTCGTCCTTTCACTGTCAAACTGAGACCAGTACCGACATCACACCATAAAAATGAAAAGATTTTCGTCTACAAGGACTTGGCAACCTCAAATCATGTGTTCTTACGAGATGACACAGTTAGAGGTGCCTTACAGCCCGCCTATACTGGCCCATTCAAAGTCACTGAAAGAGGAGACAAGAATTTTAAAATAATAATAAAAAATAAAATTGTCACGGTATCTATAGACCGGCTTAAACCAGCCTACTTACTAGAAGATAACCATGAAACGGTCAATACCCCTCTGGCAGAGAACAGCCACGAGGACGGAGAGCAAATAAAAACACGCTCCGGACGCCGCGTACACTTCCCAGATTTTTATCGCCCTTAGGCCGGTCTCTGGAGGGGAGTGATGTAGGATACTTACTATATTACAAGTTACTTTCATTTACACTCAACCATACATTCACACACACTCACACATACATCACATAACAAACATACTATATCGTAAACATAAACAACACATAATAAATATAACTACAAACTAATACTTACCAGATGGTCGTGCCGCGTGTAGTGGAAACAGATAACCAGAACCGGTCCGCGCTCGCCGCACTGCTCCAGGGAGGCGCACGCGCACCCCCCGCTTCCCCAGTCGCGACTCGATCGCTACGCCTGTCGCACGTCGCTTGAAGCTTAGCCGCTCTCGCACTGCCGCTTTCCTATTGTTCGCGATCTCACTATATTTGTTACTTCCGCTTTCTTCTTTCCTTCTGTGCTTTCTACCTATCTGTGCTTGTGCTCTGAATTGTGCCTACGCTATTAACTATAAACTATTTCTTACCTATTCGCTGTGCTTCTTCTGATGTACTTGTGTGTGGACTGGAGGTGATCAATAAAACCATAAAACTGTAAGTGCCTACGTTATTTACTACTCCCTACCGGACTACACCACAACCTCTCATAGAAAATCGATCGGCTGATTGATCAACTACTTTTGTATGAGAGATCTAAAAAAAATCTCTTTTCTCAACCCATGGTCCTTAGGGAATGTGGTTTAGTTTTGTCTGAATTCACCCTTAACATTTTGTAAGTGCCAAATTAAAAACTAGCGGTGTACCTATATTCGGACCGTTTTTTTTAATTTGTATATGAAATGCCTACATTCGGGTGTCCGCCGAATCCGAAAAACGAATTCGGATATTGAATTCGGATGCGGCAAGTGTAAAGAGGGAAATTGATTGCCGTGCAGTCTAAGTTACACGCTCAGTTTTTTGTCATTCTGGTCCATCAGTCTGGTCAAGTATATTATGATTTGAAGGGAAATTGACTCGAGTCTGACCCGACTAACATGGTCCTTCAGTATATAAGTTTCCAATCAAATAAACATGACTAGACTGATGGACCAGAATGACGAAATACTGAGCATGAAACCTCCCTCTAAAGAACGCATGTAGATGGCGTCGGTCATGCGCCAGGCGCGAAATCAATCGATAAACAGAAGCAGATCATTTCTGATGAATAACCGTCGAGTATCGTACCGTACCTGGTACTACTTACCTACTTTGTATGAATATTGAATTTTGATTAATACCTACTCAATTTCACAGAACGACCACGGTGGTCCAATGGTAACCTGGGTGGGAGCCCACGAGTTCATAATCGGAGTAGCTTCCGTCTTCAGAGTGTCCGGCCAGTCCGATTGCGTCGGACCCTACTTGTTCACGAGTACCCAATGCAATAGTGCATTCATAGACTGCATTATTAATCCTAATGGCGCGTAAGTTCTCCTTACTTATAATTATGATTACCTACTGTAAGTACCATAAGTCTAAGGCCCTGAACAGACTACGGTCAATTTTGCCCGCTGCCACCCACTGACACCTCTTCACGATGGAATTCTACTGATGTGCGAGTAGGTAACGCACAATGACATGTACTAAATTCCATACTGGAGTGCAATTCATTTTAAGCGTTACATCGCGCTGTCAAAAACATCGACGAGCTCACAAATGTAACATCCTTCTTGTTCTTGCATCCTACAAGATCAAGAAGCTTCAAATTTGATATAAGCTTCTTGTACAAGATCGTCGGAGTTTTATATGAGTTTGACACATGACATAACCATAGTGAACACCAAATTGTCAGCTCGCTGATGTTTTAACGACGAATTTACAAAGGCCATAAATAAAACGACGAATTTAAGGTTGTTATGGTGTTTGCGCTTAGTAAATTGCTGAATTGCCGCAGAGGCGAAGTGCCCGCGGGCAAAATTGGCCGTCGTCTGATCAGGGCCTAATTGGAACAGAACCTTGGGTACCTACAAACAACTACCAGTTATAAGAAATGTAATTAAAGTGTGGAAATAGTCATAAAGTCCTCCCCGAACGAGAAATTTTTTCAAAACTTTTACTGTTTTGGTTTCAGACGGAGAAGTGTATGCGATATGCCACCGATTGAAAGAGGCTTTGATATAATCAAAAGAAGAATTTCTTGGGCTCAGCATCCTGACGGGTAGGTCTATTTGTCCTTCTGACATTTGCTTCAAGGGGCTTTTATACTACAGGATATTTAAGTAAGAACATACTTAAATATTCTAAGTTCGATATTGGGCCTTCAATTATATGCGTTTTAAGCACATACAGTTATACGACATTTCCAAAATACAACATTGAAGACTAGTCACTGCAGATTTTCATTTTATCGTTTGTTTTTATAATGTTTGTAGTTATTATCTTTGAAACCGCCAAAAGTGAATTATAATCGAAAATAACAACAAGCATAAGGCGCGGTTTATACGGAAGCGACGTGTGGCGGTGGCGGATAGTTAGGCTGCCTGTCCATTGACGCGAGCTGGCTGTGCGAGCTGTGTAGCTGTGTAAAAAATATTAACCAATCAGAGATCCGACCGTGTTCGGCCGAGCTCCTGATTGGTTAATATTTACACAGTTACACAGCTCGCACAGCTAGCTCGCTTCAATGGACAGGCAGCCTTATAGTACGTTGCATAGCGTCGTTTTTGTCGTAAAGGAGAATCGCGTAATTCTCCAAACGACGCTATGCGACGTACTATAAGGTTTATATTGTCTCACTTTGACTATCCGCCACCGCCATACGTCTCTTCTGTACTTTGACTACTTAGGTATATAGGGACTAGTTACGAGTGTCATTCTACCTTAGGATAGGCCCAAAGCGCTTTAAGTTGAAACACGTAAAACTAGGGCACTTCAATACAAATTAGGGTACTTGGTCTGTCATCTCAGTACATTTTCGAAGTAAAACTGTCAATTGTTTTGCCTCATTTTTCTGGTTTGAAATGTTCGTGTAAGGCCTGTCGATTCTTGTTTACTAATTGCATTCTACTAACAAACGTTTCTGCCACTTTTTGCGGGGGGTGAGGTAACATGAAATCCGCTACTTTGGATTTTATTCCCCATAACTTTAGATTCTAATTTTGAATGTTAAAAATCATGAAAAGTAGTCTCGTGTCCCCAAACGTCATAAGTTAGAAGTTATTGTTGCGCAATTATAGGCTGTCTCGTTTAGTGATAAGGTACAAAATTGAATGTAAATGCACATGATCAATTGTTCTTATACCGTGGCAGAGGGGAAATGCTACCGCAAGGCCAGTCCTTATAATAAATGGTCAAAGCTTCTGTATAAACTGCACCTACTTAAAACACAATTATCCGATATAATGGTTCGATAAATTGAAAAATAACAATGACTACAATGTGACATTCTTGTATTTTTGAAATGTTGTATAATTGTTTAGAAATAAAAGAAATACGATTGAGGGTAGGACAATAGGCTCGGTACCCCCTTAAATATTACATATCGGTTTCAGGCCTGCCGACGATGAAAAGCAGCTCAACTTTGATCTGATGATGAGGCCTCAAATACCGCTACATAACTATGGTAATGGGTAATTGTAAATAGTAAGTAATTATTTGTTTGTAATAACGATGCCTTTGTAAGTAAAAATAGTAAGTAAAATACATTTATAAGGAAATATATTTTTAAACTATAAGAAAATGGAATATCATTTGATGACAACACATTGATTTTAAATAGCAAGATAGGTGAAGGTGACCAAGCATATAGCGCATGGACCGCGTAAATTGAGCTCCCG
The DNA here is from genome assembly GCA_922987775.1 of Agonopterix subpropinquella. Lineage (NCBI taxonomy): Eukaryota > Metazoa > Arthropoda > Insecta > Lepidoptera > Depressariidae > Agonopterix > Agonopterix subpropinquella. The sequence continues at coordinate 8,343,711 of OV277713.1, read as the reverse complement.
TCGCCTAATTTACTTAGTAGCGGCATTGCGTGATTGAGATTCTTTTTTAGGGTTCCGTAAAACCTATACTAGAGAAAACGGGTCCCTATTACTAAGCCTACGTTGTCCGTCCGTCCGTCTGTCCGTCTGTCCGTCTGTCCGTCTGTCCGTCTGTCCGTCTGTCCGTCTGTCCGTCTGTCCTTCTGTCGAGTAGCCCGGAGGCTACTCGCGCACCGAGGGTTCCGTACCACACCACCACAGAACACAACATTTTTAACCTAGAAAAAAAATATTTTTTTTGTCCGGGACCTTTAGCGCAAGGCCGACTCACACTTGGCCGGTTTTTAGTATTTGTTGTTATTCTGTAAAGTTTGCTCTATAATCACACTAAGTTTAACGCTTGTATGTATTACCGTAACGATAGAGCGCGAAGAAAGAACGTTTATAAAAACTAGTTTCTTGTTGAGAACCCCCCTTAATTTTTAACTTTTTGATATTTTTATTATTTGTTAACAAATCCGCCGTAATAAGTAGGACAGACGGACGGACGGACAGACGGACAGACAGACGGACGGACAGACGGACGGACGGACGGACGGACGGACGGACGGACGGACGGACGGACAACGTAGGCTTAGTAATAGGGTCCCGTTTTCACCCTTTGGGTACGGAACCCTAAAAACAGGTCCTTTTTTCGAGTACGTAATGCAAGAACGTCACCCATCTTCCGCTATTTTAATTTAATCAAAGCGACAACACGTTCCGACGCGGTGCGGTGGTAACTTCAAAAAAGATTTTGACATTTATTAAGTGGGATTCAAGTTTCTATACTGAACTAGCTTTTGCCCGCCACTTCGTCTGCGTGGATTTCGGATTTTCGAAAAAACATTTTTCATTGCACCCGTACATGCTCTGAAGAATACTGATGTAGGTATTCCCATGTTTCTGTCTTCAGTAGTTTAGGCTGTGCGTTGTCTGTCTGTTTGTCATCACGGAACTGTTTGTCAGTCACGGAACTGTTTTATAAGTATAGATAAATTATTTTTGACTTTGAATGCTCAGAAATAAAAAACTATTACCTGGTAGGTACTTACAAAACTAAAACTTGACTATGAGACCTACATTGGCCCCGATGATGAAAAGAGCGATTATAGCCCATACGGAAGAGAGCTAGCGCCTCAATCCTGAGGCCGCGGTTCGATTCCTGGCCTGTACCACTAAGTTCTTAGGAATTTATGTACGGTTGTATTTATCATTTACTAGCTCGGCGGTGAAGGAAAACATCGTGAGGAAACCTGCATTCCCGAGAATTAAAAGAAAATAATAAATAATAAGGTGGGTGGACCATGGAAGGCCACGCTCCTTTGAAGGCCAACTATCAAAAAGTCGTAGTTATTGGCATGTAAACACATATTCCTTCGGCTATACACTAAGATCCATCAAACTCAAGGCCACAGATGCGGCGGCGAGTCGCTCGCGTCGCTATTGTGGCAGTGCGATCTCACGCTTCGTAGACTTCGGTCGTCGACGTTACAATTGTTATTCGCGCGCACAGCAAAACGTAAGTTTTTAGTTAGATAACCTATTATTATTTCATATTTTTTTACTGTGAATTGTCGTATAAGGATATGTTTATGGTACTAAAGAAAAAAAAAATAGTTTTGCCTCGATTTAAGTTAAAATATTGGTAGTGTTCCCAGGAAAGCCGGTGGTTCCTTATAAGGCCAATCAAAAAAATTTACAGTTGGCCTTGCTAGGGTACATGGGCCTTACAAAGAACATGTACAAACCATGATCATATGAAAAGTTACTTTTTAGTTATAAATACGTACCGTTACAGTTAAAACAATGTTTTATATTTATAATATTTTTATTTATAAGGGTTATTAAACTTTTTAACTCATATTGAATAGACATTTTTTTAAAAATTATTTTATTATCAGTATATATTTAAATTTCTCTTATGGAAAGGTTATGTCTGAAAATAAACTAAACTAATTTACATGAAAAGCAACGAATATAAAAAATTTTTACATGTTAAAAACGGTAAAGTACTTATGTGATAAAGTAAGTATGTGACAAGTTATATGTATATAAGATAGTCATAAGATAGTCTGTCTATAATCATATTTTAAGCAAAAAAAACTTTATAATAATAAGCCGGTAATTGAATAGATGATTAAATTTTATGCGTATAATTTCAGATTTCAAGAATGTCGGAGTCAAAACCCAGGAAAAGAGGTAGTACATGGGATGAAGACAGTTTAAGACGTGCCATGGAAGCAGTACAAAATAATCAACTTAATACAAATGCTGCAGCGTTGAAGTTCAATATTCCAAGACGCACCCTTAGAAACCATTTAGTAAGCGGTAACAGTACTAAAATAATTGGGAAGACAACTATTCTTACAAAACAATTAGAAGAAGATTTATCGCAGCGAATCAAACGTTTTGCAAAACTGGGTGTACCACTTACGCCTAAATTTATCAGGAAACAAGCCTTTTTATTTTGTGAGAGGTTTAAAATCAAGCACTCGTTCAATATGTCAACAAGAATGGCTGGACGCAAATGGCTCAAAATGTTTTTGGCTCGAAACCCATCAATATCAAAAAGAAAACCCCAGGTAATGAATCCAGCTAGAGCTCAAAAAATGAATAAGCCCATTGTGAAACACCATTTTGAAGAAGTGAAGAAACTCTATGAAGAGCTAGACATTATTGCACATCCAGAACGCTTGTATAACATGGATGAAAAAGGGTGTCGCATTACGGTCCATAAACAAGCTGTAGTTTTGGCTGAAAAAGGGAATACAAGAGTACATCTTGTTGCTCCGGGACACGCCGAGAACGTTACAATAGCGATGTGCGTAAATGCGGTGGGTATTGCTATACCGCCCATGATTATTTTTAAGGGGATTAGGCACAGATCAGAATTAGCATCAAATTTGCCACCTGGAACAAAAGTAAGCATGGCACCCAAAGGCAGCATGACCAGTAGCTTATTCGTAGAGTTCATACAACATTTAGCACAACATAAAGCACCCGGTAAGTGTCTGCTTATCTTTGATGGCGCAAAGTGTCATTTATCATATGAGTCTCTGGAAGAAGCAGATAAAAATAATATAGTACTATACTGCTTACCTTCGAACACCACGCACGAACTCCAACCTCTAGATAAATCAGTGAATCGGTCCTTCGAACATCACTGGGATGAAGAAGTTTTGAATTAAGTACCTGTGCAATTCTCAAGAGAGAACTTTAAACAAAGCTGCATTTAACAAAATTTTCTCCCGAACATGGCCAAAGTGTATGACTCAAACGAATATAACGAATGGATTCAAAGCCACTGGTTTATACCCCCTTGATCCTGATGTAATACCCGAAGATGCTTATGCTCCTTCAATTGTAACTGAAAGACCTTTATCGAAAACGTTACAACACCAGATCGACCAACCACTTATATCTGTTCAAGTCTCGCCCCCTGTGTCTGAATTTAAAAAAGTGTCAGAATTGTCGTCTCAGTCTCTAATAGATGAAAGCAGGTCAGCTCATGTTTCTAACGTCTCTTCAATTTTTCCATCAACTTCCAAAGAGAAGATAGTATCGACATCGCCAAAATTTTCAGCTGCAACAGCAAAAAGAAAACCCGTTCTTGTTTCTTACAGTTCTTCAACTGATGCTTCAGACTTAGAACTAGATATTACGGTCAATGATCAGTGCCGCCCCATGCTGCTAAGTTCAGTACATCGTCTCAACGTCGCAGATACGAAACATGACCCTCAACCATCTCTGTACGATTATCCTCTTCCGAGTACGTCCGGCCTACAAGAAAATATCGTCTGTTCTAGCTCGGAATCTGATCTTGATTTGAATCTTAGTGAATCATTTATCAAAGATAACTACATGGCTAAACTTCAAGTCTCGGATTTATACACTTCTTCTTCGTCATTTGATGATGACCTAGAGCAGAAAAAAGAAATCACTCCGAAAAACGATTAATACAAAACAAAAGCTCAATTAAAACAAAAGCTCAACTGAAGAGTCATGAGACTAGATCTTCGGATGATGACGAACCGTTAATTAATCTAATAGAGGATAAAGAAAAATCGTTTCATGCTTTTTTGCCTACTCCAAACTACGCTACAATAAAGTCTTCACGTCCACGGCAAAAAGCTATTAATTACAAGGGACAAAGAATAGTTAAAGATTTATTCAAAACTGAAGAAAAAAAGAATGAGATGAAGCAAGCGACGAGTAAGAAAAAAGGAAAGTCTACAATTAAACAAGACCAAAAAAAGAAAACCAAAAATAAAAATGATTCCGTAAAACGGCTAAAAAGAACAGTACAACAAGAAAACAGTAAAAGATCGAAAATAGAGATGAAGAAAAGTGCAGAAGGTGAAGAAAAGGAATGGTACTGTCACGCATGTGGCGAGGATAGAAAGGAAGACATGAGACAATGTACCGAATGTCAAAAGTGGTATCACGAGGAGTGTATGGGTCTCACTAAAAAAGATCTCAAATTTATATGCCCAGATTGTGATTAAAATATCCAAAATTATTATCCTTTTTAGTTTCTAAGTTTGTTTCCGAACTTAATTTTTATTTTGTTGCAATTATTTTCGTTTTTTAATCTTAAGAATCGTTGATTTTAAACATTCCTGACTTCAAGACTGACTATGTACCATAATAAGTTTGTAATAAGTACAGTACTTAGTCTGTAGTGTCTATTATTTTATTATAATTAATATAAGAAAGTCATTGATAATTTTTAGTTTGGCCTTCTTAGGAACATTTTGGCCTTACAAAGAACGGACCATTGAGATAAAAAAAAAGTTTTTAATTTCATTATAATACGCGTTGGCAAGTTATTTGATGTCAATATAATACTCATTACTACTGTTTTTAAATAATTTCCATTAATATATTCTTAGTTATACGATGGTGTTCAAGTAATGTTCGTTGAGTTTTTTATAAATGATAAAAATATATTGAGCATTTAATGTTTTGCTTAAATGAAAGAGCTTATTATGTAGTTTTAGTAAAAGCGAATATATTAATTGTTACAACTCTATTTTTAAGTTGAACGACTGATGTATAATATTGGCCTTGTTTGGAGCCGTGTTCCTTGCAAGGCCATTTGGAAGAGCTTAACAAAACTTAAGTTTAATGAATACTGATTAAAGCTAGGTTAAAAAAAAGTGATTTATATGGTACAAAATAAAACAAAGTATTATTTGATAATTTGTTTTTTCATTTATCCAGTCAATAAACGAATAAAAAGCGTTTACTCGTTAGAGTGGCCTTCCATGGTCCACCCACCTTACATTGGCCCCGATTCGGACTGTGCCATGACTTAACTAAATTTATTCCTGTCACTTTCTAAAATAAGATTAAGTAAAGAAACAGAAAATCAACAGCTGACTTTAGTGCTGTCAAAGTGTCGTTACACGCCCAAAAACGCCTTAAATAAGATGGCGTACATTATGATGGCATCTTATTTTGGGCGTGTAACGTCACTTTGACAGAACTAAAGTCAGCTGTTATTATTCTGTCTCCTTTCTTTATCTTATTTTAGAAAGTGACAGGAACAAATTTAGTTAAGTTAAGTCGTGGCAAAGTCCGAATCGGGGCCACTGTCTATTAAAAAAAATACTATAGACCATTATTTATACAATTTCGTCCTATGTTTCGTCACAAACTCTGACCATATTAATAAAATACCATCGTCATAGTTTCCAAAGCAAGTAAAAAGTTAAAGTTTACATTTCGTTTACAATGCAGCAAAAACCTATCCGACTAATGACAGCGTTTGAAAACAAAGATTTACGTCATTGAATTTTCGTCTTAAAAATATAATTTCAGTAAACCACTTTATACTTCGAAAACTTTTTATTTGTCTGCACTCTGGGAGCTTAAATAGCGAGGCCGTGCGTCCTCCGATAACATTCAAAGCTTTTCCAATTGACATTTTGTCCAAATTTTTTCGCTAAAAACCGATAATTCACTAAAACCTTTGAGTAACATTTTCTGAAATAGAATTTTAAATTTCGGCAATGATGTTAGATGTATTTTCGAGTAGCAATACCTAAGCATCATTAATATCATTATTATAAAACTTGGTAATGAAAGGAGCGTCTGCTTTATTATGTGGTAGGTACCTAATTTTGAGAATTTCAAAAACAGTATATTTTACTTTTTAGTCTTTTTACACAAAAGGAGAGCGTCGCATTAAAAAAAACTCATCATCATATTATTTAAGAGTAACGACAAGATCGTTGGAGTATTCGTCAAGCCAGTCTCTTTTCCGCCAGTTCCTTGAGTTCCTGATACGACACGTCATCAACATTTTATTTCACCTGTGCTAGTAACTATAAATAAAACCGGTCAAGTGCGAGTCGGGCTATTCGCACACCGAGGGTTCCGTACCACACCACTATCAGAACACAACATTATTAACTTAGAAAAATAAACAATAAAGGCTTCGGATCCCGGTCCCGGGCGCTAAAGCGCCAGACCGACTCATACTTGGCCGGTTTTTAGTATTTGTTGTTATTCTGTAGTGTTTGCTCTATAATCACATTAAGTTTGACGCTTGTAGGTATTACCGTTTTTACGATAGAGCGTGAAGAAAAAACATTGATAAAAACTAATTTCTTGTTGAGAACCTCCCTTAATTTTTTACTTTTTGACATTTTTATTATTTGTTAACAAATCCGCCGTAATAACGCATAATCTGAGAATTTCAACTATCTAGCTTTTACGGTTCAAAAGTTACAGCCCTAAATAGGTAGGACAGACGGACGGATAGACGGACGGACCGACAACGTAGGCTTAGTAATAGTGTCCAACGTAGGCTAGTACGGAACCCTAAAAAGAAATACCTATAGGTATACAGGGTGTAAGTGACAGCCTAGCAAATACTGAAACGGTGAACTCAGACCATCAAACTGAACAACTTTCACTATGGAGCCTACCTCAAGAAACGCGAAAAAAAAAACAGCTGTCGATCTCGCTCCTTCGAGAAATCGCCGAATAAAATCGCTCGTGTCAAAGGGCTCTAACCCTATCCGAGGTTTATTGTACCTACAGTAGGTAAGCATAAATTACTGGTAAACATTGGTAGAGCGAGAGTGTTAAATAAGATTTAAACAGTAAAATAGGTTTACAGAGTCCAGCTGACAAAGCAAGACTCTGTTAAATCCTTCAATTTCGTAATGAAACAATTAATCTTCATTCACGTCCAGTGGCAATAAATACGGCGTTTGACTTGCCTCACCTAAATCACTCCAAGTCTAGACTAGACGCAAGATCTAAGGTATTCACATTATTTATTACTACGTTTTGACAGAATAATGACCAAATTAATATTTAAAACATTGAGGCATTTTCCAAGATTGGTAGAACACAAAATCAGTAGGTGGCAATATTAAATTCTAAAAACGAAAATTAGCATCATTGAAGGTAAATTAATATCATCATTTCAGCCTTTTTTTATACGTCCACTGCTGGACATAGGCCTCCCCCAAAAGGGAGGTTTTGCCTAATTGCCACGCTTGGCAAGCGGATTGGCGATCGCAGTTGAGTGTTAATAAACGTTTTGGCAAAGATAAAATGTTCAATTACACCGATAATATTTGTTGTAAATAAAGATACATCGACAGTAGATCAATTCAAAGTGTCAACTGCATTGCAATCCGTTCAGCCCTCTACGACTTAAATAAATAAATTTTGTGTCGAAAACTAGGTACGTAGCATTGCCTTCTTGTAATCTACTATCAATCCTGCGCCCGCGGCATGACGCCTCGATAAACGTTTAATCGCGCCTGCTAACAAGTTCGTTCGCGCGCAAAAAGAAAGAGAGCTAGAGCGCGATAGCTAGATGGGAACATATTTAAATCAAAGTTAAGTAGTTGGCTTTTGGAAAATTGTTTCTATAGTATTAATGAATACTTAAATTATAATGTACATCATTGAATGATAATATAATTAATATTTTTGACTATTGTATATGTATAATGTAATTAGGATGACTTTTGTAATTTATAATGTAGCTCGACCATATTTTAAAAAATTGTACACCTGCACGCAGGTTGAATATAATTGACTGTCATAAAACTTGAACAACTGTAACCATATTCTATGCAAATAAATATTTGATTTTTGATTTGATTTAGCACTTTATCGCGCCGTCATGCCGCGGGCGCTGATTACTGAATTATCCCGCTTAGTAATTATGGTACAGTCTTAACACCATGGGAATTCATTTTATACAGGGTGTTAGGGACAACAGTTGGGGTTAGTGTACCCATGATACTGAACAACTTTCCCTAAGAAATAGGAAATTCGAGAAAAATAATTTCAACTTTTCATACAAACGTTTCGATCAGCTGATTGCATTTCTGTTTGTTGAAATGTTTTTTGCGAATTTCCTATACGTTTCTTAGAGAAAGTTGTTCAGTATCATGGTTACAATCACCCCTTAAAGTAATGCAACTGTTTACCCTTAACACCCTGTAAATATATACAAGCATTTTTATACTTATTTCAGGAAATCTAAAATAACAATTAACTCTGGCAAGTTAATTGTTATTTTAGATTTCGATTTCGAACTGCGCAAAACCAACTTTCAGTAAACATAGCATCGTGTAAGCTGCAAGGTAAAAAAGTAACCAAACGCTCAGTTTGTACGCTTCGGCCGCTATTTGTTAAACAGAAGGTTTAAGCGGGATTTGGAACGAAGTAGAGCTTAGTGTATGATAGATTGGGCGCTTATAGCAATAATAAACTAGGTACCTACCATAAAGTTATTATACCTGTCGGAATAGTTACTGACATGAGTTGTCAAATGAAACCGTTTTTTGTGCATTTGTCGGCACTTATCGGCACCCTAAAACTTCGAGTTCTGTGTGTAATTGTGAATCTAACTTGAAATCGTAGGTAATTTAATGAAATAGTGTTAGTATATTTCACAAAATAATCTACGACTTCACTTTAGATTCACTAATTATTCACAGAGCACGAATATTTACCCAGTCGATTGTGCTGACAAGTTCCCAAAAACGGTTCTATTGCCTCGCGTCACGTATCTCTTTCTATTATACAGTGGCGCCGCTAGGTACATCTCGCTCTCTCAGCTGTCAGTTCCTCTATATGATACCTTTATGGTACCTACATAATAAATACTTGCTTTTAATTTTGTTTCCAAGACAAAAAATATCATACGTTTGTCTCCATGTCATAGGCTTTTTGTATAAGGATTTACGGTACCTAAAACTAAGTTAGTAAAATATTGCCAGGGCGTCTATTTATTAATGAATGTGACAAATAAGTCGACTTAATTGACAATTTGCTTATCCTCGGACCAAACCGATATTTTACGTCGGATTTCAACAATTAAGGCCGCTTTCAGAGTCACGCTTACGGTCAGCGCGGGCGGTAAGCGCGCGGTTCGCACTATGAAAATGTCTGTCGCGGGTCAGTTTTGACTGTGAAACGAGGCAACACCTAGCTCGTGGCTCGCGTCGCTTTACGTGACTCTGAAACCAGCCTAAGTTGACTTGTCACGTTTATTACTAAGGGACCTTACGATACTTAATAGTTAATGGCCCTGACATACTGTGGGATAATATGCTTCGAACACGTAGAATATTGAAGACCATTTTTAGGGTTCCGTAGTACAACAAGGAACCCTTATACTTACTACTTTACCTTTATACCCTTATGTTACTTTCGTACATTCTGTCTGTCTATCTGTATGCCCCACGCGCTGAACGAAATTAAATCGCACTATTGTTTGCTTCATGAAGATTTCTTCAGTTATTTAAGCTATGTCAGGATGAGCTTATAATCAAATGACTACGAAACCTTACCTTGGAAGAGTCCGACACGCTCATGGCCGGTTTTTCTGAGAAGAACTTTCAACATTAGAGAAACTAGAGAAAGTTTACTCAGACTGAGTAGACATAGACATAGACATAGACATACTATCAGTTTAATAATGTACATGACCTCGCTGGCAAATGTGACGTCACTCAATCACACGAACTTCACTCGAATGTTTCAAATGATTATTTCCTTCACATAGAGTCTACATTCCTTTACAACAGAGTGAAGTTATCCAACGGCCCCCTTCAAGGTCATGCACATTATTATTTTAAACTGATAGTAGATTTATTAATAATTTTCATTAAAAGTCATTTTATTGATAAATTCCATGAGTGTTATGGTGTTTTAGCACGGACACTCATAGAGTATAAAAATATTTTTTCGTCGTATCTACACATTCCTACATCTACGTTCAATCTGTGAGAGCAACCGACGAAGTGGGTTCGACCAAAACTCGCGCTTCTGAGGATTAAACTTTTGCAGCAGCTGTTTACTATTTTATAGGTAAATAGGAAGTTTGATGACGATGTTGATAGGCACCTAGATTTGTTAGTCTCCTCTTACGACACCCATATTGTTTGCGTTATTTGAAACTAAACATCACACAATGTATTTTAACGTGAGAATACCCTCACTGACTCATATATGCCCACTAAAAAGTTAACTTCAGAGCCCGTGAGCACCTTGAGATTCGTTTGTTAATACATACGGGCAAAGTCTATACAGGTTGTTAGGGAAGACAGTTGCATTACTTTAATGGGTGATTGTACTCATGATATTTAAAAATTTTCACAAAGGATCAGAAGGAGAATTCTTTTTTTTTTCATGCAAACGTTTGATCAGCTGATTGCATTTAGTATGGAAAGTAGTTTATTGCGAATTTCTTTAGTTTTCTTAGAGGACGTTGGACCCCTTAAAGTAATGCTACTGTTTACCCTAACACCCTGTATTGTGTGGATACATCATGCAGTTGTAAATCCAAATTAATTCTGTATTTTCGGGCGCGGATGTGGCTGACACAGAAAAATGAGACGCAATGTTTAACATGTAATTTTTCCGTTCCCTGACGTAACTCCTGTAGGATCCCTGACTCGGGAATATGTAAACAGCCCTTGACTCGGCTGGCGTCTGATTTTATTACAGAGTATTGACTTACCGACTACTGGACGTAGGGGCTGGGCTCAAAAGCGTCCGAACCAAAAGAGCACTAAAACGTAAAAAGAGAACCAATTACGCTTCAGTTTTCGCTTGATCGGCCGACTACGCGAACGCGAGGGCGCACGGTGCGCGCTTGGCTGTGCCGCAATCGGGGAGTGGAGTGGAAAAAAAAACAAAAGGTTGCACTCCGGGAGTGCCGGCAGAAGTGAAAACTAAGAGATCTTACGTCTTACGAATTTTCACGTGACGTCACGGTCCTGACGCGAGTTTAACATTTTTTACCCATCCCAAAATCTTACGTCTTACGAATTTTCGATCAGGTCACGTGACGTCACGGTCCTGACGCCAGTTTATTACCCATCCCAAAACGTGCACAACGCCGCTAAAGAAGTTTTCACTTCAAAATTTCAGCATTTTCAACGTTTTTAGTTGGTTTATATGTGCTGCTACACGTACTTAGGTTTGTGTAGTTTAGTCTTGGTTTGTATTCTAACATCTGTGGTCTCGGACACTTTTTTCGAGATTTTTGTACTAGACCCTGAGTCCATAGTATTCTAAGTCAATGTTACAGAAAGTGTAACTATCGACCGCGGTCCGCGACCACAACACCGCACATTTCCAGCCCTCTTATCGGAAAATCGTTTTCCATCAAACTGACAAGTCATCAATTAGAATTTTAGTTGGGGTGAAGGCCTTTGTAGAATGCCGGCCATTTTAAGCAGTGGCGTGGATAGATAGGGCCCCAGAGTATAAAAGGGAAACGTTGGCAAATATTACTTATCATACATCATATATAACGGAGGATGAGCGTCAGGCTGTGATGAGATACATGTTTTCCAATGAAAAGCAAGATACGGATTATTAATAATTATTTTTATTTCCTTTATGATAATTGTCTTTTATTATTTTTACTGATTCTACATTTAACACCGTTTCACAAGTAAACACTATGTAGAAGAAACGGCAAGAAACTACATAGCGATATGACGAAGTATTGAGTTAGGTCGAGCAGCGTGTGCACTCGGTGGTGTTCTCGAGCAGACTGTGTAGTGCCTCGCTCGACTCTGTTATTTATAGCACACGATCGATGGTGGGGGGCAACGTGACACGCTCGGCAACTTCAGTGTACCTGCGCGCACTGCGCGCGTCGTTAGACCGTCCGTACTCATGACTCTCTCTCCGACACGGCCATCCTGCGCGACACACGTCCTCGTGGGTAACTCTGAAACAATGAAAACAAAGCACAGTACACCGTTCGATCATGGTCACTAAAATACTAAGGGATTTATTTCCTGTTACACATACACTGATTATAAAAAGAAAATAAAATGACTGTCAGGGACTATATCAAAAACGTGCAAAATTATGACTCGTTTAAGCGAAAAATGACAATAGTATGTGTCAGGCCACGCACGCTCTGGCAAGCCAAAAAAACAAATTGGTCAGTAGGTTTTAGTCGCTTTTACAGATAAGCCAGAAACAAAAAGGTGAATATAATGTCAGTTGCATTTATACAGCACAACGATCCACCTAAGCCGTTTATGTTTGACCTGGCCCGATGCTCAAATACCATGTGTTCGTTGCATGTGTAACTCTATGAAAACAACACGCGTAATATTGTTTACATTTAAATGTCTAATTGCTAAGTAATATCCTCGTGTATTCCCCGGCCTTCCTGACGTTGCACACGTCCTCGTGAGATGGATGTTTTTGGTCATCAACTGTGAATAACGAAATTTAAATTTGTAAAACCGTTCGGCCAGACCTGACTAGAGTCTCTGCTGCATGGGACTGCTTCCTCTGCATGGAGCAGCCTCTGCTCTGCCGCATAGAGCAGCCTCCGATGCGAAGAGCAGCCTCAACTGCATGGAGCAGACTTCACCGCATAGACCAGCCTCTGTAATTAGAGTAAACTCCGCTCACAGAGGAGCCTCCGCTCACAAAGGAGCCTCCGCTCACACAAGAGCCTCCGCTCACAAAGGAGCCTCCGCTCACAAAGGAGCCTCCGCTCACAAAGGAGCCTCCGCTCACAAAGGAGCCTCCGCTCACAAAGGAGCCTCCGCTCTCACTGGAGCCTCCGCTCTCACTGGAGCCCTCCGCTCTCACTGGAGCCCTCCGCTCTCACTGGAGCCCTCCGCTCTCACTGGAGCCCTCCGCTCACACTGGAGCCTCCTGATGGATGGATGGAACTCTTTGGAACTCGGCATTTAAATACATTCATAATTGTGATTTGGGACAGACTTGGATATGGGACATTGGATAGACTCCACATTGAACATATAATACTCTACATTGGAGAGTCTCTACATTAGTCAGACTTTACACTGGCTGACTCTACATTGGCTAGCCTCTACATTGGCTAGACTCTACATTGGCTAGACTCTACATTGGACAGACTCTACATTTAGATGAGTGATCCAACCGACCGACAGGAATAATAAAATTGTTTGTTTTTCTGGTCTGACTTATATCATTATTTATTAGATTTTTACCCACTATTTAAAATTTTGAAGTAAGTATTAAAATCTTTCAATAATACTAAATTAAAGTTATTCGGGCTTGTCCGTTACCTATACCTAACCTACTTCGGCTCGGTAAACATTTCAAACGTCGTCGGTCTATGGGCATCTAGTAATTTTTTTTTCTTCTTTTGAGTCGTTTCTCAGGGTGGTGGGGGGGGGGGTTTCTTTGGGTGGAGGGCGGGGGGGGGGGGGGGTTCTCTGGGTTTTCTCTTTGGGTGGGCGGGCGTTTCTCTTTTTCTCTTTTCTCTTGGGTGGGTGGGCGGGTCTCTTGGGTGGGTGGGCGGGTCTCTCTGGGTGGGGCAAACACTAATACTGTGGTAAAACTACGCATTCTCACCCTTATACTATGGTAAAACTACGCAAGGCTGATACGCTTAGATATTTATGACATAACTATACCTATACGTTAAAATAATACTCTGAAAACACAAAAATATCATTTTTATTACACACGCCAACACGGTTTGGCCGCACAACAATAGGAAAATGAAGTCCTGTATTTTACGTGTACGAATGGCTGAGATTAAATAGTGAATAGTGATAATTGACCTTTCAGTTAAATAGGTATACAAAAGTTAAGCACCATGCAACGTGTAATTTGAACATAATGAGAGTTTCTAGTCGACGGTAGTAACAAAATAAGGATTTTTAAAATTTCTTAATCTTACTAATTCAATCATCATCATTATTATCATCATCATCTGTGTGTGAGTCACACGTTCCACTGGGCACTAATATTCTACCAAAAAAAAAAAAAAAAAAAACTGGGCAGACTCAACACTAATTACCACAACATTAATGAAAGGGTTGTCTCGCCGATTTTTAGTTGATAATATGTGAAAGGTGATCTCCTTAGATACCTTTTATGTAAATAGTCAAGCTTAATACCGTTCAGATGGCACAGAAAACGCAATTGAATAAAAAAAACCATCCACGTGTGTGACAATTTTGGAACGTGGCTATCAAAAAATATCTGTTTTCACTAAGACGCAAAAAAAATGTCTGTTGAAAATGACCCAAAAATATCAATATTCAAAAGTAGAATCAAGTAAACTAGCTACGACTCACCGGGCATATTCACATAATAGGTCCTCAGATTTGCTTAGCAGCGTCACATCTATACAAGGTTGCAGGCTTCATTATCCACCGGCTATATCAGCATTGCGATGGTCTCATCTCCGGTACCTCATATGTTCCAAACACCTCACATATATGCCCGTCTGCATCATCACACTGCTACTTCGGCATCGTGCTGGCTTGGTCACGTCTCGGGTACCTCATAGTTTTCAAATTCATACCCTCAATAGACGCCCGTTTGAAAGACATAACCCAGATGTGGTATCGTGAATCCTTGACCACTTCTGATAACGGAGGATGAGCGTCAGGCTGTGATGAGATACATGTTTTCCAATGAAAAGCAAGATACGGATTATTAATAATTATTTTTATTTCCTTTATGATAATTGTCTTTTATTATTTTTACTGATTCTACATTTAACACCGTTTCACAAGTAAACACTATGTAGAAGAAACGGCAAGAAACTACATAGCGATATGACGAAGTATTGAGTTAGGTCGAGCAGCGTGTGCACTCGGTGGTGTTCTCGAGCAGACTGTGTAGTGCCTCGCTCGACTCTGTTATTTATAGCACACGATCGATGGTGGGGGGCAACGTGACACGCTCGGCAACTTCAGTGTACCTGCGCGCACTGCGCGCGTCGTTAGACCGTCCGTACTCATGACTCTCTCTCCGACATATATAATTATTAATTATACTCACGACAATTTCGGGGTGGCCGCTACAGACTATCAAAGATTCAATTTTAACATAATTCAAGGTTTTTGTTCGAATATGACTTGTGAAGCGGTTGATAGGAGGACATAAACATTAGCTCACACTGATTATCTATAACACTGCATAAAACTATTATTCCTCTGTCACTGAGTACGACAACGATGAGAACAAAATGGTAAATTCTAAGCGGGAACCAAGGCTGCTACGTAGTATCTTCACGTCCCAAATACCGCAGTGTCTTAAAACAAAAGTCTTCGATCAGTGTGTGTTGCCAGTGATGACATATGAAACAGAGACGTGGTCGTTCACTCAAGGCCTCATAAAAAGGCTGAAAGTCACCCACAGGGCAATGGAGAGGGCTTTGCTCGGAGTTTCCCTGCGAGATCGAATCAGAAATGAAGAGATCCGCAGAAGAACCAGAGTAACTGACATAGCCCAAAGAGTTGCTAAACTGATGTGGCAGTGGGCGGGGCACATTGCTCGCAGAACCGATGGCCGGTGGGGCCGAAAAGTTCTCGAGTGGCGACCGCGTACCGGAAAGCGCAGCGTGGGTAGGCCCCTCACACGGTGGACCGACGACCTGGTGAAGGCGGCGGGAAAACGTTGGATGAGGGCAGCGCAGGACCGGTCGTTATGGCGATCCTTGGGGGAGGCCTATGTCCAGCAGTGGACGTCCATCGGCTGAGATGATGATGATGATGAACCAAGGCTGCTGGTGCAACCACTAATAAATTATAATTATATCTGACTGAATAAGTCATGGTTAAGGTTAGCCGTGGCTCCTTGGTCTTTATGGCCCCGAGGTAATGTTTCGCTTTTCCCTAGCTACGCCACTGAGGGAATGTCGAATAGTAAATTATTCATTCTGTCCGTCTCGATATCGCATAGTTTGATCATAGATTAGTTAGAGGCGTTTAACTGTTAGCGTAGTGCGTTACTATTAAGTTATTGTAACTCCGTCTACGCTGCTTTGTTCTTGTTCTTGTTCTCACTACGCAATACTTTATTTTGGTAGAGAACAGAGTAAATAAAATAGTACGAATGAATTAACGCAATCAAATATATTGAGTGTAAAGGAAGTGATTCCGAAAGTTCAAAGGGGCGAAAGTATAGCCATCAATATGAACAAGCAGATTTTTTTGAGATCTCATAGTTGGTCCCATATTAAAAGTTGTTCATATCGATGGGTGCTTTCATCCCTTTCAGTTTTCGGAAGTGCTTCCCTTAGACCCTGTATATTATGATTATAAACAAATTATTGTACTACCTACCAACTAAAAAAAAACGAATGTTAGACGAGATTCCGTCCGTCTTTTTTTCAGGTCCGTGACTGTGTAGTCACGGACCTGACACAAAACACCGGAAAAAAGACGGACGGAATCTCGTCTAATCAAAAGTGAAGCACCAATTTATATGAGTGTGCGTGCTGTCGCCCTGTTGCGCGGGACAAAATGGCGGCGAGTTGTCGCACCTGCGCCTAGAACTGGTGCGTCTGTGTGAGTGTAGGTGCTTTGTAGAACAAACGAAATTGTAGCACCTTGCATGCTTCACTTCTTTTTAATGTGACATTACGTCCGTCTTTTTTTCAGGTCCGTGTGTGTAGTCTAACAATTTGCATTGAGACAATTGGGCACGCGTGGTGGACTAATGCCCATACATCCTGCACCGAGGGTAGGCCTGTGCCCTACTGTGGGATTTTAATTGATGATGATGAAACATACCAACTAAAAAAACTCGTGATGGTACTAGACCACCACGACTTTTTAGGACAAAAACGGGTCAAAAGCTAGTTTCATACAAATTGGAAAAACTGATAAGAGGCAAGCATGTGCGATACTGAGTGAGCGCGAATGAGGGCGCTATACTCGCTATACTGCCAACCTACTGACTAGTGTTGCCGCTCGATAGGCCAAATATCGATTGTCTATCGATAGCTATCGATAGGTGAGAAATAATGTACTCGCTCGATAGGACAATCGATAGTATCGATAGTATCGATACTATCGATAGTATCGATATCTCTTTTACTCCAATAGTATCGGTAGATCGAAACTATCGATAGTATCGATAGTTTCGATCGCTGCCATCTAATGATCAATCGATAGTATCGATACTATCGATAGTATTGCTTTCCAATATCGAATAGACTATCGATACTATCGATAGTATCGATACAATCGATAGTTTTGCACTATCGATAGCGATAATTATTTCAATAGTATTGCATTCGGTATGCAGGCATAATGGGTAGTGGAAATGTATAACGTGGCTATGTTCAACCAAAACCACTTTTCTAGTATATTGCCTTTATAATAAGCGCACGTTTGGCTTGCATACTGAATGCAATACTATCGAAATAAATATCACTATCGATAATACAAAACTATCGATAGTATCGATAGTATCGACACTATCGATAGTCTATTCGTTATTGGAGAGCAATACTATCGATACTATCGATACTATCGATACTTCATTGGTTAGCAGCGATCGAAACTATCGATGCTATCGATAGTATTGCTGTTTACCAATAGTATTGCATAAAAAGAGATATCGATAGTATCGATAGTATCGATATCGATTGTACTATCGAGCGGGTACATGATTTTGACGTTCAACAATCGATAGCAAAACTATCGATTTTTCGGCAACACTACTACTGACGTTTATCTCCGTGATCCGTCTGCCAAAAGGGGGAGGGGGGGGGGGGGGGGGGGGGGTGATGTAAAACATTATCGGGGTTCAGGGAGTATCCGAACTGCAGGTATGTAGCATTATACCGCGAAATGGCGGTGATCATTTTAATTGACAACCAGCATGATTGCCTATGATATGTGTTATTTTACAAAAAAAAAACCTTTATTTCCGTATGACTTTGTTTCAAACCGTAAACATATGCAGTTAAAGAAGAATATCCGCTTCCGCGACCGGGGAACTTTATGAGTCGTCAAAATAGTAAGTATAAAATATAAAACATTGTTGTAAAAAGAAAGGAACAAAATGCTATTGTTTGCACTTTAGGATGTTGAAGCAAACCGTACAATGTTAGGGTAAACAAAACTTTGCAATGCCAAAACTGAAACAAACAAAATCAATGCCATTTTGCGGAACAAAAAAAGTTAGTCAAATATTAATATTTTACTACAGAATAAAATTCATTCTGTATATTATATTATTTAATACACGAAACATTTTATTGTCGTTACATAAAAACCGGTCTGAAAAAACTCTGACACCAGGGCTCTGCCATGCGATTCTCTATGGGCTCTGCCGGCTCTGCACACACGATAAGAAGAAGAATATGATTTAATAATAAGTACCTATTAGTTAGTGTGTTACACTGAAAAAAATGCTTTGTTAAATATAACCGAACTTTAGTGACTTTCAAACTGTTTTTTAGCACATAATCAAACATTTGGTTACAAATAGCTATAAGGTTTGTTATTTATAACCTAATGTTTTTTTATTTGCTACAAAACAGTTTGGAAGTCACTAAAGTACGGTTATATTTAACAAAGCATTTTTTTTCGGTGTATATTATGGTACGGTATAAACCGATGGCCGATGGGGCCGAGTTCTCGAGTGGCGACCGCGTACTGGAAAGCGCAGCGTGGGTAAGCAGAGAGCCCCCACAAGGCGGAGCGACGACCTGGTGAAGGCGGCGGGAACCCGTTGGATGAGGTCAGCGCAGGACCGGTCGTTATGGCGATCCTTGGGGGAGGCCTATGTCCAGCAGTGGACGTCTATTGGCTGAGATGATGATGATGACTTGTTAAATCGTGTACCATGTTGGCATAAGAAATATTTTTTTCAATAGCTAGGTAGGTAAGCATACCTGCTTACCTACCTAGCTATTGAAAAAAATATGGGATGAAGAATGGGATACCTCCCATAACCCATTTTTCACTAAGTATTTACCTTAAGTTTCTTTCAGCTTTAATTACCTATGAAATACCATATGAATGGATAATAATAAAAAAATATAAATATACAGGGTGTTAGGCGCATCGTGTGCCAAATCGAATGGGATGATTGGAGGGGTCTTTAGGTACCTCAGAAAAAAAAATAAAAAATCCTGGCCCAAAGATTTTTTTTTAACTGACTTTCAATGGTTTTGGGTGAAAATTGCCAAAAATCTACATTCAAATTTTTTTTTAAAAAAACCTGTTGGGTATAACTAACTTTTTTTGTTAAACCTTTAATCTGTGATAGTGTGCGCTTCTATCGAACCCAAAATTACTCGCCAGTGACATCCACTTTTTTTTTTACAGCCCCCCCAAAGTTTTTTTTTTACGTTAAAATAAATGTGATAGTCAACTTTCGATCTCAATAAAAAAAAAACTAAAAGTGATCATGCTCTTCCAATTTTTTCAAAACATCTCTGGACTGTCCCCATTCTAATGGTATGCAATACGTTATGAAATAAAATGAGTAACGTCGCAAATTTTTTTTTTTCTGTAATAATTCGCAATTTTCTAATATTCAATAGGTGACGTAAAAACTAGTATTTCCGGTAATTACACTCAGTCAGGTAAAAAAATTAAATTTTGAAGGGTTTACTTGAAGTAACCGCCTCCCGTTCTTTGTTTGATACAGGTAAAATTTGCTTTCTCACTCTAACGTAGTGAAATCTATCTTGTATCCCTTTCTCCCGGGGGCTGTTTTTTTGAATAGACCCAGGGGGATTTGTAATACTCATTACTCAGTCAGTATTACAAATCCCCCTGGGTCTATTCAAAAAAAAAAAATTTGCGATGTTACTCATTTTATTTCATAACGTATTGCATACCATTAGAATGGGGACAGTCCAGAGATGTTTTGAAAAAATTGGAAGAGCATGATCACTTTTAGTTTTTTTTTTATTGAGATCGAAAGTTGACTATCACATTTATTATAACGTAAAAAAAAAACTTTGGGGGGCTGTAAAAAAAAAAGTAGATGTCACTGGCGAGTAATTTTGGATTCGATAGAAGCGCACACTATCACAGATTAAAGGTTTAACAAAAAAAGTTAGTTATACCCAACAGGTTTTTTTAAAAAAAAATTTGAATGTAGATTTTTGGCAATTTTCACCCAAAACCATTGAAAGTCAGTTAAAAAAAAATCTTTGGGCCAGGATTTTTTATTTTTTTTTCTGAGGTACCTAAAGACCCCTCCAATCATCCCATTCGATTTGGCACACGATGCGCCTAACACCCTGTATATACAGGGTGTAAATTAAAATGGGACAGCTACTTAAAGGGGTGCTTCAGACCATCAAACTGAACAACTTTCTCTATGGGACCAACAACGAAATCGCGAAAAAAAAATCTGCTGTCCCATACATTTCAGTCGAGTTATGTTTGCAGTTTTGTATGGGAGAGTGGATTTTTTTTTCGCGATTTCGATATTGGTCCCATAGAGAAAGTTGTTCAGTTTGATGGTCTGAAGCACCCCTTTGAGTAGCTGTCCCATTTTATTGTACACCCTGTATATGTATATATCTTTTCATAACTGTAAATACCTAATAGTATAAGAGAAGAGATAAGTGTACTTTTTGCAACCATCAACAGCAAGGCTGATTCAGTGTTTATGGGGTGTAGAGCTTCTCTGTGATGGGGAAGGACCAGGTCTGCCTGCATAACTCCAGTCGGTTTAGGAGTTACTGATGATTAAAGGTCTGTTAAAAATTTACGATCAGCTCGTATCGTATGATATTGTTGTAGTCTGCACTGTAGCTATGTGAACAGTAAAAAACTGTCAAGTCCTGTCAGTCGCTTTAGGAGATACAGCCAGTCAAAGTTCCGACCTTTGAACGGCTAGGCTGTATCTCCTAAACAGACTGATGAACCATGTCAGTTTTTGTACTGTTCACATAACTACAGTGCATACTACAAGAATAACATACGATCAACCTTGCAGCTGATCGTAAATTTTTTACAAACCTTTAATCATCAGTAACTCCCCCATGGTCTATCCCCATCACAGAGAAGCTCTACACCCCATAAACACTGAATCAGCCTTGCTGCTGATGGTTGCAACGAAAACGTGGTTGAAAACGGGACCCTATTACTAAGCCTACGTTGTCCGTCCGTCCATCCGTCTGTCCGTCTGTCCGTCCCTCCGTCTGTCGTACCTATTTAGGGCTGTAACTTTTGAACCGTAATAGCCAGATAGTTGAAATTTTCTCAGATTATGCGTTATTACGGCGGATTTATTAACAAATAATAAAAATGTCAAAAAGTTAAAAATTAAGGGGGGTTCTCAACAAGAAACTAGTTTTTATCAACGTTTTTTCTTCACGCTCTATCGTAAAAGCGGTAATACATACAAGCATCAAACTTAGTGTGAAATACTAAAAACCGGCCAAGTGTGAGTCGGTCTTGCGCTAAAGGTCCCGGACAAAAAAAGTGTTTTTCTAAGTTAATAATGTTGTGTTCTGTGGTGGTGTGGTACGGAACCCTCGGTGCGCGAGTAGCCCGACTCGCACTTGACCGGTTTTATTCAAACTTTCTAGTAAAAATGCAATCACGCTCGTGTTCAATAAATACGTTAATTATGATCCACCGACTCAAAGGAAGGTAATCTCTGCTCACATTGGGATATGGTTAACATTATCGAATTTATTTTCAATCTCACTTTTACTTGATTACACTTGGATTACACTTTTTCTTTCGTAAATGAAAAAATATATCCTTTGTGTTTCGAAAATAACATTATTTTATGAATTTATTTCAGAGAAAAGAGGAATGCAGAAAATATTATCGCTATTTGCTAGGTACCTGCACCATTTTTATATTACTTTTCCTCTGACTTTTGAAACGACAATGACAATTTCAAAAACGCATTTTTTGTAACCAAATTGAATAACATTTTCAAGGAAAACGTTTGTTACAAACTATTTACCAACTATCTTATGCATGGTCCTTCTTAATATGCTGACACTTTTTTAAAGGGATGATCAGACCATCAAACTGAACAACTTTCTCTATAGGACCAACATCGAAATCGCGAAAAAAAAATCTGCTGTCCCATACATTTGGCCCGAGCAGGTTTGCAGTTTTGAATGGACGAGCAGTTTTTTTTTCGCGATTTTTTCCCATAGAGAAAGAAAGATATTTTTTTTGATGGACCCCTTTAAAAAGTGTCTGCATATTAAGAGAAGGACCCTGTATTCTATCAGTGTATCGAATTTCATCTAAATCCGTTCAGCCTACGCGTGATTGAGACGCAAACATTCAAACATCGTCACAAACTGAAATTACTAGTCGGATTGTAGGTTTCAGGATTTCATGTTGTACAAATAGTGTTTTGAGTATGCAAATAGAATCTGGCACTGTTCAAGTCACCAGGGAAAAGCAATCGTTTCGAAAAGAAAAAGTTAAAAATGCATACAGAATTTGTTAGAGAGCAGACTGACACATGACCGACGAGGGATTTGCACAATTTCGTTGGAAAACTTTTGCAAACATAGATTTTAGGTAGCGCCAATTAAAACTGCCGTAGTTTTTTTGATCACCCTAAAAAGGATTAAGGTCGTTAAGCAACTACCAAGTTTTTTACCAAAAATAAAAAATGAATAGTGAATTTTATGTTACTTTGAAAGTTACGAAATAAATTAAATTACAAAAAAAAAAAAACCAACGCGTCAAAAACAAATATTTAAAAATATAAAAAATGTTTCGGGTATCTTGTATATTACTCTTGTGTTGCACTTGTGATGCAAGAAAACGTTTGTTTTACTTTGATATTTTGGGTCAATTAATATATAAAAGGTGCATCAAATAGCCTGTGCAAGTCACCATCTGGGCCCTATTTGTAATAAACACTACCTTACACAACACGAGACACTTGTAATTTACAATGACAATTCAGAGTACAGTGCTGGTTACTAATGACGCTAAACATGCACTGAATTGTAATTGTTAATTATAGATTATTCCATAGTTAGAACCAGATAAGTCATTGATGCGCGTCGCTGCACCGCACTACACCGTGCTGTGTCTTGTCTTGACTTTTATTATGAAAACTTTTAATTCCATTTACCTACTTAATTTGTTATCACTAAATAGACAGGTTATTACAATCCCTAGGCATTATATTTCCTCTGTGCTAACTATAAAGGTATCATATAGAGGAACTGACAGCTGAGAGAGCGAGATGTACCTAGCGGCGACACTCTATAATAGAAAGAGATACTGCAGTGCTAACGCACAAGCAAGAGTCCATTTAATTATAAATAAAATAAAAAAAAGAAAGAGATACATGACGCGAGGCAATAGAACCGTTTTTGGGAACTTGTCGGCACAATCGACTGGGTAAATATTCGTGCTCTGTGAATAATTAGTGAATCTAAAGTGAAGTCGTAGATTATTTCGTGAAATATACTAACACTATTTCATTAAATTACCTACGATTTCACGTTAGATTCACAATTATACACAGAACTCGAAGTTAGGGTGCCGATAAGTGCCGACAAATGCACAAAAAACGGTTTCTTTTGACAACTCAAGTCAGTTACTCTATTCCGACAGGTATAATAACTTTATGCATCCCACTCAGATCCCACAGGTATAATAACTTTATGGTGCTAACTTCATCATATCAGTTGTCATCAACAGTTTCTCAATTTAAACGCGTTAATGGGATAGCCAAACATTTTGAACAACATTGTCAACTGAAACTTTGACAGAATCGTTTTAAGGTTAAAACAAGATAACGGATCATAAATGCCGGTGACGTTCTTTGATCATATCAAGCACGGTACAGACGATTGACCTTTATTAATTTATATCGAAACACAAATTTATCGGATAAAAGTTGCTCAATGTAAAAAAAAAATAAAAAAAATAGGGACCATTTTGGAACTAGTTTTTATCTTTATGTAAAGTATTGATGAATGTTAGGAATACAAAAATTTGTAATAGTCTGCCGATCATTAATCAATATAGAATTGATTCTAACATGACTAGTATTTAACAATCTTGGACGAGAATGATAAATTTTTTACACAATGGAGAAATAATTGTCGACACGCTATACAAAAGCCAATGAGAAATTATTGGTTTTTCAAGAAATGATTATGATTTTTGAATGCCCTTTTCCCCGGCTCTTTTGTATTATATGGTCACCCGAAAATGTATCGAATGTGACATTGCTTTACTTCGGTAATAGTTTCAAAGGCGAACGCTACACCACGCTCGATATTTATCGCGATATTTGTATTGTAATAGGGATAGTGATAAAAATCATTGTATCACGATCCATGATAACTACCTCGCTATAATATCATGATTCAGGGCTAGTACTCTAACCCGCGATAGCTTGATATACCGCTATCACGCTTCCGCTCTCTTTCTATTTGCGCGCGAGCGAACGAGATAAAAGACTAAATTTGACAGATGGATGTGTTAAATGTCGCTATCGCGGGTTGGCGTACTAGCCCCGCTGGATTACGATACAAATATATCGCAATAAATATCGAGCGTGTAAGCACCACTACGCCACAAGCGTCTTCCGTCTCATATTTAATCCTTCAGAAACCGTGAAAATGTGTAACTTTAGTTTATAAACCAGTGCAGTCTACAGAACAAAAGATTAAATATCAGCAGTCGGGTAGTGAGTTTACGGCTTAAACGTTGTGAAACTTTGAAAATATTAATAATATCGTAATTGATACAACGCTGCCTCCAAGTCTTTGAGACGTGGATTGATATGTAATTATCCTTAAGTAGGTTGTGAAATCAATAAACGATAGGGGAAGATTGGCACCATTCGTACAAGGGGCACTTACGTACAGTAGATTTTACAGAAAAACTAAGTGGAGTACGGTCATGTCTTTTCAGGTGTACGTAGCCTTTGTTCGACCGCATTGTCAGACCGGTAAGCCGCGACAACAGCGCCATTACACATTATGATATGACAGGTAGCAAAATTTTTGCACTTAGTGAGTAAATATTTTATGGTAATTCACGTTCGCATTGTAACAACTTTTATTACGTTTCTAACATAATAATTACCTTTAATTATCTTTTTATCACACTTCCTTTGGGCAGCAGCATCCTCTCAGTACACATTCAATCCAACTGCGATCGCCAACCCGCCTGCCAAGCGTGGCGATTATGGCAAATCCCCCCATTTTTGGGGGAGGCTTATGTCCAGCAGTGGACGTCAATCGGCTGATATGATGATGATGATGAATTACCTTTATGACAAGTAAATATCCTTAAGAAAGTGTTTTAATGACAAATATTTTCTTACTTTACTTGTTTCTAGAAATAGGTAACTTTTTTAAACTTATATATCACGGGGTACCTTCGTACAGCAAGGAATGGGGCACATTAGTACGCGACAAATGGTTGGTGATTCCTTATAGATTAATTTATTTTTAAAGAAACATGGTGTAACATTACAAAATTGAAAAAGAGGAGCAAGGAAGTAGAGTAGACGAAGATTTGATGCTATATCGGCTGTAGACGATTGTGATAGAGCAGGGAATCCCAAACATCTTTTTATCACACTTCCTTTGGGCAAACAAAAAATATCCACGCCCCCGTGTCACATTAGGATACCTAGGTACTACAATACAAACGAAATGTTAGTTTCATCATCTATGTACTAAATAAAGTTAATTTTCGGTGCTGTATGAAAGTACCCCATTCGTGGGGCAGATTCGTACGAATTCCGGATGAAATAAAAATCAATTTTATTCAGTAACCCTCTAAAATACACATTTATACTATTTTTTTCCTAATAGCCAAATATATGTGCTATTTCAAGATGATTTCCATAAAGCTATTAATCAACGAAGTAAAAAGAAAAAATATATGTTGTGAAAACTGTACGAAGGGTCCCAATCTTCTCCTATGTTATGATTGAAAAATACAATTTATAACATGCAATCAACTTGACAGAAGATTGGAAATGTGAAGTTTTAATTCATAAAATACGTACAATGTATATGTGCCTGTGAGCGTTATTTTTTTGTATATTTGCTAGGTGTTACTAATTGGATTTTTTCGTACAGAAATGTGAATATTCTGATCATGATGTATTTGGAATATCTTAGTATATATTCCAAATGATAACATTTGACATTGGATGAGTGCTATTCATTTTTAGGGTTCCGTACCCAAAGGGTAAAAACGGGACCCTATTACTAAGCCTACGTTGTCCGTCCGTCCGTCCGTCCGTCCGTCCGTCCGTCTGTCCGACCTATTTAGGGCTGTAACTTTTGAACAGAAAGAGTAACTAGATAGTTGAAATTTTCACAGATTATGCGTTATTACGGCGGATTTGTTAACAAATAATAAAAATGTCAAAAAGTTAAAAATTAAGGGGGGTTCTGGTTTATATGTAGGTTTGTATAGCAATGAAACAACCGGATCACTTGGTAGCTAGTTTATTACTGGCTTGCGCCGACCGCCGCACTTGCATACGCATCATTCCTCCACACTTATTTCGAGACCCTGGATAACCATACAAATCTCATTAATAATTATAGTACACAAACATATGTCTTATTTCTAAAAGAAGGGTCTATAATCAACCCTTTTAACGGGCCTTAGTTCCCGCCCGGCCGATCTGCCCGTATCGCCTCGGTCGACAATCTGACCGGCAACTTCATTTATATCCTCGGCAGATCGCCCAGGCCTTATTTGGCTCTGCTCCCCGCCACCCTGTTCGTTTTCAATAGATTCCCTTGCCTCCTCCCACTCCTCATTGTCAACATCTGTTTCCCCGCCCGTATTACCTTCAGCTATATTAATTATACTTTCTTCACTTACTATAAATGGTTGTGATTCCGCGGCAGGCGATGACAATGAACAAGGTGGATGAGACGCAGGTGAAAGTGGTGCGGGGGACGGTGGCGCCTGTGCTGACGGTGACGAGGGTCGCGGCGATAACGCACTGTCCTCACTATCAGCATCGGTGCCTTTTACATAATTTTGAATTGGTTTTGTGTCCATTATTACTTGATCTACATGTCTTTTTGCAGTAACATCATGTTCAATAAAATAAACATCATACATTCTTGCTCCAATTTTTTTTATTATCTTCGCTTTACTCCAAATTCCCTTTCGAGCAATAAACCACCTTGCCCTGACTGTATCTCCGATTTCAAAATGTCTACATTTAATTTCTTTATCTTCCTTAGCCTCTGACAAATTTAAATGCTTAGTTGGCAAAATTAAATCTAACCTAGACCTTAAATCTCGCCCCAACATTATCTTGGCGGGAGTAACCCCAGTTGAGCAATGTGGTGTATTTCTGTATTCAAACAGAAAACCCAGTAATTTTTCATTTACTTTTTGACAACTTAATGTTTCGTTTGCAAATATGCACTTTATCATTTTTTTACATGTTTTAACTGAGTTTTCTGCCTGACCATTGCTGCAGGGGTGATATATTGGAGAAGTAACATGTTTTATTCCATTATTAGTGCAGAATTCTTTGAACTCACTTGAACATATCTTAGCATCATTATCAGAGACAATAGTGTTAGGTATTCCAAATCTTGAAAACACATATTTTAATTTTTGAATCAGTGCAGTCGTAGAGGTGCCGCTGTCCATATGAATGCACTCTAGCCATTTACTAAATGCATCTATTACTACCAAGTACACACTTTGACCAATGCTCATATAATCTATATGGATGCGCTCGAAAACGGCAGCGGGGTGAGGCCACGCCGCAGGGGAAACTCGCGGAGGGGAGGGTCGCAGCCCGGCGCACGTGTCGCAGGCGCCTATCCATTGTTCTATATCCTTATCTATTCCGCCCCACCACATTCGGCTACGGGCTGCACTTTTAGTCTTTACGATCCCGAAATGAGCGGAATGTAATTCCTTTAGCATCTGATTCCTGTAGATAATCGGTACAATTACTCTATGCCCTCTAAATAGACACCCGTTATTTACTTCCAGATCCGTTTTACAATTAAAATAAGGCGTAATTGATTTACAACTAATTTTCCTTGGCCAGCCATTTCGCATATACTTAATTACCGTCTGCAAAACCGCGTCACGCGCCGTCGCCTCTCTTATTCTATCAAACGTAACCGGTTCAATACTTGCGTTTAAAAACAAAAAATATCTACTTCCCACATCTCCTTCCGTGCCCCCCTCCGCGCTCGGCAACGGTGATCGCGAAAAATAATCTGCTACTAGATTGTTTTTACTATTAACGTATTGTACCGTATAGTTATAAGCTGACAATATAACCGCGTACCTTTGTAAGCGCAAAGCGGCCGTTACTGAGATACCATTCTTCCTTCCAAAAATAGATAATAACGGTCTATGGTCCGTTTTCAAAATGAATGGTTCTTGACGTCCATATAAAAATTGATGAAAACGTTTTACCCCAAAAATTATAGCCGTCGCCTCTTTTTGTATCTGGCTATAATTTTTTTCACTTGCCGACAAGGATCTAGACGCGTACGCGATGGGGCGCTCGCTGCCGCCGGCGCTGGCGGGCGGGTGGGCGAGCACGGCGCCCAGGCCTGCCGGCCCCGCGTCCACGGTGAGCACCAGCGGCGCGGCCGGGTCGAAATGCGCCAGCACCCGCGCACCGGCCAGCTCCCGCTTCACGCCGTCGAGCGCAACCTGTTGTCGCGTGCCCCACTCCCACGCCTTGTCGGTACGAAGTAATTCGTGTAACGGATGCATTAACGACGAGGCATTAGGTATAAAATTCCTGTAATAATTTACAACTCCCAAAAATCGTTTTACGTCAGATACGTTCTCAGGTATAGGTGCGTTAATTATAGCCTCAATTTTATTTGGGCATGTTCTCAGACCATTTCTATCTATAACGTACCCTAAGTAAGTTACGCTTTCCTGGAAAAATGCACATTTATCCCCTTGCAACCTTAACCCTGCGTCTTGTAATCTGTGTAACACTTCCCTTAACCTTGCTAGATGTATATCTTTCGTTGGCCCTGTTACACATACGTCGTCTAGCCATATACTGACTCCGTCAATACCTAACAATAGGGTTTCCATTGCTCGTTGGAAAACAGCTGGAGCATTCGCTAGACCATATACTAGTCGTGTATATTTAAATAATCCCTTAGGCGTATTTATTGTTGTAAGCTCCTGGGAAGATTCGGTCAATCTAAACTGATTATAAGCGTTGCTTAAATCAATTTTGCTGTAATGTTCCCCACCGCCTATTTTTGAAAAAACTTCTTCTATCCGCGGTAAAGGGTATTTATCAACTTTTAAATCCTTATTTAATGTACACGAAAAATCTCCAGCTATTTTCACCTTACCATTGTCCTTTAAAATAGGTACAATCGGGGTCGCGTATTCTGTATAATTAACCGGTACCAAAATACCTAACTTCAACAATCTATCTAATTCTTCACCTACCTTTTCCTGCAATGCAAATGGTATAGAACGAGATTTAAAAAATTTTGGTTGAGCATCCTCTTTTAAATTTAATTCTACTTCAAATTTATTAAAACACCCTAGTTCATTATTCCACAGGTCTGGGTATTCATTCAACAGAAGCTGCACCTCCTTAACCTTTTCATTCACATTTAATTTTATATTATTTACATTTGCATCTGAAAAAAAATACATGTTGAACTTCACCATGAAATCACGCCCTAGCAATGGTGGTCCTCCATTTCTAACCACATAAAATCGTATTTTCTGTTCCTTGTTTAAATAAACTACTTCGGTCTCAAAATAACCTAGGGGCGTGATTTTATGGCCGTTATAAAGACACATTTTCAAGTCACTTTTACATAGTTTTAATTTTTTGGAATTTTTGTAAATATAGAATCTCTGAAATAACATTTGTCCCTGATCCTGTGTCCAATTCCATTTTAACGTCAGTATTTTTAACCCTTAAAGAAATTATAATAGGATCGTAATTTACATACCTCAAGTTAAATATTTTGCATTCCTTACACTCGCTATCTTCCGCATTTTCGTCACGCACTTCGATATTATGCAATTTCGAATCACATATTTTCTTAACACACATTTTCTTCAGGTGACCTTTAGCGCCACAATTTTGACATCGGTAGTTTTTATAACGGCATCTCGAAGACTCGTGGTTCTTCATGCCGCACACAGAGCACCGCGACGCCATAGCTCCCGACGGGCGGTCCGCGCCGCCGCCGCCGGCACCGGTCTCGCGGCGCTCACCTACTTTGTGCAGCGGCTCCTCCTTGATGACGGGCGCGGCCGCGCGCGCCTGTCGCGCACACGCCGCCTGCCGGGCTACCTCCAGCGCTTTTGCCAGCGTTAGTCCTGATAGGTCTTGTTCTATCAGTCGGTCACGCTCTGGGCCTCCTTTGAACCCCAGTACAAAACGATCACGCAGTAAGGTTTCCAACTCCGTCCCGAATCCACAATACACGGCCAAACCTCTGAGCCGCGCCGCCCATTCTTCTACACTTTCACCGTCTGATTTTACCGCTTCATAAAATTTTGCCCTATCGGCAAACGTCGATCTTTTCGAGGTAAAATGTTCATTGAGTATTTTAACTAGCTCCGTATAACCTAGGTTTTCGATCTCCTTCGGGTGAGCGAGATCCCTCACTAAACGGTAGGTTTCATCCGATATATGCGTCACCAGGATAGCACTCTTCTTCGCGTCGTCTTCGATCTCATTTAGAACAATAAACTGTCGCATTTTACTATAAAATATATGCCATTCCTGGTATTTGTGGTCAAAAACGTTCAAATTACCGATAAAAGCACTCATTTTAAACACTTTTATTTTTATTATTATTCCGTGGGTAGGTAAGTCCGCTTCGTCGCCAGATGGTTTATATGTAGGTTTGTATAGCAATGAAACAACCGGATCACTTGGTAGCTAGTTTATTACTGGCTTGCGCCGACCGCCGCACTTGCATACGCATCAGGTTCTCAACAAGAAACTAGTTTTTATCAACGTTTTTTCTTCACGCTCTATCGTAAAAACGATAATACATACAAGCGTCAAACTTAGTGTGATTATAGAACAAACTCTACAGAATAACAACAAATACTAAAAACCGGCAAAGTGTGAGTAGGTCTTGCGCTAAAGGTCCCGGACAAAAAATTTTATTTTCTAAATTAATAATGTTGTGTTCTGTGGTGGTATGGTACGGAACCCTCGGTGCGCGAGTAGCCCGACTCGCACTTGACTGGTTTTATTATACATTTGTTTTTGTTTTGTTTGTTTCTAAGTATAAAAGTTTCACGATAGCGATTGTAACTAATCTAATAGAAGGTACTGAAATTCATAGATTTTTCAAAAATTTAATATCATTTCACAGTCGATCGTGTCTCTGGAGATACACTTACCTGAATAATACCGTCCTGTTTCATAAATCTTCGGTAGATTTTTTTTTTACATAACTTTCTTTTTGATTTGACATCGGCTATCGTCGAAGTGCAACCAATATAAAAACTAAGGGTCTGGTCTTAACGAACTCTTCTCCGATGGAAATCTGTGAAAATCCTTCGTTAACTAGTTGTGTTGTTTGTGTTTCTAAAATTGAAACGTGCTAAAGTTTCAACTAACGTATTGGTAGGGTGACCATTAATTGAGCTCTGCTTCTTATTGAGAATAAAACCTAGTATAAACTTCAGAAGTCCACTGTTGGATATAGGCATCCTCCAAAGATCGCCACAACGATCGGTCCTGCGCTGCCCTCATCCAACGGGTTCCCGCCGTCACCTTCATCAGGTTCTCGCGGAAAGAAGAATGGCCGGGCACTCACAGTCATTCCCTGGCTCCTCTCTGTGCGGAGGAGCCCGCTGGGGAACAGGATGTAAAGGCTCTGCTGGTCTCCCAGTCCCGTGCCAACCGGGCGAAGCGGGAGTGCCACTGTTATTTTAGTGCGGTGACACGCAACGGGGAGTCCCACATACCCCTCTCGACGGGGATGGACGTAATGCATTTTTTCCCAGAGGCAAAAAAAAGTGACTATTAATTGCGCTCTGCTTCTTATTGAGAATAAAACCTAGTATAAACTTCATCATCATCATCTCAGCTGATAGAAGTCCACTGCTGGGACATAGGCCTCCTCCAAGGATCGCCACAACGACCGGTCTTGCGCTGCCCTCATCCAACGGGTTCCCGCCGCCTTCATCAGGTCGTCTCGTTGGTCCACCTTGTGGCAGTGGGCCTCGTAGGTCGACCTAGATAACTATAAAACTGACGGAAGACGATGCGGGTTTTGTATTGTAAGATTGGCGCCTTATTTTTCGCCGTTGTTTTTGGCGCGGCCAGCAACGAAACTTGAATATTTTATTTCAGAATAAAGTAAGAAACAAAACTTATTAACATGTACTCGTATATCCCCAAACTCAATCCGGACGGAGATATAAAGGCTTGAAGTTGAAAATATTACCATTAGGTGCACTTCAAGCCTGATATCTCATATCGGGCTGAGTTCCGAGATATTTGTTGTTTTACGAATTATTCCTTGATGTTTTTGTGTTGTTTTACGAATCATTGATGTTGTGGGGTGTAGATTTTGCTTTCATTTATTAAGCTCTTTGTGCAAGTAATCATCAACGTTTAATTTAAGCTCGCAAGAGTTTAGTAAGCCTCAACGTTGTTGTGTTGACGAAGGTTCGGTTGGGAACCGCAGTCCAACTGTTCTTGATTGGACGTTGTATTTATGCAAAATACCACGGAAACTTTGATAGCGCGATTCAGGTTCGTTAATTTGATTAGTTTGAGGCTATGCAGCATCGTATGCACTGGCTGTTTGAGTATGTGTGAAGTTTAATTTATACCTTACATTGTTTAGAAAGTTTAGAATTTATTTTAGAATTTTAAATATGTAGCTAGGGTCAATGTCTCTTGTCTGCAAGACATGTCAAGGTAATTAGGTATATTTATTATGACAATTTAAGGGTTGATTCTTTCTTATCGTGTGGGCAGAGCCCTGGGCCCTATTCAACAAACGTTACAATTGTAATTTACAATTACAATTCAGGGTACATTGCTGATAATGTTAGTGACACATTACCTACTACATGTTTAGCGTCAATATTAACCAGCAATGTACCCTGAATTGTAATTGTAAATTTCAATTGTAACGTTTGTTGAATAGGGCCCTGGTGTCAAAGTTTTTTCAGACCGCCTTACGGCCTCTGACGTGATTTTTGTGTAACGACTACTAGAGATTGTACCCGGAACCAACGGCTAAACGTGCCATCCGAAGCGCGGAATCGTTTTTCTTTTCAGACAATCAGGTGATTCAGCCTTAAATGTCCTAACCAACTGGGGAAAACGTGTGTTATTGTGACCTGACTACCCACTCGACTCCACCCTTCCTTTACCTTTATGGGTCTTGTAAAGTATATTTCTCCGTGTATCTAAAAGCACTATCTCTACGGCTCGTGTTTATAAGCTTGTTACTGGTCACCCCCTACGGGTCAACATCAGTAAGTAGGTTGGCGTGGACAAACTGCAAACACGCAACAGCCAATGCAATCGGGTTAAGTTTCTATTTCCCCTCGCAAATGCCGGCGCGGCGTGCAGCACCGTTTTCAATTGTACCTTTTTTATTTTTAAATGCTTTTTTTGTATTTTTGTTTGCTGTCGACGAATAGGTGACGTGATGTTTACGTTTTTTAGCTATGATATTTTCGTTTTAAAGGTCATTGTTTGTTGCGTCTATATCTAGATTGTTCGCAGGTGAGTTATAAAAATTGTTGGGCAGGCAAAAGAAAGAGACGAGAGACTAAAATAACCTGGCGCTGCTCTGTGGAAGTAGAGGATATAAAAGTCTTAAGAGGTATCCCTGACCGAACGACCTTAACCCTTTCAGAACCGCCTCACCTCTACTAAACTACATCATTTTAGTAGGAATCCCTATTTTTGACTGGCTTGTCCTTTATTATGTCAGTGTAGTGCCTTCTAATCCAAGGAAATCAGATTTGGAAATCATATGAATTCACAAAAATTGTACTTCATTCGCAAGTAAAAGTGACTTCAACTTATAAATAAAATAGATGCACATGATAGGTACCGATTTTTTCAAATATGTAGACTTTCCTTTGAAAACAGGTTTCATATTATGTATTTTATAGAAAAATAAAAAATATGCTTCGTAGCAAATAAAACCGAGATGTTGAAGATCATTGCTTTATATATTTCATTAATTTGTACGTCTTTCAAATAACAAGAAGATAGCTTCTAATAAAACCGGTCAAGTGCGAGTCGGGCTACTCGCGCACCGAGGGTTCCGTACCATACCACCACAGAACACAACATTATTAATTTAGAAAAAAAAAAAATTGTGTCCGGGACCTTTAGCGCAAGACCTACTCAGATTTTACCGGTTTTTAGTATTTGTTGTTATTCTGTAGAGTTTGCTCTATAATCACACTAAGTTTGACGCTTGTATGTATTATCGTTTTTACGATAGAGCGTGAAGAAAAAACGTTGATAAAAACTAGTTTCTTGTTGAGAACCCCCTTAATTTTTAACTTTTTGACATTTTTATTATTTGTTAACAAATCCGCCGTAATAACGCATAATCTGTGAAAATTTCAACTATCTAGCTATCACGGTTCAAAAGTTACAGCCCTAAATAGGAAGGAAAGACGGACGGACGGACGGACAGACAGACAGACAGACAAACAGACAGACAGACAGACAGACATACGGACGGACGGACGGACGGACAACGTAGGCTTAGTAATAGGGTCCCGTTTTCACCCTTTGGGTACGGAACCCTAAAAACTAGCAAAATATGGACCGGCCCTGCTGCGCTAATTTAAAACATCCAAGTTCAATCCTAATCCAATTTCATTTCTGATCATATTGCAATCCAATTACTATTCAACTGTGTTAATTCTGTATTGCGCTTGACTCATTTACTATGAGACTGACAGCCTCTAACGTTTGAGCCATCTGTCAAAACGGCTCTAACGGCTGTCATGAGCTGTACCGCGATTAGCGCAGTACCAAAATGCTAAAAAGCTAAGTTTCGCACGCGTTCGAATCATGTTGCAGTTGCGATTTATTTACCGCAATTGGGGCCCAGGGAGGATAACTTCAGTGCTGCCCAAGATCGCAACCGGTCGGTGGAGAGCGAGAGATATTATACGAGCCCTATATTGGGGTAACAAGAAGAGAAGATGATTTTTTTTTGGGTTTCCTATCATTTACAGAGTAGTGTTATAAAGTTGAGATATTTTTTCTTTTCTGTTGTAGTAGTGTCGACGGGAGGTATTATTATTAGATCGTATAATACCGTCCATCGACATTAACACAACAGACAAGATAAAAGTACTTCTACATGAACATGCACGGCTAGTATGCCACCCACGACAAAGCGTTTAAACGAGAAAAACGTCATGCGCGCTCTCTCTGGCATACGTAAAGTAATAAAGATGGAGGCATTGTCGATTTTTATCGTTTTCTCGGGGATGGCATGCTAGGCTTACTGAAGGAATAATTTCCTTGCTTTCCTTGCTAATGCAAACAAAATGTTATACTGCTGTAATTGTACTAAAATGCAATCAGCTGAGTTGATATATTTTTTACGAATTTCTGTTATGTTTTTTTGAAAAGTTGTTCAGCATCATGAGCACAATCACCCTTTATAGTAATAGAACGGTCTACACCTTAGACAATTTATATAGGGACTCGCCTTGCGGTAGCATTTCCCCTCTGCCACGGTATAAGAACAATTGATCTTGTGCATTTGCACCCAATTTTATACCTTATCACTAAACGAGACAGCCTATAATAGCGAAACAATAATTTTGAACTTAGAACGTTTAGGGTTCACACGAAACTACTTTTCATGATTTTTAACATTCAAAATTAGAATCTAAACTTATGGGGAATAAAATCCAAAGTTGCGGATTTCATGTTACCTCGCCCCCCGCAAAAAGTGGCAGAAATGTTCTTAGTAGGATGACACCTACATCCTATATTACCATATATTATATAATAGTTAAACCTAATTAGGTACATTGTTGCATTGCACGCCAAAACAAAATTACACTTCAATATATAGGGTGTAACCAATCATCCTAGAAATATTTAAAGTGGTGGTTTAGACCATCAAACTGATCAACTTTAAAAAATTAAACTAATCTGCTGTTTGTGCAGCGAAAATATTCGATACAAATAGATCGCATTTTTCTTGTCGACAATACACTGAATTATAAAATCTACAAGCATCTCACGTCCGAAAAATTTACATTAGAAAAAATAATTTGCTTTCATTCATAAATTCTACTTCAGACTCTAATTAGGGAAAACGTTGGCTCTTAATTTGGGCACCTGGGCCCGCAAATATTTTCCCCCCAAAAATATGATAGCCTCTTTTGTAATCATTGCTATTTTTAATCAATTAAATACTTACGTTTTTAAGGAACTCTAGAGGTCAGAAACGTTTCTAACATCTTCGTTTTTTGGGTCATTACTTTATTCAGGGTAATCAGAATGGGACCCCTTCAAAGGCAACGGAACAAAAGCTATTCTGTTAGTAAAATAGGTAAATTCCAAAATAAAACTGTTGTTGGTAGCTACCGAATAAGAAACCAGTCTTAGAAAAACGTAAGAATTAAAGTAAAATACCTACTATACTTTTTTGCAAATTACGGTAACTCAGTGCAACGAAATATAATTTTGAGGGACGGTAACGCAGTTCTTTGTTATTTTGTTGAATAAACATCAATAAATGTAAGAAGTAGAAAGAAGACATCGCTGCAAATGTCTTTAATGATTACTATAAACAATTATGAACAAAAATCGGCATAAAACGGTAAAAAAGACCGAATTTACATAATAATCGAAAATAAAATGTTATCTAAATTGTACCCTGAATAAAATGATCATTGGAGGAGGCCTATGTCCAGCAATGAACGTCCATCGGCTGAGATGATGATGATGATATTTTTATCACACAACATAAATGAGGAGGTGGTCTTATAACTAAGACAATTCCGTCCAGACTGTTTTTATGGCTACCTTGTTAAAAACACATTCTACCACAAAATAAATATCACAAAACAAATAAATAACGTAAAAGCCTTGTTGCTCTATTGTGTCGCCCAATTATAACAATAAATTTTATTTTTATAGGTACTTATAGGCTACGAGGTAACAAGAAAATACCAAAATTGAGGCTGAAAGAACGAAATAAGAATGACAAAATGAAAAATACTAGGCATTCCCTTGGTGATTCTGGCATCAGTGAAAATACATGATCAAAGCTTTCTTATTTACTAAAGTCGGCCTAGAAAATAGTTTATCTGTTTTGAAACCATTATTTAACAAACCATTTTACCATGTCCTACTAACGAAAATGTTGGTTTAAGTTGATTTGCGAATTCATTTAGATTCAATTTGCAAACAACGCGTCATACATAATATCACAATGCTTGTATCATCATAACAATCAGCCTAAATATGTCCCACTGCAGGGCATAGGCCTACCCTCTGGGAGTAAACTGGTAGACTAGACATAATTATACAGGCATAGGAATTTCTTCTTTAGCGTATCAGGTTTGAGAGCAGTCGGTTACATACTCGTAAGTTAGAAAACTCATTGGTAAATGGCATGTCGTCCGATCGGATTCGAACCTCGAATATCACAATATATGATTAGAAGCTAATACTATATGCAGATAAGATTATGACATTAAATTGTATGTTGCTCAGCCAATTTTTTGGCCATAACAAAGACTTGTAATGGTCAAAAAATTGGCTGAGCATCATATTGGCTGGCTGGTAGGATAATTTTCAATTGACCAGAAAAATTGTTAAGGGGTATCTTAGATGACCAAACTGAATATCTAGGTACTCATCATTATTATAGCATTACATGTTTATCCTCCTGGCCTAGATTTTAGAGTGGAGAACTGGAGACCACAAACTAGCAGGAGTAGTGTGGGAAGCTATAATGTGGTACTGGATCGACACGACCTAAAAAAGGTAGCAGGGAGCGAATGAATAAGGAAGGTTGAGGATAGAGTTTTTTTGCCTTTGGAGAAGCTTATTTTGAGCAGTTAAAAATGATAGGAGCGACATAGAGAAAGCTAATAAAAATATCTCCCATACATTTAGGTCGCGTAGATACTTCTATATCTTTGAAGAAATTTCCACATCACGAGAAGACAAAGTCGCGAGCAAAAGCAACTAAAATATAACGAACGTTAGACGAAAGGTAAGTTACCAACACGAATTCCGTTAGTTATAACAGTTAGAACACGAAGCAAGATAATTGGCATTCGATCTAAAGTTATTTTAGTAGAAGGTATTCCATTGAAGTAGCGCGGAGCTCCTGCACACTCGCTCCCCAATTATGTGAGCTAGAGGGTTCCATTATTGCTAGCCTCCGTTCCAATCTACACGGAGATCTGGTACACGGAGATAGGTTCACTGGAACGTGTTGTCCCATGGAGGAAAGAGAGGAGCGGAGGTGTCGCAAGGCAATTAGGTAACCGTATGACATGACAGTGGGAGTGGCCTTCGATGTTCAGTTCGAAGCGATCCGCCATTCTGTTTGCTGAGACGGGTTTTGTTCATAAAATATATCTAAAATGATAAAGTGCGCTGTTGCTGGATTCGGTTTTAGGGGCGGAACTGCACCCTCGTCTTGTCCATCGTCCCTGCATTTTGGTGATTCTTCCTTCGATAGAAATATTGCTTTCCAACACCTCCGCTCCTTTCTGTCCTCCATGAGTTATCCGTTCTTCGTTCTTAAGTTATTTTAGTAGACGGTATTCCATTGAAGTAGCGCGGAGCTCCTGCACACTCGCTCCCGAATTATGTGAGCTAGAGGGATCCATTATTCCTAGTCTCCGTTCCAATCTACACGGAGATCTGGTACACGAAGATATGTTTACTGGAACGTGTTATCCCACAGAGGAAATAAAGTAGCGAAGGTGTTGCAAGGCAATTAGGTGTGTCGTGATTATATTAGCTTGATTCTCTGACAAACTACCTATGTAATGCTCTTTGTATGGGACCTGGTTTCCTGAAATAAATGATTTTTTTTATTTTTTTTTTATTTTATTAGCTCATGACGTCACAGTGGGTGTGGCTTATGATGGCTCAGTTCGAAGCGAAACGCCATTCTTTTTGCTGAGACGGGTTTTGTTAATAAAATATATCTAAAACGATAAAGTGCGCTGTTCCTGGATTCAGTTTTAGGGGCGGAACTGTGCCCCCGTTCTGTCCCCCGTCCCTGCATTTTGGTGATTCTTCCTTCGATAGAAATATTCCTTTCCAACACCTCCGCTCCTTTCTGTCCTCCATGAGTTATCAGTTCTTCTTTCTTAAGTTATTTTAGTAGAAGGTATTCCATTGAAGTAGCGCGGAGCTCCTGCACACTCGCTCCCCAATAATGTGAGCTAGAGGGATCCATTATTGCTAGTCTCCGTTCCAATCTACACGGACATCTGGTACGCGGAGATAGGTTCACTGGAACGTGTTATCCCACAAAGGAAATAAAGAAGTGAAGGTGTCGCAAGGCAATTAGGTGTGTCGTGATTATATTAGCTCACGACGTCACAGTGGGCGTGGCTTTTGATGCTCAGTTCGAAGCGAAACGCCATTCTTTTTGCTGAGACGGGTTTTGTTAATAAAATATATCTAAAATGGTAAAGTGCGCTATGCGCTATGCGTTCCTGGATACGGTTTTAGGGGCGCAACTGTGCCCCCGTTTCTTCCCCCGTCCCTTCATTTTGGCGACACTTACTTTGATAGAAATATTGCGTCGCGACACCTCCGCTCCTGTCCGTCCTCCATGACTGTGTTATCGTTTTTCGGTCTAAAGTTATTTATAATCACATCCAGTAGTTTATCATAATATATCTTTGCAGTCGTGAAAGCTGACGTCACGACAAGGAAACTACGTCGGAACATAATTGTTATTTCGTCATTATTCATTAATTGAACTGAGGTTGCCTTGTGTAAACAATCATGGTTAATTTAAGTACAAAACGTTTGCCAAATTATTTGTGGGTTTATGTATAAACTTGTACCTACTTTGTTGTTTCTATGTATCTATTTGGTAGTTCAAATTAATAGCATATTATAGTTATGTATAAAATATAAGCTAATTAGATTTTGATGTAAATGGTTTATAAGAGTGAAATTAGAAAGATTGTAAAGGTACAAGGTGTAACTTAACGGTTCCAATTGTTTGCTTATTTTCTACTAGCGGCCCGTCCCGGCTTCGCACGGGTGGACGTCTAATCTTTTCTAGCAATAAATATAGCCTATGTTACTCAGGGTGAATGCAGCTTTCTAATGGTGAAAGAATTTTTTAAATCGGCCCAGTACTTTTTGAGCCTATTCATTACAAACATACAAAAATAGGTACAAATCTTTCCTCTTTATAATATTATTATAATTATAATTATAATTATAATTATTATTATAATTATAATTATAATTATAATATAATTATAATAATAGTGTAGATGTAGATACTTAGGTTCCTTGGTAGGTATAGTTGTTCAGAATCATGAAATGCTAATCATACCCTTTTTATAATATAACGTGTAATTAAAATAATTTTCGCCTGTGTCGCTGAATTTTTACCAGATTTCGCCAGAAGGAGGGTTATGTTTTTATTTAATTACCATTAGATAAAGATGCCAAAACTCCTCCAACTAGGATGCTATGTAATAAACATACACAAACTTAACTACACTATTGTCTCATCGATAATATAAGGCGACATATGAAAAGTGTTTTATTACATTAAATCCTAAATTTGTTATAGGTATCTAAAGTTCTTTAAAAAAGTTGGTTTCGCAGTTTAGTAGCTTTTTTTGAATAAATCGGTATTAGCTATTTCTGCATTCAAATAAAGCGGTAGGTATTCGATACTGCAATACAAATTCAAATTCGAAAATTATTTATCTCATTATCCTCTCTCATTATTAGTAAAGACAAAATAAAAATAAATAAAAATGGTCAGTCTGCTAGCTAGAATAAATAAATGTCCTACCAATTAAAAGCTGTCGATAACATAAGGTGGTATCAAGAACGAAGAAAAAAGACTCCGGTCAAGTGCGAGTCGGATTCGTGCAGAGGGCCTTGTAAGTATAACATTTATTTCTTCACCTTTTAAACCTTATTTTGAATCTGTGCATAATAATTATTACATCTACTAAAAAATTTCACACAGTAGTTCAAATACCTACACCACACCACAGTACATTCAGAAATTAAAATTAAAAAACTAGGTATATCGATTATGCTTTTATTTTTAGCCTACATCATCCCACTGCTGGGTAAAGGCGTCCCCTTTAATAACCATCTCAGTCCCAGGGTGCGATTTTTAAAAGTCATACGTAGAAAAGTATGAAGTTTGTGTATTCTCGCTCATGATATCGCATTTTGACTTTCAAAAATCGCACTCCTATGGGTATTTTTTGGTTATAAAAACATTAACATCTTCCGGTAATATAGTTAGGCCGCGTTCAGACGACCCGCACTCGCCCCGTAACCGGCCCGCACCCGCCTCGCGCTCACCCCGCGTCTTAAAATGTATTGCTTGCAATTTTAGTTTTATGACACGATAATAAATCTCGTATTGTATTTTGACGAGCAGTCGTGGGGTGGGCTCGGGACGGGCGCGAGGCGGGTGCGGGTGCGGGTGCTCCAATAAAATACAATACGAGATTTATTATCGTGCCGTAATAGACTCAAATTGCAAGCAATGCATTTTAGGACGCGGGGTGAGCGCGGGGAGAGCGCGGGTTGAGTGCGTCGCGGGTGCGGGACGGGTGCGGGTCATCTGAACGCGGCCTAAAGGTTTCATCACACACGGAACCCTGAAAATATCTGAATCGAGATCAAAAAGAGTCCCGTCGCCAATCACTGCTGCCGGAGATAGGAGAATTTGCCGGGGCCCGTCGAGGGGCCCGGAATGAAAATTAATTAACGGAATACTAACTGCGGAGCGATTCTAGTAGATACAAAATATTGAAACTGTCAATGTTTCCATTAGCTTTGCAGTGCTGTTAATGTTTAAAAAAAAAATTTCTTTGCAAAATATCATACAATTAGTTCAACATTTTTGAACACACTTAATCGTTAGATGCTGTTAGTTTGTTAAATAATATATTATGAGTTGAAATGCTTATCTTTATCTTTATTAACGTACTGAGCGCTTTTCTTTTCTTTTTTAATTTTAGTTCCTAAAAATCTCGACAGATGACATGCTTATCGCTCCATAGAGACGTAGGCGAGATCCTGTCAAAATCATGTCAAGACTGTGCCAGACTTTTTTTTAAAAGACAAGGGATCGAGCCCTTAATACCATGTCAGACGTAAACAGTTTCATATTTTCGATTAAAATCTCTATCGATCCACTAGAAAACCAAAAGAAAAACGCTTAATAATGTAATTGATAATTATCAAAGAGTAATAATAGAGAGAGAGAGAGAGAGAGAGAGTAGTAATTATCGCTTCGAACCCTGCGAGCCATGAATCAGATCTTGATCAAATTTTTACAGGAGAACTCTGAAGGTTAAACCTTCTAAAATACAACTAAAAATCGGTTTAGAAATGCCAGAGACAATAATAGTCGCCTTTATTAACTCGGTTAATAAAATTAAAGATAATTGAAACAAATGAGACCAAACTTTTACTCTATTAAACTCGAAGACAGAATGTAATTTCTACCTATTCAACTCAATTGGTACAGACAGACTTGTAATTTAGCAAATTAGAGATCTCACCTTCTAAAGTTGACTTAAAGTCGAATGGATCATTATTGGACAGAGGAAAGTTTTAAGGGGCCATTATAAATTGATTTCACTTACTATTAGAGTTTCTGGCCGTTTATTCTCTACAGCGACAACACGTTACGAAGCGGTTAAAAAAGTATTAAGATCTCGAAGTGGGCTTGACGCCCACTGAATGAAATATTTTTTAATTTGAGTTTAACAAAGTGTGGCTATGCTCGGAGTTTCCCTGTGTGATCGAATCAGAAATGAAGATATCCACAGAAGAACCAGAGTAACTGACATAGCCCAAAGAGCGGGAAGCGACTATGTAGTGATGATGATACGTCACACGGTGGACCGACGACCTGGTGAAGGCGGCGGGAAA
The DNA here is from genome assembly GCA_922987775.1 of Agonopterix subpropinquella. Lineage (NCBI taxonomy): Eukaryota > Metazoa > Arthropoda > Insecta > Lepidoptera > Depressariidae > Agonopterix > Agonopterix subpropinquella. Next base: position 8,300,337 of record OV277713.1, on the reverse strand, counting down.
ACGTTGGATGAGGGCAGCGCAGGACCGGTCGTTATGGTGATCCTTGGGGGAGGCCTATGTCCAGCAGTTGACGTCCATCGGCTGAGATGATGATGATGATGAAAGTGTGGTTTGTGTTATTTTCAGGATAAAACAAAACGTTGCTCTATCTGAATATACAAACGCGCTTCTTAAAACTGCAGTGCCTACCTAAGTATTTTCGGCAAAATTGAGCCGCATATTTTCAGAATCTTTGGCACAAGCTCCATAAGGACCGACCATACTTACTCCACTCTTGCTTACCATTCCGAAAAATAAAAATTACAGTAAGGATCAAAGTTTCATAATTAGATATATTAGAGCTCGTCACAAGGATGTCTATGCAATAAATATATTGAGTATTGAGGATTCCGGATTCATATTTTACTACTCGACATCGTCAAAAAACGTCGCCGTAGCCGTATCGGCAAGGAAGACATCATCACCAAAAAGCGAGCATACGTATCAAGGTTGATACGACCAATGCTGACTGGCTGATCTTTCCACTAATACAGCATGAGAGATTATCAAACATACACATACAGAACAGAACATACATAGAACAGAACAGAAACATAACAGATGCTGATGCGAAAAGAATCACTACATACTTGTTGAAGCGTTAAATTGAAAAAAAGTTAGTCTCAGGATTGTTCCTATGTCGTAGCTTATAATTAACTAAAATCTAAATGAGTGGACTCCACGTAGATCACTGCACTACACGAGTGCCCAAGAGGAAATCGTTATAGCACTATCGAGAAAGTGGTGTTCTCGGAGTTTGATAGGTATCGATGTTTGGTGGCCGACTTTTTCAAAAGAAGCGTTTTGTGGTCTGAACTTGAAACTAGTCAATAATTTTTTTTAGACTTAAGTCATTAGTTTAAATAAAATAGGTATCCGTTTACATTTATGTGATATCATCAGTTAAATAATTAGTGCTTTCTGCATTTTTTAGCTTTTAACTTTTTTTTTCTCGTGTATTATTTACAGTGATATTAACTGGGCACTCAAGAGACGTTTTTTTAAGAGGATGATCAGATCATCACACTGTACAACTTTCTCTATGGGACCATCGTCGAAATAACGAAAAAAATTAAGCTGTTCCATACAAAACAGCGGCGGAGAGCGACGGTGGCGCGTTGCGGAGAGGTATGGACTGCCAATTATGGGCGTCCGGGTTCGAATCCGCACGGACAACATGCCATGTACCAATGAGTTTTTCTAACTTATGTACGTAAAACCGACTGCTCTCAAACGGTGAAGGAAAACATCGTGAGGAAACCTGCATACACTGAAGAAGAAATTCTGATGTGTATGTGAAGTCTACCAACCCGCATTCGGCACGCGTGGTGGACTAATGCCCATACACCCTCCTTGAGGGTAGGCTTGTGCCCTGCAGTGGGACGTTTATAGGCTGATGATGATACAAAACAGCAAACCTACTCGACCCGAATGTATGCGACCGCAGAATTTTTTTTTCGCTATTTCGATGTTGGTCCCATAGACTGTTCAGTTTGATGGCCTGATTATCCTCCTAAAAAAACCATCAGCATAATATTAAGTTCGACCCCGAACCGAATAAAGAAAAGGAAAACGCCCAATCCCGTTTCGCCTCAAAACTGGTAAATTTGAATTTTATAAGAAATGCCACGACAGAAAAGGATAATTTCCATTTCCATGGGAAGCACGATATTCCTCCTATCCTGTGTATAATTTCAGCTATCATACGATTTGTATTTCTGTTCTTTGATCATACACATTCGCCAGCTGTGAAACGACGGAAACGAATACACTTCGTCACGTTGGCAATGTCTTTTCGTAATGGAAAGTTTATAAAATCACGTTTGCTTTTTAGAATAAATTTTAATTATTGATTGAACTTTTTTTTTTGCTGTTTGTAAAAATAAAGTAAAATAATTACATTTACGAGTCTATGTGGGTCTAAAAATCATACAAAATTAGGTTGTCATCATAAGGCGATATTCCAATCTGATCAATGTCAATTACAAGGACAAATAATTTTTATTACGGGTAAAATTGAAAACTTTTGCGAACTAGGAATACCGATTTGACGCAGAAGCAACTTTATGTTTACGCAGTGTCCATGTTAATAACGCGTGGGGTGATTTATCGATACAGTAGTTTTATCAGAACATCACTATCAAAGTAGCAGTACATAACATAGTTACAGAGCGATCTCGTCCGGTTACTTCCAATAACGGATCCACTCTTACGTACCATTAGGGTGTATGTGTGTTTGTCGTACAAAATTGAACCTTATTAACATGAAAATGAATACAGTTCACACAGACACCAAACATATCGGAACAGTACTAGTGCATTGGCACTATAGGCTAGTGAAATGTGGATATTTTGTTTATGGTAACTGCCTCCTTGGTCTAATGGTTAAGAGCTTTGGCTCTCGACACGGAGGTCGTGGGTTCGATTCCCACGGGGGACACCTAGTGATATGTCACTTTTTCCCCAGTTGGTTAGGACATTGCAGGCTGAATCACCTGATTGTCTGAAAAGAAAAATGATTCCGTGCTTCGGATGGCACGTTAAGCCGTTGGTCCCGGCTACTATCTCTGGTGGTAGTAGTCGTTACAAAAAAAACACGTCAGAGGCCGTAAGGCGGTCTGAAAAAACTCTGACACCAGGGCTCTGCCCACACAATAAGAAGATGAAGATTATGGTACCCTATACTTATTGAGAACCTCCACTGGCAAGTTAGTAGGTACCTAAGGTAGGGTTTATACAGAAGAGACGCGTGGCGGTGGCAGGTAGTCAAAGTAACACCAATATAAACCTTATATTACGTAGCATAGTGTCGTTTTATGACGTAAAGAAAAATCGCGCCCCTGCCACCAGGCGACGACGTCGCCTTGAGGCGCGGGCGTAATTCTCCAAACGACTCTATGCTACGTACTATAAGGTTTATATTGCCGCACCCCGCCCGCGAAATGTCCACGTCACGTCACTTCTGTTTAAACGCTCCCTGGATCAGTTTTATTTTAGGTTTTCTTGACAGAGTAATCTAACATTTTGTGTTGAGGGCGCCACTGAGCGGCGTAAATGCAAAAAAAAAAGTATAGAATTTTTTTTTTTTTTTTTACTTTTAATTGTTTTCATTAAGTTTCTAGATTTGACTGTAAGTAAATAATCTTTGGTATGAAAAATATTATCTTCTATCTGAAACTATTCCTGGAGAGTAAAACCGTAAGCAACTTCTAGTCTATTAAATAAACATAAGACCAGCTTGGTCGAAGGTCAACAATGTTATGAACTTATGAACACTGGCATGCTTCAGTTACGGCGTGACGGTAGGATCATGTAAATTTATGTAACCGATAAATTGCCAATTTCTCCCACGAAATTGGTTCAGAAATATTTACTTTAATGTACGGGCGTCTTTGAGATTTTAACAGGATTCTGTATTATAAATTATAGTGGATCATAGATTCCGAATTTTATCGCAGAAATTACAATAACTTTAAATACAAGTAGCATAAATAGCATAGCATAATGCTCAAAACTATATTCCCAGAGGTATAGATGTTCTGAAACCTCAGAACATCCACGTTTCACTAGTAGACGTAGTACCGAAACTCTGTCTAGTGTGACGGGGAGTGAGCCCGCCGCCACTTGTAATGGACAGTGGGTACAATACATGCCTCGATTGAAGCATGCAGGTTTTCTCGCGATGTTTCCCTTCATCGAAAAGCCGTGGTAAAGTAGTGGTGTTAAAAATAGTACATAAATTCCAAAAAACTTTTTGGTCGGTCTGGACTGGGATGGAACCATGGGTTACTCGCCACTGGATCACCACCACAGAAAATTTAAGCTACCACGGCGTTCGTCCAATCCAAAGCTTGCTTGCTTATCGTGTCGACTTCAACACAACAAAGTCGCTAAATAGTACTTTGCCAGAATTTGGCAACCGATACTGCACCGCCGCTAGCGGTCATGAGCTCCTCCTGCGTGCAGGTGTTAGGGCACGCAGGGCACGATGTGAGATGGGCCATCGTTTGTGGAGCTCCACACAAGCAAGTCACATTTTGCGCATCCGAAGCTTACGAGCCATTTTGTCAGTCCACAATTTTTCAATTAATTGTTCAGGTGAATATTTTCTATGAGAAACGTGATTGCTCAGCCCTCCGAAAAGTGTGTGCGTGTACCGTATTTTCGATTAAAAAGAATTAATAAACGTACTTTTCTTAAAGATTTTTTTTATGATTTCTCTAGATAAACTAATGGTTAATATGTCAGTAAAATTCCAGTAATTACAAACGGTTGCAAGTTAATCTAGTTTGAGAAAATAATGTTAAAAATGCGTTATTTTCGTAACTTTTCGAAAGAAAATTCTATCGAGTGAAGTAATTTCAATAGTGTATTCAATCGATGATTTCACTAGATAAACTATTCAAGAATTCGGTGTATTTTTTCGTTTCGGTAACTTGAATTTATTAATCTTGCAGAAAAACGAAAAATAACAGACCCTTTCCCAGGTAATTCCGGGACCGATGGCCCCTTAAAGGACGTAGCGCCATCTAATTATTAATCTAATCTAACTACATCCGAGCTGATTCCTGTAAAAGCATCATCATCACTGTGGTTATACAGTGCCTTTGTAGGTACTCAATTTAACTTCAGTTTGCTAAATTCACATTCCTATTTATTTTAAACAACTAAAATCCATACTAAAAACTAATTTTAAATTAGTAAACGATACATTATTTACATACAAGTGTAAATAACGTGTTTTGTTTGGTTTGGCTGTTTAAAATGAGTAAACTTTCTACATAGATTCACCCCTTTGTGTAAGCGATCCTTCTGAGCACCTACATCAGAAGACTATCAATAATAGTATAATAGGTATTTATTCGATTAGCCCTATTGGTTTTTGGGTCAGTCGTTTTTAGGGTTCCATACCCAAAGGGTGCCTTGTTGTATTATTATGGAATGCAATAAAAAAATGAATATTGAATATTGAGTGGGTTCCTTTCGCTGTCCGTCTGTCCGTTCGACTGTCCATCCGTCCGTATGTCTGTGCTACCTTTATAGGGAACTCGAAAAACGAATAAATTTTTTGGACCTCCCATTACCATACAAAAGTCAGGATCAGCCGATCGATTTTCTATGGGAGGTCCAAAAAACTTATTCGTTTTCGACCCATTAAAATTTGTTTAGTTTCATTGAGTACCTACGCAAGGTGACACATCAATACAAAACCAAAATAAGCTGGCCGCGCGTAGGAAGAGTAACGTATAACGTCTCGCAACCAGCTTACATTGGTTTTGTATAGCTTGATGTGTCGCCGTGGGTAAACCCTTAATATTTTACGCGATCTAGTTAGTAATTAACCACTTACGGTGGTACCGTTATCACGGGCAGAATTAGCTACTATAATACTAAAGACAATCTTATAAAATGGTGTAAGGAAAAATCAAGCCACGTGCGCGCGCAACGTGACCGACTGCTATATAAGCCGGGCGACGCCGAGTGCTCGCTCACTTTGCAGACAGCGCTCGTCGGGGTAACACCGTGTTCTACGTGGATTATTGGTTCGGATATCGTTTTTCATTAACTTTCTCGTTGTGATTAATTGTGACAATTGGTGATAAGGAGTGGTTAGTGTTTTGTTTCATGTGTAAAATTGAGTAACTTCTGTGAATCCATTTTGTATGAGTTTCTATTCTAAATGATTGTGTTGGTTCTGTAATTGATGTTTTTTTTTGTTATTTTCACTTCGATTTCCTAAAATCAAAAGTGGGACAATAAAACTCAAGCTCACAGCCTTCTAATCAATGTTTAGCCATTCTTGTAAAGATCTGATGGAAACAAAACTCTAATTCTACCCACATGTAATTTTGTTGTTGTCACGTGTTTCTAACTACCTACCTTCGCGGTGATGCTTTTACTTGTTTAAACGAACGGGTCATCATCTTTGATCCGAGAATCAAGAAGAGAAGTGGTTTGGCGGAGGACGGCCGAACATCCACACAGGTGAATGGGGAGCGTAACGTGCAGTAGGTACGGCGCAACTACCTGTTGAGCGCATGCGTGCGCTGAGGCAGCGCTACTCCGTGCAGAGAGCATCCTGTGCGCCTCAGTCAACCTCAGTGGCGTTGCACTGCGCTGCGCGCCTGTGCGCCTAAGCTGCGCTGCGCGCCTCAGCGGCGTTGCACTGCGCTGCGTGCCTGTGCGCCTTGGCTGCGCTGCGCGCCTGTGCGCCTTGGCTGCGCTGTGCGCGCCTGTGCGCCTCAGCGGCGTTGCACTGCGCTGCGCGCCTGTGCGCCTTGGCTGCGCTGCGCGCCTGTGCGCCTTGGCTGCGCTGCGCGCGCCTGTGCGCCTTAGCTGCGCTGCGCGCCTGTGCGCCTCAGTGGCGTTGCACTGCGCGCTTGTGCGCCTTAGCTGCGCTGTTCGCTTGTGCGCTCAGTGGCGTTGCACTGCGCTGTTCGCTTGTGCGCTTAGTGGCGTTGCACTGCGCTGCGCGCCTGTGCGCCTCAGTGGCGTTGCACTGCGCTGCGCGCCTGTGCGCCTTGGCTGCGCTGCGCGCCTGTGCGCCTTGGCTGCGCTGCGCGCCTGTGCGCCTCAGCGGCGTTGCTCGCTTGTGCGCCTCAGCGGCGTTGCACTGCGCTGCGCGCCTTGGCTGCGCTGCGCGCCTGTGCGCCTTGGCTGCGCTGCGCGCCTGCTGTGCGCCTTAGCTGCGCTGTGCGCTTGTGCGCCTCAGCGGCGTTGCACTTCGCTGCGCGCCTGTGCGCCTTAGCTGCGCTGCGCGCCTGTGCGCCTCAGCGGCGTTGGCTTGTGCGCCTCAGCGGCGTTGCACTGCGCTGCGCGCCTGTGCGCCTTAGCTGCGCTGCGCGCCTGTGCGCCTCAGCGGCGTTGCACTGCGCTGCGCGCCTGTGCGCCTTAGCTGCGCTGCGCGCCTGTGCGCCTCAGCGGCGTTGCACTGCGCTGCGCGCCTGTGCGCCTTAGCTGCGCTGCGCGCCTGTGCGCCTCAGCGGCGTTGCACTGCGCTGCGCGCCTGTGCGCCTCAGTGGCGTTGCACTGCGCTGCGCGCCTGTGCACCTTGGCTGCGCTGCGCGCCTGTGCGCCTTGGCTGCGCTGCGCGCCTTAGCTGCGCTGCGCGCCTGTGCGCCTTAGCTGCGCTGTGCGCCTGTGCGCCTCAGCGGCGTTGCACTGCGCTGCGCGCCTGTGCGCCTTGGCTGCGCTGCGCGCCTGTGCGCCTTGGCTGCGCTGCGCGCCTGTGCGCCTCAGCGGCGTTGCTCGCTTGTGCGCCTCAGCGGCGTTGCACTGCGCTGCGCGCCTGTGCGCCTTGGCTGCGCTGCGCGCCTGTGCGCCTTGGCTGCGCTGCGCGCCTGCTGTGCGCCTTAGCTGCGCTGTGCGCTTGTGCGCCTCAGCGGCGTTGCACTGCGCTGCGCGCCTGTGCGCCTTAGCTGCGCTGCGCGCCTGTGCGCCTCAGCGGCGTTGGCTTGTGCGCCTCAGCGGCGTTGCACTGCGCTGCGCGCCTGTGCGCCTTAGCTGCGCTGCGCGCCTGTGCGCCTTAGCTGCGCTGCGCGCCTGTGCGCCTCAGCGGCGTTGCACTGCGCTGCGCGCCTGTGCGCCTCAGTGGCGTTGCACTGCGCTGCGCGCCTGTGCACCTTGGCTGCGCTGCGCGCCTGTGCGCCTTGGCTGCGCTGCGCGCCTTAGCTGCGCTGCGCGCCTGTGCGCCTTAGCTGCGCTGTGCGCCTGTGCGCCTCAGCGGCGTTGCACTGCGCTGCGCGCATGTGCGCCTTGGCTGCGCTGCGCGCCTGTGCGCCTTGGCTGCGCTGCGCGCCTGTACGCCTTAGCTGCGCTGTGCGCTTGTGCGCCTCAGCGGCGTAGCACTGCGCTGCGCGCCTGTGCGCCTTAGCTGCGCTGCGCGCCTGTGCGCCTCAGCGGCGTTGCACTGCGCTGCGCGCCTGTGCGCCTTAGCTGCGCTGCGCGCCTGTGCGCCTCAGTGGCGTTGCACTGCGCTGTGCGCCAGTGCACCTTGAGCTTGAAAAAAAAAAAGCTTGTGCGGTATGCGAACGTTGTGCCTATGCCAACAGTGTGGAAATCTTGGGCGGTATGCGAACGTTGTGCCTATGCCGACAAGTCGCTGTGTGGTATGCGAACGTCGTGCCTATGCCAACAGTGTGGAAATCTTGGGCGGTATGCGAACGTTGTGCCTATGCCGACAAGTCGCTGTGTGGTATGCGAACGTCGTGCCTATGCCAACAGTGTGGAAATCTTGGGCGGTATGCGAACGTTGTGCCTATGCCGACAAGTCGCTGGGTGGTATGCAAACTTGGAGCCTATGCCAACAGTGTTGTTTTTGTACGTACAACTTAATTGAGTCGACTCTTTCCCTGTTCTCTGGTTGATACTATTTGATTGGTTTTTCGGATGATCTCAAATAATGTTTACTAGATGACTAACGTTTATTAAACATTTCAGATAACTATGATGATGAATGATGAGACGTCTCATGTATGAATGTGGTGATGAATGATGGAAATGCTTACTATGTAAAGAGTGGACAGTGAAAGTGTTTGTATAAGGATGATGTATGAGAGAAAGATCAGTTATGTTGCAGATGATGAAACTGAGGCTATGTAACTTTATGTACATGCCCTTGATAGAAGATGCAGTCGAGGACGATGCAGTGTCAGGAGAGGCCGTGTAAGGAAAAATCAAGCCACGTGCGCGCGCAACGTGACCGACTGCTATATAAGCCGGGCGACGCCGAGTGCTCGCTCACTTTGCAGACAGCGCTCGTCGGGGTAACATCGTGTTCTACGTGGATTATTGGTTCGGATATCGTTTTTCATAACTTTCTCGTTGTGATTAATTGTGACAATTGGTGATAAGGAGTGGTTAGTGTTTTGTTTCATGTGTAAAATTGAGTAACTTCTGTGAATCCATTTTGTATGAGTTTCTAAATGATTGTGTTGGTTCTGTAATTGATGTTTTTTTTTGTTATTTTCACTTCGATTTCCTAAAAATGGGGAATTATCCCCCAACAGAGCAACAATTTATATCAATGCGGACTACCACAAACCACCCCTAACAGCCTGTACACGTGGACCACAATGTCACAGACAATGTGGAGAGGAGGACCTAATGAGCGCATCAGCCAGTGCGACAGTACTGGAGATTGAAGATTTGAGAAAGACGTGACAATTCCACACGAGAAGAAGAAGAAACTACTATAAAGGAGTAATTTATTGTAGGCCCGTACAAACGGTTACGTTTATTGATGGTATTACACTCTAAAAACATAATTTAATTTACTATAGTAATCGGACGAAAGATTAGGTAAAAATGCAAACGGAATTATGAAATAAATATTAAAAATGCGCCATTTTGACTTTTTTTGCTAAGATTCTTTTTTTCTATTAAAGCGGCACATGTAAAGCAATGCGTGTAAAGAAACATCTTAGATGTACGAAAAGAAAAATTAAAAACCATCTATCTTACCAAGACAAGATGTGCGCCAACTGCGATTACGCGACACTCCGTTTAGATGCGGTATAGCTAATATTACCACTATAATTTAGAGATTATGAGAAACAAATCGACATGAGTTCCATAACTATACGCCAACTATACGCTAATATTTTAGAATAGAATAGAATAGAATCATGATATGAAATGATATGGATTTTTTTGGGGGCCTTGCTCCCATAGCTGCAGAAATTATCTCTTTTATTGTATTGTAGGTACCAAAACATTAAATGTTCTTACGTGTTGAGAAATATGCAAAAAGGAAATGGTTATCTGACATTCGACTAACCCTCGTCAACCTCCATCGACACCTGCTTTTATATTGTTTACTCTGTCATCCGTCATGTGAGTGAAAGGGACGGGAAAAAAAAGATAGGTTAAAATCAAATGGAATGGAAATCATGTGAGGAATTGTTTCGACCTTTTTCATTTTGTTGTGTTGATGTAAATTCATGTTTTTAAAAATAAAAAAATTAAAACGTTTAAAAAAACAACGGGTTGCACTCCGGGAGTGCCGGCAGAAGTTACGTCCCACTGCAGAGCCTACCCTCAAGGAGGATACTGTATGAGCGTTTATCAACCTCGTTTATTTGGTGTTAAAATTAATCAATAAAATAAATAATGACCGAAAAATTCACCATAAGTACGGAATCCTACAGTTCTAAGTTTTGTTGCTACTAAATTAATTCAAGACACGAATTCATGACCTCTGAAGATTCTGAAGATGTGGTCACACAGAGGACTATGAAATTAGTATACCAATGTAGTCTAAGATTTACTAACCGCATTGTACACTAACGCAGACTAAGTCACAATTATTATAACTATAATCCAATGGATCAATATTGCCTGGAAATGAATATTGTTTGAATTTGAATTACTCGTACCTACAGAAACCAAAAGTAAAATTTTTAAGGCGCATTAATTCTGCTCTATCAACCAACTGTGAAACGGTATCAAAAAATGCTTTCAACAGCAAAATGTCTTCTACAGAAGGGAACTGAACAAGAACAATCAATTCCGTCTAGACTTCGTTCACCACTTTCTGTTCTGTACTAAATTGAATTACTTATGGCCTAACTTGTAACATTTGTTGTTCGCGTGGCTTAGGAGAGGTTTAGATCAAACTAGCTATACTATAGTCATCAAAGCGAGATAAAATATTTGGGTACGTTTAGTTTAGTCAACTGAACAAACGAGAAAAAAAATCTCACTAGTTTAGTCAACTGAACTGGACAACTGAACTAGTGGGAATAAACGACGTTTTTAAGTTTAATCATAATGGTCTTAAGGTGGTTTCAGTCCATACAAATGTTTGACGCACAATACGCGTAGACGGAATTAATGAAAGTAATATTTTATACATGGAAAAATAGTTTAGAAAATCTATATATCGTGTATCAAATAAAATTTGCAATTTATAATAAAATTACGAAGATATAATGCTTTGAAAATTTTGTATGAAAAATTTCAGAGCTTTATATCTTCGTAATTATATTATAAATTGCAAATGTTATTTGATACGCGACATCTAGATTTTATAACCTATTTTTCCATATATACAAAGCTACTTATATTAATATCGTATACGCGTATTGTGCGTCAAAGTTTTTTATAAAATTGACCCCTCTGCAACCGCCTTAAACATAAAACTGTTTCCTCAAAATCAGTCCAGCAGTTTTTACGTGATGTCCGTTCAAACCACATATTTTATCATAATGTGATACACCGTCTATTATTTTACTTAAATTACCAGGATTTACAGGCATTTACATTGAATGTTCCTGTATAGTAATATTAAATTACACGCAAAGAGTAAAAATAGTTGATACAAGAATTTACATTATTATTTGCTTAACTTGAGGAGTCGCGTGGCAAGAGGGTTCTCGAGTGGACGTCTGACGTTGGCTCGCGATTTAGGTAGCCACGCGGCTCCGCCATTTTATGGCGGTTTCGAGTGTGTGTTTTTATATAAAAACAGGGCTTTGAGATCGCCATATCCAATTACCGTACAACGTCAAGCACTAATTGCTCTTTTTAAACTAGATATTGGCAAAATCCACCAAGGAAATGCCATTAAACAAAAATAGAATAGAATTTGCTTAACTTAAAGCATTTTTTCAGCTCTTTCAGCTTTCATTATTAAACTAGTCCTGGATAAATAATGAGGCTAGCCTTATCCTGCCATAAAACCGATAACAAAATAATCGATAAATACAAAGTTCAAGTTTGTTCAAGTTTGGTAAACTATTGCAATCGAGGATTCAAGTACAATCGTTATCAGAAGTACATACTCACGAGAAAAATGTTCTGTGTACAATTTAAATCGCGACCTGGAGTGCGACTTTTGAATCTCATTCGGTGAGTTCAGCAGTTGAAAATTTTAAAATTACTGTGGAGATATGCATCTTTCTACTGCTGATTTGACTTTCAAAAATCATACAAATTTTCGTTTGACATTGTAAATACCTAATAAAAATTATATATGACATTGAATGCCTTGAAGAGGCAGATTGCTGTACCACAAATTAATCATACCATCTTATGTAACGTGTGCAATCAAAAATGATTAAATGAATTATGAATTATTACTTCAGGAGTGCGATTTTTGTAAGCCAAATCAGTAGTAGAAAGATGCGTAGCTCCACAGTAATTTTGACATTTTCAACAGCCGAACTCGGCGAATGAGATTCAAAAATCGCACTCCTTCCCCAGGCTACAGTAAATTTAAAAGCATTCGTTTTATTTTTAGGACGCAAATAAAATATTGCATTTCAAACATAATAATTATTTGAATCCATAGGTCAAATTTTTGTTTTGTGATCTAAATGGTTGAACGGAATTTCAAAGCTCAAACAACTAACGACGATGACTTAAACTTTTACTCGCAATAGTACTTACCTACCTAGATATCAAATTATACGATCGTAGTATTTCAGTAATAGGTTTGCAACTTTAGACCTAATTTGAGTTAATGGTTCAAGTTTGAAGTTTACATCTTTCCACCTAAGTTTCTTAGCCATGTTTCATGTACACTCACCTGCAGCTTTTAATACCTATCTATAGATAATAAATATGCCACATTATCATCCGTATTTCTAGTTGGTTCCTTGAGACTTTCTCCACTTGAGTCGACCTCCACTCAGTTAAATTGTATATAAAAAATTTCCTAGACTCGAGAAGCATTATACAACGTGTTAATGAAATTGCGCAAAACCTCATACACCCCAACTGATTTATATCTAAATAATTATATTGAAACAATAATTTAATTATTTTGATAGTTAAAATTTTAAGTTATTCGCATTTTAAGTTTTGAGGCAAAAATGATTTGTTATCATTTCAGCACTGAAAGAAAGCGCTAACGTACTCATGAATACATTTTTATAATCTTGTTTTGGTAGTAAGTAGGGTGGGTGTGCCCGTGCGGTGGGTTGACATCGGGTTCAGAATATTTAAAATTTTTCAAACAAATTATTTAATATTTTGAAAAAAATTACCCATGTTGAAACCATGATATTTCGACTCTGCTCTCGATTCTAAACAAACTAGTTTCTAGTTTTGCGTTAATTCATTAACACGTTGTATAACGATTTAGTTTTTATGGGAGTTTTGTTCCATTAGACAGTACCTACCTATCCAATGACACCTCACTCGATTTATTAAAAAAACTTGTTTTACGAGCCTTTTTTCGTTGTATGGGATAATAGTTTTTTCATAATTACCTAACTCATTTCTGTTTTTAGGTTACTGTTATCTGTTTTCATGCCAAACGATTCAATAGGTGCAATAACGAGCGAAGAATTGAAGTGGGGCATACAGACAGACCGAATGGACGCAAGTATGAGGTTTCCTTTTTTGACTACGGAACCCTAAAAAGGAAATATCCATTATTAAATTTAATTAGGCCTAACAATGGTTCCACCATTCTACTTCGACCTACAGTGGAAGAACCTCGAGATTATAACTGAGAATACAGATTTCGAGTACGGGTCGAGGAATATTTTGACTGAAGCTGAGTCGAGGCAGAGTTCGAGGAAGCGACTAAACATACGGGTGTTACCAAATAGTTAACATTACTTAACTGAATACCTGCAAGCGACTATACGAAGATAGTGACGTGGTAGAAATTGCATACAAAGTCAAATATTATAAAGTTCAGTCAAATTTATTAGTGTTCCGTACCAAAATTTGCAAAACGGTACACTTATGGAATCAGCTCGGTGTCTGTCCGTCCGTCCGTCTGTCACAGGTATTTTTCTCAGAGACCGTAAGACATAGGAAGTTGAAACTCGGTACAGATATAGCAATTGCTGGTCCAATATCATAAATGACGAAAAAAAAAAGCAAATTTTTTATATTGGCGTGTAAGAAATGGTAAATAAAAAAACATTAAAAAAAATTCTACCCTATGGTGTGGAATTGAAAGCTTATGAAAATACGAGGCGAAAAATATACTTTTAATTTTTTTTATATAAACTTTGTTAAACAAAATTTTCAATTAAATCTGAGAAATTGCTGTCCTCACCTCTATTTCAAAAAATATAGCCGAAGATCTGAAAAAAGTCATGAACATCACAAATAACGTGTAGATGGCGGGAAAATTATCAGGGTGGCTCTAACTTGGATAGTTTTTTCTATACACAAAAAACGAATACCAGTGAGACCAGCGTAAAATAATCTTCAGTTACTATGTGACCACATACTAAGTGAGTGTCAATTTATAGTGGTTTCCTCAATAACCCATGCTAAACAACTGGTAGTACGGAACACTAATTGCCCGAGTCCCGACTCGTACTTAGCCGGATTTTTAATTAGATGCGATAATGGGTACAGATCTATGCAGTCAGTCAGTCTGAAGTTAAAGTTGTATTGCCATTAAGATACAAAATAATGGATGCCGGGTCTAGTCAAAAAATCGCAATAAATGTATCCGAGACTAACCTACACAAACTTATGTTATACACAAACTTATGTTTGTGTATAGTAAACCAACTTAAAACGTTGAAAATGCTGAAATTCTTTTTAATTTTGCTTGCACTGAAAAAAAATTTCAATCAAACTAGTGTTAAATATAACCATACTTTAGTGACTTCCCATCTGTTTTGTAGCACATAATCAAACATTTGGTTATAAATAGCAAAACGTGTTGTTATTTATAGCCGAAAGTTTGTTTATATGCTACAAAACAGTTTGGAAGTCACTAAAGTTTGATTATATTTAACAACCCATTTTTTTCAGTGTGCGTTGATCCTGGTTTACAGGAGTTACAGCGGTAGCCTTTGCCCGTTTTAAAAATCTGTATTGCGAATTCCAGCAGTGGACGTCCATCGGCTGAGATGATGATGATGATAATGATTGCGCATTCCTACCACTTTTCTAATTTTAATTGATAGGTGCATACTTACAAACTTACATCACGAGCATAATCATATTCAAGGTGCTCTGAAGCTTTTCAAAAACTACCAACTATCTTAAGCTTTAAGTTTAAACTGTAACCGCATAGTTATGAAACTGTTTATTTTTAACCAACTGCGACAAAGTCAAGAAGGATAATTTTCATCCAATTTGACGCGTCTACAGTTCAACCAAATGCCTTGAAAATATTACTTACATTTATTATCCTACAAACGAGCCGCAGATGAGAAAGCAAGATATCCCAAAGTTCTAGTTCACTTGCATTGTACAATGTCATACAAAATATCAAAATGAATGCAATCAAAACCTAATAACATTTGACTAAAGGCACAGAATAGGTAATAGGTAAATTCAATTCAATTAAATTAAGGTGCTATGTAAAAAAATAGGATTCTTCAAAGCTCCATATATCATGAAGTACTAACAGTAGGAGTATGATTTGCGGATATGTGTAAATTTAACATATAATTGAAGTTTTGATTAGAGCCAAACACGATTAAGACAAATTTTCTCGATAGAAAAACAAGCCAAAGTAGCCTCCGTTTTTGTCTATAAACGCTTGTAACTGCTAAACGGTGAATAATAGAAACATGAGACTTCATTTAAAAAAAAAGAGATTGCTATTATCTAAGTTTTGATTAGAGCAGAATTTAACTTACATAAATAGTACAATCACAATTAAATAAAGTTTGTTTTTTCGCTTGATTCGTTCCAGGCGCGCGCGCCGCCCCATCTCTTTCTCTCGCATCAGGCAGTAATATAAGCTATCACACGCCCGTTTCGCTTAAATTATTTTTCGACATAGGCCCTTAAAATAAATATTTGTCTTTCATTAATTTTATTACAGGCACAGGTTAATACTAAATATTTTGCATGGTTTTAAAGTAAATGGAGACAAAAAGGTGAAGGACTCAGTTTAGCAGTCGGGGTTGCCGACTGCCACTGCTATTCTGTCCCTTAGACTAAATAAAACCTAAAACTTATAAAAAACATAAAAATTATAATAACTTAGTTTTTTTTTTAACCTGTTTGGAAATAGGAACTTAGTTAAATTAAACAAATCTAAACTATTATAAAACTGTAACAGAAGTGTGTCTGTACATTGAAGATATTTACAAAAAAAGATTACGATATGGTTTTTAGGTGTCCCCGATTCCAAATAACAAATTTTGGGATTTTTTGTCTGTCTGTTTGTTTGTTTGTTTGTTTGGGTGTTTGTTTGTTCGAGTATCACGCAAAAACTACTGAACCGATTTTGATGAAACTTTTTTTGTTTGATAGCTTATCATCTGACTTAAAATCTGGTATATAATTTATGCGGACGAAGTCGCGGGCAAAAGCTCGTATTAAATAAGGTAAGTAGTAATAATAGTTCAAGACACAAAACCCAAACCCTACATGTAAAGGTGAAGATTAATTCATAAATGTATATTTCATTAAAATCGACCAGCATTTCAGCATTTTCAACTTTATAACTACTAACTTAAAGAATAATTTATTTTTATTCCAGACCTAGTTATACCCAACTTTGTTGAGAATGACTAACAAATTGGCCTTATAAATAAATCGCACATAGAAAAAGGCAACATACGAAAATTGGGCAAAGAAAAAACGGTCAAGTAGGCGTTGAAAATACGAAGGGTTCTGTAGCTATTACAAAAGCGAAATAAGAAGCGTTCAGAAAACTTAAATTTTCTTTGAAATATTATTCAACATACATACATAAACTCACGACCATAATCACTTTCGGGTTGGTCAGAATCATTGCTATTAACACTGGCTACAACTATCAACTTTCTGTTTAAAATATAGTTGTAGGAATGCTCACATTTAGACATTTTATTTTGAAGATAGAAAAGATAAAATGATGAATAGTGAGGGGTTGCTAGCTTTTCATCCACATAAACACTGCATCAGAAACTTTGTATCCTTTAGTCGCCTCGTACGACACCCACGGGAAGAATCCATTCTAAGTTTTATCCAAAATCTTTGAAAATACTCAATTTGCATGTTGACTTTAACTTGCTTGAATCAATCTGGGCTCGCTTAGTGAAGTATAATAGCAAAATGCATACACAACAATGTCACAACTAAACAAAATTTTGAAATAATGGAATTATGAAAAAAACATTTAATATTTAAGGGTAGTTGACTCTATAAAACAATTTATATTAGTTTTCTTGTAAGTAAAAAAAAAGTTTGAAAATAACGCTTAGATTGCATCACTATTTTGTAAATTTTTCATACAAAGCGCGCATTGCTGATTTGACTAGTTGTCAACTAGCGGTTTAGACTTTACTTACACATGATATGTAGATATTTCATAGAAAATGGCGCGTAAAGTTGTGCCGCGCCACAGCCGTATAGCTCGTAGCATTGCTTGACGCGGACTATTGAAAGAAGAACCAATTGGGTCGTTTTCTAGTCTGCTGGTTTTTTTTTTTTTTTGGTTGGCCTTAACGAATCAAAGGCGTTTTTTCAAAAATGTTGATACTTTACAAATCATTTTTGGGGGTTTATATGATTTTTTATTCAAGGCACTACAGATAAGCCTGATGATAATATAAATAAAAGGTTTTTTAACATTTAATACGTAACGCTAAACACGTCACATACATTGGGATTTTGGGACCGAAAATCACCCTTGTCAGATAAAGGTCCAGTCAGGTTCTAGTCTCTTTTGCTACGATTAATTTTGAAGGTGAAAAAGGGTTTTTTTACGTTCACAGGTGCTAGTTTTCAATTTGTTCTACTTTAGTTTGAAAAGGGACGGAAGTATGCGTTTAGATCTTCAATTTTCGCGTGAGTACGTAAGCAGACGGTTCTGTCTTGTTGGAATGGTGAATAAAATACGAGTATTTGAGATGAATTTTGTAGATAATTGTGTGTTCAACCTTATCTGGCAGCACTGCATCGCCTTTAAGGTTCCTACAACTCGGGCGAATTAACTTGGCACCTGGCTCGCACGTGGCTCGGAATAAAAAAACGCGCAAAGAATAACTCGAAAATGCTAAAGTGCTGGGACACGTGCAACGGTAACTGAGATGCTATGCTACTGGCCTCGCACAGCGACGGCGGGGTCCCGCGGGTGGGTAGTAGGACGGGTGTCGAATTCCGAGCCACGTGCGAGCCAGGTGCCAAGTTAATTCGCCCAGGTTGTACCTTCCTACTGCTCTCAAACTGTTGCTCTGTTCGATTCACAGTGCTATTTGTGGAAAATAAATGATTTCTATTCCGATTTCAAATTAATATTGTTTGTATTATGTACAGGGTGTAACAAATCACCCTAGTAATACTTAAGGGGATGCTTCAGCCCATAAAACTGAACAACATTCACTATGGAGCCAACTTCGAAATCGCGATAAAAAAATCGCTCTTTCATACAAAACTGCAGTACCGTCTCGACTCAAATGTATGGGATGGCGGATTTTTTTTATTTTTTCTCGTCATTGGCTCCATAGTGAAAGTTGTTCAGATTGATGAAGAGTCTACCCATCAAACTGAATAACTTATACTATGGGAGCAAACCAATCGGAGCAAAACAAAAATCTGCTGTTGCATACATTTGCGTCGCGTAGGCATTGCAGTTTAGTATGGAACAGCAGATTTTTTTGTTCCTCCGATCGGTTTGCTCCCATAGTGAAAGTTGTTCAGTTTGATGGGTAGACTCTAGTTTAAAAGGATGCCGATGATATCTATTTCACCCTGTATAAATAAACAGAATCGTTAAAACTGCCATTCAACACCATGTTGATTTCAGTTAGTTACACAAAAAGACAACTAACTGCTTTTTTAAAACAAAAACACATTTTTTTTAATTTAGGACGAGTCTGAGTAGGAACTGACGGACAGTTGAAATTGAAACTAGTACAATAGTGTAATTGCAGCGGAAAATCCGCAGCGGAAATTCCGTTCAGGTTGTTACTGTCCTTTGTGTGCAAAGACTGAAAGAATTCAAATTAGAAAACTGCAGGTAGAGTTATGTGATTTGTTTATATACTTACTTGGTTGAATTATTAATTCTTTTCTTTATGACTCTGGAACTCGTTGCCTGAGTCGATTAGACGTGCTCCTTCGCTGGATGTTTTCAAGTCGAAGGTCAAAGCGTATTTCCTGGAACTGTGACTATTAATTATTATGTTGTTGTCTTTGCAATTTCTCAGATTATTAATTTCATATTTTTTTTAATTTTTTGTTTTTCCTTTCCTCTCATTCTGCTTTTCTTCTCAGTCATGGTGGTTGTCTGCCTCCGTGGTCTAATGGTTAAGAGCTTTGGCTCTCGACACGAGGTTCGTGGGTTCGATTCCCACGGGGGACACCTAGTGATATGTCACTTTGTGCGTTTTTCCCCAATTGGTTAGGACATTGCAGGCTGAATCACCTGATTGTCTGAAAAGAAAAGTGATTCCGTGCTTCGGATGGCACGTTAAGCCGTTGGTCCCGGCTACTATTTCTGGTGGTAGTAATCGTTACATAAAAACCACGTCAGAGGCCGTAAAGCGGTCTGTAAAAACTGACCACCAGGGCTCTGCCCACACGAATCAGAATCAGAATCAGAATCAGAATAACTTTATAAGAACGAACTTTACTTTACGATAAGAAGATGGTGGTTGTATGTGTGTTTGTGTAATCTTTCCTTTACTATATTATAGCTGTAGCATGTATATTTTATGCGTATACATTATGTATGTATATATTTATATATGTAAGTATATGTATGTCTATTATTATGAAATGCGTTTATTTTTCGGTTTCTCCTTTATTTCTGATATTTACTATTTATTTTATATAGCACCGACCCGTTGTTCTTTGTTTAAATTTCCTCTACCCTAAGGTTGTCCGGAAGAAATCGCTTTTTAGCGATAAGACCGCCTTATTTGTACCATTATCGTTTTCTATTCCTATACTGCATCTGTGTTTGGTGTAAATACATTATTACTCGTTATCTCTCAACTTATAAATTTTTTGTCGTTGTCGGGTAAACATTTTTAAAGGTCATAAAGTTATTTTAATTTATCGATAGACATACCCACACCCTACATCCCAAACACCCTTAAAGGTGGGTATGTGGCCTACTGTGGGACGTATAATAGGCTGGTAATTATTATATAAATAAGATCGAAAACACAGGCACATACATTGTAATGATCCCAACCGTAAGCTACTAGGCTTTTTATTAGGAAACCATACAGCACCGGCACAAACATAATAACATCCATGATCGAACCAGGATTTGAACCCAGGACAGCTCAGACACCCAGTTTGGCAGTCTGGCGTGGTAACTGGTAACCAACCGAGTCGTCAAGTCAATAATCCCATACACTCTTAAACCTTCCAGGGTAGGCCTGTGGCTTGCAGTGGAACGTATACAGGTTGTTAGGGTAAACAGTTGCATTACTTTAAGGGGTGATTGTACCCATGATACTGAACAACTTTCCCTAAGAAACCTAAAGGAAATTCAAAATGCTGATGACGATGATGACATAAATACCACCTAAATAGTTAGAATGATTATATGCTTAGCAGCTAACTGCTAAGCATATAATCATTCTAACTATTTTAAAGCTAAAGAAAAAGTTGATTAAGTAAATATAATGTTATTCGGAAAGTAAAACGAATAATGCGCAAATGAAGACACAAGCAAGTGCTAATAATATTATTAGTTCTCCGAAAAACACAAAACCATTTACTAAGATCAGCGGCCGTAGTATGCAGACAAGCGAACGATAGCGATTATATCACATCCTTCTGTCAAATTTGGGTAGGTTTACGTTCCTTCTTTAGGCCTTACGTTCATTCTGACTAAGTTGTTTCTGTTGTCTCAGTTGTTCCAGTCGTCATAATGTCCAAGTTGTCTAAGTTATCAATTCCAGTCCATTTGTACCAAATCTTAATGTTGTCCAAGTTGTTTTATTCTTTAATGTTGTTTGAGTTATCTATGATGTCCAAGTTGTTCATGCTACTTATTTGTGTTGTAATTTTTGTTAATATTGTCCATGTTGTTTATGTTGTTCTAGTTGTTCATATTGTCCAAGTTGTTTATGTTGTCCAAGTTGTTCATCTTGTCCTAGTTGTTAAAGTTTTCACGGTCAAAGATCTTATGACACAGACAGAATTTTGAATTTTTTGTTATTTATTTAAAACGTCAGCAGTGTGAAGATAGATGTGATATACGTATCGCTATAGCGGGTCTGCATGCTACGTCCGCAGTACGAAATCTGTTCAAACTTCAAAGGCTATTTCGGTCGAAATGCACCGTAAGTACCTTACTTCAGAGGAAATGCATAAAACCGCAAAGCGGGCTTGTAGCTGAACTAGGTAAGATTCGGACTACATCGAATGGAAATGTAACCACATTTTACGTTTGAACTAGATTTGAGAGCAAGACATTTTGTTAGATTACAAATCGTTATTATAATACAGTAATACAACAGTATAAAAAAGACAAGTCAGAAATCAGTGCGCCTAGACAAAGTGCACACGCTTCTTTTTCTACAAACGAAAACGCCTCAGCGTTAGGGACGATAGAAAAACGACAGAATGCTAGACAATGTCACAAATGATTGACAATCGCTTATTAGAGAAAAGAAAAAAAGCTAAATCTGCTCTATGGTTAGCGTTCAGTTCACTCAATCATTCACTCTTTTTTCTTTTTTATATGCTAAATCGTGTTCAATTTTCAAAAAAAATGAAAATGTGTGATTTCTGTCATATTCCGACGCCCGCCATTTTCCAGCGTTATCTACAAGGTCTGGTCGCTCGCCAGGGAGCGTTCAAAACGAAACGCTCACTGTCGACAGCAACTGTCAAAAACTGCATGTTGTCTAGGCTTTTTCTATTCGTTTTCGTTCTTTTCTACAATCCCATACATTTTTTATCGTTTCTACTGTCGTTAACGCTAATCGAAAGACACTTTGTCTAGGCCCACCGTTTATTCATAGGAATGCGTAGTTTGAGTAGTAGAGTATCTATTACTATTCCCTGCCCCCTACCTTTAACCTCACCCCCGCTTGTAGGAAGCGTGGCGGAAAATGCTTTCCTGTCTCACTCGTACTCACTCAGTTTCGCACATGGTTACTGATTCTTGACTGTTTTTCCCATTTGTATGAAATGACAGAAAAGTATCCAAGGTGTAGTAAATTAATACCACATTTTTTTCAGTCTTAAGGTGGACTTCCGATGCTAGCGGCCGACGCGTCTGACGCGCGCGGCTCGCGGCCGACGGCCGATGCGGCCATACTAGTTACTATGAAAACGTATGGCGCCGCTTCCGATGCCAGCGACTGACGCGCGCGTCAGACGCGCGCGGCCGATGTCTATCGCATCGGCCGCGGTCGCGCGCGGCTATGCTCTGACGTCACGCAGAACAAGAATGTTTGCCAGAAATATTACCGAGTTTTTACCGAAAATTTGCTTAATTTTTTACTATTTTATTTGTATTTTATTATCTGCAAGGTCGCTTCAACACCATCTATCGTGCCACTTGAAACAACTTTTTCTTTTTTTAATGACTTTCGGAAAATTCCTCTTGCCTTCATAATTATTAGTTAGACAGCGATCCATATACAGGTTAAAAAGCCAAGGGGACGCAACGCATCCCTGCGTAATTAAATTACTCCTAAAAATGTATTTTATAAAAAATCTGGTAAAAAATAGCATTCAAAAATTCTCTAAACCTATCAATCAGTCAAATATTCTTTATTAAAATATATATATTGGTTTTTGTTTGTATTTTTGTGTAAACACCAAAACATAAAAACATACCCAAAATTTCCGGGAAAATACCCCGAAGTGATAACACTGGCCTCGATTCGGAGTGTACCACGACTAAACTAAACTAAATGTATTCCTGTCACTTTCTAAAATAAGATTAAGAAAAGAGACAGAAAACCAACAGCTGACTTTAGTGCTGTCAAAGTGACGTTAAATGCGCAAAATAAGTCGCCATCATAATGTACGCCATCTTATTTAAGTCGTTTTTGGGCGTTTAACGTCACTTTGACAGCACTAAAGTCAGCTGTTGGTTTTCTGTCTCTTTTCTTAATCTTATTTTAGAAAGTGACAGGAATACATTTAGTTTAGTTTAGTCGTGGTACACTCCGAATCGAGGCCACTGTGTACAATAGGCACGCGTCAGTCGCTGACCTCGGAAGTGAGGTCAGTCGTCGGCCGCGCGCATCTGACGCGAGGTTCTGTCACATATGACAGAACCTGGCGTCAGACGCGCGCGTTAGTCGCATCGGCCGCTGGCATCGGAAGTCCACCATTACCGATGCACCTGTACAGTTGACAAATTGTAAAAGCGCGCAAAATGTTATTGTGTAATAAGGATTTGCCATGTTCGCACGTCTAAAATCTCTTGCCGCTATTTACTAATAGTTTCGCACACTTATCGCCGGCGAAGCGCCTGTCAGTCTGCTATTTGACTTAGAGCAAGATGGAGAAAGATTTTGCACCCTTTGACTACCGCCGCGATAATTGATATTTTGTTTATTACGGGTTTTGACTGAGACTCTGTTCTCTGACTAGCGAGCGTACTAATTTTTCTGGTTGCATTGTATCTCATACACTGATTACATAGACTGTTGTGATTTGCAACACTACACAGACAAAAATACTTTAGTTCTAGAAACAAGAGCCATTTTGGGAGCAAACCAATAGGAGCAAAAAAAAAATCATCTGTTGCATACATTTGTGTCGCGTAGGCAATTTAGTATGGAACAGCAGATATTTTGTTGCTTTGATCGGTATATGTTTCAAGTTGATATTTCTTAATCTCAAATATAATTATAATGTCTTGGACTAACGTTTGAAGAATTTTCAATTCTCAAAATTCTAGATGTAATTTCTTGTGACTAGAATACTGAGTTAGAAATATATCTTGAATCGAAACAGATTTGTTTCTTGCATTATGAATGAGAGAGTTTCTTTTATTAAAAGAAACATTTGAATTTTGATACAAAACGGTTTTGTGGGTCTTTCCTATGTATGTGTATTCAAGAAATAAAGTTTTTGAAATTTGAAAATTTTTTTTTTTTGATAAAGAAATTAGTTCATGGCCCAAAAACTATAATGCGAAACGTTTAATGTTTCAAACATTTTCGAGTTTCTTTATGCGAAAATATCTTGACTCAAGTTTTTTTTCTGTGTACTGGCGTTTTTTTTTTTTTTTTTTTTTTTTATATCTTGGACATTATCACACAAATTATCTAGTTACATTTAAAGTACCAGAACCTAGCCTGGACTTGTATTATGATGACTAGACAACGATATAGAATACATACATAGATACAAACATCCAAGACTCGGGAACAAATATTCATATTCATCATACAAATATTTGCCCCTTACGGGATTCGAACCCGCAACCCTCGGCACAGCAGGCAGGTTCACTACCGACTGAGCTGAGTTTTGGTAAAGGAAAACATCACGAGGAAACCTATATACTCCAATGGAGGTGAAGTCGAGGCGTATTGTGTGCACTTTCTATTAAAAGGCTCACTACCTGTCGCACTGAACAGAAAGTTAGAAATCAACAATAGAGATGTGCATTGTGTCAAATGCCCATTAAAAAGGCAACTTTGTTACGATGGACAGAGTTTTGACACTGTTATAGTATTAGAGATAGACGCACGTTTTGTTATCATCAGCTGTAAGGCTGATTCAGTATTCATAGGGTGAAGAGCATCTCTGTGATGGGGATGGACCAGGTCTGCCTGCATAACTCCAGTCGGTTAAGGATATCTCCTTAACCGACTCCTTAACAGTCGTTCAAAGGTCGGACCTTTGAAAGGAATGTGTTGATCATTCATTATAGAATATATGGAAAAAACATCATCAGCGCTTCATACATTTTTGATCCAAAAGTGAAAAAAATGTATGCTAAGTATATTCTGATGGAACTTGTCAGTAAGTATTTAGAAAGGGCCGATTTTTCAAACTTTAATAAAACCAAAGATATTGGCCCTAAGGGCACAGCCCTTAAAAATACTAGTATAATTACGAGAATCAAACTTGTGATTATAGTAAAAACTCTACAGTATAAAAACAAAAAATAAAAATTTGCAAAGTGTGAGTCGGTCTCCCGCTAAGGGTTCCGGAAAAAAAAAACAATTGGTACGGAACCCTCGATGCGCGAGTATTCCGTCCCGCACTTGGTCGGTTTTTATTTACAAATCAGATACAAAATAAACAAGTCATTAAGCTAATTAGTCAGTTGTGCAGTTGGTTGCGTTGTTAATTGAGCAACAAAACTGCACTGTGTGCATTGCACGGTCACTTTGTTGGCTTTCAGCCGAAACGCTCCGTTCAGTTCTGTTTAAATTATGTTAGCTGCTAATAGCATTAAGTGTTTACGGGTTATTTTACTGTTTAGTAATAATACCATTAGTGTTTTGTTTACGTAAATATTTTATCCGATTTGGAACTTTTTTAGTGCTACGGGCTACGAAGCATGCTACGCCGTAGTTATTTGCTACGAAGTTTAGCAAAACCTTTGCTATAACTACCATCTTTTAAGTATGTAGTTGTAATTTGGTTGTAGGAAGATTCAGGGTTGAATTGTAGCGTCCATCTTAGTGTTGATTTAATACCAAAAGTAATTGAAGTTGTAGTACGGTTATAAATATTTGGTGACTTCAATGGTTGTTTTTTTAGAAAATAAAACATAATCTCGACATATTTCGTTGTCAGGACGAGGAGGGGTCAACCAACACGTAACTACAACCCGGGCAAATTAACTTGGCACCTGGCTCGCACGTGGCGCGGAATAAAAAACTCGGAAAGAGTAACTCGAAAATGCTGAAGCGCAGGAACACGTGCAACGGTAACTGAAATGCTATGCTACGGCCTCGCACGGCAGCAGGAGGGGTGTCAAATTCCGAGCCACGTGCGAGCCAGGTGCCAAGTTAATTCGCCCATGTTGTACGATATATTATTATCTATTCTGTGACACCCAAAACAGATGTACAACGCGTAATAAATGCATTGATAAACAAATGAAGCCAGTGTGATAGAAATAACGAGAAATAACGCAGATGACTAAAGATCGAGAAATAAAATTATCCTACAAAAATCCCAAGAATCGAAAGTAAGTCAGCCAACGGATTTCGCAGAAACGGGACCGTTATTAATTGAACCATTTACATTTGATTTAGACTTAAGAAAAACGGTTCCATTTCGAGGAAAACAATTTTAATAATTGAATTTCTGAATGAAACGTTCACAAGGATTTCAAAATTCAATTAAATAGAATGTTTATGATTACTAAACCCACATGCGTTGTGTAATATTAGATCATCGAACTAACCGCTCGCTCTTACTTTTACTATGGAGACAATAAAGAAAAAAAAATGCTATCCTATACATTCGATATATGAAACAAATAAAGGTAGGTAAGTACATTCAAAATAAATTATTTTAGCTATAAAGTACCGGTTATTCCTTTAAAGTACGAGTGAATAGGCTTCTTCTGGGTAAGCTCGCTACATCTTCGACCCCATCTTCGTCCTGAGGACTGGATTGAGGTCAAGAGCAAATCCATCCTTAATAAAAAAAAAGAAGATATTATTGTAATTTTGTATGAAACAGATTTCTTTTAAAATGTTTTCCTGATATTAGCTCCACAGTAAAAGTTGTTCAGTTTGATGGTCTGTGCGTAGGAGTGAGTAAGAGGTGCGTAGGGGTGCATAAGGGGTGCATAAGGAGTGCATAGAGGTGTGTAGGGGGTACGTAGGGGATGCGTAGGGGTGAGTAGGGAGTGCATAGAGGGGGTGAGGCGGTGTTCTTTCAGAAGTCACAAAAACAAGTCAGTGCCACAAAAACTCATCAACAAGTCCTAAGTCCACGCGTACGAAGACGCGGGCAACAGCTAGTTATATTATAGATCCTATCCGGGCGAAGCTGGTGCGTTGGTCGCTCGTCTGGAATAATAAGTATACCTTTTCTTACGTAGCTTAGCAGAAATCTGTTTTATTCCGAGAACTATTTCCACTTGAACCGAAATGTCTTAGAAATGTCCACGAAGGATTTAAGAGAATTTCCAGATAGCAAAATATTGTGCATTTTTAAACTTCATTTCCGTTGGCATAGAGCTTAGAATCGCAAACATGTCGAATGCGACAATTTTAATATTAATACTCAAACTTTTGAGCTCTTCCCTAGTGTTTTCGTGGATTTTTAAACGTAACAGAGGCAGCGAGGCTGTAAGAGAGGAGAAAAGCCACCAATGGCTTACTGCTAGTCTTTCTCGCTCGATCGTGTCATATTGGTGTCATACATAGAAAGAGAAGCAAAAGAGAAGGTTATAGAAGGAAGCACGTGTCAAGCAGGTGTCAAGTCATATTCGCTCAAAAATTCACTCTAGTTAAAAAAGGAGATCGCTACCTATTGCTGTCCTTATCGACGTAACCACTTTTTTGTACTACGAGACGGCTGTCTGACTCCGGAGTCAGTCGTCTAGCTTCATATATAAATTTTATAGCACTCCGTGACCTAAACCCGCACTTAGGTTACGGTTTTGCGTTACCTAAGTAGTCCATTATTGCACGGATTACACCGTTCGAAAATGAATCCACTTTATTGCACAGATGCATAATATACAAAAGAAGGTTCTTTTATAGCATTCCGTGACCTAAACCCGCACTTAGGTCACGGTTTTTCGTTACTAAGTAGTCCATTATTACACGGATTACATTACACCATTCGAAAATGAATCTACTTTATTGCACAGATGCATAATAAACAAAAGAAGGTAGGTACTTTTAAATGTGCTTTCAATCAATGTGACCAACATTGAAATAGCGAAATCCCCAACTGACTCTAAGTTACCCCCCCTACTTTAATTATATTACGTACGCCCTACTTACACCCGCACCCCCTGCTCACACCTTATTAGTATGTTGGTAGTAGGGTGCGAGTAAGGGATGCGCCCCCTAGTGCGTAGAGGGTGATTGGGGATGCATAGGGGTGATAAGAGGGTACACCCCCTAATGCGTAAGGGGTGTGTAGTGGTGATTAGGGGGTGCACCCCCTAGCTCGTGGGTGTGATTAGGGGGTGTACCTCCTAGCTCGTGGGGTGATTAGGGGGTGTACCCCCTAGCTCGTTGGGGTGATTAGGGGGTGTACCCCCTAGCTCGTGGGGTGGTTAGGGGGTGTACCCCCTAGCTTGTGGGGGTGATTAGGGGGTGTACCCCCTAGCCCGGGCTGGTGATTAGGGGGTGTACCCCCTAGCTCGTGGGGGGTAATTAGGGGTGTACCCCCTAGCTCGTTAGGGTGATTAGGGGGTGTACCCCCTAGCTCGTGCTGCTGATTAGGGTGTGTACCCCCTAGCTCGTGGGGGTGATTAGGGGGTGTACCCCTAGCTCGTGCTGGTGATTAGGGGGTGTACCCCCTAGCTCGTGATGATGATTAGGGGGTGTACCCCCTAGCTCGTGGGGGTGATTAGGGGGTGTACCCCCTAGTTCGTGGGGGTAATTAGGGGTACGTGCGTAGGGGGTGAGTAGGGGCTGATGATGATGTGACGGTAGATGTGATTACGTGCCACCTAGTGCGTACGTGCGTAGGGGGTGAGTAGGGGCTGATGATGATGTGACGGTAGATGTGATTAGAGGTGAGTATCTATTGATTGTGGTTGCGATATATGAACGAAGATTTTAAAGTCATGGTTGTGTCCTACGGGGGGCTCCGCCCCCCGTGCCCCCGGGGGGGCTCCGCCCCTCCACCCCGCCGGGGGCTTCGCCCCCGGTCCCCCTTTCTGCCCTTTTCGTTAGTATACGTATTCGTAGAATTAAAAACTTCAACATGAATGAGAATGTCAATACATTACACACACACACACACACACACACACACACAAAAGTTGGCGGGTTTAGGTCACACGAGCTATAAAATAGTATACGATACTCGTGACCTAAGTAAGTCCATTATTACACGGCGTTTATCGCCCTCGCTGCGCTCGGGCGATAATTCACGCCGTGCAATAATGGACTACTTAGGTCACACGTATCGTAATGTACTATTATAGGATTTTATGACTATCGCTATTTCATACGTGGTTACACTGATATTACGTCTACCAGCGTAAGCGAAAAAAAATCGTCTGGGTGTCATAACTAAACAGAAAAAAAAAAAATTGTGTAACCTAACCTAACTTTTGTGACTTCCAAACTGTTTTGTAGCATATAATTACGTTTGATTATAAATAGCTAAAATTTTGCTATTTGCAGCCAAACGTTTGTTTATACATATTATATGCTACAAGAAATTGAAGTTAATATATAGCTTTTGCCCGTGACTTCGTCTACGTAAAATTAGAATATCGAAAAATCCTTTCTTAGTGCACCCCTACATCCTCTGCAGAATCTACAGGGTGAAATTGATATCATTGGCATCCTTTTAAACTAAGAGTCTATCCATCAAACTGAACAACTTTTACTATGGGTGCAAACAGATAGGAGCAAAAAAAAATCAGCTGTTGCATACGTTTGAGTCGAGTAGGCATTATTAGTATGGGACAGCAGATTTGCTAACGATATCAATTTCACCCTGTATATTCCAAATAATTTCAGCGGTTTATGCTGTGTAAGTAACACACTGACCAATTTCTTTCTTATACGTCACAGTATAAGAAAGAAATTGGTCAAGAAATGCCGAAATTATCGTGAATTATATTTAAAAAAAAAAACAGTCGAATTGAGAACCCTCATTTTGTTGAAGTCGGTTAAAAACATTGCGGTATGTTAATCTAATTCTGATGAAGACACTCCTACAGTTTCAAAGTACCCATCCAACAATTATCACAACCTTTTCCATCGGCAATCATTTTAAAACGCTTCTGTTCCGATAAAACCGTTTCGCTAGATTTAAACATTAATTGAATGAAATCGTGATTAATTGGATTGTGGTCGCACGCGAGCCATTGTTGTCGTTTTAAAGGGATTAATAGGATTCCAGAGTGCGGCGACTTTTGGTAACGACTCCATTTACCAATTAGCTGGAATTATGTCGAGGGATAAAAACAACTTTTGTTAATTAATTTGATAATTAACTTCAGTAGGCCTACCATAAGTTGACACCGCGTGTAATTTCTGTGGTTGACACTGTAGTAAACCTGTTCTATACTGTAGTCATAGTGTAATTAAACAACAGATCAATTACATCATCATCATCATCATCTCAGCCGATGGACGTCCACTGCTGGACATAGGCCTCCCCCAAGGATCGCCATAACGACCGGTCCTGCGCTGCCCTCATCCAACGTTTTCCCGCCGCCTTCACCAGGTCGTCGGTCCACAGTGTGAGGGGCCTACCCACGCTACGTAGTACGTAGTAGCTACGTAGTATCTTCACGTCCCAAATACCGCAGTGTCTTAAAACAAAAGTCTTCGATCAGTGTGTGTTGCCAGTGATGACATATGGAACAGAGACGTGGTCGTTCACTCAAGGCCTCATAAAAAGGCTGAAAGTCACCCAAAGGGCAATGGAGAGGGCTATGCTCGGAGTTTCCCGGCGAGATCGAATCAGAAATGAAGAGATCCGCAGAAGAACCAGGGTAACTGACATAGCCCAAAGAGTTGCTAACTTAAGTGGCAGTGGGCGGGGCACATTGCTCGCAGAACCGATGGCCGTTGGGGCCGAAAAGTTCTCGAGTGGCGACCGCGTACCGGAAAGCGCAGATCAATTACGCTGTGACTATATTATGGTTCAGTTCGGCCAATTAGATACCTACCTATGGCGACCGCCAAGCCACAGAACAAGAGCCACCGCACTTCGTATAAACCCTGTGGTTTCAGAACCGCACTTCGTATAAACCCTGTGGTTTCAGAAGTGCGCCTGAAAATATATAATTATTATAAAAATAATGTATTGAATAAATAAATTAAAAAAAAAAAAAAAAGTTCTTGTACCGTGGCTCGGTGGTCGCGACAGGTCAACCGTGCGCGGTGAGCGGGGGTCGGTCGGGGGGAGCGTGTCTCAGTACCGACTTTCTTGCACGCGGTACCGCCTTTGCTGGTGCTCCGTCCCCCGCACACCGCGCGAGCATAGACCCTCTGTGACCATGCTGTTGGGGGAGCGTGTAAATTCTCTATGGTGCTGTTCCACTATATTATAATTACGATATGGTATAGTCCAGTTAGCATCAGCACCCTAAAACTAAAATAATCGAGAGTTTATAGTGTAAAAAAATGTGTAAAAAGGTAGAGTTTTTAATTTCACCGAATTCACAAGATATAGGCAATTCAAACCCGTTTTAGAACCAACTTGTTCAGAAATATATTGTAAAAGTGCAGTACAAATGTTGTTCAATTTCATTCTATCGGGGGAAGAAGCCACTTGGGTAGATGTAACAGTTACGGTCCACAAATAAAATGTAAATACGAAGTGTATTTGTTAGAAGGGGTGGGAAGGATAGCAAACAGAGACCAGAAACAGATAGACAATATTACATACATGCGTCTTTTCATGTTAATATCCCACAGGGGTTTATAAAGAGACGCCCCCGTAGCATGATTTGTGATTTCTCTATTTGTACGTGACACCGTTTTTTGCTACTTTTCGTGGCAAGCGTGACGTTCGCTCACTGAAAGCCGCAGGAAGAAATGGAAGAGGTTTTCTTTCTAGCGAAGAAGCGTGCCGCATACAAGTAGAGAAATCATACTAGAGGGGCAAGAATCGCTACGATTCTATACTTTTTCATCATATTCACATTCATAATTATGTCTCTTCATACAATTAACAAAAGATTTGATTTGATTTCACTTCCGTCAAAAATTTGCTTGATAATCTATGCAAATCCAAAACGTTTTTTTTTTTTACGTAGCCTGTTCTGTGTCCCACTGCTGGGCAAAGGCCTCCCCTTTTACTCTCCAATCCTCTCTGTTGTGTGCGATTTCTGGCCAACTCTCCAAGAAGGCATCCATGTTGTCTCTCCACCTTTTTCTGGGTCTGCCTCGACGCCCGTGACCATCCTGGGGAACCCAGTCTGTGGTGATTTTGGCCCATCTTTCCGAATGCATGCGACAGACATGTCCGGCCCAGTCCCACTTCAGCTGCGCTGTCTTGCGCCCCAAGTCCGCTATGCCAGTTCAGGAGCGCAGTTCCGTGTTTCTTACTCGATCAGTTAGTCTTACACCTAAAATACTACGCTCCATCGCTCTTTGGCAGATCTTGAGGCTGAATTTTTGATGTTCAGTCAAAGACCAGGTTTGAGCACCGTAGGTTAATAAAACTACAAAGACTACCAACTGAAAAAGTAGTACGGATATTTCGATATAGTATATATATCT
Organism: Agonopterix subpropinquella; assembly: GCA_922987775.1. NCBI lineage: Eukaryota > Metazoa > Arthropoda > Insecta > Lepidoptera > Depressariidae > Agonopterix > Agonopterix subpropinquella. Next base: position 8,268,106 of record OV277713.1, on the reverse strand, counting down.
AAGTGCGCACTAAAAATATAGAACTGAATTAGAACACACTCAACGCTCAAAAATGGAAGATTCAAAAGAGGTACTAAGTACCTACCTCTTTTTTGGAAAACTAAACTGTTTTCTAAATTAATAAGTTCCGTGTAATGGTGTGCTGGTACGGAACCATCAGTGCGCGAGTAGCCTGACCGCACTTGACCGGTGTTATTTGTACTAGCGGACAGTAATCATACCAAATTATTCGACTAAGTTTATGAATCAAAAACAATATATTCGTGCCACCCAACAGCATGCATACTCGATTTGTGTGGTTTAAGTGTCGAGTGCTGCGGACCAAAATTTGTCGAGATTTTGTATACCTACATTGACTTGGAGTCTATAGTATTTTTAAAGATCTCTCAACGACTAAACATATTTTTTTTTAATATTCAACACCCAAAGGTGCAAAAAGCTTTAGCAAGAACGGTGAACATAGATATGCACAAAAATAAATAATTGTTTTTATCAAAAACAGCCCTTTTCAATTTCCAGTCTGGCGCACTACATTCTAAAACAAATATTAACTGTTATACTGACCGTACATGTTCCATGTTGACACTTAACTTATTGTAGAGGTGAGCAACATTAATATTATAACACACAAGCATCGATCGCTCGCAGCGAAGACCAATCGCTTATGTAAGTGTGTATCTTTTCGGACAATTTTAACTTTCCTTCGCTGCCCACCTCAATTCGAATTCAAAAATACTGTAAGATATTGAAATACCGAAATGTGTATATTGTACAAAGTCGAACAGTTGGTTAAAATTATGATGCCAATATTTTAGATACAGGGTGTAATAAAACAACCTACTGAACAACTTTCACTATGAAGCCAACAACGAAATCGCGAAAAAAAATCTAACATCCCATAAAGAGACGAGTCGGTAGGTACTGCAGTTTTGAATGAAACAGCAGTTTTTTTTTCGTGATTTCGAAGTTGGCTCCATAGTGAAAGTTGTTCGGTTTGATGGTACTACTAGGGCATTCCCATAAGTATTACTAGGGTATTTTGTTTGAACAACTTTTACTAAGGAGTATTAACTCTACATGTTCAGTTTGATGTTTTATGATCTTCCTGAAATGTGAATAATAGTCATGATAAAGCTCATTTTAATCTTTCTATGCCTGAATTTTCTCTGTTTAAACTTGGTGTGCAGATAAACATAATTTGTGTGTAATCTTTCTCTGTCTGCACACCCCTATCCGAGTTGTTCGACTAATATTTACTCATGTAGCCAGCAACTTGTAATCAAAATGAATTTTGTGGCGTTTCTAAAAAATTCATGTTAATAACGAACCTGCGGATAAACCTAAGGCACATCAGAATAGGCAATGGTAAAGGTAAAGGTATTATAGTTCTACATAGGTACCTAAGGTTCTTATTTATAGCTGGGGTAGGAACTTAACTTCAAGAAACTAGTCAATCTGGGAAACTTAGATCAAAATCCGGTCTTAGGTTGGCTTTTGTAAACAGCCTGAACAGGTGGGGATTCTAGGCAAAGTTCCCAAACGAAAGAAAACAATTTTACGACAAACATTGCTAATACAAAATACAAATATCTTTATTAACAAAATAGAAATTCAGTACACATGATACAATGGACCCCGCATGCGGCAAGCCAGAATCTCAGGAATCCTCTACGATTTATCAGGAAAAATTAGAAATTTTAGGACAGAGTGAGCGAAGTTAATAATTATGAGATTTAACATTTGAAACAATTTAACAAAGAAATTTTACGTATAACAGAAAATTAAATTAAACGAATATATTGGTAACGAAAACATGCAATGATATTCAATTGAAATAGCATGCTATAAAATAATATGTGTGTGGTTGTGGGGGTGTGTGTGTGTGTGTATATATGTGTGTGTTAGTGAGTTGGTGTTTTAACAAGGAACGGCTAAGAGTGATTCAGTGGCAACATAATATTTGGTTAAATATTTTGGACATTAAATACTTGGTTACTTTATGTTTGACCTCTCTGGCACTAAATAAATCTATAGTGGATGACTTTTTTTACCGTTCCTAAATTTTCAAGGGTGGTTTAGTTCGACAATCAAACTGAACAAGTTTTACTATGGGAGCAAGATAGAAATCGCAAAAAAATCTGCTGCTTACACTGCAATGCCTATACTCAACTCAAATGTATGGCATAACTGATATTTTTTTACGAATTAATAGCAAAAGCTTCCTTAGCAAAAGTTGTTCAGTTTGATGGTCTGAATCACCCCTGAATGTTTCGGAACGGATCTTCGAACTTTATTTCATCGCGATCGGTTCATTAAATAAATAAGTTGTGAGTATTTAAAGTCAGTGGTCTGCGCGTACTAAGACGCGGGCGCCAATAGTCATTAATAGTAGATTATGTACCAAGGGGATAAAGCAGTGTCTTTCATCACGGGCGCGATATTGAATCCCGAGCGTAACGAGGGATTCTAGGGTTAACTCCCGAGCGCAGCGAGGGAGTCTTAGAGTTAACTCCCGAGCGAAGCGAGGGAGTTAAGACTAGAATCCTGAGTGAAGCAAGGGGTTCAAGCTCGCCCAAGTTGAAAACACGTTTATCCCCGAGGACCATACTCTACTTTTCACACCCTCCGCGAGGAAATAAAAAGCAATACTGTTAGAAACCCAGGGGAGCGTATAAATTCTCTATGGTTAGAAACCATTTCTTTTATTAGAATTTATAACAAAGTATTAGAGTTCAATAGTATAGTATTTAGAAAACACTATTTTATTAAATTCAAAGTGAAAGTAGATATTTGAAACATTAGACCAGGAGAGCGATTTTTGAAACTCATTCGCTGAGTTCATCAGTTGAAAATGTCAAAATTACTGTGGAGATATGCAACTTTGTACTGCTGATTTGACTTTCAAAAATCATACTTCAGGAGTGCGATTTTTGAAAGTCAAATCAGCAGTAGAAAGATGCGTATCTCCATAGTAATTTTGACATTTTCAACTGCTGAACTCAGCGAATGAGATTCAAAAATCGCACTCCAGTTGTGGAAAGAAAATGTAATATTTTTTATTACCTACTTTGTTCGTAGAAATAGGTACAGAGATTTGCAGTATTCGCGCCTTTTTTCTTTTTTTGTGTTCAATACTCGTGGTGGCCAGTTCGAATTTCGAATTAAGTTCTTTTTGGTGCAGGTCTCCATGATAAGTTTTCATACGAATTTGAAGTAAGGGTCGTAGTAAATATTAAATAATCTGTGGATGCGGTTCCATATTCAAATCTCATTATTGACCAGCGGGTTATAATGAAATTCAGTACAATATTATTGCCCGGCTAGTCCCAGGGCTATAATGACTTGCTTTAGGTGCGAGTTACATGACATATAATGTTCCATTTTCGAGCGGGTGGTGTGAAAATACAATTTATTTACATAGTTATGAAAATATTAGTTCTAACCTATAGCAACAATAAACAAAACTCTATGTTGGGTGTGTTATTATCATAGGTTATTATATCCTACGAAGGCGGGAGTGGGAATACGCGTCCTACGCGTATTCTATCAATGCTAACTATACAATGGCTCAGCCGCCTACGTGAAATACGATATAGCTGCATACAAAACAGACAGAAAATATGGTCGATTTAACAGAAAGCTACAATGTCTATCTCACTATAGAGCCCACTGACACTTTGACACAATAAAGTTGAGAGACAGACGGAGCGGTTTTAATATTCAAAGGATAGAATGTGCAATGGACAGCAGCAGAAATAAGACAAAACCGACTTCAAAATTAAAAAAAAAAGTTTTTTTTTTAATTTAACCACTTTTTAGTGTTGTATACATGGTGTAACAAAACACCCTAGTAATACTTAAGGGGGTGCTAAACTGAACAACTTTCACTATGGAGCCAACTTCGAAATCGCCAAATAAAAATCGGCTGTTTCATACAAAACTGCAGTACCGATATGGGATTATATGGGGCAGCTGATGTTTTTTTATTTTTTATCGGTGTTGGCTCCGTAGTGATAGTTGTTCAGTTTGATGGTCTGAAGCACCCCCTAAAGTATTACTAGGGTGTTTTGTTACACCCTGTATACAATGTGTTAATGAATTAACGCAAAACTAGAAAGTAGGTAGTTTGTTTAGAATCGAGAGCAGAATCGAATTATCATGGTTTCAACATAGGTACATTTTTTCGAAATACTAAATGATTTGTTTCTAAAATTTAAAATTTACTGAACCCGATGTCAACCCACCGCTCGGGCACACTCTAACAAGACGACTAAAACAATGTATCCCTGAGTACGTTAGCGCTTTCATTCATTGAATTAAATTGAATTGAAATCATTTTTGCCACAGAATTTAAAGTATCAAAATAATGAAATTATTGTTTCAATCTAATTCTTTTGTTATAAATCAGTTGGGGTGTATGAGGTTTTGCGCTAATTCATTAACACGTATAGTTTATTTTACAAACCTTATTATTTGAAACCAATTAATAGACAAAAATAAAAGAATTAAAAATGGTGTCATGTTGAGCAGCATGAGTGATTTTCATGCTAAACACTGAAGAAGAAGACGAGCTGAGTTTGACTGAGTTTGACACTGACATAATACTTCTTTTTGGGGTTCCGTACCCAAAGGTTGAAAACGGGAACCTATTACTAAGCCTACGTTGTCTGTCCGTCCGTCTGTCCGTCCGTCCGTCCGTCCGTCTGTCCGTCCGTCCGTCCGTCCGTCTGTCCTACCTATTTAGGGCTGTAATGTTTGAGCTAGATAGTTGAAATTTTCTCAGATTATGCGTTATATTTATTACGGCGGATTTGTTAACAAATAATAAAAATGTCAAAAAGTTAAAACAACTCACAAAAACAGTTCTCAACAAGAAACTAGTTTTTATTAACGTTTTTTCTTCACACTCTATCGTAAAAACGGTAATACATACAAGCGTCAAACTTAGTGTGATTAAAGAACAAACTCTACAGAATAACAACAAGTACTAAAAACCGGCCAAGTGTGAGTTGGTCTTGCGCTTGTTGGTCCCGGACAAAAAAGGTTTTTTCTAAGTTTTTTTAATGTTGTGTTCTGTGGTAGTGTGGTATGGAACCCTCGGTGCGCGACTAGCCCGACTCGCACTTGACCGGTTTTTCATTTTGTATATTTGCAACCGCGTTATAGAAAACGGCTTTAAAGAATACGATAAAATATGCAGAATAGGGTTTATGGGAGCAAAAAAATCGATCTATATGATAATGAGACAAGACGATTTTTTTCAGAGATACCTACCTCTCTAAAAAATCAGATATACATAATTATAATTTGTTTTGACCCGGGTAAACTCTTACTGTATTAAGCTTATGTTTTCTTGTTCTACTTCATGGGTACACCTAATCCGATTGCATGCTACACTAAAAATCTAAATTTTTCTGCCAGAAGTAGCGTCGTCCGACCCACAAATACGGGAACATTCTGCAACAAGCATCGTCAATACAATAAATAAATCCGCACATGCGTCGTCAAACAACTTAATCTAATCAAATAAACCGCCCCGCACCATATCCCGCCCAAAGGTACCCATGATGCTGGCTGCATTACCTCTCTGGATAGCCAGTGATATCCTTTGGACGAGATACGACCCAGACCGGCAGTCCAGACCTTTCTGTCGTAGCCGTCGGCCAATCTCGTTAATAAATTTCTTTGCCTCCGTCCCCCACGTACCCGCCGTCTCCACCGCTACCGGAACAAACAGATACGCGGACTCCAGGTCAGCATACCTTGTATGTTTTAACTTGGCCGACGACTCCGCAGCAGATCCCGCACACCTCGCGGACCCAGACAGATGGGAAGCCGCAAAGGTACAGCAGCACGTCGCATCCCAGACCAAGCAACGGCCCTTCTCCCAGGGAATCAACGTGAGGCCATCGGGACGCTTGCCGTCCGCTCGAGATAAACCAGTTGGTTCCTTGACACACGGTACTCCCGCAGACACCAATGCCCTGCGAATGATATCGTTCAACACGCTGTGTCTCGGAATCCTACCAGCTGACGTCAGACAGCTTAGCCCGTGATGCCCATTTGCCTCCACAGCAGATCCACAAACGCACCGGTGCGGCTCGCAGATGGCACACCCCAGCCTTAAACCTGCCTTTTGCCTTAGCCATCCGATTTATGAGACGTCCTGAGAGATTTAGTGCTAGATGCGTTCATAGAGACATACTAGCTGCCGGTAGCACTACACGATTATCAATTCCTTTTACACTGTGACGAGAGCATGCAGAGTTCACATTCCATATTTATGTTTTGAAGATGGAATAACACGTAGAAGTGTTGGTCTTTTGCTATCACTATCCCTTATCATAAAATGCAAACGAAAATTTTTGTTTAAGTATATTCTAAGTTAAAACGATACGATATAAAATAACAAAAAATCGGGTATTCTATTCAGCCACGAGGCTCATTGGCGATAGTAAGCTGGTGGAGACCAAGCTTCGTAGCCTAGTCCACCGCCGCAGAGTGGCCTGCTTGTCGGTCTTCTACAGATTGTACTTCGGTGAGTGTGCCCTAGAGCTGCATGAGCTCATCCCACCTTCCCCTTTCTACTATCGGACTTCCAGACGCACCGCAGGATATCACCCCTTCTTGGTTGACATCCCACATATCCGCACCAAGCGCCTTTCTGAATCTTTTATAATGCGCACAGCCAAGGTGTGGAATGCCTTACCTGCGTCAGTATTTCCGAGTACTTACAACCCAAATTCCTTTAAAGTACGAGTGAATAGGCATCTTCTGGGTAAGCTCGCTACATCTACAACACCATCTTCGTCCTGAGAATTGGATTGAGGTCAAGAGCAAACCCATAGTTAATAAAAAAAATATCAGGGACGCATCCACAGTGGAGTACATGAAATTTTTTGTACTGAGTAATGGCTTCTTTTCTCTGCAATATAATGAGATAACTTCAATAAGATCTTAAATCAAGACCGAGCGAAGCGAGCTCGAGATTTCACTGTAATACAGGGTGTTACAAAAATACAAATAAATATTTAAGGGGGTGGTTAAGACCATCAAACTGAACAAATTTCACTATGGGACCAATATCGAAATCGCGAAAAAAAAATCATCATCATCATCACATACCAGCCGATAGACGTCCACTGCTGGACATTGGCCTCCACCAAAATGAGGAGATTTGCCATAATCGCCATGATACGATGCGTTTGCGATGTTCCATACTATAAACTACAGATCTACTCGAGCTAAATGTATGGGACAATTTTTTTTGTTTTTTTCGCTATTTCGATGTTTGTCCCATAGTGAAAGTTGTTCAGTTTGATGGTCTCAACAACCCCCATAAAAGTTTGAAATGTTTATTTTTACTTTTGTAACAGCCTGTATAGTTTTCTCAAAGAAGCCTTTTGTTTGATCATTACAAAACATTTTTTTTTCGCGATTTCGATGTTGGTCCCATAGTGAAAGTTGTTCAGTTTGATGGTCTAAACCACCCCTTAAAAGTTTTCAATTTTTATTTTTACTTCTGTATACCCTGTATAATGAGATGACTGAAATACGATCTAAAATCAGGCGAACGAAGCGAGTACGTACACGACTTTTTTTTTGCAATATTCTCAAGTCGTTCTTCAGCAGATATGACCAGCCCATTATCACTTCAGCTTGCTAGTTTTCTGTGCTATGTCAACCATAAAGTGGTTGTTCTCTGACGTATCACTTCATTTCTAATGTGATCTCTCAGAGAAACACCGAGCATAGCTCTCTCCATAGCTCGCTGAGCGACCTTGAATTGATGAACTAGCCCTATCGTCAGGGTCCATGTTTCCGCACCAAAGGTCATTACTGGCAGGACGCACCGGTGGGGTGTCAGAGTTCTAGAGTGGAGACCGCGAACTGGCAGGCGTAGTGTGGGACGCCCTGCTGCCCGCTGGACAGACGACCTAAAAAAGGTAGCGGCGAGCGACTGGATGAGGAAGGCCGAGGACAGAGTTTTGTGGCGCGCCTTGGGAGAGGCCTATGTTCAGCAGTGGACGATGATAGGCTGATGATGATGATGATTCTCAAGTCTTTCAATATTTTTTTTTTCATCTTGATTTTGGCGCCCCCTAAACCTGCCGCCCGGGGCTTGCGCCCCGGTTTGTCTCCCTCCCCTTATCTGGGGCTGCTTCCTCTTCACGCATGCATAAAAAAAAGAAATGATCAAACAAAAGGCTTCTTTGAGAAAACTATACAGGATGTTACAAAAGTAAAAATAAAAATTTCAAACTTTTATGGGGGTTGTTGAGACCATCAAACTGAACAACTTTAACTATGGGACAAACAACGAAATAGCAAAAAAAAATATATGTCCCATACATTTAGCTCGAGTAGATCTGTAGTTTATAGTATGGAACATCGCAAACGCATCGCATCATGGCGATTATGGCAAATCTCCCCATTTCGGGGGAGGCCTATGTCCAGCAGTGGACGTCTATCGGCTGATATGGTGATGGAACATCAGATTTTTTTTTCCGCGATTTCGTTTTTCGTCCCATAGTGAAAGTTGTTCAGTTTGATGGTCTTAACCACCCCCTTAAATGATTATTTGTATTTTTGTAACACCTTGTATAACGGCGACACAAACATAACATGCACGATCGAATCAGGATTCGAACCCAGAACCCTGGTTTGGCAGTCTGGATGGTATCGTTCGATCAATCATCTAAATTCATTATTACGTAAAAATAGCCAATAAAATCCTTGCTTGGGTAGTAACAAGGATCAAACTCAATATACAATTAGATATAGAGGTATCCAACAGTTCACTACCTAAACAAACTCACAAGTTCACATATTGATGTTTACAAGTTTACAATAGCACTAGGAACTGGGTTGCATGGGAACAGAACGTGACTTCGAGCAAGCATTCAGAGCAGAGAACATTATTCAAACATACTATATTGGAAGAGCAGATCGTACACTCCATTCAAGCTCCAGTGTTTATGATACAAGCTTTTACACGCGTCTTCGTCCGCATAAATTATATACCAGATTTTAAGTCAGATGATAAGCTTTCAAACAAAAAAAGTTTCATCAAAATCGGTTCAGTAGTTTTTGTGTGATACACCCAAACAAACAAACAATCAAATAAACAAACAAACAAACAAACAAACTGACAGACAAAAAATCCAAAAATTGGTTATTTGGAATCAGGTACAGGTAAAAACCATGTCGTATTTTTTTTTTGTAAATATATTCAATGTACAGACACACTTCTGTTACAGTTTTATAATAGTTTAGATTTTTCTAAGTTGTTTTAACACAATCTAGAAACCAATATCTATTAACAATTTTGTCAGATTTCCGTTTATTGTAAGTGACAACCTAGCAAATACTGAAACGGTGCACTCAGACCATCAAACTGAACAACTTTCACTATGGAGCCTACCTAAGGAAACGTGAAAAAAAAAAATTGGTGTCCCATACATTTTAGTAGGGTAGGTAGAGCAGTTTTGTATGGGACAGCTGATTTTTTTTCACGTTTCCTGAGGTAGGCTCCATAGTGAAAGTTGTTCAGTTTGATGGTTTGAGTTCACCGTTTCAGTATTTGCTAGGCTGTCACTTACAACCTGTATAAGTTTTAAAGTTATCGTGGCTCAAAGTTTTCCATGCAAATCATAAATTTATTCATATTCATGCATATCATAATTAATCTTAGCATTGAATATAATATATTTTAGAAAGAATCTGAAAAATGTAAAACACAGATGTATATAATGGTATTTTGTGGTGATGTTGTGTTTTAAAATTTCATTAACTTTAATTAGTTACGAGCTTTTACCCGCGACTTCGTCCGCATAAATTATATACCAGATTTTAAGTCAGATGATAAGCTATCAAACAAAAAAAGTTTCATCAAAATCGGTTCAGTAGTTTTTGCGTGATACTCGAACAAACAAACACCCAAACAAACAAACGAACAAACAAACAAACAAACAAACAAACAAACAAACAGACAAAAATTCCAAAAATTTGTGATTTGGAATCAGGGAAGCCTAAAAACCATATCGTAATCTTTTTTTTGTAAATATCTTCAATGTACAGACACACTTCTGTTACAGTTTTATAATAGTTTAGATAATATTGAAAATAGGAAGGAATTCGATTTCAATTTCAATTTCAATTTCAATTTATTTATTGCTTTCATGTACAGTATTAAAGGTCTTATAATATGATTAGGTATGAGTACATGAACCCTGTAGAATAGGGCATTGCAAATTGTAGGCATGCAAGTTATACAACAATATCAACAATTAACATAAAACAAATAATTACTATACTACTATATAAATAATTCGTTTGTATGCTTGAAAACCTTCGCTTCTGAATAATCTTCTCTTAAGAGGGTACCGAGCCTATTGTGCTGTCCTCAATCGTATTTAATGTCTAAACAATTAAATAACATTTCAAAAAAACAAGAATGTCGCATTGTAGTCCTGATTGGCTTTCAATTTATCGAAAAATTACGGATTACTGTTTTATGCTTGTAGCTATAATAATTAAAACTGCCATTTGGCTGTTTTAAAAAAAGAAAGAAAAAGAATTACTACTGACATTATAAAAACAAATCTGCAGTGACCCCCGATAAATCGAAAATCAGCAATGACTAACAATGTGACATTCTTGTTTTTCTCTAATTGTTTAGAAATAAAAAAAATACGATTCGTGGGCTGCCACGCCAGAATAGGCTCCGGGCCCCTTTAATAATCAATGTTAACACCGTGTATAGAATGAGCCTGCTGTATATTTTGTACTCGTAATTCAACCGCACCTAGTTGCCGACACGAGCGTGTCAGATTCTAAAAGAGAAATAGAGCATATAATATTCATGGCATATTGTCAGGATTAGGTCCATAAACTATTCAACTAATTAACTATAGAATTTAATAATAATTAAAGCAAATCAAAGCCATGATGCTGATAGTGAAAGCTATATTCTGATAGTATTCCTACATTGTATCAAACCTATCATGTATTATGTTATTATCATGATCAGGTTGATCATCATCAACTTATCATGTGTATGTGTGTGTTGTGTATGTTGGACCAGATGCCCAATAAGAAATGGAAAGGTTATCATGACACCATCATCATGGTTATCATCATCATCATATGTCCCAAGTACAGGGACATAGGACTACAAACCCATGATCATAGTGAAGTGGATATAAGGACAATAATGATATTAAAATGAAACGGGATAATATTTAAGTTAATATTTACTCAATTATCTTTTATTTCACTGACTCGACATTTAATCTGCTTCGCTAGTTGTTTCCCTATATGCCATAGGGCAAGCATAGGGCTTATATGGAGAAGAAGCAGGAAGAAACTCCATAGAACAAACAAAATACAACATAATCATAATATGATCACATGTTCCACAACACTTAGTAAATTCCTATATTTAAATTAATAATTAGGGTAACACTTACACTTGGGCAGCGTGACGGTCTCAATCGCAAAAGGTGGCGCTTTTCGACAAACCACATCTTTTATAACATTTGCTACCACACTTCACGATGGTTCGGAATGGGCGGCAAATGTATCCAGGAAATGGAGTTTGTTTACAATATTAGGGAACGTACTAAATCCTTTTTAAATTACAATTATTGTTTCACAAATTATACTATGATTTTAGGATGAATAATATATCGGTAAACACAACCTATCAAACAAATAAGTACTTTTTAGTTGATCAAGTAACTATCACGTTTACTTCTTGGCGCGGAACAATCGGCGACAAGACGACAGTCTCGTTTGTATATTATTTTTAGAAACACACAATAATATCAATTGGATTCACTGTACTTAATCATTAATTATTATATCACAGAATTAGAGTAATTATCACTGTATAATTAATATCACAATTCCAACAATATTCATCAAATAAGTTACTAAATACTGTCAACAAAGGTTTGCTTTTTAATAGATGTTGCAAAGTGTAAAAATGAAATGCAGATTAAATAATTTAGATTCAAACTCATGACTCGACTCGCAACTCAATCACTTTAAAGAGAACTTCTATTTCTAAGTTTCCTAAACGATGTTAATTTATATATAGTTTTCGATTACATAAAGTCAAATATTCTAACACGGCCATACTGATAAATACTTCGTTCTCGAAGTATATAATTAAAGAAGACAATTGTATAAGTACAATGATCACATTGATTCTAATAAAAAATATTATCAACCAAAATAGAAACTGATAAAATAATTGTAAACCAAAGCATAACAAACAGCAATACCAAACAGTACCAAAAACTTTAAATCTAAAACATTTAGAGGAACAAGCAACACATAATTAGCCACACTATGAATTTTATAATTCAATGGTTCGTAAGTTACAATAAACAGTCATTCAAATTATTTAAACTTATAAAGTCTGTCGTTGCCCAGTTGGTCATAAACGGAGGTTTTATCATTAAAAAAAGTCAGTTTTACACCAAGGGGGTACAACCGTACAATAAAGTCTGTCCTTGCCCAGTTGGTCATAAACGGAGGTTTTATCATTAAAAAAAGTCCGTTTTACACCAAGGGGGTACTAGTCAGTTAAGTCACCTAGTCAGTTCATAATCATGACCAAATCATATAGCTAATTATCTGCCACTTTGCATTGTTATAATAGTCAAATAATATTTTTGTAATTTACTGTCTGTCATCTTAAAACTGTGTATTACATTTTAGCATTGCTACGGCCACATCTCTCATTATGGTAACAAGTAACATCGGTCAATTTGGACATCTCAGACCATTGGGTCAATTCACACCATTGGGTCAACTCACACCATTGGGTCAACTCACACCATTGGGTCAACTCACACCATTGGGTCAACTCACACCATTGGGTCAACTCACACCATTGGGTCAACTCACACCATTGGGTCAACTCACACCATTGGGTCAACTCACACCATTGGGTCAACTCACACCATTGGGTCAAGTCACACCATTGGGTCAAGTCACACCATTGGGTCAAGTCACACCATTGGGTCAAGTCACACCATTGGGTCAAGTCACACCACTGGGTCAAGCCACACCATTGGGCCTAGTCACACCACTGGATCAAGTCACACCATTTGGACAACTCACACCATTTGGACAACTCGGATAATTTTAACAACATGGACTGCTTGAAAAACATGTACAACTTAATTAGGTATCACTTTTAAACTAATATGACTACCAGTCGTGATCAAAACAGCAAGCTGGATTAAAATACACTCGAATCTTTTCAAGTTACAAACATTTCAGATTGAATTACGCAGCATAGTGATAATCGAAAAACATACGTAATAAAATTACAACAAAACCGCTCGGCCATACTGATTTATAATCTAACTACCCACCTATATTTTTTACAAACGAATCTAATTCGGCCTTTGCCGTTACCTCGCAAACTTTTCAAATCTTCTTCTTGGATTTTCGTGGTTTTCGATGGTTTCTGGATGGTTCTTTGCGTGTTGTCTGGAGACAACCAGGGCTGGCCGCGATGATGACCCCATCATCGTGATGCTTTTTTCTTTTGCAGCTGGAGCAGCGATCCTCGTGATGATACCATGAAAAACAAAACATATGTGAGCATGGAAGTCATGGATATGATCCTAGACAGGATCCCACTTCTGATGTCAGATTCTAAGAGAGATAGAGAGCCTATAATATTCATGGCATATTGTCAGGATTAGGTCCATAAACTATTCAACTAATTAACTATAGAATTTAATAATAATTAAAGCAAATCAAAGCCATGATGCTGATAGTGAAAGCTATATTCTGATAGTATTCCTACATTGTATCAAACCTATCATGTATTATGTTATTATCATGATCAGGTTGATCATCATCAACTTATCATGTGTATGTGTGTGTTGTGTATGTTGGACCAGATGCCCAATAAGAAATGGAAAGGTTATCATGACACCATCATCATGGTTATCATCATCATCATATGTCCCAAGTACAGGGACATAGGACTACAAACCCATGATCATAGTGAAGTGGATATAAGGACAATAATGATATTAAAATGAAACGGGATAATATTTAAGTTAATATTTACTCAATTATCTTTTATTTCACTGACTCGACATTTAATCTGCTTCGCTAGTTGTTTCCCTATATGCCATAGGGCAAGCATAGGGCTTATATGGAGAAGAAGCAGGAAGAAACTCCATAGAACAAACAAAATACAACATAATCATAATATGATCACATGTTCCACAACACTTAGTAAATTCCTATATTTAAATTAATAATTAGGGTAACACTTACACTTGGGCAGCGTGACGGTCTCAATCGCAAAAGGTGGCGCTTTTCGACAAACCACATCTTTTATAACATTTGCTACCACACTTCACGATGGTTCGGAATGGGCGGCAAATGTATCCAGGAAATGGAGTTTGTTTACAATATTAGGGAACGTACTAAATCCTTTTTAAATTACAATTATTGTTTCACAAATTATACTATGATTTTAGGATGAATAATATATCGGTAAACACAACCTATCAAACAAATAAGTACTTTTTAGTTGATCAAGTAACTATCACGTTTACTTCTTGGCGCGGAACAATCGGCGACAAGACGACAGTCTCGTTTGTATATTATTTTTAGAAACACACAATAATATCAATTGGATTCACTGTACTTAATCATTAATTATTATATCACAGAATTAGAGTAATTATCACTGTATAATTAATATCACAATTCCAACAATATTCATCAAATAAGTTACTAAATACTGTCAACAAAGGTTTGCTTTTTAATAGATGTTGCAAAGTGTAAAAATGAAATGCAGATTAAATAATTTAGATTCAAACTCATGACTCGACTCGCAACTCAATCACTTTAAAGAGAACTTCTATTTCTAAGTTTCCTAAACGATGTTAATTTATATATAGTTTTCGATTACATAAAGTCAAATATTCTAACAAGCGCAGGAAGGCATTTGTAAGGGTTGAAGCAAAGTTTAATGAAATAACCGTCAAAACTCATCAGCCACAAACTGATACTGGCTCCTTCAAATCTGACGGTCTGTGGTTCAAAACTGTGGAAAGATTGCTTAATGAATGATGCCCTAAATTTCTACTTACACCTAGACTTACACCTAAACCAAGCTTACGTGATTGAAAAATTATTTACGCTCCGCGATAGCGATTGCACAGATTCTGTGAATGCAATATTGTGATGTATAAGTACCTACTGGCCGACTGTATTCTGACATTTTCTCTACGTAAGGGTTGAACCTCTTCTGTAGGCCTAGCATGCCACCCCCGAGAAAACGACAAAAATCGAGACGTGCCTCCATCTTTATTATTTTACGTATGCCAAAAAGAGCGCGCATGGCGGTTTTCTCGTTTAAACGCTTTGTCGTGGGTGGCATGCTAGCCGTGCTGGCAGCACCGCATCGCCTTTTTCTGTCGCTCCATCCTTTTCTGTCACTCAAGAACGTCATTTGCTAGAGCAAATAAGATAGACGGAACGCGATCGCATGCCGCAGCACCGCTGCGTGCTGTCGCGTTCCGTCTATCTTTTTTGCTCTAGCAAATGAAGTTTCATACAAAACTGCTGTAGGTAACTAACTACCCGATTGAAATGTATGGAATAGCTAATTTTTTTTTGCGTTTCCTGAGGTAGGCTCCATAGTGAAAGTTGTTCAATTTGATGGTCTGAGACTCTAGTTCACCGTTTCAGTTTGCAGAGGGCTGTCCCTTACACGCAATGGTAGATTTTATTATTTTAAAAAATGAATTCAGTGTGATTTTTTTCGCGACCATTTTGGCATTAAGAGTACATCAATTCATCAACGACAAACAATTTTTTACCATTGTTTTTTTTTTCTCAAGTTTATCAAAACTCGAGGGATTACAAAAAAAACATTTTTTTTCTTCATATTATACGTCTATTATCCGGATTTTTAAGAAAATAAATACTAAAAAAAAAACTTGATTTATCGAATCGTTAAAATTTAGATAATTTATACTGTACTGTACTTTTTTTGTACTTACTTCTAATTTACAAAAAAAACAACTACGCTACGATCCAATATTATAATCGAGTCCCTGATAAACATTTTCTATAGAACAGGCTGCTATTACTAGTAAAAATAGGCGTATTATCGCCTGCTAAAAGCTTGTAAGACTGTATACCAACTAGAGGCATTAATGGAAAATTCTTAATACCTAGTACTTATCCCGTAAACCGGCTTCCAATGTTTTAGGGACGTTCAATTAGTTAATCTTATTGGGAGACTAAACGTCGTCCCTTTGACGGATCACGGATCATTCTGTTTCCTTTGGGGTTCCGTGGTTTGATGGAATTTATCTCATTATCTTGTATACCAAGTCTGTTTTTAACACAAAGATTTAATTATGTTGTTCGTCAGTAGCTTTAAGAGCGTTTCAGTGGCCAATACGTAGCATACCATGTTTTCTCCGTCATTACACGCATTTTTGTGTTTATGAAATTAACTGTCTTTAGTTGTTTATGAATTATGACTTTATGACTGATGTTTCTGTATTGGGATAAACCTGATATCGGGCTAATCGATGCTTTTAGTTCATTAGACGTTTGTTTATCAATTTGAAAAATTAATAGAAAGATATTAAAATAATTAAAAGTAGGTACGAATAAAGTAAAAATAAAAACTTGAATGAAAATAAAAAAGTAATGATTAAGATCTTCTATGTTATTGCTATGTTGTTTTAATTTTTACGAAATTGTATTACCTAACAATAACCTAATATTGGGTTTAACATTTTATGAAAATAACATATTGCTGCAGCAGTATTTATTACAGCTCAGAGTTTGATACAAAACGCGAAAAGCTGAACTGTCGATCTCGATCATTCCATTCATAGTAAAATGGTCGGAAGAGCGGACGCACATTGTAAAATACGAAAACTCGGCTACGTCAGTCAATCACTGTTGAAAGCTTATTTAATCAACTGCTGAAATAATCGCTATGGTCGGTCTCGATAGTGATGAGATCATCATCATCATCTCAGCCGATGGACGTCCACTGCTGGACATAGGCCTCCCCCAAGGATCGCCATAACGACCGGTCCTGCGCTGCCCTTATCCAACGTTTTCCCGCCGCCTTCACCAGGTCGTCGGTCCACAATGTGAGGGGCCTACCCACGCTGCGCTTTCCGGTACGCGGTCGCCACTAGAGAACTTTTCGGCCCCACCGGCCATCGGTTCTGCGAGCAATGTGCCCCGCCCACTGCCACTCTTTGGGCTATGTCAGTTACTCTGGTTCTTCTGCGGATTCGATGAAATAGTAATATTATATGTTTTTTTTATAATAAGCGCTTGTCTTTAGTGAGGTGACAACCTTTTGGGTTTTAGTAAGTAGATCGTAGTTCGTTTGTAAGAAGATTTCTTCTATTGTTAATACTTTGAGAGGAGTGTTATCTAATTAATTATTTCTTTTCCATTAACTACTTTGATCAAAGTAATAGATGCTCTAATCTTTATTTGAAGTAAAAATGCGTGTATGTGATACACTAAAGATTAGTATTAAAAAGTAAAAGATAACTAATTATAATTATTGTTCTTATCTTCTTATCGTGTGGGCAGAGCCCTGGTGTCAGAGTTTTTTCAGACCGCCTTACGGCCTCTGACGTGGTTTTTATGTAACAACTACTACCACCAGAGATAGTAGCCGGGACCAACGGCTTAACGTGCCATCCGAAGCACGGAATCATTTTTCTTTTCGGACAATCAGGTGATTCAGCCTGCAATGTCCTAACCAACTGGGGAAAAACGCACAAAGTGACATATCACTAGGTGTCCCCCGTGGGAATCGAACCCACGACCTCCGGGTCGAGAGCCAATGCTCTAAACCATTAGACCACAAGAGGCAGTAATAAATATAGCATAATTAGTGCTGATAAGCGTGCTGAAAAAATGGAGCAGAATTTGAAACGAAAAAGTCTAAAAAGAATCTCGGATAAAGAACTATGTGACACTTTGAAATAATCACGTCTTCACCTATTATTTCAGTAGGTATTTCACTTTCTTTTCTGCAAACTGAGACAGGCGATAACGGCTGGATCAGGAAGACCAAGAAAAGAGTTTTGTGGCGCGCCTTGGGAGAGGCCTATGTTCAGCAGTGGATGGTAGGCTCATGTAAATGTACCTCTATTATCTAACGAGAGTGCCATCATCATCATCATCGGCTATGCACTGCTGAATAAAGGCTTCACCTAAGGGTTGAGACACATTTACCGTCGGCAAACGACGACAGGTCCATACATAAAGCACGTGTATGGGACATCGTCCGCATCCTCCGCCGGTAGCGAAGGGCGCCGAACGCGTTGGACGGCACCGAACGCTTGTGGTTTTGTGTATGGGTCGTAATGTGTCCTGACCTGACTCTAAATCAAGCCAAGCATCGAGAGTTGTACTACTACGAATAAATTCGTAGGTGTACCTACTATTATTATAAGTGTCATTAACTAGGTGATTTTTTAACCACTGTAATCAGGTGTGGTTCCGAACAACAATCTGAACAACTTCTACAATTTGAAGGACAAACCGTAATTGGTTAAAAACATAAGCTGAGCATAAGCTAACGTTATACATTTGAGTCGAGTAGGAACAGCAAATTTTTTGCGTTTTCAGGTTTGCTCCCATGGTAAAAGATGATGTTTGATGGTCAGAACTAACCTTGAAAAGAATATTGATTAAAAAATCACTCAATATACCTACTTACCAACAGGATTGCGTGGTGACTATTTTCAACACGTTGATCTCCAGTAATTACTTATTCCATGCTATTTGGGATCATGACAATGTATGTGCCTGTGGGCGTTATTATTATTCATCCGAACAGTAAACTCAGAGATGTACTTAATTCACATAATTTTGATTATAATAACTAGACATTGGCCTCGATTCGGACTGTGTCACGACTTAACTTAACTAAATTTATTCCTGTCACTTTCTAAAATAAGATTAAGAAAAGAGACAGAAAACCAACAGCTGACTTTAGTGCTGTCAAAGTGACGTTACACACCCAAAAACGCTTTAAATAAGATGGCGTACATTATGATGGCATCTTATTTTGGGCGTGTAACGTCACTTTGACAGCACTAAAGTCAGCTGTTGATTTTCTGTCCCTTTTCTTAACCTTATTTTAGAAAGTGACAGGAATAAATTTAGTTTAGTTAAGTCGTGGCAAAGTCCGAATCGGGGCCATTTACGATAAAACTGTCCGTATTATGACACTATTGGATACGCCGATATTGATTCCATCCCTCATGCTGCTGTCTCCGACATAAATAAAAGATTTATGACCCTTTTATTGTACAGACAGACCAGTTGGTCGTGTAATACGATTCTGTTAGAATTCAATAGTAGAAAATATAATGTTCAACTCAGTGTTTCGTAACAGTGAATTCTGAAACACGTAGAGTGTATATTTATAGAGACTGCGGCGCCGGGATATCAGAATCCCGGTGTACACCGGGAATATGCTTCATTATAATGTTGTTAAAGGACCAGAATGGTGGCGTTCCCAATATTAATTAATCCCGTTTATTAGCATAACTAAACATAAAACTTATATTTGTAAAGGTATAGAATAATTCAATAATGTATGAATATGGAATTACAAATTAACTGCGATGGATGCGAATCACGAGAAGATAGTTTTCTACAATAAAACTTATTTCAAAATTTGAAGACCGCTTTTTTACAATTTTAAACGTTTTCATATTATAGTCAAAACACTGGTTACTGGTAGACTGATTAGCTCGGCTTGCATGTTTTATTTATTCCTATTCGAGTGATGTGTACGTAGTCCCGTAAAAACCGGGAATCCTAGTTTACTCAGGGATTTTAATCACTGGCTGTGAAAATGTATTGGGAAGTAACATTTCTTTGAAGTCCAGTTTTGGGATAAAATAAAACTGGTATTAGTACGTGTCAGTACATGAAAGAGTGATGCCAAAGGCAAATATTACGGGCCTGTATTAATCCTGCGTCCATCTTTTAAGAGGATGTGGTTTGAGAATATCTCTGACTACCCCCTTGGGGATATAGTCGTAAGCATATGCTTAGTTCCGGCAAATTCAATCTTTAGCTCAAAGAAGTAAATCGCGAAGATCATTAAATATAAGTTCTAACTAGAATTTCTAACAGCTAGAATAGGTACACAAAATGAATGGAAATTGTAATTACGAATTATACTGCAATGTAGAATTCAATAGCAGAATTGATAGCTGAATAACATCAGAGTATCAATCCATAGAATGAACTTACGACCAATTCTCCTTCAGTGAAGTCAGAAACTTTACTTCAGCTTGTACTAACTTCGGTACCTAAGCATAAAGCATGAAGTTGAATCAAGGGTTTCATAATATTATAGGTATCATGAAGGAAGTTCAGTTTAGATAATTTTAGTAGCCTTCTGTCTCGTAGACATAATTTGAATAATAGCTAGCTATAAAATAAAATAATTTTATTTCGGACTAGCTGTTGCCCGCGACTTCGTACGCGTGGACTTGTGACTTATTTATGGGTTTCTTTTTGGGGCCTATTCAATAATGTTTCATGTTATCTAACGAATAATTGAGGAACTTAAGAAGATACGATTTTTCGATCTTGAGATTTTATGCATTATAGAAAAAATGCAAGCCTAAACTTATAAAACGCAAGCAGCCAACCACCTCCGTTTCGGATTAATTGATCCATCAATATTACATTTGATGAATAACAATTAATGGTTGTATGCATATTACGGTAGACTTCGATATTTTCGAGCTAACCAAATTAAAAAAGGGCATAAAAATGCCTAGTAAAAAAAAGTTGACGAAATCAACGATAATTTAGGTTTTTTTTTTGATTCACACATTATTTAAAAAGTTTTTACATTTTAATCCCGAGCAGGAAACCGTGCAACGGTTTATGTGCTTGGAATGAATCGTTACACTCAATCGCTAGTTGCTATGTTAGTTTAGGTACTTATCTTACGCATGCGATAACAGGTTGCGTGTCGGACGTCGCACATTGGTCATCTCTGGACCAGGTGTACTTTTTTAGAGATTTAGGTAGAAGTCTAGGATCGCCCAAAATCTGAATACATACAGTCATACTGGGTGATTTTTTTAACACTTTCCTATTTTCAGGGGTGGTTAAAACCATGAAACTTAACAACTTTTACTATAGCAAACCTGACAGCGCAACATGTCTACTCGACTCAAATGTATGAACAATAGATTTTTTTCTTGCAATTTCAGATTTGCTCCGATAGTAAAAGTTGTTCAGTTTGATGGTCTGAACCAACCTAAAAATTAGTCGACTCATTTCAATATCACCCCGTATTGTAGTAAGGGCAACTGCCTCCGTGGTCTAATGGTTAAGAGCATTGGGCTCTCGATACGGAGGTCGTGGGTTCGATTCCCACGTGGGACACTTAGTCATATGTCACTTTGTGCGTATTTCCTCAGTTGGTTAGGATATTGCAGGCTGAATCACCTGATTGTCTGAAAAGAAAAATGATTCCGTGCTTCGGATGGCACGTTAAGCCGTTGGTCCCGGCTACTATCTCTGGTGGTAGTAGTCGTTACATAAAAACCACGTCAGAGGCCGTAAGGCGGTCTGAAAAAACTCTGACACCAGGGCTCTGCCCACACGATAAGAAAGAAGTAAGGGCTAGGACGAATCATAATAAAATGGTAGTCTTTACTATACTTGAACGTATTTATAGAAAATATTTCAAATATACAGGGTGTAACAAAACACCCCAGTAAGGTAGTGGTTAAGAGCTTTGTTTTCTCTTCCTCCACCACTGGCCGTCATCTGCGTTCCTCTGAAAACCTCTCCCTCCATATGCCCATCCACTCCACTAACTTCTACACCCATTCCTTCTCCGTTCATGCCGTTCGGCTTTGGAACTTGTTGCCAGAGGCAATCCGACGTGCACCTTCCTTGAATGTTTTTAAGTCGAAAGTTAAGTCGCATTTCCTTGATCACTGACCCTCTCCGATTTTTTCTCCGAATGTAAGTAGGTACTTAAATCTTTTCCTATGTCAATAGTTCATGTTTTCCTATCGTGTTTAGTTGAGTAGTACGCGTATTTATATATGATGTGTGTATGTATATATATATATATATATATATTATAGGAATATATATTATATATACTTATCTATGTATTGCATTTAGATGTATTTATTCTTGGTTTATTCTTGTTTTTTTATTTACTGATATTTCTGGTCATTTATCTGAAAACACCGCCTACCTTTCTTCGTACACCGTTTCCTCTACCCTAAGGTTGTCTGGAAGAAATCGCTTCTTAGCGATAAGACCGCCTTATTTTGTGCCTTTTTGTATTTTTTTTCTCTGTATTTTACTCTTATGTCTTGGTGTAAAATAAAGTATATTTGTTGTTGTTGTTGTTGTTAAGAACATCAAACTTAACAAGTTTTATTATGGAGCCAAAATCGGGAAAAAAATAACGGCTGTCCCATACTTTTTAGACGAGTCGGTGTCGGTACTGGCGTTTTGTATGGGACAGCTGATTTTCTTAATTTTTCCTCGATTTTGGCTTCATAGTGAAAGTTGTTCAGTTTGATCGTCTGAAGTATTATTAGGTAAGTACTTAGACAATTTATATAGGGACTCGCCTTGCGGTAGCATTTCCCCTCTGCCACGGTACAAGAACAATTTTATTGATCTTGTGCAGTTACACCCAATTTTATACCTTATCACTAAACGAGACAGCCTATAATAGCGAAACAATAATTTTGAACTTAGAACGTTTGGGGTTCACACGAGACTACTTTTCATGATTTTTAACATTCAAAATTAGAATCTAAACTTATGGGGAATAAAATCCAAAGTTGCGGATTTCATGTTACCTCGCCCCCCGCAAAAAGTGGCAGAAATGTTTCTTAGTGGAATGACACGCGTAAATTGTCCCTATATAAATTGTCTAAGGGTAAGTATTACTAGGGTGTTTTGTTACACCCTGTATTAAGTAGTTTGATTAAAAATACACAATATATTTTTCTTTTCGTTAAAATTGTATTAGCAACTAATCTCTTTGTCTCTGCTAATCTGAAAACGAAGCAAGCGTTAAACGATTCAGCAGACTTGACAAAGTAATCGATTTAAATGGGCCAACCTTTGACTACGGATCCCTAAAAATCACACGGGCCACTTCGTTTCAATATGGCGATCACTATTTGTATTGTTATTTGTTTAACAGCTTTCAGAAGTCGATTACCTTTTTATTTGAGCTGCTAATAAGTATCAATTTGTAGGTCTAATCAATCATTTTGTGGACATAAGAATTTTCTCTCTTTTATCAATCTTGCATCTTTTTTAAAATTTTTATTTATTCTTTTTTTTTTAAATCTTGCCTCTTGTTGTGTCTTTGAACAAAAGCTAAGTGCATGATAAATGATAATTGATAATATACCTACAGGGTGTAAAATTAAATGGGACACCTACTTAAAGGGGTGCTTCAGACCATCAAACTGAACAACTTTCTCTTGGAACCCATATCGAAATTGCGAAAAAAAAGCTGCTGTCCCATACATTTCAGTCGAATTATGTTTGCAGTTTTGTATGGGACAGCGGTTTTTTTTTTCACGATTTCAGTGTTGGTCCAATAGTAAAAGTTGTTCGGTTTGATGGTCTGAAGCACCCCTTTAAGTATGTGTCCCATTTAATTTTATACCCGTATAACGTGCGCAAAGCCTCAAGCACCCCAACTGATTAATAACGAGATAATTGCATTAAAACAATAACTAACAATAAATATGAATCATAAATAGACTAAATAAAACCGGTCAAGTGCGAGTCGGGCTACTCGCGCACCGAGGGTTCCGTACCACACCACCACAGAACACAACATTATTAACTAAGAAAAAAAAACTTTTTTTGTCCGGGACCTTTAGCGCGAGATCGACTCACACTTGGCCGGTTTTTAGTATTTGTTGTTATTCTGTAGAATTCGCGCTATAATCACACTAAGTTTGACGCTTGCATGTATTACCGTTTTTACGATAGAGCGTGAAGAAAAAACGTTGACAAAAACTAGTTTCTTGTTGAAAACCCCCCTTAATTTTTAACTTTTTGACATTTTTCTTATTTTTTAACAAATCCGCCGTAATAACGCATAATTTGAGAAAATTTCAACTATCTAGCTATTACGGTTCAAAAGTTACAGCCCTAAATAGGTAGGACAGACGGACGGACGGACAGACGGACAGACGGACAGACGGACAGACGGACAGACGGACAGACGGACAGACGGACAGACGGACGGACGGACGGACGGACAACGTAGGCTTAGTAATAGGGTCCCGTTTTCACCCTTTGGGTACGGAACCCTAAAAACAAAACGATAATTTTATTATTTACTAGCTGTTGCCCGCGACTTCGTCTGCGTGGACATGTGATTTTTTCTCATGTCTCGTCTAAGGTCGTGATGGTCATGGTCAGAACCAAGTCTAGGAATCCTGGCATGTAACATTAGAATGGCCATTAAGGAATGGGCTGATAAAAGACACAGGCAAGAATGCTCTGGGCTCTCCGGTCTGCAACATTGCAGGAAATTCATCAGCAATATAACACCACGAATCCCCCAGTTCATACTAATTCTCACACATAAACGTTGTACTGAATAACAGCAGGAGCAAAGCTCGTGCCATCGTCGGAGCCCTCACCGGGTACTACGCTACAGGCTTGATAAAGCTCACTCTAGATCCCAGATAATTGCCGAGCGTGCAGAGAGAAGGAAATCATGGAACATTTAATACTGTGTGATAATGGTTATCCAAAACCGGAAGATTACAGGTTTCTTCCCCTGAACGCTATTGCCTCCCTACTTCTCCATGTTTTTGAAGGGTGAAGAAAATAAATATGTAAGGGTCAACACAAAAGATACCATTATTGGGTCGAAGTGTTGTCAGCCCCCATAATAAGATAAGAAGGTCATGAATTTAAGCTAAATCAAAATCAGAAAGTACGTACCTAAGTAAGTTTGTAGTTACCAGAAAAAAGTCATTCACTGATCCATTACTTGAATTTTTCTGCCGTTCGTCGTTTATTAGATTTTACCCGACTGTTAATTATGTCGAGCAGCATAATAATCATTTTACAACCCACTGCGGGTCACAGAACTCAACTCACGAATAAGCATTAGAGGATACTCTACTACGCGGGCTAGTGCACAATGCACAATAGTGGAGGCAAGAGCTAGTACGATAATTTTCTAGCAAGTGTCAACTTGCCAAAAAAAATTCAAGCCGCTTTTGCAAATCTCTAACTACTTTACTTTACTTAGCGATTATGTAATGTGTTGTTATAAGAGGTTATAAGGACCTTTTAGATAAGAACCTACGTATCTTTTAACAAATTGAGGTAGAATGATGTTAAGCTACAGAGACCCTCAAGAATTCAAAATTAAACAAAACGAACATTCGGTAAAACATTCTGCACAAAATTAGAATTTCCGTAAAATAAGAATCTCATATTGGGCTTAAGCGACCAATAGTATACCTACTTGTTGTATGGTTTCCATAATAAGAAGCCTATAGTGCTTGCTTGGTATCATTATAATGTATGTGCCTGTGAGCGTTATTTATTTATTTAATTATTTTTCTAATACAACCCAGTAAGTAACTGTAGGTACAATCAAATCAGTTAGACCGATCGAAAATGTATAAACTTTGAGATAAAGAAGTTAATCAACAAAATTTTTAACTGCTCCGTGGTCTGCGTGGTCCGTGGTCTGCGACTGCCTCCGTGGTCTAATGGTTAAGAGCATTGGCTCTCGAGACGGAGGTCGTGGGTTCTGAAAATAAAAATGATTCCGTGCTTCGGATGGCACGTTAAGCCGCTGATCCCAGCTACTATCTCTGGTGGTAGTAGTCGTCACATAAAAACCACGTCAGAGGCCGTAAGGCTGTCTGAAATCACTCTGACACCAGGGCTCTGCTCACACGATAAGAAGAAGAACTAAATTTGTAAGCTCCTGCTAGCTAGGTTTTGGAATTAATAATTGTTGCACACTTGCTTTAAAAATACGTGCAGTGCCATCTTTTAAGATGAAAGCGATACTACACAAATTCTAACTTTAGAAAAGGTTAAAAGAAAGAATTTTTAGTGTTTGCCGACCCGGTTGGTGTAATGGTTACCACGCCGGACTGTAAAACCAGGGTCCTGGGTTCGAGTCCCGGTTCGGTCTTGGATTTTATATATGTTTGTGCCGTTGTTGTAATGGTTTCCACAATAAAAAGCCTAATGCTTGCTTGGGATAATTAAAATAATGTGTGTGCCAGTGAGCATTATTTATTTATTTGTTTAATTATTTTTTCCAATTACCTAAACAATCAAATCTGTAAGACCGAATTTCTGAGACGTATTGATGATTGAACCACAAACATACAATTAATATTTGTGTACTCCGTTTTAAATATTACAGAAACAGAGATTTGAAGCACTTCCTCTCACTTATTCTTAAAACAGCTTTTGTAACGTCCATAATATATGTCGGATACTATTTCTGTCTGATAAATAAATTACATTTGGTAATCAGAATTAGCCAGAAAACTAAATAGGAATCGGAAAATCTCGTCGTCTTTATTTTGAATGAAGGTAGGATGGTAGGATTAAAATTAGAAAAAGCCAAAAGAAATCGCCCTGCGCCAATATTAGATCTGATATGAACTCAAGATATTATTACAATTGAAGGTCTAATAAATGTAAAAATATAAAAATGGATATAGTTGTTGAATGAATTTTTATAAAAAAAAATAAAAAAAAAACATTCTCAACCAAGAATCGAACCTCCACCTCATGCGCAAAAATCTAACCATATACCAACTACACTACACAGCTCTTGTGAGAAGTGTTGAATAAATCAAATAATATTTTTACCACTGCAATCTGTTAGCGTCAAGTCCCGTGGTCAAGTCGGCGATAGTGAGCATAGAGAAAAACGTGGTACGAGTTTAAAACGTGGTACGTGTTTCTCTATGCTAGTGAGCATAATTTATCCCACAGGAACCCATTACTGGGATAAAAAGTATCCTATATGTTAATCCAGAACGCATTTTATCTGCGTGCCAAATTTCATCCAAATCCGTTCAGCCGTTCATGCGTGATTGCGCCACAAACATACAACCTTACAACCTCACAAACTTTCACATTTATAATATTAGTGAGATTTTAATTAAAATTTAAAGTTTTCGCATTTTAAGTTTTCAAGCAAAAATGATTTTGTGATATTATTTTAGCAATAAATGAAAGCGCTAGCATGCTCAATTGCTCATGGATACATTTTAAGAATCTTGTTTTGGTAGTGAGTGTAGGTACCCGTTATTTTTTTTAATGTTCCTATTTTGAAACTTCGTTTAACTATGTTGCATATGAGTTGCATGAATGAATTGTTTAAAAAGAAAGGAATGAAAGTGAATGTAAGTAAGACAAAAGTTATGGTGTTAGAGAGGAATGATAATGACGACCGTACCTTATGTAGTATTATGATTGGTGATGAAAAATTGGAACAGGTGAATGAGTTTGTGTACTTGGGATGCATGTTTACCAGAGACGGTAAGTGTCAGAGTGATATTGAGAGAAGAGTGAATGCCGGAAATAGGGTAAATGGAGCTCTGAATTCCTTTGTGAAAAGCCAACACGTGTCCAAAAAGGCACGGATGGCAGTTCATAATGGAGTGTTAGTCCCGACATTGATGTATGGAAGTGAATCTTGGGTATGGCAGAAGACGCATGAAAGTAGGATTAACGCAGTGGAAATGCGCTCATTGAGAAGTATGTGTGGTGTAAATGTGATGGATAAATTGAAAAATAGTTTTATTAGAGAACGCTGTGGTCTGAAAGAGGATGTAGTGACAAAAATAGAGAAAGGTATGTTGCGATGGTTTGGTCATGTGGAAAGAATGGATGAGAGCAGATTGACGAGAGCAATTTATAAGGCAAGCGTAAGTGGAAATGTTGGAAGGGGACGGCCTAGACGTACATATACGGACCAAATTGGCGACGTGCTTAAGAAGGGCCAGGTCAGATCTACCCGAAACCGACGAGCATGCATGAAAGGTCTTATGAATGTGGAGGAAGCTAGAGAGGTATGTCAGGATCGTAGCAGGTGGCGTTCCGTTGTCTCTGCCTACCCCAGTGGGAGACAGGCGTGAGAATATGTATGTATGTATGTATGTTTAACTATTTAGGTGCATTCATGCATGATTATGAATGCGTTTTCTAATATATTCATCTTCGTGGCTTTCAGTTGGTGTTACTGCAGTTTCCTTTTTCCTCTGATTCAGAGGGTCTACCCGCACATTCGATTTTGCGTGAATGTTTTCGTTCCAATTTCAACTCTATTACAATGAAGTGCGGACCGAAACAGTGGCGATATAGTGCAGATCGAAAGTGCGGGTAAGGGAGCAGAATAGAGTAAATACGAAAGAGTGCTTGGTTGTTTAGCGTCATTGAGCTATTATGTACTACGTTACAGTAGGTAACAAACGTCATGCACCATATGCGGATAGGAGGAGCACGGGCGGGCAAAAGAGACTCTAGACATGTCGATTGAGGTGTCGGTAGTTATACAGGGTGTAACAAAACACCCTAGTAATACTTAAGGGGGTGCTTCAGACCATCAAACTGAACAACTTTCACTATGGAGCCAACATTGAGAAAAAATAAAAAAAATCTGCTGTCCCATACAAAAGTGCTGTACCGACTCGACTAAAATGTATGGGACAGCTGTTTTTTTTATTTTTTCTCGTCTTTGGCTCCATAGTGAAAGTTGTTCAGTTTGATGGTCTGAAGCACCCCCTTAAGTATTACTAGGGTGTTTTGTTACACCCTGTATAGGGTAGTTATACAGGTAGAACGATTTAGATATTTGGCACTTATTGAAGCACTCACTTGTATGTTATGGACCTCTAATTGTTGTATTGTATTGTTGTTTTTTGTGTATTTTGGTGTGCAAATAAAGGATATTTATCTTATCTTATCTCTAACCGGACCAATTCCCATAGTAAAAAAAAAGAACTTATTAAAATTAAAAATTATGATTATAACTTGTTATTATGATAATAACTTAAAAACTATGACACTTTTGTCATAATGCTATACGTGGTTTAAAATTACCATACAGGTGCCTTAAATCAGCTCAGAAAATATCGACATCGTTCTACCTAACAGCCTGTATAATAGTTCAGTGTTTAGCGTACACTTTACGCATTAATGCTTTTGTAATATTATAGTTAATATTTTCAGCATGTTAGTAAATTGTAACTAAGTAGGTATTACATTTTCTGTAATTTTACTCGTTTTAATCCTTCTCTTTTCATTAAACGACTTAATCTATCTAGATTCTATGTGAGTCTAGGTTTAATCAGAGCGATCTTGACAGGGCTGCTTAACTTACGGTTAACAGGGGTATAATATTTATCTACTTCATCTAATTGTTAACATTAATTATTCTCCCAACTTAAGAGTCCGATTTTCTAATGTATTTACGAGTATGACCCCAGTAAGTGCAATTTTCAGTACAGAAATCAGAAAACTTTATTCGTCATTACTGGTAAAATTGACATTTTCGAAGGGAACTAGTTCTTCATCAACATCTCAGCCGATGGACGTCCACTGCCGGACATAGGCCTCCCCCAAGGATCACCATAACGACCGGTCCTGCGCAGCGCCCTCATCCAACAGGTTCCCGCCGCCTTCACCAGGTCGTCTCGGTCCACCTTATGGGGTCATCCTATTTCTTATAGTAATTAATTTATCGGGAAAAAAAACATAGGGACAATGGCAAAGGCGATATAGATTGTTTGGTAAAATTTTGTTTGCTCTAGTATCATTATACATATAGGGTCCTTCTTAATATGCTGACACTTTTTTAAGGGGATGATCAGATTATCAAACTGAACAATTTTCTATATGGGACCATTATTAAAATCGTGAAAAAATAATCAGCTGTTCCATACAAAACTGCAAACCGACTCTAGCCAAATGTATGGGACAGTTGATTTTTATTTCGCGATTTCAATGTTGGTCCCATAGAGAATGTTGTTCAGTTTCATGGTCCGATCATCTTCTTAAAAAAGTGTCAGCATATTAAGAAAGATTCCCTGTATACAGGGAGAAAAGATGGGAATACGTTTGTATGGACTAAACGCCACTCCTCTTTCATCTTCAGAGCAAAAATAGAGACTACTGTATAATCTAATGATTTTTTTCATAATTTGCCGCACCAGTGAAATGGCGATGGCGCCCCGTGCACACCGCAACTACGGTAAATCTCGAATTTGTGGTGCTTGTCCAAATTAGAATATCCACAACTCTATGGCAAAGTCATCACAGAGGCTATCAACGCTAAAGTGTGGAATGGAAAATGTGTTATATCAATTTAGGTTGCAGGTCGCATGTTGGATTCAATTCGAGACCCCTGGAGTGCTATTTTTGAATTCCACGCGTTCTAATTCTGTACGAAAGTGTTATAAAATTAATGAATTGCAATTTTTTATTATACACAATCTTTGCTATGAGAGAGGGGTTTTATAGTCTGATCTACTCGTAGGTAGTTACATTATAATATTGTATCTGTGGAATGATTGGCTTTCGTAATATCATATGCTTCGTTTTTTTTCGCTTCATCACCCTTATTCTGTCACATCAAAGATATATAAAATTTACTAAATGTCTGATTTTTAAATATTAATTATGAAATCAATCATTAATTTATTCAGTTACAGTTTTTTTGAAACAGTTCGTACGGCATTCAAACTAAGTACCTACGGGGTGTAACAAAACACCCTAGTAATACTTAAGGGGGTGCTTCAGACCATCAAACTGAACAACTTTCACTATGGAGCCAACTTCGAAATCGCGAAAAAAAACAGCCGTCCCATACAAAACTGCTGTACCGACTCGACTAAAATGTATGGGACAGCGGATTTTTTTCGCGATTTCGAAGTTGACTCCATAGTGAAAGTTGTTCAGTTTGATGGTCTGAAGCACTCTCTTCAGTACTACTAGGGTGTTTTGTTACACCCTGTATACAAAAAAATACAGAAAAACGTAATCACTACAAATGAATTAACGTATTATTCGAATAGGTACTGATAATATACATACACAATATATTCGACGGCCCGGTAGCACAGTCGGTAGTGAACCTGCCTGCTGTGCCGAGGGTCGCGGGTTCGAATCCCGGAAGGGACAAATATTTATATGATGAATATGAATTTTTTATTCTATATCGTTGTCTAGTCATCATAATACAAGTCCAGGCTAGATTCTGGTACTTTAAATGTGACTAAATGTTTTGTGTGACATTGTCCAAGATATTTTATTTTTATTTTTTAATTTTAATACAAAAAGTTACTTTTTTTTTATATATTTATCTAAAACAAAAACAATACATTATATCATACAAAGCCACCCTACGAAAACCACATATAGTTTATATGAGGTGAGGCGAGCTCACTGTTGTGGTGTGTAGGTAGTTTGTAGTATATTGTAAAAGCTATCGATGAATTTCAAAAATCGCACTCTAGGTCGCATTCACCTGGTTCTGAATATGGTTCGACACCCCTGACCGGTCGAGACTAGAGTCAGGAAATTATCCGTGAGCGTCTGCTGCAATTTTAATTACTTTTCAATACAGTTCACGGGGAGGCGAAGTTATTAAAAATTCTTCACTTTTTTAATACACGAGGCATTACGAATAGTTTCTCTATTATCCTGGTGTGCAGCTGTTCTAATTATTGCGGATTAAAGTAGATTTTTATCTGAATGATGGAGTAAAAAAAAGAAATTTTATTGCTTGTGGAAAAATCTGTAATTTTCGTTTTTATTTGAAAAGAAAGAAAGATAACGACTACCACGACTATACACCACTAGTTTTTAATTACTAACATAACTTTAAGGGTGTATTCAGACCATGAATCTAAACAACTTTCCCAAAGAAACATGGGTCGAAAAATGAGAAAATTTTTTGGACCTTCCATACAAAAGTGCGGATCGGCCGATCTCGTTTTTCGACCCATGTTTCTTTGGGAAAGTTGTTTAGATTCATGGTCTGAATACACCCTTAAAGTTATGTTAGTAATTAAAAACTAGTGGTGTATTCCCCGAGGAAGCAGTCAGATATAAGTTGTTTGGTATTAAAAACGGGGATACCAAGAAACTTATATACCTCTTCTGAAAACTCAATACATCCACGTTTTTTTGTTTTAAATAAAATTAATTTAAAGTAAAGATTGACATTTTAAGTTTCGGAAGGGACTTGACCCCGCAACTGTGCTTTCGTAAAATTAAGCTACCGTGGAACCATAAACAACACAAGCGACAAGCATTATAGAGATAGGAGGTATATCTATGGCGACAAGTGACATGTTTTTAGGTTTTTACAATAGTAAGACTTATGAGATTATACCTAAAGGCATACCATTGCAAGAATGTCCATGTGTTTTTTGGGGTTTGTGTTTGAGTGTGTGGTGTCACGTAGTATGGACAAAAGATTGACTAAGTGACATTTGCCCTTATGTTTACGGTCACTTTTCACACACACTAGCACAAAAAAGAAGTGGACAGCCGCATAAAAAACATTTATAGTTCCGTCTCCTTCTACTATTAAAAGAACGTCATAAGATAAAAGAGACTAACTACAATCATAAATTGATGCCGTCTCTATGCTTTAGAATAAAGAGATCCTTCCTCTGAGGGTTTTTATGACGTTCTTAACTATTATTGATGAGAACACATAGTACTATAAATAAGTATAAAATATGGACTAAAAAAATATATGAAATTGAAATAGATTTATTGTCACAGCAAAATAATTTCTACAGTAGTTTGTATGAAAAGCGTCCGTCGTATGGGTGAGAACAATAAAATAAGTTGCTATAAAAACTAGAGACTTTTTGGGATAGGACCTCTATGGTCTCCAGAGGACTCATTGATACGTCCGAGGTCTGAAGGTGAAGAGGTCTGCTACGAACGCTTTGGCCTCTAAGCCCCAAGGACCTAATGTCTCAAAAAGTACTGGCGTAAACTCGCGTTATCCTAGTTACAAGTTAGAAATGAATTTATTATAGAGATATACACCAAACTTTCATCCTAAACTTGTAAACCACAGATACCGTCACCTAACTACAAAGTTCTTCAATCGAATATTCTGCTCGAATAATTCTGAATAGCTCAAAACTTACTAATATTTCAACCTACCGTACTTGCTCATTTCGAATCTCTTGCCAACTGTTTTTCATAACTACCCGCAAAATGATACCTACATATTCTAATAAATAATACATTGAAATGAAGTCATTTTGCCGGCTTTATGCTACAGTTTCCATATCATTTGCATTCTATTTCGCTCATTCATTCGTTCTTCATTCATAATGTTAAGAGGTTTACATTTCTGAATTTTGTCCTTTCGTTTATAGACTGAAATAATAATATTTAAGTAGGGTAAGTATAAATAATTTTCTTTCTATTCTTTAGAGACCTTTTGAAATAATTCAGTAAAGAAAAACACTTAAAATTATTAAATCGAAATCAAAACTAAAGTATCGAAATAAAATTTACTATGATTTGTTTAATTTTGGCTTGGATAACTTTTTATTCGATCTTGGCATTTTGTAGCGCTTTTACACGAGTATCAAATTACTTATACTCCATTCCAAATTGCAAGGCTATTTTAAATAACAGAAACAGAGATTTGAAACACTTCCTTTCCTTTAGTAAAGTCACAGAATATGGTAAAGTCCAAGATAAATGTCGGATAGTGCAGGCTGTAACAAAACACCCTAGTAATACTTAAGGGGTGCTTCAGACCATCAAACTGAACAGCTTTCACTATGGAGCCAACGTCGAGAAAAAATAAAAAAAATCTGCTGTCCCATACATTTTAGTCGAGTAGGTACTGCAGTTTTGTATGGGACAGCAGATTTTTTTTATTTTTTCTCGATGTTGGCTCCATAGTGAAAGTTGTTCAGTTTGATGGTCTGAAGCACCCCCTTAAGTATTACTAGGGTGTTTTGTTACACCCTGTATATCTTTCAGATAAATGATAATTCATCAGCAAAAAAAGAAAAAAATCATTTCTTCATTTCATTGTTTCATTTTAAATTTGGTAATCAGAATTGGCCTAAATAGGAATCGGAATTTGTTTTCGTCCTACGAATTTATTTGTAGCCTAATATGGAATGATCAAGTAAGTACAAGTAAAATAAACATAGTAGAAATAAACTCTGAAGACAAAGTAGTCTCGTTCAGGTTGGGTCGAAATAATAGCAATAGCATAGCATAGCACTACTAGCAATTCAAACTTTTTAAGCATGCAGGTGTATATACATTTAATTTTAATACTGCTATATATTACACAGGTTATTTTTATATCTGACCGAGACTAACTGGACAAAGTTTGGACGCTGCTAGTCATTATTCTCTTACCGAATATGCTATGCTATGTTTAAAATAGCTACTTCCTCGGCAAATACACTCGTGAGCATAATTATGTTTAATATGCTTACTTTGTATCGCGTATCAGATAGCGCCTTTTATAACATAAATTTTCGTGCAAATATTGGTACGTTACAACACTGGAAAGCCGAGCTTCAGGTAAAGTGTCAACGGATCTATTGATTTTATAAACAGAGGACCAAAAACCCCGGGAATCCAAACGATTCCGGGAAAAACCACAGAAAGGAAATAGAATTACCGGCGTTTTGTGGGACGTGAGATAAATTCAATTTGATAACAGGAATGCCGACTTCAAATGAATTTCCCAAGAAGGGTAAATAGAAAGGGTATTAACTACTCTACTATAATTTCTATGATATTAATTTTAATTTTGCCTCCGTGGTCTAATGGTTAAGAGCATAGGGCTCTCGATACACAGGTCGTGGGTTCGATTCCCACGGGGGACACCTAGTGATGTGTCACTTTGTGCGTTTTCCCCCAGTTAGTTAGGACATTGCAGGCGGAATCACCTGATCTTCGGAAAAAGAAAAATGATTCCTTGCTTCGGATGGCACGTTAAGCCGTTGGTCCCGGCTACTATCTCTGGTGGTAAAGTCGTTACATAAAAACCATGTCAGAGGCCGTAAGGAGGTCTGAAAAAACTGTGACACCAGGGCTCTGCAAAGATAAGAAGAAGAAGATTTTAATTTCAATAGACGACACGTTTGGTTTGATTATCAAGCTATATAATCTTGTTCTCAGTTCATATCTCGGCCATTGTCTACACCTACAGCAGTGCAGTGTATTGAATTATTGATGTCTTTCTTCAGACGTGGTGATAGTGAAACGTTATGGAAGGAACAATTTGACAGTTTTCTTTTTATTTTCACTTTGAAGCTGGACTAGCTTATCAGACAGACATGCTGTAAAGGCGGACAAATATTGGATTCAATGCAAGTCTAAATGAAATCGTTTGTTTCCAACTGAGCATTTTATATTGGAAGGTGCAAGATGAAGTCACTTGGTATTCTTGATGCATTATGCATCGAATTTTGATCCAATATTTCACTATAATTTATTTATTGAATTCTTCATTGTTTGTACGTTGACTTCTTTATTAGATAAAGTTTAATCAATAAAAGTAATATTTATAAAATATTATTAAAAATGAAATTACTCGTGCAGAAAACTTTGTTTCGTCAGTATCGGGGATAACAATTCATGGAAACATCAATTAATTTCAATTAGATGGCGTATTTATAAATAAAAATTGATTGATAAATGATAATCTCTAATCTGATGAAAATGATTGATGATGATTTGATCTCTTTAGAGATAAGCTCGCCCTTTGTAATTGTCTATTATGTTGTTTTAATGTATATTTCCGTGTGTACAATAAAGCGTTAAAATAAATAAATAAATAAATAATCCTGCCCGATGTCTATCAAGTACCTAGATTAATTTCGCTTATGAATAAAGGTTAGGTTTTTTTTTTTTTTTTTTTTTATGTTCGATAGGTAAACATTTGACCCCAATCTCACCTGTTGTTGAGTGATGATGAGGCCGAAGATGTAGCATGCTTACCTAGAAAGATGCCTATTCACTCTTGCCTTGAAGAGGCCCAGGTTGTATTGCTCAGGGAACAGGTCCGCAGGCAGTGCGTTCCACTCCTTAGCCGTGCGCATTATAAAAGAAGAAGCAAACTTCTTCGTGCGAATTGCTGGTAGGTCAACGACATAAGGGTGGAAACCCAGCCTGCGTCTCGTCCCCCGCAGATGAAAGGGAGACGGAGGTATTAAATAGTAGTGTAATTCCGTCGCACACTCTCCGAAATGTATCCTATAAAAAACAGATAGACAGGCTACCTTGCGACGATGCTCAAGACTTTGTAGCTTCGCCACAGAGGTTGGATCACCTATGAGCTTCCTGGCACGCCTGTCGATTGAGTCCAACGCGGCCAGCTGGTATTGGGCAGACCCGTCCCAAAGATGGCAGCAGTACTCCATACACGATCGGACTTGTCTATACTAATATTATAAAGAGGAAAGATTTGTACCTATTTTTGTATGTTTGTATGTTTGTAATGAATAAACTCAAAAACTACAGTGCCGATTTCAAAAATTCTTTCACCATTAGAAAGCTACATTCACCCTGAGTAACATAGGCTATATTTATTGCTAGAAAAGATTAGATGTCCACCCGTGCGAAGCCGGGACGGGCCGCTAGTGCTTGATAAAGTTGTAGAAGCTGTCCCGGAGTGAAGTACCGTCTGACCTTCGAAAGGACGCCCAGTTAGTTAGTAGGTACCTAAACTAACAGTTAGTAGGTACCTAAACTAACATTGTTTGAGCGTTTGAGCACCATCGATACCTATAAAAAGTTTTCTAGCGAAGCGATAACATAATGAATTACAATTGACTTTATGTAGGTAAAAGACATTGCCCAATCCCGTTTCCCATAAAAAACTGGTAAAGAAGTTTGGCGGAAGGCCATATAATGTGAGACCCAGACATATATAGGTCCCATACATGAATGAAACTTAGAAATACGTGTGAGTGAAACAAAACTGTCAAAAAAGGAAATTGGTTGTAATCTGTAGAAGTTGGGGGAAAGGTAGTTCTCCTTATGATACCTTTTGTATCAAGTGTGTGAAACTCATCTTTCTTATTAGATAGCCCACTCAATCTTCTACGGATTCATTGTGTTTGTTTTAATGAAAATTAACGATAACCGTACAATATTATGATAATGGAATCAAACGAAATCACACACACTATCAGTTCAATAAAGCCAAATACGTTCCGGAACGTCCAAAAACTACCTCAGTGATAATATTAAATGAAAATAGCTGTCATGGTTGCATTTTGCTACTGCTTTTTGGATGATTTGTCTATTTTACTAGTAATTTCTACTTTTGAACCCGGACTTCTAGAGATGAGGAAGTTTTTTTAAAAAATGCCTTAATTTTTTCTGTTTATAATAATTATGACCGCTGTCCTGAAGGGCTTTTAGTTTTCGTAAAAATGGCTGGGTCCATATTCGCCAAAGTTCTTTGAATTTGAATTTTATAAGAAATCACTCACTCATAGATAAAAAGACGTCATCCTATTGAAAAGGTTGTAGCCTTTTATCAACCAATACAGGATGTCCCTGAAAGTGTGGATCAAATCAAACAGGCTGAATGATGGTTCCATACTCAACGATTCAAAAGTTATGATAACTATTAATTTTTTCATAATATCACATAGTGCTTACTGCTTAGGCAAAAAGTAATTGAACAAAAAACTAAGGTTATCGGCTTCTTTTTTTATCAAAATACATATTTTGCAATATAAACAAAATTAATAGATGCAGCACATAGAAAAATCTTTACTTCAGCAGCCAGTAGGCAGAGTGATGACAAACAGAACTCACTACCCGAATATAAGGACATTGATGACATTCTGAGTTTTATAATAATTAGAATATCTCTATCTCTTATTACTTTTATGACAGAGCCGTGAAAAAACCAATATTAAAATAAGACTGAGAATAAAATTATTTGCACTTTCTCAGAACTGGAAACCAAGTCTGTATCTGATTTCCCTATAGGTTTTTGTTTTAATTTTGCCTACGGATGAAAATCAATCACATCTCATTTCACTATAGTTATTTCTTGGATTTTTCCCAGAATTGTGTGACTTGATAACATTTCTGAAATGGGATATTACCTACTTTGATTTCAAAAGCTATCGTTTTACCTTATTATATTGGAGTACAAAGGGCAATGACCTTTTAAAGTTTGCGAGAAAATTATGGTGCCAGCTTCACGAAATTTTATCCAGTACCTACCTATAATCACCATTATGCAATTTGATGATATTTGTATTTTAATATCATAGTGTTTTAGCCAGTCTTCCACTGCCGGGCCTAGGTTATGCAGTTCCTAAAATATATGACAATGTTTGGATGTATGTAACGCATAAACGGCTAAACTTTGGATGAAATTTGGCACACAGATAGAACATTTTCTGAATTTACACATTTTTTAAAGACAACACAGACAAAGGTCACTGGGCACCTTAGTATGAAACCTATACCCACGACCTAAAGAAAAAAAAAGTACAGGGTGTTTAGATAAATGTCTATATAATATAATGTCGCATTAATGTACATCATGGGATTCAGGCCAAAAACTAATGAAGAAAAATGTAATATTTTGGTACATTTCTTACATTTTTCTACATTTAATACATTTTCTAACATTTTGTACATTTTAGTACAATTAGTACATTTTAGTAAAATTAGTACATTTTAGTAAATTTTCTTAATTTTTGACATTTTCGTACATTTTATACATTACATTTAGTACATTTTCCCGTGGTTTAAAAAATAAATAACTACATAAAATTGAATGTGGGTTAATACTAAACATTTTAAAACCAATTTGGTTTTTGTATTAAAAATTTAAGCCCAATAACCTTTGCGGGCACGAGTTAGTTCACCATAATTAGGGGTGAGGTTTTGATTAGGGGCCCGTTCTCCAGTGTGACAGTAAGACCGTGTCGCTAGGTTTAGGTAATAGACGGCATGACACAGAAGACTCCTAGAAACAGAAGCATAAAGGCATAAAGGTTTAACACGATGTTTTCTCTCAACGAAAAACCAGCACACTGATGATGTTATTTTATTCTTATTGCTGATTCTGACTACAGATACTACTTTATAAAAGCAGTCATTTCCGCCAGATATTTTAAATCGCATATATTATGTGTGTGTGTAATAAACGCCAATGCACTATCACGTCACACCCAGGACACTTCACACAAATGGGCTAACTTTGACAAGAATAGGCTGGCAGATGTAACCTGAGTGTGTGCAAGTAGGAGAGGAATCTACCATTTCTTCCACTACCACTGAGAGGGGGGGTGAGGTCAACTTTGATGGGGGGCAGGGAATGTCCGTAATGTCTTATACTTAACTGTGCTCACGTCACGTCCTTGTATTCTTTTTAGCATATGCTCACGACTAGAGAGACTATTTCCGAGTACTTACGAGTGAATAGGCATCTTCTGGGTAAGCTCGCTAC
Organism: Agonopterix subpropinquella; assembly: GCA_922987775.1. NCBI lineage: Eukaryota > Metazoa > Arthropoda > Insecta > Lepidoptera > Depressariidae > Agonopterix > Agonopterix subpropinquella. Next base: position 8,228,535 of record OV277713.1, on the reverse strand, counting down.
ATCTACGACCCCATCTTCGTCCTGAGGGCTGGATTGAGGTCAAGAGCAAACCCATAGTTAATAATAAAAAAAATAAAAAAAACTATATTCCCCGAGGGGCTAGTCAGAAATATTCCGAAAACCTCAGAATTTCCACGTTTCACTAGTAGTACCGAAACTCTAGATGGGGATCAAGTGAGCCCGTCGCCACTTGTAATGGACATGTACAATACATGCCTTGAAATTGAAGCATGCAGGTTTCCTCACGATGTTTTCCTTCACCGAAAAGGTAGTGGTGTTATAAATCGTACATTAATTCCGAAAAACTCACTCGCACGAGTCGGCCTGGACGGGGATCGAACCATCGCCTCCTCTCAAGGCAGGTAAGGTTACTCGCCACTGGACCACCACGGCTTTTTATCCTTACGTAATTTAATTGTTGAATGCAGCCCAGCCTCAAACAACTAAAATTATACCTTCTATTCCTAAAGAAATGATATTACCAGGATATCAACAAAAGCTTGGAAAAATTGCGCGTCATCTGCTAAAGGTGCTTGCCAAATTATTTGCAAAACTTTGTGGTTCTGCTTAGTCATGCCTTAGAAATTGTATACAATAGGTACGTACGGTTGGGAAAAGGTGCGGAAGGGCGTGGATACAAAGTGGTGCCATTTGTTGGTAAAGAAAGGTTAGTATTTTTAACCGACTTCAAAAAGGAGAGAAGGTCATATATGGAGAGGGGCTTATTAATTAAGAGGGGCTCTTTTATGGAGAGAGGTAAGAGCCTCTCTCTCTGCCCCTCTTCTTAAAAGATTAAGGAAAGGGGTAATCTAGAGCGGTTATAGGGACCTGTATAAGGCCTAATTTCGAATAATTTCGAATAATTTCGAATGATTTCGAAAAATTTCGATAATTTTCTAAAAAAATCGAATAATTTCAAAATTCGCCCCCAAATGAGCCCCGAACTTGGTGCTCTTTTTAGGAGAGGGGGATCATTTAAGGAGAGGGAATTACACCACTAGTTTTTAATTACTAACATAACTTTAAGGGTGTATTCAGACCATGAATCTTAACAACTTTCCCAAAGAAACATGGGTCGAAAAATGAGAATTTTTTTTGGACCTTCCATACAAAAGTGCGGATCGGCCGATCGATTTTCTATGGGAGGTCCAAAAAAATTCTCGTTTTTCGACCCATGCTTCTTTGGGAAAGTTGTTTAGATTCATGGTCTGAATACACCCTTAAAGTTATGTTAATAATTAAAAAAAATTAACTGTGAGGGGCTAATTATTAATTGCCGAATCCGGGTGGGTCGATTAAAAATTTTGAAATAAACGAAATTTTACGAAAAAATTAAAACCGCCTTCAAAAATACTAAAAAAGTAAAAAGTAATATTGCAGCCGATGACTGTTTTCGTTCGCATCTAATAAGAACATTAATTTGTTTTATTGGAGTCGGTTTCAAGCCAAGCAAAGAAACTAATGCAAACCCTGTCGCGAATCGTACCGGCTTGACAGCGAATTCGATAAAACAAATTAATGTTCTTATTAGATGCGAACGAAAAAGTCATCGGCTGCAATATTATTTTTTACTTTTTCTTTTTTTTTTGAAGGCGGTTTTTATTTTTTCGTTATTATTTCATGCTGTACTAGATCTCGCTATCAAATCAGGTCCTGTACCCGGACTTTCCATTTTTGATATATCGAGACCGTTTTCTTTCCGAACTTCATTGTAATAGAGTTCATATTGGATCGAAAACGTTCACGCAATTGCGAAGTTCTAATGTCTGGGTAGAGGCCCAAATCAGTTACACTAAACCACAGGTAACCTTTTTCACAAAAAACCGAACCATTTTGACGAAAATAAATGCGTATTTTAAAACACCTTATTAGATAGAAAATACCTTAGAGCAACAGTTTTGTTTTCCTTTTTTGCCAACGCTACTTGAAGAGGATAAACATATTATTTTTGACGGACTGATTGTATGCTAGGGGGTATCTAAAGTAACGATATTTTTAGATCTTTTGATAAACAAGTCTTTTCATCTTCAAACCATAATACTTACGATACTACGATAGGTACATCTAATGGCGACTGTACATAATCATCACATTTGGCTTAAGGTCAGAAACCTTGTCAATCATATTACATAGATAATACAAGTGTCCAAACAGTCCACTTCAAGAAATACCAAACCTATTAAGCCTCCCAAGATGTGGGTTACTCTGTTCCCGACGTTGAGTGAATTTGAATAGATCAACTCAGACTATGGTTTGTATTAAATTGTCGCTCTTCAGCTGAGTGGCTCAACTTCCCCTCTCTAACTTTGACTCCTTGACATTTAATCTAAGGATTTTAGTGTTGGGATACGCAAATATCGATAAAATTTTGTGATAAAGCTGTATGGTGGTGGATTTATTTTTATGCATCGATACCCTAAGTAGGTCACGAGAATTTAAACACGAAAAGAATTTCTAACAAAATTTAGCTAATTGACGAGTTTTTGTAAAAAAAAAGATATACCAACATAAAAAAATAAGTTATAGCCTGTTGGATCCCACTGCAGGGCAAAGGCTTCTTCTTACGAATGGTGAGAGGTAGCGGGCCATACTCCAAATTGTTGAACTTTTATTCAAATTGTTATAACAAAATTTTGACGTAGGTAATTTTAAATTGTACCACCGCAGTACGCAACGCATATTTGCTACACCCTTGACTTATTGCTTTGCTATTAGAAAAGATGTGACCAGAAATGGCCTGTCGTGCTCGAATTTATCTAGTGGGCACCTCAGATCAATTTCCAAAAATGGGACAGTACTTAAATATATTTATAACTGAAATCAATTTGAATATATTGACACACAGCTCAACTTTACTCATCTAATGGTAAAACTAACATTGTTTATGTTTATAACTGAACGGCAGTTTCTGGACACAGGCGTGAGTATAGGTACGTATGTAATATGCATGTATGTAAGTTACAGCGCGTTCTAGTATTCTTCAGAAAATACAAGCACAATTAAAATAGATTCTTTCCCGTCTGCAAAAATTACCTTTATGAAATATTGCCTTTAGTAATAAATCAAACTTAAACACTCGCACGTTCTCTGATACATATAAAAACGTGAGCCCGAAAACTCATAGGATTAATTTATAAAATACGGACCTAAGAGATACTGATAATATGGTTTTGGAACGGAGAGACTAGGAAGGATACAGAACGAAAGCTTCATACAAGCGGCCGTTGTCAGTGCACTCACACTCACACAGACTCATACGAACAGGTGGAAACACTCAGCTGAGGTATGTGCGTACAATTTCGTACGTCCTCTAACGCACGCTGTGTGTGTGCACCGAAAATGGCCACTTGTATGAAGCGTTCGTTCTGTAGGGATATTTATTCATGTGCTAGGAACTTAGTGATAAAAAATACTTAAACTTTAGGTACGACAGCTTATTAATCAATAATTTAATCATCGATAAAATGTAACGAGACACTTTCCCATCACTAAAAATTGTTGTGTTTCTAGTTAGACGGAATTAATTACAAACTCGTTTCTATTATAGATTAAAACTTAACCTCTCGATGTGCCGAACTATACAAGTTAAGTTAAATTGTTAACTAGAAATTGTAACTCGCAATTTTAGTAGTGTTGTCACTCGATTGACAAATAAAAAATTTACACAAAACCTGCAGAAGTTTATCGTTTACTAGCTGTGCCCGGCGTGCGTTGTACGCCCTTTTTTTTCCCGACACACACTTGACCGTTTTTTTTTTACTAGTCGTATTCTCAGACCTACTGAATATACACACAAAATTTCATATGAATCGGGCAAGCGGTTTCATCTGAGTTTTGAGAGTTTTGTTACAAACACCTGACACGATAGCATTTTATATATTAGATTTATTTAGCCCACAACAGATGTGCCCCACTTGCGTCAACCTGGGTTAACAATGAACTCCAGGGCCCTATTTAATAAACGTGACAATCGGTAGTAATTAATAGTACTCTGTGTGGCTATTGACAATGACAATTCAGAGTACATTGCTGAGAATGCTAGGACACATGAAGCACTGCAAGTTTAGCGTCATTAGTAACCAGCAATGTACTCTGAATGATAATTAAACAAAGACATATATATATAAATCTATGTAATTAAACTATTATTATTATTTTTAATTTTTAATTTTATTTCATTATTTTATTTAATGATACTCTGATAATTTGTGTGACATTGTCCAAGATATTTATTTATTTATTTTTATTTAATTGTCGTTGTCAATTGTCGTGTTTATTAAATACCCAGGTTAAATTACTACATGATTTTTAGTGTAGAGCGTGTAAAATTAAATGCGTTACAATCTTAGGTTACAATATCGAAAATTACCTATCCTTCAAACTGAACAACGTTCTCAATGGATCAAGAAAAAAAAAACAGCTATTTCATAGAACTTGAAACAGAAATAAGGTGACAGCCAAGTGTCCAAAGTGTGATTCAATTTCGCCACACTTTTATTCACCCATACAAACAAGCATTTCCATTTCGTCACAGCTTTCAAAATAAATAAACAACAATTTTGCTTCGCCTTCGCATGTCAAAGGCAGATCTAATAATATCTTTTTAGTTAGAAATAAACAGGAAAATAAACTCAGTGAACACTAAAGTACGAAAAGCTTCCAATTTAGCTTTTATACAAAGACTAAAGTTAAACGGGCTGCTATGAATGTAACATTATTTATTAGCGCGGCAGAGTTTCATCAACATAGTCGTAATCAAATTATTCATACGTTCTGGCGCACCGTATCTATTCAACGTAGAGATGAAATTATATGATGCACTGTTTGTAAAGTTTTTGGTGCTACGAGGTGCAGCGCGACCAGTTTGCGATGAGCGTTGGCGATGAGTAAATAATAATATACAATGTGACCGATATTTTTAGGATTCCGAACACAAAGGGTGTCAACGGTACCTTATTAGGTACTAAGCCTACGCTGTCCGGCCGTCCGTCCGTCTGTCCTATACCTGCTGTAACTTTTCCTAACCTGATTAAAATTCTGCGTCAAATTATAGTTCAAACTTGATACATTATAACTACAAAAAATAAAAACTTTCAAAGTGTGGGTTGGTCTCGTGATAATAGTCCCAGAAAAAACGATTTTTTGGCAAGTTAAATATATTGTGTGGAACCCTCGGTGCGCGAGTAGCCCAACTCGCACTTGGGCGGTTTTTGTGTTGACTGAGTGTGTGGATTTGCATAGATTCAAGCAAAATTTACACGGTGTTATCGAGATCTGTCCAATGTCCACGCCATGCACTTCGCACAAAGCCATCAATTTAATACAAAAGCCTCCAGTGACTTCATTGAACTAGTCGACGTATTCCAACCTCGTGAATTTCAAAGTTTATCTCTTAACATTGAGCTAGAACTAAGCAGTATTATAGCTAAGTTGTGCAATTGTATTATTCTGATATCCGCATGCCTGATGCACTTTACTTTCAACTATCTACTAAAAGGAGAACGGTTTTGACCTGTAAAATTTATATGTTCACTTCAGTTTTCTGCAAGGGTAGCTTTAATGTAAGTAATTTTTCATTTTAGTAATGTTATCTTTTGCTTTTCCTGGTCAGTATGAGTTTAGTGGCGTAACATTATTTAATAATTTAATACTTGAGTTGTATAGTCAACCGATTTGGAATGAAAGCCGCCTTAGAATCTAATCACCTGTGGGTAGTTTTTGTGAAAATAACTGTAAATAGTTTGCTATGAAAAGGTATCATCATCATCATTATCTCAGCCGATGAAGGTCCACTGCTGGGCATAGACCTCCCCCAAGGATCGGCACAACGACCGGTCCTGCGCTGCCCTCATCCAACGGATTCCCGCCGCCTTCACCAGGTTATCGGTCCACGCCGCCCGCCCTATTTTTGACTTTGAGCGAACATAAATATTAAATCTCGAGACAGAAGCATTATTATAACGATTTAGTTTCTATGGAAGTTTTTAACTATCACCTTTCTGTTTTTGGATTACTGTATTCATGCCACGATTAAATACGTGCAAAAATATGCGAGTAATTGAGACATGAGCAGACAGACAAAATGAACGAAAATAAAGGGGTTCCCCTTGTTTGACTACGGAACCCTAAAAAACTTTTGCCTTTAGCTTCACCGTAGTAAAATGCGTTTGTATCTTTTTTAAATAAATAGCTTAGACAATTTATAAAGGGACGAGTTACGCATATCATTCTACTAAGAAACATTTCTGCCACTTTTTGCGGGGGGCGAGGTAACATGAAATCCGCAGCTTTGGATTTTATTCCCCATAAGTTTAGATGCTAATTTTAAACGTTAAAAATCATGAAAAGTAGTCTCGTGTGAACCCCAAACGTTCTAAGTTCAAAATTATTGTTTCGCTATTATAGGCTGTCTCGTTTAGTGATAAGGTATAAAATTGGGTGTAAATGCACAAGATCAATTGTTCTTATACCGTGGCAGAGGGGAAATGCTACCGCAAGGCGAGTCCCTATATACATTGTCTAAGATAAATAGTATTATAAGCAGCCATTTTAGTTGTCTGTCGATACAACTTTTGGTTTATAAAATGACTAAGGATTCCACATCTTTCAAGAACACGATCTTTAAAAAACGTGAGGCTTTTTTGGCAACGAGGTTTTCTTTTACGATGTCATGTTTTTACAGGATACATTCGGAACGTGTAAAGGCTTTTAGCATTTAGATATAAAATTTGGACCTACGTGTATTTTTGGCTGCTTCCTTTTTATGGCTACATGTTAGATGAAGATGATTTCATCCTTGTTCTGCTTTAGCAGCTACATTTTTTTTCCTTACTGAATATACAATATGGACTGAATATGCTCAAGCCATTATCATATTTGAGATAAAATAGAAGAATAAATAATTGGAGAGAAACCTATATTTCAGTAGATGTCTTTCGACTGAAAAGATCATGTCCAAAATAATAAAGATAGGAAATGTACTAAGCATTATTATAAAAAGAAAATCTTTAATTATTTGATGGGAAATATTTAAAAAATCCAAATTTAAAAAATAAATAGGATATAAAAACAAGCATTTTTCCTTACAAAAAATTACTATAACATTTTATTTTATTTTTAAACCCATGGGGGTGGGATGGATGTGGGAATGGTCCCACAGGGCTAAAAATACATATGAAGGGATTCATAATTCAGACCAAATTATGTTTGGTAAATGAATGATGATGACACATCTTTAGCCTGGTTTTGGGCATTGTCTTTTCAGAGCGCAACAAAGGATACTGGGCAGAAGTGGTCCAAGAGCCCCCACCTAAGTGACATACTACGTTTGAAAGGGGGTTTAATGTAGATCATTTTTTGATATGTGGTATCAATATCTTTTCCAGAGAAAAAAAGATACAGGGTGTTTTGTTTCAGCGGTTTTACGTATATTATGCAAGTCTTTCAGCAAAAATATGGAATGTTTCAGGAATACTCCTGGAATATATACTTCCGGAATACTTCCAGAAATTAGAATACTCGGCAGCGTCATAATGCCCAGGGCTATGAAGTGCTCCTTTGCAGGCTCATCACAGGCCACGCGAGCAACCACCCGCACAGCGCGCTTCTGCATTCGAAAGACACGCTCACACTCAGCGGCGCGTCCCCATAACTCCACACCGTACTGCAGTAGCGACTGCACGGTGGCGAAGTAGCACGTCCGTACAACCTCTTTTGGGAGAGTTGAACTGAGGCGACTTAGGGCAAAACATGCTCCACCTAGTTTCCCGCAAAGTTTTTCAATATGGGTATCCCAAGTGAGGCTCCTATCAACGTGGAAGCCGAGGAACCCATGTCGTATGGGTGTCGTATAGGTGTCGTGAAGGTGTCGGAAGAGTGTCTTAGAGGTGTCGTATAGGTGTCGTGAAGGTGTCGTATGGGTGTCGTATGGGTGTTGTATGGGTGTCGTATGGGTGTCGTATGGGTGTCGTAGAGGTGTCGTATAGGTGTCGTGAAGGTGTCGTATGGGTGTCGGAAGAGTGTCGTAGAGGTGTCGTATAGATGTCTTGAAGGTGTCGTGAAGGTGTCGTATGGGTGTCGTATGGGTGTCGTATGGGTGTCGTATGGGTGTCGTATGGGTGTCGTATGGGTGTCGTACCCATAGACATAGACATAGACATAGACATATATTAATAATTTTCATTACAAGTCATTTATCATAATCAATAATTATACGTAAGTACAAATAAATTCATTTAAATATAAAAGAAAATGTCTTAAGTAAATTGTTTACAGTCCGAAAAATTAATAAATTATTCAATCTTGCATGCAAGCAAGAACTCGTTATAATGAGTAGAATGCTTGCTGGACAAGCCACAGGCGCAGTCTTTTTTTAAAAATGGGTAAACTCTGTGCATTAGTGACATCTAGCTGCAGACGATTATATACCGACGGACCCATGACTCTAATAGTCATTGAGGACTTTGTGAGCCTGTGAGTAACCGAGCAGAGTCTGTGGGTGTGCCGGACACTGTACGAATGCCCGTCACCGAGTCGCTTATACTCACTCAGATTCTCCCTCGTATACACAGCCACCTGGTATATTAGAATACTCGGCAGCGTCATAATGCCCAGGGCTATGAAGTGCTCCTTAGCAGGCTCATCACGGGCCACGCGAGCAACCACCCGCACAGCGCGCTTCTGCATTCGAAAGACACGCTCACACTCAGCGGCGCGTCCCCATAACTCCACACCGTACTGCAGTAGCGACTGCACGGTGGCGAAGTAGCACGTCCGTATAACCTCTTTTGGGAGAGTTGAACTGAGGCGACTTAGGGCAAAACATGCTCCACCTAGTTTCCCGCAAAGTTTTTCAATATGGGTATCCCAAGTGAGGCTCCTATCAACGTGGAAGCCGAGGAACCCATGTCGTATGGGTGTCGTATAGGTGTCGTGAAGGTGTCGGAAGAGTGTCGTAGAGGTGTCGTATAGGTGTCGTGAAGGTGTCGTATGGGTGTCGTATGGGTGTTGTATGGGTGTCGTATGGGTGTCGTATGGGAGTCGTATGGGTGTCGCATGGGTGTCGTATGGGTGTCGTATGGGTGTCGTATAGGTGTCGTATAGGTGTCGTATAGGTTTTGTATAGGTGTCGTATAGGTGTCGTATAGGTATCGGTAAAGTGTCGACACTTGTACGACACCTTTACGACAGCTTTATGAAACCTTTGCGACACTGTTCCGATACCTTTTCGATACCTATACGACACCTTTACGACACCTCTACGACACTCTTCCGACACCTTCACGACACCTATACGACACTATGTTCACAATACTTCAGGAATAATTTCAGAATACTTCCGGAATACCTCCAGAATACTTCCAGAATACTTCCGGAAACATTCCAAAATTCCGGTAGTACTCCGGATTTGGAAGTATTCTGGAAGTATTCCGGAAGTATTCTGGAAGTATTCCGGAAGTATTCTAGAAGTATTCCGGAAGTATTCTGGAAGTATTCCGGAAGTATTCTAGAAGTATTCCGGAATGTATCTACGTAGAACGTCGTAAGCTTAGTGGTTTCAGCTTAGTAGACTGTTCTTATTTGTAGGCATACGAGGTGACTAAGGGAAAGAGTTTCTTATGCTTGTGACAAACAAGAGAGTATTTGAAACATCACGCTTAAAAATATAGTTTTTAGTTGTAGCTAGGCTTCTGACTACCCCCAACGGATTATAGTCGTGATGATACGCAGGTTTGTATGTGATTTAGCAGAATGATTTTTTCCATTCGAATAAAAGGAACCTCAGAAATGGGGTAACAAGCAACAAAGACGCAGGATCGTTACTAGTCAAACCAAAAAAATAAAACATCATGTATCTTTTTTTTCCTCGAAAAGATATTGATGCCCCTTGTGGACCATGTACATTTGGGTGTCCTCTAACTGTCACTACATGTGCCATAGCGAGGGGCTCTTGGACCAGTGGCCATACATTTTTGCCCAGTGTCCTTTGTGTATAATTTTAATAACGAAAAAAACAAACTGTTCCATACAAAACTGCCTATTCCACACAAATGTATGAGATAGCTGATTTCTACCTAGGTCCCATAGAGAAAGTTGTTCAGTTTGATGATCCAAACGTCCTCTTAAAAAAACCGACCCTGTGTATGCATTACGCGTAGCAATATTAGTTTTTAGGGTTCCGTACCCAAAAGGTGAAAACGGGACCCTATTACTAAGCCTACGTTTTCCGTCCGTCCGTCCGTCCGTCCGTCTGTCCTACCTATTTAGGGCTGTAACTTTTTAACCGTAATAACTAGATAGTTGAAATTTTCAAAGATTATGCGTTATTACGGCGGATTTGTTAGAAAATAATAGAAATGTCAAAAAGTTTAAAATTAAGGGGGGTTCTCAACAAGAAACTAGTTTTTACCAACATTTTTTCTTCACGCTCTATCGTAAAAACGGTAATACATACAAGCGTCAAACTTAGTGTGATTATAGAGCAAACTCTACAGAATAACAACAAATACTAAAAACCGGCCAAGTGTGAGTCGGTCTTGTGCTAAAGGTCCCGGACAAAAAAGTTTTTTTTCGAAGTTAATAATGTTGTGTTCTGTGGTGGTGTGGTACGGAACCCTCGGTGCGCGAGTAGCCCGACTCGCACTTGACCGGTTTTTTTACCGGTTTTTTTTTGTTTGTGACTAAACGGCTGAACGGATTTTGTTAAAACTTGGAAAACACTATACTTGATAAAACCTAGTCAATGAGAAGCAATTTACTACCGTGAATGAAATGATAGGATGTCGCTTTCAAACAAGCTTGTGTTAGAATGTTGTATCAAAATTAAATATCGTAGATAATTTTTCAAAGAAGTAAAACTTTATGACAGCATGTGGTAAAGGAGCAGAATGGCGAACTTGATAGTCATTGTTGCTTACATCCACCTGTGACGGCGGAAAGGGTTGAAAATAGTTTCACAAATACTTTGGCACAAAGTTCTGAGGTAGGTAACTTGTAAATAGTTTTCATCGTTTTGAGGTAATGTGTAATGTATTCAATACAGGACTGGTTTTTAGGGTTCCGTAGCCAAAGGGTGAAAACGGGACCCTATTATTAGGCCTACGTTGTCCGTCCGTCCGTCCGTCTTGTCGTCCGTCCGTCTGTTCTTACCTATTTAGGGCTGTAACTTTCGAACCGTAATAGACAGATAGTTGAAATTTTCTCAGATTATGCGTTATTACGGCGGATTTGTTAACAAATAATAAAAATGTCAAAAAGTTAAAAATTAAGGGGGGTTCTCAACAAGAAACTAGTTTTTATCAACGTTTTTTCTTCACGCTCTATAGTAAAAACGGTAATACATACAAGCGTCAAATTTAGTGTGATTATAGAGCAAACTCTACAGAATAACAACAAATACTAAAAACCGGCCAAGTGTGAGTCGGTCTCGCGCTAAGAGTCCCGGACAAAGAAAGTTTTTTCTATGTTAATAATGTTGTGTTCTGTAGTGGTGTGGTACGGAACCCTCGGTGCACGAGTAGCCCGACTCGCACTTGAATGCTTTTATTTATGGATTTGTACCCAATGGATGCCAAAGGGACACTATTACTATGCTGACCGTACGTTCGTCGTAACTCTATAGGCTGTATCTTTGAACCGTAATACCGTAACCGTAGTGCTTCTCTAAAAACACTTCTTTCTTATCGTGTGGGCAGAGCCCTGGTGTCAGAGTTTTTTCAGACCGCCTTACGGGCTCTGACGTGGTTTTTATGTAACAACTACTACCACAAGAGATAATAGTAGCCGGGACCAACGGCTTAACGTGCCATCCGAAGCACGGAATAATTTTTCTTTTCAGACAATCAGGTGATTCAACCTGCAATGTCCTAACCAACTGCAAAGAAAAAGACACGAAGTGACATCACTAGGTGTCCCCCGTGGGAATCGAACCCACGACCTCCGTGTCGAGAGCCCAAGACCACGGCTTCTTAAACCATCTGCAATAATTATGTAAAGGCCTTTGATGATGATGAATAGGTAGAGAGTTGAAATATTTTATTATTTTGGATTTTCCAAACAAGTAATAAAAAAAAATTAACTTAAAAAAATTACCTCATTCGAGACGTATTTTTTAATGTTTTAGTGTTCCGTACCAAAATTGTAAAAACTGAACACTTATGGAATCAGCTCGGTGTCTGTCCATCCGTCTGTCACAGGCATTTTTCTCAGAGACCGTAAGACATAGTTTTTATATTTGCTTTACCTTCAAAACACAGTAAAACTCATCAGAATATTGTTTCTTTGGCATTTGCTTTTCTGACACTCACACATACACATACAGTATAAAACATAGCATCACATACATAAAATCACGACCGTAATTCCCTTTTGGGGTAGTCAAAAACATTTGCTACAATTACCAACTTCCTGCTAAAGAATGTAGTTAGTTGCAGCAATATGCTCACATTTAGCAATTTAAGAATATAATGACGTGTCAAGTGGTGAGATGAGAGGTAGCCAGCCTTTCGCCCACATAAACACTGCACTAGAAACCTTCAATCCTTTGATCGTTGGTCCCTTCGTACGACACCCACGCGAAGAATAGGGGTGGTCCGTTTTAAGCCGGAACCACACGGCAAAAATTTTACAATGTAGTGTTTACTCCTTACTAGACTAATATTGTGTTTAATGCATTCATCACATATTCATCACAAACTTTTTTTGGGTGTAGGAATTGTTAGGGGGTATTGTTTGTGTCCGTGTGGTGTCGACTAAGAATACCTCTATCCCATTTCCTCCCGTGGGTGTCGTAAAAGGCGACTAAGGGATCTACCGGAGGATGGGCAGCAGCATCCTCTGAGTACCTACACACATTCAATCCAACTGCGATCGCCAACCCGCCTGCCAAGCGTGGCGATTACGGCAAATCCCCCCCTTTTGGGGGAGGCCTATGTCCAGCAGTGGACGTCTATCGGCTGATATGATGATGATAAATTGTTAGGGGATTTAGGTGAATTATTAAAATGTAAAATAAGACCTAACATTTGGATGCGTAACCCTTTCCAAGTATACGAATAAAGACGCAATTACGACCGACACCAAGTTCTCAAAACTATACTCAAAAACTAAGAACTTTAAATGGATTTTTAAACTAATTAAAAATATGCAGCAGATACCGAGTTTGCGTCCGCTTAGCAATGCAAATATAAGAACATAATCCTTCCAACTACGTGCAATATGACGGAGAATAATAGTGCAATCTGACCGGGTGATAGAATAAATTAACTTCGCTTGAGCTTTGTGCACAAGAATTTTATAAATAAGGCATATCCGTGACGTAGACCTAGCATTTATTAAATATAAATAGCAAGATCGGTAACTAGCCGCATGGACCGCATAAATTGAGCCCCGTCGCCTAATTTACTTAGTAGCGACATTGCGTGATTGAGATACTTTTTTGATTCTAGGCGGGATAAAGTTACCACAATCGTTGTACAAATCATTCAAAAAGAAAAAACAAAGAAGTTTGGCGAACGGTCATGTAATTTGAGACCCAGACTTGGAGGTCCCGTACATGAATGAAACTAAGTAATACGTGTAAAATGAAACACAACTAACAAAAAAGTGAATTTAATGAAAATTCACGACTATATTCCCCGAGGGGGTAGTCAGAGATATTCTGAAACTTCAGAACATCCACGTTTCACTAGTAGTACCGAAACTCTGTCCATTGTGACGGGGGGTGAGCCCGTCGCCACTTGTAATGGACAGTAGGTACAATACATGCCTCGAAAATGAAGCATGCAGGTTTCCTCACGATGTTTTCCTTCACCGAAAAGCCAGTGGTGTTACAGATCGTACATAAATTCCGAAAAACTCATTGGTACGAGTCGGCCTGGACGGGGATCGAACCATCGCCTCCTGCACGGCAGGCAAGGTTACTCGCCACTGGACCACCACGGCTTTTAAAACTACAAATACAAATACAAATACAAATATATTTATTCAACATTTTTACAAAAGTTTAGATTGCTAATAATAACACACTTGCTGACAGTAAAAATGTTGTTCCATGTTGTTCAGTATTACAATTTACTCATGGTCCTCAAACTAGTAAAGTTTGTAATATGAGGGCCAGTTATGTACGATTACCAGGTAGTTACAGGCCAATTTAGACATTATTTGAAGTTTGAAGTTAAACACATATTTCACAACGAGAACAAGATAAGATCAGGATAGATAAATAAAATATAATAAACTAGTTCTCTTGTGAACAAAAAAAACATTGTCACACGGAAACTAACTGTGACACCAACACGAATACACACGTGCACCATACAAAACTATACCTATTCTCCATTTGCACACTAAAAACATACAAAAAGAGGCAACCAAATTTTTATAAAAGGCGGTATTATCATACCAATAGCTACAGATTGCGACTACGATACTATACAAAGGAAGCTTTCTGTTTGTGCGTACGATAGGGTTGCCAACCAGTCTCTAATCAATGCTTTGGTTTCCCTGAGTGAGCAGTCTCTAAGATTACAAAATTCATTGATTTTGTTGTAAATGAATTGGGATATAAAGGGTGCAAAGCGTCTAGCAAAACTTGTATTAACTGAAACAGGTGCAAGTCTGAAGAGTCTCTTAGATCGCATATCGGCATAAGATTCCGACCTTATAACATTTCTGTGGGTAATGAGGGCCACCTTGAAAATAAAGAGCTGTCTCACTGTCAGGACGCCACTCTCTCTGTATACAAGTTCGGTTGGATATCTGAAACGTTTATAAAGCATAGTCTTTAGTACCGAACGTTGCGCTATTTCGACGCTAATCATGTTGGTCTTAGCTGCTCCACCCCAGCATGAGATGCAATACGATAGTAGTGACTGACACAATGCCAGATACACAAGTTTAAGCGTATCCTGACTTGCAGCACTTCGGAGCTCTCTCATGACATGTATCACTCTGCGTACCCTGCCTGACAGCACATCTATGTGCTCTTTGAAGGTTAGCCTTTCATCCACCAAAATGCCAAGGTATTTAGTGACCTTCTTTCGGGATAGAGATTCGCATGAACAGGCCAAATTGTCCCCAGAACAGGTATGAACTTTCATCTGGTGTGATGTGGGCGGGGCAGAAGCAG
Source organism: Agonopterix subpropinquella (assembly GCA_922987775.1). Taxonomy (NCBI): domain Eukaryota; kingdom Metazoa; phylum Arthropoda; class Insecta; order Lepidoptera; family Depressariidae; genus Agonopterix; species Agonopterix subpropinquella. The sequence goes on along the minus strand of OV277713.1, from coordinate 8,213,408 downwards.
CGGTTTTGTGAAAACATAGGTAAGTAGTTTTACTCGTGTTGAGGGTCAAAAGGTTTTGCTCAAGCCATTTTGATATAAGTCCCATGGCCTGCTCTACATTGGCTGAGGCCTTGTCCCACGTTGATCCATGGCTTATAATCACAGTATCATCTGCGTAGCAAATAATATTCGAATTCTTAAAAGAAAGACTATGGATGTCATCCATATACACAAGAAACAGTGTTGGGCCCAAGATGCTGCCCTGAGGGACTCCGAAATGAATTGTTGCAGGATTACTCAAGAACTGGCCAATCCTCACACACTGCCTCCGTTCCGTCAGGTAGCTTTTGAACCATTCGAGGGCAATACCTCGCACTCCAGACATTTCCAGCTTTCGGATTAAAATTGGAACGGAGACAGTGTCAAAAGCCTTGGCCAGATCCAGAAAGACCCCCACACAGTTCTGTTTTCTATCAAGATGTGATGATATAGAGGATATTAACAGTGATAATGCTTCTTCTGTTGATTTACCACGCCTGAAACCAAACTGGTTGTCTGAGATTAGCTTATTTGCCTCGATGTACCGAACAAGCCGCAGGTTCACTAACCTTTCGAGCATCTTAGAAAAGGCACCCAAAAGGGAGATAGGTCGGTAGTTGTCAGGGGAATCCTTTGGGCCCTGTTTGTATATCGGGCAAACAACCGCTGTTTTCCAGCTCTCGGGGAAGGTGCCCGTTTCCAAGCTCAGATTAAAGATGTATGTAAGAGGTTTAGTTATTACGTCTCTGATTTGCTTGATTAGATTATTATTTATTTCATCCAGGCCAGCAGCCTTATCAGGTTGAAGGCTCAGAATCATCGCCTCTATTTCACCGGGATCAGTTGGTGCCATAAAGAAAGAGGCGTTTGATTTGTTTTTAGTTTTAATAGAAGACGCCAAACTGTGCTGATCCTTCTGAATTTTATTAAGTATCTTGTTCGCCAATTTCTGTCCCACAGTAGTAAAATGTTCGTTACATATGTCCAGTTTCGTGGTGGCACATTCATTGTCTTTACCTTGTATAAGTTCCAGTGGTTCCTTTCTAGACTTTGATAGGTGGCTTATATTCTTTATGGTTTTCCATAGCTTTTTTGGGTTATCCTTATTGTCCCGGAGCTCCTTTTCTTCGTAGTTTCTTTTCAGCCTGGAGAGCAAGTTATTGCAAAAATTGCGGTATCTTCTGTAGACTAACTTTTTCATTTCGTCATTAGGATTGGCCCTTACTTTCATGTGCAGACGATCTCGGTGGCGGATACACTTTATTAACCTAGGGGTGATCCACGGTTTCAGGTTGTATTCAGATCGCTTTACTACCGTTTTAGTCGTGTGTTTTTTAATTAAATCCTCCAGCCTTATGGAGAAAGCGTTTACTGCTTGGTTTACATCGGATTCATGTAGGATATCTTCCCATTTTTCATCCGCTAGAGCAGACCTGATAGCCTCAATATCCCTTTTGACCCTGATACGACTAAGTCGCTTAGGTTTAGACGTATTTATGGATAATCCGACCATCACCACGTCATGATCTGTAATATCTGAATGGCATACGATCCCGATGACCGGACTACTGGATTTAACAAAAATATGGTCCAAACACGTCTGGTCCCTGGTTGGAAGGGTGATCGCGGGAATAAGCCCAAGCTCAGCCATGAGACACGTCAGTATAGTTCCATCATTATTTCTGGCATTGTCTAAAATATTTATGTTAAGTAAGTAACTAGTAAGAGTGTTTTATTTAATTTTATGACATTTATTTATCGACAATGGGGTCATTATTGAGACTGACAGGCAGAATGGACGAACTATGGGGGTTCACTGTCCACATAATGGATTGACACCATTAATAAATTAATCTTGTGAGAGAATGTGTAAATAAAATAGGTAGACATGGGTTGACGTACCATGTGGTCATCCTATCTCAGCACAATATGTGGAAACTGACAGGGTAGCACTAGATTGCCCCTTTGACCATTCGTTCTGCGACAGGGCAGCTGTGACTGGCACGATGATATTTCACTTTCCTATTTCTAAATTGGAAAAACGGAACACTTATTGGAATATCTTTGGCGTCTGCACGTCAAAATAATGGAAGTAGAAAGTTGAATTGAATTTTTAAACTAAAAAAATCACCTAACTTTATATAACCTTCTAAATTTTGTATTGGACATTTGGACATGATTCAGCAACCTGCAAATCCAGAGTTTAATTAAGAGGGCTATCGCAGTCCAGTGGCGCCCTCATCACATTAAAAAAGATTTCTCAATAAAGAAAGCCTAAATTAAAAAAGTGCTTAACAGATAAACTACAAAAGCCTTCAAGCTATTTTCATAGAATACTTATATAGGTTTTTAAAGGTCTAAACATACAAATTAAAAAAAAGAAAATGAAAACGGCTGCTTTTGTTTTTATTCGAAATTGTCTAAAAGTGGAATGTTTAGAACCTATAAAAGTATTGTATAACAATGGCTTGAAGGCTTTTGTAGTTTATCTGTTGAGCTCTTTCAAATCACAAATCTTTTTTAATGTGATGAGGGTGCTACTGGACTGCGATAGCCCTCTTAAGGGGCACTGAACCTCCATAACTGCTCTCAATCTAATTTTATAAATTTTTTAATATTTAATTATAATAAAATAAAAAACATGAACATTTAAAGAAGTAGTAATTTTTATTTGTAGTCATTTTTATTTGTGGTCCAAACCCCCCGAAAGGATTGTATGTACCTAGTCATTGCACATTTTCAATCAAAAAGATTTGTTTTCTTTATGTTTGTAATTGCCAAAAGTGGTTATCTTTCGCAGTTTTAACAATTATAGCTAAAAACATTAAACATAGTCAACCGTTATGTTTTGATAAACTAAAAAACAACAATAACTACAAAGTGATATTCTTGTTTGTTTCGAAATGTTGTATAATTGTTAAAAATAAGAAAAAAATACGATTGAATGCACTGGAATCTCGGTACACTTAACCTAAAACCCTGTTTAAAATCCGTACTATCTTCTCATGCGGTTATTAGATATGTCAAGTTTCATTTAACTTGGCTCGTGTAAACACGCTCTGATATTTTTATTGCAATGAAATTGCGAGAGCAGAAGGATTATGAGCTGTCTTTTATAAAGAAGAAACTTCTGTTTTGATGTTAAATCACTGGATAAATAGTAGTTCACTATGAAGTTTTAATTTAGTTTCTTTGAAAGTATCTTGTTTAAGCGCGTTAAAATGCTTGTATTGTGAATTTATTAAAAGAAAATTGTTATTTATTTTAGTGTTATCATCATCTCAGTCGATAAATATCCACTCAGTGGCGTCGCGCAGGTTTCAGCCTCCCGGGGCACAGATCGATTTTGCCGCCCCCTTATCTTTATAAGAAGAAAAGAAGACCTTCACAAAAAATAACGGAGCGAGCTCGTAATTTTTTAGCACAACTTTTCAGGAAGTCGTCAGATATATTTTGGTTTATAAATGTCACAAATAGAAACATAGAGCGAGCGAAGCGAGTTCGACTTTTCTCCTAAATACGAATCAGTTGGAGCCAGAGCTTTTCACGTACAAAACATGTGCAAAGCAACCTAAGTAAAAGCTATGGATCGAGCGAAGTAAACTCAAAATTTTTAGCACCACGTCGTATCTGTGGTCAGAACTATTTTGGATTATGTATACACTTTTATCTGTTCTACGAATTTGGTTATAGACAAAGCACAATCAATCTATATTTTGCCCGAATTAGCCGCCCCTAGTAAAATGCCGCCCGGGGCATTTGCCCCCCCCCCCCCCCCCCCCCCTCGCTACGCTACTGTGATCCACTGCTGGACATATGCCTCCCCCAAGGATCGTCACAGCGACCGGTTCGCTGCCCTCATCCAACGGGTTCCTGCCGCCTTCACCAGGTCGTCAGTCCACCGTGTGAGGGGCCTACCCACGCTGCGCTTTCCAGTACACGGTCGTACACTCGAGAACTTTTCGGCCCGATCGGCCATCGGTTCTGCGAGCAATGTACCCCGCCCACTGCCACTTAAGCTTAGCAATTCTTTGGGCTATGTCAGCTACACTCTGGTTCTTCGGATTTCATTTCTGATTCGATGAAATTAGATCTCGCAGGGAAACTCCGAGCAACTTACTTATAATTTATATACGATGTTAATAAATGAACCTAACCTGATAACCGCATTTTTCATCATAGCACAAACGAAAATACTCACGAACGATAGCCCCAAGAGGGTAGTCAGATTATCTTCAGTAAAGAAAACATCGGAAGGAACTCTGCATACACTGAAGAAGAAATCAAAGAGTGTTTTTTTAGAACAAAATTAATATTCCATACAGTTTAAGTCACTTACATTTTGAGGATGAATTAGGATGAGTGACATTCAAAAATAGCTCTCATAGTGCGTATGTGAAGTCTATACCAATACACATGGGGCGCGCATGGCAACATAACGCCGCGATTCCATTGCGACATTGATTGATCTCAGAAATATCGCGGCGACAATACGGCGATGTCAAGGCGATATCGCGGCAATATCGTCCGGTCAACGCTTACGCTCAAAAATCTTGTGATTATGACCCCCAATTCCGCAGAGCATTATAACGGTTTTTTATAGATTTCAAAACTAAAAAGTTGAAAAATAATTCTTACAGTAAATTTATTTAAATAAAAAAAATGTATTTCCTTGCCATACAGCTAACACGTTTTCATATGTCTTTGATATATTTGATGTCTTTTATATTCGCACCTATTAAGTAAGAACTAATTAATTTTATTGGAGTGACTTTAAAAAGTGCTTCGGGGTAGTTTACACACAATTAGTTAGATGAAAAATCTAATTAAACTTTCGAAGGGTGAGCATTTATCTAGATCAACAAAACTTTTACTCACAAACTTAGTTTATGTGACAATGTTTAATTAGTGACTCGAGAACAAGTCTACTAACAAAGTTGTTTTAGTTTGTTTGTGGTTTTATCAAACACAATCCTCTAATTTGACAGCTCTTAAATACGATTTAATACCATAAGAATAACTATATACACTATGTAGAAATTAAATACGCGTAGTGATTGTAGAAATTGCAGATTTTGTACAAATCAATAAATTGTACGAATTCCATAGATAAAGCCACTCATCAATTGACAACATGTTAAATTAAAGTCAGGAATAGGCTACTTGACAACTAGTCAATTCATCTACTCATCTACTCTTTATCGGACGTCAAAACGTGCGCTTTGTATGAACATTTGTACTAAATAAAGAATTTTGACGTCATCAACAACATTTCATTACTTTTTAATGTTTATCTTGTTATTAAAAATAAAATTTAAGCTAAAAAAAAAAATGAAAATTGGAGTTTAGCGTTATTTTCTAACCTTTTTTTAATGAGAAGATAAGAATAAAATATATTGTATTCAGTGAAGTACCTAATTGTATAAATCGCTAAATTGTATCGGTGGTGATGCTTTCATGCATTGAAACGAGCGAGGTCAAGATATGTCTCAAGTTTTTTTGGTTTATTATAATCAATGGACTTTCGCTTGTGCGTTAGCACTGCATTTTCGCCAGTGCCACTGAACTGTCAAGCAGTGCGTACAGTCAAGAACACGTCAAGCTTGACACTTTGGACTTTGTACCGTTCTTATTTAATGCGCCATAAGCGTTATAATCGAACTGCAAGTGTTTAGCTTGATGTGCTCTTGACTGTACTACAATAATACCTGCATATTCATTTTTGTCAACCATAATCCATAATTGACCTTTGAAGGGCACTAACGCCTAAACCGACTGGAGTTATGCAGGCAGACCTGGTCCATCCCCATCACAGAGATGCTCTTCACCCTATGAATACTGAATCAGCCTTGCAGCTGATGATAAAAAAAGTGCGTCTATCTCTTATACTAGGTGAGATTCATGTATTGTTAAGAAAAAGTTCAACCGCGGTTATTTTTTAAGATTTAATTTGGATACAATTACTTAGTATTCTACCTACATCATTTCAGTTAAGCTAGTCTTAAGGTTTCCTTTTATGTTGCTTTTAATGATCATTATTGTTGTCTAATACAGAAATCCACCTTTAATTTTGCTACTAAAAACTTTTCAAAAACATAACAAAGACTAATAAAGACGATTAGACTCCACAGAAGAAAGTCACGTCACTTAAGTAACTCAGAATTGTTGCCAAAGTAGAAGCAGTAATGCTAAAGAAAGTTTTGCCAAATTTTTATAAGACCACGTAAGCCGTAGACTTCCAAGGATCTTAAATAGAGCAAAAGTGTGAGTAAAATAAAACGATTATTTCGGGCCGTGACGATACCGTATGGTACAAGAACTGATAGGAAAATAAATAGGAAAAATATTCAGGGTGAGAAAATATTTGCATCGAAGCACGAACATGTTATTTTCTTTTCAGTTTAGAAATTCATGGTCGTTTTGCAAATTGAAAAAGTTTTAGAGTGGCACAAGGGGTTCTTTATTATGATACCTACATAAATTATAGTGCTATTTAGAATTACGTGTTGTGTTTTGCAACGTTGCCGAACATGTTGAGCGTCACATGTTGCGCGTCAATTGTTGCCTAGTGGATACGAGGCTGAAGTTCCGCTAAGTTGCGCGTTATTTCGCAACGTTGCCGAACATTTTGAGCGTCACGTGTTGCGCGTCGATTGTTGCCTAGTGGATACGAGGCTGAAGTTCCGCGAAGTCACGCGTTGTTTTGCAACGTTGCCGAACATTTTGAGCGTCACGTGTTGCGCGTCAATTGTTGCCTAGTGGATACGCAGCTGAACTCTGAAGTTCCGTGAAGTCGCGCGTTGTTTTGCAGCGTTGCCGAACATGTTGAGCGTCACGTGTTGCGCGTTAATTGTTGCCTAGTGGATACGAGGCTGAAGTTCAGCGACGTTGCGCGTTGTTCTGCAACGTTGCTTTATTATAGGAGTTTTGCCTATACAGAATTTAATTGACGCTTATTTTACGCTATCAGCTTTAAACTTGCGCCCTATATCTTCGAAGTAAGCCCAAAAATGAAGGTGTACAATGTCGCAGGACATTTACAAAGAGCGCTGCGGTGTAAAGACTATCGCTTTGACCTTGACCTCGGCTCTAGAATATGATAGTGAGATAAAATAGATGATCTGTCTGTTGTGTCACCTTTTAAGCTTATCGTGATATACACTTAAGGTTACTTACTGTGTTCGGCATTGCTTCACCTCGACATCAAACGTGCGAATGTGAGCTTTAAATTGTGTTTTACTTACAAAGGAGATTTGATTTTAAATGGACACTTACATTTACTTTTTACTTTTGCTTGCGGTCCACGCACTGACCAATTTAGTGTACCAATTTTTTTTGACTTTGCAATCTATTTACACGTCGATCTAGATTCTAGGTCATATTTTAGCATGTTTCATTTTGATCCGAGCTAATCTCAATATTCTATAACCTTTTATTTTATAGTGAGCAACAACAATGTTTTTTTATTCTAACTCATTCATTGTGAATAGATGAGTGTTTTTGTCAATCATGTTATTTGAACTACCCCCTTTTTGCTACTCCTAGTGTTAGTTTTTTTTCAGTACATTGGGTACGATTCCGATATGATAATTATGTAACTCTTGCTTAACCTTACTGTATTCTAATTCAATAAAAAAAAAACAAAAAAAACAAATAGAGTAGGTTACATGAAAAATACATAAAAATAAAAAGTTACGAACTTAAAACTAACTATTCCTAAAATATGGTGCAGCTTTGGTTCGCGTGGGACGGATACCCAAGATGCTGGCAGCGTTTCCTCGTTTTAATTTAATTAGAACCTAAAACTTAAAGTCTTCTTTTTCATTATTTTCCAGAAGAAGCAAGTGGAGCTCGGTATGTCTAAACTACAAGACACAAAAGTGGAAGTATTAAAAGTTCGGTAGCAGTTCGGTAGCCGTTTGGCCTCGAAGTACCGATACAAAAGTCTCTAAAGTTCGACACCGATATAATATCCGCATAAATCATCCCTTCATAATTGTTCAATGCTGATTTGATTAAACAAAAAGATAATTTTATTTCAATTAGAAATCCTACATAAAAATGTTATTACCAAAAAAATGGTTCAAATCTGTTCACGATTCAGTTAACCATAAAGACTTGTCGGGTACTTAGATAAACACTCTGAAAATAATTTCGACAATCTCTCGTATAGATCGCTCTACTCAAGAGGTCCCTTAACAGAATGATAAGTACAGGTCGTAGGTATCAAAATAGCTTGTTTTGTGGGACTTCGTATTCATAAGGTTAAAGCCGGGTATTCATTTGACAACATTTGTTTATAAACATGTCTACCGTAAACACACGGTAGTACATATAATAGTCTGTGGTAAACACTGTTTCTGTAACATTGGCAGTCCACACTTGTCAGTTGTAGCTAGCAAAGGTAGCTAGGATGTTCCCGAGCAGGTAGTGATGCTCTGTGCTGCTTACATAATTATATTCATACATATTAACATCCTTCTTTGTCATTTTTAACTCTGCAGCAATCTCTGCCCATGCATCATTTTTTTTTGTAGTCTTTATTTGATGCATCCCAGAGAATGCTACGCTGTTCAAAAAGCTCTATGAGCATAGAAATCTGGTTGTTCGACCAAACTACTTCCATGTTTAAAACACGCATAACACGCGTCCACACTTGTCAACTTATTTTTCTAAACTAAAGGTTTCGACTTGCTCTCCACTCTGAGCGGGGAACACGGCAACATGTTTCATCATCTTTGTTTACGGAATGTTTATAACCATGTTTACAGAGACGATGAAACATCGTGAAACATGTATATAAACAGTGTTTATAAACAAATGTTGCCAAATGAATACCCGGCTTTAAGTAGGAATTATTTGCGGACCAAAATAAACAGTAAAGAGCCCTCCTCTCACAGATTTGTACGTAATAACGCTTAAATACATCTGTTCTCATTTCTTTTCGCTTTCAAAGTAATAAATGGAGGTAAATTTATGTTTTTGGGTCGTTTTATTAGTATTGACTTTTGTTTGATATTTTGTAGGTTTGTGACATTAATAAACATCTAATAAACAACAGAAAACATTAAATATTACTTTAAAATCTACCTCTTGCCGTAGTAGGTACTAATTTTATAATGCTTACGGATGTACACACGGCGACAGGTCAGGTTACCCTGTTTGGACTTTGAACTATTAGAAGTTGAACGCTGCGAATCGTGCGAAAGGGTGCGGTATGTTGTTACTTGTTGTTGTTTCGTCTCACAGCACGCTGCGCCCGCGCCGGCAGCCGCGTCTATGCAGGCTCTCTACCGCACTATTTTGTATTTTGTACGTAGTGTAGTTATGGGTATATAGGGTGCGTAGCCTGATGTGTCACCGTGTGTACCTGCGCAGTTGACTATTTATTAGAAGCCGTGCGAACCAATCACGATATTCTACGGTTGCGCACCAAAAATTATCTGACTCAATTTTTTATTTATTTATAATTAATGGACTCTTGCTTGTGCTCACTGCATTTCTGCCAGTGTCAAGTAGTTTATTGGGAGAATCTATCCCAATCTCAGGGATTGTTTTTGGTCAAGAACAAGAAGAGATTGAGGATTGCGGAGCCTCGTAGCAGGCAAAAACGCGACGCGCGTAAACCACGCGAGACAAGTGCTCGGGTCAGAACCTGCAACGTGACTCCCTCTGCCTCTATTGGTAGATTGATTTGGCGCCTGACAGGTTCAAAGAAGTCATTTTAGAACCAGGCAACCCTAGAGTTGCGGCAGACTGAGAGGTGGAAACCCTAGTTTTTCCAGTAATTTAGATCAGTCTCCTTCCGATGGCACCTCATTTACTTCCCAAACAGCTAGGCGGAAAAAGTTATACCGAAAATCATAATGGAAAAGGTACATTTGCGGCAAGATTTTTCTAGGCAACTTGGCGGCGTTGAATGTGCCTGTGTAAACATTCACTAGAATCACATTTCGTTCACCAAAGAATAGGCATAGGCATATGCTCACGACTATATTCCCCGAGGGGGTAGTCAGAGATATTCTGAAACCTCATAACATCCACGTTTCACTAGTACCATAATTCTGTCCAGTGTGACGGTGTTGGTGTGACCAAAGAATAGGTGCATAATGTTACGGTCGGATCTTGGTCATTATGCCATGCCATTCAAAATCTTTGTCTGAGAAAGGCATTGTTATTGAAAGACCGCAATTGGAGCTACTGCGAATGTATAAAGAAAGACCCATTCGACATTTGGATTTTTGACATTCTGATCACATTTAGATATTTCGCCATTATAACCATTTTTATTTTTGGCATTCTAATACAAACCCGTTAAAAACGGTGTCCAAACTGCAATTCAGAAGAATTTAATTATATGCGAAAGACCTTTGTTGTTCCGAAATTTTTCAAGTTATATTTTGATACACTAATGATAAATTACAAAAATAAAAATTAGATAACTTATCAAATATGCAAATAAAAATTAGTTAACTTACGAATATTAATTAATTTCTATACTTAGCTCGTATTAAGTTAAGCTTGCAGTGCCAGACATCCAAAACATCATTAAATTAACTAAGTACATCACTACGCTATGTTTAAGAAATTTATCTCATTTATCAAACCACTCGAATTAATAATAGGATTAAATTATAAGGCCTAGTACCCACTACTATTAAAATTAGAAGACAGCTTTAGATTTTACAAAATACGAATTTTCGCATACCTACGCAAAGTAACGAAGACAGACGCATGTCTTGATTTTTATCGTTGTCTCGTAGCATACTAGACTTACTGGTGTATAACGGGCCTAAAACTAATTATTTATCAAATTATTAATCAGTAAATCTTATTACTAAACTAAAATACCTTTCTCTAACATTTGTAAATAATCTTATCTATTGTCTAGGCTCTGGTGTATACCAAAACTAATTTATTTATCAAATTATTAATAAATCAGTAAAACTTAACGATAAACTAAAAGGCAAAGACCTGTCTCCAACATCTGTCTCATATCGCTTACAGACTGACTCTAATGAATTAGACGAAGAGCAATTTTCAAAATTGAAATCTACATCGAATTCAAGATATTATTTGCTAGGATTCGTGTAAAATTTTACGTGATTCAGCACAACCAAAGACTCAATCCCTTTGGAGTGCTGAGACACAAGAAAACTCTTGCAATTGGGATGATGACTGATCCTGGAAATCCATATATTGTGACGAATTACAGAAATAGGCTAAATTTAATAGCAAAATGTTCAAACGAAATTGCAATCGAATAGAAAACAAAAAAGTTATAAGCGATTGAGAAATGTTTTTTATCATCTTCTATCTCTTTCATGCAAAACAGGTGTTTGTATGACACTTCTTTATTACTACGAGGGTATGACGTCACTCCCTTTATATCTGCCTCTCGCTATAACCGTAAATTTTAAACCCTTATATTTCGGTTATTTTTGAAGATATTAAAAAATCTGTTTCACTTTAGTGTTTAAGATATCAAACAGTTTTTAAAAAAGAAATAAAATAAAAATTGTCATCATCCCTATTGCTATCGTACGGTGATATTTGTTAATTGGGTACTTTGCTAATCAGAGGGATACGTGGAAAAACGCCGTAAGCAAGTGAAATTCCACAAGGAGAAGTCACTGGCAAAAGCTACATGTACACCGGCCCATACATACAGCTGCTTCCTCCAGACTCATTCAAAGGGACCAAAAACAGGAGCCCTCTTGCTTTTGGGCTCGTGTACCCTGGGCGTTTGTCAGAGACTACACCATGAGGGATTTTACTGGCTTGCGGTATGTTTCCACGTATCCTTCTGATGAGCAAAGGGCACTTTAGGGAAACAATTTACAAATATTAACGTGCAATGGCAACCACAAGTGCTTTTTTAACTTGGGATCATCAATATCAACGGTATTACGATGGAACCCTAATTTCAAAATTATAAAAAAATACTAGCATGTTTTTGGACTTATGGTATCTAGCAGGAGTGCGAGTTTTGAATCTCATTCGTTGAGTTCAGCAGTTGAAAATGACAAAATTACTGTGGAGATATGCATCTTTCTACTGATTATTTGACTTTCAAAAATCATACTTCAGGTGTGCGATTTTTGAAAGTCAAATCAGCAGTAGAAAGATATGTATCTCCATACAAATTTTGACATTTTAAACCGCTGAACTCAGCGAATGAGATTCAAAAATCGCACTCCTGGTAGGTGTAAATAGAATTATACTCAATAATACAGGAATTTTCTTAAAATTGTGACGGGTTTTTTATGAGGATGATCAGGTCATCATTCTGAACAATTTTTTCTATGGGACCAACACCGAAATCTTGTAAGAAAAATCAGCTGTCCCAAACATTTTGATCCACTAGCTACTAGGAGTGCAGTTTTATACAGGGTCCTTCTTAATAATTTTGCTGACGGTTTTTTAAGAGGATGATCAGACCATCAAACTGATCAACACCGAAATCGCAAAAACGAAATCAGTTGTTTCATACAAAACTGCAATCCTACTCGACTATATGGGATAGCAGATTTTTTTTCCCATTTTCAATGGTGCAATTGAGAAAGTTGTTCAGTGTCATGGTCTGATCATCCTATTAAATATGCTATTACCCCTAGTAATTTACAATTCAATTCTGCCTTATTAAAATGTAAAAAATTACGAAACGCGACACCAAAATACAATGGAATTTCTGAGCACTAGTCCCTACAAAAACAAGGGACACCAATACCTGTCAACAGCATCGCGATGGTTTTAATCCTACGCCCGCAAACAATTCCTACCTCCATATTTGTCTTCATTTGCATATTTTAACGCGTTCCATAAAGCGTTGGTCTTCGTATGCTAGTGACATGACAATACTAATGGAATACAATTCAGCAAATAACAATACTTTCCCTTTCCCTCAATTACTTTTTAGGAGGATTAATTGCAAACCGTCTAAAGCTTCACACATATTGTGAGAAATCTTCATATTGGTGCATTTATAGTGCTTTCTTAGCTTTGGATCATCAATATCACCGATATTACGATGGAACCCTAATTTCAAAATTACAAAAAATACTAGTATGTTTTTGGACTCGTATCAGTTGTATCTAGCAGTATTGCGATTTTTGAATCTCATTCGTTGAGTTCAGCAGTTGAAAATGTCAAAATTACTGTGGAGATACGCAGCATCATCATTATACTTCAGGAGTGCGATTTTTTAAAGTCAAATCAGCAGTAGAAAGATGCGTATCTCCATACTAATTTTGACATTTTCAACTGCTGAACTCAGCGAATGAGATTCAAAAATCGCACTCCCCAAGGAGTGCGACCCCAAGGTCAATCGCGCTAATTTTGAACGATACTACCAAAACAAAACCAGAACCAAAAACGTTACGTTATGCACAATTCGTATCGCGCTAATTATATAACGGTAACGATTTAGCTTTTTTCGGAAGATTCGTTGGCGTAACGTTCGATGTCCGTTCGATCGAATTTTCTGGCATGGTAGGTGCGTGGTAGGTGCGAGGTAGGTGCGTGGTAGGTGTATGGTGTTAACCAAACTTGAAACGTTTACAGCTTAAACGTTTCGAGTTTGGTTTTGCTTTGGTAACGTCAACGATTTAACCATTCAAGAAAAAATAGCGCGATAGCATTTTTACATCAGCTAAACCAAATCTAAACCAAAACCAAAAACGTTCCGTCCGAACGGTAAAACCGTATAAAATAGCGCAATCGAGGCCCTGGTAGGTGTACATAGAATTATACTCGATAATCTTCACATTCTACTGACTATTAGCTCGTTTGCCAACCACATAACGTAACACACTAGTAAATCGCGACTTAACGAAATAAGTATAGGGTCTCAAACGATATGGCACCCCATTCTTACATAACCGTACGAGTAGTTCAAAGAAATAGGATTAAAGTGGTGCCCGATGCGGATTACAGCACGTTTGAAACGTGCCGCTCGTCGTTCTCTCTCTACATACATATTTTGGAACATATGTCGTCGATTTTCTTGGTGTAGCTACTCGGGCAAAGCTGCGGGTGTAAATAAAATAATATTTATTTTAAAGAATTAATGTTGTTGGATACCTTCTATAATAGCAGTTAGCCATAATCAACGACGAATGGGTTAACAATCATAATCATAATCATTTATTGCACAATCATATGGTACATAAGGTCTTAAATGCTATTTAGTCTCACATATGATACCCTATAAGGGCACAGCAAAATTTAAGAAATAGGTATACTCCGTTCAGGAATTCGAGCGACAAAATGTAAACAAAGAAACGTCACTGTCAAAGTGACATTACGTGGTCAGAAACCTTTGGTGCATTTTTTAAGAATAAAATTATGGCGGCACGGCATATATGTAATAAATCGCGTTGACATTAAAAATGTATTTGTATATCTATTGTAGAATACACCTTTCTACTAAGGGTTGGTTGAGGTTGATGTATATAACGAAACACAGATATAGTCTTCACTAGTTAATGTGACTAGCACACGTCCGCGCAGCACGGCGGTCGGTGCACGAATACCGAGCGAATGCACGATAGATATTCACCACAGACCGCGTCCGCCGATAGACGGCGCTACCGGCGCTTTCCACATTAACTACTCTTTATTGCTGTACACTACATCTCTTTCTTGTTTTAATTTATTTTTTACCTTTACTCGAATCTACCACCGCTTCGGAATGTATAGCCCGTGGAGAAGAAGCGGCGCAAGAAACTCCACAGTTTAGCTAATCTCTTAAATCTTATTACAATACAGTGTTGACTGTTATCAAAGCTATTACATCAAACAAATTACGAATTGCTTATTGAGACTAATTTGTTTACAGAAAATAGATATTTATCAAACATTGATCTGAAATTGTCAAACACCAAATTCAACGATAAACAATGTTTATGGAAATTACAATCTCATTATATTAACACATTTGAGTTATTGTTACTTCTGTTCTATACTGTCCCTTCCCTGTAAAAATATTTTTCTATTGATAGGTAGGTAAGTAAACCTACAAAAATAACGTTCCATAGATCTTTATTATCTCTTATTTATTTATTTTGGCTAACTACTAGTCAAAGTCACTGCTTCAAGATCGTATCCATTTCCGTTTTATCAAATTAAGGAGGTAAGGACAAAAGAGTGAATCTGTGATAAGCACATACACTTATGCATTCAAAATATTCTGGCGGGTGCCAGCCATTGCAATAAAGCACTCACAGCTATTTTATTTGCATGACCCTTTAGCTTTTGCTAACAATTTGATAGTTGAATGGCTCTGTAACCCATATCATTTTATTGTTGCATGATATTTTAGCTTTCGCTAACAACTTCATAGTTGCATGGTCTTATAACCCATATAATTTTACAGTTTCATGAATGCTGATATAACGCTGACTGACAACAATTATTAAGTAAGGTACACTAGGTCGCTTTCGTTACCAGCTATGTTCAGTAGTTACCTTTAGTTAGTCGACTAGACTAGTTTTGAGAAATCAGCAGTTTCAATTTAATGGACCCGTTTAATATGTAGATACTATTTTACGAACCATACAGTTATATCATTTGGTAGGCTTTAAAAAAGTAATGCTATTTTTAATTACAATTTACATGAATTAAGTGCAACTGTTGTTTGAACTTAATTGCCTGGCGTCATATTATTACAGAACTGCAAATCATTTTGTTTTTTTTTTTGACTTGCTTGCACTGAAATTATGTTCTTTATTTAAAATATTATGAATTTATGATTAACCGATTTGGTTCAAGTACAGTATAGTATACTTTAACACATACAAATGATTAAATTAACAGTGCAGTGCCTGCAGTGATTAGGTAAGATACAGATTTTATCTATACAAAGAAGAAAGTGCAGTAAGTCATTAATTCCTTTAGAGTTATTCATAGCGTAGCTACTCACAATAATTAATGTCAATGGAATGACCAACTACAAGCTGCTAATAATTACTTATTTGACTTGTCATCTGAATTACCAACTACGAGCTGCTTATAATTATTTATTTGACTTGTCATTTGAATGACCAACTACAAGCTGCTGATAATGAAATAACAGTTTTTTTTTTTTCAATTGAATGACCAGCTGCAAGTTGCTAATAATTATTTTATTTATTTGACTTGTCATCTGAATGACCAACTACAAGCTGCTGATAGTAAATTTGATAGCATTTGATGCCCAGCTAAAAGTTGCAAATGTCAATTGAATGACCAGCTACAAGTTGCTAATGTCAATTAAATGACCAGCTGAAAGATGCCAATGTCAATTAAATGACCAGTTGAAAGATGCTAATGTCAATTGAATGACCAGCTAAAAGCTGCCTATGTCAATTGAATGACTGAATGACCAGCTACAAGTTACTATGTCAATTAAATGACCAGCTGAAAGATGCCAATATCAATTGAATTACCAGCTACAAGTTTCTAATATCAATTGAATGACCAGCTGAAAGATGCAAATGTCAATGGAATGACCAACTACAAGCTGCTAATAATTACTTATTTGACTTGTCATCTGAATTACCAACTACGAGCTGCTTATAATTATTTATTTGACTTGTCATTTGAATGACCAACTACAAGCTGCTGATAATGAAATAACAGTTTTTTTTTTTCAATTGAATGACCAGCTGCAAGTTGCTAATAATTATTTTATTTATTTGACTTGTCATCTGAATGACCAACTACAAGCTGCTGATAGTAAATTTGATAGCATTTGATGCCCAGCTAAAAGTTGCAAATGTCAATTGAATGACCAGCTACAAGTTGCTAATGTCAATTAAATGACCAGCTGAAAGATGCCAATGTCAATTAAATGACCAGTTGAAAGATGCTAATGTCAATTGAATGACCAGCTAAAAGCTGCCTATGTCAATTGAATGACTGAATGACCAGCTACAAGTTACTATGTCAATTAAATGACCAGCTGAAAGATGCCAATATCAATTGAATTACCAGCTACAAGTTTCTAATATCAATTGAATGACCAGCTGAAAGATGCAAATGTCAATGGAATGACCAACTACAAGCTGCTAATAATTACTTATTTGACTTGTCATCTGAATGACCAACTACGAGCTGCTGACAGTAAATTTGATAGCATTTGATGCCCAGCTAAAAGTTGCAAATGTCAATTGAATGACCAGCTACAAGTTGCTAATGTCAATTAAATTAACAGCTGAAAGTTGCTAATGTCAATTGAATAACCAGCTACAAATTGCTAATGTCAATTAAATGACCAGCTGAAAGATGCCAATGTCAATTAAATGACCAGCTACAAGTTTCTAATGTCAGTTGAATGACCAGCTAAAAGCTGCCAATGTCAATAGAATGACCAGCTGAAAGATGCTAATGTCAATGGAATGACCAACTACAAGCTGCTAATAATTACTTATTTGACTTGTCATCTGAATGACCAACTACGAGCTGCTTATAATTATCTATTTGACTTGTCATTTGAATGACCAACTACAAGCTGCTGATAATGAAATAACAGTTTTTTTTTCAATTGAATGACCAGCTGCAAGTTGCTAATAATTATTTTATTTATTTGACTTGTCATCTGAATGACCAACTACAAGCTGCTGATAGTAAATTTGATAGCATTTGATGCCCAGCTAAAAGTTGCAAATGTCAATTGAATGACCAGCTACAAGTTGCTAATGTCAATTAAATGAACAGCGGAAAGTTGCTAATGTCAATTGAATAACCAGCTACAAATTGCTAATGTCAATTAAATGACCAGCTGAAAGATGCCAATGTCAATTAAATGACCAGCTGAAAGATGCTAATGTCAATTGAATGACCAGCTACAAGTTTCTAATGTCAATTGAATAACCAGGTAAAAGCTGCCTATGTCAATTGAATGACTGAATGACCAGCTACAAGTTACTATGTCAATTAAATGACCAGCTGAAAGATGCCAATGTCAATTGAATGACCAGCTGAAAGATGCTAATGTCAATTGAATGACCAGCTACAAGTTTCTAATGTCAATTGAATAACCAGCTAAAAGCGGCCTATGTCAATTGAATGACTGAATAACCAGCTACAAGTTGCTAATGTCAATTAAATGACCAGCTGAAAGATGCTGATGTCAATTGAATTACCAGCTAAAAGTTTCTAATGTCAATTGAATGATCAGCTAAAAGCTGCCTATGTCAATTGAATGACCAGCTGAAAGATGCTAATGTCAATTGAATGACCTGCTACTAGTTTCTAATGTCAATTGAATGACCAGCTAAAAGCTGCCAATGTCAATTGAATGACCAACTACAAGTTTCCAATGTCAATTGAATAACCAGCTAAAAGCGGCCTATGTCAATTGAATGACTGAATAACCAGCTACAAGTAGCTAATGTCAATTAAATGACCAGCTGAAAGATGCTAATGTCAATTGAATTACCAGCTAAAAGTTTATAATGTCAATTGAATGATCAGCTAAAAGCTGCCTATGTCAATTGAATGACCAGCTGAAAGATGCTAATGTCAATTGAATGACCTGCTACAAGTTTCTAATGTCATTTGAATGACCAGCTAAAAGCTGCCAATGTCAATTGAATGACCAACTGTACGTTGCTAATAACTGTTTGTTGTACATGGCAAAGCACTAACCATTAACATTACAAGCTGACAATATGAGAGTAATCACCCTGACCATTTCAAACCTCTTAGCTATTAATTGGAGACATTTTCTCTTTATTAAGCACTAAAGCAAGGAGGTATGGTTCAATCGGCGCCTTAGCAGTCGTCCTGTTGAAGGCTGGTTTTTCTGTGACATCTAGGAACATACAATCTGCGAACAAAATTGTTAACCAGTATTATCGGTTTGGTTATGAATGTTATGATGCTTGAATATGATATAGTTATGAATCTTCTCTCAACTGAGATGAGCGTTTCTTGTTAAAATGTGAGTAGGTATTTCAAGAAATACTAAATTTAATATGAAATCACCTGATCATTTTCTGATCCTTTTTGATACTTTTTGTAAATAATTGTCTGAATTAACATTGATCCTTAAAATATAAAATTCCTCAAATAGCCAAAGAAACTAATTAGTTTCGCCTGGAGTGATTACATCCATAATTATGACATTAACAACAATGTTGCAAAGATAAGATCAACGTAATGTTACCGAATTGAAGTTCTATAAAGTATAGATTACGTCAAACAAGTTCCGGTAACAAATAGGATGATGATGATGATTGGAAATTATGTTGGTACTATTGATGTTTGTATTGAAATATTTTCATGAACTAGTACCACCAAATAAGCTCCGAATGTGTTGTATATTATTATTGTTCTCGCATACCTACACTGAGAATGTCCAATAAGTAAAACGTTTAAAACGTAAAACTTTGGATTTCAACTTAAAGTTTTTGTGACATCAGAATGTTCGTTACGCCGAATGTTCGTTACGTCGAATGTTCGTTACGCCGAATGTTCGTTACGCCGAATGTTCGTTACGCCGAATGTTCGTTACGCCGAATGTTCGTTATGCTGAATGTTCGTTACGCCGAACATCCGTTACGCCGAATGTTCTATACGTAGAATGTTCGGTACGCATAATGGTAATAAGTAACTTTTATTAGAGACCATTACAACTACGAAGTACGACAATTACTTAAAAATGACAATGCGTCAATATAAGTATAAAAATAATTGGAATAAACTCACTTGGCATATCTTGGTTACCTAATCCTGTTCGTCTCGAATCAAGACACTATTCTTAACCTTTGGTATGCCAGAACGCGGATCAGCATGATGAAAACCATTTATTTCTATTGTGTCTGGTTTTTCCGGCATACGAGAGGTTAATGGGCGTATTTTGGATACCTATTAGGCCATAATGACGGACTACAAGCATGCATTAGTATATGCTCACGACTACACTCCCCGAGGAGCAGTCAGAGACTCCAAAACCCCAGGACACCCTTGCCCCACCAGCACCGAAACTCCGTCCAGTCACGTGTAACGGGCAGTGAAACTGGAGCTACGGACTACGAGGCCCTTTTATATTTGCGGAATGCTTTGAATAAATTCTTTTAATCGTGTAAAGTAATACAGAATGATTACGTGACCTTAAAGATTGATGTCCGCAGCTGGCGTACATTTGTCCATCCTAGGCGCCGCGCCGCGCCGTCACGTGTTGTCCCACACCTTACTCCTGTCTGGTCTACCCTCTTTCCTCCAGCATCAGCATTCGATGGTCGACATGTGGGAAAAGAAATACAGTATGTAGATAATTCCAAATAAACGATTTAAAATCGGGACAAAAAACTATTTTTCCTTTTCTTTTGAAATATATTTTTATCACTGTGAACTTTAGGCAAAAATAAAGCAACGCTAACAGACACCAGATAATTAAGATAATTCCCAATAAACGATTTAAAATCGGGACAAAACTATTTTTACTTTTCTTTTGAAATATATTTTAACACTGTGTAACTTTTTAGGCAACAAACAAAGCAACGCTAGTAGAAACCGTCTTCGATTGTGTTTAAATAAATCGCTTAGCTTCCTTAAAGGAACAGTGTAATTTTATTTCGTAGGCACCGTTTGCATTTTTAAATTTTCAACTCTCAACAAACTGATAAGCACTTTACTCACGTGAATTTCGAATCCCGGCGTCGCCAATGTAGAATACACCTTTCTACTAAGGGTTGGTTGAGGTTGATGTATATAACGAAACACAGATATAGTCTTCACTAGTTAATGTGACTAGCACACGTCCGCGCAGCACGGCGGTCGGTGCACGAATACCGAGCGAATGCACGATAGATATTCACCACAGACCGCGTCCGCCGATAGACGGCGCTACCGGCGCTTTCCACATTAACTACTCTTTATTGCTGTACACTACATCTATAAATAATAAAAAGTATCGTGACAATTTGAATGAAATTTTTAAATGATGTTATGTAGCCCGCTACTCTGTCTGTATGGGCTTTTTGTGCTATTCGTAGCATCC
The DNA here is from genome assembly GCA_922987775.1 of Agonopterix subpropinquella. NCBI lineage: Eukaryota > Metazoa > Arthropoda > Insecta > Lepidoptera > Depressariidae > Agonopterix > Agonopterix subpropinquella. Next base: position 8,192,404 of record OV277713.1, on the reverse strand, counting down.
GCGCATAGCGTACGGACTGAGACGAAAGAGACGCGTTTACGTTATTGTATACAATAAAAAATATTTTTCATTATGAACTTTGTTAAAACGAACCAAAGGTCTAAAATATCTGATTGTTGCCAGACCACGAAATAAAATATTTACAGTCACGCTTTCTTTTAATCTAAAATAAAATTATAACGTGAGTTTATTTAAATTATTTTCCATACAAAATTAATATATCATTTGTCGTAATCCTTTGCGAGTAGAATAAATAATTTACTGTTATTCATTCCGGAGACAAGTTTTCTTCCGACTCGAGATGGTATTTTCTACACTGGTATCAGGATGATTCTACGAACGGGTGATTTTTTTGTTCGCACGATATAACTCTAGAAATATGAGTCTTACACCAGCTGTGTATTGTTACATGCAACTAGATATCTGGTTCTACAGGTGACTTTAAAAATTACACGCATAAATACATAATTTATTCGAATTTCTTAGCCGACAGTACGTGATCTGTCACGCTCTGTCGACTGTTCGCAAACGCCTTCCGATGTTTAATATAGGACAAAAAATGCTTGTTCAATAAACAGATGAACATCCCCTGACTGCATATAACATGCACATCCTCAACTCCTCATATACGAAGTTTTATCGTTTTGAACACGAAAAATAGGAAATTACAGATGATTATACAATGTTACAAAATTTTCCATCACATCTGTCGACGGTTTGGAGTGAAATATATTTAAAAAATTATGGTGACTATATGTTTTTTGCTTATTTGGCAACACTCATGTATACCTGTCATCACCCAAAGACAATATTTTTTATAACATGAACGTTGCGCTCATTATTCTAAATTTTAAAGTGGTTCTACAGCGTGAAAAGTTGCCGCGTCACTTCTTGCAGAAACATAAAAAAGGTTTGTAAAAATTTTTTTACCAATTTTATCATGTGGCCTTGTCTAATAGAGGGATCTCATCACTCTGACTAAATTTGCTTAAACATAGCCTCAAAAACATAATTGCTAAGCCATATTATTCCATTTTTGTCATTTCTGTCGACGTCACACTTGTCGATGGTTTGTCGACAGAAATGATGATTTTATTCAGAAAAGGCGATATTGCCGCGAATTTCAACGCGTTTTGAAATACATTGCTGCAAGTATTGTGCGTGGTCACATTGCGGTGTGCTGGGACCAAGCAATTAGCTTCGAAACGCGAGTAATACGCACTATGTCAGCACATGGTCTTATTTAATAAAATAATACATAAGATGGTTTGTTTTGATAAAGCCTTACGTTTTTTTAGATGCCATTAAAGAAATTAATAGACAGAGAAACAAGGAACGGTGTAAGCAGCAGCAGAAGGAAATAGAAGGCGAAAGGTGGCGGAGTGGATTAGAAAAAGATATCATAATTACCTCAAGCTAAATTAGAAGAAAGAAGGTAGAAAGATAAGAAAAAAAATTATAGGAGGAAAAAGTTAAGATTAGTACAGGGATAACATAAACAATGTTACCTCATCACCTACTAATTCAAGAAGCTAACATGTAAATGGAAATGACGATGAAGGCGTAGAAAATTGATACAATACGAAGGAAACTCTACATATCAAGACATTCAAGACTCTGATGATGTTTTTCCTAAACGCGCGCGCCCAAAACGTATCCGTTTACAACCGTATTCAAGTGACGAAACATTTTTTAATTAATCGACAGAAGTGATGTCACTTCTGTTAACACTTTTATTTTAATTTTTTATTGCTATTTAAAAAAAAATAGCAGACAGTAAAACGTGATTATGGGACTTATAACTTTGTGTTTTTTATTGTTAAGAGTTAATTTATTACAAACCTTCGAATACATTTAGATTTATAACAAAAAGTGTCATTTCTGTTGACTTTATGGTCACTTCTGTCTAGTGACGAAAATTCAAAATGTGATTTTTTTCGATTCAATTATTAATATTGATCTCTGTTGCTTTTAAAATGTTCCTTTATATCTAATTAAAACTTTAACACAGAATATTAAAAGAAAAGTTGATATTTACTTTTATTTTTCTAAATCGGCTCCATCGTAGAATTGCCCATCACCGTTGTTTACATTTTGTCGCTCGAATTCCTGAATGGAGATTAGGTACTTATATGTATGTTACATTTATTAATTTCTAATAATTTGGATAATAATATAATTTGGTAGAATATAATACATATTGATGTCGCAAAGAATTTATAACTCGTATTTAGTCATTTGTCAACAAGACTGATGCCTAACGAATTCTCTGAGCCCTTTTCCAACGGTCGATGAAAACAGATATTTATCTAACCAATTACTTAACACTTCCGCCTCTTGGTATTCCTGGGAGCCTGGTACCTAATTTACATATCGGTAATGGTTTAGTAGGTCCGTTTTAATTTTTTAGGTTTCGGCTTTTTTGTTTGTTTACTGATATTGTGTCAAACAAACAATAAAATGCTCAATCGTTTTCAATTACAGTGGCAGTCATTCAGGATAAATTTAAGTGCATAAGTGTGCGTCCAATCACATGATTATGGTTGCATTCACTTTGATCACACAGAATGGAATGTGCCTCACGATCTCTATGATAGCCGAAAGGGTTAGATTATACAAAGGCCTTCTTGTTGATGATTTTTTAAAGGGATGATCAGACCATTAAATAACCACTTTCACTATGAAACAAGAATCGGAATTGTGAAAAACAATCAGCTATTCCATTCAAATAAATTCCGTTGCTTATTAGAAGTCTACTAATTTGCATTGGGGACGCGAGGTGGACTTTCAAAAATTCAAAATTTTTTATTCAAAATAATATCATATAGTTAGCTTTTGAACGTCATTTTATGACTCTACCACCGCGTCGGAAGGTGTTCCGTTGAGAGAAGATGCGGCCAGAAACTCTACAACACACATCTTTTAAACAAAACAAAATGTACAAAGTACAATTAAAATACAATATTGCATTACATAGTGTAAAATTGTCAAGACCAGACATTTTGTTCATTCAAATAATCATCGAGTTTATATCATATCATATTTAACATCATACTAACGCCCATACACCCTCCCTGAAGAAACTTGTGGCTGCCCTGCAGTGTGACGTTATGTAGACTGATGATAATGATTTTAAGAAGAACCCTGTCTGTATGTAACTCTAAACCGCTGGCTAGGTATGGTATACCTAACTAAAAATTTTCATGCCAACGATAGAATTCTTTCTTCAAAGATCGACATTTAAAAAAGACCAGACCCAAGCTTTCGAGCAGAATAAAGTTGATTAGAGCCGTCGTCTTGTAATTTAAACTTTTAATTTAATCTCTTGTAAAAACAGTCCCTTTCACCCGGATGGTTTCGTTAGTAAAAACCGCAAACTGGCTTAGTTATACTGGATAGAGTAGCAGATGTTAGATAAAGTTAATATGCTCAGGCTCAAAGAAATTATTACGAAATTGAGGGAATGGTTGATTGATTCTAGTTTTTACAGTGTGCAGGAATTTTCAGAGTCTATTTAAATTCATTATCATGTGTATTTAATATTTGCATGCTTTATACTATAGCCAACTTTTGCAGAATAGATGTAACTAAATAATTATGTTATTGTCTTGTTGTTGTTGATTATTTGTTGTTGAATATAATAAATTTTAGAAAAAAAAAAATTAAAAAAATTATTACGTAGGTACGTAATATCATAAGATCTTAAATGTACATAATATATCCTTTTTTTTTAAATTGACTATGGGTTTGTTCTTGACCTCAATCCAGCCCTCAGAACGAAGATGGTGTCGTAGATGTAGCGAGCTTACCCAGAAGATGCTTATTCTTTGCAAATGAAGACCATTCGTCGAACGACGCGATTATGGGATGAGAAACCTTATGAAGTTGTAGAGGAACAAATAGGATGGTTCCTGAAGTGAAAAGGGAAGATCTTCCGCCTGGCTAGGTGTGAAGAGGAAAAACTAAATTTTTTAATTTAATAGGTCACATTCGGTGCTAGCTTAACCCTGTGTATGGACAGAAAAATAAGTGGAATTGCAAAAGTACTCCGAATCATCAATATTTATCATTCAGAAATAAAGAAAGAGAATTTAAAAGGGGTTATACTTGTGAGTTAATGTACAAGTTTACATGACAAATCAGCATAACGACGTGTATAAACATTAGGCTACGTACTAATTTACCTAATGGCCTCTGATTGAGATTGGCATCGGTAGTGTTGATTACGTGATCAAATTATTCATTCATCGCTATCCGAACGTGGCGAATTTCAAGAGAAGAGGCGGTAGCTCGGCTGATTAACGAGAAAAAAAATCTCAGTAGCTTAGTCAACTGAACTGGAGTGCAATTTGTGCATCTCATTCGCTGAGTTCTGCAGTTTAAAATGACAAAATTACTGTGGAAATATCTTTCTACTGCTGATTTGACATAAAAAAATCATAATCCAGGAGTGCGATTTTTGAAAGTCAAAACAGCAGTACTGCCCCGCAATTTATAAACGCAGTGGGTGCATTTTTTTCAAAATAGAGTTTATTACATATTTGGCATCCTCACGATGAGATCTTTCGGAAAAAAAGACCCGTTTTTCGGTAAGTACCTTAGAAGGAGGTAAAGCAAAAACCATAAATGCAGTAAAGGCACCCTCGACATTGCGAACCCTATAAATGTGTGCAGTAAGTAATCTTACTGCTTATAAATAATGACAAATAATATTTTTTTCCAAACATACCATAGCATAAATGCAGTAGTTACGGTAAGGATTCTTCATACGTAACTATATTCATAAATGACTAGAGCACATCCTTAGTATAAATGCAGTGCGAACTCTTGCCGCGTTTATTTTTTATATGTTTTATACATTTTGTAATTCGACGTATTGCTTTCAGGATGTTAAAGGGCAGCCGAAATGCAATTATGTAAACCCCCATATGTGGGGTCGGAAATTAAAAGTTTTCGAGATATTTGGAATTTAAGGTTTTTTATCAAAAACCCAATTTTTTCACACTTTTTCTTAAATAAAAAAAATGCTTATTCTATGGCGTCGATTTGAATTTTAATTCATAGCTAACACTTTTTCCGAGATTTTTTCATAAATAAATGTCTGATCATACTGAGCAATTCAAAATAAATCGATAACAATGACGGTTAATTTTTGAAAAAAAAATACAAAATCTTGAAATCATGCGGTTTTTCTTTTGTATGAAAAGAAGTGTGCGTTTTACTGAAATAACTTCTTCGTTTTGTTAGCGTTCTAAAAAGGTATGTTTTAGAAAAAAATGGAATTACTATGTCAAAAAGGTTTTTTACTTAGTACGTGATACTTAGAGGCAACATTCTCTTGGAGCAAATTTTACGATTTATTTTTAGATAACATTATTTATTAATTTAAGTCTACACATCTTACTCAGAGTGAGCCCCTCGGTTCCTTGAATCATGTCAATCGTCGAAATCTTGAAATCATGCGTTTTTCTCAAAAAATTGTATGAGTAAAAGTGTGCGTTTTACTGAAATAACTTCTTCGTTTAGTTAGCTTTCTAAAAAGGTATAAAATGTTTTAGAAAATGTCAAAAAGCTTTTTTACTTAGTACGTGATACGTAGAGGCAACATTCTCCAGGAGAAAATTTTTTTTTTTTAGATAACATAATTTATTAATTTAAATCTACACATCTTACTCAGAGTGAGCCCCTCTGTTCCGAACACATACACGCAAGCACTTTCTTAGTTCATTTTTAGTTACTCTTGAAGTAAAAGTAAAATCTCAAGGAACACGCAAGCTATACACCACTAGTTTTTAATTACTAACATAACTTTAAGAGTGTATTCAGACCATGAATCTAAACAACTTTCCCAAAGAAACATGGGTCGAAAATGAGAAATTTTTTTGGACCTTCCATACAAAAGTGCGGATCGGCCGATCGATTTTCTATGTGAGGTCCAAAAAAAATTCTCGTTTTTCGACCAATGTTAATTGGGAAAGTTGTTTAGATTCATGGTCTGAATACACCCTTAAAGTTATGTTAGTAATTAAAAACTAGTGGTGTATAGCAGCAGCACAGTAGCTGCATGCCGCCTGGACATAACTTGCCTTGGGCGACCTGGAAGTCCTTAAACCGACTTCGAACCCAGGTCGGTCGCAGCAAGGACAACATGGCCGGGTGGGGATTCTCGGATGCGCAAAATGTGTCTTGCTTGTGTGGAGCTCCACAAACGATGGCCCATCTCACATCGTGCCCTGCGTGCCCTAACACCTGCACGCAGGAGGAGCTCATGACCGCTAGCGACGGTGCAGTATCGGTTGCCAAATTCTGGCAAAGTACTATTTAGCGACTTTGTTGTGTTGAAGTCGACACGATAAGCAAGCAAGTAGCTGCATAAAGGAAATTTCCTTTATGCGGCTACTGTACAGCTGCTATATAGCTTACGTGTTCCTTGGGATCTCATTGCCTCCGCTGCATTTATTATGCGCTGCCTTAAGTCTTCTACGTCGTTTACTGAGGTTTGATAAACAAGGTCTTTCATGTTACCCCAGACACGAAAATTACATGGAGTCAAATCGGGGCTTCTTGCAGACCATGAATTGGCCGTCCTCTACCAATCCATCTATTCGAATAAGTTGCAAGTCGGGACAGCAACGTACCATAACCATTTTAGGGATTGGTAGAGGAAGGCCACTCCTTGGCTTGCAAGAAGTCCCGACTTGATCTCATGTAATTTTTATGTCTGGGGACACAATAAAAGACCTTGTTTATCAAACCCCAGTAAGCGACGTAGAAGACTTAAGGCGCATAATAAACGCAGCGTAGGTAATGAGATTTTACCTTTACTTCAAGAGTAACCGAAAATGAACTAAGAAAGTGTTTGCGTGTATATGTATGGAACCGAGGGGCTCACTCTGTGTAAGATGTGTAGATTTAAATTAATAAATAATGTTATCTAAAAAAAAATAGTAAAATTTTTCTCCAGGAGAATGTTGCCTCTACGTGTCACGTACTAAGTAAAAAACCTTTTTTGACATTTTAATTACATTTTTTCTAAAACATTTATACCTTTTTAGAAAGCTAACAAAACGAGGAAGTTATTTCAGTAAAACGCACACTTCTTTTCATACAAAAGAAAAACCGAATGATTTCAAAACTTTGTAATTTTTTTTTCAAAAATTAACCGTCATTGTTATCGATTCATTTAAATTGCTCAGTATGATCAGACATTGATTTATGAAAAAATGTCGGAAAAAGTGTTAGCTATGAATTAAAATTCAAATCGACGCCATAGAATAAGCATATTTTGTTTTTATTTAAGAAAAATAGTGGTCCAGAATTTTTTAATTTCACTTTAATTTCACTTTAAAAAAATTATACTATCGACTTGCTTGATATAGTTTTGACACTTCCTTCTTATGAACGCAGTACAATACTTTACTGCATAGCTCAAATGCATTTTATGTGAAATTGCTACGCATAAGCGCAGTAAGCAACAAATTCACTGCATTCATGCGTTGTTTAATCCTGCTTTTAAACTAATGTGATTCTAGGTATAAAGTAATTTTGGATTACTTTAATGCTTAATTACTACAATTAAGTACATTTAATGCAAAATTTAAAATCTACACTGTTTTTTCTATATAAAAAGTGACTTCAAATAGACTAAAGGTTACTGTAGAATTCGTGGCACCACAAAACACGGTCGAATCTTTGAGCGCGTTTTACTCGAAACTATCAAACTGTTGGTTACTGCGTTTATAAATTGCACGGCAGAGTAGAAAGATGCGTATCTCCATACATTTTCAACAGCTGAGTTCAACGTATGAGATTCAAAAATCGAACTCCTGGACAACTAAACAAGTGAGAATAAATGGATTGGAAGACTATGGCCTTAAATATCCCATTCAAGAAGTATATTTAACTAGCGGCCCGTCCCGGCTTCGCACGGGTGGACGTCTAATCTTTTCTAGCAATAAATATAGCCTATGTTACTCAGGGTGAATGCAGCTTTCTAATGGTGAAAGAATTTTTTAAATCGGCCCAGTACTTTTTGAGCCTATTCATTACAAACATACAAACATACAAAAATAGGTACAAATCTTTCCTCTTTATAATATTAGTGTAGATTAACAATAATGGCCCCCGGCCAACCGTTTTGATTCATCTAAGTCATTAGAATATTTGAAACCAATGAAAAATACATAAAATTCGGGCCAAACAACCGATTCCGATGCAGTATTTTTAGCAATCTTTCGATTATGCATATTATTATATTATTTTATACATCCGGCTATCTATAGGATACTAATTTAATTTTCGAAGCGAAAAAACAAGTATTAAAGGTTCGGTGCGATACAATGAGCGCGTGACACTCGACGTGCACTCGACTGAATTAGGCCTCGACGTCGGGGCCATTTTTATACCTAAAGTGCGGAGTTAGCCAGGCCTGGCTTCAGTTTATATTGAATACAAAATCGATAACGCGTTTATTAAGGTCAATTTTTAAAAGGATAAGCTGGTTGAAATGGTGAGAATAGCTAACTTTTCCGACTATATACCTACGTATTTGTTCGATCCGCCCCACCCATACACCTCGCCGACTAGAGTGCGAAAGAGATAACTGCAGCTTTGACCGATTTTATCTGCATAAAATCGACGAAATCAGCATTTCGAATTCCCTGTTTCCTTCTTGAAAATAAAACCGATTTTAATAATTCTTTCAAGAGTAATATGAGAAAGACTTTGGCTATGTCTATATGTTTAGCTTTTTTGTTTATATTCGTCAAAGTTTGCTGGATGTCTGAAAACGGGTATTAAAATTTGTAATTTTCGAAGGTAGTTCTTACAGTAATTAATTAATGCAAAAAAGCAAAACATAGGGACGTAGCCCATAGCAGAGGTAACATAGATTGTATGGTTTTTTTTGCTCTAGTGTCATTATCCAGGGAGAAAACTGGGGAATTCATTTGTATGGAAAAAAATGGTACCCGCCTATCCTCTTAAATAAGTAATTTTGTGTTTCTCCGCTAATCATAACTATTGTGTGAAGAATCACAAAGAATTTTCAAAAACCCATGTCAATATAATCGGGTAGTTACCATAATAAGACCCCTGATCTGAATCACTGACTCAAAAAAAGAAAAGTTCATAATAAGTTTGATCGATTCGATCTAGGAACTTATCTCTGTAGTTTGTCTGATTTTCGTTAATTGTATAGTTTCAAAGATACAATGGCTCAAAGATTTCGAGAAATATAAAATTTATCCCAGCTGTGAAACTATAATATTTTAACGGAAATCTAACAAACCACAGGCACAGAAATTAGTATCTAGATCATGTTTAGAAAAATTTATTGACTCTAATTGAATAGGATCTAATTTCGTTTGTATGCAGCGCGTTCGGGCACTCGGCATGGCCTATATCCTCTTAAATCTATTCATGAACAATTCAATTCATTTTCAATTCTATTGTCAAACAATTTTTGAATCACGATTAAACTGCCAATATTTTACTCTCAACAACCCCAACCCAAACTCAATGTAAACAAAGTTTAAAAGCCTTTAATTTTTAACCGATGTTTTGAACACTTCTGGCACTAACTCAAAGCAAACTGGGCGACCGCCCATAACACTTCGCTGGCTGAAGTCCAAACTAAATTACTTTAATAACTGTATACTGAGTACTTGTTACCAATATACGGTAATTGGTCTTGAGGAAAGAGTTATGGCATCTGGTTTCTTATTGTGTTTATTAGCCGTAGAGTTATAACTTGATAAGCAAAGACTTTCACGAGGGACTCGGGCAAACGATTAAAGGGATACGGATAATGATTCCAGGGCCTCAATTGCGCTATTTTATACGGTTCGTTCGGACGGAACGTTTTTGGTTTTGGTTTAGATTTGGTTTAGCTGAAGTAAAAATGCTATCGCGATATTTTTTTCTGAACGGTTAAATCGCACAATACAGAAAATTCGATCGAACGGACATCAAACGTTACGCCAACGTATCTTCCGAAATAAAGCTAAATCGTTACCGTTAATATAATTTGCGCGATACGAATTGTGCATAACGTAACGTTTTTGGTTGTGGTTTTGTTTTGGTAGTATCGTTCAACGATTGAGGCCCTGTGCTAGGTCATACTTGGCCCAACGCATATCATTCGCGATTCAGCGTGGACAGTGGCAAGCATTATGGGCATTTTCAGGCCAGATATGGCCAAAGCTGGGCTTTTAAGTTAATTAAGTTATCTGTTTAGAATGGTTAAGATTCCTTTTCATGACACCCTGTAAATGTGATAAAGTGGTTATAACGAATGATTACGAGTTTCGCTTAGTGAAAGGATGTGAGCCATGTCAAAATATATGAAAAAATACGAAGTCCCAGCCATAGCCATAGTCATAGCCCATATGCGGCTTTGTGAACGCAACACTAATGCATTTTTGTAATCCATCACGTACATACGTTTAGAATGTGCGTGTCTGTCAGTTCAGAATAATTTATTTACTCTATGGTTCAGGGTTCACGGCACGGTACGGTATAAATTCATGGTCAACTTGGAATAAAAACAAAACGGGAAGATACGGTATGTTTGTTCCGAAATAAATTCCAAAAAACGGAAGTGGTTGTTGTTTCATCATCATCATCATTTCCATTGAAAGATGTACTAGGTCTCCTCGAAAGATCGAAAATATTGGTCTTCCGCTGCCCTCTATCCAACCGGTTCCCGTCACCTTCACTAGGTCTTCCGTCAACCTTATGGCCGCGTTCAGACGACCGGCACCCGCCCCGCACCCGGCCCGCACTCAACCCGCGCTCTGCCCGCGCTCACCCCGCGTCGCTTGCATTGCTTGCATATTGAGTCTTATGACACGAAAATAAATCTTGTATTGTAGCTCTCGCGCCCGCCCCGCGGCCGCTGCTCGTCAAAATACAATACGAGATTTATTAAGGTGTCATAAGGCTCAAATTGCAAGTAATGCATTTTTAGGCTGCGGGGCGAGCGCGGGGAGTTCGCGGGTTGAGTGCGGGCCGGGTGCGGGGCGGGTGCGGGTCGTCTGAACGCGGCCTTTGAGGAAAGCCTACCCACGCTGCGCTTTCCGGTATGCGGTCGCGACTCGAGAACTCTTTAGCCCTATCGACTTCCATTATTATATAATCATAATTATAATATCTTTACTGCTTTCATGTGGTTTTACAAGGTCTTACGAACGTTATAATATAAGTCTTTGGCATTATCGGCCATAGATTAGTACCTTCCACGATATATCGATCCGCCGACATTGGGTCTTTCAAGTTGAAAGATGCGGTTTGGTTGTACGATACAACTTGGTACAAAAACTATAATTCTTAGTTATGAGGACTTTGGGTAGGCTTTTGAATTTGGCTTGTCTATTTTGAAACTTTGACAGCAATCTTTGTGCAATTCAGTAAACAAACACAGAAGTAGTTTGTTGTTCTTGGAGAGTCCTTAATCGCTTGTTAACCCTGTGGGAGAGATGCCAGCAAAGCGGCACTTTGTAAGCGAAGCACAGATCCATGCTCGATTCAGATGACACACAATGTATGTTGGGAAGAAGAGAAATGTGAAAATTTTCCATTTTAAAATGATTCGGCAAGCTAGGGTGTGTTGACATTGACTGATAATCTAGCTGTAAACTTTGCGTTGAAAATATTTCATAGAAATAATTTTCTTAAAGCAGTAATCGGTTTTAAGCGATAAGATCACCTTATTTGTACCTAATTGTATTTTAATTAATAGAACATTCGTTCTATGTGATGTTCACACAAACAGACAGACCAAAAATAAAGTTATATTAACCTCAAGTGCATTATTTTGTTTTTGTTATGCAATTAAATAGGTATACCTAATTGATTTATTAAAATTATATTTATTTTTTGTATGTTTGTTTGTAATAGCATCACATAAAAACGTAAAGTACGTCGTAATTATCTTTGACAGTCTGATAAAACAAAAAAAGAACTGAGAGTAACGTTTAGTTTTAATTTCATCGCAATCGAGCGCAATCAGGAGATATTGTAAAAAAATCAATCAACGTGGTGTATTGGTACGTATTTTTATTGGCCGTGCCATATGAATAGATAATAATAGTTCTTATAGAAGCGAAACTATGGTTAAACTAACTATACTATGGATATAGGCGTATCTTGACATTTTGTAGGCGAATTTTGACATGTACTATTATTATCTACTAGCTAGTAGATAATAATAGTACATGTATTAGTACATTATTATCTACTAGCTAACTGCCTCCGTGGTCTAATGGTTATGAGCATTGGCTCTCGACACGGAAGTCATGGGTTCGATTCCCACGGGGGACACCTAGTGAAATTTCACTTTGTGCGTTTTAGTTGGTTAGGACATTGTAGGCTGAATCACCTGATTATCTGAAAAGAAAGATGATTCCGTGCTTCGGATGGCATGTTAAGCCGTTGGTCCCGGCTACTACCTCTGGTGGTAGTAGTCGTTACATAAAAATCACGTCAGAGGCCTTAAGGCGGTCTGAAAAAACTCTGACACCAGGGCTCTGCCCACACGATAAGAAGATCTACTAGCTGTTGCCTGCGACTTCGTCTGCGTTACCCAGATAAAAAGTACTCTATGTGCTAATCCAGGCCATGGTCTATCTGTATGCCAAATTTCATCAAAATCCGTTCAGCAGTTTTTGCGTGAAAGCGGAACAAACATCCATTCATCCATCCATACTTACAAACTTTCGCATTTATAATATTAGTAGGAGGATTTCATCAAAATCCGTTCAGCAGTTTTTGCGTGAAAGCGGAACAAACATCCATACTTACAAACTTTCGCGTTTATAATATTAGTAGGATTCATATGGCCGTGCCCGCGACTTTTATTATACAAAGTAGCGAAAACAGAAAGTTAAAAATGTAGGTAACATCACAATAAAACCTCATCCACTTCCTATTACACTGAAGGTTAAACCTTTAAGCCGTCGTTTTCGTAACCTTCATATTACTAGAAGGGATGGGGGGCTAAATCCCCCATAACATAGAGTTAGGTTCGTTATCCTTTATGGAAGTTATATTCTACACCCGTAAGGTGACCTTTGCGTTCCCAATCAATGTTGAAGGTTCGATTGACCTATTTTTGATAGGTTCAATAACAAATTTGAGGTATGGATGGATATTCGTGTTGTAGTGTGTTATGCCAGTGATGGATGACATACGGAACAGAGATGTGTTCCCTCACTCAAAGCCTCATAAAAAAGCTGAAAGTTACCAAGATACCAAGGGCAATGGAGAGCGCTATGCTCGGGAGTTTTCCTGCAAGATCGAATCAGAAATGAAGAGATCCGCAGAAGAGCCAGAGTACCCGACATAGCGCAAAAAATTGCTAAACTAAGGTGGGAATGGGCGCGGCACATTGCTCGTAGAACCGATGACCGCCGAAGAGTTCTCGACTGGTGACCGCGTACCGGATGCTCAGCATGGATAGGCCAACAAGGTGCACCCACGTCCTAGTGAAGGCGGCGGGAACAACCGCTCGTTGTGGCGATCCTTGGGGAGGCCTATCTCCAGCAGTCGACGTCCATCGGCTGAGAAGATGATGTTACTACTAAGTGTAAATAGAAATGTTTTCATCACCGAAAACTAAAACGATATTAAAACAAATAATAACACTTGCTTCTTTCAAAGTAATTGGCTCAGAGATGTCACACTTGTCACGTCGCGTCGCCTTGCTTGACGTGGACTGTTGAAAGATATTCCATTTGGGACATTTTCGAGTTTTTATTTTGCGCTTCTTCATTGTCTACTTTTTTTTTTGCTTAGTGACACCCGAAATAATTTTCATTGTACGTTCCTACCTCCGAGAACCTAAATTAGACTCATAACCTTACTCATAACAATAATTTTTAAACTTATAGGTACACGATTAGTTACCCCACTGGCTTTTTGGTGAAGAAAACATAGTGAGGTAACCTACAATATCACTTTTTCAATTTCAAGAGGTCTATTAGTGACATTAAAACGGGCGACAGGCACCCACTTTATGCGTCACACTCGGATCTGCTATACCTAATCATATTACGAAATCAATCAACCTTTAGTAATTATGTAGATGGGCAGGTCATACAGTATGTCGATGAGTACATTTACTTGGGCCAAGTAGTCTCCTTCGAAAATAGTCAGGACAACGAAGTCGCACATCGTGTCCACAACGCCTGGAAGAGCTACTTGTTCATGAAGGAAACAATGAAGGGTGACCTTCTGACCTTGACCTTCCGCTCTTACTCAAGAGCAAACTTATCGACATGTGAATTCTGCCCATCCTAACCTACGGTGCCCAAACCTGGTTATTAACGAAGGTTCAAAAAGTCCAAACTGCAAGTTTTTCAGAGAGCTATGGAGCGAAGTAAATAGGTGTGAAAAGGACGGACCGTATCTGGAACACAACACTGCGCTCCAAAACTCAAATAGCTGATATAGGTTAGAAATCTGACTGAAACCCATATTTGCCGAATGCACTCCAGCGGTATGTACTCTTATAGTATATTCCGTGGCGGTATGCATCAATCGCCACGCAATGGGTGTCTAATGATGGTAGTCGAGGTCGAGGCAGACCACGGAAAAGGTGGCGCGGTGTGTTGGATACCTATTGCAACGAATGGAGGGATGGCGCATCGGATAGAGATATGTGGAAATGTTTAGGGGAGACCTTTGCGCAGCAGTGGGACGAAGTAGGTTAAAAAAATATATTTTGAATGTGATATTTTTCGAATATTTCCAAAGGGGAATGGAATACAATCGTGAACATAAGATGTTGCTGCGATTGTTAACTATGCCTGCGCGGTCTTTAGAATACATTGTATTGTTTCATAGTAAACTACTCCGATGTCTATTATATTCCGTTCCATTACCTATAGCTGCAATTTGCAACTTTTGTTAGACAACAATGAGTTGGAAATACGTCGTGAATCATTCAGTTCTAAAAGAAAGGTAGAACGGCATATTGTTTCGATACTTGATGTGAACGGTAAATGCACTTCATTGTGGAAAAAAGTTTCTTGCAGCTGTTGAGTCAAAGCGAAAGAATATTCTAGTTTAGAAGACCGTTCGTAAAAAAGCATCTAATTTTAGAATGCTTTTGATATGAGATGAACCTCTAAATAAAAATAATGCAAGTTTTGTTATTCCTCTAAGAACTACTCCACCTCTACTATTATATCTTTATACCCTTCATTTCTTTAGCTTTATAATCCGCCGCCGCCTGCCTGGTACGCAGAGTGCAGGAGTGCGATTTTTGAACATCGTATGAGCGACTCGGCAGTAGAAAATGTCAAAATTACTGTGGAGATTATGCATCTTCCTACTGAGTATGATTTTCAAAAATCGCACTTCAGTCCAGCCCCAACACCATCCTGAGCATGATTGCGGATAGACTGGACTGTCCCTACATTACGCACTGTAACAACCTTCTTGACTTCTCTTCTTCTTCTTATACGAACTTTAAGATATTATTACTAACACGCTACGAGTTCTAGCATACCCAAAGCTTGCACAAAAAAAAAAACATTATAGATTTATTTTGTCATCGTTTTTGTTTAACACAAATAAAACAATATTGTAGTGTTCTAAAATAATATAGTTATTATTATATTCACTTATGTGATTAAAATAGTTCAGTGGCCCTTTCGAGGATTAAAGTAAACAATGGCCTCGATTCGGTGTGTGCCACGACATAACTAAACTAAATTTATTCCTGTCACTTTCTAAAATAAGATTAAGAAAAAAGACAGAACACCAACAGCTGACTTTAGTGCTGTCAAAGTGACGTTAAACGCCCAAAAACGACTTAAATAAGATGGCGTACATTATGATGGCATCTTATTTTGCGCATTTAACGTCACTTTGACGGCACTAAAGTCAGCTGTTGGTTTTCTGTCTCTTTTCTTAATCTTATTTTAGAAAGTGACAGGAACAAATTTAGTTAAGTTAAGTCGTAGCACAGTCCGAATCGATACCAATACTATGCGTCATCGATATTCTTGTGATTATTTGCCGATGCTGATAATATCATGTTAAAAAAACATTAAATGTTTCAACATTCAATATGATTTAATCCTTTCAAAGGCTTTCAAGTCTATTCAACAACTTTTCACACTATATTTCCCAGTGTCTGAAATAAATAAGTCTGAAAATGAATGCGACGTTTGATTGGCACCCGGAACCATCCTGAGATCCTGACACCCAGAATAAATAAGGAACCTGCTAATGAATTCACGTCAGTACCTCGAGGTGTAAGCTAACAAGACAGACAAAGAAACTTTTCTTTATTCTGTCAAGTATTTTGTTTCGCAGTCGTCCTCGGAATTAGTAATTGAGCCAAGAACTCTCTTGCGAATATAATTCTCTTTTTATCTCTGTATTTTTTGTCGCTACAGCCATTAACTTAGTGGTAACTAACTATCTTCGTTGTTGAGTCAGATTATAGTTTTTAGGGTTCCGTACCCAAAGGGTGAAAACGGGACCCTATTACTAAGCCTACGTTGTCCGTCCGTCCGTCCGTCTGTCCGTCTGTCCGTCCGTCCGTCCGTCTGTCCTACCTATTTAGGGCTGTAACTTGTGAACCGTAATAGCTAGATAGTTGAAATTTTCTCAGATTATGCGTTATTACGGCGGATTTGTTAACGAATAATAAAAGTGTCAAAAAGATAAAAATTAAGGGGGGTTCTCAACAAGAAACTAGTTTTTATCAACGTTTTTTCTTCACGCTCTATCGTAAAAACGGTAATACATACAAGCGTCAAACTTAGTGTGATTATAGAGCATACTCTACAGAATAGCAACAAATACTAAAAACCGGCCAAGTGTGAGTCGGTCTCGCGCTAAAGGTCCCAGACAAAAAAAGTTTTTTTTTCTAAGTTAATAATGTTGTGTTTTGTAGTGGTGTGGTACGGAACCCTCGGTGCGCAAGTAGCCCGACTCGCACTTGACCGTTTTTATTATATACTTAATCTGTTGAAGATATTATTTGTGTTAATTTTGAATTTTTTGACGTGATAACGTCTTATAAATCGATGAACACCGGCTGCACGCACGAAAAAGTATCAGTAGTATCACGTTCCGCCTGAGCCTGAGCGTGCAAACGAGAGCGCGGAACAAATCTCTCTTTCTAGCGTGACGTCAGAGCTAGCAATTGGAATATTCATAAATGTTTCTTTATGACGTTATCACGTAAAAATATCGGCCGTAAACCGACTTTACAGACAACCAATTTTTTAGGTTTCTTTAGTTGAGAATGAACATTATCACATTGATTAAAAACCATTGTTTACATCCAACAATCTAAATGTAACTAAATGTATTTAATTCACTTAATTACCTACTACCTAGTCGGTATTTTAATTTAAGTTACATTACATCACCTGATCTAAAAAGAAAAAAATAAATATACAGGGTGGCCGGGGAGTTGACGTTCAAACGTAAAATTTAGGTCCGGTATGTCGTGGGGTATCCGAATCACCCCCATGTATGTTCCGCGATTTTTTATAGTTTTCGAGTTATGATGATTTTTCCGATTTTTTGAGGAAACTCGACATGACCGGCTTAAACAACCTCTAAAAAAAAAAGTATTAGACTTTTTAGAGATTCTTTTTTTGCAACTTAATCTTCATGAATTGTGCCTTTATTCAAAACATCATCACCATCGTAACTTTGATAAAAGTTATGAAAATATTGGTCTAAAGTTAAAAATTTGCGATCCGTGAATTATGACTAAATTTTCAACTTTAAATTAAAACTCTAAACAGGTGACCTTATGATTTTTTAGCCAATCCCAAAAATGCGGCCAACTCTCAGCTTTCATAATCATAAATAAAAAGTAGTACTTAAGAGGGCTAATTTGGCTAGAATTGATCTTCAAAGACAACAAGGCGGAAAAGTCTTAAATTTTTTTTTTTTTTTGCCATAATTACCACGCCTAAGGCTAAATAATGATTAAAGAATGCTGAAAACCGAAACGGCGACGGGTTATGCCGGACTCTTACCGGCTAAAACCCCACCGTGTTCCACCTCATCGCATATTGCCGTAGAGCCTGAGGGCCCGTGAGGAATCTTACACACTCTACGGCGCAGCGACCGACCTTACCAGGTCTCATCTCTGTTGGCCTTGACAAACCTACAGGCCTTTAGGTGATGCGTGGGAACACGCACACAACTACCTCGAGTCCCTATGATCAGACGCCGGACCCCCCAGCCCGACGTCCAGAGACTCAAAAATTAAGGGGGACGGCTGACCGCGAGCAAACGCAGCCCGTCTGCGACCCGTGCGTCTTTGGCGGATCGGGAGTTCAGAAGTCGACTCCCTCTCCCTCTCCGCTGTCTCCTTCTGGAGCATTACTGCCTCACAGAAGGAGAGAACCGCGCGCCAAGACGCCTCACTGTCGACCATAGCGCGAACCATCCACCGGCAGCGAGAGGAACCTATCGTGTTGGTGGAATAAGGAAAGTTTTAAGTAAAAAGTAGATAACCTAACCTAACATGAACTAACCTAACCTAACCTAACCTAACCTAAGAGGAGGGAGCCGACAGCCGGGTGCCACCACTGCGACGGCTGTCTCGACGAGACGGCGCAGCACGTGCTGCAGGAGTGCCCTGCGTGGGCGGGAGAGCGCAGTGAGCTCTCCCAGGTAGTTTCAGACCTCTCGCTGCCGGCCATGGTTCGCGCTATGGTCGACAGTGAGGCGTCTTGGCGCACGGTTCTCTCCTTCTGTGAGGCAGTAATGCTCCAGAAGGAGACGGCGGAGAGGGTGAGGGAGTCGACTTCTGAACTCCCGATCCGCCAAAGACGCACGGGGCGCAGACGGGCTGCGTTTGCTCGCGGTCTGCCTCCCCCTTAATTTTTGAGTCTCTGGGCGTCGGGCTGGGGGGTCCGGCGTCTGATCATAGGGACTCGAGGTAGTTGTGTGCGTGTTCCCACGCACCACCTAAAGGCCTGTAGGCTTGTCAAGACCAACAGAGATGAGACCTGGTAAGGTCGGTCGCTGCGCCGTAGAGTGTGGAAGATTCCTTACGGGCCCTCAGGCTCTACGGCAATATGCGATGAGGTGGAAAACGGTGGGGTTTTAGCCGGTAAGAGTCCGGCATAACTCGTCGCCGTTTCGGTTTCTAGCATTCTTTAATCATTATTTAGCCTTAGGCGTGGTAATAATGGCAAAAAAAAAATAAAAAAATTTTAAGACTTTTCTGCCTTGTTGTCTTTGAAGATCAATTCTAGCCAAATTAGCCCTCTTAAGTACTACTTTTTATTTATGATTATGAAAGCTGAGAGTTAGGCGCATTTTTGGGATTGGCTAAAAAATCATAAGGTCACCTGTTTAGAGTTTTAATTTAAAGTTGAAAATTTAGTCATAATTCACGGATAGCAAATTTTTAACTGTAGACCAATATTTTCATAACTTTTATCAAAGTTACGATGCTGATGATGTTTTGAATAAAGGCACAATTCATGAAGATTAAGTTGCAAAAAAAGAATCTCTAAAAAGTCTTACACTTTTTTTTTTAGATGTTGTTTAAGCCGGTCATGTCGAGTTTCCTCAAAAAATCGGAAAAATCATCATAACTCGAAAACTATAAAAAATCGCGGAACATACATGGGGGTGATTCGGATACCCCACGACATACCGGACCTAAATTTTACGTTTGAACGTCAACTCCCCGGCCACCCTGTATAACTCTTATAATATTATACTTGTAAAATATTAACATACAAATGTAATAGCATGTATAGCTGTATATATTTATATTTGTATGTATATGTATGTCTATTATTATGAAATGCGTTTATTTTTCGGTTTCTCCTTTATTTCTGATATTTACTATTTATTTTATGCAGCACCGACCCGTTGTTCTTTGTTTAAATTTCCTCTACCCTAAGGTTGTCTGGAAGAAATCGCTTTTAGCGATAAGACCGCCTTATTTGTACCATTATCGTTTTTTTTTCCTATGCTGTATCTGTGTTTGGTGTAAATAAAGTACTATCAGTTTAAAATAACAATGTGCATGACCTCGCTCGCAAATGTGACGTCACTCAATCACACGAACTTCACTCGAGTCATTCAAATGATTGTTTCCTTTGCATAGAGTCTACATTCCTTTGTCAACCGAGTGAAGTTATCCAACGGCCCTTCAAGGTCATGCACATTGTTATTTTAAACTGATAGTATATTTCATTCATTTCATTCATTCATTCATAATTATAATAAACTAACTAAAACTATTCTATGAAAGATAACGCTCAACTTAAATGGTAAAAGAACGAATCAATAGATATACTTACATAAATAGAAACTGCATAAGTTAAAGAATAATAAATACAAAATTTAAGTAATCCACCTTTTAGAGTATTGATACTGAAGAAATAAATAACGATTGTTTGTTAATAACTAAATGGCATTAAAAGCTTTTAGGATTTAAACGAATAGTGTTGCATAATAACTATAAGGATGGTTGTACATTAACTGAGTTTTAGTTCGCAAAAGACCTAAAAATATACACTATTTTATAACGATTATTTATACTAGCCGTGGCCGGCCTGCAACTATAATTATGTGTAAGATAGATGATATAAACAATTTA
Organism: Agonopterix subpropinquella; assembly: GCA_922987775.1. NCBI lineage: Eukaryota > Metazoa > Arthropoda > Insecta > Lepidoptera > Depressariidae > Agonopterix > Agonopterix subpropinquella. Next base: position 8,171,802 of record OV277713.1, on the reverse strand, counting down.
TTTGCAAAAGTAACACACACATAATATTACAGTAGTATTATGTAAGTAACTGTATTATTTATGTTTTAATTCAGAACATATTTTATCTGCTTGCCAAATTTCATACAAATCTGTTTAGCCGTATATGCGTGATTGAGTGACAAACATTAAAACATCTAAACATCAAAATTTTGACATTTTTATTGAGATGAGATGATATTCGCTCGATTTCGTGTCGTGTTTTTTTATGCTGCCGAATGGGTGAGGATCGGCAAGTCAGAAGAGCATATCAGGCTAGCGTCCATTGGGTTGCCCTAGGTAACACTGGAACGACATAGTTGAGGCTGACCTTAGTGACCTTTTAGCCAGGTACTGGATTGAAGCGCTGGATCGGGAAAAGTGACGTTCCTAAGTGGCGTGGCTAAGTCACAGTTTGGGTCACTGAGCTAGAGGAGTTACCTAATTGGTTTTACTTTATTTCAATATACTTCAAACGCATATGTACGCACATTCATGTGTGCGACAATCTGTGAACAGCTAAAATCTAAGGGCCATAATTATCACAAAAGCTATGTTTGAGCGTACGTTTAGACGGAACGATATCGTAGCGATATCGCTGCGTTATCGCCGCGATATTTCTGAGATCAATCAGTGATGCGGTGGAAAATAATAGTCCGTAGATATAGCGACGTCGCAGCGGTACTATTGTGACGTCTTTGCGGTACAGTTGGGACAACATCACCTATCGACGCCTCAGAGTGTAGACTCATAGAGAAAACTTTCAGGAACAAGAAAAAACCGCGTCCTATAACATTTTTAACCGACTTCAAAAAAGGAGGAGGTTTCTCTCGACCGTATATATTTGTAAGTTCGGTAGGTAATTGCGAGGTTTTTATTACACGCTTTTGATAGCATTACGAGTCTTAGATTATTTTTTTGAGTCAATCAGGACATGATTTTGTGAGATTTTCTTTCCAGAAACGTAATAATAAAAAAATTACATCATTCCCGAGGTTTAAGGCGACGCTATGCTCAAAAATTGTTTGTGTGATAGGTAAGTACAGTGATAGATATAGGTCTCTAATATAGACTAAACTTTAAGCATATCGCGCTCTCATTGTTTGCATCCAAGCTCAAAGGTTTTCGTAGTTTTTGTTTGGTCCATGTCCGATTTGTAGAATACACAACACAGCTATTCCAATGTTTTTGTTTAGGTCCCGCGCTCACTTTGTTTGCCTAACTAAATATTGGGGCCTTTGATCCAGGTTTTAAAACATTTGTTTTGTTCGTTGTGAAACAAAATTTAAATTGCCTGCAGATTTTGAAAATGAAACAGGCACTTTTGTTTGGTTAGGTTAGTAATTTAATTGTGTTCTTCGTTTGTCTAAATTGAAGTGAATTTAACTGTTTTAAAATTTTAAAATTGTTCGGTTTACTAATCCGATGCATAACTACAATAACTGTCTGTGTTGGGTAAAATAATGACAATAAATTACTAATTATAAATTTTAATTGTTAAATGAAATTACACAATTACTTTCTTGTAACGATTATAAATGTATGCTTTTCGGAACTATAGAATGATTGCATTAGCCATAATATTATATGAGTAAGTATAACATTATGTAACCAAAAATTTATTGAGTGATTGCAACTTACAATTACAATTTGTAATTAATAATTAATTACATTTGGCCCAACACTGTTAACTACTATGCCTCGTGTTTCTGGTTTAGTATTTAATTGGCTCACCCCATTTATTTCCGTGGCCTGTCGTATGATGCGACTAAGAGATAAAAGACCTAATATCCAATTTACACGTCATTCCATTCTAAAACTGGTAAATATAGCTCCCTCTCGCATTTTTTTGTGAGAGGAGGTATTTTCCTTGCAATGAACTTAAATTCTTACTACAATTAGCTTATTAGAAAACTAGATAAATATTAGCTCTACATGGTCCTTTTCAGTATTCTGGCAAGGGAATGATAAGACCAACACAATAAACAAAATTCTCATTGGAACTAATTATGGAAAACTAAAACAAAAATCACCTATTGTTCCATACAAAAACTGCAAACCTACTTGACCCAAATGGACAGCAGATTTTTGTTTCGCGATTTCGATTATGGAAAACTAAAAAAAAATCACCTATTGTTCCATACAAAAACTGCATACCTACTTGACCCAAATGGACAGCAGATTTTTGTTTCGCGATTTCGATTATGGAAAACTAAAAAAAAATCACCTTTTGTTCCATACAAAAACTGCAAACCTACTTGACCCAAATGGACAGCAGATTTTTGTTTCGCGATTTCGATTATGGAAAACTAAAAAATAAAACCGGTCAAGTGCGAGTCGGGATACTCGCGCACCGAGGGTTCCGTACTACACCACAACAGAACACAACACAAATTATTAACATAGCAAAATATTTTTTTTTTGTCCAGGACCTTTAGCGCAAGACCGACTCACACTTTGCCAGTTTTTTGTATTTGTTGTTATTTTGTAGAGTTTGCTCTATAATCACACAAAGTTTGGCGCTTGTGTGTATTACTATTTTAACGATAGAGCGTGAAGAAAAAACGTTGGTAAAAACTAGTTTCTTGTTGAGAACCCCCCTTAATTTTTAACTTTTTGACATTTTTATTATTTGTTAACAAATCCGCCGTAATAACGCATAATCTGTGAAAATTTCAACTATCTAGCTATCACCGTTCAAAAGTTACAGCCCTAAATATGTAGAACAGATGGACGCACTACAGACAAACAGACAGACGGACGGACGGACGGACGGACGGACGGACGGACGGACGGACGGACGGACGGACGGATGGACCGACGGACAACGTAGGCTTAGTAGTTAGTAGTAGGGTCCCGTTTTCACCCTTTGGGTACGGAATCCTAAAAATCACCTATTGTTCCATACAAAAACTGCAAACCTACTTGACCCAAATGGACAGCAGATTTTTGGTTCGCGATTTCGTCGCAATGTGGTTAAATGTGATGGTATTCTAGCTTGATGGTATTATCGACACGTTGAAAAACCGACTTCATAATTAAGAAGGAAAGCCATCAATCCTAGTAGATAAGCAATTTAGTCTCTTCTCTGAAGGCTGCTGTTAAAACCATAACACCAACTTTACTAGCTTACTTAGGCATAGTAATATTATACGTTTGGTCGAGCGCAAGCTAAGCCAAAGCAAAATGAGTTTACTCTCCAAACAAGTTTAAAGCAAAAACGTGGATAGCATAGAATGATAAACTAGTGCTTTAATTACACTTACATTTCTACATTCCTCTAGAATTTTTGCTAGAAAAGAGAAATATTCATACGAGACTACTTCTGGTGTTATAAAATAAACAATATAAAAAAACCGGCCAAGTGCGACTCAGGTTAGGATTCCTCGCGCACCGAAGTGTTCCGTACTACCACGCAATATAATGTTCGAGCTTTTACCCGCAACTTCGTCCGCATAAATTATATAACAGATTTTATGTCAGATCATAAGCTATCAAACAAAAAAAGTTTTATCAAAATCGGTTCAGTAGTTTTTGCGTGATACTCGAACAAACAAACAAACAGACAGACAAAAAATCCAAAAAATTGTGATTTGTAATCAGGGACATCTAAAAACCATATCGTAATTTTTTTTTTGTAAATATCTTCAATGTACAGACACATTTCTGTTACAGTTTATAATAGTTTAGATTACCTAAAGCGCGATCGCGCTAATTTAAAACATCCAAGTTCAATCCTATTCCAATTTCAGTTCTAATCACAATTGCAATCCAATTACTATTCAACATAATTATTGTGCTGAATTCCACATCGCGTCATCTGTCAAAACGGCTACGGCTGTCAAATTAATAGAGAAATACCTTATGTTAAAAGTTGTGGTTGGGAGTCGCGTGGCTAGAGGGCTCTCGAGTGGACGTCTGTCGTTGGCTCGCGATTTAGGTAACCACGCGGCTCCGCCATTTTATGGCGGTTTCGAGTGTGTGTTTTTGTATAAAAACAGGGCTTTGAGATCGCCATATCCAATTACCGTACAACGACTAGCACGCACATCAAGCACTAATTGCTCTTTTTAAACTAGATATTGGCAAAATCCACCAAGGAAACGCCATTAAACAAAAATAGAAAAGTTGTGGTTCGCACGCGGTCCAATCATGATTTAGTTGAGCTTTATTCAGCGCGATTGCTCGCCTGAACACACTTTCGACCGGTCTTTATTATTTGTTATCGAAAAAGTTTAAAAGTGCTTAAACCTTATTTAGTTAACAAGTTAGGGACATACGAGTTGTATCAAAGGCTAGCCAAGAAAAGAAACATTAGGTTCCATTGGCGGATACTTTCGGAACCCTAACAAAAACAAAACACCATCCTAGTGGATGCTTTAGCTCTCGAGTGAGCTAGACTAAATAATTTATTACATAAGTTCACATGAATTAGAGTGATTTTTTGTGTACTAGTTAGCTTTTTAACTTGAAAATATAAGCTCTATCTACATGAGTAATAAATTTTTTAACCATTATATGAGTTTCAAGCCGAAAGTGCGATAAAACGTATGAACCAATTTTAAAACTAATTTATACTTACTAAAGAGACCAACAAAACAATCGTAAAATGTAGTCAGTCCATGTAATTTATGTAAGTCTAATGGGGGATTTTCTGACAGCTAGTTAAAAAATACATAGTTCAACATACCTAGAAAAATTGTGTTGTCGTGAAATTGTTACGAAGATAGTTTATTTTCGAAAAAAAAATGCATGTCAATATTACTGAAGAAAAAAATATGATGCGACTAATTATGAAGTTGGGACACTTGGCCAGGCGGAGTGATGGCAGATGGACAAGGGCAGTGACAGAGTGGCGGCCGTGGGAGGGGGAACGGTCAGTGGGCAGACCATGCAGCAGCCAGGTGGTCGGATGACATTTGTAGAGTGGCCGGCAAAAAGTGGATGAGACTAGCGTGGGACCGTTCTGGTTGGCGTAAAAATGAAGAGGCCTATACCCAGCAGTGGGGTTTACCGGGCTGATGATGAATTATGAAGTCTATCAATCCGCGTTTGGCACGTGAGATGGACTTACGCCCATACACTCTCCTTAAGGGTAGGCCTGTGCACGGCAGTGGGTCGTATATAGGCTATGATGATGATGATGATGATGATGATGATGAAATAAATAGTAAAATTAGCTCTAAGATACTGCAGCACCTCAGAAATGAATTTTTCTTACAAATAACTTATTTTGCAAGTCTTTTGCATTTCCAACACCAGGGTTTATCAGTAATCTATACAGAAATAACTCTGGAATCAAATAAATGTATAGAGTTGGTTACGAGCGGTAGCGATTACTTTGACAAGAAAACTCAAACCACATTAGAAACGTCCGACTACACATAATTAATCTAAGACTTAACACTACTGTCATCATCGTCAGCCTTTGTATACTCGTCCAATACGCATAGTGTAAGAGGAAACTCGAACATTGTGAGCCCCCTGTGGATTGGTAGATACTGACAAGTTAGTGACCAACTTGTGGTTATAGTATTTTCAGTTCTTTTTCACATAACGTTGACCTAATCAAGTCATCTTCATAAATATTTGTGTTAAATAAATATGATTTTTCGCATGTAAAATTTTCTAGTGTTTGGTTGATGGTAGTAAAGTAGCACAGAGAGCCATGGACCGCGCCATGCTAGGCATCATCTTTCTTGACCACGTCACAAACTTCGAGATCCGACGTTGAACTAAGGTTCAGGAAGTCGGGGACCGAGGAGTGGTGGTGGGCAGGACACCTAGGTAGCTAGGCAAAGTGATGGCAGGTGGAGCAAATCCTTAACAGAGTGGTGGCCGAGATTAGGCAAAAGAGAAGCAGGTCGTCCGGCAGCCAGCGACTGGCGACTGCGACTGGCACAGGGCTGAGAAGAATGGCAAAATAGGGAGGAGGCTTAGGCCCTGCAGTGGGTAGGTACGGGCTGAAAATGATGATGATGATGGTTAACGGAAGCGTTGAAAAAACTTACTATTGTAACGGAGCTACTAGAGAGCTAACTAAGCAACAACGCCGAGGCATGGGTCTAGATTCTAGACAATCCCGATGTAATCAACAGGTGGATTACAACCAGTCAGAAGATGAATCTGTTCAACGCGTCATAGACAAATTATGTTATTAAAATAAACTAATTATCAGGGAGCGGAATCTCATATCAAAACAATTGAAATGTAATAGAGATGTGACATTGTTTTTTATCGTGTTTTGCGGCTGTCGATACTTTTTAGTTTCGATCTTCATTGCTTAATCAACTTACACGTACATTTAATTTTAATTATTTATGATGACTGACACACAAATAAAATAAACCAATTTTTCTTATCTATCAATAAAATTCTGATAACTACCGCGACTTGGGAAGTTTACCCTAAAATCCCTATTATGATATTTGACACTTCTCTCTACTCTCTCTCTTACTCTTTAGATTACCGTACTGTATTGCAATGAAGAATAAACTATGTTAAGTCTAACTAAAAACTATCAATAGCCTGAATACTCGATAAAAAACAATGTCCCATCTCTATTACATTTCAATTGTTTTGATATGAGATTCCGCTCCCTGCTAATTATACAGCAAATCAAAGGTGCGGTAATCGCTCCACCAAAGTTATTAAGGCGGTTGCAAAACTTGACGCACAATACGCGTAGACGGTATTAATATAAGTAACTTTGTATATATGGAAAAATAGATTAGAAAATCTAGTTGTCGCGTATTAAATAACATTTGCAATTTATAATTTAATTACGAAGATATAAAGCTTTGAAATTTTTCATACAAAATTTAATTAATTTAATTTAAATTAAATTTATTTAATTAAATTTAATATAATTTAATTTATTTTTTTTGTTCGTAATTATATTATAAATTGCAATGTTATTTAATACGCGACATCTAGATTTTCTAAACTATTTTTTCATATACAGGGTGTACAATAAAATGGGACAGCTACTTAAAGGGGTGCTTCAGACCATCAAACTGAACAACTTTCTCGATGGGACCAATATCGAAATCGCGAAAAAAAAATCTGCTGTCCCATACATTTCAGTCTAGTTATGTTTGCAGTTTTGTATGGGAGAGCGGATTTTTTTTTCGCGATTTCGATATTGGTCCCATAGAGAAAGTTGTTCAGTTTGATGGTCTGAAGCACCCCTTTAAGTAGCTGTCCCATTTTATTGTACACCCTGTATAAAACATTACTTTTATTAATTCCGTCTACGCGTATTGTGCGTCAAACGTTTGTATGGATTGAAACCACCTTAAGAGACATTTCATAAATATAACATCAGACAAAATTACAGTTGGACCTTCTTAAACAGGATTCGCTCCCAACTCTTGATTTCCACCACAACAAAAACCGTATTAGAGTTAAATATAGTGGAATTACGAAGGAAGTTGCAACGTAGGGAAGGAATTTGACGCGCTGCAAACTAAGATATTATTCCTCGCAAGGCTCTATTTAATTATACTGGCAGCGGGCTCTGTGAATAAGAAATCTCAGCGAATTCGCACCAGCAGATAAACTTGGAGTTTAAATTTTAAATGAAATGGAGTGAAATGCAAAATTTTTGCAGTGGTTTATAGGAATAAACTTTACTGAGTACTTGACAGCTTTGTTATTTAGGTTTCATACCTATCTTAGATTATGATGGGCTAATGACTTTAAACACTCATAACTTTTGATTGATATAACCGATTGCGATGAAATAAAGCTTTTATGTTAATTCAAGCCCCATTTACATTATTATGCAAATCCTATTTAAATCCCATGAGTAGTTTTTAAGTGATGCGAGCACAAACAAGGAGACACAAATTCTCAGTGTATTCCATAACGTAGCCAAAAAAAAAAAAAACATAAAACACCCCCATGACTTTTTTTGCAAATATCTTCAATATACATCCACCTCATGTTTATTATTTTATTATAAACTAGCTGTTGCCCGCGACTTCGTCTGCGTGGACATGTGATTTTTTCTCATGTCTCGTCTAAGGTCGTGAAGGTCATGATCAGAATCAAGTCTAGGAATCCTGGCACGTAACATTAGAATGGCCATTAAGGAATGGGCTGATAAAAGACACAGGCTAGAATGCTCTGGCCTCTCCGGTCTGCAACATTGCAGGAAATTCATCAGCAATATAACACCACGAATCCCCCAGTTCATACTAATTCTCGCACATAAACATTGTACTGAATAACAGCAGGAGCAAAGCTCGTGCCATCGTCGGAGCCCTCACCGGGTACTATACGCTACAGGCTTGATAAAGCTCACTCTAGATCCCAGATCATTGCCGAGCGTGCGGAGAAAAGCAATTCATGGAACATTTAATACTGTGTGACTGCGATGTGTCTCCTGTGAAATGGTTATCCAAAACCGGAAGATTACAGGTTTCTTCTCCTGAACGCTATTGCCTCCCTACTTCTCCATGTTTTTGAAGGGTGAAGAAAATAAATATGTAAGGGTCAACACAAAAGATACCATTATTGGGTCGAAGTGTTGCTGGCTTGTCAGCCCCCATAATAAGATAAGAAGGTCATGAACTTAAGCTAAATCAAAATCAGAAAGTACGTACCTAAGTAAGTTTGTAGTTACCAGAAAAAAGTGATTCACTGATTCATTACTTGAATTTTTCTTCTGTTCGTCGTTTATTAGATTTTACCCGACTGTTATTTATGTCGAGCATCATAATAATCATTTTACAAGCCACTGCGGGTCACAGAACTCAACTCACGAATAAGCGTTAGAGGATACTCTACTACGCGGGCTAGTGCACAATGCACAATAGTGGAGGCAAGAGCTAGAAGGATAATTTTCTAGCAAGCTAATGGTCAACTTGCCAAAAAAAATCATGCCGCTTTTGTAAATCTCTAACTACTTTACTTAGCGATTATGTAATGTGGTGTTATAAGAGGTTATAAGGACCTTTTAGATAAGTCCCTACGTATCTTTTAACAAATTGAGGTAGAATGATGTTAAGCTACAGAAACCCCCAAGAAATCAAAATTAAACAAAACAAATATTCGGTAAAACTTTCTGCACAAAATTCGAATTTCTGTAAAATAATAATCTCAGATTGGGCTTAAGCGACCAATAGTATACCTACTTGTTGTATGGTTTCCATAATAAGAAGCCTATAGTGCTTGCTTGGTATCATTATAATGTATGTGCCTGTGAGCGTTATTTATTTATTATTTATTTTTCTAATACACCCCAGTAAGTAACTGTAGGTACAATCAAATCAGTAAGACCGATCGAATATTATACACTTTGAGATAAAGAAGTTAATCAACTAAATTTTTAACTGCTCCGTGGTCTGCGTGGTCCGTGGTCTGCGACTGCCTCCGTGGTCTAGTGGTTAAGAGCATTGGCTCTCGATACGGAGGTCGTGGGTTCTGAAAATAAAAATGATTCCGTGCTTCGGATGGCACTTTAAGCCGTTGATCCCGGCTACTATCTCTGGTGGTAGTAGTCATCACATAAAAACCACGTCAGAGGCCGTAAGGCTGTCTGAAATAACTCTGACACCAGGGCTCTGCTCACACGATAAGAAGAACAAAATTTTTAAGCTCCGCTTGCTAGGTTTTGGAATTAATAATTGTTGCACACTTGCTTTAAAAATACGCGCAGTGCCATCTATTAAGATGAAAACGATACTACACAAATTCTAACTTTAGAAAAGGTTAAAAAAAAGAAAGAAGATTTTTAGTGTTTGCCGACCCGGTTGGTGTAATGGTTACCACGCCGTAGGTGATCATAGTGGATTAATTCCAGGGTCCTGGGTTCGAGTCCCGGTTCGGTCTTGGATTTTATATATGTTTGTGCCGTTGTTGTATGGTTTCCACAATAAAAAGCCTAATGCTTGCTTGGGATAATTAAAATAATGTGTGTGCCAATGAGCATTATTTATTCCAATTCGCCCAGTACCTAAACAATCAAATCTGTAAGACCGAATTTCTGAGACGTATTGATGATTGAACCACAAACATACAATTAATATTAGTGTAGGTACTCCGTTTTAAATAGCAACGAAATTTTAAGGCTATTTTGCATTACAGAAACAGAGATTTGAAGCACTTCCTCTCACTTATTCTTAAACAGCTTTTGTAACGTCCAAGATATGTCGGATACTATATCTGTCTGATAAATAAATTACATTTGGTAATCAGAATTAGCCAGAAAGCTAAATAGGAATCGGAAAATCTCGTCGTCTTTATTTTGAATGAAGGTAGGATGGTAGGATTAAAATTAGAAAAAAGCCAAAAGAAATCGCCATGCGCCAATATCAGATCTAATATTGGCGCATGGCGATTTCTTTTGGCTTTTTTTAGATCTGATATGAACTCAAGATATTATTACAATTGAAGGTCTAATAAATGTAAAAATATAAAAATGGATATAGTTGTTGAATGAAAATTTATAAAAAAAAAATAAAAAAAACATTCTCATCCAAGAATCGAATCTCCACCTCTTGCGCGAAAATCTAACCATATACCAACTACACTAAACAGCTGTTGAGAGAAGTCTTGAAAAAATCAAATACTATTTTTACCACTGCAATCTGTCAGCGTCAAGTCGGCGCTAGTGAGCATAGAGAAAAACGTGGTACGAGTTTAAAACGTGGTACGTGTTTCTCTATGCTAGTGAGCATAATTTATCCCACAGGAACCCATTACTGGGATAAAAAGTATCCTATATGTTAATCCAGAACGCATTCTATCTGCGTGCCAAATTTCATCTAAATCCGTTCAGCCGTTCATGCGTGATTGCGCCACAAACATACAACCTTACAACCTCACAAACTTTCACATTTATAATATTAGTGAGATGAGATGTAATATAGACGAAGATATGGATTTAAATTGGTCTTCCAGAGTTTCTTTTCCCTTCTACTTTGCCATTTGGAGCAGATGATAACGCTCTTTCCTCAATGATCACGAAGTAGTAATGGGTACGTGGTATAGAACGTCATTGCGAGAAGAAAGAAAAGGCACATACTTATGTGCCTTTTCTCTCCATGGTTGCAAAAGCTATCAGAATACATCTCGTAGGAGAAGTGTGCGTTAAAATTCAGCTATGTAATGATAGTTAACTTGTTTGCCTCCTGAACTTCGCTTTCTGACCCTCCTAAAGTTCCTACGAATTTTCAAGCGCAACTTTTTTGTCCGGGCTCTTTAGCGCGAGACCGACTCACGGACGAACGGACGGACAGACAACGTAGGCTTAGTAATAGGGTCCCGTTTTCAACCTTTGCGTACGGAACCCTAGAAATTATGCGATTCAATAATCAAACTGCGTTCTTTCTTACCAAGTGCGTCTAGTTAGTACTTACAAGTAAAATTGTTGTAGTGAAAATAAAATCTATCTGTAATTCAATTCGTAATCTCTAGAACAAACTTGTAAGAAATTAATGAAATAGAGAACTTATAAAAACTTCGGAGATTATGATGATTTCTTTCTTGTGTATTTATACTGCTTCTTTTGCTCTTGAGTTTTCGAAAAAAAATTGTATTTATAGAGTTCTGTTTAATATTAATTAAGTTCAAATGATATCGAATTGCTTTATTTTGATTTTTGTTCTAACCATAGAAGAGATAACCCAGGCGCAGCTCACGTGCCACTAATCAAAATATATGATCTATATAATTATATCATATTTGTTCATAAATTTCGTTAACGAATAGGTCATAATCATAACCATAACATAACAACCACTATGACAATTTTAAAAAGATACAGTTTTAAGACTTATGAAGATGTACTTTGTACATTTTGTTTTGTTTAAAAGATGTGTGTTGTAGAGTTTCTGGCCGACTCTTCTCTCAACGGAACACCTTCCGACGCAGTGGTAGAGTCAAAAAATGACGTCAAAAAGCTATCTATATGATATTATTTTGAATAAAAAATTTTGAATTTGAATTTGAGAAGGTGGAATTTAATTTGATTCATTTTTTTGTCACGCTAGTTCTGTTCTCGAAATTATAGACCTCATGCTATTTCTGATGAAGACTCATCTGCACCTTCTATGTGACTGTGTCCCTCTGACGTACACACGTAGTCACGTAGTACCTACATCTAGGAAATTAGGTGTTGACACCAGAAGAGATAGAAACCGATCAAAAACCAATACGACTACGATTTAGAAAGCAGAAGGGATTAGTAGGGTACTTCTTCTTTTTATCGTGTGGGCAGCAGGCCATTTTGTCAGAGTTTTTTCAGACCGCCTTACGGCCTCTGACTAGGTTTTTATATAACGGGAACGGTAGGGAACTGTAGGGGGCGTTCACAAAAGACCAGCGATGATCGAAGTGGTGCAGGAACCCCAAATAATAATAATTTCTACTGGTTCTCTCTTCTGTGATTCATAGGAAGCCGATCAGTTCGACTCTCTGTAACTTTCAAGAACTGGAAGAGAAATTTTCCTCTCAAGAGTGTTTGTGCTTGACTTGTTCCCATACTTTCGATAGTTTCAGAAATTTCCAATACAAGTATCTTATCTCTTTAAACTTGCAAATTGTTTACACAACTCTTATTTTAACTTTATCCAGTTTATTCTTGGGAATTCTAAATAGTTTTCCTGACTGAATTTAAAATTGTGCTGTGGAAGAGTGCCTTCGATATTGTTTTTGATCATTTTTAAACTTTGTTGAATAATACTTTGAACAAGAAAGAAGAATTAAATGAGTATTAAGATTACCTGGTGGTACGGATTGGTATCCGTATTAGGCGCGCCTCGACTGATGCCCAAACATCCTCCGGGTAGACCTGTGTCCTGCAGTGGGAAGTTTATAGGCAAATGATGATGATGGAGATATTAAAAGTTTACCGGTGCAGCGGTGTCAAAAATCTGATTAATTTAAGACAAAAATGTTTATTATGAAATGTTATAATTAGAGAATAAGTGTTCTGGTTTTCCGTTTATCTGTTATACTTCAAACTATCTTTACCTAATATAACTTTTTGCAATAATTAGTCATCATCATCAGACTGTATACGTCCCACTGCAGGGCACAGGCCTACCATCAGGGAGGGTGTATGGGCGTCAGTCCACCACGCGTGCCCAATGCAGATTGGTCGACTTCACATACGCATCAGAATATTTTCTTCTTCAGCGTATGCAGATTTCCTCGCTTTTCTAATAAAATAATGAATCTCAATAATAAATTATTAAAAACATAAATTCTCTGAATTTTCATAACGTGTTACGGATTTATGAGCATTTATGAAATTATATTTAAATTACGTATCGAATATTGTCAACAGTTCCAATGTACGCCTAACATTTTAAAAATATTATTCCTACCTACACAGTGATTCATGAATCAAGCCAATTACTTTAAAATTTCAACACGAATTTTCGACTTTAATCCCAACACAATTAAACTGAAACTTCCGTACATCGGCACCTAGATCTCACAATAATGGACGCAGTATATACCAAAGGCTTTACAGCTCCGGCACTGAATAAATTAATTAGAGACGCGGGCGGAGCTATAGCCTTTGTGTAATGAACACACTACTGAACAGTGAACACTATATTTAGCACCTGTTCTATACAGACACTGAACACAGTGATTTTCAGCCGAAACCGAAAGTGTTATTCACCGTCTGCAGCAGTTTCAACCGAAACAGGACCGTATGACGTTTGTCAGAACACGCAACGGGAGTTTCAGCAAATGAATAGATAGTGTACTATAGCATAGATGAATTAAAGTAGGCAAGATTGCTCACGTCAAACAAAGAACAAAGCTCTCGTAAAACTTATTATTGTCGCCGGTACCTCGTAGTTCGACTTATTATATTAGATGGCGTTACTATACTAGCTGAAGTCGCGCCTATAAGTGGAATACCTAGTACCATCTATCGAAAAATTTGATGAAACTCAACTTCGATGCAGGTGTGCGTAGACCTAAGATGACATAGGAGTGTGTGTGTCTTTTAGCTTCTCGAGTTGAAAGAAAGATTACATTCGCAATTTTATAAAGTAGGTAGGTAAAAGGTACCTTATGAGTACACCTTGGCTTAGTGGTTAAAGTGTCTGCTTGATAATTCTTAATACAGCAGGGGTTTGTTTTTATGAATCACCACGACTTACCATGTTTTATCTACATACAAAAATGTACTCTGCTGCTGTTTACCGTTGAGGGTACTCCTCAACGGTAAACAGCATTGGCTTGATATTTTTCTGTTCACGTTCAGTTTTGATAGCAAAACAAATATTTAATCAGGATCTGGTGCAGAAGCAAGGAATGACTCCGTACGAGGGTACTCCTCAACGGTAAACAGCATTGACTCGCAATTTTCTTGTACACGTTCAATTTTGATAGCAAAACACATATTGAACCAGGATCTGATGCTGAAGCCAGTAATGTCTCCGTACGAGGGTACTCCTCAACGGTAAACAGCATTGGCTTGCACTTTTTTTTTCACGTTCAGTTTTGATAGCAAAACACATATTGAACCAGGATCTGGTGCTGAAGCCAGTAATGTCTCCGTACGAGGGTACTCCTCAACGGTAAACAGCATTGGCTTGTACTTTTTTTGTTCACGTTCAGTTTTGATAGCAAAACACATATTGAACCAGGATCTGGTGCTGAAGCCAGGGATGTCTCCGTACGAGGGTACTCCTCAACGGTAAACAGCATTGGCTTGATTTTTTTTTGTTCGCGTTCAGTTTTGATAGCAAAACACATATACAACCAGGATCTGGTACTGAAGCCAGGGATGTCTTCGTACGAGGGTACTCCTCAACGGTAAACAGCATTGGCTTGATTTTTATCTCTTCCTGTTTAGTTTTGAAAGCAAAACACATATTTAACCAGGATCTGGTGCTGAAGCCAGGAATGTCTCCGTACGAGGGTACTCCTCAACGGTGAACAGGATTGTCTTGAAATTTTTTTGTTCACGTTCAGTTTTGATAACAAAACACATATTGAACCAGGATCTGGTGCTGAAGCCAGTAATGTCTCCGTACGAGGGTACTCCTCAACGGTAAACAGCATTGGCTTGTACTTTTTTTGTTCACGTTCAGTTTTGATAGCAAAACACATATTGAACCAGGATCTGGTGCTGAAGCCAGGGATGTCTCCGTACGAGGGTACTCCTCAACGGTAAACAGCATTGGCTTGATTTTTTTTTGTTCGCGTTCAGTTTTGATAGCAAAACACATATACAACCAGGATCTGGTACTGAAGCCAGGGATGTCTTCGTACGAGGGTACTCCTCAACGGTAAACAGCATTGGCTTGATTTTTATCTCTTCCTGTTTAGTTTTGAAAGCAAAACACATATTTAACCAGGATCTGGTGCTGAAGCCAGGAATGTCTCCGTACGAGGGTACTCCTCAACGGTGAACAGGATTGTCTTGAAATTTTTTTGTTCACGTTCAGTTTTGATAACAAAACACATATTGAACCAGGATCTGGTGCTGAAGCCAGTAATGTCTCCGTACGAGGGTACTCCTCAACGGTAAACAGCATTGGCTTGCACTTTTTTTGTTCACGTTCAGTTTTGATAGCAAAACACATATTGAACCAGGATCTGGTGCTGAAGCCAGGGATGTCTTCGTACGAGGTTACTCCTCAACGGTAAACAGCATTTGCTTGTTTTTTTTTTGTTCGCGTTCAGTTTTGATAGCAAAGCACATATTCAACCAGGATCTGGTACTGAAGCCAGGGATGTCTTCGTACGAGGGTACTCCTCAACGGTAAACAGCATTGGCTTGATTTTTATCTCTTCCTGTTTAGTTTTGAAAGCAAAACACATATTTAACCAGGATCTGGTGCTGAAGCCAGGAATGTCTCCGTACGAGGGTACTCCTCAACGGTGAACAGGATTGTCTTGAAATTTTTTTGTTCACGTTCAGTTTTGATAACAAAACACATATTGAACCAGGATCTGATGCTGAAGCCAGTAATGTCTCCGTACGAGGGTACTCCTCAACGGTAAACAGCATTGGCTTGCACTTTTTTTGTTCACGTTCAGTTTTGATAGCAAAACACATATTGAACCAGGATCTGGTGCTGAAGCCACGGATGTCTTCGTACGAGGGTACTCCTCAACGGTAAACAGCATTGGCTTGATTTTTATTTCTTCCTGTTTAGTTTTGAAAGCAAAACACATATATTTAACCAGGATCTGGTACTGAAGTCAGGAATGTCTCCGTACGAGGGTACTCCTCAACGGTAAACAGCATTGGCTTGATTTTTTTTTTGTTCGCTTTCAGTTTTGATAGCAAAACACATATTCAACCAGGATCTTGTGCTGAAGCCAGGGATGTTTTCGTACGAGGGAACTCCTCAACGGTAAACAGCATTGGCTTGATTTTTATCTCTTCCTGTTTAGTTTTGAAAGCAAAACACATATATTTAACCAGGATCTGGTACTGAAGTCAGGAATGTCTCCGTACGAGGGTACTCCTCAACGGTAAACAGCATTGGCTTGATTTTTTTTTTGTTCGCTTTCAGTTTTGATAGCAAAACACATATTCAACCAGGATCTTGTGCTGAAGCCAGGGATGTTTTCGTACGAGGGTACTCCTCAACGGTAAACAGCATTGGCTTGATTTTTATCTCTTCCTGTTTAGTTTTGAAAGCAAAACACATATATTTAACCAGGATCTGGTACTGAAGTCAGGAATGTCTCCAAACGAGGGTACTCCTCAACGGTAAACAGCATTGACTTGATTTTTTTTTTTCGCGTTCAGTTTTGATAGCAAAACACATATTCAACCAGGATCTGGTGCTGAAGCCAGGGATGTCTTCGTACGAGAGTACTCCTCAACGGTGAACAGGATTGCCTTGAAATTTTTTGTTCACGTTCAGTTTTGATAGCAAAACACATATTGAGCCAGGATCTGGTGCTTAAGCCAGGGATGTCTTCGTACGGGGGTACTCATTAGTACGAGGGTAAACAGCATTGGCTTGATTTTTATCTCTTCCTGTTTAGTTTTGACAGCAAAACACACATTTAACCAGGATCTGGTGCTGAAACCAGGAATGGTCCGTACGGAGGCACTCCTCAACTGTAAACGGTATATGCAAGTCAATGCTGTTTACCGTTGAGGAGTACCCTTGTACGAAAACATTCCTGGCTTCGGCATCAGATCTTGGTTAAATTTGTATTTTGCTATCAAAACTGAACGCGAATAAACAAAATTCAAGCCAACGCTGTTTACCGTTGAGGAGTACCCTCGTACGAAGCCATCTCTGGCTTCGGCATCAGCTCTTGGTTAAATATGTGTTTTGCTATCAAAACTGAACGCGAACAAACAAAATTCAAGCCAACGCTGTTTACCGTTGAGGAGTACCCTCGTACGGAGACATGTCTGGCTTCAGCATCAGATCCTGGTTAAATATGTGTTTTGCTATCAAAACTTAACGCGAACAAACAAAATTCAAGCCAACGCTGTTTACCGTTGAGGAGTACCCTCGTACGAAGACATCTCTGGCTTCGGCATCAGATCCTGGTTAAATATGTATTTTGCTATCAAAACTGAACGCGAACAAACAAAATTCAAGCCAACGCTGTTTACCGTTGAGGAGTACCCTCGTACGAAGACATCTCTGGCTTCGGCATCAGATCCTGGTTAAATATGTGTTTTGCTATCAAAACTGAACGCGAACAAACAAAATTCAAGCCAACGCTGTTTACCGTTGAGGAGTACCCTCGTACGAAGACATCTCTGGCTTCAGCATGAGATCCTGGTTAAATATGTGTTTTGCTATCAAAACTTAACGCGAACAAACAAAATTCAAGCCAACGCTGTTTACCGTTGAGGAGTACCCTCGTACGAAGACATCTCTGGCTTCAGCATGAGATCCTGGTTAAATATGTGTTTTGCTATCAAAACTTAACGCGAACAAACAAAATTCAAGCCAACGCTGTTTACCGTTGAGGAGTACCCTCGTACGAAGACATCTGTGGCTTCAGCATCAGATCCTGGTTAAATATGTGTTTTGCTATCAAAACTTAACGCGAACAAACAAAATTCAAGCCAATGCTATTTACCGTTGAGGAGTACCCTCGTACGAAGACATCTCTGGCTTCAGCATCAGATCCTGGTTAAATATGTGTTTTGCTATTAAAACTGAACGCGAACAAACAAAATTCAAGCCAATGCTATTTACCGTTGAGGAGTACCCTCGTACGAAGACATCTCTGGCTTCGGCATCAGATCCTGGTTAAATATGTGTTTTGCTATTAAAACTGAACGCGAACAAACAAAATTCAAGCCAATGCTATTTACCGTTGAGGAGTACCCTCGTACGAAGACATCTCTGGCTTCGGCATCAGATCCTGGTTAAATATGTGTTTTGCTATTAAAACTGAACGCGAACAAACAAAATTCAAGCCAATGCTATTTACCGTTGAGGAGTACCCTCGTACGAAGACATCTCTGGCTTCAGCATCAGATCCTGGTTAAATATGTGTTTTGCTATTAAAACTGAACGCGAACAAACAAAATTCAAGCCAGTGCTATTTACCGTTGAGGAGTACCCTCGTACGAAGACATCTCTGGCTTCGGCATCAGATCCTGGTTAAATATGTGTTTTGCTATTAAAACTGAACGCGAACAAACAAAATTCAAGCCAATGCTATTTACCGTTGAGGAGTACCCTCGTACGAAGACATCTCTGGCTTCGGCATCAGATCCTGGTTAAATATGTGTTTTGCTATTAAAACTGAACGCGAACAAACAAAATACAAGCCAATGCTATTTACCGTTGAGGAGTACCCTCGTACGGAGACATTCTTGGCTTCAGCACCAGTTCCCGATTAAATAATGTATTTTTCTTTCAAAACTGAACAAGAATAAAAAAAATCAATCCCACGCTCTTTACCGTTGAGGAGTACCATCGTACGGAGACATTCCTGTCTTCAGCACCAGATCCTGGTTAAATATGTTTTGCTATCAAAACTGAACGTGTAGGGAACAGGGCGGGTGGGGCGTTAGTCCACCACGCGTTAGAATATTTTATTCATTGATATTTTCTTTTTTAAATGTGTGAGTATATACGCAAGCTTAACAATTTCAAATTTAGTTTTTTTTTCAATAGCCTGGAGTATGATTTTTGAATCTCATTCGGTGAGTTCAGCAGTTGAAAATGTCAAAATTACTATGGAGATAAGTATCTTTCTACTGCTGATTTGACTTTCAAAAATCGCACTCCTGGAGTATGATTTTTTAATGTCAAATCAGCAGTAGAAAGATGCACGTCTCCATAGTAATTTTGACATTTTCAACTGCTGAACTCAGCAAATGAGATTCAAAAATCGCTCTCCTAGCAATCTTGTTTAGTATGAATTTTGAAATGTGCGCCATCTACCGGAATTCTCTATAACTGCATGCTACTCCCGCTTAGTATTATATCGTATTGTAGATCAATGAAAAAAATGTAAAAAAACCTGCTTATGAAATTGTTATTTTCAATGTGATGTTATGAAAATAATATATTTTGTTGCTCAAAATAAATAAATATGATGAACCAGAACAGTAAAATGCGATATTTCGTCGATTTCAGACAAATTTTACTTCTAGCGGACCAAGTAATGCCATCTAGTGACATTTTAAAAATTATTGTGAGTTATACAAGGAAATAGCGTTCTATGCTTTTCCATCTTCTTTGACTATAGTGTACTACCCATAGAGTAAGAAGAGATGGCATATCGGCTTGTTTCTATAGAAAATGTTGTCGCCAACAAAGGGGGTGAAAAACGGGTGAGGGGAGGGGTTAACATTTAAATACGCTACTTCCCGCTAGATGTGTATGATATGACGTCAGGCCCAGTTGAGTATCTGTGCACAGTTCGATACAACATATCTACCCCAGGGGAGCGCGTTATTTTCTCTATGGTACTACCTATTATTATCTATTCATTTATGGTTTCGCAGTCGCATGACACGCGTACATGATTGAGTTTACGGCGATACATCGTCTTGCTCGCAAGCCACCTGTTTGCCTGAATTCAGTCTCTTTAATTGTTGATGTATAATATTAACATCCGTTTGTGTGAGTTAATATATCAATGGTAGAAACAGGTCCATTTTTCGTGTACGTAATGTAAAAGCGTAACGTATCTTCCGCTATTTTTATTTAATCAAAGCTTTTATCTCTACATTCACAAATTTAGACTAGATTTTGGAACTTCCATGCTCACCATACAATTCCATCACTGTATGTGTAGATTCTGGTACTTGGATTGGGTCTATGTAACAATAGCCATAAGATATTTGATTGATTGATATTTTTTAATATTAAGTAGGTATGTCTTTTCCTTATCTCGGGACATAAAGTGTCCTGAACCTTTGAGAGGTGTGTGTGGGGAGCCGAAGCAAACACGTAGTGGCCCGCCAGATAATTTAATCCAAATGGTGTTCTGACACCAACAGGCAATCGTCGCAGTTTGTACTATAGAAGTGCATCCAAAACATACCTCATGTGTAAGAGGCACTCGGCCTGCGGCTCGCCCGGCGGCAGACTGACCCCGGAGACCAGGTCCACCAGGTTCCAGGGGGGATGCTTCGAAGCTTCGCTCCTACGCGTAGCTCGGCCTTCGGTCTCGCGCTCGGCTCGGCCTGCGGCCTCGCACAAGTTACGTAAGGAGTGGAAAAAATGATTATGATTAACATTATTATTATGACTGTATCTAAGTAGACTTCATGGGCCGTACCGTAGCGAGGTCCAAAACGTACACCTTCAGGATACTTTTCTTTTCGAGATTATAACCACAGTATAGGAAAGAGTGCTAATACCTACGACTACGTACAGCATGGAATCTCCCTCATCATCATCTCAGCCGATGGACGTCCACTGCTGGGCATGGGCCTCCCCCAAGGATCGCCACAACGACAGGTCCTGCGCTGCCCTCATCCAACGGGTTCCCGCCGCCTTCACCAGGTCGTCGGTCCACCTTACCAGTCCTACCCAGGCTGCGTTTTTGTGGTACGCGGCCACTTGGTCCCTACGTGTCCATTTGCATGAAGTGCACAGGATATACTATTTATTATTACAACATTTTTTTCCCCTCCTGAAAGCACATCGGACTTTCAATCAAGGCCTGCTTGGCAGAAACTGGGCTACCTTTAGGCAACTGGTCTACCTTTAGGCAACTAACTAAAGTGTGCCGAAAAGTTTCAGCAAGCTTTAGCCGAAACTGTCCGAAACCCAATCTTCGGTCGGGCACTAGCTATACATTGTGAAATAGTTGCCAATCTGCACCGATAATATCCTGTATAATCGAGTGGTTGGTTCCAGTTAGTTTCAAGTTAACTCAATAGTTACTAGTTAAGCTGGTAAGTAGGGAATTGTGTCTTCGTGGTTAAGTGATATTGTATGTTTACGAAAATTATATTAGCAACGCTTCGAAACGGTGTAAAGCGAATACGTAAACGTACCTACAGAAAACAAAGTTTCAAGTCAAACTTGTACAACGTGTTAATGAGTAAACGCAAAACTAGAAATTAGTTTGTTTACTAGGTATCGAGAGCAGAATCTAATTATGAAGGATTCATTCATCAAATAATTTGTTAGTATAATTTATTTACTAAACTCGATGCCAAACCACCGCACAGGCACACTCACCCTACTTACTACCATTTTACTACCAAATAAGATTCTTAAAATATATTCATGAGCACGCTATAGCTCTTTCATTCATTGCTGAAATAATAATAAATCATTTGTCCATGAAAACTTAAAATGCGAATAAATTTTAGCAATTATTTCGTTATAAATCAGTTGGGGTGTATGAGGTTTTGCGCTTATTCATTAACACGTTTGTATACCGCGTGTACATCTTACATCCATGGATGTACTTCAGAAGAAGTATAAACAAAATAAGATGAATTAAGTTAAACAAAATAAAATGTAGGTATTAAGATGCATATGATTACGATCCTCAGTAACGACTAAACGACTGAAGACCTATAAAACTATATAAAATTAGGTTCGATTTCTTTTTTAAATCGGGACTTTAAAAAATACAATCAAGAAAAGTGTATTTTTTATGCCTAGTCAAACAAAATACAAAACTTATTTTTGATGATAGCTTTTACGTGAAAGAGTAAAATAAAATGAGGCATAATCAGCATTTTATAGTTTTACATGAAATATAATGGTTTGAAGTCTGGTATAAAACAAGAATTCATTAGGTATTGTTATTAGACTTTATAGATATTACAGTAGAGGCGTTGGATATATTTTTTTAACACACTTGCTCGTAAAGTGGGTTTTACTGCATCGCTTTCAGGATCTTAATAATATGCACCTTTTAATAAAATACGCGTGTGTTTTCCTTTACGTTACCGCATACCATTTTAGAAAAAATATTTTTGAAATTAATATTAATTTTTCCTCGCAAGGTCGCAAGTGTGTTTTTATTGATCGTTGTACTCTCGGCTATGGATTACGCCCTCGCCTGCGACGGGCTGCAATCCAGCCTCGACTGTAATAATAATGTAATGAAATGATCGACTTATCTCACTTGTATCGTAATTATTCTTTTAGTCATTTACAATGACTTTCTATATGTCGGCTGGGTAGGTAACTACTGCAGTTTTTGATGGAACAGCAGATTTTTAGGGTTCCGTAGTCAAACAAGGAACCCTTATACTTTCATCCATTCTGTCTGTTTGTTTGTCTGCATGCCCAACCTCGATTATTCGTCCATTTTTGCACCTATTGAATCGAAATTTGGCATGAGGACAGATAACAGTGCCTAACCCAAAAACAGAAATAAAGTAGTAATTAAGAAATAAATTTTTTTCCGAGGAATGGGAGGTGTGCTGTGAACGAATAGGGTGATGGAATTTTTTTTTTAATACATCGATTGAGGTGTTGTTGAATAGGTCTTGTCCAATGGTATAAAATTATTATTAAAACTAAATCGTTATAACGTTTCTGTCTCGAGATATTTGCACTCAAAGTTAAAAATAGGGCGTACCTCCCCCCCTCTAACTTCTAAAATAATGGAGTAAAAAATCTGAAATTATTTCACAATATAGATCCCAATAAGTGCTTTCAATGGAAATTATAACGAACGCTGTATCACAAGCAATACTGTCGGAGAAATTAAATAAAGAATCGATGGCAGACGTCGGTCGATGGCGCTGAACAAAATAAAATCGCACTAATGATTGCTTTTGAAAATTTCCTAAGTTGTCTAAGCTATATCATGTTAAGCTTTTCATTTAATGACTACGGAGCCCTATCTTGAGCGAGTCCTATGTTGGCTCCAAAGCGTACGTTTTTTCAGTTTAATGGTGTAAGCCAGCCCTTTTTGGTTTAAACGTACACAGTCCTAATAATTAATAATCGACTTCTGAAAGACTTTCTGACGTTAATGCCAGTAAAGGTGAAAAAAAAATTGTTCGTCATTTATGTAACTCTACTGAACGACTTTTTACGTTTCATCGAGTTTTATAGCGCAATTAGTCTGCGTCTGTGACCGTAATAAGGTCTATTTTCGTGCTTTGTTTTTTGCCTGTTTTCTGCATAGTAGCCCAATTCGTGTAAGAGTTTATTGCTTTCATAATTATTGTCAAAGGAAAAACTTGGGGAAAATTCGTAGAGTTCATCAACTTTACTGTTTTTGTAATTACCTACCAATTAATGTTATGGCCATTGTTATTTTTATTAAACATGTGAAAAGCCAATACGTTTTTATTGCTATGTGGGATTTAAAAATTTATATTAGTTTATTACATTACTAGCGGCCCGTCCCGGCTTCGCACGGGTGGACGTCTAATCTTTTCTAGCAATAAATATAGCCTATGTTACTCAGGGTGAATGCAGCTTTCTAATGGTGAAAGAATTTTTTAAATCGGCCCAGTACTTTTTGCACCTATTCATTACAAACATACAAACATATAAAAATAGGTACAAATCTTTCCTCTTTATAATATTAGTGTAGATAGTGTAGATGTAGATTATGTCAACCGTCGCTGTCCCATTGTTGGGCAGAGGCCTCCCTCCTTTCTGTCTATGCGTCCCGGTTTTGCGATCGATTTCGACTCACCGCCTCCTTCTTGGTCTGTCTCGACGTCGATTATGTTTTGCTGCGGACCAGTTGGTAGTGGTTTTGGCCCATAGGTCATCTGGCATGCGGCAGACATGTCCAGCGCAATTCCACTTTAGATTGGCAGCGGTGGTGGCGACGTCGTGGTCACTTGGGTTCTGGGGCGAATCATCTCATTTCTGACCCGGTCGATCAGTTTTAGGCCAAGGATTAGATGTCGAATAAAATTAGAAGCTAATTCAAAACTAAAATATACAACGTGTTAATGAATTAACGCAAAACTAGAAAATAGTTTGTTTAGAATCGAGAGCAGAGTCGAATTATCATGGTTTCAACATAGGTAATTTTTTTCAAAATATTAAATAATTTGTTTGCAAAATTTAAAATTTTCTGAACCAAATGTCAACCCACCGCACGGGCACACTCACCCTACTTACTACCAAAGCAAGATTATAAAAATGTATCCATGAGTATGTCAGCGCTTTCTTTCAGTGCTGAAATGATAACAAATCATTTCTACCTCAAAACTTAAAATGCGAATAACTTTAAATTTTAACTATCAAATTAAATGAAATTATTGTTTCAATATAATTATTTTGTTATAAATCAGTTGGGGTGTATGAGGTTTTGCGCTAATTCATTTACACGTTGTATACACTTACCTGACTCTCACATAACTCAATTACAGCTGGATATCTCAGTTGGTACTGAACCAGTCTGCTGATCCAAGAGTCGTGGGATCGAATTTCGTTAGGGGTAAACTATTGTACTCGAGTCATCAATGTTTGTATCTAAATGGTGTTATGTTAAACACTTGCATTACTTAAGGTATGATTGTACTCATGATACTGAACAACTTTCCCAAAAAAACATATAGAAAATTCGCATGAAATATTGTTAGGTACATAATAGTTCTACGTGTGCACGTATAAACATTGATTTAACTATAATAGATATACTAGAAATAATACTGCGCGTCACAATGGCCCCGATTCGGACTGTGCCACGACTTAACTAAATTTATTCCTGTCACTTTCTAAAATAAGATTCTATTCTATTTTTGTTTAATGGCGTTTCCTTGGTGGATTTTGCCAATATCTAGTTTAAAAAGAGCAATTAGTGCTTGACGTTGTACGGTAATGGATATGGCGATCTCAAAGCCCTGTTTTTATACAAAAACACACACTCGAAACCGCCATAAAATGGCGGAGCCGCGTGGCTACCTAAATCGCGAGCCAACGACAGACGTCCACTCAAGAGCCCTCTAGCCACGCGACTCCTAAAATAAGATTAAGAAAAGAGACAGAAAACCAACAGCTGACTTTAGTGCTGTCAAAGTGACGTTACACGCCCAAAAACGCGTTAAATAAGATGGCGTACATTATGATGGCATCTTATTTTGGGCGTGTAAAGTCACTTTGACAGCACTAAAGTCAGCTGTTGGTTTTCTGTCTCTTTTCTTAATCTTATTTTAGAAAGTGACAGGAATAAATTTAGTTAAGTCGTGGCACAGTCCGAATCGGGGCCAATGCTGTCCAATTCTTTGTGGCGATATCGCGATACTTTTACCCACCACTACGTCTTACTCTCATGTGGCCCATGACGTTTGTTTGTCGTGTTAGTTCCAGAAAGTAGAGTTCAATGTCTCCACAATAATATGTAAATTTTGTCAACCAACTTAGCAGATTGCTTTTAAACTAGCAGTCGGTACATTAAAGAAACATTAACGGTGTAGAATCCTAGTAAAAAAATCACTGTATATGCTTCAGAAAAACACCTTAACTAATTCCACCTAATGGCAGCTTCGCCGATAAATGTCAAAGTAACGAACTAAAGTCGTATTTTCTTTGAGTAAAACAAGTTTAAGAGGCAAAAAGGAGTGGTACGTAAAAAACTGATACTTTGAAAGCGGTCGTTGTTATATTTTTACTTTGATATTTGAGAAGTCTGATTGTGTGCTGTGAAATTTTAGAACAATTATTTCTTTAGTTTATAAGTACAAGCAGGTACTGAATGGAATTTTGTAAATGAATACTATGAACTCAAAAGTAAATGTACTAGTTGGAAAGTAACTTATTTATTGTGAAACAAGGCACTGCAATGCATAATATATCGATATGCTACGATTTTAATATATATCTATAAAATTGTAGCCTGTGTTATTCTGGGCTATGAACTATCTATATGCCAAGTTTCATCGAAATCGGTTTAGCCGTTGCAGCGTGAAAGAGAAACAAACATCCATCCGTCCATACAAACTTTCTCGTTTAAATATTATAGGATTTTAAACTTGGCGTGAGAATTGAGATGTATATGGACGAATAGCTGTTGCCCGCGACTTCGTCTGCGTTACCCTAATAAAAAGTATCCTACACTGAGAGAAAACTTCATTTGTTATTACAAAAATTCACTAATTATTAAATAAATATTTGCAGATCCCACGACAACAAAAGTTTTGTAATAAGAAGGAGTCGTTTTTAGTTATTGTATTTAGTAATTAGTGTAGTGAGCGTTTAGTAATTTTTAACGCACAATACTAATCCTCAAAACGATGACGTCATTATGACGTCACAGTTAAGACAAAGTGTTTTGTAATTTCTAAAATGAAACAGTAATCCTCCAAATTTTGATGTACAGAATATACAAACCGTTTTGTAAAAACATGGAGTCGTTCATTATCTACAAATAAAACGATAGCACTTACTAGTTGTCTTTAAACTGAATTTTAGAAACTACTTTACGATATCTACGATGTCTTACTTGATTTTACTAAACGATTATTTAAATGCAATTGAACATTTTGTAAATACTAGTTTGCACTTTTATAATTTCGAAACATAGTGCTTGTTCTTACTAAACAATTTAGTGTTTTTTAGAAAATGCAGTCTAATTTCTAGCTTGTACTTTTACAATTTCTAATGAGTTCCTACTTGATATTACTAAACAATGAGTAATTTTTACAAGATTGTAGCATTGTTACAACAAATCGTTATACTAGATATCACAACTTTCCCCTGTATTCTTTACAACATTATACAGGGTGTAACAAAACACCCTAGTAATACTTAAGGGGGTGCTTCAGACCATCAAAATAAACAACTTTTACTAAGGAGCCAACTTTTTTTTCGATTTCAAATTTGGGTCCATAGTGAAATTTGTTCAGTTTAATGGTCTAAAGCACCCCCTTAAGTATTACTAGGGTGTTTTGTTACACCTTGTACATAACATGTACATGTTTCTACAGCACTTTTTCAGTTGCTAGCAAGAACGTATCAGTATTCAGGTTATTGCGTTCTTTCCTAGCTACTGAAAAACACCTCTCATAAAAGTGTATATACATATTATTATGTATATGCTGTAAAGAAATACAGAATAAAGAATACAGGAGAAAGTTGTGATACCTATTAAACCAATTTTTATAACAACTCCACTAAATTATAAGGTATAGGTAATTGTGTTTAAATGAAACTTAAAATAATAGTTAATGTAGTTTATTTTCATTTCAGTTTTTACAACAGATTACTATCTAAGTACCTACATAATTTAAAAGCCACAGCGATTTCTTTTTTTCCTTTAACGGCCGGCACGCTGAAAGTCCAGTACTGGCGTTATTTAAAGCATCAGGCAACGCGGGTTCTGAAAAAATAACGATTAAATAAATACGTTATATTTTAATCTAGATATTGATACTGATCATGATGTCTGGCAGTTACTAGATCAGTATAGCCAAAGATGGCATCCAACTCCAAAAATGTAGGTATGCTAACCTACAGCTAGGTACTAAGTATTCAGAATCAATACGAGCAAAGTAACGCCTAAAATGGACGCTCTTACTAGTAATCTCAGATAGATAATTAAAAACAAATTGATCGTAAAAATCTATTCCATTTAGGGAATATATGGGAAAGAACTCACATTTGGTATTAAGTCCAGGGGTCTACGTTATTTAAATTGTCGATTGGTTGCTTCCAATTGGCTAGGTTAACTTTAAATCTAGCCTTGTCTCCAGGTACTGGTATAAGCTTGGATGTCTCATCATCTGATAGAAGCCTTAGTATCCCAGCATCTTCCTTGCCTTCTGCAATCATTAATAAATATGAAAGGGCGGTCAAGTGATTTTTTTAAACATTCATGTCAGGTTGAGAAGAAAATAGATATGACATGAAGGACATAGAAATATTTATATTTACTTATGCACTTTTGGCAGAAATGATATGGTTAGTAAGAGATAACATAGATCTTTCCCTTCCTTGATCTTGCCTATAAAGTTACATTAGTACGTACCTACCTATCACACTATAAATGAATAAATACACACACTTTACTTACCACAAAAAGCTCTGATATAAACATTTAGTCCCAAGTTTGTCAGTAAATCGCTAGTGAGCTGATCCATGTCCGTTTCCAGATTCATCTGGCTGGAAACTTTAGTTGCCATCATCTTATTATATAATTTTTTAATATTTAGTTCAAGACAGTCAACGATTCCAAATTTAGGACACTTAATTTAATAAAATTAAACACTTCACTTCACTGTTACTGTTATGATCACTTTAGAGATGATAACGATTCGTCTAATCCGGCCGGGAGGTGAAAACGAAATGAAATTAATATGGCAATTCAGAAAGTCAGCAATCACAAAAAGTTTTAAATATTACCAAACTGGTATTAAATTCAAAATTAGTTTGTTTAAAATCACAAAAATAGCTTATTGAAAGAAGAAAGGAGAAACTAGAAATGACCAAATTCCGTGCAGTTATTACGATGAAATGTTTGTAGTAAATATAACTAATCATAAGCTGGTTATAAAAGACAAGCGTCATAAAAAGAACTATGGGAGCACTAGGAATTACAAAGGAGGTTGGTCAAAATTAATAAAAAATTGTTAATCGAAATAACAGGTAAACACTTGTTATTACAAACGAGTGTTTTAATTAACACGACGTTATTTATAGCAAAAACAAAGCAGTTGCAGAATTAACTATGCCTTTTGTTTCTCTACTTTTATTAAAACTGTCTATTCAAAATTACAATTGTGATTACTAATCATAGCTAATATGATTTTGGAAATAACTAAAGTAAAGTGAAACTTACACTATTTATGTAAGAATTACTTTATTATGTAATATTTTACTTTACTAAAACTCGTTTGTAGGTATTACATTTTAATAATACTAAACTATTGTAAAAAACTGCTTGTGCCAGTAATGACAGCAGAACTTTAGTATTCATAACCATAAATTAGTTTTTACGCCAGTAACAAAACGGTTTTTTAATTTCTGGATAAGTTTTTCTCTCAGTGTATGTGTTAATCCAGACCATACGGTCTATCTGTATGCCAAATTTAATCAAAATCCGTTCAGCGGTTTTTGCGTGAAAGCGGAACAAACATCCATCCATACTTACAAACTTTCGCGTTTATAATATTGGTAGGATATTTGCGAAATTACTAAAATTGGAGGCGCTTAGAATATACGTAATGAAATGCATTGAGATCATTTTTAGAATTTTTGTCTGTTTATCTGTTTGTTCGTGCACGCATTATGATTTGGATGGAGTTTTCACAAAAGCATAGTGCTTAGTTGAAATAACATTTCGGTCTTATGCCACCGCAATTGGTTTATTCAATTAAAAGATATAAGTATTTAAATTTAGTGGTCTGCGAGTACGAAGTTGCGGGCGCCGCTAATATCATCTAAAAATTGTTTTCGGTCACATCCTTCCTAATTACTACCTACCAGAAACAAACTTTTATAGAAGCTAGTTAAAATGACATAGAATTTTATAACACAATAGTCGCCAGTTCACCGCTGAAGGGAAGACTTTACTGTAGCGAGTAATTACACCGAGAACGGTCAGTGAGTTAGACAATCGAAGCTGAGCTACTTTGTGAACTCGAATCACTATTTATTTCCCCCACTGTAACTCGTTTAAACTAGGATCAACATTGGTGACCACTCGAAACATTATAGCCCAGTCATTTTACGGACTTTTGTTAGGAGAGATGGGACTTTTAGTCTGCAACCGGTACTATTTAGTGACAAAAAGACTATCTGAACACAAATTTAAAAAAAATCGCTTCGCAACATAGAAATTAAAATTGTGAGTCCCAGAAGGCTTTTAAATTAATAATATTAATACCATGCACTCATTTGAATAAGATTTTACAATACAAATTATTTTTATTAATAAAATAGGCATTGAAATTAAAAAAAAATAGGTTTTTATTAGAAAATACGAATGTATTTTTCAAAACCTTCTAAGTAGACAAAAATATTTATACCATGTTTGAAGTATGTCTAATATTTTTTATAACGAGATAATACCAAAATTTTAAATTTGGAACTGTTGCTGACGAGATTTTTTTTTAATTTTGGTACATTTCTAAGCTCAAATTGGCTCTTAAATACTACAGTATTTTTTCGGTACACCGAAAAAAAATTCCAATTAGTAATTAGTCCCGGCTCAAACCGTAAAATGACTGGGCTAATTAGACAAGAAGTCCAGAGTCCGGGGTTTACTCAAGAAGTGGCAAAAACAAATAGCCGGCTTCTTTCTAATGAAAAGCCTAGCTATTATTTAGCCAAGTAGCCTACTACTGAAATATTGTGGGTTGTAGTTGTAGGGGTACAATTAATAATAATAAAATAATAATAAAAGTAATTATTTGCACCACAACTTAGAATCTATTATGTAATTACAATGTAATAGCACAGTGATAACAGCATTCAAATGATTATTTCCTTTACATAGAGTCTATATTCCTTTACAACCGAGTGAAGTTATCGAACGGCCCTTCAAGGTCATTTTAAACTGATAGTAGACATCCTTTTAGTCCGAGATCCGACCGTAAAATTATGCACCTATTTCTTAGGCGAACGAAATGTGATTCTAATGTATGTTTGCACAGGGGTTAATTTCTATGTCTGCCGCCACTCTAGTGTTACCAGGTTCAAAAATGACTTCTTTGAACCTGGCAACCCTATAGTTGCGGCAGATTGAGAGGTGGCAACCCTAGTTTTTCCAGTACTTCAGATCAGTCCCCTTCCGATTGCATCTCATTTACTTCCCAAACAGACAGGTGGAAAAAGTTATACCAAAAATCATAATATAAAAGGTACTTGCGCAGGATTTTTATACGCAACTTGGCGGCGTTAAATTAACCCCTGTGCAAACATACATTAGAATCACGTTTCGTTCGCCTAAGAAATAGGTGCATAATTTTACGGTCGGATCTCGGACTATTTACTAAATTTTTAATCGACCCATATGTCTAGCTAGTTAACCTAAGCTTATTACGTTAGTATCGGTTATCGTACGTGGCAGCGTAGCTGAGCTAGCACGAGATTACAAATGATTATAATCTCGTTTTGTCTCTCTTCCGCTATCTCAGCACCTTACATGAAGGGTATGTGATTACAATATCACACTACCTATAACAGCTTATTTAAACTAAGAGATTTGACCAAGGGCTTGAAATACTGGTATTATTGTTAACCGGTAAAATTGGCCTTGGTGTGATATCGGTAACGACTTACCTGTACCTACTATTGGTACCACAA
Source organism: Agonopterix subpropinquella (assembly GCA_922987775.1). NCBI lineage: Eukaryota > Metazoa > Arthropoda > Insecta > Lepidoptera > Depressariidae > Agonopterix > Agonopterix subpropinquella. The sequence goes on along the minus strand of OV277713.1, from coordinate 8,140,192 downwards.
TTAGTAACTGCACGTCTTACGTCTTACTTTCTAATCAGTATATTATATCGGTACCAAAAAATATTTACGTTTGTTAGAATGAGAAAACAGATGTAATACAATCAGTGCTGCCAATGTAAATTTCTTGATTCCCCGCTAAAGTAGGCTCAATTCCCCGATTTTCCCCGATTTCCAATCATTCCCCGAAAATCCCCCCATACTGTAATTGTCAAGAAATAAAGCATTTTTTCATGCAAAATGTAGTTTAATGTTTCACAAATTAGCTTATCAACTTCTTTGTCTTCTAATTTTTATCAAAAAATCTACTTAAATATTTAGAATACAATGAGTTTTATTTATTATTTATTTTTCTCCCACACTTTGGATCTAAGAATAGTCCGATTCGGTACGAATTTTAAGAATCCCTCTTCTTTAGACATCCTTCGTTCGACATTTATTACAAATACTCGATTACCCGAAATTCCCCGATTTGAATCATTCCCCGCGCTCTCCCCGCTCGCACCTCCATTCCCCGAAAATCTGAGAAATTCCCCGGAATTGGCAGCACTGAATACAATAGTCGTCAGTTCGACGCTAAAGAGAAGACGCTACTAACACGTTTTGTAATATCAACCACCTAAAATTATCACCGGATTGATACAAACTATCAAATACAACAAACTTAACTAATACAGTAACCAATCTCAAATATATATACGAAACTGTGTAATTTAACTGTTCAGTATTCGGAGCAGACAAGATTGTAGTGGTAGGAGTTACTCTCCAAAACTTTTGGGCATCAAAACTTCTTGATTCGAGCAAACGTAGAATTTGCGAGTTGCGAGCGAGTTTGTGACACACGTAGTAACTCTTTATCAATTACGTACTATTTGCGGTGTAGTTTAAGAATGAATGTCTGTGAAAGTTTAGAGCGAGGAACTTGTGAAGAAAGTGGACAATTTTTAGACAATTCCAATTAAGAGTGCGGGTATCTTTTGAAGTTGACTTGAGAAGCATTTTCTTAGACTTTTTGATGTGCAGAAAAGAAACTTTAGCTGTATTTTTTGTCTAAGGCTGCCTGTCCATTGAAGCTGTGCGAGCTGTGTGAGCTGTATATAGCTGTGTTTTTTTAACCAATCAGGAGCTCGGGCAAGATCGGCTGCGCCTCGCCCGAGCTCCTGATTGGTTAAAAAAACACAGCTACACAGCTCGCACAGCTTCAATGGACAGGCAGCCTAAGTCCGTCTGTTTTGAACAAGAGTACAGAACAACGTGCAGTATGCACACTCTAATTACCTCACCCCTTCTTGGAAGACGACAGTAGACAATGGTAGAGGAAAAGCAGGTAATTTGGAATACGGTTAGTAATTTGGAATACCACAGTATTAGAGTTTCTACTAGCGACATCTATTAGAAATCGCCTTTATTAGGTAGTCTGTGTACTATTCAAGTCATGGGGCTTGGCTGAGGATGCGCCATTTTGTCTGCGTTCTGGTAAATGACATCCGAGTGAAAGTGCTGTTCTCGAAAATTTTCAAGTAAGTACTAAATCAGTCTGCATCTCGAATATTAATCATATTTATTTGTTTTCATGGATGCAAATCTATAGTTTGACATTTATATTATTGCAATTAACACTTATTTTTAATCAAACTATAGACATACATACATGAGATCATTTTGAGGTAAGGTAGGGTAATGTTGTTAATTTAGTATACGACAGGTGAAGCTAATTCGGAATATCCCAAATTAACAACAAGTAAAGTTAAATTGGAATATTTCAATTAATATGCACTATTACTGTACTTACCTGTTTTAACCGAACTCAAAATAGGAATGTAAATGTCAAATACTTAACTTACCTATTTTCAATTTACGTTTTTAACCGACTTCAAAAAAGGAGGTTATCATTTCTACCCGTAGGTATGTAATGTTAATAGAATATTCACAAATGTACAGGTATGAGTATACTGTAAGTAGGGGGTCAGTAGGGGGTGCGTGTAGGTGCGTAGGGGGTGAATAGGGGCTAAGTTGGGCATATCGAGAATTCAATGTTGGTTTACGTTGATGGCACTCCTAAAATACCTATGTAACTTATAAAAGTTTTTTAATCTATGCATACCATCCCACTGCTGGGCAAAGGCCTCTTACACCCTGTATAATTGCAGTTGTCACCCTGCTTAACATTTAAAATTTTGGACCAGTTATCCCCTAGTCATTTCTCATAGTGGACAACTGGCTCGCTCTTCAAATAAACATGAAACTCGTATTCGTGCCAGTTGTACCCTAACATTTCACATAGTGGATACCTCGCCTCCGGACCAGAATTTTAGATGGCCAGTAGTTACCCAAGCCGAATTTAATTTGGAATGCCTACTCTATTCCAAATTATATTCACATGAATTTAATTTGGAATACCTAATCTATTCCAAATTATATTCACATGAATTTAATTTGGAATACCCTATTCCAAATTATATTCACATTGCGTTTTCAGTGCCTTTCTGTCAATTTATGTATAAACTTAAGTTTATCCCATATAGAGAAGAAGAATATTGTTGATTATTTTTATGCTAATAATACATTAGTTTCACTAATATTTTATGTGGTTTTCATTCTTATTTCTCTTAAGCCTTGGTAAATAAGTTCTTTTTTGTAACTTGTATTCCAAATTACCTGCTTTTCCTCTATAGTCCTCTCTCACTTACAGTCACTCAGTTTCGATCGTGCTTTCCTCTCCTTGTCAGTGCGATCCCGTTTGTATGAAGTGAAAGTGAAGTGTCCAGGATGTGCTAAAGAGGCTTTTACAGTGTAACGTATCTGATTCATCATCATCTCAGCCGATGGACATCCACTGCTGGACATAGGCCTCCCCCAAGGATCGCCATAACAACCGGTCCTGCGCTGCCCTCATCCAACGTTTTCCCGCCGCCTTCACCAGGTCGTCGGTCCACCGTATGAGGGGCCTACCCACGCTGCGCTTTCCGGTACGCGGTCGCCACTCGAGAACTTTTCGGCCCCACCGGCCATCGGTTCGGTTATCTGACTGAACACATTAAATTACAAGTTACAAATATGTTACATACACATTAAGTTGTCCAGTGATAGTTGTATTCAGCAAATATTTAGCAATCAAGAAATCACACAAACAATCAACATGACCGTTCGCAAACCCACTCGCCACACGATACCTACCTACAGTAAACTACTCTAATACTGTTTATGAATATATTTTGTATTCTTGTATGGTTTATAAGAAACGGCTCTAACGATTTGGATGAAATTTTGTAATTCGATAACGTTTTCCAATAAGGTCAAAATAATTTGTTTTATATGAAAATGGATTCTCTCAAACTCGTAAAACGCCGCGCCGATCGACCGCTCAGTAATCATCGCTAGTTGTAGGTATTTATCAATTATCTTTTACGCAAGCAAAATGGATAGGTAATCAAGATACCTAATTAAAAAATATTAACATGATTAACAACCAATCAAAGTTTATAAGAAGAAAGTCTAGGTACGTAGCGAAGGTAACATAAATTTTATTTATAGCCCTTAGCTTCGAGAACAAAATTAAAAACTTATTACAAAACATTAAGTTTAACTTTACAGGCCATATTTCAGTCTTTTCAAAAGCAAAGTTTAACTTTTAAAATACGAATCATTTTACAAGGCAGACAGACTATATTTATTAATAAAACCGGTCAAGTGCGAGTCGGGCTACTCGCGCACCGAGCGAGGGTTCCGTACCAAACCACCACAGAACACAACATTATTTACTTAGAAAAAAAACTTTTTATGTTCGGGACCTTTAGCGCAAGACCGACTCACACTTGACCGGTTTTTAGTATTTGTTGTTATTTTGTAGAGTTTGTTCTATAATCACACTAAGTTTGACGCTTGTATGTATTACCGTTTTTACGATAGACGTGAAGAAAAAACGTTGATAAAAACTAGTTTCTTGTAGAAAAACCCCCTTAATTTTAAACTTTTTGACATTTTTATTATTTGTCAACAAATCCGCCGCAATAAAGCATAATCTGAGAAAATATCAACTATCTAGCTATTACGGTTCAAAAGTTACAGCCCTAAATAGGTAGGACTGACGGACGGACGGACAGACGGACAGACGGACAGACGGACAGACGGACGGACGGACGGACGGACGGACGGACGGACGGACGGACGGACGGACGGACAACGTAGGCTTAGTAATAGGGTCCCGTTTTCACCCTTTAGGTACGGAACCCTAAAAATATATTTTTTCAAACTTCGATTACCGTACTTATTTTGGAGTGTAAAGTGAAATCATTCTAACTTATATTGCTCGTATGATACATTTTTTCCATATATCTACATCACGATAGATGCTCCAACTGAAAAATGTAAGTTTATAATCGAAAGAAATATTTTGTGTATAAGTAAAATTGAGAGAAGTGAACTACAAATTAACGATTTTAGGATTTATTCCTATACTTGTACTGTGAGACCTTTCTTACATGATTCTAGATCAACAGGAAGTACCTACCCTACAGGTTTTGATTTTCAAGATTAGACATAAATAGTCGTACCTTTTGATTGCGTTGACTTAAAAACTTGGATTTTGTACATATCTAACGGACTGTGTAGACCTTAGTATTTCACATTAATTTCAATTTCAAACCTCTACCCGTTCGTGAGAAAAAGGGTCTTGACAGACGGACAGACAGACAGACAAAAAAAAATGAGCTCATAGATATATTATACAGGGTGTTAGGGTAAAAGAGGTTACTTTAAGGGGTGATTGTACTCATTATATTGATCAACTTTCCCTAAGATAGAATATTCTAAAAAAAATACACTTTCCATACTAAATGCAATCAGCTGATCGAACGTTTGTATAAAACGTCCATTCGAATTTCCTATAGATTTATTAGGGAAAGTTGTTTTAGTATCATGGGTACAATCACCCCTTAAATTAATGCAACTGTTTACCCTAACCTAACACCATATATAGAACTGAACTTGATATACACAATCAACGCTCCCTATATGGCAGATAGCTCTTTTTTTCAAAGATAAAATACTTTTTTTGTACAAGCTGACAGTAATCATACCAAATACGACTAAGTTTAGGAATCAAAAACAACATATTCGTGCCACCCAACAGCATGATTTGTTTGGGTTATGTGTCAGAGTTGGACAAAAATTTGCTAAGATTTCGTATGAGACTATTTATGTATGTATATAGTATTTCAGGTCAATGAATGAATCCTAAAAATGAAGCAGATATTCTCAACCGATCAATTTCCCGAATATAGCTGTTAAAGACGTAAGTGCCTGAACTAAATTGATACATCACTCCCTCGGGAGTGATTCCTAGGTCAAAGAGAAATATAATAATTTACTCTTCTCGAAACCACACGGATTTTAAAGATGGCTGACAATTTAAGTCTCTTGTGATTTTATGGGCTGGGTTTGAGGTAACATTTATTTCATTTGTAAGAATTAAGTGATAGAAAACCACCTATGAGATTAGATAAAATATATATTGTTTTGTTTATTTATTTATATGAAAGACTACAAAATGCAAGACGCTATTGTATAACCTTGAAATAGACTCAAGTAAGCATCTCCAAATCTAGGTACCTCAGGCCGGTATTACAGAACGACACTCAAGTGGAGATCTCTTCTTGATTATAGATAGAAAAGGATGCAAATACATAGAACGTATACATGCATCCTTGTCTATCTTTACTTAAGAAGAGATCTCCACTTGAGTGTCATTCTGTAATACCGGCCTAAGTGTTGCAGTAACAATCCCCAAAAAACAGAGATATATATAAGTAAATATACATTTTTCAAAGGAATATCAACTCTAATCAATTCTAAACACAACTTGACCGAAATTTTAACTCTTTTACAGTTAAAATAATTTTTTTACATCAAGATGCAAATGGAGATAGATGGTAATTGTAATACTTATCCATTATTATTATATTGTGTACGATAAAGAATGTAAAATCTTATGTGAAAAAAAATGTGTGTCTAATGTGTGTGTGTATGTGTCTAAATGTAATGTGTATCTATGAAATTTTAACTAAAATAAATCTATCTCCATCTACGAAAGTCGTAGACTCCCTAGAGTGCCTACGAAAGTACTACGCCTTTAGACACTATTTAGCATTCAAATTTTTATTTAATCAATGTGTACTGTATCAAAACTTAGTAGTAGCGCAATAATGGATAGAAGGAATACCTTATTGAAAACGTAACGTAGACCGTAGTACTACGAAAGTCGTAGACTCGTAGAGACGCTACGAAAATGGTGCGGTTTGAGCACTATTTAAATTTAATAAATAATAAATAAATAATGCTTACAGGCACATACACTGTAATTATCCCTAATAAGCATTAGGTCTTTTGTTATGGGAACTATACAAAAAAGTCACAAACATAAATAACATCCATGACCGAACCGGGATTCGAACTCTTGAAGATATTTACAAGAAAAAGATTACGATACGGTTTGTATCCCTGACTCCAAATCAACCTTTTTTTTTATTTTTGTCCGTCTGTTTGTTTGTGAGTTTGTTTGTTTGATCGAGCATCACTTAAAAACTACTGAACCGATTTTGATGAGACTTTTTTGTTCGATAGCTTATGATATGACTTAAAATCTGGTGTACAATTTGTGCGGACGAAGTCGCAGGTTAACTCTAGTATTTCTATAAAGATTAAGACAACTTTAGTAAAAACGGCACTGAAAAAAAAATTTGTTTAGTTCAACCAACATCATGACTGAGCCTGTCAACATCATGACTTCTCCGACTAAGAGAACTTTGTTAAACGAATTCGGCTTGTTGTTACAACCAACCATCTTTTGTTTTTAGTAAACAATCATAACGTCATTTCAATTATTTTGGTGCTAATTAAGAGTCTTAGTAGGCTCGCATTTTTTTCAGTGTGTATTCTGAAGTTTCAAGTAAGTACCTACATTCAATTAAAAAATATTTTTTTTATGTATTCTCGTCTTAATCTAGAATTAAACATTTTAACGGGTTCTTACCGCGTTTTGGTATAATAACCGCGTAACTCTCAAAAACTGTATTATTCTCGTCTTGTCGCTTTTATAATTTCAGTTAACAACACTATTGTCTATTCAATAATGCCCACGTTTTCATATACAGCGTTCGATGGAGTTTAAACGACTATAAATAAACTATAGTGAAATGACCCCTTTATAATTACTGTAACAGCTATAACTAGAACAAAACATAATTAAAAACATTCAAGATACAGTCAAAACTAAAGCGGTTTGCGATCACAATGGAAATATTCAATAAAGTCTTCTAAAAGAAATAATTTCTCTCGTTGTACCTACCTACCGACCTACAGTCGATTATTGGTCTACGTTAAAACTAAATAAAATTGTAGAATGAAAATTTTTGATGACTTTCCATCCGCGAGGCCCGCTTGGCATGGTTAAGATTGTATGAAAAATTTGTTTAATATTTGTTTGGTCGAAAAGAACAAAAATAAAATTTTGCATGCTTTTTAATAATATTCATGATTAGTAGAGCGATTCCTAAGTTTGTCAAATGATTACAGAAGTGTTACCCTGTATATTTAATGTCAGTTTGTAAAATATAGGTTGATAATTGTGACACCGAATAGACTTATGTGGACTGATAATCAGGACGGGGCAACGCATAAAAATAAAACAAACCTTTGTCGAGTTTTATTTTAACTAAACGATAAAATGCGACCACGTATAGGCTTTAGAAAGTTCTTAGCCACTACCGCCATCGCCACCGCGAATCGCGTTACTTTAAAAAACGTCTAAAATTAATTAAAACTTGAACAAGTCATTATTAAAACGCTCTTAACGAAGGACAAGGAGAGAAACTCTGAGGAATTCATGTCGTACTGCAAGTTGCACTAAACGTAAATGAGGGCTGAATAATAAATTGTACGGCCCAGCGAACTAACTTTGTTTGCATACGTAATCTCACGCCTTCATCCCTTAGGGGGATGGTGAAGGCAATCGATCGCCATCTGCTCGTGCATCACTTGACATGAGCATGTTGCAAGTTTTGCCGTGAGCGGTTATGTCGTTTGCGTGGTGTTCGCGCGGTTTGCGTTTGAGCTTGCCACGAGTCTCCACCGCCATCTCAACTGTTTTTTTTGCTCAAAAAATGTTCATTGAAGTTGGGATGGATTATTACTTGCGTGTGGGTTTGGGGCCTTGACATGCTTGCACTTGAGCCACTTAGACCATCGCTGGTCCTTTGTCCATTTTACAGTTCCCTGTTAATTCCCACCGCGGTCTGAAATCACAAACAGTCACATAGAAGGTGCAGAGGTTTTTCGAACTCCTTGTAAAATCTGCAGTCGGTCGTATCACTTAATTTCAGTGTGTGCATGTGCTTGTTTAATTTGCAGTGGCCTGCGAGTTACCTTACTATTGTACAAATTTGATCCTTCTTCAGGGCAAGGAGACTGTTTGCAAGTTAGCGATTTTAGCCTTTGATAAGTGCTTTGGAGTGGCTCATGCCTGGGGTGTTACAACAATAGCTTTATTGCCTCTCCAATATTCATATCGAGATAGATACTCTCACAAACTACCTGACACTGCACTAGTGGAAATGCAGTCTAAAACTCAAGCAGGGCTCCATTAATTTTTAAGCATTAGTAGATTATCTCGACTGCTGTGAATAGATTGTTTAAATAAAGTTATCTGTTTACTACTTTGAAAGAGTTTTCAGAAAATTATATAGCTCAATACGCCTATAAGATTCTGCAATGATTTTATAACTAGAGATTCTTAAAGACGAAAAAAAAAAGAGAAATAATATTTATAATCAATTTCATAAGGTTTATTGAAATGTAATCATAACCGACGAGGGATAAATAGGTAAGCAAGACATAGCAAAACCATTATTATCGTTGTCAATAATATTGTATGTTGTTGTTGTTATTATTATTTTAAGGCTGCACCGAGCCTATTGTGCTGGCCTCGATCGTATTTTTTTATTTCTAAACAATTAAACAACATTTCCAAAAACAACAATTTCACATTGAGTCCTGATTGGCTTCAATTTATCGAAACATATCGGATTATCATGTTTTATGCTTGTAGCTATTATCTTTAAAACTGCCAAAAGTGGGCACTTTTGGCGGTTTTAAAGATAATAACTACAAACATTTTAAAAAGAAATCCGCAGTGACTCGATAAATTGAAAATCAGCAATGACTACAATGTGACATTCTTGTTTTTTGGAAATGTTGTTTAATTGTTAAGAAATAAAAACGATTGAAGGTAGCACAATAGGCTTCGTGCAGCCTTAAACAGGTCAAAAATATAATTTACAACTCAAATTGGAAAAATCTCTTTTGGGAAATATCGAAGCAATTAAAATATTCTCTACTATCGCTCGACAGTACCGTTTTCAGTCTTCGGATGCTCATCTAAGACTTTTCGTTTCATTTCCGCATTTTCATGTTCATTTTGCTCGTGTTTTAAGCTAAAGTTTGTCTGTAAACTGCAATGTAGGGTGGAATTTCAGATGTCTATGTCTTAATACAAAATAGTAGAAGACCAATATACAGGGTGTTGGGGTAAACAGTTGCATTACTTTAAGGGGTGGTTTTACCCATATGATACTGAATAACTTTCCCTAACAAACCAATAGGAAATTAGCAAAAGAAAATTTGGTCTTTCCTTTCCATACTAAATGCTGGATGCGACTGGTACGGACGGGACCGAGAAGAATGGCAAAATAGGGAGGAGGCTTGTGCCCTGCAGTGGGTGGATACGGGCTGAAAATGATGATGATGATACTAAATGCTATCTGCTGGGTCTGAACCACCCCTGAAAAGGTTCGCATCCTCTTTTATAATGAGAACCGGTAATGTTTGGAACTCTCTCCCTGCGTCTGTTTTCCCAAGCAAATACAATCAGGATATTTTTTTCTGGGCGAGCGCGCTACATCCTCGGCTTCGTCTACACTTTCTATCAGGTGAGCTGAAGCCAAGCGCAAACCCATTATGAATAAAAAAAATAAAAAAATGAAAAGTTAAAAAAATCATCTGGTATACAAAGGGGCAAATGACCAAATAAATCAACACACACAGTGACTCAAAAGCATTTGTCTACCCTAACCACCACTGCAATCCTCTCTTCGCACACGAGATATCTCCAAACTTACATTGTATCAGCAAATAAAATGTTAACCAGAAAAATGTTAGTTGAACCTAAATAAAAACATGTCAAGTGCGAGTCGGGCTACTCGCGCACAGATGGTTCCGTACTACACAACCACACGTTTATAAAATAGCTTTGTTTCCTCCGGGACCTTTAGCGTGAAACCAACTCATATTTGGCCTGTTTTTATTATTTGCTGTTATACTGTAGATTTTGTTCTATAATCACACCAAGTTTGACGCTTGTATGTATTACCATTTTTACAACAGAGCGAGAAGAAAAAACTTTGATAAAAACTAGTTTCTTGCAGGAAGAACCCCAAATATATATATTTTTTAATTTTTATCATTTTTGAGCAAATTAATAAAATAATAATAAATAACGCTCACAGGCACATACATTGTAATGATCCCAAGGTAAGCCTTAGACTTTTTGTTATGGGAATCACACAAAAACAGCACAAACATAATAACACCCATGACCGAACCGGGATTCGAACCCAGGACCCTGGTTTGGCAGTCCGGCGTGGCAACCATTACACCAACCGGGTCGTCAAAACAATCACACACAAACACACAATCACACAATCTGTGAAAATGTCAACTGTCTAGCTATTCCGGTTCCAAAGTCACAGCCCTATACAACGTGTTAATAAATTAGCGCAAAACCTCATACACCCCAACTGATTTATAACAAAATAATTAGATTGAAACAATAATTTCATTATTTTGTTAATTAAAATTTAAAGTTATTCGCATTTTAAGTTCAGAGGCAAAAATGATTTGTTATCATTTCAGCAATGAATGAAAGCGCTAAAGTACTTATGGATACATTTTAATAATCTTGTTTTGGTAGTAAGTAGGGTAAGTGTGCCCGTGCGGTGGGTTGACTTCGGGTTCAGAAAATTTAAACTTTTCATAAAAAATTACTTAATATTTTGAAAAAAATTACCTATGTTGAAACCATGATAATTCGATTCTGCTCTCGATTCTAAACAAACTACTTTCTAGTTTTGCGTTAATTCATTAACGCGTTGTATAGGTAGGACAGACAGACGGACGGACGGACAACGTAGGCTTAGGTCCCATTTTCAACTTTTGGGTACGGAACCCTAAAAAATTTTCAGAGTAATAGAAGTGTCTTTTCCAATTTGACCCAACCTATCCTATCCCTGGTCGGACACGCGACGCGCAACGCGAGGAGCTAAATAAAATAAATTGTAAGTTAAAGGAGTTCTAACCTGACATCCCATTATTTGAACTCTATAGAGCCATAGTGTAATAAAAAGTACTAGTGGTGAAGCTCGGCGAATGTGGCCGGCGGCACACGCGATGTGCGGGGGATGGGGAACTGGGGCGTTGAATTCGCAAAGTCGTCTTCATTCACACGCTTTCGTAAGCTTAGGCAAGTTCGCTGTCCATCGACTCGTGTGTAAAGTGATTGTTACTATTTAACTTTATAGAAGCGTCAATGTACAGTGACTTTGCCTAAGCTTGTAAACGTACCATTACAGCATGTAGGCAAGTAGGTACCAGGACGCGCTCACACCGGCACACCGCGCTCGATTAACCTGTCGCTTAGACCATATAACTAGGGACCAGCCTCGCATTAGCATTCCTCTCTGCCAAGTAACAAGAGCAATTGATCATGTGCATTTAAATTTTTTATACCTTATCACTAAAACGAGACCGCCTATAATCCACACAAGACTATTTTCAACAATTATAATTAGAATCTAAAGTAATGGAATAAAATACAAAGTTGCGGATTTCATGATACCTCGTCCCCAGCAAAACGTGTCAGAAAAGTTTATTAGTGGAATCACACGCGTAACTTACTAGTTTAGTCACTAAACATAACTAGTCAGTCTAGTAACTTATTCTAAGAGCTTCACCACTAGTATTTTTTATTACACAATGAAAGAGCCGGCGAGGTTAACACGCGAAACGAATGATATAAATGTACAGTGCTTTTGTTTTCCTAGCTTTAGGTCTTTCTTTGTAAATTGATGTTGTTTTATCAAAGTTTGTGCTTTAGAGCCAATTTGAAAGCAATCTTTATTCAAAGTACAGTCGAGAGCACACCAAGCTTTACACTTGCAGTTCGATTGTATAACGCTTAAAACGCTTATTAACGCTTTAACGTAAAATAAGAACGGTACAAAGTCCAAAGTGCTTAGACAATTTAATAGTAAGGACTGGCCTTGCGGTAGCATTTCCCCTCTGCCACGGTATAAGACAAATTGATCCTGTGCATTTACACTCAATTTTATACCTTATCACTAAACGAGACAGCCTATAATTGTGAAACAATATTTTTGAACTTAGAACGTTTCACACGAGACTACTTTTCATGATTTTTAACATTCAAAATTAGAATCTAAAGTCATGAGGAATAAAATCAAAAGTTGCGAATTTCATGTTACCTCGCCCCCCGCAAAAAGTGGCAGAAAATTTTGTTAGAATGGCACGCGTTACGAGTCCATACTATTAAATTGTCTAAGCCAAAGTGTCAAGAGCTTCACCACTAGTATTTTTTATTACACAATGAAAGAGCCGGCGAGGTTCACGCGAAACGAATGATATAAATGTACAGTGCTTTTGTTTTCCTAGCTTTAGGTCTTTCTTTGTAAATTGATGTTGTTTTATCAAAGTTTGTGCTTTAGAGCCAATTTGAAAGCAATCTTTATTCAAAGTACGTTGCTGAGAATGTTAGAACAAAATGTTACTGCAAGCATCATTAGTAACCAGCAATGTACCCCGAATTGTCATTTGTAAGCATTGAGTTGGCATTGAGGCATTGGGCTATTTATGTTCTAGAGGTGATACGATAAATAAAACCGGTCAAGTGCGAGTCGGGCTACTCGCGCACTGAGGGCTCCGTACCACACCACCACAGAACACAAAAAAATTAATTTAGAAAAAAAAAATTTTTTGTCCGGGACCTTTAGCGCAAGACCGACTCACACTTGGCCAGTTTTTAGTATTTGTTGTTATTCTGTAGAATTTGCACTATAATCACACTAAGTTTGACGCTTGTATGTATTACCGTTTTTACGATAGAGCGTGAAGAAAAAACGTTGATAAAAACTACTTTCTTGTTGAGAACCCCCCTTAATTTTTAACTTTTTGACATTTTTATTATTATTATTTTAATATCGCATAATCTGAGAAAATTTCAACTATCTAGCTATTACAGTTTAAAATATACAGCTTTAAATAGGTAGGACAGACGGACAGACGGACGGACAGACGGACGGACGGACGGACAACGTAGGCTTAGTAATAGGGTCCCGTTTTCACCCTTTGGGTACGGAACCCGAAAAACGTCATATAAACCATATGCCACTAGGGATGCAAAACTACGTAATTTTACCTAAAAGGCGCTTAAAATACGGGTACAGTGAATACAGTTTTTTGATGTGAAACATCTATTGGTGCGCCTTGGCAGTAAAATCGACTCGTGTGCGTGACGAAAAATTATGGCATGACGCTACGTTAGACAGCTGTTAAAGTGTTTTTTTTTTTTCGAAAAAAGCGCGCGAATTCGGGAGAGTACGGTATTATTTGCGATTTAGTTCGTCGTTCCTGTAGCGCAAAGTAATATTTTCGAAAAGAGCGCGCGAAATCGGTAGAGTCAGGTATTTCGTTGATTCACATCCGCGAAGGCTACTTTCTTTCAAACTTAAAAATTTAATCTTTATTTATACAGGAGTGCGATTTCTGAATCTCATTCGCTGAGTTCAGCAGTTGAAAATGTCAAAAATGCATCTTTCTACTGCTGATTTGACTTTCAAAAATCATACTTCAGAGTGCGATTTTTGAAAGTCAAATCAGCAGTAGAAAGATGCGTATCTCCATAGTAATTTGACATTTTCAACTGCTGAACTCAGCGAATGAGATTCAAAAATCGCACTCCAGATGTGTGATCCATAGTGAGTTAGTACAAACAAAATAAAATAAAACCTTGCAATACAAACTATGTTAGTAGTGTAGGGGCCAGGACAAGAAAAAAAAAATCTCGTATGTAAGTTCTGTATATACCTACAACAGATATGGCTGTGTTCGGGGTACTTTCCTGATCACGAAACTGCTTGTTGTATAATTCAAAAGTGGTGGAGGGGGTAGCAGTGACGTCATAAAGATGGCCGCCGACGGTTTTAGTTTTTCTTCAATTGTAGCGCACCTATGAGGTCAATCTGGTTGTGCGAGGTGTCATTTGAAAGCTTATTAAATTTACTTTAATCATTTCATAGACACCTAAAGTGAAAAATTTGTATTTACTGAAATATTTTGAATTTAATGCATTTTTTGCTACCTACCAGCAATCATTCCTCCAGTTTTCTCGGAAACGGATAACTATATTATGATTATAGCTATTACATAAAACATACAGAATTTTATAAGCTATCTTAAAACTTGAATTGTATAAAAATACAACTTCAAACGACTGAGCTGTGTCAAATTTACTGGTGCACTATAACTATGAGTCCGAGAATGCGTCGGTCTGCGGCGGGGCGGAAGGACTGCAAATAAAATTATTACTTATAGATTATTATATAATTAGGGTTTCCATTGTAATATGGCTTAGAAAAATATACAATTTTATATTATTTACTTGCACATGCGTTTACATAGACTGTAGATGTACAGGGTTTAAACTTAAATGCGTAACATCTTTAGACCATAAAACTGAACAACTTTTACAATGGGACCAACTTAGAAATAACGAGAAAAATAATCCGCAGTTTCATACATTTTGGTCGAGAAGGGATTGACATATTCTATGGAATATCCCATTTTATTTCACTATTTCTTTGTTGACTCCAAGGTGATAGTGGTTCAGCTTTATGGTCTGAATTGAAGTAGAAGTTCCCCATTTGATGTATGTAATGTAAAGTATTTAATTTCACACTCTGTCACAGAATAGTTAATAGTACCTATATAGTTCTTCATAACAAGGATGAAGCTGCCTTGGAAAAGTGAATAAAAAAATGAGAAATCCAAAACAAATTAACAGGTTTATAAATATTTATTGTTATAAAAAAACAATTGTTAGTTGCAAGAAGGTTGCAAGCATGCAAAGTAAAAGTAGGTATTCATCAACATCACCAAAATTATACTGATTTATGCATAGGTCTCCCCGATATGGCATTTTTCATCTCGCACTGCAGCAGCCTGTTCTTTTAACAAAATAAATGGTTGTCGTTGTTATCGGGGACAACTTTTCGTTTTCCAATGTCCAACCATAGTTTGTAGGTGGTCCACATCTGCAGTGGCCCAAATGCATATTTGGTAATTTGCTCTTTTTATAAGTATGTTGTTTAAGAGCTTCTTGTGACGGTGGAAGATTATCCACGTAACCAATATTTAATAAAATCTGCTCTAAGATTGTCCATATTGTCAACCGTGCACAATTTGGGTTTCTTATGACAGTAAAGAGCCATAGTAAACTTCTCGCCCTTTTGCTGTAGATCTTCTGTTAGGTCAACTACCGATCCAAAACTTTCCAGAAGATCGCAATTTTCTTTAAAGACTTTCCACGTGCCATTCTTTGAAAAACCTAACAATGAGCTTGTGTTGTCGCATCCTGTAAGAGCGTGGTACGCCAATAAATCCTGCTAGTAAATCAAATTGCAATGAATTTATTTCACAATACGTGATATACAAATCTTGAGGGAGATATAAGTAGAATTATGTTAAACAGCAGAGACACTGACGATTTACTGTTGCTCATTCATTTCTTTGACAAGTTACCAGCGAAGGTCTGGGTTCAATGTGGAATGAGTGCGAGTAAACCAAAATACGTTTCAGTCCATAAAATTGTTCAAGCTGTCGGACCAGAACGACACTGTTTATTGGCGTACCGCGCTCTTACAGGATGCGACAACAATAGTACATTACTGCAGCGGCCAGCAACAGAGGCATTGATGGACGAACGTGTAAATGTGGGCCGAGGCGAAGCTGAGGCACACATACGTAAGTCCATCAATGCCTAGTTGTGGCCAAGGCTTGTATAGTACTTTTCTCAAATAATGCGCGGAAATTAAAACAGTAAATTTTCTCAAATAATTCGCTAAAATTAAAACTCTTTTCAAAATCAATGACTAACAACGAACAACAATATGTTTTTTTTTTCAATAAACAGCTTTCTATTTTCAAGCCAGTTCGAAATTTAAATAAAACCTTTGATGAGTTACCTCCTTGGTCGCCATGTTTCGGAGAAAAAGATCGTTCCATTTTTAAATTACACGACAGATATGAGTTTACTACGTAATTTATTTGGTCGCTAAACACGACAGATATGGATTTTCATACAACATTGCCGGCCGCTGCGCGCATGTATTTTGCCAGTACAGCAATTTCGATTTATCTCGAAGAAGGTTGTCAAAATAATGCTCACATTTCCAAGCATGTTTGAGAAAAAGCACATTGTTAGGTTTTTCAAAGAAAAGCACGTGGAAAGTCTTCACAAAAAATTACGATCTTCTGGAAAGATTTGGATCGGTGGTTGACCTAACAGAAGATCTAGGCAAAAAGGCGAGAAATTTATTACGACTCTTTACTGTCATAAGAAACCTAAATTGTACATGGTTGACAATATGGACAATATTAGAGCAGATTTTTTTTAAATAGGTATTTGTAACGTGGATAATCCTCCACCGTCACAAGAAGCTCTGAAACAACATAGAAAAAGAGCAAATCGCCAAATATACGTTTGGGCCACTGCAGATGTGGCAATTCAAAATGTACCACCAGCTACAAACCATGGATGGACATTGGAAAACGAAAAGTTGTCACCGATAACAACGTTAACCATGTTTTTCGTTAAAAGATTTGGAATTAATATCTTGCCAATGCAAAACAGGCTACCGCAGTGCGAGATGCGGTCAATAAAAATCAAAAATGCATCCCATTCAATTGCGTGACATTGTCCAAGATATTTATTTATTTATATTTATTGGGGGAGAAGGTTTTACATATTAAACCAGAATAATTTTGGTAATGTTGATGAATCACTCTACCTAGTTTTACTTTGCTTGCAACCTTCTTGCAACTAACAATTGTTTTTTTTCTAACAATAAATATTTATAAACCTGTTGGATTGTTTTGGATTTCTCATTCTTTTATTCACTTTTCCAAGGCAGCTTCATCCTTGTTATGTAGAACTATGTACTATTACCTATGCTCTGACATAGTGTAAAATAAATGCGTTACATATATCAAATAGGTTCTTCAGTTCAGACCATCAAGCTGAACCACTATCACCTTGGAGCGAACATAGAAACAGTGTTAAAAAAAAGGGATGTTCCATAGAATATGTCAATTCCTTCTCGACCAAAATGTATGAAACAGCAGATAATTTTTCTCGTGATTTCAAAGTTAGTCCCATTGTCAAAGTTGTTCATTTTTATGGTTTAAAGCACCCCCTTAAATATATTACGCATTTAAGTTTAAACCCTGTACATCTACAGTCTATGTAAACGCATGTGCAAGTAAATAATATAAAATTGTATATTTTTCTAAGCCATATTACAATGGAAACCCTAATTATATAATAATCTATAAGTAATAATTTTATTTGCAGTCCTTCCGCCCCGCCGCAGACCAACGCATTCTTGGACTCATTGTAACAGCGCACCAGTAAATTTGACACAGCTCAGTCGTTTGAAGTTGTATTTTTATACAATTCAAGTTTTAAGATAGCTTATAAAATTCTGTATGTTTTATGTAATAGCTATAATCACAATATAGTTAGCCGTTTCCGAGAAAACTGGAGGAATGATTGCTGGTAGGTAGCAAAAAATGCATTAAATTCAAAATATTTCAGTAAATACAAATTTTTCACTTTAGGTGTCTATGGAATGATTAAAGTAAATTTAATAACCTTTCAAATGACTCCTCGCACAACCAGATTGACCTCATAGGTGCGCTACAATTGAAGAAAAACTAAAACCGTCGGCGGCCATCTTTATGACGTCACTGCTACCCCCTCCACCACTTTTGAATTATACAACAAGCAGTTTCGTGATCAGGAAAGTACCCCGAATACAACCATACCTGTTGTAGGTATATACAGAACTTACATACGAGATTTGGTTTAGAGACGACTTTTTTGCGGGTGGCCGATAGTCTATAGGACTTAATTGAGATTTGGCCATCTCAACCAAGTAAGTGCCTTATTATGGGGGCATGGGGAAATCTTATTGATATTTATTTATTTAGTCTCGCATATAATATGTTTTTGTACGACCTACCTTAAATCCAGGAGCAACAAAACAAGAAGCGAGGGCAAGGTAAAATTTCAGCTGATAATTTCAGCTAAAGATACCAACCAACTTACCTACATAAAACCACAGTGAATCAGACATCTCTCAAAGCTAGATTTCCATGAGACGACGCGACGACTCGAGATCCATTGTGTTCGAACAATTCATGACATCTCATTGTTCTACCTAGTTTGTTTTCTACATGTCCCCCGAAGCCAGTGATTATCGTACTAATCTCGAAGGATTAAGAGTTATACCGCAGGTCTTGTTAGTGGATTTAATTGTATGCACGTAGTCAAGACTTGCTTTTGTTAAGGTTATGGATTATAATAATTATAATCACACGTGGTGTGATAAGGAAGTTGTTTTTGATTGCTTGTATTGTACCGAGTAAAGCGAGTTAAGATTTATATTATTTCAAACACAGATCACAAAAACTAAAGGCAGATGTGAAAAAGGGGCGGGGCCAGTGCGACACACTACCGACACTTTTGTTTTACATAAATTGTTAAGTGAAATCGTTAGTTCATTCCTTTAAAAACTTGACCCTCTCAGCCTCTCACTACCTTTATATTTCACCTTAAGGCGTAATGAGTTTAGGGACTCGTAAAAAATCGCTTTTTCGATTACATTTTTTCCATTCAAAATGTAATAATTTTGATTTGAATGAAATATATATTATAGTTGGGGATATTTCCTAGGCAGGAAGGTTATTCAGTACACGATTGGAACAATTTGGCTCGATAGAAAAACATCCCGAAGTTACCCCTCTTTCTTAATTTTAATATCATTTTATATCTAGAAGAAACTGTATTAACGCAAATAATATATACTATTATCTTGGCCATAACATAAGCTTGGCAGCAAGGTCCTTTTCGTTTACTTTACTTTATATACTTCAACACAATTCCAAAATATCTACGAAATTTCGAGCGTCTCGCCATTTTGCCGATGCGATACGCCATTTTAGAAGCGCGACAGCGCTTGTAGAGGTAAGACCTATGTCAAACTTTTCTTCAAATTTCACGTCTCATTTTACATCATTTTCGGCTTTTTTCTGTATTAATATCTATATAAATATTTCTAATATTGCTCAAATTATAAATAATAGCTGTTATTATTGTAGATATAACTAATTTGTAAATATTTTTTTGAATTGTAAATTATGTAGGCACAATGACAGTTCAATCATAGTGCCACAGTTCACGAATATAGCTTTCAGTAGGACAACACCAAAATGACTTCTGGTGCTACGAATTGCTAAACTGATGTAGGTAAAGTTTCTGTAGCGCATAGCGAGGCATCCTAAGAGGTAAGCGGTTCCCAAAGTGTATCTTAGGGTTTCGTGGAAAGCAGTAGGGTTCCTTGAATCCAAGAGCGGATACTTACATTTTCTGAAAAGGGATCGTCTTGCGAGTTTAGCTTAGGTATTTTCTCATTTTATACTTTTATTTCCCACTGTACAAAGAAGGTACAATACAATTAAAAAAAAATAATGTAATAAAAATTGCTTTAATATTTACAATTTAGACTATTTTATTTAAAATATACCAACAGATTTTGTACAGAATAAATTTTTTTTAAATAAAAATAAAAACTGACTTCAAATTTCAAAAAGTACCTAAAAAATAATAAATATTGCAGCCGATGAATTTTACGTTAGCATCTAAGAATATCATTTTGTTTTATCGAAGTCGCTGTCAAGCCTGTACGATTCGAGACTGAGCTTGCAGTAATTTTTTGGCTAGGCTTGACACCGACTACAATAAAACAAAATGATATTCTTAATAGATGCTAACGTAAAATTCATCGGCTGCAATATTTTTTAATTTTAACTTTTTGTGTTTAGAAGTCGGTTTTCATTCTTTGTTAAAATAAAATTATTTCAAAATTTTCAGCGTTGGTGTTATATTGGGTTAACATATCCGTTGGACATGTAAAGGGAACATGAACACTAATCATTTATTTCAATCGTCGATGATATGCTATAGATCTTTTAGGAGTCTATTGTCTATCTCCGAAGCCCTTTACCAGATCTTCATCAAATTAAAATGGGACCACTTTTGAAGTATGACCTAAAAGAGAACATGAACACGAATCATTTATTTCAATCGTCGATGATAGGCTATAGATCTTTGAGGAGTTCTATTGTCTATCTCCGAAACCCTTTACCAGATCTTCACCAAATTAAAATGGAACCAACTCTGAAGTATGACCTACTAAACAAAAAAAATTATCAAAATTGGACTACTCCGTAAAAAGTTATGCGTACATACATAAAAAAATATACGTGTTAATGAATTAACGGAAAACTAGAAAGTAGTTTGTTTAGAATCGAGAGCAGAGTCGAATTATCATGTTTAAGTAATTTTTTTTTTAAATATTAAATAGTTAATTTGTTTGCAAAATTTAAAATTTTCTGAGCCTGATGTCAACCCACCGCACGGGCACACTCACCCTACTTAATACCAAAACAAGATTATAAAAATGTACCCATGGGTACGTTAGCGCTTTCTTTCAGTGTTGAAATGATAACAAATCATTTTTGCCTCAAAACTTAAAATGAGAATAACTTTAAATTTTAATTATCAAAATAATTAAATTATTGTTTCAATCTAATTATTTTCTTATAAATCAGTTGGGTTGTATGAGGTTTTGCGTTAATTCATTAACACGTTGTATATACAGGGTGTAACAAAACACCCTAGTAATACTTGTCCACAAGTCACATTTTGCGCATCCGAGAATCCCCACCTGACCATGTTGTCCTTGCTGCGACCGACTTGGATTCGAAGTCGGTTTAAGGACTTCCAGGTCGCCCAAGGCAAGTCATGTCCAGGCGGTAGGGTCTCAGACGGCGGCACAAATGGAGTCGGGAGGGCCACTTTTTGTCTCCAAAGAGTACACCTCGCTTGCGCTGGGCCAGTATTCGGTGGGTCGACACACTTCATAAAGCTGCGTCGGCTTGGCAGCCTTTGCGGCGCAGGGATGAAGCCGTGCATGGGATGTCGTGTGTCGTCCACCATTTTGGCTCTCTCTGAGGAGCCCGCCACAGCCCTGCGGACATCTGGGGGCACTATGCCAGCCAGTGGATAAAGCAACTGTACCGGAGTCGGTTTCAAGCAACCAGTTATAATCCGGCACGTTTCATTTAGTGCCGTATCCACCAGCTTGGCGTGGGCAGATCGACCCCACACCGGGCACGCGTATTCTCCAACGGAGAACGCGAGCGCTAGTCCAGACGTCCTCAAGACCCGCGGCGAAGCTCCCCACTTGGTGGTAGGAAGGCGCTGTAGGATGGAGGAGCTCATGACCGCTAGCGGCGGTGCAGTATCGGTTGCCAAATTCTGGCAAAGTACTATTTAGCGACCTTGTTGTGTTGAAGTCGACACGATAAGCAAGCAAGTAATACTTAAGGGGGTGCTTCAGACCATCAAACTGAACAACTTTCACTATGGAGCCAACATAAAGAAAAAATGAAAAAAATCTGCTGTCCCATACATTTTAGTCGAGTCGGTACTGCACTTTTGTATGGGATAACAGATTTTTTAATTTTTTTCTCGATGTTGGATCCATAGTGAAAGTTGTTCAGTTTGATGGTCTGAAGCACCTCCTTAAGTATTACTAGGGTGTTTTGTTACACCCTATATACGCGTCGACTTGAAAACCTCCTCCGTTTTTTGTTTTGTTTTCGTCGGTTAAAAAAAGTGAACAATTTTGTGCGGTGCCACAAATGGCAAAACAATCAAGATTGTTGATTTACGGGTGCGTACCGAATTCGCGCGGCAAACCATCGAGCATTGGCTCGCGCGGCAGCCGCGCACTATGGGTACTGTGCCGACGCGCGAGTCAACTCGAAAATTGGTGCGCTCGAACGTGCCGCGCGACTAACCAGTTCATGTGGGTTTTTGACGGCGCGGCAAAGGAGTGTCAGTGCGTTGTGTTCGCGCAGTTGGGACGTATTTTAGTTGATGCGCGCGGAAAAAACATGGATAACGATAAGTGTTGTACTTTAATTAGATTATATGGCACTAAACAATTTCTATGGAACAGTAAATGTAGTAATTATCACAACAAATCATTAAGTAAAGATGCATGGAATGTCATCAGTGCAGAAAACGTTTATGGTTGCCGCGCATAAAATGAACACTCGTACAATAAAATTGTGCACTAAAAACGGCTCGCGAGCCAAAACACAGGTTTGCCGCGTTCGAACAATGCTCGCACGGCGGCCGCGCGAAATCGATATACACCTAATGATTGACATTAAAAAAATTTACATAGGCACGTATACGTTTAAAAAAATATTCTCAGTCAATGGTTTGAAACGTACGACCGCATACGCATAGCCATAAAAAGAAATATTGAATGAGGTGATTTCATTGAATAAAAATAAATTTTTAGCGTTTTGGTTTCAAAAATTTTCCTGTCAGATCTAATAGGCCAGTCATTTTACGGAGTTTTGTTAGGCGGGGTAGGGAGTAATTATTAATTGAACTTTTAAACTGTAACTGGCACCATTTAGTGACAAAAATACTATCCTAGACCATATTAAAAAAGTCTGGTCATCGCCTTAAAAAAGTGTCAGCATATTAAGAAGGACCCTGTATACATACCTTCCTATATAGAAGGTGCATGCCCACAACTGCATGCATACATACGTACATACATACATATAAACCTAGCTACCTACATACCCACAACTGCATACATACATATCTACATACATACTTACAAACCTACCTACCCCTACCCTTTCATAATTTGCCCTTTTCACAAATCCGGGCGGGTCTACCACTACTTACCTTTTTTTCTGAACGTCCAACTCGCCCTGTATAGCATATAATTGAAGATTTCAAACAACTTATTCAATTGCCAATGATTTGTTTTCAACTGTTGAGGAGTTCCATTTACCTGTTTCCAAAGCCATTCATCAGATTTCATCAAAGAATTACTTAGGCCAATACCCTTCAATAATACCTATAAATAACTTTAACTTTGTTAATGGTGTTGTTCAACTGGTATCAATTATATGACATGTTGGTATACTGTGGCATCTTGAAGAATTATTGAACACTCTAATATTTTAATTCAAAATTCGAACGAATTGCTCGCGATCTCCCCTCAGACCCCGCACCTCACCCCCTTTATCGGAGCTTAGCCCTGCCTTCACGTTGCCTTAACACGTAGATAATTCCGCTATTAATAGAATTCCAATCTCTTCGATATGACGTCAAACCAATTGTCGGCTTCTATTTTTATTTTATTTGGATAGATATCCATACTGGTGCCTTTAACAGGTTTTGTCTTTGATTGTAATTTTCTACAAACTTCAATATTTGCATAAACTGTAACAGAACTTGGACAATGTCAGACAAATTATCAAGTCACATTTTAAAGTACCAGAATCTAGCCTGGACTTGTATTATGATGACTAGACAACGATATAGAATACATATATGTATACAGGGTGAAATTGATATCATTAGCATCCTTTTAAACTAAGATTCTACCCATCAAACAGATCAACTTTCACTATGGGAGCAAACCGATCGGAGCAAAAAAATAATCAGCTGTTCCATACTAAACTGCAATGCCTACACGACTCAAATGTATGCTACAGCTGATTTTTTTTTTTTTGCTCCGATCGGTTTGTTTCCATAGTGAAAGTTGTTCAGTTTGATGGGTAGACTCTTAGTTTAAAAGGATGCCAATGATATCAATTTCACCCTGTAGATATACAAACATCCATGACTCGGGTACAAATATTCATATTCATCATACAAATATTTGTCCCTTACGGGATTCGAACCCGAGACCCTCGGCACAGCAAGCAAGTTCACTACCGACTGTGTTACCGGGCATTCATAAGATTACGATCATCATCCCTTTCATTGTGGTTGGTTAAAAACTTTGATGCAAGGTTCAGCTCAGATGTTTTTGGTTTCAGCATGACCATGGTGATAGGTTAGGCTAGTCTTTAAAAAAGCAGTTTCTGAATTAGCTACTGAAATTTGTTCAGTTTGATAATCTGAAGCTCTCCCTAAAGTATGTAACGTATTTAAGTTTAGCGAACATCCCTTGCGCGCTCGAGCCTCAGGGCCTCAGCCGCCTCGACGGTAAGAGGCCGGACGGCCTAACCTTGGTGCCCTCGCAGAAGGGAAAGTGCCTCCTGTGGGACGCCACATGCGTCAGTACCTTCGCCGCCAGCTACCTCAGTCGCACCTCACGGACGCCTGGAGCAGCCGCAGACCTCGCTGCCAAAAGAAAGAGAGTCTGGTACTCGGACCTGGAGCTCCAATATCTCTTTGTTCCGGTCGCCGTGGAGACCACACGGGCGTGGGGAGCCGACGCTAAAACCTTCATTGCCGAAATTGGGCGTCGACTCAGGGAGCGCAAATGTGACCCTCGCTCCGGTTCGTTCCTGGTGCAGAGGTTGGCCATAGCAATATAACGCGGCAACGCTGCTAGCGTTATGGACACCTTTGCACCTGGATCGATACGAGGCGGGCTATTTGATTAATGTGTTGATTATTAGTTGCATTGTTGTAAATAAATAAATAAGCGCCATTTAAGTTTAACCCTGTATAATTATAAATCCTAAGCAGTGTGATTCCGGATTTTTATTGACATAATGGTATACTGTTCCTGAACTATCAAAGTGCATTTTTGTTAATGGTATTAGGTTTATAATGGTTAAAGTGTAGGTATTGATGTTTTTTATCATAGTCGTAAGTTTATGTGTGTATGTCAGTATAATTCCTAAGTATGTTCATAAGAGACAGCTTCTGCAACACAACGGTGTCAAAGCTACGCTATTGAGTATAGAATATAAATGAAACATAAAACTTTGTTAGGAACTTGTCGGAAGTGTCATAACTGGAACGAGTCGCTGAGTTTTATGAAATGCCCATTTGTTATGGCAGTTTGTTTTATTGGAAGCATCGAACTCGTATATAAGT
This sequence comes from Agonopterix subpropinquella, assembly GCA_922987775.1. Lineage (NCBI taxonomy): Eukaryota > Metazoa > Arthropoda > Insecta > Lepidoptera > Depressariidae > Agonopterix > Agonopterix subpropinquella. The sequence goes on along the minus strand of OV277713.1, from coordinate 8,114,796 downwards.
TTATTGGATACCTATCGTCATCGTAAATAGAAATCAGCTGTTCCATACATAAGACTGTAATGCCTACTCAACTGAAATGAATGGAAGAACCGGTGTTTTTTGCAATTTCAGGTTTGCTCTCACAGTGAAACGTGGATGTTCTGAGAGGTTCTGAGGTTTCAGAATATCTTTAACCACCCTCGGGGAATATAGTCGTGACAGTATACATGCATGCTCTCACAGTAAAAGTTATTCACTTTGATGTATTTTTTTTAATTTATCTTGGACAATGTCACACAAATTATCTAGTCACATTTGAAGTACCAGATTCTAGCCTAGACTTGTATTATGATGACTAGACAACGATATAGATTACATATATAGATACAAACATCCATGACTCGGATACAAATATTCATATTCATCATACAAATATTTGTCCCTTACGGGATTCGAACCCGCGACCCACGGCACAGCAGGCAGGTTCACTACCGACTGTGCTACCGGGCCGTCGATATATAGAGACTTTGTCAATCAATTTCATATTGTATTAGCTCAGCAAGGAGATTTTAGAGGCTTTATAACTACTGACTTTTTTATATATCGTTATCAAGTCATCAAAACAACAATTGTAGACTAGATTCTGGTACTTCATTTAAGACTATTAAGTTACCTGAGTGAAAATAGCCTGGATATTTTGTGTTATGATTATCATTATAGTATGGACTACAAGCAACAGGTGTAGGTATAGGATAGTTATCAATATTCAGGTAAAACAACTGGTTTAGGTATAGTATAGTCACAGTATAAGAAAGAGTATCTATTACTAGATACAGTACGGACACTCCCTTAGTCCCACCAAATTTTAACCTCACCCCCTCTATCGCTCTCTGGTTACCTCGCACTGGTTACTCTTTACCTAAGAAGAAGACTTAAGGTTCAATGCAGGTCTACCCAATATCAAACTGCACAAAAACATGTATTCCTTACAGTCGCACACAGATTGCCATAAGAGTGACAGAGCTAGATTAGACGTAAATCTGTTACGTCTGTTAAACAAATGTCACCACTTTTTAAGCAAATTCAAGCAAAATTCGTTCTTAACGTAAGGAAATAGCTGAGTCTTCCAGCTTGAGGTCTGGTGACAAAATGGTTCAAGACGGCATCTGTTTACTATTGACATTTCACTTATTCTAATGGGCCGTTGTCATAAGTGTGAATGGATGTCAAGTAGCGTTTCTATGCCTTGCTTTATATTATTTATCTACCCCTATTTTTTATCTTTGGTTCAATGTCTTTGATTTCGCATGTGCTGACGTCATCTTTTCAATTTCAAATTTCTGTATGCAGTGTCCGGGTTGTGGTATAGTTATCAATATTCAGGTAAAGCAACTGGTGTATGTATAGGATAGATCAATATTCAGGTATCAGTACGTACGTCCAATCAGTGTCGCTTTGTAGTCCAAGATGCTAACGAAGCGTCCACAAAGACGAGGCAAACAATCGCTGTCAAGCACCCTCCGATGAGACTCGAGCTACTTTAGTAGATTACTTGTTGTACGTTGTATATTGAGGTGGGGTATAGGTTAAAACTAATTGGTTAAATCGGACAGAATAATTGTGCATAAGGGACTTGCTTAAGCAATCATAAACTTGTTCATTTACACTACAATGTGACGTTTACGCAATCGAAGGGTACATACTTAGACCATAATATACCTAACTATTGACGAGTTGCGCATGCAATTCTAATAACAAACTTTTCTGCCACTTTTTACGAGGTACGAGATAGCATGAAATCCGCAACTTTGGATTGTATTCCATTACTTTAGATTCTAATTTTGATTGTTAATAATATATCAAACGAGACTAGTAGTAGTATGAAGTTATTGTCCCGCATTTGTAGGCTGTCTCGTTTAGTGATACGTACGGTATAAAGTTGTACCTATGTAAAAGCACTGTTCAATTGATCTTGCAACTTGCCTGCTAACAAAAAGCTGGTCCCTAGTTATACAGGGTGTAAATTAAAATAGGACAGCTACTTAAAGAGGTGCTTCAGACCATCAAACTGAACAACTTTCTCTATGGGACCAATATCGAAATCGCGAAAAAAAAATCTGCTGTCCCATACATTTCAGTCGAGTTATGTTTGCAGTTTTGTATGGGAGAGCGGAATTTTTTTTCGCGATTTCGATATTGGTCCCATAGAGAAAGTTGTTCAGTTTGATGGTCTGAAGCACCCCTTTAAGTAGCTGTCCCATTTTATTGTACACCCTGTATAGTCTAAGGGTACGAAAGGCGACCTTATACTTCGCATAATTTTGTGTAATTATTATGTCTGTATAGTTCTGTTAAAAAGTAAATAAATTTGTAGAGTCAAAGGATAGTTTCTTAACTTGGCTATTTTTGTCTGGTCTGTGAAATAAATTTTGCAGATTACTTTAGTAATTTGCTTACCGCTTAAAATTATTTACTTCATTACTGGCTCAAGGACCTGAATTGGTCAAGAACCAATTCGACAACAAAAAGCCATTAACAGAGACAACTTTTTTATGCCATCTCAATCCAATTGGTCACCTCAATACTGGATAGCAATACCTGATATCCAGAATTTTATTGTTCACAAAAATATAAAAAGAAACTTTTGTACACATATTTTTGGAGGTATTAGAAGTAACATAGGATACTTGGGGTTTACCAAACTCCACGCGGACGAAGTCGCAGGCAAAAGCTAGTAGAGATATAAATACGAAAAAAAAAACCACCCGTTCTTTCAAGTTCTTAAATATATTTAGCTTTCATTTTAATAACAACACAAAGGAGCATCGTCGTTTCCAACTTTTTAATTTCAATGCAAAATTTAAATATTGTCACAAAAGACAAGATGGCGGGTGTATTCTATAATATAGCAGGCTTTGAGGTGGCAGTCGCTAAATATAACTTGCGAGGGAACCACCTTTGAGCAGTCCATTGAGCAACCAGGTCGATCGATTGTTCGTTATAGTTTAGGTACCTACTATAGTTTACACACTTTTACTTGTGAAGGGCCTGTGCCCTTCAGTGGGACCTAAATCACAGCCCGCCGGACATTGTAAAACGTAGTGATTACTTGCTCAGTGGGACACTGCATACAAAAATTTGAAATTTACAAGATGACGTCACCACATGCGAAACCAAAGAAGGTTTATCGAAATTCGTGTTTTTATACAGAGTGTAACAAAACACCCTAGTAATACGTAACCCCCTTAAGTATTACTACGGTGTTTTGTTACACTGCTTCAGACCATCAATCTGAACAACTTTCACTATAGGGCCAACGTCGAGAAAAAATAAAAAAAAATAAAAAGAGCGGATTTTTTTTGCGATTTCGATGTTGGCTCCATACAACTTTCATTGTTCAGTATGGTGGTCTGAAGCACCCCCTTAAGTGTTTTGTTACACCCTGTAGATGCGATCGAAAAAGTCATCGCCTGCAATATTATTTTTTACTTTTTTACTTTTTTTGTAGGCGGCTTTAATTTTTCATAAAATTAATGTTGTTTTTTATTTCTCGTAACAACAACCCAAAAATCCTAAAGCCTCTATTGCTGGTTGTGTCTTCTTCGTAGAACCAGAGCGCGGTAACCAGAGGGCGATAGAGGGGGTGAAGTAAAAAGTTGGTAGGGGGAAGGGAGTGTATCCGTACTGTATCTAGTAATAGATACTCTTTCTTATACTGTGCCTAAATACAGGGTGTAAGTGACAGCCTAACAAATACTGAAACGATGAACTCAGACCATCAAACTGAACAACTTTCACAATGGAAGCTAGCCTCAGGAAACGCAAAAAAAAATTCAGCTGTCCCATACAAAACTGCTGTACCTACCTGCCCGACTAAAATGTGTGGGACAGTTGATTTTTTTCGCGTTTCCTGAGGTTAGGCTCCATAATGAAAGTTGTTCAGTTTGATTGTCTGAGTTAACCGTTTCAGTATTTGCTAGGATGTCACTTATACCCTGCATAGCTGATGATCTTGACTTTGAGTTACATTATGTTTGATGAAAAATTTAATTGCAAACAATTTTTTCTTAGTACCAAGTTTATACCTATTATAATTTTTTCCTTAACGGTTTTTTGGTTTTTTCATACCCTAGCAATCGCAAGCTATGAAGGTCACTTTTTAGTCACCCATACATTTTTCCTTTTAAAAACGGTTTTCTGGTTTGTTCATTTGTTAAAAACACCTATATTATAATGAAAATTACTTTTTAGTATGCATTAGAAAATGCTATTCTACCGTTGGCGCGCTCCATACAAACGTAGTATGGTGATATTTTCAATACTATCCAATTAAAGTCAATGAAATTTTTCAAAAACAATCTAGTAACTAATTTCTATGTCGGTATGAAGTCAGATTTTCGATAAAATTTATAGTTTTAAAGTTACAGTGCCACAAATATTTCCATACAAATCTTAAATTAATCCTAGCATTGAAACTGTATATTTAAACGAAAATCTGACTTCATACCGACATAGAGATTAGTTACTTGATTGTTTTTGAAAAATTTCATTGACTTTAATTAGATAGTATTGAAAATATCACCATACTACGTTTGTATGGAGCGCGCCAACGGTAGAATAGCCTTAAAGCCCGCACTCTACTCTAGCCGAGAATTTTCAAAAGTTCTCGCCGAGGGTTCTCGGCGAGAACTTTCAAGCAAAATTACTATGGCTTATGATGCCACGAGAACAATGAAGGGCATCCACACTCTCGTTCTCGGCGAGAATGAAGAGCCGGTATAAGAATGTGCAAGTGTTTGAGTTTCATTTTATAAGACGGGCTTTAAATTAAATCAATGCAAGAAGGCATTTGGAATATTGAATATCGCTAACAAGAATAAGACGATATTACGCCTACACTTAGACAATTTAATAGGGACGAGTTACACGTGTCATTCTACTAATAAACATTTCTGTCACTTTTTGCGGGGGGTGAGGTAACATGAAATTCGCAACATTGGATTTTATTCCCCATAAGTTTAGATTCTAATTTTGAATGTTAAAAATCCTGAAAAGTAGTCTCGTGTGAACCCCAAACGTTCTAAGTTCAACATTATTGTTTCGCTATTATAGGCTGTCTCGTTTAAGGTATAAAATTGGGTGTAAATGCGCAAGATTAATTGATCTAATACCGTGGCAGAGGGGAAATGCTACCGCAAGGCGAGTCCTTATTAAATTGTCTAAGCGCCTACATTATGTTGTGCTAGTAATCTAAAATAATAATTAATTCCCAAAATAATGAAGATCGTACGATATCCACAAGATTGTAAAGTTAGAGACTAAAGAGAATTATAATGAAGGCTTTGTTAAATCCATTCATATTTAAATAGTCAATATGTAGACTGTACTAGACAATCAAATTATACAGAACATTTTATCACCGCTGTTATCCCTTTAGGGGCTGTAAAAACTTTACTATTATTACTGAAAATCATTTTGTTTTTCTATATTTGTATCAATTATTATTTATGAGTATAAATCCTATAGAGACAAACCCTCATAAAATCGCACTACAATAGATACTACAAGGCACAGGAGTGCGATTTTTGAATCTAATATAACGTTGAACTCAGCAATGTATGAAATGTTGAAAAATTTTGAAAATGTATGGAGATATTATGTATCTTTCTACTACTGATTTTACTTGAAAATCGACCTCCTAGAGAATGATTTTTGAAAGTCAAATCAGCAGTATCCAAGTAATGACATTTTCAACTGCTGAGTTCAACAAATGAGTTTCAAAAATCGCACTCCTGGTCTATGCGTGTCCTTTCACCGACTAGTCTACACACTATACACACCACCCGTGGACAAAAACCGGGTCGGCCAGTGGAAAATCTATGGCAAGTGCGTCACTTTATCATTTTTTGTGCAATTCACTAAGCGTCACATCGCTGTCAAAAGATCGTCGAGCTAACAAAATATGTAACATAGTTCTTGCATCCTTCGGATCGTGGAAGTTTTTACATGAGTTTGACACATGATATTTTATTTATTTATTTATTTCCTTTTTGGAGAACTTACAGCTAAATAACAGTTCGGTTTCTACAAAGACAGATTGATGGTCAGATGCTGACAACAAGTTCCCACACAAAGATTTTTTTTTTTGGTCTATACAACTAATACTAATAAAATGAGGCAAAAAATATTACACCACATCAGGCGTGATATTTCCCGTCTCCTAGCAACAAGTGTTGCAGTTTATGGGACAATCTGTCCCAATCTAAGGGATTGTTTTTGGACAAGAACAAGAAGAGATTCATGCTTCAAATTAGTCAAAGCTAGAAATTGTGGGATTACTCGCATAATGTCGGTAATATCTCCATTATAGGTGGTAACACTATAGACATTATTATTCTACTAGGGTAACACGCACAATGATTAATGACACACGTACCAATACGACATAATTACATGCTTAATTATAGAGAGGAGGCAAAATGATTACGTACCTACATATAATACGAAATAATAATATAATACAGGTTATTAGGGTAAACAGTTGCATTACTTAAAGAGGTGATTGTACCCATGATACTGAATAACTTTCCCTAAGAAAGCTATAATAAATGCAAAAAAAAATTTGAACTTTCCGTACTAAATGCAATAAGTTGATCCAATGTTTGTATGAAAAGTCGAATAATTTTTTTGTGAATTTCCTATAGGTTTCTTTGGGAAAGTTGTTCAGTATCATGGGCACAATCAACCCTTAAAGTAATGCAACTGTTTATCCTAACACCCTGTATACACACAAAATCATCACATTTCAACGAAACAAAATAAAATTGACTAAAATCGAATACTGAATAGCTTCTGAATTTTAAAATAACAGCACAGACATTTTACACGAACTCTCGCATGTCACAAAAGCGATGCAATATGAAAATCCTTACAGTAGAGCTTGCACAAAAGATCAAAATAATATAAAAGTCACTCTGTTTCTTTGAAATACACTGTCAGACATTTTGCTTGCTCAAAATTTGAAAACGTCTGACTTACTAATTGTTTGCTGTTTCATTTTAGTCTTGTAGATTTTTTTTTTTTTTTTTTTTTTTTATTAACAATGGGTTTGCTCTTGACCTCAATCCAGTCCTCAGGACGAAGATGGGGTCGTAGATGTAGCGAGCTTACCCAGAAGATGCCTATTCACTCGTACTTTAAAGGAATTCGGGTTGTAAGTACTCGGAAATACTGACGCAGGTAAGGCATTCCACTCCCTGGCTGTGCGCATTATAAAAGATTCAGAAAGGCGCTTGGTGCGGATAAGTGGGATGTCAACCAAGAAGGGGTGATATCCCGCGGTGCGTCTGGAAGTCCGATAGTAGAAAGGGGAAGGTGGGATGAGCTCATGCAGCTCTAGGGCACACTCACCGAAGTACAATCTGTAGAAGACCGACAAGCAGGCCACTCTGCGGCGGTGGGCTAGGCTATGAAGCTTGGCCTCCACCAGCTTACTATCGCCAATGAGCCTCCTGGCTCTGCGTTCAACCGAGTCGAGTGCGGCAAGTTGATACTTGGCTGAGCCATCCCACAGGTGGCAGCAGTACTCCATACATGATCGGACCTGAGCTTTATACAATACTAAGAGCTGTCCAGGAGTGAAGTACCGCTTCACCTTGTTTAAGATGCCCAGCTTTTTGGCCGCAGTTTGAGCCTTAGACTCGATGTCAGCGCCGAAGTTGAGTTTTGTGGTCAAGCTTATACCCAGAAGCCCAAGACTGTCGGAAACAGGGACAGATGCACCCCGGAAAGTAGGAGTCAGATTAAACGGACTCCTTTTTGCGGTGAACAGACAAGCCTGTGTTTTGGTGGCGTTGAAGTTGACTAAATTATTGTCACCCCACTGGGAGACAACACTTAAAGTCAAGTCTGTCCGCTCAACCATGGCCTCCCTCTGCGAGCGTATTTTATCCCCGCTGGCCCCTGCGCCAGATACATATCTCTCCATGACAGTACTGTCATCTGCATACCCAACAATACCTGACACAAGGAGGTCATTGATGTGCAGCAGGAAAAGTGTCGCGGAGAGAACAGACCCTTGAGGAACTCCAGCATCAATTGCCATAAGGTCAGAAGAGCAGCTGTCAATGACAACTCTAATCGACCGTTCTCTCAAGAAATCAGATATCCAGCTGCAAAGATCAGCGGGGATGCCATAAGCGGGAAGCTTGCTCAGCAAACTAGCGTGCCATACCCTGTCAAAGGCCTTCGAGATGTCAAGTGATACAGCCAGTGCTTCACCGTGCTTCTCGATGGCCTCGCCCCAGCAGTGCGTCACATACACAAGAAGATCCCCAGTCGATCGCCCCCGGCGGAAGCCATATTGGCGATCACTGAGAAGATCATTGTCTTCTAGGTATGACAGCAACTTACTGTTAAGTACTCTTTCCATGACTTTACAGAGAATGGAAGTAATGGCGATAGGGCGGTAGTTGCAGGGGTCGGCACGACTGCCCTTCTTGGGTACCGGTTGCACATTCGCAAGCTTCCAGGATTTAGGCACCGTTCTTGTTCTGAGAGAGAGGCGATACAGGCGTGTTAGAACAGGAGACAACTCAGGCGCACAATATCTCAACACTCTTGCAGGTATACCATCAGGACCACTGGCCTTATTCACATCCAGACTACGCAATGCTCTGCGGACCTCTTTTGTATGTATTGTGACCTCCGGCATCGAAGAATCACAACGAGGGATGGTTGGCGGCTGTTTGGCACCAGCGTCCAGACGTGAATTGCTCGCAAACAGAGAAGCAAATAAATTAGCTTTCTCAGTTGCGGAGTGAGCCAGCGACCCATCAGGCTTCTGCATGGGAGGCAAAGTGGGACGGCAGAAATTGGATTCGACCGATTTTGAAAGGGACCAGAACTGTTTACTACCAGAAGGGTAGGATGCCAGTTTGGCTCCAATGCGGCTGACATGGTCGAATCGTGCCCTCCGGATCACCCGTTTGCAGGACTTGGCGGCAGAATTAAAGGCCCTCTTCTTCGCGCGAACCCTACGAGCTCTAACTTTGCGGTCGCGAGCTTGGACCCATGCTTGGTAGGCGGCTTCTTTTTTAGCCTCAGCGCGAGCACAATCCGCATTGTACCAAGGTTGGGCTTTGTGACCGAGTGAGATGTCGGAGAAAGGAATATAATATTCCATTCCCTGTCGTATCACGTCCGCAACCGCATCAGCCGAACTAGCAGGGTCACTCGAAGAAAAACACACTTGCCGCCACGGGTAAGACGCAAAGAAATGCCGCATCTCATCCCAATCAGCCGACCCGTATCGCCAGACTCGCCTCGTGCCCTTAGGGCTGTCATCGGGAGGAGAGCAGATCGACACGGATTTCACCAGACAGTGATCGGACGTTCCCAGCGGGGCAGAGACCGATACTGAGTGCCTGTCTGGATCTGAAGTCAGCAGAAGGTCCAAACAATTGGGCGTATGACCATCAACATCCGGTACCCGCGTTGCTTGATTCACCAGCTGGGTGAGATCTAGCGATAATGCAAACTTGCGCGCCTCTCTCCCAGCATGGTCAGTTAACTGGAACGGGAACAGCCACTCGCTATGGTGGGCATTGAAGTCCCCCAGAAAAACAAGCTCCGCCGTTGGATACCTTCGTTGGGCTGTCTCTGCCGTCTCAGTGAGATACTCCATGAGCCTGGTTGTCTCCTGGTCACCGTTGTGCGATCGATAGACACCGACGTAGAGAGATTTCTCCATTCCGGTGTCTACAAAAAGCCATAATACGGAGAACCCGGAAACCTCAAAGCAACGGAGACGCCGACAGCAAATGTCGTCGCGAACATACACACAGACCCCAGCTCGCCTCTTGAACTTATGTTCCAACGAGTATCCTGGGTAGTTGAGGTACGCCGTATCAGACGGGGTTGCTATCTGCGTCTCCGTTAAAAAGAATAGGTGTGGCTTCTCGGTCTCGAGGTGGTGGTGGACCGGATCGAGATTTGAGTGCAGACCTCGTATGTTACTGAGGTGCACTTTGAGTGGGAGGAAGTGCAGCCGTTGTCTAACCATTTTCTTTTTTGTGACTTTGTTTTTCATAGTTTGTCGAGTGGTGGAGAGGTGGAAAAAAAGTCGAGATGCCACTCAGGTACCCTAGAAGACCTCATGAGCTCGACTGACTGGTGGGAAACTCATTTGGAGACTGCGGGGACGCCCGAACCCCCCCGCAATGGCCACCGGGTCCTCCCTTCCAGTCGCCAACTGGCACGGTGGAGCATTGCGGGATTTTTCGCAAGTTGTGTGGGGCAGCCTTTCACACGTGGCTAGCGCACTACTTGGGCCCCCTACTAACTGCGGTCGGCCAACGACTGTCACCGTGCTTCGGATCCCGCTACCCTCCAAAATGAGTTTCCCGGTACAGTGTTGCTCAGAGGTCAAGACCGGTTCTGAGTAGCGCAACTGACTTTTTCCCATTCCCCAATGGCGCTGGGACTCCTGCACACCGACGGAACGCAGCAAGCTGCTTGGCGCCGGACTCCGGCAGGAGGGTGGTCGCGAGCCAGGCGGCTCCTTGCGGAGCCTACCACCGCTGTGGGGGATCGTTCAGCCGACACCACGAACTTGTTGTAGTCTGTGGCGGCGTTGCCCAGGGTGGACCACTAGGAGGTAGATCCCCAACCACCCCAAATTTCTCGGGGAATGTTTTTGTAGTGTAGGGATGACGGGTGTTGTGCAGTGGGATGATATAAAATAGTTCTTGATTTACATATTTATTGAAGTGCACTTATTCGGAGTTACATATTTGACCTAGCGGTATGGTGGTATGGGAACGACTGGCGAACATTCCAGTCGCTCCGTAGGACTAATGTAAAACTGCATAATTGACAGATTACGAAATACAATGCATTATGAACCTATGCCTAGTAGGCAGTGACAGTAGATATTTTTACATTAAAAATGAATGATGAGTTTTCAGCGAAAGTGCAACATCGTCCTTGTGTCGTGGGTTTTGGGACTACGTGGTTGATTCGGAAGCATAAACTTTTTTGTAAATATATTTATTTGAAAAAAAAATAGAAAAATACGCTCGTTTTTCGCCCAGTTTCTGTCAGAAAAGAATTCATATCTCGAGAACAAAATGAGATATCGAAAAAAATAAAAAATATTCCTAAAGATAATTATACAGGGTATAACAAAATACCCTAGTAATACTTTAAGGGGTGCTTCAGACCATAAAACTGAACAACATTCATTATGGAGCCAACTTCGAAATCTCAAAAAAAGCTGCCCCATATATTTGGCTCAATTAGGTTTGCAGTTTTCTATGGAAGAGCAAATAGGTAGGTCTTTCATCCTTAGATACTACGAAATAAAATTACATAGTTACTGTCTTTTCTTATTTGTTTGACAAAATTTAAATTTCCCTACAATGTAGCCTACAATACGGTAGGTGGTAGGATAACTTCAGTCTTTAGAATGCCGAGGGTATAATATGTTAATTACCCCAACAGCACAAATGTCTGCAAGATGTCTAATAGATATCTACAAAATATCTAAGTGTCTACAAAATATCTACTAGATATCTAGCAGATATTTTGTGCTGTGTGGGTAGGTACCTTGATAGAATTATATTTCCATTTGCATACTTTTTTAGGGTTCCGTACCCAAAGGGTGAAACCTGGATCCTATTAGTAAGCCTCGTTGTCCGTCCGTCCATCCGTCTGTCTGTCTGTCCGTCCGTCCCTCTGTCCGTCTGTCCGTCTGTCCGTCTGTCCGTCTGTCCGTCTGTCCGTCTGTCCGTCTGTCCGTCTGTCCGTCTGTCCGTCTGTCCGTCTGTCCGTCTGTCCGTCTGTCCGTCCGTCCGTCCGTCCGTCCGTCCGTCCGTCCGTCCGTCCGTCCGTCCGTCCGTCCGTCCGTCCGTCCGTCCGTCCGTCCGTCCGTCCGTCCGTCCGTCCGTCCCTCCGTCCGTCCGTCCGTCCGTCCGTCCGTCCGTCCGTCCGCCGTCGGTCCGTCTGACCGTCTGTCCGTCTGTCCGTCTGTCCGTCTGTACGTCTGTCCGTCTGTCCGTCTGTCCGTCTGTCCGTCCATCCGTCCGTCCGTCCATCTGTCCGTCCGTCCGTCCGTCCGTCCGTCTGTCCGTCCGTCCATCTGTCCGTCCGTCCGTCCGTCCGTCTGTCCAACCTATTTAGGGCTGTAACTTTTGAACCGTAATAGCTAGATAGTTGAAATTTTCTCAGATTATTCGTTATTACGGCGGATTTATTAACAAATAATAAAAATGACAAAAAGTTAAAAATTAAAGGAGAGTTCTCAACAAGAAACTAGTTTTGATCAACGTTTTTTCTTCACGCTCTATCGTAAAAACGGTAATACGTACAAGCGTAGAAACTTAGTGTGATTATAGAACAAACTCTACAGAATAACAAGAAATACTAAAAACCGGCCAATTGTGAGTCGGTCTTGCGCTAAAGGTCCCTAAAAAAAAAAAAAATTTTTCTAATTTAATAATGTTGTGTTATGTGAAGGTGTGGCATGGAACCCTCGGTGCGCGAGTAGCCCGACTCGCACTTGACCGGTTTTATTTAAAGGTACCTAATAATTTTGACTATATACGAAACGATTATACAACGCTATCGTAACCTAGGGGAACGTGTAATTTATCTATTATCGTATCGTAACGCATGTGTGTATGAAGTAACAAACGTTATATCTGAGAAAGTGGGTCGGGTCGTTCGTTACGTTCCATGGAGTAGGTTTTGTCAGTTCCTGATATTATTGGCTGTTTTTGACAGAGAAGTCTCATAATAAGGGTTTCTTCATCTTTTTGTTACAGCAATCGCAAAAAGGCATTTTTAACTTGAATCATAGTCATAATAACTTACTCTCAATTTAACTGAACAGTCAGTGATATCAATGTTTGTAAAAAAATGCTGGAAAAATTAAAACAATCTGCTGTTTCATACGAAATCAGAAGGTATCGACTCCACTCAAATGTACAGGACGGCAGATTTTTTAATTTTTACTCGAATTTTTAATATTACTACCTACGTTACACTTTGTATACATCCCCTTTACTCAGGCAACTTCGAAGTAAATATAAAGAAAAAAAAACTGCTGTCCCATACATTTGCATTGACGTTTTCTGTGGAACAGCTGATATATAATTTTTCGCGATTTCGACTTTGGTCCCATATACAAGGTGAAATTGATAGTTGATGATGAGTTTGGTCCCATAGTAAAAGTTGTGCAGTTTGACGGGTAGACTCTTAGTTTAAAAGGATGCTAATGATATCAATTTCACCCTCTCCCATAGACATGTTAGTTTGATGGTCGGATCATCCTCTTAAAAACCCGTCAGCATATAAGCAGCCCAACCGAATAGTTCGTGAGTGGAACAAATTGCCTGAGAGTGTAATACCTAAGTGCGCCATCAGTGAACTCTTTTAAAAATAGACTGGACAATTATTTTAAAACCTAAACAAGTGCAGTGATATACACGCATCAGCTTTGAGCTGCTAGTGTATCATATATATAATAATAATATTAAGAAATTTAAGAAGGTCCCTGCAACATCCCCTTTGCTTGAACAACATCAACATAATATGCAATATGGCGAATGCCAGCGTACCAGGGCTTTACATTTGTTTAAACGCTTGTTCATCCGACTCATGTTAAGTTTACCAAACGTAAACACTCACGCTCACGACAAACCAACATTGTCGGCGAGGCGTGCAGGCTGCGGCTGCAAACCACATGTGAAGCCTGTACGTGATTACGTGCATGCATTCGATGTTAGCTCTCATAATTAGCATGATAATTATGTTGTACAACACCGCGTAATGTTGCAATTTGATTTGCAACGTCAGTTTGTATCTACGAGTACATACAAACGAACGAATACGAATTCGCGGTCACAAACTAGTCATCATCATCATCATCTCAGCCGATGGACGTCCACTGCTGGACATAGGCCTCCCCCAAGGATCGCCATAGCGACCGGTCCTGCGCTGCCCTCGTTCAACGTTTTCCCACCGCCTTCACCAGGTCGTCGGTCCACCGTGTGAGGGGCCTACCCACGCTGCGCTTTCCGGTACACAAACTAGTCATCATCATCATCTCAGCCGATGGACGTCCACTGCTGGACATAGGCCTCCCCCAAGGATGGCCATAGCGACCGGTCCTGCGCTGCCCTCATCCAACGTTTTCACGCCGCCTTCAACCAGGTCGTCGGTCCACCGTGTGAGGGGCCTACCCACGCTGCGCTTTTCGGTACACAAACTAGTCATCATCATCATCTCAGCCGATGGACGTCCACTGCTGGACATAGGCCTCCCCCAAGGATCGCCATAGCGACCGGTCCTGCGCTGCCCTCATCCAACGTTTTCCCGCCGCCATCAACCAGGTCGTCGGTCCACCGTGTGAGGGGCCTACCCACGCTGCGCTTTCCGGTACACAAACTAGTAATAGTAATTAGTTTGTGACCGCGAATTCGTCCACACAAGCTCCCGAGATAAAATATACATAATATACAGGGTCCTTCAAAATGCTGACACTTTTTTAAGGGGATGAACAGACCATGAAACTGGACAACTTTCGCTATGGGACCAACATTGAAATCGGGAAAAAAATCTACTGTCCCATACATTTGGCTCTAGTAGGTTTGTAGTTTTGTATGGAAGAGCAGATTTTTTTTTCGCGATTTCGATGTTGGTCACATAGTGAAAGTTGTTCAGTTTGATGGTCTGATCATCCCCTCAAAAAAGTGTCAGCATATTAAGATGGACCCAGTATACCAGTTTTTAAGTCAAATTATTATAAGCTTTTAAGAACAAAAAGTTTTATTAAACGGTCCAGTAGTTATCGCGTGTTGCTTGAACAAACATACAAACATACAGAGAGACAAAAAAATCCCGAAATGATTAGGAGGCAGTGATATCAAAACACCATAATAAGGTTACGATATTATGGTAACTTTTTTTGTAAATATCTCCAATGTACAGACTCAATTATTATGTTACAGTTTTTAATAATGTCGATTATAAATAAGTTTATATGAATTATGGAGTCAATTGGGTAGTGTGATAATTTTTAGATATGATTTAAAAGGTTTGAAAAGGAGGCTTAAATAAGTTCTATCGGAATTTCCAAACAATAATAATCCTCCAGCGAAACACTGATAATAATATAATAATATTGACGGCCCGGTAGCACAGTTGGTAGTGAACCTGCCTGCCGTGCCGAGGGTCGCGGGTTCGAATCCCGTAAGGGACAAATATTTGTATGATATGAATATGAATATTTGTACCCGAGTCATGGATGTTTGTATCTATATATGTATTCTATATCGTTGTCTAGTCATCATAATACAAGTCCAGGCTAGATTCTGGTACTTTAAATGTGACTAGATAATTTGTGTGACATTGTCCAAGATATTTATTTATTTATTTATTTATTAATATCCAGCTAGTACTTATTCGTATATTTGAGAAAAGATATTGTCACTAACTTTTCCTGAAATGTCCAAACAACTGATGAAATCTGCATTTCAACGTCTCTTTTGTAATAAAGATAATCTTGCTTAGGAAGTAAAATTAACTTGGTCTAATCGCAGAGGATTTAGACAATGGCAATAATACGATAGCTTCATCTCTATTATATAGCTTTAAGGTTTTGAAGTTTCGAATTCGATCTTTCTTTCTTATCGTGTGGGCAGAGCCCTGGTGTCAGAGTTTTTTCAGACCGGCATACGGCCTCTGACATGGTTTTTATGTAACGACTACTACCACCAGAGATAGTAGCCGGGACCAACAACGGCTTAATGTGCCAACTGCCATCCGAAACACGGAATCACTTTTCTTTTCAGACAATCAGGTGATTCAACCTGCAATGTCCTAACCAACTGGGGAAAAGCGAACAAAGTGACATATCACTAGGTGTCCCCGTGGGAATTGAACCCACGACCTCCGTGTCGAGAGCCCAATGCTCTTGACCATTAGACCACGGAGGCAGTATTATTCGAATCCGATGCTTCTTCTTCTTCTCGTGTGGAATCGTCACGTCTTCTTCAAATCGTCAGTTTCCAGTATCTTGCCACCTCTGTCGCACTGGCTGATGCGCTCATTAGGTCCTCCTCTCCACATTGTGGTCCACCTGTACAGACTGTTAGGTGCGGGGTAGTTTGTTGTAATCCGCATTGACATAAAGTGTTGCTGTTTTGGGGGATAATTCCCCATTTTAAGAGATTATCCTTGGTCCTACCCACTCCAACCCGCAGACGGTTCAAGGCTTTCCACACAGGCCATTCCTCCTTCCCTCCGGGTGGTAGTGTTTCAGCTGAATTCGATGCTGTATTAGGATATAGTTCTTGATGTTTCACATAATTAGTGCTTATCGTGAGGAAACCTGCATATGCAGAAGAAGAAATTCTGAGTATGTGAAGTCCACCAATCCGCTTTCCACAAACGTGTTGTCCGTGTGGTGTCGGCTAAGAATAGCACCTCCCCATTTCCTCCCGTGGGTGTCGTAAAAGGCGACTAAAGGATCTACCGGAGGATGGGCAGCAGCATCTTTTGAGTACACACATTCAATCCAACTGCGATCGCCAACCCGCCTGCCAAGCGTGGCGATTATGGCAAATACCCCCATTTTGGGGGAGGCCTATATCCAGCAGTGGACGTTTATCGGCTGATATGATGGACAAACACGCCTGTACACCCATCCCTGAGGTGCCTGTGCCCTGCAGTGGGACGTACATAGGCTGATGATGATGATATGATGCAAGATGCAAATATTTCAGTCGTTCAGTAGGTATATACAATTTTGTCGCTACAAGCTTTTGGATTTTGTGTAATACCGACTGCTCACAAGCAGTGAATGTAAACATCTATAAATAAAACCGGTCAAGTGCGAGTCGGGCTACTCGCGCACCGAGGGTTCCGTACCACACCACCACAGAACACAACATTATTAACTTTGAAAAATAAACTTTTTTTGTCCGGGACCTTTAGCGCGAGACCGACTCACACTTGGCCGGTTTTTAGTATTTGTTGTTATTCTGTAGAGTTTACTCTATAATCACACTAAGTTTGACGCTTGTATGTATTACCGATTTTACGGAAGAGCGTGAAGAAAAAACGTTGATAAAAACTAGTTTCTTGCTGAGAACCCCCCTTAATTTATAACTTTTTGAAATTTTTATTATTTTTTAACAAATCTGCCGTAATAGCGCATAACCTGAGAATATTTCAACTATCTAGCTATTACGCTACGGTTCAAAAGTTACAGCCCTAAATAGGTAGGACAGACGGACGGACGGACGGACGGACAACGTAGACTTAGTAATAGGGTCCCGTTTTTACCCTTTGGGTACGGAATCCTAATTTATTTTTAGAAATACGTAGCTGAAGATTTTTTTTATTTATTTCAGTGTTTTAAAAACAAGTCTTTAAAACTAAATTCAATCAATTTCCGAAACGAGCGTTTATAATGTCACCCTGAAATCTTAAAATCGGAATACAAATCGTATATAATTACATCCTCATTACATTCGTAGGTTATAGTAAGGTTTCTGGACACACCATAAGCAAAAGCAGCCGTAGGTTTAAAAGTTGAAACTCACCACGTAAATGAAAAGGAAAATGATAAAATTTACATACAAATACAACCAATGTTTGACTTAATACTCTGGCATAAAGAAAAAGTATGAAAAAAAGGACTGCGAAACAATAAAAAAGATACGAAGACGAATTTTAAGAATTAAGGGACGAGGTAGCTTTCTTGAAAAAATGTTAATAAATAAAAGAGACAATCTTATTTATGTCAATATTACAAACTCCGTAGTATTTAATTTCCTAAAAATGTTAAGGAAAATGATCTGTTTAATTAAAAATATTTTGAAAACGGGACAAGTCTGAAAGAATGAATTAATAATTACTATGAAGTACAAGTACAGTCAGCCATGTTGTCTCTCCTTCCTTACAAGTAGCGACTCTAGTTCGACGCACTCGAGCCGCAACGTACCAATGAGTTTTTAGAAAATGTACAATTTGTAACAACACCAGCTTTTTGCTGGAGGAGAGCACTTGAGGAAATCAACAAGCTTCAATTTCAAGTGCGGAAACTGTCCAGTGAGCACATCAACATTTTATACTCATAACTCGATTTCGTCACGATACACGACCCGAAAGAAGATAATTTCTCCACCTATGGGAAAAAGGCCCAAAAAATTTTTAGCGTTTAGTTGGCGTTAGTTGTAACTAATGTCGATTTGTTTCTCATAATCTCTAGATTGTTGTGGTAATATTAGCTATACCTCATCTAAACGGAGTTGGCGCACATCTTGTCTTGGTAAGATTATTTTGGTTTTTATTTTTTATTTTCGTATTAAGTATTAACATCTTAGATGTTCCTATACAAACATTGCTTTATATGTGCCGTTTGAATAGGAAAAAGGAAAACAAAAAAAAAAAAAATTTAACAAAAAAAGGCAAAACGGTGCATTTTTTATATATTTTTTTTCTTTCATAATTCCGTTTGCATTTTGCCTAATCTTTCGTTCGATTACTATAGTAAATTAAATTATGTTTTTAGAGTGTAATATCTACCATCCATAAACGTAACCGTTTGTGGGCCTACAATAAATGGACTCCTTTTAGTTATAAAACATGTTCGTATATTTAAAAAAAAGATTTTCTTCCTATTCTAAACGACACTAAATTATTCTAAGCCATTAATTAGGAAGCGAGCCGAAATAATATTTATTCAAAACTTCAATTAGGCATCAATCAAGGAACGGCTTACGTTTGTTAATTGGGGATTTACTAAACAAAAATTAATTACTTTCTATCCTTCAACGTTGTCGTTGTTATGCTATAGGACAGTGTCCATTATGTACCAGAGGTTTTGTTTATATGAGTGTACTTATTCATAAACATACACAAATAAAAAAAACAGTAAAAGACTGAACCAATCCTTTTATTGTACGATAATGTACACAATGTTTGAAAAGCCCTTGTTCACGTAAAAAAAAATTGCCGTCCCAAAATGGGAATTGTCCTTTAATTATTTCAATTTTATAAAACGCCCGATCAATTCAATAACGGAAACACTTTTACCCGATAGCCGGCCGACCCGCGCCAAATTGAATAACGTCCGCTTATTCGTTTTAGGTGCTTTTCTGAATGTTTAAATTTCTATGTCTTTGCCAGTATCGTGTATTATTTTATTTTAACAGTTTTGAGACCAGCTATGTTAATTCAGGCCTCGGTCACTAGGTGCATTGAAAAAAAAAATTGTTTACTTCAACCAACATCATGAATCCATATGAGCCTGTCAACATCATGACTTCTCCGACTAAGAGAACTTTGTTAAACGAATTCGGCTTGTTGTTACAACTAACCATCTTTTGTTTTTAGTAAACAATAATAACGTCATTTCAATTATTTTGGTGCTAATTAAGAGAAATTATACTTCTTAGTTGGCTTGCATTTTTTTCAGTGTAGGTAGGGCGGTAGGTACAGAGGTATTAATGCACCTAAACTCAGGCGCATGATAAGCGATGTATTGGCAGAATGTCCTGCACTGTAAGAAGAAGAAATAACAACACTGAACCCTTAGATACATACAGTCCTTCTTAAATTATCATCATCATCATCTTATTTAAGATCTACGCTCTTGTCGGTGTAGTATTCGCCAATCCTGTCTCTTTGGCAAATAAATTATATTTCTATTTCTATTTTTTTCCGCTAGTCCCTTGAGTTCTTGATACGACACGACATCAACCTTTTCCTTCACTTGGGCTAGATAACTCTGTCTAGGTCTTCTTCTGCCTCTCTTCCTCTCTATCTTCCCTTCCAGTATGGTTTTAGTGAACTTGTCGTTTCGTATCAAGTGTCCGATCTTTTATTCCTTCTTGATCATTGATATCTTTTCTTTAAACAGTCTTAACACCTCTTCATTTGTTATTCGTTCCGTCCTACTTATCCCCTCCATTCTCCAGCAACACCACATCTCAAAAGCTTCCAACCTATCTCGATCTCGTATAGGGTATGCTGTGGTAATGTTTTGTATTTTTCTTTATTGTTGACTGCAAAAGTGTTTAGAATATTGAATTTCCATTAGTGTTCAAACGTACCACGAAAATGATCATTAGGCATATCGCATCACAGAACCTAACAACAACAAAAAATCAATGCATTTTGTACATTTATTTATCAGCCATTTTAAGTTTTGTGTCGTTTACTAAATGTCGATGTTCTCTTTTCATCGTTATATCAGATAGGGTTACTAGGGGTTAGGGTTAGGGGTAACTCACAAGCTTATTTTCTTTCAGAAACATTTCTACAAACTAGAAACTTTTTAGAGTTCCGTACCCAAAGGGTGAAAACGGGACCCTATTACTAATACTAAGCCTACGTTATCCGTCCGTCCGTCCGTCCGTCCGTCTGTAGGGCTGTAACTTTTGAACCGTAATAGCTAGATAGTTGAAATTTTCTCAGATTATGCGTTATTATGGCGGATTTGTTAACAAATAATAAAAATGTCAGAAAATTAAAAATTAAGGGGTGTTTCCAACAAGAAACTAGTTTTTATCAAAGTTTTTTCTTCACGCTTTATAGTAAAAACGGTAATACATACAAGCGTCAAACTTAGTGTGATTATAGAGCAAACTCTACAAAATATGAAAAAATACAAAAAACTGACCAAGTGTGAGTCGGTCTCGCGCTAAAGGTCCCGGACAAAAAAGTTTTTTTTTTCTATGTTAAAAATGTTGTGTTCTGTGGTGGTGCGGTACGGAACCCTCGGTGCACGAGAAGCCCGACTCGCACTTGACCGGTTTTATTTAAGCTAGCAAGTGTAGTAAGGTTAACTTTTATCTAATTAAGGTTTCAGGGTCTATTGATTACTGCAGCTATTCATACACGTATAAGTTTACCACTGGCAAGCCTATTCAATCAATATGCCTAACAAACTATCGATCTTAATAATATAATAAGAAACATAGCAATTAACTTGAAGCAATTCAAAAAAAAATTATCTCAAGTTTGTTAATTTGTTATAGATTTTGCTAGTAATTTATAATGTTTTATTATTTTCTTTAAATTACTATAAAACATTTTTTTTTTGTGAATCGAATTCATTTATTTACTTTCATAACAACTTTACTATTGTTACAAGTTTTATAAACAATTCATTTGACTATTACAATATTTCACACAATCATTTATTTACGACGATTAGTAGTATAGAATATAATATACCGACTGCTCTCAAACGGTGAAGGAAAACATCCTGAGGAAATCTGCATACACTGAAGAAGAAATTCTGATGTGTATCTGAAGTCTACCAATCCACATTGGGCACGCGTGGTGGACTATGCCCATACATGCTCCTTAAGGGGAGGCCTGTGCCCTGCAGTGGGACGTTTATAGGCTGAAGATGATGATGAGTAGTATAGAAAAGTGTCCGCCCCGCCCGTCATCTATTATGCTTAGCTTAAGAAACTTTTTGGAAAAATTATTATGCAAGTATAACATTAGGGTCAGCGCACACCCAGCGTAGAACTGCTCGCGCATGCTCGAGCATGTTCTTTGCAGTCGCGCACACCTAGCGGCAAAATCCGCCGGCGGCAGCGGCGGAGCATGCTCGCGCGTGTTCGAACAGTCTCGCGGATGCTCCCGTGTTGCTACAGTTGACGTAGTGAATTTTGCGTTGTGTTTACATTATTTTATAGTAAAGACGTGCGATAACAACAATTTTAAAGTATGGTAGACTGGGATTTGGTAATTATTGGGTTACTAGCAAAGGAAGAGGAGCAAGAAGAGCACATCAATAAGATGAAAAGAGGCAAGAAAGATGTACTTATATTTGGGAAATACTACGCCCTGTGCTGTGCTACGGTTTAAAGTTCTAGGGACAGTTATTTTATGGCTAGGAACTATAAAATAGAATATGAACAATTTGAAAACCTACTAAATCTGCTTCGACCTTTCAGATTTTCTTTGTATTTTCAAAAAGAGTTCGATTATTATAAAATATTATCTGTAGTAAATTGCCCTTTTCGGGCTAAAGTAGTTAAAAAATATGCTAGATTTAGTCCGAAACCGGCCGAGGCGGCAACACTTACGACGGATCGCAAGCATCGACACGGGCGTATGCTCGAACATGCTCGAGCATGGGCGAGCATCCGCGCGCATGCTCGCAACTGCTCCCGTCGCCGCGAGGAGCATACGCGAGCGTACTCGAACAGACGCTGAAGGGATTTAATCACTTGCAAGCTATTTTCAACTTTATTTCAATGGAAATAGAGTTCATTATCAATTGAATCAATGAAACCTGCTCGCGCATGCTCGAACAGTTTTACGCTGGGTGTGCGCTGACCCTTACTTAATAATATTTTTTTAAATTGATCTGAGAAATAACCCACATACACATTTTACGATATCGCTAAAGGGTAACATTTTACAGAATTACTTCTTTACATTTATCAAGAACGTATGAGCCAGAAACATCCCAAAGGAACTTTCTCTTTAAACATAAGTCGAAAGTAAGAATTTAATAAACATCTAATCTCCTCCCTCTCCCAATTTTAGCAACAAATAAACATTATATCGTAGGTCTGGAGTCAGAAGATAGCAAACAATGATCCATTGTGAGTGCTGTCTATTGTCAAACGAACCCTTATTGTGGCGGTTTATCAGGAAATACATGTTTAATAGAAATATTGTTAATTAAGTAAGAAATTCGTATTTTGTGCTTTTTTGGGATATCCTACATGTTTGGGTGTTTTTAGAAGGAAAACAAAATGACAGGATCCAGGAATGAGACTCGGATTAAAGACTCAATGTGTTTTTTTTTCTGTTTGTTTTGTTTTTAGGGTTCCGTACCCAAAGGGTGAAAACGGGACCCTATTACTAAGCCTACGTTGTCCGTCCTTCCGTCCGTCCGTCCGTCCGTCCGTCCGTCTGTCCGTCCGTCCGTCTGTCCTACCTATTTAGGGCTGTAACTTTTGAACCGTAATAGCTAGATAGTTGAAATTTTCTG
The DNA here is from genome assembly GCA_922987775.1 of Agonopterix subpropinquella. Classification (NCBI taxonomy): domain Eukaryota; kingdom Metazoa; phylum Arthropoda; class Insecta; order Lepidoptera; family Depressariidae; genus Agonopterix; species Agonopterix subpropinquella. Next base: position 8,091,785 of record OV277713.1, on the reverse strand, counting down.
AGATTATGCGTTATTACTTATTACGGCAGATTTGTTAACAAATAATAAAAATGTCAAAAAGTTAAAAATTAAGGGGGGTTCTCAACAAGAAACTAGTTTTTATCAACGTTTTTTCTTCACGCTCAATCGTAAACACGGTAATACATACAAGCGTCAAACTTAGTGTGATTATAAAACAAACTCTATAGAATAACAACAAATACTAAAAACCGGCCAAGTGTGAGTCGGTCTCGCGCTAAAGGTCCCGGACAAAAAAAGTTTTTTTTTCTAAGTTAATAATGTTGTGTTCTGTGGTGGTGTGGTACGGAACCCTCGGTGCGCGAGTAGCCCGACTCGCACTTGTCCGGTTTTATTTTCTATTCGCTGTCCTTTTACTAGTTTTATTTATTTAAGTAATTAGATTCTAATTGTCTTTTTGATACTTAATAAAAAAAAAGATTAAATTACAACTAGATTTTAGATGATTTCAATTGAATTCTTTAATAAGATCTACCAAGTAGTTAACGTTCTGGAACATTGCGCTTTTAAAACAACTAATTACTTAAATTTAATTACAACTAATTAAAGTTTCCTCAGTCAATCAAAGAACCCTTATACTTTCGTCCATTCTGTCTGTCTGTATGTCCTGTCTTAATTACTCGCACATTTTTACACCTGTTAAATGTATAGTTAACTGGTTTGTGTACATGCAACCGTTTAAACTTTAAATGGTTAAAATTTCTTGCTCAGTGTATAGCCTATCACTATCCTCCTTTATGTTGATTAATAATAACTAATAAAGGAGCTACGACATTATGAAGGTAACAGTGTAGGTCCCTTGGGATAGGTATTGATTATCAGGTTAAACCATAAAGGTATTATTATAGAGGAACTGACAGCTGAGAGAGCGAGATGTAACTAGCGGCGTCACTGTATAATAGAAAGAGATACGTAACGCGAGGCAATAGAACCGTTTTTGGGAACTTGTCGGCACAATCGACAGGGTAAATATTCGTGCTCTGTGAATAATTAGTGAATCTAAAGTGATATCGTAGATTATTTTTTGATTTATACTAGCACTATTTCATTAAATTACCTACGATTTCACGTTAGATTCACAATTATACACAGAACTCAAAGTTTTAGGGTGCCGATAAGTGCCGATAAATTCACAAAAAACGGTTTCATTTGACAACTCATGTCAATTAATCTATTCCGACAGGTATAATAACTTTATGGGTTAAGCTTATAGGGATATCATGTGATCACCATTTTAGTTTAATAGTTTAGGGTGCATCGAGCCTTGAGTGTTGCCCTCTATCTTAGTATTTTTAATTCAAAACAATTGTACAACATTTCCAAAAACAAAAATGTCACATTGTAATCATTGCTGATTTTCTATTATCGAGTACTTTATTACTTATTTATTTTATAATATTTCTAGCTTTAAACCACCAAAAGAAGTAGTTTATGTGTTTGGTGTAAATAAAGTATATTTCATTCATTAATTCATTCAAAAGTGGCCACTTTTGGCGTACGTAACAATAAGACGTAACGTAAAATTCATGACTACTTAGTGAATAGGCTTCTTCTGGGTAACCTCGCTACATCTTCGACCCCATCTTTCTCCTAAGGACTGGATTGAGGTCAAGAGCAAATCCACTTTCATTAAAAAAAAAAACTACAGCTTTGACTAAAATGTGACATTCTTGTTTTTTGGGAATGTTCTTTAATTGTTGTCCAGGGTAGCACTGCTTCCGTGCTCTAAAGGACATTGCAGATTGAATCACCTGATTGTCTAAAAAAAATGATTCCGTGCTTCGGATGGCACGTTAAGCCGTTGGTCCCGGCTACTATCTCTGGAGGTAGTAGTCGTTACATAAAAACGACGTCAGAGGCCGTAAGGCGGTCTGAAAAAACTCTGAAACTAGGGCTCTGCCCACACGATATGAAGAAGAAGAAGGGCAGCAGTAACTTAGGTAGCGATCGCCTATTAATTTATGCATGCTTCATCATCATCATCATCATCATCATCATATCAGCCGGTTGACGTCCACTGCTGGACATAAGCCTCCCCCATAAATGGGGGGATTTGCCATAATCGCCACGCTTGGCAGGCGGGTTGGCGATCGCAGTTGGATTGAATGTGCGTACTCAGAGGATGCTGCTGCCCATCCTCCGGTAGATCCCTTAGTCGCCTTTTACGACACCCACGGGAGGAAATGGGATGGTGCTATTCTTAGCCGACACCACACGGACATTATTGTTCATGTAGTATTCATGCTTATTAACCATTAATATAGTAAAATATTGATGAACCTGCATATGTTCCATTGCAGCTTCCTCTTTGATATTTTCAATCAAATAAAACGGCTTTATTTTTAAACTATTTATTATGGGTATGAAGATTTGCTAGTCCTAGCAAATATTTATTCCTAAACATTTTATGAACAAACTTATAACACCCCTCTTTTTACATCGGGGGTTAAAAACAAGCAGACCTAATTCAATTTCGTCAAAAGAAAATGAGCAATGTTTTTCCTCGATACATTCCACAGTCCAAGAATAAATTGCTATCATAAATTCCTTGCAAATTGCATCAACTTCCCAATTTAACTTTTCAACTTCGGTCTAACTAAGTTTCTTTGTGGTAATTTGCTACAGATTGCCAACTCGGAATTCCCTGCATACCAAGCAAATTTTGAGGATTTTATGTTCTGTTCACTAAGTTGATTATGCGCTGAGAAAAACATGAGTACCTACTCAACTTCGTGAGTTTTTTGTAGTAATAAAAGTGCGTATGTACCTACTTGTACATTGAAGATATTATGCACAAAAATAAAACTGGTCAAGTGCGAGTCCGGCTTCTCGCGCACTGAAGGGTTCCGCACCACACCACCACAGAACACAACATTATTAACACAGAAAAAAAACTTTTTTTGTCCGGGACCTTTAGCGCAAGACCGACTCACACTAGGCCGGTTTTTAGTATTTGTTGTTATTCTGTATAGTTTGCTCTACAGGGTGTAACAAAACATCCTAGTAATACTTAAGGGGGTGCTTCAGACCAGCAAACTGAACAACTTTCACTATGGAGCCAACATCGAAATCGCGAAAAAAAATCCGCTCTTTCTTACAAAACTGCAGTACCGTCTCGACTCAAATGTATGGGATGGCATTTTATCATATTTTTTTATTTTTTCTCGACGTTGGCTCCATAATGAAAGCTGTTCAGATTGATGGTCTGAAGCACCCCCTTAAGTATTACTAGGGTGTTTTGTTACATCCTGTATAATCAGTAATCACACTAAGTTTGACGCTTGTATGTATTACCGTTTTTACGATAGAGCGTGAAGAAAAAACGTCGAGAAAAACTAGTTTCTTGTTGAGAACCCCCTTAATTTTTAACTTTTTGACATTTTTATTATTTGTTAACAAATCCGCCGTAATAACGCATAATCGGAGAAATTTTCAACTACCTAGCTATTACAGTTCAAAAGTTACAGCCCGAAATAGGTAGGACAGACGGCCGGACGGGCAGACGGATAGACGGACGGACGGACAACGTAGGCTTAGTAATAGGGTCCCGTTTTCACCCTTTGGGTACGGAACCCTGAAAACGTTCCGATTTAGGTTCTGATGCACTGAAAAAAATGCGAGCCAACTAAGAAGTATTTTCTCTTAATTAGCACCAAAATAATTGAAATGACGTTATTAATGGTTACTAAAAACAAAAGATGGTACTTGTAACAATAAGCCGAATTCGTTTAAAAAAGTTCTCTTAGTCAAAGAAGTAATGATGTTGACAGGCTCATATGGATTCATGATGTATGATTATCATAAACAAGATCTTGGATGAAGTAAAAAAATTTTTTTCAGTATGTGATGATTAGGTGTCCCTGATACCAAATCAAAGATTTTTCGATTTTTGTCTGTCTGTTTGTTTGTTCGAGCATCGCGAAATACTACTAGGTAGACCATTTTGAAAAACTTGTTATGCTTACAGCCTAATAATTAGACGTTTGGCTATTTACAAAAAATAGAAACTCGTTTGCTATTTTCACTATTACGAGTATTTACTTAGCTTTATTTATTTGGCAATTCAACTAAGCCCAAGATTAAAATAACCCTTCTCAATTTATCTCTTCACCCATCAAAGCGGTAACGGTGCGGTATAATTAATTAAACTATTCAATTCAAAACCTTCAATTTTCATTGAAAGTTTAATATAAATTGTAAGTTAAGCAAATTTATTCTTGGATCATTATCAAAGCTTTGCTAAATGCTTATTGTAAGTTAAAAGCTAGATTTAAACTACCAGATCTTATAAATAACTTTAGTTTTAAAACACGTTTTAACACCGGTCTTCACCAAGAGCGATTGCTTGGCAGGACTCGAAAATAGGCAAAATTATAATGAATGTATAATAGTATAAGAGATAAGTGTACTTTTTGCAACCATCAGCAGCAAGGCTGATTCAGTGTTTATGGGGTGTAGAGCATCTCTTTGATGGGGTTGGACCCGGTCTGCCTGCATAAATCCAGTCGGTTTAGGAGTTACTGATGATTAAAGGTCTGTAAAAAATTAACGATCAGCTGCACGACTGATCGTATGATATTGTTGTAGTATGCACTGTAGCTATGTGAACAGTATAAAACCTGTCAAGTTCTGTCAGTCGGTTTAGGAGACACAGCCAGTCAAAGTTCCCACCTTTAAACGGCTGTATCTCCTAAACTAACTGATGAACCATGTCAGTTTTTGTACTGTTCACATAGCTACAGCCTTGCAGCTGATCGTTAATTTTTTACAGACCTTTAATCATCGGTAACTCCTAAACCGACTGGAGTTATCCAGGCAGACCTGGTCCATCCCCATCACAGAAAAGCCCTACACCCCATAAACAATGAATCAGCCTTGCTGCTGATGGTTGCAAAAAGTACACTTATCTCTCGGAATATAACTGGCGACCCGCCCTGGCTTCGCACGGGTGTAGGACGGAAAACATAAAATATTTTTTCTTTAAAATGTTGTACTGTAAAGAAGAGCTCTCATTGTGAAATAAGTCGTTTGAGAGAAGCTCTGACTCATAATATTCAGTCCGACAAAGTGTCCTTAGCTGTGCAGCGGGGAAATGCCGCCAGGCATAATGGGAACTTTTGGTCTAGATACGGCCTGAAGCGACCGTTTAAAACAAATTTTTTATCTTATTTTTCGATTTTGTAGTTTATTAATTATACCTATTTTAGTGTTAGGACGTTCCTTTATAAAATTTCAAAGAAATAAAATATAACTTACTCGCGGTTTTTTAGCTTGGTAATTAATTTGTCACACTTTGGAGCCCAGCGCCCGCGGCATGACAGCGCGATAAAGCGCTATTGCGCCCTAGTTCTCTTTCTTTTTGCGCGCGAACGAACGAGTTAGCAGGCGCGATAAAACGTTTATCGAGGCGTCATGCCGCGGGCGCAGAGGTGTGGGAGGCCTTCGAGTTCGAATTCGTTTGCTCACGTCGAACGCACCCGGTGAGGCCGCTCATTTAGCAAGCATTCAACTAAAAAGATAATTTCGTTAGAACTCAAAACTGTTGCAAGATAAAATGTCTACGTGAGTCGACCTGGCGTTTAATCTTCCAGATTTGAAATTTTTATTTGTAAACAAACACAACATTTTAGGTACCTAATCATCTTCAGTAATTTAAATGTAGTTCAAGATACCACGATGGATAGCGTGATTTATATTTGACGTGAAATTGTTTGACAAATATAAATTATTTGTTAAAATTAAAATTATTAGGCTAAAAAGAAAAAAAAAACATGCATGTTGACGAATTTTCATGTTTCAAAAAACAGTTTTTTTACCATTTTATTTGTGTTTATTTAACAGCAAGGTCGCATATCCATTTCTCATTAACACCATCTATCGAGTCATTTAAAACAATTTTTACTTACATGAGAAGAAGGCAGTAATGATAATAGGTAGGTATATTATAAATGTATTATAAATTCGCACTGCACAGAACACTTGAAAGATTTACACAGTACCTACCTAATAAATAAATTGTAAGTAAGTAAACTGCCTCTCCATGACATAAAATAGGTACACATTATTTGTTTTCAATCAGACAAGAAAAAAAGAAGAAAAGACATCACCGCAAACTTTTTTGTCCTTCACAATTAGACACACAAAAGACTACGAGTTAACGTATCCTAGACCTTGAATCATTGAAATTGCATAAAGTACTAAGACATCATCATCATTCTCTTGCCCATTTCCCATTATTTCTATCTATTATTTGGGGTCGGCGCAATATGTCATCCTCTTCCATTCAACTCTCTTAGCCGTCGTCTCAACACTCACCCCTTTTTACACATATCATCCTTCACACAATCCATCCATCTTTTCTTCGGCCTGCCTCTCCTACCACAGCCATCCACATTCATACTTAACACTCGTCAAGTAACATGACACTCATCCCTCCGCATTACATGCCCATACCACGATAATTATTACCCTGCAATTTTTCCGTCATAGGTGCTACTTTCAAACTTCCTCTAATATAAAGTACGTACAATAACAATAATATGGGACATGGACCACGAGCCGCTGACTGTTGTGCCTTTAAAATCAGTGGTCTTAATGTGAAACTACCAGATTCAATCAAGTATCAAATAACTTGCCCTACGAAACCTATAGAAATTCGCAAAAAAGGACTTTTCATAGAAACGTTTGATCAGCTTATTGCCTTTAGTATGGAAAGTCAGAAAAAAATGTTACGAATATCCTATATGTTTCTTGGAAAAGTTGTTCAGTATTTTTTTTTTTTTTTTTTTTTTTTTTTATTTCATTTCATTTATTTATTAGGCACATAAACAGATCACAGTCGTAAACATTATAAAAAAGTACAGGAAATGGTTTTAATTCTAGGCGTGATCCAAAACAATGTGCACAGCACGATCGGTAACATTTTAGACAAAACTTAGGTATAGTAGGTAATTACAAGTTGTTTTACTTTTTGATTACATTTAAATGCTTTTAGATCAATTTTCAAGTGAAAAATTAATTTAAGAAAATAGGCTACACAAATAAAACAGTACTTACAAAGAACATGAAAACATTTAAAATCTAGGAGGGGTGGAGGACATTTTTGAGATTTCTTCTGAAACGGTTAAAGGAATCAAAAACATCGATGCTCGAATCAACTAATTCATTGTACTGGCGGCACATTCGGGTGATAGGGTTATAAAAGGAAGTGTTATTTTTGTAGACTTGCAGTGAGAAAGGCCTGGGGACGCGACATCTGTAGTAAATATTTATGTTGAGGAACGAGAGCAGCGCAGGCGAGTCTATGGTTGAGTGCAAAATTTTGTGAAGGCAAAGTAGGTCCTGCTGTTTACGCAGGGCTTCAAGAGATTCAATTTTGAATCTTTTGCGCCTTTGATTATAATCTTTTAGGGTGCCACTGAGGTATAATTTATATGAAAGAATAGCGAGGCATTTCTTCTGCACACCTTCGATTGTCTGAGTGTGAACAGCGTAGTATGGTGACCACACTGTTGAACAATACTCGAGTGTACTTCGTACGAGGCTGTAATAGAGACAAAGAAAGCTGCCAGGCTTCTTAAATCCCTTGGTAGTTCTAGTTATAAATCCTAGTAGTTTGTTACCCTTCTTTACTATCTGCTCGTAGTGCGGGCGAAAGCTGAGCTGTTCATCGAAGAGGACACCGAGATCCTTTGCCACTGTCTTACGCTCCAATATTTGAGCCGAAAGCGTGTAGTCAAACATGACTTTCGCATGCTTCCTTGTAAATGAGATGATGAAGCATTTGCCAACATTGAGAAACATCCTGTTTCTCGCGCACCAATCTGATATCTCATTGAGATCACGTTGAAGCGCGAGACAGTCGCTGACACTGTTTATCCTGGCAAATACCTTTAAGTCATCTGCGTATAAAAGACAAGGGGACGAGATGCGAGTGACCAAGTCATTTATAAATATGACGAAAAACAGTGGTCCAAGATGTGACCCCTGGGGCACGCCCGAGGCTATGGGAACTGGTGCGGATGAGTGACCTTTAATAGCGACGATCTGACTTCTGTTGCTTAAGTACGAACAGACCCACCGAAACAGATTACCGTGTATACCAGGTGATTGAATTTTCTTACATAATATGGAATGATCAACTTTATCGAAAGCCTTGGAAAAATCTGTATAGATAGAATCTACCTGACTCGTATCAGCGAAAGCGCTACAGAGATAACTTTTATATTCAAGTAGGTTACTGAGAGTAGATCTGTTTCTTACAAACCCATGCTGTCTGTCGGTCAAAACTGGTTTGATGTGATAGTAAAGATAATTGTAGACCAGAGACTCAAAAAGTTTAGCCAAACATGAAAGGATACTAATAGGCCTGTAATTTTCACATTTTGATTTATCACCAGTTTTGTAAATAGGAACAATATGAGCGAATTTCCATTTTGAGGGAAAACACCCCGTCTGTAGGGATTTATTAAAAAGTAAATAAAGAGGTGTGCTAAGTTCATTTGCACAGGTTTTTACAAATAGTGCTGGAATACCATCCGGTCCAGCACCCTTGCTCATATCCAGCTGTTTTATTTTCGAAACAATTTCGTCCTTTCCAATTACGATTGTAGCCAATACATTACTTTGGACAGTACCGAGATCGGTTGGTATGTTACTACTACACGGAGTCGGGCTATTAAACACCGAACCAAAATACTGGGAAAAAAGTTCACTGACACCCTGTCCGCTGGAAGATGAGAGCTGATCGTATGTCATTGTTTGTGGTATAGTACAGTGCCCTTTCTTGGCATTGACAAACCGCCAGAATGACCGAATGCTTTTACCCATTCCTAGCGAGTCCTCTACAGATGTAATGAATGCTTTGTAACAGTTAGCAGTGAGGTTTTTACACCTAGCACGCAATATAGAGAACTCATCATAATCTCGTGGGTTGCCGAACTTTTTGTACAGCCTGTGATATTTATTTTTTTCCTTAATGCAACGTTTTAGTGTATAATTGTACCAGATTGGAAACTTAGACGAGTGGTTTTTCGTAAATGGAGTATGTTTGCGTATTATAGAGTCCAATACTGAGTAGAAGGTTTCAGTGCATATGTCTACATTAGGAGATGCGAGTGTGGCCGGCCAGTCAACTTTGCTCAACTCTGATTTGATCCTATCGTAGTTGCATTTTAGGAAATTGAAACGTTCGTGATTACCTGGTAACATTGGTTTCGTAGGTTTGGGATAATCTATTTCAAATACCAGAGCGGGATGATGAGCATCGAGTCTGCTCAGAGTGTCGGCGCCATACACATTAAGTCCTTCCAGACTAGACAGAACAAGGTCTAAACAGCGGTTATTAGCGTTCGGAATGTTATTGAATTGGAATAGGTTGCAGAGATTTATGAAAGAAGTAAGTAGTTGTGCTCTTTTATCTAAAGGATTGGTAGGGATGAATATACGGGTGTTATTAGTCGACATAGAGCTGGACCATGTGATGTACCGAGTATTAAAGTCACCAATAAATATGAATTCATTATTTTCGTTCGAATTAAGGATAACTTTCTGAGAATTAGTATAGAAGGCAGTGATATCATCAATTGACAGATGGTTCGGCAGGTAACAGACACATATATTAATAATAGGAACATTCGACTTATTCGGAATGATGCTCAACCAAAGGTCCTCCACCCTACTTTCCCAGGATGCCTGACGGACCACATTGAGGTGCGTCTTTGCAGCGACTAGTACTCCGCCACCTTCAGCTTTTTTGACAGATGTCGTGAAGCGATCACGTCGATAAATATTATAGCGCTCATCACAGAGTTCGCCATCATAAACGCCATCATTCAAGTTAGTTTCCGTCAGGCATACTAAGTCGTAATTACTATTTAATACGCTTAAATAAAATTCGGTTAACTTACTTCTAAATCTGTTGACATTTTGATAATATAATAAGGCCATAAAAAAGGTTTAAAAAAGTACAATATATTAAGGACAGTAGAATTATTATTAATAATCAAATGAGAGACTTAAGAAAATCCTGGTTTTTCACACGAATGGACTTGCTCTCACTGCAGTCATCTTTACGCAGGTAAACATTGCCAAATTTCACCCATACGTATTTATAATTATTATCTTTGGCAAACTTTCTAGTTGCAGCGTGGAGACTCTTACAATCAGGTGAGTGGTGTTCAGTAATGTAGATTCTATGGCGTTCTCCGGAAATTCCTGCATGCACAGAGCTCAATTTATCTTTATCATGATCCTTGTTGAAGCGGTACACTGCCGAAAGTATGTTATCTCGAACACGTGGTGAGGATAGTGTCACCAGAATATTACGGGGTCTATCAGAGGTATTATTAATTCTTGAGACTCTGCGACACGCTTTTATATCAGTCTCTAGGATAGGGGTATTTAATACATTACAAATGTTTTTAAATATTGCCAGGACATTTTCATTGCGAAATTCTGAGGCAGCCTGAATTTCGATATTGTGGTCCCTGGAGATTTTTTCCATTGTAGAGAGACGCTTGTTTAGGTTAGAAATTTCTCCTTGTAGGCTTGATTTTTCGCTCTCTAATTCTTTAATAGCCAGATCTCTAGATTTAATTTGCTGCTTGATATCATTTTGTTCCTCGATGATGAAATCAGTAGTAGCAGTGAAGTCTGTCTTCAGTTGTTGAACGGCAGAATTCAATTCGGTGGTGATCATTAACTTGACATCTTCCCTGAGTGCCGCCCGTAGGCTAGTCATTATTGTTGACGAAGGATGAAGTTTCTGATCTAACAGGGCACCTATACTCTCGAGTGTGAGGGGCGCAGGATTTAATGGCAGTGGTTTTTGTGGTGGCGGATTTAATGGCGGTGGATGAAATGGCAGTGGATGTAATGGCGCTGAATTTAATATGGGCTTGTCAGATCCGTTACCGAGAGAGAAGCTACCACGAGGTGTACGAGGTGGGCTGGATATCTTATCAGAGGCGGCTCCAGGTGCATGCCGGGTTCCCTTTCTTTCGCCCCGTTTCGAAACATTTGTGCACGATGGACATTTGAGGTATGTGTGATAGGTAAGCATTTGACCCCAATCTCACCTGATGTTGAGTGATGATGAGGCCGAAGATGTAGCATGCTTACCTAGAAAGATGCCTATTCACTCTCGCCTTGAAGAGGCCCAGGTTGTATTGCTCAGGGAACAGGTCCGCAGGCAGGGCATTCCACTCCTTAGCCGTGCGCATTATAAAAGAAGAAGCAAACTTCTTCGTGCGAATTGCTGGTAGGTGGCTAGTATTGTGGAGATGGTACGTTTTAGATGGTATATCACGGGGTTTAACACTGGCCACTGTGCTAGATTGAATTTGGAACGCATAGCCGTTAAATAGTAAAAGAAGCAAAGCGATAGGATTTTATTCTATCAAAGACTACAGTTTAATCTCTTCTCATACGCTTCGAAACTCATTGCTTTCACTTTGAGCCAATAATGAACACGCCGTTAGCATGTTTGCATATATTCTATCCCGGGTATAAACGAGAGACAGACGTATATTGTTGTATAATAATTTTATCTAAAAGAAAATATACTCGTCTACAAGTGATCACGTGTGTTTCTTCTTCAAAACCTCTCGCAGCCAAGCAAAGTGCAGTGTACACATTACCACAGTATCATGGGTAGGTACAGTCGCCATCAGATATATCGTACCATACAAGGTGTCCAAATATTTCTGAGCAGTGCTAATTTTCATTAAATTATTTACAGTAAATGTTACCAATTATATCTAAACGTGTATTTTGTCATAAATATGTGAACAGCGAATTTTCAATAATATCTTTACAATGTTATTTGAAATTAACATGTAAAACAACGGAGTAAGGTTTTTATCCGAAACTGTTCAGATGTTTATGGCCACCATGACTGCGTCGATATATTTGATGTTCTCGGCGTTCCTATGTTTTTGATTGACTATGAGTAAAGAAATTATTGAAAATTAGACCTGCTTAGATTATTTGACCACCTTGTTTGCTACGATATATCTGCTGGTGACTGTACAATCACCCCTTACAGTAATGCAACTGTTTACCCTAACACCCTGTATGCGACGGAACTTCACCCGTGTTAATCCCGCATTAAGAGGGCTATCGCAGTCCAGTGGCGCCCTCATCACATTAAAAAGATTTCTCAATAAAGAAAGCCTAAATTAAAAAAGTAATTAACACGAACACTACAAAAGCCTTCAAGCTATTTTCATAGAATACTTTTATAGGTTTTTTAAAGGTCTAAACATACAAATTGGGAAAAAAGAAAAAAAACGGCCGGTTTTGTTTTTATTCGCAATTGTCTAAAAGTGGGATGTTTAGAACCTATAAAAGTATTGTATAACAATGGATGAAGGCTTTAGTAGTGTTCGTGTTAATTACTTTTTTAATTTAGGCTTTCTTTATTGAGAAATCTTTTTTAATGTGATGATAGCGCCACTGGACTGCGATAGCCCTCTTAAGTACTCTCACCTATTCAATATTTCATGATATTATATGGAAGTTAATATCAATCCGATGTTCTCGTTTAACCGGCACGCACTTTCATTACTTTTCCATTTATCTGATTGAAATCTGAGAGCGGTACTTTGCAATAACAATAAAATATTATTGTAGAGATCAATCGCTACATTATTGCTGCGTCATAAAAACTTTTGGACAGACATTGTATCCGAACAATATATTTCATAAAACAACATTCAAAGGAGTCAAAGGACAATAAATATTTTGTACTATCATTTGCCCGCAATTCCGTCCGCGCGCTGAATTGATAATGCGTGATTCCTGTGTAAAAAAAGATTTTTTGTTTTTAAATTGAATTATAAAAAGCTTTCACATTAAAAGAACATTTCATGTGAACATTAAAATCGGTTAAGCAGTTTTTGCACTATGCCGAGCATAGAAAATTTTCATAAATACAAATGGAGTAAATTGTCATAAATACAAATGGTGTAAATTGTCATAAATTCAAATGGTGTAAATTGTTATAAATACAAATGGAGTAAATTGTCATTAATACAAATGGAGTAAATTGTCATAAATATAAATGGTGTGAATTGTCTAAAATACCGATTTTTATATCGGTTACGTTATAGCTAAAAAAAATGTTTTTTATGTCCCACTGCTGGGCAAACATAATATCATATAATAAATAAATAAATAACGCTCACAGGCACATACATTGTAATGATCCCAAATTAAGTCGTAGGCTTTTTGATATGGGAACCATATACAACAACGGCACACACATGTAACATCCATGACCGAACCGGGATTCGAACCCAGGCCTGGCTTGGCAGGCCGTCATTTATACCTAGTATTTTCCTCTAGTATTTTATGGTTACATACAGCTATGATTTTGCAACGATATTTCTTCTTGCCCTATGTTTATGAATATTGTATGCTTCAATTTCGATAAAAGTCGAAAAATTTTCAGTCCCTCATATGAGGTCAAGTTTTATATTTACTTTGCACGAAGAAGTAAATAAATAAAGCCTCCGTAAGCTGAAATAGTGGACCAGTCACATCTGCTCTAGAAACGGCAGCCTGTGAGAGTAGAGGAGTCCTAAAATGGAAGCAACATTTGTGCAAACGTAGCGAGCTTCCGACGAATGTCTAGAAATAAGTTTGTTTATTATTTGAAGAAGGACAAGTTTAGGACTCTTGGCTAATGCTATAACTTCAATAACGTATATTTTGTAAGTTATTCCTAGGTATCCATAATACTCGATATTTTCCTACGCGTAATTGCCGACGGGCTCACTGTCTGTTACGCTAAAAAGATTTTGGGCACAGCTGTGCAGTGATAAGGGAATATTCGGAATTATGCTGTTTAGAATGTCTCTGTCGCAATCTACTGCCTCCGTGAAATAAAATTCTGTAATGTATGTAAATATTGTGTTATTTATTTTCATTGATGGTTGTCAGTAAACAGTTGATTAGAAAATAAAATATGTCATCAAAATAACCCAACCTAAATATTTTTACTTGCCGTTACCACAGGTGTAAGTGTCTAAAATAAGTAGGCTAGTATCAAGTAATTATTTATGCATACAATGAAAGACGTCCTGAACAACTAAGTATAGAAATATTCTCAATCCATTCGCGGAGATGTCATTGAATTCCATTGGGAACATGGAAAAAGTTCAAAAGTTGACAATGTGTATTCTTAATTTCTCTATTTTTTAGAGAGTACACATACTATAGTACATACATAATTATCAAACCTTTTCAGGAAAAAATCGTAAGCGTCAATTATGTTTATTATACAAGAGAAGATTTGATGTTCGTTATTATGTTTATAGGGCAAAAACGCGAAAAAAAAACGGATGTTCCATAAAAAACTGCAAACCTACTCAACCCAAATGTTTGGGACAGCTGATTTCTTTTAAGCTTTAGATGTTAGTCTCGTAGAGAAAGTTTTAAATTCGATGGTTTAATCATACCCTTAAAAAGCTGACAGCTTAATATTAAGAAAGACCCTATATACAGGGTGTAAGTGACAGCCTAGCAAATACTGACACGGTGAACTCATACCATCAAACTGATCACCTTTCACTGGGAGCCTACCTCAGGAAACGCGAAAAAAAATCAGCTGTCCCATACATTTTAGTCGGGTACGTACAGCTGATTTTTTTTCGCGTTTCCGAGGTAGGCTCCATATTGAAAGATGTTCAGTTTGATGGTCTGAGTTCACCGTTTCAGTATTTGCTAAGCTGTCACTTACACCCTGTATTACAAGAGAAGATTTTATTTTCATTTTCTAAAAGTAGGAACCTATTGCAATCGCAGACTAATTTCAAATAAAAATATCGAATTGGAACAATACGATTCCTTGCAATGTTCTTCGTGAAAAGGCGCGATATACTCACGCTCATTATACCTAATGGAACAAGTAGAACCCCAGGTGTACACCATAGCGAATATGGAAACCACTTTAAACAAAATTGGTATGGATTCCCAAGTAATCGTAAATGTTCCGTTTACTGACAAGTTGTCAGCCTGTCTCTTATAATTTTGAACATTAATCAATCCATCAGCTTTTACGACTTGCATGGGATGATAAGCAGAAGATTGATTTTCTTTCAAATTATTATTTACGGTATTAAAACGTGGTACTGAAACCGTTGTATTTTAGAGATTTTCGACCAGCTAACAGACAAGGAAATAGATTTGACGTTACGTCTTTCATTTCGGTCAGTAGGGGTTTCCAAAAACCATCCATCCATCCATCACAGCCCTTGATCAGTCCGTCTTCGTACATAGGCCTCCTCCATATTTCTCCATTACGTTCTGTCCCTCGCCCTCTGCATCCAGTTCGGACCCGCGTGTCTCCTAATGTCATTGACCCATCTTTCTGGTGGGCGGCCTCTACCTCGCGTGGTTTCCCTGGGTCTCCACTCCAGTGTTCTTCTGGTCCAACGCTCAGTAGCCATACGAGCAACGTGGCCTGCCCATCTCCACTTTCGGCGTTCTAATAGTGGCTACCACATCCACGACCTTTGTATTTCGCCGAATCGCGTTGCGCTTACGGTCTAGCAACGTGATGCCGAGCATTGCTCTCTCCATTGGGCTCCAAACATATACCAAAAACCATATTGTAACGAAATATGTTATGACCTAAGGTTATGACAAGATCGCTTATTACTTTGGAGGTATAGGCAGCATCTACTGGCATTATTCTATTACTATTAGGTATATAGAGGATAGAAGCCATTACTCGGTGCAAGACGTTTCACGTACTCCACTGCGGCTGCGTCCCTTATACAGCCTGTTTTATTTATACATGTGATTCAACCTACGCGTGGCCAGCTTATGGTGGTTATTTATAGCTTGATTGTAGCCGAGTGTAGGTTTGTACATACTAAGAAAGTATTCTGTGTTCAGATGACCGACAAAATTATTTAAAAATCTTTTATGTCTTTTTACTTTTAAGAGGATGATCAGATCAAACTGAACAACTTTCTCTACAAGGCCTTCGTCGAAACATTAAAAAGAAAAATCTGCTGTTTCATACAAAACTGCAATGCTAATCGACCCAAAATGTATGGGACAGCAGATTTTTTCTTCACAATTTCGTTGTTGGTACGATAGAGAAAGTTGATCAGTTTGATGGTCTGATCATTATTTTCAAAAACGGTCAGCATATTAAGTTGGAGCCTGTGAACCTCGCAAATTTTGCAAATTTATTTTTGCTATTCGCTACATCAAAACATCTCCAAAACATAATAATTATTCCTACTTACAAAGAGAAGCCAGCGGCCAGGTGGTCGGATGACATTTGCAAAGTAGCCGGTAAAAAGTGGATGAGACTAGCGTGGGACCGTTCTGGTTGGCGTGAAAATGAAGAGACCTATACCCAGCAGTGGGGTTTACCAGGCTGATGATGATGATGATGATGACAAAGAGAAAACTATAATAAATCATTAATCTTATTGTGTTTATGCCATTGTAAACAAACAGCTTTAAAATAGCCCATAGGCTCTCAAAACGTATTCTAAATAGTATAAAGCAGCAAAAAGAAATCTCAATATTAATCCAAGTTCTTAGCTTAAATAGAAACCTAAGATCGTCTGCGGGAACGTATAATAAAGTAAACACGGGTTTTCTCAATTTTGTTGAGCAAATAGCTAATATATGGAGCGTGCAAGAAGTGTAAAAGGAGTATTCTTAAGACTACCTAATTAGTAATGCTGAGAATTATTAAGAAGAATAAGAGAAGGATTCGTTAAATTTCCTTTAGGCCTCACGTCACGCACGTGCGTGTAAGTGAAGTACTTATTGCTTTAGCAATAAATCATTTTGTGCGTGACGGTGAGGAGAGAGCCTTAACATTGCTAAATAATGAATTTATTAATGAGATTTTTTTTGTTGCTTATTCTTATCTTCCCGCTGATATATAAAATTCTTGATAGTGACATATTATAATCTATGCCATTATAATAAGAAAAGAGGGAGATGATGATGATGATGATGATGATGATGAAAGAACGTGAAACACTTTCACTCCAACTTTTCATACAATATTGCAAAGAGATCAAAGAAAGAGGGATCAAAATAAAAAATCTTCTGTTTTCACGGTTTTTTTTCTCAAATGATTTTTTGCTCCCTATATCTACACTAATATTATAAAGAGGAAAGATTTGTACCTATTTTTGTATGTTTGTATGTTTGTAATGAATAGGCTCAAAAAGTACTGGGCCGATTTAAAAAATTCTTTCACCATTAGAAAGCTGCATTCACCCTGAGTAACATAGGCTATATTTATTGCTAGAAAAGATTAGACGTCCACCCGTGCGAAGCCGGGACGGGCCGCTAGTCATAAGTATATTTGAGAGCAGCTCCGGTGCCGGTGGCGCGATGCAAAGAGGTACAGATATTCAATAACGAGGGGCCGGGTTCGATTCGAACCCACATGGACGACATGCCATGTACCAATGAGTTTTCTAACTTTAATACCGACTGCTCTCAAACCGTGAAAGAAAACATCGTAAGAAAACCTGTACACACTAAAGAACAAATTCTGATGTAGCCTTGCGGTAGCATTTCCCCTCTGCCACGGTATAAGACAAATTGATAATGTGCATTTACACTCAGTTATACCTTATCACTAAACGAGACAGCCTATAATTGCGAAACAATAATTTTGAACTTAAAACGTTTGGGGTTCACACGAGACTACTTTCATGATTTTTAACATTCGAAATTAGAATCTAAAGTTATGAGGAATAAAATCCAAAGTAGCGGATTTCATGTTACCCCGCCCCCGCAAAAAATTACAGAAATGTTTGTTAGTAGAATGACACGCGTAACTAGTCCCTATATAAGTAGTCAAAGAGTTGTTCAGTATCATGGGTACAATCACCCCTAAAATTAATGCAACTGTTTACCTTAACACACCCTGTACAGGCTGATGATGATTATCGGTATAAGCTTAACGATAACAAATTCCTAAACCCAACATTACTGTCTATTATCATGTAATTTTCAGAATGGCTTTCCGTTCTGTCTGGGGATTTGACCAAATTCAACCACTAACGAAAGGGGATTTCACGGCTAAAGCCGCTATTTGGTTCACAGTTAGCTTCATAATAACATTGTCTAGTTATAATAATCAAAATTATGTGAATTACATCTCGGATGAATAATAATAACGCTCACAGGCACATACATTGTCATGATCCCAAATTAAGCCTTAGACTTTTTGTTATGGGAACCATATACAACAACGGCACACATAACATCCATGACCGTACCGGGATTCGAACCCAGGACCCTGGCTTGGCAGTCCGGCGTGGTAACCATTACACCAACCGGGTCGTCAATAAAGTAACATTTTGATTTTATTTTTACCAGACTAATATTCAGTTGCTGAAACGCTCATTAAAGTTAATCCTCCATTAAATCTCTTACTGTAACTTTTTGTCTTGTTGACGTAGTAAAAGCTAGCAAGAGATTTAATCGAGGATTAACTCTAATAAGCGTTTCTGCAACTGAGTGTTAGCTAGATTTTGGAACTTCGATTGTGAATAGAAAAATTTTTAATGAATTTTGAATGCGGTTTGTAAGTTGGCTAGGACATTGCAGGCTGAATCACCTGATTGTCTGAAAAGAAAAGTGATTCCGTGCTTCGGATGGCACGTTAAGCCGTTGGTCCCGGCTACTATCTCTGGTGGTAGTAGTCGTTACATAAAAACCACGTCAGAGGCCGAAAGGCGGTCTGAAAAAACTCTGACACCAGGGCTCTGCCCACACGATAAGAAGAAGAAGAAGTTGCGCTGGACTTTATAAGATAATGTTATAATGGCCGGAAAATAAATTGGCAAAAATCGTGTCGGCGCAGATCAAAATTTTTAGGTGAAAACTCTACTGCGCACACCCCTCACCCCCGCCCTATTAAATAAATAAATAAATAAATAAATAACGCTCACAGGCACATACATTGTAATGATCCCAAGTAAGCCTCAGGCTTTTTGTTATGGGAACCACACAACGACGGCACAAACATATAACATCCATGACCAAACCGGGATTCGAACCCAGGACCCTGGTTTAGCAGTCCGGCGTGGTAACCATCACACCAACCGGGTCGTCATTGGTCAAGATGTTTGCCGGGTAGTCTTTGCACTATCTTTTGTTTTTAATAAGGTAGGGTTTATACAGAAGAGACGCATGGCGGTGGCGGGTAGTCAAAGTAACACCAATATAAACCTTATATTACGTAGCATAGCGTCGTTTTTTGACGTAAAGAAAAATCGCGCCCCCGCCACCAGGCGACATCGCCTGGAAGCGCGGGCATAATTCTCCAAACGACTCTATGCTACGTACTATAAGGTTTATATTGCCGCACCCCGCCCGCGAAATGTCCGCGCCACGTCACTTCTGTTTAAACAGTCCCTTAATTTTTTTCGTTCCCATTTTCACAATAATAATACAGGGTGTAAGTGACAGCATATCAAATATTGAAACGGTGAACTCAGACCATCAAACTGAACAATTTTCACTACGGAGCCTCTAAAAGAAATCAGCTTTCCCATACATTTTAGTCGGGTAGGTATAGCAGTTTTGTATGGGACAGCTGCTTTTTTTGCGTTTTCTGAGGTAGGCTCCATAGTGAATGTTGTTCAGTTTTATGGTCTGTGTTCACCGTTTCAGTATTTGCTAGGCTGTCACTTACACCCTGTATAATTGAAAGATTATTATTTAAATAAGCCTTTCTTTTCCTCGGCTACTTTTGCCGATTTGTTCCGGATTCGTCGTGTTCCGAACTCCCATCACAATAATAACGAAATAGACGATTCGATTTTACGAAGATTGTTTCATATATTTTCATAGTTCGCGAATATAAAATATCCAGAATCAACCCGCTAGCGATTGCTGCAATATTGAAAACTCGAGCAGAAACATTTTCGTATCGACTTAAAGTTACTACTGAGATTAACGAAGCGAACTCTACCTTTGGGTACCTTAATAATTATGTGGATAGTGCAGAAGGTCTAGTCCAATCATTTTTATGCGCCAAGAGTTCGCCAAGACCATAATTATTTTGTACAAGAAATACTTTTGTTCATTGCAAGTAGAGTAAGTTTATGCATATTTTAATTAGCACATAATTGAAATATTTATTTTGATGAAGAGACTCCCACCACTAAAAACATATCAGCCGATAGACGTCCACTGCTGGACATAGGCCTCTTCCAAAATGGGGGGGGATTTGCCATAATCGCCACGCTTGGCAGGCGGGTTGGCGATCGCAGATGGTCTGATCATCCCCTTAAAAAAGTGTCAGAATATTAAGAAGCATAAGTATATGCTCACGATTATATTCCCCGAGGGGGTAGTCAGAAATATTCTGAAACTTCAGAACATCCACGAAGGAATAAGAAGGACCCTATAAAATCTTGTGTAAAAAAATCTGCTAATTATTGTGCGCATAGCCGCTGCGGCATAACAAAAATTTAACATTTAGGAACGTATTGTCTACTTCCTATAATGTTGAATTTCTCGAAGTGCACCTCCTGTATTTTCTATATTATTTCGATCTGGGTTATTTGTTCAAGAGGCGAAAATTGTAAGTTAGGAAGTTTAGTCGATCAACGGCAGCCATGTTTTTCCTGTTAAATGAGCCGTGTAATGGAGGGAATTCGAGGACGTTTAGTTTCAAGGGGTCTGGACAATGGTTATAAATATACAGATAAATGTGGCGAGATCTGTGGTCAACTGGTGGAAAATGTACAGGGTCCTTCACGCTTCAAGGGTTTTTATACAGGGTGTTAGGGTAAACAGTTGCATTAATTTAAGGGGTGATTGTACTTACGATACTGAACAACTTTCCCTAAGAAACCTAAAGAAAATTCTAAAAAAAAAATGTGGACTTCCCATACTAAATGCAATCAGCTGATCAAACGTTTGAATGAAAAGTCGAAATTTTTTGTCGCGAATTTCCTACAGGTTTCCTTGTTCATTACAAACACCCTTTAAATTAATGCAACTGTTTACCCTAACACCCTGTATAAGGCCTAACAAAATTAGATGAAACTATTTTAAGGGGATGAGCAGACCATCAAACTGAACAACTTTCTCTATGGGACCAATATTGAAATCTCGAATAAAAAAATCTGCTGTCCCATACAAAACTGCAAACATAATTCGAATCATAATGTATGGGACAGCTGATTTTATTTCGCGATTTCGATATTGGTCCCATAGAGAAAGTTGTTCAGTTTGATGGTCTGCTCATCCCCTTATAATAGTTTCAGCTAATTTTGTTAGTCCTTATTATCATAGTTACTTCATAAATATAAAATAATGATTTAGTTAAAAGCAGTAAAATATGCAGGATAAATTATAACTTACTCACTGTACTTGAAATCTGTTCAATGGGCTGTGAGCATCATACTTGTTGTGATCTTACCACAGAGTTGCGACACTGCCAATGAGCGAATCACGGAAGTGCGACATCATTAAAGAGGGAATCACGGAAGTGCGACATCATTAGAGAGCGAATCACGGAAGTGCGACATCATTATAGAGCGAATCACGGAAGTGCGACATCATTAAAGAGCGAATCACGGAAGTGCGACATCATTAGAGAGCGAATCACGGAAGTGCGACATCATTAGAGAGCGAATCATGGAAGTGCGACATCATTAAAGAGAGAATCACGGAAGTACGACATCATTAGAGAGCGAATCACGGAAGTGCGACGCACTAAAATGTGACTCACGGAAGTGCGACATCTCGAAAGTGCGAATTTAATAGACCACAAAGAGTTGTAGGTACTAAATTATCTCTACTGAAATTGCTAAATGTCAGTATTGCTATAACTACATTGTTAAACAGGAAGTAGAAAGGTAGACCCCGGAAGGAGTTTCGGTCGTGAGTTTTTGTATGTATGTATGTGATAATCCATCCTCGATGAGTTGAACATCAAGACGAGGCTCTCCACCATCTGTATGCAACGAGTCCATGAATTCTTTGGGCATACGGTCAAGAGATCAGGTAATTTGGAAAAACTCATAATCACCGGCTTAAGGAGGGAAAGAGAGGTAGAGGAGGCATGCCTACGAGATGGACCGATGCGGTGAAAGAAATAACCGAGACAACACTACAGGCCAGCATACACCGGGCCCAAGATCGAGCGCCCTGGAGAGCTGTGGTGGCACAAGCGACCCACGATGGTTACGTCCCTCAGCCATGAGGTTACGACCAAGAAGAAGTATTTGATAGCGCGTAACAGCTGTCAACAAAGTATATACAACATTCTCGTTAGCGAGATTGTAGAACAACTAACAACTAACTAAATATGGTTTGAAGTAGTAAGACAACACGATTCGATTTCCCAGTTGCGCAAATATTTGCCGCTTCAAAACCTAGTCGGAAAAACAAATGTTTAGTTGTTTGTTTTAACTGCATGGTAGCATAAAAAACTTTGTTAATTTATAGTTTTCGTAGTTATTTAGAGTTTCTGCATTTTTTACTACTCAGATTCAGACACCATGATATGAAACGTACAATAAAATGAGTTTAATTCTATTAACACATAAAAAAATACTTTCTAGAAACAAAAACCAAATATGTTTCAACTGATATATCTTAATCTCAAATATTATGTCCTGGACTAAGATACTAACAACGTTTGAAGAATGTTTTCTCAAAATTCAATGAATCAAAACAGATTTTTAAAGAAACATTAGAATTTCGATACAAGAAATTAGTTCTTGGCCCAAAAACTATTATAAGAAACATTTTATATTTCAAACCAAGACATTTTCGAGTTTCCTTTTATCGAAATGCGAGAATATCTTGACTCAAATAATATTTTTTTCTGTGTACGGCTCAGCCAGCGTACGGCCCGCGGCCCGCCACATACATGCGGAATCGTATAACGGAATTCTGATTCAGGATTCAGTGACAATCAAGCTCAACGACTAAGCCATAATTTCGCTAATTTTTAAGCTCGTTAGCCAGCACACACATTCACAACTTTTCCAAGCACACACAAACCGGAATTCCTGATGAGATTGAATTCTGCTCCGAAAAAACCGTTCCGGATGCAAGTCTATTATAAATTTTGAATGGGTCGCCACACCTTTTCGTAAATTCCGGACGGAACGCTCCAGTGTTGCCATTTTATGTGACATTTTCACTTGATCTAGTGAATTTTTAATGTCTTTACTATCTACAACATGTTAATGAATTAACGCAAAACTAGAAAGTAGTTTGTTTAGAATCGAGAGCAGAATCGAATTATCATGGTTTCAACATAGGTAATTTTTTTCAAAATATTAAATAATATGGTTGCAAAATTAAAAATTTTCTGAACTCGATGTCAACCCACCGCACGGGCACACTCACCCTATTTACTACCAAAACAAGATTATTAAAATGTATCCATGAGTACATTAGCGCTTTCATTCATTGCTGAAATGATAACAAATCATTTTTGCGTCAAAACTTAAAATGCGAATAACTTTAAATTTTAACTATCAAAATAATTAAATTATTGTTTCAATCTAATTATTTTGTTATAAATCAGTTGGGGTGTATGAGGTTTTGCGCTAATTCATTAACACGTTGTATATTCTATACTTACTTATAAAAGAGTTCCATGACTGACTGACTGACAGACAACGCACAGCCACTGAAGATAGAAACATGAAATTTTTTATACAGAGTGCTACAAAAGTAAAAAAAACATTTAAAAATTCTTTCACTATAGGACCAACATTGAAATCGCGAAAAAAAACTGCTGTGATGTAGCTCGAGTCGATTGGTAGTTTTGTATGGAACATCAGATTATTTTTTTCTTGAATTCGATATTGGTCCCTTAGTGAAAGTTGTTCAGTTTGATGGTCTAAACCAAAATGGTTTAAATGTTTATTTGTATTTTTGTAACAAAAAAAAAAAAAAAATTCTACAGAGGATATTGTAGGGGTCCACTAAGAAATAATTTTTCGAAAATCAACCTCTAAACCTCGTGGACAAAGTTAAGGTTCAAAAGTTCGTTTATCGATGTAGTTAGTAAGGCAACACACTCTTAACTGTGCAGCAGCACCATGTCAAAGAAAATATGACCATGTCACATCAAATCTAATAAACGACCCGGTTTGTGTAATGGTTACCATGCTGGACTGCCAAACCAGGGTCCTGGGTTCGAATCCCGGTCAGTCATGGATGTTATAAATGTTTGTGCCGTTGTTATATTGTTCCCGTAGCAAAAAGCATAAGGCTTACTTGGGATCATTAGAATGTATGTGCCTGTGAGTTTTTTTTTAAATCCTCAGGGATATTTTGAAACCTACACCCACGTTTCACCAGTACCGAAACTCTGTCCAGTGTGACAGGGAGTGAGCCCGTTGCCACTTGTAATAATAATAAATAAATAACACTCACAGGCACATACATTGTAATGATCCCAAGTAAGCCTTAGGCTTTTTGTTATGGGTACCTACCATACAACAACGGCACACACATATAACATCCATGACCGAACCGGGATTCGAACCCAGGACCCTGGTTTGGCAGTCCGGTGTGGTAACCATTACACCAACCGGGTCGTCACCGTACCGTCACGGGTACCTATGTAGCGTTGTAATGGACAGTGGGTACAATACATGCCTCGAATTACTATTTCTATCCCTCTGCAAACTGCCAAATTTCGTAGATATTATTTTGGTAGTTTAGAAGTACAAATTATAATTCGACTAGAATATAAAATCTACTCCCATTATGTTCCTAAGTACCTATCGATCAAAGTCTAAGTATTATTATCCTCTACCAACACATAAAGTTAAATAGATTACAGTAATGGCCGCAGTGCCTTAATCTGTAATTCAATTAACCACAAACCTTCGGATACAGTATTAACACATAAATTATTCAAACGGTAGATTATCATCTTTGGAGGCGCCAACAAATAAATTCACACCTTTTTTACTTTACACTTTATACTTTATGCTGTGCCTTTCTTCTGCAGGTACCATGATAGAGCGAAATGCAAGAAGACCTTTTACCGAAGAACAACCAAAGGCCTTGAGTGAACTGTTCATCAACCATTCATTTTCATTCTGAACTGCGCTCGTTATCACTGGCGCTTAAAAAAAATGAAAAAATTCAAATCCAGTAACATCCTCTAAGTCACGGTAGGAATTTTCCTAATGCTAATAAGTTCTTATACAAGATGTAACAAAACATGCCAGATATATTTAAAGGGATAGTTTAGAGTCTAAACTTTTAATAACTTTCACTATGGAGCCAACACAGAAAAAATAATAAACCATACATTTTAGTCGAGTAGGTAGGCAGTTTTGTATGAAACAGCAGATTTTGTTATTTCAATTAGCTCCATAGTCTTCTCTTTTCGTGTCAACATGAACTATATCGCATGATATGCTGTAGTGGAAAGTGAAAGAATTAGCCAGTCAACAATTAAAGTTGTTCAGCGTGATGGTCTAAACGACCCCGTTAAATATTACTAGCATGTTTTATTACACCCTTTACAAATGAAAGACATTCATGTAAAGTATGTGCTGACTACTTGTTTTTTATAGACATTATCACATTATTTTTATTAATAAAATTGTATTTTTTTTTTACACAAATTATAGTGTGATCTGCATACGTTGTACTGTTTGAAGGACAACATGTACTGTGCTTGTATCTTAATAGAAACAGGCAGAAGGAAGGAGGTACCTATATAGTGGAGTAGCTTTAGGGATGGGTCGGTGACCTTTTAGTTTCATTTAGACTAATTTGGACCCTCGGTAGAGCAGGATGTCGTTTTCATGTAACACACTTTCTTGGCAACAGGCTGTGTTATTTTTTGAGGTTGAGATTTTAAGTAATTTTGTACTCTACTTAGAAAAGACTACCTCAGGTCTTTCCGTAATCCAATCTATCAATATTTAATGAACAAAGTATTTATTAGTCTAAGAATAATGACATAATTTTTAAGGTAACTTTTGCAATTTCCGACATTATGTGGCATTTGAAACGTCAACATTTTATACATGTATTCAAGATTCTCTAAATATTATGGGACATAGTAGGTGTGACGTATTGGTACATTAAATGGGCGGTAGTGGGCGCACGGACGCGGAGTGGGGTGACACTTTCTAGCTGTCAGTCGAACGGATCGGACGTGCGAGCACGACTGTCACTTGAACTAAATCTGTTTTGTTATTTGACTGTCCTGTGTCCTTAACTTACCGATACGTAACGAAATAAGCCGACGTCATAGTAAGTATGTCCAGTGAACCTTGTTTGAGGTGACTAAGGGATACGCTATGAAATCTAAAATTAAACATTTTTATCTGATAAATTAAGCAATTGGTACGTTATTTCGTGTATTGTTCCGATTTAGAACAGACCTTCCAATTTCTTCCCGTGTTCCCGTTGAAGTTGTTTGAGGTGGTTAAGTGATAAATAAGTATAGATCGGTAACTATCGTGCGATTCTCCCACAAAGACAATAATTGTCCCTGTAGGTACCTTAGTGTTAAAACCTTGTAATTATTTTTATTTTCTTTGGGTGAGCCAATAAATACTTTTTACTTTTTACTTTACTTTACTTTTATTCGCGGCATTTTCAGGGTTGGTAAGCGAGTTTTTTGTGGCCTTGAGTTTTTAATATTATTCTTACAACTCATGTTCTAATCGGTGTGCTATTTCAATTAAAGTATGAAATTACCAATATGATACATAGATACAGTAGAGAACACGTCAAGTTCGACACCTTGATCTTCGTACTGTTCTTATGCCGTTCGTATAAAAAACAATATCGCACTTCAAATCTCAAGCTTTACGTGGTCCTGAGTGCACATGGATGTATGGGTTAGTTCCCTTTGCCTTTCACAAACAGGAAAAAATAATTAAAACAATGAGAATCGTGAAAATAACTCTAATTTGGGGCCGTATTAGGAAAAAACTAAAAGAAAACGAGATGATAACATTGTAATTCTTAACCAATGATATGAAATAAGGTATCTAATGCAGTCAGATGAAGATATACAGGGTGTTAAATCCATTGCATACTTATAGGGGTGCTTCGGGCCATCAAACTAAATAACATTAACATCGCGAAAATAAAAAGTAGTTCCATAAGTACATTTCGGTCGAGTAGGTATTGACATTTTTAGGGTTCCGTATCCAAAGGGTGAAAAAGGGACCCTAGTACTAAGCCTACGCTACGTTGTCCATCCGTCTGTCCGTCTGTCCATCCGTCCGTCCGTCTGTCCTACCTATTTAGGGCTGTAACTTTGGAACCGTAATAGCTAGATAGTTGAAATTTTCTCAGATTATGCGTTATTACGGCGGATTTGTTAACAAATAATTAAAATGTCAAAAAGTTAAAAATTAAGAGGGGTTCTCAACACGAAACTAGTTTTTATCAACATTTTTTCTTTACGCTCTATCGTAAAAACGGTAATACACACAAGCGTCAAACTTAGTGAGATTTTAGAACAAACTCTACAGAATAATAATAACAAATACCGGCCAAATGTGAGTCGGTCTTGCGGTAAAGGACCCGGACAAAATAGCTTTTTTTCTAAGTTAATAATGTTGTGCTCTGTGGTGGTGTGGTACGGAACCCTCGGTGCGCGAGTAGCCCGACTCGCACTTGACCGGTTTTATTTATTTATTGAAAACTGCTGAAATGGATATTCTAAATTATTCGTAAAGATAGACATTAAACAATTTTAAAACTTAATTGGCTACTCAATTTTATCAACTACTCATTCTGAAAGCTTGTAAGAAATTCAATGAGACGACTTACTAGTAATTTTTTCACTCAAAATGATAGTAGTTGTCTAAAGTTTTTGAGCTACTCAAAGGGAATTCGATAGTGAATTTATTAGGGTTCCGTACCCAAAGGGTGAAAACGGGACCCTATCACTAAGCCTACGTTGTCCGTCCGTCCGTCCATCTGTCCTAACTATTTAGGGCTGTAACTTTTGAACCGTAATAGCTAGATAGTTGAAATTTACTCAGATTATGCGTTATTACGGCGGATTTGTTAATAAAAATGCCAAAAAGTTAAAAATTAAGGGGGGTTCTCAACAAGAAACTAGTTTTTATCAACGTTTTTTCTTCACGCTCTATCGTAAAAACGGTAATACATACAAGCGTCAAACTTAGTGTGATTATAGAGCAAACTCTACAGAATAACAAAAAATACTAAAAACCGGTCAAGTGTGAGTCGGTCTTGCGCTAAAGGTCCCGGACAAAAAAAGTTTTTTTTCTAAGTTAATAATGTTGCGTTCTGTGGTGGTGTGGTACGGAACCCTCGGTGCGCGAGTAGCCCGACTCGCACTTGACCGCTTTTATTTAAGTACCCATGCGTTATAAAAACTCATTGACCTATGCCGATAGTTGCACCCTTTTTTTTCAAAGTGAAGTAAAATGAATTTGTAACATAAAAGGATGCTTATAAGTGCAACAATCCCGCAGGGAATATGAAAGAAGCCATAAAAACGACTCATGAAAAGAACCTCTAATCGCATTGTAGACAGTAGATAGCTAAAAGCTATGTACAGAACAGCCTCTTGCCTTTAAGATTACAGTCCCTCTGCCTTTCAACAAATAAATAAAATAATAAAATACATTTTTATTGTCTGTAACTAAGTAATTAAAATACAAAATTTTAAGTGAACATTTATTAACGACTACAACTTGACTTAGTTCGAAATAAATGATCATTTTATTTTACGATGGGCGACGTAAATATCTTGGTATTAATGACATTTAAACAATTTAAAATAATTTGTAAACATTTTCACAAATCCTTAGATGAATTCCATTAACATTTTTAGCATTTTTGAACCGTTTTTATTGGAAGTACGCTGCCAATTTAGTCCGCATACGTCGACCGGCGACCCTTTTCGACTGTTACATAATTTAAGTTCCTATAAATCTAAACTATTATAAAACTGTAACAGAAGTGTGTCTGTACATTGAAGATATTTACAAAAAAAAAGATATGATTTTTAGATGTCCCTGATTCCATATCACCAATTTTTGGATTTTTTGTCTGTCTGTTTGTTTGTTTGTTCGTTTGTTTGTTTATTTGTTCGTTTGTTTGTTTGTTTGTTTGTTTGTTTGTTTGGGTGTTTGTTTGTTCGAGTATCACGCAAAAACCACTGAACCGATTTTGATGAAACTTTTTTTGTTTGATAGCTTATCATCTGACTTAAAATCTGGTATATAATTTATGCGGACGAAGTCGCGGGTAAAAGCTCGTATAGAATAATTTCTATACACTTCAAAATAAACTGCATTCGTTGTAGTCTATCGAAATCCTACTAATATTATAAACGCGAAAGTTTGTAAATATGGATGGATGGTTCCGCTTTCACGCAAAAACTGCTGAACGGATTTTGATGTTTGGCATACAGATAGACCATAGCCTGGATTAACACATATAGGGAATTTTTTATCCGGGTAACGCAGACGAAGTCGCGGGCAACAGCTAGTAGAAATATATTTATTGTGGACACGTATTAATTTTTGTGATAGTATTATTTACAGCTATGATTAATTACTCGTGTACGTATTAATTCCATACTCGTAGACAAAAGCTGACGTAGGTAAAAGGCGGGAAAAGCGGTTTCTCATAATGAAACATGCTGATTCACCCTTCAGTTATTAGCATAAATATACGTGCCGTGATACCGCTTTGGATTGAATGGGAGAACATGATTTGCAGATAACAGTATAGATTTGTTTTAACATTTCACTCGATATCTATATAGCATTCAAATAATTTCCAGCTATAATGTAGCGGTATTTCTAAATCTCAAACTTTCAAATTAAATGAATTAACAAATTTTCCAGAAAGCGCAGCGTGGGTAGGGTCGACACGGTGGACCGACGACCTGGTGAAGGCGGCGGGAACCCGTTGGATGAGGGCAGCGCAGGACCGGTTGTTGTGGCGATCCTTGGGGGAGGCCTATGTCCAGCAGTGGACGTCCATCGGCTGAGATGATGATGATGATGAACCAAATTTTTACTATTGCGGTACCAAAGACACAGTCCTAAGTAGGACAGACGGATGGGTGACGTAGGTTTAGTAAAAGTAAGCAAAAGACTGCCTCCGCGGTCTAATGGTTAAGAGCATTGGCTCTCGATACGGAGGTCGTGGGTTCGATTCCCACGGGGGACACCTAGTGATATGTCACTTTGTTCGTTTTTCCCCAGTTGGTTAGGACATTGCAGGCTGAATCACCTGATTGTCCGAAAAGAAAAATGATTCCGTGCTTCGGATGGCACGTTAAGCCGTTGGTCCCGGCTACTATCTCTGGTGGTAGTAGTCGTTACATAAAAACTACGTCAGAGGCCATAAGGCGGTCTGAAAAAACTCTGACACCAGGGCTCTGCCCACACGATAAGAAGAAGAAGAGCAAAATATTATTTATCCGAACACAATGACATCATCGATCCGACAGAAGAAGAGTGGCACTAACCCTTGATACCTACCTCTGGCGCAATCTCGATAATGAGCAATATTTAGATCAATCACATGAAAATTCGAACTCAATGATCAATATCATAGACTTTGTAGTCTATGATAAAAATCTGTAAATTTTGTAATTACCTGTGGTAATTTCGCAACTCTTTAGATAGATGCTATGGCGATATGATAGTACCTATTAAGTACCAGAAGACATTTAAAAGAGACTGGTCAACTTTGTACGGAGAGTGGCGTTGCAAAACTGGCCTATGAACCAATAGGGATGGGAGTGTGGTATATTTGTTGGGAGACCTTACCTCAATACTCATAGAAAGACGCATCAAAATCAGCTCCGAAGATTTTGAGAAAATCATGTTTCATTTTACTATGAGATTTTAGTCTCAGAGTATTTTTTTAAAGAGACTGCATTCACTCGACCACGGATATGATTAATCTACATGGTCCCGTCGCTAACCGTCACAAATGTCAAATCATACGGTTGTCATTGCATGACACTTGTCATAATTTTCTCAAGACAAAAAATATAAATGTGTTTTCCGTTAGATATGCCGAGAGTTTCCCAGCGAGATAGAATCAGAAATGAAGAGATTCTCAGAAACATGGCCGAAGAGTTCTCGACTGAATGGAAGATGTCATGACATCCATGTCGTGTGACGTGTGCGATGGTTAGAGAGTGGACCATGGAGATGAAGCATCTCCTTGGTCAAGTGAATGCAGTCTCTTCAGTAACATGAAACATGATTTTCTCAAAATTCTCGGAGCCGATGTTCATGCGCCTTTCTATAAGTAATGAGGAAAGGTCTCCCAACAAATTTATCATACTCCTATCCCTATTAGTTCACAGGCCAGTTTTGCTCAGTCTCCTTTAGTTAGCAGAACTTTATGGCTGTCTCAGCATAACCTAAGCCTCATGAATGAATTGCAAACGTTTTAGAACTTAAATAACCCTCTTTCGTTTCTCGGAATGTGTGTGTTAACGCCTTTTAAGAAACCTTTTTATTTCCTATGCTAAATTACCAGCGTTGGCCTAATGTAATTAAGGTTAATTCCTAAATACTTAGCGACTTATTAAAGGAATACGAAACCTTAATGAAGGATGATGAGGCGGTACTGAAAATGTTGATAGCGTTATGAATTAGGAACATTTTGTTTATGGAAATAAGCAATTACTTTAGCCGAAATAAACAAGTCAGTTACGCTTTACGTTTTTGTATTGTAACATTTTTTATTTAAGTTTCGAATTTCTCAGTTTAGAAAACGCAGTGTGATAATTCACACTGCGTTTTCTAAATAGGGTAGACTTAATAGCCTAGGGATTAATCTTTGATTAAACTAGATAAAGTGTAGTGTGTGTGTGTGGGAGTGTGTGGTGTGTGTGTGTCTGTGTGTGTGTGTGTGTGTAAGTGTAGTGCGTTTTTTTTTATTAATGTAATTAATCTTAATGTATTTATGAATTAATAAGTCGACTTTCGATAAAGTGTACAAAAAACGTTCTTTCGTTAATGCATTAAATTGTAATAAGTCAAATAAGTTATTATTTTCGTTACCATAAAAATTTTTGCTACCGCGAAAATTTTGTTACCGTAAAAATGTTGTCAACTTCAAAGCGATAACGTAACACTAACAAACTGTACGAATCAGATAATTAACCGCAATGTTTTCGGGTTTGAAACAATAATAAATTCCGTGGCATTTCAGCGGTAACATGCCCTGCGGTTTTTGACGCGACCAATATTAGATTATTTTGACGTTGACGTTGCCGAGATAGATTAAAAATTCATTCGTGGAATATCCTATTAATTATTAAATTTATTCTGATTTAGAAGAGTAAACATTTTCCTGTATTTTACACTGTTTTAACACTTCAGTGCCCAATAATTCGTCGCCTACGCCGCAAAGGGGCGAACCTAAAATGTGAAAATTTTACAGGACAGCCAAGAGCCAATAATCGTTATTTTATTCGATTACGCGCTTATTTTGAACATAATTATTTTAGAGGCGACGGGGTCACTCCCCGTCACACTGCACAGAATTTCGGTACTACTTAGTGAAACGTGGAAGTTCTGAGGTTTCAGAATATCACTGACTACCCCCTCGGGGAATATAGTCGTGAGCATATGCTTATGCTTATGCTTATTATTTTAGGATAGGTACGCCGTGAATTGTTTTCTTTTCTATGTCTTGGAGTTTCGTCTTTTTGCGACGACATAGAGCTCGAAGCATGTCTGTATACTAACTCATTTTTGACCGTTAGAGGTTCGCCCTTTTGTGGCGTTGGTGACAAATTGTTGTAGCAACGTTTCTGAGAACTCCAAAATGGGAATACGAACGCTGAATTAACAACCTGTACACTTAAATAATCCGAAACATGACATAATTGTAATTAGTGTACCAGCTAAAAATACTAGCATTGTTACGAGTAAAAATTATGAACCTAAAAAGCCTAAACTGTTCATAACAATTGAAAAAAATCCCTTATCATCGTTATAAGCTGACAAGGTTTTGAAAGGCTATAATTTTTACTAACAATGTATAAGTCGACACCTATAAAGCTTACAACGCAGAGCAATAACTAAAGAGGTGTAATTAATAATTATTATTTTTTAGTTGCGAGAAATTTCTTGTTCGCAATGGAATTTGTCTGTAGGGTACTGGTACGTATTGCATAAAAGTTCATTGTGTCACTTATTTCCAAACCAGCATCCACACTGGGCCAGCCAGCTTTGTCGAGTATGGCTCACTCCCTCTAACCCTTATTCGTAATTCATAATTAAGTGAGTTTTAAAAATTATAATCAAATGATACCGGTGGTGTCGTATCAAGAACTCAAGAGAATAGCGGAAAAGAGACAGGAATGGCGAATACTCCACCGACAAGAGCGTAGCTCTTAAATAAGATGATGATGACCTGTCCTTTCTCTAAAATTAGGTACATTCTTAAGATTAAAATAAAACGTTTACAGTCTTTTCTTTTTGACACAAATGGCGTTGATGAAAACCTACAGAAAATTTGCAAGTAAAATCGTTACTCTACATCTATCTATACCGTTCTTAATCCTAGACCCGTCACATTTTGTCGCAAACTCATTTATCTAGCAAGCGTTTTAAGCAAAATTCCATTAATATTGATTTGACGCCATCCCCGAGCTTTTGGACGCCACTCACTATATTATTATAATTTTAATGCACAAGCTTTTGTCGCGGTTTTGAACCCATATCGGAGTGACAGTTTCATGATTGACGTGGAAGTGATAAATGGTAAATTTTTGTGTAACAATATTGTAGTTTGAAGGCATGTAGGAATCAATTACATATAGGGTATTTTCTCAAATGGAGATCAGCGGAAGTTAAGCGGTCTTACTTATACCACAGCCCGGACACTGCATACAAAAATTTGAATGTAAAAAGATGGTGGGAGGAAGGGAGTGTCCGTACCATAAAGATATTATACCTTACAGAATAGAGTAAGTGACATGAGTTGTCAAATGAAACCGTTTTTGGACGTTTTTTGGAGTCCTCGGCAGGGTAAAAATTCGATTTCTGTGTATTAATTCTCAATCTAACGTGAAATGGTGTATAATTTAATGAAACAGTGTTAGTATATTTTACAAAATTATCTACGATTTCACTTTAGGTTCACGATTATTGACAGAAACTGAATTTTTACCAGGACTCAAAATCCCCAAAAACGGTTCTATTGCCTCGCGTCACGTATCTCTTTCTATTATACAGGCATGCCGCTAGGTACATCTCGCTCTCTCAGCTGTCACCGTCTCTCTTACGTAGTATAATACCCTTTCTACGAATAATACCTTTATGGTCCGTACTGTATCTAGTAATAGATACTCTTTCTTATACTGTGCTTATACCAAATAGACGCATCAAACGCTAACATCAACTTGCACAAAAATGGCGCGATACCTACAATGACGTGTAGCCCGGGGCGTCGTAACTTTGTGAACGCCGGGCAATTAATTACCTTGCTTTTTGTTGCAATTTTGGAGCGCGGGCAACGCATCTAAATAATATAAAAACCTTATAAGGAATTAAAATTGCAATTAATAGAAAAAACAACAAAACGGAAAAAAAACCCTGTTCACAATCGAATGCCAGACATAAATCGCGCAAGAGAAATAATCACAGAGATTCGATATATATAGAAGGTCCAACTAAGAACTGTTGGACCACGGCCGGTCCCCAGGCTTCACACATAGCCTGGTGGGAGATCTTCCCTTTTCAATGGAGGAACATTCCCAGTAGCACCTCCATAGAACTATTGTTTGATGTTTTTCCACTCTCGTTCACTCTGCTATGACGTGACGGTACGCTTTTGTTTCATTTTGAGAACCACTTACCTAAGGGAATATTATAAAACAGGAACAATACTGACATTTTGAATTAAATTTATTGCAGTCTCGTTGTCTTTTGATAAATGGATGCGAAAATTAATGAATGAAAACGGCTCGCCATCTTAATTTACTTTCGTGTAATCCATTTTTCGGACGTTTTATAAAAATTAATGAACCAAGGTGTTTCATAGGGTGTTAATATACCTACAGAGTGTTAGGGTAAAAGTTACATTACTTTAAGGGGTGATTGTACCCATGATACTGAACAACTTTCCCTAAGAAACCTATAGCAAATTCGCAAAAAAAAACAAATTAGGCTTTTTATATAAACGTTCGATATGCTGATTGCATTTCGTAAGTATGGAAAGTCGAATTTTTTTTTCTTCGAATTTCCTATAGGTTTGTTTGGAAAAGTTGTTCAGTATCATGGTTACAATCACCCCTTAAAGTAGTGTAACTGTTTACCCTAAAACCCAGAATAAAGTCACCCGTATACAGGGTGTAACAAAACACCCAAGTAATACTTAAGGGATTCAGACTATCAAACTGAACAACTTTCACTATGGAGCCAAATTCGAAATCGCGAAAAGAAAAACAAATGCCCCATATTATTTGAGTCGAGTTGGTAGTGCAATTTTGTATGAAACAGCAGATTTTTTTTCGCGGTTTTGACGTTTGATCCACCCTGTTATATTTTGATAACGCATTATCACAGTTTTTCAAAGTGTTACGAGCTTGTTCTAGGTAAACTTATAAAGGCTGTGAAAGTGTAACAAAAAGCCATAATTAATCACTATTCACGTAATAAATGACAAAGGAACTTTTCTTTAATGTTATCATAATGTCAGACGATTAAAGCTATTGTTAACTTTGTGTCGTGTTTTTGAAAGAAAATAATTAATAGAAGCGAATTGTTCTCGACGGTCGAAGTGCAGACGACAAAGTTTTATCTGCAGTGCACAATAAGATAGTATGGAAAGCAAGATAATACATAATGTATTCCATTCATTTTGCCTTTATATCCTCTTTTTGGGGCTCAGGCCCACCCTCATGGCAAGGGCACACCCCGGACACTGCATACAAAAATTTGAAATTGGCCTCGATTCGGACTGTGCCACGACTTAACTTAACTAAATTTATTCCTGTCACTTTCTAAAATAAGATTAAGAAAAGAGACAGAAAACCATCAGCTGACTTTAGTGCTGTCAAAGTGACGTTACACGCCCAAAAACGTTTTAAATAAGATGCGTACATTATGATGGCATCTTATTTTGGGCGTGTAACGTCACTTTGACAGCACTAAAGTCAGCTGTTGGTTTTCTGTCTCTTTTCTGAATCTTATTTTAGAAAGTGACAGGAATAAATTTAGTTAAGTTAAGTCGTGGCACAGTCCGAATCGGTACCATTGACGAGATGACGTCACCACATGCGAAACCAAAGAAATTTAACCTTAAGTTTTCTTCGTAGGTTAACGAGTAGCCAGTGCGAAGTAACCAGAGGGCGATAGAGGGGGTGAGGTAAAAAGTTGGTGGGAGGAAGGGAGTGTCCGTACTGTATCTAGTAATAAATACTCTTTCTTATACTGTGGCAAGGGGCATGTGTAACCATCACGTGCCCAATGCGAAGTGGTGGCTTCATTTTCGCATAAGAATTTCTTGAATTTCTTCGTGAACGTATGCAGGTTTATTTTGTTTTTGTTTACTGAAATGAATGGTGATTGATATTACAAAGTACAGTCAGTACAAAAAAAATCACGCCACCATTTTACCACGCTAAAAATACCCATACAAAGCGGGGTCCGCTGCGCCATGTTATCGTGTTTGCAAACATTGTTTTCTAACTTTCCCCTTCCCCGCAGGCGAACGCGGGTGATGTTATCCATTTGCATCGGAAAACATCACCCGCGTTCGCCTGCGAGGGAGGGGAAAGTTAGAAAACGATGTTAGCAAACATTATACGTAATAGACGGCCCGGTAGCACAGTCGGTAGTGAACCTGCCTGCTGTGCCGAGGGTCGCGGGTTCGAATCCCGTAAGGGACAAATATTTGTATGATGAATATGAATATTTGTACCCGAGTCATGGATGTTTGTATCTATATATGTATTCTATATCGTTGTCTAGTCATCATAATACAAGTTCAGGCTAGATTCTGGTACTTTAAATGTGATTAGATAATTTGTGTGAAATTGTCCAAGATATTTATTTATTTATTTATTATAACATGACACAGCGGACCCGGCTTTAAAACGGGTTATTACCGCGTTTTGGTATTTATGAATTCCCGATATATCGACAGTGTTACAACTGCCATGATCACGGGATGACATAAATACCAAAACGCGGTAAAAACCCGTTAAAATGTTTAATTCCCGCGTAACTCTCAAAAACTGTATTAAGCTCGACTCACACCGACGCGTCTGCGACGCGGAAAGCGGGAAGCGAAGCGGGAGCGTCTACGATGCGAAACTTGGCCTCCAAACCGGCGGCGCGACTACGACGCGGGAAGCGAACATCATTTGTTGTTAATAGTCGTTGAAGCAACACCTCTCTAACTATTGTTTTCGTAATGTTATTTTCGTTTTAACATCAGAGTCTAACTAAATTGAACATCAAGAGTACTTTGGTACTGTTTGGTAGATATTATTACCTTTTAGAAGTTTCTAAAACATACCTAGTTCTGTTGTTTTTGTTTGTTTTTTGTAGTTTTTAAGTTTTTGTTGTTTTTGCTACCAAAATCTACCAGAAATTACCAAACACTAGCAAAAGAAACAAAAATTTCTAAAATCTACTAAAAAGAACCGAAAACAACCGAAATCTTGGAAAAACCTACCAGAAACGATCCAAATCTATCAAAAAGAACCAAAATCTACACACAAGAACCAAAGTGTACTGAAATTTAAAATTTGTATTTTATTTTGTTACGAGAGCGTAACATCGTACACGTCTGACTACTTGACGCGCGTGTCCGCTCCGCTGACGCTGCCTTCCCGCGTCGTGGTCGCTTCGGTATGGGTGACTTAGCGGTACGCCATAAGATTACATGAGCAGCAACTGTCGCGCGGTAGACGCTCCCGCTTCGCAGTCGCTTTGGTCGCGTCGGTGTGAGTCGAGCTTTACATTTTAATATTTTTTTTACATTATTCGTGTCGTACCAGGCGACTAAGGGATTTAAGGTTTCTTATGCAGTGTTTATGTGGACGAAAGGCTAGCCACCTCTCACCACTTGACACGTCATTCCATCCTGAATTGATAAAATAATGTTGGACAAGCATTGCTACAACGACATTCTTAAACAGAAAGTTGGTTATAGCAATGTTTCTGATCACCCCGTAGTGATTACATCCGTGAGTTTATGTATGTTCTACTACTTTAAAAAAATACTTCGACAATTTAATAGGGACTCGTCTTGCGGTAGCATTTCCCCTCTGCCACGGTATTAGATCAATTAATAAATAAATAAATAAATAAATAAATATCTTGGACAATGTCACACAAATTATCTAGTCACATTTAAAGTACCAGAATCTAGCCTGGACTTGTATTATGATGACTAGACAACGATATAGAATACATAAATAAATACAAATATTCATGACTCGGGTACAAATATTCATATTCATCATACAAATATTTGTCCCTTACGGGATTCGAACCCGCGACCCTCGACAAAGCAGGCAGGTTCCCTACCGACTGTGCTACCGGGCTGTCGATTAATCTTGCGCATCAATACCCAATTTTATACCTTATCACTAAACGAGACAGCCTATAACAGCGAAACAATAATTTTGAACTTAGAACGTTTGGGGTTCAAACGAGACTACTTTTCATGATTTTTTAACATTCAAAATTAGAATCTAAACTTATGGGGAATAACATCCAAAGTTGCGGATTTCATGTTACCTCGCCCCCCGCAAAAAGTGGCAGAAATGTTTCTTAGTAGAATGACACGCGTAACTCGTCCCTATTAAATTGTCTAAGAAAAAATATAACTACCTTTCTCTTACAACAGTAAAAATTAAAAGAAAATTCTCGTAAAAAAAGTTGAGTACATCCAAAGTACCCCTTAGAAATTCATCCAGTGTTGTATTCAGTGACATTGAATATCCAGATAAGTGGAGAGGGCTTCCTTTTACGACCAGAATAAAAACAGTCGTAAATGCGGATTCCTTAGTCAGTGCATTTAGTATAAGATACGGGCGTTATAAAAAATTCTTACTTTGTAAGTAATGTATGTAGATAAAAGATTTCAACAAAATAACTAAAAACCTGGAAACTTGAAATAAGCTTCATTTAATATGTAACTTTTTAGAATTGGTACATTTTTTATAAGCTTGAAAGCGAAGTCAAATGGTCAATACGATTTGTATTCACAATTTTATCAAAAGTTACATCTAAATTGGTGATCATTTATCGATAAAAGACAAGTTTTTAAAATGGTAGCCAAAAATCTGAATCTTTAAAAGGATTGTGTGAGTAGAGATATAGAGGTCTATTCCGTTCAGTTTTCTACCTACAGATTATACTAATATTGCTTGGCAAAAGAAACTTCTTCACATGGCGGTTTTTTAATTATTAATGAACATACCTGCAACCTAACCTACATTACATGAAATCAGGCATTTTTTCCGGAGAGGATTGTATGAAAAATAATTCAGAGGATTGCCTGAAACTAACTGATCTCTACTTTGGACAATCTTGATATATACTATTAATTCTCCCGCTTCATTCTTCATACATTCTCGTTGATTTCAAATGTTTTTAACCCAGCATTTCCTGATGACGTCCTCTATCTGGTCTAGATACGTCCTCTTAAGTCTGCCTTTGCAAATATTTCCACGCTCATAAGTTGCTACGTAATGCTCACGCCTGTCTCCTGTACTATAATGTTTTTAATTTAATATTATGCGTCCAAATTTAATTACTTTTTCTGGACAAAAATCTTTTGAATTAAACCAAACAGAAAACCATAAGATTTGTTGTGGTATGAAGGAGCCCGCAGAATGTCCAATAAAGGTAGCAACTGTGACGAATACATTACACCGCTTTCTTGAATTTTGACATCATGTCGGGTTTCGGGGTCGATAAGATTTTATGATGTAAACCTGAAAAGGCTAGAAGGGCTAGCTAGCTTTTTTTGCGAATTTTCCTATAGGTTTCTTTGGGAAAGTTGTTCAGTATCATGGGTACAATCGCCTCTTAAAGTAATGCACCTGTTTACCCTTACACCCTATAGGCTGATGATGATGATGGTACTTAATCCACAACGCTCATCGGTACACAATGCCTTTAAAGCACCAACAAACCAAAATGTATAGGATTTCAAATTGGATGCTCAAAAAACAATGCATTCGAATCTTAGACTAAATTAAAATAGTGTAAGATGGGTGACGTTCTTGCATTATGTACTCGAAAAATGGACCTGCTTTTGATTAGCTTACGAGTGAAAAGTAATGCCGTGTAATTTGTTTTTCTTTTTGAATGATTTGTACGAGTTTTAAGCACGAGAAGACATTGTGGTACCTTTATCCCGCCTTAAATCAAATAAACAGCCAAGTGCATGTAGGGCCACGCGCAGGGTAGGGTTCCGTAGTTGCCCGTCACAATATACGGATTTAGAAGGGGGTTTTTGTCTTTTACTACGGTGTAATTTTTAGTTTTTATAAGTTGGTCGACTATTACTCGTAAACTTTTAAAACCTACTTAGCGGTGATGAGGGGGATAACAAAAAATTTCACTTTAAAGCTTAGTATTTCGCTAACGGATCCCTCAATCAAAAAATATTTATCCTATCCAACGATACCCCACAACATGAGAAAAAAATTTCATCCCCACTTCACGTGTAGGGGAGGTTCCCTAAAAAAATATTTTTCAAGATTTTATTTTGACACTTTGTTGGCGTGATTAATAATTATGTAGGTATAAGGGTGCCTGTCCATTGAAGCTGTGCAAACTGTGTAGCTGTGTTTTTTAACCAATCAGGAGCTCGGGCGAGATCGGCCGCGCCCCGCCCGAGCTCCTGATTGGTTAAAAAACACAGCTACACAGCTCGCACAGCTCACACAGCTTCAATGAACAGGCAGCCTAATCCATACCAAATATCAGCTTTCTAGTACTAAGCGTCTCGAGCTAAGCCGCGGACAGACAGATGGACAGACGGACGGACAGACGCACGGACATGGCCAAACTATTAGAGTTCCTTGTTGACTTCGGAACCCTAAAAAGTATCTCAATCACGCAATGCCGCTACTAAGTAAATTAGGCAAATTTTAAGTTAATCAATGATTAGAATCCTTACCTCTTTTCACCCTTTTCCACTCCCACGTGTAGAAATGCGAATATCTATTTCTAAGTCAGGAACCACAACATAATTATCGTGTAGTCAACACCTTTAAATGTTTACCCACTAGTTAGAAACTAGATGCTCGATCGAGTTCACACACGTGTTGCTTATTTATGTACACTATGGGACTTAGGGGATTATAATAGGTACCTAGATGTGGGTGTGGTTATTTGATGGTTAGTTATCGAACTCTAGTTTGTGCGATTTTGAGTGAGCAATCTCTGACGGCAATCGAAGAATTCTAAAGGGGATTTCGGGTAGGCATAACATAAATATTAAGACATACTAACTCAGAGAGAAAAATCTAGTCGATTTAAGTAGAGTTTTGTAGTACTTATAATAATTATAAGGACTACCATACGCTCGGTTACATATCAAGCTATACAAAACCAACATAAGCTGGCCGCGCGATGTTATACGTTACTCGACCTACGCGCAGTCAGCTTATTTTGGTTTTGTATAGCTTGATGTGTCGTCGTGTGTACAATGATATTATATACCAAAAAGAAGACTAGGTATATAAGTATTATATGTGACTATTAATTTTGATGAATGTTACTAGAGAAGTCGTTTTTTATGCCATGAGATTCTGGTCGATCTATAGTTACCTATACCGACTTACGTACTTCTTGAACTAAGCCACAGAACTAATTTAATAACAATAAAACCATGTTACATTGTTAAATATTTTTTTCGCCGTGTGCTATAACTATAATATAAGACTTATAAGTTATATTAAAAAAAACACTACATTAATCACAAATAAATCAAGATCATT
Organism: Agonopterix subpropinquella; assembly: GCA_922987775.1. NCBI lineage: Eukaryota > Metazoa > Arthropoda > Insecta > Lepidoptera > Depressariidae > Agonopterix > Agonopterix subpropinquella. The sequence continues at coordinate 8,049,814 of OV277713.1, read as the reverse complement.
GAACATCAAGTTTGTATGAGTCATAAAATTTGAAACTTTTTTCAAAAAGTATACGATTCTGAGCAAAATTGTTTCTGCTTTCTAACTTATTCAGCACCTTACGTTGAGTAATTTAAATAATTGGTAATGCTCACTCACTAATAACATGATTCAAGGCTTTCTATAAATTTAATTTTACTTAATGAACCGCACTAAATTATCCACATTCCTAAGTCAATATTACAAATTCGAAAGTATATTCATCTATTTGATGGGTTTACTTGTAAACTATCGAACTATAAATTTACTGTACCCAAAAGGGTACTCTAAATCTCTTAATACCATCTGTAATTAACACTTGAGAGCAATATACTGTTTTGACTTTGACTGATCAATATAGTTTGGTAGTGTCGAAATTGTTTAGAAACATAAATAGAAATATTCTTTTCACCTCACAAGCTCGGAAAGATTCATTTTATCATTCGAAATCTGAGTGCACAAGTGCATTATCCGCTAGCGTGGAAAGAGTTTTTAAAATTCGAATCTTTTTATTCAATAAAGAAAACAGCCTAAACAAGTTTTTTTTTTCATGTTATTTTCGTGCTGGCCAGTGCGGTTATTCTAAAAATGAGGTCGGCGCATTGAAATTTTCCTCGCTGTAGAGAGGTGAAAAGTTGTGTGTTTCGCTCGGCAGCAAAGTTATTCTGCGTCTCGTACCTTTGAAACCCTCGCGACGCTCAGGATTCTATATTTTGAACCACTCGCTTCGCTCGAGGTTCCTTCGCTTGCTCAGGTTTCAATACAAGTACTCGCGCCAAAAAGCAAATTTGCAGCCTTGCATAACAAATAACTATTATTGTGAATCATAGTCATAGGTAACACATGATATTACTTATGGTACAGTTCAGCTATGTTTTTTACCTTAAAAACGAAGTCTCTGTAATCTCGCTATCCCGTAGAAATGAGAATCATACTGGTTGACAAATCAAATAGACGTTTGAAATAATGACAATAATTACAAAACACAATAATATGAAATGCGATGAAAATCATAACAGAAAAATGCTTAATATACAGGGTGTAACAAAACACTCTGGTAATACTTTCACTATGCAGCCAACTTCGAAATCGCAAAAGAAAAAATCTGCTGTCTCATACAAAACTGCAGTACCGACTCGACTAAAATGTATGGGATAGCTGTTTCTTTTTCGCGATTTCGAAGTTGGCTCCATAGTGAAAGTTGTTAAGTTTCATGGTCTGAAACACCCCCTTAAGTATTACCAGGGTGTTTTGTTACACCCTGTAGGTATAATAGAATATTTCGATCCCATTCATCCATTTTCATTGTGTAAAGAAAAAATGCGGAACGAACTTGGCTATTATACGTCCACGTTGGAAAATGCTCGTAAAAATTCGTTGTATGGGATAAAATGATGAACTTTTGTAAGAAAATTCAAAAGATTTAGGTCTTATGGCCAGTTTTGTAAGAACTGTGCTGAAGACTCGAAAAGCTGGTAACAAAAACGTTGCACCATTATTATTATGATCTCGGCCATTTCTGTTAAGAGGGTACCGAGCCTATAGTGCTACCCTCGATCGTATTTTTTAAACTTTTAACGTACAACGTTTCCAAAAAACATGAACTTCACATTGTAGTCATTGTTGGTTTTCAATTTATCGAAATATTACTGGTAGTTTGAGAAAACCCCAGTAGATGACGCTTCATGTCCCTTAAAGACTAGATAGATAGTGCTGAAAAATTTGAACCTCCGACACGTAATGAATCATTAGCTTAAGGCAATGAGTTTTTATAACCATAGAGTCATCACGTCATACAATAACAAAGCCTATGCCCAACTGTCATGCATACTCGCTGACATTCCAGTCCTTTCAAATGTACAACCAGGGCAAATTAACTTGGCACCTGGCTCGCACGTGGCTCGGAATAAAAAACTCGGAAAACTCGGTAAGAATAACTCGAAAATGCTAAAGCGCAGAGACACGTGCAACGGTAACTGAAATGCTATGCAACGGCCTCACACAGCGACGGCTAGGTCCCGCGGGGGGTAGCAGGAGGGGTGTCAAAGTCCAAGCCACGTGCGAGCCAGGTGCCAAGTTAATTCGCCCCGGTTGTATTTGGTCACAAAGCAGTAATGTGAAACAACTGGGCAGAACTTAGTGGTCCCGTTAATAGCGCACTGATGCGAAGTCCTCCTTGTATAGAATGCCGGTTCGGCAGGTTACGGGTTCAAGTCTTCGTTTAATTTGGTTTGTTGTATGATAAGAAATTAAAAAAATATTATTTGTGGCAGCACTAAAGACTCGGTGCCCCCTTTAGTTAAAATTCGTATTGTATCATCAGAAGATGGGAATAATAATAAAAAAATGTATGACTGGCAGGATAAATATTATTACCTGGCCTGTAAAAACTCTTTCTAAGAATAGAAGAGAGTACCTAAGTGTTACAACTGGAGTCTCGATGCAGGGATATTACTGGGTGGTCGTTTCGGATGCCTGCTTTTCGGCCTGCCAATAGGCTCCACCATTTTGTGGTCGCTCAACAGAATTAAAACAATCTTTGAGATCACCCAAAATATTTATTACCAAACAACGTCAAGCACATTTTGCTATTTATACTGGAGGACGAAATTATCAACACCACTATAGAGCTAGTGGTATGGTGGAGTATTATGGTTTGCACCTCTTATTTGTAAGAGGAGACATGTCAAATCAAATAAAATTATTAATTGCATGATTTTATTGTTTTTTTTTATGCTATGCAGTGGGACGTATAATTGTAATTATAGGCTGACTATAATTTATGATGTTTCAAATCTAAACTATTATAAAACTGTAACAGAAATGTGTCTGTACATTGAAGATATTTACAAAAAAAAAATTACGATATGGTTTTTAGATGTCCCTGATTCCAAATCACCAATTTGTGGATTTTTTGTCTGTCTGTTTGTTTGTTTGTTTGTTTGGGTGTTTGTTTGTTCGAGTATCACGCAAAAACTACTGAACCGATTTTGATGAAACTTTTTTTGTTTGATAGCTTATCATCTGACTTAAAATCTGGTATATAATTTATGCGGACGAAGTCGCAGGTAAAAGCTCGTATTATATATTTTGGTGATTCTTCTTCGTATCGTGTGGGGCTGTGGGCAGAGCCCTGGTGTCAGAGTTTTTTCAGACCGCCTTACGGCCTCTGACTTGGTTTTTATGTAACGACTGCTATCACCAGAGATAGTAGCCGGGACCAACGGCTTAACGTTCCATCCGAAGCACGGAATCATTTTTCTTTTCTGACAATCAGGTGATTCAGCCTGCAATGTCCTAACTCAACTGGGGAAAAAGACACGAAGTGACATATCACTAGGTGTCCCCCGTGGGAATCGAATCCACGACCTCCGTGTCGAGAGCCCAAAATATACTTTACAATCGAATCCTATTTGGAACAAATTATAAACTAGATTCAATAGTCTCAGTTATTTAAGCAATACCTCAACATACCACAGTTAAACTTTAGTTAGTTCCCGTTGAACCCGTAGCTCCCTAAATTCCATTAAACCAACAATTTTCCAGCCGAATAATTTCAATACAGTCTTACGTACATCGCATTCCTGCGTATTCGGCAGCGGTTATTTGTATTCCAAGAGTTATCCAACGGTGAATTCCTATGTTATTGATGGATTATATTGAATGAGAACTGAAGAGACAATTCTTGACAGGAATTAATAAAGAAAATAATCGAAGCTGTAGTTATTACACCTATTAAATACTTAAAACTGCCGTGTGGTGTTTGGGTTTTAATTAAACCAACCCCAGGTAGGTGTCGTAAAAGATGACTTATCTTATTAAGAGGATAGGTGGGTACCGTTTTTTCTATACAAACGTATTCCCCTGTTCATTTGCTCTTTAGAGCAAACAATTCTTTACTGTACGATATATGTCCCTATGTTTTTCTTTTTCGCATTAATTAATTACTGTAAGAACTAGGGACCTTCGAAAATGACCAATTTTACCGCCCGTTTTTAGACATCCAGCAAACAAATTTGACGAATATAGACATAAAAAGCAAAGCATACAGACATAGTCAAAGCCTTTCTCATATTATTCTTGAAACAATTATTAAAATCAGTCTAGTTTTGGTGGTGGAAACAGGGGAATGCGAAATGCTGATTTCGTCGATTTTATGTAGATGAAATCGATCCGAGCAATTGTATCTTTCGAACTCTAGTTGGTGGGTTTTTTGGGTGAGGCGGATCATAAAAATTCATACACAGTCAGAAAAGTGACCTATTCTCCAAATTTCCATTTCAACCCGCATATCCGCTTAAACCAAATCAATTTAAATCAAATAATTATTTATTTCAGACCATAGATCCATAATAGCGTTAGTACCTAAGGGCTTAAAAACTATGTAAGTATTACAACAAAAACAATAAATTAAAACAATAGATTAATGGCATGAAAACCATAATGGTCGCGCCTCGGCAAACATGCTGGTCGCGCTGCAGTATCGTGGCAACCCTAACAGCATCCTGAAAGCGTTGATATATTGTACACGCAGGAAATTGATGGCCCGTTGCGTAGACTCGCTCGAGTAGAATGATTGACAGTAAGACTTGTTGTACGTCGGCATCGAGCGAACCTGCGAGCCAGCATATTGCTCCTGACCGCCAATGCCCTACGCTCTCGTTCTATATCACAGTCATCATCCAGGTCAAACGTAACAACATGTCCCACAAATATTTAAATTGGTCTACAGTTTCAAGCACCAAGCTTAAGCATGGTTAATATTTAGTCACTACATCATACTTAACTCCTTTTCTGAATGCAGCCAGTTTTCCGTTCAATTTATAATACCTACATAAATACCAAATAACTTGATATGTTATCACACGCTCATGTTATATCTATGCAATTACTTCTATAATACTTTTCGGGGTAAGCATACGCAGTTACCTACTTAAGAGCAAACACCCACGTTTTACACTAGCTAGACCACAGACGCTCTTATCAAATAAAATAGAATAAACATGAATAAAACTCGTCGTCATCGTCGCCGTGAATGAGGCCTCAGGCCTGTCTTGTACATTTTACGTTTTGCTCATTCGGCGTGTTGCACATTCTGCGTATTGTTCATTGTGCGATTTGTGAATTTTGAGTGTCGTGCTCATTTTGCGTTTTGTACATTATGCTCCGAAGGGATGAAATATCCATTGTACCGGACAGCCTTATATTTCTGATTATTTTTGTAAATTAAAATAACAGAAGTACTTGAGGGCTTGAGGGCTACCTTTTATATTCAAAAGAAATAAAAAACTTGGTGCGACCGTAGACCTCTAATAAATACACCACATTTAAAAATATAGACGTAGAGTACTTTAAGTACATAAATAAAAATATTGTTGTTTAAAAATGTACGGTTCTCGATCAGCCAATCTGTAAGTATATTAATTTGATAGTATTCTAATTTAATTTGAAATTTTTATTAAAAAAGATTATACTTATTATAATATCACTGTATAAAAAGTTATACGAAAGAATATTATTCTTATTGAACCCAAAATAGAAAAGGGTTCTTTGTTTGTTTTCAAAAGAATGGGTTTGCGTCGAAATGAATATTCGGGACTTTTGCTTTTTTCCGCTCGAATGAGAGATGATTTATTTTGAATTCGAAAATTTGAAATTGCTCATATTTTCGTTCAGAAATTACGTTCTACGTGAACGTAAATATGAGCAATTTCATATAATATATGACCCATTTATAATTTTGGAAAAACCAATTTCCAAATTCCTACTCCGATTTCGTTTTTTATTTTCAACTGAATCTGATTTGTTGGTTGCGAAGGCTGCCGATGGTTGCTGATCTTAGACAATTTAATAGGGACGAGTTACGCGTGTCATTCTACTAAGAAACATTTCTGCCACTTTTTGCGGGGGGCGAGGTAACATGAAATCCGCAACATTGGATTTTATTCCACGTAAGTTTAGATTCTAATTTTGAATGTTAAAAATCATGAAAAGTAGTCTCGTGTGAACCCCAAACGTTCTAAGTTCAAAATTATTGTTTCGCTATTATAGGCTGTCTCGTTTAGTGATAAGGTATAAAATTGGGTGTAAATGCGCAAGATTAATTGATCTAATACCGTGGCAGAGGGGAAATGCTACCGCAAGGCGAGTCCCTGTTAAATTGTCTAAGTTGCTGATGGTTCATATTGTAAGTGACAAGTACCCCGAATAAGGGTTTAGGGAATATAATATGTACGGTCCTAAATTTTATGTACCTACGAAATATTGATCAAAAATCGGCCAAGCACGAGGTGGACGCGCGCACCCAAGGATCCGTTACACCATATAAAAAAAAAACTCTGGGATCCTTAGCGCGAGTCCGACATACACTTGGCCGGTTTTTATTATTTGTTGTTGTCTTGAGAACTCTATATTTATAGAGTCTATATACATATAATTATTGTAAGTTTTATGATATATCAAAAACAAAAAACCTTAAAACCCTTTTTGTGTTTCTTTTTTATTTATTAGCAAATCCAAAATTATAAAAAATTTCTGTGAAGGTTTATTAATAATAGGATCCCGTTGGCATCCTTTGGCGTACCCAAAGGATGCCAACGGGGTTACGGACTCTAAATTGTGTTTCTGTTCTATATTATTTCACGATTTAAACAAAAATAAATATAAGTATAGAACGCTAATCCCGTAGCGGAAATAACGGGATACTGAAAATGGTCTTTCACATCGTATTTTCAGGTATTGACGAACGAATGTTCGCGCTTTATTCACAAAAACTTTCTGTAAAAACCTACTAGTTCAGTGAAAAATAAAACTGAATTGAATTGAAATACGATTGACTTCAAACTAACTATTTGAGCGGATATTTTATTGGAATCAGAAAATAAAAAACGAAACGTAAAAATGGTTCTAAAAGCTGGATCACTTTTTTGTTTTAGGTATCTCAATTAAAAGCTACTATCTATTAAAAGGTGTGTTAACTGAAACATGATAACGTTTTAAATAGTTTTATTTCGACTAGAAATGCTTAGTTAAATACCAAATCCCAGCTTTGGTATATCCCTTCTAGGGTGACTTAATTTACAGCTGTGACATTAGAAACATTTATTCAGGAAAATAGTATTTACAACAATTAATAAAATCTAACATTGCTTCTCGGAGCTTCAAATATACAATACTTGAAATTAATATAAGTACTTACCATGTTAATAATACATTTAATGATCATATTTAAAATTTACAGAATCATAGTCAGCACTCAAAGAAAAAAGTTGGGTATACAAAATCGCAGGTTAACAAGGCAAACTCAAAAAACTATAGAGTCATCAATGTCATCATTATACAGCTGATTAACACAATGATCGCTTAAGAAAGTAGAAGAGCTCAAGGAAGACCGTTTCTCAAAAATGGACGACACAGAATAGAAAATGAATCTCTTAGGAAGACAAAAATAATTTTATGTTAAGAAAAAAAAAACTGAAAGGACATCATCCAGATTATTTTAGGTCCAAATGTGAAAGTGCAGGCTAAAGAAAAATTATGTTTAATTCTGTTAGAACTACACACCATTTATTATTATAGTCACATTTGCACCAAAATGGATGATGTCTTTCAATCACAGATTGTAAATTACGAATAACACCAAATCAAAGTTGATATAATTCTCAGTTGTATCAAAATTGGAAAAGAAAAATCTCTGAAAGACTGATAACAAATTTTTCATAACACGATTAACATTTCAATGAGTATCTTTGTAAATAAAAATATTGTAATGTTGGATATTAACATTGTCAATATGTATAATGTAAATATACAAATGTTTGCATTCGAAAATATTTTCATGAAATAGGCAGCGTACATAAAGATGAGAATTTTTCTAGAACACATAATACAATTAATTTCAGATACGTTTGGAACATGTGTTTTAAAAGGTCATGGTGTGATATGTGTATTATTAGTAGTGGAAAATACGAATTTTAGGTAATCTAATTACCTGTTATTTGTTACGTTTTCTACACTCAAATACTGCATGAATTTTTTGGAAATATTTTATATTCTAGATTCATCATTATATTGTTTCTTCAATATTATTTTGATTTTCATGGCTATTAAGGAAAATACATAAATATTTTTTCTACAATATTTACATTTGCTTTCAAATATTTTGCTACATTAAATCCGGAATGACTTCTGATATGTCCTACGATATATTAAATACTTATAATATTTTACATATTTATATAACTAATAAAGTTCATTAGCGCTTTTCCCCATTAATTAAATTATATATCATTCAATATAATATATCTATAACACATTTCGTTATATATAATTATTTGGTTCAGTGTAAGGAAAAGTACTACAACATTTAACTTATTTCAATGAGGTGCTTGCTATATAATCATCATCATCATTTCTCCTGAACCTCAAGAATAAGGGACTTGCTATAATTGGTAATACAATATTTCGAAATAATAATAATGTTAAAATTATGTATTTCTAATAACATGTTCAATATGTTTTTCCTAACATAAAAAGCACAGAAAAACGCAGCTATGAATTGGACAATTTCAATCTTCATATACAATATTTGACCTCTCTTGATGGAGCATGTTGAGTTGGGGTTGACCACTTCCGGCCTACCAAATACAATTCGAGAGGAAGTTTGACGTGTTTCCAACCGGAACCTTTGGAACAGTAATTGATTTCATCAGCTTCATACAACGACAATTTTCAAGAAAGATATTTGAACGCAATTATTTTTATATTATTAGATGATTAGATCATTACATGATCGTCATCATCATTGTCAATGATCAGATATTTATTTATAAAAAATAATTCGATAATGTTTACAAAAAACAAGTAGTTAGCACATGCTTTGTCAAACAAATATACATAATAAAACAGCCAGTAATCAGCAACATGCTTTGACAACTTACTAAACTAAAATCTATCACACGTTTCGTCAATAAACGTCGTCGTTCTAGATCTCAATGATGATGATGATTTCTAAATTTTTTGTCATTGCAATTATCTATATTTTAAATGTGTAGTTTTAAGATTGAGATTAAATACATTGGTTCATAAAGCTCAAAATATTAAATAATCTTAACATATTTACTAGTAAAACTAAAAATTAGTAAAGTTATTTAATTAATACAAGTTTAACCTTCACTGCACCTCACTGAAATTAAGTTCTTTCAAGTAATGTAAAGCCATGGTGAAGAGTGCTCTGGAAAGTTACGTACATTTATGTGCTTTTACATTATTAGTTTGGAGTTCTAACATTTATGGATAAATCTGTTGATATTATACACGTATATCTTTATTTTGCTTGACTTTATATCTTATATTTGAAAAATTATATAAATAATTATGATTGGAACAACGTATGAATAAAGATGGCTAATTCTCTTTTTTATGACATCAACTAATAAGACCTTTCAAAATGATTATTTATGTTATATAAACATAGTATACACAATGTTACGTTACAAATCATTAAAATACACAGATATAAAAAACTATTGCATAAACAATGAGGCATAAAATCCATTAAGTAAATCTACTAACAAATATTATATTTTATACTAACTGCATCTTAACAACATTATATACAAAACATTTCGTAATAGACTAAAATTATATACAAAAAGTATCACAGGAATTGTAAAGTGAAAAACTGAGTTTGAGTTGCTACTTGCCTTGACAGTACCATTAGTTTAATTCGACTTAAATTCTTTCTATAAAACTTAATTTCAATAATTCATACCACAAACATCATTGTAAAATATACAGACAACATGCTTTTTGATGATAGCTAAGAAAATATACTATATTCTGTGTATTGGTTTCATTGCCTTGAATTGGAATTGGGAATTGGAGCACCGACGATTGGTCGCTTGTCTGTCGGTATTCTATCGGCTAAACTTCGGCGAATGTGCCCAGGAGTTACATGACCTGATTCCACCATCCCCCTTCCATCATCGTACGACAAGACGTAGTGCGAGACTGCATCCATACGTTGTCGATATTCCAACAATCCGCACAAATAGGTTCGCATCCTCTTTTATAATGAGAACCGGTAAGGTTTGGAACTCTCTCCCTGTGTCTGTTTTCCCAGGCAAATACAATCAGGATATTTTTAAAAGGAGAGTAAATAGGCTTTTTCTGGGCGAGCGCGCTACATCCTCGGCTTCATCTACACTTTCCATCAGGTGAGCTGAAGCCAAGCGCAAACCCATTATGAATAAAAAAAAAAAAAAAAAAAAAAGAATTCTTTAAAAAATATTTAAAAAAAATGGTTATTGATGTTATAACATTTTAAAAGGCATGCATTTAAAAAATTTAAAATTCGGAGAAATTGGAATCAGCTACTAGTGGCCTTATAAAATGAAATTTCCGGGCCATAACAGCATTATACAAAACATGAATCGGGATTGGGCTGTCATGATATTATTGGAATATAATCTATCTGCCATTTCCAGCACGGATTGAATATTTGAATTTGACCTTCGCTGAACTTTGTTTGAAATATTTGTACTTACTCGTAGGTCTTTTTTCGCTCTTTGGTGTCACTTGACTAGAGCTATGTACAATGTTGAGTAAGTCATATAAATGCTTATGACTCTCATATACAAGTCATAAACTCATAAGTTATTTGCTTGTTCTCAGATAAGACTTTAATGATCCGAAGTGTCGTATTATAATCTACAAGTAATAACATTCCATTGTTAACCACAAAATTAATATTTGATTAAAGTAGCAACTATAAAGTTTAACAGTAAAAGTTATGCAACAAACTTTTCACCATAAAAATTATTTAAGTTAATTAGATCTTTTTTTTTATAAAAGCCAAAGTTTTTATGAAACTCTTTCACCATTTAAAACTTTTACTTAATTTAACACAGTTTTTAACTAGGTTAGATATATTAATATTATCATTCTAATTAAATTTACAAACGTATTACATGACTAGAAAATTCATTCACCGATATGATAGTTCCCTATAACCGCATACAAAAATACACTTATTATTTCATCTTTCACTTAAACGACATCACTTTTATCTAGTAGCACATTGTTGCTACTACCGTCTTCTTGTCATATATGATACTCTCTTAAAGGTTTCACTGATTCTGCCGATGACCTTGGAGTGGGGTCAACGCCGGATAGACCGAGGGATCCACTGCGCCGGACTACTAGAGTCTTAGTTCCATAATCTGTGACAAAATTATCGTTGCGTGTTGGAGTGTGGGCTCTCACACTTTGATAGCCGCAGCAGAGAGGGTATCGGGATGTAAGGATCTTCTTGAATGCTTCTCTGAATTCGGTGTTGAAGATTGAGTAGATGATTGGATTGAATGCGGAGTTGGAGTAACCGAGCCATGTGAGGATTTTGAAGGCGAGATCTGAAACAATGTTTTTGTTATCGAAATGTTTTGAAAAAAAAAGATGGGTTATAATTGAGTTCGCATTGCTGTTGTGGTGAAGAGATGTGTCAATCATAATTTGATGCTTGCTGATTATCCTGGGTGCCCCGGATACAAAGGGCAATTCAAGGAATTCAAGGATCAGTACGTTGAATTTAATATTAGCATTATCTTTTTATAGTTCTTTAGTTGGCGACCACAGTCGTTTTAGTTGTTTGTCTCGCACTCACTCCTGCTTGACAGCCAAATAGAAAGTCGGGCGTATAAAATAATGGCTTAAACCTTACTTGGTACCTTAATATACAATCAGTACTCTGTGATACAATACACATTTAAAAAATTTCATATTTATTATGTAATATTCTGTGACACACAGGGTAATATTCTGTAATACGTAGGTAATTTTTTTTAAATATAAAACAAAAATAATACATTTTATCATAAAAACCCACCCTACGAAAACCAGTTATCAAGGTAACGATACAACTGATCAACAGCTAAGTTTTCTTAGTTCGATCGAGGTTAGTACAGTGCCTACGAGCAAGTAAAATTTTTTTCGATATATTTGAGTATAATAGCTGAAGTTTGCACTGAAATATAGCAAATATTATTATAACAACGGGTGCGGCGATAAGTTGTGCCGTACCGCGTTACTCCATGGCTTTTAAGCTTAAGCCATAATTAAAAATAACAAAAACTGCGATTAACATATTTAAATACAGAAAACCATGTCAACAGCATGTAACAGACAGACACTCCGTGACATACAAATTAATTGTTATTCCTGTCCTAAAGCCAAATATCGATCATGTCAACCGCTATGATTTCTGGCCATTCTGTATGCAGTTGACAAAGCAATTCGGGATGACAGTATTCCATTTGTGTGGCTTTCAACAAAATTTTCACATGGATATTCAATTCATAACTTGGAATGTTTATTTATTTTCGCTTGGTCTAATAAACCGTTCGAATGTGTGAATGTTTTAGATTCTATTATTGTAAGATATTCAATTGTTATATTAAATCGTTTCTATGATACGTATTGTATCTATCATACGCATTGATAATTGGAGCAGCACTTTTGTTTGTCTAAAACTGAATGACACTATCAAGTTTTGTACGGTTAATAGATAGAAATACCACTCGCAGCAGATATACGTAACATTTTTCTGATCTTAAACTTGACACCTAAAAACCATATCGTAATATTTTTCATGTACCTAAATATCTTAAATTTACAGACACACTTCTGTTACAGTTTTATAATAATTTAGACAACCGTGATCTGACTGGGATTCGAACCCAGGTTCTCTTGGTTTGGCAGTCCGGTGTGGTAACTTTACACCATTCGGGTCATCAAAAATATGTTGACGTTGAACTTTTCGAGATGTAAGTGATTATTTTCAGGAAATTAATGCACTTTCATGTCCACTGGGACCAAGAAGTAAAAAGTTGATGTTAGTTCTATAAAAATGCACTTACCAGGTATACAAGTCTTGCAAAAAGCAGCAACAATGTTCACGCAGAAAAAAGGTACCCAGCACAGTAAGAATACCCCCATAATAATGCCCACTGTGATGGCAGCCTTATGATCTGACACGTGGTAGGGGGAGGACTGGACGTGCGTGTGGACACGGGTCCGGACAGACTTAGTCCGGTTGTCCGGCATTTGGACCGTACGGGTTACGGCGCGGATGGACTTCACGTGTTTCTGGGCGTAGCAGTAGAGTCTGGAACAAAGGATGGGTTATTGCAATTGTATTTTAATGACACGGTGGTGACTTATTAAAACCCTGCCCTTTACGATTCTATCTTATTCTGGATTCAGACTCTTACTAATGAGTTTTTAGAAACGCAGTACTATAGATAAAATCAGGCCCTGTATCCAGACATCCGAATATCGATATATCGCGACCGTTTCGGTCGGAACTTCATTGAAATAGCGTTCTAATGTCAATTAGAACGAAAACGTTCACGCTATTGCGAAGTTCAAATTTCCGGGTATAGGCATAGAGTACGAAGAGATGGCATATCGGCTTGTTTCTATAGAAAATGTTGTCGCCAACAAAGGGGGTGAAAAACGGGTGAGGGGAGGGTTAACATTTAAATACGCTATACTTCCCGCTAGATGTGTATGATATGACGTCAGGCCCAGTTGAGTATCTGTGCACAGTTCGATACAACATCTCTACCCCAGGGGAGCGCGTTATTTTCTCTATGGGTATAGGCCCTGCTCTTATAGCCATGTCATTTTACGGAGTTTTGTAAGGAGCGGTGGGAAGTAATTATTAATGGGACTTTTAAACCGTAATCGGCACCATTTAGTGACAAAAATACAATATGAAAAAATATAAAAAAAAAATCGCTACGCAACATAGAAATCAAAATTGTGTGTCCCAGAAGGCTTTTAATTGATAATATTAATACCAATGCATTCATTTGAATTAGATTTAACACTATACATTATTTAAGAGCAATGAAATAGGCATAGAAATTTTAAAAATGCTATTTTTATTAGAAAATACAAATGTTTTTTTTTCAAAACCTTCTAAGTAGACAAAAATATTTACACCACGTTTGAAGTATGTTTAATGGTAATGCCTCAATAATTTTGTGCAAAAAAAAATTTCCATCTGGTTTTTTTATAACGAGATAATAGCAAAATTTTAAATTTGGAACTGTTGCTGACGCGATTTTCTTTTAATTTTGGTATATATCTAAGCTCAAATTGGCTCTTAAATGCGAAAAAAAACAATTATTAATTAGTCCCGGCACAAACCGTAAAATGACTGGACTTTTTTTTTAAATATCTTGGACAGTGACACACAAATTATCTAATCACATTTAAAGTACCAGAATCTAGCCTGGACTTGTATTATGATGACTAGACAACGATATAGAATACATACATAGATACAAACATCCATGACTCGGGGACAAACATTCATATTCATCATACAAATATTTGTCCCTTACGGGATTCGAACCCGGGACCCTCGGCACAGCAGGCAGGTTCACCACCGACTGTGCTACCGGGCCGTCAACTGCGGACCTGCTTTTAGATCTCCTTCGAGACGATAAAACGTCATTAAAACAAATCAGCCCAGTATTTTGCCACACGGATAGTACTCTCGGCAGCGTCCATAAACTTCGTTCGCGTGCAGGTGTCCCGGGTAGGAAGGGCAGGATACAAGATGGGCTATAGTCTGAGGAGTAACACTACATTCGCACCAGCCAGCAGCTCTTAGATGAAGGAAAACATCGTGAGGAAAAGAAACCCAAGATGCAATTATGATACATCAGATTAAGTCTGCTAATATACAACGTGTTAATGAATTAACGCAAAACTAGAAAGTAGTTTGTTTAGAATCGAGAGCTGAATCGAATTATCATGGTTTCAACATAGGTAATTTTTTTCGAAATATAAAATATTTTTTTTGCAAAATTTTAATTTTACTGAACCCGATGACAATCCACCGCACGGGCACACTCACCCTACTTACTACCATAACAAGATTATAAAAATGTATCCATGAGTACGTTAGCGCTTTCTTTTAGTGCTG
The DNA here is from genome assembly GCA_922987775.1 of Agonopterix subpropinquella. Taxonomy (NCBI): domain Eukaryota; kingdom Metazoa; phylum Arthropoda; class Insecta; order Lepidoptera; family Depressariidae; genus Agonopterix; species Agonopterix subpropinquella. The sequence continues at coordinate 8,034,801 of OV277713.1, read as the reverse complement.
AAATGATAACAAATCATTTTTGCCTCAAAACTTAAAATGCGAATAACTGTAAATTTTAACTATCAGAATAATGAAATTATTGTTGCAATCTAATTATTTTATTATAAATCAGTTGGGGTGTATGAGGTTTTGCGTTAATTCATTAACACGTTGTATATATCGGAGTATGCGTGGTTGACTAAAACATATACATATTCCTATTTCGGAAAAAAAAACTTGCAAAATTGAACGAATTGGTCTAATCGAAAGAACGTTGGTTTGCTTTTGAACGAATATAAATTATAATATGCTAATGAAAATTTTCCATTCAAATGATTCAGTCGAAAATTTATTCCAATATCATGATTTCCAAAATACGATGTATACATTAACTCCAGTACAGAGTACAACATTTCTAGCATAACGTTAATAATTTTATGTTTCTAGTTACTGTGATAACAACTGACAGTTTTGATTATTAAGTTTATTTTTAAATTTTTCTTATGCCGCTATACGTTTCTCAAATGTATAGGTTCACAGATATGAATTATAGAACTAGTAAGTACCTACAGACTTAACATCTACAGATATAAAAATTAGAACAATAAACCCACAAATTTTCATTAATTTCATCAAAATCAAATAACATGAAAGGGTTTGTAAATTTTTATATGGGGGCTTAAATGTTTAGATTGTGGACGTATTACAGGAGAACAAAAAATGTATTATCAGATGTATGTTTTGCAATAATTTGGACAATAATGTTATAATATGGATTGATATTCTGAGGTTTCAGAATATCTCTGACTACCCCCTCGAGGAATATAGTCGTGAGCATATGCTATGCTATGCTATGTTATAATATGACAATATTCTTTTTCGCCATTGTCCCCAGTTTAAAAAAATTGAGACTGACACGAAATAAGAAGACGTTAAATCTACAAAAATTTTATTTATATCAACAAAGTTCCTAGTAAACTCTAAAAAATAAAAGGGTTGTCACAGAAAATTTTTCCCTTTAAATGCAATGAAAACATCTTATATTTATTTTTAAATGTCACACTATAATGACCCGCTATATGACGTGACTAAGTTAAAAGCAAAATAAGGTAACTATAAGTATTATTTACCCTTTCACCAACTGACGGAAATAATTAGAGAAGGTAGCGACCGTGGGTCACCAGTCATGCAGCGTCATGGCCTCCCTCTGCATGATGGTCATATTGTGTGATCCTTACTTTCGTGTGAAACTAATTCTTACACATCTAACCCCCGAATGACATGGACTATTCTATTCAATGTTGTTATTTGCCTTCTCACTGTTTTATACGAGATATCTGACGTGACGTTTGGTTGTAGGAGTGCCTATACAGGGTGTAACAAAACACCCTAGTAATACTTAAGGGGGTGCTTCAGACCATCAAACTGAAAAACTTTCACTATGGGGCCAACAACATCGAGAAAAAATAAAAATAATCAGCTGTCCCATACAAAACTGCAGCGCGACTCGACTAAAATGTATGGGACAGCAGATTTTTTTTATTTTTTCTCGATGTTGGCCCCATAGTGAAAGTTGTTCAGTTTGATGGTCTGAAGCATCCCCTTAAGTATTACTAGGGTGTTTAGTTACACCCTGTAGACATTTGAATTTCTTTAAGGGTTATTTTACTCATTTGACACTTATTGAACAACATTCCCCAAGGAACATAAGGGAATTTAAAATAAAACTTTTCATACGGATCAGCTGATTGTATTTAGGCTATACAGGGTGAAATTGATATCATTAGCATCCTAAGATTCTAACCATCAAACTGAACAACTTTTACTACGGGAGCAAACCAACCGGAGCAAAAAAAAAAACTGCTCTTCCTAATTCCTTCCTTCCTAATACATTTGAGTCGAGTAGGCATTGCAGTTTAGTATGGGACAGCTCATTTTTTTCTTGCTCCGATCGGTTTGCTCCCATACTAAAAGTTGTTCAGTTTGATGGGTAGACTCTTAGTTTAAAAGGATGCTAATGATATCAATTTCACCCTGTATAGCCTAAATATATCAGCTGATCCGTATGAAAAATTCCCTTATGTTCCTTGGGGAAAGTTGTTCCATGTCATTTGTAATTTACTCTACACTTACACCCTGTACAATGTGTCAAAAAAATGGAAAAAGAAAGCGCGGCAAAAAAAATATTGGTTGCAAAATTGCATTTTAATATATTTTTTTCAAATTATTCCTAGTTGTAGCAACGCTTATGACACTGCTTTAAACATTTTAATGATCTGTAAAACTTAAAAATAACAGAAAAAAGATTGATAATGAAGAAAATGATAATGTTAAACACATCAAAATAGTACATGATTTATCTATCTATCTTTTGAAACCCGCAAATGTGCGCTACATACAATCGAAGTCTGGTGATATTTTCAATACTATCCAATTAAAGTCAATGACATTTTTCAGAAACATTCTAAAAATCTAATTTAATCTAATTCTCTATCTCTTTGTTTGTAAAAAGTTAAATTTTGAATAATTTTAACGATAAGGAAACAGTTTTAATGCTTGGATTAATTTTAGATTTGTATGGACATCTTTGGTAAAGGTGGACTTCCGATGCCAGCGGCCGATGCGTCTAAGGTGGACTTCCGATGCCAGCGGCCGATGCGACTAACGCGCGCGTCTGACGCGAGGTTCTGTCATATATGACAGAACCTCGCGTCAGACGCGCGCGGCCAACGACAGACCTCACTTCCGAGGTCAGCGACTGACGCGTGCCTATTGTGCAGAGTGTTATCACTTTAGGGTTTTTTCCCCGAAATTTAGAGTATGTTTTTATGTTTCGGTGCTTAAACAAAAACATAAAAACACAAACAAAAAAACCAATACATATTTTAATAAATAATATTTGATTGATTGACAGATTGATAGGTTTAAAGCAGTTTAGAGAATACAATACAGAAGAGAGAATATATGAATGCATTTTTTTACAGGGTTTATGATAAAATACGTTTTTTAATTAGACCCTTGGCTTTTTAACCTGTACATGGATCGCTGTCTAGCTAATAATTATGTAGGCAAGAGAGATTTTCCGAAAAAAGAAAAAGTACTTTCAAGTGGCTCGATAGATGGTGTTATCGCAACGTGGATGAGCGACCTTGCAGATAATAAAATACAAATAAAATAGTAAAAATTAAGCAAATTTTCGGTAAAAACTTCGTAATATTTCTGGCAAACATTCTTGTTCTGCGTGACGTCAGAGCATAGCCGCGCGCGGCCGCGGCCGATGCGATAGACATCGGCCGCGCGCGTCTGACGCGCGCGTCAGTCGCTGGCATCGGAAGCGGCGCCATATACGTTTTCATAGTAACTAGTATGGCCGCATCGGCCGTCGGCCGCGAGCCGCGCGCGTCAGTCACGTCGGCCGCTAGCATCGGAAGTCCACCTTAACGCGCGCGTCTAACGCGCGCGTCTGACGCGCGCGGCCGACGGCAGACCTCACTTCCGAGGTCAGCGACTGACGCGTGACTATTGAGCAGAGTGTTATAACTTTAGGGTATTTTCCCCGAAATTTAGGGTATGTTTTTATGTTTTTGTGTTTAAACAAAAACATAGAAACACAAACAAAAAAACCAATACATACTTTAATAAAGAATATTTGATTGATTGATAGATTGCTTGGTTTAGAGAATATATGAATGCATCTTTTTTAACAGGATTTTTGATAAAATACATTTTTGGGAGTAATTAGCCAGGGATGCCTTGCGTCCCCTTGGCTTTTTAACCTGTACATGGATCGCTGTCTAGCTAATAATTATGTAGCCAAGAGGAATTTTCCGAAAAAAAAAGTAGTTTCAAATGGCTCGATAGATGGTGTTATTGACCTTGCAGATAATAAAATACTAATAAAATAGTTAAAATTAAGCTTTTCGGTAAAATCTTCGTAATATTTCTGGCAAACATTCTTGTTCTGCGTGACGTCGGAGCATAGCCGCGCGCGGCCGCGGCCGTTGCGATAGACATCGGCCGCGCGCGTCTGACGCACGCGTCAGTCGCTGGCATCGGAAGCGGCGGCGCCATACGTTTTCATTTATAGTATGGCCGCATCGGCCGTCGGCCGCGAGCCGCGCTCGTCAGACGCGTCGGCCGCTAGCGTCGGAAGTCCGTCCACCTTAAGAGCCTATGTCGAAAAATAATTTAAGCGAAACAGGCGTGGGATAGCTTATATTACGGCCTGATGCGAGAGAAAGAGATGGGGCGCCGCGATCGCCTGAAGCGAATCGAGCGCCAAATCAAACTTTATTTAATTGTGATTGTACTATTTATGTTATTTCAATTCTGCTCTAATCAAAATTTAGAAAATATCAATCTCTTTTTTTTAAATCAAGTCTCGTGTTTCTATTATTCACCGTTTAGCAGTTCCAAGCGTTTATAGATAAAAACAGAGGCTACTTTGGCTTGTTTTTCTATCGAGAAAATGTGTCTTAATCGTGTTTTGGCTCTAATCAAAACTTCAATAATATGTTCAATTTACACATATCCGAAAATCATACTCCTAATGTTAGTACTTCATGATATATGAAGCTTTGAAGAATCCTATTTTTTTCACATAGCCCCTTAACTGACTCACACAAACTTAGTTTTTAGATTGTTTGTGATTTTGATTTCACTGACTTTAATTGGTTAGTATTGAAAATATCACCAGACTTTGTTTGTATGGAGCGTGCTCCGAATCATATTCCTTTAATAACCGTAGTTAAGTCAATAACAAAAGTCAACTCGCTGAGACTGGCCGCAGACCATGTTGATTTAAATAATAAAATTATCTTGTATAAAATAATAATAAAGAAAGTTTAATTAAAGTTAACAAGGGATAATGAGAGTTTGAAATTAACCGTACATTATAAAGATAACCACTTAGGTAGTTCACTAATTTCGAGAGATCACATCGGAGTTAGCTTTTGATTAATTAAGTAGTTAGTAAACTTCTTCGTTGTTCAGGCGTTATACTAAAACTAGTAGTTACCAAATTACCACTAATTTAGTAATAAAAAGCAGATCGTATTTTCGTTTACAAATTTAAATTGACACAAACCATTGAATTTGATGATTTTTTTTAGTCTCTGCTTACCCCTCTGGGAAAAAGGCGTGGGTGTGTATGTATGTAGGACTTTGATGACTACAACACTCGTTGCGGTTCCTGTATTTGTACAATGTTATCAGATTACAAAACTAAGCAGGATATACCTACCCATCTCCATACTACTTTGATCCTATTTATTTTCTTCATTGATTTTCCTACAGTTGTTACACTTACACAAATACAACAATACACAGGGTGAAATTGATATCATTAGCATCCTTTTAAACTAAGAGTCTACCCATCAAACTGAACAACTTTCACAATGGGAGCAAACCGATCGGAGCAACAAAAAATCTGCTGTTTCATACTAAACTGCAATGCCTACGCGACACAAAATTAAATGTATGCAACAGTAGATTTATTTTTTGCTCCGATTGGTTTGCTCCCATAGTAAAAGTTGTTCAGTTTGATGGATAGACTCTTAGTTTAAAAGGATGCTAATGATATCAATTTCACCCTGTATATATCTTTAGAAACCTTTAAGCTAAACTAATTATTTTCACTATCAACAAATTAAAATCAATTAATTTTTTAAAGCATGATCTAGAAAATAATCTTTGTTAGAGTTCTGTTAAAATATAATTATCGTTTCAATGATAGGGATAGTTTAAATTTTTTAATCGATGAGCTACGGTTACTTTGTAGCTTTTAATTTATAAAAAAAACGGATAAACCACAGACACAGGTATCATTTTCTAGATCGAGTATCAACTAACTTTCATTGATTAATATTCAAAATATAATTAAAATGCATTTGTATGGTGCACGCTAAAGCATAGGTATATCCTCTTAATGGTTGAAGACTTATGTACATATCTTCATCCTGTATATACCTCTACTACCTACAATTTATTATACCTACTACCGTTGATTAAATTAAAATAGTAAGATAGGTGACTAACATCATATAGCGCATGGACCGCATAAATTGAGCCCCGTCGCCTAATTTACTTAGCAGCGGCATTGCGTGATTCAGATACTTTTTTTGATTTTAGGTGGGATAAAGGTACCACAATGTCTTCGCGTGCTTAAAACTCGTTGTACAAATCATTCAAAAATAAAAAATAGAAATCACACGGCATTACTTTTCACTCGTAAGTATAATGAAAAGCAGATCCATTTTTCCAGTACGTAATGCAAGAGCGTCACCTATCTTCCGCTATTTTATTTCAATCGAAGTATACTGCCTACTGGCTTTTTAGCGAAGGAAAATGTCGTAAGGATGTCTAAGAACGCTGAAGAAGAAATATCATAATGGTAGCAACATTGACGTAAAGAGACTAATTATAATAATAGACAGTTCAACTATTAATTCAGATAATTTGATGTAGCTCAAACCATTCACTCAGTCAGTTATGTCAATGTTTTCGTATAGACTAGCAAATGAAAACAGTGTTCATTAAATCAAAATGTTTATCAAAACGTTAGCGATTGCGCCACGCATCGATGGTTCAGCAAATGCAATTATGATTTGCAATTTACATTGTAATATTGGCTTTGATTTTCATGAAATTGAGTATAGATAGAGTAATAAAAGAGTAAAATACAGAGTTCATTCAGATACAGTCACTATCTAAAAAGTAGTTAGTTTAGATGATATAAACAGGCCGGATAAGTCAGTCCTCGGGACGCAATGGAGCGACCGGCGGCAGCACAGTATAAGACAGTAATCCATCTTCATGCAATGGTACCAAACGCGGCTTGTATGTGTGCTCGCCAGACTCGCCAGTACATACGACGATTATCTAAGGCCAAGGCAGCGCCAGACGGGGCTACGCGGAGATATTGTCAGTGTGTGCGTGCTACGAGGCGTAAGCCGCGTTTGGTACCAATGTATGAAGATGGATTACTGTCTTATACTGTGGCGGCAGGCACAATGTCACAGTATAGCGAGCTCAGTTCGCTGGCAACGTCTCCCCGCTATGCGCCCCTGTAACGTCGCAGGCGACGAACGGCTTGTCAAGCCAGCCTTATTATTGAAACGTTCTAACCTAACACAAATTTATCAATTTTTTATTTTTTTTTGTATCTTTACCATTTCCAGTGGTATTATCTAAAGGTGTATATTAAAACTATATGAAAATAAACTAAAATATATCTAAACGAATAAAATGTATCAGTCTGGTCATAACTTCAAGACTGAATACTCTATCTAGTTTGTCAGAAACATTGAAGAAACTTAAATAAATCTGAATTCCCAGAAAACATTTCTGTTGAAGAAATGTTTTCTAGGAATTCGGATTTCTAGACTCTAAAAGATATTTTTGTTCCCTAATCTACGATTACCAAAGTTTAGTTGAAGAAATGTTTTCTAGGAATTCGGATTTCTAGACTCTAAAAGATATTTTTGTTCCCTAATCTACGATTACCAAAGTTTAGTTGAAGAAATGTTTTCTAGGAATTCAGATTTCTTCAAGATTAGATATCAGATGTCTAACAAATCTGTCTCAAATTAGTAGAGTGAATTCTTCAAGAGCGTCCGACAATGTGATCTCGCTTTCATTGTATTCTTCCTTTTAATTCGTTCAAGATTTCTTCACATGACATGTCAAGTAGTTTGTGTCAAATACAGCATTGGATCTTGTTTCATTTAATTTAAATTAAATTAATTTTGCCTTTGTTAGATTTTGTGTTTCGGCATTGTTTGGAATTGTTGGCATATTTACGCACAAAGTACTAAGTTTATGTAAGCTTACATAGAATTAAATAGCCTGAAAAACTTTTAAGGCATTATCTACTTACTTTCTCCTACTTCTTTATCTTCTATATTTTTATATTTTAACACTATTATTAATAAATAGTTTTAACCCGCGACTTCGTCTGCACAAATTATATACCAGATTTTAAGTCAGATAATAAGCTATCAAACAAAAAAGTTTCATCAAAATCGGTTGAGTAGTTATTGCGTGATGCTCGTTCAAACAAACAAACAAACACACAAACAAAGAGAAAGACAAAAAATCCAAAAATTTGTGATATGGAATCAGGGACACCTAAAAACCATATCGTAACTTTTTTTTATTAAAATCTTCAATGTACAGACACACTTCTGTTACAGTTTTATAATAGTTTAGATTAATATGTCTTTCTACCACCCAGTATAGATATTTTAGTGTCACTTTTTCGGATAGGTTTTATTTTATTTATTTCGCAACTTTTTTTTATTTTTATTACTTATGGGTTTGCTCTTGACCTCAATCCAGTCCTCAGGACGAAGATGGGGTCGAAGATATAACGAGCTTACCCAGAAGATGAGTATTCACTCGCACTTAAAAGGAATTCGGGTTGTAAGCGCTCGGAAACACTGACGCAGGCACGGCATTCCACTCCTTGGCTGTGCGCATTATAAAAGATTCAGAAAGGCAACTTTAAACAATACAGATTTATTCGATATTAGTATATCCTGCCAAACTACAGAGCAGTTTTGTGGAGGGATTGGCTGTATGTGGATTCGAACCCGGATCATGACGATACAAACGCCATTTCCTTAAGGGTATATTCTCAAAAACCCCAACATTCAGGAACATTGTTTTCAGTGATATGCTATTGCAAATCCAGTGTATTATATTGATAATAAAAGATCTGCCTTTACTTAAAAATCAAATGAATCGTTTTTTTTGTACATTTCATATAATTTATTTTAGTAATCGCGTAAAATCCGGACACAGTTTGTCGAAAAATTGAGTTTCCTTAGGAACATTTTTAGAAGATTATGTTACACTGTTAAATTTACAGCTTACGTAAAAAGAAAGATAATATAAATATAAAAAAACTAATGAATCAATTTTTTGAAATACTATTAGAAAAGACACAATATTTTTGAAATATTTTAGTAAAAATGAAACAGTCTGATTACCATAGAAATGGCGAACAAATTCAATCTTTGACATCTTTTGACAACTGCAAGCCTCTACTGGTTTTTTTAGGGTTCCGTACCCAAAGGGTGAAAACGAGACCCTATTACTAAGCCTACGTTGTCCGTCCGTCCGTCCGTCCGTCCGTCTGTCCTACCTATTTAGGGCTGTAACTTTTGAACCGTAATCGCTAGATAGTTGAAATTTTCTCAGATTATGCGTTATTGCGGCGGATTTGTTAACAAATAATAAAAATGGCAGAAAGTTAAAAATTAAGGGGGGTTTTTAACAAGAAACTAGTTTTTATCAACGTTTTTTCTTCACGCTCTATAGTAAAAACGGTAATACATACAAGCGTCAAACTTAGTGTGATTATAGAGCAAACTCTACAGAATAAAAACAAATACTAAAAACCGGCCAAGTGTGAGTCGGTCTCGCGCTAAAGGTCCCGGACAAAAAAAGTTTTTTTTTCTAAGTTAATAATGTCGTGTTCTGTGGTGGTGTGGTACGGAACCCTCGGTGCGCGAGTAGCCCGACTCGCAGTTGACCGGTTTTATTCTTCCTTAATACAGCAAGTGATGACGTCACAAACGAAAATATACCTACCCTTAAAGCTCTTTTAGGGTTTATCAAGGGTTTTTGATAGACCGTATATGTTGATTTTAATCTTACAATATCTTAACATTTATGAGAGTAATCGTAAAACGTAGGTCGTAAAAGTAATCTTTCATATATTTTGAGAGGATTGGGGCATCAAGCATGCAACATTATCATAAAACATGAAAAGTGGAACACAAATCCGTATGCATGGGAACATAATATTCTTAACACGTGTCTAAGATAAAGAAGAAACTTATTTACTATATTGGATATTTGAAGTTTCTGATATAATTTCAATATGCAACTGCCTCCGTGGTCTAATAGTTAAGAGTATTGGCTCTCGACCCGAAGGTCGTGGGTTCGATTCCCACGGGGGACACCTAGTGATATGTCACTTTGTGCGTTTTTCCCCTGTTGGTTAGGACATTGCAGGCTGAATCGCCTGATTGTCTGAAAAGAAAAATGATTCCGTACTTCGGATGGCACATTAAGCCGTTGGTCCCGGCTACTATCTCTGGTGGTGGTAGTCGTTACATAAAAACCACGTCAGAGGCCGTGAGGCAGTCTAAAAAAAATTGTGACACCAAGGCTCTGCCGACACGATAAGAAAGAAAAATATGCAACAATATTAGTAAAGAAATTTTTCGACCTAAAATCCTATTTTTGAGAATGGTGCTTGGTTATTTTTTGTGTAGAGATAAATAAAAACGTGTTTTGGAAGGCATGCTCAGTAGTTGTTCCTGGACGCAAGGTGGGGATCATCAAGACAAGTCAGAGCCTTGATGAAGCAGCATAGAAGTACTAGGAAAACAGATCGAGCACAGATCAGCCTCTAAAACCCACACTGTATTCACGGTTTGACTATGGCCCTGCTTCTAAAAGAGGAGGACTTTGCTTTGCTCTCCATCATCATCATCATCTCAGCCAATAGACATCCACTGCTAGACATAGGCCTCCCATAAGGATTGCCACAATGACCATTTCAACAACTTTTTATATATTTGCACTGCACTGGTCTTAATTAAAAGAAATTTTAATATAATTAAATCGAAGCTAGTTCACCAATGACATCGTTTCTCAATTTGTTGATCAATCCAACATAATAACACAACGTTTCAGTTTACAACGTGTTAATGAATTAACGCAAAACTAGAAAGAATTACTGGTTTAGAATCGAGAGCAGAATCGAATTATCATGGTTTCAACATAGGAAATTTTTTTCAAAATATTTTTTTTATCATACAATTTAAAATTTACTGAACCCGATCTCAGGCCACCGCACGGGCATGCTCACCCTACTTACTACCAAAACAAGATTATTAAAATGTATCCATGAGTACGTTAGTGCTTTCATTAATTGCTGAAATGATAACAAATCATTTTTGCCTCAGAACTTAAAATGTGAATAACTTTAAATTTTAACTATCAAAATAATGACATTTTTGTTTCAATGTATGTATTTTGTTATAAATCAGTTGGGGTGTATGAGGTTTTGCGCTAATTTATTAAAACGTATAATTTACGTTTTAATTATATTTAAAATAACATAAAGTAAATGTGATTATGCCGCATTGCTTTAAATAAGATTATCATTATTATATTATCTATAATAGAAGCTTAATAATCAAGCCTAAAACTCACCTGCAATATATACTTATCATGACGATACAGGGCAGATAGAACGATATACAGCTCGAGACGACGGCGTACGTCGGAGTAAGCACCAGAGCGCATGTCGGGTATCTGGGAGGTTTCTGAGTGGCTGCAAACTCCTCGTGCGGCCTGTGCAGGCCCAGCGAGATCGGCAGGAAGCTGATGAGGGCGGCGAGCAGCCAGATCATGGCTATTGTGGAGATTGCGACCCGACGGGTTACCCAGCGGCCGTATCTGTTGGCAAAGGGATTTATTATATAGGGTGAAATTGATATCCTTTTAAACTAAGAGTCTACCCATCAAACTGAACATCTTTTATTACAGGGGAAAACCGATAGGAGCAAAAAAAAAATCAGCTGTTGCATACATTTGAGTCGAGTAGGCATTGCAGTTTAGTATGGGACAGCTGATTTTTTAGTTGCTCCGATCGGTTTGCTCTGAAAGTTGTTCAGTTTGATGGGTAGACTCTTAGTTTAAAAGGATGCTAATGATATCAATTTCACCCTGTATAAGCATAAACAAGCATAAGCAGTAGTCAGAGATATTATGAAACCTCAAAACATGTTTCTCTAGTACCGAAACTCTGTCCAGTGTGACGGGAAGTGAGCCTATCACCACTTGTAATGGACAGTGGACACAATACATGCCTCGAAATTAAAGCATGCAGGCTTCCTCACGATGTTTTCCTTCACCGAAAACCCAGTGGTGTTAAAAATCGTACATAAATTCCGAAAAACCCATTGGTACGAGTAGGCCTGGACGGGGATCGAACCATAGGTATCGCCTTCTGCACGGCAGGCAAATTTACTCGCCACTGAACCACCACGGCTTTACGATGATAATTCTTGTTGGGTAGATCAAAACTTTGACTTCAACACCTGTTATGTGAAGTTACCGTAAAGTTAGTGAACTCAGAGCTACAAGCACAAAATTTGTAAAAGTTTATAGTTCTGCATACAGAACGGTCACTCTCTGCCCTTCTTTGACGTGATCCATTTTAAATAACCACTTGACACGTCATACTATTCAGGAACCTTGAAAATGCAATGGTGAATCTTGTTACAATTACATAAAAATACATTATTTTTGTGCATAATATGTCCTTTCTCAGGATTCAAGCTATATTTATATCTTTCATCAAAATCGGTATACCAATAGCCGTGGTGGTTTTGTGGCTTGTAGCCATGCCTGTTGTGTAGGAATCGATGGTTCGATCCTCGGCCAGGTCGACTAATGTGTTTTTCAAAATTGATGTAGGTACGATTTGTAACACCGCTGGCTATTCAGTGAATGAAAACATCGTGAGAAGACCTGCATGCTTAAATTTTTAGGCATTTTCTAGGTATGTATTGTACCCGCAGTCCATTATAAGATGCGACGGTTTCACGAGGCGTCACAATGGACAGAGTTTTGGTACTACAAAACGTAGATATGCTGAGTTGTCACTTGTCATAAAATCTCTGACTATCTCTCGGGAAATATAGTCGTGAGCATTTACTTATGGACATAACACAGAGACAGATTGAGACACTTTCATTAATTTACAATTTTTGATTCATTTATACTATTTACTGTAAGAATGTTAGTATGTCTACGTAAGAAGGTACAAATACTAGTAATGAAAAAAAAATCATTAGTTCAGTCGACTGAAGAAACGAGAAAAAAATCTCCCTAACTGAACTGGACAACGGAACTTGTGTGAATAAACGCAAGCCCAAATAACAAGATAAAATATTACAAACAATTCAGAAAATAGCGCGTAAGTATGCTATTTTTCCGACAGCCTGTTGTAATATTAACATCATTTATCATTCAGTTTTTTTACATATTGAGGATGCCGCAAGAACATGCGGATTTCCTCGAGAAGGTTTTCCTTAATCGGTACACGAGGGAAGATTTCGTAAACGGTTACTTTCGTAAAAAATAACTCTGTTTTTTGTTAGAGAAAGAATTTAAGCTTGAGAGAGTGTGGCTAAAATTTATATATCGTCATATTGGAGATTACACAGTTTTTCAGTTGGACGTTTTAAATCTTGTATTGTAATAGAATATTTTTGTTATACTAAACTCAACAATAAAAAATAAAATGTATACTGATGCGTATGTATAGTTCACCAAACCGCATTGGGCACGTGCAACAAGATCGATATTGCTATCGATAGTATCGATCTTATCGATATTTTTTACTTTAAGACAAACTGATAATATATCGAATCGAAAAGTTCTCGACCGCGTACCGGAAAGCGCAGCATAGGTAGGCAAGGTGGACCGACGATTTGGTGAAGGCGGAGGGAACCCGTTGGATGAGAGCAGCGCAAGACCGGTCATTTATGGCGGTCCTTGGGGGAGGCGTATGTCCAGCAGTAGACGTCGATCGGCTGAGATGATGATGATATATCGAATGTATCGATACAATTCTATCGATAGTTTCACTTCACTATTGTTAGGCAACACTAGTAAAGATATTCTAATACTGTCTTACATTTCACAGAGCGTCCCATAAGCGGATAATAAATAATATTAAGCTTTAACCTTTTTGGGATGGCTCACAATATTTTTACGAGATAGATAAAATAAAATTGAGCCTTTGTGATCTTTATTATATTTAGAGCAGTCGCGAAAAGAGACAATTGAAATGTATACAAAATTTTTATGATTATGATCTATATTAACAAATAGGTAGCGGAACTATACGAGGCCTGGGCTCCTAGATAAAGTATCTTTCGATTAGCGTTAACGACAGTAGAAAACATAAATAAAACCGGTCAAGTGCGAGTCGGGCTACTCGCGCACCGAGGGTTCCATACCACGCACCACCACACAACACAACATTATTAACTTAAAAAAAAAAACTTTTTGGGTCCGGGACCTTTAGCGCAAGTCCAACTCACACTTGGCCGATTTTTGGTATTTGTTGTTATTCTGTAGAGTTATTGCTCTATAATCACACTAAGTTTGACGCTTGTATATATTACCGTTTTTACGATAGAGCGTGAAGAAAAAACGTTGATAAAAACTAGTTTCATGTTGAGAACCCCCCTTAATTTTAAACTTTTTGACATTTTTATTATTTGTTAACAAATTCGCCGTAATAACGCATAATCTGAGAAAATTTCAACTATCTAGCTATTACGGTTCAAAAGTTACAGCCCTAAATAGGTAGGACAGACGGACGGACAGACGGACATACGGACAGACGGACAGACGGACGGACGGACGGATGGACGGACGGACAACGTAGGCTTAGTAATAGGGTCTCGTTTTCACCCTTTAAAAATGTATGGACTTGACGTATGGTGGCGAAAGCAGACGTCAAAATGTTTCGATCGCCAATGTCAAATCCGTACATTCTGACATTTCTACTAGCGTCTACGCCAATATATACGTTACTTTGTCTATAGGCCCTGTTAAGCTGGTTTGAAATATTTATTATTATTTTGGTACATGAAAGTTGCTGGGACCCAATGGAATTCCAGGACATGAATGTCCAGGACCTTTGGAAGTGCGTGGGGCCGAAGTAAACACGTAGAATCTCTTTAATTTGTTCTAAATGTTAATGTGACACCAACCAGTAATATTAATCGGTTCGAAGCGTATAGGTACGTAAACCTACAATTCAAAGAAAGTAGTCACGAAACGAAGTCAAAGAACAGATTGTGAAAAATTCAGTTGTTTGTATAATTCATGTCAAACATGAAGTCTGGCTACGTGACGTTACGTAGCCACGTCGTAGCATGTCGTAGCACGTCGCTACGAGGACGTCACAAATGTCTTTGTAATTCATTGCTACGTACGCTACGTACCACTACCACGTACTCAATGAATTTGAGATCAGGATACTTAAGATTAAACGTAGGTCTGACTTTTTGATATAAAAATCGTCATACTTGAATAGTATTAATTAACAATTAATGTTCTTGAAATTGAAAAAAATAATATTGATTAGGTCTTATCATCACATTGACTTAACAACTACTGGACGTTGGGTCCGCGCTAAAAAGTGTCCGAACCAAAAGAGCAACGTAAAAAGAGAACCAATTACGCGATAGTCTTCGTTAGATCGACCGACTACGCGGACGCGTGGGCGAAGGAAAATAATTTCCGCATTAAAAAAATTTTTTGTTGGTTTATATTATTAATACACGTACTTAGGTTTGTGTAGATCAGTCTCGGACACATTTTTCTGTCAATTTTGTACTAGACACTGCGTCCATAGTAATTCTACGTCAATGTATCATCCCTTTAAAAACCGTCAGCGTAGGTATAAAGAAAGCATAGCATAATGCTCACGACTATATTCCCCGAGGGGGTGGTCAGAGAAATTCCGAAACTAAAAGAAAGGCACTGTATATTTACACACTGTATAATAATTATCTCACCTTAAAGGATCCTTGATGTGAATGTAGCGATCGAGCGAGATAGCACATAGGTTCAGAATGGATGCAGTAGAACACATGACGTCACACGCCACCCAGGTGTCGCAAAACTGCTCGCCAAACACCCAGTACCTGGAGGAAAGAGGATTGTGTTTACTGCTTATAAATATGGACCTAAGTATTCAATAGGGAGGATAGGAGAAGAAGAGAGGAAGCCTTTTCCCAACAGTGGGACACAGAAAAGGTTAAATTAATGAAATAAAAGCGGTCAAGTGCGAATCGGGCTACTCGCGCACCGAGGGTTCCGTACCACAAAACCACAGAACACAACATTATTAACTTAGAAAAAAAAACTTTTTTTGTCCGGGACCTTTAGCGCAAGACCGACTCACACTTGACCGGTTTTTAGTATTTGTTGTTATTCTGTAGAGTTTGCTCTATAATCACACTAAGTTTGACGCTTGTATGTATTACCGTTTTTACAATAGAGCGTGAAGAAAAAACGTTGATAAAAACTAGTTTCTTGTCGAGAACCCCCCTTAATTTTTAACTTTTTGACATTTTTATTATTGGCTAACAAATCCGCCGTAATAACGCATAATCTGAGAAAATTTCAACTATCTAACTATTACGGTTCAAAAGTTACAGCCCTAAATAGGTAGGACAGACGGACGGACGGACAACGTAGGCTTAGTAATAGGGTCCCGTTTCCACCCTTTGGGTACGGAACCCTAAAAAGTTGACTTAAGTTCAGAAACAGTAATAACGAAGATAATTTCTCCAGCTATGGGAAAAAGGCCCCCAAAAAATGTTAGCGTATAGTTTGCGTATAGTTATGGAATGTCGATTTTTTTCTGATTATCTCTAGGTTATAGTGGTAATACTGCTAAACCGCATCTAATCGCGTAATCGCAGTTGGCGCACATACTGTCTTGTTGGTTATTTATTTTTATTTTCTTATGAACATCTAAGACGTTCCTATACTTGCATTACACGTGCCGTTTTAACAGGGAAAAAGAATCTTAGCAAAGAAGGTCAAAACGGTGCGTTTTTTATATTGATTTCATAATTCCGTTTGGATTTTTACCTAATCATACGTCCGATTCGTTCAGTTTTGCCAATTTTGGTAGGGAACACTAAAAATCTACTGTCGCATACATTTCAGCCGAGTAGTACTGCAATTTTGTATAAAACAGCTGTTTTCTTTTTATTTTTTACCGGATGTTGGGTCTATTGGCTATGTGCAAAGTGGGTTTTGGGAACTGTCAAGTCGATCGCAGCGCACGCTGTGGCAGAAATTTGAACTACTGACGGCGAAGATGTGTCAGATTTTCTTGAATCTATGCAAATCCGCACACTCACTTAAGGTGGTTGCAGAGGGGTCAATTTTATACAAAACTTTGACGCACAATACGCGTAGATGGTATTAATATAAGTAACTTTGTATGTATGGAAGAATAGTTTAGAAAATCTAGATGTCGCGTATCAAATAATATTTGCAATTTATAATATACTTAATTACGAAGATATAAAGCTTTGAAATTTTTCATACAACATTTTCAAAGCTTTATATCTTCGTAATTATATTATAAATTGCAAATTTTATTTGATACGCGACATCTAGATTTTCTAAACTATTTTTCCATATATAAAATATTACTTTTATTATTTCCGTCTACGCGTATTGTGCGTCAAACGTTTGTATGGACTGAAACCACCTTAACACTCAAATATCCAAAATTACAAAGACTACTAACTTAAAATTTGGTAGGGATGTTTTATTGTCATCTTGGTATTCACAAAAAAAATATTAAAGGTGTGACAACGGGGGTGAAAGTATGTATGTATGTTTGTAGAATTTCATAACAAAGAACGGGAATTTAAGCAAGTTAGATAATATAATATTTTTAATATCGACAATATTATTCATTTATTATTTTTTTACTTTATTTTGATATAAAATAACGAACTTTATCCTAACATTTTATGTACAAATAAGTCACGAGGCCGTATTGCGCTAGATGGCGCTAATGTCGTGCACATAGTCAATAGTGAAAGTTGTTCAGTTTGGTGTACCAAACTTTTAAATAATTTTAGGGTGTTTTGTTACTCCCTGCATATTAAAAAGTAGCACCACACATACTTCGCAAAGATCGCATTTCAACAGCAGCATTCATCTTACTTTTAAGCGGCTTATGTAATAAAATTTATAAACACATAAAATAATATCCCAAAGGAATTATGTTACACATTTCATAAATACCTAAAGAGTTTTCTTGCGGAGTCGTTTTCAACGAATAAAATACTTTGAAATCATAGACGAAGAATTTTTTGCTTACGCCTTTCTACGTTTGAAATAAACAAAACACTTCTATAAATTATTTTATGTCTTATTTTGGAGTAAAATAAAGCATTTTCAGACCTAGTTATTTACTACCCATTATACAAATATATAATATATCTTTATGAATTATGGTACCTACTTACACATAATTATTACATTCTATAGTAAGTATATAAAATATACATAATTAGTTCCCACTATTTAAACAATATTATTACACCCCTGCACACTCATACACAAACAAACTCACACTACACAGTTTACACACACATTACCTGTTTAGTTTACCTTACTATATCTAACCTTTAAGTATTTCTTTCATTCTTTGCTCTTATTAAACCGCTGTACTCCATTAATTTTGTTAAACTGTTATGTTAATCTAGGGAAACCTGTTATTGGCCTATGTTTTATATAGTATGAATGGTTCAACTCTGTTTTATTTTAAGGCTGTTGGTTTTCTTAATAAATATAAAATAAAAAAATAAAATAAAATACTAGCAACCTATTTCTATTTGCGGATATCAGATCAATAATGGACTTTAACCCCATTAATAAAGAGTTATTAACATTTTACAACTGTAATAATCAGCAATAAAAAGTTCATTGCAACGACTAATTTACTTCTACGTAAAATAGCCCTGTAAACCCATTATTATCCGTGTACTTTTATTATTATTAAGTAAGAAATAGGGATGTAATTCAGTGACATAAGATTAAAAATTATCCGAAAATTATCTGAAATAGATAATGTTGATTTTGCGAAAAAAGACGTACCATAAGTCACGGAAGTTAAAATGTAGTATCGGGTATAAATAATAATTATTAAGAATAATTTTTTTCGAAAGTCGTCTCTTTAATCTATTGGAAAAGTTAATGTCTCAAATATGTATTATCAAAACCTTAATAATGATTTATTTTTGTAGGCTAAACCAACCGAATTAAATTTTCGAATCGTAATAGGGTTAAATGCTGATAATTATGGTAGTCAAGCACCGATAATTGTTATGACTGTACTTAGATGGCAAAACGATACAAATGTTTTTCACTTCAGTTAGCGATGATCCCGACAACTCCGTCAATTACAGCACGCCCTTATTAGGCATTTTTGAAAGTAAAAAACTTTGCCTACGATTGACTCGACCCATGTTGGGTCGAAAAACAAGAAAAATGTTTAGACCTGACATAAAAATTGATAGGCTGATGTATTAGCTGGTTCACAAGTTCTTCTCGTTTTTCGACCAATAACCAAGGAACATGCCTTGGGGAAAGGTATTTAGTTTCATTGTACTTTTTCTCCCTTAAAACGGTATTAGTAATTGTATTCTAGTTGTGTATAATAATTGTATATCCAAAATTAAATATCACTGTCAACCCTAGCATAAATAGAGCAGTACTAGTTGACCGCAATAACGGATGACCGTAAATAACCGTACACTATCCGTAATGTACCGTGATAGCGGATACGTGGAAATTTGCATTCAAACACTAATTACGAAGCCAAATTAATTTTGAGCTGAATTGGGGTAGACATTTCGTAACTTAAGTCCAAAATCTGACATAGTTTGGCGGAAACTTATACGTGTAGTTTCATAATAAAGTTAAAGTTAGACTTCAGTCTGTATATACACACCTACTACATGAATAAACTGGCGTCGATTATTCCGCTCCGATCGCCTACATAATCCTACTGAACAAAAAAAAAAAAAAAAAAAAACGAGAAATTTTATATGGATGGATGGATGTTTGTTACTCTTTCACGCTAAAACGGCTAGACCGATTTCGATGAAACTTGGCAAATAGATAGTTCATAGCCCAGAATAATACAATGACTACATATTATTACCCCACGCGTACGGAGTCGCGGGAAAAAGGTAGTACAAAATACTTTATCTACACTATTAATTAAAACAGTTCCGAGACAGATTAAACCCTGAAGGGATACAAAAGGTTGTTGACACTTTTTGAAATCCACTTGGACGAAGTCGCAAACAAAAGCTGTTATGGATGAAAACATCCGTGTCTTAGGTATAAACATTCGAATATATCACACAAATATTTGTTCATTGTGGGATTTGAACCCACGACCCTTGATTTAGCAAGAAGGTTCACTACCAACTGAGCTAATGGACCGTTCTGTATGTTGGACTAAAACAATCTAAGTATTACCATACTTCGGTCGGTTCGAGATATTTATGAATACGGACGGTCTTATGAGGCGCGCAGGTGCAAGCAGGGGCACAGAAGTATCCGAGCGTGTTTCCGTTGCCTCCACCATCGTGCACAATAAATAATAGAGTGGAAAAAGGGCACTAAGTATTCGAGAGCGTCATCGAGTGCACACGCTGACCTCACTCAATACTTTGTCAAATTCTAGGTTACCATGGAATTTCTTGTCGTTTCTTCTCCATTGTAGTTTTACTTTTGAAACAGTGGTAAATGAGGAAAGTCAGTAAAAAGAATGTAATAAAAGATAATGATGATACAGATATCTCGCCATTCTTTTGAAATAATTATCCCAGCTATGTAGCCGATATGCACATAATGAACGATCTTACCCTAATAAATCATTGACTCCAGCAAACGTCATGACAGCAGCAGCTACCAACATGTCAGCGATGGCCAGAGACGCAAGGAAGAGGTTCCCGATGCGCCTCAACCCGCGGTCCGTGTAGATCGCAATGCAGACCAGGATGTTACCAGCCACGCTCAGGAATATCAGCAGCGAGAGGAATATACCTGGGGGAGGAACAGTTGAGATTAATATTCATGTTGAATATAGTGAGTACAAATTTTTTTGTGCTTAGCGTTGACATAATGAAATTATCATTGATCTTCGCTACGTATCGTATATACCAAATTAAAATGGGTCAGGCTACTCGCGCACCAAGGCCGAGGGTTCCGTACCACACACCTACAACATATTAAAAAAAATTTTTTACTCCGGGACCTTTATCGCGAGACCGACTCACACTTGGCAGGTTTTTATTATTTTTTGTTATACTGTAAAGTTTGTTCTACAATCACACAAAGTTTGACGCTTGTAAGTATTACCGTTTTAACCATAGAGCGAGAAAAAAAAACGTTGATAAACATTAGTTTCTTATTGAGAACCCCCCTTAATTTTTAACTTTTTGACATTTTTATTATTTGTTAGCAAATCCGCCGCAACAACGCACATTCTGTGAAAATGTCAACTATCTAGGTCTTTTGGTTCAAAAGTTACAGCCCTAAATAGGTCGGACAGACGGACGGACGGACGGACAACGTAGGCTTAGTAATAGGGTCCTGTTTTTACCCTATGGGTACGGAACCCTAAAAAAACGTTGACCAGCCTATTCATAATGATTTCGAGCGGATTCTAAATAATAAAAGGGTATCTTTTGAATCAGGAGTGCAATTCTCTAAGCGCAACCATCGACGAGCTGTCAATTCGGTGTGCGTTTTTGACACAATGCATACCAAATTGACAGCTCGCCGATGTTACAACTGATGTTTGTACTTAGAGATTATTGTTTGTTTGTTATTATTCTGTAATTGAAATACGAAAACAGTACAATAAAATGCTCTACATTTTCACACCAAAAATATTAGAATTATTAAAACAAACAAAATAAGTGCAAATGGTGGTCTTGAGACAACATTGATGTTTAACCATTTTACGCGTTTTTTATTTACAATATAAGTAGTACTGAAATTTTTTCACGTTCAGTGAATTCCTTAAATATATCGTTTATTCCATAAACTAGACAGTAAGGAGATGATGATCTTGCCTCTTTAAATATGTCTTTCTCAAAGAAAATTCTCTGAAATTCAAAAGAAAAAATATAATATGTACAGTTAAAAAAGGAAACCCAACAGAAAGGTAAACCTTTCCCAACAACAGCAACTCAAATAATGATACAATGCAAAGTTTCTTGAACAAACTACTTGTAGTGGCCCCCCCCCCCCCCCCCCCCCCCTATGATCCTGGTGCATGTGTGGTGACCCGCTGCTCCCCGCCTTTATATGTTATATAATATATAGGGATGTATATGTACACGTATGTACATACACGCCACTGTGTGTGTAGTGGTTTGTCTTTGGCCATGTGGCTTTATCGTGATCGTCTAATCTCAATGATAATTGAGAATAATAAAATTGTCTTGATTAATTGACTGTAAATGAAATGAATTGAGCCTTAATATAACTTATTTATTTGTGAATGTAATTTCTGAGAAATAAGTGTCTTGTCAATGAATGGAAACTGACTTGTCTATAAGAGTAAAATCTAGGTCTCAATCTAGATTAAGCAAACTTCATCTGTCTGTATAACAGGTAACTGAATGTATTAATTAAATATCTATGTCCAATTACTGTAAAGGTTGACCTTCAAATGCATTCCGCACCCTTCTTGTGCACAAGACCCAAGCCGCCACGTTCGTTCAGCAAGAGAAGTCCTCGAAGTGTCTGACGTTGTTGTGAGGCTCAATCAACGAAGCATTCGAAACCCTTCCGAAAACACAATTAAGGTTATGGCCGCCACGTTTCGTCAACTTGTTGTCGAGCCTTATTTTCTTGTTATTATATGTAAGTGATTGTAATCAAGCTGTCTCTGTTTATATTATGTCGTTGTGTGTGTGTGGATGGCCATCCAAGAGATCAAGCTTTATTAGTGCTATGACGCTGTAGTGATTGAAATGACAACTCCCATGAGGTGCCCACACTCGACAGAAACTGGACAGACAATTGTGACCCTTGTCACTTAAATCTTTGAAATCATAATCAAAAGTTAATAGTTTGCTGTATCTAGGTTCAGACTGAGTTATCTAGGAATTAATAGGTAAAATTATATATGCAAATAAGTTAATCTACTCTTGAGTTCTTGTAATATGGTTGTGTGTTAATAGGTAAAAGGCGAAATCTTTGAATTATCTAATGAATCTAATTGCTATTGACTCTAATATAGTTTCTGTGAATATCAGTTATTTATAATGATATGAATAATTGAGACATATAGGTTTCTGGGGTGCAGATAAACGAAAATACCACAATAGAAGTTAATAATGGTCATTTATTTTATATTTTTGAATTTACTCGAAACTGTTTGATTATTTAATCTTATAAATTCGATGAACGAATTTATATGACCTTTGAACGGTTCCTAAGGCCCAAAACAAGATTAAAAGGTAAAAAACCATTCAAAGAAAGAAAAAAACCTTTTGGCCATATTATGATAATAACACATTAAATATTATAATTAATTTGTTAATCCTGAAATGTTATCAACTTCTAGACGAATTTAATTGATTACTTTCATTAATCCACGATACTTTGGATTCAATTTAGGCTTGTGAGATATTAAACAATAATGTATTTTATTTCAGGATTAACCACATAGGTACACAAGTTATGCAATACAATGTCAGGAAACGGGTTTATTATGAGATAAGAACGGAATTAGTAACTTCGTGTGAATTGACACAACTGACTTTAAATACCATTGTATAATGTATGTATTTATATTTAATCTCAACATTTAATTCCTCTTAATAAACCACGCCCTCAAGAGATACACTTAGCTGTATTATATATAGGTTTTCCTTTACACTGAATCTATGTTTAAAAGTCGACTTTTAGTACTATATTATTTCTTATCGCAAAACGTTAAACTTTCTATGAAGGTTTACAAAAGCCACCTTCACCAAAACAAACTCGACCATCCTCCCTCAGGGTCAAAACAAGTCTGTCGTGCATTTTTCAAAATGCCCCTCTCTTCTCCTTCTTACACCAAACCCTTAAACATCTTTATACAAAACTATATCTTATTTCCTAGTACAATAACGCTCCAATATCTGCGCATGAGTTTAAATCCTTTGTTAATTTGGGTGGTCATCTATTATTGGTCGATTTCTCTGTCCCGAAGTGGCGCTACGTCTCAAGTGATCCCATTGGTCGCCTCGATGTTACGGTGCAACACGCCCCCTGCTTGTCCAACCATCAGCATAATTCAACTTCCTAGAATCCTAGGTTTGCTCGTAGATCTGGGTCTAAAATCTTCCAAAAGACTGGTCTTGTGTGATCTCAAATTCATCGCAGGTTGCCTCAGTTTGATCTGAAATATTTTAGAAAAATTCCGAAAAGTTATAACGAACATTATTAATTATCATTCCTTCGGACCTTAGAGGGCAAATTCGTGTAACAACCACATGTTCGTCCGTTTCACTAACTTTCGCTTGCACAAGGCTCGTTGTAAAATTTATGGGGAAGCTAACAATCGACAGCCCAAACCCTGCAGAGATATTTACGATAATTATAGAGAATTTTAGCCTTTGTTTTGAGTTTCTTGTTAAATTCTAAATACGTCGAAATTGTCATTAGATTTTTAAGACTTTTGTTTGCGTCTCCCTTGTTTCCTCTTCCTACCATCCATCTTAGTTACGTTTATGGCTTTGGAATATAAAAGAAATGTTATTCCAAATTTTAGTTTCGAATTTTATGTATGCCAGATGTGACCGTTGGCCTTTCCTAAAATCTACTCATGTACTTACTTCTATCTAACTATGTTATTTATATATAGGTCTGCCCTTTACCATCACATACCTCTCCCTGAAGACAGGTTGAAACTTGTTTTCTAGCTTTCTACATAACTACCACTGAGTACATAACATATGATATCTCTATCACGTGATATCTAAACCTCTCAATTTAAACCGGCAAACAAAAAAAAAAATCCGTTGTCTGTGTGCATTTGGTTCGAACAAACGCCACCCTTTGTTATAATATAATTATTATAACTTCACATCATTATAATATAATTATTCATCAACATTGTTTATTTTATCGGCAACAGTAAATATCATCTTATCGCCGAGTTCAGTATTCACTTATCTTTAAACTGTTAACTCTTCAATTCAACTTCAACTTCTCATCATCATAATCATCATTATGGCTATGCCATCCCCACTATGGAATTCAGCCCTTTCCTCACAGTGCCAAAGATCCAATCTAATTGCACTAATTTGATTTAACTGACGCTACTATGTACGGTCCACTTCAACCTGGAAGAATATCACTGCTTGACTGCTCTTCTTATCTAGTATTTATTGGCTATTGTGACATCTATTGTAACTTGCAGTATAAATAACTAAATTCCTAATAATCTTAATTACTTAGCATCTCTAGTATAAAATAACTTAGATCTGATTCTAATAAGTTTTTAAACTGACTTATATATTTTCTGACAAGATCTCCTAATATCGGTCAAGAATTTTCGATCGTTAATATTAAGTGTAACCAAATATAATTAATTATTCACCACGTTCTCATAACTAAAACTTTTATATCTCAACCACAGCATAAGAAAGAATATCTACTGCCTCAACTTAACCTTTTAACACCATTTCATATTTGGTTGCAAGGATTTCGATGAATCATTCAATCTGTATATACGCATATTGATTTAGCAACCGGAAACCTGGTGAGGATATAGTTTAGTGCCATTCAAGCAAATTATTTATCATATCTATTTGCTATTCCCTTGTGAAATATTATGCTATCTTTCAAATAAAACCATCGTTTGTTTTAAAATTTCAATTGAATAAAATAGTCTTCAACTATTAACATAATTACTCACTATACTGCTACTTAATAATGCCTTATGTCTTCAAAATATACCACAACTTAGAATTAACGGTATTTGGTGATGTTTATATATTTTAATTATTATAATCTGCGACTCTATCAACCATTTAATGTCTCATCACAAATCACTTCTCACCCTTTCTAGAATTTCAATAATCTTGCAATAACTATCATCAAAATTACAATTACAGCACCCACGTATCAACTTAGCTCTACAAAATCTGTCAGTCATTTGGAAGTCGTTGATTTATTTAATTATTTATTTACTTAGATTGCGAAGATATTAATATCACTCCCATAAATTATCAGCGCACATCGACCTGTGATCTCTGATTATATTTAAACTATTTTCGCTAATCATTCTCTCGCTTTACAATTAGACGGGCTACCTAACTGTACGCGACAAATTACATCGACTGGGATTATTGTGTATCTCGTTTCTTTCCCCACGATTATATTCAAATGCTTACAATCCTCATAATCAATAAATTAATATTTATCTATATAAAATACTCCGATCTTATTGTCTCATCAACCATGGCTTTGTTACAGAAGTAACAACACAAAAATCTCGATTCAATAGTTTTTTTTTCTTCTGGTTGGTTTAGTAATATATCTTCGTCTCGATTCGGCTCACTATAATAATAATATTAAACCTGCCACTACTATAGCTTTTCACTTCTTTCCATAATTCATTACTCTAATAAATTCACGACCTTCACGTTTCCTTCACCGCTCTATACACCTGAATTCTACAGTACTCTTAATATTAGCAACTTCTCTTGTCTCATTATTAAAACTCATGTATGTTTCTATCACCTCCATACATACAATACATATACTCAACTGCAGCCTTTAATAATCACGTCCCCTTTATTTGTAATCAAACTCATTATTACGTTCCTTGACAGTTCACCTCCTACACACATACATACATAATACTCTGCCCACTGCTTCCTTATAATAATCATGTATCAATAAGTTGCCTTAATTCGTATTAACTTATTTTCATTTCGTTCCTTTCACCTCTGCACATGTATTTAAACTCTACTGTATTCTTAATTATTGACTCGTTCTTTCGCTTCGTACCTAATAATAACTTGGAGCTGATGATGATGTTCTCAATACATACAATACATTACATAACAACACGTTTCTTATTGTCTCGTTCATACAATAAAGTTTCCACAATCAATAATAAAATGTAGAAAGACTGATTTTGACGGATCGTATTCATATCAAATTATATCAAATATCTAATCAAAATAATATATTTGATTTCTTCCACCTTTGCACATGTATTTATACTCTAAAGTATTCTTAATTATTGGCTCGTTCCCTCACCGCCTAATAATAATTAGGAGCTGATGATGATGTGTTTGCTACATTCCATACGCTAAATAACAAAGCGTTCCTTACTGTCTTTTTCATACAATAAAATTACAACAATCCATAATAAGATGTTGAAAGACTGATTTTGACAGATCGTATTTATATCAAATTGTATCAAATTAATATCTATTCATAATAATCTCAAGTTTCTCGTCATGAAATCGGTTACTCTAGGAATATATGTTTATTTCATTAGTCCTTATAAAAACGCAAGGTTAAAATAGCATTCAAAATTCCGTCACTGACCCTTTTTCAACTCGAAACAGTCTACCTGATGCAGATGTTGAAAAATTGTTTTATTGCTCTACGTTAGAAGCGGCACGGCGCGGCGTGGCTATTTGCCTGCTGTATAATACTATAACAATAATGCTATTTTGTTCAATGACTTCTCTTGGATGTTTCTAAAAAACAATACCTAACGACTTTAACTTGAGTAGGTATAAGAAACAGTATTTCCCACGTTATTAAAGATGGTGTACCTAATCGTATCTAAAAATTTCTAATTTTATCTACATATCCGGTTTCGCTCCACATCTGATAGCTACTTAATCAAATATTATCTAAAATGAATTTCCTAGGTTTTAATCACACAATATATTTAGAAACAAAGAACAATAAACAAAGGGGAAATGCACATTCGAAAGTCACACAAAAATAAAATGTTTTATCTTAAAATCACCTCTCCCATATGTCTCAATTAAACATGCATGTAAAAATTTATAAATCTCTAGTTTAATTGTTTTAATTTTGTACAGGTATAACCCGACACTATTCGTGTTCCTCCAAAGATTGATTAAACTCGTTTATAGACTCGAAATAAAGCCTGTATTTTCAATATTATAAATTTCGGCTATAATAACTAAACAGTCAAAATTTATCAAAATAAAATCATTCTATGTTTTCCTACGTTGTGTTTTTTTTTTGTTTGTTATTGAAGTCCTTTTCTAGTTGTGCCTACTTTTATCAACACAAAGTCTAGAATTCTGGTCACGCAAACCACGTGTAGTGAGCCCCCCTACCCCCCTATGATCCTGGTGCATGTGTGGTGACCCGCTGCTCCCCGCCTTTATATGTTATATAATATATAGGGATGTATATGTACACGTATGTACATACACGCCACTGTGTGTGTAGTGGTTTGTCTTTGGCCATGTGGCTTTATCGTGATCGTCTAATCTCAATGATAATTGAGAATAATAAAATTGTCTTGATTAATTGACTGTAAATGAAATGAATTGAGCCTTAATATAACTTATTTATTTGTGAATGTAATTTCTGAGAAATAAGTGTCTTGTCAATGAATGGAAACTGACTTGTCTATAAGAGTAAAATCTAGGTCTCAATCTAGATTAAGCAAACTTCATCTGTCTGTATAACAGGTAACTGAATGTATTAATTAAATATCTATGTCCAATTACTGTAAAGGTTGACCTTCAAATGCATTCCGCACCCTTCTTGTGCACAAGACCCAAGCCGCCACGTTCGTTCAGCAAGAGAAGTCCTCGAAGTGTCTGACGTTGTTGTGAGGCTCAATCAACGAAGCATTCGAAACCCTTCCGAAAACACAATTAAGGTTATGGCCGCCACGTTTCGTCAACTTGTTGTCGAGCCTTATTTTCTTGTTATTATATGTAAGTGATTGTAATCAAGCTGTCTCTGTTTATATTATGTCGTTGTGTGTGTGTGGATGGCCATCCAAGAGATCAAGCTTTATTAGTGCTATGACGCTGTAGTGATTGAAATGACAACTCCCATGAGGTGCCCACACTCGACAGAAACTGGACAGACAATTGTGACCCTTGTCACTTAAATCTTTGAAATCATAATCAAAAGTTAATAGTTTGCTGTATCTAGGTTCAGACTGAGTTATCTAGGAATTAATAGGTAAAATTATATATGCAAATAAGTTAATCTACTCTTGAGTTCTTGTAATATGGTTGTGTGTTAATAGGTAAAAGGCGAAATCTTTGAATTATCTAATGAATCTAATTGCTATTGACTCTAATATAGTTTCTGTGAATATCAGTTATTTATAATGATATGAATAATTGAGACATATAGGTTTCTGGGGTGCAGATAAACGAAAATACCACAATAGAAGTTAATAATGGTCATTTATTTTATATTTTTGAATTTACTCGAAACTGTTTGATTATTTAATCTTATAAATTCGATGAACGAATTTATATGACCTTTGAACGGTTCCTAAGGCCCAAAACAAGATTAAAAGGTAAAAAACCATTCAAAGAAAGAAAAAAACCTTTTGGCCATATTATGATAATAACACATTAAATATTATAATTAATTTGTTAATCCTGAAATGTTATCAACTTCTAGACGAATTTAATTGATTACTTTCATTAATCCACGATACTTTGGATTCAATTTAGGCTTGTGAGATATTAAACAATAATGTATTTTATTTCAGGATTAACCACATAGGTACACAAGTTATGCAATACAATGTCAGGAAACGGGTTTATTATGAGATAAGAACGGAATTAGTAACTTCGTGTGAATTGACACAACTGACTTTAAATACCATTGTATAATGTATGTATTTATATTTAATCTCAACATTTAATTCCTCTTAATAAACCACGCCCTCAAGAGATACACTTAGCTGTATTATATATAGGTTTTCCTTTACACTGAATCTATGTTTAAAAGTCGACTTTTAGTACTATATTATTTCTTATCGCAAAACGTTAAACTTTCTATGAAGGTTTACAAAAGCCACCTTCACCAAAACAAACTCGACCATCCTCCCTCAGGGTCAAAACAAGTCTGTCGTGCATTTTTCAAAATGCCCCTCTCTTCTCCTTCTTACACCAAACCCTTAAACATCTTTATACAAAACTATATCTTATTTCCTAGTACAATAACGCTCCAATATCTGCGCATGAGTTTAAATCCTTTGTTAATTTGGGTGGTCATCTATTATTGGTCGATTTCTCTGTCCCGAAGTGGCGCTACGTCTCAAGTGATCCCATTGGTCGCCTCGATGTTACGGTGCAACACGCCCCCTGCTTGTCCAACCATCAGCATAATTCAACTTCCTAGAATCCTAGGTTTGCTCGTAGATCTGGGTCTAAAATCTTCCAAAAGACTGGTCTTGTGTGATCTCAAATTCATCGCAGGTTGCCTCAGTTTGATCTGAAATATTTTAGAAAAATTCCGAAAAGTTATAACGAACATTATTAATTATCATTCCTTCGGACCTTAGAGGGCAAATTCGTGTAACAACCACATGTTCGTCCGTTTCACTAACTTTCGCTTGCACAAGGCTCGTTGTAAAATTTATGGGGAAGCTAACAATCGACAGCCCAAACCCTGCAGAGATATTTACGATAATTATAGAGAATTTTAGCCTTTGTTTTGAGTTTCTTGTTAAATTCTAAATACGTCGAAATTGTCATTAGATTTTTAAGACTTTTGTTTGCGTCTCCCTTGTTTCCTCTTCCTACCATCCATCTTAGTTACGTTTATGGCTTTGGAATATAAAAGAAATGTTATTCCAAATTTTAGTTTCGAATTTTATGTATGCCAGATGTGACCGTTGGCCTTTCCTAAAATCTACTCATGTACTTACTTCTATCTAACTATGTTATGTATATATAGGTCTGCCCTTTACCATCACATACTAAGTCCTCACAAGTTGAAGCCGTTTGGGTCACTCCGGATTCTTAACTACAGTTTATTGAGGAACAACTTGGAAATACCTATTCGGGTGTAAGGGAATTGCTTCGAATACTTAAAGGGGTGAAAGTACCCTTCAATATGAATTTTTTTTACTATGCGACTAACTATGAGATCTCAAAAAAAGTCGGCTCTTCCATACAATTTTGCAAAGTATAGGAATTTAATGATAGTATGAGATGATTGTTTTTTTTTCGAGATCTCATAGTTAGTCCCATAGTAAAAGTTGTTCATATTGATGGGTACTTTCACCCCTTTGAGTCTACGGTATCAATTTCCTTATCACCTGTATAGGGTCCAACTTAATATACTGCGGGTTTTTAAGGAACCATAATTATAAGACCTTAAAATTGTACAACTTTCTTTACAGGACCAACATATACATCGAAATCGCAAAAACAAACAACTGTCCCATACGTTGGGGTTGAGTTGGATTGCAGTTTAGTATGGTACAGCTGATTTGCTTTTCGCGATTTCGACTTTCGTCCCAAAAAGTTGTTCAGTTTGATAGTGAGATAGTATTTGCCTGGCTGTCCTAAAAGCCAATGCCTAAAACTGGCGCCTTTTTTCTTTTTACATATTTTTTTAAGGCGGCCATGAATCAAACTTCTATATTATAGTTCAGAATAAAGTTACGAACAAAATTTGTATGACAAGTATATCTCTGGACTCAGTCCAAACGGAGATAGTATAACAAGTTTTGTTTGTTACTTTATTCTGAAATAAAATATTCAAGTTTGGTTGATGGCCGCGCCAAAAACAACAGCGAAAAATAAGGCGCCTACCTTCCATACAAAACCCGCACTGTCTTTTTGTGTATACAGAGTGCAGGTAGAAGTACTGTGAACTCCTGAGGGGGTTGATATGCTGGTGAAACTGAACAACTTTCCCCAAGGAATATAGGTTGGTCGAAAAATAAAAATAAAAATTATCCACTCTACTCTGTTCGCACCGCCCGCTCGCAGTAGTACCATACCGCATGTGGAATTTCACTTATACCCTGGCTCACGCGAAAATAGAAAAAAAGAGAGTATAGGTACATTAGAGGTTTAAAAAAAAAAACAGATAATGTCAAGCATGTTTCACTGACACTGACAGAGGGCGCGGAGCGGGCTGATAGAGTGGATGAAAAAAAATTGTCAACCTCCTTGAGGGTCCACAGTACCTTTACTAACACCCTTTTAGATATTACTACCACTTACCAACAAGTAGTATGGACAGTAAGGTGACTGCGTCCGGGTCGTCTCCATCATCGTACTCGATAGCCGCCGTTTCATTCAGCAGCGCCACCTGTTGATAAGACCATTGAACTATTATCCCAAAATATTAACTAGCTTCTGGGGTGCTAGGAAAGATGCGTATATATCATTTTGTCCGACAACGATAAAACTTTGGTGAGATTTTGTGCAGTGACAAACAGAATGACAGTGAAGAAGAAAGCAAGATATAAAAACGCTACTTGACATCTATTCTTATTTTATTTTTATTTTATTTTATTGTATAGGTACACGTACAGATTACAGTCGAGATGAAACCATTTACATTGCAATAAGATATTTAGAACTAGATTGTAATCCAATTACACATGTACACAGCATCACTATCTTTAAAACATGGCGGAGTGAGTTTGTTACATAACTTAAAATCCTAATAATTCTTTAAACATAGAAATGAAACAAATACATACAAGTATACAGTAGGCACCCAAATTTCAATAAGCAGTGCATTTTGCTCCAATCAAAAAATGAAAATATTATTAACACTTATGACAAAGAATAAGCGTAGAATAAGCGAGATGTCAATAGCATACAGATGCCATCTTGAATCCATGGAGCGCTGGATCTAACTGCAGGATTTTCGTTATGTTCTTAGTTTAATGTTCAAATTAGCTTGATTTGCTTCAAAAAAATGTTCGCGTAAGGCCTGGCTTATCCATAAATTTTACTTTTAACGAAGGTTTAAGCTAATATGCTTTCTACAACTGCACGTTTGTAACACTGAAAATAGACCCACGGTTAAATATGAGGTGGTTTATTTGAAGCCGGTAACCACAAGGTTATTACGCTCAGCTTTGAGTTGAAAGCCTTTGAATACGTAAAGTGTATTGCATCCAAAATCATGTCTGTTCCATGTTCCATTCTATTCGTCTTCCGTAATGGAAATGCATGATGGGTACATTAAGTTCTGCGAAGATTTGGTTTCTGAGAGATTCATGACAATCGGGAATAGTTGACAAACTAATAATAAATGGAAGTGCATTGAGATGTTGAGAGTACCAAGTTTGCCATTTAATTGAGAGGAAAAGCGGTCTACAAGATTGATGAATAGGTTTATCAGATCAATTGCTGTCGCGTTGTTCCCGAGCAACCGAGTTAACAGTGCGAAAGTGACAACTACAGCTTGGACAGATTTTACTTACACAAAATTTTAACAAAAAATTTTAACAGACTTCAAAACTAAAAAAGTACTAAAATAATTATATAATCAGTGTCTTAATTTCGCATCTACAAGAACATTACGGGAAGCACCAGCTTTTAAATAAAAAAAGAATCATCAAAATCGCTTTCACCCAGTCAAAAGTTCTGAGGTAACAAACAATTTAAAAAAAATGCAGTCGAATTGAGAACCTTTTTTGAAGTCGGTAAAAAATGGTCGAAAGTACGGTTTCGTATTCCCCTGTTTCCTCCTGCAAGACTAAACTGGTTTTAATAATTCTTTCGAGAATAATATGAAAAAGACTTTGGCTATGTCTGTATGTTTTCCTTTTTATTGTTCATAGTCATGCTTGCTGGATGTCTGAATACAGCAGCGGTAAAATTAGTAACTCCCAGTTCTTATAGTTAGTAATTAATTTATAGGAAAAAAAATAAAACATAGGGACAAGACAGAGGTAACAAAGATTGTATAGTAATGTTAAAAATATATTTGTTCTAGTGTTATTATCCAGGGAAGAAACAGGGGAACACGTTTGTATGGACTACACGGAACTCGCTCTTTCCTGTTAAGAGATAGAACGACCTCTGTATGTATACCTACCTACATACCTACTCATCAATAAACTTTTATGCAAAGTCATAATTGCAATACCTAAGTATTTAGAAATTTTTCAATACAAGCAAAAACAAACAGTTTCATTTGAACACTTGCATCGTTTTAACGTAACATTTCGTGAAAAAAACTTATTATCAATTAACGAGACGTAAATAGACGAATTTTCTGACATCGTCAGCGTATCAAATGCACCGAAACTCGCTACCTCAAACATGCAAAACACACATTTAGACACAAAACATGACATTAGTATTCATGGAGGGAAAATTCAATCCCTGCAAATGGAACATAGCATTGAGAAGGTCCGGATTCTGAATGTCAACCTTGATTCTAAGCCTTGATTGTATCCTGTGTTTGGCTAAAATAGTAGCTTTTGGCGACTATTGTTTGAAAACAAAATACAATCATGAGTGGCCAAGTGACAAGACAACTTCTCGATGAAGAAAGTCTACTACTTAAGAGGGTATAAAGGTTATTCAACCAATCGTCAATCTTAGATTTGAATTTTTCGTAACTAAAAATTAAATTGATAATTACCAATGACGTTTTACAAATAGATGCGTCATACGCTAACATCACTGCACACTACGAATAAGAATAACTATAGAAGAATAACTCTAAACAAAAGCAACATAATTTTTAGCACCTAATGAAAAATGACATTTTGTACGAGTTTTGGCGGCATGGTGTAGTTTTTAAGGAACAAATTTTGCACACGGTGTACTTTTTTTGGTGCCACTTTTTGAGCTTGATTTACATTTCTATACATTCTTATTCGTAGACTGCACATTAAAATATCGCGATAAAGTGACGTGTAGTCCATAAACTAGACGGCGCGTAACTATGTAAAAACCGGGCAATTACCTTGCTTTTTTATTGCCATTTTGGAGCGCAGGCAACGCACAGACGCGTCATACGCTAACATCACTGCACTTTAAAATGGCGCGATAAAGTGACGTGTATTCCGTACACTAGACGGCGCGTGACTGTGTGAAAGCCGGGCAATTACCTTGCTTATTTGTTGCCATTTTGGAGCGCGGGCAACGCATAGACGCGTCATACGCTAACATCACTGAACTTCAAAATGGCGCGATAAAGTGACGTGTAGTCCGTACACTAGACGGCGCATTACTTACTACCTATGTGAAAGCCGGGCAAAAACACTGTAACAATACCTGTCCTGAATCTATTATTCTATTGTCATAGTACTGTAAATTATTGAGGACACTCATTCCTTTGAGGAATGAGTGGTAACAGTGGCTCAAAACGATATCGGTGGACCTTTGCCCATGGGTAGAAACCAACAGAAAATGGAAAACCAATAGTGTCAAGCTTTCGAACCTGAAAGAGCAGATGACTCGAAAGTCGAAAAAGCTGTTTCGTCTGGTGAGAGATATGGAGAGCTGACTGCCAGTTTGGTACGAAAATTTACCTACGGCTGCAAGTCACCTTGGAGGATTTTGGCGTAAATCTAGTCCCAGACAATTATTCGAGACATCCACGCCTGCAGGCGCCTAAGGTACGTGATTGTAGATAATTAAATATCTATGAAATTCTTTTGAGAGGCACTATAACGCTGAGCCAGGCCATATTTTGCTGATTGGAAGCTATCTTCTCGTTATTTGAAAGACATACAAATAAATGAAAAAAACATACAAAATTATGACAATGATCTACAACATTTTGACTTTATTTGCTACGTAGTTATAGTTCTTATTTTTCTATAAAATACTTTACAATTATGAAAGAAAATTGGCAGATTTGGAACCAGCCATTTTTTACGAAAACTAAAAGCGATTCAGGACGGCGGTCATAATTATTATAAACAGAAAAAATTGAGGCATTTTTTAAAAAAAACTTCCACATCTCCAGAAGTCCGGATTCAGAAGTAGAAATTACTAGGAAAATAGATAAATCGTCCAAAAAACAGTAGCAAAACACAACCATGACAGCTATTTTCGTCTAATATTATCACTGAGCTATTTTTGGTTGTTACGGAACGCATTTGGCTTGGTTGAACTGATAGTGTGTGTGAATTTGTTTTCTCACATTATCAAAATATGGTACGGTTATCGTGAATTTTCATTAAAATAAACACAATGAAAGTGTAGAAGCTTGAGTGGACTATCGAATAATAAAGATTATGAGTTTCACACACTTGATACAAAAGGTATTATAAGGTGAAATACTTTTCCCCCAACTTCTACAGATTACAACCAATTTACATTTTTGTTAGTTTTGTTTCACTCTACACGTATTACTTAGTTTCATTCATGTATGGGACCCCTATGTCTAGGTATCAAATTACATGGCCTTCCGCCAAATTTCTTTATAAGTAGTATCTATACTTTATAAGTTCAAGTCACTTTTACTTGACACACATTTGTAGAGAATATTAAGACCTAAAATAGCTAAGAAGTAAATTTTTGTACGACCTATATTTAATGAGTCAAATAAATAATTCCAAAGGTGCGAATTCTTAAGATTTTCGAATTTGATTTGGATTTGGAATGGTTCTTCATAAGAAGGCACCACAGTGACATGATGAAGGACAAGCCAATCAAAAATTGGTAAGTATACCTACTTAAATGATATACAGGGTGAAATTGATATCATTGGCATCCTTTTAAACTAAAAGTCTACCCATCAAACTGAACAACTTTTACGATGGGAGCAAATCGATCGGAGAACAAAAAAAATCAGCTGTTGCATACATTTGAGTCAAGTAGGCGTTGCAGTTTAATATGGAACAGCAGATTTTGTTGTTGCTCCGATCGGTTTGCTCCTACAATGAAAGTCGTTCAGTGCGATGGGTGGACTCTTTGTTTAAAAGGTTGCCAATGATATCAATTTCACCCTGTAGTTAGTAGAGGTGAGGTGACTCTGACAGGATCAAGGTTTTTCGGTCAGGGATACGTCTTAACGTATTCTATGTCTACATTAATATCATCATCATCATCATCATCAGCCTATCATCGTCCACTGCTGAACATAGGCCTCTCCCAAGGCGCGCCACAAAACTCTATCCTCGGCCTTCCTCATCCAGTCGCTCTCCGCTACTTTTTACAGGCTACATTAATATAGAGTATCGCAAAAAAGATATTTATAGAAAAATGAAACAGCAATCTGACTGTATTAAGATTAAGTCCGAAATCCAAATTGTCTCGTTAAATTTGTAATCGAAGGCAGAAACAAACCTTGCACATTGCAATTTTGTAAAGCGCTTTAGTATCCGTTTGTTTACCACCGCTTATAAAGGCGTTTGAACAAGCACGCTTTTGTAATCGAAATTCCAACATCGTAGAATTTTCAAATTTCGTATTTGTACGTAGAAAAATGCACTGCAAAAGGATTTACCGTATTCGCTATGTTAGCAGAAACCTATTAGGACGTCTTTTGTGCACCTAATACTTGCCTAGGTTCTTGTTGTTGTATGGACATTTCTAGAAGACGAGAAGATAGGGAAAACTGCGCTTTTGAATAAGATTGATTGCCAAAGCAGGATACGTAATATATTATATCATCATATCAGCCAATATACGTCCACTGTTGGACATAGGCTTCGCACAAGGATCGCTAAAACGATCGGTCCTACGCTGCCTGCATCCAACGGGATCCCACCGCCTTCACCAGGTCTATGGTCTACCTTGTACTACGCACGCTGTGCTTTCCGGTATGCTGTCACTCGAGAACTCATAGAACTCAGGAAATATATATATTTTTTTTTTTACTTTTATCCTCATCAAGTCACCGTCAACGTGAAAAAGGCGGTAGTAAGTAAATTGATGTCGTTCAAGGATAGAACAGGGTCACACCCTATCAAATAATATACCAATACATTTATTTATTGCTGTAAGAAAACAAAATTGCAAAAAGGTGACGGAGTGCGGTGTAGGACAGCGAGCTCCAAATTAGTGGAACTATCGATAGCCTATCGATATTATCGTGACCGATATCGATAGGATCCATATTTTTACTCTAAATATAAAACTTATACAATCGATACTATTGCATCTCAATACAATCGATAGTATCAATTGGTTTAAAGCAATACTATCGATATTATTCATAGCACTATC
Source organism: Agonopterix subpropinquella (assembly GCA_922987775.1). NCBI lineage: Eukaryota > Metazoa > Arthropoda > Insecta > Lepidoptera > Depressariidae > Agonopterix > Agonopterix subpropinquella. The sequence goes on along the minus strand of OV277713.1, from coordinate 7,997,020 downwards.
GATAATATAACAATTTTTTAAGGTCACCTGTCCTTGGATGAACCAATCTGAGTACGATTTCGGGCAATGCATACGTCGTTGTACCGCTTAAGACAGGCTTTGCATCGAGGTCTTCATAGGTGTGGTAGAGACAGGTAGCTGGGTGGCACAGAAAGTATACTTACATTAGTTGGCAAAACAGAGACGAACTCCATTTTAGTCTATTCTCGGCTGGCACATGGTGAGCTCAAGTCTTCGTGTCCACCTTTAGCAGAAAGCTCTCCAGTTGACTCTTCGCTCGTTTCGCTCGTGTCGACGCCATCTTGGTTTTTCATTACATTATCTGTAACAACATCATTATTTTTGTGTTATATACGTACATACTATATTATTTTGGGAAGTCAGCAAGCTATGGGGCGAACTATGCACGGAGATATTTAGGAATGATGACTAATAACCTATATATTGCTATGTTATAACGAATTACAAAAAAAAAACGTAATTCAATTACAAAATGTTGAAACGAAATTACACTCGAGTAGAAAACAAAAAAGTTATCAGAGATTCGACAGAAGAAGATAAAAGATTGAAAACAGTTTTTTATCGTCTTATCTTTCATGCCAAACGGATTTTGTATAACAGAACGCAATGATTTGTATGAAAATACATAGGTATATGATGTCACTTTTATTATATTACCTATATGTGCGTTATACAGTCAATCCCTTATCGTCCACTGCTGATCATATTGTTAAAATATAATATAAGTACTAGAGTTAACCCGCGACTTCGTCCGCATAGATTATATACCAGATTTTAAATTAAATCATAAGCTATCAAATAAAAATAAATTTATCAAAATCGGTTTAGTAGTTTTTGCGTGATGCTCGTTAAAACAAACAAACAAACAAACAAACAGACAGACAAAAAAATCAAAAATTGGTGATTTGGAATCAGGGACACATAAAAACGACATCGTTGCTTGATTTTTTTGTAGACCTTTTTAAGGTGTACTGTAGTACATTATTTTGATCTATCTCGTAGGGTTCAGCCAGCGTTTGCAATGTAAGCGCAAAAAAATTTGGTTATTTACGACATCACATTAGAAACCTCTAAAATTATCAGTGTTTCTTTACTATATTATACATGTATTATACATATAAACCTTCCTCTTGAATCACTCTATCTATTAAAAAACCCCGATCAAAATCCAATCCATCCATATAAGTATAGGTAAATAGGGACAGACAGACAGCGAGAAGCGACTTTGTTTTATACTATGTAGTGATAATATCCAATAAAATAGGAGCTTATTGCGCCAGAAAAGTAAAGGACTTTTCTTATAAATTATAATTAATACAAATTAAATGCGCTCGGGCAAAATCCAATAAGCAATTAATATTCAACAAACAATTCCGTAATGACAAAGAAGATACCCTTTCAAATCGATAACTTCGTCGCGAGAAATTTTAAGAGATACGAACCGCAATTCTTAAAAACTCCGCTAAACTGTTTAATATTTAAAGAGGCAACGCCACAACGTTGCTCGAATTATAATCATTTACCTGAACTTTTGCTTTGACCCCACATTTTAGAATGATTAAATAAATTTTCGATCTAAATTCGACGAGAATTTTGAAGGGTTTTTGATTAAATCTGTTTAACTTTTCATTCAATTTGTATTGTGTACCTACTTGGGTATGGAATTTTACCACTATAGAAAGTCAAACTCAATTACATTTCATGGAATCGACAGAAGAAGTTCATATCATAATAAATACCATAGTTGCGTTCACTGTACCATAGTTAGCCACCGTGGTGGTCCAGTGGCGAGTAACCTTGCCTGCCGTGCAGGAGGCGATGGTTCGATCCCTGTCTAGGCCTACTCGTACCAATGAGTTTTTCGGAATTTATGTACGATTTGTAACACCACTGCCTTTTCTGTGAAGGAAAACATCGTGAGGAAACCTGCATGCTTCAATTTCGAGGCATGTATTGTTGTACCCACTGTTCATTACAAGTGGCGACGGGCGGACGTGCCCCATTACACTGGGCAGAGTTTCGGTACTACTTAGTGAAACGTGGATGTTCTGAGGTTTCAGAATATCTCTGACTACCCCCTTGGGGAATATAGTCGTGAGCATATGCATGCTATCTTTAATTATTCATTTTTATTTTATTTATCTAATTTCTTTCTAGCGGACATTCGTTTCAAGACAGATTATAGTCATTGGGCTGGCTGAAATTTATTGTCTAATATTATCTAATATTTTGAGTAAGTTCTTTTGTTACTCTTGGGCTATAGACATGAGCTTTTAAAAATACAGACTTTAAATTTAAATTCATTATAAAGCACCCCTTTAAGGCAACCGCTTTAAACCATCAGCCTGAAAAACGTTCATTACAGGACCAACATTGAAATTGATAACATAAAAATCTGCTGTTGCATAAAAAACGTCAACGGAATAAACAGAACCAAATGTATGGAACTACAGATTTTTTTATGCGGTTTCGATGTTTTATCCACAGTGAAAGTTGTTCAGTTTGATTGTCTGAAGGACCCCCTTTAATATGTAACGTATTTATTTCTACACCATTCTATTAATGATTTTAAAAGTCTGTATCATTCATGTCTGTACCCAAGTATTTTATAAAAAGAAATACTTAAAAACTTTCTTAAGTATTCCCTTTTAGATAACAAGACTTTATTGTTCATAAACGTTACTTAAGCTTTCTTTTTGTGTATCATTTTACTGTGATATAAATAGAAAAGTTTCTACTTACAATCTTGTTAGTTTGCAGTTTGTGAAGACAAGTTTGCTTACACTGTTATTGAAGCGTTAATCTAGAAACTAACAAACTAACAATATTATTTAATACTAGCGGCCGCCCACGACTTCGTATGCGCGGACCACTGGCTTTAAATACTCATAACTTTTGATTGAATGAACCGATTGCGATAAACCAAAGCCTAAGGCCACGTTCTGACGAACCGCGCCCGCTACGCGCTCTCCCCGTGGCCTAAAAATTTGAGTCTTTTGACATGATAATAAATCTCGTACTGTATTTTGACGAGCGGTTGCGGGGCGAGCGCGGGGAGTGCGCGTGGCCTAAAGAACTTTGGCGAATTTGGATCCAGCCATTTTTACAAAAACTAAAAGTCCTTCGGGACGGCGGTCATAGTTATTATAAACAGAAAAAGTTAAAGCATTTTTTTTAAAAAAAACTTCCTCATCTCTAGAAGTCCGGGTTCAAAAGTAGAAATTACTAGTAAAATAGACAAATCATCCAAAAAGCAGTAGCAAAACGCAACCATGACAGCTATTTTCATCTAATATTGTCACTGAGGTAGTTTTACGTACTCGTATTTGGCTTTATTGAACTGATAGTGTGTGTGATTTCGTTTGATTCCATTATCATAATATTGTACGGTTGTCGTGAATTTTCATTAAAACAAACACAATGAATGCGTAGAAGATTGAGTGGGCTATCTAATAAGAAAGATTATGAGTTTCACACACTTGATACAAAAGGTATCATAAGGAGAAACACCTTTCCCTCAACTTCTACAGATTACAACCAATTTCCTTTTTTGTTAGTTTTGTTTCACTCTACACGTATTACTAAGTTTCATTCATGTATGGGACCTATATGTCTGGGTCTCACATTAGGTATATGGCCTTCCGCCAAACTTCTTTAAAACCAAACTAAGCCCTAAACTTTTGTGAAAACCAGTCCAGAAGTTTTTAAGGGATGAGTGTACACAAAAAAAGGACAATTAGATAAACAGATAAACATTACGTATCCTAAACGCCCTCACTTCATATTTTAGCAAATATCTTCAATGCACATTCACACATAATTTGCACAGATTTAGAGGATAAAGCCATTACTCGGTACAAGACGTTTTACGTGGATTTACGTACTCCACTGCGGCTTTGATACAGCCTACCCGATTTTTCTATAAAGAAAAGACATACTTTTTGCCCAAATTTTATAATTCGTTTCGTTTCGGTGTAAAAAACGTGGGTTTCTCTTTCCTTGCATAATAAGTTCTGGTTGTCTCTATGCCATTAAAATTGTTGGCTTCGAGATGAAGATGCAACACACACAAATGCAATACAGACAAAACACACTCAGAATTTATTAATGCTAACTATGGCATAAATATACAATTTCTGAGTTAAATATACAATTTGATTGCAAATCTGCAGTATAATGTCGTGAATAAAATTTGAATTGCGAATTCAAGAAAGATTCTGCTGAATGGAGAAAGTATCCCTATGAATCCTGACATGAACATCGGCTTTTGTCCATAAACGTTTATTTTAAGAGGATATAAATTTAATATCGGTCGGAGCATCAGTTGTACGTAATCCTTACGTTCAACAAAAGAGAGGACCAGTTTCTTTGCTACAAGATTGGGCTGCAGAAGCACATGAAGAGTTGCTATTGGCTATGTGCACGACACTAGCGCCATCTAGCGCAACACGGCCTCGTGAATTATTTGCACTTAAAATGTTAGGATAAAGTTTCTTATTTTATATTAAAATAAAGTAGAAACTAAATAAATTAGCAATATTGTCGATATTAAAAATATTATAATACCTAACTGGCTGAAATTCCCATTCTTTGTTACAAAATTCTCATACAAACTTTCACCCCCGTTTTCACACCTTTGGGGGTTGAATTGTATTAAATCCTTATTTTATGAACTCCTACATGGTAATAAAAACATCCCTGCCAAATTTTAACTTAGTAGACTTTATAGTTTTGGATATTTGAGTCTTGAGTGAGAGTGCAGATTTGCATAGATTCAAGCAAATCTGAGACAGCTTCGCCGTCAGTAGTACAAATTTCTGCCACAGCGTGCGACTTGACAGTTCCCAACACCCACTTCGCACATAGCCAATAGACCCGGAGAGCTGGAAAGAACGTACAGCTAAGCGCCCGGAATGAAGGCCTGTCACACTGGTGTGACAGAGCAGTGTGACAGTCAGTAAGTCGCAAAGGGATCATGTCCAGGCAAATGTTTTCACCTCAAAGCCCAACCACCCGCGGCTACACAATACAATTAGCAGAATGGCACGCTCTAGCGCCATATGCGGACGTTCTACGACATGGATTGGCTATATTAGTCACATCCGGGGACATCAGCGAAGCCTATGTTATACCAGCAGCACCAACAGCAGTCGCCGTAGCCTTATCTGCAAGGAACATAATCATCATCAATCCTTATGTTTGATAATTTGTTTAAGCTTATCCTCACTCATGAGGCGCTTGTTGGTGTAGTGATACTTCAGTAATGGAAATCACCGAATTTCAGGTCTGATCAGACGTTGGATGGGTGACCGTTTAGTGGCATTTCATGTCAATCATCTCCGTGGTTCAAAAGTCCCGGATAGTTCAGACAGCTGGCGGTGGGCCGGATGCTTATTGCAGCTTGATAATTCTCAGAAAGCAAGTTGACCACTAACTTGCCTCCACAAATCCGCACTGGGCCCGCGCGATGGAGTAGGTATGACCTTACTACCTCCCACCTTAATTCGTGAAAGCTTTAGTATGTTCCTAGGTATGTTCTGATGTTCTTATTTCGATTATTCCTGTCTTATCTTATCTTATCTTGTTGTGGGGGCTGGCAAGCCAGCAACACTTCGACCCAGTGGGATCTTTTGTGTTAGCCCCATTACTTTTTGCTTTCTTCACCCTTCAAATACATGGTCAATGAAGGAGGCAATACCATTGAGGGGAAGAAGCCTAAGATCTCCCGGTTTCGGATATCCATCTCCGAGGAGGCACATGCGTTTTGCCGCCAAGACATCGCAGTCACACAGGATATGCTCCATGGTCTCCTCATCCTCGCTGCACGCTCGGCAGCTAGGATCCAGGGTGAGTTTCATCTTGTGCATCATCGTGCCTGTGGCGTAGTGCCCAGTGAGGGCTCCGACGATGGCACGAGCCTTGCTCCTGCTGTTGTTCAGTATGAACTTTGAGACACGAGTTGTCATATTGCTGATAAATTTCTTCGAGTGTTGCTGTCAATTTTCCTGTCAATTATGTTTCTGATTTGCAGCAGTTGAGGCAGACTTTGTGTTTTGCTTAAGTTTTGGAAGATATTGTCTCTCACAGCTGTTGTTCGTGTAATCAATTGATCATTAAGTAAGTTTTGTCAAAACTTCATAAAAGCCTGGATGGTTTCGAGAGGGCCAAATAGAAAATGAGAAAACTTTCATCTTGTCCCCCAAAAGAGACCACAATTTGTTTGAGTACGTAATTACGTTGCTTTTATAAAGTTGTGATCAAACTTTGGGTCTTAATGAATCAGTTAATGTCAACTCATTTTGAAGCTTGGTTGGTACCTTAATGTTGAGTCCAGCTTGAAAAATTAATAAATGTCTTTGTTTTAAAGTTAAGTGGTTTTCTTTTAGTTGAAAAGTTAAATTGAAGTTTTAGAAAATGTTGATGCAGTGTAAGGTTTCAATAAGTTTTGAAAAGATTTTGGTAACTAAGTTAATTTATTACTAAGTTATTTTAAAAGCTTTCTTAATAATTTGACATTCACGTTGACGTTTTTATCAATTTGTGAAACTATCAAAGAGCGATCAAAAATATTTAAAACAATCATAATTCGAGTGGACGGTACTGTTGCAAAAAAATCTTTTTCAGTATTTTTCAAATAACTCGAGAAAAATCGAAAATCGGAATAAAAATCTGTACATTTTTTAATGTAAGACGTAATCTCTAAATGGTTTTTGAATTTTGGTACCATTCTAAAATGAAATGTTGTTTCATTATTATAAAGTAGTATTAATACGTGACAATACTAATAACGTAGTATACTGCTCATAGATTACAAACTATCGATACCTACTATGAAACTTCTGAAAAAGAATAGTATCTATAAAATAAATAACAGATACTATGGATAAAATTGTTTTTCTGAACTTCAATAGTATTGATAGTATACAGGGTGGAAAAAAAGGCCGTGGTTGGAGGGAAAGTACCCTTAATTTTACTGAAAGGAAACATTCCTTTATTTTCAAAAATAATTAAAACTGCATTTAAAGATTTTTGAAAAATCATCTGCTTGGGCCAGGAATCGAACCGGTGAAATGTGAAAAAAAAACATCCTGTATTTTATGATACCAACCGAAAGAGTAATTCATAAGGATCAATTTCTTTTAATCAACATAGTATCTTAAATTAAAGAAAGACCAAGAAAAAATGATTTTTTCATTGTTTCATTTCATGAAACTTATTACCTATCCAAAGAAAATACTTTAAAGTAGTTTACTACCTGCCTACTTACTGGGTACTTTCCCTCCAACCACGGCCTTTTTTTTCCACCCTGTATAATTCAATAGCAATACAATACAAATACTGATACGCCTTATCTAAAGTGTGCCTGTTTTTAGATGAAACTGTCGAATATAAAGCTATACAATTATATAGATAGTTTGGCAAACTATTATAAAACACCTACAACCGATAAGGAAGACCGGTAGGTATTTTACGATAGAAAATGTAATTACTCCTGTGAATACTGCAATGGTTTTATGAACCAAGAAACTAATAACAGATCGTAGTTCCCTTTTTTATAACCAATCTTAACTTTCTGCCACCTCTGTACCGATTACAAAACGCTTAGATTCAGCCATTAAAATATATAGCTGATGTCGTAATTCTGAATGCTAGTCTTTATGGCCTATAAAATTTGTTACGGAAGCTGTAAAAGGTGACACGGCAATAATCGTTTCAATTAAACCGATGCTGTGAACTCGAAGGGAAAACCTAACTTATTTTACGCGCCGTCTTGCCGCCGTAACATCTATTAATATCTATCTAGTAATATGACGCCTCAATCTGTGTAGGTATTGGCTATGAAGTGGGTGTTGGGAACTGTCAAGTCGATCGCAGCGCACGCTGTGGCAGAAATTGGAACTTTTCACGGTGAAGGTGTGTCAGATTTGCGTGAATCTATGCAAATACGGAGACCTGACGGAGACTCATTCAACGCTCAAATACCTACCTAAAACTACAAAGACTGATAACTTAAAATTTGGCAAGGATGTTTTTATTGTCATCTACGTGTACACAAAAAAAAAGATTTTTCGGAATTCAACCCCCAAAGGTGTGAAAACGAGGGTGAAAGTTTGTATGAGAATTTCGTAACAAACAATGGGAATGTCAGCTAGTTAGGTATTATAATATTTTTAATATCGACAATATTGCTAATTTATTTAGTTTTTACTTTATTTTAATATAAAAGAACAAACTTTATCCTAACATTTTATATACAAGTAACTCACGGGGCCGTTCTGCGCTAGGTGGCGCTAGTGTCGTGCACATAGCCAATATCTGTTAGAAATGATTCACAAATAATTTAGCTTCCTGTTTTACCAATAGTTACCTACTAGGTAAGCGAATTTTCACCGGGTTTTACGTCTGGCCACAATTATAGGTAGGCCTCAAAATTTTATGAAAATTATGATCATGGTTTCCTGCTCATATTTACACGAAAATGGGGCTATTTTAAGTAGATTCCGAATAGATGAGGTATAGTCAGTCGCATTATTATCAGTTAAATATTTTTCCGTATTTATAATTGTATTATTCCATGTTTACATACATACATATGCTCACGACTATATTCCCGAGGGAGTAGTCAGAGATATTCTGAAACCTCAGAACATCCACGGTTCATTAGGTAGTACCGAACGTCTGCCCAGTGTGACGGGGAGTGAGCCCGTCACCACTAAACTGGTAATGGACAGTGGGTACAACAATACATGCCTCGAAATTGAAGCATGTAGGTTTCCTCATGATGTTTTCCTTCACCGAAAAGTCAGTGGTGTTAAAAATCGTACATAAATTCCGAAAAACTAATTGGTACGAGTCGGCCGGGACGGGGATCGAACCATCGCCTCCTTCACGACAGGCAAGGTTACTCGCCACTGGATCACCACGGCTCCTCATTTAATATTTTATTATGTAAATTATCAACAACGATTATATTTTTCGTTTTTTTGTATATTATTGTTTACAAAATGAAGAATGGTCATGTTATAATAGCTAAGAAATAACACCGGAATACTTTCGAAACAATTTTATTAATAACCAAACAGTTGCGGTAACGCGACCATACTTAGAGCGGACTCTTTCACATAACTCTACTATACTCTTTCTTATACTGAGCTTAAGGCTGGGTATTAGTAGAACAAGCCTCTCTTTCTAACAAGCAAACTTTCGCAATTAGCCATCCCGCTTCAATTGAAAGCAAGATCGCAAAAAAACGCATTTTTCATCAATATCTTTTCTCTTGGGTGTTTGGGGAAAAATCCATCGGTTAGAAGCCCTGCTATAATTATTTACCTTTCAAATGATGGTATATTCAGAAGAAATGGTGTAGTGTGATTCTTGTAAAACTGGTTATAAATCTGAAATCGGGCTTACTTTGCTCCTCTTTTCTATCGAGAAAATTTAATAGAATCGTGTTTTCAACGGTTAGATGCCCTGCAGAAAGAACGTATCTACACTGTTATGTGAACTATATATATTAAATGTAATAATTTGGTTCTCAAAAATCGGTTCGGAAACAGACAAAATAGGTATGACCCCCTCTTAAGGTATTGTTTAGTCTAACATAAACACACACATATACAAATATACTACTAAATAACTTTCTCATAGGTAGGGACAATAAATACCTAATTAATTAGATATATACCTACTATAATAGTATATTTATTAAATTAGAATAGAACACAAACAATAGGTCCAAAAACAACAAAAAATTTACATCTTAGCAATAACAACAACATGAACATATATTATCTTTTTAACGTCTTTGTTGTGTAATTGGAATAAGTTGTTATCGTTGTAGATTTTTTTTTACCAAAATTCAAGTTTGTCTAATATTGTGCTAAAATTAATCCAAACTACAACACAGCGCTTTAAAAACCAGTAGGCACCTGTTGTAATGTTTCAGGAACCACCCAGGAAAGATAATTGTGAGCTTTAATATTTGTGTATATACATTAAATTCATTCACACAAAATATTCTCAAAATTATGTAGCCGACTGTACGCACGCAAATCCGTATACAACACCCCCTCCTTTACATTATTTGTACACTCGTGGCAAATTGCGTAGACTCTTCAATCCTTGGAAAAAGCGTATGAAAATTCACCGCCAAATTTCTTCGCAAATGGGGGTAGAAACCTCTTTATATCTCTAGCGATGTAATGGGGTGTTTTCGGCAAAATTGTCGGTTTATTCACTGAATTTACTGCACGATCTGACGAGTTAAATAAGACTTTTATTCAGAGACATCTCGAAGTATACGCCCTTCTTTAGTATCTGAATTTATGTCTGGAATAAATGTCATCAAATAAGGATAATATCAATACAATACAATATTCTTTATTTGCATGCTGGAAATATTTGTACAGTGTTTGACGCACAATACGCGTAGACGGAATTAGTAAAAGTAATATTTTATATATGAAAAAATAGTTTAGAAAACTTTGTACTTATTATACAATGGAAAAATAGTTTAGAAACTCTAGTTGTCGCGTATCAAATAACATTTACAATTTATAATATAATTACGAAGATATAAAGCTTTGAAAATTTTCATACAAAATTTTCAAAGCTTTATATCTTCGTAATTATATTATAAATTGCAAATGTTATTTGATACGCGACAACTAGAGTTTCTAAACTATTTTTCCATATATAAGTACAAAGTTTTCTAAACTATTTTTTCATATATAAAATATTACTTTTACTAATTCCGTCTACGCGTATTGTGCGTCAAACGTTTGTATGATAAACGTAGGCCACCAAAGATGCTTGTCGCAGCGAACTATTTTCTGACATGTTTCAACGACGTTAATACAGATGATTACGAGAAGATTCTAAGGTGGTAATATACAGGGTGACCTTGATAACATTAGCATCCTTTTAAACTAAGAGCTACTAACCCATCAAACTGAACAACGTTTACTATGGGAGCAATTCAACCGGAGCAACAAAAAAACAGCTGTTGCATACATTTGAGTGGAGTAGACGTTGCAGTTTAGTATGGAAGAGCAGATTTTTTTTTGCTTCGATCGGTTTGCTCCCATAGTAAAAGTTGTTCAGTTCGATGGGTAGACTCTTAGTTTAAATATAATAAAATAGTCTACGATGCTAATGATATCAATTGCACCCTGTATGCTATATTTTCATTATTAAAATGGAATTTTATTCAGGTAATAACATTTTGATTAAATGTACAATAAAGCGGTCAGCACAAGCGTCGTCAAAAACAAAGGTACAAAAACAGAAATTAATCAGCAACATGCTTCGTCAAAACAATGAAAACAAAACAGACATAAATCAGCAACATGCTTTGTCAAAACAATGAAATACAAGCTCAGTCAAATAAAATTATTAAAATTATTATTATTAAAATTTGTTTTCACTACTTTGATCTACTTCCCATTGCCATTCGAAGGTGAGAGGTTATTTCGAAGTTTCAATCAAAGGAATTTTCGAATCGATGGGAACGCTCAAAAGCTTTTGATAAATCTGCCATCTGGATTCTGAATATTAATGCTTAAAGATGTTTGTTGATGCGTACTTATTGAGATATTCACAAACAGGATTTTGTATATCATGTTTATGTCTGTGAATTTATTTGAAAGTTGTTATCAGAGATATGAATGGACCCAGTTGTAAGATTTCATCAAAGACCTAATCCTGTTTCGGCTACAAATCTGATAAATTTGAATTTGAATTTTATAAGAAATCCCACGATAGAAAAGGATAATTTCCATTTCCTAGGGAAGTATGATATTCCTCCTATTTTGTGTATAATTTTAGCTGTAATACTCTTTGTATTTGTTCTTTGATCATACTCATTCGTTAGTTGTGAAACGATGTGAAACGAATACAGTTCGTCATTTCTTTTATCTACTTTGTAACTTGTAACATTATAATATTAAAAGGAGAGCAGTGGGGTTTACACAAAGAATTGAAATTTTCACAGAATATGTGTTATAATCATAGACATGTACTGGTACAGTACATTGATATCGTTGGTTATAATTTTGAATTTGTTAAAAAAATACGGTTGTGAATTTATTTATATCAAAATAGCTACCTGTTTCAATTCTTATATTTCATGATGGTTCAATATCTATCTAATCTAAACTATTATAAAACTGTAACAGAAGTGTGTCTGTACATTGAAGATACTTTAAAAAAAGATTACGTATGGTTTTAAGATGTCCCTGATTCCAAATCATCAATTTTGTGATTTTTTGTCTGTCTGTCTGTTTGTTTGTTTGTTTGTCTGTTTGTTTGTTCGAGCATCACGCAAAAACTACTGAACCGATTTTGATGAATCTTTTTTTGTTTGATCTGACTTAAAATCTGGTATATAATTTGTGCGGACGAAGTCGCGGGTTAATCCTTGATTCATAATTATGGTGACCACAGATAGTGACCCTTATTAAGTTCAGTGACAAATCCAAAAATTCATACAACTCGAATTAATTATTCGATTACAATCAAATAACCCGAATGCTGTATTCAGTATCGAATAATTACTAAAACCACAACATCAGCTTATATTCCTGATTGGTGTCGCCGTCGAATCAGAGCTCTACCAAATTAATTAAGTGGATATGGTTAACCTACTGTTTCAAACAAAAGTTCCTTTTGTATGTTGAGAAGATTAACATTTGAATGAATAAAGTATATTATAATTTATTGACATCAAACAAACAATATAAAATAATTAAAATTAAAAGCAAGATTTACTCGGGATGTTTCCCTCCAGCTTTAAAATCACACTATTCCTAAAACTCATTAGTACGAGCCTGGGCGGGAACTGAAAAGTTGTTGCGTTCTGCACAAAAAGCGAGGCTATACTATCTAGTTATCTACTACCCCTTACCCCAAGACAGTGTTTAGTATAATGAAAATATTGATTGTATTAGAAAGCAAGGATACCCTTGATATAATTCATGAGACGACCCCTATTTATTATTTTATTAATTAATTCCTATGACATTGTATTTATATAATATCATACTGATTCTTATAATACGCTTTATTTAATATTATAAGAACAAAGTAATGCAACTGACATTTAAATATATTCATTTTAATTTTGAAATATTTTAATTTGAATGGATAACATTTCATTTTAGCAAAGGTACCAACCATTATTTCTTGAGTTATTAGAAAAATAACAAAAAATATTTTCAAATATTAGTGATTATAAACATGTTACAGCTATGTTGTACTATCCATTTCAAATCAAATTAAAGACAAGCGGGTTCAAGTCCCGGCTGAGACATAATTTTTCAATTTATAATATGATTTAAAAAATATTTTGACGAAGGAATGGACTGCATTTCATTTGCCTGAATCTGAATCTAATCATCGTTGGACATTTCTTTAAAAATTGGTGATTAAAAAAATTTAATCGTGTCCATTATTCCGTGAAATCTAACTGCTTTTTTATTAGGAGAGCATAACAAAAATTTTAACTAAATATGCAAATGTATTACCCGAATTCCACATACAATAAATCATTAAATTTTATTTCATTTCATATTTGGAGCACCCAGTCGCCTTAAGCTATACCTGTATCATCGTTGGTAAATCAATTAACAGGTAAGGCGCAGTCACTGTTTACCCTACTAGTTTGCGTCGTAATTAAGCTCGTGTCATCCCAGGCTTAGTTTAGTTGACGTTATGATATGACAATAAATGTAGGTGTAGAGATTATCATAGTACGTATAGTGTTTTAAATTATGTTTAGTGACAAACCATCCAGTCAGAGATCAAGCGACGAACCTAATTCGGCTGGGCAGCGTTCGGAAACTATTATGTACTAGCTATTGCCCGCGACTTCGACTACATTACCTGGATAAAAAGTACTCTATGTGTTAATCCAGGCCATGGTCTATCTGTATGCCAAATTTTATCAAAATCCGTTCAGCAGTTTTTGCGTGAAAGCGGAACAAAAATTCATCCATACTTACAAACTTTCGTGTTTATAATATTAGTAGGATACTTCTGGTCCCAAATAGCGCAGTGTGTCAAGAAGAAACCCTTTGACCAGTATTGTACCTACTGCCAGGGATGACATACGGAAATGATTTTAAAAAGACTTATAAAAAGGCTGAAAATTACCCAAAGGGCAATGGAGAGGGCTATGCTCAGAGTTTCCTTGAGATTACAGAAATAAAGAGATTCGCAGAACCAGAGTAGCTGACATAGCCCAAAGAATTGCTTACTAAAGTGGCAATTGGCAGGCCACGTTGCTCGCAGAACCGATGGCTGATGGGGCCGAGGAGTTCTTGAGTGGCGACCGCGTACCGAATGGCGTAGCATGGGTAGGCCCCACAAGGTGGACCGATGACTTGGTGAAGGCGGCGGGAACCCGTTGGATGTCCTTGGGGTCCAGCAGTGGACGTCTATCGGCTGATAATGATGATGAAGATGATGATGTATAGTGTTTTTGGTTTTAGAGAGAAGATATAAAAGAATTATTTACAATATTTTTGCGGAATATCGTTCAATTGAAGTAGTTTTTCTCAGACCAAAAAAGCATTTCCTATATATTTTTGTCTTTATTAACCTATTTTGAACCTGCATCTGAAATTTTATCCAAATCGTTAGAGCAGTTTCCGAGTAACCAATTCCATAGGTAATTATGTTATACAAGATTAGCTTAGTTCAAGTATTTGATTTTTCTATTTTGTACAAGAAAATTACAAAGATTGCCCAGTGCTCAGCATGCTTAATAAACTTTATAAAGAATCAAATTTTTTCTAAACGCCACGGTTGCGTGCTCTGCACACCAAAGCCGCATTTCATTGTTAATTAAGATTATTTTCACCCTTTTCATATTATGAATAGCTTCAACTTATCACTATTATAGTACACAATGAATGATTGCACTCTTATTCGGAACTCAGTGGGTTGAAATTTTCAATTCGATAACGGTCACGCTACCCGACTGCGTTCTAGAAAATTAATCTACATTGTTTGGTATTCAATGTAATACTCCAAGATTCCACTGTAAGTTTTCTGCACCATTTGTTTAAACAATGATATATATTTCAATGGTAACGTTATTTGAGAGTCCTCAAATTGGGTTGCTGTCAATATCGCAACCCGTGGAAGCCGGATGCAAAAATTATGTCCCTGTTGATTTTCTATACCCTAATTAAATTTTGTTATGCTATAAATTCTACACAAAATTGAAGCTAAACGTATCAGCTACAGGAAAAAAATAAGACTGCCTGCATAATGATGGTCGCAGCGTAGGGTTGCCACATTATTTTCGGTCGTACAAATGGGGAAGGTTTACTCGAAAACTATTGGACTTCGACGACACGTATATCAGATGATGATCGTCAGTTTGATGAGTCTTTTAACATTTTGGAATCTGTTCTTTTCCGGGAAGGTTTTATTCTACTAATATTATAAACAAGAAAGTTTTTATGGATGGATGGATGTGTTACTCTTTTACGCTAAAACGGCTGGATCGATTTCGATGAAACTTGGCATATAGATAGTTCCTAGCCCAGAATAACACATAGGTTACATATTATTATATTATGTCCACGCAGACGGAGTCGCGGGCAAAAGCTAATTAAACAATAAAATAGCAAAAGAGGAAAATTTTTCTGCAATCTGCTATATGAAAGGGTTGCCACAGGCTTCTGAGTGGTAGGTATCATTGCCTTAACAAGGAAGTATAGAAAACTTACAGTGGGATCTTAGTCTATAAGTCATTAAAACTTAATTTAACTCATTGAATAGCATAGCTAAACCCCCAAATGAACATTTGGGGAAATTTATGTTCGGGAAAGGTGGACGTTCTGGGAAAAGGACGTAACTGATCTAATCCTTGCATAAAGTTTTGAATCTTGGCTGTCATAACAAGTCCGACATTGTCAGCGGGGGTGAAAGGGTTACCGGTAGCGGTCATAGCATCATTTAGTGTCAATTCATACGTACCACAACCATACCACAGCCACAACCACACTACAACGACGCCATGTGGTCGGGCGTATATTTTGTATTGAAAATGAATATTACAATTTACACGTACCACATTTTGCCGTTGTTATCGACCACCTGTGTAATACGACCACATCGCAACCACATCGCGACGGCAACGCCACCACCGGCGGCGGCACCGCGGCCACATCGCCACGACATGCCTCAAGCCGTGTTTCCTCTACGAAAGCCGGAGTTAACTGCACATGACCACGTGGTTACCACATTGCAACGACAGCGACAACGCAACCACATCGACATTTTGTCGGTACCACAACGCAACTGCAAAAAGCCGCTGCGACACTATTCACACGTAACCACAGCTTGACCACATTTTGTCGCTGCGACTTGGTGTGGTTGTGGTACGTGTGAATTGACCCTAACTGCACATGACCACGTGGTTACCACATCGCAACGATAGCGACAACGCAATTACATCGACATTTTGTCGGTACCACAACGCAACTGCAAAAAGCCGCTGCGACACTATTCACACGTAACCACAGCTTGACCACATTTTGTCACTGCGACGTGGTGTGGTTGTGGTACGTGTGAATTGAACCTTACCTTATTACCATACTATAAGGATTTAAACCAGATACCGGTCGGTTAGACAACCCATACAATGCCAATCTGTTTAAAAATCTGTTTTCTTAAAATCATATTAAAACAACAATACAACCTAATCTACGTTATACAGAATGTATGGAAAGTATCATTAACCTTTAAACCACACACTCTACACATCAAACTGAACAACTTTTACTATGGGATTTAAACCTATCACAGTGCAAAAAACAGCTGTTCCATACTAAACTGCAGTGCCTACTCTATTCAAACGTATGGAACAGCAGATTTTTTTGGCACTGATAGGTTTGCTACCATAGTAAAAGTTGTCCAGTTTGATGGGTAGAGTATGTGGTTTTAAGGTTAATGATACTTTTCCATTATACCATGTATAATCGTAAAATATTTTTTCTCCGTGTATTAGAACATCGTTAGCAAACAACTAAAAGAACTAAAACATTAATTTTACTTCATTTATAAACCAAGTAGTTAAAAGCTTAGAATAATCTATAAGTCGTTTTCGTATCAAACGCAAATTAAAGTAATTATTTTGAGGCCAAAGTTCAGTGTAATGACCGTAGTGGAATTTAGGTCTAATAGCTTGTAATAGCTACTGAGGCAAAATAAACAATTCTTAGTAATTACGAGAGAAATTATAATAACTGACTTTTCAGAATCAATTTGTCAACGTCAGCTCTATACCTACGAATGTAGGTACGTAATAATAGTTATGAATGTTTCATAATTACTATTTACTACACACAAATTAATTTTCATACCTAGTTGATTTTGAATAAAGTAAATAAATAATAAATAAATAACGCTCACAGGCACATACACTGTAATGATCCCAAGTAAGCCTCAGGCTTTTTGTTATGGGAATCATACAATAACGGCACAAACATATAACATCCATGACCGAACCGGAATTCGAACCCAGGACCCTGGTTTGGCAGTCCGGCGTGGTAACCATTACACCAAACGGGTCGTCGTAGCGAATCATCATCATAATTATCAGCCGATGGACGTCCACTACTGGACAAAGGCCTCCTTCAAGGATCGCCACAACGACCGGTCCTGCGCTGCCCTCATCCAACGGGTTCCCGCCGCCTTCATCAGGTCATCGGTCCACCTTGTGGGGGACAACACATTATTCTGTGGAAATGTCAACAAGTTACTTAATGGTTCAAAAGATTCAGCCTATAGGCACAGTATAAGAAAGAGTATCTATTACTAGATACAGTACGAACACTCTCTTCCTCCCACCAACTTTTTACCTCACCCCCTCTATCGCCCTCTGGTTACCTCGCACTGGTTACTCGTTACCTACGAAGAAGACTTAAGGTTCAATTTCTTTGGTTTCGCATGTGCTCACGTCATCTTATCAATTTCAAATTTTTGTATGCAGTGTCCGGGCTGTGCCTATAGGCTTAGTAATAAAGTCCTGTTGGAACCCTTTGGCTACGGGACCTTAAAAATTTTGCTAACATGAGTTAAATTACACCATTAACCAAATTGGATTGTTAATAGATATTTAACAACGGTCTATCGACGCTTAAAAACCCTATAAACAGTTAATTGCCTCTCTTAATAATACTCGTTAAAATGTTCTTCAAATTACACTAACGCAGATTGAGAGATTTGCATATTAATCATTGTCTCTTCGGAATTTACCTTCGTTAATCGGCGGGGCAAAATGCTCCCAGATGGCCGATGGGGCCAAAGAGTTCTCGAGTTGCGACCGCGTACCGGAAAGTGCAACATGGGTAGGCCCCCAACGGGGTGGACTGACGACCTGGTGAAGGCGGCGGGAACTCGTTGGATGAGGGCAGCGCAGGACCGTTCGTTGTGGCGATCCTTGGGGCAGGCCTATGTCCAGCATTGGACATCCATCGGCTGAGATGATGATGATGACGTTAATTTTCTCTAAGTGTCTTGCCTCGAATACGGATCATTAGGCGTTTTACATCACAAGCGGTTCGACCCACAGCGTGAATCGCTCTTGAAGTGGTCTTTTTCAAAGGGAGCTTTCGAACCATTTACCAAAAGGTGGTAATTAAGAGTGTTTAGAATGTTTTATATACCGAGACAATGGGTAGAAAAACGGTGAGTGACTTTTTTTAAAGTTTTAGTAAAAAAACATAATTAGCTTTTCCTAGAACGTTATTTTGACAGTGGTACGAAAGGCAATTCACTACGTCGTCATTGCACGTATCGTTAAACGTCTAACGACCCAAATACTGCCACCACAGATCGGTATCGTGAGAGGTGGCACATCCCTAGGCATTGTCAACACAGTATGTTACACAGGCGCACGCCACAGTTTGGTATAAAATTGCAATTCACGCTGCGCGTCACCTCGGGAAAAGAAATGTCACCTACTCTAATGCAAAAAGAAGCAACACTCAAGTATGTGAATATTGTGAATGCTCATTACCCAATGTGAATGCTAAAAGGTACGTGGTAGTGTTTTTATGTTAATTTGGTAGCAATCCCTTTCGATATTTGTGTAGGTATCTATGGACCTAGGCTTAAAATAATGTCATGCTTGTTATTAGGTGTTAGTTATTATTTGAATTAATTTCTCGATGTATACTTTTCAGTAACTAAGGTTTAACTGTGTCACTCGGAAGTTATCTAGTGCTTAGAGTACAAGGTGGCAAATAGCCACTTTTTTTCTAGGCACTAATCGAAACAATTAGAAATGTACCGTTATTATTCTTCTTCTTATCGTGTGGGCAGAGCCCTGGTGTCAGAGTTTTTTCAGACCGCCTTTCGGCCTCTGACGTGGTTTTTATGTAACGACTACTACCATCAGAGATAGTAGCCGGGACCAACGGCTTAACGTGCCATCCGAAGCACGGAATCATTTTTCTTTTCAGACAATCAGGTGATTCAGCCTGCAATGTCCTAACCAACTGGGGAAAAACGCACAAAGTGACATATCACTAGGTGTCCCCCGTGGGAATCGAACCCACGACCTCCGTATCGAGAGCCAATGCTCTTAACCATTAGACTACGGAGGCAGTTATTATTATTATTGATAATTATCTTATGTACACGATTTACTTGAGAAGTGAATAAATTATTATCTTATCTTATCTTACTATGGTGAAGCTCAGCGGTCACGTCAATCTACTGCGGTGTGCGGGGGCCGAGGGAAGCGTGTTCGGTACCGACTTACCTGCATGCGGTACCGACTTTGCGAATTCAATGCCAATGCTCTGTACCCCGCACACCGCGTGAGCATAAACTCGCCGCGACCGTTGAGCGTTCACCACTAGTAGTTTTTTGGGTTCCGTACACAAAGGGTGAAAACGGGACCCTATTACTAAGCCTACGTTGTCCATCCGTCCGTCCATTCGTCTGTCCTACCTATTTAGGGCTGTAACTTTTGAACCGTAATAGCTAGATAGTTGACATTTTCTCAGATTATGCGTTATTACGGCGAATTTGTTAAAAAATAATAAAACCGTTAAAAAAGTTAAAAATTAAGGGGGGTTCTCAACAAGAAACTAGTTTTTATCAACGTTTTTTTTCTTCACGCTCTGTCGTAAAAACAATAATACATACATGGTGGTGTGGTACGGAACCCTCGGTGCGCGAGAAGCCCAACTCGCACTTGACCGGTTTTATTCCTATGACTCAAGTAGGTATGTGTGCTGGTTTCGTAAAAATCTCGTGGTTGTGTGCCTGTCGTGGAGAGCGCGGGTGTTGCGCGGGGCGCGCGGTCGGTGGGACGACCAGTCTAGCAGTGTCTCGGGGCACATGAGCATGACAGGAAAACATTAAAACGGTCAGAGCAAAAGAAGCCCTCGGTCATAGTTATTTGGTCTACTCTCGCCTGCACAAGCGAATGTAGATAATTAAAATTATCGGCACGTAGCGCAGGTGCGACGTAGATTGCACTTTATTGCCATACAGAGAGAGTGGTTATTTATTTATTTTAAGCCTGTGCGGAGTGAATTTTCCGTACGAAATACCATAATGTATTCAGTGATAAAGTAAGGTATCAATCACAAACTTTTAGCTTTGGAAACTAATATTTGAAATTACTTAAAAAGCTATTCTATTGCTATTTACTAAGGTACATATTATTTCTGAAAAGTTTTTGATGCGATTATATCTCAATCACTTACCGACTTTAGAGGCCGAAATCCTAAACTTATGAAATGCTAAGTGCTTTGACTTAGCGTATTTTGATTAAATACATTTGTTATTTCTTTTTTACAGTAAGCACCTAGTAAGCACAGACTCGATAGAGCTGAAGAGTTTTCGAGTGAAGATCGCGTACCGGAAAGCGCAGGGTGAGTAGGGTAGACCATAAGGTAGACTGACGACCTGGTGAAGGTGGCGGAAACCCGTTGGATGTAGGCAGTGCAGGACCGGTCGCTTTGGCGATCCTTGGGCTAGGCCTATGTTCAGCAGTGAACGTCTATCGGCTGAGATGATGATGACTAAACACTTCAACTGAACTTTAACAGATGAACCACATATAGATTCGTGTACCGGCTTTTTAAAAACACATGAGTTAATATCCCGTAGAGTAAGCTTAAAAAAATCTCTCTAGGTAGACAATCTATAAGGAACATTGGGCGAGTGCCTCACGTAATCATTATATAAACACCAACTTTTAGGATCGAAAACTAACAATGACACCAGAGTTAATTTTTTTTTTTGGAAATGTTGTATAATTGTCTAGAAATTAAATAAAGTACCAAAACGAAACATGGATGTTCTGAAGTTTCAGAATATCAATTGAGGGCAACTCTGGAGGCACCGGAGTGCAATTCACTAAGCGCCACATTGCTGTCAAAAACATCGACGAACTCGTATCCTTAAGATCGTCTGAGGTTTTATAATATGAGTTTGACTTTTAAAATTGAAAGCTCGCCGCTGTTTCAACGACGAATTTAAGGTTATGACGATGTTTGCGCTTAGTAAATTGCATTGCTGTAACCTCTTAATAGAAATAGCATTCAGGTGCATCTAGCGTGGCACTGATATGGTCGATATTCTATACATAAAGATATATATCTATTCATAAAGAAGTTTGGCAGACGGCCATGTAATTTGAGACCCAGATTTTAGATGTCCCATACATGAAAGAAACTAAATAATACGTGTAGAGTGAAACAAAACTAACAAAAAAGTAAATTGGTTGTAGCCTATAGTTAGGAGTTAGAGGAAAGGTATATCTCCTTATGATACCTTTTGTATCAAGTGTGTGAAACTTATATTCTTTCTTATTAGATAGTCTACTTAATCTTCTACGTATTCATTGTGTTTATTTTAATGAAAATTCACGATAACCGTACAATATTATGATAATGGAAGAAAACGAAATCACACACACTATCAGTTCAACCAAGCCAAATACGTTACGTAACGACCAAAATATACCTCAGTGATAATATTAGATGAAAATAATTGTCGTGGTTGCGTTTTGCTACTGCTTTTTGGATGATTTCTCTATTTTACTAGCAATTTCTACTTTTGAATCCGGACTTCTGGAGATTATGACCGCCGTCCTGAATGGCTTTTAGTTTACGTAACAAATGGCTGGGTCAAAATCTGCCATTCTTCTTTCATTCAATAAAACAATTTTATGAAGTTTCAGTCAAGACTTATGAAGATAAAGATGAACTTATTGATTATGTTCTTCAGTTCAGTTCTAATCAAAAATGTTTTATAATTCGTTTTTGGTTTCTATCGGATTTCACAATCACCCTCCATCATAAAAAGGTAGCAGTATAGGAAATCTCCGAGCAGTAACATAGGTATGCAACAGGTTCGACCTACTTTCTGATTGTAAGATAAACTGAACAGTCTACCGGGACCACTGTATCACTGTTACTGTGTTTATACGTGTCCATTTATTTTTATCGATGGCTTTACTGGGTATTAAACTGCGCTCGGAAACAAAATGTTTTAATGAGCGGATGTATAGCGGTTATTCAAGTTTTAAAAATAAAAGCAAAAACAGTGTTTATAAACAAATGTTGCCAAATGAATACCCGGCTTTAAGTCCTACGAGTATTAAGTGCCAGTTGTACCATTGATGGTACTACTGGCACGATCTAGTGCCAATTGTACCATTAATGGTACTACTGGCACCACCTAGTGCCAACTGTACCATTGATGGTACTACTGGCACCACCTAGTGCCAACTGTACCATTGATGGTACTACTGGCACCACCTAGTGCCAAGTGTACCATTGATGGTACTTCCCAATGTTAATTCTGGTCCGGCGGGAATTATTCAGGGTGTTAGAGTAAACACAGTCGCATTACTTGAAAGCTACGAATAAGAAAGTATAGAAATATAATTAAGTTCAAAAAGGGCACAAAAAAAACTGTACCGTGTTCTAAGTTCCTTAAAAACTGTACCTTGCCGTCAAAACTCATAAAAAATTGCATTTTTCATTAGGTGCCAAAAATTATGTTGATTTTGTTTAGAGTTATTCTTCTACAGGGTGTAACCAAACACCCTATTAATACTTAAGAAGGTGCCTCAGACCATCAAACTGAACAACTTTCACTTTGGAGCCAACTAAAAAAACGCGAAATAAAAATAAGCTGTTTCATACAAAACTGCAGTACCTACTGGATTTTATTTTTTCTCGTTGCTGGCTCCATTGTGAAAGTTGTTCAGTTTGATGATCTGATGCATCCCCTTAAGTTTTACTAGGATGTTTTGTTACACCCTGTATAGTAATTCTTATTCATAGCTTGAAGGGGTGATTGTACCCATGGTACTGAAATTTCCCTAAAAAACCTATAGGAAACGGAAATCGTGCTAAAGCTTGAGTTTTTTAGAACGTAATGCTAACGTGTTTAAACGTTTCAGTTTTTAATGAAAATGGTATTATTTCATGAAAAAAATAGCGTGTACGCGTGTAATTACTACGGCGTAGACCCATAGTAGCATTGTGCTACGCGTGCTACGACGTAGCAAATTAATTCAAAACAAACGTTTCGAAAAAAAAAATACAAAGTGTATAACAAAACATTCTAATAATGTGGGGAGGGGTGGTTTAGACCATCATATTGAACAACATGCGCTATGAAGGAAAGGTAAGTATTTTTTTTTTTTTTTTTTTTTTATGTTCGATAGGTAAACATTTGACCCCAATCTCACCTGATGTTCAGTGATGATGAGGCCGAAGATGTAGCATGCTTACCTAGAAAGATGCCTATTCACTCTTGCCTTGAAGAGGCCCAGGTTGTATTGCTCAGGGAACAGGTCCGCAGGCAGTGCGTTCCACATGGTTCCACTCCTTAGCCGTGCGCATTATAAAAGAAGAAGCAAACTTCTTCGTGCGAATTGCTGGTAGGTCAACGACATAAGGGTGGAAACCCAGCCTGCGTCTCGTCCCCCGCAGATGAAAGGGAGACGGAGGTATTAAATCGTGTAATTCCGTCGCACACTCTCCGAAATGTATCCTATAAAAAACAGATAGACAGGCTACCTTGCGACGATGCTCAAGACTTTGTAGCTTCGCCACAGAGGTTGGATCACCTATGAGCTTCCTGGCACGCCTGTTGATTGAGTCCAACGGGGCTAGCTGGTATTGGGCAGACCCGTCCCAAAGATGGCAGCAGTACTAGCAAGTAAAATCAACTGTCCCATATTTATATTTGAATCCAGGAGATATTGCAGTTTTGTATGAAACAACAGATTTATTTTTATTTTTGCTCGTTGTTCATTCCATGGTGAAAGTTGTTCAGTTTGATGATCAAAAGTCTAAACCACCCCTTCAAATATAACTTAGTAGCGTGTTTTATTACATCCTTTATACACCCTTATTTATACTAACTAGTAATTTTTTAAGGATATTCCGAAATGAACCAACAAAACTCTCTAAGAAACATGAGTCGAACAACGAGATTTTTTTTTTACATTTTCTCCTCATTCATCTTTTTTACATCCTGTACAGGGTGTAACAAAACGCCCTAGTAATAAGTAAGGGGGTGCTTCAGACCATCAAACTGAACAACTTTCACTATGGAGCCAATGTCGAGAAAAAAAAAAATCTGCCGTCCCATACATTTGAATCGAGACAGTACCTACTATTATAGTTTTGTATGAAAGAGCGGATTTTTTTTTCTCGATTTCGATGTTGGCTCCATAGTGAAAGTTGTTCAGTATGATGGTCTGAAGCACCCCCTTAAGCATTACTAGGATGTTTTGTTACACCCTGTATAGAAATAATAAAAAATAATAGTACTTTAAATAAAATAATGCTACAATGTCAAATACCCCCGATTTTTTTTTTGACGGCCCGGTAGCACAGTCGGTAGTGAACCTGCCTGCTGTGCCGAGGGTCGCGGGTTCGAATCCCGTAAGGGACAAATATTTGTATGATGAACATGAATATTTGTACCCGAGTCATGGATGTTTGTATTTATATATGTATTCTATATCGTTGTCTAGTCATCATAATACAAGTCCAGGCTAGATTCTGGTACTTTAAATGTGACTAGATAATTTGTGTGACATTGTCCAAGATATTTATTTTCTAAGTGCGAGCATTTCATACCTATACATATTTTTACGTATAATAATGTACCTTTGCCTTTACTAAGGTAATGAATGACACGGTGTGCCTCTCATTCATAGCCCGTGCTACCTGGGGGGACCCCGGCTTGCTCTTCTGGAAACGCTTTCCGTTCCAGTGGACTTTCTCATCCAGCTCACAGACTCTCTTTGAACTTATTTTCCACTCTGCGTATTTATTTTCTTTCTGTCCCCGCCGGCAGGACGCACTTTGTCAAAATATTTGGCAATATTTTTGTGAAAGAAAAATTATTTGACTTATAAATATAAAATAACACCGGTCAAGTGCGAGTCGGGCTACTCGCGCACCGAGGGTTCCGTACCACATACCACCACAGAACACAAAATTATTAACTTATAAAAAATATTTTTTTGTCCGGGATCTTTAGCGCAAGACCGACTCACACTTGGCTGGTTTTTAGTATTTGTTGTTATTCTGTAGAGTATGTTCTATAATCACACTAAGTTTGACGCTTGTATGTATTATTGTTTTTACGATAGAGCGTGAAGAAAAAACGTTGATAAAAACTAGTTTCTTGTTGAGAACCCCCCCTAATTTTTAACTTTTTGACATATTTATTATTTGTTAACAAATCCGCCGCAATAACGCATAATCTGAGAAAATTTCAACTATCTAGCTATTACGGTTCAAAAGTTACAGCCCTAAATAGGTAGGACAGACGGACGGACAGACGGACGGACGGACGGACGGACGGACGGACGGACGGACGGACGGACAACGTAGGCTTTGTAATAGGGTCCCGTTTTTACCCTTTGGGTACGGAACCCTAAAAATAATTTGTCTTGCATTGCCAGCTGCATTGTAACAAGGCTCAACTTTAACATAACATTAAATACTACATAATTTAACTATAGTGTATACATATTGGGGATGAAACTATTTTTAACCCCCGACGAAAAAGAAGGGTGTTTTAAGTTTGACGCCTATGTCGGTCTATCTATCTGTGGAATGTCGTAGCGCCCAAACGGGTGAACCGATTTCGATGCGTTTTGAATAGAAACCTAATTTTTGCGGGAGTGTTCTTAGCTTTGTTTCATGAAAATCGGTTCAGCAGTTTTATAGTAACTTAAACAATTACGAATAACATTAAATTACAAATTAAAAAACCCCCAACGCTTAAAACAAACATTTAAAAAGTGTAAAATCCGCAAATGTATGTTTTAATTTTTACGATAAGATAAAGAAAAATATTTTAGGTCAACTATTTTATTGATTGTCTTATAAAAAAATCAATGGTCATTTATTTTCATCGCGGTTTGACCTAAAATAGCTTAACCACTCGAGCGTTGATGGTCCCAACTCCCTCAGGAAAAAAAATAGTGTGATAATAAACAATAAACGTTACCGTTAAACCGTTTTAACCTAAATTATTCCTTTTAAGTCTTATTTAAATAGCTTTTAATCTAGGAAAGGTGTTATCGGATGAAATGCAAATTGAATTAGCATTTATATCAAAACCTTTACGTTTTTGCTTCAAAATTTGGTCAAACGAATTCGTAATTTAAAACAGCAATGACGTCAGGAATATAAAAATATAATAAAAAAACAGATAAGGGCGTGTCGGACTGGTCCATAATACGGTTCAGTATAGTCATTATACATAAAGCTCATAATTTAGAAACATTTAAGAAATCTCAATAACAATCGAATTAATTTAATTTCGGTCAGTACCTTCTATGGACAACTATATTTATAGAATATTTCCAAAAGGTTTAATTGACTAACGGAACCCTAAACGCGTCCATAATCATTAATATAGTGCGAAATTGACTCGTTATTTTAAGCCTGGCTGCTTTTTTAAGCTTATTAAGTTTTTAAACGTATTATTGTTATAAAAATTTGGCTTTAAATGTATTTTTTCCTCTTATATTATTAATGGGATTTTGATTGTGTCTAGCACTGTATTTCTTTCAATGTCGAGTGAGTTTAGAGTATCGTAAGCTCAAGGTTTGTTATAAATGTCGATAGTCAAAAACACATTTGTGATAATTAATACAATATAATGGTGGAGCCATGTAGAAGCTGAAGAGAACCCGATAAAATAGAAAGGTTATGGTTTTGGTGTGGATTTCGAAAACATGAATTAATTTAATAATGATAAACTGAAAGACAGAGACAGACAGAGACAGACAAAGACAGACAGAGACAGACAGACAGAGACAGACAGAGACAGACAGAGACAGACAGAGACAGACAGAGACAGACAGAGACAGACAGACAGAGTTTCGGTACTACTAGTGAAACGTGGATGTTCTGAAGTTTCAGAATACCTAACCTCGGGGAATATACTCGTGAGCATAATAATATGTTTTTTTTATAAACTGAAAGAAAAATGTTTCTGGATTTTAATTTCACCACGTAATAAACTAATTAGATTAAAGTCCTAATTACAAAATTTAATGAAATGACCTAATGACATTGTTAAAACGTCACCGTTAATATCCCGAGAGGGAAATTTTACGAGGTTATTTAGAGTTAAGAATAATGAATTTGTTACTAAAAAGTTTTAAAAGTGAAATAAGAAGTAGGAAGGAGTAGGTATCGAAAGCAGATCTAGAAAATGACAAAATAAAGTTAAGGCCCTATTCTTTCTTATCGTGTGGGCAGAACCCTGGTGTCAGAGTTTTTTCAGACCGCCTTACGGCCTCTTACGGGCTCTATAAGGCCCTATGGTAGGACGAAACACCTTGGAGGCATCTTTTATTTTTTAGTTTTTAACTAGATTTATACAATTTATCGAAACCGAAGTCATACCTTAGTATTTTTGGATAGTTTATCTAGTGAAATCATTAATTGAATACACGATTTGAATTACTTCACCCGATAGAAAGTCGTCACAAAGATGACGTACTTTCTTTTATTTTTAAAAAAAATTCTCTTTTTAGAAGAACTTAAAATAGTTTTAGATTTTTGGTATTTATACTTACATTTTCACCATTAGTTTATCTAGTGAAATCAAAAAAAAAATCTATTTAGAGAACTTTTGTTAATTCTCTTTAATCGAGAATACGGCTCACGCACACACTTTTCGGAAGGCTGCCCAGATCGCGTTTCTCATAGAAAATATTATCTGAACCTATGGCTCCTTAAGTGCCTATAGTAAGTTCGATCAATCTGATAAGATAACATTACCTACTAGCTTTTGCCCGTGACTTTGTGCGGCCTGCTCCAGATATATCGTAGCGAAATCAAATATAATCATTATTAAGCTTTTAAATGATTTGAAGAATTTTATGAAACTTTCAGTAAGTTTCATAAAAATCGGTCCTGCAGTTCTTGCGTTTTGCTTGTACAAACAGACATACAAACAGACAGAGATAAATAGAAACGTTTTTGATTTGGTGTCAAGGACACTAAACACCATATTTGTAATTTTTTTTTAGAAATATTATCAATGTTCAGGATGTAGGTAATTAATAATTAGAGGGTAGACCATCAGATTGTAACGCTATGGAGACAACGTCGAAAAAACCAAAGAAAATCACCTGCCCCATACATTTGAGTCAAGTAGGTACTGGTAGGTAGGTTTCTATGAAATAGCAGGTATTTTTATTTTTTCTCAATGTTGGCTCCACTGTAAAAATTTGGTATTTGACTACACACAATATATATTTTTTTTATCTTCTCAATAAAAAAAAAAGTTTTTAAATAACGCCATACTCCCATTTTCATTGAGTTTTTAAGTCAAATACTATTTTTAATAACAAGATAAATTTTAAAAGTAATGAAATTTTGATGACGTCACAACTCATTACTTAGTACAAATTTTCATACAAAGCGCACGTTTTGAAGTTAGATAAAGAGTAGGTAGCTGATTTGATTAGTTGTTCAGTTTGATGGTCTGAATCTAAACCACCCATTTAAATAATACTAGGGCATAGGTACTAGGGTGTTTTGTTACACCTTATATAAACGTAAGAATGTTTCTGACTAACCCCAATGTGATTATATTGATGAGTTTGTGTATGAAAGAGCCGAAACCTTCATGCTAGGCAACCCTACGCCGCCCAGCCGCGTTCATTTTATTTTCAGTCCAGTACACCAGCGCTCACGATTTAATAAATAGATAAAAAGTTTGTTATTTCGCTCCGTCAACTGTGTAGTACAGTACGCTTCATTTTTATTAGCATCCAGATTGTTTATCCACGTGGGTTGACGATATTTCAACACTCCCTGGGAATAATATTGATGATTGATTAAAGACGGTAATTCATAATAGGCTAAGTAGCCTATTATCACAGGTCCGGCACTTCAAACAACGTTTTAGATTTGACATGATGACGTTCGCACATGCGCACTTCGCGAAAATTATGCATGACATATATGTGTAGGGTTGACTTAACACGCATTGTATGAACTACATTATACATTTTGTTACTTGTTATAGTTCATTCTGTTATTTAAAATCGTTTTTAAGCCAAAGAATCACAGAAAATGTGAATTTAGCGTTATTTTCCAACGTTTATTTTTACAGTAAGGAGAAAAATAAAATATATTTTATGTAGTCATATTCAACGGGTGCGCGCGTCTGACTGCCTTCCCTTGCTCGGCTTCCCTCAAGTTACCACAGAGAGTGTGAGGGGAGGTGGGGTATCTGAAGTCAGTGGGGGGCGGGGAGTGGCCGTTCTGTATGTAGAACTATATACTATTACCTATTCTGTGCTATTATGAAGTTGTTTGTCAAGTGACAACTAGTCAAATCTACTCTTTATCGGACGTCAAAACGTGCACTTTGTATGAACATTTCTAAAAAATAATGAGTTGTGACGTCATCAACATTTTATTACTTTTTAAAGTTTATCTTGTTATTAAAAATAGTATTCAAGCTAAAAACTCAACGAAAATGGGAGTTCAGCGTTATTTTCTAACCTTTTTTGTTTATTGAGCATGCATATGCTTACGACAAGCTTACGACTATATTCCCCGACTATAGTCAGAGATATGCTGAAACTTCAGAACATCCACATTTCACTAGTAGTACCTAAACACTCCAGTGTGACGGGGAGTGAGCCCTTTGCCACTTGTAATGGACAGTAAGTACGATACATGCCTCGAAATTGAAGCATGCAGGTTTCCTCACGATGTTTTCCTTCACCGAAAAGCCAGTTGTATTACAAATCGTACATAAATTCCGAAAATCTCATTGATATGAGTCGGCCTGGATAGACTATCGGCCACCCGCAAAAAAGTCGTCTCTAAACCAAATCTCGTATGTAAGTTCTGTATATACCTACAACAGGTATGGCTGTATTCGGGGTACTCTCAGGATCATGAAACTGCTTGTTGTATAATTCAAAAGTGGTGGAGGGGGTAGTAGTGACGTCATAAAGATGGCCGCCGACGGTTTTAGTTTTTTTTCAATTGTAGCGCACCTATGAGGTCAATCTGGTTGTGCGAGGAGTCATTTGAAAGCTTATTAAATTTACTTTAATCATTCCATAGACACCTAAAGTGAAAAATTTTTATTTACTGAAATATTTTGAATTTAATGCATTTTTTGCTACCTACCAGCAATCATTCCTCCAGTTTTCTCGGAAACGGATAACTATATTGTGATTATAGCTATTACATAAAACATACAGAATTTTATAAGCTATCTTACAACTTGAATTGTATAAAAATACACCTTCAAACGACTGAGCTGTGTCAAATTTACTGGTGCACTGTAACTATGAGTCCAAGAATGCGTCGGTCTGCGGGGCGGGGCGGAAGGACTGCAAATAAAATTATTACTTACAGATTATTATATAATTAGGGTTTCCATTGTAATATGGCTTAGAAAAATATACAATTTTATATTATTTACTTGCACATGCGTTTACATAGACTGTAGATGTACAGGGTTTAAATTTAAATGCGTAATATATTTAAGGGGGTGCTTTAAACCATAAAAATGAACAACTTTGACAATGGGACTAACTTTGAAATCACGAGAAAAATTATCTGCTGTTTCATACATTTTGGTCGAGAAGGAATTTACATATTCTATGGAACATCCCATTTTTTTAACACTGTTTCTATGTTCGCTCCAAGGTGATAGTGGTTCAGCTTGATGGTCTGAACTGAAGAACCTATTTGATATATGTAACGTATTTATTTTACACTATGTCAGAGCATAGGTAATAGTACATAGTTCTACATAACAAGGATGAAGCTGCCTTGGACAAGTGAATAAAAGAATGAGAAATCCAAAACAATTCAACAGGTTTATAAATATTTATTGTTAGAAAAAAAACTATTGTTAGTTGCAAGAAGGTTGCAAGCATGCAAAGTAAAACTAGGTAGAGTGATTCATCAACATCACCAAAATTATACTGGTTTAACATACCTTCTCCCCGAATGGGATGCATTTTTGATTCTTATTGACACAGCCGCATCTCGTACTGCGGTAGCCTGTTTTGCATTGGCAAGATATTAATTCCAAATCTTTTAACGAAAAACATGGTTAACGTTGTTATCGGTGACAAATTTTCGTTTTCCAATGTCCAACCATGGTTTGTAGCTGGTGGTACATTTCGAATTTCCACATCTGCAGTGGCCCAAACGTATATTTGGCGATTTGCTCTTTTTATATGTTGTTTCAGAGCTTCTTGTGACGGTGGAGGATTATCCACGTTACAAATACCTATTTAAAAAAAAATCTGCTCTAAGATTGGTGTACAATTTAGGTTTCTTATGACAGTAAAGAGTCGTAATAAATTTCTCGCCTTTTTGCCTAGATCTTCTGTTAGGTCAACCACCGATCCAAATCTTTCCAGAAGATCGTAATTTTTTGTGAAGACTTTCCACGTGAAAACCTAACAATGTGCTTTTGTTGAAAACCTAACAATGTGCTTTTGTTGTCGCATCCTGTAAGAGCGTGGTACGCCAATAAACAGTCTCATTCTGGTCCGACAGCTTGAACAATTTTATGGACTGAAACGTATTTTGGTTTACTCGCGCTCATTCCACATTGAATCCAGACCTTCGCTAGTAACTTGTCGAAGAAATGAATGAGCAACAGTAAATCGTCAGTGTCTCTGCTGTTTAACATAATTCTACTTATATCTCCCTCAAGATTTGTATATCACGTATTGTGAAATAAATTCATTGCAATTTGATTTACTAGCAGGATTTATTGGCGTACCACGTTCTTACAGGATGCGACAACACAAGCTCATTGTTAGGTTTTTCAAAGAATGGCACGTGGAAAGTCTTGCGATCTTCTGGAAAGTTTTGGATCGGTAGTTGACCTAACAGAAGATCTAGAGCAAAAGGGCGAGAAGTTTACTATGGCTCTTTACTGTCATAAGAAACCCAAATTGTACACGGTTGACAATATGGACAATCTTAGAGCAGATTTTTTTAAATATTGGTAACGTGGATAATCTTCCACCGTCACAAGAAGCTCTTAAACAACATACTTATAAAAAGAGCAAATTACCAAATATGCATTTGGGCCACTGCAGATGTGGACCACCTACAAACTCTGGTTGGACATTGGAAAACGAAAAGTTGTCACCGATAACAACGACAACCATTTATTTAGTTAAAAGAACAGGCTGCTGCAGTGCGAGATGAAAAATGCGATATCGGGGAGACCTATGCTTAAATCAGTATAATTTTGGTGATGTTGATGAATACCTACTTTTACTTTGCATGCTTGCAATCTTCTTGCAACTAACAATTGTTTTTTTATAACAATAAATATTTATAAACCTGTTAATTTGTTTTGGATTTCTCATTTTTTTATTCACTTTTCCAAGGCAGCTTCATCCTTGTTATGAAGAACTATATAGGTACTATTACCTATTCTGTGACAGAGTGTGAAATTAAATACTTTACATTACATACATCAAATGGGGAACTTCTACTTCAATTCAGACCATAAAGCTGAACCACTATCACCTTGAAGCCAACAAAGAAATAGAGAAATAAAATGGGATGTTCCATAGAATATGTCAATCCCTTCTCGACCAAAATGTATGAAACTGCGGATTATTTTTCTCGTTATTTCTAAATTGGTCCAATTGTAAAAGTTGTTCAGTTTTATGGTCTAAAGATGTTACGCATTTAAGTTTAAACCCTGTACATCTACAGTCTATGTAAACGCATGTGCAAGTAAATAATATAAAATTGTATATTTTTCTAAGCCATATTACAATGGAAACCCTAGTTATATAATAATCTGTAAGTAATAATTTTATTTGCAGTCCTTCCGCCCCGCCGCAGACCGACGCATTCTTGGACTCATAGTTACAGTGCACCAGTAAATTTGACACAGCTCAGTCGTTTGAAGTTGTATTTTTA
Organism: Agonopterix subpropinquella; assembly: GCA_922987775.1. Lineage (NCBI taxonomy): Eukaryota > Metazoa > Arthropoda > Insecta > Lepidoptera > Depressariidae > Agonopterix > Agonopterix subpropinquella. The sequence continues at coordinate 7,963,532 of OV277713.1, read as the reverse complement.
TACAATTCAAGTTGTAAGATAGCTTATAAAATTTTGTATGTTTTATGTAATAGCTATAATCACAATATAGTTATCCGTTTCCGAGAAAACAGGAGGAATGATTGCTGGTAGGTAGCAAAAAATGCATTAAATTCAAAATATTTCAGTAAATATAAATTTTTCACTTTAGGTGTCTATGAAATGATTAAAGTAAATTTAATAAGCTTTCAAATGACACCTCGCACAACTAGATTGACCTCATAGGTGCGCTACAATTGAAGAAAAACTAAAACCGTCGGCGGCCATCTTTATGACGTCACTGCTACCCCCTCCACCACTTTTGAATTATACAACAAGCAGTTTCGTGATCAGGAGAGTACCCTGAATACAGCCATATCTGTTGTAGGTATATACAGAACTTACATACGAGATTTTTTTTTTCTCGTCCTGGCCTCTACACTAGGACGGGGATCGAACCATCGCCTCCTGCACGGCAGGCAAGGTTACTCGCCACTGGACCACCATGGTTTTTTTTTATTGAGAAGATTAAAATAAAATATATACTTACTGCATGTAGTCCCCAATACGAATATGAATGACCAAAATGTTTGATCTTGACAATGTTATGTTACGCTATGTAATTCAATATTGTATTCGCAGAAGCACTAGCCTGTAGATGCAGTTAGTTCAAATGTTAGGTCATCTTTAGATTGCTGCAAGTGTTCATATTTTTTACGTTTTATCCTTTGTACCTTAAACAGTTTTTAAAACGTGTTATCATGTAATTAGCACAGTAAAATTTAAATGTTGCTATATTAGAAATTATGTAATTATCTGTTTGATAAATTAAATTAAATTAGTATTTGTAACTGTACTTTATTTGTATATTTTCTATTTTTCTTCTTTTCTATGTGACATTATATTGAATAAAAAGTTTTAGGTTTGAGTTTAACATTGTAACTCAGTTAATGCATTTTGCAGGAGAGCGTTTTTTATTTATTGGCTTGGGTCTAGAATGATCTGGATGGACCGCATGTAAACGAAGTACAGCTTTACAGAAAAAAATAAAAAAAGAGCACTAGTCTGTCTTCGCAAGAACGTTAAAATACACGCATAACCCTGTATAACCTAGCAATACCACCGTAGTAATATAATAGTACAATCTTTTCAATTTACTCTCAGCCTGTCACCAAATCAAATTTATTTTTTGCCTAATTATGCCTTAAATGATTGAACATTTTATTGATTGGTTATACCTGATTCTAATTGCGACTCTATGTTGATTCGAGAAAGTCAAGTGTTTCTATGTACTACAGAAATTTACGTGAAACAGCTTTCAGTTCGGTCAGTTCCCGATTTTTTAACTTCACTTTGATTAAATAATCTACTTTGAAAATAGTAAAAGAAATATTTTACATACAAAATGTTTTTTTTTTGTTGCTATGATCACATGAAGTTCGCATTTCGAAACATATAATATCTAACTACAGATTAGTTATCGAATGTTATACAAAAAGTGAGTATACACAGATTTACTGTGTATTTTTTAACAACCTGTTTATTGGGCTGACTGTACATTTTAACCACTGTACACGTCTGAGGCTTTCAACCTGTAAATAACTGTTACACTAGAGAGCTTTTCCGAGTGCACTATTTCACTGGAAACCAATATCGTTGCAATCCCATAAGATAGTTAGTTTAAAGAAATAATGTCTGGGTAAAAGGTTCAGACTAGTTTGCTATTTATTTTATTTCTAGTGTACCTAAGTAAATTATATATTTTAATAGAAAATTTGATATGTTGCTCGCATGGACACACTTTTAAATCTATCGACAGGTAGGCTACAGTAGTCATTTAAGAGGATACCAACGAAGCTCTCAAATTTGTCTTTATAAAACTGTTTTAGATGATTTGTAAGTTATTGTACTTCTCAGATCACTATTTTCATTATCTGAAAAGCCTATGCCTAAAATGGCGCCTTTTTACTTTTTTTAGCGCGGCCATCAATCAAACTTGAATATTATAGTTCAGAATAAAGTTAAAAACAACACTTGTTATTACAAATATCTCGGGATTCAATCCGAACTGAGATATAAAAGCTTGAAGTGCACGTAATGGTAATATTTTCAACTTCAAGCTTTTATATCTCCGTCCGGACTGAGTTTAGGGATATACATGTTAATAAGTTTTGTTTGTAACTTTTTTCTGAAATAAAATATCCAAGTTTGGTTGCTGGCCGCGCCAAAAACAACAGCAACAACGCGCGAAAAATAAGGCGCCAACCTTACATACAAAACCCGCATTGTCTTTTCCACATAAATAATGAGAACCAAAATCACCCGATAAAAAATAAGTTGGCATTACTTATAGATCAATCATCGGCACGTTACACAAAACAACCACGGTAAAACTGTGGATAGTTGCCCCGTAATTTTTTGCATCACTGTTGCCCCTTGCTTATGCCTGTAGGCCAAATAGTTAGATAGATCAGTAGAAGCACTGCCCTTTAATAGTTTGATCACTGCTGCCCATTGCTTATTCTGGTACAGATCAGTTGGACCACTTTGCCCCGTAATAGTTGGACCACTGCTGCCCCTTCCTTATGCCGTTGGTCCAACTAGTGTGACAGAGCAGTAAGAGTACTGCCCCGTAATAGTTGGACCACTGCTGCCCCTTGTCCATACCGGGGTCCAACTAGTTCAACATAGCAGTTGAATCACAGCTCCGTAATAGGTGGACCACAGCCCAGCTACTTCGACAAAGCAGTAGAACCACAGCTCCGTAATAGTTTAAAGCACTATTGTCCCTTGCTTATGTTGGTGGTCCAACTAGTTGGGCAGGGTGGTTTGGACCACTGTTCCGTAATAGTTGGACTACTGCTACCTCTTGCTTATGCCGGTGGTCCAATTAGTTTGACAGAGTAGTTGAATCACAGCCCCGAAAAAACCAAAGAAGCGTAGCAAAACACAAATCGTCGGCTAAAGTGTCAGACCTCGTAACTCCATTAGCGATCAAAATTTACAGGACGGACAAAAAACGTCATCACGATAATTGTAAAACGGTCATTACGCCATATCGTGCAGTACTGAGCGGGAGGACATACGTGGTTTGCTTCCAACAAAATGGAGTTACGTGGTTTTCTATTTATCATTTTAAACTGTAACGGCTTTTTAAAAGGATTTAAGATTTTTGCCATGGATGCGTTCAGAAATTAGTAATAAAATAGTATAAAAATGTCATTTTGAAAAAAAATGGAGTTACGAGGTTTGACACTTTAGCCGACGAAATTATGCACAAGCTTTTACTTTATCAATCTGATCTCGATTCTGACAATTCAGCTGTTATTGAATTGATTTGTATTTAGGATTTCGGCTATCACTCAGACAGATTGAAAAAAACAGGTGTCTTTTGATTTGTCACAATACGAGACGTGGCTAACAAATTACTATTGGGAAAATAATGTCTTGTTCATTGTTACCTTTTCGTGTCAAAATGACTATTTCTTTCGGCGGGTTATTTTGTTATACAGTGAGAGAGCAAAATATATGCGGAGATGTAGGAGTAAAATACGCTGGCTTGGCTTGAATTATTTATTGATCACCAAAAAATCCATAAATTCCGTAATCTGCGTTGTAAACTATTATACCTTGCACGTAAATCGAAGAAAGATGATTGTGATGTTTGATAAAAAGTATGGTTCCCTTGTGAAGAAACTGTGACGAAACCGACTAAGCAGTAGGTATTCAATTTCTTAACAAAATTATATTAATGACTACAAGTAAAATAATTATATTTTCTTTTTGCTTGTTTTCATTAATTAAATAAACACTATGTAATATTAAGTCTTGTTCTTTTTTTTAATTTATAAATTAATGGACTCTTGCTTGTGCGTTAGCACTGCATTTCCGCCAGTGTCAAGTAGTTTATTGGGAGAATCTATTCCAATCTCAGGGATTGTTTTTGGACAAGAAAAAGAAGAGATTGAGGAATGCGGCCATGTCGTGGCAGGCAAAAACGCGAAGCGCGAAACCACGCGAGACGTGTGCTCGGGTCAGTTCCTGCAACGTGACTCCAAGTTTTGTTCTTTCGGTGAAACTTAAGCTCAGTAGGTTAAGTTTATGACCAATGGTCTTCGTTTATGACATTTCGCATTGATTAATTAGGTCATTATGCGTGGAGAGGGAATTAATTCTGCCAGCGCAGCGGTCATGCAAATAGCGACTCATTCATTCGAGTCATTTTGCGTTCTGTGGCTATAAAATTATGGGTCATTTTGGGTTTAAGTCATTTTACGTTTGGATCAATTCGCGTTTAGATCAGTTTGCGATTAAGTATTCGTAGTTTAATTAAGTTTTCGTGATTAAGTTCGTAGTAGTTCCTATAGTGCAATCCGATTTTAGAACATAATGTGACTACTGTGGTGACCATTTCACACGCCCATATCCATACAGGGTGTAACAAAACACCCTAGTAATACTTAAGCGGGTGCTTCAGATCATCAATCTGAAAAAACTTTCACTATGGAGCCAACGTCGCGAAAAAAGAAAAAAATCTGCCGTCCCAAACATTTGAGTTGAGACGGTACTGCAGTTTTGTATGAAAGAGCGGATTTTTTTTTTCGCGATTTCGATGTTGGAGAGTGAAAGTTGTTCAGTTTGATGGTCTGAAGCACCCCCTTAAGTATTACTAGGGTGTTTTGTTACACCCTGTATATTAGCTTCACCTGTACGTAACTAATAACTAACTAACTAATAATTATGTTAGAGAATCTCTGAAGTCGATTTTAACATACTTTATATGAAACGAGCTTTTACCCGCGACTTCGTCCGCATAAATTATATACCAGATTTTAAGTCAGATGATAAGCTATCAAACAAAAAAAGTTTCATCAAAATCGGTTCAGTAGTTTTTGCGTGATACTCGAACAAACAAACACCCAAACAAACAAACAAACAAACGAACGAACAAACAAACAAACAAACAAACAGACAGACAAAAAGTCCAAAAATTTGTGATTTGGAATCAGGGAAGCCTAAAAACCATATCGTAATCTTTTTTTGTAAATATCTTCAATGGACAGACACACTTCTGTTACAGTTTTATAATAGTTTAGATTTAAAAGTTTGCAAGCGTATGTCTTTCGAATGACAATACAATAATTTGGTACCATCGATCTGATTTGACGAAGGAGCCTGGAGGCAGGTAGTGGAACTCTTCAGTGGCTATTACACCACATTTCACATAAGATGAATTCTGACAGGACTCTTATGTCAAGAAACTAAGTTCGATAATGGCTTGTTTCACGCATCTTTCTATGTGAAACGGATTATAGTAAACCCCTCAACTTTGGGCTAACTTAGTACAGTAGGTCTTGGAAACTAATGTTGACATGCAAATGTGTGTCGAAACTACAGTAGGCAAGTAGAGTCGAGCGGGGCAATTACGTCAGTGGAGTAATGATGTCAAATACGCTTTTAAGTAGTAGATTGAGAAAAAGCGTATTTCTACGATAAATACCTAGCTGCACTAGTCGTCGCTGCCAAATAAGAGCTTATCAGAACAAAATTTATAGCATAGGGTAAATAAATTATACACAACAGAGGTTCAATGCCTATACTTAGAAAGTTGCCACCTTCTTAGTTGCCAACTCGCGCAAGTACAGCGACGGTGGTGAGTAGCGGTACTACAGCAATGTTTAATTACGTTTAAAATACGTGTTAAACACATTCATTATTAAAATTTTTAAGAAAATTAATCTATATAATTTATTTCCGTGGAACAAAACTCAAAACTCAAATAATAGTGATCTAATAACGTTTAATTAAGATTTATCTCTCGTTCAGGCCAGATGATACTTGTAGCGAAATCTGTTTGCGCCAAGACTATACTAAATCTAAAATGTATGGAACTGACCAGACATGGTTTAACCCCACTGACGAAATTGCGGAATTTATTTCCGCATACCGTAGCCGCATATATATATTATTATACCCTATAGCTATTAAATCATTACAAAGAACTAAATTGTCGAAAATAACAAAATCATTTCGAAGCTTAAACTTAACATTCAGTAGATAATATTGAAGTTAATGTCTATTTTTAACCGACTTCATAAAAAGGAGGTTTTTAACCGACTTCAAAAAAAGGAGGAGGTTTCTCAATTCGACCGTATATATATATATTTTTTTTTTATGTTTGTTCGCGGATAACTTCGTCGTTTATGAACCGATTTTGATGATTCTTTTTTTGTTGGAAAGACGATATCCCAAGTGTGGTACCATGATAAGGAAACCAGGATCTGATGAGGGATCCCAGAGAAATCGAGGGGAACCTTCGAAAATTGTAGTGCCGACTAGTGCGTTTGTTAATTCAAAGCACTACTATTAAATCGAACTAATGAATTCACCAATGAAAATTGTTAAATAAACAAAATTTTAACAAAAAATTAAAACCGCCTTCAAAAAAACTAAAAAGTTAAAAATGATGACTTTTTTCGTTCGCATCATAAGAACATTAATTTGTTTTGTGGTAAACTATTTGAGACATCGAAATTGAAATATAAACTTATTTCCGAACAGCTTACAATTCTCTCTGCAAACTGAACCAAAGAGTAATTTACACCAAAGTTACATTGGACAAAACTTCGGCACATCAAAGGGGAGCGAAGCGTAATAATAATTTATCTCTACTGTAGTTTGGGTCTAACAAATTAAGTACTAACAAGCTCCTTGTCAGACTGTTTGTTGTTTTCTCTAAAGGAACAGCAAACAATCAATGAGAAAACGAACTTAATTATTAACAAAATAATGATTGTTGAACTACACTCAGGGGCATGACTATAGCCCGTCCAACATAGAATTACTTTAATTCTACGTTTTCCCCTCTGCCACGGTATTAGATCAATGATCATGTACATTCAACATTCAATTTTATAACTTATCACTAAACTAGACAGCTTATTTAGAACGTTTAGGGTTTACACGAGACAACTTTTCATGATTTTGAACATTCAAAATTAGAATCTAAAGTCATAGGGAATAAAATCCAAAGTTGCGGATAACATGTTACCTCGCCCCCCGCAAAAAGTGGCAGAATGTTTGTTAGTAGAATGACACGTGGTTACGCGTCCCTATATAAGTAGTCTAAGACTATAGTTATGCAAATATACTAGAATGGTACAGAGTACTATAATTACTATTAATAATAGGTAATGACTAGTGACCGTGTTTGATAAATTAGTATTCCCACATTTTCGACTCAGTAAAGTCAACACATCTTTCATGGGGCACTGTATACGCTTTCATAATAAGATACCAGAGGATATTCTAAACTTACCAGACAAAAAGTCCCATGTTAAACAAGTGCTCTGCAAAAAAGGTTACTATAAACTCGATGATTATTTGAATGACCAAAATGTCTGGTCTTGACAATTTTACACTATGTAATGCAATATTGTATTTTAATTGTACTTTGTACATTTAATTTTGTTTAAAAGATGTGTGTTGTAGAGTTTCTGGCCGCATCTTCTCTCAACGGAACACCTTCCGACGCGGTGGTAGAGTCAAAAAATGACGTCAAAAAGCTATCTATATGATATTATTTTGAATAAAAAATTATGAATTTTGATGGGCTTATTTCCGTACTAATAAGGGGAACAGCAAATAAAACAGTAAATAAAACATGTATTACGGAAACAGAATTGCAGTCACTAATATAAATAATAGACGGTCCCGTTATTTATGTCACAGACCTATATGAAACTGCTGTTAGAGGGAGGTTACACGTTCAGTATTTCGTCATTCTGATCCATCAGTCTGGTCATGTTTATTTGATTTGAAGGGAAACTGATATACTGAAGCACCATGTTAGTCGGGTCAATCTCGAGTCAGTTTCCCTTCAAATCCTATATACATGACCAGACTGATGAAATACTGACCGTGTAACCTCCCTCTTACGTTGGACCTTGCGCGAGCGGCATTCACAGCAGCGTGTTGTTAACTTTTTACTAGTTTTCTTTAATTATTTCACTTTCTGACAATATTTGAGCAATCAAAACATAACGTCTGTATGCAATTATAATTAATTTTAATTTATTTTGTATACTTTCAATATTTGAAAAATAATGACATTTAGTCGCCGTTTCAAAGTCACGTCATCCGACCAGCCTGCGTAACATGACAGAGGTGAAAGCGACACAGGTTGACACAGGTCACTTCTAAACGTCAAATTTGAGTGAGATACTATTGAGATAACCGCCAATTTGACGTTTAGAAGTGACCTGTGTCGCTCTCACCTCTGTCATGTTACGCAGGCTGGAGTGCGATTTTTGAATCGCACTTTACGTATTACTTTATCGCACATTCAAAAATCATACTTTAGGAGTGCAATTTTTGGAAGTCAAATCAGCAGTAGAAAGATGCGTATCTCGATAGTAATTTTGACATAATTTTCAACCATAGAGAATTCACACGCTCCCCCTCCTTTTCAACTGCTGATCTCAGCGAATGAGATTCAAAAATCGCACTCCGGATCTCATAATGTTATAATCACGACCAATTACATAATACACAAAGAATCAATGGAGCGAGCTCACAGTAAAATCTTCTTAATGTTCAAAAATCTCTCAACTTCACACCATCAAAATTCCCATTTCAAAACGTGAAACTCATCAGCATAACGAGGGAAGAAACAAAACGTGCATGTGAAGTGAAAATAAACGAGGGGAGCAAATAAAGTCATTTTGAAGGTCCACGTTATGACTAAACGTATTAGGGTAACTTGGTTCTGTACCTCCGTTTTAAATCTTTTAGTTAAACTTCAACTTTGTTTGCTGTCCTCACAAATGGTAAGGAAATATACAGGGAGCGAGTGTAGACAGTTGTATTCGTGATACTGGAAAATTTTCCTCAAGAAGTCGGAGGGAATTCGAATATTTCATACAAACGTTCGATCAGCTAATTGAACTGAGTTTTATATTAAAAAAATACACACACACACACCCTTCACTTGCATACTCTATTATCAGAATTTATTTTTCTATTTTACCGCTTGTAAAAATTCCCGTAATTCTATGTGGTGAGTCTTAGTGTCATATCACAAAATTTTTAGGCATAGGCGATATTGCAACTGTATAGCAAGGAAGTCGCAACTGTACCACCGCGATAACGCAACTGCATCGCCGCGATTTCACCTTGTCACTGACCTAGGAAATATCGCTGCGATAACAGGCGATATTTCGACAGAATCGTTCCGAAAATATCGTTCCGTCGACGCCTACGCTCAAAAATTGTTTTTTACTACGAATAAGCTTTTTTGTGATAATATGGCTCTTACAAAAAAAAATCTAACTACAGAGATTTAGTAATGCCTATAAAGATTTAATAAGTTGCCGGATATCTTAAAAAATATAACAAATGACAAAACATTTAACTACCACTTAAAACAATTATTAATACAAAAATGCTACTATACGTTAGATGAATACCAAAATGATAAAACAATAAATAATTATAGATTATAAGTTGCAATATGTTAATTTGTTGTAATACTTATATTAAGTATGTTAATTTCATATAGAAATAAATAAATATGATAATTTTATAAGTTAATACAACAACTTACTAGTAGATACCATACTAATAAAATACTATTATTTAAAATAAAGAATATAAATATCTTGATAACTTCTATTCAAGTCCTCCTCTCTTTTAAAATTGCTGTGCTCTCCTAACAGGGTTCACAATGTTGTACTATTATAAGATTACACCACCTATTGTATATACCATTGTGAAACGCAATAAAGCATTGAGTATTGAGATTTTGCGATATAAACAATTAAAGTGGACAAATGATAATACTCTTTTACCTTAATAATTCTATTTTCTCAACAAAGTCTGAACAACTATAGAAAATAGGAATCCGAAAATAGAAACTAACTTATATTTTTCCGAAAATGTCAGATTGTGTTAACTTTTGCTCCTACTACGGTTTTCCCATTGGACCACTGGATGAATATTTATCCGTATTTCTTCGAATTATTTATACGAGTAACTGACCAATGTTTAACGCATTAAATTCATAATTTTAACCTCAATCATTTATACATATAATTAACACTTTTAAGGACTGTCTGAAATAAAGAATTATGTACAAGTAGACGTCATCGCTAATACATGACACCGCTTCCGCACAAACAATAAAAATGTGCTCTGTAGATATAGTTTAGAATGACAAAGTTCTTGATAAACTCATTGTAAAGTGTATCTACAGAACACGACACATGTTCATTCATTTGACGGCCCGGAAGCACAGTCGGTAGTGAACCTGGAGGGTCGCGGGTTCGAATCCCGTAAGGGACAAATATTTGTATGATGAATATGAATATTTGTACCCGAGTCATGGATGTTTGTATCTATATATGTATTCTATATCGTTGTCTAGTCATCATAATACAAGTCCAGGCTAGATTCTGGTACTTGAAATGTGACTAGATAATTTGTGTAACACTGTCCAAGATATTTATTTATTATTTATTTGAAGCGGTGACGATTGGCATAATAAATAAAAAAAATTAAAATATTAATTCGATGATAACCCAGCTCTCTCATATAAAATGGCCTAACCATTTTATCAATACCAACGTCGCTGCCTAAAATTTTGTACTCATATATCAAACTAGAATAGCTTGGCCTAAATCTTCCTATAGAACTATTTAAGCGCCAATCCGAAGCTCCTATTCCCGGCTAGGTGTTGAAATCGATTTGAGTGTATTTTCACTGAATTCTATTAGTGCACATTCGTAATATTTCATACCTAACTACAGTATTGAATAGACGCAAAAAAAAAGCAGATGAGCGTTTTTTATATCGTTAAATGAATAACAGTCCATAGTTTTCTAAAATAGTTATTAAGGACTTTGGCGAATTTGGACCCAGCCATTTTTACGAAAACTAAAAGCCCTTCAGGACGGCGGTCATAACTATTATAAACAGAATAAATTAGGGCATTTTTTAAAAAAACTTCCTCATCTCTAGAAGTCCGGGTTAAAAAGTAGAAATTACTAGTAAAATAGACAAATCATCCAAAAAGCAGTAGCAAAACGCAACCATGACAGCTATTTTCATCTAATATTATCATTGAGGTTAGTTTTTGGACGTTACGGAACGTATTTGGCTTTATTGAACTGCTAGTGCGTGTGATTTCGTTTGATTCCATTATCATAATATGGTACGGTTATCGTGAATTTTCATTAAAACAAACACAATGAATGCGTAGAAGATTGAGTGTACTATCTAATAAAAAAGATTATGCGTTTCACATACTTGATACAAAAGGTATCATAAGGAGAAATACCTTTCCCCCAACTTCTACAGATTACAACCAATTTCCTTTTTTGTTAGTTTTGTTTCACTCTACACGTATTACTAAGTTTCATTCATGTATGGGACCTATATGTCTGGTTCTCACATTATATGGCCTTCCGCCAAACTTCTTTTCTGTTAATTCTTTGTTCCAAATAAAATTTGAATTTTAAGGCTGTGTTAATGACGTAATCAGAATGAAACTCTCATTAATTCAGTTTTTAGAAAGACTTTAGTAATGTTCAAAACAGAATCTTTGTTGAAGACACAGTATAAGAAAGAGTATCTAGTACTACATACAGAACGGAATCTCTCTGCTCCCAATAATTTTAACCTGACCCCCTTTGGCAGGAACCGTGGCGGAAAAAGTAGGCAATGGCGTATTCATGTCTCGCTCGCACTCAGTATCGCACATGCTTATCTAATATTCTTGTAAATTTTTCCCATTTATATGAAATTACAGTTAAAGTGTCAAAGATGTTCCCAAGGTGCGCCACAAAATTATATTCTAGTTCTTTTAAAAAGATAGGAAAGAGTACTCACTTGTTATCCACTTTTAAATTTAACGTTTAAAATTCAAAAGTAAGTTCTGAGACGTATGAGGATGTCGGCGTCTGAAACAAGTTTATACATACAATGAAGTGGTGGTAATATTTCAAGGAAAGAGAGTGTTATTCATTTTGACGTAAAAACTTTTACAGGTGCGGTTGCGGTTGGTAGCTTAGGAACAGTCACATGCAGCTTTAGGTGTACAGGCGAGTACTGTAGTCTCACTATACATGTTATCTAAGGGTTAATTTATATGCACCAAGATGGCAGTACTGCCAGTGATGACATACGGAACTGATACGTAAATGCTCACTCAAGGCCTAAAAGTCACCCAAAAAGGTTAAAATTCACCCAAAGGGCAATGGAGAGGGCTATGGTTGGAGTTTCCCTGTGAGATTATATCCAAGTCATGGATGCTCTCATCTATGTCTCCAGGATCTAGTCATCATTATACAAGTCCGGGATAGATTCTGGTACTTTAAATGGGATTAGATAATCTGTCTGACAATATTCAAGATACTTATATTTTTTAATATATGTTTTTCGGGTTACGCAAATCTAATGAAACACCACATTTCTCAAAATTGACAGAAGCATTTAAACAGAAGGTTTTAACAACTTTTTTTTTCCAGTCCTTAGGACAAAGATGGGGTCAAAAATGTAGTGAGCTTACCCAGAAGAAGCCTTATCACTCGTACTTTATAAGAATTCGGGTTGAAAGTTCGGGTTTTAACTACTTTTAAACAATTACCCTCTTTGGTTCCTGTAGTCGAGTAGTTAACTCACAGTCGGTTACACTGTAAATGGACGGGAAACAGTAAGGTCTCTGGTTAAACCTAAGGTTAAACCCGTTTTAATTAAGCTTGTAGGTGCGGTCACAAGTCACGTAGCGGTGTTTAACGGGGGACGGGGTTCGAGTCTCTTTCTGTGGATACCTATGTATTCTTGTTTATAGTTGAGTGAAAAGATTGGTTTATGCAATGTTATAAGTTTGGTGGTAAGCATGTGTCGTTAGCGTATAACAATCTATGTATGTATCTATTCTTGATCTATCTATATTACACATTATAAAACAGTTACAATGCTGAGTGACTGACAAGGCACAGCCTTAAACCGCTGAAGAAAGATTATACCTACTACTTGGTACTAAATAGTTAGATAATATACGCCTCATTGGGTTTCTTTATTTATTTAACACGATTATATTAGATTGACCTGTATGTAACTAACTAAATATGTAAGAAAAGGAGTCGATTTTATTTATAACTGTAAATTGTTCTAAATGTCAATTTCACGAATATTATAAATGTCTAAGTTTGGATGTTTAGATGTTTGGTTGTGTGTCATTCAATAACGCATAACGGCAAAACGGAATACGTATGTTCAAAATTAAATAGGATACTTTTTTAAGGTCCACCCAGAAGGAATCGCGGGCTACAGCTTGTATAATATCATAAAATTATTTCCAAATAACCAATAAAATTATAACTGTATATTTCGGTTAAAAATTAATCAGATACGTACGGCTTGAACACATTATAATTATGAAAAGCTCTGGTTAAATTTGTTTCATAATTAATTAACCAGACAGTTTGTAAACCAATGAAATTCATCATCGTGTTGAGTAAACAGTTCATACTAAAATTCCATTTAACATTTAGGTACTTAAGTACGTACTTATTTTTGCACCACGGATAATTTTCAATAATAATCGAGGTTTGTTGGTGCAATGGAGCTTTGGTATTGCAATACCAGTAATTGTTTCCAAACAATCACTATACAGAAGAGAACAGAAGAGAATCCCAGCTGCCGAGCGTGCGGAGAGGAGGAGGAACCGTTGGAACATCCTGTGTGCATGAGGTGTTCATCTCTAAGTGGTTGTGCATTAAGTTAAGTACTCAATGTAATTGTAAATTGTACCCATGTATCATTGTAACAGCTGTTGATGAACCTGATAAAACAAATAAATCCTGTGTGACTACGATTTCTTGGCGGTTAAACGTATGTGTCTCATTGGAGATGGATATCCAAAACTGGGGGATTATAGGTTTCTTCCCCTGAACGTATAGCCTCCCTGGAGATGAATATCCCGGGAGATAACAGGTTTCTTCTCCTGAACGGCCTATCATTTGACATGTTTTTGAAGGGCAAAAAATATACAGGGTGTTAGGGTAAACAGTTGCATTACTTTAAGGGGTGATTGTACCCATGATACTGAACAACTTTTCCTAAGAAACCTATAAGAAATTCAATAAAAAAAATTTGGACTTCCCATACTAAATGCTCATAATCAGCTGATCGAAGTTTTGTATGGAAAGTCGCAATTTTTTTTTGCGAATTTCCTATTGCTTTCTTTGGGAAAGCTGTTCAGTATCATGGGTACAATCACCCCTTAAAGTGATGCAACTGTTTACCCTAACACCCTGTATATCTAGGTGTCAATACAAAAGATCCCATCATTGGGTCGAAGTGTTGCTGGCTTGCCAAATAAGATAAGCAACATCATATCAGTTCAGTCTTTGAATGGTTTCTCAAAATTTTATAACATAAACATCATCATCATCATATCAGCCGATAGACGTCCACTGCTAAACATAGGCCTCCCCCAAAATGGGGGGATTTGCCATAATCGCCACGCTTGGCAGGCGGGTTGGCGATCGCAGTTGGATTGAATGTGTGTACTCAGAGGATGCTGCTGCCCATCCTCCGGTAGATCCCTTAGTCGCCTTTTACGACACCCACGGGAGGAAATAGGGTGGTGCTATTCTTAGCCGATACCACACGGACAAACTTGAACATATTTTGGTTTATTATGAAAATAATCAAATGTTTTGTTAAATTCGTGCACGTTTCAAAGCTTCTTCCAAATCGACCAGTTCTAATAGGTACCTACTTAATATTTTTTTTCGCATTTTTTATTTGCATTTAAATTGAGAAGGTATTGTGATAGTATACAAGAAACCCGGTTAGAGTAACCTAATGGTTACCACGCCAGACTGCTAAAGCAAGGGCGTAAGAATATTTAGAATCCCGGTTCGCTCAGGGATGTTTTATGTTAGTACCCTTGTTATTTGATTTCCATAATAAAAAGTCTTGAATAACTTGGGATTATTATAAGTTTGTGGTATATTTTTGTATTGCCCCCATATAGAATCTAGACTACTCTTGAAAATCTGTGCAGCAGAAAAGTAAAAGTATAGCTAATTATGATAATACTATTGTGCTTTGAAAACGTCTACTGCAGAAGTTTAGTTCAAATTCCTTTGACTTAACAAAGAATAGTTATAAAATTCCTTGCGATTTAAGAAAAATACAAAATTACTCGCAAAGAATAAAGAAACTTTTCTAACGACTCCAGTGAACCAGAAAAAAGAGATAAAGTACGCGATAAAATAGATCCTTTGATATTCACTTGGACGATTCTTATCTACCTACTTACCTACTCTTTTACGCCAATTCTATGTTGTCAGAAGGAAACTCTATACTTAAATAACTGGCCAAGTGCGTGTCGGGCCACGTGCAGGGTAGGTTCCGTAGTTGCCCGTTACAATATAATATGGAGGCTTTTAAAGTCTAAAAAGAGCATTTTATTATTTGGTCGACTATTACTCATAAACTTGTAAAGCCTACTTAGCAGTGATCGTTTTACTTTTAAATGTGTTAATAGGTACAATCCAATAATACCCCACAACATGGGATAGACGAGAAAAAAAAAATTCATCCCCACTTCATGTGTAGGGGTGGTACCCTATTATTATATACCTAATATTTTTCAAGATTTTATTTTACCACTTTATCAGCGTGACGAATATGTATACATATGCCAAATTACTGCTTTCTAGTATTAAGCGTCTCTGAGCTAAGCCGCGGACAGACGAACGGACAGACGGACGGACAGACGGACGGACAGGCGGACGGACATGGCAAAACTATAAGGGTTCCTTTTTGACTTCGGAACCCTAAAAAAACGCTGGTAAATAATACAGAATCTGGTTTTGTACAAGTGAGGTTTATTTTAGACGATACATAAATTATATTCATATTTATTCAAATGTATGTTCGGTTTTGGTGTGCAATTAAGTATAATTGTTTGTTTGATTATATTTATATGTTATACTGCATAAAATATCGTGTTACTAAGTAACTATACATTATATCGTGGTTCGCGAACATGAAGGAGTGGACAGGCATCCCTGGGCCTCTACCCGCACATTCAAACTTCGCAATTGCGTGAACATTTTCGTTCCAATGTCAACTCTTTTTCAATGAAGTGCGGACCAAAACAGTGGCGATATAGCGAACATAGAAAGTGCGGGTACAGGGCCTTATCCCCGAGTTCTGTTCGTTTGGCGAGATACCCCAGTGATTGAGTTAAGAAAAGATGTTTGGAGAGGTTTTTTTTTTTTTAGAATTGACCAATACAGTAATACAGTATGGCTCTGAGAGCCGTTACTGCTTATTACTGCGGACTATGGGGGGCCACACCAGTGACGGCGAAGCGCCCTGGTAGGACCTGCCCAAGGGGCACCCCTAAGGGGTACGAACCTCGGCAATGGGCGTTGCTGGGACTACGCGGACTACGATGGGGTAGCGGGGATCGGTGAGTTGTTTGGAGAGGTAGCGCGTTTATGTATTTTGTAAATTTTGGTTGGCCCTCATTAGAGTGGTAGTCTAGAAGCGAAAAAAAAAAGTGGTACATGTCATCGTATGTGGTACAGATCCATGCCCACGGCTATGACAAGAGTTTTTATCTTTAACACTGTACTATATAGGGTCCTTCTTAATATGCTGACACTTTTTTAAGGGGATGATCAGACCGTCAAACTGAACAACTTCCTCTATGGGACCAACATCAAAATCGCGAAAAAAAAAAATCATCACTTCCATATAAAACTGCAAACCTACTCGGAGCCAAACGTATGGGACAACTGTTATTTTTTTCGCGATTTCGATGTTGATTCCATAGAGAAAGTTGTTCAGTTTCATAGTCTGGTCATCGCCTTAAAAAAGTGTCAGCATATTAAGAAGGACCCTGTATAAGTAAAGTTATAGCTTGTGGAATCCCACTGCAGGGCAAAGGCCTCCTGTCAAGAATAAGGCCGCGTTTAGATGACCCGCACCCGCCCCGCACTCGCTCCGCGCTCTCCCCGCGCTCTCCTAAAATGCATTGCTTGCAATTTGAGTCTTATGACAGGATAATAAATCTAGTATTGTATTTTGACGAGCGGTTTCGGGGCGGGTGCTGGCCGGGTGTGGGGCGGGTGCGGACCGGGTGCAGGGCAGGTGCGGGGCAGGTGCGGGGCGGGTGCGGGTGCTCCCATTAAATATAATACGAGATTTATTGTCGTGACATAAGACTCAAATTGCAGGCAATGCATAAATGAAAATTGATAGATATAAAATAAAGTAAAAGAACGTGATAATAAAAATTCACCTTAAATATCAATATCTGTTTTAAATACTTAAATATTTATATTTTCAAACTGTCTGTTTATTTTATACTTTTTTAAATAAATCTTGGGTAGAAAAACTTTTTCGTCTTCTATCAACAAGTGCTCGAATTACTAAATTGCCCGTGAACTTTCAGAAACAAGGCGTTATATCAAATATTTAATGTTCTGATTACTTAACGAACTTGAGATTATCTAATCAGGTTCTTGTTTGTTCTGGAACGTAGCGTGATTAAAGGTACAGAGCCTACTTTGAAAAGGTAATCTCTTAAAATGTTTCAGATTTGGAAATGAGGCTACATAAACACAGTATAGGTTGGTATTGCAAAGGATAGTGATAGCAGAGCGCCCATGTGCATAAAACAAACTAAGTTTATTTTATTTTATTTTTTCAGATTTAGGATTACTAACCAGGTTAACACAGATTCAATCACAGTTCAAAAGGTAATACAATAAGTTAGATCCTATTTTCAATAATGTGGTATTTTCGGTAGGAAATGTTAGGTTTTAATTTTATTATTTTGTAGAGTCAAGGTTAAGGCTCGATGGGGCTGAAATAACCAGGGTTTAGGGTTACAAGCTCCGAAAGAAAAAGAATTAAAAAAAAAACACTTTTGGATATACGATCTAGGTACTAATCTCTGTGCATGTAGTTAGTCAGATATTCGTTTGCATATAGAGTTTCGATGCTAGGATTAATTTAAGATTTGTATGAAAAATGTTCAGCGACTGAAACTTTGAAATAATACATATTAGAGAAAATCTTACAAACCACAGGCACACGGATTACTTTCTAGATCCTGTTTAAAAGTTACCGTTGACTATAATTGGTTAAATATCCAAGACAATTATAATTAATCTTCGTTTGTATGGAGCTGCTCGGTTATGATTATGAGTTTATGTATGACACATAACGGATGCAGTGAAATTGCAAGTCAATATTTTCTTTTCTTTTGCTTTGATGTGATTGCCTTGATAATCATAATCCGTTACCGATCTTACAAACGATATATAATCGTCATCTTTATTTCGTGTTAGCATGATTTTTATCGCATGACAATCAATTGGTAAGATTAGCCGTCAGAGAAAGTCATTGGCCGTCACCAATGAAGCAATAAAGATTTTGATTAATTGATTGAACAATGACCTTATCCATGCTAACTGCCCAGACGAACAATATACAGGGTCCTTCTTAATATGCTGACACTTTTTTAAGGGGATGATCAGACCATCAAACTGAACAACTTTCTCTATGGGACCAACATCGAAATCGCGAAAAAAAAATCTGCTGTCCCATACATTTCGCTCGAGTAGGTTTGCAGTTTTGTATGGACGAGCAGATTTTTTTTTCGCGATTTCGATGTTGGTGCCATAGAGAAAGTTGTTCAGTTTGTCGGTCTGATCATTCCCTTAAAAAAAGTGTCAGCATATTAAGAAGGACCCTATATAATAGGAAATATACACAAATAGTCCTACAGATTAGTAAAGGACCGATAAATAGCGAAATAAAAAAAACCGGCCAAGTACGAGTCGGGACTCGGGCAATTAGTGTTCCGTGCTACCAGTTGTTTAACATGGGTCACTGATGAAAACCACTATAAATTGACACTTAGTAGGTATGTGGTCACATAGTAACTGAAGATCATTTTACAATGCAATGGTCTCTCTAGTGATAATTTTTTGGGTATAGAAAAAAAACTATCCAAGTTAGAGCCACCCTGATACTTTTCCCGCTATTTACACGTTATTTCTGATGTTCATGATTTTTTTCAGATCTTATACGGCTATATTTTTTGAAATAGAGGTGGGGACAGCAATTTCTCCGATTTAATTGAAAATCTTGTTAAACAAAGTTTTTATAAAAAAAATTAAAAGTATATTTTTAGACTCGTATTTTCATAAGCTTTCAATTGATATCACACCATAGGGTAGAATTTTTTTTTTATTTACCCTTTCTATCTCGCCAAATTGCCCCCCAATGTAAAAATTAAGTTTTTTTTACTTCATTTATGATATTGGACCAGCAATTGCTATATCTGTACCGAGTTTCAACTTCCTATGTCTTACGGTCTCTGACAAAAATGCCTGTGACAGACGGACGGACGGACGCACGGACAGACACCGAGCTAATGCCATAAGTGTTCCGTTTTGCCAATGTTGGTAAGGAGCACTAAAAAGTGCTTTGATTGATTGATTAAAATTTTTGATGCTAAAGCAGAAAAATAAGATCAGCAACATTTTCTTGAAACGCGTGCCGTCTATCACACAAACACAGACACAATCCAAAGGAACCAAAAAAACAACTCCCTCCGTAATATGGCTAATGGTACTATATGGTACCTTCGATAAAAAATTGGTAACCAAACTTTAAATGTAGTACTAAATACTCTTTCTTATATTGTGCTATAGCGCATAATAGAATCACCATGTAAAAGTTGCTCTATCATAATTTTTTCCCTATCGAATAACTCGAAACAATAAAAACAGTGTTTTCCCGACAGTCAAGTATCACGTTTCGTACCAAAAAAATCATTTATTTAGAACTATTCAAATTATATTTTATTCTGTCTCTAACGTTTGTTGTTTAGACATATCAAATAAACTCGCGGAATCCTGCGTCATATCCATTGACTTACCAACTACTGGGACGTAGGGTCCACGCTCTAAAGTGTCCGAACCAAAAGAGCACCAAAACGTTAAAAGAGAACCAATTACGCGACAGTCTTCGTTCGATCAGCCGTCTACGCGAAAGCGCGCCGTGCTCCGATGGGGGAGTCATGGAAAAGAATTTCAGCATTTTCAATGTTTTTAGTTGGTTTATATTACTACACGTACTTTAATTGTCTTGGAAACTTTTTCAAGAATTTTTTACCCCTACCAAAAAGTGCACAACGCCGCTAAAGAAGTTTTCACTTTAAAAAAAAACAAATCACGTTACAAAACAGCCTATGAACCTAGGGATAATGTGCCTAGCCCTCTACTTTGTAAAACAAGATTCATCTTCCCCGCATAATTCCTATTTCACCTGTTGAAGAACATGTCGAGTAAGATATAACCCACACATCACAAAGTACGTGTCTCGTAAAATAAGAAAATTATAGTACAATGCCTTTTACAGGGTTGGAGTAAGGAATAGAGGTAAGGTTTTTATCATAATTTGGTTTCCCATTTTATCAAATTCAGGAGTAACGATGAGATAATAATAAATAATTTTTATGTTTTTAGTGAACACGCATTTATAAGCACTTGAAAATACCCTGCATCATTCAGTAAAATTCTCATAAGGCAAGTCGCTGTGCAGTTGTATGTAGCTATGAATTCAATTACATGTAAGATGGCGTTCATGCTATAAAGAGGGGAGAAAATTGTCTCTCTAATAAACAGAGTGCACTTATCAATAGAATCCTGTACGTGTACTGGAGAAAATGGTTTTACATCGTTATGTGAAACTAGTCGTTTTTGAAGGAGTTAGGAGGGTAAATATTGTTTTTTATTCATATACACAGTAATACTAACAAAAACGACGGGCTCACTCCCCGTCACACTGGACAGAGTTTCGGTACTACTAGTGAAACGTGGATGTTCTGAAGTTTCAGAATATCTCTGACTACCCCCTTGGGGAATATAGTCGTGAGCATATGCTTATGCTTACTAATAAAAAAAACACAATAACAGTAAAAGAAAGTATCTTCAGAATTTCGAAAGCTGTCTCTTATGTACGTGTCTGTGTTGTAAAATACAACAGTACAATTAAGATTAAAATTAGTTGAAATAAATAAATAAAAATAAAAATGTGTTCAATTTAGACTTTCACTTAATTGGACACCAAAAACATGCAAAATAGTTTTATCGTTGTATCAAGTTATGTAAGTTGTTAAATAAATAAAATTAAAATCATGCCACAAAAGGCACATTATAAATCTAAAAAAGAAAAACTAATCTAAGAACGAAATAACTCAAATCAAGGAAAAACTCTAGGAAAAACCAGAACAGAAAAAAACATAAATAACTCATGATTTGTCACAACTAACTTAAAAAATATACATTACTTACATAATTGATAAAATAACTATAAAAATTATGTTATGACATTTTAATAACAATTTGATCGTGTCTAAATACCACCCTAGATTTAAAAGCACAATGATGTCAAAAATACGTCTCTTTTGAGCACAAGGTTTTTTATTAAAATATAACCAGAAAATGTACTGAACACGAAACGCGAAGGTTACAAAAAAAGTTGTAAATTCGAGCTTATTATATTTGCGTCTTTTCCTGTTAAATTCTTAAGAAACAAACAATATTTTTTCCTGTTGTAAATAAACAAGGAGAAATAAAGTTTATGTAAAAGGAAAAATTACGAATGAAATTCAAGACGAAATCAATAATTTATTTGTTTAATTTATGTACGAGGGAAATGTGTGTCGTGCGTGGATGTGTAGCGGAGCTGTGAAAGTGCGAGCCGTGAGAGAATGCGTTGTGAAGCTATGAAATGTGTCGGCGGAGGCGTCTATGGACTGGCTCGTACAGTATGTCGCAAACCTCGCAACACATTCCTAGCATACATTTGTCGCTTGTTTTGTACGTACAAAAACCTCGCTCCGGTAAGTCGTTTCCGAGCTGTGCTGAGCGAGGCAAGGTAAATGAAGCAATTCTATTGGTTCTTGGCACATCCTTCGCTATGCGTCCTCGCATATCTCTGGTTTAAACGCAGCCTTACTTTTTAGTTTTTGAGCTACGTCCATCTAGACGGAGATCCGACCGTAAAATTATGCACCTATTCCTTAGGCGAACGAAATGTAATTCTAGTGTATGTTTATACAGGGGTTAATTCAACGCCGCCAAGTTGCCTAAAAAAATCTTGCCGCATGTCCCTTTTCCATTGTAATTTTTGGTATAACTTTTTCCACGTGTTTGTTAGGGAACTGAATGAGGTACCATCAGAAGGAGACTGGTCTAAAGTACTTTAAAAACTAGGGTTGCCACCTCTCAATCTGCCGCAAGACTAGGGTTGCCAGATTCAAAAATGACATATTTGGACCTGGCAACCCTATAGTTGCGGCAGATTGAGAGGTGGCAACCCTAGTTTTTAAAGTACTTTAGACCAGTCTCCTTCTGATGGTACCTCATTCAGTTCCCTAACAAACACGTGGAAAAAGTTATACCAAAAATTACAATGGAAAAGGGACATGCGGCAAGATTTTTTTAGGCAACTTGGCGGCGTTGAATTAACCCCTGTATAAACATACACTAGAATTACATTTCGTTCGCCTAAGGAATAGGTGCATAATTTTACGGTCGGATCTCGGACTAATCTGGTCTCAGCACACACGCATATTTTGTGAGACTTGTAAACACTTAGGAGGCGCAAGTCATATTATCGTTGTGGAACTCTACTTGCGTATAAAAACTGTCAGTACCCGGTGACCAGAATGTATTAAAAAGCACTGGGTCAATACAGATTAAGACTCGGAACTTTCGTAATCAAGAATGCGGTAGTAGACAATTTTACAACAAGCGGCACTTCAAACAACGTTTTAGATTTGACATCATGACGTTTGCACATGCGCACTTTGCAAAAATTGTGCATGACATATGTGTAGGGTTGACTTAACACGCATCGTATGAACTACATTATACATTTCGTTACTTTTTATAGTTCATTCTGTTATTAAAAATAGTTTTTAAGCTAAAGAATCACAGAAAATGTGAATTTAGCGTTATTTTCCAACGTTTATTTTTAGTGTGTGGAGAAAAATTAAATATATTTTATGTAGTCAAATCCATCGGGTGCGCGCGCTTGACTGCATTCCCTTGCTCGGCTTCCCTCAAGTTACCACAGAGAGTGTGAGGGGAGGTGAGGTAACTGAAGTCAGAGGGGGGCGGGGAGTGGCCGTTCTGTATGTAGAACTTTATAACTTTATACTATTTATTACCTATTCTGTGCAACAAGTCAACGTAAAATAAACTTCGTTCGCAATAGATCGCATGAAATAGGACTTTAATAGACATTTATAGGCACCTAGATCTCTATTTAGTACCTATAAACAACATCTACTACAAATGGCTATAAAATGTGGTCTGTTTAGATGTTTCATGGATGTTTCCTCTATATTTTGAAGTAGAGTTCGGGATACTTTGCTGTCACTCTAAACAGATGGACTTCCACTGACAAGAACAGGAAAGCATATACGATACTTAGTGAGTGTGGGTGAAAGAGGACTACAACGTTACTGTCTTCTTCCAAATGTTTTCCACGAGGAGGTGAGGTAAAAATTTGTGGGGAGCGTGGATTAGTGTACGCACGGCGACAGATCAACCTACCCATAGTTCGACCTTATGTCCATGAACATAGAGTTCAACTATGGGTAGGTTGATCTGTCGCCGTGTGTACACTGTGGTATAGGTAGCAAATAATTAAAAGTCTAGGGTACTTATAAGCTATTTTAGGGGAAGCTTTTGCCCATCGAGCAGAACGGCGTTCACTATGGGACCTATTGAAGTAGTGGGAATTTGTGTACACCTATTAAAATGCGGACATTCTAGCATAGCATAGTATATACTTACGACTACTACACAGAATGGGGCTTGTAGATTCACCCACCTGCAGATTCTGCTGTGAAGCAGAGGAAACGCCCATACACCTTCTCTGCGAATGCGAAGTGCTCATTCACAGCAGGAGTCGCCATCTAGGTGGATACGTAATAACACCTACTGACATTGTACTGTCCGTGGGCCTAGGAAATGACCTAGGGTGACAGCTACAATAGATCTATTCAGGTCGCAGTAGCTATTGGTCATTGACCAAGCCCTTATAACCCAGTAAAATTAAGCTGAAATATACCAATCAGGAGAAGTAATTTCCGGAGTTCTGAAACTTTTTTTAAACGTTCCTTTGGTACGTAATATTGATGAAAAAAAAAAGTCCTGGTGAGGGGGGGGTGAGCTCGAGGAAGGGGGGGGCTCTAAAGGTGACTTTTTTCAGTTTTTCGCTTATTTCTTGAAATCTGAAAGTCGTATCGAAATACTTTGTATAAACAAATTAAACCTAACAAAATTTCCTACAAAACAAGTGGTATGCATTTTTGTCATAGGACTTAACCTTTGAGGGCTACGGGGCCGAGAAATTAACGGAATTTCAAAAATTATGAAATTTGTATGGCGACCCTCATGAAAGTTAAAGATAAAAACAAAATGATTTCATATTCTTAATTAGCAGCCCCGAAAACCCCCAGATACAAATTTTCAGTCGGTTCGGGGAACCCTTAAAGGCTGGATTGGTGTTTGAAATTTCCATTGGAGCCATCTTGGATATCGCAATTTTGGATTTTTTTCACCGGCAACCAAATCTGACCAGGGTCCTCTATGACAATTGTTCAAGGTCCATATCCCTATCTGTCATAGTTTCCGCGGGCTGTTGACCTCATCCATCAGGAGTCGACCTTCTGAGGAAGTCGCAATATTATTTTTATTGCCAGGGCATCCTTATCATGATCCCTAAAATAATTTTACTATGCGTTGAATGGGGGAAACCCGGTGAACAATTATACGGGTATTTATCTAATATCTATGTGGGGGGGGGGGGAGGTGGGGGTCAACCAGATACCTCCAACTGATCTCCGGGTTCCCCTTACGGTACAAGGATGACATTTGGGGATCATCATATGGATGCCTTGGTGATACAGGGAAAACTTTGACTTCCTCGGAAGGTCGACTCCTGATGGATGAGGTCAACGGCCCGCGGAAACTATGACAGATAGGGTTATGGACCTCGAACAAATGTCATAGAGGACCCTGGTCAGATTTGGTTGCCGGTGAAAAAAAACCAAAATTGCGATATCCAAGATGGCTCCAATGGAAATTTCAAACGCCAATGCAGCCTTTAAGGGTTCCCTGAACCGACTGAAAATTTGCATCTGGGGGTTTTCGGGGCTGCTGATTAAGAATATGAAATCATTTTGTTTTTATCTTTAACTTTCATGAGGGTCGCCATACAAATTTCATAATTTTTGAAATTCCGTTACTTTCTCGGCCCCTTAGCCCTCAAAGGTTAAGTCCTATGACAAAAATATATACTACTTGTTTTGTAGGAAATTTTATTAGGTTTAATTTGTCCATACAAAGTATTTCGATACGACTTTCAGATTTCAAGAAATAAGCGAAAAACTGAAAAAAGTCACCTTTAGAGCCCCCCCCTCCTCGAGCTCACCCCCCCCTCACCAGGACTTTTTTTTTCTTCAATATTACGTACCAAAGGAACGTTTAAAAAAAGTTCCAAAACTCCGGAAATTATTTCTTCTGATTTATCTAATTTTACTGGGTTATTACAACCAAATTAATAATAATAATAATAATAATGTGTCCCCACGCAAGCCTTCCAAAGGTCCGGGCTTCGGCCCGAGAAATACCAACAAGAGATACATAATAATAATAATAACCCCGCGGGGGCAGCTTGTGGCGAGCTGACGGTGAGTGGCGACACCGCGGACCCCTATCCAGGGGGACCATACAGACATGCGCTCACACACACACACATCCACACACACACCCCCACACCCACACACACAGTAACACACCCCCCTACCTCTGGCTTGCCTTAATTGGCCGCCCAGAGTGGAATCGCAAGAGCAGAACCTATGCTCCAGGTTGGAAGTGTATTGCACGTAATGGCGTAATAACGGGGAAACCCGCTCACGGGGGTAAACCCCGCGATGGTGAAACCGGAGCCGCACCTCTCGACAACCTTCAGCCGCTCAATGAGATGTTGCCCCATTGTCGCACTTTGTGCGTGCGGCCGTTTTATGGGGCCCACTCGACGAGTCGGCGAGTCACCGCCTGCCCTATTTACAATTTTGAGACTGGTTGTCATGGCAGGCGTCCGTTAGTCTCCTCCCATAGCCCAGTATCCATCCATCCAACTTTCACCTCCATAGCCCAAGACCTTATTTTTCCATCGCGGCCATAGCGCCGTACTCCAATAGTCT
Organism: Agonopterix subpropinquella; assembly: GCA_922987775.1. Taxonomy (NCBI): domain Eukaryota; kingdom Metazoa; phylum Arthropoda; class Insecta; order Lepidoptera; family Depressariidae; genus Agonopterix; species Agonopterix subpropinquella. The sequence goes on along the minus strand of OV277713.1, from coordinate 7,937,209 downwards.
TTACACAAATGGCGGGGACCATCCCCGTGGGTATCATGTTGTACGCTCGGAGATGGTATCCGCCATTTGTGTATCCCTTACATTTAGATTAACTTGTCTTTTGAACGGGCCTCTACATGTTGGCTTCGGCCCCATGCACGCCTTCCAAAGGTCCGGGACTTAATTGCCCGTGATTTTTTTTTTTTTTTTTTTTTTTATTAACTATGGGTTTGCTCTTGACCTCAATCCAGTCCTCAGGACGAAGATGGGGTCGTAGATGTAGCGAGCTTACCCAGAAGATGCCTATTCACTCGTACTTTAAAGGAATTCGGGTTGTAAGTACTCGGAAATACTGACGCAGGTAAGGCATTCCACTCCTTGGCTGTGCGCATTATAAAAGATTCAGAAAGGCGCTTGGTGCGGATATGTGGGATGTCAACCAAGAAGGGGTGATATCCCGCGGTGCGTCTGGAAGTCCGATAGTAGAAAGGGGAAGGTGGGATGAGCTCATGCAGCTCTAGGGCACACTCACCGAAGTACAATCTGTAGAAGACCGACAAGCAGGCCACTCTGCGGCGGTGGGCTAGGCTATGAAGCTTGGCCTCCACCAGCTTACTATCGCCAATGAGCCTCCTGGCTCTGCGTTCAACCGAGTCGAGTGCGGCAAGTTGATACTTGGCTGAGCCATCCCACAGGTGGCAGCAGTACTCCATACATGATCGGACCTGAGCTTTATACAATACTAAGAGCTGTCCAGGAGTGAAGTACCGCTTCACCTTGTTTAAGATGCCCAGCTTTTTGGCCGCAGTTTGAGCCTTAGACTCGATGTCAGCGCCGAAGTTGAGTTTTGTGGTCAAGCTTATACCCAGAAGCCCAAGACTGTCGGAAACAGGGACAGATGTACCCCGGAAAGTAGGAGTCAGATTAAACGGACTCCTTTTTGCGGTGAACAGACAAGCCTGTGTTTTGGTGGCGTTGAAGTTGACTAAATTATTGTCACCCCACTGGGAGACAACACTTAAAGTCAAGTTTGTCCGCTCAACCATGGCCTCCCTCTGCGAGCGTATTTTATCCCCGCTGGCCCCTGCGCCAGATACATATCTCTCCATGACAGTACTGTCATCTGCATACCCAACAATACCTGACACAAGGAGGTCATTGATGTGCAGCAGGAAAAGTGTCGCGGAGAGAACAGACCCTTGAGGAACTCCAGCATCAATTGCCATAAGGTCAGAAGAGCAGCTTTCAATGACAACTCTAATCGACCGTTCTCTCAAGAAATCAGATATCCAGCTGCAAAGATCAGCGGGGATGCCATAAGCGGGAAGCTTGCTCAGCAAACTAGCGTGCCATACCCTGTCAAAGGCCTTCGAGATGTCAAGTGATACAGCCAGTGCTTCACCGTGCTTCTCGATGGCCTCGCCCCAGCAGTGCGTCACATACACAAGAAGATCCCCAGTCGATCGCCCCCGGCGGAAGCCATATTGGCGATCACTGAGTAGATCATTGTCTTCTAGGTATGACAGCAACTTACTGTTAAGTACTCTTTCCATGACTTTACAGAGAATGGAAGTAATGGCGATAGGGCGGTAGTTGCAGGGGTCGGCACGACTGCCCTTCTTGGGTACCGGTTGCACATTCGCAAGCTTCCAGGATTTAGGCACCGTTCTTGTTCTGAGAGAGAGGCGATACAGGCGTGTTAGAACAGGAGACAACTCAGGCGCACAATATCTCAACACTCTTGCAGGTATACCATCAGGACCACTGGCCTTATTCACATCCAGACTACGCAATGCTCTGCGGACCTCTTTTGTATGTATTGTGACCTCCGGCATCGAAGAATCACAACGAGGGATGGTTGGCGGCTGTTTGGCACCAGCGTCCAGACGTGAATTGCTCGCAAACAGAGAAGCAAATAAATTAGCTTTCTCAGTTGCGGAGTGAGCCAGCGACCCATCAGGCTTCTGCATGGGAGGCAAAGTGGGACGGCAGAAGTTGGATTCGACCGATTTTGAAAGGGACCAGAACTGTTTACTACCAGAAGGGTAGGATGCCAGTTTGGCTCCAATGCGGCTGACATGGTCGAATCGAGCCCTCCGGATCACCCGTTTGCAGGACTTGGCGGCAGAATTAAAGGCCCTCTTCTTCGCGCGAACCCTACGAGCTCTAACTTTGCGGTCGCGAGCTTGGACCCATGCTTGGTAGGCGGCTTCTTTTTTAGCCTCAGCGCGAGCACAATCCGCATTGTACCAAGGTTGGGCTTTGTGACCGAGTGAGATGTCGGAGAAAGGAATATAATATTCCATTCCCTGTCGTATCACGTCCGCAACCGCATCAGCCGAACTAGCAGGGTCACTCGAAGAAAAACACACTTGCCGCCACGGGTAAGACGCAAAGAAATGCCGCATCTCATCCCAATCTGCCGACCCGTATCGCCAGACTCGCCTACGGTGATTACGGAACGTAAGACATACAATAATAATAATATACTTAAGACTACTATTCTTCGAGGGTAGTCAGAGATATTCTGAAAACTCAGAACATCCACGTTTCACTAGTAGTACTGGAACTCTGGACTATGGATTACCTATATCTGTCTCTATACAGAGTGTAACAAAACACCCTAGTAATACTTAAGGGGGTGCTTCAGACCATCAAACCGAACAACTTTCACTATGGAGCCAACTTCGAAATCGCGAAAAAAAATCAGTTGTCCCATACATTTTAGTTGAGTCGACAGCAGTTTTGTATGGGACAGCTGATTTTTTTTCGCGATTTCGAAGTTGGCTCCATAGTGAAAATTGTTCGGTTTGATGGTCTGAAGCATCCCCTTAAGTATTACTAGGGTGTTTTGTTACGCCCTGTATGTACATTCTGTACACGGTATTTTTGACTACCCCCTTGGTGAAACTTGTCGTGAACACATGTTTATACAGGATTTTGTTCAGGATTGAATGTTCGTCATTGCACTGGGATTTTCTAGAGAAAATATTCAGCCATTTATTACTTAAAGCTGATGCGTGTGACCTTCCTAATCCAACCTCATTTGTAGTAATGAGAAAGAAAGCGAAAACTAACTTACATAATAACGGAAGTAATAGTCTATAGTTAGTTGAGTCCAAGCTAGTCTCGCAGTTTGAATCATTTTGATACTTATAGAGATGTGATAAGGGCCTCAATTGGGGATTAGGTGTGTTGTTTGAACTGCAGGAGAGGAAAATCCGCTGAGCCGATGTTTCCCCTACGATTACTCGGTGATTAATGCCATTCTATTTCCTAATTCGAGCAATTTGAACGGTTGTGGTAGCTTGGAGTAACATCCCAAATGGCACATGTAGCATTATAAGAGACCACTTTTGGTGTACACGGAAACTAAAGGCTGTATAAGATGGTGTTACAATGGTGTTAACAGCGCTGTTAACACCGATATAACTCTTATTTGGGCACAAGTTATACAGCCTAAGGTTCTATATTGGAATTATAATGGGCCACAAGGCATTATATCAGCTGCTTAACAGAATACGAGTGTTCTGTTATACAGCTTAAGGTTCTATATTGGAATTATAATGGGCCACAAGGCATTATATCAGCTGCTTAACAGAATACGAGTGTCCTGTTATACAGACTAAGCCCTAGGATTGGGGTTACTGCTATACTTAAATAACGCTTGAGGTTCTACATTATTCTTCGAGCATCAGCAGAGTGTGTACATAAAAACCTGAATTTATTTTATTAGTAGAGTTAAATTCTTTCAATAAATTCCGTGAGTGTTGGTTATTAATGGCGTGAAGTGAAGTTTTATTGAGAATTTGTGATAACCTAGTTAAGTAAACTTTTATAATATTAGCTTGTGAATACATTTGGGAATGCAAGTTCATTGTGAATGTTTATATGGTTTTATAGCAAATTTTGTACGCGCCTCGGAAATATTTCGTTTTTAATTAGAAATATTGTGAAAATAATTACACGTCAAAATATATGTGTACATTTTTTGTGTCTGATTTACATTAAATCATACAAAGTTTTATTTTATATTAAAATAAATATGTGTTTCACGTGTAAATAAAAGCAGAAATCATTAGTAAAACATAAACAACACCATAATTTTATTTATCATATGGTTTAGGTTATAAAGTTACAACAAAATGGCGCTTTCTTAAGAAACCTATGTGAACTCTTATAATCCTGAATTAACGACTATGGCTGTACAAGAGTACACACCGGTTCCTCTATAACGCTTATTGCAGTAAATAAGAGTTCAAGTGAACCAATATGCCGCCTGTCGGCTTATATTAGTGTTATTATGGTTCACATCAACGCTTAAGCAATTCATGTGAACTACTTAAACGCCATTATGCAGACTAAAGCAATATAGTGGTATTTTCTGTAGCCATTTTACTGCCAAATGCTGTATTTCTGAGTTACAAGAGTATCTCGTGTTCACGAGTGCTAATATAACACCTTTAAGCAGCTTTGAAAAAGAGGCTAATAACAGAGTTGAGGTGAACCAATATAGAACCTTAAGCGTTAAATCACTCTACGTGTACACCACTTTACTGCCAAATGCTGTATTTCTGAGTTACAAGAGTATCTCGGAATACCTTTGGTGTTCACGAGTGCTAATATAACACCTTTAAGCAGCTTTGAAAAAGAGGCTTAATTACAGAGTTGAGGTGAACCAATATAGAACTTTAATCGTTAAATCACTCTACGTGTACACCACTTTACTGCCAAATTCTGTATTTCTGAGTTACAAGGGTATCTCGGAATACCTATGGTGTTCACGAGTGCTAATATAACACCTTTAAGCAGCTTTGAAAAAGAGGCTGAATAACAGAGTTGAGGTGAACCAATATAGAACTTTAAGCGTTAAATCACTCTACGTGTACACCACTTTAACTCTATTGGCTGTACAGTAGTTCACATTGACTCTTTTAAGATGCTAGCATTACAGTGGTATAATTCTACACCTTTATACAGCAATAATCATATTTTACTGCCCCTATAATGCTCTTAAGCAACCAATGCGATATAGGCTGTAAGAAGGCATTTTTGACAGCTGCTCTAACTCTGATCCCGTTACAATAGTATCCGTTCCTGCTCTTATAATGCTATTATAAAGACTAAAGCGTAATAAGCAGCTCTAAGTTCTCAGTTGAACCCTATTAAGTGTTAATTAATGCAACAAGTTCCGAGTTACACCAAAAGTGGTCTCTTATAATGCTACATGTGCCATTTGGGATCTAGATATTAACCTTTTCTACTTTCTAGGTTTAAGAGAAATAGGCGGGCCGAAATGAAAAGAAATGAAAACTTTGTAATATATGTAGAGTAAAACGAAACTAACAATAAAAGCGGTCAAGTGCGAGTCGGACTACTCGAGCACCGAGGGTTCCGTACTACACCACCACAGAACACAACATTATTAACTTAGAAAAAAAAACATTTTTTGTCCGGGACCTTTAGCGCAAGACCGACTCACACTTGGTCGGTTTTTAGTATTTGTTGTTATTCTGTAGAGTTTGCTCTATAATCACACTAAGTTTGACGCTAGTATGTATTATTGTTTTAACGATAGAGCGCAAAGAAAGAACGTTGATAAAAACTAGTTTCTTGTTGAGGACCCCCCTTAATTTTTAACTTTTTGATATTTTTATTATTTGTTCACAAATCCGCCGTAATAACGCATAATCTGAGAAATTTTCAACTATCTAGCTATTACGGTTCAAAAGTAACAGGCCTAAATAGGTAGGACAGACGGACGGACGGACAGACGGACAGAGGGACGGACGGACGGACAACGTAGGCTTAGTAATAGGGTCCCGTTTTCACCCTTTGGGTACGGAACCCTAAAAAAGTAAATTTGTTGTAACCTGTAGAAGTTGGGGGAAAGGAATTTCTCCTTATGATACCTTTAGAATCAATTGTGTGAAACTCATAAACTTTCTTCTTAGTTAGTCCATTTAATCTTCTACGCATTGATTAAGTTTATTTTAATGAAAATTTACGATAACCATACAATATTGTGAGAATTGAAGAAAACGAAATTATTATTTTTATTTTTTTTTTATTTTATTTATTAAGGCTTACCAACTAAATATATATTACACGTTCAATTTAGATCACATTTAAAATATCGTATTAAATATATACTGAAATTATAGGAAAGCACAGCATTACTACATGAAAAGTATAAAAAGACAGAAGACATTGAAATTATACGAACACATCCAAATAAATATGTACATAAACTAGAATACATTAAAATACTATTATTGAACAGAATAGAATAGAATAAAACAAACAAACGAAAAGCAATTTACAACACATTATTTTTGACACATTGATACACACTACGTTTAAAAGATCCCAAAGATTCAAAAAATATATCTAGTTCACATTTATGAAATATGTCATTGTAGTAACGCATAGCAGACGACATTGGAGCATTGCTGCCATAATTGGTTCTATTGAACTCCACTACAAATGGTGTATAATTATGCAAACGCGCTGAAATCCTAGGTACTTTAAAATTCAGTAGCGCCAAGAGGGACGGACTATCGATACGATTTCTTACTAGTTTATATAAAAAAGTTAAAGCTAAAAATTTTTTGCGCTGGTCTAATGGCATCACGTTAAAATACTCCAGCCTGTCACTATAACTCCTAACTGTGTAATATTTTCCGCTTATGTAAGAAATTCTCCTTAAAAATTGTTTTTGTACTTTTTCAATGCGTTGGACATTATTTTGGTAAAAGGGGTACCATACAATACTGCAATAATCCACGTTACTACGGACGAGAGCATAATACAACACTTTCATTGCTAGGACAGACCTAAATTCCTTGGTATTTCTGAGAATGAATGCTAACATTTGAGAACATTTCTTTACTACTTTATTCACATGAACATCGAACCTCATTGCAGAGTCTATTACTACTCCCAGGTCTTTGACTTCTTTCACTCTTTTTACCATTGCACCATTTATTGTGTAGTCCGTGTCAAAGCTAAAGTATTTACGCGAGTATTTTATGTGATAACATTTATCGATGTTCAACTCCATTGCATTTACTTGACACCACTCACTAATTCTATCCATATCCTGCTGTAACTGAGTTTGATCGCTAATACTTATCACTGATTTAGATATTTTTAAGTCATCGGCATAAAGTTCAAAATACGAGTTGTGAATAGCGTATTTAATATCATCTATGAATATGACAAATAATACAGGCCCAAGGTGCGATCCTTGCGGGACGCCAGAAGAGGGTACTATTTCTCTGGACGCATAACCGTTTACAAAAACTCTTTGAGTACGCTCTACCAAATAGGATCGGAACCAATTTAACAGGGACCCATTAATCCCGAAATATGCATGTAACTTGTGAATTAGCAAAGCATGATCCACTTTATCAAATGCTTTACTAAAATCGGTGTAAAGAGCATCATTACACACACTATCAGTTCAACCGACCAAAATACGTTCCGTAACTGCAACAAAATACCAGAGTAATAATATTCGATGAGAAAATAGCTGTCATGTGTATTGCTACTACTTTTTGGATGATTTGTCTATTTTACTAGTAATTTCTACTTTTGAATCTGGACTTCTAGAGATGTAGAAGTTTTTTTTTAAAATACCTGTATTTTTTCTGTTTATGATAATAATGTCCGCCGTCCTGTACAGCCTTTAGTTTTCGTAATAAATGGACTGGGTCCAAATCTGCCATGGTTCTTTGGAGAATATGACACTTTCCCGACTGTATACGTATCTCTACTCTATCGACGTATAGGATGTATGACTGTTCACCCCGCCGACTAGAGTGCGAAAGAGACAACTGCAGCTCGGACCGATTATATCTACATAAAATCGACGAAATCAGCATTTCGTATTCCCCTGTTTCCTCCTCCAAAACTAAACTGATTTTAATAATTCTTTCAAGATTAATATGAGAAAGACTTCGGCTATGTCTGAACGTTTTTGCCCACCTTTCCTGGTGCATTCGACAGATATGGCCGGCCCATTCCCACTTTAGTCCAGCTGTTTTCTCCCCGACGTCGGCGATTTCTGTTTTGGAGCGCAGTGTAGTGTTCCTGACACGATCTGTTCTATTAAAACCAAATATACTATGCATCATTAGATCATGATTTTGAAAGTGCGAGATAGTGTAATTCAAAAATAGCAATTCTGAACTGAAACTCGAATCAATTTGAAATGGAGCACCTTCCAAAAATTTTTTTTTTCAAATTTGTTTTATGGCTCTCGATACTATGTCCTTTAAAGCCATATCTACGTTTTCTTCTTCAAATTCTTAATTTTGATGGTGGATGAGGTTGAGGATGAGTTATTCCCTTTGCACCGAGTTCCCCTTACGCCGAGTTTCTCCACGTCGATTCCCTTTACGCCGATTCTCTTTATAGTGATTCCCTCTACCTCGAGTTTATGTCATGTACAGTTCGCGAACGATTTTTTTGTGTGGCATAACTCTTGAGGAGAGTTGATAGATGACGATGAATTTGAAGCCTCGAAACGTTGGTGTTCAACGTTTTGACGCTTCATTGGAGTTTTTGGAGACAACCGAAAGACGCAGGAATCGCAGAAATCCACAGGAAAGAGGTGAACCGACCGCTTTGCCGCGCTAAAAATGACGGAACACTTTTCCTGTTTACGCCCATACACCATCATATTTCACTGAACTGTATATTGCTTACTTGCACGACACCCTGCTACGCAAAAAAACACCGATTTTACGAACCAAAACTCACTATAAACAACAAAAATTCGATGAAATATGAGGCACCCCAAAGGCAGCCGTTCAAATCCCGCCAAAAACTCCAGCTCCTTCCAAACGAAAAAGTGTACCACAGAGTACTATAATTACTACCCAGTATACCTATCATATTTTACCAAGATATCGCTACAAACTGTAGGTATCCTTCCAGTGTCAATCTAATAATCTGCCTGGAGCCTTATCTACATACACGTAATGGCGAATATCGATCGGCTCTCGACTAATATAAATAGCTTAGCTTCCAATCTGGCTGGATGCCCTCGATTGCTGTGACCCGCCATCCCGTTAGTTTATACAGATTTAGGTACAATGTTGATATCTGTATAGTTATAGATAATGGACGAAGTAGACGTCGTTGCATAGGAATAGAACGATTCCTATTTAGTTTTCTGACCAATTCTCTGTGAGTGTTTCAAGTCACTGCTTTTGTGATACCTAAAAGCCTTAAAATTTAAAAAAAAATGTTTAAGACTACCATAATCATTATGTTAAGCTTCTTTTCTGATTTTTACAAAATAATTACAGAGCGATGTCAATATTACAGGGGTAATTAATAAGCTGGCAGATTACCGTTATCGGAACCACAACGATTACCGTTATAGTATTCATAGCAATTGATATTTATGACTCAATCGTTCATAAACGGTTGAACAGATTTGGATAGTAAGCATCTATTTAAACTAACATTAAACTAACACATAAAACTGAACACGTTCAATTGCACCCGCGGTATAATAACACAAACAAATAATGATCTATCCTATGATGTAAAATAAAATTAACTTTGAACACAAAAGAAAAAAGTGGCAATAGGTAATTCAATATTTATATTGGATCGATGGATTTTTTAGAAAGATATCGTCAGCACTCACTCAACTTTTCGAAAACAAAAACAAAAGTCGAGTTTCATATTTCAGTTCGCAACGTAAAGGTAGAAACTTCAACGTCTTCACAAATAATCTTCTCAAAAGATTCAATTCCTTTATTTCCAATTGTATTTCCTACAGTTCTTGCGGTTTATTCTAAACTCTATTGTCGCTGCTCTAAAGATAATTTTCAATCGCGACGTTGTTTCAGAAGTTTGAAGCGAGACTTTAATTGCCTGAGAAATGGTTTACGTTCATTTATGTCACAATCTTAAACACATGCTTCCAATCACGAAAATTTTTGAAAGGACAGTGGACAGAAGTGGTCTAAGTGACATACTACGTTTGAAAGGGGGTTTAATATAGTTTTTTTTTTATATGCGGCACCAATATTATTTCGATAAAAAAGATACAGGGTGTTTTGTTTAGCGGCTTTTCATACTAATGTTAGCATTTAGCCGCTATTTACATCTGTAGCTTGAATTCCTTGTATCATGTGGATAGTTTTATTGCGTTTGATTATTATTAAGGCAAAAAAAATCTTTAGCCCGCGAAACATAAAACACTTATGACGAGAAAATCGATATCTCATCTTAAAAATATAGTAAACGTGAGCCTTATTACTTTTGCACGCTTAATAATAACTTATAGTAGTTTTAGCTAAGTGTTTGATCACCCCGAAAGACATAACACCTTTCGAGGCCATAATATCAAAAAGACTACCTCCTAAAACGACTTCACCAAAATAAAACACCCTATATCTTTTTTCCTGGACAATATTTTGATGCCCTTTGGGTACCATTTACGTTTGGGTATCATCTAACTGTCCCTACCTGTGTCATAGCGGGGGGCTACTACTAGGATACTGGGCAGAAATGTATGGCCACTGGTCCAAGAACCAGTGACCATACATTTTTGCCCAGTATCCTTTGACCGATAATTATGATACGATCTGCGTGCTGGAAGGCTCTGTAGCTACGACATAGTGGTCATATTACTGTTAAAGGTTTCAATGGAAATTTGGAGAATAGATCACTTTTCCAACTGCATATGTCTTCGTCCGATCAGCACCACTCAGCCGACTAGAGTGCGGAAGACTGCAACTCGGACTGAATTCATCTACATAAAATCTACGAAATCAGCATTTCGTATTCCCTTGGTTCTTCCTCCAAAACTAAACCGATTTTAATAATTCTTTCAAGAATAATTATGAGAAAGACTTTGGCTGTGTCTATATTTTTTGCTTTTTTTGTTTATACTCGTCAAATTTGTTTGCTGGATGTCTGAAAACGGGCGGTAAAATTTGTCATTTTCGAACGTCCCCAGTTCTGTAATTAAAGCAAAACATAGGGACATAGCAGAGATAACATAGATTGTATGCTAAAAAATATTTTGCTCTTGTGTCTTTGTTTGTAGGGAAAAAAATGGTACCCGCCTTTCCTCTTAATATTGGGTGAATACCTGGCTGAATACTGGGTGGAAAAAATATAAAATGACATGCCATCGACTCGATAGAAGAAGCAGACCTGACTGAATAAATAGGTACACTGCCTTCTGACGGAAATATCTGAGAGCAACGGCTTCGTGTGTCTTCCAAAATACTATGGTGAGATACTCGAGATGAAATACTAAAGCGGTAATCCATCCAAAGGCTGCACGAACTGGATAGTGATCGATTCTAACACCGAAGTTGCACTACGCCAACTAACGTTCTACCAGCTTGATATCTGATATTATCAGGTGAATATTTACAGGGTGTAAGGAAAGGTACCTTTAAACCACATAATCTACCCAACAAACTGAACAACTTTTACTATAGGGACAAACCATGGGGACAAACGGAAGAAAGTAAAAAAAAAATCTGCTGCTGCATTTTGAGTTGAGGCGGGACAGCAAATTTTTTTTTTGCCCCGATCGATTTGCTTCCGTAGTAAAAGTTGTTCAGTTTGATGGGTAGAGTATGTGGTTTAAAAGTTAATGATACTTTTTCTTACATCCTGTATAAAACATAGTTCTTCATCTTGATAACTACATTATTATTCTGTGATACTTCAGCAACATCGGGAAAAAATAAGACAGAGGTATTTCCATATTTTATTTATTGCCTGAAATACCAAGTCTATCAAGATAATAGAACGGATTCCGAATACAGGCACTTAAAAAAAATTGGTTGCGATGGTACCGATTGTTACGACTATGATCGGGATGGGAGATAATGAGGATCTTTTTAGTAGACGAATTTGTATTCACTGTAAATAACACAAATGTATTACTATAAGTTTAAAATCCAGGAAAAAAATAGAGGATATTGTATTATTTTTAGGGTTCCGTACCCAAAGGGTGAAAACGGGACCCTATTACTAAGCCTACATTGTCCGTCCGTCCGTCCGTCCGTCCGTCCGTCCGTCCGTCTGTCCGACCTATTTAGGGCTGTAACTTTTGAACTGTAAAAGCTAGGTAATTGAAATTTTTACAGAATGTGCGTTATTACGGCTGATTTGTTAACAAATAATAAAAATGTCAAAAAGTAAAAAATTAAGGGGGGTTCTCAACAAGAAACTAGTTTTTATCAACGTTTTTTCTTCACGCTCTATCGTAAAAACGGTAATACATACGCGTCCAACTTAGTGTGATTATAGAACAAACTCTACAGAATAACAACAAATACTAAAAACCGGCCAAGTGTGAGTCGGTCTCGTGCTAAAGGTCCCGGACAAAAAAGTATTTTTCTAAGTTAATAATGTTGTGTTCTGTGGTGGTGTGCGGAACCCTCGGTGCGCGAGTAGCCCGACTCGCACTTGACCGGTTTTATTTAAATGTTCACATTTCAAACTGTCTAGTCGATTTTTAATATCGTACAGAGAAACGATTTGGACTACGCTCTAGATATTGGTTTTCACACAACCTTCCTCTCTTCAAGCGGACGACTGATGGTTTTTTAATCACCAAATGAAATTTTCAGCTGCAAAAAGCTTTCAACTCCATTATCCAACGATGTAGGGTTTAAAATCTTTAATCTTTTAGTACTGTTTACACGTTCGAACCCAAACTTGTATACAGGGTGTTTGGTGCATCGTTGGCCAAATTGAAATGGTGGATAGGAGGGGAGATTGGCTATTTCGCTACGTCCCTAAAAAAAATTCCCGCATCATGGATTTTTTAGGTGAACTTTTTAGGGGTTTTCTCAAAAAAGTCCAAAAGTCAGCATTTAAGCTTGAATAAAAAAAAATTTTAAGTAAAACCTCCAAATTTTTTTTTTATTTGTTCGTCCAATATTTTAAGGTTCTACTAAAATTTGAATTACATGGGTGCGGCCTCTAGTTTTTTTTTATTGACCTAAACTTTTTTGAAGGAGGAAAAATAAAATTTTAAACTCAACTTTGAATTACAATAAAAAAAAAACTAAAAGCGCTCGAGTTTTCTGATTTGCGCTGCGCAGAAGGGAGATTCAATTCCAACCTACGCGTGTATTTTAAGTTTTTATCCTGCATATCGAATATCGGTCAAAACGCGCCCCGACACGCAACATTATTAAATAAACTAAGTTAGAGGACAGATTTTATGGCATATGGCATATCGTTAGAAAGAAGATGGACTAGAAAAGTTTTTAAAAAATCAGAAGAACTGGAGCGCTTTTCGTTTTTTTTTATTGTAATTCAAAGTTGAGTTTAAAATTTTATTTTTCCTCTTTAAAAAAAGTTAAGGTCATTAAAAAAAACTAGAGGCTGCATCCATGTAATTTTAATTTTAGTAGAACTGTAAAACATTTGACAACCAAAAAATATATATATTTGAGGTTTTACCTACAACTTTTTTTTTAATTCAAGCTTAAATGCTGACTTTCGGACTTTTTTGAGAAATCCTTAAAAAATTCACCAAAAAAAATTCATGATGCGGAATTTTTTTTGGGGACGTGGCGAGATAGCAAACGACCCCTCCTATCCAAAAATTCAATTTGCCCAACGATGCACCAAACACCCTGTATAACAATTTTATACTCTTAAAAAACGAAAAAATAACTGTAACATAAAATTCCTAAACCAACAACGTTTCACGGTCGATCGCGAAACAGGCATAATAAATTTATGGAAATTTATAACATTTTGCGAAATCGAATATTCTAGAACTAACATATAAAAGGGAATTGACTTGTTTGTTTTTCAGTTAGGTTCATGAGGTCGAAATAACAGGGACCAATGGGACTACGACTTAGTATAATACCATAAAAATTGTCTTAATTAATTCTATCTTTTTTAGGGTTCCGTACCCAATGGGTGAAAACGGGACCCTATTACTAAGCCTACGTTCTCCGTCCGTCTGTCCTACCTATTTAGGGCTGTAACTTTTGAACCGTAATAGCTAGATAGTTGAAATTTTCTCATTTTCAATATGCTTTTTATTTATGCGATTTTGCGTTTACGGCAAATTTGTTAACAAATATTAAAAATGTCAAAAAGTTAAAAATTAAGGGGGGTTCTCAACAAGAAACTAGTTTTTATCAACGTTTTTTCTTCACGCTCTATCGTAAAAACGGTAATACATACAAGCGTCAAACTTAGTGTGATTATAGAACAAACTCTACAGAATAACAACAAATACTAAAAACCGGCTAAGTGTCCCGTCCCGGATAAAAAAAGTTTTTTTCTAAGTTAATAATGTTGTGTTCTGTGGTGGTGTGGTAGGGAACCCGTGCGCGAGTAGCCCGACTCGCACTTGACCGGTTTTATTTTATTATTTTTTTCCATCTGTTGTTAACGACAAGACGCATAAAACAAAGATTTGTTCTTATACAAGCCAGCTTAATCTTTTAAAATAAGATTTTCCAGCACAAGATTATTCGTAAGCTTCCTTTCACATTGTCCCAGAAATCCGGAAAGCCGAGAGCTTAACTAGTATAACTTACGTACGAATGTCAAGTAAAAAGTGGGGCTCGATACCTAAGTCTGATAGGTATAAAAATATGCACATATATTTCTTACGGTCTGACAGAACACCATTCGCACAACCGAGTTGAGATATTTATCTACATATTGCGCCGGTTTCCGGACTGATTTTATTTTTATTCCATAAGGTCGAAGTGCCCTTTGAAACAGATTTTCTTGGTCTAACCCGGGCACCAGACGTAGCCGCAAAGGTGTGTTCAAGGTGTAGTTTTTCTTTTCTTTTACTCTATGTGAGCTAATCTTGTAAACATGGCGTTCGGGTAGAAAGTTGCATGGGTGATTGTACATTATACTGAACAACTTTTTCAAAGGAACATACTTAGTATAGGAAATTCGCGAAAATAAATTTAGTCTATTCATACTAACGTTCGATTAGTTGTTTGCTTTTAGTATGGAAAGCCAACAATTTTTTTTCGAATTTCCTATAGGTTTCGTTGGTGAAGTTGTTCAGTATCATGGGTATCACCCTTTAAAGTAATGCAACTGTTAACACTAACACGCTGAATTATTTAAGCCAGGTAGCATGAACTTTTCAGCCTACTGCTACCTATCTCGATATAGACCGGTGGCAGAATAGGGGAAGCGGACTGCATAAAATATATTTTAGTTTTATCTTTTTCGTAAAAAAAACATTTGAAAATAACGCTACTCACAAAAATATACTCACATTTTTAGTTTTTTTAAGCTAGAATACTATTTTTAATAACACGATGAACTATAAAAAGTAATGAAATGTTGATGACGTCACTTGTATATTTAGTACAGTTTTTCATACATCGCGCGCGTTTTGACGTTCGATTAAAAGTTGCTAATTTGACTAATTGTCCCGGACTGCCCGATCCCCTATTTAATTTTTGTATGAAAAATTTGTATTCTTGGATGTGTGTAAAACTATTTAAAATAAACTTGGAAGATACCAAACAAAGCTCGATTGCCCAGGTACCAAAGATGGAATCGGAAAGATTATATTTGAATTTGTTTTTGCGGCTTTGCCACACCCGTGTGGACACCCTGAAAGGGATTTTGGTCATAAGTTTATGTGTGTATATTTAAATGTTAATTGGTTATTGAAGCAAAGTTTCAGGCTAACCCGGTATGGAATATGGTCAAGCGTTTATATACTTGGGTAATAGGTATACTGACGGCTTTTTTTGGCAGGTGATAAGACCATCCAACTGAACAACTTTTTCGAAGGGACCAGACAGACAGACAGGGGGACAGATTATTTTGCCATGTTGGTACATGGCAAAATAATCTGTTGTTCCATAAATAAAACCAGTCAAGTGCGAGTCGGGCTACTCGCGCACCGCCACCGTACCACACCACCACAGAACACAACATTATTAACTTAGAAAAAAATATTTTTTTGTCCGGGGCCTTTACCGCGAGACCGACTCACACTTGGCCGGTTTTTAGTATTTGTTGTTATTCTGTAGAGTTTGATCTATAATCACACTAAGTTTGACGCTTGTATGTGTTACCGTTTTTACCATAGAGCGTGAAGAAAAAACGTTGATAAAAACTAGTTTCTTGTTGAGAACCCCCCTTAATTTTTAACTTTTTGACATTTTTATTATTTTTTAACAAATCCGCCGTAATAACGCATAATCTGAGAAAATTTCAACTGTCTAGCTATTACGGTTCAAAAGTTACAGCCCTAAATAGGTAGGACAGACGGACAGACGGACAGACGGACGGACGGACAACGTAGGCTTAGTAATAGGGTCCCGTTTTCACCCTTTGGGTACGGAACCCTAAAAACAGCAAACTTACTCGACCCAAATTATGGGATTAGCTGATATTCGTTTCCCGATTTCAATGTTGGTCCCATAGTGAAGGTTATTCAGTTTGATGGTCTGATTATTTCCTTGAAAATTCGTCGGAATATCAATCTCTCTCTCTCTCTTTGCTGTTTCATACCTTTGGCTTTAGTCGATACTGCAGTTTTGTATGCAACAGCTGATTTTAGTTTCGCGATTTCCAAATTTGCTCTTCAGTGTAAGTTGTTCAGTTTGATGGTCTACAGTTAAGACCATCAAACTAAACAACTCTACTCTACGAGCTCTAAGCCATCCCAATAAATATTTCTACTCACTTTCGATATACCCTGTATAGATGAAAATAAAACTAGTAAAAAACTAAACTGGAGCAATGCAATCAAAAGCTAGCCAGTGACAGACAAATGCTCGATTTTATTTTTACACAAAGTGCTTTTCCAAAATCCTGTTAACACATTCTAGTTGGTACTGCACATGAAATTCTGCGGCCGAGTACACTTGAATGGTACTATAAATCCTGCATCCGTTATTCGCATCAAATAATTCGATTTTTGAATTTTTATTCTTTTGCCTTTGGATTGAAAGTTAAAAAAGACTGCGATTTTGTTAATTCAAACAGTTGTACCTATATTGCATTTAGTTTACACAATCAAAAATGTTTTCTATCATTCTTCTTTCTTCTAATCGTGTGGGCAGAGCCCTGGTGTCAGAGTTTTTTCAGACCGCCTTACGGCCTCTGACGTGGATTTAATGTATCGACTACTACCACCAGAGATAGTAGCCGGGCCAAACGGCTTAACGTGCCATCCAAGGCACGGAATCATTTTTATTTTCATATAATCAGGTGATTCAACCTGCAATGTTCTAACCAACTGTGGAAAAACGCACATAGTGACATATCACTAGGTGTCCGCCGTGGGAATCGAACCCACGACCTCCGTGTCGAGAGCCCAATACTCTTAACCATTAGTCTATCATTTACTGAACTTAATCTACACTGATAAAATACGTTATTCCATTTGAAGGATAGAAATGAGAGCGCGACTGCGGCCTTCTATATCTTAGGAAGTACCATAGAGAAAATAACGCGCTCCCCTGGGGTAGAGATATTGTATCGAACTGTGCACAGATACTCAACTGGGCCTGACGTTATATCATACACATCTAGCGGGAAGTAGCGTATTTAAATGTTAACCCTTCCCCTCACCCGTTTTTCACCCCCTTTGTTGGCGACAACATTTTCTATAGAAACAAGCCGATATGCCATCTCTTCTTACTCTATGGGAAGTAAGTACTTCATTTTATTGAAAGGATTGATGGCATACATTTGTCCGTCATTTGTTCACACCTGGCTCACACGTAGGTTATGGTGTGCGTAAATAGTTGCCTTGGGATGATATCTTTTGAGTAAGGATATTATATCATAGCCTTTAGGGAAAACATTTTGTGATTGGAATTTTTATCACTTTTCTTGACTACGGATTCCTTTGAGTAGGGACGTTAGGAAAACTATATTGCATTTCATTAGATACGTTAAATGTATTTAATTAAATGTATTAATTTACTAGAAAAAGATAAAACACGATGGTTTTTTGATCGCTTAAAACTTTTTGTTTTAATTTCATTAATCTTCAATTTTTTTTTCATTTATTTCTAAGTAAGCTAATATTCATCATCATCAACATCATATCAGCCGATAGACGTCCACTGCTGGACATAGGCCTCCCCCAAAATGGGGGGATTTGCCATAATCGCCACGCTTGGCAGGCGGGTTGGCGATCGCAGTTGCATTGAATGTGTGTACTCAGAGGATGCTGCTGCCCATCCTCCAGTAGATCCCTTCGTTGCCTTTTACGACACCCACGAGAGGAAATGGGGTGGTGCTATTCTTAGCCGGTACCACACGGACAAAGCTAATATAGTAAAACTAAAATATTTTTTTTAGTAAACTTTTACATAATTTATATAGGGCATTAGGGTATACAGTTGCATTACTTTAATGGGTGATTGTACCCATGATACTGAACAACTTTCCCAAAGGAACATAAGGAAAATTACCAACAAAAAAATTGACTTTTCGTACAAACGTTCGATCAGCTGATTAAATCTATCGAAAATCCAAAAAGTTTTTTCAAATTTCCTGTAGGTTTCTTAGGGAAAGTTGTTCAGTATCGTGGGTACCCCTTAAAATAATTCAACTTTTTACCCTAGCACCCTGTATAAAACCTCTTGGTCTGAATTTCCGGGATCTGATAACAGTCCTGTTGAAAACATTGTTTGATTTATAAAAACAAACACGAACTTCCAACAAACGACCACCCCCACCAACACTAACTCTCAATCAAAAACAAATTGTATATAAAATGTGAACGGAACTTTCATTTCATTCCGAGGTTTCTATTTTTAATTAGGGTTGCCAGGGAACAAATAAAATATATCCTACTAATATTATAAACGTGAATGTTTGTTTGGATGTATGGATGTTTGATACTCTTTCACGCTAAAATGGCTGAACCGATTTCGATGAAACTTGGCGTATAGAAAGAGAAAAAGTCACTGCAGAGAGACTCACCGTAAAGAGATTCACTGCAGAGAGACTCACCGCAGAGAGAATCACTGCAGAGAGAATTCGATGCAGTGAGAAATCATTGCAAAGGTAACAACTCGATAGTTCTTATCCCAGAACACATAGGCTACATATTATATGTCCACGCAGACGGAGTCGCGGGCAAAAGCTAGTATTTTTATATTATTGATTTACTCACAGAATCCAGGGTCTTATGTTGTAACTACTCGATTCATCGTTATCAAACCGGCACGGTATTTTTTGGCAGTTCTTAACACGTTGAACGCCGGCGGGTCATAATAACAATAGATTTTCCATTGTTTGTCGGTCATTTGGTAGTCAGGAGTTTGATTTTTATTACTTAGTTAATTATTTCAGACAATGTATTATGATGATCACAAAAACAAAACATTACTTAAGTAAATATAGCGTAGTACCATAATGCGTAACTAATATACACGATATAATGAGAAATTTACACAAAGGATACGTAAGTTCGTAAGATATTTATGCTGATAAGTATTAATCAGTTAATATTAATGCAATCTCTTGTCCTTAATCTCCTGAATCTGATGGAACGGGAAATCGCTAATGATCAGAGATAGGGTATGATGAAGTGACTCTCACTGATGTCTTTAGCCGAGATGTAGAATTATTCTTGATGAGATTGGTCCGTCTTGCGTAGCCGGGGTTGATCCGATTCGAAACAGACTATAAAATAAATTATATGTAATAATAGTATTTTATCTTGACATAAATAGGTACAATCCAAAGATTTTTTGGTCTATACCAAAAAAATACTTTGGTACAATCAATAAATTGTATTATGTGGTTCAGGTACCATACTATTGTTCCAAAAATATTAATAAACATAGAATTAAAAAGTTTCTCGAGCTAGAGCTCCGTAGTATACAGTATTGCCGACGGCCCGGTAGCACAGTCGGTAGTGAACCTTCCTGCTGTGCCGAGGGTTGCTGGTTCGAATCCCGTAAGGGACAAATATTTGTATGATGAATATGAATATTTGTACCCGAGTCATGGATGTTTGTATCTATATAAGTATTCTATATCGTTGTCTAGTCATCATAATACAAGTCAAGGTAGATTCTGGTACTTTAAATGTGACTAGATAATTTGTGTGACAATGTCCAAGATATTTATTTATTTATTGCATTAGTCGTATACAGTATTACCAAAAATGTTGTTTTCTCCGGGACCCTTAGAGCGAGCCCGACACACCTTGACCGGTTTTTAATGCTTGTTGATATACCTTAGAGTATGCGCTATAATTGCACTAAGATTGACACTTGTATGTATTACCGTTTTTAGGATAGAGCAAGAACAAAAAATGTTGAAAACCGCATGTTTCGTGAATTTTACTTTATGTTTCCCCCTTCTCACATTATGTTTTTTTTTATTATTTATTAGCAAATTCTTAAAAACGCATATTCTGTTCAAATTTCAACCGTCTAGCTATCATAATTCAAACGATAATGCTCGTTATAGGTAGAACAGACAGACGGACGGACGGACAGCGTAGGCTTATGAATATAGCCCCGTTGGCATCCTTTGGGCACGGAGCCCTAAAACAAGCAATATTTTCAGTAAACAATTGAAATATTTGACGCCTGACAACCTTATTCGCGGCCGAGCGACAAAGGCAACGCGAAAGGTATTAAAAACTTTTGCGTTCATTTGTTTTTATCATCTCGACAAACAGCTAGTTCAATTAAAATTAACTTCTGTACCAACGGTACAGAACTCAAAGTCGCACAGCAAAAGATTGTTTGCTTTCACCTGGTATTTTTCACTGAAAACATTTGCTTTCAGAGTTCCTCAGCTAAAGAGTTTCCTCAGCGGATTTAGAAATTGTAACACGAACGTTGAATTAGAAGAATCGACCGTAACTTTTCCCGTGAGAATTTTAACAGGGGAGAAAACACTTTCTCATTTTAACATTAGACTCCAGTCGCATACTTATAAATTCTTAGCAAATGTCCGAATTGATACAATTACTCACACAAATCAAGTACAAACCGGACGAATTAATTTGGTACCTGGCTTACACGTGGCTTGGAATAAAAAACTCGGAAAACTCGGAAAGAATAACTCGAAAATGCTAAAGTGCAGGGACACGTGCAACGGTAACTGAGATGCTATGCTACTGGCCTCGCACAGTGACGGCGGGGTCCCACGGAGGGTAGCAGGAGGGGTGTCAAATTCCAAGCCACGTGCGTGCGGTGGCAAGTAAATTCGCCTGTGTTGTACAAGGTGTACGGTGGCACCATGAACACAAGTTCAGCCTAATGCTTTGCCCAATGGTTGGTTTAGACGATGACAATTTCGCGGCGCCTATTTTTAGCACGAAAAAAAGCACGGCACGCTTTCGTTTACACGGTGCTAATTTCCACGGCCAATTTGTTCGCATGCGAATGGATTTGCTACAGAAAACCGTGCTAACGATTAGCACGGGGGATGCGAGGGACGCGGGCGGAGGTCACTAGCGACGCGTGCTTTTTTCCTTGCTAAGTTCGCATACCGTAAAATAGTCGTGCGAAAAGTGTTTATACGGTGCTTTTTTTGAGGCGCCGCAGAATAAACGCCGCGAAATTGTCATCGTCTAAACCTGCCATAACTTTCATTATAATTTTGGGCATGATCTTTTAGGGTTCGGTGACGTGTAAGTATCAATTTCAACGGCCTGTAATACTAGATCATGTGCTATTAGGATTGAGTAAAGTTAATTTCTTGTAACTTGTTTATTTACACTCAGCCTGGGCATCTTAGCTAAAACATCCAATGAGATTTCCGAGCAAATTTTCTACCTCTCAAAACCTTTTCTAGAATTGTGAATAATTTTGAAACGAAAAAGATTTTGATGATATTAATATTCTATAAACGAGGCTAAATTAATAGCTATTCTAGGTAGGACTTTTTCGAGAATTCTTATTAGTAAAAAAAACTCCTTGGTAAACTTAAATTAAACTTAAAATAACTGGCCATTAAGAAAAAAATATAGTCACAATGTCAGAATTTGACATTAATGATAATGATTTCTGCTCGGGACAAAAAGTCTCTGGATTTCTGTTTCCCGCATAGCACCCTATGCGGGAAACGTCTCTGGATTTCTGTTTCCCGCATAGCACTATGCGGGAAACAGAAATCCAGAGACATATTGTTCCTAGCAGAAATCATTATCATTAATATCAAATTCTGACATTGTGACTATATTTTTTGAGATTTTAGATTTTGAGATTTTGTTATGAGAAAGAGAAGGAAGTTGATTTTTTTAAATTAAATTAAGCATCGGTTTTTCTGGAGTTTGAAGGATTTTCTCGCGACCACTTTTGCGTCTCGAGATAACAAATCAAATTAAATACAAAATTTAATGTGTATTGATAAACTCAAATTGCAAAAGAAAATTACATTAGTTTCTTAAAATAATGTTGTCTACTATTCGTCAAAAATATAAAATTGACAAAAAAACAGAACATACCGAATTGTAATTAATGCTTTGTTATTATTAAACTGCAGAAGCAAAACATTCGAGACGCGTAAAGTTTTGCTTCTGTTTAACGAATTTCCAAATAATTTAGAGATTAAAATAAATGTATTTGACAGCCATCATTTTGTTGCATTCAATTACAAAGTTCCAGAACTCCAGCAGAAGTTTTGACATTTACTCTCGAATGATCGACCGAATTGAAATTCAAATTTCCGTTCGTCTTTCCATTTATTGTGAATTACTTATAAACTCTAAGGCCTTAGTCACACTCAATAAATTTATCAAATTCATCATATTATCAACTTTATAGCTTAGCATAAACAAACGCAAAACTAGAAACTAGTTTGTTTAGAATCGAGAGCAGAATCGAATTATCATGGTTTCAACCATAGAGAAAATAACGCGCTCCCCTGGGGTAGAGATGTTGTATCGAACTGTGCACAGATACTCAACTGGGCCTGACGTCATATCATACACATCTAGCGGGAAGTAGCGTATTTAAATGTTAACCCTCCCCTCACCCGTTTTTCACCCCCTTTAATGGCGACAACATTTTCTATAGAAACAAGCCGATATGCCATCTCTTCGTACTCTATGGTTTCAACACAGCAATTTTTTCAAAATATTAAATAACTAACGACCCGCCCCGGTTTCGCACGGGTGCAATGCTGATACTAATGTACATAAAAACCTTCCTCTTGAATCACTCTATCTATAAAAAAATACCGCATCAAAATCCGTTGCGTTGTTTTAAAGATCTAAGCATACATAGGGACAGACTGATAGCGGGAAGCGACTTTGTTTTATATACTACTAGCTTTTGCCCGCGACTTCGTCCGCGTGGAGTTTGGAAAACCCCATGTTCCTATGTTACTTCTAATACCTCCAAGAATATGTGTACAAAGTTTCATGATGATCGGTTAAGTAGTTTTCGCGTGAAAACCTAACAAACAAACTTACATTCACAGTTATAATATTAGGGATGTAGTGATATGTACTGAACCCGATGTTAACCCACCGCACGGGCAGCGGCACACTCACTACCTACTTACTACAATAAAACAAGATTCCTAAAATTATGTTAGCGCTTTCATTCATTGCTGAAATGATAACAAATCATTTTTGCCTCAAAACTTAAAATGTGAATAACTACAAAAATAATGAAATTATTGTTTCAATCTAAAGACATTTTGGGTCATATTCAATATTCAGAATTGAAAAATGTTTATTCAAAACAATATCATGACCATACCAGACATAGATTTCTACGTCATTTTTTTACTCTACCACCACATTGGAAGGTGTTCCGGTGTAGAGAAGATGCGAACAGAAACTTGAAATTGTATTACTAAACATAATAAACAACTATAAACTACTTGTAGCCCGCGACTTCATCTGCGTTGACGTTAAAAAGACTCCTGTGTGCTTTACTTTTATTTCCCCTATTATCTCACTTTACTACGGCGTAGAACACGTAGCACTCGTAGTTTTAGCGTCGCACCAATTTAAGTCAAGCTTCTAAACTTCGTATATTTATGAAAAATACGTTTTAGTACATTTTAAAAAAAGTATTTGTAGACTTATTATTTAGATGTAAAGTCGAAAAGTCTAGTCGCGAACGACTAGACAGGTCGGGACCTCCTTCGGTCGAAACCAGAGCGTGTAAATTCTCTGTGGTCGAAACCCAAGTTACCAGATAAGGATAAAAGATATTTCCTATTCCTATTAAGCTTTCTGGCCCATTCTGACGATTCTGACATTCTGTGAGAGTACTTTTCACCACTTCTGGCTAAGCCTTTTACAGAGTGTAACAAAACACCCTAGTAATACTTAAGGGGGTGCTTCAGATCATCAAACTGAACAACTTTCACTATGGAGCCAACATGTAAATCGCGAAAAAAAATCAGCTCTATCATACAAAACTGCAGTACCGTCTCGACTCAAATGTATGGGACGGCACATTTTTTTATTTTTTCTCAACGTTGGCTCCATAGTGAAAGTTGTTCAGATTGATGGTCTGAAGCACCCCCTTAAGTATTACTAGGGTGTTTTGTTACACTCTGTATAAGCTCTTGATAGCTTCGCTGATAAATTGTTTGACATACCTAATTATTTCTTATGAAAGATTTATCAAAACGAACTTATCCAGATATTGGTGAAACAGGCGCTAAATGTTTCAAACCTCTGTGTTTGTACTTCGTTGCTATATTTGGAATGTAGTATAAATTAATGTAATTGTTGTTAGGAGGTCGATTTTGTTCATTTTATATATAAGACTAGAGTTAACCCGCGACTTCGTCCGCACAAATTATATACCAGATTTTCAGAAGTCAGATCATATTATGCTATCAAATAAAAAGGTTTCATCAAAATCGGTTCAGTAGTTTTTGCGTGACGCTCGTTCAAACAAACAAACACACAAACAAACAAACAAACAAACAGACAGACAAAAAATCCAAAAATTTATGATTTGGAATCAGGGACACCTAAAAACTACATCATAACTTTTTTTTGTTAATATCTTCAATGTACAGACACACTTCTGTTACAGTTTTATAATAGTTTAGATAGAGAAAGATTTGGTTCCTATTTCAGTTCATATCAGCTTTTGAGGACTGAAAATGTATCCTAGATTTATTGTGGTTGGGTACTATTACTTTCACAGCAAAACACTATTTAATAATCTGTGGCAAACCTTCTAATGAAACAAAAACAAGGCTCTAATTGAGTTTTCTGATGATATTAACAAAACAAACATTGTTAGAAATTATTATAGCATAAAATTATGTAGGGAATTTTTAAACGAGTAAGTACGAAATAGGGAAATTTCTCCAAAACTGAAAAAATTAAACTAACAGCAATTTCTCATATAAAATGGCAGCATCTGTTTTCGATTTGTAATGAAAAGAATACATACATAAAATCACGACCGTAATCCCTTTCGGGGTGGTCAAAAACATTCAATTTGATGTTTTACGGAAAGTTGTAATCATAATTGAAAAGACATTTAATATCTTGAATGTTGATCTATTAAAGGAATTTTTAATACTACCATTGTTTATTACTCTTCGACGACTAGCTTTTTCCATATTTTGTCCAGAAATATAAAAAATATGGGAAATAGGCTAACATAAAAATGTTAGCGTATAGTTGGCGTGTAGTTATGGAACTCATGTCGATTTGTTTCTCATAATCTCTAGATTATAGTAGTAATACCTATACCTATACCTCATCTAAACGGACTGTTGCGCAGTTGGCGCACATCTTGTCTTGGTAAGATAAATTTTGGTTTTTTATTTTTGTTTTCGTATTAACATTTAAGATGTTCCTATACACGCATTGCTTTACATGTGCCGTTTTAAAAGGAAAAATAATCTTACTAAAAAAAGGCAAAAGGGTGCATTTTTTATATTTATTTCTTATGAAATAAATATAAAAAATGCACCGCAATGATGCAATGATGCTTAATTTTAAGTAAATTAAGTTATGCTTTTAGTGTGTCATATTATCAATAAATGTAACCGCATGTGGGCCTACAATAAATTGACTCCATTGAATTACCCACTAAAATGTACACATTTTTACATTTAGCTTTTTAAACTTTCCCAGTAAAGCACTTATAAAATATATTACCCACTTACTTCGAGGATAGTTGCTTTGCCACGTAATTTCTCGATTTCTCTCCATTTAGCTGAAACCGGAGATGAATCGAGGGTATTTATATCCATCTAATATTCCCTTAATAATGTCCCGTGATGATACGTTATTGGATCATTTATATTTATTTTGATGGCCCGACAGTCGGTAGTGAACTTGCCTGTTGTGCCGAGGGTCACGGGTTCGAATCCATTCAAATTTAAATGTGACTAGAAAAATGTCCAGGATGGAAAAAAAAGACTGAACAACTTTCACTACACAGCCAACTTCGAAATCGCGAAAAATAAATTAGCTTTTTCATAAACAATTGCAGTAGGTAGCTCAGCACTCGACTGAAATGTTATGAGACAGCTAATAAAAAAAAATTTGTTGTTCTCCATAGTGAAAATTCCCCCTCTAGCGTGTTTTAT
The DNA here is from genome assembly GCA_922987775.1 of Agonopterix subpropinquella. Taxonomy (NCBI): domain Eukaryota; kingdom Metazoa; phylum Arthropoda; class Insecta; order Lepidoptera; family Depressariidae; genus Agonopterix; species Agonopterix subpropinquella. Next base: position 7,910,713 of record OV277713.1, on the reverse strand, counting down.
TACAACCTGTATTATCTATACCATAGTAAAGTCACAGTACAGGGTGAAATTTATATCATTAGCATCCTTTTAAACTAAGAGTCTACCCATCAAACGGAACAACTTTCACTATGGGAGCAAACCGATCCTAGCAAAAAAAAAGCTGCTGTTGCATACATTTGAGTCGAGTAAACATTGCAGTTTAGCATGGAACAGCTGATTATTTTTTTGCTCCCATCAGTTTTTTCCCATACTGAAAGTTGTTCAGTTTGATGGGTAGACTCTTAGTTTAAAAGGATGCTAATGATATCAATTTCACCCTGTATAAGAAAGAGTATCTTTTACTAGATAAAAGTTATGTTTATTCAGAGAACGCTATAAAAAATTATTAAATATTATTTTCCCTATACGATACACTACTACCAAAAACAGCTCCTAATGTTATAAAATAATAAGGAAATTCACTTTACATTAATGACAAGGTAAACCTAATAATACTTGTGAAGCCTACATGTTGACGAAATGAGCAACAGAATATTAAACTAAAAATGTACATAGTAGTCTGAGATGAAGCATGAAAAGGAAGAAGATGAATTTGTTTGCTGCACAAGAGCCCTCTTCTTCCAGAATAGCGGCTCGCTCCCTCAAGTCACATCTTGGAAGGGGCTACTTCAGAAAAATTGGAAAAACTTACAAGAATAGGTAAGCACGTGCGATACTGTTTAAGCACGAAAGAGACAGTTATATATCATCGCCTACTGTTCTGCCACGGTTTTTGCCAGTAGGGGCGGGGTAAAAATTGGTGGATAGTAGGGAGTGTACGCACTGTATATAGTACCATAATCTTTCTGATACTTATATTTTACCCTATGCTTATAAGTGCTCTAGTCGTTCCTAGTTTGCGCAAGTAAGAAAAAAGTGAAAAAGGGGCAATAAAGAATGTGTTATACAGTTGCGTATATACCCTTCAGCACCTTGCTCACACTCAAAGTGAGTCCACATTTATTAAAACTCAAGTAAATTCTTTTCTTATTTTATAAAATTGTTGACCATTCATAAGAATATTGTTATCGTGAGAGTTTTTTGTAATTATGTAAGGTTGGCGTAGCGATGTATTTTGGTTTCAAAAACGATGTACTTAATAGTTGTTCCTTTCGCTGTTGAAGAAAAACTTTTGGGCACTTCAGAAGAATATAGTTTTTTAAATTTATATATACGTTAATGAATATTAATCAACGCATCTTCCTCTTTAAGGTTTTGTCTAAGGCAGCAGTCAACTTAGGTGTTTATTAATTTAATGAAGCATTATTAAATTCATACGTGAAGGACACGAGACACGTACGCTGTACTCCTGTCGTTTTAATATAAACTTTTACAATAAAGCGTTCGTGTAATCGTAAATTGGAATGGTCCAAATTTTAGATTACATTTTTTTGTTTTGAATGCGTGTTCAGGGGAATTCTTATCAACACGGACGTGGTCGTTCCTCTTTCGTAGGTAAATAAAATAAAACCGGTCAAGTGCGAGTCGGGCTACTCGCGCACCGAGGGTTCCGTACCACACCACCACAGAACACAACATTATTAAAGAAGAAAAAAATACTTTTTTTGTCCGTGACTTTTAGCGTAAGACCGACTCACACTTGGCCGGTTTTTAGTATTTGTTGTTATTTTGTAAAGTTTTTTCTATAACCACACCACCACACTAAGTTTGACGCTTGTATGTATTACCGTTTTTATGATAGAGCGTGAAGAAAAAACGTTGATAAAAACTAGTTTCTTGTTGAGGCCCTAACTAAATAGGTAGGACAGACGGACGGATAGACGGACGGACAGACGGACGGACGGACAGACGGACTGACGGACGGACGGACGGACGGACGGACGGACAACGTAGGCTTAGTAATATGGTCCCTTTTTCACCCTTTGGGTACGGAAACTTAAAAAAGAAAAACAATTATGTAGGTACAGTAGTACCCTACTTCTAGTTTTGACGGGGACTCGGGTCTGCTCTGCGCAAACGAAGATTGACGAGCGGGATTATTTTCCTGGTCGTACTGTAGATACTACGTATAGAACAAAAAAAATATATACAAAACACCCTAGTAATACTTAAATGGGTGGTCCAGACCATCAAACTGAACAACTTTGACAATGGGGCCAACATCGAGAAAAAATAAAAAAAATCTGCTGTCCCATACAAAACTGCAGTACCGACTCGACTAAAATGTATGGGACAGCTGATTCTTTTTATTTTTTCTCCATGTTGGCTCCATAGTGAAAGTTGTTCAGTTTGATCAAAGAATATATTTAATCCTGACGGATAGTTTGATGGTCTGAAACACCTCCTTAAGTATTACTTGGGTGTTTTGTTACACCCTGTATATACGGTCGAATTGAGAAACCTCCTCCTTTTTTTGAAGTCGGTAAAAAATGGGACAGCGTTAATAAAGCGGCATGTTCACTGTAGTAAGTACAGTCACCAGCAAAAAGATGTACACTTTAGTACTACGACGTAGGACAAAAGTGTATGTACAAATCTTATTGCTGATGACTGTACAGTCGGCCGCAATAATTTGTATACTTACACTTTTGTTCTACGTCGTAGTACTAAAGTGTATACAGGGTGATTTTTAATAGGTCTGTATGGCTTAAAGGGGAAAGAGTACAGCCCATTAGAAGTCTAAAACTGTATGGAACCCCTGGTCGAAAATCACTGGTTTCGGAAATAATGGACACTTTAACTTTTTTTCGAAAATTACCAAAATTTAAGGTAAACGCATAAAAATAAAAATAAATACTTATTGCATGCATTTTTTTTTTACGTTTTATGTTTACTGGATAAATTATTCATAAACTAAAAACAAAAAATCTCATAAGTTACTTCAAATTTTAAAGTTATGAGAGCTAAAAGTCGTAACATTACAAAAAAAAAATACTTTATTGAAATTTCAATTAACTTTTGAGGAAAATATCTTCAAATGACTTGTCGTACAAACGATGTCAATAAATTCCATGTTTCCTTAGCTTTCTAAAAAGGTATAATAAGTGCACAAAATTCTCAAAAACCGCACAAAAAACTCAGTTATTGTCGAGTAGGTAAACCGTAAGCTACACGTTTTTATTACTTAAAGCTCCTGTAACAACGTTATTGACAACAAACTCCTTTACCATATCGCCTTTCTAACTCTGATAAAGGATCTTATGGATGTACAGTGGCGGTCTGTTCAAGCTTTACCTTTTGACAGCTGTCATGTTCTTAAGTCAAAGCAGTAAAGATTATTTTCCCTATTATGAACACAAATGCCATACGACGTAATAAACAGTAGGGTAAAAACACTTTTAAACTTTTAAAACACTTGATTTTTATTTAAAAAACACTTTGTTTATTTCAAATCTTGTTCAAATTATCTGCCTTGATTTCTTATACACGCACGGAGTCGTTTTCTCAAGTTGGAACGAGTTACAACCCCGGTAAGTTCTCGCTGTATTTGATCAGCAGCTGCTAATATTCGGTTTCTTAACTCTGCAACATCATTTACTGGTGTAGTGTAGACTAAGTCTTTCATGTAACCCCATAAGAAATAGTCGCAGGGTGTTAAATCCGGGCACCTTGCCGGCCATGGCGTCGGTCCACCCCTACCAATCCAGCGGAGTGGAAAATTTTCGTCCAGCCATTCTCTGACACTAGTGCGGTAGTGCGCTGGGCAGCCATCGTGCTGAAATATCATTTGTTGCAGGTTGGCTAGCGGAACATCTTCGAGAAGTTCGTCCAATTTGTTACGAAGAAAGTCTTCGTAAGCTTCACCATTCAAGTTATTGTGTAAAAAGTATGGCCCAACTATGTATTTGTCGATAATACCCATCCACACGTTTAATGAAAATCTTATTTGATGAGCTCCTTCTTTGGCTACGTGAGGATTTTCACCCCGTGAAGCCCAGTAGTGAATATTGTGGTAATTGGTAATACCGTCACGATCAAACTTGGACTCATCAGTCCACAAGATCCTGCTCAGAAATGTGTTGTCTTCAGAGTCCATATGTTGCATATACCGACAGAAATCCACACGTCTTGCAGGGTCTCCCTCCTCTATGGCGTGAACAGGCGTGTAGTCATTATCTCCATGGCGAACTTCAGTAACGAAGAGTACGCAGACATAAGCCATACAGACCTATTAAAAATCACCCTATATAACTTATTGCGGCCGACTGTACATAATTATTAGAAAATTACATTTCCAGCTTTTTTCAAATTTTCTTGACAAAATGAAAGTTAAGTATATTGAAGAAAAATCCGAAAAACGTAGTAATTTATAGAAAAAACCTAAATTTCGAATCCATTCCGTCTCAAGTCATTTATATTCATTTGTGAAACTCGCATCGACAAGTCATTGGAGGATTGTGGTTGTGGTAGTCATGAGTTGGTAGTCATGAGATATACGCGATATACGCGCGTGATATAAGCGAATTTAGAATTAATACTCTACTTTCATTATTATCTTAACCCTATCATACTACACTGTAAGCGTTATTTAAAAAAAAAACTGTAGGCCAAAGGACCTCTTCTTGCGATCCTGCGGTCATGAGGTCAGAGTAGTCGCCTCAATGTTCTTTTGTAGACCATGATCTATGAGTTTTCACTGTACTTTACTGTAGTTACGTCACCAATTTCGTATGGCAGAAATTAGTTCTCAACGTTACCACTAGGAGCGCTGTAGGAAATTCAATACAAAATTGGTAAGGTAACTACAGTAGTAAAGTACAGTAAAATCTCATGCTAGGCCTACTGAATTAGCTGTCAACGTTCCGCGAAACGACCAAACCAACATTCTATCAAACGAATGTCTGTTTGTATGCCCTGCCTCAATTACGCGCGTATTTTTTTTTTGCACCTATTGAATCGAAATTTGGCATAAAGACAGATAATAGAAACCCAAAAATATTAAGGGTACTGATACCCATCTCTATTATTAGAGACAACTGGCTCAAATTAAAAAGCGCTATCGTTAGCGCGCTCAAATCTCAAATTTTTATTATTTTTTCTTCTTATACGCGTACAATGACTACGGAACCATATCATGGGCCAGTCCGAAACGCTCTTAGCCTGTTTTTGCAGTAGTCGAGTCGTGCCAAAGCTAGAGGACCGCGGCTGCTCGGCGGCGACTTTGTGGCTTAAGGCCGCGTTCAGACGACCCGCACCCGCCCCGCGCTCACCCCGCGTCCTAAAATGCATTGATTGCAATTTAAGTCTTATGACACGATTATAAATCTCGTATTGTAGGTACTTTAGGGGAGCACCCGCGCTCGCCCCGCATCCGGCCCGCAAACGCCCCGCACCCGCCCCGCGAACGCTCGTCAAAATACAATACGAGATTTATTATCGTGTCATAAGACACAAATTGCAAGCATTGCATTTTAGGACGCGGGGTGAGCGCGGGGAGAGCGCGGGTTGAGTGCGGGGCGGGCGCGTGTCGTCTGAACGCGGTCTAAATTGTCTATGGTTTCTCTCTACAACAAGCAACAAGCTCGTTGCTCGTCACTTAGACCACAACAAGTCTTTCAATAAAGCTCGCCAGTGAAGCGTTCGGGTAAGAGAGCTGTTAAAACGAGATTTTCCTAATAAATACAATTTGGTTATGGTAAAAAGTTATCTCGAGTCCCAGGAATGGTTTTGTGTCATATACTTCCTTATCATAATTCAATTTGCGCTGAGATAGACTTTTTGATTAAGACTCTACTACTATGTAAACGCTGGGCCGGGCCATATTTTTTCTGGTTTTTAGAAGCTATCTTCTCGTTATTTGAAAGACGTACAAATTATTAAAAAGTATAGCAATGATCTACAACATCTCAGCTTTATTTGCTATGAAGTATATTTCTTATTTCTTTATAAAATACATATAAAACCCGCCGCCCGATTTTGAGGTCATGCCCGCCCGCGTTCCGCACACTGCGTACGATACGTACGATAGTAATAATTTTGTTAATCATCAATACCTACCAATTATAAACATCGATAATGCAATCTGTTACCATTAGCAAGTACCATGGTGTAGTTTCACCAAATAATTCAAAATAACCATATTATAGTATAACGAGCTTTTACTACTTTTTTACTACTTCGGCCGCATAAATTATATACCAGATTTTAGGTCAGATGATAAGCTATAAAACAAAAAAAGTTCATCTAAATCGGTGCAGTAGTTTTTGCGTGATACTCGAACAAACAAACACCCAAACAAACAAACAAACAAACAGACGGACAAAAAATCCAAAAATTGGTGATTTGGAATCAGGGACAGGTAAAAACCATATCGTATTTTTTTTTGTACATATCTACAATGACATGTTGTCTGTACCATGAGTTTTCACTGTAAGTTACTACCGTAGTTGCGACGCCAATTTTGTATGACATAATTAGTTCTCAACGTAACCACTAGGAGCGCTGTACGAAATTCAATACAAAAACTGTAGTTCACTACAGTAGTTTTACTGTAGTTTACTACAGTGTAAACTCATGGTAGGCCTAATGTGCGTATTCGAACACGGGCCTAATGATTGAGTATCCATACCTCTCCGCAACGCGCTACCAACTCTTACAATAGTATACTACATTATTCTACCTTCAAGTACAAAATTTGCCTGTGCGTTTGTATAAAGGCCATTAGGAACTCCTTATCACGGTCGACTTAAAGGCGTCTTTAAGCTTAATGGCCCTTCCTGTAACTTCGAATCGCTCCAAAACGCACGTTATGTACTAATTTCGTGGGTATTTTGTTGAAAATGTATCGTAACTTCCAAAAGTACTAAGTTTATGTAAATTTTCATTTATTCAGAGACGATAAGAGCGTGATACTGGATTGATTGCGTTCAATCCTAGGAACTGATTTTCTTTTTATGAAAACCTTTGATTAGGAAAATTTATATTCAGTGTGTCAAAAGACATTGCCCTCGTGATGAAGTGTATTCGTTTCGGGTCGTTTTGCAGCTGGCGAATTAGTATGATAGCTGAAATTATACACAGGATAGAAGGAATATCGTGCTTCTCAAGGAAATGGGAATTATCCTTTTCTATCGTGGCATTTCTTATAAAATTCAAACATTTTTTTTAGGTGAAACGGGATTAGGCGTTTTCTTTTCAAGATTGTATATTTTATGATATTTGCCGTAACTTTTTTTTGACGTAATTTTTTTGATTACATCTTAAGACATTTCGAACGGAACTGAGAGTTATGATAGCTCATACGGAAGAGAGCTAGCGCCTCAATCATGAGGCCGCCGTTCGATTCCTGGCCTATACCACTATGTTCTGTTCTTTGGAATGTATGCACGGTTGTATTTATCATTTACTAGCTCGGCGGTGAAGGAAAATATCGTGAGGAAACCTGCATTCCCGAAAATAAACAGAAACTATCATAAGTTCGGAGGTATGCGTAAAATATAGGTGAGCTTGGAGCGAACACAAAGGACCAGCGATGGTGTGGTGGTGTGGTGTACTGGTGTGTCTCAGTGTTACATAACGACCCTTGCTTGCAATAGCCCAACCAAACATAATAATAAATGGAACTGAGTATAAAACTAATCTCTAATCACACTCTGCAATGTAACTATTTACTTTGTCCTCTCCAGTTAGCCACAAAGTCATGTATTTATTTAGGACACACCGAAAAGATTCAAATGTTTCTTCTACAAAGATTTCGGTAATGGGGTTAAAGAATAATACGAGTGACACCCACGGAACACTTATTTTAATGTACTGTGAGTAACAAAGAGTGTTGTATCGTATCGTTACCGTACCGAATTAATTTTGTAAAAGCAATGAGGAGTTTTCATTGTTAATTTTATTTTCTGTGACACGAGAAAACGCAAACTTTGCTGTCAGATCGATATCGATAGTGTTAAGTTTTTATCTCAATATCGAGGCTCGGAGATGCGTTGCGAACAGGTATTATTATAAGAGATAAGTGTACTTTTTGCAACCATCAGCATCAAGGCTGATTCAGTGTTTATGGGGTATAGAGCATCTCTGTAATGGGGATGGACCAGGTCTGCCTGCATAAATTCAGTCGGTTTAGGAGTTACAGAGTTTTACAGGTCAGTAAAAAAATTTTTACTGTCTAGGAGATACAGCCGTTGTTGGCTGTATCTCCTAAACCGACTGATGAACCCTGCCAGTTTTTGTACTGTTCACATAGCTGCAGTGCATACTACAATAATATCATACGATCAGCCTTGCAACTGATCGTAAATTTTTTACTGACCTTTATATCTCTGTAACTCCTAAACCGACTGAATTTATGCAGGCAGACCTGGTCCATCCCCATCATAGAGATGTTCTACACTCCATAAACACTGAATCAGCCTTGCTGCTGATGGTTAAAAAAAGTACACTTATCTCTTATACTATATGGACTCTCATCGAGGTTCGAAACATGCCACGTACCACTGAGTTTTTCTAACTTATCTACGTATTATCGATTGCTCTCAAACGGTGAAGAAAAACATCGTGAGGAAACCTGCATATGCTGAAGAAGAAATTCTGATGCGTATGTGAAGTTTACCAATCCGCATTGGGCACGCGTGGTAGACTGACGCCTATACAGCCTCCTTGAGGGTAGGCCTGTGCCCTGCAGTGGAACTTATATAGGCTGATGTCAAGACTTACAACCCGTTTATTTTTGAAACGTTTTGAGATCTTATTTCACTGGCATAGATATTGTCTGTAAACCATGTTTTAAGCCAAGTCTTGAACAAGTGTTCAATTCGGTCAAATACAGTTTGGCGCTGTCCTATTATCATCGCTCGCGCGATCATGCGTTCGTCCGACGTGCGTTTAAACATACTTATATCTGAATAAAAATAGAACAATTCGATCGTATCTCATGATAGCACGACCTTCTATAGGATATTCCGCAGATATAAGTATGTTTAAACGCACAGTGGCACAATGATTTTCGTCGGTCGAACGCATGATCGCGCGAGCGATGGCAATAGGACAGCGCCTTATAAGGCTTGGCCGCTTGAACGAATTAACCACCTTGGCCGACATCGTCATCCCATGTAGAGTCAATCTAAATAACAAAATAGAAACCAAAGGTAATACTGACATATAGGCATTAGCTCTACATTGGATGAGGATGTCGGCCAAGCCTTACAACCTATAGATCGAATATTCGGATGCATATTTACCTAAACTTAAACTTAATTTTTGGCTATAAATTTATGGAAGCGGCTTCTTAAATTATCTTTTTAAATATTCTTCGTGATGCCAGGAAAATGCGGCTATGCATAACTAATCGGATGCATAGTATGGAAGCGACTTCTTAAATATATTTAATTTAAAAAAGAAAAACAATTTTTTTCTGCAAAATAAATCCCGGGATGTTAGGAAGTCCGGGAAGGCATAACTAACCGGATGCCTTGTATGAAGGCGACATCTTAAAATTATAAAAATAAACAAAAAAACATTTTTTTTCGTTACAAAAGTGCACTCCATAATAGCCACCAACACCTCAACTTTAGGTAAATATGCATCCGATTATCCAATCTCTACTTATAACTTTATTAGACCGAGATGAAGACTTACACAGGACTTGGCTTGAAATAATAACGTATTAAAAGTTGTGTGAGTCTTGGCTACTCTTTAACATAAAATGTTTCTGATAAGATTGTTTTATTCAAAACCATGTCAGAAAAGAGAAAACTCTATACACAAACATTTCTGCGTTATATTATCTAGTTATAGCCAACAGAATACTCCGGTTGGCAAACTCTAAAGTTCAAAGGTAAAGGTCGAAAGTTACACTAAACATTCTCACCTATAGCAACTTCGATTAATCTTTTATCCATCTATCATCATCACCGGCCTGTCAGAGTAGCTATTGTATTTATATGGCTCGATAAATGCACCTCATTCCACTAAAATAAAACCGGTCAAGTGCGAGTCGGAATACTCGCGCACCGAGGGTTCCGTACCACACCACCACAGAACACAACATTATTAACTTAGAAAAATATTTTTTTCTGTCCGGGACCTTTAGCGCAAGACCGACTCATACTTTGCCGGTTTTTAGCATTTTTTGTTATTCTGTAGAGTTTGTTCTATAATCACACTAAGTTTGATGCTTGTATGTATTACTGTTTTTACGATAGAGCGTGAAGAAAAAACGTTGATAAAAACTAGTTTCTTGTTGAGAACCCCCCCCCTTCCTTTTTAACTTTTTGAAATTTTATTATTTGTTAACAAATCCGCCGTAATAACGCATAATCTGTGAAAATTTCAACTATGTAGCTATCACGGTTCAAAAGTTACAGCCCTAAATAGGTAGGACAGACGGACGGACGGACGGACAGACAGACAGACAGACAGACAGACAGACAGACAGACAGACAGACAGACAGACGGACGGACGGACGGACGGACGGACGGAAGGACGGACGGACGGACGGACGGACGGACGGACGGACGGACGGACAGACAGACAGACGGACGGACGGACAGACGGACAGACGGACAGACGGACAGACGGACGGACGGACGGACAACGTAGGCTTAGTAATAGGGTCCCGTTTTCACCCTTTGGGTACGGAACCCTAAAAACATCTTCAAAAGACGCTTATTTCAAAGGCACAAGAATAAAAATTGCCTGTTTTGTGAGACTTCGAAGGTATTGTTAACTCAGCAAGGTTGGGGTTATGTCCCATAGGAGTTCACTTACGTGCGAAATGTGAGAATTATTCTCTGTATAAGTTATTGGAAATTCCGTAAGGGATACAATAGCCAGAATTGCATATTTTGTAAAGGTATTGTAGTTTCTTTATAAGTTTTTCTATTTAAATAAAGAAAGGAATCGTTTATTTTATAGCCTAATACGATTCCTATCTTTATTTTATAGAAAAACTGACAAAGAAACTTAAGAGGGCTATCGCAGTTCAGTGGCGCCCTCATCACATTAAAAAAGATTTCTCAATAAAGAAAGCCTAAATTAAAAAAGTTATCAACACGAACACTACAAAAGCCTTCAAGCTATTTTCATAGAATTCTTTTATAGGTTTTTTAAAGGTCTAAAAACATACAAATTTGGAAAAAAGAAAAAAAAAAGCCCGCTTTGGTTTTTATTCGCAATGGTCTAAAAGTGGAATGTTTAGAACCTATAAAAGTATTGTATAACAATGGCTTGAAGGCTTTAGTAGTGTTCGTGTTGATTACTTTTTGAATTTAGGCTTTCTTTATTGAGAAATTTTTTTTAATGTGATGAGGGCGCCACTGGACTGCGATAGCCTCTTAAAGACCCTGTTGCATATAAAGTAAAATGGATATCTTGTGTCTGTACATTGAAGATATTTACAACAAATAATTACGATATGGTTTTTTTACGTGTCACTAACTGCAAATCAAACAATTTTGTATGTGATCTGTTTGTTTGATTGTACGGGCATTACGCAAAAACTATTGAACCGAATTTGATGAAACTTTTTGGTTTGAAAGCTTATGATTTGACTTAAAATCTGGTATACAATTTGTGCCGAACGAAGTTGCGGGGTCGAGCAAAAGCTCGTTCAACAACATTTTCTCAGCATTTAGCTGTTTCTAACGCTTTACCATTGTAGAGTCCCATCGTACCACCAACTCGCTCAGGATACTGTTGGAAGTGTATGAAACACCTATCACACATAAAAAAAAAAAAACAGCCTTTTTTTTTGTCAAAGTTGGCTCCTTAGTGAAATTTTCAGTTTAATAATCTAAACTACTCCTTTAAATATTACTAGGGTGTTTTCTTACACCCTGTATATTTAAGTATTTATAAAATAAGTATATTTTAAGAAATTCCACGCGGTAATACACTAAGAAACCATAAAAGATATCCAAACAATCATAAGAAATACATAAAATTCAAAGGAAGATAAGGTTTTGGGCATAATTATCTTTTCAGGTGTTCCAATCGTCTTCAGATTGTGAAATTAATGAATGTGGCGTAATTAAGCTACGAGGCAAGACGCAATTTGTTAAATTACAGCTACCTATTTAAATTAATGTTTAATCAAGAATAGGTAGGTTTCAATTTATGTCTAACAATGTTTCAATTTGTTTTGAATAGTAAAATTGGACATCAATCGTTTCGAATTTTTGCACAATTATCAAAATTTTATTTTGCTATCTACTTTTTTCCCCGAAGTGTAGGTAGCCTGCCTCCGTGGTCTAGTGGTTAAGAGCATTGGCTCTCGATACGGAGGTCGTGGGTTCGATTCCCACGGGGGACACCTAGTGATATGTCACTTAATGCGTTTTTCCCCAGTTGGTTAGGACATTGCAGGCTGAATCACCTGATTGTCCGATAAAAAATGATTCCGTGCTTCGGATGGCACGCTAAGCCGTTGGTCCCGGCTACTATATCTGGTGGTAGTATTCGTTACATAAAAACCACGTCAGAGGCCGTAAGGCGGTCTGAAAAAAATCTGACACCAGGGCTCTGCCTACACGATAAGAAGAAGAAGAAGTTAGAAATAGTCTATACAATACCATGTTCAGAACATAACACGTTAATATCAGATCATCATCATCGTCAGCCTATCATCGTCCACTGCTTCCACAAAACCAGTCCTGTGCTAATGGGATCCAATGCAAACTCTCCCGAAGGCCTAATAGTAGTATGAGCTCCCGATTATAAAATACGAAATCGGTAACGTATTTGCCAGCTCAGGCCAATCTTTAAGTAAAGTACTGTGTTCTTCCGATCATCATATCCATTGTCTGAAATGGAATAACTAAATATTAAGAAGTATAATCAACAAGAAATGTCAAGAAACACCATGTCTATTTGATACATATAATCGGGTAGCTACACAATAAAGCCCCTAACCTCGATACACGGCTCATTGGTCATTTTCCCTTTTAGCCAATTATTCCACCTATTTTGACCACAACTTTTTGATCCAATTACAGACATCTTCCACTTTTGTTCTAATAAATGTTATATCCCCAGTTTTATTCAGTTCCAACCTACTGGTTTTATAAGTACTGGCATTGTACTGGCCATAAACTTAATATTACTACCTTATGTATGGACCTTAGATATTTAGCTGTCATTTCATACATCATTATGGGAAATATTTAAAAGAAATTGTAAGTATCTGCGATACTGAGTGAGTCAGGAATACGCTGTTTTCTCTATTTTACGCCACACTTCCTACCAGAGGGGGTGAGGTGAGTTAAAATTGGTGGGGGGGGTGTCCGTATACTGTGGTACCTACTGCACTGTATGATTGAGATAAATTCTCGATTGTTGCCAGTGCAGTGGTGTCAAACCATTTGCAACCCGCTTACACCTTGGTTGTGATTAGCCGATTTTATATTTACTTACTAAGTCAATGGTCATCAAAAGTTTCCAAAATTTCAATTTTCTTATTAAATAACATCAATTAACGTAAACAGAAGTTAGTTTTGCCTTCAGATAGAATCGAAGGCGGCCATAAACTTGTTACTTTATTCTCACAAACTCGAAACTAAGTTGGAGCGTCGATCGGCACCGCTAATCCGTGGCATTATCGAATTTCGTAATTTTACCTTGTTATTCTGATTAAGTACCTACTACACTTGCCGGGTTAGGGTTACGACACATTGATGGACAGAAAAGAACGATTAGTAAGGGGCACCGTACGCACTCTTTCGTATCGACGTAGCGTACAGCGTTTCATACTAATCGTGCATTTTGTATGGACAAACCGTCGATCGCCATCGACCAGTGTATCGTAACAATTTGGAGATATTTTGGTATTCAGCTTTCGAAGTTATTCTTCTTTTGGCGCGTTAGGAGAAATTAATCGAAGTGTATTTATGATGCTAAGATCATTAGTTTTTAATTCCTCCTTTTTTGTGTCGCTTTTTTTTCATCTAAGCTACCTGTATCGCATGCCAATCAATATTGCTACACCACAATTTTCAATTTATGTTCATTAATTCAATAAAACTTTGTATATTAAATGAAGAACCTCCAATCCTTATAAAACTGATTATAAGTTCACCGCAGCCCCAAAATTTTATGGAGTAATAATTAAAATTACAATCCTACATAATGATTAGATCCAAATACATTTTAACAATGGTTATTAAAGGGTAGAGCGGTTCAAACATGGACCTTTTTGTACGATAACGAGAGTTAAGGATCTGTTTTTGAAGTTGATCTGACCGCAAAACCGCAGTAAGCTTGTTTCTCTTGCCAGTTTGACGTTTGCATAAAGGCTTGTTAATTTTACGCGTAGGTACTCTTAATTATACATTCATTTTACTTACGGATTTTTGCAATTTATTAACATAAATTATGCCCATGAGTCATGACTATGTCGTATTCCATTTATGTCGGATTTTTAACATTAAAAATTAGAATCTAAAGTTATAGGGAATAAAATCCAAAGTTGCGGATTTAATGTTACCTCGCCCCCCGCCGAAAGTGGCAGAAAATTTTGATAGGAGAATGACACGCGTTACGCGTCCATACTATTAAATTGTCTAAGGTGATACTGTATTGATTGCAGTCAATCCTAGGAACTGATTTTCTTTTTATGAAAACCTTTCATTAGGAAAATTTATATTCAGTTTGTCAAAATGAAGTGATGAAGTGTATTTGTTTCGGGTCGTTTTACAGCTGGCGAATTAGTATGATGGCTGAAATTATACACAGGATAGAAGGAATATCGTGCTTCTCAAGGAAATGGGAATTAACCTTTTCAATCGTGGCATTTCTTATAAAATTCAAATTCAAATTTACCAGTTTTTTAGGTGAAACGGGATTGGGCGTTTTCTTTTCAAGATTGTATATTTTATGATATTTGCCGTAACTTTTTTTTGACGTAATTTTTTTGATTACATCTTAAGACATTTCGAACGGAACTGAGAGTTATGATAGCTCATACGGAAGAGAGCTAGCGCCTCAATCATGAGGCCGCCGTTCGATTCCTGGCCTATACCACTATGTTCTGTTCTTTGGAATGTATGCACGGTTGTATTTATCATTTACTAGCTCGGCGGTGAAGGAAAATATCGTGAGGAAACCTGCATTCCCGAAAATAAACAGAAACTATCATAAGTGCGGAGGTATGCGTAAAATATAGGTGAGCTTGGAGCTAATACAAAGGACCAGCGATGGTCTCAGTGTTACATAACGACCCTTGCTTGCAATAGCCCAACCAAACATAATAATAAATGGAACTGAGTATAAAACTAATCTCTAATCACACTCTGCAATGTAACTATTTACTTTGTCCTCTCCAGTTAGCCACAAAGTCGTGTATTTATTTAGGACACACCGAAAAGATTCAAATGTTTCTTCTACAAAGATTTCGGTAATGGGGTTAAAGAATAATACGAGTGACACCCACGGAACACTTATTTTAATGTTCTGTGAGTAACAAAGAGTGTTCTATCGTATCGTTACCGTACCGAATTAATTTTGTAAAAGCAATTTTATTTTATTTTCTGTGACACGAGAAAACGCAAACTTTGCTGTCAGATCGATATCGATAGTGTTAAGTTTTTATCTCGATATCGAGGCTCTGAGATGCGTTGCGAACAGGTATTATTATAAGAGATAAGTGTACTTTTTGCGACTTACTTTTGCTAACCATCAGCATCAAGGCTGATTCAGTGTTTATGGGGTATAGAGCATCTCTGTAATGGGGATGGACCGGGTCTGCCTGCATAAATTCAGTCGATTTAGGAGTTACAGAGTTTTACAGGTCAGTAAAAAAATGTTTACTGTCTAGGAGATACAGCCGTTGTTGGCTGTATCTCCTAAACCGACTGATGAACCCTGCCAGTTTTTGTACTGTTCACATAGCTACAGTGCATACTACAATAACATCACGCGATCAGCCTTGCAACTGATCGTAAATTTTTTACCAACCTTTAAATCTCTGTTACTCCTAAACCGACTGAATTTATGCAGGCAGACCTGGTCCATCCCCATCATAGAGATGCTCTATACTCCAAAAACACTGAATCAGCCTTGCTGCTGATGGTTGCAAAAAGTACACTTATCTCAGACTATATGGACTCTCAATCATGAGTTCGAGGTTCGAAACATTTAGACAGCCCGGTAGCACAGTCGGTAGTGAACCTGCCTGCTGTGCCGAGGGTCGCGGGTTCGAATCCCGTAAGGGACAAATATTTGTATGATGAATATGAATATTTGTACCCGAGTCATGGATGTTTGTATCTATATATGTATTCTATATCGTTGTCTAGTCATCGTAATACAAGTCCAGGCTAGATTCTGGTACTTTAAATGTGGCTAGATAATTTGTGTGACATTGTCCAAGTTATTTTTTTTTTTTTATTTTAAACATGCCACGTACCACAGAGTTTTTCTAACTTATCTACGTACTATCGATTGCTCTTAAACGGTGAAGGAAAACATCGTAAGGAAACCTGCATATGCTGAAGAAGAAATTCTGATGCGTATGTGAAGTTTACCAATCCGCATTGGGCACGCGTGGTAGACTGACGCCTATACAGCCTCCTTGAGGGTAGGCCTGTGCCCTGCAGTGGAACTTATATAGGCTGATGTCAAGACTTACAACCCGTTTATTTTTGAAACGTTTTGAGATCTTATTTCACTGGCATAGATATTGTCTGTAAACCATGTTTAAAGCCAAGTCTTGAACAAGTACTCAATTCGGTCAAATACAGTTTGGCGCTGTCCTATTGTCATCGCTTGCGCGATCATGCGTTCGTCCGATGAAAATAATTGTGCCACTGTGCGTTTAAACTTACTTATATCTGAATAAAAATAGAACAATTCGATCGCATCTCATGATTGCACGACCTTCTATGGGATATTCCGCAGATATAAGTACGTTTAAACGCACAGTGTCACAATGATTTTCGTCGGTCGAACGCATGATCGCGCGAGCGATGGCAATAGGACAGCGCCTTGTAAGGCTTGGCCGCTTGAACAAATTAACCACCTTGGCCAACATCGTCAACCCATGTAGAGTCAATCTAAATAACAAAATAGGAACCAAAGGTAATACTGACATATTATTATAGGCATTAGCTCTACATTGGATGAGGATGTTGGCCAAGCCTTTATTAGACCGAGATGAACGTACACAAGACTTGGCTTGAAATAATAACGTAATAAAAGTTGTGTGAGTCTTGGCTACTCTTTAACATAAAATGTTTCTGATAAGATTGTTTTATTCAAAACCATGTCAGAAAAGAGAAAACTCTATACACAAACATTTCTGCGTTATATTATCTAGTTATAGCCAACAGAATACTCCGGTTGGCAAACTCTAAAGTTCAAAGGTAAAGGTCGAAAGTTACACTAAACATTCTCACCTATAGCAACTTCGATTAATCTTTTATCCATCTATCATCATCACCGGCCTGTCAGAGTAGCTATTGTATTTATATGGCTCGATAAATGCACCTCATTCCACTAAAATAAAACCGGTCAAGTGCGAGTCGGGATACTCGCGCACCGAGGGTTCCGTACCACACCACCACAGAACACAACATTATTAACTTAGAAAAATGTTTTTTTCTGTCCGGGACCTTTAGCGCAAGACCGACTCATACTTTGCCGGTTTTTAGCATTTTTTGTTATTCTGTAGAGTTTGTTCTATAATCACACTAAGTTTGATGCTTGTATGTATTACTGTTTTTACGATAGAGCGTGAAGAAAAAACGTTGATAAAAACTAGTTTCTTGTTGAGAATCCTCTTAATTTTTAACTTTTTGAAATTTTTATTATTTGTTAACAAATCCGCCGTAATAACGCATAATCTGTGAAAATTTCAACTATCTAGCTATCACGGTTCAAAAGTTACAGCCCTAAATAGGTAGGACAGACGGACGGACGGACGGACAGACAGACAGACAGACAGACAGACAGACAGACAGACAGACAGACAGACGGACGGACGGACGGACGGACGGATGGACGGACGGACAGACAGACAGACAGACAGACAGACAGACACACAGACAGACAGACAGACAGACCGACAGACGGACAGACGGACGGGCGGACGGACGGACGGACGGACGGACGGACGGACGAACAACGTAGGCTTAGTAATAGGGTCCCGTTTTCACCCTTTGGGTACGGAACCCTAAAAACATCTTCAAAAGACGCTTATTTCAAAGGCACAAGAATAAAAATTGCCTGTTTTGTGAGACTTCGAAGGTATTGTTAACTCAGCAAGGTTGGGGTTATGTCCCATAGGAGTTCACTTACGTGCGAAATGTGAGAATTATTCTCTGTATAAGTTATTGGAAGAGTCCGTAAGGGATACAATAGCCAGAATTGCATATTTTGTAAAGGTATTGTAGTTTCTTTATAGGTTTTTCTATTTAAATAAAGAATGGAATCGTTTATTTTATAGCCTAATACGATTCCTATCTTTATTTAATAGAAAAACTGACAAAGAAACCTAAAAACCCTGTTGCATATAAAGTAAAATGGATATCTTGTGTCTGTACATTGAAGATATTTACAACAAAAAATTACGATATGGTTTTTTTACGTGTCACTAACTTCAAATCAAACAATTTTGTATGTGATCTGTTTGTTTGTTTGTACGGGCATTACGCAAAAACTATTGAACCTAATTTGATGAAACTTTTTGGTTTGACAGCTTATGATTTGTCTTAAAATCTGGTATACAATTTGTGCCGAACGAAGTTGCGGGCTCGAGCAAAAGCTCGTTCAACAACATTTTCTCAGCATTTAGCTGTTTGTAGCGCTTTATCATTGTAGAGTCCCATCGTACGGCCAACTCGCTCAGGACACTGTTGAAAGTGTATGAAACAGCCGATTTTTTTATCGATGTTGGCTCCTTAGTGAAATTTTCAGTTTAATGATCTAAACTACTCCTTTAAATATTACTAGGGTGTTTTCTTACAACTGTATATTTAAGTATTTATAAAATAAGTATATTTTAACAAATGCCACGCGGTACTTCACTAATGAAACATAAAGGATATCCAAACAATCATAAGAAATACATAAAATTCAAAGGAAGATAAGGTTTTGGGCATAATTATCTTTTCAGGTGTTCGAATCGTCTTCAGATTGTGAAATTAATGATTGTGGCGTAATTAAGCTACGAGGCAAGACGCAATTTGTTAAATTACAGCTACCTATTTAAATTAATGTTTAATCAAGGATAGGTAGGTTTCGATTTATGTCTAACAATGTTTCAATTTGTTTTGAATAGTAAAATTGGACATCAATCGTTTCAAATTTTTGCACAATTATCAAAATTTTATTCTGCTATCTACTTTTTTCCCCGAAGTGTAGTTAGAAATAGTCTACACAATACTATTTTCAGAACATCAATAATTTAAATATTATTGTATTGTGCCATTTATCAGGCTTCTGTTCAGATCATCATCATCATCAGCCTATCATCGTCCACTGCTTCCACAAAACCAGTCCTGTGCTAATCGGATTCAATGCAAACTCTTCCACAACGATATAGGCGTATTGAAGTGTATCTAAACTTCCGATTATAAAATACGAAATCGGTAACGTATTTGCCAGCTCAGGCCAATCTTTAAGTAATACTGTGTTCTTCCGATCATCATATCCACTGTCTGAAATGGAATAACTAAATATTAAGAAGTATAATCAACAAGAAATGTCAAGAAACACCATGTCTATTTGATACATATAATCGGGTAGCTACACAATAAAGCCCCTAACCTCCATACACGGCTCATTGGTCATCTTCCCTTTTAGCCATTTATTCCACCTATTTTGACCTCAACATTTTGATCCAATTACAAACATCTTCCACTTTTGTTCTAATAAATGTTATATCCCCAGTTTTATTCAGTTCCAACCTACTGGTTTTGTAAGTACTGGCATTGTACTGGCCATAAACTTAATATTACTACCTTATGTATGGACCTTAGATATTTAGCTGTCATTTCATACATCATTATGGGAAAAATTTAAAAGAAATTGTAAGTATCTGCGATACTGAGTGAGTCAGGAATACGCTGTTGTCTCTATTTTACACCACACTTCCTACCAGAGGGGGTGAGGTGAGTTAAAATTGGTGGGGGGGGTGTCCGTATACTGTGGTACCTACTGCACTGTATGATTGAGATAAATTCTCGATTGTTGCCAGTGCAGTGGTGTCAAACCATTTGCAACCCGCTTACACCTTGGTTGTGATTAGCCGATTTTATATTTACTTACTAAGTCAATGGTCATCAAAAGTTTCCAAAATTTCAATTTTCTTATTAAATAACATCAATTAACGTAAACAGAAGTTAGTTTTGCCTTCAGATAGAATCGAAGGCGGCCATCAACTTGTTACTTTATTCTCACAAACTCGAAACTAAGTTGGAGCGTCGATCGGCACCGCTAATCCGTGGCATTATCGAATTTCGTAATTTTACCTTGTTATTCTGATTAAGTACCTACTACACTTGCCGGGTTAGGGTTACGACACATTGATGGACAGAAAAGAACGATTAGTAAGGGGCACCGTACGCACTCTTTCGTATCGACGTAGCGTACAGCGTTTCATACTAATCGTGCATTTTGTATGGACAAACCGTCGATCGCCATCGATCAGTGTGTCGTAACAATTTGGAGATATATTTTGGTATTCAGCTTTTGAAGTTATACTTCTTTTGGCGCGTTAGGAGAATTGATCAGAGTATATTTATGATGGTACCTAAGATCATTCGTTTTCAATTCCTCCTATTTTTTATGTCGCTGTTTTTTTATCTAAGATAGTGTATGGCATGCCAATCAATATTGCTACACCACAATTTTCAATTTATGTTCATTAATTCAATAAAACTTTGTTTATTAAATGAAGAACCTCCAATCCTTATAAAACTGATTATAAGTTCACCGCAGCCCCAAAATGTTATGGAGTAATAATTAAAATTACAATCCTACATAATGATTAGATTCAAATACATTTTAACAATGGTTATTAAAGGGTAGAGCAGTTCAAACATGGACCTTTTTGTACGATAACGAGAGTTAAGGATCTGTTTTTGAAGTTGATCTTACCGCAAAACCGCAGTAAGCTTGTTTCTCTGGCCAGTTTGACGTTTGCATAAAGGGTTGTTAATTTTACACATAGGTACTCTTAATTATACATTCATTTTACTTACGGATTTTTGAAATTTATTAACATAATTATGCCCATGGGTCATGATATGACTATGTCGTATTCCATACGTTGAAAATAAAACTAAACAGTAAGTTCGAAATCCAAAATCTAAGGGACATATAAATTATATTCAATGTCTTCTTCTTTTCGTGTCAATGGTTCTTCTGTGTGTTTTTATATTTTAGTAGCCAGGTGTTCGGCAAGCCTGACAGTGTCTTAGGACTGAATATTTATGGTAGGTAGTAGTATGGAAATATCTTAAACATATGTTTTTGAAATCTGATTCTTCTAACAGACTATCCAAGTTAATTTAATTACCATTTAACATTAAAAATAAGTATTAAGAACATAAAATTAACTTAACCTAAAATATGGTGCAGGTTTGGACCGCGCGGGAGGGTAGCCAAGATGCTGGCAGCGTTTCCTCGCTGAACGGCTAAACTGATCCGTTGAGCGAGGAAAGCGCCAGCTCTTGGATCCCCGGTCGAGTCTACCAGGCGTATTGCTAGATCTTTAAAAAGCGCCTGGGCGCCGAGACCCCATCTTTCTAAAACTTGAAGCTACGAGTAACTCCATAAATAATAAAACCGGTCAAGTGCGAGTCGGGCTACTCGCGCACCGAGGGTTCCGTTCCACACCACCACAGAATACAACATCATTAACTTAGAAAAAAAACTTTTTTTGTCCGGGACCTATAGCGCGAGACCGACTCAAAGTTGGCCGATTTTTAGTATTTGCTGTTATTCTGTAAAGTTTGTTCTATAATCACACTAAGTTTGACGCTGGTATGTATTACAGTTTTTACTATAGAGCGTGAAGAAAAAACGTTGATAAAAACTAGTTTCTTGTTGACAACCCCCCTTAATTTTTAACTTTTTGACATTTTTATTATTTACATAATAATAACGCATAATCTAAGAAAATGTCAACTATCTAGCTATTACGGTTCAAAAGTTACAGCCCTAAATAGGTAGAACAGACGGACGGACAACGTAGGCTTAGTAATAGGTTCCCGTTTTCACCCTTTGGGTACGGAACCCTAAAAAAGAAACAAGTAAGAATTCAGTGCACTCCTAACCAGCTATAAAACGCTTATCACACATGCACAATACGTTGCAATAGAACACGTTGCAATAACACAATATTGACAAAGTTAGCTGGCGGATGTGACCCACATCGGTGAACGAGCATCGTATCCGCAAATGTTCGTGGTTAGTGCCGTGGTAACGTGTTGATGCTGATATGTTGCTTGTTAGATTGTCAGGTTCAATTATTGTGTAGACGGTGGCTTGTTGAAAAGTTGAATGGATTAGTCAGGCTAGTTCTTTAGGTGCTGGGCCTTGCTGATTCAAGCTCCTTTTTGTTTTACTAGCTTTTGTCTGAGGCTTCATTTTCGTGGACTATAATGTAAACATGTGAAAGTGAGGTTTCAAAGGAGTCAATTTATTGTAAGCCCACAAACGGTTATGTTTATTAATGGTATTACACTCTAAAAACATAATTCAATTTACTATAGTAATCGGACGAAAGATTAGGTGAAAATTCAAACGGAATTATGTAATAAATTCAAAAAATTCTCCGTTTTGTAATTTTTTGCTAAGATTCTTTTTTCTTTTCTTTTTTCTTGTAAAGCAATGCGTGTATATAACATCTTAGATGTTAATACGAAAATATAAATATAAAACCAACATATTCCCAAGACAAAATGTGCACCAACTGCGATTACGCGACACTCCGTTTAGATGGGGTATAGCTAATAAATATTACCACTATAATCTTGAGATTATGAGAAACAAATCGACATGAGTTCCATAACTATACGCCAACTAAACGCAAACATTTTAATGGTAGCCTATTTCCCATACAGGATTGAGGATCTTTTTGCCTCCCTAATTTGACAGCAAGGCAGATTTGACATAATCACTTTTGAGTTCAACATCGAGTTTCGAGTTTGTGCCTATTTTTAGATTACTAGAAGAATTTTAAGAGTGTGTTCAGATAATGATATTAAACAACGTTCTCTAAGGATTATGGATCGAAAATGAGTTTTTTTTTGACCTTTTATAGAAAATCGATCCGCATGGAATAACCAAACATTTTTCTCGTTTTTCGAGCCATGTTTCTTAAGGTTGAAAAGTTTAATTGTCCGAGTACATCCTTAAATTTTTTTCTAGTAATAAAATAATAGCAGAATAAAATAATAAAAAAAATCACAACAGGGTGAAATCTATCTTATAATTTTATGGAATATCAGGATTATTATTAAATTAATTATAAACTGCACGTCCATTTATATGTATGTCTGTTCTCTTTATAGTGAGCAGCAATGTGAACGCAACGTGCGTTGCGTTATATTAATTCTGTAAAGTTACATCAAAAATGTTCTTTCATACAATTAAAACAACTTACTTTCGATCCGAACTATAACCGATATAACAATATGATACTACAAGTTTTCATATTCAATTTGCTTCAAATCAAGTATCATTTTCAATTAGAGTTGTATTGTTTTCTCAACAACTATTCACTGTCTTACGTTAACACAACAAACGTGAAGATACCTCTTATTAAATCCAAATGGAGGCATAGACTACTACACAACCGCTTACATGTACAAATTGGAATCCTTCGCAATCTCCTCGCGGTTGCATGCTGTATTCACGTCATTATTTACTTGGTAATTGTGGGGTAGCATTCGTTTGGAAAAGAGCGTAGTTTTTAGGGTCCCGTACCCTAAGGCCGCATTCAGACGACCCGCAACCGCCCCGTACCCGGCCCGCACCCGCTCCGCGCTCTCCCCGCGCTCGCCCCGAGGCCTATAAGCTTTCAATTTGAGTCTTATGACACCATAATAAATCTTGTATTATTTCGACGAGCGATCGCGGGGCGAGCGCGTGGCGAGCGCGTGGCGGTGCGGGGTGGGTACGGGCCATGTGTGGGGCGGGTGCGGGGCGGACGCGGGTCGTCTGAACGCGGCCTTAGGGTGCCAATGGGATGTCCTTCCTACTCATCTACTGATAAGGCCGCTTTCAAAATTAGAATTACATAACTCGGATCCTCACGCAATGTCAGTAAAAATCTTTAATAGGCTACCTGACTTTATTAAAACTTTTGACAATGACAAGCAATTTAATAAAAGTCTGAAACAAATATTAGTTAATAAATGTTATTATAAATTAAACGACTATATAAATAACAAATGTATTAATTTACCACCTACTTGACATATAATTATATTGTAAGAATATTAGTTAAATTAAATTCATTGTTTTTAAGATAATCCTATGAAATTTTGTAATTAAATAATATTATTATAAACCTTACATAAATTCGAAAATTTAAAAAAAAACATGTATTCGTAAAATTTGTAACGATGTAATTAAATTTTGTTAGTAATAAGACGACAAGATATACCTACATATATTGCCATGCCCTTGCAGGGCTCATGTACCCACTTTGGCAACTATTTTATAATACCTATTGTGATGGTAGGTAATGTATGTACCTAAATAAATTACATAGGTAAATAAATTATATACTTGTACAGTTTAGAAAGTTACACACATCTGGCAGTAATAAACTCGACGGGCGAGTTGAAATAAAATGTAAACCTAAAGAAACAATGATTATATTGTTCTAGGAAAATAAAAACTAAAATTTGGAAACAAAGAAGCAAATAAAACAATAGTTTAAAAAAATCAAAGACGTCCCTTGACTTAAAATAATTTAACAGGAAATGTAATAAATAACTCAAAACAAAGGGGAACCTCAGTTCGTAAATGGTCATAAAATACCCTGCCAATGGGCTAAAACGTGGGAACACAGATGGTTGAGGAAAAAAACCAAGACGTTATTATTTCGCTATAAGTTTTATGCAAACTTATACTTGAAGATCGAGGGGTCTAATAACTAATTAGACCTAGATAATCTTACAGAGTTTTCTCAAACATTCCAGATCGAATAGTTCTACAGTTGCAGGCAATCTGCACTGCATCTTCAAATCTAGTATCTGGAAATTCTGCGCACGCGGGAGGCGTTGCTATGGACCAACGGGACGACCAATGAGATCACTTGAGACGTAGCGCCACTTCGGGACAGAGAAATCGACCAATAATAGATGACCACCCAAATTAACAAAGGATTTAAACTCATGCGCAGATATTGGAGCGTTATTGTACTAGGAAATAAGATATAGTTTTGTATAAAGATGTTTAAGGGTTTGGTGTAAGAAGGAGAAGAGAGGGGCATTTTGAAAAATGCAAGACAGACTTGTTTTGACTCTGAGAGAGTACAGTTGAGTTTGATATTGAAGAGGGTGATTTTTGTAAACCCTTCTAAGAAGTTTCAAAGTATTTTGAGTAGAGTAATTTTATAGATCGGAAGTGGCCACTTTCTTGAATAAACATAGATTCAGTGTAGAGGAAACATATATATAATACAGCTAAGTGTATCTCTTGAGGGCGTGGTTTATTAAGAGGAATTAAATGTTGAGATTAAATATAAAAGCATACATTATACATTGGTATTTAAAGTCAGTTGTGTCAATTCACACGAAGTTACTAATTCCGTTCTTATCTCATAATAAACCCGTTTCCTGACATTGTATTGCATAACTTGTGTACCTATGTGGTTAATCCTGAAATAAAATACACGATTGTTTGATATCTCACAAGCCAAAATTGAATTGAAAGTATATTGGATTAATGAAAGAAATTAATTAAATTCGCCTAGAAGTCGATAACATTTCAGGATTAACAAATTAATTATAATATTTAATGTGTTATTATCATAATATGGCCAAAAGGTTTTTTTCTTTCTTTGAATGGTTTTTTACCTTTTATCTTAGTTTTGGGCCTTAGGAACCGTTCAAAGGTCATATAAATTCGTTCATCGAATTTATAAGATTAAATAATCAAACAGTTTCGAGTAAATTCAAAAATATTAAATAAATGAACATTATTACCTTTTATTGTGGTATTTTCCTTTTATCTTCACCCCAGAAACCAGTGTCTCAATTATTCATATCATTATAAATAACTGATATTCATAGAAGCTATATTAGAGTCAATAACAATTAGATTCATTCGATAATTCAAAGATTTCGCCTTTTACCTATTAACACACAACCATATTACAAGAACTCAAGAGTAGATTAACTTATTTGCATATATAATTTTACCTATTAATTCCTAGATAACTCAGTCTGAACCTAGATACAGCAAACTATTAACTTTTGATTATGATTTCAAAGATTTAAGTGACAAGGGTCACAATTGTCTGTCCAGTTTCTGTCGAGTGTGGGCACCTCATGGGAGTTGTCATTTCAATCACTACAGCGTCATAGCACTAATAAAGCTTGATCTCTTGGATGGCCATCCACACACACACAACGACATAATATAAACAGAGACAGCTTGATTACAATCACTTACATATAATAACAAGAAAATAAGGCTCGACAACAAGTTGACGAAACGTGGCGGCCATAACCTTAATTGTGTTTTCGGAAGGGTTTCGAATGCTTCGTTGATTGAGCCTCACAACAACGTCAGACACTTCGAGGACTTCTCTTGCTGAACGAACGTGGCGGCTTGGGTCTTGTGCACAAGAAGGGTGCGGAATGCATTTGAAGGTCAACCTTTACAGTAATTGGACATATATTTAATTAATACATTCAGTTACCTGTTATACAGACAGATGAAGTTTGCTTAATCTAGATTGAGACCTAGATTTTACTCTCGATAGAAAAGTCAGTTTTATTCATTGGCAAGATACATATTTCTCAGAAATTATATTCACAAGTGAATAAGTAATGTTAAGGCTCAATTCATTTCATTTACAGTCAATTAGTCAAGACAATTTTATTATTCTCAATTATCATTGAAATTAGACGATCACGATAAAGCCACATGGCCAAAGGCAAACCACTACACACACAGTGGCGTGTATGTACATACGTGTACATATACATCCCTATAGTATATCATATAAAGGCCGGGAGCAGCGGGTCACCACACGAGATGCTACCGAGTGACCAGGAGCAAGGGGGGGGGGGGGTCCATCACACGTGGTGAACGTGTTCCAGGATTCTAGATTATGTGTTGATAAAAGTAGACACAACTAGAAAAGGACTTCAATAACAAACAAAAAAAAAACACAACGTAGGAAAACATAGAATGATTTTATTTTGATAAATTTTGACTGTTTAGTTATTATAGCCGAAGTTTATAACATTGAAAATACAGGCTTTATTTCGAGTCTATAAACGAGTTTAATTAATCTTTGAAGGAACACGAATAGTGTCGTTTTACATGTACAAAATTAAAACAATTAAACCAGAGATTTATAAATTTTTACATGCATGTTTAATTGAGACATATGGGAGAGGTGATTTTAAAATGAAACATTTTATTTTTGTGTGACTTTCGAATGTGCATTTCCCCTTTGTTTATTGTTCTTTGTTTCTAAATATATTGTGTGATTAAAACCTAGGAAATTCATTTTAGATAATATTTGATTAAGTAGCTATCAGATGTGGAGCGAAACCGGATATGTAGATAAAATTCGAAATTTTTAGATACGATTAGGTACACCATCTTTAATAACGTGGGAAATACTGTTTCTTATACCTACTCAAGTTAAAGTCGTTAGGTATTGTTTTTTAGAAACATCCAAGAGAAGTCATTGAACAAAATAGCATTATTGTTATAGTATTATACAGCAGGCAAATAGCCACGCCGCGCCGTGCCGCTTCTAACGTAGAGCAATAAAACAATTGTCCAAACATCTGCATCAGGTAGACTGTTTCGAGTTGAAAAAGGGTCAGTGACGGAATTTTGAATGCTATTTTAACCTTGCGTTTTTATAAGGACTAATGAAATAAACATATATTCCTAGAGTAACCGATTTCGTGACGAGAAACTTGAGATTATTATGAATAGATATTAATTTGATACAATTTGATATAAATACGATCTGTCAAAATCAGTCTTTCAACATCTTATTATGGATTGTTGTAATTTTATTGTATGAAAAAGATATTAAGGAGCGTTTTGTTACCTAGCGTAGCGTTTGTAGCGGAACATCATCATCAGCTCCTAATTATGATTACAAATCGAAAGGACGGATTAATGATTGAGAATACTTTAGAGTATAGATACATGTGCAGAGGTGGAAGGAATCAAATATATTATTTTAACTAGATACCTATTTGACATAATTTGATATAAATATGATCTGTCAAAATCAGTCTTTCAACATCTTATAATGGATTGTTGTAATTTTATTGTATGGAAAAGACAGTAACGAACGCTTTGTTATGTAGCGTATGGAATGTAGCAAACACATCATCATCAGCTCCTAGCTATTATTACGAAGTCAGGGAACGAGCCAATAATTAAGAATACAGTAGAGTTTAAATACATGTGCAGAGTTGAAAGGAACATAATGAAAATAAGTTAATACGAATTAAGGCAACTTATTAATACATGATTATTATAAGGAAGCAGTGGGCAGAGTATTATGTATGTATGTATGAGGTGAACTGTCAAGGAACGTAATAATGAGTTTGATTACAAATAAAGGGGACGTGATTATAAAAGGCTGCAGTTGAGAATATGTATTGTATGTATGGAGGTGATAGAAACATACATGAGTTTTAATAATATTAAGAGTACTGTAGAATTTAGGTGTATAGAGCGGTGAAGGAAACGTGATGGTCGTGAATTTATTAGAGTAATGGATTATGGAAAGAAGTGAGAATTTATAGCTGAGGCAGATTTAAAAACCATATTATTGTGAGCCGAATCGAGACGAAGAGGTATTACTGAACCAACCAGAGAAAAAAAAAACTATTGAATCGAGATTTTTGCGGTTAACTTCTGTAACAAAGCCATTGTTGATGAGACATAAGATCGGAGTATTTTTTTTTATAGACAAACATAAGATAACCTTAAAATAATTTATTGATAATGAGGATTGTAAGCATTTGAATATAATTGTGGGAAAAGAAACAAGATACACAATAATCCCAGTCGATTTAATTTGTCGCGTACAGTTAGGTAGCCCGTCTAATTGTAAAGCGAGAGAATGATTAGCGAAAATAGTTTAAATATATTCAGAGATCACAGATCGATGTGCGTTGATAATTTATGGGAGTGATATTAATATCTTCGCAATTTAAATAAACAAGTAATGAAATAAATAAACGACTTCCAAATTACTGACAGATTTTGTAGAGCTTGGTTGATACGTGGGTGCTGTAATTGTAATTTTGATGATAGTTATTGCAAGATTATTGAAATTCTAGAAAGGGTGAGAAGTGATTTGTGATGAGACATTAAATGGTTGATAGAGTCGCAGATTATAATAATTAAAATATATAAACATCACCAAATACCGTTAATTCTAAGTTGTGGTATATTTTGAAGACATAAGGCATTATTAAGTAGCAGTATAGTGAGTAATTATGTTAATAGTTGAAGACTATTTTATTCAATTGAAATTTTAAAACAAACGATGGTTTTATTTGAAAGATAGCATAATATTTCACAAGGGAATAGCAAATAGATATGATAAATAATTTGCTTGAATGGCACTAAACTATATCCTCACCAGGTTTCCGGTTGCTAAATCAATATGCGTATATACAGATTGAATGATTCATCGAAATCCTTGCAACCAAATATGAAATGGTGTTAAAAGGTTAAGTTGAGGCAGTAGATATTCTTTCTTATGCTGTGGTTGAGATATAAAAGTTTTAGTTATGAGAACGTGGTGAATAATTAATTATATTTGGTTACACTTAATATTAACGATCGAAAATTCTTGACCGATATTAGGAAATCTTGTCAGAAAATATATAAGTCAGTTTAAAAACTTATTAGAATCAGATCTAAGTTATTTTATACTAGAGATACTAGGTAATTAAGATTACTAGGAATTTAGTTATTTATACCGCAAGTTACAATAGATGTCACAATAGCCAATAAATACTAGATAAGAAGAGCAGTCAAGCAGTGATATTCTTCCAGGTTGAAGTGGACCGTACATAGTAGCGTCAGTTAAATCAAATTAGTGCAATTAGATTGGATCTTTGGCACTGTGAGGAAAGGGCTGAATTCCATAGTGGGGATGGCATAGCCATAATGATGATTATGATGATGAGAAGTTGAAGTTGAATTGAAGAGTTTACAGTTTAAAGATAAATGAACGCTGAACTCAGCGGTAAGATGACATTTACTGTTGCCAATAAAGTTCAATAACGGACACGATGTTGACGAATAATTATATTATAACAAGGGGTGGCGTTTGTTCGAACCAAATGCACACAGATAACGGTTTTTTTTTTGTTTGCCAGTTTAAATTGACAGGTTTAGATATCACGTGATAGAGATATTATATGTTATGTAATTAGTAGTAGTTATGTAGAAAGCTAGAAAACAAGTTTCAACCTGTCTACAGGGAGAGGTATGTGATGGTAGGTAATGTATGTACCTAAATAAATTACATAGGTAAATAAATTATATACTTGTACAGTTTAGAAAGTTACACACATCTGGCAGTAATAAACTCGACGGGCGAGTTGAAATAAAATGTAAACCTAAAGAAACAATGATTATATTGTTCTAGGAAAATAAGATATAGTTTTGTATAAAGATGTTTAAGGGTTTGGTGTAAGAAGGAGAAGAGAGGGGCATTTTGAAAAATGCAAGACAGACTTGTTTTGACTCTGAGAGAGTACAGTTGAGTTTGATATTGAAGAGGGTGATTTTTGTAAACCCTTCTAAGAAGTTTCAAAGTATTTTGAGTAGAGTAATTTTATAGATCGGAAGTGGCCACTTTCTTGAATAAACATAGATTCAGTGTAGAGGAAACATATATATAATACAGCTAAGTGTATCTCTTGAGGGCGTGGTTTATTAAGAGGAATTAAATGTTGAGATTAAATATAAAAGCATACATTATACATTGGTATTTAAAGTCAGTTGTGTCAATTCACACGAAGTTACTAATTCCGTTCTTATCTCATAATAAACCCGTTTCCTGACATTGTATTGCATAACTTGTGTACCTATGTGGTTAATCCTGAAATAAAATACACGATTGTTTGATATCTCACAAGCCAAAATTGAATTGAAAGTATATTGGATTAATGAAAGAAATTAATTAAATTCGCCTAGAAGTCGATAACATTTCAGGATTAACAAATTAATTATAATATTTAATGTGTTATTATCATAATATGGCCAAAAGGTTTTTTTCTTTCTTTGAATGGTTTTTTACCTTTTATCTTAGTTTTGGGCCTTAGGAACCGTTCAAAGGTCATATAAATTCGTTCATCGAATTTATAAGATTAAATAATCAAACAGTTTCGAGTAAATTCAAAAATATTAAATAAATGAACATTATTACCTTTTATTGTGGTATTTTCCTTTTATCTTCACCCCAGAAACCAGTGTCTCAATTATTCATATCATTATAAATAACTGATATTCATAGAAGCTATATTAGAGTCAATAACAATTAGATTCATTCGATAATTCAAAGATTTCGCCTTTTACCTATTAACACACAACCATATTACAAGAACTCAAGAGTAGATTAACTTATTTGCATATATAATTTTACCTATTAATTCCTAGATAACTCAGTCTGAACCTAGATACAGCAAACTATTAACTTTTGATTATGATTTCAAAGATTTAAGTGACAAGGGTCACAATTGTCTGTCCAGTTTCTGTCGAGTGTGGGCACCTCATGGGAGTTGTCATTTCAATCACTACAGCGTCATAGCACTAATAAAGCTTGATCTCTTGGATGGCCATCCACACACACACAACGACATAATATAAACAGAGACAGCTTGATTACAATCACTTACATATAATAACAAGAAAATAAGGCTCGACAACAAGTTGACGAAACGTGGCGGCCATAACCTTAATTGTGTTTTCGGAAGGGTTTCGAATGCTTCGTTGATTGAGCCTCACAACAACGTCAGACACTTCGAGGACTTCTCTTGCTGAACGAACGTGGCGGCTTGGGTCTTGTGCACAAGAAGGGTGCGGAATGCATTTGAAGGTCAACCTTTACAGTAATTGGACATATATTTAATTAATACATTCAGTTACCTGTTATACAGACAGATGAAGTTTGCTTAATCTAGATTGAGACCTAGATTTTACTCTCGATAGAAAAGTCAGTTTTATTCATTGGCAAGATACATATTTCTCAGAAATTATATTCACAAGTGAATAAGTAATGTTAAGGCTCAATTCATTTCATTTACAGTCAATTAGTCAAGACAATTTTATTATTCTCAATTATCATTGAAATTAGACGATCACGATAAAGCCACATGGCCAAAGGCAAACCACTACACACACAGTGGCGTGTATGTACATACGTGTACATATACATCCCTATAGTATATCATATAAAGGCCGGGAGCAGCGGGTCACCACACGAGATGCTACCGAGTGACCAGGAGCAAGGGGGGGGGGGGGGGTCCATCACACTATGCTGATGTACATGAATGCGAATAAATAAATGAAATTAAATGAAATGTGACCCTATTTATTAGCCTACGCTGTCCATCCGTCCTAGCTCTAAAGGGCTTTAACTTTTGACCCGTAATAGGTAACGAGTTAGAATCTATAGATAATGTGTTTTTATTTTGGATTTGCACAAAACAAATAAAAAGAATTAAGGGGCAAGAAACGTATTTTTTTCAACGTTTGTGTTTGCTTTATCTTAAAAACGGCAATACATGCAAATTCCTTACTTGGTATAATTATAGAGCATACTCTAAGAAACAACAAATAATAAACAGGGCCTCTACCTGCACATTCGAACTTCGCAATTAAGTGAACGTTTTCGTTCCAATGTCAACTCTATTACAATGAAGTGCGGACCAAAACAGTGGCAATATATCGAACATCGAAAGTCCGGGTACAGAGCCAGTGCGTAAAACAACAACACCGACCGCCGACCGCCGACCTGGTGAAGGCGGCGGGAAAACGTTGTATGAGGGCAGCGCAGGACCGGTCGTTATGGCAATCCGTGGGGGAGGCCTATGTCCAGCAGTGGACGTCCATCGGCTGAGATGATGATGATGATGATGAAAACAACAACATAATACAACAAATTAGAAAAAAGCTCGCCCTTTATAATTGTCTATTATGCCGTTTTCATTTATATTTCCGTGTGTTGTGTGTTTATTTATTTTAACACTTGTTTTACTGTACGTAAAACAAGTGTTAAAATAAATAAAATAAAATAATAATAAAGAGCGGGATCCCGGTGAAAGCAATTTTTTTTTTGTGATATTGTATGGTGGTACGGAAGACGGAACCCTCCGCGCAAGAGTCCGACTCGCCCTTGGCTGGTTTTTATTTTGTTAACTTATGTAACTAGCTGCCGTCTACACTAAACTCAAAAGGATTATTTATTCCACAATGTTCACCGGGATGGTAATATCACCTAAGTGAACATAGCGGAATAATCCTTAAAAAAAAGTCTGTAGGTATATTGAAGATATAAAAAAAAATTGTTTGTCAGGTACTGAACTGGTCGTAAAGTTGTTCAAATTGACGGTAAAACCACCCCTTTAAATATATGACCATGCTTTTTTGCTTTTTGTTATACCCTGTATACAATTTGTGAGAGGCCGTCCGAGGAAAACATACCACGATCAAATCAATGATCTTTTCCGAAAAGGACAAGTGCGTAGCACCCTCAATCGACGGAAGTGCATGAAAAGATGTATGAATGTCAATGAGGCTAGAGAAGTGTGTCAGAGTCGTAGCGTGTGGCGATCTGTGGTCTCTGCCTACCCCCTTGGGACAATGGCGTGAGCTTATGTATGTATGTATGTATACAATTTATACATATTAGAACCATGTAAAATGGTGATCCAGTAGCGAGTAACCTTGCCTGCCGTGCAGCTTAGGAGGCGATGGTTCGATCCCCGTCCAGGCCGACTCGTACCAATGAGTTTTTCGGAATTTATGTACGATTTGTAACACCACTGCCTTTTCGATAAAGGAAAACGTGAGGAAACCTGCATGCTTCAATTTCGAGGCATGTATTGTACCCAATATATCCATTACAAGTGGCGACGGGCTCACTCCCCGTCACACTGGACAGAGTTTCGGTACTACTAGTGAAACGTGGATGTTCTGAGGTTTCAGAATATCCCCAGACTACCCGCCTTCGTGAGCATATGCTAGAACCATGTAAAACAATACTTATATTAGGTAGGCACATATTTTAGAAACGTTTTGACAAATTCCCGTCAAACACAGCTAAGAACTATCCATCTAAACTAGCTTTTCAACAAGGAACCCGCATTGAAAGCGCTATTCGTTCAGGCAGCAGTTTCGATGCCACAAATAGATAAACGCTTCAAGTTTATAAATTTTCTCTTTATGCTTCTGGTTCGTATTTTTCTGAACTGAATTGTTTATGGATAAACTTTTAAATATGCACTCTATAATTTATAGCATCTCATTAATATTATAAACGCGAAAGTTTGTAAGTATGGATGGATGGATATTTGTTCCGCTTTCACGCAAAAACTGCTGAACGGATTTTGATGAAATTTGGCATACAGATAGACATTGGCCTGGATTAACACAAAGGGGAATTTTTATCCGGGTAACGCAGACGAAGTTGCGGGCAACAGCTAGTGATAAATAAAGTAAAAGAGAGGCCGGTACCGTACCACATAATTATCATTATGCGAGTAATTCCAGAATTTCTAGCTTAGACTAATTTGAAGCATAGAAACCACATGCCTAAATACCTCACAGATATTTAGATAATGTGGTTTCTATGCTTAGTTGTTTATACATAATTATAATACTTAAGCTCACCCGATGGAAAGTGTAGGTGAAGCCTTGTATGTAAGGCGCTCACCGAGAAAAAGCCTATTACTTATTAACTCCTTTTAAAAATATCCTTATTGCATGGTACAATAATATACTGCGCCTGGTATTCTCTTCCGACTACGTGACTGACCACGTGACTGACACAAGCCTACGTCATCATATCCTTTTACCATGTTTAGCGGCAATTTTTTTTGTGACGTAGGCTTGTGTCACTCTGGGAATAGAAGACCTTGTTTTTTTTGACTATGTCCTTATTGTATTTGCTTGAAAAACAGATGCAAGGAGAGAGTTTTAAAAGAACGATCGAAAGAATGATCGTATTCCTTTTCAAGTGGTCAAAATCATTGAAAGAGCTGAGAAGATTCAGTTTCAAATGCCGAAAGACATGGTACTTACTACCTAACCGAAATAAAACCACGAGTGCCCCATTACTTACGTCAATCATAGTCGTCGTCATCGTAGTCGTCGTCGTCCATAGTTTTCTTATTCTACAGCGCTATTTAGGGTTGCCAGATCGGAAAAATAAAATATATGGACAAAACTTCAAGATGTCGGGATTTTGGGACTGTTGTCGGGAGAAATAATGTTTATTTGAATCAAAATTTTCCTTTTTTTTTTATAATCTACAATACACTTACTCAAAAAAGACATTTAAACTTTTAACTGTTTTATTTTTACGATTGTTTTGATCTTTTTTTTTTAATGAGGCTTTATTTCTCGTAGACAGCAGTAATCAATTAACAAGCGTAGTAGATAATAATTAAATATTTCATTTGAAATATTCAGCTAGTCAATCAATTTGGAAAATAACTTCATTAAAAGTCCAGAATCCAGACGAAACCCGACCATCTGGCAACCCTAGCCCTATTTGGGATAGATACGTATTTTCCCCAGAGATGCATCAAACAAACAAATTGAATGCAAACCAATTGAATCTATTGCTGTGATGTGTCGCATTTGTAACAAATTGATTTTTCACGCTACGACAAAGAAACGCAAATAGCGTTGTTTCAACGAAATAGTTTTGGTGAAAAACATAAAATGCTCCTTAAAATTTATTTTAATTTTAAATGTTACGAGCTTTTACCCGCGACTTCGTCCGCATAAATTATATACCAGATTTTAAGTCAGATGATAAGCTATCAAACAAAAAAAGTTTCATCAAAATCGGTTCAGTAGTTTTTGCGTGATACTCGAACAAACAAACACCCAAACAAACAAAAAAATAAACAAACAAACAAACGACCAAACAAACAAACAAACAAACAGACAAAAAATCCAAAAATTGGTGATTTGGAATCAGGGACAGGTAAAAACCATGTCGTAATTTTTTTTTTGTAAATATCTTCAATGTACAGACACACTTCTGTTACAGTTTTACAATAGTTTAGATAGATGTTTCGACTACTTCTAACTACAGACTATTATAATGGTTAATTTAGAAACAATTTTAAATATAATCCTTTCATACATTTTTGGTTCAAATGTGTAAGTGCAGGTGTAAGCAGGTCCAATTGTAAGTGCAGGTGCCAAAGAAAAATTATTTTATAAATTCTGTTCGCATGTGTCCGTCTGAGCATTAATATTATGACACCAAAACTATAAGGTAATTATTTCACATTTGGACTAACAATGATAATATTATATCAGTTCATGTCAAAAATGGGCTTAGAACCATTGTGTCTAAATAAAAGATGTTTGAAATCTTAGATCAAAGTAAAATGAATGGATAGGCCCAAAGCGCTTTAAGTTGAAGCACGCAAAACTAGGGCACTTCAATACAAATTAGGGTACTTGGTCTGCCATCTCAGTACATTTTCGAAGTAAAACTGTCAATTGTTTTGCCTCATTTTTCTGGTTTGAAATGTTCGCGTAAGGCCCGTCCATTCTTGTTTACTAATGTCATTGTTTGAAATATCAATGTTATGATAGGACATTTTATTTATTTTCATTAGTTAATTTCATCGAAAATATACAAAAAACGGTTTTTTCGAATCTAAATCTAAATAAAACAAATCAATAACCATAATACATGATATAAGTTACGAGTAAAAGCAGATTATGCAATAACCAAAATACATTATTTCTTTTAAGTCTGTTTGGATAAGCAACGAGTAAAAGCAGATTATGTTTAAAACATGATTTACTATAATTAGTATTAAAACAATCCAAGGGAACAATAATTATACTTAAATACCAAAAGTATTTTAAATGCAAAGCATAATTATTTATTCGCTGTTCATAATTAAAATATTCCCCGAGGGTGTAATTGAATTAAGTTAAATTAAATCATTATAATTCAGATAACTTATGTGATCCATAATGCGTTAGTTTAGTACAAAACAAAACTGTGAAAAATAAGTTAGAACTTAATTTTATTACTTAATTACTTGGTCTTATCATCCCCTTAAAAATATTGTCAGCATAATAAGAATATCCCATATATCATATTCAGAATATGCACATTATATCATATTTCAAATCAAATGTATTCCAAAATTAGTACAATATAGGACTAAATGATTGCACTTATAAAATTGCCACTAAATAGAGACGGTTGATGGCTATATTATTCTAAAAATTAATTATCAATACAATTACTGCCTCGTATTTAATGGTATGAATTTATGTCATTGGTGTTAAGACTTGGGCATGGTTTGTATTGTAAGAGCAAGACCAATAAAATTCCCTTATCTATACACACTAGCTGTGCCCGGCGTGTGTTGCAAAGCCCCTTTTTTTCCTGACACACACTTGACCGTTTTTTTTTACTTTACGACCTATTTTCAGATATACGAAATTTCATAAGAATCGGTCAAGCCGTTTCGGAGGAGTTTTGTTACAAACATCGGAGACAAGAATTTTAAAGATATACAACAGTTCCGCGACGTACTGATAGACAACACACAACCTAATTAGAATTTAATCCACCAATTCATAAGGTCCTTTTTTCTGCGTGTATTCCTCCCCCATCTCAACAACATCACTTACCTTCCCACTATGTCCAGACAATCATCTACTGGGTCATAGCGGGAACAGAATGTATATTAATAGTAGCCATGTGATAAATGTGTTTCGAAAATAGAACTGCCACAATGTTGATGGATCGAAAGAGCTATAAAGACACCGATCATGTAACTACAGAGAAATACCTCGTTTATAACGTGGCTTGGGTTTAGGGATGCGTAGGTGAAAAATTTGTTATTCAAAATCCCTAGCAAAACAAAGCCGCTTTTTATTTTTATGGAATAGTAACTGT
Source organism: Agonopterix subpropinquella (assembly GCA_922987775.1). Lineage (NCBI taxonomy): Eukaryota > Metazoa > Arthropoda > Insecta > Lepidoptera > Depressariidae > Agonopterix > Agonopterix subpropinquella. Next base: position 7,872,440 of record OV277713.1, on the reverse strand, counting down.
TGCCAAGCCTTAGTTTGCTTAGAATTTTTATGGTTATGTCTGAGGACATAAGCATAAGCATAAGGTTTCAAGCTATCTCTATATCAAATGTCATCAAAATCGGTTTAGTGGTTTACACGTGACAACGTAACAGACCAAAAAAAATTTTCAGCATTTATAATATTAGTACGGATTTTACTGTATGAAACTTATGTCTATGTCTAAACTAATATAAAAATGTAACAGAAGCGTGTCTGTACACTGAAGATATTTACAAGAAAAAGATTACGATATGGTTTTTAGGTATCCCTGACTCCAAATCAACCTTTTTTCGAATTTTTGTCCGTCTGTTTGTTTGTTTGTGTGTTTGTATGTTTGATCAAGCATCACGTAAAAACTACTGAACCGATTTTAATGAGACTATTTTTGTTTGGTAGCTTATGGTCTGACTTAAAATCTGGTATATAATTTGTGAGGACGAAGTCGCGGATTAACTCTAGTTGCTTATAAAAATATAATTTCTTTATTGATCATTGTATCGTTGTAAATAAAGTAAATGAAGTGAAATATTTCGTTTCCAAGGAAAACTTGAACTCCGGCCGTTCATTTTAGGACGAATACATTTTATGCTATTGTTGGAAAAATATTAATGAGTTTTGTGAACGAATATAGAAGATTAGTGTACAACTCTACAGTGGTGTTAAGGTTTGGTGTTTGGAAATAAATGAGCATCTTTTCAGAACTGTTTCTCGATAACAGTGTCCCCATCTTAAAATATCTACGGAACACACAACCAGAGACCATAATCATATTTCTTTGTAAAATAAATTGAAAAAAAAATATATATATTTAATAACCAACGATATTGTTGAAAAAAAAAATTAATTATCCTAATGTTTTGGAAATAATAAAGTAACTTTTCAGAACTCTTTTCTTCTTAAACGCATCTTTATCTCAATACCTACTATAGCCCTATTAAGATTATACTGACAATTGTGATAATTTATGAATATCTACGCAGCGAACTACAGGGTGAAATTGATATCATTAGCATCCTTTTAAACTAAGAGTCTACCCATCAAACTGAACAACTTTTACTATGGAAGCAAACTGATCGGCGCAACAAAAAAATCTGCGTTCCATACTAAACTTCAGTGCCTACTCGGCTCAAATGTATGCAACCGCCGATTTTTTAGTTGCTACGATCGCTTTGCTCCCATAGTAAAAGTTGTTCAGTTTGATGGGTAGACTCTTAGTTTAAAAGGATGCTAATGATATCAATTTCATCCTGTATATTTCTGTACCTTTGGTGAAAAGAGAGCTAAGTCAGAAAATCGTATTTCGAGAAAAAAGGACTTGTTTTTTTTTTAACTTCAGACGCTCATAACTGTTTTGTTATTTATTATATTTTTAACCGATTTAATGCTACTGGTTAATAATTTTAATAGCAAAACTGTGGTGTATCAATAATAGCGATAAAATAAATAAATTATGATCAATAAACAAAAACAGCAAATTATATCATTTGCCACTTTAGAGTGAGGATGTGTAAAGTGATTTATTAACAATCATATCATTTTACATAACCACTGGTACCTTGACAGCCATTGGTGAATAATGGTATAACTATAACTTTAAATGAATGTAAATTGTTGTCTATTGTAAATAAAATAATCTTGTGAAATAAAACTATCATATTTTATGAATACCATTTCTCTGAATTAGTTAAAATAAACAAAAGGGCAAAAATAAGACAAATGTATTAAAATACACCTCAACCATGTTCAGTTTTTTTTTTGTGTATAATGATATTTTTTAATTTGTATTATTACAGATTTTTGTTTATGTTTGTGTCAAATGGTGTAACTCTCTATGGTAGTTGGTGGTAGTTCAACTCTGAAAGGTAGGGCAGTAAATTTTGGTGATCAAAAATAGTTAATGAACGCAATAAAATGGAAGGTTATTTAGCAAATAATAAATCATGTAAAATCAGTACTTACTTTTTATTAAACATCTCAAAATAAATAGCAGTTTCACTGCTGAAAAAGTAAATCAAAATGCTTATGGTACTCGACTAACTAAGGCACTTTAACAATCAACAGTCTTTAAGTTACATCTTAGGAATGTATCAGGAGATCTTTAATTTATTACCACATGAAGTTTTTTCACCCACAAATGTTGGTTCTTTTTAAAATAAGATAACATAAAGAGATTAATTTACAGTTGGATTAGGTCTATCATTTTTGAATAATCCCATCAAATCAAATAGAAATATTAATTATTTTTATGTAGCTCAAAATCCAAATTCAAAACACAAGTGAGTTTCTATGCGATATAATTCATATCACAGAATGCAATCAATTATGGCACGTTTTATCTTACGAATGTAAATAAATCATGAAATTTCAAGATAATAGTGAGGTAACGAAGTAATTCAGTAGATACTTAATAGTTAACATTTTTAGTAAATGTTAATATTCCTAATCATGACAGCCTAATATAATAAAATAATTATATTAATAACAAATAAAAATCTTTCAAAATATCTTTCATCAAATCAGTGGGCCTATTGCCGTTCTCAAAACCACTCATGATAAGATCAATTTTGACTTAAGAACGACATCCATTGCGCGATCTGGCACTAACTAGAAAAGTAACCTGCCAAAATCAAGCAATGGAAGTCTTTAATTTATGATATTATCAATGGTTTTTAGCTATGGTTTTTAGCAGAGTTTCAAGTGAAACGTGGATGTTCTGAGGTTTCAGAATATCTCTGACTACCCCCTCGGGGAATATAGTCGTGAGCATATGCATGCATGCATGCATGCATCAATGATTTTAAGAACCGTAATAGTCCACCCAGGATCTAAATTGGTGGATTAATAAATCAATTAAACGCTCAATCAAACAAATATAGTAATATAAAGTAACCTAAAAGCCTCGATACTTCAACGCCAGAAGTGCGATTTTTGAAAATCGTACGAGCGACTTGGCAGTAGAAAGATGCATAATCTCCATAGTAATTTTGACATTTTCTACTGCCAAGTCGCTCGTATGATTTTCAAAAATCGCACTTCAGCAAATACAATAAAGGAAACAAACCATTTTTTTACGAGAACGTGGGTAATCATAGTAATTAAAAAAGTCTTCTAAAAATTATCAGTATAAAAATCAACCTCCTGATTCAAATCAGGATCGAGATTTATCAGCAGTCGAGGGCAAATTTAGATAAAACTCATGGACGCTCGGGTCAATATACTCCAGAAGAGAGATGAGATCTGCTTTTTTTTCTGCTGCTATAGGCACTTGTTCATTGTAACACTTGTTAACATTTTCTGTAAGAATGCGATCATACCTTTAGTTTCTTTTCGCGTATGATATCGAAATATAATCGTCATCCGCGTAGTTCTTTTTATATCCAAATGTAGGAAATCGCTCCTTGGTATATTTTTGTGTTTGACCATACAAATTTTTGGCCACTGAAGTTTGCTTTTTTTACTTGCAGTTGTTTTTTTAGAAAAATCAGCAAAATAATAGAAGTCCTCATAAGTCATTTCTATTACAGAAATTCCCCCCTAATACAGAAAGCCCCCTTCCCCCGCGAACATGCATCCATCTCGTTCTACCTTGTCTAACGCTCACTTTTTAGAGAAGGATAGAGACTTGTATCACTTTACGCTACAAATTTTAATTAAACCGGATAAAAAACTGGTAATTTTCTTGATATAACTGAATTGTATCATTATACACAAATCCATTGTATGGAGCAGGGTTTCGTGAAAAATAATACATTTCTATCTATATTAGTATACACATATTTTTTTTTATTTATATCTACGTTTTTAATGATTATTATAGGATTGTATCATCATACGCATACGAGTTAATGAGAAATGGTGTTGTGAAAGCTAATATTATTTTAGTTGTATTATTAGTAACAACGGTATACGAATATAATTTCATTGTGTTAAATAATTTTATTTGAGTTATATTCCTTTACACTTCCTGTTTAAATAAGATTTGCTAAATTTAATCAGTGTTTATCAAATTGTATCACATTACACGAGATTTTAAACTCCATTTGATGAAAATAATCAACTTATAACATTATACACGAAAAATATCTCCGAATCTAGAAGAGCTACAGCTACGTAGATAGGACAGAAAGATAGATCATTTGACACACATGAAGAATGTCTTAAAAACTTGATTTTGATACAACTCGACTTAGCGCGTTTTTCACCAAGGGTACAGATTTATTTCTTTATTAGTAGTATCTATGCCGTAGATAGCGTAGTACTCCGTAAATTCTACACTGAAAAAAATGCTTTGTTAAATATAATCAAACTTTAGTGACTTCCAAACTGTTTTGTAGCATATAAATAAACAAACATTCGGCTATAAATAACAACAGGTTTTGCAATTTATAACGAAATGTTTGATTTTGTGCTACAAAACAGTTTGGAAATCACTAGTTTGGTTATATTTAACAAAACATTTTTTCAGTGATACGGAACACTCAACCGCAGACCCTACTCAAACTCTTGACCATACAATTTGATATATGCCCTCGCATATCACCGCACGTGACGGTACCACGCAATATTTTTCTTTTTTCCAGCTTTTAATACCGGTCGCAGAAAATAGGCACCCCATAAATTATCATCCCCCGAACGTGGACGTGATTTTTATACAGATTCGAAAAGTTCTTTAACGAATGCTATTGACCGAATCTAGTAACATCAATTGGCAATTATTATTTCATCGTATTTCTTTACAGCGCGCTCCATACAAATGAAGTTTCAATATATTTTCAATATTAACCAATTAAAGTCGATGGACATTTTTAAACATGATCCAGAAACTAAGTGGGTCTGTATTTTATCATATTTTCCATAAAAATCTAAGATTAAACCTACACTGAAAAAAAAGTTTGTTTACTTCAACCAACATCATGAATCCATATGAGCCTGTCAACGTCATGACTTCTCCGACTAAGAGAACTTTGTTAAACGAATTCGGCTTGTTGTTACAACTAACCATCTTTTGTTTTTAGTAAACAATAATAACGTCATTTCAATTATTTTGGTGCTAATTAAGAGTCTTAGTAGGCTCGCATTTTTTTCAGTGTAGCATTGAAATTATAGGTACTAGATGTTTTATTACTATTTCGGTGGTTCAGACCATCAAACTGAATAACTTTTACTCTGGGAACAAACTAGAAAACGCAAAAAAAAAACCTGCTGTTCTATACTAAACTGCAATGCCTATACGATTTTTTTTACGAATTCAGGTTTGCTATAGTAAAAGTTGTTCAGTTTGATAGTCTGAACCACTCCTGAAACGGTAAAAAAAGCACCCAGTTTAATTATATTTTTAACACATCTGAAAAAATACAGGCATACACAAGGCATAGAGATTATATTCTAGATCTTGTTTAAATAAAAAACATAATTGGTGAATTAATATTGAATCTATGACGAAACATAGTTTGTATGCAGTGCGCTCGGGGCCCTGAAAGGTCTTAATCCGGAGCAATTAGTTATTATTCATAAAACCTGAGGAATAAGGTTTCTTTGTGAATGCCCACAGAAGTTTTCTTCTTTGTGAATAATCTACTCTAGAAAAATCTTTTCACACGTTGCAGAATCGTACCTTTTCTCAAAGCATGCACAGCCGTTTTAAAGAATCACGATTTTTCCAATAAACTTGAATAACGACCTATTTCTTTCGTGACGAGTATTCTATGCTAGTCCGGTATACAGGGTGTAAGCCTTACACCCTGTATACCGGACTAGCATACACTTCGCTGTCCTATTGCCATCGCTCGGAGCGCGATCATGCGTTCGTCCGACGAAAATCATTGTGCTACTGTGCGTTTAAACATACTTATACAACGTTTTAATGAATTAACGCAAAACTTGAAAGTAGTTTGTTTAAAATCGAGAACAGAGTCGAATTATCATGGTTTCAACATAGGTAATTTTTTCAAAATATTTAATATTTTTTTTTCACAAAATTTAAAATTTTCTGAATTCGATGTCAACCCACCGCACGGGCACTCTCACCCTATTTACGACCAAAACAAGATTATAAAAATGTATCCATGAGTAAGTTAGCGCTTTCTTTCAGTGCTGAAATGATAAGAAATCACTTTTGCCTCAAAACTTAAAATGCGAATAACTTTAAATTTTAACTATCAAAATAATGAAATTATTGTTTCAATCTAATTCTTTTGTTATAAATCAGTTGGGGTGTATGAGGTTTTGCGCTAATTCATGAACACGTTGTATATCTGCGGAATATCCTATAGAAGATCGTGCTACCTATCATGAGATGCGATCGAATTGTTCTATTTTTATTCAGATATAAGTATATTTAAACGCACAGTCGCACAATGATTTTCGTCGGACGAACGCATGATCGCGCGAGGCAATAGGACAGCGCCTAAGGGAACCTCTTCCGAAAACTCAAAGGAGTGAAAATACCCATCAATATGAACAACTTTTAATAAGGGACCAAATAAGAGATCTCAAAAAAAATCTGCTATCTCATACTAACATTCAATTCCTACCGCGCAAAATGCATATGGAGGAGCCAATTTTTTTTATGAGTTCTCGTGGTTGGCCCATAGTAAAAGTTGGTCTTATAGATGGGTACTTTCACCCCTTTGTGTTTTCCGAAGCAGTTTCACCCTGTATAAAGAATGTGCTATTGCCGTCATTGTATTACTAGGCGATAATATTCTAGCCGTGGTGGTCCAGTGGCGAGTAACCTTGCCTGCCGTGCAGGAGGCGATGGTTCGATCCCCGTCCAGGCCGACTCGTACCAATGAGTTTTTCGGAATTTATGTACGATTTGTAACACCACTGGCTTTTCGGTGAAGGAAAACATCGTGAGGAAACCTGCATGTTTCAATTTCGAGGTAAGTATTCTACCTACTGTCCATTATAAGTGGCGACGGGCTCACTCCCCGTCACACTGGACAGAGTTTCGGTACTACTAGTGAAACGTGGCTATTCTGAGGTTTCAGAATAACTCTGACTACACCCTCGGGGAATATAATCGTGAGCATATGTTATGCTATATAAATAAACCGTACCACCAATAAAATACATAATCTCACGATCGTAGATTCATAGATTCTTTATTGTACACAAAAAACATAATCGTGCATCTTTTGGGAGTAGTCAGCCAAAATTTAGAACCGTTATAACCCTTAGGTACCTTCATTTAATTGACAAATAGCTCAATAAAATGTTTTCAAATCTAAAAGCCTTAAGGCGTTTTATTGAATTATTTTATCTGAAAAATAACCTAAGTTATTGCACTTATTAATAAAATGGTTTTTCTTTGAAACATTTTGTTTGAAAACCAATAATTATTTTCTAATTAATCGCTTCCCTCATTTATTCAGATTCAAAGAAAAACTTTAAATTATATTTCTTGAAGGTATTCTTAGATACAATAATTTATGTTCATTAAAATGTTTAATGAGTTTTGGGAAACTTGCTATTGGATTAATTATAACAGATTTAAAATCATTTTCCCATGGTCCATTCCTTGAAAAAAATGTATACTTAGTCTATTATTATAACTAGATTTGACTAATAAGGTACCAACATGTTTTTGCAATTAGGGACTACAACTTCCGATCTTTAAAACGAACTCGCGAATAAGCTTATTATTTTTTAATATTCAAGGTCCCTTATAGACATAATAATTTGAGAATACAAAAAAATTTATAATCTTCACATTCGTTCGTTATCTACATCGGTAGTACTTGAGAAAATTAAATACTAAAACCCCCTATTTTTTACTCAACCACTATTAATATGGGATAACTATTTCAAAACCGCGAAAATCTGCACCTATTGGTTTAGCTAATTTATTGGATTACTAGCGTTAACCCGCGAGTTCGCCCGCACATATTATATATCAGATTTTAAGTCAGATCATAAGCTATCAAACAAAAAAGTTTCATCAAAATCTGTTCTGTATTTTTTGCGTGATGCTCGAACTAAAACACACAAAGCACGAAAATTATATTTTTAATTTACAATTTTATAATAGTAAGATTGTTTTTCTTCACTACCAGCTTATAGGTAGGCTGTATAAGAAATATAATATTTACAGGGACATTCATTATTTACATCGGTAGTAGGTACTTGTGAATATTAAATTCTCAACTCAACTCAAAAATTAAACTAATATCACATACTATAGCTTTGTGACGCCTTTTTTTGACTCTACCACTCTACAAAAATGGGATCACTACCTATTTCAAAACCGCCAAAATCTGCTCCTATTGGTTGACCTTATAATTGTTGAATGATTTTTTAACTTCTATTCCATCATAGGTAGGTAGTTCTTCTTCAAAATCTTCTGTGGAGTCTGGGTTCAAAACCAGTGAGCTCTGAAAACGATCTGTATCTTTGGCTTCGGCTTCAATTTACAAAATAGTTACGAAGGCAACATTACGGAATTAAAGCATTAATTTCACAACAGTAATAATTTTATTGAACGTGATCGGAATCTTGTTTTAAACGGAACATATTGAAATGAAGCAGAAATTTCCCGTTTCAAATTGTTATTAAAATTGTTAAAATTTAGAACCGTTATAACCCTTAGGTACCTTCATTTAATTGACAAATAGCTCAATAAAATGTTTTCAAATCTAAAAGCCTTAAGGCGTTTTATTGAATTATTTTATCTGAAAAATAACCTAAGTTATTGCACTTATTAATAAAATGGTTTTTCTTTGAAACATTTTGTTTGAAAACCAATAATTATTTTCTAATTAATCGCTTCCCTCATTTATTCAGATTCAAAGAAAAACTTTAAATTATATTTCTTGAAGGTATTCTTAGATACAATAATTTATGTTCATTAAAATGTTTAATGAGTTTTGGGAAACTTGCTATTGGATTAATTATAACAGATTTAAAATCATTTTCCCATGGTCCATTCCTTGAAAAAAATGTATACTTAGTCTATTATTATAACTAGATTTGACTAATAAGGTACCAACATGTTTTTGCAATTAGGGACTACAACTTCCGATCTTTAAAACGAACTCGCGAATAAGCTTATTATTTTTTAATATTCAAGGTCCCTTATAGACATAATAATTTGAGAATACAAAAAAATTTATAATCTTCACATTCGTTCGTTATCTACATCGGTAGTACTTGAGAAAATTAAATACTAAAACCCCCTATTTTTTACTCAACCACTATTAATATGGGATAACTATTTCAAAACCGCGAAAATCTGCACCTATTGGTTTAGCTAATTTATTGGATTACTAGCGTTAACCCGCGAGTTCGCCCGCACATATTATATATCAGATTTTAAGTCAGATCATAAGCTATCAAACAAAAAAGTTTCATCAAAATCTGTTCTGTATTTTTTGCGTGATGCTCGAACTAAAACACACAAAGCACGAAAATTATATTTTTTAATTTACAATTTTATAATAGTAAGATTGTTTTTCTTCACTACCAGCTTATAGGTAGGCTGTATAAGAAATATAATATTTACAGGGACATTCATTATTTACATCGGTAGTAGGTACTTGTGAATATTAAATTCTCAACTCAACTCAAAAATTAAACTAATATCACATACTATAGCTTTGTGACGCCTTTTTTTGACTCTACCACTCTACAAAAATGGGATCACTACCTATTTCAAAACCGCCAAAATCTGCTCCTATTGGTTGACCTTATAATTGTTGAATGATTTTTTAACTTCTATTCCATCATAGGTAGGTAGTTCTTCTTCAAAATCTTCTGTGGAGTCTGGGTTCAAAACCAGTGAGCTCTGAAAACGATCTGTATCTTTGGCTTCGGCTTCAATTTACAAAATAGTTACGAAGGCAACATTACGGAATTAAAGCATTAATTTCACAACAGTAATAATTTTATTGAACGTGATCGGAATCTTGTTTTAAACGGAACATATTGAAATGAAGCAGAAATTTCCCGTTTCAAATTGTTATTTAAATAAATGTGTCAATTTACAAACTTGTAGCTTTGGGCCAAATGGGAGCACTTGTTACCATTTTCGATTTAATTAAATTTCAATATCGTAACGAGAAAATCGTGAAATGTTTATGTCGATTCGAAATATGAACATTTCTTTCTTTATTAAATATTTGCAATTTTTTTTTAATGTATCGCAACGTGTATTTTTTAAAAGTACATTTTAATAAATCTCGCACGTTAAAGAGCGATAAAATACTTCTCCAGATTTGATAACAGGTAGTGAATTTAAATTAATATACATGTTTACTCTCGCTATTAAAATTACACGATTTAGAAAAAGGTGGTTGTTAGTAATTATGGTAGTCTCTAACTATGCCACAAAGGAATAAAGGCGAAACGCTGATTTTGTAATAAACAGTGAGTTTTAATTAATTACTTAACGCTTTCAATTTTGCTACGAAAATTAAAAGGGAAAATGAATTTTCTTAACGCAAGTTTTGCAAGTCACGTAGTTAATTGCCTGTAAATATTCCAGTTTTCTTTTACACTCGATTAGCATAAGAAGTTTTAGATTAAAGAATGTATATTAAGTAAGTATATTTTTAAACTTTAGGTTTCTATATCGAACGGTTCTCTAATTCGTTCAATAAGGACTTATATAATGTCATTTAACTAATTTATATTATTAATGTTAAACGATTACCTACTATATTTACATCGTGTAAAAAAATGACGTACCTATACTTAAATGACGATTTTATAGATGACTCTTACAAATTCTTAGCGACAAAAATATTATTAAATTCAACGAAATTGAGAATTAATTATAAACGTAAAAATGTTGATGCATGTTTTTAAACTAGACATTGTTTAAATTACACATTTACCTATTCTTAATTTTGCTGACTCTGATAGGGTATCATAATTTTGAGACGAAAATAACATTTTGATCTTGATTATGCAATAAATGTTATGAATTAACATTTATTTTGATACAGTATCTTCGCTATAGGTACCTTCAGAAACTTATTTCTCCAACTTATTTCCTTAACTCAACTTATTTAACATTTTTGAAACATTAATATTTACTTACCAATGAAAGAAGTTTTTCACGCGAAACTCGAAAAAACCTTTCTCGCAAAAGTTTTTATCTCACACAACTTTTTAATTTCAGAAGTTACGAAGTCACAGCACTTACACTTATAAAAGTTTCTACTTTTTTAATCGAATGATGTATTTTTAATTTTCAACCAGTCATTCAAATAGATTCAAACTGCCTTTGGAGAGTTTTTGAAATTTTAAAAATAAAAACAGTGTTCTTTATTTGAACGTAGAACGCGAGCGTAGGGGCGAACACCGTGGCACCCTTGCTGAAACTGCCGCGCGTTCTATCGTGCACTCCAAACCCTATTCCCATTCCCTACGCGAATTGCGAAGTCACTCAAACCAAGCTACTTTCGAACTTATCACGATATAATAAATACCCTAAGTAAGAACCTTCTTAACTTAAACAGTGTTTTGGTTGAAGTGGTTGAACCAAAGTTTTGGTGGTTATGGTTTTCGTGTGATCAGTTTTTGCGGGGGAAACTTTTAATTAGGGTATTTAACTAGACAATGGTGCAATTCATGCAGGGTTGACCTATTTTCTGACAGTTACTGTTTTTGTAGAATTTAGTTTGGCCACATTGTAGTTTCGTTCTGCTTTTTACATTCGAAAATAATCGTAAATTTAACACTAGCAACACAACAGGCAGGCCGTCGGTGACGGAGTTTTTGGCAGGAATTTTGTCAGCTCTACGTTTGGAGTCCTCATATTTTATCGAATTTTTATCGTTTATAGTGGGTTTTGGTTCGTAAAATTGGTGTTGTTTTGCGTAACAAAGTGTCGTGCAAGTGAACAATATACAGTTCAGTGAAATATGGTGGTGTATGGGTCGTAAACAGGAAAAGTGTTCCGTCATTAAAGCGGTCGGTTCACCTCTTTCCTGTGGACTTGTCTGCGTTTCCTGCGTCTTTCAATTGTCTCCAAAAACTCCAAAGAAGCGTCTGAAAGTCGAACACCAAAACGTTTTAATTGCTATAAGAAAATGAAGATTTTGTTTTACTAGAAGATTTGGCCTAAAGGTCTTGTAACAGGGCCAGTAAATAAAATAAAATAATAAATATGTCGGTGACGAGTCGCGGAGAGGTATGGAAACTGAATCCATCTGGGATCTAATCCGCACGAATAACATGTCATATACCAATGAGTTTTTCTACCTTATGTACCTAATTACGGACTGCTCTCAAAAGGAAAACATCGTGAAGAAACCTGAATTCGCTGAAGAATTAATTCTGATGCCTATGTGAAGTCTACCAATCCGCATTGGGCACGCGTCGTGGACTAACGCCCATACCTCCTTGAGGATAGGCCTCTGCTCTGCAGTGGGACGTATACAAGGTGTAACAAAACACCCTAGTAATACTTTAGGGGGTGCTTCAGACCATCAAACTGAACATCTTTCACTATAGAGCAAACATCGAAATCGCGAAAAAAAACATCCACTGATTCATACAAAACTGCAGTATCGTCTCGACTCAAATGTATGGGACAACAGATTTTTTTAAATTTTTTCTCGACGTTGGCTCCATAGTGAAAGTTGTTCAAATTGATGGTCTGAAGTATTACTAGGGTGTTTTGTTACACCCTGTATAGGCTGATGATGATGATAATTAATAAAATCGAAGAAAAGCTTAGACTAATTATATCCGGACCGGCCTTGCGGTAGCATTTCCCCTCTGCCACGGTATAAGAGCAATGATCATGTACAGTCAACATTCAATTTTATAACTTATCACTAAACTAGACAGCCTATTATTGCGAAACAATAATTTCGAACTTAGAACGTTTGGGGTTTACACGAGACTACTTTTCATGATTTTGAACATTCAAAATTAGAATCTAAAGTCATAGGGAATAAAATCCAAAGTTGCGGATAACATGTTCCCCGCAAAAAGTGGCAGAAAGTTTGTTAGTAGAATGACACGTGGTTACGCGTCCCGATATAATTAGTCTAAGAAGAAAAGAGAATAAGCGCTTTGGAATTATGCTAGAAGTAAGGTCGTACAACATTTTCAAAACATTCGTAAAAACAAAAAGTCCGTAACATAATTATAATTATATATTTAAACCTATAAAAAAACATACTAACGCACTCTTAGACACTTAAAATTTACGAAAGAAGACATAGTCATGTAAATCAATAAATTATAAATATGAAAGTCCTGATTAAAAGGTACCTACCTTATGGAGCTGATCGATCAATATGGTAAAATCTCTAGTTGAAAAATATTGTAAGCGACAAGGGCCTAATTGGGTGTTGCCAAATTTGTTGCGGATATTTTAAGGAATTTTTATTCCACCTCTAAGGAAATATATGATACTAGCCATTTTATAGGGCCTACCAAACATTTATACATATAATAAAATTCGAAACTTGGTGATGATGTACATTGAAGAAATTTGCAAAAAAAAATTATTGGGGGTGTTCAGGATATAACGACAGTTCAATACATTACGACCATTTTTATAATTTTTGTCTGTTTGTCTGTTTGTATGTTCGCGCATCACTTGAAAACGACCCAATCGATTTGGACGGCGTTTTCACAAAAGTATAGGGCTTAGTTTTGGTCACGTTATAGGCTATACTTCATCGCAATCGGTTCATTAGCGAATTGATAATCGATTTGTAATTAGCTTACAGTTATTTAAAGTTGTGTTTAGTATGTAATCAAAGCTGTAAATCTTCCTAAGAATAATAAAATAAAATAAAAAAATTAAAAAAAAATTATGAGTATTTAAAGACAAAGTCGCGAGCGTCACTGAATTTAATGTACGCATCACTTAAAAACTATTAGACCTATTTAAATGTGGTTTTCACAAAAGTATTGCTTAGTTTGAATTACCATATAAGCTTTACTTCATCGCAATCGGTTTATTCATTCAAAGTTATGGGTATTTAAAGAAAATAAAAAATTGTTGTGAACTGTAATATTATGTGTGTGTTACTTTTCCAAATAAATTGTTTATCTATCTATCTATTTAAAGACAGCAGCAGCCTGCAGCAGCAGTGTTTTAGTGTGGTCTGCGCGTAGGAAGTTTTCTTTCTTTATATTTCTTATTCTTTTTTCTTTCTCTTTATGTTTTTCAGTGGTCTGCGCGTACGAAGTCGCGGGCACAGCTAGTTACCAAATAATTTGACAGAGATGGACGCGGAACTCCTTGAAACTACCCGTCTCAAAACTTCCCTAATTCTTCTACCAACGCCAAAACTTACGTTTTCTGTTCACATTATGTTCACACTCTTTAATATCATAAGTGCACAATACATTTCAAGAAATCATCTTAAATATACATTATCTTTACCACACAAACAAGTACGATAGTGACTTAAGGGCAGGTTATCCCAGAGCAAGCATCTCTTTCTTACAAGCATACGTTTGCAATTAGCCATCCCACCCAAAAAAACGTATTTTTCATCAATATATTATTTTCTCTTCCGTGTTTGAGGTAAAAACTAGCCTCAGAATAATGTCTACAATGTCTTTCGCTATTTTTCATTGCATTATTTATTTATTTATAGTGTTCAGTAAAAGTAGTGTACCTTAAAAAATTTTTTCATCGCCTATTTCATCCCACTGCTGGGCAAAGGCCTCCCCCTTTATCCTCCATGCATCCCTGTCCTGAGCCAGTTCCATCCACTCTTTGTCGAATGTGTCCAGGTCGTCTCTCCACCTCTTTCGGGGTTGACCCTGACGGCGACGTCCATTCTCCGGGATCCAAGGTGTTAAGACTTTGGCCCATCTTTCCGGGTGCAATCGATAGACATGGCCGGCCCAATCCCACTTCAACTTGGCAGTTTTCTCACCGTATCTTTAAATAAAACTTCAAAAACTTGCCCTATCTTTGCATGGTTTTATGATTGAGAGAAGTTATAACTATCATGATTTGAGGCTAAGAATAGCCGAGAACAGTTCATGATCAACAAAATTAATTTTTTTCTGGATTGAAACAACGACTATTTCATGCCTTAAGACTCAGCCAAAAATTCACAGATTTCATGCCTCACTCGACTATCGAGCACATTGGAAATGAATCTACGGAATTCGAGAACCAGATCGTCTTTGTTTTAGGCTCAAATTGTAGCTGATTAAATTGTCCAGAGGAATATTTCTCAAATTTTTGATATCATACTTGGTTTCCAAAATATCGAGCGCCAAAATATGAAATTCGGAAAAATTAGTTTTTTTTTTCACTATTTCGGCCATAACTTTTTCATTGTTGACTTTCTCGAATAATTCTTTTTGTACCTTACAGCTCTCGTAAATACGCGTCTTTTGAGCTTTTTTTGAATATCATATATTCACAACTCTCCGAGATATAAGGGGATCGCAATTTTTCGTGAAATCGGAGCCTATACTGGAGCGAACAAAAAGACATTTCCCATGTCAAAATAGGGGCTTAATTCAGCTAACGAATTTTTGTTACAATACGTAATAGTTCCGTTATTTTAGACATTATTTTGACAGTTTTCGCGTTAAAAAAAGACGTTCTTTTTTTCTAACAGGTCGATTTGAATGAACCTGCCCTTAACGCACAGACCAAAGTGAGTGGAGAGTGACTGGTGAGTAAAACAGGCAAGTAATCATTTGCAGACGTGATACACTACTGGGTCGCTTAAGTGGTCATAAATATGGCGGTTAAGTGGAAACACGTGGAGCGGTGGTTGGTTTTTTCGTTGTAATAATATTTTCTTTCTTTACTACATGGTGTTAGGTTGCATTACTTTAAGGGGTGATTGTACCCATACTGATAGTATAAGAGATAAGTGTACTTTTTGCAACCATCAGCAGCAAGGCTGATTCAGTATTTATGGGGTGTAAAGCATCTCTGTGGTGGGGATGGACCAGGTCTGCCTGCATAACTCCAGTCGGTTTAGGAGTTACTGATGATTAAAGGTCTGTAAAAAAATTACGATCAGCTGCAAGACTGATCGTATAATATTGTTGTAGTATGCACTGTAGCTATGTGAACAATATAAAAACTGTCAAGTTCTGTCGGTCGGTTTAGGAGATACAGCCAGTCAAAGTTCCGACCTTTGAACGGCTGTATCTCCTAAACCGACTGATGAACCATGTCAGTTTTTGTACTGTTCACATAGCTACAGTGCATACTACAATAATATCATACGATCAGCCTTGCAGCTGATCGTTAATTTTTTACAGACCTTTAATCATCAGTAACTCCTAAACCGACTAGAGTTATGCAGGCAGACCTGGTCCATTCCCATCACAGAGATGCTCTACACCACATAAATGCTGAATCAGCCTTGCTGCTGATGGTTGCAAAAAGTACACTTATCTCTCGGAATATGATACTGAACATCTTTTCCTAAGAAACATAATAATATGGGAAATTCCCAAAAAAACTTGTAACTTTCCAAATCAGCTGATTCATATTTGTATTAAAAGTCAAAATATTTTTTTTGTGAATTCCTTTTGTTTCTTTTGGGAAAGTTGTTCAGTATTATGGCTACAATCACCAATGCAACTGTTTACCCTAAAACTCTGTTTAAGAAAGTGTGTGATTCTACATCCAGTACAGACACTCTCTGCCCCACACCTATTGTTAGCTCAACTCCTCTTGGAAAACGGGAGGGAGACAATGGTCTTCACTCGTTCACTCTTCACTCTTCACTATTTCGAGCCTTTTCGGGAAGAACATCATAAGCGCCCAAAATATCAAAATGTGATTTTTACGTAACCTCTAGAATAGATGTTTAAAAATTTGCAGCTGTTAGTTAAAAACTATTCCTCTAAATAATAGAAAATATCACACATAACATTTTTTTTAAATGTCAAGTAGATACCATTAACGATATATAAGATAGAAAAAACCTCGTCCTGTAAAAAAACTTAACTGTCGCTTACGATGTTCTTCCCAAAAAGGTTCGATTTACTCTTTGACTTCGATAATTAATCAATTGATTGCAAAAACACACAGGTGTTTATCAAAATCTTAGGGGACAAAGTATGCATGCAACTACCGTATTATTAAGCATGTCGTAGGTACTTATAATATAAGAAAATACTAAAATTATGCGACATCTTTCATTTGAATAGTATTTAACTAAAATTTAAGTGATCGCAGATATATCACAGAGGATCTTATAGTACAAGAGTTCTTTCAAAATATCTTTATAAATTTACTTTATTTCATCTAACTTCGCTCTTGATATTTTAACTTTTGAAGATAATTTGGTTGCTTTGCGGCGACGAACAAAAAAAAATATTTCATGAACAAAATTAAAAGCTGTAATACGAATCACTTTAAGTGAGTTTTGGGACATTTGTGGAGAAAGTAATTGAAGTACAAAAGATAACGTGGATTTAATTTAGATTTAACAAAGATAATATTAACTTTAGACAGACGACCACCAGTCAGCTGATCGGACGATAATTATCTTAATTTTACATGTTTCCTAAGTGTGCTTTACTATACTAATATACACGTTTCCTGAGGTAGGCTCCATAGTGAAAGTTGTTCAGTTTGATGGTCCGAGTTCACCGTTTCAGTCTGTGGAGGGCTGCCCCTGTATTACTGCCAGTAATCGATGATTTTAGACAGTTTTATTTTCATGTTGCCTTCAGTTTTTTAAGAAAAAATCTGTGTAAACCTTGCATTAACTTCGCAACACTCTAGCTTTTCCGAAGTTGAGGCTGATCTCACCGTGGTACTCAATTCTTTGAGTGACTACCACGAGGAACACTCTCTCAAGCCTAACCCGTCAAAATCGGAATCTTGCACTTTTCACTAATAATGGGCAAAGTAGAGGGCAAAAGAAGCGTCGGTAGGCCTTGAATTTCATAGCTCGTGAACCTGCAAGAGTGGACAGGCATCGCCAGCGTCGAAGTGCTGTTTCATTTGGCGAGAGATAGACAGGGATATGCAGAGCTGACTGATAACCTCCAGTAATGGAGAGGAACCCGAAGAAGAAGAAGAACCGACAAGCGGGACGTAAACTGAACATCACGTGGCAAGGGGTGCTGACTGCTCAAAGCAATTTCCCTAAGTACCTGGGAATCACTTTAAACAAGTCGCTCACTTTTCGCAAGAACTATGAAAATGTTAAAAAAGAAGATACACTCTCACAATAACATCTTACAGCGCCTTACTACCACCAAGTGGGGAGCTTCACCGCAGGTCTTAAGGACGTCTGAACTGGCGCTCGCGTTCTCCATTGGAGAATACGAGTGCCCGGTGTGGGGCCCATCTGCCCACGCCAAGCTGGTGGATACGGTACTAAATGAAACATGTCAGATTAGAACTGAATGCTTGATACCGACTCCGGTACAGTTGCTTTATCCACTGGCTGGCATAGCGCCCCCAAATGTCCGCAGGGCTAAAATGGTGGATGTCACACTACATCCCATGCACGGCTTCATTCCTGCGCCGCAAAGGCTGCCAAGCCGACGCAGCGTTATGAAGTGTGTCCACCCTCCGAATGCTGGCCCAGCGCAAGCCAGGTGTACTCTTTGGCATCAAAAAGTGTCCCTCCCAACTCCATTTGTGCCGCCGTCTTAGAGCCTGCCGCCTGGCCATGACTTGCCTTGGGCGACATGGAAGTCCTTAAACCGACTTCGAACCCAGGTCGGTCACAGTAAGGACAACATGGTCAGGTGGGGATTCTCGGATGCGCAAAATGTGACTTGCTTGTGTGGAGCTCCACAAACGATGGCCCATCTCACATCGTGCCCTGCGTGCCCTAACACCTGCACGCAGGAGGAGCTTATGACCACTAGCGACGGTGCAGTATCGGTTGCCCAATTCTGGCAAGGTACTATTTAGCGACTTTGTTCAGAATTTCAAGTCGACATGATAAGCAAGCAAGCAAGCAAGACAAATCTCACGTTCGTAATACATAATTATACTTCAGTAACCTAATAGCATTAAGTCAATCTAAACTGCAGTGAAGTCCAGAAACGTAATCTGACTTTAATAAGTTTCTTCATGTTATGAGCATGCAAATTTATCTCTGAAGTTGAAACTTAATTCTGAATTCAATGCGCATAGTAATAAAACTTCAAATGAAACTAGTCCGATAGCTAGTTGAATATTTGAGTTAATGAAATAATGAGGCAAGCATAAGCATATGCTCACGACTATATTCCCCGAGGTAGTCAGAGATATTCTGAAACTTCAGAACATCCACGTTTCACTAGTACCGAAACTCTGGCACTCTCTCTCTCTTATTATCAGGCAATTTCGAAGAAAATACCGGCCAAGTGCGAGTTGAACTCACGCCCTCATAGTCTGGTTCTTTGAGGGATCCGTTTTTTCCTTTAGGGTCAATTCACACCAGAAAAGCACCGAAAAGCATCGGCGTGCAGCGGCAATTTTATCACTAATATTTGAAGCGATACGGGTAGCGTGGCGCCGCGAGCAGCCGACACGACGCAACGGCGACGTGCAAATAAAGAAGTTAGGCGGACGGCCATGTATTTTGAGACCCAGACTTAGAGGTCTCATACATGAATCATCATCATCTCAGCCGATGGACGTCCACTGCTGGACATAGGCCTCCTCCAAGGATCGCCATAACGACCGGTCCTGCGCTGCCCTCATCCAACGTTTTCCCGCCGCCTTCACCAGGTCGTTGGTCCACCGTGTGAGGGGCCTACCCACGCTGCGCTTCATGCATGAATGAAACTTAGTAATATGTGTAGAGTGAAACAAAACTAACAAAAAAGCAAATTGGTTGTAACCTGTAGAAGTTGGGGGAAAGGTATCTCTCCTTATCTATCAAGTGTGTGAAACTAATGATCTTTCTTATTAGATAGTCCACTCAATCTTCTACGCATTCATTGTGTTTTTAATTTAATGAAAATTCACGATAACCGATATTATGATAATGGAAGAAATCGAAATCACACACACTATCAGTTCAACCAAGCTAAATACGTTCCGTAACGACAAAAAAATACCTCAGTGAAATTATTCGATGAAAATAGCTGTCGTGGTTGCGTTTTGCTACTGCTTGTTGGATGATTTGTCTATTTTACTAGTAATTTCTACTTTTGAATCCGGACTTCTAGAGATGTGGAAGGTTTTCTGTTTATAATAATTATGACCATCATCCTGAATGGCTTTTAGTTTTCGTAAAAAATGGCTAGGTCCAAATCTGCCATTCTCCTTTAACCTTTATTCACTACTGATAACATTGCCGCTGCGCGCCGATGCTCTTCGGTGCTCTTCTGGTGTAAATTGGCCCTTAGAGATTCTCAAAGCAATAATGTTGAGAAGTATCGGAGCATAATTATGTATAAAATTACGTTACCATTTATTTGGCTTGAATCGTTTTCAGATGTTAACCATGCAAATAATGTTAAATTCATAATTTTGTTTGACCTAACATAAAATGTTTACGAAATTAATGAAATTATGTCCCCAGAGTATTTGTTTAAAATGTCTACGTTTACCAAAGGGTGCCGTTTACCCTTTTACCTAGACATTATGTAAATTTACCTATGGTGTAATTTAAATAACCTTCACCTTTTAACAGGTTTGTCTCATTAATTCTATTTTTAATCCCCGACACAAAAACACGGTTGTTATAATTATAAGTTTGACGCCTATGTCACAAATTATCCCTTTTCTAATTTCCCACCGTCAATTATAAGTGGCGACGGGCTCACTCCTCGTCACACTGGACATAGTTTCAGGACTACTAATAAATAAAATATAATAAAAATAAAAAATAAAAATAAAATAAAAACAGGGAATATAGACGTAAGCATTATGCTTATTGCTTTCCTAAATTTATGTTTTTAAGAAGGAACCCATTTAAAATGAATGGAATCGAAGATAAAATTCCAATTTCTTTTTAACGGGTCACTGGGTAAACCTTCAATGCGATCGCTTATTGAAAATTCATGATTGTCGACCTTTTTATTAATTTTGTGTACAGTCTGTTAATATTTAGTAAGTGTATTATGTGTACATAGTTATGTTTTAAGTTATATTGTATTGTAGCGATCCTTGGGGGAGGCCTATGTACAGCAGTGGACGTCCTTTGGCTGAGATGATGATGATGGTATTATATTCTCACATCACAAGTCTAGCCTACTACTTCAATTTTGATTGGGATTAGATGATGTAAACTGCATGTTTCCGGCTTAAAATGGACCACCCCAATTGGGTATCGCAAAAGGCGACTAAGGGATTAAAGAGTCTAGCTACCTCTTACCACTTGACATGTGGGACAGGTAGTTGTAGCAATGTTTCTGACCGGTGAAAATGAAAATGTGTTTATTGTGGATCATAGGTAAATAAATAGATGTTGTACATAGAAAATAAAACAGTTCGGCTATGTCCTGCCACATGGGTGCACAATAGTATTTAAAATATGCAAGCAAGAAAAATTTAAACAAGCACTAAAAATAACTATTAACAAAAACAAATTATTACAATGATACAATTTGGTGAATTTACAATGGCAAAATTAATAAGTTCACAATTAGCAAGGAATTCGTCAAGACCAAGACAAGTAACATTTCGTTTCAGTTTGTTTTTATAAAACTAAGCTAATCTGTGTCACGGTCTTGAGTTTATGTATGTTCAAGCTTATGACGCGTGGATTACCCCTTTAGGAATCGATTTTCGAAAAATCCTTTCTTATAGTGTACCCTAACATCCTCTCCTTTCTTTTTTAGGGTTCCGTACCCAAAGGGTGAAAACGGGACCCTATTACTAAGCCTACGTTGTCCGTCCGTCCGTCCGTCCGTCTGTCCGTCTGTCCATCTGACCGTCTGTCCGTCCGTCCGTCTGTCCGACCTATTTAGGGCTGTAACTTTTGAACTGTAAGAGCTAGATAATTGAATTTTTCACAGAATATGCGTTATTACGGCAGATTTGTTAATAAAAAAATAATAATAATGACAAAAAGTTAAAAATTAAGGGGGGTTCTCAACAAGAAACTAGTTTTTATCAACGTTTTTTCTTCTAGCTCTATAGTAAAAACGGTAATACATACAAGCGTCAAACTTAGTGTGATTATAGAGCAAAGTCTACAGAATAACAAAAAATACTAAAAACCGGCCAAGTGTGAGTCGGTCTAGCGCTAAAGGTCCCGGACAAAAAAGTTTTTTTTCTAAGTTGAATATGTTGTGTTCTGTGGTGGTGTGGTACGGAACCCTCGGTGCGCGAGTAGCCCGACTCGCACTTGACCGGTTTTATTCTATCTTCAGTGGTTTAGATTGTACGTTCAGCGGTGTTACGGGGTTACGGGACTCTTTTATAAGTATGTTAGATAATGTAAGTGTCTGTATTATAATAACTCTAGGAGATCTGGTGAGGTATACACGGTGTAAAATAATAAAATGCGTTGCATATCCAACAAGGTGCTTCAGACCATCAAACTGAACAACTTTCATACAGAAGCCAACATCGAAATTGCAGGAAAAAATCTGCTGTTTCATACAGTTTGGTCGCGTTTGATATTTTCTTTCGAACAGCTGTTTTTTTCCCTATTTCTATGTTCGAAGTGAAAGTTGTTCAGTATGATGGTCTGAAGCACATTTGATATGTAACGCATTTAGTCTTTTACCCTTGAGTAGCTTTATAAATCCACTAGTTATTAATATTTTAATCTTTAAAACGTGCTCCACGCTTAATCACTAATACCACATACATTTTACGGTATGCGTGTTGAATGCAACAATTTTTAATTTGGAAATATCAAGGTGTTACAAAAATACAAATAAACATTTAAGGGGGTGGTTCACTAAGGAACCAATATCGAAATCGCGATAAAAAAAATCTGATGTTTGATCATCATCATCATCATATCAGAAGATAGACGTCCACTGCTGGACATAGACTTCCCCCAAAATGGGGAGATTTGCCATAATCGCCAAAATGCGATGCGTTTGCGATGTTCCATACTAAACTACAGATCTACTCGAGCTAAATGTATGGGACAAAATATATTTTTTTTCGCGATTTCTATGTTGGTCCCATAGTGAAAGTTGTTTCGAAACGAAATTCGCCATACGAATAAAAAAAAAAAGTGAAAGTTGTTCAGATTGATGGTCTCAACAACCCCCATAAAAATGGTTGTGTATATGTGTGTACCCCTTATATATGATCAACCTAATATAAACCATGATAAACACACGGTGACTTAGATCAATTTACCCATGGTTGAACTCTTTGTTCATGTACATAGAGTTCAAGTATGGGTAAGTTGATCTATGTCACCTTGTGAACGCCAAAGACTTGTTTATTAGTCTATGGTATACGCTGAGCAACTTTTGTAGTCTGTAATTATATGGTAAGTAGATTCTGCCTCCGTGGTCTAATGGTTAAGAGCATTGGGCTCTTAACACGGAGGTCGTGGGTTTCTCACGGTGGACACCTAGTAAAATGTTATGTACTTTGTGCGTTTTTTCCTCGGTTTTTTAGGACATTGCAGGCTGAGTCACCTGGTTATCTGAAAAGGAAGATGATTCTGTGGTTCGGATGGCACGTTAAGCCTTTGGTCCCGGCTACTATCTCTGGTAGTAGTAGAAGAACCACCTTAAAGGCTAAGTGTAAGGCAGTTTCAAATCTGACACCAGGGCTTGCTGGCCACACGATAAGAAGAAGTTAGGTTCTATGTAAATGTAAGTATTTACTCTAGCTACTGATGCCGGTCCTTCTCTAATTGTATTAGTTTTCTATTCCATACACTAGAGAAATGAGGAAAGATTGCATCTATGTTTAGCATACGTGTCAGATAACGTAGGACAAATTATTACTTAGTGCAGTTAAACTGGCCCAACTGCGGTTTAGCCCAAAATGAGGGTATTGTTTTTATTTGCGTCGCATTATAGGTATTAGGTTATCTCCTTTAAAATATCATAAACTTCTATGAAGTTACCAGCTTCGTTATACCGTTTCAGGAAGAAAACAAATGTATTTCGATCGACACTATTATTTACCTACTAACCTACTTTACTTCAAACATAATGATTAATGTTTATTTTTAGATCTGTCCTTAAATAAAACCACGTCATGCATACGATATTATTATTAAACATGCGTGAGTGAATATTAATATGAATATGGAATGAAGGAATATGGAATGAAGGAAGGAAATATCAAAATTAACTCGTATTTTCTCTATTTCTGTCTTTTACCTCGACTTTGAATATAAATTAAATATAAATTTATTTATACCAAACACAAAGAGACAGTATAGGAAGGAAACAAACGTGATAAAGGTATAATAAATAAGGTGGTCTTATCGCTAGAAAGCTATTTTTTCCATATAATATATGATAGAGGAAATTTAGTACGGGCCGCGGTGCATCTTCTGGATAAAATCGCTACATCTTCGACCCCATCTTCGTCCTGAGGACTGGATTGAGGTCAAGAGCAAACCCATAGTAAATAATAAAAAAAAACTAGAACTAAAAATATGTACCTGTCCGCGACTTTATCTCGATTGAAGTAGTTATGCTATGTGTTCTATCTGTGTGCCAAGCATCCAAATCCATATGCTCACGACTACATTCCCCTAGGGGGTAGTCACAGATATTCTATAAACTAATACTACCGAAACTTTGTCCAGTGTGGTCGTGAGTCTGTTACCACCTATAATAATGGACAGTGGGTACAATACATGCCTCGAAATTAAAGCATGCTTCGCGATGTTTTCCTTCACCGAACAGCCAGTGATGTTAAAAGCATAGCATAGCATAGCATATGCTCACGACTATATTCCCCGAGGGGGTAGTCAGAGATATTCTGAAACTTCAGAACATCCACGTTTCACTAGTAGTACCGAAACTCTGTCCAGTGTGACGGGGAGTGAGCCCGTCGCCACTTATAATGGACAGAAGGTACAATACATGCCTCGAAATTGAAGCATGCAGGTTTCCTCACGATGTTTTCCTTCACCGAAAAGCCAGTGGTGTTACAAATCGTACATAAAGTCCGAAAAAATCATTGATACGAGTCGGCCTGGACGGGGATCGAACTATCGCCTCCTGCACGGCAGGCAAGGTTACTCGCCACTGGACCACCACCGCTTTTTGTCATGATGTTACAAATCGTATATAAATTCCGAAAAATTCATAAAAAGTACGAGTCGGCCTGAACGGGTTTCGAACCATTGCACGGCAGGCATGGTAACTTGCCACTGGCCCACCACGACTAACTTATTCATCATCATCAATATCTCATGGACGTCCACTGCTGGACATAGGCCTCCCCCAAGAATCGCCATAACGACCGGTCCTGCGCTGCCCTCATCCAACGGGTGCCGCCTTCACCAGGTCGTCGATCCACCGTGTGAGGGGCCAACCCACGCTGCGCTTTCCAATTCAATCGGCCATCGGTTCTGCGAGAAATGTGCCCCGCCCACTGCCACTTAAGTTTAGCAATACTTTGGGCTATGTCAGTTACTCTGGTTCTTCTTCGGATCTCTTCATTTCTGATTCGATCTCGCAGGGAAACTCCGAGCATAGCCCTCTCCATTGCCTTTTGGGTAAATTTCAGCCTTTAGCCTTTAGCCTTTAGGCCTTGAGTGAACGACCACGTCTCTGTTCCATATGTCATCACTGGCAACACACTAACTTATTAACATCTTAAAATCCAAATCCATTCAGCCGCTTGAAACATCTTATCTTGTTGTGGGGGCTGGCAAGCCAGCAACACTTCGACCCAGTGGGATCTTTTGTGTTAGCCCCAATACTTTTTGCTTACTTCACCCTTCAAATACATGGTCAATGAAGGAGGCAAATACATTGAAACATCCAAACAGCAACAATTTCACTTCACATTTATAATATTCGTCGGATTGTATTACTAATACTCACTAGTACCAAAAACAAAATTCTTAATGCAAACATTGATTCAAAACCAAATCGGGTTCTAGTTTTTGTTTACAAAATACTTTTATTTATTTTGTTCGACACATAGCAGCAGTTGCATGCAACAATTTGCATAGCCAAAGAGTAGTTTCACAATCTACGAGCGTTTACCCGCGACTTTGTCCGCATAAATTATATACCAGATTTTAAGTCAGATCATAAGCTATCAAACAAAAAAAGTTTCATAAAAATCGGTTCAGTAATTTTTGCGTGATGCTCGAACAAACAAACAAACAAACAGACAGATAAAAAATCCAAAAATTTGTTTGGTATCAAGGACATCTAAAAACCATATCGTAATCTATTTTTTGTAAATATTTTCAATGTACAGACACACTTCTGTTACAGTTTTATAATAGTTTAGATACATATACATGCCTGCAGATAAATGATAGCATCTAGTTTTAGTAGTTGGGTTGGGGTAGTTTGTTAGGTACCGAACTTTTAGGACTTTAATGTCTTAGTAATTCGGTAAGTACCAAACTTCTGAGAACTTGTTATCCCAGTAGTGGGCCTAAACTGCTACCGAACAGCTGAGATTTTTTCAGTAGTTCGGTAAAAACTTTTTGAGACATTTTTTGTTTTAGTATTTCTGGTCAAACTTTCTACTTTCGGTACATACACGTCACAGACGAAGAAGACTCACGTCTTTTGTGAGGTCCATATTAAAAACCGTGTTTTCTCTACTGGGTGTAATAAAAAGGTGGAAGACATATTCAAAGGCAATAAGAAAGAGGAAGAAGAAGAAAGAAGAAAGAGAAGAAGAAGTAAGAATAAGAATATTTGATTTGATTTGAAGAAGAAACCAGCTTTTCCATATTTTTGAGTCGAGTAGGTGCAGGTATATTGCATGGTAGTATTGCTGTTTTGTATGGAATACCAATGTACATCCAATGTATCAAAAATGGACGATTTTTTTGCATAATTTCTTTATTCTCTCTATAGTGAAAGTTGTTCAGTTTGAAGGTCTGAAGAAACCCTTTAAATATGACCACACCTTTCACTAGCAACTTGTATAATTAAATACCTAAGTACTAAAGACTAATCATGACTGAATATGAGCTCTTGCATACTGTCTTAAGACTCAATATAGCGTTGGTGATTCCATTATCGTTATTATACAAGTGCATATAGCGTTAGTAGTGGAGATGGACAGGGCATCTAATGAGAAACAATCACGAGAAATAAGGCAGTGACAAATTGGTACCCCAGAGACGGGGAAAGAGAAAGAGGTAGGCCGTTCAAAAGATGGGAGGATGAAATCAAACTGACCGCTGGCCCACTTTGGCGTCGTGTAGCCCTTGATAGAAGGCAGTGGAAGGACCTAGAGGAGGCCTTTGCCGAAAGGCACTCTGAGGTTAGAGATTTTATAGATTTATAATAACAATGGAATGCGAAACCTAATTTATTAATTGCATTAGAGTAACTGCATGGAACTAAATAATAATAATTCAAATTTAAAATAATGTAATTATAAAAGTCTAAGAATAATTAATTTGTAAATGAAAATGAATTTATTTAATTAAGAATGAAATGAATATTGTAAAATGGAAATTTTGTTCAGAGATAAAGGCTATTTGATTCGATTTGATATAGCGTTGGTGATGCCATTATCGTTATTATACAAGTCTATAAAAACGATAATTGCATCACCAACGCTATATTGAGTCTTAAGACAGTATGCAAGAGCTCATATTCCAATAAACACCGATCTTTCAGGTACCTTCGGAGTCTCCACTGACATAAACACGTCGTCTCTTTATGTATACGCTCTTTGTATCAGTTCAAATAATATCTAAGTGCAATAAAACTTTACAGACATACTATCAACAAACACTCTAAAGTATTTTAAGGTAATGCATGATTCTTGTCACGGGAGTCCTATTTAAACTAGTCTCTAGTTTAAACCAGTCTCTAATACAGGGTGTAAGTGTATAAAGGGTGTAAGGAAAAGTATCATTATCCTTTTAACCACATACTACCCTGACAGGTTTGATGGGTAGACCATCAAACTGAACAACTTTTACTATGGGAGCAAACCTGTCAGGGCAAAAAAAAATTAGCTGTTTCATACTAAACTGCAATACCTACTCGACTCAAACGTATGGAACAGCAGATTTTTTTTAGCGCTGACATATTTGCTCCCATAGTAAAAGCTGTTCAGTTTCTTCTTCTTATCGTGTTGGCAGAGCCCTGGTGTCAGAGTTTTTTTCAAACCGCCTTACGGCCTCTCGACGTGGTTTTTATGTAACGACTACTACCACCAGAGATAGTAGCCGGGACCAACGGCTTAGCGCGGCATCGCGGCTTAGTTGTTCAGTTTGATGGGTACGGTATGTGGTTCAAAGGTTAATAATACTCTTCCTTGCATCCTGCATTACCTACTTATAAAGAGCGATTGTATTCATGATACTGATAATTTTTTTTCCGAATACCGAAGGGAATAGGCATGACGGACGGATGGACGGACAGCATAGGCTTATGAATAGGGTCCTTTTTGTACCCTTTGGGTATGGAACCCTAAAAAGTACCTCAACGCAACGCAACGTTTCGACTACCCTGAAAAGGAGAACCGCTCGTAGGTTTACGCAGGGTGTTAGAGTAGACAGTTGCATCTCTTTGGTATGTGATTGTACTCGTGATACTGAACAGCTTTCCCAAAGTTTCCTTGTTCCTTTGGGAAAGTTGTTGTTTATGTTTTTATTTGCGAATTTTTCTATAAAATAAGTTTACTTAGGTAGGTATCATACAAACGTTCGATCAGCTGATTGTATTTAGTATGAAAAATCCAATAAATTTTATGTGAATTTCCTTTAGGTTCATTAGGGAAAATTTATCAGTATCATGGGTACAATCACCCCTTAAAATAATGAAACACCCTGTGTATGTACGCGTTTAGGTCACACTGTCAATCTCGTGTGTAGTTATAATCAGGAAATGAAGATCGCAGCTGCAGATTGGATTTCGCCGTATTGAAGTGCAAAAACAAACAAACTTGGGCCGTGTCCGGTACTATTTGAGAGGTATTGATTTATTTGAGGGTATGTTTCAGGTGGTCTAATGGTTAAGAGGGCTATCACAGTCCAGTGGCGCCCTCATCACATTAAAAAAGATTTCTCAATAAAGAAAGCCTAAATTAAAAAAGTGCTCAACCGATAAACTACAAAAGCCTTCAAGCTATTTTCATATAATACTTTTATAGGTTTTTTAAAGGAATAAACATAAAAATTTTGAAAAAAGAAAAAAAACGGCCGCTTTTGTTTTTATTCGAAATTGTCTAAAAGTGAAATGTTTAGAACCTATAAAAGTATTGTATAACAATGGCTTGAAGGCTTTTGTAGTTTATCGGATGAGCACTTTTTTAATTTAGGCTTTCTCTATTGAGAAATCTTTTTTAATGTGATGAGGGCGCCACTGGACTGCGATATGCTCTTATGAGCATCGGGCTCTTGACACGGAGGTCGTGGTTTCGATTCCCACGGGGTACACCTAGTTATATATCACTTTGTGCGTTTTTCCCCAGTTGGTTAGGACATTGCAGGCTGAATCACCTGATTGTCTGAAAAGAAAGATGTTTCAGTGCTGCGGATGATCTAACTTAAAGTCTAGTATACAACGTGTTAATGAATTAACGCAAAACTAGAAAGTAGTTTGTTTAGAATCGAGAGCAGAATCGAATTATCATGGTTTGAACAAAGGTAATTTCTTTCAAAATAGTAAATAATTTCTTGGTAAAATTTAAAATTTACTGGACCCGATGTCAACGATGTCCGCACGGGCACACTCACCCTACTTACTAACAAAACAAGATTATTAAAATGTATCCATCAGTACGTTAGCGCTTTCATTCATTGCTGAAATGATAACAAATCTTTTTTCCCTCAAAACTTAAAATGCGAATAACTTTAAATTTTAACTATCATAATAATGAAATTATTGTTCTAATCTAATTATTTTATTATAAATCTGTTGGGGTGTATGAGGTTTTGCGCTAATTTATTAACATGAAGTCGCGGGTAAATGCTCGTGTGCCATATATTCGTGACGGTGAGGATTTTTGAAATGACAATTTTACTGAAATAGTGTTACTTTGACTATCTACAGGGTATAACAAAACGCCCAAGTAAAATTTAAAGGGATGATTTAGACCATCAAACTGAACAACTTTCTCTATGGAGCCGAAATCGAGAAAAAAATAAAAGTAATACATTCGTAGCAAGTTTGCTACGGCGTAGCTGTACTACGCCGTAGTGCTGAAACTAAATTGCATCCGCGTAATACATTATCATTATACAGTGTGTTTGAAATGCATTACATATTTAAGATGGTTCTGAGATATTGGTTTGAAGACGCTTCACTTCAAACTATCAAGCTTTCTGTACGGAGCCAACATCGAAATCACGAAAAAACTACTGTTCCACAGAAAACGTTAACCGGCTACTCAACCCAAATGTAATGAAGCTGATTTTTTTCTGATTTTGAAGTTTGCTCAATAGTGAACATTGTTTAGTTTCATGTTTTGAACCTTTAAGTTAACACCCTGTATACTACATTTATTCGTTTCTATTTTCTTCTCAAGTCACTTAATTTTTTTGGAATAAATGATTTTGAAATTACTATGAGAAAATTTAAATGTTCATGTTTACAGGATGGGTTAAATTGATATAAAGCATCCTTTTAAAATTAATTTGTTTTATCGAAGTCGCTGTCAAGCCGGTACGTTTCGCAACTGGGCTAGCAGTAATGTTTTGGCTTGGCTTGACACCGACTCCAATAAAACAAATTAATTTTCTTATAGATTCGAACCTAAAAGTCATAATATTAAGGTGAAATATTATTTTTTACTTTTTTACTTTTAAAGTCAGTTTTAATTCTTTTGTAAAAAAAATTTTATTTTATAATTTTCTGTGATTACTGAATAAATATACCTATTAGTTAAACTCAGATATCAGTTATACACGCAAACCATTGAAACTAGGCAAATAGTTCAATCGCCGATGATTTTCCGTCAACTTTTGAGGAGTTGAATGAATGAATGAAATATACTTTTATTTACACCAAACACAGATACAGCATAGGAATAAAAAGCGATAATGGTACAAATAAGGCGGTCTTATCGCTAAAAAGCGATTTATTCCAGACAACCTTAGGGTAGAGGAAATTTAAACAAAGAACAACGGGTCGTTGCTATATAAAATAAATAGTAAATATCTATACCTATAATAAATGTTCAGGATAGAGCGAAGTGGAAGAAACAGACTAGGAATGCAGACCCCGCTACCCAGCGAGACAGCAGCTAGGAAGATGATGATAAAAAATAAAAATAAAAAGAAGTTTGGCGGACGGCCAAGTAATTTGAGACCCAGACTTAGAGGTCCCGTACATGAATGAAACTTTGTAATACATGTAGAGTGAAACAAAACTAACAAAAATGTAAATTGGTTGTAACCTGTAGAAGTTGGGGGAAAGATATTTCTCCTTACTTACTCATAATCTTCCTTATTAGTTAGTCCACTCAATCTTCTACGCATTCATTGTGTTTATTTTAATTAAAATTCACGATAACCGTACAATTATTATGATAATGGAAGAAAACGAAATCACACACACTATCAGTTCAACCAAGCCAAATACTTTCCGTAATGACAAGAAAATACTTCAGTGATAAATGTGATAAAATTTGATGAAAATAGCTGTCGTGATTGTATTTTGCTACTGATTTTTGGATGATTTGTCTATTTTACTAGTAATTTCTACTTATGAATCCGGACTTCTGGAGTTGTGGAAGTTTTTTTTCTAAATGCTTTAATTTTTTCTGTTTATAATAATTATGACCGCCGTCCTGAACGGCTTTTAGTTTTTGTAAAATATGGCAAGGTCCAAATCTCCCATTCTTCTTTAAATAAGTTAAGGTTTAGGTTTTTTAAACATTTTCGCTTATTTGTACGGAGACTTAGTATTCTCCAAACATCATAATGTACTCCGTTGCTTTACAACCATCATAAAAGATAGCTCTATCGCTGTACGAAATAAATGAAGATGACAAATGGAGCTGAATACTAGACACCTGTTTCTTTCACCCTGTATACAAAAGCATCCAAAAATAAAACCGCTACGTTCTCACAAATCTACATGATAAATTGAAACTTTCAACGTATACAGGGTGTTTCGTTATTAGATGTGTTTACTTTTTATGCTGATTCGCGTGGTGTAGAGGGCATACGAGTGGACATGTGTTTCGTTTGGCACGCGGGTCAAGTAGCCACGTGGCTTCGCCATTTTATGCCAATCCCATATTTTTTTAATTTTTCATTTTTGGACATAAACAGTTTTAATAAAAACAATATTATATCTAAAACTAGTACCCAGAAATCAGACTCCGACGTACCAAAAATTATATTTTTACATGAAATACATCATTTTTTTGGCTTTACATATTTGTATTTAAGATTTTACAGTTAGTTGCAGTGAAATAATTTTGGAAAGTGAAAATATTCCATCATTGCATCATACATAAAAAACATCGTTTTTATGGCTTTATATAAAACAAGCATTTACCCGCGACTTCGTCCGCTTAAATTATATACCAGATTTTAAGTCAGATCATAAGCTATCAAACAAAAAAGTTTCATCAAAATCGGTTCAGTAGTTTTTGCGTGATGCTCGGTCAAACAAACAAACACACAAAGAAATAAACAAACAAACAAACAAACAGGCAGACAAAAAATAAAAAAATTGGTGATTTGGAATCAGGGACACCTAAAAACCATATCGTAATCTTTTTTTTGTAAATATCTTCAATGTACAGACACACTTCTGTTACAGTTTTATAATAGTTTAAATAAGATTTTAATATTTAAGAAATAACAGTTATTAAGGTAAACAATTTCGAAAAGTGTCATAATTTTACGAGTATAGAAAGTTATTTAATTTGATGGTCTCATCAAAAGTGTCCAAATAAAATTAAAATTTTGTTGTTTTAGAAATCAATTAATTATCTTTTTTATAACCATTGACCTTAACTACTCTGTTAGAAGAGTACTGCTACTCTGTCTCTTATAAGATATCAGTGTTTATAAGCAATAAAGATAAATTTAAATCATACCTTTAACAGGAACGCATTTAATAACGAAACACCTGTACAAATTACACAGTCGTCATCTCGAATATTCGCGGTCGTAATGGAATGTAAATTGGACAAATATTTGAGATGTTGAAACACATTTTTTTTTCTTGAAATGCACGGTTTTTTTGTATATTAAAAGGTCCATTTATTTGGGTAGATGAAAAAGAAAGTTTTTTTTGTAGAATCGGGTTTTTTTGAGACTTTGAATCAACATTTAATTTGTGATGATCGTATTTACTAAGTATAATTTTCTTACCTACATAAACTCACGAGTTAGGCTAAAACTTTTTATAAATCACGAGCTTTTTTTGCCTGCGACTTCGTAGCGAGATAGTAGAAGAAGTTTATATAACAGTTTTTAAGTGTAATCATAAGCTTTTATTTACAAGTACGGAAAACGGTGCCCGAGTAGCCCAACTCGCACTGGACCGGTTTTATATTCAAGACACACTTCTGTCACAGTTTTATAATTATGTAGATTTGGAGTTTATAATACGCAAAATGAAGCATGTTAAGACTTTACATGAGATATAATTAGATTAAAATTTCATTCTTGCTCGTGTATATTTAGTTAAAATAACAAGGTACAAGAATTTTATCGTACCATAACTTTCTCGAGCTTTGTTAAACTTTATACTTATTCGCTTTAAAATTAAAAACTTTAAAATATCTTAGAACAATACCTTTTCGTCCGTGTGGTTGTCAGCTAAGAATAGCACCACCCCATTTCCTTCCGTGGGTGTCGTAAAAGGCGACTAAGGGATCTACTGGAGAATCGGCAGCAGCTCTAATAAATAACGCTCACAAGCACATATATTGTAATGATCCCAAGTAAGCCTCAGGCTTTTTGTTATGGAAATAATACAACAACGGCACAAACATATAACATCCATGACCGAACCGAGATTCGAACCCAGGACCCTGGTTTGGCAGTCCGGCGTGGTAACCATTACACCAACCGGGTCGTCACTCTAAGTAGGTACACACATTCAATCCAACTGCGATCTCCAACCCGCCTGCCAAGCGTGACAATTTAGGCAAATCCTCCCCGTTTTGGGGGAGGCCTATGTCCTAAGTCCTGTACTAGCTTTTACTCGCCACTTTGCGTTGAACGTGATGTGACAATGTCACGTACGGGGGGACACTATCAAAACTTTGCACTTTAAAGCTCAATATTTTGCTAACGGATCCCTTAATCGAAAAATGGTTTTAACACCCACAATATGTTTAAAAGACCTTAATTTAATAAAATATTATAAAGTATACCTTCACCTGATACTAACTATATTATATCACAGAGTAATAAAATAGCAGTGGAGTGTAATAGTAATATATCATATTACATATTAACATGAAGACGCGGCTCTTAGCTTCTCGCCGTAGTTTCGCCGTAATGTATGCTTGGTTTTATATTTTACAGTTTTCGAGACTTAACTGAATTATTAGCGTTCTTAAAATAAAGTTAAACATACTACATAGACTAATTTCAAGCTGAAAACCACAAATACAGGGTGTAAAATTAAATTCGTTAATATCGAATAGGATGCTTCAGACCATTAAACTGAATAACTTTCAACCAACATTGAAATCGCGAAAAAAAATCACTGTTCCATACAACATTTCAATAGCTACTAGACCAAAACATTATAGTATAAAAGATAAGTGTGCTTTTTGCAACCATCAGCAGCAAGGCTGATTCAGTGTTTATGGGGTGTAGAGCATGAGGTGATGGGGATGGACCAGGTCTGCCTGCATAACTCCAGTCGGTTTAGGAGTTACTGATGATTAAAGGTCTGTAAAAAATTAACGATCAGCTGCAAGACTGATCGTATGATATTGTTATAGTATGTACTGTAGCTATGTGAATAGTACAAAAACTGTCAAGTTCTGTCAGTCGGTTTAGGAGATACAGCCAGTCAAAGTTCCGACCTTTGAACGGCTGTATCTCCTAAACCGACTGATGAACCATGTCAGTTTTTGTACTGTTCACATTATCTACAGTGCATACGATCAGCCTTGCAGCTGATCGTTAATTTTTTACTTACCTTTAATCATCAGTAACTCCTAAACCGACTGGAGTTATGCAGGTAGACCTGGTCCATCCCCATCACAGAGATGCTCTACACCCCATAAACACTGAATCAGCCTTGCTGCTGATGGTTACAAAAAGTACACTTATCTCTCGGAATATAATGAAACAGGTTTTTTTCGCGCTTTCAAAGTTGGTCCCAAAGTAAAAGTTGTTCAGTTTGATGGTTACGCCATTGGTCACGCCTTATAGTACCTATGTAACGCACTAAAGTTAACATCCTCTATAATTTAAAATAATAAACAAGACTTTGTTCCTTTCGTGAAAACATAATTTTCTCCACAGCACAACCAATCAATTATATTTTATACCTATGACTTCGTCTGCGTTGTCTTTGAAATAGTATCCAATATCCAGCACATCCAAAAGAATCTGAACCTGAATCTGTGTGCCAGATTTCATCCAAATCTATTAAGCCGCTTATTTAGCGGTTTATGCAAGCTTGTGTCACAAACATCCAAACATCGGTCGTCATAAACTTACACATTTATTATGTTAAGAGGGTACCGAGCCTCCAGTGCAGCTTTATTTTTTTTATTTCTAATCAACTATACAATATTTCCAAAAACAGGAATGTCACATTGTAGTCAATGCCGATTTTTAGTTTATCGAAACGTAACAATTTGTTTTTTTCAAACCGCCAAGTGACCAGTTTCAGCATTTTTAAAAATAGTATAACTACAAACATAAACCATTTTTCGATAAATTGAGAACCAACAATTACTACAATGTGATATTCGTGTTTTATGAAAATGTTGTATAATTTCTTTAGAAATCAAAAATTACGATTCAGTGCAACAGTAAAGGCTCGGTGCCCCCTTAAAGTAAGTTAAGAATACACAGCACACGTTAAATGATACCATAAAACTTTAACGTAAACTTCCAACTTCTTTTTAGTTTTACACGTAAAAAGCAGCTGAAATTGATTTTAAGCTTCAGTTCTCGTCCAATTGAAACTTGTAATATAATAATGTCTAGAACTGGCAGAACGCCAATTTCCTCTAGCTATATTAACAAAAGCGTTAGTGCAGAATCTAACGCTTCTGCTTCACATAGGTACTAAAAACAATTTTCTGAAATTACATACTAATTCAAGATACTCTCCTGGTCTTAGAAAAGATTAAAACAATCACTTTATCCTGAGATGTTAGGAGTCGAGACTAGAACTCGTATTATTAGTTGATTCCTCGAAATTTCCTCCTCCTACTAATATTTCGTTATCAAGTTGAGAAATGAAACTTCAAAGTCAAAGTAGGTCAAGCGATACCTACTGCACCGCCCGGACACTGCATACAAAAATTTGAAATTGACAAGATGACGTCACCACATGCGAAACCAAAGAAATTGAACCTTAAGTCTTCTTCGTAGAACCAGTGCGCGGTAACCAGAGTTCGATAGAGGGGGTGAGGTAAAAAGTTGGTTGGAGGAAGGGTGTGTCTAGTAATAGATACTCTTTCTTATACTGTGCCTATAGTATGATTTATCTAACTGCTTTCCATATTAACTGTTACAACAAGCGCGACGTTTTATTTCTGAAACACAGAGAGAGGATTTTTTTTTGCAGCAGAGGCGTCTCCAGGAGATACGTGAAAATCTCTGAATAGTTTCGCGTTAAAATAACGGGATGTTTTTTAATAGATTGTATGGAATAGGTACGTACTTAAATTTTATGAGTTTGCTTTACTCAAATTCTTCGAATCCAGTGAAACAACCTCGAGATTACGACTGTAGATTACTCATACAGATTTCGAGTATGAGTCGAAGAATTTCTCGACTGAGGTTGAGTCGAGGTAGAATTGAAGGATGCAACTAAGAATACGGGTGTATTATACTCTATTTCCTTATTCTTCCTAACTCGCCAATTTCCTATGGCTGTTTGGGCTAAGATGGTACAGAAAACAAATCTTAAGTGTTATGGATAGCACTGTAGATCAGTTGGTAGTGCCCTTACCTGCTCATCCGAGAATTGTGGGTTCGAATCCCGTAAGGGTCAAATATTTGTATGTTGAATATTTGTACCCGAGTTATCAATGTTCTCATCTATAATTAAGTATGTTTTCTATAGTAAGTATTATCATTGTCTAGACATCATTATACAGGGTATAAGTGACAGCCTAGCAAATACTGAAACGGTGAACTCAGACCATCAAACTGAACAACTTTCACTATGGAGCCTAACTCAGGAAATGCGAAAAAAAAATCAGCTGTCCCATACAAAACTGTTGTACCTACCCGACTAAAATGTATGGGATAGCTGATTTTTTTTCGCGTTTTCTGAGGTAGCCTCCATAGTGAAAGTTTTTAATTTATTATGGAGGGTTTTTTCCATATGGAATATAGTGAAAGTTATTCAGTTTTATGGTCTGAGTTCACCGTTTCAGTATTTGCTAGGCTGTCACTGTCACACCCGCCCTATATAAGTCTGAGCTAAATTCTGGTACTTTTAATGGGACTACATAATCTGTGTGACAAAGATGGCAACATTTAGGCACTGCTAGGGAAAAGAAGAAAACTATGAATATTTTGCTCCTATTCATAATCATCGTCACACCTCTCTATTGGCTATGTGCGAAGTGGGTGTTGGGAACTGTCAAGTCGATCGCAGTGCCCGGGGTGGCAAAAATTTGTACTTTTGCCGGACAAGCTGTGAAAATATGCTTGAATCTATGCAAATCCGCACACTAACTTAACACGAAATCTCCAAAAAAGGCTTGTCGCATTTTAATCCCCCAAAGGTGTTAAAACTGAGGTAAAAGTTTGTATGGGAATTCCCGTATAAATTAGATTTTGTCCGTGGCTTCGTCCGCATCCGCTCCCATCATCGTACCGGTATAAAATATAAGTTAGCTTTTAAGACAAATAATAAGCTTTTAAATATAAATGGGCTGAGGAATCTTGATCTCGAAATTTAGACTTCCCCGGATCCAAGCAGGAAGACAAAAATGCCATTCGACATGATGATGAATATAAAAAGTTTTATCAAAATAGGTCTAGTAGTTTTGGCAGAATCTTCGAACAAACACAGACTTTTACAGTACTATAATAGTGTAAATAATTCACGGCTGTCCGAAAAAGTTCTGTCAGTACGCCGCGCTAGTGTGGCGCTAGTGTGGTGCACATAGCCAATAGGAGGAAATCATAGATAGGGTAGATTAATATTATGAAGCAAGACATAACAACACTACTTGCCATCTATTCACACTTATGACAACCGCCCATTAGAATAAGTGAAATGTCAATAGTAAACAGATACCGTCTTGAACCATTTTGTCACCAGACCTCCAGCTGGAAGACTCAGCTATTTCCTTACGTTAAGGACGACTTTTGCTTAAATTTGCTTAAAAAGTGGTGCCATTTGTGTAACTGATATTGCCGGTCTTTAGTTTATACGTCTATGGAGGAAATAGTTGTGAGGATGTGAGTATGCTTTACGCTAGAAGCGCTGTGGAGATTTTGTTTTAAATCCAATCAAAGAATCCATGCTGGCCGATACTCGTCATTGGATGGGTGAACGTTTTTAATGGGATTTCGTTACGAGAGCTTTCGAAAGGCATTTTTATCAGTTGGTCTTGGTTTCTACCGATAGGAGCCATTCGTTCAGCAAAGTCAGATGCTTGTTGAGGCGGTTGGAAAATTCTCTGACTGCTTGTTGACCCCTAACTCCCATTAATTGGAGTATCTAAACTATTATAAAACTGTAACAGAAGTGTGTCTGTACATTGAAGATATTAACAAAAAAAAAAGTTACGATGTGGTTTTTAGGTGTCCCTAATTCCAAATCACCAATTTTTGGATTTTTTGTCTGTCTGTTTTTTTGTTTGTGTGTTTGTTTGTTTGAACGAGCATAACGCAAAAACTACTGAACCGATTTTGATGAAACTTTTTCATTTGATAGCTTATGATCTGACTTAAAATCTGGTATATAATTTGTGCAGACGAAGTCGCGGGTTAACACTAGTATTATATATTATGATAAATATTTTGTAGAAAAGCAATAATTTATTTTCTCCGCAAACAAACTCACGATGATTATAAATCATGCCATAACTTTAGATTTCTGTTAAGAATACCTAACTATTGACAGAAAGGAAACTCTTGTCTGAATTTGAAGTTAAATCATTTTATAGGTACCGAGCGACACTAGATTTTAATAAATGTTTGATCTATGTGATTGTGTAACTGTGTAGTTCCACGCAAAAAGTAAAGTAGATTTTAATTGTAAACCATAATTGAAATTGAATTGAAATTGAAATTGAAATTGAAAAAGTTTTATTGTGCAAACAGAATGTACAGCAATTGTTATAATAAATAATTACAATAATTACACTTTTAGAGTCTGCTTGCGACAAAAGGGATCAGCTCAGGTTTGTGCCGGCCGAGTGATCTGATCAGAGATCACAGCGAGCGCAGCCCTGATTTTCAGCTGTACCCTGTTCTCACTTGCAATATTTCTATCATTGTTCACTAAGAAAAACACTGCTAGAGCTTCTATGCCAGAATCAATTTCGGTAACAACGTTGAAGTTAGAAGGGCCTAGTGAAAATATATAATAAAAAATGAAATAAAAACTTTAAAAATAAAATGCAAAAAAAAAAATAATGTAACAACAGTGACAGTAATGACAGAGTCTGACTACTTGTTAAACTGCTCTATACGGTTATTTAGTAGGTACAACATAAAATTTCAGATAGTATTAGATATTTAATTGGGGCTCTCGGGTAGAGGTTAGAAGTTTACGAGCTTCTAGTTCTAGTTCTCGGTAGATTTTTGCTCTTCGATTAAAATAATTTTCAATTTCCTTTTCAACGTGCCTTGCGACATCTTTAAGTGAAGTGGTGGTGGAATATCGTTCCATATTTTCGCAGAGGCGAATCGAAAGCATCCTCTAAACCCAGTACTCTTATGCGTTGGTATCACAAGTTTATTGTCAGATCGCATACGTGTATTACGGGTGTGGATGTCTCTAACCCAGACTAATTTATTAAAAAGATATTCAGGTCTTCCACAAACACCACTTTATGCAGAAAACAAATGTAGTGAGCCTTCCGCCTGCGTGACATTTTCAAAATACCGTGTCCGTTTAGATAAGGTGTAACATGGCTTCGTCTAGGCACATGGTAACAAAAACGAGCGTCGTACCGTAATGTAATTAACAAACATCAATATCTAACACTTACTTGGATATTTATTAAAGTATTGAGGTTTTCGGTTTTATTTACTTCTACTAAACACGTTTTATTTGCCCATTTTGTTAACCCTAGCGCTCTCACAGACGAGCGACACTTTGCGGCCGCCGGGTGTTGCGGAGGGTCCGCAAAATGCATGAGCGTGGCGCTCTGCGACCCACCGCGACAGCAAACTGTCGCTCGTCTGTAACAGCCCTTACTCACTTTTTAGCAATAGAGCATAATTTTTAAAATGTTATTATTTACTAACTTTTTATAATTATTTAGTTGCAGTAATGAATCTCACAACCATTAAAATAATGGTCAGTTTATTATGACGTTATTTTTACCTCCAGTTTCTCCACTGTACTAAAGTTCACTCCGACTGTGGTCTGCACAGATATGCAGCTTCTTCAGGATAAGTGCTTACGCTTTTGTTAACATCCTTCCTTCGAGCGTCTTTCAATTTTCTCGTATGCTGTTGGCTCTAAAGTGGCTTTCGTGACATCTTTGTATTTCCAGTTCTATGCACTAGTAGAGTAGTATGCTTAATGCTACGAATAAGGCTTAATGCCAATAGAAGGTGAAATTAAATACTGATTTATAGCAAAGGGCCGTGTTATGGTCGTAGTTTCCATTTTGGGGGGTTGTGCCATAATTGCCACGCTTAGCAGGCGGGTTGGCAATCGTATTTGGATTAAATGTGCTGCTGCCACAGATTACCCCCAATAGATACCGCATACAGGGCCGCCGACGCTCGCCACACATCTATGGTTTTTCACTGATATAAGCAACGCGAGTGAGCGAGCTAGAAGTGGTGCGACCTTGAAATGGCCAATCACGTTGCATCGTTTCGTGCCCCGCTACCCGCACCTACCGCCAAAAATTGTGACTTCGGGCGTGAACAAAATGTTCATTATGCGGTATCTATTGGGGGTAATCCGTGGCTGCTGCCTATGTTCTGTTAGAATTGCTCAACTAAAGTGACAATGGTAGAGGCACATTGCTCGCAAATCCGATGGCTGATGGGGCGGAAGAGTTGTCGAGTGGTGACTATTATAAGGAAAGCGCAGCGTGGGTAGGTCCCACATAAGGTGAATCGACGACCTGGTGAAGGCGGCGGGGGAACCCGTTGGATGAGGGCAGCGTAGGACCAGTCGTTGTGACGATCCCTTTGGAAGGCCTATGTGGACGTTCATCTGCAGAGATGATGATGATAGCAAGGATTTTTAATAAGGGTCAGTTCAAATGTATCCGATACCGTAGAGCGTTTATAAAACGACTTGTGAGTGTGGAAGAGGCAGAAGAGTTTTGTAAAAATCGTAGCAGATGACGATCAATTGTCTCTGCCTACCCCAGGACACATAGCCCAGTCATTTTACGGTTTGAGCCGGGACTAATTAATAATAGAAGAGAATAATAGAAGAATATTGAAGAGCCAATTTGAGCTTAAAAATGCACCAAAATTTAAAAAATCACGTCAGCAACAGTTCCAATTTTAAAATTTAGATGTTATCTCGTTCTAAAAAATCTGATGGTAATTTTTTTTGCATATATATATATAAAGGCTCTTAGACAATTTATATAGGGACGAGTTACGCGTGTCATTCTACTAAGAAACATTTCTGACACTTTTTGCGGGGGGCGAGGTAACTTGAAATCTGCAACTATGGATTTTATTCCCCACAAGTTTAGATTCTAATTTTGAATGTTAAAAATTATGAGATTTAGTCTCGTGTGAACCCCATACGTTCTAAGTTCAAAATTATTGTTTCGCTATTATAGGCTGTCTCGTTTAGTGATAAGGTATAAAATTGGCGGTAAATGCACAAGATCAATTGTTCTTATACCGTGGCAGAGGGGAAATGCTACCGCAAGGCGAGTCCCTATATAAATTGTCTATGTAAAGGCTTTATCATTATACATACTTCAAACATGGTGTAAATATTTTTGTCTACTTAGAAGGTTTTTAAAAAAACATTCGTATTTTCTAATAAATACCTCTTTTTTTTCTATGTTGCGTAGCAAATTTTTTTTAATATGGTTTAGTATAGTATTTTTGAGACTAAATGGTGCCGGTTACAGTTTAAAAGTCCAACTAACAATTACTCCCTACCCCGCCTTAAAAAACTCCGTAAAATGACTGGCCTTAGAGGGGTGAGTGTATCAATGTACGTATATGTTTACCTGAAACTGTTAGAATGCTCGCCACTTGCTAAAACTATGAGTAGGATGCCTGCTAATAGGCCGCCCAGGTTTAACACACATCAGAAGCCGTAGCTTGCTGCACGTGATACGGCTGTATCACGTCTTTTATCTCGTTCGTTTGCGCGCAAATAGAAAGAGAGTGAAGGTGTGATAGCGCTGTATCACGGTGGCATGCTATATACCCATGCTGAAGTCGCTAGCAAATCTTTTCTCAGGCGGTCGTCTCGGTTGAGTATTTTTGGGCATGTTACATGGCTCTGCCATTTTGGATCCCCAAATTTTGTTCAGAAAACAATCCTTAAGATTACGATACAAATACTTAACATAAGCCTAATTTCAGTTCTAAGCATAAGCAATAAAATAATTTATGAAAAAAATATCCATCATTAAGATTGTATCAAAATTTCAAAATAAAAGGTGTTATCCCTATTTTTTACACTTTTAAAGTTAAAACACATAGTGGAAAACAATGTCATTTAACTTTAAAACATATTAAGCTAAAATATTTAAAGGTCTCTCTTTTAACTGAATAAAGCTAAATAAACCTTTGTTTTTGTTTAGAAAACAAATTACGTAACACCCACTTAACATTAGCAAAATTCCAGTTCTAAACATATAACAACAACAAACAATACAATGTATGAAAAAAATATCCCTCATAAAGATTGTATCAAAATGAAAGGTGTCATCCCTATTGTTTCCACATTTAAAGTAAAAACACATAGTGGAAAACAATGTCCTTTAACTTTTGAACATAAACTAAAATATTTAAATGTCTCTCTTCTAACTGAATTTAAAGCTAAATAAACCTTTGTTTTTGTTTAGAAAACAATTCTTAAGATTACGTTACAACCACTTAACATTAGCAAAAT
Organism: Agonopterix subpropinquella; assembly: GCA_922987775.1. Classification (NCBI taxonomy): domain Eukaryota; kingdom Metazoa; phylum Arthropoda; class Insecta; order Lepidoptera; family Depressariidae; genus Agonopterix; species Agonopterix subpropinquella. The sequence continues at coordinate 7,829,058 of OV277713.1, read as the reverse complement.
TCCAGTTCTAAACATAAGTAACAATACAATGTATGAAAAAAATATCCCTCATTAAGATTGTATCAAAATAAATGGTGTCATCCCTATTTTTACACATTTAAAATTAAAACACATAGTGGAAAAGCATGTTATATAAACTAAAATATTTAAATGTCTCTCTTCTAACTGAATAAAGTTTGTATTTTTTTAGAAAACAATTCTGAAGATTACGTCATTAGCAAAATTCCAGTTCTAAACATAAGTAACAATACAATGTATGAAAAAATATCCCTCATTAAGATTGTATCAAAATAAAAGGTGTCATCCCTATTTTTTTGTAGTTAAAACACATAGTGGAAAACATTGTCATTTAACTTTAGAACATAAACTAAAATATTTAAATGTCTCTCTTCTAACTGAATACAGCTAAATGAACCTTTGTTGACTTGTAATAGAGTTCCATTTTCAGAGTTGAACGGTTACAGTGAGCACCGGCTGCATTCCGTCAGACTGGAATTAATGAAATTTACTTCATTTAAGAAATCCCATAACTGAACTCTAATCATAAAGCCATTGGGAAACAAATAGCTTGGTTTGAGGGCCTTCGTATGAAGAACGACGTATAATGAAGCTTATTCTAAGTAGGTTCCTTCAAACTAAACTGTTTCAACTCTGACAATATGAGGTGCTAAATTGAAGAGTAAGTTTATATTAATAATAGTTACTATTTATTAGGAAGTACTAATTTAGCGAGATCAGGAAATTAAAATAAAATCGGTCAAGTGCGAGTCGGGCTACTCGCGCACCGAGGGTTCCGTACCACACCACCACAGAACACAACATTATTAACTTAGAAAAAAAAATTTTTTTGTCCGGGACCTTTTGCGCGAGACCGACTCACACTTGGCCAATTTTTAGTATTTGTTGTTATTTTGTAGAGTTTGCTCTATAATCGCACTAAGTTTGATGCTTGTATGTATTACCGTTTTTACTATAGAGCGTGAAGAAAAAACGTTGATAAAAACTAGTTTCTTGTTGAAAACCCCCCTTAATTTTAAATTTTCTGCCATTTTTATTATTTGTTAACAAATCCGCCGCAATAACGCATAATCTGAGAAAATTTCAACTATCTAGCTATTACGGTTCAAAAGTTACAGCCCTAAATAGGTAGGACAGACGGACGGACGGACGGACGGACGGACGGACGGACAACGTAGGCTTAGTAATAGGGTCCCGTTTTCACCCTTTGGGTACGGAACCCTAAAAATTAATTCGATGTAGAAAACAAGTGCGAGTTGGAACTCGGGCTAACTGCCCGAGTTCCGACTTCTAGTAGTGTTCCGTACTACACTGAAAAAAATGATCAACCAAACGAGTGTTAAATATTTATTTTATTTATTTAAGGACTGCCAACAAAGTATACACTATTACATTCTGAACACATTTTAACTTAATAATTAAGTGTTACTTCCCTTACAGGCTGGCACAACATACATTGTAGCTTAAGTATACATACATGTTAAGTCATTCCGCGACAGAAAATGTGGGTACCTATACAAATTAACTTTGTTGATAGTTGCATTTGTGCCCACTTAATAAGATAAAAGGTTATGTTACAAATTAATTGTTTACTTAAAGCACTGAACAACAATACTATACATAAATATTGATATTATTAAAAATACAAATACAAATATCGGAACTAAAATAACAATCCACAATCTACAATCTACACATTATCAAAGGAGGCCAGGGCCCTATTTAATAAACGTTACAATTGTAATTTACAATTACAATTCAGGGTACATTGCTGATAATGTTAGTGACACATTACCTACTACATGTTTAGCGTCAATAGTAACCAGCAATGTACCCTGAATTGTAATTGTAAATTACAATTGTATCGTTTATTAAACAGGGCCCTGGACAGTTTTTTTGAAGCTATAATGAGAATGAGAAAATATATCTAAATCGTTCGTTATATTTGTATCGTTTCTGCAAAAGTTGGTTTTAGCAGAAGCTGCAACAAACGGCGTATACTTTGTGAGACGCCCTCGTCTCAATTTAAATGGCGCGTTAACCTTGATATAACCAAACTGTTACTGTCACTGTCACTTCCCAACTGTTTTTAACCGACTTTAAAAAAAGGAGGAGGTTCTATGTTCGGCTGTATGTATTTCTTTTTATGTATGTTCACCGATATTTTCGTCAATTGTGAACCAATTTTAAAAATTCTTTTTTTGTCTCCCGAGGTGGTCCCATTTTAATATTGTGATGATCTGATGACGCACTTCGGAGCTACATGATATAACTCCTCAAAAGTTGACAGCAAATCATCTGCGATTGAACCATTTGCTTCTTTTCAATGTTCCTTTTGCATTTTTAACTGATATCTGAGTCGAAATAACATATTTAATCAATAAAAATTATGAAATAAAAATTTTTTTACAAAAAAATAAAAACCGACTTCAGAAGTAAAAAAGTACAAATAATATTTCAGCCTATGAATTTTACGTTCGAAACTATAAGAAAATTAATTTGTTTTGTTGGAGTCGGTGTCAAGCCAAGCCAAAAAATTACTGCAAGCCCAGTCGCGAATCGTATTTACCGGTAAACTTGACAGCGACTTCGACAAAACAAATAAATTTTCTTATATTTTTTTACGTAAAATTCATAGGCTGAAATATTATTTAGTACTTTTTTACTTCTGAAGTCGGTTTTTATTTTTTGTAAAAAAAAATTTATGTAGCATATAAACAAACTTTCGGCTATAAATAACAACACGTTTTGCTATTTATGTAGAATATAAATAATATACTGAATAGAACCAAACATACATAATTAAACATACAGAAAAGATCCGAACAATACATAATTAAACATGAAAATAATTATGTCAACGTTTTAGGGACTTCAATGACGGAATTAAATAGGACTAATTGCCCTAATTTTACCCTCCTTACCGTCCACATTTAACAAAATTCTTTTGATCGATTTTAATAATACCTGTTTCATATTTTAAAACTCAACGAGGGACAAATGAACAAAAAACAGACTGAAAAATTCACCATTAACGAAAACTAAACTACTCGTAACCAACCACAGAGTGCGATGATTAGTCCATACGGAAGAGAGCTAGCGACTCAATCATGAAGCGGCGGTTCAATTCCAGGCCTGTACCACTAAGTTCTACGGAATTTATGTATTTATCATTATCACTAGTTTGAAGGTGAAATTAATCATCATCAGGAAACCTGCATACCCGAGAATGAAAAGAAAATACCATGAGTTCGGAGGTATGCGTAAAAATATGGGTGAGCATGGGGTGAACACAAAAGACCAGCGATGGTCGCAGTTTTACATAACGACCCTTGCTTGCAATAGCCCAACCAACAATCAATCAAATTCAGCTGGTTCAGCGACCCAGAGCGGGTCTTAGCCTCTGAAACGAGAGAAGGCCACTTTCCCCGATATCGCGCTACCTCACCAGCTCTCTTTCACCAGTAACTGACCTGAACCTCACCGAGGTCAGCCTTCACCACATCGTTCCAACGATACCTGGGACGATCCCCTGGATTTCGGCCAGTAGGTCGTCCCAGATATGTTCTCCTGATATGTCGATCTTCACCCATTCTTTCTATGTGGCCAAGCCAGCGAAGGCGGTGTGCTCTTGTCTCCCCAATGATGTTTTGCTAGGCCACGGGTTCTTCAATTTCAGCATTTGTAATCAATCTAGCTTCCATCCTCTTTTTGTTCTAGCCCTAGGATTTTATGTCCCAATTTCCTCTTGGCGACCAGAATAAGTTGGCGCTTTACGACTAAATGCAAACAAAGATCAACCAATTTTTTTCGCTATTTCAATATTGGTCTCATAATGAAATTTGTTCAGTTTGTGTGGGGGAGTTGGAACGGGGAAGTCCACAAGAACGAAGTCGGGGGAAAAGCTACCAAATCAATACTGTTTCTCACCTAAATAAAAATAAAATAAATAAATTAGGGCATTGGTAAAATATATTAGTTGTGAGGAACATGAAACAATAAGTCAACAATTATCTTTGAAGCTTTGTTGAAATTGAATAAAATAATAATTTTTACAGATAAAATATTAAAGGAAACATTCAAACTGGAAAGGCTCAAACCAACCATGGCGCTCTCTAAAGAGAATTTTTAAAACCGTTCGGTGACCGAGACAAATTCCATTTGGACCCCTTTTCCCCGTGGAATCGTTCATTTATTATTACCGCTAACGGTTATGGCAATTCGATTTAACTTTTTTTCTTGTCTACGTTTTAAAAGGATCGTTGGACCTAGCTAGATTGCTTTTGTGATATTATTTATACTATGTAGTATTAGGGCTTCGAATAACACAATAGGCGACAAATTTTATCAAGCTTCGACAAATTGTCTGATGATGATGACCCGCGCCGTATGGCTGCCAGACTCACTGCATGCAACTGCTGCAATGCAATGTTGCCATATTTTGCTATTATAAATCAAATTTATTTTTGGACGACCTTTCGCGGTAACGTGCATCGAAGTCTCGTGGCTTCACAGTGATGGTCTACCGGGGTGCCGTGCATCGAAGTATAGTAGCTTCTCTTTGACGGTCCTTCGCGGTAACGTGCATTGCAATCCTCTAGCATCAATCCTCCCAATTTTGTTGTTCAATTAAGCTACTGAGACTTCTTATATCATCATTGGCCTTACCATCTGTTACTGATTATTTTAGCAGTGGTGTAAGAAAAACACTTTTTCTCATGGCTGTAGTCCTATACGTGAGAGGCACATTACGGCCGCAGTCTCGACAGCAGAATTGTACGGTGGTTGACGGTAGAGTTGTGACAACCAAAGATTTTGAAATCGGAAATATATTTTCGTTCGCTCCATTTATTTTTATTTTATTTATTGATTTACAAATTTTAAGCGTAAAATAAGTGCTCATAGAAAATAAATATTTTTGTATTTTTTTTTTGTATTTACCAACAGTTGTTATAATAATACATACACATGATATATCATAAATTAAAGGGCTTAATGTCTAATTGCTCCAGTAGTATAGGCTTCGATTTCACGAAAAATTGCGATCCCCTTATATCTCGGAGAGTTGTGAAGATATGATATTCAAAAATATTTCAAAAGACGCGTATTTACAAGAACTGTAATAGTACGAGATACGAACGTAAGATCATGCACCTATCCCTTAGGCGAACGGCATGTGATTCATGTTAAAGTTTACACAGGGGTTCACACAATGCCACCGGGTTGCCTAGCAAAATCTTGCCGCAAGTACCTTTACCATGATGATTTATGGTACCATATTTACCAAAAATGCACCTATCTTTTAGGCCAGCGAATGGGGTGCCATCGGAAGGAGACCGATCTGAAGATCTCGAAAGACTAGGGTTGCCACCTCTCAGTCTGCCGCAACTCTAGGGTTGCCAGGTTCAAAGAAGTCATTTTTTACGAGAAATGCACCTATAAAGTAGGGACTTAATTTCTACACCAAATTGAAGCTATCGTCTTCCTCGACACGGTGGACCAGGGTTGCCAGCCTAAAAGCTGCCGCAAATGAGGGTTGCCAGCACTTTTACCAACAATTACACATACCTGATAGGAACGATTTTAACAAGTAAATGGGGTGCCATCGGAAGGAGACCGATCTAAAGAACTGGAAAAACTAGGGTTTTCACCTCTCAGTCTGCCGCAACTCTAGGGCTGCTACGTTCAAAGAAATAATTTTTCAGCGAAAATTGCACCTGCAAAGTAAGGATTAATTTCTACACAAAATCGAAGCCATCGTCTTCTACCAGAGAGGAATCTCGCCAGACCTGATCTACCATGGAAACTCTCGTTTTCTAACATGTATACATATTACATAGGGCATACACTGAAATGCGTTACATACCTTCCTACTTAAGGTTAAATTAATTCTGAAGATGGATACCTATAGGTAAAGGTAAACCGATTATTTCATTCATAGTTAAATACGTTTCATACATATTTATAAACACTCTAGTACAGCAAACAATGTTGATATTTAATAATAAAAATGGACCAAGTAAAAGGACAATGGGCAAAAATGTCTGGAGTGTGGCCCCGCCCTAATAAACCTTCAGTAAGTATGGCATGTCTGTCTAATTGTTGGTCTATTTACATGCATTCAATAACATTAACGCGCATTCCAGAAATACTTTATTATTGAAGATAATATACATGGTGTAATAAAAAAACCCTATTAATAATTTTAACCTCTCGTTTAAAATCAATTGTTTTCGTCGCGCGGATCCGCGTTCCGGCATACCGAAGGTTAAAGGGCTAGTTAATACCATCAAAACGAACAACTTTCACCACGGAGACAACTTCGAAAAAATAATACAATCTGGTGTTTTAGACAAAACTGCAGTAGGTACCTTCAGCCGAATTTTTCCCCAACGTTCTCTCTGTAAGTAAAGTTGTTCAGTTTGATGGTGTTAAATTAAATATTACTAGAGTGTCTTATTACACCAGTATACACTGACACCAACGAAAACTCTAGCACACAACAAATTCTTTTTAAATTTTCTGCCTAAGCTCAAATTGTTTTCTTTTTAACCGACTTAAAAAAGGAGGTTATCAATTCGATTCGTATGTATGAATCATTCCCATCACGTCGCTTCCCATGACGCCGCTTCTGTAGATGTGCCTTGATTCTATTCCCATCATGTCGCTCCTTCTATGTGAGTACAGGCGAATGTAATATTAAAGGAATTGCAAAATATTAGGGCTTCCAAACAAATATACAAAATTTCATAGGTGTATGTATGTTTGTATGTATGTTTGTCCACGCATATCTCCGAAACTATTAATCGAATTGTGACCATTCTTTTTTTATTGGCTTACATTTACTCCAATTTAGGGAACAATTTAAGTTACATCAAAATCGGTTCAGTAGTTTTCAAGATAATTATGAACTAATACGTGTAAGTGTGACGGCCTGGTTTGTATGTATTTGCATGATAACTTTGGCATTTCTAAAAATTATAATTTTATTTGAAGTCATTCCGCCCCGCCACAGACCGACGCATGCTTGGACTCATAGTTACAGTGCACCAATAAATTTGACACAGCTCAGTCGTTTGAAGTTGTATTTTTATACCATTAATGTTGTAAGATAGCTTATAAAATTCTGTATGTTTTATGTAATAGCTATAATCACAATGAAGCTACCGGTTTCCGAGAAAACTGGAGGAATGATTGCTGGTAGGTAACAAAAAATACAATAAATTTAAAATATTTCAGTAAATACACATTTTTCAATTTAGGTGTTGTAGAATACACCTTTCTACTAAGGGTTGGTTGAGGTTGATGTATATAATGAAACACAGATATAGTCTTCACTAGGGAATGTGACTAGCGCACGTCCGCACAGCACGGCGGTCAGTGCACGAATACCGAGCGAATGAACGATAGATATTCACCACAGACCGCACCTGCCGATAGACGGCGCTACCGGCGCTTTCCACATTAACTTCTCTTTATTGCCGTACACTACATCCCTTTCTTGTTTTAATTTATTTTTTACGTTTACTCGAATCTACCACCGCTTCGGAAGGTATAGCCCGTGGAGAAGAAGCGGCGCAAGAAACTCCACAGTTTAGCTAATCTCTTAAATCTTATTTACAATACAGTGTTGACTGTTATCAATTCTATTACATTAAACAAATTACGAATAAGTTATTGAGACTAATTTGTTTACAGAAAATAGATATTTATCAAATATTGATCTGAAATTGTCAAACACCAAATTCAACGATAAACAATGTTTATGGAAATTACAATCTCCTTATATTAACACATTTCAGTTATTGTTACTTCTGTTCTATACTATCCCTTCCCTGTAAAAATATTTTTCTATTGATAGGTAGGTAAGTAAACCTACAAAAATAACGTTCCATAGATCTTTATTATCTCTTATTTATTTATTTTGGCTAACTACTAGTCAAAGTCACTGCTTCAAGATCGTATCCATTTCCGTTTTATCAAATTAAGGAGGTAAGGACAAAAGAGTGAATCTGTGATAAGCACATACACTTATGCATTCAAAATATTCTGGCGGGTGCCAGCCATTGCAATAAAGCACTCACAGCTATTTTATTTGCATGACCCTTTAGCTTTTGCTAACAACTTGATAGTTGCATGGCTCTGTAACCCATATCATTTTATTGTTGCATGATATTTTAGCTTTCGCTAACAACTTCATAGTTGCATGGTCCTATAACCCATATAATTTTACAGTTTCATGAATGCTGATATAACGCTGACTGACAACAATATTAAGTAAGGTACACTAGGTCGCTTTCGTTACCAGCTATGTTCAGTAGTTACCTATAGTTAGTCGACTAGACTAGTTTTGAGAAATCAGCAGTTTCAATTTAATAGACCCGTTTAATATGTAGATACTATTTTACGAACCATACAGTTATATCATTTGGTAGGCTTTAAAAAAATAATGCTATTTTTAATTACAATTTACATGAATTAAGTGCAACTGTTGTTTAAACTTAATTGCCTGGCGTCATATTATTACAGAACTGCAAATCATTGTGTTTTTTGACTTGCTTGCACTGAAATTATATTCTTTATTTAAAATATTATGAATTTATGATTAACCGATTTGGTTCAAGTACAGTATAGTATACTTTAACACACACAAACGATTAAATTAACAGTGCAGTGCCTGCAGTGATTAGGTAAGATACAGATTTTATCTATACAAAGAAGAAAGTGCAGTAAGTCATTAATTCCTTTAGAGTTATTCATAGCGTAGCTACTCACAATAATTAATGTCAATGGAATGACCAACTACAAGCTGCTAATAATTACTTATTTGACTTGTCATCTGAATGACCAACTACGAGCTGCTTATAATTATTTATTTGACTTGTCATTTGAATGACCAACTACAAGCTGCTGATAATGAAATAACAGTTTTTTTTTCAATTGAATGACCAGCTGCAAGTTGCTAATAATTATTTTATTTATTTGATTTGTCATCTGAATGACCAACTACAAGCTGCTGATAGTAAATTTGATAGCATTTCATGCCCAGCTAAAAGTTGCAAATGTCAATTGAATGACCAGCTACAAGTTGCTAATGTCAATTAAATGAACAGCTAAAAGTTGCTAATGTCAATTGAATAACCAGCTACAAATTTCTAATGTCAATTAAATGACCAGCTGAAAGATGCCAATGTCAATTAAATGACCAGCTGAAAGATGCTAATGTCAATTGAATAACCAGCTAAAAGCTGCCTATGTCAATTGAATGACTGAATGACCAGCTACAAGTTACTATGTCAATTAAATGACCAGCTGAAAGATGCCAATGTCAATTGAATTACCAGCTACAAGTTTCTAATGTCAATTGAATGACCAGCTGAAAGATGCTAATGTCAATGGAATGATCAACTACAAGCTGCTAATAATTACTTATTTGACTTGTCATCTGAATGACCAACTACAAGCTGCTGATAGTAAATTTGATTGCATTTGATGCCCAGCTAAAAGTTGGAAATGTCAATTGAATGACCAGCTACAAGTTGCTAATGTCAATTAAATGAACAGCTGAAAGTTGCTAATGTCAATTGAATAACCAGCTACAAATTGCTAATGTCAATTAAATGACCAGCTGAAAGATGCCAACGTCAATTAAATGACCAGCTGAAAGATACTAATGTCAATTGAATGACCAGCTACAAGTTTCTAATGTCAATTGAATAACCAGCTAAAAGCTGCCTATGTCAATTGAATGACTGAATGACCAGCTACAAGTTACTTTGTCAATTAAATGACCAGCTGAAAGATGCCAATGTCAATTGAATTACCAGCTACAAGTTAATATTACATTCGCCTGTACTCACATAGAAGGAGCGACATGATGGGAATAGAACCAAGGCACATCTACAGAAGCGGCGTCATGGGAAGCGACGTGATGGGAATGATTCATACATACGAATCGAATTGATAACCTCCATTTTTTAAGTCGGTTAAAAAGAAAACAATTTGAGCTTAGGCAGAAAATTTAAAAAGAATTTGTTGTGTGCTAGAGTTTTCGTTGGTGTCAGTGTATACTGGTGTAATAAGACACTCTAGTAATATATAATTTAACACCATCAAACTGAACAACGTTACCTACAGAGAGAACGTCGGGGAAAAATTCGGCTGAAGGTACCTACTGCAGTTTTGTCTGAAACACCAGATTGTATTATTTTTTCGAAGTTGTCTCCGTGGTGAAAGTTGTTCGTTTTGATGGTATTAACTAGCCCTTTAACCTTTGGTATGCCGGAACGCGGATCCGCGCGACGAAAACAATTGATTTTAAACGAGAGGTTAAAATTATTAATAGGGTTTTTTATTACACCATGTATATTATCTTCAATAATAAAGTATTTCTGGAATGCGCGTTAATGTTATTGAATGCATGTAAATAGACCAACAATTAGACAGACATGCCATACTTACTGAAGGTTTAGTAGGGCGGGGCCACACTCCAGACATTTTTGCCCATTGTCCTTTTACTTGGTCCATTTTTATTATTAAATATCAACATTGTTTGCTGTACTAGAGTGTTTATAAATATGTATGAAACGTATTTAACTATGAATGAAATAATCGGTTTACCTTTACCTATAGGTATCCGTCTTCAGAATTAATTTAACCTTAAGTAGGAAGGTATGTAACGCATTTCAGTGTATGCCCTATGTAATATGTATACATGTTAGAAAACGAGAGTTTCCATGGTAGATCAGGTCTGGCGAGATTCCTCTCTGGTAGAAGACGATGGCTTCGATTTTGTGTAGAAATTAATCCTTACTTTGCAGGTGCACTTTTCGCTGAAAAATTATTTCTTTGAACCTAGCAGCCCTAGAGTTGCGGCAGACTGAGAGGTGAAAACCCTAGTTTTTCCAGTTCTTTAGATCGGTCTCCTTCCGATGGCACCCCATTTACTTGTTGAAATCGTTCCTATCAGGTATGTGTAATTGTTGGTAAAAGTGCTGGCAACCCTCATTTGCGGCAGCTTTTAGGCTGGCAACCCTGGTCCACCGTGTCGACGAAGACGATAGCTTCAATTTGGTGTAGAAATTAAGTCCCTACTTTATAGGTGCATTTCTCGTAAAAAATGACTTCTTTGAACCTGGCAACCCTAGAGTTGCGGCAGACTGAGAGGTGGCAACCCTAGTCTTTCGAGATCTTCAGATCGGTCTCCTTCCGATGGCACCCCATTCGCTGGCCTAAAAGATAGGTGCATTTTTGGTAAATATGGTACCATAAATCATCATGGTAAAGGTACTTGCGGCAAGATTTTGCTAGGCAACCCGGTGGCATTGTGTGAACCCCTGTGTAAACTTTAACATGAATCACATGCCGTTCGCCTAAGGGATAGGTGCATGATCTTACGTTCGTATCTCGTACTATAAGGTACAAAAAGAATTAGTCGAGAAAATCAAAAACAAAAAAGTTAATGGCCGAAATAGCGAAAAAAAAAATTCTTCCGAATCTTTGATTTTGGCACTCGATATTTTGGAAACGAAGAACGATAATCAAAACTTTGAGAAAAATTCGTCTGGACAATTTAGTCAGCAGCAATTTGAACCAAAAATAAAGACGATCGGGTTAAGGGTTTTTCCTGGAGCCTAACCTTTATGAGACAATATTTTTTTCGAATTCCGTATATTCATTTCTAATGTGCTCGATAGTCGTGTGAGGCACGAAATCTGTAAATTAGTTTTGGTTGTACAGACCAAAAAAAATTCGTTTTCAAAACATTATGCCTTCTGTCACATTTCTCTGCCTGATGTGCGAAATAGAGGAGAAGTGCGACCATTTCTTGTTTTTTCTCCACCACACCGTCCTATTTGCGTGACAATACAAATCAATACAACGCCATCTGACCTACATCTGTCGATAGATTGATTTTATACTTTCATTGAGAAATTCCTTTGAAAATACTTAGCGCACTTCATTTCATCATCATCATCATCAGCCTATAAACGTCCCACTGCAGGGCACAGGCCTACCCTCAAGGAGGGTGTATGGGCATTAGTCCACCACGCGTGCCCAATGCGGGTTGGTAGACTTCACATACACATCAGAATTTCTTCTTCAGTATAAGCAGGTTTCCTCACGATGTTTTCCTTCACCGTTTGAGAGCAGTCGGTTTTACGTACATAAGTTAGAAAAACTCATTGGTACATGGCATGTTGTCCGTGCGGATTCGAACCCGGACCCCCATAATTGGGAGTCCATACCTCTCCGCCAGTGTCGGTCTGGGACTCAAAAATCTACCGGGATTTTTCAAACAAGCGGCCCACTGACTTTTCCCCCGACTATTGCAAAGTCAAAAGAAAGGGCATGGATGATGGATGGGCGTAGCAATTATTTTTTCCCAGGGCGTAGGGAGGCTAGGTATAGATCAAGGTCAAGTTGCAAAACAATCTAGGAGCCAGGAGAGCCGGAGCGAGCGAAGCGAGCTCGAGTTTTTCACGATTTAAAATATCCGAGCTAGCGAAGCGTGCTTGAGATTTTAGTACAATACGACTAGGCCGTTACAAAAACACATGTGACAGACGAACGGACGTACTGACATCAACATGGTTCCATAAGCGACAAAAAACCAGGAGCGAGTGAAGCGAGCTCGATATTTTATTATGATATTTTGGCCATTCCAAATCTGCAATAAGATCAATGTAAATCCTGGAGCGAGCAAAGTGAGCTAGATTTTGACTCCAATAAGGCTAGGTCGTAAATCAAGAGCGACGAAGCAAGCAATGACCACACAATCCAGAAGCGAGCGAATCAACCTCGTAGATTTACTGCAATGCCAATACGACTAGGTTGGGAATTAGGAGCGAGCGAAGCAAGCTCGAGATTTTACTGCAATGTGACTTGGGCCTAGGTCGCTGCAATATCACCAAGAACAAGGAGCGAGCGAAGCGAGCTCGAGAATTTGCTACATTGTGTTTTTAGGGGGACGATCCTGTGATAATTAGATCATTTTGATCACCAGATTTCGATATTGGTCCCATGGAAACAGTTACTCAGTTTGATGGTCTGATCATCTCCTTAAACCACCGTCAGCGTATGAAGAAGGACCCTACGATATGCTAGAATGCGCGCAGAATGCTTCACCGCAATAGGATTTAAAACCAGGAGCTTTCAGCTCACGCCGAAATCGAGCATGTTCGTGAAACAAAAAGATTGAGCGAGCGAAGCGAGCTCGAAAATTCGCAAAATATTTTGACTGTCTATAAATACGCAGGGGGCCTCCGACTCAGTTACTTACTGAACATATTTTGGCCTTGTTTTGAATTTGATCAAAAAGGTTCTCCAGGTTTGGAGGCCCCTTCAACCAAACTTATGATTAAGAGCAAAACAAAACGGAACGAGCGAAGCGAGCTCGCAATTTTGCAATAAGCACATTCTGAATTTCCCTGATTTTTTAAGAAAGTGAAAAAAAATTTACTTAGTTGTCGATTATTTTATTGTTGATTTCTTGATTTTTTTTTTAATTTACTCTTTTTAATCCTGGGGTTGGCCAGAAAGATTCCGGAGTGGGCTGGGCTGTGCCATTTTCTGTGGGATGAAAATGAAGGGGGAAGAGCTGAGCCGGACCGGCCCACGGGGGTACCGGCCCACCGGGAAAAGTCCCGGTGTTCCCTGGGGCCAGACCGACGCTGCTCTCCGCAACGCGCCACCGACGCTCTCACTTCATTTATGATTTCTTATTATACCTATACACCAACAACCAACACTGTGACCATCAATCAAATTGACTGATGAGACAACCGAACCTAATTCTGGATAAAATATATCAGCGGTTTGGGGAAAGGTTTCTTTCGCTATAGTTACTAAATTGTTCGCAAAACTTTCGCTTCGATTTCAACTAATGGATCACTTGACTGTTTTTGTGACGCTGATGGTAATTATGTCACTTTTTAACCGATGAAAATAGACTGAAGAAAGATAAAGATCGTTTATACGCCGACTCGACTTTGTGATATTTCTTTCTTTATCGCAATTAAACACGAAGCTAGTATGTTGTGGTAGTAGTCCCAACCTACGTGAAATAAGTCGGACCGTGCTTCTTTTATTTTGAATTGAAAACTTCTTTAGCGGCGTTGTGCACTTTTTGGGATGGGTAAAAAATGTTGAACTCGCGTCAGGACCGTGACGTCACGTGACCTGATCGAAAATTCGTAAAACGAAATTCGTAAGAGGTGACGTAAGATTTTGGGATGGGTAAAAAATGTTAAACTCGCGTCAGGACCGTCACAATTCGTAAGACGTAAGATCTCTTAGTTTTCAACTTCCGGAGTGCATTTTTTTTCAATAACGTTTATTTATATATTATTTTCTAACAATGTTAATTTACAAAGTACATAAAGTGCACAAATTTTTGTTATCCCCAATAAATAAAATAAAGTAAAATAAAAACCTGGGATCCGAATCAGTCAATAACTTACTGAAATATTTACCTGAAGATATGCGGGAGAATTCCAACTGAATAGCACTGAATGTGGTCTTATGGTCAGAGTCTATTTTTATTAAATAGCCAGACAAGCTGGTTGAAAATGGACTTGACATTGTTGTAATAAGATTTTTCAATTAGCCTGATTGTGATGGTGCTCGCTGATTGCCCAGGTTCTCTCTGAATTATGTCAAAGTGGATTTTACTAAATTGTGTTATCACCAGGCATGCGGAATGCTGGCCAAAATCGACCATAAGTTCCGTGACTGACGCTTGCCCTAAACGAAAAAGCGATAATCGTTTGCTACCTTCCACGGTCCCGGTAGCCGAATATGAAAATTCGCTCCGCTCTTCGTTTATGAATATTCATTTGGGCCAGATTAACAATTCTCGTTACATCTTATGTTAATTATTATGTGGAGTATGTGCTACTTGACAATTTAATAGAGCAATATTTATGGTTTTACGATTTGGTTTTAATTTCTTGCCTACTTTGGAAAGGAAATTACAATCGTGGTATCATCGTCCGAGAGCCTACTAATATGATACAGTATTCAATTACCTATACCAAGATCTCACCGATCCCCGCTACCCAATCCGTCGCGTAGCCCCAGCAACGTCCTATGCCGAGGTCCGTACCCCTCCGGGTGCCCCTAGGTCGGTTGCTTAAGTTCATTCATTTTGGCCCGGTAAATAAGGGTCCTTCGTGGTCACTCGAATAGTCCGCAGTAAAAAGCAGTAATTGCTCCCAGAGCAGAGCTGTAAATGTCATTTCAAAAAAATATATATAAAATATATATACCAAGTACCAAGACATACGAATTACTACGGTGCCTGAACCTCAATGTATCTGATATCAAAAATATTTAATTCCCTTCCACAAGATTTAGATTTAGATATAAATAAAAGTAGTGTTAAATCGTTTAAAAGAGCCCTAAAAAGGCACATTCTGAAAGGTCTGTGAGTAAATTATGTTGTTTTTTATCTGTTTAAAGTATTTATGTTACCTTGAGGTCATTGTACCGTCGCGGAACCTAATTACACTAGTGGTTAAGTTCTAGGTAACGATAACTAAATCTTAATGCATTTACGAATAAAACCGCTCTGTACGGTTGGGTTCCGCGAATGTACCTACCTACCTTACTTGTTTGTACAATGAATTTTATTTGTAAATATTATCAAGAGCTCATTGCATGCCGACAAACTGTTATATGCAGTTTGGCATAAAATGTATCTGTGTAATGTACCTACCTACTGTGTTTTGTGAGAAAATAAATAATTAAATTAAATAAAACTATCCATAATCTCAATCATTTTCTACTATCCGCGTCTATTTTCCCTCTTTTAATATTAAAAAATCGGTATCTATAAGGAAAATTTTGAGTGAATTTAAAATACGTGTCGGATTTGATCCCGCAAGCGAAAATCTAGAAAGCAACCTTCTAGCGTAAATGGAAAATTCCAACGTCAATTTGCGGTTAGGCGACAATATTTTTATTTCTAAAGTGCGGTTAAATGTTAAAAATATGCCGTGAATTAAATTTTTTTAGATGTCGATTATCAATTGTAAAATTATACCGTAGGTATTATACCTATCAGAAGTTTAAAGATTTATCTAAACTATAATCGCAATCGTTATCGCTATCTCGCAATTATTTTTTATTTTGTTTTAGTTAAGAATTTATTAAACCTATTTATCAACTATAGAAATTAGGTAAATAAATAAATTAGCGTGCGGGTTTACGTGAAATAAAAACTACCTCTCACATTTCATGAAACAATCCCCTGAAGAACGTTATTTGAAAATATTTAATACCTACATTATTTGTAGCAGGTCCCCATGGTTCAACTCTAAGTAAGAATGGACTCATAATAATTATACATTTTGTAAAGGTCAATTAAATTAAATGAGCCAACACAATTTCTCTTTGCTTAGGCAGAGGCTCCTGCCGTTTATATTCGGTTTTAGTCTAAGAGATAAGAGGAATTTTGGTAACCATCAGCTGCAAGGCTGATTCAGTATTCATAGGGTATAGAGCATCTCTGTGATGGAGATGGACCAGGTCTGCCTGCATAACTCCAGTCGGTTTAGGAGTTACAGGCCGTTTAAAGGTCTGGTATGGTTGCTAAAAATGAATATGCATGAATATGCAGGTATTATTGTAATATGCATTGTAACTATGCGAACAGTACAAAAACTGACATGGTCTATCAGTCAGTTTAGGAGATACAGCCGTTCAAACGTCGGATCTTTAAATGGCTTTATCTCCTAAGCCGAGTGATAGAACATGACAGTATTTGTACTGTTTACAGAGCTACGTGCATATAACCAATCAGGAGCTCAGCAAAGATCGGCCGGGCTCCTGATTGGTTAATATTTACACAGCTACACAGCTCGCCCAGCCAGCTCGCATCAGTGGACAGGCAACCTTAGGCAGACCTGGTCTATCCCCATCACTACTACACATCGCTCTACACCCTATGATTACTGAATTAGCCTTGCAGCTGATGGTTACCAAAATTCCTCTTATCTCTTATACTATTTACTCAACTTATATCTTGCAAAAACACAAAGATTCACGATGAATGAACCAAGACGGATTAATACTGTATGGACATGGTACTTAGCACGTTTTATTACAGAAATTACGATTTTTATCCTCAACTTTAGATTTTTTTTAAATACATAATCAATATTTTTATTTTATTTTATATTTATTAAGAAAACCAACAGCCTTAAAATAAAACAGAGTTGAACCATTCATACTATATAAAACATAGGCCAATAACAGGTTTCCCTAGATTAACATAACAGTTTAACAAAATAGATCAAATCAAAATAGATCAAGATTTCATCCATCCAGAATAACGCCACCGAGGTGATCCAGAACCAGCGAGGCAATCGATTGTGAATATAAGAAATTATTGTTTAATTTAATAATTAAACAGCAATATTACATTACGTTACAGCTAACACCTTTTGACAATAAGAAACATGTTTAATGTTAATGTTATATTTCATTTAATATGTTTAAATGAAATGATGTTGTATTTTTTTTGCTGTGACAATAAATCTGTTTCAATTTCAATTACATAAAATAACACAATAAAGGCAGGAAAGAACTTTTTTTTCCTTTCCCGATACAAGGAAAAGATGCCCGAAAGTTCCTTTCCCTTTCTAAAATAACCAAAAAAAAAAGAAAAAGAAAGACTGTTATATAATTTGTTAAATCTTCATAGACTAAAAAAAATATCCTTCTTGTTTTAATTCATAAAAACGCAAACTGAGTAAAAAATTTAAATATTTAGTATTGACATTACGTGACTTCGCATTATTTTGGCTTATCATGTAAATATTATTACTTCTAAAATAGCTTGTAGAACTTTGTAATTTTTTTTCCTTTTTGCGTCTTTTTATTAGTTTACATAACCTCATACTTTGATCACCTTTTGATCTATCTAATTCAAAATAAGTTTAAGTATCAATATTGACGGTAACACACGAGAATAATTAAAAATTTCAACTAGTACCTAGAAGACTGATGTTTTAATAATAATGCTTTGTTTCTTAAATCACACGTCAATCTAGACTACCATTTAATTCCGACGCGACCCCGTTCGTAGTTGTTTAACTTTAAAACACCTCAGACACTTTGCTGTCACTTCATACAAATGAGAGAAACTGTCGGGAAAAGGTACAGCATCACAAAGCATGTGCGTTACCGAGTGAGCGCCAGTGAGAGAGGAAAACACCACTACAGTTTTCTTTCACCGGTTTGCCACGAGAAGGTGAGGTAAACATTGGTGGAGGGCAGGAAGTGTCTGCACTGTATGTAGTACATCTTTCTTAACACGTTCGTTCGTGGACAAAAGTCACACAAAATATGTTGGACACTTATACAGGGTGAAATTGATATCATTGGCATCTTTTTAAACTAAGAGTCTACCCATCAAACTGAACAACTTTTAGTATGGGAGCAAACCGATCAGAGCATAAATAAAATCAGTTGTTGCATACATTTGAGTCGAGTAGGCATTGCAGTTTAGTATGGGACAGCAGATTTTTTAGTTGCTCCGATTGGTTTGCTCCCATAGTAAAAGTTGTTCAGTTTGATGGGTAGACTCTTAGTTTAAAAGGATGCTAATGATATCAATTTCACCCTGTATATTTTGTATAAAAATTGGAGCTACTATAGCAGCCTCTGTCATATTGCCTCCTGTCGAATATGCACGTTAGAATATGACAGAGACAGGTTTTTAAAATCCATTACATAATAGTGTAAGAAAAAACAAAAACAAAAAGTATCTATTATTTGAATATCCCGCGAAAACGCGTTTCTTGACTTGACAATATACGTGGCTACATGCAGGTGAAGTAAGTCATCGTGACGTCACCTGCTTGTGACACTTATACTCTACACGCAACTGTCTACATGCAGTTGTCGTCATCAACTATTCGGCCAATCACAGTCGTTTACCATCACGTGAGTAAATAAAGTAGAGAGAAAAAATATTTTCTCTGTTGATTTTCTCTTAAAATATCCAGTATTTTTCTTAACTGACTAAATAGTTGGTTTCCAAAATTCATATTCAATATGAATGCCATCAGTAGATCCTATATTTTACATGCTATCAAATACCCTATTGCTTTGGCAGTCGACTGATGTATAGGTCGAACGGAATCTCATGAAAAATGAAGAAATCAAATTTTAGAGTAAGCAACACTGGGGTAATTATATTAGGGCCCTTCAAACACTGCGACTTTTTGCAGCACTTCTGAAACGCCATACAGCCAAGAAGAAAAACGTTCGTAATAAAATTCAGCAAAAATTAAACAAGATGAAAATGTTCGGCCAGATGATTTCGGCGTTCAAACACCCTTAAATATACTTTTCTTCGAGGCAAAAAGTTGCAGTTTGTAAAGGGCCTACTTGATGATAGTTTGACATTGCCATGTGAAAATCTATATTTTTTTACTTTTTTTCATTTCATGAGATTCTGGTTGAACTATATATAGCACCTGTATCACAGAAAGGTAGACGATTTCTGATGCTATGGTGTTCGTGTCCGCGAATGTGTTAAATTAGTGAATTCAATCAACATTCCAACAAGCAACGCTACTAAATGGGTCCTAGAAATATCTATGCACGTAAGTAATAAAATTGTTTTCACACATACCTATACATAACTTGTTGACTGTCATCCCAACAAGCTTTTATCGAGTCCTGCAGCAAATAGCTTCTATTACGAATATAAACTACACGTAAAATTTAAAATATCACTTGTATGGGTCAGCCAATTTTCCGATCGTCGTAACTGACCTATATTGCGATGTGAATAAGGTTAAAAATGTTAAAGGATTTTTCATGCATTTGCTGAAGCATATTGTTGTAGAACTAGCCAGCTACTTTGCGCAGCAGGGATGAAATAGTAGATTATGTACCAAGGGGATAAAGCAGTGTCTTTCATCACGGGCGCGATATTGAATCCCGAGCGGAACGAGGGATTCTAGGGTTAACTCCCGAGCGTAGCGAGGGAGTTTAGAGTTAACTCCCGAGCGAAGCGAGGGAGTTAAGACTAGAATCCTGAGTGAAGCGAGGGGTTCAAGCTCGCCCAAGATGAAAACACGTTTATCCCCGAGGACCATACTCTACTTTTCACACCCTCCGCGAGAAAATAAAAAGCAATACTGTTAGAAACCCAGGGGAGCGTGTAAATTCTCTATGGTTAGAAACCAATTCTTTTATTAGAGTTTATAACAAAGTATTAGTGTTCAATAGTATAGTATTTAGAAAAACTATTTTATTAAATTAAAAGTGAAAGTAGATATTTGAAACATTAGACCAGGAGTGCGATTTTTGAATCTTATTTGCTGAGTTCAGCAGTTGTAAATGTCAAAGTAACTATGGAGATATGCATCTCCATACATTTTCAACTGCTGAACTCATCGAATGAGATTCAAAAATCGCACTCCTGGAGTGCGATTTTTGAAACTTTCTTTGAACTCAGTAGTAGAAAATTTCAATATTACTACGGAGACGTGCATCTTTCTACTGCTGATTTGACATTAAAAAGTCATACTCCAGGAGTGCGATTTTTGAAAGTCAAATCAGCAGTAGAAAGATGCGTATTTCCATAGTAATTTTGACATTTTCAACTGCTGAACTCAGCGAATGAGATTCAAAAATCGCACTCCAGTTGTGGAAAGACAATGTAATATTTTTTTATTACTTTGTTCGTAGCAATAGGAAGGCAATAATAGGTACAGAGCAAGTACAGAGATATGCAGTATTCGCGCCATAAAGATGATACCTTTATGATTCGCGCCTTTTTTTCTTTTTTTGTGTTCAATACTCGTGGTGGCCAGTACAAATTTCGAATTAAGTTCTTTTTGGTGCCTGTCTCCATAATTAGTTTTCATCACAGGTTTTCATACGAATTTTAAGTAAGGATCGTAGTAACTATTAAATAATCTGTGGATGCGGTTCCATATTCAAATCTCATTATTGACCAGCGGGTTATAATGAAATTCAGTACAATATTATTGCCCGGCTAGGCCCAGGGCTATAATGACTTGCTTTAGGTTCGAGTTACATGACATATAATGTTCCATTTTCGAGCGGGTGGTGTGAAAAAGATTGAGTTACACCGTTTTCTAGCAATGGAATAAAGGTTATTCTGCAATGGAATAAAGGTTTTCCAGAAATAGAATAAAGGTTAAACCTGATGGGTACACAGTGTAACAAGACACCCTAGAGACCATCAAACTGAACCACTTTTTACAATGGATGAAAGTCGAGAAAAAAGGCTACCATACATTTGAGTCGAGAAGGTGGAGTACTCTGTAGTTTTGTATGAAACTGCTGTTTTTTTCTGTTTTTGATGTTGGCCCCATAGTAAAAGTTGTTCAGTTGGCAAATGCCCCGGGCGGCACTTTACTAGGGGCGGCAAATTCGCGAAAAATATTGATTGATTGAGGTCTGTCTATAACCAATTTGTAGAACAGAGAAAAGACGAGCTCGTTTCGCTCGCTCTATATGTTTCTGTTTTAATTAATGTGCCTAGGTGGTGCTAAAAATATCGAACTTGCTTCGCTCAATCCATTAAAGGCTTTGGCTCTAACCGATTCGTATTGAGGAGAAAAGTCGAGCTCGCTTCCCTAGCTCTAAGTTTCTATTTCTGCGTGGATAAAAAAAAAGATGTGACCACAACCCGAATCTATGAGCAAAAAAATTTCGAGCTCGCTACGCTCGCTCCGTTATTTTTTGTGTATGTCTTCTTATAAAGATAAGGGGGCGGCAAAATCGGTCTGTGCCCCGGGCGACAGAAACCCACGCTACGCCACTGCTACCTACTCTGTAGAAACAATTTTCTGAATTTGTATCAACCAATAATTACCTTTTTCTCAAACATGCTTGGAAATGTGAGCATTATTTTGACAACCTTCTTCGAGATAAATCGAAATTGCTGTACTGGCCAAACACATGCGCGCAGCGGCCGGCAATGTTTGTATGAAAATCCATATCTGTCGTGTTTAGCGGCCAAATAAATTACATAGTAAACTCATATCCATAAAGGTATTATACTACGTAAGAGAGACAGAGACAACTGAGAGAGCGAGATGTACCTAGCGGCATGCCTGTATAATAGAAAGAGATACGTGACGCGAGGCAATAGAACCGTTTTTGGGGATTTGGAGTCCTGGTAAAAATTCGGTTTCTGTGAATAATCGTGAACCTAAAGTGAAATCGTAGATAATTTTGTGAAATATACTAACACTGTTTCATTAAATTATTCACGATTTCACGTTAGATTGAGAATTTATACACAGAAATCGAATTTTTACCTTGCCGAGGACTCCAAAAAACGTCCAAAAACGGTTTCATTTGACAACTCATGTCACTTACTCTAGTATCTGTCGTGTAATTTAAAAATGAAACGATCTTTTTCTCCGAAACATGGCGACCAAGGAGGTAACTCATCAAAGGTTTTATTTAAATTTCGAACTGGCTTGCAAATAGAAAGCTGTTTATTGAAAAAAAAAAAATTGTTGTTCGTTGTTCGTCATTGATTTTGAAAAGAGTTTTAATTTCTGCGAATTATTTGAGAAAATTTACTGTTTTAATTTCCGCGCATTATTTGAGAAAAGTACTAGGTATACAAGCCTTGGCCACAACTAGGCATTGGTGGACTTTACACGTTCGTCCATCAATGCCTCTGTTGCTGGCCGCTGCAGTAATGTACTATTTCCTTATCAATAGGTACTTCTATCAAACAAAACAAAGGTAAGAAACGTCTACAGTACAAGATCCCACATAAGTATACTTTGTCTCTTCACCCTATGTTACCTAAGAATCGACAAAGCTTTCTCGAATAAATTTAAATGAATTTGACGTCAAAAGTTCCTCTTTATTAGGGAAAATGTTACAAGGTGTATTGTGTAGGATCCAGTGGCAAGATTTATACTCTGTCTCTTATTTCATCAAAATGACATTTAAATTATCTCTCATTTTGGGATGCGTACATAATAAATTAACAGTAAAGCAAATGTAAGTCACTTAGTTTTAAGCTACTCGGTAAGTATATGTCGCGGTCCAAGTCTGTCAGGTACTGGGTGGTCGCGTGGCGATTGCCTGCTCCCCGTCCTGCAACGAAATCCCACCATTATAGGCTCAAATGTGGTTGAAAAGATGGTTGAAAGATGGTTTTGTACAAAAACCATCTTTGAGATCACCCAAATATTTATTATCGAATAATATCAAGTACATTAGCTATTTCCAACGGATATTGGCAAAATCATCGAAGCCACAATTTTAAGCTTAGCATTAAAAACTAGTCGGATTTATCATAAGCCTAAAAAGATTATAGCTTTGCTATTCTCATCATCGTCATCATCTTTTAGAATACACGTCCCACAGCAAGGCACAGTCCTATCCCCAGAGAGGATGTATGGGCGTCACATGGATGGGTTAGTCTCATGATAAAATTAATAAATTATAATGGGTATTTTTTAAAGTTCCATATTTTTGGTGATTATGAAATAGTTCTTTTTAATTATATCAAAATACTAGTTAACGTTTTTAAAGTTTTGTTTAGAAAAGTGATATTCAAACGAATTATTGAGGGGGTAAATATTACTGCCGGATCTTAAACTGCATGTAAATCAGTTGACAAAGTTTCATCTCCTGACATTGAAGTATCAAATTCGTATTACAGAGATTACATAGCTGTTGAAACTTTTATACCTCGTTAATTTGATGATTTTTACTTGATTTCTAGTCGCTAATAGGTTTTCTGCTCTACCATGAATAAACTTGGTGGCCATAGCAATGGGACTAAAAGTAAAAGCTGTCCTATTAAAACTAAAATAATTATCGCTATCCTTAGCACAGAAAAACCCACAGAACATTATAAGAGGGGTTAGAAGACTTAGAAGTGCAAAGTAGGCGTGAAACGTGTCGCCACAGGTTATGCAATGATTTGCATAACACCATAAGGCGTGCGGCGTGGTGCGAGCGATAGGGTATTGTAGCAGCGTGAGCGGGAAGACAAGTGGCGACAGCCGTCTCCAAAGCAAAAGCGCTACTTTGCATTTCTAACCCCTCCATAATTATAATGTTCTGTGGAAAATCCTTATTCACTTGGTATGGCGCGGTGATTTTAGGTGGGGGGTTGGGGGGCATTTGGCCCCCTCGGCCCCCCACTTCCGCGGTCCACGCGTAGTGGCGCTAATTTTGCTGAGATACGTCTCTTAAGTTAAGTTAAGTATTCCCGAGATTTCGAAGCAAACAGCCAAAGTTAACAGAAGAGACAAAAGTGTTTAACTGAGTTTGTCTTTTGACTTGAAAGTGAAAAAGTTAGAGGTATTTACTTACACTTCTTCGTACCTACGTTAAGTCTCGTGAAAGAAACCATTGGCGTATTTACAAAAAAATAATGTTTTCAACTCAAAATTCAAAAAATTCCAAATTTTTTATTCAAAATAATTGACGTCATTTTTTGACTCTACCACCGCGTCGGAAGGTGTTCCGTTGAGAGAAGATGCGGCCAGAAACTCTACAACACACATCTTTTAAACAAAACAAAATGTACAAAGTACAATTAAAATACAATATTGCATTACATAGTGTAAAATTGTCAAGACCAGACATTTCAATCGAGTTTGGTGTCGTTGGATAGCTCTTGTAACGTGGAACAAAAATCAATCTTAGTCGCTACAATGCTTATATCTCTAGATATAAACACCAAATACGAAACCATAATATTATCTCTTAGCTTACTAAGGCTATTATGGCTCGTACCTACGACACGACATGGGAAGATCAACATCATCATCAGCCTATCATCGTCCACTGCTGAACAATGAACATAGGCTTCTCCCAAGGCGCGCCACAAGACTCTGTCCCCGGCCTTCCTCATCCAGTCGCTCCCCGCTACCATTTTAGGTCGTCTGTACAGCGGGCAGCAGGGCGTCCCACACTACGCCTACCAGTTCGCGGTCTCCACTCTAGAACTCTGAAACCCCATCGGTTCAGGTCAGTTCTTCGGAATAAATTACCAGCCCATTGCCACTTCAGCTTGCTAATTTTCTGAGCACTTTTTTTTTTATAGTCACATTTAAAGTACCAGAATCTAGCCTGGACTTGTATTATGATGACTAGACAACGATATAGAATACATATACAGGGTGTACAATAAAATGGGACAGCTACTTAAAGGGGTGCTTCAGACCATCAAACTGAACAACTTTCTCTATGGGACCAATATCGAAATCGCGAAAAAAAAATCCGCTCTCCCATACAAAACTGCAAACATAACTCGACTGAAATGTATGGGACAGCAGATTTTTTTTTCGCGATTTGGATATTGGTCCCATAGAGAAAGTTGTTCAGTTTGATGGTCTGAAGCACCGCTTTAAGTAGCTGTCCTATTTTATTGTACACCCTGTATAAATACAAACATCCATGACTCGGGTACAAATATTTGTCCCTTATGGGATTCGAACCCGCGACCCTCGGCACAGCAGGCAGGTTCACTACCGACTGTGCTACCGGGCCGTCAAAACCGGGCCGTTCATTGACGTATCACTTAAATTCTGATGTGATCTCTCAGCGAAACATTGAGCATAGCTCTATCCATAGCCCGCTGAGCGACCTCGAATTGATGAACTAGTCCTATCGTCAGGGTCCACGTTTCCGCAGCATAGGTCATCACTGGCAGGATTCAGTACTGATTGAACACCTTCGTTTTGAGGCATTGTGGTAGTACGAGGAGAATACTATACCGGGTGTAAACTTAAACAATCGAACTGAAGAACTTTTAAAGAGGGACCAATTATGAAATCGCAAGATTTTAATCACTTCTTATTCCATAGAAAACCTCGATGGCTACTTGACGCAAATGTATGGGACAGCAGTTGTTTAGTTTTGATGGTCTGAAGCACCCTGTTTAATATGCTATCAACCCAGTTTTTAAAGCTGAAACCCCATAGACTGACTGACTGACAGCCGTCTTTAGGATAATTCTAAAACAGCAGTAATTGACTTCTAAGCGTTTTAACGTCATAAATTCAATGTTTATGAAAGAGCATTAAACGGTTTTTCCTAAAAGGAATCAATTTTCAAATTTCCCGTTTTCTTCTGTATTAAAGGGTAGTGTTCAAATGAGCACGCTTTTGGAATAACCAATGACTTTTTGCTTCGTTGAGCATTCGAAATTGGAGTAGCGTGAACAAATCTGGGTAATTTATATTTCAACGTTCAAACGGTCCCCTGCGCCGAGCCTTCGATTTGCCATTGTAATTGGCTACGAATTAATTTTGATCCTACATTTCTTGATGGAAATTTCTTTGAATGTGTGTATTGTTTGGCAGCAGGCGAAATTTCGGTATGGCTAGAGAAATATACATATTTCTCTTTCCAATTTACATATCGTTGGCGCCCTGTAAAAACCTCATGTGTGCATGAGCCGAAATTTCGAAATTGAAGCAATAAACCGTCCGGTTTTTTTAGGGTTTCGTACCAAAAGGGTTAAAATAGGACCCTATTCATAAGCCTACGTTGTCCGTCTGTCCGTCTTACCTGTAATAGCGAAACAGTTGAAAGAAGTTTGGCGAGCGGCCATGTCATTTTGAGACCCAGACTTAGAGGTCTCATACATAAATAAAACTTATTAATACGTGTAGAGTGAAACAAAACGAACAAAAAAGTAATTTGGTTGTAACCTGTAGATGTTGGGGGAAATGTATTTTCTCCTTATGTATCAAGTGTGTGAAACTATTAATCTTTTTTATTAGATAGTCCACTCAATCTTTTATGCATTCATTGTGTTTATTTAAATGAAAATTTACGATAACCGTACAATATTATGATAATGGAAGAAAACGAAATCACACACAATATCAGTTCAATCAAGCCAAATACGTTCCGTAACGACCAAAAAATACCTCAGTGATAATATTAGATGAAAATAGCTGTCGTGGTTGTGTTTTGCTACTGCTTTTTGGATGATTTATCTGTTTTAATAGTAAATTCTACTTTTGAATCCGGACTTCTAGAGACGTGAAAGTTTTTTTAAAAAATGCCTTAATTTTTTCCGTTTATAATAATTATGACCGCCACCCTGAATGGCTTTTAGTTTTCTTAAAAAATGGCTGGGTCCAAATCTGTCATTCTTCTTGTCATAGAATGTGTTTTATTATGGCGTTAATAAAAATTTAACCAAGTTAAAAATTAAGGGAGGTCCTCAGAAGCCTGAATAGTCAGGCTTCAATTTTAATGTGATTGCGTAAGTCCTATCCAAAGACCAATAAAGGTAATGACATCGTTAATATTTAACTACCTACCCCCTTATGAGTTGGGTATTGTAATAACATAAATTATCACTGATCTGAGAAAACAATAGATACGTACAATAGGTACGTTCAACATTTACTTGTCGATAATTAATTAGACCACTGGTTTTTAATGTGGGAGGTGCCCAGAGGTGCCCTCCTAAGGGAGGCGCGACGTCATTCATGCAAAAAGAGACGGCGCACGACCGTGTAAAAAAATATATCTTTCTCGACAGATACTAAAGTCACGCCACCGAAGAATATCGATTGACATAATGTACACACGGCGACAGATCAACCTACCCATAGTTTGACCTTATGTCCATGAGCATAGAGTTCAACTATGGGTAGGTTGATCTGTCGCCGTGTGTACATCTCATACCATAAGCACTGTAAGTTTTTGAAACATAAGTTAAATAGAGAATCTACTGTTTTCGCAAATCGATGTTCATAGTTCATATGCTTGTTAAACTAATGGAACCTTTAAAATTAATTGCTATTCTTAATCGTTTACGTTTGAACTAAGACGTCAAAGTAAAATAGGCTCTAGTAGTTTCTTCATCGGTTTAAAAAACGTAAACCATTCCATATCAACCCGTGGAACCAGTACGAACTTAGGCACAGAATTAAATATAATAAGTACTTACAGTACTTGCTTTGATTTTGTGAATAGCGCATGGACCGCATAAAATTGAGACCCCGTCGTCTAATATCTGAGCGGCGGCATAGCGTGATTGAGATACTTTTTTTTATTTTAGGCAGAATAAAGGTACCACACTGCCTTCGTGTGCTTTTACTCGTTGTAAAAATCAGAACAAAACAAATAACACTGTGTTTCTTTTCACTCGAAAACAAGTACATGATGAAAAGCAGATCCATTGTTCGAGTACGTAATGCAAGAACGTCACCTATCTTCCGCTATTTTAATTTAATCAAAGAGTACTTCCCAAAAGTACAACAGTGCCACAAAGGCTCAAGAGCCGTAAGAACTACCTGAAGTGTGTCGACCCAATTAAAGCTAGACGCGGTCTCTGGCGGGAAAATACCACTCTCCCTGACCCGTTTGTCCCTCTTATCACAGATATTATAATACAAGTCTCTTATGGAGAGCCTGGGCAGCTCTTGGCCTGGAGGGAGCTCCAGGCCAAGAGCTGCCCAGGCCAATCTGAAGGTGATTAAATAGACTCTGAACTCAGGTCGGCCAGAGTAAAGATAACCTGTTCAAGTTAGGATGCATAAACGGGTCTGGCTTCCAGTGTGAATGCGATGTTTCCCCACAGACTATGGCCTATGACTGCCCTGACACCTGCACGAGAACGGAGCTTATGAACGCTGCCGGCAGTGTTATCCGTGTGGCGAAATATCAGGCTGTAAATATTTAGCATGACTTGCCATCGACTCGATAGAAGAAGAAAAGTTCAACGATACCATATTATTTATTCTGTGACAATACGCACTGCGCCTGAGTGGTGGAGTGTGATCCACTCATTCTCATCCTTATTTTGTCAAGAGAAGACATTCGTCGAGGCATTTGCCTTGCAGTGGAATTCTACAGGCTAACATTTTAATCAATAATTAAATTGTATATCTGATAATTCCTCGGGGAATATAGTCGAAACTATGTAAGTAATATTAAAGATACCTACCTAGAGCTTTCATAAAATCACCACATAACTTTAAACAACCAGATTGCTTTCATGAATTCAAAACACAAAGGAGATTTACATCATTATTTAATTTCCAGAAATTTCGCTGCACATTTCGAATGCAGTCCCTTTGAAATACATCAAAACGCCGCCCATTAGTGTCCTAACAATACCTGGAACAGCATTTCATCAGTAAAAGGAAAATCGCGTTCCTTTGTTAGCTATTAATTGTATATTTTGAAAAACTGGCCATCTGAAAGTCGAACTTACAGATTTGGTGTTCCGTAGCATACATTTTTTGTCTGGATACATTGACTTACATAAACTACTAGACGTAGGGTCCAGGCTCAAAAGTGTCCGACTGAACCAATAGAGCATTAAAACGTATAAAGAGAACCTATTACGCGACAGTCTTCGTTAGACCGGCCGATGCTTGCGCGGCGAGCGCCTTGCCGCTATGGCACAGAATAGGTAATAGTATATAGTTCTACAGCTATGGGGTAAAAACTATGCAAGCAAAATGAAAAAAGAATTGTTCAGTAATAAAACTTCATGTTTTATTCTTAGTATTGGCTTGGGGGAGGCCTTTCTCCAACAGCGTGGACGTTCATCAGCTGAGATGATGATGATGATGATTCTTAGTATTCTTACTTTATTTATACAGGGTCCTTCTTAATATGCTGACACTTTTTTAAGCGGATGATCAGACTCAAACTGAACAACTTTCTCTATGAGACCAACATTGAAATCGCGAAAAAAATCTGATATCCCTTACATTTGGCTCGAGTAGGTTTGCAGTTTTGTCTGATCACCCCCTGAAAAAAGTGTCAGCATATTAAGGAGGAGGTATTGTGTGTAAATCGATATTAGTTTAAAGTAGAAAATATTAGTTTTTCATACATTTGAGGCATGTAGCATTTATTTTAAGAGTTCTAATGTGGACTCCATAGTGAAAGTTAGCAAAAAAAAAACATAGAAAATTTCGATAACTGGTTTTACCCAAATGTACTTATTTCATAACTCTGAAAACATTTCTCGTTATTTTACTAAATACATGAAAGGCAACGTTGTTCTTTGTTGGGTGGAGTTGGGTCGTTTTACTTACCAATTATTTCCCAACAATTGCATAAGCTCACGACTATATTCCCCGAGGGGGTAGTCAGAGATATTCTGAAACTCCCAACAATTGTATTGATAAAAAGTCATCTTAATTTTATTTTAGTAATTATAATAATAATAATCATCATCATTTTAAAATACAGGGTGCAAGTTTAGTGACAGTCTAGCAAATACTGAAACAGTGAACTCAGACCATCAAACTGAACTTTCACTATAGAGCCTACCTCAGGAAACGCGAAAAAAAATCAGCTGTCCCATACATTTTAGTCGGGTAGGTTCAGGATGGCGGTCATAATTATTATAAACAAAAAAAATTAAGGCATTTTTTAAAAAAACTTTCACATCTCCAGAAGTCCGGATTCAAAAGTAGAAATTACTAGTAAAATAGACAAATCGTCCAAAAGATGAAATGAAAGCAGTAGAAAAACGCAACCACGACAGCTATTTCCATCTAATATTATCACTGAGGTATTTCTGGTCGTTACGGAACGTATTTGGCTTGGTTGAACTGATAGATCGTTTTCTTCCGTTATCATAATATGGTACGGTTATCGTCAATTTTCATTAAAATAAACACAATGAATGCGTAGAAGATTGAGTGGACTATCTAATAAGAAAGATTATGAGTGTCACACACTTGATACAAAAGGTATCATAAGGAGAAATACCTTTCCCCCAACTTTTATAGATTACAACCAAATAACTTTTTTGTTAGTTTTGTTTTACTCTATATACGTATTACTAAGTTTCATTCATGTATGGGACCTCTAAGTCTGGGTCTCAAATTATATGGCCTTCTGCCAAACTTTTGCACTCTATACAAATAGTTGCAGAGCTTATTTTCATTGAATAAAACGTCATAAGTAGGTATAATAAAAATGGAGACGCGATGAATATTTCAACATCATACAGATTACCAAAATCCACTCAGCTTAAATCATTTAAAATTATCCGCGGAATTTCTTTCGTGAAACTGAAGAGATAATAACATTTTGTGAGAGCACAAAAATCGTTGTCAAATTATTATAATCCCGGATTATCTTGTTATCTGCTTTGTTTATTTTAATTTTGGCGCGGTTTATAAAAAAAAGTCTCTAAAGCTAAAATTTCAACCAAAATAAAAGGAAAATAGTAGAAGTCATTCATTACGACACACAGATTACCCCCAATGGATACCGCATGATGAAAATTTTGTTCAGGCCCGAAGTCACCATCATTGCGTAGGAACTATAAAATATATTATGTTTCCACTTCGATACTTATCGAAAAGGAAACGGCATATCCACTAGTGAAGTACCTTCCCCCTAAGTTGTGACGTCACGTCGTCGCGATGCAGTTCCGAAGCATTAATAATTCCTAGAGGTACCTATCTTTCGTCCCGAAGCGGTAGTGGTGTGAGGTCCCAATTTGCACTGAGATAAAAGCTAGTAAACTCTGTTTAAAATACATTACAGTTTGTAAAATATAGCCAGCGATGTAGATTCCTGTGACATCTGTAAAGTATATACATTTTTAGGTTAGTCTCCGTCGCTCTTATTTCTTACGCATCGCCCCATCCTGCTGTCACAGGTGTCAAGCTATATTTACAGATGTCGTAAGGCAGTTTGAAAAAAAACTCTGACACCAGGGCCCTGTTTAATAAATGCGATAATTTATTGACAATGACAATTCAAAGTACATT
Source organism: Agonopterix subpropinquella (assembly GCA_922987775.1). Taxonomy (NCBI): domain Eukaryota; kingdom Metazoa; phylum Arthropoda; class Insecta; order Lepidoptera; family Depressariidae; genus Agonopterix; species Agonopterix subpropinquella. Next base: position 7,797,295 of record OV277713.1, on the reverse strand, counting down.
ACTGGGTAGAGCCGACCCGAAGTTAGCGTCATTAGTAACCAGTAATACTGGTTACTAATGACGCTAACTTCGGGTCGGCTCTACCACAATGCCTCAAGACGAGGGTGTTCAATCAGTGCGTCCTGCCAGTAAAGACCTATGGTGCGGAAACATGGACCTTGACGATAGGTCTAGTTCATCAATGACAAAGTCACTCAGCGATCTATGGAGAGAGTTATGCTGAGTTTTTCTCTGAGAGATCACATCAGAAATGAAGTGATACGTCAGAGAACTAAAGTGGTTGACATAGCTCAGAAAATTAGCAAGCTGAACTGGCAATGGGCTGCTCATATCTGCCGAAGAACTGACAACCGATGGGGTGTCAGAGTTCTAGAGTGGAGACCGAGAACTGGTAGGCGTAGTGTGGCACGCCCTGTTGCCCGCTGGACAGACGACCTAAAAAAAGTAGCGGGAAGCGACTGGATGAAGAATGCCGAGGACAGATTTTTGTGGCGCACCTTGGGAGAGGCCTATGTTCAGCAGCGGATGATGATAAGCTGGTGATGATGAATGACGCTAGACTTGCAGTGCTTCATGTGTCTTAGCATTCTCAGCAATGTACTCTGAATTGTCATTGTCAATTGTCAATTTGTCACGTTTATTAAATAGGGCCCAGGGCTTGCTGCCCACACGATAAGGCTGGGCCGACCGATCTCGGCCGAGCTCCTGATTGGTTAATATTTACACAGCTACACAGCTCGCCCAGCCAGCTCGCATCAGTGGACAGGCAGGCTAAGAAGAAGAAAAAGAAGAAACCACATTTTACAAACTGTAGGTAAGGAGGATAAAAAGAACGAAGAACTTATGAGGTCCATACTCAAACAAAAGTTTGAAAGTGAAAACAGCCACCATGCCTGGCTGGACTCAAATGCCTGGCTACCAGCAAGCATCCCCGTATCTGGGTCCTGCTACTGACCTTGATGGTGAAACTTTGAATGTGACTGTGTTAGACATCACATCGAAGATGCGGGCTGCGCATCGATGGATGCCGGTGGCCACCAGAGCCTGAGTTGTTTGAGTTTCACCAATATATGGTTGTGGTCGATGTTGATTACATCATAACTGACAACGCACAACCTAAACCGCTGAAAATAGAAACATGAAATTTGGAATGCAGGGTCCAACTTAATATGCTGACAGTTTTTTAGGACAATGATTTTTAGGTTTTTAGGAATTTTCTTGGGTACCAACATACTAAGTTTTATGCACTGATCATCCCCTTAAAAAAGTGTCAGCATTATTAAAAAGGACCTTCTATAGATTTTACGGAGGATGTAGGGGTGCACTAAGAAATAATTTTTCGATATAATAATTTCACGCGGAAGAAGTCGCGGTCAAATCCTAGTGCAGATATAAAATCAACGGATGCTAAAAATAAAATGATGATTAAAATAAGATAAATTAAACGTCTGCAGTAGAACCGAACCTTTACAAAACATCTAATGTGTTTTCCTACTTCATCGTCTAGCATTAACTTGGGACTTTGAGTAAGGGAGTTGATACGTGAAAAGTTTAAAATATAAGTTAACATTTTAGTATAATGCGTTGTGCTCTTAGATAAAAACCGAAAGGATGAAGAGGATAGACGGGCTGAAATGCTAATTTGGAGAATAGGTCAATTTTCCGACTGTACTATCCATGGTACAATAATATACTGCGCCTGGTATTCTCTTCCGATCACGTGACTGACACAAGCCTACGTCATCATACCCTTTTACCATGTTTAGCGGCCATTTTTTTGTGACGTAGGCTTGTGTCACTCTGGGAATAGAAGACCTTGTTTTTTTAGACTATGGTACTATCAGTTTAAGATGTGACAATGGCAAAATGTGACGTCGCTCAATCACACAAACTTCACTCGAGTCATTCAAATGATTGTTTCCTTTACATAAAGTCATGGTACAATAATATACTGCGCCTGGTATTCTTTTCCGATCACGTGACTGGCCATGTGACTGACACAAGTCTACGTCATCATAACCTTTTAAAATTTTTAGCGGCCATTTTTTTGTGACGTAGGCTTGTGTCACTCTGGGAATAGAAGACCTTTTTTTTTTAGACCATGCATAAAGTCCTTTACAACCGAGTGAAGTTATCCAATGGCCCTTCAAGGTCATGCACATTGTTATTTTAAACTAATTATACGTATATAGGGTCCTTCTTAATATGCTGACACTTTTTTAGGGGGATGACCAGAACATCAAACTGAACTGCTTTCTCTATGGGACCAATAGAAACCGCGAAAAAAAAATCTGCTGTCCCAAACATTTGGCTCGACTAGGTGTGCAATTTTATATAGGACAGCTGATTTTCTTTTCACGATTTCGATGTTGGTGCCATGGAGAAAGTTGTTCAGTTTGACGGTCTGATCATCTCCTTAAAAAAGTGTCAGCATATTAAGAAGGACCCTATATATCAGATCCGCCCCACTCATACACCCCGCCGACTAGAATGCGAAAGAGACAACTGCAGCTCGGACCGATTTTATATTCAAAAAATAGACGAAATCAGCATATCGTATTCCCCTGTTTCCTCCTCCAAAACTAAACGGATTTTAATAATTCATTAAAAGATTATATTAGAATTTGGCTATGTCCATCCGCTTTTTTTGTTTACTGTAATATGGTAACGTAGCCAAAAGGCTAGTTTCAGAGTTTAGCGGTAACACTTTGGTTTACCGCGACATAAACGCATATTGCTTGGGTCAGCGATACCTACTCATTATAAATATCGATGAACGCCTTCAATAAACCTCTTTTTACCACCATCTACGAGCCTCTCAATTACCTCCTGCTCTCATCATATTTCATGGCGACCTATGGCCAGCGAACTAAGGACTTCTGAAGAATGAAGATCAAGTCCAATCAGAAAAATGAAGACGAAAATTAGAAGAGAAATTCTGAAGAAAGAATAACCATCCCAGAAGAAAGAAAAATAATTAAAAAAGACCAGCATAAATAAAGCAATAAACTGAAGAAAGAAAATACTTATAGAAGATCATCGTGATAAGAAGAAAGAAGCGTAGGGGAGCAAGGATGTGTCCAGGGTATAGCCCGGCACGAGTAGCGGCAGTATTGGAGTACGAGGAGTCCAGGGTTATCCCGGCCCAGTCATCGAGCAGCATGCAGTCACCGAGCAGCATGCAGCCTCGAGCGCCACGTCCGCACCGAGTCAGCACGACGCCGACGTCAACGGCCTGCCTGACCCGCTTAAAATAGGTATATTAGACAATAGTGTAGGCAATTAAAAAATATTAAAAAACAAAAGTTTAAGTCAAAGTTAAAGTCAAGTTTAAGTTACTCAAATTTACTTCAATTCAATTCAATTTACTATTTCATTCAATTCAATTCTAATCCATTCTATCCTAATAATTTTTCTAATCGGAAATTACTATTCCTTTGATTGTGTACTTCAATGCGGCAATATATTAATTGTTTTAAAAGTAAAATATAAGATAACCAATAGTAAGAGGTAAAGAGGTATCGCTGAATTAAATTGCTAAAATATTAACTATAAAGTAACTAAGTCAATAATCAAACCAATGTAGGTATTGTGTACATACTTCGCAATAAGTAACATCGGTCAGTGCACCTCGCACCAGTGTCAGCAGAAATTAATGTAGGTCGAGCATTAGCGCCGACAATATGCGACTTTTAAATAATGTTTGAATGAAATTTGATAACCACGGGATACTAAAACGTTCTCGTAGAGTTAAATGATTAATTTTGGGTTTTGAGTAATGATTTAAAATTGAACTAGTTACCAGATTGATCACCTAGTAACTTAGCGAGATTTAAAGTCTCACTAATTTATTTTTTTGTTCTCTACATACTGATTGCGAAAGATGAATACAGCATGATTAATTATTTTCTCTCATCGTTATTACTTTGAATTTTTTTATTAATTGATTAATAGAATATATTGATACTAAGGTATGGTACATAGGTATGTTTTGAAGTTAGGGTACTAGTCCTTTAGTGATTGATCATAGTGTGAACTATCGTATCCTCCGTGAAATCCTTTTGGAACTTGTAACTGTTTTATAGGTTCACTAGAAAGTGGAACCTCGGTAAGGCCAACGCACAATTATTATGGTTAGGGCGTGCGCAGAAGCACAGCCGAGTTAATGTCCTTGATCATAGTCGACCTTCACAGGTGTCCGTGAAAGGCTTAACGATTTATGGAATTGTCAGGAGTAAATCTCCAAGTGCATTATGGCAAAAAAAAAAAAAAGTTTTTTTTACTTTGTTTATTTTACCTAAGGGTAAAGGTACCAATACCGTAATACTAATATGTATCTACTTGTTAATAATTATGAAAGTGTGTAATATGAAAAAAAAAATGTTGTGAAATGAATAATTTGTTTATTAATAAAACATTATAAAATATTAGAATTGTCTTATAAACGATGTTTGAGATAAAATTTTTATTTAATAACTTGTAATGAAATGACCTGTAATAAATTTTTATTTGTATAATAACATGAATTATGTTTGTAATTGTCAATTAAGTTAAGTACCTACTCTGTCAATTAGCAGGTTTATTTTGTAATATGGTAATCACAAAAAAAAATATTTTCTTTTTTAATTACTTTTGTAAACAAGTAACATGCGTTAAAAAAATTTTTTTTTCTCTGCGACCCCGGGGGTGAAGGGACTTTTCGGGGGAGGTGTAATATGGTAACGTAGCCAAAAGGCTAGTTTCAGAGTTTAGCGGTAACACTTTGGTTTACCGCGACATAAACGCATATTGCTTGGGTCAGCGATACCTACTCATTATAAATATCGATGAACGCCTTCAATAAACCTCTTTTTACCACCATCTACGAGCCTCTCAATTACCTCCTGCTCTCATCATATTTCTATATATTCATATTATATATTCAAAAAATAGACGAAATCAGCATATCGTATTCCCCTGTTTCCTCCTCCAAAACTAAACGGATTTTAATAATTCATTAAAAAATTATATTAGAATTTGGCTATGTCCATCCGCTTTTTTTGTTTACAATATTTGTCAAAGCTTACTTGATGTCTGAAAACGGGCGGTAAAATTTGTAATTTTCTAAGGTCCCTAGTTCTTACAGTAATTTAATTAATGCAAACAAGCAAAACATAGAGACATGGCAAAGGTACTTAACATAGATTGTATGATAAAAAATATTTCTCTAGTGTTATTACCCTGGTCGAAAACTGGGGAATACGTTTGTATGGAGTAAACCGTACTGGTCTATCTTCTAAAGCAATTTTATAACATGAAAATAATGATCAAATACTGGGCCCCAACAAAGTCTCTGCGTAAGCGTGAGTTACATAGGTTAGGTTAGGTTAGGTTAGCACGCATTGCACTACTCACCACCCTAGCGGAAAGGGGAATGGCTGGGCACTCACGGTCATTCCCAGGCTCCTCCCGTGCGGAGGAGCGTGGTAGGGCCCGCCGAAAGGCGGGCGATCGCCGGCGGGGGACAGGACGTAAAGGCTCTGCTGGTCTCCCAGTCCCCTGCCATCCGGGCGAAGCGGGAGTGCCGCTGGGTTATTTTAGTGGGTATACCGGTGACACGCACCGGGGAGTCCCACATACCCCTCCCGTCCCCCAACGGGAGGGGATGCGTAATGCATTTTTTCCCAGCGTCAAAAAAAAAAAAAAAAAAAAAAAAAAGGTTAGGTAAGAAGATTCGATACTTCGAGCTCGTTCGCATTATTTATTTATTTATTAGGGCCTATTGAAAGTATTATAAAATATCTCTCATCTATCTCATTTTCTCTAATAGTCTAACTTAGCTTATCTCTCCAGCTCATAACATAATTAAAGCCTCTTTGTTTGAATAAAATCGTGTCTTTGTAAAAACAACGATATTTTCAAGAAAATATTGTACATTTGAAAAAGTTATATTACAAGATAGACAATTTAAACTACGAACGCGTAGAAAAAATATCAGCCAATTCTAGGCTAATAAACGCACACAGAGATAAGATTAGTTGTATGACGCCTCACGCACACCAACATGACAAAGTTGGCCCATTTACATTAGAACTAGAAGCGACAGGTTCTATCTTGACATATTATTAAATTAAGTTATATTGCCATCCAACGCGGAAACGCGACAAGCGTCATGGGCTCCTTTGCACCCGGTATGACTCGGGGAGGGCTCTTTGACCGAGTGTAAATATTATTGTAAATATTTTATTAAGCTAGTTTTATTTTAATTTTTTTTTTCACTTAGTTATATTTTAGTTAGTTATGTTAGGTATATAGTTATATTTTATTGTTATTTCTGATAATTTACACAATAAACCTCTCCCTTTTCCCCAGTTATATTATTTAATCTTACTTTAATTAGTAATATTATCATTATTTATAACAATAAATCTCTAAGATCTAGGTTAAGGCACGATGGGCCTTACATAACTCCATTGTTAAAGTTAAAAGCCCCTATATAAATAAATAAAGAAAAAAAACAATTCTATGTTACGACAGTTAGTTTCCTACAAAACTAACTTCTAAGTGGAATATAGAGTCAAAGCTCAAGTAACTAATAACACAGAAACAGGATTTAAAAACCTTTCTAAAAGCTGAAAGCTCGACTTAAAACTATTAAATGCAGTCGTAGCTTTAAATACATTCTGAAAGCCTAGAGTTCTCGAATTAACTAACTTTCATGCTCTCAAAGTCTACAGTTAAACTTCAAGTCTCCTAACTAGAATATTATGTAAGTTGGTATTAAAAGAGAAACTGCTTTTTTTTGTACCTAAATTTCCTATATTAGGTACTATCTAAACTATTATAAAACTGTAACAGAAGTGTGTCTGTACATTGAAAATATTTACAAAAAAAAGAATACGATATGGTTTTTAGGCTTCCCTGATTCCAAATCAAAAATTTTTGGACTTTTTGTCTGTCTGTTTGTTTGTTTGTTTGTTTGTTTGTTCGTTTGTTTGTTTGGGTGTTTGTTTGTTCGAGTATCACGCAAAAACTACTGAACCGATTTTGATGAAACTTTTTTTGTTTGATAGCTTATCATCTGACTTAAAATCTGGTATATAATTTATGCGGACGAAGTCGCGGGTAAAAGCTCGTTATTATTAAAAGGTTTGGAGGTTACTAAACCTGTGCCATATAAACCAATGATAGTTCTTTGTGTTCGCTCTTTTTATAATTCCTTACCAATTCCCACTGCGGCCAGAAATCGTAGTAGGTTTTTGGTCGGTTTGTATCTCATCGGTGTCAATACCTGCCTACCCAGATGAGAACTGAGTTTGTACATCAGTTACCAATACAAGGCTATTTAATAAAAAATTTCATCTGACTAGGAATGTAATAGAATACGGTAGGCATTCGGCTGCCCGCGTGACTTGCAAACCAGTTGGGAGCAATTCGGTGCTTATATCTACAGGTTGCTCCAAGAATATTGTTAAGAAACGTGTTCGTAACTGTGAGTATATTGTTTTACTTTTTATATACAAGGTTTTTTAGTATGTAGTTAATATTGTTATCCGTTTTTTTAGGGTTCCGCACCCAAGGAGTGAAAACGGGACCCTATTACTAACCCTACGTTGTCCGTCCTTCCGTCCGTCCGTCAGTCCGTCCGTCCGTCCGTCAGTCCGTCAGTACGTCCGTCCGTCCGTCCGTCCGTCCGTCCGTCTGTCTGTCTATCTGTCCGTCCGTCTGTCCTACCTATTTAGAGCTGTAACTTTTGAACCGTAATAGCTAGATAGTTGAAATTTTCTCAGATTATGCATTATTACGGCGGATTTGTTAACAAGTAATAAAACTGTCAAAAAGTTAAAAATTAAGGGGGGTTCTCAATAAGAAACTAGTTTTTATCAACGTTTTTTCTTCACGCTCTATCGTAAAAACGGTAATACACATACACACAAGCGTCAAACTTAGTGTGATTATAGAGCACACTCTACAAAAAAACAATAAATACTAAAAACCGGCCAAGTTTGAGTCGGCCTCGCGCTAAAGGTCCCGGACAAAAAGTTTTTTTTCTTAGTTAATAATGTTGTGTTCTGTGGTGGTGTGGTACGGAACCCTCGGTGCGCGAGTAGCCCGACTCGCACTTTACCGGTTTTATTTCTTTTTAGTATTTAGGGGTAGATTGTTAATTACTTTAATTAGTCTAGGTACTATATAGGGTGAAACTGATATCATTAGCATCCTTTTAAACTAAGAGTCTATCCATCAAACTGAACAACTTTTACTGGGAGCAAACCGATCGGAGCAACCAAAAAATCAGCTGTCCAATACTAAACTGCAATGCCTACTCTAAGCATGCGTAGGTAGCTAAAGACTCAAATGTATGCAACAGCAGATTTTTTGGTTGCTCCGATCGGTTTGCTCCCATAGTAAAAGTTGTTCAGTTTGATGGGTAGACTCTTAGTTTAAAAGGATGCCAATGATATTAATTTCACCCTGTATAATCTGTTGTTCGTTCCCCATAAAAATTATTAGCATTTGCTGCCTCGGTGATTATTTTTCTTGATTGTTTTATTTTGTTATTAAATAACAGTCGGTTAAAATATTATAAGTATTGATTCCCACAAAACAATGGCATATTTGTAAAGGCGCGGAATATTTATAAAGGTTACAATCGCGGTTCCTTAATATTGGTTTAGGGTTAAACACTCGCAAGGGGGTGAAACCTTCCTGAAACCGTGACGCGTGTACGAATCAGTGTTTGGTTAACTTTCATCGCGGTGCTTTACCAATTAATTGGGGTCGAGGCTGTTTGGTGTTCTTAAGGAATGACTTAAGGCCCTATGGTAGGACGAAACACCTTGGAGGCATCTTTTATTTTTCATGTTTCGACTAGATTTATAGAATTTACCGAAACCAAAGTCATACCTCAGTATTCTTCTCTATCTATCTATCTATAACGTCACGCCTCTTTCCCAGTGGGGTAGGCAAAGACCAGGGCGCGCCACTTACTACGATCTTTACACACCTCTTTTGCCTCATGCACATCCATACATCTCTTCATACATGCCCGTCGGTTTCGAGTACTCCGCACCTCCCCTTTTTGTAGGACGCAACTGATTTGATCAGCATACGTCCTACGAGGGCGCCCTCTGCCGACACTTCCACTCACATTAGCAACATATATCTCTTTCGTATATCTGCTGTCACTCATCCTCTCCACATGACCAAACCAACGAAGCATACCTTTCTCTATTCTTGTCACAACATCTTCTTTCAATTTACATCGATCTCTTATTACACAATTTCTCACTCTATCTCTCATCGTATTCTCCGTAGTCTCAGTATTCTTGTATAGTTTATCTAGGGAAATCATCAATTGAATACACGATTGGAATTACTTCGCTCGATAGAAAATCGTCACAAAGATGACGTATTTTCTTGTATTTAAAAAAAAAAATCTTATTAGAAGAACTTAAAAAAGTTTACGATTTTTGGTACTTATTTAAATTTATACTCACATATTCATCATAAGTTTATCTAGAGAAATCATAAAAAAAAAATATAAAAAGAAAAGTACTTTTGTTAACTCTTTTTAATCGAAAATACGGTACGCGCACGCACTTTTCGGAGGGCTGGGCAATCGCGTTTCTCATAGAAAATATTCGTCTGAACCTATGGCCCCTTAACGATTGTCAAGGGTGTCTCTACACACGGGTGGTAGCAACTGACGTTGGTCGTCTGACAGATCGATATGGAAGACGAAGTGAAAATTCAAGGGGCAAATAAAACTTCCTACGAGTTCTCTTGAATGGCTTCAAGAGAACTTCTTGGGCCTCTACCCGGAAATTTGAACTTTGCAATTGCGTGAACGTTTTCGTTCCAATGTCAACTCTATTACAATTAAGTTTGGACTAAAACGGTCTCGAAATATCGAAAATATGAAGTCCGGGTACAGGGCCTGAACTCGTAGCAATTACGTTTGCTCATGTCACGATTGTTATTATTTTCTAGACCAGGGTTGGCCAAGACGTCGACCGCGGTCAACCGGTCGACCGCGCCGTGTTTCATGGTAGCCCGCGAAAAGTTCAAAAAATTTAAAAGAAAAAAAGAAAAAAAAAAAAAAAGAATCAATTTTAAATTCCTAAAATTCAGAAATATCGCTGAAAAACTATTCAGCTGTGAAAGATCTCGAATTTGAAAGACTGTTTTCGAATTTTGAAACTGTAGAAGAAGTCGAATCGAAGCTAAATATGTTGTGGTGCGTCGGAGGATATAATATTTAAACTCTGATACCTACCTAAGAAATATTTTTTGAAATTGCATGTTTTTGGAAACAGTGGCAGGTTTCCACATTACAAGTTTATTATGAATCAGCGTTTTCTATGATGTAATAAACAAAAAATTTTGATTGAATAAGAAGAAGTAAAATAGTAGTAGTTATGTCAGAAGTATAATTTTTGAAAGTAGACCGCTAAGTATATCTGAGATTCAATGTAGACCGCGTACTTGAAAAGTTTGGCCACCCCTGTTCTAGACAATGCAATTTAATACCCACAATAGCTCAAGCATCATACAATATGCACCTTGGTAAATATAAAGGTTTTTAGATAGGTAATAATAAAGTGGATTTATTTTAGGGGGATTAAACAACATACTCTAAAGTCTAATCGCCGGGAGCATAGGCCCACCACACTTTCCCACCGCTGTAACTCCTGTAAACCAGGATCAACAGCGGCGACCATTCACAACACTAGACAATGAAGAGCAGCGAGCCCGGGGGATGACTCTAATCTGTCTTGGAACTCGGTGACTCGCAATAAATACATTTTGCGAATGGCAGTAAATTATGCTCATGCAAATACGTAGAGAGGACGAAAAAAAAGGTCGTCCAGTTGTGCGAAAGATAACTGAAAAAGGAGTGAGAGATGAATGACGAATGGAGGTTGACGACATAATTATTGCGCCGACTCCAAGTAATGGGAAAAGGGTAAGAAGATGATGAAGCCAGTCTTAAAACTCAAAATCAAATTGGAAATTCAAATCATAGATTTCAGTAGGTCTGTGTGTAGAGTCACTTAATCATGATCTCAGGAAATCACGTTTGCTATGGTGTAGGTAATCGACGTTTCCTCTGACCCAATTTACCAAATGAAGGGATTATTTGATTCAGCGCCAAAGCAAAATGTTTCACATTCTGTTTAAGATAAAAATAAAACACAAAAGAGTATACAGAGCGTAACGAAACAAATTTCCCTACAAAATTCTACAGGGTGTAACAAAACATTTATTAAAACGAAAAGTACAAAGTGCTTATCCACGACAGGCTTCGTCAAAGGCAATAGGTACAACATTCACATCCACAACAGGCTTCGTCAAAGGTAATAAGTACACCACTCACATCCACAACAGGCTTCGTCAATAAATACATCCCATATATCCGCAACAAGCTTCGTCAATTTCTATACCTACAATCTATAAACCTCCTCCAAAGCCTCTCCCTGCGGGATGGTCCCTAGAACGCTGGCAGCATTCCCCCTTTGAATCGCCAAGCTTATTCGCAGATGAAGGTAACTGCCAGCCCTCTTATCACCAGTGGACTCTATAAAGCGCGCAGATATGTCTGTCTGTAACAAAACACCCTACAATATTCTAAAAGTTGTTCAGTTTGATGACCTTACTAAACCACCCCGTTAAGTATTCTTAAGGGGGTTGTTTAGTTTTAGACCATCAAACTGAACATATTTTAGTATGGAGCCAACATCGAGAAAAAGTAAAAAAAAACAGCTGTTCCATACATTTTAGTCGAGTTGGTACTGCAGTTTTATTTTTATTTATTATTTTATTTCAGGCAACGGTACAAACTTAATAGGGGATCAGACAATTTAGTTAAATTAGCAACTTTTAATTGAACGTCAAAACGCGCGATGTATGAAAAATTGTACTAAATAGTAACAAGTGACGTCAACAACATTTCATTACTTTTTATAGTTCACCATTTTATTAAAAATAGTATTCTAGCTAAAACACAACTAAAAATGTGAGTTTAGCGTTATTTTCAAATGTTTTTTTTTACTAAGAAGATAAAACTAAAATATATTTTATGCAGTCCGCTCCCCTATTATAACAGGTAAAATATAGGTAGGTATACACCACTAGTTTTTAATTACTAACGTAACTTTAAGGGTGTATTCAGACCATGAATCTAAACAACTTTCCCATAGAAACATGGGTCGAAAAACGTAAAAAATTTTTGGACCTCCCATAGAAAATCGATCGGCCGATCCGCACTTTTGTATGGAAGGTCCAAAAAATTTTCTCATTTTTCGACCCATGTTTCTTAGGGAAAGTTGTTCAGATTCATGGTCTGAATACACCCTTAAAGTTATGTTAGTAATTAAAAACTAGTGGTGTATAACAATATAATAAATTAATAACAAACCTACGTAGTATCTTCACGTCCCAAATACCGCAGTGTCTCCAAAGTCTTCGTTCAGTGTGTGTTGCCAGTGATGACATATGGGACAGAGACGTGGTCGTTCACTCAAGGCCTCATAAAAAGGCTGAAAGTCACCCAAAGGGTAATGGAGAGGACTACGCTTGGAGTTTCCCTGCGAGATCGAATCACAAATGAACAGATCCGCAGAAGAACCAGACTCCAGAGTAACTGACATAGCGCAAAGAATTGCTAAACTTAAGTAGCAGTGGGTGGGCACATTGCTCGAAGAACCGATGGCCGGTGGGGCCGAAAAGTTCTCGAGTGGCGACCGCGTACCGGAAAGCGCAGCGTGGGTAGGCCCCTCACACGGTGGACCAACGACCTGGTGAAGGCGACGGGAAAACGTTGGATGAGGGCAGCGCAGGACCGGTCGTTATGGCGATCCTTGAGGGAGGCCTATGTCCAGCAGTGGACGTCCATCGACTGAGATGATGATGATGATGATGAACAAAGCAAAACTTAATTATCAAACATACTCCCTAGGATTTTTATTAATCACTAGCGACCCGCCCCGGCTTCGCACGGGTGCTACTGGATATTAAATATACTACAGAATGTCTTTATGTACAACGTTTACAGTTTTTTTGTCATTAGACAGTAAAAAATGTCCTTTAGAAGTTTAGAGGTTACTCTTGAAAGAGCGACATATAATTTGGCCATGTGAAAAACACTCAACGTTAGCATGCGCGTTTGCAATGTTAGCGCAAAAAATGTGTTTATTTACGACATCACATTAGAAACCTCTAAAATTATAAGTGTTTCTCTACTAAATTATGCATGTTATACAGGGTGTAACAAAACACCCTAGTAATACTTAAGGGGGTGCTTCAGACCATCACACTGAACAACTTTCACTATGAAGCCAACATCGAAAGAAAACGCTCTTTCATACAAAACTGCAGTACCATCTGTCTCGACTGAAATGTATGGGATGGCAGATTTTTTTTATTCTTTCTCGACGAAGTAAAAGTGAAAGTAAAAGAAGTGAAGTGATAGTGAAAGTTCAGATTGATGGTCTGAAGCACCCCCTTAAGTATTTGACGTTTGAAGGTCAGTAAAAAATTAAAGATCAGGCGCGGGTGCTCCCATAAAATACAATACGACATTTCTTAATTTATTATAGCCCCATATCCACCCCACACACGGCCCGCACTCGGGCCGCAACCGCTCGTCAGAATACAATACGAGTTTTATTATCGTGTCATGAGACTCAAATTGCAAGCAATGCATTTTAGGATACGGTGTGAGCGCGGGGAGAGTACGTGTTGAGTGCGTGGCGGGCGCGGTGCGGGTGCGGGTCGTCTGAACGCGGCCTTATTGATTCAATCGGTTTCAAATGGTGTTTTTGGCACTTGTTTCTTAGCAATTATGCTTCTTAAAATTTACTTAGTTGATTTATTTAAGATATTGGATATGACGATCACAAAAATAAAATTTAAGGTAGGTAATTAAAAATTATGCCTATTACAGTCATAACACGCTACCCGAACTTGTAAACGATATATTCGGTAACTTACACAATAGCCAGAGACCCGTATACCTCTCCGCAACGCGTCTTAGAGCGCTCTAAGACGCGTTGCGGAGAGGTATACGGGGCTCGTCTGTAAGCGCTTACAGACGAGCGACACTTTGCGGTCGCCCGCCGTGTGGCGCGACGGTAGCGCGACCGTAAAGCGCCGTCCGATTATTGCCATCGCTCGCGCGATCCCGATCATGCTTGCGTCCGACGGAAATGATCGTGCGACCGTGCGTTTAAACATACTCATATCTGCGGAATGTCCTATTGAAGGTCATGCGATCATGCGATGCGATCTAATTGTTTTATTTCTATTCAGATATACCTAAGTATGTTTAAACGCACGGTCGCACAATAATTTTCGTCGGACGCACGCATGATCGCGCGAGCGATGGCAATAGGACGGCGCCTAAAGTCTATGAGCGCGATGCTCTGCGACCCACGGCGACAGCAAAGTGTCGCTCGTCTGTAAGCGCTCTCACAGATGAGCGACACTTTGTAGTCGCCGGGTGTCGCGGAGGGTCGCGCGATCGTCGCACTACCTTAAAATGTATGGGCGCGACGCTCTGCGACCAACCGCGACGGCAAAGTGTCGCTCGTCTGTAAGAGTCCTAAGAGCCCATAGACGTTCTTAAATTACCGACCAAAGATTTTTTTGGCCGTTACTGACATTAAAATTAAAATAACTTACATTTACATGTCAGACTAGTTTTGACCTGTTTCTAAATACCTAGGACACTTTTTTGCTTCCTATAAAGTGTAAGCGCCTAAAATAGATTGATACATGATTTCCGTTTTAAACCTAATGTCTTGTATGTTAGGGTTTTCAACAAAGAGATTAATTTATTTAAAAGACAAAAGTTTTATAGGTAATTAAAGTCTACCGATTGATATTCTCATCTCATCCTAACGCACATAAAGCGAAAAGTAAAGAGGTTGCTTGCATGCTGCATACTTGCTTGCTTGTTGCATTCTTGCCTGCTTGTTGCTTGCTTGCTTGTATGCATGTTGGGGGTGCAGGGGGCTGCAGCGGGGGGGGGGGGGGGGATGCCCCCTGCCTGAGAAAAACAAACTGGTGTTTTTAAAATTGTAGGTTAAGTTAGGTTAGAACATGTAAGACACTTAGCGGAGCGAGCGGAGCATCAACATGCCTGCCTGCATGCTGCATGCTTGTTTGCTCACTGCATGCTTGCTTGCTTGCTGCATGCTTGATGCATGCTTGTTTACTTGCTTGTTTGGTTGCTGCATTCTTGCTTGCTTGTTTCTTGCTTGCTTGTATGCATGTTGGGGGGTTGGGGTCGGATGCCCCCTGCCTGAGAAAAGCAAACTGGTGTTTTTAAAATTGTAGGTTAAGGTTAGAACACGTAAGACACTTAGATGTTCGAACATGCTTGCCTGCATGCTGCATGCTTGCTTATGAGCATTGATTATTAGACATTTTAAAATTAGATGACATCAATGCTATATATTTTAAATTTTATGCTTTATGGATTGTATAACATATGATGGTTATACCTAAAGTTCAGTATACCCTATGTCTTTTATACGTTATCAAATTATATGTCTTCAATTTATATCTAACGTTTATTTTAGAAAGTGTCCATTATTTCAAACAAAATTATAGAAAGAGAAGTTATATTTCCTAAACTATATATACTTTGTATTTATATCGAATCGAATATTACTTACCCATTTTAATAAGGCGGCTGCGAATTAAAAAAAGGAGGGATTTTTTTTTATTGTTGAAAACTATCAATCAATCAATCAATATACTTTATTTCACACCAAAACATACACAGTAAAATACAGAGATAAAAATACAAGAGGCACAAATTAAGGCGGTCTTATCACTAAGAAGCGATTTCTTCCAGACAATCTTAGGGTAGAGGAAACGGTGAACGAATAAAGGTAGGCGGTGTTTCCAGAAAACTACAATATGGGTATCAAATGAAAACTTGTAAATAGACTATTCCAAAAATATATATTGTTACGAGCGACGGGTTCCGGGATTGGAGGGAAACGCTAAGTCCAATTTTACAGAGTTTATTAGGTTACACTTACACACGGTCCACCTTTCAGAGGTTCCCCTAACATGGTTCACTTCTCCGGGTCCTCCTCGCAGGGATTCCCCGTACACTACTTACTTACACTGTTCACTTACTTTCATTGTCTGCTACGTCACCACTGCGCCGTCACGACACGCAACATAGCTATGACATATATATATTATAAATATTTATTTATGTATAATGTATACATATATTAACGTCCATTTAAGTATCTAGTTTTTATCATTTGTGCTGTACACTTTGTGTCTGCCTCACACTTTACAACTGTCTCTGTTGCGGGTTTGCTGGAAGAAATCTCTTTAGAGATAAGCTCGCTCTTTGTATATGTCTACTTTAACTGTTTTTTTTTCTGTAATTTTTTGTGTTAAATAAAAAATAAAATATACTTTTTTACTTTTACTTTTCTTTCTTTTGTTTCGCACTGTTCACTGTTAAACTGAATACTGCCTCACCTGCACCTGCAACTCACTGGCTTTTATACCCCTTTCTGGATATTTGAATTTCGTTATTTCTTTGTTCTCTTCCAGATATTTACAATCTCTCCTTTTTTCTTGAACTTTTCTAAACACGCCCACTTTTTGTCTCTTTCCGAAATATTCTTACTCTCTCTCTTTCTTCCAGAAAATTCACCTTTTATTGAAATGGTAGCATAAAAGTAGGTACTATAATATATTGTCACGGATGCTGTCAAACGTTAGACGTATGAAGGCATTCAAAAATCGGGTATCGTTGGATAGGCTTTTAATATTGTGTTTTTGGGTTTGGTTAAACCATTTTTCGATTAAATCCCTTTAATCCTTTAGCGAAATATTTATTAGCAGTAAAGTATAAATCTTTATTAGAGTCAAGTGCCCCCTACCAGCTAAACGGTTATTTCTGGTTATGTGAAAAAAAAATTTACGGCAGTAGTATAAATAAAGGAATTAAAAGGAAAACTATCACAGCTACGGAGGCTTTACAAGTTTACCAGTAGTAGGTAATAGTCGACCAACTTATAAAATTCACTTTTTATACTTTACGAGCATTTACCCGCGACTTCGTCCGCATAAATTATTTACCAGATTTTAAGTAAGCTATCAAACTAAAAAAGTTTCATTAAAATCGGTTCAGTAGTTTTTGCGTGATGCTCGAATAAACAAACACACAAACAAACAAACAGAAAAAAAATCAAAAATTGGTGATTTGGAATCAGGGACATCTAAAAACCATATAGTAATATTTTTTTTGTAAATATCTTCAATGTACAGACACACTTCTGTTACAGTTTTATAATAGTTTAGATTAACCGATAAACCGTAATATAAAACAAGTCTAAGACTAAGTCTAAGTGAGTATATTGTGACGGGCAACTACGGACCCTACCCTGCGCGTGACCAGAAAAGTTCTTGGCTGGTTTACGTTTTTAAAGTCGAATTTTTATCAATTTATCATTCAGGTGGAGGTAGTCTATTTTGATCGTTAGTTTTAAACGTCATAGGTACCATAATACGTTTCCGCCAGGCCAGTTTACTACCTTCATACTCCGATAAAAGAAGTTTGGTGGACGGACATGTAATTTGAGACCCAGACTTAGAGAACTTAGAGTAATACGTGTAAAGTGAAATAAAACTAACAAAAAAGGCATTGGTTGTAACATGTAGAAGTTGGGGGAAAGGTATTTCTCCTTATGATACCTTTTGTATCAACTGTGGGAAACTCATAATCTTTCTTATTAGATAGTCCACTTGATCTTCTACGCATTCGTTGTGTTTATTTTAATGAAAATTCAAGATAACCGTACAATATTATGATAATGGAAGAAAACTAAATCACGCACACTGTCTGTTCAACCAAGCCAAATACGTTCCGTAACGAGCAAAAAATACCTCTGATAATATTAGAAGAAAATATCTGTCGCGGTTTTGTTTTGCTACTGCTTTTTGGATGATTTGTCTATTTTTCTAGTAATTTCTACTTTTAAATCCGGACTTCTGGAGATGTGGAAATTAAAAAAAATGCATTAATTTTTTTTTTTTTTATTATAATTATAGCCGCCGCGCCGTCCTGAATGGCTTCTAGTTTTCTTAAAAAATGGCTGGGTCTAAATCTGCCTTTCTTCTTTCCTTTTAGACAGCCCTAACCAAAAAAAATATATCTATACCTATAATAAAATCGTAAACGCAAAAAAGTCTGTACATTGAATATATTTGGAAAACAACCAACCAGGGCGACTTAAAATCAGTAACTGAACATGGTAGAAAGGTTTTTAACTTTTTTGTTTGTTTGTTTGTTTGTTTGTTTGTTTGTTTGTTTGTTTGAACGCGCATCACGCAAAAACCAGTGAACGGATTTTGACGAAACTTTGTATAGTGACAGTTTATATCCCGGAATAACATAATATATAAAAAACATCTCGAAAAATGGCCGAGAAATAGTAAACCAGCAACAAAAACCTCTGGTATGGTATTGGGTACAGTGCAAAGTCAGTGTGCCTCAGAGATCCACTATAACCAGCAAGGTTGATCTTTGTCGCTTTATATTTTTCATAGCTGAAAAAGCTCAACGTATTTTTGACAATTTGGGCTTTCATCGTTTGTGTTGAAAATATGTCGAAAGCTTAGATTAAGAACTTTTTGCTTCCTATATCTATGGTCGAACCCTAGAATAAGAACTTCTTCAAGTCAAAAACCTCTCAAGGAAGTTGTATATCCCTACAAAGCAATGTTCAGGCTTGCGCAACTCTCTAACAAAAAAATGTTATATGAAACGTACACTGATGCCATTAATTCCCTTGAAGGTTAGCACACATTTCAAAGATTCTGGATATCGGTCACGACCAGTTTGTAGTATCGAAGACCCGACTCCTATAACGTAGTGAGTTACATTCTCTTTGGCAATGTTGACAACTACGTTGACAAGTTGTTATTGTTATTGGTTGATGGAAATAAAATTACAAATTACAATAAATAATCATATGTTTAGATGGTTTGGTTTAATAACTGAAGGTATGTAAACCATGAAGTATATATTTTAAATGATTTCAAGATTACAAAAGGTACTGATATCTATGTAAAAATTACATACAAAACAATACATTAATACATTTCTTTCAAACACGTAATTTTTATCCAAATTTTCTGAAAAGGGTTGCAACGGAAAGGCTTTCTTGATTTTTTCAAACGGAAACGGTGCACAAATTATTACCATACAATGCTTCTAGCGGAAATCAGACGACAAAGCAAGATCGCCCTCGCTATAGCATCTTCAGGGATCGCTGCCACATTGCTTCCTGGCGGTAAAACGGCCCACCTTCAAGATTCTCCCATAGATTTAGACAGCACAGAAACGCCTGTGTGTGGTGTGTCACGTAACATTGACAGAGCCCGAGTGATATTTGGCATGAGTGTAGGTTCTATGGCACATAAGAAAGCTGTAGAAACTGTAAACAGATTGCTCCAGTACATCCGAAGGGATAATCGTGTGATGGGTGGTATCGCGGATGGATTTTCGCCAGACGTTGCCAGAGTAGATGAGGTGAACGCCTGCCTCAAGCGCTGTGTGCTATGGCCGGGAGTTCAGAAATTGCGCCTCACGCAAAATATGCGGGTCCATCTTGGTGGCAAATCTCACGCTCAAGAGTTTGCCGACGTGCTGCTTAGGATTGAGGGACAATTACCAAATACCAACGGACCGGTACAATACAACTAACTAAATACACTGTTTATTAATTCTGTAAAATCTAAATATAATTATAAAAGAAATCGTATCTTCTTACGATCCTCAATTATTTGTTACATAACATGAAATATAATTGATAAATATTATATAGGCCACAAAAAGAAACCCATAAACAAGTCCCAAGTCCACGCGTACGAAGTCGCGGGCAACAGCTATACTTAATAAAATCATAAACGAAAAAGTCTGTACATTTATAAATATTTGTTAAAAAACCAACCAGGGCGATTTAAAACCAGTAATTCTGGACATGTTAGAAAAGTGTTCAACTTTTTTGTTTGTTTATCTTGTTTGTCTGTCTGTCTGAACGCTCATCACGCAAAAACCACTGAACGGATTTTGACGAAACTAGTTTACAAAGAACGGAATAACATTGTTGGCAACACCAACATAAAATGTAGTAATTAAAAAAGTTGTAATTTCCGTCTCCGCTCTTCCATATTATACCAAGAGATCCTTCCTTTGAGTATTGTACAGTCATCAGCAGATATATCGTAGCAAACAAGGTGGTCAAATATTTCTATGCAGTTCTAATTTTCAATAATTTCTTTACTCATAGTCAATCGAAAATATAGGAACGCCGAGAACATCGAATATATCGACGCAGTCATGGTGGCCATAAACATCTGAACAGTAAAGAAATTATTGAAAATTCGCTGCTCACATATTTATGACAAAATACACGTTTAGATATAATTGGTAACATTTACTGTAAATAATTTAATGAAAATTAGCACTGCTCAGAAATATTTGGAAAACTTGTATGCTACGATATATCTGATGGCGACTGTACGGTGCTTGTGTGTAACTAAACCTGGTGTTAAATTCACTTAAATAAATCTCCAGTGTTGCAAACAAGAGTTCTTAGTCCTTCCCAATGAACTACTGCCTGCCACTAGAAGAAACCTACAGTCCACTAAAATCTCTCCAACGGAGTCAATAAATCCCTGTATGCCACGTTGCCTGCAACATAATATATTAAAAAATTCCCAGGCTTTGACTGCCGAATGACCGACAAACAATGGAAAATCTATTGTTATTGTGACCCGCCGGCGTTCAACGTGTTAAAAACATCACGAAAAATGACCGAAAAATAGTAAACTAACAACAATAACCTCTGATACAACATTAGTATGCTTCAAAGATCCACTAAAACCAACAGGGTTGACCTTTATTGCTTTATATTTTTCAAAGCTTAAAGAGCTCAACGTATTTTTGACCATTTGTCATCATATTTTGTGTCGAAAAAAATTACAAATTCATGTGGTGCTGGGACGACATCCTTTTAAAGGTATCTCTAAAAATGTTGTTGGATGGCGCCTCTGGCAGGGATCTGGCTCGCTTACGAGCGGTGTCGAAGCCAGGGGCAGGGGCATGGCTCCATGTTCTACCATTTCCGAACATAGGGTGATTAACGCAACGGTGCGGCTCACAGATGGCGTACCCCAATCTTATCACTGTTGCTACCTCGATAACAGCTCTCTCAAGGTAGCAACAGCGATAAGATTGGGGTGCGCCATCTGTGAGCCGCACCGTTGCGTTTGTGGCTCTACTGTGGAGGCGAATGGACGCCACGGGCTTAGCTATCTGAAAGCAGCCGGTAGGCTTCCAAGGTACTCCACCTTGAACGACGTCATTCGCAGGGCTTTGGTGTCGGCGAAACATACAACGTATGCCGCCCTGGAGTCCGCGTATCTCTTTGTTCCGGTGGCAGGGGAAACGGCTGGCACGTGGGGGGACAGAGGCCAAATTTATCTTTGAAATTGGCCGACGGCTCTGTCAGAAAGGCCTCGACCGCCGGTCTGGGTCATATCTCGTTCAATGGATGTCGCTGGCCATCATAATGGGCACCTGTGGTCTGTTCGACTAGTCTTATTTATTTAGGAAATTAGATAATAATCATTTTCTCAAACATGCTTGGAAATGTGAGCAGTATTTTGACAACCTTCTTCGAGATAAATCGAAATTGCTGTACTGGCCAAATACATGCGCGCAGCGGCCGGCTATGTTTGTATGAAAATCCATATCTGTCGTGTTTAGCGGCCAAATAAATTACATAGTAAACTCATATTTTTCGTGTAATTTAAAAATGGAACGATCTTTTTCTCCGAAACATGGCGACCAAGGAGGTAACTCATCAAAGGTTTTATTTAAATTTCGAACTGGCTTGCAAATTGAAAGCTGTTTATTGAAAAAAAAAACAAATTGTTGTTCGTTGTTCGTCATTGATTTTGAAAAGAGTTTTAATTTCTGCGAATTATTTGAGAAAATTAACTGTTTTAATTTCCGCGCATTATTTGAGAAAAGTACTATACAAGCCTTGGCCACAACTAGGCATTGATGACTTACGAATGTGTGCCTCGGCTTCGCCTCGGCCCACATTTATACGTTCGTCCATCAATGCCTCTGTTGCTGGCCGCTGCAGTAATGTACTATTATTGTGTAGGTATATTGTTTCTATTTTGTTTTATGTTATGCGAATACTTTATTTAGGTTAGTTAGATTTTTTATTTTTTCTAATTTAACTTCGAACCTGTCTAACTATCTAACTAACTAACTAACCGCACTTAATATAAACCCTGTGGTTTCAGAAGTGCGCTTGAAATTTATACATAATTATTATAAAAATAATGTATTGAATAAATAATTTAAAAAAAACTAACAATGGATTCTTTTAATCGAATTCTCACCCATTTCCTATCAACCGATTAAGTTGAAACTATACACACACGTATAGTTCTGATGACAATATAATATCATGGTAACATTGAGTTGATCTGATGATGGAGACGGAAGGTGGTCAAGGGATCTCCTCGATGAATTATAGAAGAGAACTCGTGTTTGGTATCATTTAAATTGTTTCAATGAGTACTTTATGGTACCGGTAAGTGCGGTAAGATCTGATGATGGAGACGGAAGGTGGTCAAGGGATCTCCAAGATGAATGAAAGCAAAACAGTCGTGTTTGGTCTTAGAACTTTGTGGTACTAGTAACATTGAGGATCTGATGATGGAGACGGGAGGTGGTCAAGGGATCTCCTCGATAACTTGCAGGAAAACACTCGTGTTTGGGCTCATTTCAATTGTTGCGACCAGACCTTTGAGGTACCAATAAGATTGAGGGTCTGATGATGGAGACGGAAGGTGGTCAAGGGATCTCCAAGATAAATGAAAGCAAAACAGTCGTGTTTGGTCTTACTTCAATTGTAGAGATGAGATCTTTATAGTACCAGTAAGATTGAGGATCTAATAATGGAGACGGAAGGTGGTCAAATGATCTCCTCAATGAATTATATAAAAACAGTCGTGTTTGGTCTCACTTCAATTGTATGTGTGCACGATTTTATAATCAAAATTAATTAACAAAGTATTAATCTAAAATATGAATCCCTATTGTAATACCTTTTTTCGTCATAATTATTTTGAAGATAGGTTAACATAGGTTATACTCACAAATTTCCAGCTAACAGAATGGTGCAATATAGTACAAAAATTTAACAAAATTATTTTTTACCGTTTAGTGCAGTTTTAATAAAATAAAATCTTTTACTTATTTTTAATTGTGTAGTTATTGAAAAATGCATTTATAGCAAATAAACATTTTGATATACTATGTGACTTATCAAAGAATAAACGGCTTAACCAGTTTGAATAAACAATATGTTCTGGTTTAAAAAATGTGGTTTTGTAAGAATTATTTGTTATACCAAGTTGTCCTCGCGGACGAAGTCGCGGGCAAAAGCTAGTATGCTAATATAATCAACGCTCCTATAGGAAGCTATTACTCTGTGACTATGCGATCCGTAGATAAGCATGACCTTGAGTGTCTAGACACTCAACAATTTTTTTGTTTAGAGCCTAAGCTCTTATTAATTAACTAGGTAGGTAATACGAATTAATTTTATGCGTACCTAAGCCAGATAATATAAATAAACTCAACGATCAATAGCTAACATTTTATCAAGTCTAGTCGGGAGGACAGACCTACTGACCCTTAAAATCCCAAGCAAAAACAAATAAATTTTACATAGAAAAATATTAATTGATTCTTTAAATAACTTTTCAATTACTAGATATTTTTTTCTATTTTTTTTCTTTATAATTTAAATACAATGATTGCTTATTTAGTGTTAATTTCTTTAGTGTGTTATTATATTTATTTCAAATTATCACGATATTCGGAGAAGCAGAACAATCAGTTGTACATGTTGCCAGGAGCATTGCCTATCATAGGGCACGCACACTTCTTCATTGGAGATTCCACAAGTAAGTATAAATAGGTAGTATTTACATACAATACGTAGCTGCTTCGCCATGATGAGCCAAACGAGGGTAGCACTGCAATACGTTTTTCATAGCGATTTAGCGTAGGTATAAATTAAATAAGCACATGCACACACTGAATTTAAGTGACACGACCGGCTGCAGATTTTGCAAGGAGGAGATGGAAACTCCTCTGCACCTCCTATGTGATTGTGGCCCCCTGATGTACAAACGCAGCACTCATCTGGGTAGGCAGGTGCTGACACCAGATGAGATACAAACTATCCCGATCAAGAATCTACTGCGATTTCTGGCCGCAGTGGGGATTGGTAAGGAACTATAAAAAGGGCGATCACAAAGGACCAGCGATGGTCTACGTGGCACATGCTTAGCAAGCCTGTCAAGGCCCAAAACCACAAATAATAATAATAATAGCGTATGTATTTCTGCGACGACCCGGTTGGTGTAATGCTTACCACAGCGGACTGCTAACCCGGGCCCTGGGTTCGAATCCCAGTTCGGTCATGGATGTTTATAGGTTTGTGTCGTTGTTGTATTTTTTCCATAATACAAAACCTACGTGGGGCACACTGAAAGTTTCAGGACAATAAAAAGTGTATAGAAGTAGGAGGTAGAAGTGGCCTCCATTCCATTTTATGTATCGTCCCGTTCAATGGAACCTCTGTGAGAAGCAGTGGACCCCCTCTGCTTTTCTATGAAATTATTGAAATCGGTTAAATTATGGGGTATTCATCTAGTACAAAGCTTCCCTACGGCTTAATATTCGTGTAGGATTTTTTGCACTTGACTCATATCAATGCTGAAGCTTGCCTGAATCTGCTGGTAGGTCACTCTCTTATCAGCCTCTCTCATGAGCTGCACAGCATTGGCGTTTTCTTCAGTTGTCGCCGTTGAACGACAACTCCCAGGTAGATCATCACTGAGATTGCTCCGATCATGCCTAAACTCATTTAACCAGTTGTAAACAAGTTTCAAGGGACAGGGCTTCATCATGAAATACCAATCGAAGTTTATCATTAACTTTGTTATGGACTAGGACCACGACGAAAATCGTAATAAATTGGAGAGAAAACATTTTTCCCTGCTTAATTCGTTTTGCCTCGCGACACGCACTTTTCAAATTGCCGCCAAATCGTTAAAACAAATGACAATCGAATAAAATTTTTGGCTATAGGTTGATAAAGAGCTTTTTATTCGAAATTAAAATAAATTTTTCATTGATATCGTCATTAACTGGTCCGTTCCCGAAACTTATTTGCTTGGGATCATTAATTACAATGTACCTATACAACGTGTTAATGAATTAGCGCAAAACCTCATACACCCCACTGATTTATAACAAAATAATTAGATTGCAACAATAATTTCATTATTTTGATAGTTAAAATTTAAAGTTATTCGCATTTTAAGTTTTGCGGCAAAAATGATTTGTTATCATTTCAGCACTGAAAGAAAGCGCTAACGTACTCATGGATACATTTTTATAATCTTGTTTTGGTAGTAAGTAGGGTGAGTGTGCCCGTGCGATGGGTTGTCATAGGGTTCAGTAAATTTTAGTTTTTGCAAAAAAATTATTTAATATTTTGAAAAAAATTACCTATGTTGAAACCATGATAATTCGATTGTGCTCTAGATTCTAAACAAACTACTTTCTAGTTTTGCGTTAATTCATTAACACGTTGTATATGTGCCCGTGAGCGTTATTTATTTATTTTTTATTTTATTTTATTTTGACTTGAGTAGGTAACTCTCGAGTTTCGGGCCTTGTTTCATCTTTGGTGTCGTTAATCTTGCCGTTAATGACGAACTCTGATCAGTATCTTTAAATGCATTTATTCAGGAAATACAACAATGATAAAATTATCTCTTAGGATTCGTCCGTCACAAGGAATAACCAAACAAGATCATAATTAATATGACAGAAGTAACTATAGAGCAAAACTCCAATAGACAAGACGAAGTAGGTCCTAACCGAACGCCACACCACCCCCCCACGGAGAAGGAGGAACCGGGGAAAAGATAAATGAGGACCTAGGTGGTTTACATATCGATCACCTGCTTGAACCGTACTCTGCGGCCTGACCTGGTCACTACGGGAGCAGGCTCTGGAATGGGTTTTAATGGGATGGATGAGGGATGGGAATGAGGCTGCGACACATCTGGAGAGGCAGGAGATGTAGTTGCCGACGGTGTGGTTGACTCAAGATGTGCTGGTTTAACTCGGTCAATGCTTACTGCTACATCCTTGCCTTTGATCTTCAGAGTGACCGTCTTGTCTGCCCTACATACGATCCTGTGCGGGCCGCTGTAAGGTGACTGCAATGACCGACGTACCGTATCGTCCCTTAAAAAGGCATGCATCGCCGAAGGCCAGTCCTTAAAAATAAAGGCGCTAGGATTGGTATGCCGTGACCCAGACGTTGGTCTCAATTTAGCCATTTTTGAGCGAAACCGGGTGACAAAGTCGGAGGGGTCTTCTAATTGAAACGAACCCGGCCCCGTGAAAAATTCGCCTGGAAGACGCAGCGGCTCACCGTAAATCATCTCCGCGGCGGATGCCTTAATATCTTCTTTTAACGATGTCCGAATACCCAGAAGAACAATCGGCAAAGCGCTGATCCACGAATTGCCATGGCACATCAATGCTGCCTTTAAATGGCGATGTAATCGCTCTACCATGCCATTAGCCGCCGGGTGATAGCTGGTAGTCCGAATTCTTTGAGTGCCGCAGATCGACATTAAGCGACCGAAAAGGTTGGACTCAAACTGACGGCCCTGATCGGTTGTAACGGTTAATGGAACGCCAAATCGAGCGATCCATCCGTTGACAAATGTGTCCGCCACATCATCTGCTGTAGCCGAAGACATAGGCCACACCTCTGGCCACCTCGAGAAACGGTCAACGGCGGTCAGGCAAAAATTGTAACCTTTGTCCGTAGGAAGCGGACCGATAATGTCAATGTGCACGTGATGAAATCTTGCAGATGGATTTGCGAAATGCCCGAGCGGAGCATTAATGTGTCTGGTGACTTTGTTGCGTTGGCAAGGAATACACGTGCTTGCCCACATCTGGCAATCCTTCCTCATGCCAGGCCAGACGAAGCGATCTGACACCAGGCGAAGAGTAGCACGCACTCGAGGATGGCTAAGATTATGCAATTTTTCAAATACGGATTTTCTAAAGGGTGGTGTCAAATAGGGACGTGGCTTGCCCGTAGAGGTGTCGCAAATAACAGTGACGGTGGATCCTGGCACTGCAACCTTTTTGAGCGCCAAGGCCGTACCGTTAGAATCAGCCATTAGCAGGACCAGCTCATCATCCAGTTGTTGGGATCGTGCCAGCTCCTCAAAGTCCTCATAGAGCTGTATTGCTTCGACCCTGGACATCGTGTCTGCAACCACGTTATCGATCCCTTTTATGTGAACAATATCTGTTGTGAACTGTGAAATGAAGGATAGCTGATTAAGTTGAGAAGGGGGAAGCTTTTCACGCCGCTGGGAGAAAGCATAAATAAGAGGCTTATGATCCGTATATATGGTGGCATGTTGTGCCTCCAATATATGCCGGAAATGCTGGACCGCCTCGTATACTCCCAACAGCTCCCTATAATATGCTGGCCATAACGTCTGACGAGCGGGCAGTTTCTTGCTTAAAAAGGCTAATGGTTGCCAACCGCCAGATACTTTCTGCTGTAGGGCTGCTCCGATATGTGTGCTGGATGCGTCAGTGAAAAGGCCCAGTGGTGCATCAGGTACCGGATGTGCAAGTAAAGTGACTTGCGAAAGACTCTCTTTACATCGGACGAATGCCTGTTCTAACTCCGGCGTCCATGGTACTGGTTTGGCTCCTTTTAGCTGTGCGTTTGCAAGGACGTCGATCAAGGGAGCTTGGTGTTCGGCAGCCCTGGGTAAGAAACGTCTATAATAGTTTATCATCCCCATAAACCGACGAAGTCCTTGTGCTGTTTTAGGTAGTGGGAAATCCCTGATCGCCTCAATACGCTCTGATGGTGGTTTGGTTCCTGCCGCAGAGATGCGATATCCCAAAAATGTAACTTCTTCCACGCCAAACACGCACTTTTTGCGATTCACCACAATGCCGTACTCAGATAGGCGTTTAAAAAGTTTTCGTAAGTGCTCTGCGTGTTGCATGGCGTCCCGTGAGTAGACGAGGATGTCATCAACGTATGGGAAACAAAAATTCAAACCTCGCGTGACCTCATCTATAAACCGTTGGAAGGTCTGGCCGGCGTTTCGAAGCCCAAAGGTCATAAATGGGAATTCGAAGAGGCCAAACGGGGTGGTTATAGCTGTCTTACAAACGTCGTCCGGAAAAACTGGGATTTGCTGATAAGCTTTGACGAGGTCAATTGTACTAAAAATGGTAGCACCTACAAGGCTATGAGCAAAATCTCCGATATGTCTCACTGGATAACGATCCGGAATGGTACGAGCATTTAACGCGCGATAATCGCCACATGGTCTCCAGGTTAAGTCTTTCTTCGGAACTAGGTGCAACGGCGATGACCAAGGGCTGTCGGAAGGTCGGGCTGTACCTGCAAGTAGCATATCGGAAAATTCCTGCTGTGCGATGCGAAGCTTCTCAGGGGCAAGGCGACGTGGCCGAGATATGACCGGCGGTCCACTCGTTGTTTTTATGAAATGGAGTGTATCGTGTTTAACTACGCGTGGTAGCCCGGGGGGTCGAGTGATCTCCGGAAATTCCAACAGAATTTTGGTAAACGGAGAATCGTATTCCGGGTTTAACACTGCCTTGACGCTAGGCTGCTCAGAAGGAGCTGCCTCTGCATGATTGACTAGACCCGTCTTCCCATCTACTAACCGACTGCGTGCACAGTCGGGTAGCAGATTGTAATGGGCCAAAAAATCTGATCCTATGATTGGAACACTGACATCTGCTATAGTGAAATTCCAGCGAAAGTCTCGGCGGAGACCTAAATTTAAGGCAAGGCATAGCGTGCCGTACGTTTGAATATCACTCCCGTTAGCTGCCTTGAGGCTAAAATCTGCCGATTTGGGAAGGCCAGACACGGCGCTCTTCGGATAACAACATATGTCAGATCCGGTGTCTATTAAAAACCGTCGCTTGGTATTGACGTCGGTTACGAATATGCGGCGACCAGCTGTGTTATGTGGGGAACAGTCAGAGGTCGCCGTTACTGACTCCCCGCTGGGTTTTCCGGTTTCTTTCCGGTCCATTTGCAAGGCGACGTGCAATGCTGAGCCTTTTCCCCAAATTTCCGGTGGTACCAGCAGAGGTCAGAGCGGGACTCGGAGCGAGAACGAGAGCGGGGCTCGGAGCGAGAACGAGATCGCGAACGATAGGCCTCACGGTCGTTATGCCTACCACGGCTACTCTGCAGTGCAGCTACCTGACAAGATAGCTCTTCTAAACGGCGAGTGATGGCTTGAAAGGAGGCATCCGAGGAAGATGTGCCGGCGGCGCAAATAGAAGGCTGGCCTGGTGAGACCTCGATGATGCGGTCCGCTAATGCGGCGACGCTATCTAAAGGTAGTTCTGACTGGACAGTAAGTATGGCTTGTATGTGCTGTGGTATTCTCCGCATCCATAATTGTCGCAAAATAACTTCGCTGCGAAGACTAGGACCGGCCAAAGAACGCAGGTGACGCAGGAACTGCGACGGTTTACGTTCTCCCAGTTCTTCGTCACCCAATAATTTGTTTAGCCGCTGCTCCTCCGATACGGAGAGCCTGCGGATCAATTCGGCCTTCAGGAAATCGTACATTCTGTCCTTTGGAGGGTTGGCTAGAATGTCCTCTATGTTTGCAGCCTGGCCGTCGGTAAGGTTACTTACGATGTAATTACATTTGGTATGGTCAGCAGTAATGTTAGCTATTTCGAAATTTGCCTCTACTTGGGCGAACCACACCGCCGGACGGTCAGGCCAAAATGGAGGAAGTTTGACAGCGACTCCATGAACCATGCCCGTTGGTGCCAAATGATAGGCTACAGGGGTGTTCCCTGCGCTTGTCTGTGGGGGAGTGGCATCTTTGAATTCATCCATTTTAATAAAAAACTCTTATGATAATAACAAGGTAATTTAAAAAAAAACTACAGCCGATGATATAGTACGACACAAATTAGAGCTACAACAAATATTGTTATAAAAACAGTAGGGTATTTGGCTACGTACTTAAAAAGAGAAATAAGGAAAATGTTCATAATATAAAAACTTTCACTTCGACTCACGCACTCCACCGGGTTAGTGTAGGTAATGCTCATAAGGCGGCTTCGACAACCCGCACTCGCTGTGTCGGTGTGTGAGAGTTCGCGTTGTTCGCGGCCCGGCGAGTTTTAGCAAAGTTTGTTTCAGCCCCGGACGTTTCTTGGTTAAATTTCGTCGTAGGTGCAGCCGCACTAGATCAGTAAATCAGGACAGTCCAGATGTAATGGCTGCGAAAGGGAGCCAGGGACTCGACCTGGTCGAGAACGGCCCGGTACTAGGAGTGGGTGCTCTACCCTACCGCTGTTTGGAAGCTGCTATGTTCTATGTCGAGGGTCACCACTTTGGTGTCGTTAATCTTGCCGTTAATGACGAACTCTGATCAGTATCTTTAAATGCATTTATTCAGGAAATACAACAATGATAAAATTATCTCTTAGGATTCGTCCGTCACAAGGAATAACCAAACAAGATCATAATTAATATGACAGAAGTAACTATAGAGCAAAACTCCAATAGACAAGACGAAGTAGGTCCTAACCGAACGCCACACATCTAAGGTGGACTTCCGATGCCAGCGGCCGATGCGACTAACGCGCGCGTCTGACGCGAGGTTCTGTCATATATGACAGAACCTCGCGTCAGACGCGCGCGGCCGACGACAGACCTCACTTCCGAGGTCAGCGACTGACGCGTGCCTATTGTGCAGAGTGTTATCACTTTAGGGTATTTTCCCCGAAATTTAGAGTATGTTTTTATGTTTCGGTGCTTAAACAAAAACATAAAAACGCAAACAAAAAACCAATACATATTTTAATAAAGAATATTTGATTGATTGACAGATTGATAGAATTTTGGAGAATACAATACAGAAGAGAGAATATATGTATGAATGCATTTTTTTTACAGGGTTTATGATAAAATACATTTTTGGGAGTAATTAGACCCTTGGCTTTTTAACCTGTACATGGATCGCTGTCTAGCTAATAATTATGTAGGCAAGAGAGATTTTCCGAAAAAAGAAAAAGTACTTTCAAGTGGCTCGATAGATGGTGTTATTGCAACGTGGATGAGCGACTTTGCAGATAGGTAATAAAATACAAATAAAATAGTAAAAATTAAGCAAATTTTCGGTAAAAACTTCGTAATATTTCTGGCAAACATTCTTGTTCTGTGTGACGTCAGAGCATAGCCGCGCGCGGCCGCGGCCGATGCGATAGACATCGGCCGCGCGCGTCTGACGCGCGCGTCAGTCGCTGGCATCGGAAGCGGCGCCATACGTTTTCATAGTAACTAGTATGGCCGCATCGGCCGTCGGCCGCGAGCCGCGCGCGTCAGACGCGTCGGCCGCTAGCATCGGAAGTCCACCTTAAGTAAAAGTTTCAAGCAGCGTCTGTTTGGAAAAGACGCGGACATTCGTGGCTGTATAACCTAATTTGGGAGCGACTGGGGCTCCTGAATTTGCGGCATTTGTGCAGTGTGTCATTTGGTACAGGAGCGTGTTCGTCCCTGTGTCTTTTGGCTCGCTTTACGGCCTGAGATTAGAACCACACTTCATCGCGGGTTGTTCGACCGGATCATTCCCGAAATGGCTACCGATGCGTAAAAGGCCCAATTCGCAAAATGGCCAATTCGCGGAATGGATAATTCGTGAAATGGCCAATTCTGAAAATGCCTATTTCGCGAAATGGCTAACTTTACTTAGAATTTTTTTTCACTCCTTTTTCATTTATGATGTCCCATAGGATAGGGTAGGGTGGGGTCAGTGGTAGCAACTTTTAACTATGCATTTTCGTTTACGCGCATGACAAGTGAGTAATGGCATGACAATAGCGCCAAATAAGAAGCTGCTTATTAAGTCACGTCTATACGTCACAAATGTGACTGTTTGGTCGAGTAATAGCATCTTATATAACTTTCTTACGACATGCCAGCAGCCGCAGTCTAGTGAAACCAACATCGTTGCCATCATCGTCATCGTCATACGACTATTGTAATATATGATGCATTTAATTATATGATTATTATCCTACCGATTTTATCAAAGTGACTTTTGCAACACTGATCCCATTCCCAAAGAGAGTTGTCTTTGGGAATGGGATTGCTGTGGTTTCCCCACCACTACACGGGTGACCAATGGAAGTCATCATCACCATCTGCCTATACACAGGGTGAATTTGATATCATTAGCATCCTTTTAAACTAAGAGTCTACCCATCAAACTGGACAACTTTTACTATGGGAGCAAACCGATCGAAGCAAATAAAAAATCTGCTGTTCCATACTAAACTGCAATGTCGACGCGCGAGTTCGCGACTCTAATGTATGCAACAGTAGATTTTTTTTACTCCGATCGGTTTGCTCCCATAGTAAAAGTTGGTCAGTTTGATGGGTAGACGCTTAGTTTAAAATGAATCTAATGATATCAATTTCACCCTGTATAAGTCCCACTGCAGGACAATAGGCCTACCATCGAGTAAGAACGGACTAGACTTACCACGGAGTAAGAACTTACAAACATTTTTTTTTCAGAGTTGTGGGCATTTATTCAGAAAGTTGCAATGGAATGTTTAACAAAACGCGGAGTTGTAGTTGCGAAGATATTTTCTTGGTCATGGTATGGTAAGTGTTAAGACTTTTATTGATTAGCATTTATGACTTGACTGTATTCGTTATTTGGGAATATCTAAAAATTTTTTGAAGTCAAGTCGACTGTTAATAATATATACAGGTTGTAAATTAAAATAGGACAGCTACTTAAAGAGGTGCTTCAGACCATCAAACTGAACAACATTCTCTATGGAACCAATATCGAAATCGCGAAAAAAAAAATCTGCTGTCCCATACATTTCAGTCGAGTTATGTTTGCAGTTTTGTATGGGAGAGCGGAATTTTTTTTCGCGATTTCGATATTGGTCCCATAGAGAAAGTTGTTCAGTTTGATGGTCTGAAGCACCCCTTTAACTAGCTGTCCCATTTTGTTGTACACCCTGTATATACAACGTGTTAATGAATTAACGCAAAACTAGAAAGTAGTTTGTTTAGAATCGAGAGCAGAATCGAATTATCGTGGTTTCTACATAGGTAATTTTTTTCAAAATAGTAATTAATTTGTGTCTAAGATTTAAATTTTACTGTACCCTATGACAACCCACCGCACGGGCACACTCACCCTACTTACTACCAAAACAAGATTATTAAAATGTATCCATGAGTACGTTAGCGCTTTCATTCATTGCTGAAATGATAACAAATCATTTTTGCCTCAAAACTTAAAATGCGAATAACTTTTAATTTTAAGTATCAAAATAAAGAAATTATTGTTTCAATCTAATTATTTTGTTATAAATCAGTTGGGGTGTATGAGGTTTTGCGTTAATTCATTAAAATGTTGTATATGAAAATTTTGGTGACTAGTTCCATGTTGGAAATAAGTAGTATTTTAAACACAGTTCAACATAGTTTTCTACATGGAATTAGTCACCAGTATAGCTATACTGCACTGGCAGCATGCACACCCGCGATAGCCGTGATACGGCTTTATCACGTCTTTTATCTCGTTCGTTCGCGCGCAAAAGAACGAGATAAAAGACGTGATAAAGCCGTATCACGGCTATCGCGGGTGTGCATGCTAGCAGTGCTGGTGTATAACAAATTGTGAATAAATATTCCGTCACTTTTGTTTCGGTGTTTCTTTTCCCAGCTTATTGATCATTTAATTATTAATTACAATGACTTATTAATTAGGTATTTATTTTTAGCTATCGCAGAACCTGACGACTTTTACAACGTAATAAATAATTGTTTGGAAAAAGACTTTATGTATTCGTACATGAAGCCGTGGCTCGGTGATGGATTATTAACAGGAGAGAGTGAGTATTTCGGTAATTTGGAGAATAGGTCACTTCCGAGTGTATACGTAATTATCAGATTCGCCCCACCCATACACCCCGCCGACTAAAGTGCGAAAGAGACAATGGCCTCGATTCGGAGTGTACGACGACTAAACTAAACTAAATGTATTCCTGTCACTTTCTAAAATAAGATTAAGAAAAGAGACAGAAAACCAACAGCTGACTTTAGTGCTGTCAAAGTGATGTTAAATGCGCAAAATAAGTTGCCATCATAATGTACGCCATCTTATTTAAGTCGTTTTTGGGCGTTTAACGTCACTTTGACAGCACTAAAGTCAGCTGTTGGTTTTCTGTCTCTTTTCTTAATCTTATTTTAGAAAGTGACAGGAATACATTTAGTTTAGTCGTCGTACACTCCGAATCGAGGCCAATGTTGTGACAATGAAAGAGAAAATGTTTTTGGCGCGGCCAGCAATCAAACTTGAATATTTTATTTCAGAATGTACAGGGTGAAATTGATATGATTAGCATCCTTTTAAACTAAGAATCTACCCATCAAACCGAACAACTTTTAGTATGGGAGCAAACCGATCGGAGCAAAAAATAAATCAGCTGTTGCATACATTTAAGTCGAGAAAGCGTTGCAGTTTAGTATGGAACAGCTGATAAATTGTTTACTCCGATCGGTTTGCTCCCATAATAAAAGTTGTTTAGTTTAACTTATTAACATGTATATCCCTAAACTCAGTCCGGACGGAGATAAAGGCTTGAAGTTGAAAATATTACCATTACGTGCACTTCAAGCCTTTATATCTCAGTTTAGACTGAGTTCCGAAATATTTATAATAACAAGTGTTGTTTTTATTAACTTTATTCTGAACTATAATATTCAAGTTTGATTGATGGCCGCGCTAAAAAAAGAAAAAAGGCGCCATTTTTAGGCGTAGGCTTTTGTACGTGAAACTGGTACTGCGCAGACCTCTCTCCCCCGCCCATTTTTCGGATTCCGTAGTCAACAAGGCGCCATGTCTACGTCTGTCCGCCCATCCGTCTGTTCGCGGCATAGCTCAGAGACGCCTAGGATTAGAAAACTGTAATTTGACATGGCTATATACATCAAAGTGGTAAAATAAGTTTTTTAGGGTACCTACTCCCTACACGAAAAGTGGGGATGCAATTGAAAACGATCGACACTTTGCGGTCGCCGTGTGTCGCAGAGGGTCGCGCACATAGACTTCACGGTTAACGGTCGCCGACTGTCGCGCGACCGTCTCGCCCAACCCTCTGTGACCGCAAAGTGTCGCTCGTCTGTAAAAGCGCTTACAGACGGGCGACACTTTGCTGTCGCCGCGGGTCGCAGAGCGTCGCGCTCATAGACATCCCTCCGCGACGCATCAAACTGAACAACTTTCAGTATGGAGCCTACATCGGGCAACGCGAAAAAAAAATCAGCTGTCAGCAATTGTCTTGTGTGAAAGCAAATTGCATTGAACCAAGAATATGCGC
The DNA here is from genome assembly GCA_922987775.1 of Agonopterix subpropinquella. NCBI lineage: Eukaryota > Metazoa > Arthropoda > Insecta > Lepidoptera > Depressariidae > Agonopterix > Agonopterix subpropinquella. The sequence goes on along the minus strand of OV277713.1, from coordinate 7,761,690 downwards.
TCTCATATATATCGAAGAAAACGTAATTTTCTTATTTCAAGTAATCTTTTTTACAGCAGTTTTATATGGGACAGCTGTTTTTTTTCGCGTTTCCTGAGGTAGGCGCCATAGTGAAATTTGTTCAGTTTGATGGTCTGAGTTCACCGTTTTAGTATTTGCTAGGCTGTCACTTACACCCTATATAGAAAATGTCTATGGCAAATGTGAATGAGGCTAATTCACATGAATAGGTAATAATAGTTGCACTACTATTATTATGTGAATAATAATGTTAATAGGTAATAATCTCTCTCTCTTCCTGGCTTTTAATCCCATATGGTGGTGGGGTCAGCCTTCCGTGTCTTTTCTCTCCACCTTGCCCTATTTCTGACGTCGTCTTCGGAGACATTGCACTCGGTCATATCACAACGAACTGTGTTCATCCATCTAGTTTTCGGACGTCCTCTTGGTCTCTGTCCTGGAATCGACAGTTGCAGTGCCATATTTCCTACACATTCGTTAATAGGTAATAATAGTTACACTATTATTACCTATAAACGTTACTACTATTATTACCTATACATGTGGCTAAGGCTGTCGTCTGTCCGTATTAATAAAATTATTGTTTCCTTTCAGTGTCCATAGTGAGAAAACACCGCAAACTTATACTGCCGTCGTTTAACCAAAAAGTATTAGACAGTTATCTTGGCATTTTCAACGCTAGATCAAGATGTTTGGTGGACACACTCTCAGCTGAAGTTGGAAAAGGTCCTGTGATTCTATTAGATCGCATCAAAGAATCTGCGTTTGGTACACTTTTAAGTGAGTATAAATAACATTTGAACCTTCTATAAAATTTCATTGTTATCATAGGCATCCACAGGAAGCTGGCATAGCCGGCATAGGTATTGTCTATACCTTGAAGCGCAGACTGCCGACTGCCTAACAAGCGGTGAAACATGATAATACTCCTTGGTGGTCGGTAATGATCGTTCTTCTTTCAAATCAAATCAAATCAAATATACTTTATTTTACACCAAAACATAAACAGTAAAATACAGAGAAAAAATACAAGAGGTACAAAATAAGGCGGTCTTATCGCTAAGAAGCGATTTCTTCGAAAATAATAAAAAATAAAACAAGAGTAAACCTATTATAAATACATCTAAATGCAATACATAGATAAATATATATAATATATATTCCTATATATATACATACATATACATATATAGGGTCCTTCTTAATATGCTGACACTTTTTTACCCAGGAACTCTATTGGTCATAAAGGTCACAATTCATTGAGAATATCTTGCGGAATATGATAATACAAAATTTATTTAAAAAATCGAACGAAAAAAAAATCAATAATTTCTTTACTTTTGCTGCATAACACTTACCGTTCTGTGAAACCCGTATGGGATCGATGAATGGAATAGTACACTATGCGTACGCACACTGGTAACAAAACTACTACACTTGTTTTCATTCATTGCACTGACACTGAGCACGATTTCAAGTTCCTACACACTTCTTCGGGCGTTTCGTTTGTCTGACTAATTAATTAAAATGTGTTATATCGATAATTTAGTTTGTAATGTTTAAACATTTCTTGCACTCTTGAAATTCAACCGATGTAAGTGTGTCATAATAAATGTCACAATGTCACGTTTCACTGACGACGTGGGGGTATCGCCACAGCATCTTTTGGTCGTAGGGTGTTGAGGAAAGTCCAACATTTCTCTCTTAACTAAACAGTTATTTTGAACCAACTACACGTGCTTTCACTAATTTGTTCAAATGAATAACTGACTGACCGAGAAACGGACTCGAGGTCTCATCATACTGTCGGGAGCATATTATCAAGATATCGATCGATACAACGCTTTAGCGTGGTAAAAATAAGAAGCAAAATTGCGCGTCCGCAGGTTCTTTATGTCCGAATTCGCAAAACGGCTTTGTGCGGGCCGACAAAGGAGATAAAAAGATGTGTTGTTTATTTTATGAATGGGATAGTAATATTCTCACAGTAGAAAAATGTAAACATGAACTCAGTGAGTAGGAGATAAAGATCACACTGGCATGAAAAAATAAGGCGGTTTGACTAACAGAAACAAAACATTTTTTCTTACCGACTTCGTGGAAATATTACATTAACAATAATTTTAACCCCTTTCATAAAAGAAACGCCGATTGCAAAGAAAGCCGCCTATTTTTTTGTCGGCATGCTTTGTAAATTTTGCAATAAGGTGCATGCGCCCAGGCAAATTTATTCTTATTTACATTACGTTAAAGCATTGTATTGATTCATATCCTGATAAGCACGTTAAAATAACTCTCCATTCTGGGGAATAATGAGCCCGATCTGTTTAGTCTAATTTTTCCAACTCTGCAAATGGTCGTGTCCGTGTCGTGTAAACAAACATTAGTAACAATTTGTGCAAATTTCTGTATTGGCGTTCGCGGTGTCCGTTTTTACCGATACAGAATACCAACTAGCGGTTTTCTTATTGTGAATGCACATGGTAGTGAGTGTGTGACAAACCACAATCGAGAACCACTGTGACCACAGTTTTGAAGTGCCTCCCAGTTAATGATTCTCGAAACAGCGCCACCAGGACTAATACAACCTTCAGGCCTCCAGCTGCTGATGTTGGCGAGGAAGTAATGTCCTTTGGACCTCTTTCGTCAGCATCTACGGCCAAAGATGGTGCAGGTGTGCTCGATCATTGAAACTTGACAGTGTGGCGTTTATTATGAGACGAGGGATACATTCGCATAATTTCTTATTTCACAATAGTGCAAGAATTATTTTAACATTATGAACTAATTTATCCAAACATCACATATCACATTACATTTATTAGCTGGTGATAATGCATACAAAAGTCTGTGGTGGGAACTTTAAGTCGAACTCAGTGCAGTGTGAAAACAAGTAGTGGTTTTGTTGCGAGTGTGCGTACATGCATCGTACCCGTAGTATTTCATTCATCGATCCCCGTACGGGTTTCACAAAGTGGTAAGTGTTATGCATTATAAGTAAAAGACATTATTAAAATTTTAGGAGTAATTTTGTTTTTGAAAATAATTTTAAAACTGTAAATTCCGTGTGATATTTTTAATGAAATGTGATCCTTATCACCTATAGAGTTGCTGTGTAAAAAAGTGTCAGCATATTAAGAAGGACCCTGTATATACATACACATACATCATCATTTATCTTTCGTAAATTCCCGTCTATGTTTTCGAAGTTACTTTGTCCCTTTCTAATCAAACGACAAAAATAAAAATAAAGTTTTTATTTAATTTATGTTCTGATAGAAAGGGACAAAAACGTTTGAACGGGTCTACACAATATGAAACTGTACAAAAACATGTATAATCATTCCTTATACTCGCACACAGATTGCAATAAGAGCGACAGAGCTATAATTATAATATAATTCACCAAATTGCGATATTCGGGAAAAATATAGATTGATTGAATTCTGTCTATAAAATAATCATAAAGAGTTCTGACCACAGCTAAGACGTGGTGCTAAAAATATCGAGCTTGCTTCGCTAAATCCATAACTTTTACTTAGGTTACTTTGAACGTGTTTTGTACACACACACGGCGACAGATCAACCTACCCATAGTTCGACCTTATGTCCATGAACATAGAGTTCAACTATGGGTAGGTTGATCTGTCGCCGTGTGTACGTAAAAAAACTCTGGCTCTAACCGATTCGTATGGAGGAGAAAAGTCGAGCTCGCTTGGCTAGCTCTAAGTTTCTATTATTTTTTGCATGGATAAACTAAAAGATGTTGACCACAACCCGAATAAATGTGCAAAAAAATTTCGAGCTCGCTGAGCTCGCTCTGTTATTTTTTGAGTGTCTTCTAATAAAGATAAGGGGGCGGCAAAATCGGTCTGCCCCGGGGCAGCAGACACGCTACGCAACTGAATCAAAGAGAGGCATTGCTCACGGCTGCCAACCTCAGTAGGTTTGATGTAGGAGTCTTTTTAAGTATCCTGTCTGATCCGACGTCCGAGTTGGCGAGGAAAGTTTGTAGGATGGCTATCCGGGATTAATGCCTGCTCCACCATAGTTTGTAAGGTTATTTTTGTATCATAGTTTATTATATTATTATTAGGCACTTATAATAATAAGGTACGATAGGACCGATACATACAAATGTTTTTGTTTGTTATTTTTTTCAATTCATCCACCCGAAAATTAATGTAGCGTTGCTACACTACACTCGTGAGTCAAAGAGGTAGGTAGGTGCGAGGGTAGCGCGGGGACGACCGGCGTTACCCCTCCACAGAGTGCGCAAGCGTCTTGTTTACGCTCGACTTTTAATATTTTTGTATGAGACATGATCAAATAAAAAAAATACGTGTCTTTTTACCCGACTGCGCCAGAAGGAGGGTTTTGTTTTTCGAGCGTATGTATGTATGTATGTATGTTTGTATGTCTATTTCTTTGGCACGGCCTACAGCCTAAACGGCTTGATGGATTTTGACGTATGAGGTGTCGTTAGATTTGTAAAAATCGTGAGAGTGACATAGGCTATATTATTTTAATAAGGCGGTTGCGAATTAAAAAAGTTTTTTTTTTTAATTACAATATGGGTATCGAATGAAAGCTTGTGAACAGACGATTCCAAAAATATATATATTATAGTACTTTTATGCTACCATTTCGACACAAGACTAAAAAGTATGAAATAAACTAAATTATTAAGAAAAACAAAAAACCCGACTGCATTAAAAACTATTATATTAACCGAAAAGAGAAAATCAAGCTCTTATATTCACTAATTAGCTATAACACCTTGGTTCGAGCAAATATAATTTGAATGCTATTAGTACCCCAATCATTTTAGCGTGTTTAGTATGGAGGACGTCGAAGTAATCTTTATTCGTACTTTTAAATCGTAATTGCCATCATTTAGTGATGAAAGTATAGCCTGAAAAATTATTATACAAAATATTTGTATGGAACATAGAAAAAAAAATTAAAACTCCTGGAAGGCTTGTAACTCATTCAGAAAGAATTCTAAAACCCTCATTTTAATTAGAGTTAAATGTGATTTTTGAACATAAAAATTGACCTAATAATTAAAAATGTGTTGTTTTGGGTTATTCGTTAAAAAAAGATTATGTAATTTTCAATGTTTTTTCAGTAGATACAAATACTAATTCATTATGTAAAGCGTGAATAGCCTTAGAAATAATAGTTTTATTCTATTTTATCATTCTTAAAACTAAATAATGAACCATTCAGTCGTGATTAAAAAAACCAAAATCATTATTAATATCATAATTATAATGACTAGATTTCTTTTTAACTATGTAGAGCATTATTTTACAAAATATCTTACATACAAATAAACAAGATACGATGCCAGCAATTTATTTGTGTAAAATATTGCGAAATTTAAAAATCGTCGTGTTGGCGCCACGTTTTCATTATGATGGCGCGTTGGCGCGCAAGGTGGTCGCGGGGGTGCAGGCGGGGTGGGACGCGTGGATCCGCACTCGCACGGCCCATTGATCTTGATCGCCGGCCGGCCTCTCGCCCGGTCGTGGAATGCGTTCGCGCATTTAAGTCTATATTTTTAGGGTTCGGTACCCAAAGGGAGAAAACGGGAAACTATTACTAAGCCTACGTTACCCGTCCGTCCGTCCGTCTGTCCTACCTATTTAGGGCTGTAACTTTTGAACCGTAATAGCAAGATAGTTGAAATTTTCTCAGATTGTGCGTCATTACGGCAGATTTGTTAACAAATAAAAATGTTAAAAAGTTAATAATTAAGGGGGGTTCTCAACAAGAAACTAGTTTTTATCAACGTTTTTTCTGCTCGCTCTATCGTAAAAATGGTTATTTATACAAGCGTCAAACTTAGTGTGATTATAGAGCAAACTCTACAGAATAACAACAAATACTAGAAACCAGCCAAGTGTGAGTCAATCTAGCTCTAAGTACAAAGGTCCCGGACAAAAAAGTTCTTTTTAGGGTTCCGTACCCAAAGGGTGAAAACGGGACCCTATTACTAAGCCTACGTTGTCCGTCCGTCCGTCCGTCCGTCTGTCCGTCTGTCCGTCTGTCCGTCTGTCCGTCCGTCCGTCCGTCTGTCCTACCTATTTAGGGCTGTAACTTTTGAACCGTAATAGCTAGATAGTAGAAATTTTCTCAGATTATGCGTTATTACGGCGGATTTGTTAACAAATAATAAAAAAGTCAAAAATTTAAAAATTAAGGGGGGTTATCAACAAGAAACTAGTTTTTATCAAAGTTTTTTCTTCACGCTCTATCGTATAAACGGTAATACATACAAGCGTCAAACTTAGTGTGATTATAGAGCACACTCTACAGAATAACAACAAATACTAAAAACCGGCCAAGTGTGAGTCGGTCTTGCGCTAAAGGTCCCGGAAAAAAAAGTTTTTTTTTCTATGTTAATAATGTTGTGTTCTGTGGTGGTGTGGCACGGAACCCTCGGTGCGCGAGTAGCCCGACTCGCACTTGACCGGTTTTATTCTAAGTTAATAACGTTGTGTTCTGTAGTGATGTGGTACGGAACCCTCGGTGCGCGAGCAGCCCGACACGCACTTGACTGGTTTTATTTTATCTTGCAATCACGCTAACAATTATTTATTATAGATAGGTAGTTAGGCTTAGGTAAGTACCTCACTGCCGAAATAAATAATACGTTGTTACAATTATATAAAATTATGTAGGTACCTATACCTACCTAACTAGTTAGACGTACACAATTGCTTATTTCGGTAGTGAATAGTGAAGTGAGGTACCTACTCGTATCTACCTACTTAGCCTTACCTACCTACCTAATTTCAAACCTGCGCCCGCGGCATGGCGGCGCGATAAAGCGCTATCGCGCCCTAGCTCTCTTTCTTTTTGCGTGCGAAAAAACGAGTTAGCAGGCACGATAAAACGTTTATCGAGGCGCCATGCCGCGGGAGCCTAGGATGTAGCTAGGATGCCACTCTCGAGAAAACGACAAAAATCGAGATATGCCTCTGTCTTTGTTACTTTGCGTATACGAAAGCGAGCGCGCATGATGGTTTTCTCGTTTTGTCGCTTTGTCGTGCGTGGCATGCTAGCCCTATAGGGTAGATACCTACCTACCTAACTAAAGCTCATAAATTACACGTAGTATGAGCAAAGCATGTAATTAGTGGGCATAACTTTACGGAGTGATAAGTTAGTTTAGTAGGTACCTACCTGCCTACTTTATACAATATTATAGTACTCTGTGCTACCTACCTACTGCTTTAGCAAAAAAACCGTCATAGGTACGGGATTCGTTATGCGGACATAACATGGACATGCCCTCGAATCCCGGGATTTTATGTTTTTGTTGTTGTATGTTTTTGGTGTAGAAATAAAAAATTATGTAATGATACGGAGTTGCCATAGTGAAAAAATCTAATCGTCTTTCATCTTAAAAGTACCATTGGTATTTTTCTATTATTTCTATTTAAGGTGCGCCACACACATAATTATTATGGGATTCCGAATCAAGATTGTGCTTTTGTATAGGGTTTGATGCCGAACGGACGGAATTGTGGAGGGGGAACTCTATACGAAATCGTAATCCTGATTCGGAATTCCGGATAGGAATTCTGTATGTATGTGGCGGACCTATGAGCTTGGGAACCATTCTGGAGCAGATAATGTTAGTGAAATGTTTAAATATTTTCTTCGGCATAATGAATACCTACTCCATTTTATCGTTAGCTTAAGAAAATTCCGTGCTTTGATCAAAAGTTGAGATTTAGTTAATCTTTTGATAAAATTAATTTTGATTGAGTTTTTTTTTTTGGGTAAATTTTGGTAGGAAATGAGTAAGTAAGGAAAGTAGGTAGGTTAATATAACATGTCCCAATTTTTTGTGAGCGAGTCGGTTCGGGTCTTAAGCAATTAGTTTTCCGTGCCTACCTACTGAACTGCTACTATATGTCAAGTTGAATTGAACTCTATGTCCATGAACTCTATGTTCAACTAATGGGTAGGTTGATTTGTCACCGTGTGTGTACCAGTATAAACTGACACTTACTAAATATGTAGTCACATAGCAACTGAAGATCCATTTATCCTGGTAATATTTATTTTTAAATAAAGTTATCCAATTTAGTGCCTTTCAAATAGCAAAATTTTTCTTCAATCGACACCCCCTTATCCGGACTACCCCCTCAGCGAATATAAGGTCCTTCTTAATATGCTGACACTGTTTTTTTGACAATTCGTCGAACTGAACAGCTATCTATATGGCACTAACATAGAAATATACGAATATAGATACGGTGCTATTTGAAGAAGTTGAAGTCACCTTTCAAAGCCTAAAGGAATGTGATCGTGAAGGATTTGTCAAAGATCATTAAGAAATAGGTGAGAATGACATAGATCCTTTAGGAAGCTTAGAAAAACCAACTGAAAATTATGATCTGAGCGACGAAGATCTGGAAAAAATCAGTATGGTGTATTTACCGGTACTTTCCGTAAAGGTATTATCTTACCTTTATTTTATACGTACCTATTATTTAAAGCGTAGTATTTAAACTATTTGAAATATTGAAAAATCTTTGTATACCTACTTTGTATTGTATTTGTCGAGAGATTTAAACTTTACTGTAAGACTGAAATACTGAAACAGCTGGTGCCATAATTTTATTATAAGACAAATATTTCCTACGCAATACAGTACCTACGTATTTTACAGGGTGTTAGGGTAAACAGTTGCATCACCTTTGACTGCCAAATGACCGACAAACAATGGAAAATCTATTGTTATTGTGACCCGCCGGCGTTCAACGTGCTAATGGGGTAATTGTATCCATGATACTGAACAACTTTGCCAGAATCCTATTGGAAATTCGCAAAAATATGTTTCGACTTGTTGTTCGACTTGTGCGATAAAGTAGATTCATTTTCGAATGGTGTAATGTAATCCGTGTAATAATGGACTACTTAGTAACGAAAAACCGTGATCTAAGTGCGGGTTTAGGTCACGGAATGCTATAAAAGTACCTTCTTTTGTTTATTATGCACCTGTGCAATAAAGTAGATTCATTTTCGAACGGTGTAATCCGTGTAATAATGGACTACTTAGGTAACGCAAAACCGTGACCTAAGTGCGGGATTAGGTCACGGAGTGCTATAAAAAAAATTATAGGGTGTATTCAGACAATGAAACTAAACAACTTTAAAACAAATCTAACGACACCCCATTTGTCAAAATCCATCAAGCCGTTTAGGCTGTAGGGCGTGTCAAAGTATTCGATATACGCACGAGAAACATTACCAGATAACATAATTATTATGACACTTTAAAAATTTAACAAAAGAGCCAATAATGACGCTGGAGCCCCGCACGCCGCCGCGCCGCAGCATTGCATCCCTTCTTGCCTCACCGTCTGAAGGTACCGTATCTACTACCTATCCCTTTCTCAGTGCCCTTTATCATAATTTGTGTTTTTTTTTAAACGCAACTAGAAAAAAAGGTTTAAATTTTATGACACTTCAATAACAGAAAATTAAAAAACAAAAGACGCCGCGCCCGCGCCGCGCCGCGCCCCATCCTGTCGTCCGTCCATAGGTATGTAAAAGTAGGTAATAATGCAACGAAGCAAGTTGCTATTTATGTCTGTTTGTGTATATTTGTAATTGACGACGCTGGTGCTGACCTGACCGCTATATTTTTTTGTGATTAACCTAAATAAACCTACCAAGTCAATATAAAAAAGATAAAATTAATTCCACTATGTAACCATAGCACTATTCTAAGTTACTATTATTTACGTTAAAGCAAAAAATAAATCTAAATTATGCCTACATCTTGCATATTATTATTATTATCATTATTTTAATTTGACTACTTTGACCACATTCATGAGTGTACACCGAGACAAATATAACGAGCCTAAACTCGAGGGATTTTTTTGCATTATTTTACTATCGTGCATGCAGCATCGTCTTTAAATCGTGGCATTCTTTTGTGTTGTATATAGTCAAATCAAGTATCAAGAGAAATGGTCAAATACAAATTGTGTGTCCGTACAGCGATGTATTTTACTGTCAGGAGCTGCTGTAGAGCGACATGGAGGTCCACCCACAAGGGCGCATGAACGCCGACTGATTTCTTCATTTAAAAGCTTGTGAATATAAACAAAAATCTGGTGTGATTGCCAAAGTAAACTAAACCTTATTGCAGTAGCTCAAGGTTTACGTGGATTAGCAAAATTTACAAAAATAGTGCAAGTTTCTTTAAAAAGTATTTTCTGTTTTTCTGAGAGTTTTTAGAATTAATTCATTATTTTTGTTCCCAACGTTTTGAGCTGACTATATCTATAATATCACAGTTATTTTTTTACTCATAAAAATAATGTAGTTTTGGAGATAAATGTACCGAAAGACACACCATTTTCGTAGATTTCAAGGGAGGAGGTTACGGAAATTTGATATTTTAGTATTTAAAATAGCAATATTATAATTTTTTTCCCACAGTTTTATAGATACATATATCAGTAGGTATCAATAACTATTCATAAAATGATGCGGTTTCTTGTGAAAATGTACCGGAAAACATGACATTTTTACGAATTCTGCATACGCGTCCTTAAAGTAATGCAACTGTTTACCCTAACATCCTGTATAGTACAGAAGCCAATTTAAATAAAGTATTCAGTTAAAAACATTCGTAGGACTGAGTAGTTTTATACCGACAAGTGGTTTCCTGAAGAGTTTTAAAATTGCTTTTTGACCTTCGACATGAGGATGTTATGAGTCATTTGGCGTATGTTTTACAAAAATTTTACCAGCAATTTCGCACCGGGAGGAGCCCAAACTTGTATGTTTAGAAAATACTTTTTGGATTTTTTGAAAACCAGTGGTTGAATGGAAATGGTGTAGTATATTTTTACAACCGCCCCATGAAGTCCTTTCATTTGATACCCCACATGACAGGTTTCAGAAGAAAATAGTTATTTGTTATGCAAGGCTGCAAAGTTGCTTTTTGGCGCGAGTACTTGTATTGAAACCTGAGCAAGCGAAGGATTCTAGGATTGAACCACGAGCGAAGCGAGTAAACACGGTTGAAATACGTTTTTTATCGTCTTCTATCTCTTTCATGCAAAACAGATGTTTGTATAACACTTCGTTATTATTTGTATTAAAATACGAGAGTATGACGTCACTCCCTTTATATCTGCCTCTCGCTCTAACCGTAAATTTTAAACACTTATATTTCGGTTATTTTTGAAGATATTAAAAAATCTGTTTCACTTTAGTGAAAGATACCCAAACAGTTTTCAAAAAAGATATAAAATATAAAATTTTCATCATCCCTATTATTTGGCTTATCTACAATAACGTAGAAAGATAATAACTATAACAGACATTAAAATGATAATAATAGTTGTTTATCCTTTTCTATGTTGAAATTGCTTACAAAATCATGCAACTTAGTCAGACAAAGGTACGATTTTTCATATTATAAGATTTTTCATATCTACGTTTATTAATAAAAAAAGAGACACCCATTTTCACCTATTATCCATTTAACATTACAGTAGCTAGATTATTTAAATTATTTCCTTTCAACGAATAAATGAGAGGGTATGTCCACGCTATGTCGATATTCGAATCCCGGGAAGTGGGTCTACTTTTTCCATTCACTTACAACTACTTGTGTATACTTTTTTGACGGCCCAATAGCTCAGCTTAGCTGGTAGGCCTGCCTGTTTATACGAGGGTTGCGGGTTCGAATCCGTAAAGGGCAAATATTTGTATGGTGAATATATGAAAACTTGTTGGTACTCAAGTCATGTATGTTGTATCTATAATAAATATGTATTATATAAAATGATAATAGTCTTATCATTAATTAAAGGTACATAATATTTAATTCTTTTCCGTGCTAGATTCTACTAACTTTAAATGGGATTCGATAATTTGTTTGTATGACAATGTTCCACATATTTATTTTTTATAGGTAGGTACTTACTTAGTAATACTTACAAAAAAAGCCGTGGTGGTCTGGATTGTAGACTTGTGTGGATTGGTGGACTAGACGTCGAGTATTTCTCTACACGCGCGACTCGGTTTTTTATAAGTCACGACAAGCGCGGCTTTTGCTCTTCGAAAAGCGAGGTTACACCACGTCTAGTATGATTTCTCTACTTGCGCGCGTCTCGACTTTTTTCCGTACTACATTTCTCGGCAAGCGCGGTTTTAGCTCTACAAAAAACGTGGGTACAAGCTAGTTTATATGCAGCAAAGGCGCGTCGCACGCCTGTAGAGAAATCTATACTAGACGTGCTGCACACATAAACTTCCATATCGCATTATTCTCGCCTTATCCGCACAATCTGGGCCCTGTTTAATAAACTAGACAATGACAATTTGACAATGACAATTCAGAGTACATAGCTGCGAATGCTAGGACACATGACTGCAAGTTTAGCGTCATTAGTAACCAGCAATGTACTTACTCTGAATTGTCATTGCTATTGTCGCATTTATTAAACAGGGACCTGCACCGCCACCGCACCCCTTAAAAAATGATGAAAATCGAGATGAGCCTTCATCTTTGTTGTTTTGCTAATGCCAAAAAGAGCGCACATGACGCTTTTCTCGTTTTGTCGTTTTGTCGCGTGGGTGGTATGCTAGCCGTGCAGTACCATGATATCAAGTGCACATAAAGTCCACCACGTCAATACGGAATTCCGAACCGGAACTCCGAATCAGGATTATCTACGATTTATTTCGTATGGATCACAGTTCTGATTCGGAATTCTGAATTCTATATGTGTGTGGCGGGTCTAAATCACCACCAAATAATATTTTTTTCGAAATTCGTGTTTTCTTAATTTTTTTAATGTTTTGAAGCCGTTTGTCATAAATCACAAAAATAGCAATCCAAAAAAAGTAACTTTGGTACCACTTCAGGCAATCACACACATACCTTCTAGTAACAAGCTAATAACAGTAACTAGTGAAATACCGACTTATTTTTGAATATTAGGTATACCTACCTATCTACCTATCTATATTATCGGGAACAATTTTGATAACATGAACATTCTACACAAACATAATTATTCGAGGAACATCGAACTACCTTCCTTTTCCGATCGGATTGGCACACGGTCACGGTCGGTCGTCTATGCTCGACACCACTCCGCCCGCTTTTAAATTTAAACTCTTTTGCTACTCGCGTAAAGATGATATCGCGCTGCGTACTTTTATTATATTCTTTATTTATTATTATCCATGAGAATTTTATTTTTATAATAGTGTTTACAATTGTTTAATGTACTAAATGCAATTATTAAAATAAGATTTTCCTCTTACTAATCCATCTTGAACCATAAATCATGTAAATTACAGATTGAGGTACTGCTTGGAGCAATCTTTCTAAGAATTGATATCTTTTGTTTATAATATAAGATATAAAGTATATATAAAAAAATATTGCCATTAGGTATTACGGCTTAGGCACCATAAACAAATTTCTAGTTTTGACGCTGCAGTTGTTACTTCAAGCATATGCAGTCGATCTAAGTTTTTAATTTTCTGATATATAAATAATAGCAATTAATTTAATGAAATGTGCAAAACCACAATGCCATAAATATTGTAGATCGGGATTGTTGCAATTAAATGCAAAATGTAAAATTTAGGACTGTTGCTGACGTAATTTTTTTTTAATTTTGTTCCATTTCTTGGAGAGGTTTGTTCTAATCTAAGATTCCGAAAAAAAAATGCAATTCTAAATTATTCCCGGGTCAACGCGTAAAATGACTGGCCTATAGGTAGGTATTGCAGGCGGGGACAAACCAAGGAAGGTACCTAAGGTATGTTTTATAATTTTTCTTTGTCCCCGTTTGCGATACCTACCTATTAGCATTCAAATTATATTTGCTCGAACCAAGTTGTTATACGTAGCTGATTAGTGAATATAAGAGCTTGTTTTTCTCTTTTCAGTTAATATAATAGTTTTTTAATGCAGTCGGGTTTTTATTTTGAACTACCTTCATGTACGTAAAATTTGCGCACTGTCTTCGAAGTAACCCTGTATAAGTCCTTCTTTATTTCAGAGACCGTAATGGGATTAGATTATGAGACTAAAAATATTGACCAACACACGGAATACAGGCATACAACATCGGAAATACTTGTGATGATTTACAAAAGAACAATAACATATTGGATGCTCATTGAATGTTTATATAATCGTAGCAAAATTAAGACACAAATGGACAAGGGTGTAAAAATCGCACATAATTATGTAGATGAGGTTGGTATGTAGTAATAATAATCAGGGCCTCTACCCGCACATTCGAACTTCGCAATTGCGTAAACGTTTTCGTTCCAATGTCAACTCTATTACAATGAAGTGCGGACCGGAACAGTGGCGATATATCGAACATCGAAAGTCCGGGTACAGGGCCTGGTTTCGAGATGATTAAGATAATAATTTTCTTTGCAATAATTTACATACCTTCTATCGCAGTCCAGTGGCGCCCTCATCACATAAAAAAAAAATTCTTAATAAAGAAAGCCTAAATTAAAAAAGTGCTCAACAGATAAACTACAAAAGCCTTCAAGCCATTGTTATACAATACTTTTATAGGTTCTAAACATTCTACTTTTAGACAATTTCGAATAAAAACAAAAGCGGCCGTTATTTTTGTCTTTTTTCAAAATTTGTAATGTTTACTTTAGACCTTTAAAAAGCCTATGAATGCTTTTGTAGTTTATCTGTTGAGCACTTTTTTAATTTAGGCTTTCTTTATTGAGAAATCTTTTGTAATGTGATGAGGGCGCCACTGGCCTGCGATAGCCCTCTTAATATGGCGACACTTTTTTAAGGAGAACATCAAACTGAACTACTTTCTCTATAGGACCAACATCGACATAGCGAAAAAAATCTGCTGTCAGAGACATTATTTTGGCTAAAGTAGGTTTGCAGTTTTGTATGGAACAGCAGATTTTTTTTCGCGATTTCGATGTTGGCACCATATAGAAAATTGTTCAGTTTGATGGTCTGATCATCCCCTTAAAAAATTGTCGGCATATTAAGATGGAACCTATACAGTCTTCTTCTTATCGTGTGGGCAGAGCCCTGGTGCAGAGTTTTTTCAGACCGCCTAACGGCCTCTGACGTGGTTTTTATGTAACGACTACTACCACCAGAGATAGTAGCCGAGACCAACGGCTTATCGTGCCATCCGAAGCACGGAATCATTTCTCTTTTCAGACAATCAGCTGTCACTTACACCCTGTATATTAATATGTAAACGATACACGACGCGTTGCGTATGTATATAATGTTTTTTTTTTATTATATTCTTAGTAGAATATAATTAAACGAAGAACGTTCGAAAGGAATCCGCCTACCAAGCATGGGTCCAAGCCAAGCTCGCGACCGCAAAGTTAGAGCGCGAAGGGTTCGCGCCAAGAAGCGGGTGATCCGGAAGGCTCGATTCGACCATGTCAGCCGCATCGGAGCCAAACTGGCATCCTACCCTTCTGGTAGTAAACAGTTCAGGTCCCTTTCAAAATCGGTCGAATCCAATTTCTGCCATCCCACTTTACCTCCCATGAAACCTGATGAGTCGCTGGCTCAATCCGCAACTGAGAAAACTAATTTATTTGCTTCACTGTTGCGAGCAATACACGTCTGGACGCTGGCGCCAAAGAGCCACCAATCATCCCTCGTTGTGATTCTTCGATGCCAGAGATCACAATACAGACGAAAGAGGTCCGCAGAGCATTGCGTAATCTGGACGTGAATAAGGCCAGTGATCCTGATGGCATACCTGCAAGAGTGCTGAGATATTGTGCGCCTAAATTGTCTCCTGTTCTAACACGCCGGTATCGCCTCTCTCTCAGAAGAAACCGGTTCCCATGAAGGGCAGTCGTGCCGACCCCTGCAACTACCGAACTATAGCCATCACTTCCATTCTCTGTAAAGTCATGGAAAGATTTCTCAACAGTAAGTTGCTGACATACCTAAAAGAAAATGATGAACTCAGTGATCGCCAATAAGGTTTTCGCCGGGGACGAGCGACTGGGGATCTTCTTGTGTGTGTCACGCACTGCTGGGGCGAGGCCATCGAGAAATACGGTGAAACATTAGCTGTCTCACTTGACATCTCGAAGGCCGTTGACAGGGTATGGCACGCCAGTTTGCTGAGCAAGTTTCCTGCTTATGGCATCCCCGCTGATCTTTGCAGCTGGATATCTGATTTGTTGAGTGAACGGTCGATTAGAGTTGTCATTGACAGTGACAGCTGCTCTTCTGACCTCACGGCAATTGATGCTGGGGTTCCTCAAGGGTCTGTTCTCTCCGCGACACTTTTCCTGCTGTACATCAATGACCTCCTTGTGTCAGGTATTGTTGGGTATGCAGATGACAGTACTGTCACAGTGAGCTATCTATCCAGCGCTGGGGCCAGCTGGGATGAAATACGCAGAGGGAGGCCATGGTGGAGTGGATAAATTTGATTTTAAGTCTTGTCTCCCAGTGGGGTGACAATAATCTAGTCAACTTCAACGCCACCAAAACACAGGCTTGTCTGTTCACCGCCAAAAGGAGTTCGTTTAAGCTGACTTCTACTTTCCGGGGTACATCTGTCCCTGTTTCCGACAGTCTTCAACTTCTTTGTAAGAGGTTGGCCACGCAACTCAACTTCGGCGCTGACATGGAGTCTAAGGCTTAAACTGCGGCCAAAAAGCTGGGCATCTCAAACAAGGTGAAGCGGTACTTCACTCCTGGAAAGCTCTTAATATTGTATAAAGCTCAGGTCCGATCTTGTATGGAGTATTGCTGCTACCTGTGAGATGGCTTAGCCAAGTATCAACTAGACACACTCGACTTGGTTGAACGCAGAGCCAGGAGGCTCATTGGCGACAGTAAGCTGTTGGAGACCAAGCTTTATAGCCTAGCCCACCGCCCCGTGGAGTAGCCTGCTTGTCTGTCTTCTACAGATTGTACTTCGGTGAGTGTGCCCAAGAGCTACATGAGCACATCCCGCCTTCCCCTTTATACTATCGGACTTTCAGACGCACCGCGAGATATCACTCCTACTTGGTCCCACATATCCATCCACACTATGCGCCTTTCTGATTCTTTTATAATGCGTACAGCCAAGGAGTAGAATGCCCTGCCTGCGTCAGTATTTCCGAGCGCTTACAACCCGAATTCCTTTAAAGCACGAGTGAATAGGCTTCTTCTGGGATAGCTCGCTAGATCTTCGACCCCATCTTTGTCCTAAGGACAGGATTGAGGTCAAGAGCAAACGCATTTTTCATTAAAATAAACGTTCCAACAGGTAAACACGGCGACACATCAGGTTACGCACCCTATATACCCATAACTACACTATACGTACAAAACACAAAATAGTGCGGTAGAGAGCCTGCATAGACGCGGCTGCCGGCGCGGGCGCAGCGTGCTGTGAGACGAAACAACAACAACATTCCGCACCCTTTCGCACGATTCGCAGCGTTCAACTTCTAATAGTTCAAAGTCCAAACAGGGTAACCTGACCTGTCGCCGTGTGTACACACGGTCAAGCTACGCAAAACCAAAATAAGCTGGCCGCTCAGGCAATGTAATGTATAACGCGTCGCGCGGCCAGCAGTTATGTTGGTTTTGCGTAGCTTGATGTGTCGCCGTGTGTACACAGCGCACATTAATATTGATTGTTTTCGTATGAAGCTTGGAAACTCATTTCAATTTTTCAGTTAATCATAAAGAAAAAAGCTGCCCTGAAACAAGCGAATTCTATAAATGACTCCACGGAAACAGGTTAGTAAAACAAACATGTGATCTGAGACTTTCTTATTTTCTGCCCGAGGTTAGTACACAATTTTTCTCCCCGACAGAGTCGGAAAGCGGCAACTTTGTTTAGCGCAGCGGGACGAAAGTTGACGCTTTCCGCCCGGAGGAGGGATTTGCTTTGCTTTGCTTTGCTGCCGAGCGAAACACACAACTTTTCACCTCACTACATCGAGGAAAATTTCAATGCACCAATCTCATTTTTAGAATAATCGCACTGGCCACTACGAAAATAGCATGAAAAAAAACTTGTTTAGGCTGTTTTTCTTTATTGAATAGAAAGATTCGAATTTTAAAAACTCTTTCTTTTTTTTTTTTTTTTTTTTTATGTGTGATAGGTAAGCATTTGACCCCAATCTCACCTGATGTTGAGTGATGATGAGGCCGAAGATGTAGCATGCTTACCTAGAAAGATGCCTATTCACTCTCGCCTTGAAGAGGCCCAGGTTGTATTGCTCAGGGAACAGGTCCGCAGGCAGGGCATTCCACTCCTTAGCCGTGCGCATTATAAAAGAAGAAGCAAACTTCTTCGTGCGAATTGCTGGTAGGTCAACGACATAGGGGTGGAAACCCAGTCTGCGTCTCGTCCCCCGCAGATGAAAGGGAGACGGTGGTATCAGATCATGTAATTCAGTCGCACACTCTCCGAAGTGTATCCTATAAAAAACAGATAGACAGGCTACCTTGCGACGATGCTCAAGACTTTGTAGCTTCGCCACCGAGGTTGGATCACCTATGAGCTTCCTGGCACGCCTGTCGATTGAGTCCAGCGCGGTCAGCTGGTATTGGGCAGACCCGTCCCAGAGATGGCAGCAGTACTCCATACACGATCGGACTTGTGCTTGATAAAGTTGTAGAAGCTGTCCCGGAGTAAAGTACCGTCTGACCTTCGAGAGGACGCCCAGTTTTTTCGCTGCGGTTTTCGCCATGGACTCAATGTACCGTCCGAAATTCAGATCGGACGATATGTTAATGCCAAGGAGCTCCAGGCGATCAGCTATCGGTATGGACACATTTCGGAAAGTCGGGGTCAAAGCGAAGGGACTCCGTTTTGTGGAGAAAAGGCACGCCTGTGTTTTGCTTGCGTTGAAACTGACCCGATTAGTATCACCCCAGTCGGACACAGATTCAAGGGCCAAGTTTATTCGCTGCACCATGGCCTCTCGACAAGATTGAGTAACGTCCAATTTGACCCCTGCACCGGACAGATATCTGTCAGCAACAGTGCTGTCGTCTGCATACCCAAAGGTTCCGGGCACAAGCATGTCGTTTATATGCAGCAGAAATAAAGTGGCTGACAGAACTGACCCTTGAGGAACACCGGCATTAATAGCCATTGATCCGATGAGTATCCATCAATGACTACTCGAATGGATCGTTCGCTCAAGAAGTCAGCTATCCAGTTGCATAGGTCAATCGGAATTCCATATGATGGAAGCTTGCTTAAAAGGCTTGCATGCCAGACCCTGTCAAAGGCTTTGGATATGTCAAGAGACACGGCAAGTGCCTCCCCGTATCTCTCGACAGCCTCGCTCCACAGATGAGTGGCATACACAAGAAGATCCCCCGTGGACCGTCCTGGGCGGAACCCATACTGACGGTCACTGAGGAGGTCGTTATGATCCAGGTATGCCAGGAGCCGGTTGTTAAGTACACGTTCCATAGTCTTGCAGAGTATGGAAGTGACTGATATTGGTCTATAGTTGACAGGGTCGGCACGACTGCCTTTTTTGGGCACGGGTTGCACGTTGGCAAGCTTCCATGACCTTGGGACTACCGCAGTCTTAAGTGAGAGGCGATACAGGCGTGTTAAAACAGGAGACAACTCAGGAGCACAGGTGCGTAGGACAATTGCTGGGATTCCGTCGGGTCCGCTAGCCTTGTTCACGTCTAGAGAACGCAGGATTTTAAGAACCTCTTTTTGGCGAATGTAAACTGATGCCATTGAGCATTCAGTACGAGGAATGGTAGGTGGTGTTATATCTGAGTTCTCCAGATGCGAATTCCCGGCAAAAAGATTAGCAAATATATTTGCTTTCTCCTCCGCCGAGTGAGCTAGCGATCCGTCAGGTTTTATTAGCGGTGGCAGGGAGGGACGGCCGAAGTTTGCTTCCACTGCTTTGGCAAGCGACCAAAACGCTTTGCTGCCAGCTGGATAGGAGGCAAGCTTAGCCCCTATACGACCTATATGGTCGAACCGGGCTTTTCGCAACACCTTTTTGCAAGACTTGGCGGCTTTGTTGTAAGCTTTCTTCAGTTTTTCTGTGTTCGGAGCCTTCTGCTTTCGAGCATCAGCCCAGGACATATACGCTGACTGTTTCAGCACCTCAGCACGGGAACAATCAGCGTTGAACCATGGGCGAGCTTTGGCGCCGGTTGACACGTCAGAGTACGGAATAAAATATTCCATACCCTGACGTATCACTTCGGCAACCGCGTTCGCAGCGCTCGACGATTCCCCAGAAGAAAAGCAGGTTTGCCGCCAAGGATAGGAAGCAAAGAAGTGTCGCATCTCGTCCCAATCTGCTGACCTGTATCGCCACGCCCGTCTCTTACCACAATGGCCCTGATCAGGTGGGGAGTATACGGATACAGTTTTCACCAGACAGTGGTCGGAGGTACCTAAAGGGGCACATACCGACACAGAATATCTGTCTGGATCACTTGTCAGCAGAAGGTCCAAACAGTTGGCCGTGTGAAAGTCAACGTCAGGTATCCGTGTGGCACAATTGACCAGCTGGCTGAGATCTAGCGATAGTGCAAGTTTGTGCGCCTCTCGTCCAGCGTGATCGGTCTTCTGGTAGGGGAACAGCCATTCTTGATGGTGAGCATTAAAGTCGCCCAGAAGGGTCAGTTGCGCCTCAGGATACCTAAGCTGAGCCTCCTCAGCCGCCTCTCCAAGATAGTCGAACAACCTAGTTGTCTCCTGATCTCCACTGTGCGAACGGTAGACACAGGCGTAAACAATTCGTTCGAAACCTGTTTCCACCAGTATCCACAATACTGAGAAGGAAGGGTCTTCAAGGTTTTTGAGACGCTTGATGCAGATGTCATCGCGAGCGTACACACAGAGTCCGGCGTGCGGAACGAACCTATGCTCCAGAGAGTACCCAGGGTAGCTGAGGTACGCCGCGTCTGCCGGACATCTGATCTGCGTCTCGGTGAGAAACAGCAGTTGTGGTTTTTCAGTCTCTAGGTGGTGGTGGACTGCTACGAGATTTGAGTGCAATCCTCGGATATTGCAAAGGTGCACTTTTAGAGGGAGAACGTGCAACCGCTGTTTAACTTTCTTCCTTTTAGAACCTTTCATTGTTTTTTTCGAAGAGCGAATAGGCAGGAGGACGGTAGTTGAGCGAGGAGTCGCATCAATCGAGCCAGATAGTATACTGAAGTCTGCCACACATTAAGATAGCTGGGTTGGAGACCGCGGGGACGCCCGAACCCCCCCGGGATTGCCCACCAACTTCTCCCATCCGGTCGCCAACCGGCATGGTGGAGCAACCCGGGATTTTTCGCTAGGTGGCGGGGCAGCCTTTCACGGGTGGCTTTCCCGCTAATTGGGCCCCCTACTTCCTGCGGTCGGTCAGCGGAGCACCGTGCTTCGGATCCCGCTAGCCTCCAAAACCAGCCAGCCGGTGTAGCAGAGTTCAGCAGCCTGTGAACGGTCTTCTGACGCGACACTACTGCTCAGACCCATCCTCCATGGGGCAACTCCGGACTTCATGGCGAAACATGGTTAATACCACTTGGCGACATGGCTCAGTCCGGAGGGTGGTAACCAGCCTCGGCCGAAACCTACCACCGGTAAGTTGTCACTCATTTAGCACCACCCAGGGGTCACGTGTAGGGTCTCGAGGGTAAACCTACGGACGCGAGTGACTCCAACCCCCTAAAAACTTTCCACGCTAGCGGATAAAATGCACTTTTGCACTCAGATTTCGAATGACAAACAGAAACTTTCCGAGCTTGTGAGGTGAAAAATATTTTTCACCTTGGTTGGCGCATTGAAATTTTCCTCGCTGTAGTGAGGTGAAAAGTTGTGTGTTGCGCTCGGCAGCAAAGTTATTCTGCGTCTCGTACCTTTGAAACCCTCGCGACGCTCAGGATTCTATATTTGAACCACTCGCTTCGCTCGTGGTTCAATCCTAGAATCCTTCTCTTGCTCAGGTTTCAATACAAGTACTCGCGCCAAAAAGCAACTTTGCAGCCTTGCATAACAAATAACTATTAGACAGAATCGTTAACGCAGGAAATATAAAATACTGTTTATGTTATGTTTTTTGTGTGATTTTGGTGTGATGTATACATAAAGTGCTGACTGCATATAGTTACTATACTTCACAGGAATAGAGGACTGACATGAGTTGTCAAATGAAAACGTTTTTTGAGAATTTCTCGGCACATATAGGCACGGCACGGTACAAATTTGAGTTCTATGCATTATTGTGAATCTAACGTGAAATCGTTGATAGTTTAATGACATATTATTAGTATAATTTCACAAAATAATCTACTATTTCACTTTAGATTCACAAATTATTCACAGAGCTCGAATATTTACCCTGTCGATTGTGCCGATAAGTTCCGAAAACGGTTCTATTGGCTCGCGTCACGTATCTCTTTCTATTATACAGTGGTGCCGTTAGGTACATCTCGCTCTCTCAGCTGTCAATGCCTCTATTCCTGTAAACACCGTATTAGGTGCTGTTTAAACAGAAGTGACGTGGCGCGGACGTGACGCTCGCGGGGTGCAACAATATAAACCTTATAGTATGCAGCATAGAGTCGTTTGGAGAATTACGCCCGCGCCTCCAGGCGACGTTGCCTGGTGGCGCGGGCGCGATGAATACCACCGCCACGCGTCTCTTCTATAATCAGTACCTTAGGATGATATTTCTATACCAAAGTAGGATAGTTTATATCCTCCACTAATTAAATCCCACTTTACTTTGACATTTTGTATAAATTACACTCGCCCTGAGTACCCTCTACCCGGATATTCGAACTTCGCAATTTTTTGCGTGAACGTTTTCGTTTCAATGTCAACTCTATTACAATGAAGATCGGTCCGAAAGGGTCACGATATATCGAAATTCGAAGGTCCGGGTACAGGGCCAAAATTATAAAGACCACAGAACGTTCTAAGAGGGGGTAGACTTAGATGTGCAAAGTAGGCGGGGAACGCGTTGCCACAGGTTATGCAGTGATTTGCATAACACCATAAGGTGCGCGGCGTGGTGCGAGCGAGAGGGTATGAGTAGTTGTAGCAACGTGAGCGGGAAGACAAGTGGCGACAGTCATCTGTGATAAAAACTATCGATTTCTTTTATAAAAAGTGGACATCTACAAAATGGGCTTCTTAAAACACTATGTCTAGTCCAGTACTAAAGTAGTCTAGTACTTTAAGGGTGGACGCATATCTATCCGCGGCGAAGGAGCCGAAGGAGGCGAACGAAACGAATTTCATTTTAATTCTTCTGACGATTCGTCCGATTCGCCGCGGACAAGTGTGCGAAGTGTCATAGAATTTCATACAAAGAATTCTAAAATTCGATTCTTTCGCCTCCTTCGGCTCGTTCGCCTCGCCGCGGATAAATGTGCGTCCACCTTAAATGTGACTAGGTTATTTGTGTGACAACGTCCAAGATATTTATTTATTTAATTAATTCACTATGCTCATAAATAGTAATTTGATCCACCACTAATCCATAGACCTGTGCGAATTCTACTAAAAGACTGTTTGTATTTTTTAGGTTCAAAATTCAAATGTTATCTAGATTTGATTCTAGACTTATCAATGAACGGTTCCATGACTGATACTGAAATCAGAGATGAAGTTAATACAATGGTCGCAGTTGGTTATGATACTACAGGTGTTACCATAACCAATGCCTTGATTTTGATTGGATCGTACCCTCACGTACAAAAACGTGTTTATGACGAGTAAGTATCTAAGTTTACAAAAGGGCGAATTAACTTGGCACCTGGCGCGCACGTGGCTCGGAATAAATAAAACCGGTCAAGTGCGAGTCGGGCTACTCGCGCACCGAGGGTTCCGTGCCACACCATCACAGAACACAACATTATTAACTAAGAAAAAAACTTTTTTTGTCCGGGACCTTTAGCGCAAGACCGACTCACGCTTGGCCGGTTTTTAGTATTTGTTGTTATTCCGTAGAGTTTGCTTTATAATCACACTAAGTTTAACGCTTGTATGTATTACCGTTTTTACGATAGAGCGTGAAGAAAAAACATTGATAAAAACTAGTTTCTTGTTGAGAAACCCCCTTAATTTTAAACTTTTTGACATTTTTATTATTTTATAACAAATCCGCCGTAATGAGGCATAATCTGAGAAAATTTCAACTATCTAGCTATTACTGTTCAAAAGTTACAGCCCTAAATAGGTAGGACAGACGGACGGACAACGTAGGCTGTGTAATAGGGTCCCGTTTTCACCCTTTGGGTACGGAACCCTAAAAACTCGGAAAACTCGGAAAGAATAACTCGAAAATGTTAAAGCGTAGGAACACGTGCAACCGTAACTGAAATGCTATGCTACGGCCTTGCATGGCGATGATGGTGGGGTCCCGCGGAGGGTAGCAGGAGGGGTGTCAAATTCCGAGCCAGGTGCCAAGTTAATTCGCCCGGATTGTAGTTTATTTAAAGTTCCGGAGCTCAAGAAGAAAAGACGGATTATAAACTTTTTAAATGTTTGTTTTTGACATTGGAGGTTTTTTAAAGGACATCCGGCACATAATACCAAAAAATGTATAACCGTCCTTCTATTTTTATTATGGACTATGGAACACTAGAAACTAACTGCAGGCATTAGTTTATTTTATAATGATTTATTCGTTTTTATTATTTTTATATTAAAAAAACATTGTGCTTGTAACACCTCCTACTAAACAACATTAACAGCCATTTTGGGGTTGCTGCTTTTTTATAATTTATTAATAATAAATGATTAAATAACTCGTTAAATAAAAATAAATGATACTATCTGAGTCGTTTTTATAAAACACCATAATTTATTACACATTTGACTTCAGTCAAGACTTCTATACATTTAAAGGTATTTTTTCAAGGGAGAGCGGCGGTTGTCCTTTGTAATTTAATGTTTACTGTAAGTAATCACTATTCCCAATATTTTAACCATTTATTCACAGAATGAAGGAGGTACTTGGGAATGATAGAGACGTCGAAAAAGACGATTTGTCAAAATTAATTTATTTAGATGCTGTAATAAAGGAGGTCTTAAGATTGTGTCCCATTGCTGCCTTTCTAGGAAGACGTGCTGATAAGGATATTCAGCTAAGTAAGTAATAATAAATATACCTATTTCCATCATATTTTTTAACAATTTACCTAGTATTATGTCTTAAATCTTAGTATTAAAGCATAAGAATAGCACTTTTCTTCAATATCGATTTTACGAAAAAAAAATTTTCTATAAAACATGTCTACTCGACCCAAATGTATGCATAAGGTTGAAAAAAAAAAAACAGATTTTATTTTATTGTATAAAACAAACAGTGCAAATTGTTTAAAACAAGTGTTTTATAATTTCTTTTTTCTTTTTAGTTTAGGCCATTATCTTTAATTAATACTGAACGCTTTACATTCCTGAATGTTCTAACTAATTATCTTATCTTATCTTCTTATCATAAACTTTGCATGAGATTTCTATACCAAAGAAGGATAGTTTATATCGTGGTATTGTGATGCGAGCGAGAGGGCATGAGTAGTTGTAGCAGAGCGTAAGCAGGCAGACAAATGGCGACAGCCGTCTCCGAAGCAAAAGCGCTACTTTGCATTTCTAACCCCTCATATAATGTTCTGTGTTGTAAACGGTCATAAATTAATGTTTTTCCAGAAAACTGCCGTTTGCCAGCCGGTGCTAGCTGCTTTCTTTTTATGTCCGTTCTGCACCGTCATCCAATATGGGGTCCGGATGCTAACGAGTTCAAGCCGGAGAGATGGCTTGACCCGAAACTGTTACCTGATCATCCTGGTGCCTACGCAGGATTCAGTATAGGACGACGGTCTTGCGTCGGTAAGAATTGATGATACCTTCCCCTTCCTACTATCGGACTTGCAGATGCACCGCGGGATATCACCCCTTCTCGGTTGACATCCCACATATCCGCACCAAGCGCCTTTCTGAATCTTTTATAATGCGCACAGCCAAGGAGTGGAATGCCTTATTACCTGCCTGAAGCCACTGAAGCATTGAATCTGTTGAAATTATCTTTTCATTTTGCTTGCGTCGTAGTAGGTACCTAAGTTTTTCGGACCCCAAAATAGGACGACGCCAAGTTTTTAGTGAAAATTGATAGTTTTTATATTATTACTGTCCCGATTCCCGAAAATCCCCTATTTTCTATGCCGGTTATCAAATTCTCACCGATATCCCTGCTACCCAATCCGTCGCGTAGCCCCAGCAACGTTCTATGCCGAGGTCGGTACCCCTCTGGGTGCCCCTGCATTAGGGAGTCGTACTAGGGACATCCTGGAGACCCAGGGAAAACTTCGACGTCTTCCGAAAGTCGACTCCTCCTCGATATGGTCAACGGCCAGCGGAAACCAAGACAGATAGGGGTCACTTGACTTGAACAAATGTCATAAAGGACCATTGGCAGATTCGACGGGGACCAAAAAAAAAGAAAAACGAAATTCAAGATGGCCGCTATCAAACGCCTGTATCTTTTAAACGGCGGGAGCTAGATACGGGGTGTTTGAATAAATGTCATAGGGACCGAGGTCAGCTATTCGGATGACATCACAAAAATCCAATTCATTTGGCCCGGTAGACCCTTCGTGGTCCCTCCAATGGTCCGCAGTAAAAAGCAGTAGCTGCTCACTCATTTAAAAAAAAAGAGGTTATGAGAAAAAAAATTCTTCGAAATATCTACTTTGCATAAACATGCCGAAAGTACTTTTAAGAATAGTTTGAGACTTGTAAAGGTCTTAGAAACTTAAATATTAATAATTTTATTTTTTGCGTTTAGATATTTTATAGGATATAATTTTCTGATATCCGGCATAAAAAAATTGCGATTTTCTGATTTTTTTCTCTCTATTATAAATCGCAGACAATTGGGAGTTTTTTATTCTTGTATTCAAAATATTAGAAACTATCTACAGGTTGAAATTGATATCATTGGCATCCTTTTAAACTAAGAGTCTACCCATCAAACTGAACTACTTTTACTATGGGAGCAAACCGATCGGAGCAAAAAAAAATCTGGTGTCCCATACTAAACTGCAATGTCTACTCGACTCAAATTTATGCAACAGCAAATTTTTTTTTTGCTCCGATCGGTTTGCTCCCAAAGTAAAAGTTGTTCAGTTTGATGGGTAGACTCTTAGTTTAAAAGGATGCCAATGATATCAATTTCACCCTGTATATCTGGCAAAAACGTCCGATTTTAGGGTCCGATATTATATACCTACTTATATCTAAACGTGCGCGAAGTCGGTCGATCAAACTAAGACTGCCGCGTAATTGACAACATTTCATTTTTTAACCACCTGTTTTTAATGAAAAATATAAAAATAGGTTAAAAAATAAGAGATACGTATTTTTCCGATTTAATTTTTGACCGATATTTCGTTTTTTAATTTACTTACTTTCGAATTTTCTGAAAAACGTTGGATGAATGGCTATAATACTTTGGCCTCAATAAAATTAAAAATAAAACCTGTCAAATACAATAGAAAAGCCAAGCAGGCAAAGGAACAAGATCTCATTCAACCAATATAATTATTTCTCAGTATTTTTCAAATAACTTGAGAAATAATGGATAGAAAAATCTGATAATTTTGATATAAACTTTGAATCACATAATCTCCAAATGGTTTTCTATTTTTGTTACCTTTAGATATTAAAATGAAATGTTGTCAATTGTTACTCTTTATGCGTTTTATTACTCCTTTAGTTCGGACACTTTAGAATGTTAAAGGCCTGAGGCAGCTCCCACAGGACAATGATGGCTACACAATATAATATCCTTAGACCATATACCTATAGACGGAGCAACCAGCGGGCGAAACGGTCCCAACAAAAGTAGTCAAAAACAGTACTACTTTTGAAAACCGTCAAACAGTGTCAATAATGACGCGTAACGATACACACCTCCTGAATCCAAGAGTGCGATTTTTGAAAATCAGACGTTCAAAACGAGTAGTAGAAAATGACGTAAAATCGATGATTTGCCATTTTTGAATTCAACTTTCTATCACTTGCAACGAGTGCTCCGAACCACTCGTAACCAATTCTATCACTCGAATGTTTGACGTTTGTAATGTTGTCAGACGTCAACAGATTTAACTTTTTTTTCTACGTTCCGTTAACCCATAATTTTGGCGGTAAAGTCCGATTTGAAATGTTACTATGAAACCATTCATTCGTTCGTTCGTTCAATTGAAACATTTTCTGTGTGAATCGAAACGGTTTTGGCACATCCGAACGATTTCAAAAATAGAGAAAAACGTAACCACTCGGAATGAAAATCTCAATTCGTATGCGAATGTCAAGTCGCTCGTATGATTTTCAAAAATCGCACTCCAAGATTTAAAATTCCGAAAATATTACTTACGTGATGAAATTGTGACAAATTCACAAAAATATGCACAATAAAAAAAAGATGAACATGTTTCATACTTAAAAATTAATTTTTCGGGGGTGGTTCAGACCATCAAACTGAGCAACTTTCAGTAAGGAGCCAACATCGAAATCGCGAAAAAAAAACAGCCGTTCCATACATTTGAGTCGAGTCGGTACTGCAGTTTTGTATTGGACAGCAGATGGTATTTATTTTTTCTCGATGTTGGCTCCATAGTGAAAATTGTTCAGTTTGATGGTCTGAAGCACCCCCTTAAGTTTTACTAGGGTGTTTTGTTACACCCTATAAAAGGTCTAACAAAATTAGCTGAAACCATTTTAAGATGATCAGACCATCAAACTGAACAACTTTCTCTGTGGGACCAATAGAGAAATCGCGAAAAAAAATCAGCTGTCCCATACATTTCGGTCGGGTTATGTTTGCAGTTTTGTATGGGTCAGCTGTTTTTTTCTTCGCGATTTCGATATTAGTCCCATAGTGAAAGTTGTTCAGTTTCATGGTATAAACCACTTTAAATATTTATTTGTATTTTTGTAACAGCTTGTATATGAGAGCGCCATATTCTTGTTTCAATGCAATTTGATTTCACACAAGACAGTAGGTATGTCTTATTTCAAGAAATCCTTTTATCCGTGTACTTGTTAAGTATACTTAACTGATTGATTGTTTTTTAAATATAAATAGGTAGGTAAATGGTTCTCTCTTGCCTAGTAATTAATACTAGCTGTTATTAGCAAATTACAGCAAAATTTGTTGATTTTCGACTTAGAATTATGTGAATTACGGAAATACTAATATTTCCGAAGAGTTGTAGTCTATCTTTGAATACTCAAAAACAACAAACCCGAACGTTTCCGAACCTTGGACTACATCTACAACAAAGTAAAAGTGCAACCTTACCTACCATTGAGTTTTCTATATCAAACAATGAACGGATAGTATTGGCTGAATTGATTCAGAGCCAAGGCCAAAAAAAAAAATCCCCTATTTCGAGGAAAAATGTTCTTCGCTGGTATCATTAACACTCACACATTGAAGGGCTGAAACTTGTGTAGGACACATCACTCACGCACACATCTAGAAAAAAATGGAACCATTTTTGTGTTCCATTTGTAAAGCGACACTCCATCTAGATAATCTAAGATAATATCATTGGGGCTACATAAAAATACTTAAAAATTTTCTGCCTCAGGTACGAACTTCGTCATGGCGTCAATGAAGATCACGCTGTCGCACATTTTACGACGCTACAAGGTATCTGCAGATTACAATAAGGTTAAATACGATCTTTTTATCGTGCTAGAACCTGTGTCTGGGCATCATATTGCTTTGGAACATCGCACTAACTAATTAGTTACTAATTATGCGAATAATAACCTTAAAGATAGGTGCCTCTACCTATACAACGTTTTAATGAATAAGCGCAAAACCTCATACACCCCAACTGATTTATAACAAAATAATTAGATTGAAACAATAATTTAAAGTTATTCGCATTTTAAGTTTTGAGGCAAATATGATTTGTTATCATTTCAGCAATTAATGAAAGCGCTAACGTACTCATGAATACATTTTTAGAATCTTGTGTTGGTAGTAAGTAGGGTGAGTGTGCCCGTGCGGTGGGTGGACGAGTTCAGTAAATTTTAAATTGTACGACACATTATTTTATATTTTGAAAAAAAAAAAAATAGTAAGTATGTTGAAACCATGATAATAAAATTCGATTCTGCTCTCGATTCTTTATTTTATTTTATTATCGATGGGTTTGCTCTCGCTTGACCTCAATCTAGTCCACAGGACAAAGATGGGGTCGAAGATGTAGCGAGCTTACCCAGAATGGCACTGGCACTCCTGCACACTGATGGAACGCAGCAAGCCGCTTGGCACCAGACTCCGGCAGGAGGGTGGTCGCGAGTTAGGCGGCTCCTTGCGGAGCCTACCACACCGCTGTGGGGGATCGTTCAGCCGACACCACAAACTTGGTATCTTGTGATGCCGTTGCCCGGGGTGGACCGCTAGGAGGTAGATCCCCAACCACCCCATTATGAACAATGATTCTAAACAAACTACTTTCTAGTTCTGCGTTAATTCAATAACACGTTGTATAGGATGTAGGGTGTAGGGTGTTGTGTTGTATTAGGGTAAACATTAATTCAAGGGGTGATTGTAACTAGGTACTCATGATGCTGAACAAAAGAAAAACAAAGGAAATTCGCAAAAAAAATTTGAACTTTCCATACCAAATGCAATCAGCTGATCGAACGTTTGTATGAAAAGTCAAAAAAATTGTTTGCAGAATTTTCTATTGGTTCCAACAATGACTCCATAATGTAATGCAAATGTTTACCCTAACACACTGTAATTATTAATGATAATGTGTTTTTTTTTGTAATAAATGCTATAATTTTATATTCTCTGTATTTTACTGATTATGTTTTAGTGTAAAATAAAGAATATTTGATTCATTGATTGATTGATTGATATAGTACCTATTCTGCCGTGCTAAGCCAAAAGAGCCGTTTCGAGAAAAACGTGTCTTTATGTTTTGTATAATTTTCTGAACGGGTTTGAGGTATTCTCTCAGCATGTACAGGGTTATTCATTACTTACCGGATACCGACTCTCGGTGACAATCGCAAATTGTCTTATGTCGTATTAGACTGGTTTACGACTAGTTGTTAGCAAACTGCTACAGCTACAATATACTTGAGGAACAGGAGTGCGATTTTTGAAAGTCAAATCAGCAGTAGAAAGATGCATATCTCCATAGTAATTTTTACTTTTTCATCTGCTAAGTTCAACGTTTGAGTTTCATACGTTGTAGATAACAAATGATCCATGTGTTAGTAATAGGGTTTGACTTTAGAACTATGTTAGTAACAAACACAAAAAATAATTAAAATACAACATAAAACTATAAGGTACCTACAACAGGTATTATAATATCATCACTTGCACGCAGTGTGTGATGATGGGGCAGTCAAACCTACCAGCTATCATCTTCAGAATGCTGTTGTGACTTGCACGCAGTCGGCTGACGAGGGAGGCGGCTTTTTTCCGCATGATGGCATGGTGTCCGTCCGTTCTCGTCTCTGCAAACATGGTATCAAATCTGGTAGCTGGCACCCTGAAAATGTTGTATTGGACGCGCAGAGCATTCAGCGAGCTGAGTGTGCAATTGACCCACAGGCTGCAAGAATATAATGACAGATAGTATGCTTTGAACAGTTTCACTTTCAAAGAGAATTTAACTCACTACGTTATAAGAGTCGGGACTTCCATACTAAAAAACTGGTCGTGACCGATTATTCAGAATGTATGTAACGTATGCAACCGTTCAAAGAAATTTAATGGCGTCGGTGCACGTTTCATATAACATTTGTTTTGTTAGAGAGTTGCGCGAGCCTGGTCACTTTTACTGACCTTATACAATATACAGCCATTGAACCTTGCGGACCAGCTTGTTGCCCCTGACTGCTAAGGTCCTCAGAGACAATGTGGCCGAGGTATTTAAATTGTTGGACTCTCTTTAAAGGTACACCATTAAGTTTAATTAGAGGCACACCTCTGCACTTACCTGCTGCTCTGAACACCATAATTTCGCTCTTCTTGACGTTATACAACAATTATTATATATTAATAGTTATAGACAGTTCGGATGAACTCTTGAATAACAATAGAGCAGTCAAGTTGCTTTGTCCGTCTGTTCGAGCTTTTCCCGTGGGTACTGGCGCAGCCGTTGTCGTACCAAAACGTATGTAGTGACAGCATAATCGTAATGTAGATCTCTGAATGACAAAATGTTAAATTTAATCGCTAATAACAAGTTATTACTTAAGTAGGTACCTAAGTATAATTTTAAACATGATAGGCAGTCAGAGGCATATCAATTAACTTTCACGCGCTTTATTTCTACAGAGTGTTAAGATAAACTGTTGCATTACTTTGAGGGATGATTGTACCCATGATACTGAACAACTTTCCCTAAGAAATCTATAAGAAATTCGAAAAAAAAAATGTTTTGTATGAAAAGTCGAATAAACTTTTTGCGATTTTGTTTCTGTTCCTTTGGGAAAGTTGTTCAGTATCTAGGGTACAACCATAGAGAATTCACACGCTCTCCCTGGTACAACCACCCTTTAAAGCAATTGAACTGTTTACCCTAACACCCTGTATACAAAGGGTTAAGGTTAAGTTGCATAACTTTAAGGGGTGATTGTACCCCTGATACTGCTACCCTACAAACCGATCGGAGCAACAAAAAAATCAGCTGTTCCATACTAAACTGCAGTGCCTACTCGATCGGTTCGATCGATCGGTTTGCTCCCATAGTAAAAGTTGTTCAGTTTGATGGGTAGACTCTTAGTTTAAAAGGATGCTAATGATTATCAATTTCACCCTGTATACTACTTATTCGTTTTGCTGTCCCTACAAAATAATAGAGCATCGATTGTCACAGAGTGCCAAATACTCAAGTTACAACCTTCGACCTTTGATATTATCCAGGGAACTATTCCTGTACGTGCCAAATTGCTCTCTTTAATTACTTAAGATGGGGAGATACCTATTTTGTCTGTTTTCGAACCGATTTTTGATAACAAATTTTTACATCTAATTTGATCTAATCTAAACTATTATAAAACTGTAACAGAAGTGCGTGTCTGTACACATTGAAGATATTTACAATAAAACGATTACGATATGGTTTTTAGATGTCCCTGATTCCAAATCACAAATTTTTGGATTTTTTGTCCGTCTGTTTGTTTGTTCGAGCATCACGCAAAAACTACTGAACCGATTTACCGACCTTAATATGGTATATAATTTGTGCGGACGAAGTCGCGGGTTAACGCTAGTTTAATATATACAACGTGTAATGAATTAACGCAAAACTAGAAAGTAGTTTGTTTAGAATCGAGAGCAGAGTCGAATTATCATGGTTTCAACATAGGTAATTTTTTTCAAAATGTTAAATAATTTGTTTGCAAAATTTAAAATTTTCTGAACCCGGTGTCAACCCACCGCACGGGCACACTCACCCTGCTTACTACCAAAACAAGATTATAAAAATGTATCCATGAGTACGTTAGCGCTCTCTTTCAGTGCTGAAATGATAACAAATCATTTTTGCCTCAAAACTTAAAATGCGAATAACTTTATAACTATCAAAATAATTAAATTATTGTTTCAATCTAATTATTTTGTTATAAATTAGTTGGGGTGTATGAGGTTTTGCGTTAATTCATTAACACGTTGTATTATAGTTCACATAACAGTGTAGATACGTTCTTTCTGCAGTGAATCTAACTGTTGAAAACACGATTCTAATAAATTTTCTCGATAGAAAAGAGGAGCAAAGTAAGTTCGATTTCAGATTTATTAACCAGTTTTACAAGAATCGCCCTACACCATTTCTACTGAATATACTATCATTTGAAAAGTAATTAATTATAGCAGTGATTCTACCCGATGGATGGAGTAGGTGTCGTAAAAGGCGACTAAGGGATCTACCGGAGGATGGGCAGCAGCATCCTCTGAGTACACACATTCAATCCAACTGCGATCGCGGACCCCCCTGCCAAGCGTGGCAATTATGGCAAATCCCCCCATTTTGGGGGAGGCCTATGTCCACCAGTGGACGTCTATCGGCTGATACGATGATGATGATGAATTACTTAAGTAAGTAGGTACATACTTATTATTATTATAAGTAGAGTGTGGAAGATTCCTCACGGGCCCTCAGGCTCTACGGCAATATGCGATGAGGTGGAACACGGTGGGGTTTTAGCCGGTAAGAGTCCGGCATAACCCGTCGCCGTTTCGGTTTCCAGCATTCTTTAATCATTATTTAGCCTTAGTCGTGGTAGTTATGGCAAAAAAAAATATTTTTAAATTTAAGAATTTTCCGCCTTGTTGTCTTTGAAGATCAATTCTAGCCAAATTAGCCCTCTTAAGTACTACTTTTTATTTATGATTATGAAAGCTGAGAGTTGGGCGCATTTTTGGGATTGGCTAAATAATCATAAGGTCACCTGTTTAGAGTTTTAATTTAAAGTTGAAAATTTAGTCATAATTCACGGATCGCAAATTTTTAACTTTAGATCAATATTTTCATAACTTTAATCAAAGTTACGATGCTGATGATGTTATAAATAAAGGCACAATTCATGAAGATTAAGTTGCAAAAAAAGAATCTCTAAAAAGTCTTACACTTTTTTTTTAGAAGTTGTTCAAGCCTGTGATGTCGAGTTTCCTCAAAAAATCGGAAAAATCATCATAACTCGAAAACTATAAAAAATCGCGGAACATACATGGGGGTGATTCGGATACCCCACGACATACCGGACCTAAATTTTACGTTTGAACGTCAACTCCCCGGCCACCCTGTATTTGATGTTCTCGGCGTTCCTATATTTTTGATTGACTATGAGTAAAGAAATTATTGAAAATTAGAACTGCTTGGAAATATTTGACCACCTTGTTTGCTACGATATATCTGCTGGTGACTGTAGGTAGGTATACTTAACTATCCAACTTGGTAAGTACTTAAGTAGGTAGGTAACATTAGAATTATAAGACCCTTACTATACCAGTTCTTTCTACCTACCCTGTAAGTAAAATACATAAATAAAAAACCGGTAGGTACATAATAACTTCGGAAAAAGTTTTGTTTTCTCCGGGACCTTTAGGCGCGCCGCGCGAGACCAACTCACACTTGGCCGGTTTTTATTATTTGTTTTTATAATGTAGAGTTTGCTCTATATAATCACACCAAGTTTGATGGTTGTATGTATTACCGTTTTTATGAGAAAGCGAGAAGTAAAAAGTTGATAAAAACTAGTTTCTTGTATGAGGAGCCCCCTTAACACGTTGGTGGACAGTAACCGTCTATAGCAGTGATATCAATAAAAGTTCTATTGTATCTCGTTCACTGTCCACCAACGTGTTAATGTTTAAAGTTTTTTCATTTTTATTATATTTTGTTGACAAGTCCGCCACAATAACGCATATTCTGTGAAAATTTCCACTATCTAGCTAAATATTACGGTTCATTCAAAAGTTACAACCCTAAATAAGTAGGAAGGAAAGACGGGCGGACGGGCGGACGGACGGACAACGTAGGCTTAGTACCTAATAGGGTCCCGTTTTCACCCTAAAAATCATAGTCACGTTGCAAGTTTGGCCGCGGACGGTTGTATCATAGAGTGCCGTTCGCGTTCGAGCTTGCCACAAGGCTCCTCTATTTTTTTTTCGCACACCTCATTGCCACCGGGGAGTGGAGGAAACCACCACCCCCCTTACCTACCACCTGTTTTTGAACTAAAATAAAATATATA
Organism: Agonopterix subpropinquella; assembly: GCA_922987775.1. Taxonomy (NCBI): domain Eukaryota; kingdom Metazoa; phylum Arthropoda; class Insecta; order Lepidoptera; family Depressariidae; genus Agonopterix; species Agonopterix subpropinquella. The sequence continues at coordinate 7,725,883 of OV277713.1, read as the reverse complement.
TTTTTGTTTCTTTTAAAAGGGCGTGTTTTGGGGCGTAGGGTCTCCTTTCTTCCGGGGGACGATGGGGGATCCCCCCTCCCAACCCGTGGGGGGTTGGATACCTGCATGCTTCAATTTCGAGGCTTGTATAGTCTGTATATATATATAAAGTCGTGTCCAAAAATGAGGGCGCTGCCTCCACGCAAAAACGTCAAAATCAAACATAACCTGGCAACACCACCATACTAAAATGATTAGGTAGTTCCTCAAACATTCACGGCACGACTTTATAGACAGACTATATTGTACCTACTGTCCATTACAAGTGGCTACGGGCTCACTCCCCGTCACACTGGACAGAGTTTCGGTACTATTCGTGAAACGTGGATGTTCTGAAGTTTCAGAATATCCCCTCGGGGAATATAGTCGTGAGCATATATGATATACGATATGATACCTAATTCAAAGTTGATGAAATTAAAAGATATTTCAAAGTTTTGTTTAGCTACTTCAAGCAACTTTTTATAGGTTAGAAAATTGGACAATCAAGCTTTTCGAGACGTACCCGTTGGCAACACTGCAAATGTCACTGTCAATCACTGTTGCCAGATCTCCCGATTTTCCGGGATATCTCCCGATTTTTGTCAATGTCTCCCGATGTCCCGGATTCCCACTCAAATCTCCCAATTTTTTAAGAACAACTTTTTTTTCGAAAAAACTGCGTAAAACGGAACAAAATTAAATGCTAAGCTATGCAATGCTATGTTAAATGTGTACATAACTTTGTAAAATGCGTAGCCTGAACTATACTTTGACTTAATAACATAAAGTTGAATACCTATTCAATGGCAAGCTTTGGCAGTTATTAGTTTACTAAATTTGCAACATTGCAAAGTAGCGAAACAAACCTGCTTTTGCTTTGGTTAACCGGCCAAATTAGGAAATTCAGGGATCTTGCACACGAAAAATATTTAAAAAAATTGCAATTGCTATGATTTTAAAGTAAACGAAAAAATGTAAAAAAAAAACATTTATTCAAAGACAAATATTATTTTATTCATTTCTGATAAATTTTAAGGAAAAATTTATCTCCCGATTTTTTCATAATGTCGCCCATACATCTCCCGATTTTTTATTGGTACACCTCCCGTATTTCGAAAATTGGATCTGGCAACACTGCTGTCAATAAAGCCGTGCCGTTCGGTCGTTGCGAAATTTATAATTTTCTGTGAAAATATAAGTTTTATCGCATTTCCGTGTTTATTTCCGGGATAAGAAACAAATAAAATAAAATATAGCATCATGTCTTTCCTTGTAAAACAACTCGCCCGCCGCGTAAGTTTTTTAATTCAACAATAACATTGGCTCTTTCGATTATGAATTCCATTTGTATTTTATTACCCTAATTAAACTGTTTTTGCTATTCAATAGGTTTTAACTCCCGCTCTTTCGAAGGCTAAGAAGATCAACTTTTCCACAAGTAAGTTGTATTTGATCTAATACAATTTCTAATCACTTTATTACATAACCTAATCACACTAAACGCCGGAAGATACCGCTTGAATATAAACCAAGTGGATAGTCATTCTGAAGGTCAAGAAATCAATTTGTTTTACTAATTAAATTGTTGTAGTGTGACAAGTATTTGCACCCAACCTATACCTCAGTATAAAAAAGAGTATGGTAAGGTATAGGTACTTGGGTAAGATTGGATAAATCAAATAGGTATTTCGAGAATGCGTCGGAATTTTGTATTTCTAGAATCTTAGCGTGAGATGCCATTTCAAGCTGTCTCTCTCGATACCGCAGCTGCGACTACGATAGTCATAGTCATATAATTTATTGCGACCATGGGTTTAAAAGATGTTAGGTACATAATATTGATTCCAGTACACGTGGACCCTGCTAGGGCACTGCAAAACTTAAATCTAGAAGAAATCTTAGATAATTCCAAAAAAATCAAATTCTAATTTTAATAAATTGAATTAGAATTAAAATTATTTCATTACATTATAATTTGTTAATAAAAGCCTATTTAATTGAATTTATACTCACAAAAACTTAAATCTAGAATTAAAATTATGTCATATATTATAACGATGTATTGTTAGTATTGGTACACAGTGTAATAGGCTGTCATAAAAATCTGAGATTTTTGGATTTTCTGAAGTAAAGATTTGATTAAAGACCTTATTCTTCATGCTATAGAAGTGACATTAGAAAATAGTCTGATATTTGTCCGAGAGCGTCTTTTTGCAAAAAAAAAATTACATTACTTTGAACACACCAGGCTGAAACTGTTGTAGTTAGGAAAGCTAAATAATCATAGATAAACCTCGTTTTATTCGGAAAAATAAACACTATGTAAGTATAGTTCTTTAGGATAACAATTGCCTGATAGCAATTCTGCTATCTGGCAATTGTTGAAGCTTGTCAAAGATCTGACGGTTTTTCGGTGGGTTGAAAGAAGGTAATGTAATCACATTAACCACCCACCCACTGAAAGACCATCAGATCTTCGAGTTAACCTTAATGCAGAATGGACACTCCCTGCCACGATAAGAAAACTATTAATTGTACATTCCAGCATCAGCCGTCTTCACTCCAAAGGTCCAAAAGCCGGCACCAGACTTCTGCGCCACTGCCGTAGTGAACGGGGAATTCAATCAGCTCAAACTGTCGGATTTCGCTGGGAAATATGTTGTCCTAATGTTCTATCCTCTAGATTTGTAAGTATGGTGAAATTGATATCATTGGCATCCTTGTAAACTAAGAGTCTACCCATCAAACTGAACAAGTTTTACTATGGGAGCAAACCGATCGGAGCAACTAAAAAATCTCAAATATTATTGATTTTAAACATGTTACAGCCATGTTGTGCTATTTCAAATCAAATTAAAGATTGAAAAATTCAGTCTCGGGTGGGACTTGAACCCGCACCCCCTCAAGACGCTACAGATTGAAAAATTCGTTCTCTGGCTAGTGGGCTCGGTAGCGAAATTGGATAACGCACTTCCCCGGTTTGGAAGGGTGCGGGTTCAAGTCCCACCCGAGACTGAATTTTTCAATCTTTAATTTGAACCAAAAAATCGGTACCTAAAATGAAACTTAAAATTAAATAATATTATTTATCTTTATCTGGGCTTTATCAGGCTTTATCTGGGTTACTGCATAGATGTACCTCATTCTCCGAATAAGAAACGTTCTGAGTTAGTGGAAAAAGTGATTCCTCCGTGTTGTACCGAGTATAGAGGTATAGAGTTCAGCAAACCTTTCGATGCAATAAAAGTTGATTCATTTCTATAGAAATTCAATGTGTTTAGTACCTATTCTAATATATTTTGTAATAATCTTTCAGCACATTTGTATGCCCGACAGAGTTGATTGCATTCAGTGATAAGTCTGCGGAATTCGCCGGAATCGAATGCCAAGTTATCGGAGTTTCTACTGATTCTGAATTCAGCCATCTTGCATGGACCAATACCCCTAGAAAGGTAATTTTTTTCTCATACATTAGCAAAGGGATGGACACATTAGTCGTAGGAACAAATTACTTTTGGAATAAATTCAACAACTGACCGCACCTGATGTTGCTGAACTTTGGTGATTGTTTCCAATTCCTAAGCTCCACTAGGCCAATGGTCGCCTCCAAACAGTTTATGGAATAAGTACTAGAATTATGAGTTTTTTCACGATGTTCAGACAAGCAAGAGACATAATTTGAAAAAAAACCGTTGTGGTCCAGTGGCGAGTAACCTTGCCTGCCGTGCAGGAGGCGATAGTTCGATCATTGTTCAGGACGACTCGTACCAATGACTTTCGAAATTTATGTACGTTTTGTAACACCACTGGGTTGTTGGTGAAGGAAAACATCGAAAGGAAACCTACATGCTTCAATTTCGAGGCATATTATTGTCATCATCATCATGGGCCTTGTTTCATCTAAAAAGATGTTTCAAACAGCGTCTGTTTGCTTAAGACACCGACCTTCGTGGCTATATAAGCCGATTCGGGAGCGGCAATGCCTGCCGCATTTACGGCATTTGTGCTGTGTGTCGGTTGGTGCAGGAGCTTGTTCATCCCTGTGCCTTTTTGCTCGCTTTACGGCCAGAGATTCGAACCAGACTTCATCGTGGGCTGTTCGACCGTCAGCTATTTCCTTCCTCCACTCGTCCCTGTCGCTTGCAAGGCATTCCTACTTCGAGTGGTCAATTTTAAAAGACCATATCGCGCTTAGCACAGTCCTTAAAACGTAACATGGGTCTTCCGACATTACGTTTAGCGAAGGCTACTTGGCTCAGCATGACTCTCCTGGGCAAACGATTTGTGTTCATACGGTGCACATGCCCCAGCCACCGCAAACGTCTCTGCTTAAGCATGGCAATAACACTGGGAAGCTGTGCAATCTGAAGAACTCTCTCGTTCGTTACCCTATCCTTCCATGTGATTTTTAGTACGCCCCTAAGACAGCGCATGTGGAAATTATTTAGGCAACGTTCTTGCTTTGCATACGACGTCCAGGTTTCAGCACCGTACAAGAGTGTACTCAAGACGCATGCTTGGTAAACAAGCATCTTTGTCCTGACTGTTAGATATTTGTTATCCCACATTCTTGTACTTAGCTTCTCAAACGTCGTAGCTGCTTTGCCTGAAGCAGCTGAGGCTGAATTAATTTAAATGTAATTGTTTCATCTCAGTTCAAGCATTTCTGAACCAAATGGGATTTCTTTCAATTGAAATTTTGGTGTGCTTGATGTGTGTTATAATTGCAGGATGGTGGTCTTGGAAAATTGGAGATTCCTCTTCTGGCTGATTATAAAAAGACAATTTCAAGAGACTATGATGTTCTACTTGATGAAGGATTCGCTCTTAGAGGTAAAGTTTTTGTCTTTTATACAAGGTGTCTCAAAAGAAATTTTATATTTAGTGGATCGATTAAAAAAAAAGTAAGCCGTATATAGAAAAAATGTTTATTAATTATTGAAATACACTTTTTGGGGATTTATTTCTTAAAAATGATATCGTCTAAATGTAGACCCTCGCGTTCTCGGCACTCATTTAATCAAACAGTAAAATTACTTATGACGGCGAAGTAAGGGCCGATAATTCCTCGCGCCGACATCGCAGCCCATACGGTCACTTAGGCGAATGTAGGGGTTTCTGATGTTTGCGTTTCTGCTTATTTAAAAAAAAACTTAAAAGAAAACAAAATGTTGGTAAACGTTGAAAATCGCTCAATCACCTGATTTACGAAATGAAGCCTCTGACTGGCATCTTGGGGCTTTAATTCTTGCACCAATTGAATTTTGTAGGGGTGCAGCTTTAGGTCTTTGTGCATGATGCGATGTAATGATGATCTATGCACATTTAAAGCACTTGCGCGCTTCCGAATTGAAAGGTTCGGGTCGTCACGAACAGACTGATTAACATTCTCCACGTTTTCTACCGTTCTTGATGACCTAGGTCGCCCGGATTTTGATTTATCTAGCGTTGTACCGGTCTCTTCAAACTTTTTAACCCAATGTCGAATGAGAGGAATGCTTGGCGCATCATTTAAGTGGCGAAAACCTCGAATACTGCAGAATTTTCTACGCGCTACAGTCGCCGAATCACCGTTTTTGTTAAACTCTCGCACGCACAACGCGCGGTCTGCTCCCGAGAAACGCTCCATAGCGACTGAATTCCCAAGAGCCAGGCTACCGATTGACATAACCCCCGCGCCCCTCGGATACGTTGCGCTCACGCAGTAAGCTAAATAAATATATTCGTACCACAAAAGCTGACTGGGAGGTTGCTAAGAAGGTAGTAAACGAATGGAAGCTGGACTGGGCGCTGGGCAGTTTCCAACCGTTCAAGGCACCTGGTCCAGACGGAATCTATCCCATTCTACTACAGAAGAGTAAGAATATTTTGAGCCCACATCTAACGAGGCTTTATAAGGCCTGCATAGCATTCGGCTACGTCCCAAAGATATGGAGGCAGGTAAGGGTAACGTACATACCGAAACCGGGCAAAGGCAGCTATGAAGAGGCTAGGTCCTTCCGACCGATAAGCCTCTCCTCATTCCTGTTGAAGACATTAGAAAAAATGGTGGATAGATACTTAAGGGAAGGACCACTAAATAGGAAACCCTTCCATAAGCTACAATGCGCGTATCAAGTGGGAAAATCCACTGAGACTGCGCTGCACCATGTAGTCTCGAAGGCAGAGTTTGCGATTGAAAATAAAGAAATATGTGTCGGTGCATTTCTAGACATTGAGGGAGCATTCGATCGCACTACGTTTGAGTCAATTGGTAAAGCCGCAGCCGAGCACGGCATTGACCGGACCCTGTGCAGGTGGATCGACTGCATGCTGAAGGGTAAGAAAATTGCGTCCACTCTCCTAGGAGACGAGGTGTATGCCACAACAAAGAAGGGCTGTCCACAGGGAGGGGTACTATCACCGACACTCTGGTGTCTAGTGGTCAACTCGCTCCTGGAAAAGCTGAACAAAAGGTCACTGTACACAGTGGGATATGCAGATGACATTGTCATTTTAATCAACGGCAAATTTCCAGACACAGTGTCTGGATTTCTGCAGAAAGCCTTGGATGATGTAGAGGAATGGTGTAATGAGCATCATCTGTCAATAAATCCAGGGAAAACGACAATTGTGCCGTTCACGAGGATGAGAAACCTGACAAGACTCAGGAATCCATTCCTCTATAATAAGGAGTTAACATGGTCCACAGAGGTAAAATATCTGGGGATGATCCTAGATAAAGAACTGATGTGGAAATCACATGCTGAAATGGTTACAAGGAAGGCCGCAAGGGCTTTCAATATGTGCAGGTCAGCATACGGAAAAACCTGGGGCTTAAACCCCAAGGTTGTATACTGGATCTACACAACTATGGTTAGACCAATACTTTCTTACGGCAGCATAGTTTGGTGGACGAGAACCAAAATGCGAACATGTGAGAAAGAGCTTGGGAAACTGCAACGTATGGCCTGTATGGCTATGACTGGTGCATTTAGGTCGACACCCACCGCGGCACTAGACATAATACTGGACCTTAGACCGCTTCATATATTCATACAAGCTGAAGCGGCGAAGGCTCTTTACAGAATGAAGATGAGCCAAACCTGGCATAGTGATATGCCTAAGATAAGGCACACTGCTCTGAAACTGAACAGTGAGCTTGAAAGAGGGTTCAACATGATCGTTGACACAATGCCGAGCATACGAATCTTCAAGAGAAAATATAAAATACATGTCCCTACAAGGGATGAATGGAAGCGTGGGCTGCGTACCCCGGACGCGAACACTCTTGTTTGGTACACTGATGGTTCAAAAACCGAGTCGGGTACGGGAGCAGGCATACACTCCAAAGACTACAACGAGAGTATCAGTCTAGGAGAGTTTGCAACTGTTTTTCAAACAGAGGCGTATGCTATCATAGCTTGCGCGCAGGAGAATATATATAGGAATGTGACCAACAAGACTATTTATATCCTTAGCGATAGCCAAGCAGCTCTCAAAGCCTTGGACTCCTATTATGTGGGCTCCAAGCTAATCCTAAATGGAGTGAAGACCCTCAACAAGCTTGGTCTTCACAATACCGTAAGATTAGTTTGGGTTCCGGGACATACCGGCGTCCGGGGTAATGAGAATGCTGATGAGTTGGCGAGGGCTGGGTCAGAGCGAAAAATGGTTGGCCCAGAACCAAGTGTGGGAATCCCGGCATGCAGTATAAGAATGGCCATTAGGGAGTGGGCTGATAAAACACACAAGCTGGAGTGGTATAGCCTTACAGGTCTACAACACTCCAAGAAATTTATCAGCAATGCGACAGCTCGTGTCTCAAAGTTCATACTGAACAACAGCAGGAGCAAGGCTCGTGCCATCGTCGGAGCCCTCACTGGTCACTACGCCACAGGCACGATGATGCACAAGATGAAACTCACCCTGGATCCCAGCTGCCGAGCGTGCGGAGAGGATGAGGAGACCATGGAGCATATCCTGTGTGACTGTGATGTCTTGGCGGCAAAGCGCATGTGCCTCCTCGGTGATGGATACCCAAAACCGGGAGATCTAAGGCTTCTTCCCCTCAATGATATTGCCTCCTTCATTGACCATGTATTTGAAGGGTGAAGTAAGCAAAAAAGTATTGGGGCTAACACAAAAGATCCCACTGGGTCGAAGTGTTGCTGGCTTGCCAGCCCCCACAACAAGATAAGATAAGATAAGAAATAAATATAAAATTTCTTTTGAGACACCTTGTAGCTCTTTTATTATACAAGCAGTTATTCAGCGAGGAAAGAGCGCTGCCCGGATCGCGTTGATGTGGGTTTATATTGACTACTTGCGCAACTCGAGTTAATCTGGCGCTCACTGGTTAGTGGTTGGTGGTTATTACGACCACCAACCACTAACCAGTGACTTGACTCAAAAAATTGTGAAGGAAAACATCGTGAGGAAACTTGCATACGCTGTAGAATAAATTATACCAGTTTTTAAGTCTAATCATAAGGTTTTAAACACAAAAGTTTCATCAAAATCGGTCCAGTAGTTTTAGCGTGATGCTCGAATAAACAAACAAACCGACAAAAAATCTGTGGTTTAGAGTCAGGGACACCCACAGAACATTATAAGAGGGGTTAGAAATGCAAAGTAGTGCTATTGCTTCGGAGACGGCTGTAGCCACTTGTCTTCTCGCTCACGCTGCTACAACTACTCATGCCCTCTCGCTCGCACCACGCCGCGCGCCTTATGATGTTATGCAAATCATTGCATAACCTGTGGCGACACATTCCACGTCTACTTTGCACTTCTAAACCATCTTATGATGTTCTGTCGGCACACCTAATCACCTTATCCTTGTTTGAAAATATCTTCAATGTAAGTATAAATTTCATTTTAATAAAGGTACCAAAATTAGAAAACCATTTGGAGATTATGTCATTCAAAGCTTATATCAAAATTATCAGATTTTTCTATCCATTATTTCTCGAGTTATTTGAAAAATACTGAAAAATAAAATATTGGTTGAATGAGATCTTATTCCTTTGCCTGTTTGGCTTTTCTATTGTATTTGACAGTCTTTATTTTTAATTTTATTGAGGCCAAGGTATTATAGCCATTCATCCAACGTTTATCAGAAAATTCATAAGTAAATTAAAAATAGGGATATCGGTCAAAAATTAAATCGGAAAAAATCGGATCTCTTATTTTTTAACCAATTTTTATATTTTTCATTAAAAACAGGTGGTTAAAAAAATGAAATGTTGTCAATTCTGTTACGGTTTTATAACAGTGTAGAATATAGATGTAATTTAACTCAAAATCACTTGTATTTTCAGGTCTATTTGTGATTGATAGAAACGGCATTCTGAGACACATGTCGGTCAATGACCTGCCGGTTGGAAGGTCTGTGGACGAGACCCTCAGGCTTGTGAAGGCGTTCCAATTTGCTGACAAGCACGGTGAAGGTATGTTGTACATTGTAATATAAAATTAAAGACTTAATTATCCATTCCCTTTTAATCATCTGGGTGATATCACCCGGGTGATCATAGGCGACTCATATATGTACTATGATCAGCCGAAGAAATGATCACCCAGGTGTTCAAAGTCGACTCGACTGTTAGTAGTAGAGGAACTGACACGAGTTGTCAAATGAAACCATTTTTGGACGTCTTCAGGAGATTATCGGCAGGGTAAAAATTCGATTTCTGTGTATAATTCTCAATCTAATGTGCAATCTTGGATAATTTAATGAAACAGTGTTAGTATATTTCACAAAATTATCGACGATTTCACTTTAGGTTCACGATTATTCACAGTTACCGAATTTTGACAAGGACACTAAATCCTCAAAAACGGTTCTATTGCCTCGCGTCACGTATATGTCTCTTTCTATGATACAGTGATGCCGCAGGTACATCTCGCTCTCTCAGCTGTCAATGCCTCTATTCCGTAAGGTATAATAACTTTATGGTCCATACCATAGAGTAAATAAATTATACACAACAGAGGGTCAATGCCCATACTAAGAAAGTTGCCACCTTCTTATATGAAAACTCGCGCAAGTACAGCGCCAGTGGTGAGTAACCGGTACTACAGCAATGTTTAATTACTTTAAAATAAGTGTTAAACACATTTGTTATTAAAATTTTTAAGAAAATTAATTTATATAATTTATTTCCGTGGAACAAAACTCAAATAAAAGTGATCTAATAACGTTTAATTAAGATTTATCTCTCGTTCAGGCCAGTAGCGACATCTGTTTGCGCCAAGACTATACTAAATCTAAAATGTATGGAACTGTCCAGACATGTCCATACTGTATGTAGTACTAGGTACTCTTTCTTATACTGTGCCTGTGCCCTGCAGTGGGACGTTTATAGGCTGGTGATAAGACCTCTTAATAAAACCGGTCAAGTGCGAGTTGGGCTACTCGCGCACCGAGGGTTCCGTGCCACACCACCACAGAACAAAACATTATTAACTTAGAAAAAAAAAACTTTTTTTGTCCGAGACCTTTAGCGCAAGACTGACTCACACTTGGCCGGTTTTTAGTATTTGTTGTTGTTCTCTCTTATCGTGTGGGCAGAGCCCTGGTGTCAGAGTTTTTTCAGACCGCCTTACGGCCTCTGACGTGGTTTTTATGTAACGACTACTACCACCAGAGATAGTAGCCGGGACCAACGGCTTAACGTGCCATCCGAAGCACGGAATCATTCTTGTTGTTGTTCTGTAGAGTTTGTTCTATAATCACACTAAGTTTGACGCTTGTATGTATTACCGTTTTTACGATAGAGCGTGAAGAAAAAACGTTGATAAAAACTAGTTTCTTGTTGAGAACCCCCTTAATTTTTAACTTTTTGACATTTTTATTATTTGTTAACAAATCGGCCATAAAAACGCATAATCTGAGAAAATTTCAACTATCTAGCTATTACGGTTCAAAAGTTACAGCCCTAAATAGGTAGGACAGACGGACGGACAACGTAGGCTTAGTAATAGGGTCCCGTTTTCACACTTTGGGTACGGAACCCTAAAAACGACCTATAATGTGAATTAATATGGAATTAATTAAATGTTTCAGTATGCCCTGCCAACTGGAATCCGGACACCAATGCGGCTACGATCAAACCCAGCCCAAGGGAGAGCAAAGAATATTTCAAGCAAGCCAACTAAATCCTTGTCAAATATTATTATTATACCTACAGGGTGTAAAATTTAAATACTTTACATACAGGCTAAACAGGGTAAACAGTTGCATTACTTTGAGGGGTGATTGTACCCATAATATTCTTCTTCTTCTTATCGTGTGGGCAGAGCCCTGGTGTCAGAGTTTTTTCAGACCGCCTTTCGGCCTCTGACGTGGTTTTTATGTAACGACTACTACCACCAGAGATAGCAGCCGGGACCAACGGCTTAACGTGCCATCCGAAGCACGGAATCACTTTCCTTTTCAGACAATCAGGTGATTCAGCCTGCAATGTCCTAACCAACTGGGGAAAAACGCACAAAGTGACATATCACTAGGTGTCCCCCGTGGGAATCGAACCCACGACCTCCGTATCGAGAGCCAATGCTCTTAACCATTAGACCACGGAGGCAGTAATATTGAATAACTTTCTCTAAGAAAAGAAAAATATCAAGTCAAGTCAGTTTATCAGTTTTACATCAAGTTCGAAAAAAAAATTCGACCTTTCATACAAACGTTCGATCAACTGATTGCATTGCATTGCCGTGGTCTAATGGTTAAGAGCATTGGCTCTCGATACGGAGGTCGTGGGTTCGATTCCCACGGGGGACACCTAGTGATATGTCACTTTGTGCGTTTTTCCCCAGTTGGTTAGGACATTGCAGGCTGAATCACCTGATTGTCTGAAAAGGAAAGTGATTCCGTGCTTCGGATGGCACGTTAAGCCGTTGGTCCCGGCTGCTATCTCTGGTGGTAGTAGTCGTTACATAAAAACCACGTCAGAGGCCGAAAGGCGGTCTGAAAAAACTCTGACACCAGGGCTCTGCCCACACGATAAGAAGAACTGATTGCATTTAGTATGGACAAGCGAATTTTGTTTTTAATTTCCTATAGGTTTCTTTGGGAAAGTTGTTCAGTATCATGGGTACAATCACGCCTTAAAGTAATGCAACTGTTTACCCTAACACCCTGTATATCTTAAGGGGTGCTTCAGACAAACACACACAAAAATGTGCTGATCCATACGTCTCGTTTGAGTATTCGTTGACGCTTTCGATCGGACATCCGGTTTTTTTCGCGATTTCGATGTTAGCTACATAGTGAAAGTTGCTCAGTTTGGTGGTCTGAAGCAACCGTAACGCGTTTAAATTTACACCCTGTATAATTGTGTGGTGTTTGGCCCTGTATGCAACGTATTAATGAATTAGCGCAAAACCTCATACACCCCAACTGATTTATAACAAAATAATTATTAGATTGAAACAATAATTTCATTATTTTGATACTTCAAATTTAAAGTTATTCACATTTTAAGTTTTGAGGCAAAAATGATTTGTTATCATTTCAGCAATGAATGAAAGCTCTAACGAACTCATGGATACATTTTAATAATCTTGTTTTGGTAGTAAGTATGGTGAGTGTGCCCGTGCGGTGGGTTGACATCGGGCTCAGTAAATTTTAAATTTTACAAACAAATTATTTAATATTTTGACAAAAATTACCTATGTTGAAACCATGATAATTCGATTCAGCTCTCGATTCTAAACAAACTTTCTAGTTTTGCGTTAATTCATTAACACGTTTTATGCGGTTGTATTTTTATAATCGCAGCATTCATAAGATAGTTTAAGAACACACATAACATTGATTTTGTTGCGGCCAGCAATTAGAAAGAGTGGTGCGTTGACTTTCAATAACGGTGGTCAAGGTTCGAATCCGTACGTCTGAAACTGTTCTCAAATGATCTAGAAAAACATGGTGAGGTGATCGGGCTTATACAGGCTGAAATTGATATCATTTGCATCCTTTTAAACTAAGAGTCTACCCATCAAACTGAACAACTTTTATTATGGGAGCAAACCGATCGGAGCAAAAAAATAATCAGCTGTTCCATACTAAAGTACAATGTCTACTCGACTCAAAATGTATGCAACAGCAGATTTTTTTTTTGCTCCGATCTGTTTGCTCCCATAGTAAAAGTTGTTCAGTTGGATGGCTAGATTCTTAGTTTAAATGGATGCTAATGATATCAATTTCACCCTGTAGGTGTAAATTTAAATGCGCACGTAGCTATTAATGTGTTTTCTATGGAATAACACTTTTTATTTTGATTTCAATGTTTGGTTGTGAAAGATGTTCGGTTTGATGGTCTAAAACACCCCCTACAATATGTAATGCATTTAATTTTACATCCTGTATACAGGCCACTGGCTCCTTCTTAATATTATGCTGACACCTTTTTAAGGGGATGATCAAACCATCAAACTGAACAACTTTCTATATGGGACCAACATCGAAATCGCGAAAAAAAAAACAGCTGTCCCATACATTTGGCTCTAATAGGTTTGCAGTTTTGTATGGAAGAGCACATTTTTTTTCGCGATTTCGATGTTGGTGCCATAGAGAAGGTTGTTCTGTTTTACGGTCTGATCATCCCCTTAAAAAAGTGTCAGCATATTAGGAAGGACCCTGTATATTTTCTATGATCGCCTCGTAAGATTAAAACAATTCTGTAATCAATCTGGAAATATTGTAAATCTCCTATGATGTAAGTACACACGGCGACACATCAAGCTACCCAAAACCAAAATAAGCTGGCCGCGCGACGGCATAGCAAAGTATAACGTCGCGCGGCCAGCTTATTTTGGTTTTGGGCAACTTGATGTGTCGCCGTGTGTACATACTTTGTCAACCTCATTTTATTACAAAAATAGTAATTTCACAATAATCCTACGAAACAATCTTTGTGTACCATTATTGAGTGAAAACTGTGAATTCTTCGTATCTATTTTAATTAGAAAGCATTTATTCATACTAAATGTTATAAACAGTATTTAGAGGCCATAAGAATAACTAATACACTATCTCTACAGGGTGAAATTGATATCATTTGCATCCTTTTAAACTAAGGGTCTACCCATCAAACTGAACAACTTTTACTATGGGAGCAAACCGATCGGAGCAACTAAAAAATCTGCTATCCCATACTAAACTGCAGTGCCTACTCGACTCCAATGTATGCAACAGCTGATTTGTTTTTTGCTCCGATCGGTTTGCTCCCATAGTAAAAGTTGTTCAGTTTGATGGGTAGACTCTTAGTTTAAAAGGATGCCAATTTCACCCTGTAGAAGTGACACTCGCGCGCCAGATGCGGTCAAGGCGTAAACTGTATATCATCTAAACAAAGGTAAAATATAGGGTAGATAAATAATATAAAGCAAGACATAGAAACGCTATTTGACATCCATTCACACTCATGACAACCGCCCATTAGAATAAGTGAAATAGTAAACAGATACCGTCTTGAACCATTTTGTCACCAGACCTCTAGTTGGAAGACTCGGCTATTTCCTTACGCTAAAAACGAATTTTGCTTGAATTTGCTTAAAAAGTGGTGACATTTGTTTAACAGACGTTACAGATTTACGTCTAATCTAGCTCTGTCACTCTTATGGCAATTTGTGTGCGACTGTAAGGAATGACTATAAATGTTATTGTACAGTTTCATATTAGGTAGACCTGCATCTAAACAAGCTGAGCGCGTTTACTTTAAAGGGAGATATGACAAAAATGTATGAAAAATCGTGCCTTTGACTTAGTTGCAAGATTTTGCAAGCCAGTTCAACTAAGTCAAACTAAAATATCGCATACACAGATACACAGTAATGTGCCAACAACATAGATTTTCTTTCGCGCACTCTGTGTAATTAGCGTATAAGCCTGTCTCGTTTTCGCTACTATTATTATTTTATGTCAGTTCCATAGAAAAAGCAAAGATAGGTCAAGATAGTATTGTAGTTGAGTGTTGGTATAGCTCATGTTGACACGAAAGAAGAACTAGGTCAAGATACACCTACCGATAAACCTTAGAAAGAGTATAGCCTAGAACGGACCTTTACCCATTCCACGCCACTGATTTATTTAGAAAACGCTCATCACACGCCACAACCCGAAATTTGTCACTATCTGGAAAACATAATACGTACGTTGATAAGTTTATTTGTGATAAAAATAAAAGGATTTTTCAACAATTTTTTTTGTCTGATATATCAGACTTTGGCGGCGAGGGCACGAAACTTAAACGTCTGATATATCAGACTTTGGCGCTGAAAAGGTTAAAATAGCGATAGTCGTGAAAACGAGACATGCTTAATTGCTTACGTGCTAATTGCATGTGAACTAAAGAAGATAATAAATAAATAAATAAATAACGCTCACAGGCACATACATTGTAATGATTCCAAGATAAGCACTATAGGCTTTTTAATATGGAAACCATACAACAACGGCACGAACATATACCATCCATGACCGAACCGGGATTCGAACCCAGGACCCAGGTTTGGTTTGTTTTTGATCTACATTGTATGTCCCTTTCTACGTATGCAATATTTTTGTCGAGAGCCAATAGCTTCCAGGTTTTCATTGCAAGAAAGATGAGATTTGCTTGCGTTCTTATACAGGGTGAAATTGATATCATTAGCATCCTTTTAAACTAAGAGTCTACCCATCAACCTGAACAACTTTTACTATGGGAGCAAAACCAATAGGAACAAAAAAAATTGCTGTTGCATTCATTTGTGTCGGGTAGGCCTAGGCATTGCAGTTTAGTATGGAACAGCAGATTTTTTTGTTGCTCTGATCGGTTTGCTCCCATAGTGAAAGTTGTTCAGTTTGATGGGTAGACTCTTAGTTTAAAAGGATGCTAATGATATCAATTTCACCCTGTAGATGATATTGCGAGTACCACATTATTTTTTGAGTGAAATCAGGACACGGTTTGTGACATTTTCTTCCCAGAAACGTATGTACCTACTAATAAAAAAATATTAAATTTCTTTCCCGAGTTCTTAATTCGTAAGGCGGCGGTATGCGATATTTTTATCAGGAGCCCAATGGCTTCCAGGTTTTCATTGCAAGAATGGTGAGATTTGCTTGCGTTCTTATAGATAGACTATTGCTATCTCATTTAAACGCTCTTTACCTTTGTATCATGGTACAATAATATACTGCGCCTCGTATTCTCTTCCGATCACGTGACTGACACAAGCCTACGTCATCATACCCTTTTACCAAAGATTTTTTTGTCGTATAGACCAAAAAAATCTTTGCCTTTTACCATGTTTAGCGGCCATTTTTTTGTGACGTAGGCTTGTGTCACTCTGGGAATAGAAGACCTTGTTTTTTAGACTATGCCTTTGTATAGTCCATTGTGTGTACGCGATATAGTACCTACAACCAACGGCGCGCAAAGTTTCACTTCCATAGTGTATTTTGTATTAGTTATTCGAATGGCTTATCTTGGGTTATAAATGTAATAGAATGGTATATGAATGGGTAGTTTATTAAATATTAAGCTTTATGTTTATTATACTTTTGTTAAAATCAGGATTTTTTTATTTTGAAACCTTTTAACATGTTCACTGAATCTGAACGAGAAGTAAAATTAAATAAATTAGCGCAAAACCCTTAGACAATTTATATAGGGACGAGTTCCGCGTGTCATTCTACTAAGAAACATTTCTGCCACTTTTTGCGGGGGGCGAGGTAACATGAAATCCGCAATTTTGGATTTTATTCCCCATAAGTTTAGATTCTAATTTTGAATGTTAAAAATCATGAAAAGTAGTCTCGTGTGAACCCCAAACGTTCTAAGTTCAAAATTATTGTTTCGCTATTATAGGCTGTCTCGTTTAGTGATAAGGTATAAAATTGGGTGTAAATGCACAAGATCAATTGTTCTTGTACCGTGGCAGAGGGGAAATGCTACCGCAAGGCGAGTCCCTATACAACGTGTTAATGAATTAACGCAAAACTAGAAAGTAGTTTGTTTAGAATCGAGAGCCGAATCGAATTATCATGGTTTCAACATGGGTAATTTTTTTCAAAACATTAAATAATTTTTAGGTAAAATTTTAAATTTACTGAACCCGATGTCAACCAACCCCACGGGCTCACTCACCCTACTTACTACCAAAACAAGATTATTAAAATGTATCCATGAGTACGTTAGCGCTTTCATTCATTGCTGAAATGATAAAAAATCATTTTTGCCTCAAAACTTAAAATGCGAATAACTCAATTCAATTCAATTCAATTATACTTTATTTCACACCAAAAAGAAAAAACATAGTATACAGAGAGCAAACAATCAGGAAATACAAAGGCACAAAAAACAGGCGGTCTTATCGCTAAAAAGCGATAAGACCGCCTGTTTAACTTTAAATTTTAACTACAAAAATAATGAAATTATTGATTCAATCTAATTATTTTGATATAAATCAGTTGGGGTGTATGAGGTTTTGCGTTAATTCATTAACACGTTGTATAAATTGTCTAAGGCAAAACCTCATACACCCCGACATTTATAACAAAATAATTAGATTGAAACAATAATTTCATTATTTTGATAGTTAAAATTTAAATTTATTTATGACCGTGGTGGTCCAGTGGCGAGTAACCTTGCCTGCCGTGTAGGAGGCGTGGGTTCGATCACCGTCCAGGCCGACTCGTACCAATGAGTTTTTCGGAATTTATGTACGATTTGTAACACCACTGGCTTTTCGGTGAAGGAAAACTTCGTGAGGAAATCTGCATGCTTCTATTTCGAGGCATGTGTTGTACCTACTGTCCATTACAAGTGGCGACGGGCTCACTCCCCGTCACACTGGACAGAGTTTCGGTACTACTAGTGAAACGTTGATGTTATGAAGTTTCAGAATATCTCTGACTACCCCCTCGGGGAATATAGTCGTAAACATAATAATATGCTTATGCTAAAATTTAAAGTTATTCACATTTTAAGTTTTGAGCCAAATATGGTTTATCTGAATGAACGCGCTAACGAACTCTTGGGTACACATGGCGACAGATCAACCTACCCATAGTTGAACTCTATGTTCATGGACATAAGGTCGAACTATGGGTAGGTTGATCTGTCGCCGTGTGTACATTTTAAGATTGTTGTTTTCGTGTAAGTAGGGTGAGTGTGCCCGTGCGGTGGGTTGACATCGGGTTCAGTAAATTTTAAATTTTACAAACAAATTATTTAAAATTTTGAAAAAAATTACCCACGTTGAAACCATGATAAATCGATTCTCCTCTCGATTCTAAACAAACTACTTTCTAGTTTTGCGTTAATTCATTAACACGTTGTATATACATTGTAATTTTCATAAAACCATTAAAATTTTACATTGTATAACAAAACAATGTACACAAAGTAAAGTTTTTATGGTTTTATGAAAATTACAATGTGACATTCGCTAATTGTCATCTCAATTATGTTAAAGGTAAGCGATTAAACTTAGATAATTAATATTTTTCTCTTATCTTGTAAAGTTTATCTTAAGGGGTTACTTTTTTTAAGTCGGTTAAAAAAGCAGTCGTGCGCAAGTAGGTACAGACATCATGCTAGAGGGTCTGCTAGCCAGAAGTTACGGCACTGCAAGCAAGCGACAATTATAATATGACACATACTCACTAATTAGTAATTAGCCTTTTTTACAGTCCGTACCTACTTAATAGTTGTATTTTTATAGTACCTAAGTACGCATATAATGTTCGCTGCTTTATAAAAAATCAAACATTACCATACTATCTGCAGTTGAATACTAACGTTAGAAAAGTTATCATTTTAATAATTTAGTTCAGTTAAATCGTACGATATGATAGTGAAGATATTGTTTGTGGTCACCTGTGCTTTTATTTACTATTGGCTGAAGCGGCGTGAGAGATCAGGGAAGAGCTATGAACTGCCTCCACCGCCGCTTTTTTACGGTTCATGGCCCCTCATTGGGCATGCTCACTTGTTCCTTGGAGACACCGCTAGTCAGTATTCTATCCAGAATTAAAAATACACATCATTATCCAGGGAAGTCAAAAAATTTTTTCGTTTTCCTTAGGTATAGTTTAGTTTCATTGACTGAATACGCCCTGGCCTACGGCTGGGTGTCCCTAGAGCAAGCCTCTCTTTCTATCAAGCAAACTTTTGCAATTAGCCATCCCGCTTTAATTGAAAGCAAGATCGCCAAAAAACGCATTTTTCATCAATATCTTTTCTCTTGGATGCTTGGGGTAAAATCCATCGGGTAGAATCACCCGTATAATTAATTAAATTTCAAATGATGGTATATTTAAAAGAAATGGTGTAGGGTGATTCTTGTAAAACTGGTTATAAATCTGAAATCGAACTTTGCTCTCTTTTCTATCGAGAAAATGTTATAGAATCGTGTTTTCAACGGTTAGATTCACTGCAGAAAGAACGTATCTACACTGTTATGTGAACTATATAATATTAAATGTACTTACCTAATAATTTGGTTATCAAAAATCTGTTCGAAAACAGACAAAATAGGCATCACCCCCTCTTAACATTTTTTCAATAGGTAATTTAAAACTACCTTTTCAATAACTTATTTTTGCATACTGCAGTATTAAAAGTGCAGAGTGCAAAAATTTTAGATTACACACCGAGAGCAGGAATGTAAGAAAGGTCTCAGATCTCATGTAATTGTTGGCCGAGGCGAAGCCGAGGTCAACAAACATGTGATACGAGGCTTTCTTGTTTACTGCCCGAGGTTAGTATACTATTTTTCTCCTCGACGGAGGCGGAAAGCGGCAACTTCGTTTAGCGCAGCGCGGGACGAAAGTTGACGCTTTCAGCCCGGAGGGGTGATAAAATATTTAAGTAGTTTAAAATTTAGTTCAGTCCATGATATTTAATTCAAGGTATGATAATTATAATATTAGTAACTACAACTACCTATTGTTTCAGATTTGTGGAAACAATTAAAGAGGCTAGGAAAAGACAGTTTGAAAAGAGGTGGTGCCGTTACAATGAGCATTGGAAGTTGGACTGTTCATGGTAATTTAATATTCTTAGAATTAGGTTAGAATATTCATCTTTACGTCCATCCACACAGGTGGAACAAAACACCCTGAACAACTTTCACTATGAAGCCAACGTCGAAATCGCGAGAAAAATCTGTTTTATACACAATGTTTCGAGAGATAAGTGTACTTTTTGCAACCATCAGCAGCAAGGCTGATTCAGTGTTTATGGGGTGTAGAGCTTCTCTGTGATGGGGATGGACCAGGTCTGCCTGCATAACTCCAGTCGTTTTAGGAGTTACTGATGATTAAGGGTCAGTAAAAAATTGACGATCAGCTGCAAGGCTGATCATATTTTATTGTTGTAGTATGCTCTGTACCGTAGCTATGTGAACAGTATAAAAACTGACATGGTTCATCAGTCGGTTTAGGAGATACAGCCGCTCAAACGTCGGAACTTTGACTGGCTGTATCTCCTACACCGACTGACAGAACTTGACAGTTTTTGTGCTGTTCACATAGCTACAGTGCATACTACAACAATATCATACGATCAGCCGTGCAGCTGATCGTAAATTTTTTACAGACCTTTAATCATCAGTAACTCCTAAACCGACTGGAGTTATGCAGGCAGACCTGGTCCATCCCCATCACAGAGATGTTCTTCACCCCATAAACACTGAATCAGCCTTGCTGCTGATGGTTGCAAAAAGTACACTTATCTCTTATACTACAACTGCATTACCGACTAGACTCAAATGTATGGGGTACTTAGCATATTTTTTTCGCGATCTCGTACCCAGTTACGCAAAGTCTGAGCAAGACTGCGTAGACTCACTAATAGAGCCTACCTCAGGTTGAAAAATAATTCGGTCACCTATTATTTTAATGTAGGTATGTACACACAGCGACACATCAGGTTACGCACCCTATATACCCACAACTACACTACGTACAAAACACAAAATAGTGCAGTAGAGAGCCTGCATAGATGTGAGAGCGGGCGCAGCGTGCTGTGTGACGAAACAACTACAACATACCGCATCCTCTCGCACGATTCGCAGCGTTCTAATAGTTTAAAGTCCAAACAGGGTAACCTGACCTGTCGCCGTGTGTACGAGCAAATGATTATATTTTACTTATTCTTTAATATACAGGTTTAATTTTATATCACTGCGGATAACTTCAGCATGTATTCTACTTATCAAAGTGAACAACTTTCACTATGGAGCTAACTTCGAAATCGCGCAAAAAAAATCAGTTGTCCCATACATTTGAGTCGAATAGGTAATGCAGTTTTGTATGGGACAGCTGATTTTTTTTCGCGATTTCGGAGTTGGCTCCTTAGTGAAAGTTGTTCAGTTTGATGAGTAGAATACATGCTGAAGTTATCCGCAGTGATATAAAATTTATTCTTTATTTTAGGTCAATTAATGATCGGGGACCGCAAGTGATTATCGAATGAAATCAATGGTCATTCATTATTCATAGCGGTCCCTTACGCATTAATTAAATATCTTAAAGAGAGTTAAAAAGTAAAATAAATAACATTCTTCTTCTTCTTATCGTGTGGGCAGGGCCCTGTTGTCAGAGTTTTTTCAGACCGCCTTTCGGCCTCTGACGTGGTTTTTATGTAACGACTACTACCAGCAGAGATAGTAGCCGGGACCAACGGCTTAACGTGCCATCCGAAGCACGGAATCATTTTTCTTTTCAGACAATCAGGTGATTCAGCCTGCAATGTCCTAACCAACTTCGACGACCCGGTTGGTGTAATGGTTACCACGCCGGACTGCCAAACCAGGGTCCTGGGTTCGAATCCCGGTTCGGTCATGGATGTTTACATGTTTGTGCCGTTGTTGTATGGTTTCCATAATAAACAGCCTATTAATAGTGCTTTCTTGGGATCATTACAATGTATGTGCCTGTGAGCGTTATTTATTATTATTGTATGTCTTACGTTCCGTAATCACGGGCAATTAAGTCCCGGACCTTTGGAAGGCGTGCATGGGGCCGAAGCCAACATGTAGAGGCCCGTTCAAAAGACAAGTTAATCTAAATGTAAGGGATACACAAATGGCGGATACCATCTCCGAGCGTACAACATGATACCCACGGGGATGGTCCCCGCCATTTGTGTAAAGACTATTGGAGTACGGCGCTATGGCCGCGATGGAAAAATAAGGTCTTGGGCTATGGAGGTGAAAGTTGGGTGGATGGATACTGGGCTATGGGAGGAGACTAACGGACGCCTGCCATGACAACTAGTCTCAAAATTGTAAATAGGGCAGGCGGTGACTCGCCGACTCGTCGAGTGGGCCCCATAAAACGGCCGCACGCACAAAGTGCGACAATGGGGCAACATCTCATTGAGCGGCTGAAGGTTGTCGAGAGGTGCGGCTCCGGTTTCACCATCGCGGGGTTTACCCCCGTGAGCGGGTTTCCCCGTTATTACGCCATTACGTGCAATACACTTCCAACCTGGAGCATAGGTTCTGCTCTTGCGATTCCACTCTGGACGGCCAATTAAGGCAAGCCAGAGGTAGGGGGTGTGTTACTGTGTGTGTGGGTGTGGGGGTGTGTGTGTGTGTGGGTGTGTGTGTGTGTGTGTGAGCGCATGTCTGTATGGTCCCCCTGGATATTAACTGGGGAAAAACGCACAAAGTGACATATCACTAGTGGGATATATCACAGTGGATCCCTCGTGGGAATCGAACCCACGACCTCCGTATCGAGAGCCAATGCTCTTAACCAGTAGACCACGGAGGCAGTTAAAATTAAATAACATTAAAAAGGCAGTTAATATTAAATAACATTAAAAATAATAGGTGACCGAATTATTTTTCACTTTTAAAAAAGTTTTTTTTGGCGCTGGGGGTTTTAAATGTATTTTTAACCGACTTCAAAAAAGGAGGTTTCTCAGTTCGACCGTATATATATTTTTTTTTTTTTACGTAGCTAATAATCTACTTAACTCCAAAAATATTGTTTCAGTTTTGACGGACCCAGATGACTGTTTAAAAGTTGCGAAAACTTGTTTGAACAAGGGTTCTTTCTATGAGATGGCGAAACCTTGGGTCGGAGACGGGTTGATCAGCGCATCAGGTAAAAATATAAGTAATTATGGCGAGCTTTTACCCGCGACTTCGTCCGCATAAATTATACAACGTGTTAATGAATTAACGCAAAACTAGAAAGTAGTTTGTTAAGAATCGAGAGCAGAGTCAAATTATCATAGCTTCAACATAGGTAATTTTTTTTCAAATATTAAATAATTTGTTTGAAAAATTTAAAATTTTCTGAACCGAATGTCAACCCACCGCACGGGCACATTCACCCTACTTACTACCAAAACAAGATTATAAAAATGTATCCATGAGTACGTTAGCGCTTTCTTTCAGTGCTGAAATGATAACAAATCATTTTTGCCTCAAAACTTAAAATGCGAATAACTTTAAAGGATATCAGTCACCAAGTTATGGGCCGTTCGGCCAAATTGTGATATGCATTTAATAGCTTTTATATATGCATTTTAATATAGATGAATATGATAGAAGTACAAACCAATTGCAAAAATTGCTATAAATAAAGTCGTTTCGTGTTACAAAATATTTAAAGTAATATTTTGACAGTTCGAAGTAATTACAAATAGCGCAGTTAGCAATATAAAAAAACGATCTTTTACACAGAAGAAATAGGATTTCTTTGGAGTATTACCTATATTATTTACAGTATGTCAATGTCATAGAGTAATGTAAACAAGTCAATGTTTTCGTTCGATTCGGCTACGCTTTAGTTTTTCAATGAAAGTGTGATACAGTCGCGGGAAGATAGCATTTGTGGTTATTATTGTAGCTGTGTTAGTGGTAAAGGAACTGCATGTTTAGATGTTACGTAGGTAACCCGTTGTGCACATAATATAATGACGATATTAATCTGGTACATGGGTCGTGCACGACACCAGACAAATATTGAGCCTCCTGCTGCATTTGTGGATGATATAATTGTTTGAGAAGATGTGGAAAATGAATAATACTTATGTTTGATAACCAAATACTGTTTTATTTCACCCTTTTCAACAAACACGTAGGTACACATAATTTAGGCTTTGTAGGTGTATTTATAATCAACACAATATCATCCATCACGTCATTCACATTGCACACAATAGCCATGATAATACTGCAGCTGGAAACGTGAAAGAAGTTAAGGTATATTCACTCTCAGTTTCATAGAAAAAATCTCAGTTTGCAGACGGTCATATTGGGCTCCCCCACACAGGTGCGATTTTATCGAGCGATAATATCGCGGCAGTCTGTAGGACCGCGCTCAAAAAGTTCAGAAAATAAATATTGCAAAATCGCAGCGATATTAACGCTCGATAATTATTGCACCTGTGTGGGGGAAAGTCGACTTAAAAAAAATGTTTTTATGTCCATGTCAAATGTCAAGTTGTCAATCAATTTATTGTCAAGGCCTTCTTTTTTCGAAAAGTTTGTGATTACTTTTTCAGTGTTTTTTTCACCATTTTTTCACATTTCGTAAATAAAATATCCAAATTCAATTCAAGATATCTCGTTTGTACCATAAAATATAACGTTGAAATAATTAGTTTTAGTAATATGAGTATGCGAACTATTATTCGCATATTTTTATAACGCCGTAGAAAAAGTTGGTAGTACAAAAATGGCCCGATTTGGAGGATGTCTTTTTAAGTACTTATCAAAATAATTAAATTATTGTTTCAATATAATTATTTTGTTATAAATCAGTTGGGGTGTATGAGGTTTTGCGCTAATTCATTAACACGTTGTATACCAGATTTTAAGTCAGATGATAAGCTATCAAACAAAAAAGTTTCATCAAAATCGGTTCAGTAGTTTTTACGTGATACTCGAACAAAAAAACACCCAAACAAACAAACAAACAAACAAACATACAAACAAACAAACAGACAGACAAAAAATCCAAAAATTTGTGATTTGGAATCAGGGACACCTAAAAAGTAAAAACCATATCGTAACTTTTTTTTTGTTAATATCTTCAATGTGCAGACACACTTCTGTTACAGTTTTATAATAGTTTAGATATCTAATTAGTTAAAGGTATTGGCGTATACAAGGTGTTACAAAAATACAAATAAATATTTCAGGGGGTTTAGAGCATCAAACTGAACAACTTTCATTATGGGACCAAGATCGAAATGGCGAAAAAAAAACTGATGTTTCATACTAAACTACAAATTCTACTCGAGCTAAATAGAGAGAGAGATAGGGATAGAGATTTTTTTTGATCATTGATAATGTCATTAAAAAACCGAAGAAAACATAAGCATATTAAGAAGGGCACTATACAACGTGTTAATGAATTAACGCAAAACCTCATACACCCCAACTGATTTATAACAAAATAATTAGATTGTAACAATAATTTCATTATTTTGATAGTTAAAATTTAAAGTTATTCGCATTTTATGTTTTGAGGCAAAAATGATTTGTTATCATTTCAGCAATGGATGAAAGCGCTAACGTACTCATGGATACATTTTTATAATCTTGTATTGGTAGTAAGTAGGGTGAGTGTGCCCGTGCGGTGGGTTGTCATCGGGTTCAGTAAATTTTAAATTTTGCAAAAAAATTATTTAATATTTTAAAAAAAATTACCTATGTTGAAACCATGATAATTCGATTCTGCTCTCGATTCTAAACAAACTACTTTCTAGTTTTGCGTTAATTCATTAACACGTTGTATAACCCTATACAGGGTGCAAGGACAAGTATCATTAACTTTTAAATCACATACTCTACCCACCAAACTGAACAATTTTTACTTTGGGAGCAAACATGTCAGAGCAAAAAAATCTGCTGTCTCATACATATATTTGAGTCGAGGAGGCGCTGCAGTTTAATATGGAACAGCTGTTTTTGGATGTGTAAACTTCTTTAGCGGCGTTGTGCACTTTTTGGGATGGGTAAAAAAATGTTAAACTCGCGTCAGGACCGTGACGTCACGTAACCTGATCGAAAATTCGTAAGCATAGATATAGTCAGACCGTGACGTCACGTGACGTAAGACCACGGAGGCAGTTAAAATTAAATAACATTAAAAACATCTCTTAGTTTTCTGCCGGCACTTCCGGAGTGCAACCCTTTGTTTTTTTTGCGCTGGCATGTTTGCTCCCAGAGTAATAGTTGTTCAGGGTAGAGTATGTGGATTAAAGATTAATGATATCTTTCCTTCTTAGACTACTTATATAGGGACGCGTAACTACGTGTCATTCTATTAACAAACTTTCTGCCACTTTTTGCGGGGGGCGAGGTAACATGTTATCCGCAACTTTGGATTTTATTCCCTATGACTTTAGATTCTAATTTTGAATGTTCAAAATCATGAAAAGTAGTCTCGTGTAAACCCCAAACGTTCTAAGTTCGAAATTATTGTTTCGCAATAATAGGCTGTCTAGTATAGTGATAAGTTATAAAATTGAATGTAAATGCGCAAGATTAATTGATCTAATACCGTGGCAGAGGGGAAATGCTACCGCAAGGCCGGTCCGGATATAATTAGTCTAAGCTTTCCTTACACCCTGTAGGTATAACGCTTTTAATAGCACTTACCTCCCATTTACAAATACTGCTTTTGATAAAAAGTTCTGTACTACGTATTGTTTCGATTTAATCATTGATTGGGAAGGCACCAGCTCCTAGACTCAGTTTCAGGCATCTAGATTAGGAGCTAGGGTTTTCAATGTTCTGTTCTAATTATTGAGATTTAATCAAACAAATTTTAATTTTTAATTGGGTATTTGACTACATACAATATATTTTATTTTTATCTTCTCAGTAAAAAAAGGGTTAGAAAATAACGCTAAACTCCCATTTTCGTTGAGTTTTTAGCTTGAATACTATTTTTAATACCGAGATAAACTTTAAAATGTATTGAAATGTTGATGACGTCACAACTCATTATTTAGTACAAATCTTCATACACAGCGCACGTTTGGACGTCCGATAAAGAGTAGCTGATTTGACTAGTTGTCAAGTAGCCTATTCTTTTTATTTTATTTTATTTTATACAGACACGATCTGGAAGCGCCACCACAGACTGTTGACTCCAGCATTTAATCAACAAGTTCTAGACGGATACATGGACGAATTCAACCGACAAGGCAGAAAGCTTGTTAACACTTTAGCTACTAATGTCAATAAAGGTCCGTTTGACCCCCAGCATTATTTAGAAATGATCGCTTTGGACATCGTTTACCGTAAGTAGAATTTTAATTAAGAGATGCCCATTTAAATAAAGATTTTCGTAGGACTGAGTAGTTAGTTTTATACCGAAATGTGGTAGGTATCGAGGCATTCGGTAGAGTTTCCTGAGTAGGAAAAATAACGGTGTCGCTTTCTCAATTGGTGGAGTGGGGAGTTATTACGTCATAAATTTTTTGTCAGGGATTAAAAAAAAACCGGCCAAGTACGAGTCGGGACTCGGTCAATTAATGTTCCGTACTACCAGTTGCTTAACATGGGTCATTGATGAAACAACTATAAATTGAAACTTACTTAGTATGTGGTCACATAGTAACTGAAGATTATTTTACACTGGACTCATTGGTGTTAGTTTTTTTGTGTATAGAAAAAAACTATCCAAGTTAGAACCACCCTGATAATTTTCCCGCCGTCTACACGTTATTTCTGATGTTCATGATTTTTTTCAGATCTTATACGGCTATATTTTTTGAAATAGAGTTGGGGACAGCAATTTCTCGGATTGAATTGAAAATTTTGTTAAACATAGTTTTTATAAAAAATTTGAAAAGTATATTTTTAGACTCGTATTTTCATAAGCTTTCAATTGATACCCCACACCATTTTTTTTTTGTTTGCCCTTTCTTACTCCCCAAATTGCCCCCCAATATAAAAATTTAGCTTTCTTTTACTTCATTTATGATATTGGACCACCAATTGCTATATCTGTACCGAGTTTCAACTTTCTATGTCTTACGGTCTCTGAGAAAAACGACGGACGGACGGACAGACACCGAGCTGATTCCATAAGTGTTCCGTTTTTCCAATTTTGGTACGGAACACTAAAAATATATTTTTTCTGAAACCTGTCGTGTGGGGTATCAAATGAAAGGGCTTCATGAGCCCATTACCTTTCTGCTACTTGTTTTAAAAAAGGATTCTCAAAACATACCAAGTTTGCTTTCCTTGCTTTTTTGGCCTTTGATATGAGGATAATTATGAATCATAGGCGTGTAATGTTGTCTACCAAACAGAGCAGCAAAACTCAAAAAAACTCAAACAAAAACAAAACAAATAAAAATAAAACCGGCAAGTGCGAGTCGGGCTACTCCACCACAGAACACAACATTATTAACTTAGAAAAAAAAACTTTTTTTGTCCGGGACCTTTAGCGCAAGACTGACTCACACTTGGCCGGTTTTTAGTATTTGTTGGTATTCTGTAGAGTTTGCTCTATAATCCCACTAAGTTTTACGCTTGCATGTATTACCATTTTTACGATAGAGCGTGAAGAAAAAACGTTGATAAAAACGAGTTTCTTGTTGAGAACCCCCCTTAATTTTTAACTTTTTGACATTTTAATTATTTGTTAACAAATCCGCCGTAATAACGCATAATCTGAGAAAATGTCAACTATCTAGCTATTACGGTTCAAAAGTTACAGCCCTAAATAGGTAGGACAGACGGGCGGACGGACGGACAACGTAGGCTTAGTAGTGGTCCCGTTTTCACCCTTTGGGTACGGAACCCTAAAAACTGCTCAAACTTGGCATGTTTTGAGAATAGGTACTATAATTTTTTGAAAACAAGTACCTAGCTGAAAGTTAATGGTGTAGTATATTTTTAGAAACGGCTCATGAAGCCCTTTCATTTGATACCCCACATATACCCATGTATATGGATAGTTTTTTCTATACCTAAAAAACCATCACCAGTGTAAAATGATCTTCAGTTACTATGTGACCACATACTAAGTAAGTGTCAATTTATAGAGGTTGTCATCAATGACCCCTGTTAAGGCTATTCTACTGTTGGCGCGCTCCATACAAACGTAGTATGGTGATATTTTCAATACTATCCAATTAAAGTCAATGAAATTTTTCAAAAACAATCTAGTAACTAATTTCTATGTCGGTATGAAGTCAGATTTTCGATAAAATTTATAGTTTTAAAGTTACAGTGCCACAAATATTTCCATACAAATCTTAAATTAATCCTAGCATTGAAACTATATTTTTTTTAACGAAATTTTATAAAAAATAAACGATTTTATATTTTAACGAAAATCTGACTTCATACCGACATAGAGATTAGTTACTTGATTGTTTTTGAAAAATTTCATTGACTTTAATTAGATAGTATTGAAAATATCACCATACTACGTTTGTATGGAGCGCTCCAACGGTAGAATACCCTTAAACAACTGGTAGTACGGAACAGTAATTGCTCGAGTCCTGACTCGAACTTGGCATTTTTTTTAATGACGCCAACTCTTCATCTTCTGTTTATAATGTCAATTTTTATCTTTATCAGGCTCTGCTATAGGTTTCGGTGATGACGATGATGATGAACAAAAAGAAGAATTCATAGCTAAATACACAACAACGATGTATGAAATTCAGAATAATATAATAGACCGAGTTCAAAGTCTCTGGCTACGTAACGATTATTTGTATTACTTTACACCCCATAGAAGAAGGAGGGATGAACTGATCAAAGAATTACACAAAATGACATATACGGTAGGTAAATAATAATCTACACTATATAATATTATAAAGAGGAAAGATTTGTACCTATTTTTGTATGTTTGTATGTTTGTAATGAATAGGCTCAAAAAGTACTGGGCCGATTTAAAAAATTCTTTCACCATTAGAAAGCTGCATTCACCCTGAGTAACATAGGCTATATTTATTGCTAGAAAAGATTAGACGTCCACCCGTGCGAAGCCGGGACGGGCCGCTAGTAATCAATAAACAAACCCTATGTATTGATATGTACTTACAACTTTATTTAAAACTAGCGGCCCGTCCCGGCTTCGCACGGGTGGACGTCTAATCTTTTCTAGCAATAAATATAGCCTATGTTACTCAGGGTGAATGCAGCTTTCTAATGGTGAAAGAATTTTTTAAATCGGCCCAGTACTTTTTGAGCCTATTCATTACAAACATACAAACATACAAAAATAGGTACAAATCTTTCCTCTTTGTAATATTAGTGTAGACGAAAAGTACAAAGTGCGTATCCACGACAGGCTTCGTCAAGGGCAATAGGTACAACATTCACATCCACAACAGGGTTCGTCAAAGGTAATACGTAGGGCACACTGAAAGTTTCTGGAACGGACCAGTTAGTGACAATGCCAATGAAAAATTTATTTTAATTTCGAATAAGAAACTCTTCATCAACCTATAGCTGAAAATTTTATTCGATTGTCATTTGTTTTAACGATTTGGCGGCAATTTGAAAAGTGCGTGGAAAAGCTAAAATGTTTTCTCCCCAATTTATTACGATTTTCGTCGTGGTCCTAGTCCATAACAAAGTTAATGATAAACTTCGATTGGTATTTCATGATGAAGCCCTTTCCCTTGACACTTGTTTACAAGTGGTTAAATGAGTTTAGGCATGATCGGAGCAATCTCAGTGATGATCTGCGCGGGAGACGTCGAAAGTGACCTACCAGCAGGTTCAGGCAAGCTTCAGCATTGATAAGAGTCAAGTGCAAAAGATCCTACACGAATATTAAGGCGTAGGGAAGCTTTGTACTAGATGAATACCCCATAATTTAACCGATTTCTATAATTTCATAGTAAAGCAGAGGGGGTCCACTGCTTCTCACAGAGACGGGACGATACATAAAATGGAATGGAGGCCACTACTAAAAATATTAAAAGTATTCCTAACCTCCTACTTCGATCCGCTTTTTATTGTCCTGAAACTTTCAGTGTGCCCCACGTAGGTACACCACTCACATCCACAACAGGCTTTGTGAATAAATATATCCCACTAGCGGCCCGTCCCGGCTTCGCACGGGTGGACGTCTAATCTTTTCTAGCAATAAATATAGCCTATGTTACTCAGGGTGAATGCAGCTTTCTAATGGTGAAAGAATTTTTTAAATCGGCCCAGTACTTTTTGGGCCTATTCATTACAAACATACAAACATACAAAAATAGGTACAAATCTTTCCTCTTTATTATAATATTAGTGTAGATATATCTGCAACAAGCTTCGTCAATTTCTATACCTACAATCTATAAACCTCCTCCAAAGCCTCTGCCCAGCGGTACGGTCCCTAGAACGCTGGCAGCATTCCCCCTTTGAATCGCCAAGCTTATACGCTGACGAAGGTAACTGCCAGCCCTGGCTGTATTGATATTATATCGATAATACCTAATTAATAAATTTTTCAGTGATGAGGTTCTAGCAAAATTAGCTGAAATTATTTTAAGGGGATGATCAGACAATCAACCTGACCGATGGAAATTATACCAAAATCGCGAAAGCATATAATCAGCTGTCCCGTAAATTCGGGTCGAGTAGGTTTGCAGCTTTGTATGGAACAGCGGATTTCTTATCAGCTATGTGGTGTGTGCTGGTGTTGTCAAGAATAAACAAGGTGTTACAAAAATACAAATAAACATTAAAGGCCATCAAAATAACTTTCACTATGGGACCAAAATCGAAATCGCGAAAAAAATCTGATGTTCCATACTAAACTACTAATCGGATCAGGAGTGCGATTTTTGAATCTCATTCGGTGAGTTCAGCAGTTGAAAATGTCAAGATTACTATGGAGATACGCAGCTTTCTAAGGCTGATTTGACTTTCAAAAATAGCACTCCTGAAGTATGATTTTTGAAAGTCAAATCAGAAGTAGAAAGATGCATATCTCCACAGTAATTTTGACATTTTCAACTGCTGAACTCAGTGAATGAGATTCAAAAATCGCACTCCAGGTCAGTCTACTCGAGCTAAATGTATGGGATAGTTTTTTTTTTTCGCGACTTCGCTGTTGGTCCCATACTGAAAGTTGTTCAGTTTGATGGTCTAAACAACCCCCTTAAAAGTTATAAATTTTTATTTCTACTTCTACAGGGTGAAATTGATATCATTGGTATCCTTTTAAACTAAGAGTCTACCCATCAAACTGAACAACTTTTACTATGGGAGCAAACCGATCGGAGCAAATTGAAAATCAACTGTTGCATACATTTGAGTTGAGTAGGCATTGCAGTTTACTATGGAACAACTGGTTTTATTTTTGCTCCGATTGGTTTACTCCCATAGTAAAAGTTGTTCAGTTTGATGTGTAGACTCTTAGTTTAAAAGGATGCCAATGATATCAATTTCACCCTGTATAGAGTTTGTACAGTTTTATGGTCTGATCATTCCCTTAAAATAGTTTTTGCTAATTTTATTGGACCATAGGTATTATAACTATAGGTAATATGCGATTTAGGTTATTAGGCACCATCTCAATGAGCGATATTATCGCAGCGATCCCGATGTTCCCGCCAAGTAAAATCCCATAATAATTAATAAATATTAGAAAATAAAATAAGTCTACGAGTAACGGCCCTACAAAATATGGGATGAGTATCTCCAAAAAGAAATCCTGCACGTCTAGTATGATTTCTCTACACGCGCCCGACGCGCCTTCGCCGGTAGTGTAGGTATATTTTCTTTGCCTTCGCTGCATACAAAATAACCTGTTCCCGCGCTTTTTGGAGAGCGAAAGCCGCGCTTGCCGCGACTTGTAGTATGGAAAAAGCCGAGTCGCGCGCAAGTAGAGAAATCATGCTAGGGGGTCTGGATCCGCCCTTGTGTTAAAGAATTAAATATATTTATTTGTAGCCTTCTTTCTAGGTAATACAAAAAGGAAAGATTGCTTTGAAAAAGAAGAAAAATTTAGGAGAAAATACAACATTATCAGGTACCTATTTACCTACCTAACAAGAACAAAATAATAAAACCCAGAGCTGCCAGAAATCTGAAATAATGAAGATCTGATCAGATTTTTATGTTATTTCTGAAGAATTATCAAGTGTATGTAATACTCGGGGCCTTGGGCTTGGGGGATATGCTCGGAGTTTCCCTGCGAGATCGAAATGAAGAGAACCGCAGAAGAACCAGAGTAACTGACATAGCCCAAAGAATTGTTAAACTTAAGTGGCAGTGGGCGGGGCACACTGCTCGCAGAATCGATGGCCGAAAAGTTCTCGAGTGGCGACCGCGTACCGGAAAGCGCAGCGTGGGTAGGCCCCCTCACACGGTGGACCGACGACCTGGTGACGGCGGCGGGAAAACGTTGGATGAGGGCAGCGCAGGACCGGTCGTTATGGCGATCCTTGGGGGAGGCCTATGTCCAGCAGTGGACGTCCATCGGCTGAGATGATGATGAATGTATGTAAGGGGCATACTACTAGCAGAACCGATGACCAAAGAGTTCTCGAGTGGCGACCGCGTACCGGAAAGCGCAGCGTGGGTCAGGCGGACAAGGTGGACCGACGACCTGGTGAAGGCGGCGGGAACCCCCAACAAGAGGGCAGCGCAGGACCGGTCGTTATGGCGATCCTTGATCGAGGCCTATGTCCAGCATTTGACGTCTATCTGCTGATATGATGATGGTGATGAAGTAACCACAAAAAACGTTTCAGGTAGCAAGAGCAAATCATTCTTCAGTCTATTAATGGAACTAGCAGATAATGGTTCGTTCACTGACACGGAAGTAAGAGAAGAGATGGACACACTTGTATCTGCTGGCTTTGACACAACAACTTCGTTTGTATCATACATTTTAACGTTCCTGGGGTCTTTCCCTGATGTTCAAGATAAAGTTTTTAAAGAGTAAGTAGCTATACAGGGTTCAACTTAATATGCTGACTGTTTTAAAGGTTCCGTACCCAAAGGGTGAAAACGGGACCCTGTTACTAAGGCTACGTTGTCCATCCGTCCGTCCGTCTGTCCTACCTATTTAGGGCTGTAACTTTTGATAGTTGAAATTTTCTCAGATTATGCGTGTTTGCGGCGGATTTGTTAACAAATAATAAAAATGTCAAAAAGTTAAAAATTAAGGGGGGTTCTCAAGAAGAAACTGGACTTTATCAACGTTTTTTCTTCACGCTCTATCGTAACAACGGTAATACATACAAGCGTCAAACTTAGTGTGATTATAGAGCACACTCTATAGAATAACAACAAATACTAAAAACCGGCCAAGTGTGAGTCGGTCTCGCGGTAAAGGTCCCGGACAAAAAAAGTTTTAAGTTAATAATGTTGTGTTCTATAGTGGTGTGGTACGGAACCCTCAGTGCGCGAGTAGCCCGACTCGAACCTGACCGCTTTTAGTTAAGAGGATGATCAGACCATCAAACTGAACAACTTTCTCTATGGGACTAACATCGAAATCGTGAAAACAAACATTTTGGTGTTCCATACATTTTGGTTGAGTAGGATTGCAGTTTTTCGCGATTTCAACTCACTAGGTTCAATAGAGAAAGTTGTTCAGTTTGATGGTCTGAGTCTGATCATCACCTTAAAAACCGTCAGCATATTAACAAAGGAGCCCTATACAGTAAGGAAAAGTATCATTAACCTTCAAAGTACGTATTCTGCCAATTAAACTGAAGAACTTTTACTATTGGAGGAAATAATCATGACATCGAAATCAGAAACACCCTTGAATTTTTAAAATTGATTTAGTCAGATGGCCTGACTTAAGAGTTAAAAAATGCAAAATTTGTCGCCAGTCGCGACAACCGGGAATAAAATTTCTCGATTGCCGCCACGATGTATGGGAAAATATTCTATCACTCGTTACCCGCTATCAAATGAAATCAAATCGCGTAGGTAATTCAAAATTAGGTTTATCATAGTTACCTACTTAGGCCCGGTAGCACAGTCGGTAATGAACCTGCCTGCTGTGCCGAGGGTCGCGGGTTCGAATCCCGTAAGGGACAAATATTTGTATGATGAATATGAATATTTGTACCCGAGTCATGGATGTATGTATCTATATATGTATTCTATATCGTTGTCTAGTCATCATAATACAAGTCCAGGCTAGATTCTGGTACTTTAAATGTGACTAGATAATTTGTGTGACATTGTCCATGATATTTATTTATTTTATTTATGTTTTGTATGACATAATAAAAAATATTACAGCTCCTGCTGTCCGTGCCCATCCGTCGGTCGTGGCGGCAATCGAGACTTTTTATTCCCATTTGTCCCCATTGGTGAAAACTGGAACTTTTTTTTCCCATTTGTCGCCAGTGGCAACGGAGGCCGTGGCGAAAACTGGGATCAAACGGTTATATTCCGAGAGATAAGTGTACTTTTTGCAACCATCAGCAGCAAGGCTAATTCAGTGTTTATGGGGTGTAGAGCTTCTCTGTGATGGGGATGGACCAGGTTTGCCTGCATAACACCAGTCGGTTTAGGAGTTACTGATGATTAAGGGTCTGTAAAAAATTAACGATCAGCTGCAAAGCTGATCGTATGATATTGTTGTAGTATGCATTGTAGCTATGTGAACAGTACAAAAACTGACATGGTTCATCACCATCAGTCGGTTTACGAGATACAGCCGTTCAAAGGTCGGAACTTTGACTGGTTGTATCTCCTAAATCAACTGATAAAACTTGACAGTTTTTGTACTGTTCACATAGCTACAGTGCATACTACAACAATATCATACGATCAGCCTTGCAGCTGATCGCTAAGTTTTCACAGACCTAAAGGTCTAGGTCTAGTCGGTTTAGGAGTTACTGATGATTAAAATCATCAGTAACTCCTAAACCGACTGGAGTTATGCAGGCAGACCTGGTCCATCCCCATCACAGAGATGCTCTATACCCCATAAACACTGAATCAGCCTTGCTGCTGATGGTTGCAAAAAGTACACTTATACTATTATGTGAAGTTAAATCTCACTTCTGTCACGGAACCTATTTCTGTTCTGGCTCTCTATGTAACCACGTCAGTAGTTTGGTTATTATTATAATTATAACTGTGCATGATCATTATCCACAGATTGCACGATGTATTTGGCGATTCAGACAGAGACGTGGAAAAGCAAGACATATCCAAACTTGTTTATTTAGATGCGGTACTGAAGGAAACTCTTCGAGTTTGTCCGGTAATACCTGTGGTATCAAGACATCTTGATAACGACGTCGAACTAAGTAAGTTCCCATTTTAGGGTTCCGTGCCGAAAGGGTAAAAACGGGACCCTACTACTAAGCCTAAGGTCGGCCGTTGCAGACTAAACCTGTGCGATTAGGGGTTAGGTATAGGGATCCTGGTCTAACACAGTGGGATTGCGGCGAACCTATCCAGTCGATGGGTCGTCTGCTGGAATGTCCGCTGTGCCCAAACACCTGCACGAGAGAGGATTTAAATACAGCTACTCCTGACGCTGTCAGGCTTGCCGAACACCAGGCTACTTCTTCTTCTTATCGTGTGGGCAGAGCCCTGGTGTCAGAGTTTTTTCAGACCGCCTTACGGCCTCTGACGTGGTTTTTATGTAACGACTACTACCACCAGAGATAGTAGCTGGGACCAACGGCTTAACGTGCCATCCGAAACACGGAATCATTTTTCTTTCCGGACAATGAGGTGTTTCAGCTTGCAATGTCCTAACCAACTGGAGAAAAACGCACAAAGTGACATATCACTAGGTGTCCCCCGTGGGAATCGAACCCACGATCTCCGTACCGAGAGCCAATGCTCTTAACCATTAGACCACGGAGGCCAGTGAACGGATTTCCATTCACTGACGGAGGCAGTTTTACCTAGCTACTAAAATATAAAAACACCACTGAAGAACCATTGACACGAAAAGAAAAAGACTAAGCCTACGTTGTCCGTCCGTCCGCCCGTCTGTCTGTCTGTCCTGACTATGAGGGCTGTAACTTTTGAACCGTTTTAGCTAGACAATTAAAGCAAGTCACAGAATGTGCGTTGTTAAGGTGCATTTGCTAACAAATAATAAAAATGACAAAAAGTTTAAGGGATCCTCATACAAGAAACTAGTTTTTATCAACTTTTTTCCTTCTCGCTCCATCGTAAAAACGGTAATACAGTCACCATCAGATATATCGTAACCTTAGACTAGTTATAATAGGGACGCGTAACCACGTGTCATTCTACTAACAAACTTTCTGCCACTTTTTGCGGGGGGCGAGGTAACATGTTATCCGCAACTTTGGATTTTATTCCCTATGACTTTAGATTCTAATTTTGAATATTCAAAATCATGAAAAGTAGTGTCGTGTAAACTCCAAACGTTCTAAGTTCGAAATTATTGTTTCGCAATAATAGGCTGTCTAGTTTAGTGATAAGTTATAAAATTGAATGTTGAATGTACTCATTCATTGATCTTATACCGTGGCAGAGGGGAAATGTTACCGCAAGGCCGGTCCTTATAATAAGTAGTCTAAGATCGTAACATACAAGGTGTCCAAATATTTCTGAGCAGTGTTCATTAAATTCTTTACAGTAAATGTTACAAATTATAATTGTATTTTGTCATAAATATCTGAACAGCGAATTTTCAATAATTTCTTTACAATGTTATTTAAAACAACGGAGTAGGTTTTTTTCGGAAACTGTTCAGATGTTTATGACCACCCTGACTGCGTAGATATATTTGATGTTCTAGGCGTTCCTATATTTTTAATAGGTTATGAGTAAAGAAATTATTGAAAATTAAAACTGCTTAGAAATATTTGACCACCTTATTTGCTACGATATATCTGCTGGTGACTGTACGTGAAGGCGATTTGAAAATGCTTTGACATCAAGTTGACAACTCTACCAATCAACTCACTTAGCGACAATGTCTAAGATATTTATTTCTTTAATACTTAAATAGCGTAGACACTATGCCTGTAATTTTTATTCAAAATTTTGCAGAAAGGTACACCCTGCCAGCAGGGGGAACATGTTTCCTGTTCTACTACGGCATGCATCGTCATCCCGTATGGGGACCGGATGCAGAGGATTTCAAGCCTGAACGGTTTCTGAGTCGGGACACTAATGAGGCAATGAACGCTTTCGCCGGTTTCAGCTTTGGAAGGCGTATTTGTATTGGTAATTTCATTTTCCATGTTTAATCCATGTTTCCATCCATGTGTTTTTCCATGTTTGTTTGTGTTTTTTTTTATACCTCGCATGAACATTTGTATGTAATAGCTGATTTCGACCTTGTTGCTATAGAAAAAGTTGTTCAGTATGATAGTCTGCTCATCCCGTCAAAACGTCAGTATATTAAGAAGGTCCCTAGGTATATGTGCCTAGTAAATAAAATAAAATATGTAAACTCGTATATTTTCAGGTCAAAAGTTTGCGATGATGTCTGCGAAGACGTTAGTGGCCCACGTGCTGAGAAAGTACCAAGTGTCCGCTGACCACAGGAACATGGAGTTCAAGCTGGACATCTCACTGAAGCCGACTTCAGGACATTACATCACTTTGAAACATAGAACTAACGGGGCTCTCATTTAGTTTCGACGAGCTTCGTCCGCCACTTATACCTTAACTTTTTAAATAATAATAAAATAAAATAAAGGATAACCGCCGCTCTCCCTTGAAAAAATACCTACCTTAAAATGTATAGAAGTTTTGACTGAAGTCAAATGTGTAATAAATTATGAGGTTTTATAAAAACGACTCAGATAGTATCATTTATTTTATTTAACGAGTTATTTAATCATTTATTATTAATAAATTCTAAAAAAGCAGCAACCCCAAAATGGCTGTTAATGTTGTTTAGTAGGAGTTGGTAGGATGTGTTGCAAGCACAGACGTCATAGGTTGCAAGCACAATGTTTTTTTTATATAAAAATTTAATAAATCATTATAAAATAAACTAATGCCTGCAGTTAGTTTCTAGTGTTCAATAGTCCATAATAAAAATAGAAGGATGGTTATACATTTTTTGGTATTATGTGCCAGATGTCATTTCCCATTTTCTTTCCGCACTTTTTTCCAAATCTGTGAGATCTAGAAAAGTTAAGGGAATATCATTCGGAGCGTGCTACATACAAACGAAGTCTGGTTACATTTTCAATACTAACCAATTAAAATTAAATTCAATAAAATTTCAGAAACAATCTAGAAATTAATCTCTATGCTATGTGTCAGATTTTCGTTAAAATGTATAGTTTTAAAGTTACAGTGCCTTAAAGATTTCCATACAAATTTTAAATTATTCCTAGCAATGAAACTGCATATTTTAATGAAAATCTGACACAGGACAAGCATGCAACATTTGTTTCTAGATTAAAAATGTCATTGACTTTAATTGGTTAGTATTGTTAAGAGCAACTACAACACATCGTGAGGAAACCTGTATACACTGAAGAAGAAATTCTGATGTGTATGTGAAGTCTACCAACCCGCATTGGGCATGCGTGGTGGACTAATGCCCATACACCCTCCTTGGGGGTAGGCCTGTGCCCTGCAGTGGGACGTTTATAGGCTGATGATGATGATGATGATTGTTAAGAGCACGGCCAGTAGCTTCCGAGATTCCGAGAAAACTGAAAAAATCCTAAAATGTTGTGGATTTTCAAGTTTTTACGGAGTTTTGTTAGGAGGGGTGGGGATGGGAAGTAATTATTAATGGGACTTTTAAACTGTAACCGGCACCATTTAGGGACAAAGAAGACGATCTGAAAACGAATTAAAAAACATTCGCTACGCAACATAGAAATCAAAATTGTATCTTCCAGAAGGCTTTTAACTAAGTAATTAATATTATTACCATTTTAATTATATTTAGCAGTAAAAATTATTTTTGAGCAATAAAATAGATATTGAAATTTTAAAAATGAGATATTCATCAGAAAATACTAATGTATTTTTTAAAGCTTTCTAAGCAGACTAAAGTATTAACACCGTGTTTGAAGTATGTATAATGGTAAAGCCTTAAATATGAGCAAAAAAAAATTACCATCTTGTTTTTTTAGAACGAGATAACTGCTAAATTTTAAAGAACATCTGGCACATAATACCCAAAAATGTATAACCGTCCTTCTATTTTTATTATGGACTACGGAACACTAGAAACTAACTGCAGGCATTAGTTTATTTTATAATGATTTATTAGTTTTTATCATTTTTATATAAAAAAAACATTGTACTTGCAACACCTCCTACTAAACAACATTGACAGCCATGTTGGGGTTGCTGCTTTTTTATAATTTATTAATAATAAATGATTAAATAACTCGTTAAATAAAAATAAATGATACTATCTGAGTCGTTTTTATAAAACCTCATAGTTAATTTTATATTAACACTTTTGACTTCAGTCAAAACTTCTATGCATATTAAGGTATTTTTTCAAGGGAGAGCGGCGGTTGTCCTTTAGGGCTGTTGCTGACGTAATTTTTGTTGAAATTTTTTTACATGTTATGCTCATATTGGCTCTTAAATGCTATAAGTACCGAAAAAAAAAAATATTAATTAGTCCCGGCTCAAACCGTGAAATGACTGGGCTACAGGTCTATCACCGAAGTAACACGAGAGATAAGCTCAGGTCCCAAAGTAGATATTATACATACCGTGTCGTCTGCAGCGTGCGAGTGAAAGACATAACACAAGACTGAGTGATCGAAACAAAGGTATTATACAGGGTGTACAAGAAAATGGGACAGCTACTTAAAGGGGTGCTTCAGACCATCAAACTGAACAACTTTCTCTATGGGACCAATATCGAAATCGCGAAAAAAAAATCTGTTGTCCCATACATTTCAGACGAGTTAAGTATGTTTGCAGTTTTGTATGGGAGAGCGGATTTTTTTTTCGCGATTTCGATATTGGTCCCATAGAGAAAGTTGTTCAGTTTGATGGTCTGAAGCACCCCTTTGAGTAGCTGTCCCATTTTATTGTACACCCTGTATATAGAGGAACTGACAGCTGAGAGAGCGAGATGTACCTAGCGGCGCCACTGTATAATAGAAAGAGATACGTGACGCGAGGCAATAGAACCGTTTTTGGGAACTTGTCGGCACAATCGACTGGGTAAATATTCGTGCTCTGTGAATAATTAGTGAATATAAAGTGAAGTCGTGGATTATTTTGTGAAATATACTAACACTATTTCATTAAATTACCTACGATTTCACGTTAGATTCGCAATTATACACAGAACTCGAAGTTTTAGGGTGCCGATAAGTGCCGACAAATGCACAAAAAACGGTTTCATTTGACAACTCATGTCAGTTACTCTATTCCGACAGATATAATAATCCGAAAAGAAGTTTGTTCTTGACATTCCACTGGTGAAGGGCCTCAATATCATTCAGTAGTAATAAACAGTCAATGTAGTCTCAATTATGTTAAGGTAAGGGATACAACTTTACATGATTCTCGTTGGAAAGTTGTTCATTTCGAGGTTTACAAGTTTCAAAACAGATTAAAACTATAGGTAATAGCATAGCGTAGCATATGCTCACGACTATATTTCCCGAGGGGGCAGTCAGAGATATTCTGAAACTTCAGAACATCCACGTTTCACTAGTAGTACCGAAACTCTGTCCAGTGTGACGGGGAGTGAGCCCGTCGCCACTTGTAATGGACAGTAGTTACGATACATACCTCGAAATTGAAGCATGCAGGTTTCCTCACGATGTTTTCCTTCACCGAAAAGCCAG
The DNA here is from genome assembly GCA_922987775.1 of Agonopterix subpropinquella. Taxonomy (NCBI): domain Eukaryota; kingdom Metazoa; phylum Arthropoda; class Insecta; order Lepidoptera; family Depressariidae; genus Agonopterix; species Agonopterix subpropinquella. The sequence goes on along the minus strand of OV277713.1, from coordinate 7,684,181 downwards.
TGGTGTTACAAATCGTACATAAATTCCGAAAAACTCATTGGTACGAGTCGGCCTGGACGGGGATCAAACCTTCGCCTCCTGCACGGCAGGCAAGGTTACTCGCCACTGGACCACCACGGCTTACTATAGGTAATACCCTACTTAAATCGAAGTTTACTCCAACCCGCAATGGACCCGCCGCGTGGTGTATTCGATCTAGTCCCTCTCACCGTTATTCGGGAGTGTTATTTTGCCCTGCAGTGGGAATGGGATCCTGTAGATTATTTACTTAAGGATTTCAGAGCTAATGAATATACAGGGTGAAATTGATATCATTGGCATCCTTTTAAAATAAGAGTCTACCCATCAAACTGAACAACTTTCACTATTGGAGCAAACTGATCGGAGAAACTAGAAAATCAGCTGTCCCATACTAAACTGCAACGGCTACTACACTCAAATGTATGCAACAGCAGATGTATTTTTTGCTCCGATCTGTTTGCTCCCATAGTAAAAGTTGTTCAGTTTGATGGGTAGACTCTTAGTTTAAAAGGATGCCAATGATATCAATTTCAACCTATACAGGGTGTAACAAAACACCCTAGTAATACTTAACGGGGTGCTTCAGACCATCAATCTGAACAACTTTCACTATGTGGCCAAAGTTGAGAAAAAATAAAAAAAATCTGCCGTCCCATACATTTGAGTCGAGACGGTACTGCAGTTTTTATGAAAGAGCGGATTTTTTTTCGCGATTTCAATGTTGGCTCCATAGTGAAATTTTTTCAGTTTGCTGGTCTGAAGCACCCCCTTAAGTATTACTATGGTGTTTTGTTACACCCTGTATATATATAATTCTATTTTGTAAATATCGAAATAACCAATATAAAGAGTGTTACAAAACACCATCAACATCGAGAAAAAATAAAAAAACTACTGTTTCATAAAAACTGCAGTACTCAGCAGCAGATTTTCATTATTATGTCAAACGCAGGATGCGTCTGCGCAGGATTTGGACAATTCACACAATATCTTTATAAATTGTAGCCTATGTCTTATTCTGATGTACCTATACAATGTGTTAATGAATAAGCGCAAAACCTCATACACCCCAACTGATTTATAACAAAATAATTAGATTGAAGCAATAATTTCAATATTTTGATACTTAAAGTTTAAAGTAAAGTTATCCGCATTTTAAGGTTTGAGGCAGAAAGGTTTTTTTTATCAATTCAGCAATGAATGAAAGCGCTAACGATACAAGGACACATTACTCAAGGATACATTTTAATAATCTTGTTTTGATAGTAAGTAGGGTGAGTGTGCCTGTGCGATGGGTTGTCACCGGGTTCAGTAAATTTTAAATTTTACAAACAAATTACTTATTTAATATTTTGAAAAAAATTACCTATGTTGAAACCATGATAATTCGATTCTGCTCTCGATTCTAAACAAACTACTTTCTAGTTTTGCGTTAATTCATTAACACGTTATATAAGCTATACTTACAGGGTGTAACAAAACACCCTAGTAATACTTAAGGGGGTGCTTCAGAACATCAAACTGAACTCACTATGGAGCCAACATCGAGAAAAAATATTTAAAATTAGCTGTCCCATTCATTTTAGTCAAGCCGGTACTGCAGTTTTGTATGGGACGGGACTACTGATTTTTTATATTTTTTCTCGATGTTGGCTCCATAGTGAAAGTTGTTCAGTTTGATGGTCTGAAGCACCCCCTTAAGTATTACTAGGGTGTTTTGTTACACCCTGTATTATAGTAAAGTTTCATTAAAATCCATCCAGTAGTTTTACGTGAAAGAGTGACAAACATCCATACTTACAAACTTTCGCGTTTATAATACTAGTAGGATAATAGAGTAAGAAGAGATGGCATATCGGCTTGTTTCTATAGAAAATGTTGTCGCCAACAAAGGGGGTGAAAAACGGGTGAGGGGAAGGGTTAACATTTATAGGACGGCCGCACATTATCAGAAATTTCTGACAGAAAAATTCTGACGCTCGCCGGAAGGCACTCGGTGCATACATTTTGTATTAGACCCCGCACACTGTCAGAAAAATTCTGACCGGTCGTCCGCTTCTGATGCACACCGGATGGCACCTCAGCCGGACGTCAGAATTTTTCTGACGGAAGGCGTGTTAGCCATACATTTTGTATTAGGTCCCGCACACTATCAGAAATTCGGATCAGGTATTGCCAGACGTGCGATAATTATCCTAGATCTACGATATTTTTGAGTGTCATGTTCATGTGATAGAAATAAAAGTCAGGTCTAGTCAGGTATATTTATTTTCTGTAGACAGGTCATTTACTCAACGTTAATAGTTTCAGAGTTTTAAGCAAAATTCCGGAAAAAAACAAACAGAATTTTTAACTTTTTTTGCGATTTTGTCAATTAAATTTCGTTAGCAAACCTCAGATTTGGATTCAGCATCCCAAAATGCATATAGAATGGAAGAAATCAGAACTACCACAAAACTTTCCTAGTAAAAACACAATTTGACTGAATTATAGCCCCAAAAGGGCTAAGGTGGCAACACTGGGTCGATGTGCGTTGATTGAAATATGAAACACGACTGGGCTCAAAAGTTGCCGGATCAAAATTTCTGATAGTATGCGGGGTGCTTCCGGCGAGCGTCAGAATTTTTCTGTTAGAAATTTCTGATAATGTGCGGCCGTCCAAATACGCTACTTCCCGCTATTATGACGTCAGGCCCAGTTGAGTATCTGTGCACAGTTCGATACAACATCTCTTCCCCAGGGGAGCGCGTTATTTTCTCTATGAGTAGGATAGTGCTATAGTCCCTTCAGGGACACCCAAAAAAGCTCATCATTGGCCTCGATTCGGAGTGTACCACGACTAAACTAAACTAAATGTATTCCTGTCACTTTCTAAAATAAGATTAAGAAAAGAGACAGAAAACCAACAGCTGACTTTAGTGCTGTCAAAGTGACGTTAAACGCCCAAAAAAGACTTAAATAAGATGGCGTACATTATGATGGCATCTTATTTTGCGCATTTAACGTCACTTTGACAGCACTAAAGTCAGCTGTTGGTTTTCTGTCTCTTTTCTTAATCTTATTTTAGAAAGTGACAGGAATACATTTAGTTTAGTTTAGTCGTGGTACACTCCGAATCGAGGCCATTGTGATACTAAAGTTAAAGAAGGTCAAATCAAAATTTTGCCAATCTTGCACGTCTAGTATGATTTCTCTACACGCGCGCGACGCGCCTTCGCGGCATAGAAAATAACCAGGGCCTCTATACCCGCACATTGCATTCGAACTTGGCAATTGCGTGAACGTTTTCGTTCCAATGTCAAAGCTATTACAATGAAGTGCGGACCGAAACAGTGGCGATATATCGAACATCGAAAGTCCGGGTAGTACTAGTATTTATTCTGTTCAGGGCCGAATTTAAAGGTGTGGAGGCCTCGGGTCAACAAAGGAGTGGAGGCCCCCTGGCCCCAAATTATTTTCCTAATAAAATGGGAAAATTTTTTCAGTAGAGTTTTCCAAGAAATATTTTATTGTACAACCAAGTACAGATTCTTTTATTATTTAACAAACATAAATATAATCTGAAACAAAAATTATCCGCAATTAAATTTTTTCGCGTCATCGAACGAATGCGCTAGGGTTCTACCTATGATGATTTTGGTAATGATACGAATGTTGTGAAAAAACAATTTATTTTTTATTTATTGATCAAATGTTTGGTAATTTATTGAATCAGGCGCTACTTTGTGGAAATTCATTATAAGCTAATGTAAATTTTATTTTATTTATTTTATTATTCTTAGGAAGATTTACAGCTTTGATTACATACTAAACACAACTTTAAATAACTGTAAGCTAATTACAAATCTCCACCTATAAATTTCACTTTTTTTTTTTCAAAAAACGTGCTTGGTGGTTGGTGTAGTTACAACCAAAATTGAGTTACCTTAAAAATTAACTTAAAATTAACAATGTGAGAATCAAAATATGCAGTCGCAGTCGGAAAAACAGCTAGTTATTTAAAATAGCCATTCGCTATACTAGTTTTAATGGATTTTGCACTAGAACAAAATAAGTCTATGTTGTGAACAGTCGATTCGTCGTTAAAAGCTTTGCAACTTCGTGGTAGGAACGCGTTTTGCCCATAATTGGTGCCAGAGAAAGGAACATATAAAATCGGACGTTGCCTCAATCCCAAGATTTTGGTCCGGATTGATATGTTGGACAGGATCTCAGAAGAATCGATGGAACCATTAGCGACCTTGACTAGGAAACAGATGTCATTTGCTTTTCGGCGCAATTCGAGTGGCAGAAAGTGATACCGCTTACAGCGATGTGTGTAGTCCGTCGACCTTTGGTGTGCCTTATAGTCTAGAAACCGTAAAAATCGTTTTTGTATTTTTTCTATGCGTTCTTTATACACATCGTACTGTGGGTTCCAGACTTGTGATGCATATTCGAGGTGACTGCGTACGAACGCACAGTAGAGTATTTTTATAGATTTCAACCTACGAAAACTAGACGAAACCCGTATGATAAAACCCAATGCTTTTGATGCTTTGCTTACTACTTGGTTAATTTGTTTGTCAAATATTAGTTTGCTGTCATGAACTACGCCAAGGTCCCTGATATGATCAACTTTATTCACGGTTTGTCCTAAAAGCTGGTAAGTAGAATTGATAACATTAATTTTTCTTGTAAAGGTGATCTGGAAGCATTTTGAGACGTTGAGATCTAATTTGTTAATAGAACAGTATGACTGAAATCTGTCCAAATCTGATTGGAGTGCTTGAGAATCGGAAACGGTATGGACATGCTTTAGAATTTTCATGTCATCAGCAAATAGTAAAATTTTTGAATTTTGAAAACACTTATTAATGTCCATTACAAAAATTGTAAATAACAAAGGTCCCAAAATGGATCCCTGGGGAACTCCTGATGGGATAAACGTCCAGTTAGAAGCATAGCCATTCAATACCACAGATTGACTTCGGTTTTCTATGTAGGAGGTAAACCACCGATAGAGGTCACCATGAATACCTGCAGCCAGTAGTTTTTTCAAAAGAACGTGGTGATCTATACGGTCAAAACATTTACTATAATCAGTATATACTACGTCTACTTGTGCGTGCTTTGCCATACCTCCTGTTATAAATTCATTTGCTAGGATCAAATTAGATACTGTTGAGCGATTTTTTAGAAATCCATGCTGCTCATCGCCAAAACTAGACTTTAGTTCATGATATACTTGTGTATAGACTAAACGCTCGAGAATTTTAGAGAAAAGACATAATTTTGAGATAGATCGATAGTTTTCAACACTAGATTTACTTCCTTTTTTAAATACTGGGGTAATAAACGCATTTTTCCAAATTTGAGGAACAACTCCCTCAGACAAGGATCTACGGAACAGAATACAGAGCGGTTGAACAAGACTATGTGCACATTTAACATTAAGTACTGGTGGGATAAGATCTGGGCCACCAGACTTGGACAGATCCAGGGATAGAAGCAGTTTCAGTATAAGGCTAGGGTTAACTTCAATAGAGCCTATGCTAGTAGAACTATGAGTATCATTGATAAAATTGTGCACGTTTTGGTCACGGTCACGGTCACTGGGTGGTGACAAAAACGTAGAATGGAAATATTGAGAAAACAAATTACTAATACCATCCCCAGTCTCGTCGCTCTCTTTGTATGACATAATGTTAGGAAAGGAACTTGATTTCTTTTTACTTTTTGTATAAGACCAAAATGCTTTCGGATTTTTTTCTATTGCGGATTCAATTTTTTCCATGTAGCGATCGAAGCAACTTTGCTCCAATGTTAATACCCGGTTACGTAATAAAGAAAAGCACTGGTAATCAGATTTGTTTCCATATATTTTGTATTTTTTGTGAAATTTCCACTTTTCTGCCAACATTTTAATCAAAGCTGAGTTAAACCAAGGGGGATGTGAGTTTGATTTAATAGATTTTACCGGAACAAATGTATACATACAGTTCATACAGTTTATCATAAAAACACCTTACGGCATCGTCAAGAGGCCCGTTCCGTAGACAATCGTTCCAACTAATTTCATCTAATGCCGAACAGATAGAGGGGTAGTCGCCCCTGTTAAAAATAAATTTACTAACTGCCTTTTCTTCAAGAGTGTGTAATTCTACGAATTCAGCACCAATGCATACGGACTTATGGTGAGGATCTTCTGGAACCAAAGGATAGTCACTAGCTTTGACTATGAGAGTGCTGTTCGAGAAGATCAAATCCAAGATTCTATCGTTACAGTTAGCTTCACCATTGAATTGACTAAGGTTGCATGTTTGAATTAAATCGAAAAAATCTATCAAATATTGATGTTGGTCAAAGTTTAAGGGCTGTAGTTCAGAACCACCATCTGACCCGATCCATTCCACATGATCCTGAAAGTTGAAGTCACCCATGATAACAAATTTGTCAAGGGGATGCATTAAAATTAAGTCACAGAGCTTTTGAGTGAAGTTTTCTAATTGAGTTTTATATGAATTGCCGCCTTTTTCCTTGACTAGATATAATGAACAAATATGCATTTTATAGGATACTGATGGCCTTTTTTGTGATATTGTAATGGTCAGCCACAGATCCTCGGCCGAGCTGCTCCACTCGGGTCTCTCAATAACGTTTATATCACGCCTCACCGCAATGAGGACCCCTCCGCCCAGAGTCTGACCTGTACGAGCGTAATTACGGTCACTTCTAAAAACTTCGTACCTGGAATCGAATAGTTCCTTACTGTATATACTTTCGAGTAACCAGGTCTCTGTAATGACAATTACATCGTATGTGCATAAACAAACATTCCTAAGCATGTTAAGTGTCTTAGTACGCAAACCTCTAGCATTCTGGTAATATATGTTAAGGGGAGCCATTTCTATAACGCACAACAACTAAATAAAATAAAACTATAATGTACTTTAAGTAAAGTAAGAATCCAAAATTATGTAATAGATACAATTACATACCTATATACAATTGAAACAACAAAAGTAAAGAATCGAGACACGGAATCGAATACCCATCCTCCAAAGCTGCGGGCGAGTACCACCCCACTCAGCCATTGAGCCATTGGGATACTCTATCAAGATTGGGAGTAATTTGCTAGTGTTTATCAGAGCCATTTGAGATTTTGATTGGAGTGAACAAATATAAATCGATGATTTTTTTTCATATTTAATATAGGTAATCATGTTTGTACCAAGTACTGTAGGTAAAGGTAAAACGCGAAAAAAAAAATATCAAAGGAAAAGATGTTTACTAGTGTTAAAATACTAGCCTAATTTTATATTTTTTTCGGAAGTCTCTTTTGTGGAGGCCCGGGGCGGCTGCTCCGGTTGCCCTCCCCTAAATCCGGCCCTGTGTGGTTCGGGTACAGGGCCTGCTACCGTGCTTTTCGGAGTGAAAGCCGCGCTTGCCGCGACATGTAGTATAGAAAAAAGCTGAGTCGTGGGCAAGTATAGAAGTCATGCTAAAGGGTCTGCTAGCCAGAAGTTACGACACTGCAAACAAGCGACTTTAATATGACACAAACTCACTACTTGTTTTACAGTCCACACTTTAATTTTAAGAAGTAGGTAGAGTCGGGTGTCTCAGATTGAACCAGGCTACTACATTTAACCATCGCCTAATTTCGAAAATGCGACGTTGCTAAATCGTGTTAGTATAGGTAAATAAAAGAGAGGTATTTGCATTTCCTTTCTGCTCACCAGTTTGCGTGGTAATCACGTGCAAGGTGGTGGCGTGAGGAGCATTTTTGTGACAATTGACTCTAAAAGTAGGTAAGTTTTTTCTACAAATTTCTTTTCTTTTTAACTTTTTGTGCTTAAAAGATATTTATTTCTTTACATCTACATATTATTTTGTATAGTAATCTAGCATTTAAATGCGCCATAATTCGTTTCCTTACGAGTAAATTTTCCCGGTTAAATTTTAAGGTAAGTAATCAAATGAGGTCTGTCCCACCCTGAGCCACTTTTAGGTGGTGCACATTTAACCACTGTTCCATGTGTACACTCTAGTGTTAAATTAATGTGTACACCGGATTTGAAATTTTTTTTACAGAATTGCGCGAAAAAAGTAGCCTAGTAAATGTATACATTCTACCTTGCAAACGGTCCGGTATCCACGATTCATATGTGTTACGGGTATATGTCCTTATTAAAAATCCAAGACCGCCTCCGACTGCCTCCGTGGTCTAATGGTTAAGAGCACTGGCTCTCGACACGGAGGTCGTGGGTTAGATTCCCACGGGGGACACCTAGTGATATGTCACTTTGTGCGTTTTTCCTTTTTTTTTTTTTTTTTTTTTGGTCAGCACCTCAAGGTCGAAAACTTGGATTTTTCTTCTTCTTATCGTGTGGGCAGAGCCCTGGTGTCAGAGTTTTTTCAGACCGCCTTACGGCCTCTGACGTGTTTTTTATGTAACGACTATTACCACCAGAGATAGTAGCCGGGACCAATCCGAAGCACAGAATCATTTTTCTTTTCAGACAATCAGGTGATTCAGCCTGCAATGTCCTAACATTAAAAGAGGTGGACTAGAGTAGGCTACTAATATTAGTAGCCTACTCTACTATTAGTTGTCCACCTCTTTTCCTCGCTAATACCTTTTTTCCTTAAGCCTTAAGCCGCAGGCCTTAAGCATATGCTTAAGACCCTATTTTATTTAAAAATTGTTTTTATTTCTTTTGTTTCGGTCGTGTTATTTATTTGACTGATGACAACAGTCCTCATGAATCTTATTTTGTTTCACTACTTTGATTATTTCATAAGTTATTTTGTTTTAGAAGGAAATTAAAAGTATTTAACTTTGTTTCTTTTGTTTAAAGTTTAGTTTTAGAATTCCGAATTATGATAAGTAAGTACCTATTTCTTTGACTGATGCAATGGTCTAGTTAGTAGCTACTAATATTATAACGTTTAGCTTAATCTTAACATTATGGAAAATGTCTTCATTGTGGAAAATGCCCCGGTTAAATATGTACAACCTGATGTACACATTGAACCAAATCTAATTTTTTAGAATTTCTTTTTTAAAATTAAAAGCAAAAGGAATGTAAAGAATAAATGATTGTTCAATTAAAGTTTAATACATTCTCTAGTTACAAACAAAAAAATAAAGGCAAACTACGAGACCTCGAAATTTACCTGATTTAATGTGAGACAACCGACCCTACGCGTATAAATTTCATTGCTTTATACAAAAATAAACACTACCATACTATCTGCAGTTGAGTAACTAGTAACATTATAAAAGTTATTTTAATAATTCAGTTTAGTTACTTACGATATGATAGTGAAGATATTGTTTGGGGTCGCCTGTGCTTTTATTTACTATTGGCTGAAACGGCGTGAGAGATCACGGAAGAGCTATGAACTGCCTCCACCGCCGCTTTTTTACGGTTCATTGCCCCTCATAGGGCATGCTCACTTGTTCCTTGGAGACACTGCACGTCAGTATTCTAACTGGAATTGAAAATATTCATTATTATCCTCATCATCTCAGCCGATGGACGTCCACTGCTGGACATAGGCCTCCCCCAAGTATCGCCATAATGACCTTTCCTGCGCTGCCCTCATCCAACGTTTTCCCGCCGCCTTCACCAGGTCGTCGGTCCACCGTGTGAAGCCTACCCCACGCATTCCGGTACGCGGTCGCCACTCGAGAAGTTTTCGGCCCCACCGGCCATCGGTTCTGCGAGCAATGTGCCCCTCCCACTGCCACTTAAGTTTAGCAATTCTTTGGGCTATGTCAGTTACTCTGGTTCTTCTGCGGATCTCTTCATTTCTGATTCGATCTCGCAGGGAAACTCCGACGTCCACTCCTGGACATAGGCCAGGATCGCCACAACGACCGGTCCTGCGCTGCCCTCATCCAACGGGTTCCCGCCGCCTTCACCAGGTCGTCGGTCCACCTTGTGGGCAGTGTGATAAAGTGTCGAAGCTTTTTCATTTCGTTCAGTCCATCAAATTGAGTAACTTTTAGGCATAGTCTAAAAAAACAAGGTCTTCTATTGCCAGAGTGACACAAGCCTACGTCACAAAAAAATGGCCGCTAAACATGGTAAAAGGGTATGATGACGTAGGCTTGTGTCAGTCACGTGATCGGTAGAGAATACCAGGCGCAGTATATTATTGTACCATGCTTTTAGGTATGAGATAGGTAATATTCTTATTGTTTCAGATACGTGGAAACAATTAAAGAGGTTAGGACAAGACAGTTTGAGAAGAGGTGGTGCTGTTACAGCGAGCCTTGGAAGTTGGACTGTCCATGGTAATTAAAAGTTTATTAGATTTTTTTTTAGAATTATACAATAATAACAGGGTGTTAGGGTAGATAATTGCCTTCAAAAAACTTAAAAGTTACTTACCTGTATCTTAGTCAAACTAAAGAATTCACCACTGAAAATTGTGAAATAAACAAAATTTTTACAAAAAACTAGAACCGCCTTCAAAAAAACTAAAAAGTTAAAAAATAATATTGCAGCCGATGACTTTTTCGTTCGCATCATAAGAACATTAAATTTTTTAATCGAAGTCGGTGTCAAGCCAAGCCAAAAAACTAATTCAAGCCCTGTCGCGAATCGTACTGGCTTGACGTTTATTTTTAGGGTTCCGTACCCAAAGGGTGAAAACGGGACCCTATTACTAAGCCTACGTTGTCCGTCCGTCCGTCCGTCCGTCCGTCCGTCCGTCCGTCCGTCCGTCCGTCCGTCCGTCTATCCGTCTGTCCGTCTGTCCGTCTGTCCGTCCGTCCGTCCGTCTGTCCTACCTATTTAGGGCTGTAACTTTTGAACCGTATTAGCTAGATAGTTGAAATTTTTGGAGAATGTTAAGGATTTGTTAAAAAATAATAAAAATGGCAGAAAGTTAAAAATTAAGGGGGGTTTTCAACAAGAAACTAGTTTTTATCAACGTTTTTTCTTCACGCTCTATAGTAAAAACGGTAATACATACAAGCGTCAAACTTAGTGTGATTATTATAGAGCAAATTCTACAGAGTAACAACAAATACTAAAAACCGGCTAAGTGTGAGTCGGTCTCGCGCTAAAGGTCCCGGACAAAAAAAGTATTTTTTCTAAGTTAATAATGTTGTGTTCTGTGGTGGTGTGGTACGGAACCCTCGGTGCGCGAGTAGCCCGACTCGCACTTGACCGGTTTTATTTTAATACGTATATTAAATCTGCCGGCAGTAGCCTTCCCAAATAAGAATTCGCGATGCAACTAAAATTATTTTTAACTTATTAACCTACCCTATGTAACTCCAAAAATATTGTTTCAGTTTTGACGGACCCAGAAGATTGTTTGAAAGTTGCAAAAACATGTTTGAACAAGGATTCTTTCTATGAGATGGCAAAACCTTGGGTCGGAGACGGGTTGATCAGTGCATCAGGTAAAAATTTAATTACAATAACGAATTAAAAATTGAAACATTTTGTATCGAGACTCAAATCCGCAACCTGACAAATCAAGGCTTTGATTTCGTCCAATTAAAATACATACGCCATTCCGAAACAATTTTTATAGAAACATGTTTCCCGAATGACGTTGAATCGATGGATTGTTTTAGAGATTATTCGTTTCCTTGGCTATTTGCTTTACCGATGGTTCGTTTCACCGAAAGTCTTTTGCTAGATGAAATTTGTATGTTATGGACCTCTAACCGCACCGATTCCCGCAATAAACAAAAAAAAGAACCAGAACGAAACAGTGTAGATACGTTCTTTCTGCAGTAAATCTAACCGTTGAAAACACGATTCTATAAAATTTTCTCGATAGACAAAAAGAGCAAAGTAAGTTCGATTTCAGATTTATAACCATTCTACACCATTTATACTGAGTATACCATCATTTGAAAGGTAATTAATTATAGCAGTGATTCTACCCGATGGATTTTACCCCAAACACCCAAGAGAAAGGATATTGATGAAAAATGCGTTTTTTTGCGATCTTGCTTTCAATTGAAGAGGGATGGCTTATTGCAAAAGTTTCCTTGTTAGAAAGAGAAGCTTGCTCTAGGGACACCCAGCCTTAAGGCATGAAATAGTAGTTGTTTTAATGTGGTTTTAGTCCATACAAAAGTTTGACGCACAATACGCGTAGACGGCATTAATATAAGTAATATTTTATATTATGGAAAAATAGTTTAGAAAATCTAGATGTCGTGTCACAAATAAAATTTGCAATTTTTAATGCTTTGAATTTTTTCATACAAAATTTTAAAAGCTTTATATCTTCGTAATTATATTATAAATTGCAAATATTATTTGTGACAGGACATCTAGATTTTCTAAACTATTTTTCCATATACACAAAGTTATGTAGGTATATTAATGTCGTCTACGCGTATTGTGGTTCAAAGTTTTGTATAAAATTGACCCCTCCGCAACCACCTTAATCCAGAAAAAATACAACGTGTTAATAAATTAGCGCAAAACCTCATACACCCCAACTGATTTATAACAAAATAATTAGATTGCATCAATAATTTAATTATTTTTATAGTTAAAATTTAAAGTTATTCGCATTTTAAGTTTTGAGTCAAAAATGATTTGTTATCATTTTAGCACTGAAAGAAAGCGCTAACGTACTCATGGATACATTTTTATAATCTTGTTTTGGTAGTAAGTAAGGTGAGTGTGCCCGTGCGGTGGGTTGTCATCGGGTTCAGTAAATTTTAAATTTTGCAAAAAAATTATTTAATATTTTGAAAAAAATTACCTATGTTGAAACCATGATAATTCGATTCTGCTCTCGATTCTAAACAAACTACTTTCTAGTTTTGCGTTTATTCATTAACACGTTGTAGGTATATGTTGTTGTTCATGAACTGTTATTTATTATTCTTAGGCTCAAAACACGATAGTTATTACTTCTCTCGCTCATAAAACCATGCAAAGATGGTAAGTTTATGACTATTTGTCATGTTTTACCTACTCAAAGATTATTGACACTAAATAAAAAAATACACAGAAAAATAGGAAATGACATTGGCCTCGATTCGGAGTGTACCACGACTAAACTAAACTAAATGCATTCCTGTCACTTTCTAAAATAAGATTAAGAAAAGAGACAGAAAACCAACAGCTGACTTTAGTGCTGTCAAAGTGACGTTAAATGCGCAAAATAAGATGCCATCATAATGTACGCCATCTTATTTAAGTCGTTTTTGGGCGTTTAACGTCACTTTGACAGCACTAAAGTCAGCTGTTGGTTTTCTGTCTCTTTTCTTAATCTTATTTTAGAAAGTGACAGGAATGCATTTAGTTTAGTTTAGTCGTGGTACACTCCGAATCGAGGCCAGTGGCTACATTTATTCTGAGGCAAGTTTTTACCCAAAACACAAGAGAAAAGATATTGATGAAAAATACGTTCTTTTTTTGCGATACTGCTTTCAATTGAAGTGGGATGGCTAATTGCCTTACGATGTTATGCAAATCATTGCATAACAGTGTGGCACGCGTTCCACGCCTACTTTGCACTTCTAACCCCTCTTATAATGTTATGTGGTCTGAGCACCCTTTTAAGTAAGTATCACGTTTAATTTTACACCCTGAATAACGCCTTTATAGTACCATGTCTGGTTAGTTCCATACATTTTAGATTTAGTATAGGCTTGGCGCAAACAGATGTCGCTACTGGCCTGAACAAGAGATAAATCTTAGTTAAACGCTATTAGATCACTATTATTTGAGTTTTGTTCCACGGAAATAAATTATATATATTATACATTGTTGTAGTAAAATAAAAATAAAAATAAAAATAAAAATGTTTTGTTTCAGACTAAGAATTGCCCATATTTTGTTAGTAGCACAAGCTTACATCTAATATTAGTATAATCTAATCACATAAAACAAAGAATTATTAATTGGATCGATTCACCGATCCACACCTCTCACATGCAGATCGATGAAACGACCGAGGATAGCTGTATCTATCCGATCAGCGATCATCTTCAAGATTCTGTTCGGGCTCCCCCGTATTCTGCGCACAACAGACGCGGTCTTTTTGCGTATAATCGCATAAAAGTCATCTACAACGTGTTAAATATGTGCATCTGCAAACATGCCAGATGCACTGCAGAATCATGGGAGCCCCAACAGGACCCTGAGGATATTATTATATTGGACTCTTAGGGCATTGTACGATTTTTTGTGTGAAATTGGCCCACAGACCACACGTGTAATAACTTTGACAGTAAGCTCTAAAGAGTGTTAGCTTAACATCAACAGTACAGCGGGTGAATCTGTGTGCCAACATATTCCCTCGAACCGACAAAGCCCTACGTTCCCTCTCGATATCCAGGTCATCTTTCAAATCCTCGGTCACAATGTGGCCAAGGTACCTAAACTGTGAAACACGGTTCAAAACAACTTGATTAAGAGTAAGCGACGGTACACAGTTAGGTTGTTTGTTTTTTCCTCTAAAAATCATAAACTCACTCTTTTTCTCATTGTACCTTAATCCGTGCTCCACAGCATAGGTTTCACAAACCTTTAACAGTTGCTTCAGGCCTCCCATTGATGGACTGAGCAGCACCATGTCGTCCGCATAACTTATGTTATTAACACTAATGTCATCAATACGGCAATACGGCAATACGGCAATATTTTTATTATTTATTTTATTTTTATTTTTTTTTATTGTTGTAGTACCAGTCACTCACCACCCGCGCTGTACTTGCGGGAGTTTACATATAAGAAGGTGGCAACTTTCTTAGTATGGGCAAGGGCATTGACCCTCTGTTTTGTATAATTTATTTACTCTATGATAGTACCTACCTACCTCCCATTTTATGCAGAAACAATCTGGAAACGCCACCACAGGCTGTTGACTCCAGCATTCAGTCAGCAAGTTCTAGATGGATACATGGACGAATTCAACCGACAAGGCAGAAAGCTTGTAAACACTTTTGCTGCTAATGTCAATAAAGGTCCGTTTGATCACCGAAATCACTTAGAAGTGACAGCTTTGGACATCGTATACCGTAAGTAGAATTTTAAATATTTTGTGTTCAACTGCCAAAACGCTCAAGATAATCCAATCTCATGCTGTCACTTTTTGTTTTGTTGACATAATACGTGGGGCACACTGAATGTTTCAGGACAATAAAAAGTGTATAGAAGTAGGAGGTTGGGAATACTATTAATATTTTTAGAAGTGGCCTCCATTCCATTTTATGTATCGTCCCGTTCAATGGAACCTCTGTGAGAATCAGTGGACCCCCTCTGCTCTACTATGAAATTATTGAAATCGGTTAAATTATGGGGTATTCATCTAGTAAAAAGCTTCCCTACGCCTTAATATTCGTGTAGGATCTTTTGCACTTGACTCATATCAATGCTGAAGCTTGCCTGAATCTGCTGGTAGGTCACTCTCTTATCAGCCTCTCTCATGAGCTGAAAAGCATTGGCGTTTTCTTCAGTTGTCGCCGTTGAACGACATCTCCCAGGTAGATCATCACTGAGATTGCTCTGATCATGCCTAAACTCATTTAACCAGTTGTAAACAAGTGTCAAGGGAAAGGGCTTCATCATGAAATACCTATCGAAGTTTATCATTAACTTTGTTATGGACTAGGAACCACGACGAAAATCTAAATAAATTGGGGAGAAAACATTTTTCCTTGCTAAATTCGTTTTGCCTCGCGGCACACTCTTTTCAAATTGCCGCCAAATAGTTAAAACAAATGACAATCGAATAAAATTTTCGGTTTTCGGTTCGGGTAAAGAGTTTCTTATTCGTAATAAAATAAATTTTTCACCTCACAAGCTCGGAAAGATTCTGTTTATCATTCGAAATCAGAGTGCAAAAGTGCATTTTATCCGCTAGCGTGGAAAGAGTTTTTAAAATTCGAATTTTTCTATTCAATGAAGAAAAACAGCCTACACATCTTTTTTTTCATGCTGTTTATGTGCTGGCCAGTGCAATTATTCTAAAAATGAGGTTGGCGCATTGAAATTTTTCTCGCTGTAGTGAGGTGAAAAGTTGTGTGTTTCGCTCGGCAGCAAAGTTATTCTGCGTCTCGTACTTTTGAAACCTTCGCGACGCTCAGGATTCTATATTTGAACCACTCGCTTCGCTCGTGGTTCAATCCTAGAATCCTTCGCTTGCTCAGGTTTCAATACAAGTACTCGCGTCAAAAAGCAACTTTGCAGCCTTGCATAACAAATAACTATTTCATTGGCATTGTCACTAACTGGTCCGTTCCTGAAACTTTCAGTGTGCCCTACGTAAAAGCTAGCAAGAGATTTAATGGAGTTATTTAGTTATTTGCTATTGCAGTTAATTTTTTTACATCTCCAACTACAACCGTTTAGCTGGGAGAGGGGGGGGGGGGGGGGGGGGGCACTTGATTCTAACCAAAATTTTCGCTTTAAAGCTTTATATTTTGCTAACGGATCCCTAAATCGAAAAATGGTTTTCCCAAACCCATAATATTTTTAAAAGACCTATCCAACGATACCCCATAACATGGGATAGACGAGAAAAAAAAATGTCATCTCCACTTCGCGTGTATAGGAAGTACCCTAAAAAAATTCATTTTTCAAGATTTTATTTTACCACTTTGTCGGCGTGATTAATATGTATACCTATGCCAAATTATAGCTTTCTAGTACTAAGCGTCTCTGAGCTAAGCCGCGGACAGAAAGACGGACGGACGGACGGACAGACGGATGGACATGGCGAAACTATAACCTATAAGGGTTCCTTGTTGACTTCGGAACCCTTAAAACTGTGACAACTATTTTATTTTAGTAGAAAATCTGTTGTGAGTATAGATTTAAGTTAAATCTTCCCAACAAACTTTCTAATAAAGTACTTTACTAGTAGACTCAACTAAAACTAGAAAAAAATATCTGTGACAACCCTTTCTGTTTAATAGACTATCATCATCATCATCTCAGCCGATGGACATCCACTGCTGGACATAGGCTTCCCCCAAGGATCGCCCTAACGACCGTTCCTGTGCTGCCCTCATCCAACGGGTTCCCGCCGTAGTATACTTTACTAGAAACATTTTATTGTCGCATGTAGATCAGAATTAAATTTACTTAAGTATAACATCAAATCTAGTATAGGTAGTCTACAGCTAAAAATAAAAGGGTTGTTTCCGGAATGTCAGTTGTCACAGATATTTTTCGTTGATGCATTTTGTACGGACTATACAAACTTGTTATGTGTCTTGAAATTATTTTTAATCACACTTAGGTCTGTTAATTACGTCAATTTTTTTGTTGTTGTCAGGCTCTGCTATAGGTTTCGGTGATGAAGATGATGATGAAAAAAAAGAAGAATTCATAGCTAAATATTCAAAATTGGCGTATAAAATTCACAATAACATAACAGATCGACTTCAAAGTCTCTGGCTACATAACGATTATTTGTATTACTTTACACCCCATAGAAGAAGAAGGGATGAACTCATTAAAGAAATGCGCAAAATGTCATACACGGTAAATGATAAATCAATAAATGCTATACAGCACGGCTAGCATGCCACCCACGACAAAGCGTTTAAACGAGAAAAACGTCATGCGCGCTCTTTCGGACATACGTAATATAATAAAGATGGAGGCACATCTCGATTTTTATCGTTTTCTCGGGGGTGGCATGCGAGGCCTACAGGGTAGGTAAGTGATAGCCTGCCAAACACTGAAACAGTGAATTCGGACCATCAAAATAAACAACTTTCACCCTTTCACTATGGAGGCACACTTATGAAAAACCTACTACCGTTTTGTACAGTAGGCACAGCAACTTTCAGTTGTTCAGTTTGGTCAAAGAAAATGGTTTGGTGGTCCTGAATACACCGTTTCTGTATTTGCCAGGCTGCTGTCACTTTGCACCCTGTACCTATGTGTCTTGTCCATTATTAGTTTAGTAGGTAAATGACAAAATTACAACTTTTGTTTTGTAGGAAATGTTTTGTAGTACGTAGTGACCCCCCTTGGGTGTGGAAAGAAAAGATACAGTACTCGGCTTTATACCTAAACCAAATTCCCAAAACGAAAATCTGAATCCGCCTTTGCAAGGCCACATCATCTTCCTGCCCTTATCCCATTACTTGGGATCGGCGCAATATGTGGTCTTCCTACATTCATCTCTTTTAGCCGTCATCTCAGCGCACACTCCCTTCTTACACATGCCATCCCTCACACAATCCATCCATCTTTTCTTTGGTCGTCCTCTCTTCATGCAGCCATCCACATTCATATCTAATACTCATCTTGTAATATGACACTCCTCTCTTCTCATCACATGCCCATACCATGACAATCGGTTACCGCGCAGTTTTTCATTCACAGGTGCTACTTTCAAACTTCCTCTAATATACTCATTCCTAATCTTATCCATTCTAGTAACACCACACATCCATCTCAACATTCGCATCTCTGCTGCATGCAGTCGTTTTTCATCCGTCACTTTAACGGCCCAACATTCCGAGCCATAAGTACATGACGACAGGTCTTATGATGGTTTTATATATTTTCCCCTTAAAAAGTGTTAAAAAATTCAATATAATTACACATATTTTTGTCTTCTTTCTAGGTAACACAAAAAGGAAAGATGGCTTTGGAAAAGAAGAAAAAATTAGGAGAATATACAACATTATCAGGTATGTACCAAAAACAAAATAGCAAAACCTAAGGCTACCAGAAACCAGAAATATTTTTATTTCCGAAGACTTACAAATTGAAATTGAGACAGATTTATAGTCACAACAAAAAAAATCTACAACATCATTTCATCTAAACATATTCATATTCATTCAGTCATTTATAAATGAAATATAACATTAACATTAAACATTTATAAATACCATGACTAAGGGACTAGACTTCAGTTTTTGCTGGTAGTGTGGTAAAACCAGGTAAAACACACTGACCAGCGCCTGACTTATCTTATGACTGTTGACTTATTTGAAGAATTATCTCGATTCAATAAACCACATAGCAATGAGCGGGGCATATTGCTCCCAGAACCGATAGCTGAATAGTTCTTGAGTGGCGACCGCGTACCGGAAAGCGCAGCGTGGGTAGGCCCGCTATATGGTAGACCGGCGACCTGGTGAAGGCGGCGGGAACCCGTTGGATGAGGGCCGCGCAGGACCGGTCGTTATGGCGATCCTTGGGGAAGGCCTATGTCCAACAGTGGACGTCCATCGGCTGAGATGATGATGATGATGAATGTATGTAACGGGCATACTGCTCGCAGAACCGATGACCAAAGAGTTCTCGAGTGGCTACCGCGTACCGGAAAGCGCAGCGTGGGTAGACCCCCTATAAGGTAGACCGACGACCTGGTGAAGGCGGCGGGAACCCGTTGGATGAGGGCAGCGCAGGACCGGTCGTTGTGGCGATCCTTGTGTCCAAGAGTGGACGTCTGTCGACTGATGTAATGAAGTAACGACAAAAAAAGGACATCTGGCACAAAATACCCAAAAATTTATAACCGTCCTTCTATTTTTATTATGGACTATGGAACACTAGAAACTAACTGCAGGCATTAGTTTATTTTATAATGATTTGACAGTTATGATTTATTAGTTTTTATCATTTTTATATAATAAAACCATAAAAAAACATTGTGCTTGCAACACCTCCTACTAAACAACATTGACAGCCATGTTGGGGTTGCTGCTTTTTTATAATTTACTAATAACTAATAATAAATGATTAAATAACTCGTTAAATAAAAATAAATGATACTATCTGAGTCGTTTTTATAAAACCTCATAATTTATTACACATTTGACTTCAGTCAAAACTGCTATACATTTTATAGTAGATTATGTACCAAGGGGATAAAGCAGTGTCTTTCATCACGGGCGCGATATTGAATCCTGAGCGCAACGAGGGGTTCTAGGGCTAACTCCCGAGCGTAGCGAGGGAGTTTAGAGTTAACTCCCGAGCGAAGCGAGGGAGTTAAGACTAGAATCCTGAGTGAAGCGAGGGGTTCAAGCTCTCCCAAGATGAAAACACGTTTATCCCCGAGGACCATACTCTACTTTTCACACCCTCCGCGAGAAAATAAAAAGAAATACTGTTAGAAACCCAGGGGAGCGTGTAAATTCTCTATGGTTAGAAACCAATTCTTTTATTAGAGTTTATAACAAAGTATTAGAGTTCAATAGTATAGTATTTAGAAAACACTATTTTATTAAATTCAAAGTGAAAGTCAATATTTGAAAAATTAGACCAGGAGAGCGATTTTTGAAACTCATTCGCTGAGTTCAGCAGTTCAAAATGTCAAAATTACTGTGGAGATATGCAACTTTCTACTGCTGATTTGACTTTCAAAAATCAGGAGTGCCATTTTTGAAAGTCAAATCAGCAGCAGAAAGATGCGTATCTCCATAGTAATTTTGACATTTTCAACTGCTGAACTCAGCCAATGAGATTCAAAAATCGCACTCCAGTTGTGGAAAGAAAAAATATATACGGTCGAATTGAGAAACCTCCTCCTTTTTTGAAGTCGGTTAAAAATGTAATTTTTTTTTTACTTTGTTAGTAGCAATAGTTACAGAGATTTGCAGTATTCGCGCCTTTTTTTCTTTTTTTGTGTTCAATACTCGTGGTGGCCAGTTCGAATTTCGAATTAAGTTCTTTTTGGTGCAGGTCTCCATGATAAGTTTTCATTCGAATTTTAAGTAAGGGTCGTAGTAACTATTACATAATCTGTGGATGCGGTTCCATATTCAAATCTCATTATTGACCAGCGGGTTATAATGAAATTCAGTACAATATTATTGCCCGGCTAGGCCCAGGGCTATAATGACTTGCTTTAGGTTCGAGTTACATGACATATAATGTTCCATTTTCGAGCGGGTGGTGTGAAATAGTACATTACTGCAGCGGCCAGCAACAGAGGCATTGATGGACGAACGTGTAAATGTGGGCCGAGGCACACATACGTAAGTCCATCAATGCCTAGTTGTGGCCAAGGCTTGTATAGTACTTTTCTCAAATAATGCGCGGAAATTAAAACAGTAAATTTTCTCAAATAATTCGCAGAACTAAATTAAAACTCTTTTCAAAATCAATGACGAACAACGAACAACAATTTGTTTGTTTTTCAATTAAACAGCTTTCTATTTGCAAGCCAGTTCAAAATTTAAATAAAACCTTTGATGAGTTACCTCCTTGGTCGCCATGTTTCGGAAAAAAAGATCGTTCCATTTTTAAATTACACGACAGATATGAGTTTACCTGAGTATTATATTCCTTGGAGTTTACTATGTAATTTATTTGGCCGCTAAACACGACAGATATGGATTTTCATACAAACATTGCCGGCCGCTGCGCGCATGTATTTGGCCAGTACAGCAATTTATATTTATCTCGAAGAAGGTTGTCAAAATAATGCTTACATTTCCAAGCATGTTTGAGAAAAGGTATTTTTTCAAGGGAGAGCGGCGGTTGTCCTTTTCAGGTGGCAAGAACAAATCATTCTTCAGTCTATTAATGGAACTAGCAGATAATGGTTCGTTCACTGACACGGAAGTGCGAGATGAGATGGACACACTTGTAGCTGCTGGCTTCGACACTACAACTTCGTTTGTATCATACATTTTAACATACTTGGGATCCTTCCCTGATGTTCAAGATAAAGTTTTCAAAGAGTAAGTAGCTATACAGGGTCTAACTTAAGAGGATATACCAGTACGGTTTTGTCCATACGCATAAACGTATTCCCCTGTTTTCTCCCTGGATAAAGACACTAGAGCAAATATTTTTTTACCCTACAATCCATGTCACCTCTACCATATCCCTATGCTTTGCTTTTTTGCATTAGTACTGTAAGAACTAGGACCTTCGAAAATCACCAATTTTACCGTCCGTTTTCAGATATCCAGTAAACAAATTGGAAAAATAGCAAAATATACTGACTTAGCTAAAGTCTTTCTCAAATTGAAAGAATTATTAAAATCGGTTTAGTTTTAGAGGAGAAACCAGGGGAATACGAAATGCAGACTTCGTTTAGATTCATGGTCTGAATACACCCTTATATTTGTCATAATTATAATTGTCTTGATAGTAAAACTTTATTTCTCTAAAAGTATACAATAATTTAATGAGATCTTAAAGATATAAAAGGTCGTCGGATGCGTCCTCGCGAGACATGGTGCCAAGCATGCTGGCAGCGTTCCCCCTTTGAACAGCCAGGCTGAGTCGTTGGCCAAGGAAGCTGCCAGCTCTACGGTCACCGGTGGTCTCGCGGAGACGCATTGACAACTCTTTTATGAATTTCTTTGCTTCTGGGCCCCAAGGACCCAACGTTTCGAAGCCAATCGGTGCAAACATGAAGCATCCTGAGATTATGTTAGTAATTGAAAACTAGTATTACATTTTTGTAATTACTAAAATTATCATGATCATTATCCACAGATTGCACGATGTATTTGGCGATTCAGACAGAGACGTGGAAAAGCAAGACATATCCAAACTTGTTTATTTAGATGCGGTACTGAAGGAAACTCTTCGAGTTTGTCCGGTAATACCTGTGGTAGCAAGACATCTTGATAACGACGTCCAACTGAGTAAGTTTCTTTTTTGTATTTCATTACCATCTTCCTGCCCTTATCCCATTAGATTCTTGAGGTCGAGGTATATGGTGTCTTCCTTCCTCCTTTCATCTCTTTTAGCCGTCATTTAAGCGCTAACTTCTTTTTAAGGATTCGTAGTCAAACAAGGAACACTTATACTTTCGTCCATTGTTTGTCTGTCTGTATGCCCCGCCTCAATTACTCGCTCATTATTGCAAAGAACAACACACCCTGGGGCTCAATGAAATTAAGTCGCGCTATTTTATATAGGGTCCAACTTAATATGCCGACACTTTTTTAAGAGGATGATCAGACCGTCAAACTGAGCAACTTTCTCTATGATACCAACGTCGAAATCGCGAAAAAAAAAATCAGCTGTCCCATACAAAACTGCAAACCTAATCGAGCCAAATGTATGGGACAGCTGATTTTTTTTTTCGCGATTTCGATGTTGGTCCCATAGAGAAAGTTGATCAGTATCATGGTCTGATCATCCCCTTAAAAAAGTGTCAGCATATTAAGAAGGACCATGTATAAAAAAAAATTTTTCAGTCACAGAAATCGGTTACTTTCAAACTTCCCTTGTTGTACCTACTAATAATTATTTTCGACTAACACTCAGGTCCAGAAACGTTCATGAAAGTTAATCCTCCATTAAATCTCTTGACGTCACTTTTTGTCGAGTTGACGTAGTAAAAGCTAACAAGAGACGGCCAAGAGACTCATATTAATGGAGGATTAACTCTAATGAGCGTTTCTGCAACTGACGGTTTAGCATGGCAATTTTCCCAATGTTAAAAAATGACTCGTAACCATCAACCAAAATTTTTATTTTTTTTTCACTAAATAGTTGCCTACTTGTTTTCGACATCGGCGTGAGAATTATGTATGTACTAGCTGTTGCCCGCGACTTCGTACGCGTGGACTTGGGACTTGTTTATGGGTTTCTTTTTGTGGCCTATATAATATTTCATGTTATCTAAAGGGGTTCACACACGGCGGCAGCTATAATGTAAAGATGTATATTATAGCACGATACATCCCATTACATCTTTCCATAGAAATAAAATATACATTATACCTAGCTGTCGTGTGTCTCCTGACGATTTCTATGGAAAGATGTAATGGGATGTATCGTGCTATAATATACATCTTTACACTATAGCTGCCGTGTGTGAACCCCAACTTTCGACTTGACGTAGAGTTTTGGGATACCCTGAATACTGATGACTAGAGTTGGAAGCAGTGGTTTGTGGAGAAGATTTAATAATGCTCCGACATCAAGTTGACAACTCTACCAAACAACTCATATTACGAGAGATAGACTTACTTTTGGTAACCATCAGTTGCTAGGCTGATTCAGTGTTCATAGGGTGTAGGGTGTAGGGGTGGGGTGCATCTCTGTGATGGGGATGGATCAGGTCTGCCTGCATAACCCCAGTCGGTTAAGGAGTTACTGTTGTGAACCATGAATCATGTCAGTTTTTGTACTGTTCACATAGCAAAAGTGCATAGCATACTACATTAATATCATACGATCAGGCGCTGTCCTATTGTATTGCCATCGCTCGCGCGATCACTCGTGCGTCCGACGAAAATGATTGTTCGACCGTGCGTTTAAACATACTCATATCTGCGCAATGTCCTATTGAAGGTCTCGCGATCATGTGATGCGATCGAATTATTCTATTTCTATTCAGATATAAGTATGTTTAAACGCACGGTCGCACAATCATTTTCGTGGGACGCACGAGTGATTGCGCGAGCGATGGCAATAGGACAGCGCCTAAGCCTTGCAGTTGATCGTTAATTTTCTACTGACCTTTAAACATCAGTAACTCCTAAACCGACTGGAGTTATGCAGGCAGACCTGATCCATCCCCATCACAGAGATGCTCTACACCCTATGAATACTAAATCAGCCTTGCAGCTGATGGTTACCAAAAGTACGCTTATCTCTTATACTATGACTACGCGAAAATGTCCAAGATATTTGATAGAGTAGACACCACTTAACTGTACCAGTAATTTTTTTCAAAATTTTGCAGAGAGGTACACCCTGCCAGCAGGGGGAACATGTTTCCTGTTCTACTACAACATGCATCGTCATCCCGTATGGGGACCGGATGCAGAGGATTTCAAGCCTGAACGGTTTCTGAGTCGGGACACTAATGAGGCAATGAACGCTTTCGCCGGATTCAGCTTTGGGAGGCGTATTTGTATTGGTAATTTCATTTTGCATGTTACTTTACTTCATCTTCTAAATATATAAAAGAAGAAACTGACTGACTGACTGAATGGATGACTGACTGTCTGACATATCAACGCACAGCCCAAACCGCTGGGTCTAGAGATTCCAAATTTGGCACGTAGCTTCCTTATGAGGTTTAGGGGTGCACTAAGAAAGGATTTTTCAAAATTCACTCCCTGAAGGGGTGAAACGGGGGTCCAAAGTTTGTATGGGGAAACAAGATTAGTTAGACTATTTTATTCGAAACTTCACAGGAGTACTTCTATTGATAATTGAGTAAACACGTGTTTCAGGTTTATTCAGAATTCAACCTCTGAAAGGCGGAAATGGGGTAACAAAGTCTCAAAATCGAGATGGGTATGGTTTTTATGGTTTATCGGGTCGCTGATTACGAAAACAACAATGATTTTAAAATCCAACGTGATGGACGTAAAATACCATCATCCCCTGTTGGGGTGCGATGGGGTTAAAGTGAAGAAACTGACTGAGTGTCTGATATATCAACGCATAGCCCAAACCGCTGAGTCTAGAGATTCCATATTTGGCACGTAGGTACCTTATGTAGTCTAGGGGTGCACTAAGAAAAGATTCTTCAAAATTCGAAACAGGGGTCCAAATTTTGTATAGGGAAACAAGATTAGTTGGACTATTTTAGTCTGCTGCTGCTGCCTCCGTGGTCTAATGGTTAAGAGCATTGGCTCTCGATACGGAGGTCGTGGGTTCGATTCCCACGGGGGACACCTTGTGATATGTCACTTTGTGCGTTTTTCCCCAGTTGGTTAGGACATTGCAGGCTGAATCACCTGATTGTCTGAAAAGAAAAGTGATTCCGTGCTTCGGATGGCACGTTAAGCCGTTGGTCCCGGCTACTATCTCTAGTGGTAGTAGTCGTAACATAAAAACCACGTCAGAGGCCGAAAGGGGCGGTCTGAAAAAACTCTGACACCAAGGGCTCTGCCCACACGATAAGAAGAAGAATTCTAAACTGCACAGGAGTACTATTTATAAATGAGTTAACAAGTGTATCAGGTTTTTTCAGAATTCAACCCCTGAAAGGGGGAAATGGGGTGACAAAGTTTGAAAATGAAGATGGTATTGTTTGTATGGTTTATGGGGTCGCTGATTACGAAAATAACAATGATTTTAAAATCCGTCGTGGTGGACGTGAAATACCATCATGCCATTCATGCCGTGTTAGGGTGCGCTGGGGTTGAAATGTCTAAATATCATTATGGGTGTCATTTTTATGATTTTTTGGGACGTTAATTAGGGATGAGTAGAGTGTGAGTAGGGGTGAGTTGGGGGTTCGGTAGGCAGTGAGTCGGGGGTACGTAAGTGGTGAGTAGGGGATGCGTAAGTGGTGAGGAGGGGGTGCGAAAGTGGCACGTAGAGGGGGCGAGTAGGGGGTGCGTAGGGGTGCGTAGGGGTTGCGTAGGGGGTGCTTAGGGGTTGCGTAGGGGGTGCGTAGGGGCGGCGTAGGGGTGCGCAGGGGGAGAGTAGGGGGTGCGTAAAGGGATGCATAAGCGTGTGTACGGGGTTCGAAGGGGGTGTGTAGGGGTGATTAGGGGATGCGTAAGTGGTGAGTAAGGGTGCATAATGGATGAGTAGGGGTGCGTAGTAGTATGCAGGGGGTACGTAGGGGGTGAGTAGGGAGTGCGTAGGGTGTGCGTGGGGGTGTGTATGGGGTAAGTAGGGGGTGCGTAGGGTGTGCGTAGGGGTGTGTATGTGATGTGGTAAGTAGGGGGAGGGTAGGGGATGCGTAAGTTGTGAGTTGGGGGTGAGTAAGGATGCATAGAGGGTGAGTAGAGGTGCGTAAAGGTGTGTAGGGGGTACGTGGGGGGTGCGTAGGGGGTGAGTAGAGGGTACGTAGGGGACGAGTAGGTGTGCGTAGGAGTGTGCAGGAGGTACGAAGGGGGTGAGTAGGGGTGCGTAGGGGGTGCGTGTGGGATGAGTACGGGGTGCGTAGGGGTGAGTAGGGGTGCGTAACTGATAAGTAGGGGGTGCATAGAGGGATGAGTAGGGGGTGTTCTTTCAGAAGTCACAAAAAACCATAAATAAGTCATTCCACGCGTACGAAGTCGCGGGCAACAGCTAGTTCCAGTATAAGAACAGCAGACAGAGCAGAGAGGGGGTATAGGGGTCCTGGCCTAACACAGTGTGATTGCGGCGAACCCATCCATTCGATGGGTCATCTCCATCTGCTGGACTGTCCGCTGTGCTCAAACACCTGCACGAGAGAGGATTTTAATACATCTACTCCTAACTCCATCACGCTTGCCGGACACCTGGCTACTAAAATATAAACACCACCACGATATAAGAAAAAGTATCTATTATTAGATACAGTACGTACGTTCCCTTCCCCCCACCAACTTTTTACCTAACCCCCTCTACCGCCCTCTGGTTACTTCTCACTGGTTACTCGTTACCTAAGAAGAAGACATTAGCTTCAATTTCTTTGGTTTCGCATGTGCTGACGTCATCTTGTCACATTCAATTTTTTTGTATGCAGTGTCCGGTATGTGACACCACTGAAGAACCATTGACACGAAGAAGATTCCGTTTAAGAATAGTTAGAACAAGAACATTGCATATAGTATTTGGAATGATTTTAGAATATCTCTGACTACCTCTTGGGGAATATAGTCGTGACCACATATTCCATGAGGATGATTAAGTGTGCTTCAAACTCCTATATTGAATAAATTATGTTGACTTTGACTTTGAAAGTTATTCCGATTCTTATTCCGCTTTTTGAGTAGCAAATATAATTTATTTATCAAAAAGAAATACTATCCCACATAATTATCTAAGGCTGTTCTAAGAATAAGTAATAAGTGTTTCAAATCTCTGTTTCTATAATTCAATATAGCCTTATTTGGTTGTTGTGTGGAAAAGATAGCTTTTGCTCGCGGCTTTGTCCGTATGGAATTCACCGCAGAAAGTACAGTTTATCTTCCCATAGTGTTACGGATGACCGACAAATGGCGTTGCCTCGAGCTCGAGCAACCCCGCAGTTAATAAAATACAAAGAACTGGCCAAGTGCGAGTCGGGATTCGGGCATTTAGTGTTCCGTTCTACCAGTTGTTTAACAATGGGTCGTTGATAACAATTGCTTAGTAACTGAAGAACATTCTTTTTTTTTAAATTTATAATTAATGGACTCTTGCTTTTGCGTTAGCACTGCATTTCCGCCAGTGTCAAGTAGTTTATTGGGAGAATCTATCCCAATCTCAGGGATTGTTTTTGGTCAAGAACAAGAAGAGATTGAGGATTGCCGAGCCTCGAGGCAGGCAAAAATGCGACGCGCGAAAACCACGCGAGACGAGTGCTCAGGTCAGAACCTGCAACGTGACTCTGAAGAACATTTTACACTGGTGGTAGTTTTTTCAAGTGACATTTCTTGGTCAATGACCGCCATCTAGCAAAATATGTCATTGAAATATCCTATTTTTTTATTAATAAAAACGCTTCATTAACTAAACAAAAGGCCTTGCCCTGCGTAACCCTGGTAAAATTAAGTCATTAATTAACAAAGCATCTTTTTTTAGTTATACAGGGTGTAACAAAACACCCTAGTTATACCTAAGGAGGTGCTTCAGACCTTTTAACTGAAAAACTTTCACTATGGACCCATCATCGAAATCGCGAAAAAGCTGTCCCATACATTTTAGTTGAGTCGGTACTACAGTTTTGTATGGAACAATTGATAAATTTTTCGCGATTTCGATGTTGGCTCCTTAGTGAAAGTTGTTCAGTTTGATGAGTGCTAGGGTGTTT
This sequence comes from Agonopterix subpropinquella, assembly GCA_922987775.1. Classification (NCBI taxonomy): domain Eukaryota; kingdom Metazoa; phylum Arthropoda; class Insecta; order Lepidoptera; family Depressariidae; genus Agonopterix; species Agonopterix subpropinquella. The sequence goes on along the minus strand of OV277713.1, from coordinate 7,655,564 downwards.
TGTTACATCCTATATAATAGATTTTTTTACGAACCGTTTTCAGTTTTTGCGTGTAACTATTTTTTATCTTTATGACTGTGATTTATGTATACAGAAACCATCTTAATTACTGACTTAAGGTGCTGGCGGTTTTTTAAGAGGGTGATCAGATCATCAAACTCAACAACTTTCTCTATGGGACCAACATCGAAATATTGAAACAAAAAATCTGCTCTCCCATAACATTTTGGTCGAGGAGTAGGTTTGGTAGTTCTATATGGAACAGCTGATTTTTTTTCACGTTCGATCTTGTTCCTATAGAAAAAGTTGTTCAGTTTGATGGTCTGATCATCCCGTTAAAATAGTTTCAGCTATTTTTATTAGACCTTATACAGAGTGTAAGTGACATGACAGCCTAGCAAATACTGAAACGGTGAACTCAGACCATCAAACTGAACAACTTTCACTATGGAGCCTACCTCAGGAAACGCGAAAAAAAATCAGCTGTCCCATACATTTTAGTCGGGTAGGCAGAGGCACAGCAGTTTTGTATGGGACAGCAGATTTTTTTTCACGTTTCCTGAGGTAGGCTCCATAGTGAAAGTTGCTCATTTTGATGGTCTGAGTTCACCGTTTCAGTATTTGCTAGGCAGTCACTTACACCCTGTAGATAAAGTTGTTCAGAATGATGGTTTGATCATCCCCTTTAAAAACCGTCAGTATATTAAGGACCCAGGTATACTGGGTGTAACAAAACAGCCTAGTAATACTTAAGGGGGTGCTTCAGACCATCAATCTGAACAACTTCTATGGAGCCAAAGTCAAGAAAAAAAAATCTGCCGTCCCATACATTTGAGTCGAGACGGTACTGCAGTTTTGTATGAAAGAGCGGTTTTTTTTTCGCGATTTCGATGTTGGCTCCATAGTGAAAGTTGTTCAGTTTGATGGTCTTAAGCACCCTCTTAAGTATTACTAGGGTGTTTTGTTACACCCTGTATGTGCCTAGTAGACATGAGCGCCGATTATAAAGCAGTCGGCGGCGGCGCGCCGACTTTTAGGGGTCGGCGGCGGCGGCGTCGGCGGCGTGACCTTGAATAATCTACCTTAGAAAAATTAAAACCATGGTTACCTTACCTAAAGAAAAATTAAAACCATGTTATCTTACCTAAAGAAAAATTAAAACCATGGTTTTTAGTATCTTATGTTGTCCAGGATACTAAAAACAAACTGTACATGAAGGAAAAATACCTTAAATAAGGTAAGTAGCGAGTTTTTTGTAAGAATAAAATCATTTAGGTATATTTTTAGATGGTGAAATCGAACATATTAATTCTGTGGAACATTAAACGCCAGTTTTTACTTCATCATCAGCCTGACTTCATCCTGTCGCTGCCCGTCGTTAACGGCCAAGTGCTAAGGGACGTTCCAGTTCTTAGAAGATTCAGTGGTCTACATACTAATCTAACTACTTATATACCTAATTGACCAGCTCAGAGCTTACTAATTTTAAGAGCTATTTCAACTTCTTACTTTAAAATGTGTTCACGCTGCGCGCAGATTGCGTTTTCAGTGTCCTCGTTTCTTTTCCATTGGCAGATACCAAAAGCTGATTGAGTTCCTTTACCTTCGATTTCAAACATTGGGTTACGGCCGAAAATATTCTGCGACAAAGTGTCATTCTTTGTTTTTTACATGCTCTTGCACAACTCCGAGTGCGAAGTGAGGAGTTGTGCCTTTAGTAAAAAGTTCAGTATGGTGACATAACATTACACTTCTTCACTCTTTTGCAGTCAATTTGGTCAAGTCTGCTAATCTAGTGGGTAATTGAACAGTCGGTCGTAGTAAGTAGTCGGAACTAGACAATCTGGCATCGCTGCCAGGATTCCAGTCCAGCACAGAGATCACAATGGAGATAAATAATATTTTATCATAGTAAACAAAGGCTAGCTTTATCGGCCTCAGTACAGTATTGTACCATACGGTAGCCGTGAATTAAAAAAAATCCGTGCTCGTTTCGCTCGCTCCAGGATTTTCATGTAATCATTATCTCAGCCGATGGAATACTGCTGGACATAGCTCTCCCCTAAGGATCTCCGCAGCGATCGGTCCTGCACTGCCTTCATCCAACGGGTTCCTGCCGCCTTCACCAGGTCGGTCGTCGTTCCAACTTGGGGGGACCTACCCACGCTGCGCTTCCCGGTACGCAGACGCCACTCGAGAACTCTTCGGCCCCACCGGCCATCTGTTCTGGTATTGATATTTCTTGCCTATTGCCCATTTAGTTTAGCAATTCTTTGGGCTGTGTCAGCTACTCTGGTTGTTCTGCTGATGTCTTCAATTCTGGTCCAATCTCGCAGGGAAACTCCGAGCATAGCCCTCTTCATTACCCATTGCCCATTTGGTGACTTTCAGCCTTTTTATGAGGCCTTGAGTGAGCGACCACGTCTCTGTTCCATGTCATCACTAGCAATGCACACCGGTCAGTGGTCACGGGTGACTTTCGTCTTAAGACTGCGGTATTTGGTACGTGAAAATAATACGTAGCGTCCCGAACGCTGCCTAGTCGAGTTGGATTCGAGGGTTGATCTCCTTCTCGAAGTTGGACCTACTTAACTGGATAGTTTGTCCCAGGTAAACGTAATCGACAAAAACTTCGAAGGTAGAGTTACCGATCTTGACATTATCGTCGTCTTGTCCATGTTCATTTTCAGACCAACTAGTTCGCTGCTAAGATCATCGAGCATTCTACCGAGCTTCTCCATGGTCTTCGCCATGGTGATTATTTTATTGGAAAACCGAAGGTGACTGATATACTCGCCGTTTATGTTGGTGCCTAGCCCTTTCCAGTCCAGAACCTTGAAACCATCTTCACCTCATCATCTTCGGTGAACAGTTTCGGAGATATAACGTCTCCCTGTCTCACACCTCGCTGGGTAGGATAGGTTTTGAGTTCTGACATATTGGCGTTTTTTTACAATTATTTCAGCACCTCGATGTACCATTAGTCTACTTGGCATCGCTGAAGATACTTTGCAGACAGCCAAAGTCTCGATCGAATCAAAGGATTTTTATGTACGTTCTATGAAATGTCAAGTTCACGTTTTTTTTTTAGGATTTTGTATTGCACACGGAATTCTATAGGTCCCTAGCTCAGATAGGAGAGTTCTGAAAAATTTTGAGCACGCACTAGTTTATTATTTTATTGTAGCATTGCATGACAAGCAGAATGCTGATAAATTTTAAGCGAGCAAAGTCTATTTTTGCTGTCTTTCTATTAGGGTCATCAATATCTGCCAACCGCTCAAAGCAAGTTCGATAAAAACAAAGTATTTTTATACTTTATAATAATAAAATAATAATTCAGTCAAACTACACCTAAAGCAAACAAAATTAATTCCCAGGAATGTAAAATATAGAAAAAAAAAGTTAAAGTAATAACTGTAAGTGTAGTGTATCGCTAGCATGTACAAACTGTTTATATAAAATTGTAACTAAGAGCGTATCGCCAACAAACTGTTCTGCAGTTTGGCGAATTTGTATTTTAATTATAGCAGTTTTAAGAATGAAGTTAAATAAATTAAAAAAAAAAAAATTAGCCTGAAACATTGCTATTTATTTCTCTAAGTTGTTTCTCAATAACGGTTATGTCTGAATAAATGCGAATACGACTTCCGAGAACTGACGTTTTTGGGGAAATTAACTCGCTCAGCTCAAGGTCGGCGCGCCGACCGCGCTGGTCGGCGGCGGCGGCGCGGAAAAAATCGCGGCGGCGGCGGCGCGCTGGCGCGGCGCTCATGTCTAGTGCCTAGTAAATAAAATGTGTAAATTCGTGGTATATTTTCAGGTCAAAAGTTTGCCATGATGTCTGCGAAGACGTTAATAGCCCACGTGCTGAGAAAGTACCAAGTGTCCGCTGACCACAGGAACATGGAGTTCAAGCTGGACATCTCACTGAAGCCGACTTCAGGACATTACATCACTTTGAAACATAGAACTAACGGGGCTCTCATTTAGTTTCCACTCGACTCTTCGACGGGCTTAGGCCGCCTTAATTTTTTAAATCAAGCAATAAATAGATATAAAACAAAATAAAACTGTCCATTTTCTTAATGAGTGTTTTTCCAAATCTGTGAGATCTCGAAAAGTTAAGGGGATGTCATTCGGAGCGCGGGTTATATTTTCAATACTAACCAATTAAAATTAAATTCAATGAAATTTCAGAAAAAAAACTAGAAATTAATATCTATGCTATGTGTCAGATTTTCGTTAAAATGTATAGTTTATGTTATAGATAAAACAAATTTTAGATATCAAAAAGTGAGATGGTCATACATAATCAAATCACGTACTGATTTCACTGATTTTTTATGTGTTAAAACATACCTCACCTCACCCCATAGGTAGATAATGTACCTACCATGTACCTACCTATACTTGTACGAGTTAGATTAAGGATTCTTTGGATTTTTTTAAAAGTTGAGTGTAATGTCTTTCGCCAAAAAACTGTTCTGCAGTTTGGCGAAATGTACCTAAAGTAATTTGTACCGTTTGTAATTCAGAAAATTTTAAATAAATGTAAAAAATGAACATGTACCTACAATAATTGTTTTCAAAACAACAAAACTACTAAGTAATCTTAAATAAATGTAAAAAATGAACATGTACCTACAATAATTGTTTTCAAAACAACAAAACTACTAAGTAATCAGTTAATTATAAAATTAACTGCTTCTGTAGACATAAAACACATATTGGCAACTATCTACATTGAACAAAACCTTAAAAGTGGGGAAGAATTATTTCATAAGGAAGTTTCGGTTTCGGTTTCGGATTCGGCCGAAACTAAAATTGAAACCGAACGTCGGTTTCGGTTTCGGTTTCGGTTGTAAAAGCTAGGTTCGGTCGGACACTAGGTAATTGTAATCATTATCTTGCTCAACATTAATTATTTATGTTCTTATCTTATCTTGTTGTGGGGACGTTGTTAAGCTAGCGACAGTTCGATCCAATGGGATCTTTTGTGTTGTCTCTAATACTACTTATTACTTCACCCTTCAAAAACGTGGTAGGTAAATGGGGGAATTCCGTTCAGGGGAAGAAACCTGGTAATCTCCCGGTTTTGGATAACCATCTCCCAGGAGCCAGGAGGCATTTGCGTTTAACCACCAAGACATCACAGTCACAAAGCATAATGTTCCATGGTTTTTATTCTCTTCTCCACATACTCTGCAGCTGGGATCCTGGGTAAGCTTCATCTTGTGCATCATCGTGCCAATATTACTTACACGGATAACTTAATTCCGGATTTTTAAAATAAGTATTTAAAAAGTAAGGCTATGTGACCAAGGAATATAATACTCCCTAGGCGGCAGCTATGTGACTGACACAAGGAACATATGTACTCGACTGACATAATAAAAAACAAAATTCAATTTTAGCACCATGACAGAACAAATCCTAAAAGAAAAATGTTAGATGAATGACAAAAAAGATTTTATCCAAACAACACATACTTTGATGGAATCAAGAAGTTGTGAACATCAAGATAGCGGGATCAAATCTCCGATTCAAAATTTAGCATATGGGGAATTTAGTACTCCATTTGTACTAAATGTACCCTGAGTTTCAAAATTTGTACCTTTACCGCCAAGAAAGTACAATCAAAACTATCTGATCCCGCCACCTTGACGTCAAAGTGGCGGGACCGTTGGGAAGCATTGCCCACACGTGGACGACAATAACATGGGTAATTAGTACTACATTTGTACTTAAATATACTCGATTTTCAGCCCAGTACAAATTACCGTTTCAAAGATATATACAATAATAACTGGTCCGCCATTCTGACGAATCGTCCAATTGCTTTTTTCATGCGAAAATCGTAGTTTATAGTAAATATTATAATGTGGAGACTTAGTACCAGGCAGGTACAAAAACATATATTAATATCAGCCTTCTATCTCATTTACGTAAAGAGTTATAGGAAGATACATTTTCCAATCGAAAAATACAGGGTGTAAGAGACAGGCGGCCAAATACTGAAATTGCGTATAACAGACCATCAAACTGACCAACTATCTCGATGGAACCAACGAAACGTCGAAATCGCATAGAATCTTCAAAATACAGGCTTTAAGAGACAGGCGGCCAAATACTGAAAATCAAACTGACCAACTATCTTAATAGAACAAACGCAACGTCGAAATCGCATGTCACCAATTATTGGATTTTTTGTCTGTCTGTTTTTTCGCGCATCACATGAAAACGTAACGTATGTTGGGTAAAGTAATAGCTGCTTTATTATTCTTAAGAGATCTCACTGTAGACCATGTAGACCAGGGTTTCTCATTAATTATAAATAAATAAATATTAAGTTTATAATTTTTTTTATATTAGGTTGTTTCCAATGAAATATTGTTGGTTGAATGTCGGCTAAGTCGTTGACTCTTCTTCGAGCTGCGCCTCAACCAAAGACACGGACCGCAAAAAAAAATGAAGTGCAGCGCCATTTTCCACAAATATGTGACTAAAGTAGTTGTGTTTTACGAAATTTTATTTTGAACTGGACTTAACTGGACCATCCAATTTGCTTAAAACAATAAAATCGTTTTTTACCAAGTCGTACTACCAGTAGTAAGACGGAAAATTCATTTAACCGTGGTTCTACCGCCTCGGCCGGTAGTACTACCGGCAAATATTTTTTTACTATAGTACTACCTCTAGAAACCAAAAATAAAAGATAGCGTTGGCAGCGCAGGACCGGTCGCTATGGCGATTCTTGGGGGAGGCCTATGTCCAACAGTGGACGTCCATCGGCGGAGATGATGATGAATAAAAAATATGCATTTTAATTTGTTGTTTTCTCTTCTATGCGTACCTTTTGAATACTTATAATAGTTATAATTTTTGTATAGGGTGTCAGGGAAAGCCGGGCCAATACTGAGTCAGGGTACTGCAGTTTTGTTTGTAACAGCCACAGAACATTATAAGAGGGGTCCGAATTGCAAACTAGGCGTGGAACGTATCGCCACAGGTTATGCAATGATTTGCATAACACCATAAGGCGCGCGGCGTGGTGCGAGCGAGAGGGCAAGAGTAATTGTAGCAGCGTGAGTGGAAAGACAAGTGGCGACAGCCGTCTCCGAAGCAAAAGCGATACTTTGCATTTCTAACCCCTCTTATAATGTTCTGTGGTAACAGCAGATTTTTTAAGATTCCATTAAGATTGTTAGTCAGTTTGATTTTCAGTATTTGGCCGCCTGTCCCTTACACCCTGTATTTTTATTTGATAAATGTATCTTTGTAACAGAAGATTCTATGCGATTTCGACGTTTCGTTGGTTCCATCGAGATAGTTGGTCAGTTTAATGGTCTGTTATACGCAATTTCAGTATTTGGCCGCCTGTCTCTTACACCCTGTATTTTTCGATTGGAAAATGTATCTTCCTATAACTCTTTACGTAAATGAGATAGAAGGCTGATATTAATATATGTTTTTGTACCTGCCTGGTACTAAGTCTCCACATTATAATATTTACTATAAACTACGATTTTCGTATGAAAAAAAAGCAATTGGACGATTCGTCAGAATGGCGGACCAGTTATTATTGTATATATCTTTGAAACGGTAATTTGTACTGGGCTGAAAATCGAGTATATTTTAGTACAAATGTAGTACTAATTACCCATGTTATTGTCGTCCACGTGTGGGCAATGCTTCCCAATGGTCCCGCCACTTTGACGTCAAGGTGGCGGGATCAGATAGTTTTGATTGTACTTTCTTGGCGGTAAAGGTACAAATGTTGAAACTCAGGGTACATTTAGTACAAATGGAGTACTAAATTCCCCATATGCTAAATTTTGAATCGGAGATTTGATCCCGCTATCTTGATGTTCACAAGAAGTTTGGATCGTATAGAATAGACCAGTGTTTTTCAAAGTATGGGTCGCGGGCATATTTCGGGCATGTTCCAAGGGGGTCGTGAGTACTTTAGGTCTCATACAATTTATAATTATGATTACAAAAAGTGCTAAACAGGCTTATTCGATAATTTATTTTTTTACAAAAAATATAAAAAATAGTTCTCTCAATAGTTTTTCGTTTCTTTCGCAACTATCATATATAAAGTTAATTTAGACAACGTGAACATGCGCGCACGTGTGTTTTTAGAGCTTCTTTTGCAAGTTCAGTTTATTCACATTTTCTTTTAGGTAATCTAAAAAGAGTCGATTTGCTGTGACAGAAACTCCAATTTCAACATGCTACAAGTTGCAAGCTCTAAAAGATTTCTTTCGTGGGATCGTTAAGATCAGCTTAATATGCCTAAGTTTATCCTTTTACGGCAACTTAACGTTACGCGCTGCAACACTGTGACAAACGTAGCTGACTAAGCTATACTTAAGTTAATTTATAATATTAATCGATTATTCTCTCTCTTGTACGGATCGTTGACAATGCAACACGTACCTATCCTACAATGTGTGGTTTTACTTAATACCTCATTCGACCTACATTTCTGTCTCACTTCAGTTTCACGGAAGCATCCAAATAAAGGATATAATATCCAACATTTTCCATCATTTTTGTCAGTCATCTAACATATATTGCAGTGAAATCTCGAGCTCGCTTCGCTCGCACTAGGATTTAGATCGTATTGAAGTCTTCGCATTATACTGCTGTAAAATAAAGAGCTCGCTTCGCTCGCTTTTGGTTTTAGATCGCTTTGCAGTCTTCTCATTATATTGCAGTGAAATCTCGAGCTCGCTTCGCTCGCTCTTGGGTTTAGGCTCAGAGGAATGATCTCTTTATTCTAAAGCATAGAGACTGCATCAATTTACGATTGTAGTTAGTCTCTTTTGTCTTATGACGTACCTGTAATAGTAGAAGGAGACGGAACTGTAGATCTTTGTTTATGCGGCTGTCCACTTTTTTTCGTGCTGTGTGTGTGAAAAGTGAGCGTAAACATTAGGGCAAATGTCACTTTGGTCTAATTAGACCAATTGTCTCTTTTTTCCATGCTACTTGACACCACACACTCAAACACAAACGTCAAAAAAGTGGACATTCTTGGAATGGTATGGCTCACTCTATGCCTTTAGGTATAATCTCTTTGGTTTTAGGACGTATTGCAGTCATCTTATTATATTGCAGTGAAATCTAGAGCTCGCTTCGCTCGACATCTGCCTCTTATAGGCAATACGATGAAACGAGTTGATTGCAATGTAGTTATTTGGATGTACCTATAAGGGCCGCGAGGGATTTTTGAAACCGTTTTAGGGTTGCGACCTCAATAAGTTTGAAAAACACTGGTATAGACGATCGTATAGATGAAGATTAACATACATACTCAAGACTTTGTAAAGAGTTCACAATGTTGTTCTAGGTCAAAGAGAATGTAACTCACTACGTTATAAGAGTCGGGACTTCCATACTAAAAATTGGTCGTGACCGATATCCAGAATGTTTGAAGTGTGTGCTCAGTGCACGTATCATACAACATTTTTTTATTAGACAGTTGCTCGAGCCTGTTCTAGGTTGTTAATCGACGGGATCTAGTCGTTATGTATCTAATTAAAATTAAAATAATAATACCACTAACAATTTTAACCATCTGAACGGAGAAGAGCTATTAAATTACATTATGAATTATAACAATAATCTCATGCCTATAATCCTTATAAAAGGCGTAACGGGATCTGTCATTTTCCTTTACAAACAAATTATTTAATATTTAAAAAAAATTACCCATGTTGAAACCATGAGAAAGAAAGTAGTTTGTTTAGAATCGAGAGCAGAATCGAATTATCATAGTTTCAACATAGGTAATTTTTTTCAAAATATTAATTATTTTTTTTGTAAAATTAAATTAAAATGTATCCAGAAGTACATTAGCGCCTTCATTCATTGCTGAAATGATGACAAATCATTTTTGCCTCAAAACTTAAAATGCGAATAACTTTAAATTTTAACTATAAAAATAATGAAATTATTGTTTCAATCTAATTATTTTGTTATAAATCAGTTGGGGTGTATGAGGTTTTGCGTTAATTCATTAACACGTTGTATATACATACTCTCGAAAAACTTAACCCTCCGTCTGGGGCAGTCGGATAATAACATTAAAAGAGATAGTGAGTGTGGCAACCCTGAGTTTCCAAGCGTAAGTAGCAAATTATCTCTCGTACGGGGCCGAAGATAGACTACTTCCTTTTACTTTTACTATGACAACACTAAGGTAAATCGGAAAAGTATTCCGCAACCAAATTATGTGAGCAATATAGTCATATGCTACAAGTTATTTAAGTAACTTTTTAATTTGGTGTCATAAAGGTATCAAAGGTATCCATTCTGAAGTTTGAACTAGATACAATTGCATTTCTTATCTGTCTCTTTCTGTTCCATTACTCCACCTATTAAAGAAAACAGCATGTGTAAAAAGACTCAGTTCCATGCTCTATCTATTTAGATTATTAATTTGAGACTGGACCCCGTGTCCCTATCCTTAGTAAGGTGACAATGCGATTATGCTTTTAGGACTGTTATTATATTTTCACTATTTGTGTAGTCGTTTTGCTTTGCTACAGAAAATGTGTACCTATATCTAACCTACTTACGCTAGTTTGACATCATAAACTAGCGAGCGTACTAAGGTAAAAAAATGAATATTACGTAAACTTCATTTCCTACATACCTTCTAGGTATGTATAGTTACCCTAACTTCTTTAATATTTTTAAGACGAAAATATATTAAAAATACAAACCTGTGGTACGATAAGCCACACTCCGGATACGCTTTTGAAGCCAACGATTAAACAAATTTGAACCATTTCGCTGGTTTTATGCGGATAAAGAGACGGGTGTGGCGATACAAGTCAGCAGATTGGGACGAGATGCGACACTTCTTTGCTTCGTATCCTTGGCGGCAAACCTGCTTTTCTACAGAGGAATCGTCGAGCGCTGCGACCGCGATTGCCGAAGTGATACGTCAAGGTATGGAATATTTTATTCCGTACTCTGACGTGTCAACCGGCGCCAAAGCTCGCCCATGGTTCAACGCTGACTGTTCTCGTGCTGAGGTGCAAAAACAGTCAGCGTATATGTCCTGGGCTGATGCTCGAAAGCGGAAAGCTCCGAACACCGAAAAACTGAAGAAAGCCTACAACAAAGCCGCCAAATCTTGCAAAAAGGTGTTGCGAAAGGCCCGGTTTGACCATATAGGTCGTATAGGGGCTAAGCTCGCCTCCTATCCAGCTGGCAGCAAAGCGTTTTGGTCGCTTGCCAAAGCGGTGGAAGCAAACTTCGGCCGTCCCTCCCTACCACCGCTAATAAAACTTGACGGATCGCTGGCTCACTCGGCGGAGGAGAAAGCAAATTTATTTGCTAATCTTTTTGCCGGGAATTCGCATCTGGAGAACTCAGATAAAACACCACCTACCATTCCTCGTACTGAATGCTCAATGGCATCAGTTCACATTCGCCAAAAAGAGGTTTTTAAAATCCTACGTTCTCTAGACGTGAACAAGGCTAGCGGACCCGACGGAATCCCAGCGATTGTCCTACGCACCTGTGCTGCAGAGTTGTCTCCTGTTTTAACACGCCTGTATCGCCTCTCACTTAAGACTGCGGTAGTCCCAAAGTCATGGAAGCTTGCCAACGTGCAACCTGTGCCCAAAAAAGGCAGTCGTGCCGACCCTGTCAACTATAGACCAATATCAGTCACTTCCATACTCAGCAAGACTATGGAACGTGTACTTAACAACCGGCTCCTGGCATACCTTGAATATAACGATCTCCTCAGTGACCGCCAGTATGGGTTCCGCCCAGGACGGTCCACGGGGGATCTCCTTGTGTATGCCACACATCTGTGGAGTGAGGCTGTCGAGAGATACGGGGAGGCACTTGCCGTGTCACTTGACATATCCAAAGCCTTTGACAGGGTCTGGCATGCAAGCCTTATAAGCAAGCTTCCATCATATGGAATTCCGATTGACCTATGCGACTGGATAGCTGACTTCTTGAGTGAACGATGCATACGAGTAGTCATTGATGGATACTCATCGGATCAAATGGCTATTAATGCCGGTGTTCCTCAGGGGTCAGTTCTGTCAGCTACTTTATTTCTGCTGCATATAAACGACATGCTTGTGCCCGGAACCTTTGGGTATGCTGACGACAGCACTGTTTCTGACAGATATCTGTCCGGTGCAGGGGTCAAATTGGATGTTACTCAGTCTTGTCGAGAGGCCATGGTGCAGCGATTAAACTTGGCCCTTGAATTTGTGTCCGACTGGGGTGACGCTAATCGGGTCAGTTTCAACGCAAACAAAACACAGGCGTGCCTTTTCTCCACAAAACGGAGTCCCTTCGCTTTGACTCCGACTTTCCGAAATGTGTCCATACCGATAGCTGATCGCCTGGAGCTCCTGGGCATTAACATATCGTCCGATTTGAATTTCGGGCGGTATATTGAATCCATGGCGAAAACCGCAGCGAAAAAACTGGGCGTCCTTTCGAAGGTCAGACGGTACTTCACTCCGGGACAGCTTCTACAACTTTATCAAGCACAAGTCCGATCGTGTATGGAGTATTGCTGCCATCTTTGGGACGGGTCTGCCCAATACCAGCTGGCCGCGTTGGACTCAATCGACAGGCGTGCCAGGAAGCTCATAGGTGATCCAACCTCTGTGGCGAAGCTACAAAGTCTTGAGCATCGTCGCAAGGTAGCCTGTCTATCTGTTTTTTATAGGATACATTTCGGAGAGTGTGCGACTGAATTACACGATTTAATACCTCCGTCTCCCTTTCATCTGCGGGGGACGAGACGCAGGCTGGGTTTCCACCCTTATGTCGTTGACCTACCAGCAATTCGCACGAAGAAGTTTGCTTCTTCTTTTATAATGCGCACGGCTAAGGAGTGGAACGCACTGCCTGCGGACCTGTTCCCTGAGCAATACAACCTGGGCCTCTTCAAGGCAAGAGTGAATAGGCATCTTTCTAGGTAAGCATGCTAAATCTTCGGCCTCATCATCACTCAACATCAGGTGAGATTGGGGTCAAATGTTTACCTATCGAACATAAAAAAAAAATAAAAAATAAAATAAAAATAACAAAAATTATTTTGACATCTAGGCTGCGCAGCAGTTGCAATTTAAATGGTGTACGTATTGGGTTACTAACTTTTTCTTTTTTACTACCACGGCTTTGCAACACACAAATAATACATGGTGGAAAGTTAAGATGGGACACAAAGGGCAGCTACCAGAAGCATTATAGCTACAAGAAAACGTTCGTAGGAGACTAACCCTAACTTTTTGAGTGTTTTACTTCTGCATTCACGGATTTTGAAAAAAAATTACAGTCATCGAGAAAAACGGCAATTTTCACAAAACTTTTTTTTCATCTCAATCGATTCGCTTACTGATAAGGAACATAAGTCTCTATGAGGTCAACCGAGGTCGAGGTACCTACTAGAACTCTCAGAAAACGCAAAATTAAATTCCCATACATTTAGTAGGGAAATGACAATTATCACCAAGTGATGATTTTGTAATTTCAAATTTTCAAGGGTTTGCCAGACTATCGAACTGAAAAACTTTTACTATGGGAGCAAACTAGAAATCGAAAAAAAAAAATCTGCTGTTCCGTAGTAAATTACAAGGACTAGGTACTAGACTCAATTTTTTTTTTACTAGGTCAGTGCTCTAGTAGTTGACCAATTAAGGTGGATTTTGTTACATAAATATTATTATTTTAATAACTGGATTAAAAATTGGTTTGAATTATTTGTCAGTGCATCCTAGTATGATTATTTATCAAAATAAACTCATAAAAAAATATTTCGACAACACATTATTTTTTTATTAATTAATGAAATCAATTTTCTACTAATGTGTCTATAGTTGACCAGAGGTTAGTGATTGACCACTTAAATCTAGTAGTTGACCAGTTGAGTAAATACTACAGTTTAATTTTAATAGTATGTTTTATTAAACCAAATAACAAAGTATTTTAATGTTGACTTCTATGTTTTAAATTTAGTACTTAAATTAAACAGTCTTAATTGTTTAAGTAGGTTAAACCAAATCACTTATAACCTAATATTATTAAACAAAAAATATCTTTAGCCTCTAACAAAACTTTGAAATAAATCTATGACTTCTATAAAAAATAAAACACTTATTATCTTCTTAACAATAATATTGTATAGAGGTAGTATAATATACCTAATACCTAGAGATCTGTTATATTTTTGGTTCATAGTATTTTTCAGGCAAATATTTCGCCATTTCGGCGACTTTATAGGATCCTCTTTGGTTTACAGGACAGGGAGGATTTATTTTTCCAATAATATCTTCATTTTTATACCATATAGTGTCAGGTCTTTCAGGCCACTTGAATATGCTTGGCGTAGAGAATACCACCGTAGAGGATTCCATATTTCCTGGCGGTTTCTCTTATTTTAGCGCCGCCGTAATTTATTTCCTGCAAAGCAAGAAGCAAGCTTTCTTCGCTGTATTTGAAAAATTCTTTTTTCGGTGGCAATTTGCATATTAATCTGAAAAAAATGTTGAACTGGTCAAGCACTAAAGCAAGCAAGCGAAAATCCATAAGAGTCAGTAGTTGACCACTACTGGTCAATTACTGGTTACCGAACATTACACAAACTTTTAAATAAATACTCGGGGAATACTCCAGGAAAGCAAACTGTTTTAGTTCAAATTTGACATTTTTGTTAGATTTCAGTAGTTGACCAAATTGGTCCACTACTAAAAAATGAGTCATTCACTGTATCTGTAGTTGACCACTTAAAAATTGTGATAAAAATATAAAGTATTTTTAAATATTAATTTACCAAATCAATCTACAATATTTGAAATGTATGAAAAACATTTATTTTGGACAAGAAGTACACAAAAAACTAGGATTGAAAGGGATTTTTAAAACTTACCTCGTGCGGGGTTCCTTACTGCGCGCACATAAAATGGCGACTAGTTTTGAACCAATCGGAGAAAAATTAATATAAATGTCACATTTTACAACTGGCAACTCTAGTTTCCGATTCGTTGATTGGCCCATTAGTTTTGACGTAACAATGTGTAACCAATAAGAACATACGCCCGTCTATACGCTTAATATTGGCGCTGAAAAATGAAATTGGTCAAAAAAATTTGAAGGGTTTACAAAATCATCACTATAGGTGATTTGTTTATTTCCCCACTAAACTGTATGGGATTTTAGTTTTGCGTTTTCTGAGAGTTCTAGTACCTGAACCTCAGTTGACTCAAGAGTCAAGAGACTTATGTTCCTTATCAGTAAAAAATGTTTTGTGAAAATTGCAGTTTTTTTCGATGACTACATTTTTTTCAAAATCTGTGAATGCAGAAGTAAAACACTCAACAAGAAAAGTCTCCTAAGAATGTTTTCTTGTAGCTATAATGCTTCTGGTAGCTGCCCTTTGTGTCCCATCTTAACTTTCCACCCTGTATAAGAAGTTTTTATACATTTTTGCTTCATGAGATCTTACCAATTCGGCTGAAACCATAAGGCGGTGTCCTATTGCCATCGCACGCGCGATGGTGCGATGCGATCTCATCGCGCGATGAAACCGATCGCGCGATCAAAAAACGTGTGTCCTAATTTGGTGCGATGCGATCGATGCGATCGATCACCCTCCCTTGCTTCGTGTACCTGCACTCAGCGGGACCCCGTGTCCTAGAACGATGCGAGTATGTATGGGATTTAGTTCCGAATTTGTTCTATCGAATTCAATTAGAAATAAAAATAAATCCGTCAAAATGGAAGAATTAGATCCAGAGCCACCAACGGTCTAGGGCCTAAACGTATTATAATTATAGGAAAGCTGGATTCAGTCTAGCTCGAAAATAGACGCCAAAGTACATCATTTAGCCTCGGTCTTATGACTCAAAGCGGTCACTGATTTTTTTTACAGCGGTAAGACAATCGCGAAAAAATGGGGTCTGGGCCTAAATATATAGGATACGAACTGGACGCATTTTAAGAAAGAGCCCTCTTAGGAGAACACCACAGCAGATTTAGTTATTCTCAAATCGGTCACCGTTCAAAATCAGACTGGGGTTGAAAATAAAAAAAAATAGGTCTTAGGCCTAAACATATAGGAAATGTGAAACCAACTTGGATCGAAAGAACACACTTTACCCATCACGAAAAACCCGGTCTTACATGGCGGATCGGTCACCTTTCCAGAATCAGACCACTTTTATAATATAACAAAAATGACAGATATCTCGACAATGGTAAGTGATAGAAAAAAATTTGTTATGAACAAAATTGTTGGAAATTTAATGGTCTTCACGCTTGTATAAACTTTGTTTACAATCCTATGCATAGGAGACGAGATATTTGTAAAAACTGAATAATTAAAATAGTAACAAACAGATATATCGACAACGGTTGATGATAGGAAAAGTTTTTGAAAAATAAAATTGTAGATAATGTTATGTTCTACAAGTTTACAACTTTGTTCACGATTTGAAGCATACGAAAAGAGATATTTGCAAAACCGAATAAATTAAAATAGTAATAGACCGATATCTAGAAAACGGTTCATGATAGAAAAAGTTTATCTGAAAAACAATTATAGACAATGTTATGTTCTACAAGTTTTGTTCTAACTTTGTTCACGATTTAATGCATACGAAAAGAGATATTTGCAAAAACGAATTAATTAAATAGTAATAGACAGATATCTCGAAATTTTTTGATGATAGGAATAGTTTGTGCAGCATACAATTGTAGATAATATTATGTACTACAAGTTTTGTTATAACTTTGTTCACGATTTCATCCATACGAAACGAGATATTTGCAAAAAATAATTAATTAAAATAGTAATAGACAGATATCTCGACAACGGTTCATGATAAAAAAAGTTTCTTTTTGATACAATTATAGACAATGTTATGTTCTACATGTTTTGTTTTAACTTTGTTCACGATTTGATGCATACGAAAAGAGATATTTGCAAAAACGAATTAATTAAATAGTAATAGACAGATATCTCGAAAATTGTTGATGATAGGAATAGTTTGTGTAGCATAAAATTGTAGATAATGTTATGTACTACAAGTTTTGTAATAACTTTGTTCACGATTTCATCCATACAAAACGAGATATTTGCAAAAAATAATTAATTAAAATAGTAATAGACAGATATCTCGACAACGGTTCATGATAAAAAAAGTTCCTTTTTGATACAATTATAGACAATGTTATGTTCTACATGTTTTGTTTTAACTTTGTTCACGATTTGATGCATACGAAAAGAGATATTTGCAAAAACGAATTAATTAAAATAGTAATAGACAGATATCTCGAAAATTGTTGATCATAGGAAAAGTTTGTTAAGCATAAAATTGTAGATAATGTTATGTTCTACAAATTTTGTAATAACTTTATTCACGATTTGAAGCATACGAAAAGAGATATTTGCAAAAAATTATTAATTAAAATAGTAATAGACAGATATCTTGAAAACGGTTCTTGATAGAAAAAGTTTGTCTGAAAAACAATTGTAGACAATATTATGTTTTACAAGTTTTGTAATAACTTTGTTCACGATTTGAAGCATACGAAAAGAGAAATTTGCAAAAACGAATAAATTAAAATAGTAATAGACAGATATCTCGAAAATTGTTGATGATAGGAATAGTTTGTGTAGAATACAATTCTAGATAATGTTATGTACTACAAGTTTTGTCATAATTTTGTTCACGATTTGATGCATACGAAACGAGATATTTGCAAAAAATAATTAATTAAAATAGTAATAGACAGATATCTCGACAACGGTTCATGATAAAAAAAGTTTCTTAAAGATACAATTATCGACAATGTTATGTTCTACATGTTTTGTTTTAACTTTGTTCACGATTTGATGCATACGAAAAGAGATATTTGCAAAAACGAATTAATTAAAATAGTAATAGACAGATATCTAGAAAATTGTTGATGATAGAAAAAGTTTCTTAAAAATACAATTATAGACAATGTTATGTTCTACAAGTTTTGTTCTAACTTTGTTCACGATTTGATGCATACGAAAAGAGATATTTGCAAAAACGAATTAATTAAAATAGTAGTAGACAGATATCTCGAAAATTGTTGATGATAGGAATAGTTTGTGAAGCATACAATTCTAGATAATGTTATGTACTACAAGTTTTGTCATAATTTTGTTCACGATTTGATGCATACGAAAGGAGATATTTGCAAAAAATTATTAATTAAAATAGTAATAGACAGATATCTCGAAAACGGTTCTTGATAAAAAAAGTTTGTCTGAAAAACAATTGTAGACAATATTATGTTTTACAAGTTTTGTAATAACTTTGTTCACGATTTGAAGCATACGAAAAGAGAAATTTGCAAAAACGAATAAATTAAAATAGTAATAGACAGATATCTCGAAAATTGTTGATGATAGGAATAGTTTGTGTAGAATACAATTCTAGATAATGTTATGTACTACAAGTTTTGTCATAATTTTGTTCACGATTTGATGCATACGAAACGAGATATTTGCAAAAACGAATTAATTAAAATAGTAATAGACAGATATCTCGACAACGGTTGATGATAGAAAAAGTTTCTTTTTGATACAATTATAGATAATGTTATGTTCTACATGTTTTGTTTTAACTTTGTTCACGATTTGATGCATACGAAAAGAGATATTTGCAAAAACGAATTAATTAAAATAGTAATAGACAGATATCTCGAAAATTGTTGATCATAGGAAAAGTTTGTGTAGCATACAATTCTAGATAATGTTATGTACTACAAGTTTTGTAATAACTTTATTCACGATTTCAAGCATACGAAAAGAGATATTTGCAAAAACGAATAAATTAAAATAGTAATAGACAGATATCTCGAAAATTGTTGATGATAGAAAAAGTTTCTTAAAAATACAATTATAGACAATGTTATGTTCTACAAGTTTTATTCTAACTTTGTTCACGATTTGATGCATACGAAAAGAGATATTTGCAAAAACGAATTAATTAAATAGTAATAGACAGATATCTCGAAAATTGTTGATGATAGGAAAAGGTTGTGTAGCATAGAATTGTAGATAAAGTTATGTACTACAAGTTTTGTTATAACTTTGTTCACGATTTGATGCATACGAAACGAGATATTTGCAAAAAATTATTAATTAAAATAGTAATAGACAGATATCTCGAAAACGGTTCATGATAGAAAAAGTTTGTCTGAAAAACAATTGTAGACAATATTATGTTTTACAAGTTTTGTTCTAACTTTGTTCACGATTTGATGCAAACGAAAAGAGATATTTGCAAAAACGAATTAATTAAATAGTAATAGACAGATATCTCGAAAATTGTTGATGATAGGAAAAGTTTGTGTAGCATACAATTGTAGATAATGTTATGTACTACAGGTTTTGTTATAACTTTATTCACGATTTGATGCATACGAAATGAGATATTTGCAAAAACGAATTAATTAAAATAGTAATAGACAGATATCTCGACAACGGTTGATGATAGAAAAAGTTTCTCAAAGATACAATTGTAGACAATGTTATGTTCTAGAAGTTTTGTAATAACTTTATTCACGATTTGATGCATACGAAACGAGATATTTGCAAAAAATTATTAATTAAAATAGTAATAGACAGATATCTCGACAACGGTTGATGATAGAAAAAGTTTCTCAAAGATACAATTGTAGACAATGTTATGTTCTAGAAGTTTTGTAATAACTTTATTCACGATTTGATGCATACGAAACGAGATATTTGCAAAAAATTATTAATTAAAATAGTAATAGACAGATATCTCGACAACGGTTGATGATAGAAAAAGTTTGTCCATGATACAATTGTAGACAATGTTATGTTCTTACTTGTACAACAGTGCTTGATTATTTTAATAAAACAACTTGAGTTTAATTATTAAGGCCAAAGGTTTTATTTCTCACCTTTATCAAACTTCGATAAAACAAAATATTAATTTTCTTATAGATTCGAACGTAAAAGTCAAACTGAAATATTATTTTTTAACTTTTTTACTTTGAAGTCGGTTTTCATTTTTTGTTGTTGTTGAAACTCGAATTCTAGTCGTAAAGACCAAAAAAAATCTTTGCCTATGCCATTCTCCCATTTTGACGGAACACATTTTATTTCTAATTGGATTCGATAGAACAAATTCTAATCAAATTAAAGATTGAAAAATTAAGTCTCGAGCCGGACTTGAACCCGCACCCTTCCAAACCGGGGAAGTGCGTTATCCAAAGGCTGTAATATGTTTGAAATCAATAATATTTGAAATTAGAACAAATTCTATAGAACAAGTTCTAGGACACGGGGTCCCGCTGAGTGTAGGTACACCCTTGCCTCGTCGCGCTCCTCGATCGCGCGATCGAAATTAGGACAGTCAATACTGATTCCTATGGTTGATCGCACGATCGCACGATCGTGCGTCGAAAATAGAACAATTCGAACGCATCGCATGATCGCGCGATCGAAATTAGGACAGTCAATACTGATTCCTATGTTTGATCGCACGATCGCACGATCATTTTCATCGGACGGACGCATGATCGCGCGTGCGATGGCAATAGGACAGCGCCTAACACTAACATATGGCAACACCAGTACACTGCTAGGACGAGACACCGTGGCCAGTGCTCCTTCTTTTTCTAGCGAATATTTTGCCTACAGAAGAGGTGGAGAGTACATTACAAACTATTTTTTGAAGCAAGAATATTTGTCCTTGGAATGACCTTGGATGGCGTCACTGATGTTTCCCATCTCTTTCTTTAGGGTGACAATACGCTATTGATAGTTTACGGACACTGCCTGATAATTGTCAAATCATAACTATTGTAAAACTGTAACCATAAAGTTATTATACCTGTCGGAATAGAGTAACTGACATGAGTTGTCAAATGAAACCGTTTTTTGTGCATTTGTCGGCATTTATCGGCACCCTAAAACTTCGAGTTCTGTGTATAATTGTGAATCTAGCGTGAAATCGTAGATAATTTAATGAAATTGTGTTAGTATATTTCACAAAATAATCGACGACTTCACTTTAGATTCATTAATTATTCACAGAGCACGAATATGTACCCAGTCGATTGTGCTGACAAGTTCCCAAAAACGGTTCTATTGCCTCGCCTCACGTATCTCTTTCTATTATACAGTGGCGCCGCTAGGCACATCTCGCTCTCTCAGCTGTTAGTTCCTTTATATGATGATACCTTTATGACTGTAACGGAAGTGTAATCTGTACCGGTAGCCTAGTTAGTAAGTTTCACGTGATACAGCTATATGTTCTGTAGGTAAAATTTAATCTGTTTGCACCACACACTCAAACACAAACCTCAAAAAAGTGGACATTCTTGCAATGCTGACTCACTCTATGCCTTTAGTATAATCTCTTTGGTACGAACAACAAAAGAAAACGCGTCGTGATTGTAAAGCTAAGTAATAGTAGATTATGTACCAAGGGGATAAAGCAGTGTCTTTCATCACGGGCGCGATATTGAATCCCGAGCGTAACGAAGGATTCTAGGGTTAACTCCCGAGCGTAGCGAGGGAGTTTAGAGTTAACTCCCGAGCGAAGCGAGGGAGTTAAGACTAGAATCCTGAGTGAAGCGAGGGGTTCAAGCTCGCCCAAGATGAAAACACGTTTATCCCCGAGGACCATACTCTACTTTTCACACCCTCCGCGAGAAAATGAAAAGCAATACTGTTAGAAACCCAGGGGAGCGTGTAAATTCTCTATGGTTAGAAACCAATTCTTTTATTAGAGTTTATAACAAAGTATTAGAGTTCAATAGTATAGTATTTAGAAAAATTATTTTATTAAATTAAAAGTGAAAGTAGATATTTGAAACATTAGACCAGGAGTGCGATTTTTGAATCTCATTTGCTGAGTTCAGCAGTTGTAAATGTCAAAGTAACTATGGAGATATGCATCTTTCTACTTATGATTTGACTTTCATAAATCATACTTCAGGAGTGCGATTTTTGAAAGTCAAATCTGCAGTAGAAAGATTCGTATCTCCATACATTTTCAACTGCTGAACTCATCAAATGAGATTCAAAAATCGCACTCCTGGAGTGCGATTTTTGAAACTTTCTTTGAACTCAGCAGTTGAAAATGTCAATATTACTACGGAGACGTGCATCTTTCTACTGCTGATTTGACATTAAAAAATCATACTCCAGGAGTGCGATTTTTGAAAGTCAAATCAGCAGTAGAAAGATGCGTATCTCTATAGTAATTTTGACATTTTCAACTGCTGAACTCAGCGAATGAGATTCAAAAAATATTTTTTTATTACTTTGTTCGTAGCAATAGGAAGGCAATAATAGGTACAGAGCAAGTACAGAGATATGCAGTATTCGCGCCATAAAGATGATACCTTTATGATTCGCGCCTTTTTTTCTTTTTTTGTGTTCAATACTCGTGGTGGCCAGTTCAAATTTCGAATTAAGTTCTTTTTGGTGCCTGTCTCCATGATAAGTTTTCATCACAGGTTTTCATACGAATTTTAAGTAAGGATCGTAGTAACTATTAAATAATCTGTGGATGCGGTTCCATATTCAAATCTCATTATTGACCAGCGGGTTATAATGAATTTCAGTACAATATTATTGCCCGGCTAGGCCCAGGGCTATAATGACTTGCTTTAGGTTCGAGATACATGACATATAATGTTCCATTTTCGAGCGGGTGGTGTGAAAAGTTTATTTTCATACAAATTACAGTTTCTAGGTACAAAACTTAAAACATGGTGGTAACATAGTAATATTTTTTTTGTTGTTGTTAAGTTTTACATTCCCTGATGCTTAAAATAGGAACCCGTTGTGGGCCCGTTGGCTTTGTATTGTATTGTATATCATTTATTTCAGACTTCTTTTGTCCATATGTGTTAATAACAAAAATAAACTTATAACTATGTTAGTAGGCAGGATAACAATTAAAATTCCAAATACAAACAAACACAAAACATATAAAATTAAATACAATTATTATTATAAACATGTCATATAGATATTTGAAAAATATTTATTTAGAGGCGCGGCTAGCTGGCACTACATGGGTTGAAGTCCAGTGCCTGAGTATCGGGCCATTCACCCTATTTGCTACAATGGTCAGTACATCTACCATGAGTTGCTATCGAAAAATTACATTACATTACCAGAGTCGATAGCGTACAAACGAGCTTCGCATGGTATTAGATTAAACTGGCACCATGAGTCACATAAACATTTTCTATACTCGCTAGTGTTAGCTCGATTGTTTATGTTTTGTCTAGCGAGTTTCCGAGTCGTCAAGTTGGTATACACGTAGTGGTGTCTAACTTCACAACTAATGAAGCTGCCTCTTTCTAAATATACTCAAAAGACAGATTAAGATAGCTACTCCCAATTTTTTTTTGCATCCTAGCTTAATATCGTAGAAGCACTTAAAACTTTGAAATAACCCTGTCAATTAAAAGCGTCATAGAGCACCTTCATAGAGTTCGTCGCATAGTGATTTTTTAATTTATATTGGTTACCTATTAGATTCGAAGTTATATTTTGTCAATGTAAGACGTGCTTTGTGCTGTGTTGTGTTTGTTACTAGGTTAAATTTTAATCCGTAAATTGATATCGGTTTTAAAGAGTTTCAACGCATTTAACGCCAATAAAATAAAACGACAATTCATCCATACAAAACTGCAAACCTACTCGAGCAAAATGTATGGGACAGCTGTTTTTTTGCTATTTCGATTTTGGTGTCATAGCGAAAGTTGTTCAGTTTGATGGTCTGATCATCACCTTAAAAAAGTGTCAGCATATTAAGAAGGACCCTGCATACAGTGTTATAAATTAAATAAATGTAAGTATAGTTAGTAGAAGTGGAAATGATGGTTTAGTAAGTAAATGTGAGCACTGCTACAACAAAAATTTATTTCGTTGTAAATATTATAACTAAATTGTACTTTAAACAATTTGTCAAATTGAGAGGTGCTCTTTGACTTTGAACGATTGTAAGCCAGTTTTTTTGGAGAAATATTTCGTTTCAAGTGGTTAGGTGGAGTAGTGGAGGAATGCAGTTAAGAGTGCTCTTTCCTTAGAGTTGTTGTTTTTTTTAATAGAAATTGCGACCTTAGCATGCCCACTGACGGACCACATGGAAGACCGACATTATTTTAACGAAGAATACTCTAAATCAATAAACAAATTGTAAATAGAAATCCTTTCACTACGCATTCGCGCTTGAATATGCTAGTGAATGACTTCACCACTATCGTGACGGTATTTCTCGAGAACGTATGTCAAATTCATAACTCATGGTACCGAATTTCTATAGTAACTGCCGCAAAAGGTTAATCGCTAGCCATTCGCTAGCGATAAGATTTCGATACGTTTTTTACGTGTTGACTCATACTACCGATTTTAGTTCTATCAGTGACAGCTAGGAGGCGCTGTTCAATTTGCCATAGAAATCTGATTTGCCCTCGCTAGCGAGTTCACTCACTGTAAACTCATGGTAAAGGTACAGATCTGTAAAATAAAAGACGAGATGCAAGCCACACGTATATTTTTAGACTGTCACACTCACACGAGAGAGAACAAATTAGGATTAGAACTTAAAATCTACCTACACAATAATATGTGGTCGTCCAAGCAAGAAGGGTCCAGTTGTCGGGTTTTGGGTTAAAGTTAGATTCGGCATCTATATCAGTCACATAATCATATGGAATAATAAAAAAGGGATGTTAAAATGCCGACAACTGGACCCTTCTTGCGTGGACGCCCACATAATTATTACAATCCACCTACATAACAAAAAAAAATCACCAAATTACCAAATAAAATCGTTGATTTATAACTTTTCCACTGTTATTTGACAGCCACTCGCAGGTTTCAACATCCCTTCCAGTTTTAGCACCAACTTTGTATGGTCAGCAGATATGCGATACTGCCGCAGTAGATGAATAATTGTTGTCTTCATCCACATCAGGGCATAGTTTTTACCTGTGAAGATTGAAAACTTTTAATAACATCACTTAAATAAATCAATTAATTAATCAATTAAATACCTATTGGACAAACAACGTACCAACACAATTTCGCTTTCCCAAACTGAAGGCACTGAAAGCGGCAGGGTGTTTGGGCAGGGTGGAGGGGTCCAGCCACCTCTCCGGTCTAAACTGACTCGCGTCTGCGCCCCAAAGGTTTTCATCCTGCTGGGTTCCATAAATCATCATAAAGCAGTGGCTTCCTGCTGGCACTGTATAGTTTTCTGAAGAAAGAAAATAGCACAATAAAACTAAAATATCCTAAAATAAAATTAAAATATCCTCAAACTAAAATATCCTAAAACTATTTAATACAGAGACTGTAGAAAAAAAAAATCAAATACAAACCTGCTTTCTCGAATATGCTCGGAGTTTACCTGCGAGATCGAATCAGAAATGAAGATTTATGTTATTTCTGAAGAATTATCATGTGGCAATGTATGTAATACTCGGACCCTCGGGCTCGGGGGCTATGATCGGAGTCTCCCTGCGAGATCGAATCAGAAATGAAGAGATCCGCAGAAAAACCAGAGTAACTGACTGTAGGGTTTGGTAAATAAGTACACATTTACTGTTGATAACTGGGCAGGTAGGGTATGCGGAGCGCGCACGTCCGTACCCGACAACGGCCGGCAGGCAAGTGACTCACTACGCGTTCGCACAGACACTACATCCCTTCTTTATTTTAATTTAATTTAAGATGTATTTTGTAATATCAAAACTATAAGCAGTACAGGTACATATTAATATAATTATTATTATAAAGTCAGTAGTACTACAGCTTGCATTTATTTTATATTTTCTTAATATTTTATATATTTCTATATGAATCTACCACCGCTTCGGAAGGTGCTTCGCTAGGGAGAAGAAACGGCGCAAGAAACTCCACTATGCACATCGCTATAACATAACAATAATAATGTGTTATGATTGATAATCTTTGATTATTAAAGGTTCCGTTTCTTACTGCTTAATTTCATTTCTTTAATAGTTACTAAAAGCTTTCCATTACCATAGTACTCTGTGCCAATACTGAGCCCAATAGGTATTTACATTCAACTTTAGCTTACCACTCTAGAGTCTAGACTATCCCTTTCCTTTTCATAATATTTCAAGATTTTAACTACCATTTGTATTATTACAACATTTAGTTTTATTGCGTAAAATTGAAAGTCTAGTCCCACTTTATATGACACACTATTAATTAAATTAATAAACCTTAATTTAATTGACCTGTGAACTGTGATCATTATTTCAGGAGTGAGGATTGGTTAAGCAAACAGCAAGATAAGATTGAAAAATCGCAATCAACTTCCATTCTAAGTACTTTTTTTAAAACTATGGTAGGATAGTACAGTTTATGTACTTTTGTTACATTTGTTAAGTTTGTATTTAAGTTTATTTTTGTTAGGTACTTATATAAAATCCAACTAGGTGTAACCGTACGTAGAACAATGTAAAAATATAAATTTTATTTAAGCTGGTTTTATTAAACCAACGTGAGATTGCACATTGTTACTATAAAAAGTGTACTTTTGAACTACAAATGTATTAGCAAGACTACTCGTAATTACTTATTAGGTACTCGTACATGCCTTATCCAATTTTTACTTCAGTAGGTAATTGGATTTGATTACAAAACATTTTCATTAAGTATGACTTATACCTGGATTTACTCTCTGGCTGTAACATAAACATTTTATTTTGGACAATATTGGTGGTGCTTGAAAAGAGTGGCAATTCCGAAATAATTTGTTACGAGTACTTAAACAAACTTTGATTATGTCTTATTAGAATATCGTTATCCACTTATGGCACTTAGCGTTGAAATCAATTTCACTGTGATACGCTCCTTGTACCTGTGGACAGATTTCGAGTAGTATATTATTATTGGCTAGATAGCTATAATGCTTGCCTCATGTTTCGGGTTTCTGCAATAACCTTTATGGAATGATAAACAAAAGGTGTTCAGAAAATACCCAATATAGGTACAGGAATATTGCATAATTAATTGTATGTCTTGTGTGTTCAATTTCGTTGCAAATTAGAATTAAGTGTTTAGCATATGTTTCCGCTGTTTATCATTGCATTTTAGTACATAAAGACTGTGACTATTGGGTCACGTGGCTTAAATTGGTACAAATGTTCCATTTGACAGCATAAAATATAGCTCTAGTATTTGCTCAAATTCCATAGATCTTTATCATCTCTTATTTATTTATTTTATATTTATGTCCAATATTTATTTATTCTAGACATTTCATAGCCCATAGTTTTTAGTTTTACATTTAGATTTGCCTATGGATAGTTTATGGCTCGTTTAGGATTATTTGAACCCGAAAGTCTCTGCTTGGTAATTGTCCAATTTTGACTAATTTTCATGGCCTGTAATAGTTTCGATAGTATAAACATAGCTTTTATTTTTAATTGGTCCTTTGCATTTTGTGTATCATAATGACACTTTTAAGTAGGTATGAATGACCGTGTAATGTCCGGCTTAGAATAGCACCAAACATATGAATGTCGTAAAAGGAGACTAAGTAATTCCCTCAGGCTTCGTCAACATCTCGGATATGCACCGGATGCTCAAATAATGTTTTAATGTCACATTAATATTTGCACGCAATATGACGACCCAAAACGACTTTAAGACTATAAATTTGACCATATACTTTCAATGAAAAGATTTTAACATTTCATTTGATTTCGCTCGAATTGATTTGATTTCATTTAATTTCACTCGAATTTATTTGATTCTGTTTGATCTCCTCTCATCTCATCTCATTCCTTCCTATCCTTTCCCTTCCTTTCCTTTTATTTGATTCTGTTTGATCTCCTCTCATCTCATCTCATTCCTTCCTATCCTTTCCCTTCCTTTCCTTTTATTTGATTCTGTTCGATCTCCCCTCATCTCATCTCGTTCCTTCCTATCCTTTCCCTTCCTTTCCCTTTTTTTTTTATTTCATCTGGATAAATACTGGTCAGAGTTACTGCTTCTGGATCGTATCCATTTACGATTTATAAAATTATGGAAGTAAGGACAAGAGAGTAAGTCTGTCATAAGCACATACACTTAGGCACTTACAATATTCTGCGTAACCGCCAACCACTGCAATCAAGGACTTTTAACTGCTATTATAGTCCATGTATAATTATATAATATTAGTACAGTAACTATTTTATTTTCATGACCCTTTAGCTTTTGCTAACAACTTGATAGTTGCATGATTATAATAATAAGGAGGTATATATTGAGGAGGATATTATGAGGTTATAATAACAACCCATATAATTTTATAGTTTTATGACACTTTAGCTTCCGCTAACAACTTGATAGTTGCTTGGTTCTGTAACCCATATCATTTTATAGTTGCATGATACTTTAGCTTTCGCTAACAACTTGATAGTTGCATGGTTGCATGATAGTTTAGCTTTCGCCTCACAACTTAATAGTTGCATGGTTCTATAACCCATATCAGTTTATAGTTGCAGGATACTTTAGCTTTTGCTAACAACTTGATAGTTGCTTGGTTCTGTAACCCATATCATTGTATAGTTGCATGACCCTTTAGCTTTCGCTAACAACTTGATAGTTGCATGGTTCTATTACACATAATTATTATCATTTAATAGTTGCATGATACTTTAGCTTTCGCTAATAACCTGATAGTTGTATGGTTATCTAATCAATATAATTTTATAATTGCGTGACCCTTTAGCTTTTGCTAACAGTTTAATAACTGCATGGTCCTGTCACCATTGCATTCGCATGGGTTTGCATGGCCTTGCATGGCCTTGTATGTAACTGCATGACCTTTTTGTTTTTACTAAAAACTTAGTTACTGAATAGTCCTTTAACTATTGTAGTTGCATATATTTGCATGGCTTTGCACGGCCTTGCATGGCATTGTATGTAACTGCATGACTTTTCTGTTTTTACGAACAACTTAGTTATTGAATAGTCCTTTTACTATTGCAGTTGTATATTTTTGCATGACTTTGCATGGCCGTGCATATCCCTGCATGTATTATGCATCTGCTTGACCTTTTAGTTTTTACTAACAGTTTAATCACTGCATGGTCCTTTAACTACTGTAGTTTTACCTACATGGCACTTTATACTTATCGCCTTTTAGTTCGCGTGACTCGCGCTTGGAACCTAATATGCGGTAGGTATGTATAAAGTGGTATGTATATTATGTTATACTGGACTACGTACATAGTCCTAGCTAATTATTGATTATGATAAATGACTTGTAATGAAAATTATCAATAAATATATGTCTATGTCTATGTCTATGTAGTCAAGTCAGTAACTATCGGTGCAAAAGATATAGCATATTCAACAGCGTATTTAGAATTAAATTCATAATGAATCGTTAAGTTAGACGTATAGTATAGTTAGTTGTAACGGAAATTTGCAAGAAATCCCTTTTTTCCCCCTTGTTAAATAGTTGCAACTTTGCAAGTCACTCCTTAACATAACAAGGTACAAACAATATTGATTGTGATTGAATATAAAAACAGTTTTACACTGACATACCTATGCGGAAACCTTATGTCATCCGGTAGGTATTTGTGTTCAATTTTCTGAGCATTGGCTACTGTTTTGCACCGATTTACCCACTCGAGTATCTATACGTACGCAGCGCTACATCATATTTATAATAACACTATATATTCAAGATGTTATTATTTGCCTGTTTTCTATAATTTATACTGTTTATCATTGTAACCAGACAATTAGTAGTCCTCGTAAATATCTGACCTTTAACCTTAACCACAACCGTAACCGTAACCGACCAACCGACCGACCGACCGACTGACCGACCGACCGAACGACCGACCGACCGACCGACCGACCAACGGACTGACCGACCGACCGACCTTCAGTTTAACCTTTAACGGTACGCGAGTGCCATAGGGTACAAATCGCTACTCCGTCGAGTTATGTGTAGGTAGGTAACATAGACAGAGTCACGATTATGATACTCCTACGATTTTATGTTCGTTCTTATATCAAACTCTGAGATTTCGTAAGAAGGGACTTTGTTAGATCCTCAGACGGCGTCAACTGTTAAGTCGAGGTCCTAATCAAGCGGCTTGCATAGATAGGTATACATACTCCTCAATCTAGCTGAATAACTTCGTATTATGAGATAGTCATTGTCGTAGTCTCTGCCTATCCCGCAGGATTATGGCTTGAGCGTAAATCTATTATATAAACATGTATGTAATGTATTGTACATGACCTTAAGGATTCGTTCGAACAGGTGCTCGATTTGTGGTATATTCTTTCGAGCTCGATCGCAGCAGCCGCCCATCTTCCTGGTGTCTCCTTCTTCTTTTCCTCCAGCGTTTGATGGTCATCGTTCATGAAAAGAAAAATAATCACTGTAATATATTGTAAACCAAAGCATAAACTAAGAATCGGATGTTTTTTTGATATGATAACCAATGAAATAGGCATAGTGAATACATGATAGCCTCCGTGGATATTTAATTAAGCACGGTGAAAGTAACAGAGTACCATGATAACCCCTGTGTATAAATTATAATGAATCATCGTTATTGTTCTTTTAAATCAAAATAGAACGTTATTTTTGATAATAGATATTCACTTTGTTCAGAGTTTTCAGAATATTGCTGACAACCCCCTCGGGGAACACAGTCGTGAACATAATTATGCTGCTCTGCTGCTTGAAATATGTTTTATAACTTCGTTTTAATTTCAAAATGAAATTACGTTCACCGTTGTTTTTATTTCAAAACCGGGTAATATACAGTGTGCACTTACGTAAAATAAGATCCCGTCGTCGCCACTTTGTAGGGTTTGGTAAATAAGTACACATTTACTGTTGATAACTGGGCAGGTAGGGTATGCGGAGCGCGCACGTCCGTACCCGACAACGGCCGGCAGGCAAGTGACTCACTACGCGTTCGCACAGACACTACACTGACATAGCCCAAAGAATTGCTAAACTTAAGTGGCAGTGGGCGGGGCACATTGCTCGCAGAACCGATGGCCAGTGGGGCCGAAAAGTTCTCGAGTAGCGACCGCGTCCCGGAAAGCGCAGCGTAGGTTGGCCTCTCACACGGTGGACCGACGACCTGGTGAAGGCGGCGGGAAAACGTTGGATGAGGGCGGCGCAGGACCGGTCGTTATGGCGATCCTTGGGGGAGGCCTATGTCCAGCAGTGGACGTCCATCGGCTGAGATGATGATGATGAAATAGGTTTTACTTATCTTTAATGTCTATAATAAATACTAGCGGCCCGCCCCGGCTTCGCACGGGTAGATATAGGAATTGAATAAATATTTAAAAAATTCTAAAGTTCAACACACTTTTAGAAGACTTCAAGCGTAGAACACTCGATCAAGTCAGCTTTTAAGCATAACAAACTAAATCAAAACTCGACTCTCGCTCGCGTATTTGATAGGTTCTTTCATTTTGTTCAGTAAGCCCTGCGAACGCTTGATACTCGACTCTCGTGCGCGTATTTGAGAGGTTCTTTCATTTTGTTCAGCAAGCAGCTGCAAGCACTCGACACTCGACTCTCGCATGCGTATTTGAGAGGTTCTTTCATTTTGTTCAGCAAGCCGCTGCGAACGCTGGACACTCGACTCTCGTGCGCGTATTTGAGAGGTTCTTTCATTTTGTTCAGCAAGCCGCTGCGAATGCTGGACACTCGACTCTCGTGCGCGTATTTGAGAGTTTCTTTCATTGTGTTCAGCAAGCCGCTGCGAACGCTGGACACTCGACTCTCGTGCGCGTATTTGAGAGGTTCTTTCATTTTGTTCAGCAAGCCACTGCAAATGCTGGACACTCGACTCTCGTGCGCGTATTTGAGAGGTTCTTTCATTTTGTTCAGCAAGTAGCTGCAAGCACTCGACACTCGACTCTCGCACGCGTATTTGAGAGGTTCTTTCATTGTGTTCAGCAAGCCGCTGCAAACGCTGAACACTCTACTTTCGTGCGCGTATTTGAGAGGTTCTTTCATTTTGTTCAGCAAGCAGCTGCAAGCGCTCGACACTCGACTCTCGCACGCGTATTTGATAGGTTCTTTCATTGTGTTCAGCAAGCCGCTGCGAACGCTGGACACTCGACTCTCGTGCGCGTATTTGAGAAGTTCTTTCATTTTGTTCAGCAAGCCGCCGCGAATGCTGGACACTCGACTCTCGAGCGCGTATTTGAGAGGTTCTTTCATTTTGTTCAGTAAGCAGCTGCAAGCGCTCGACACTCGTATCTCGCACGCGTATTTTTATACATTCACACATAAACTTACGCCCGTTATTCCTTCATAAACTCACGACCGTTATTAATTCAAGGTGGTCAAAAACATTGCTATAACTACCAACTCTCCGTTTATCAATGTAGTTGTAGCAATGCTCACAGCAATTAAAGTTTTAAAATGGAATGACGTGTCTGGTGAAGAGAGGTGTTCAGCCTTTCGCTTTCGCCCACATAAACACTGCATAAGAAACCTTTAATCCCTTAGTCACCTCGTACGACACCCACATAATTAGGGTGGTTTAATCTAAGCCAGAACTACAAGACTAATAGGACCACGTGTTTGTCGGGTTAGCTAGTATAAAATAATAAATGTAACTTACTATCACGGACGCTGTCAAACGTTAGACGTAGGTAAAAGCAGGTAAAAGCTACGAATAAGAATGTATAGAAATGTAAATCAAGCTCAAAAAGTGACCCCAAAAAAAGTACACAGTGTTCGAAATTTGTTCCTTAAAAACTACACCTTGCCGCCAAAACTCATACAAAATGTCATTTTTCAAAGGGTGCCAAAAATTATGTTGCTTTTGTTTAGAGTTATTCTTCCATAGGGTAAAAGGCATTCAAAAATTCGGAGGGTTTATTAACAATCGCTGTGGTCCTGCGGTTATATGTTCGGACTTCTGAGTCGGGGGACTATGGTTCAAACCTCACGCCGATGAAAACATTTATAGATTTTAATGTTGTTTAGAAATGTTCTGGAAGGAAGAGAAAGTATGAATATTGGACAGAGATAAAAAGTGGGCGTGTTTAATAAGATTCGAGAAGGAAGGCGGGGTTAGAAATATCTGGAAGAGAACAAAGGAATAAAAAAAGAACATCGAAAATCGGGAATTCTGGAAGGTTCTGAGGGGTAAAAAAGCCAGTAAATTTGCAGTCACAGATCAGTATTCAGTTTAACAGTAAACAGTGCGAAACAAAAGAAAGAAAAGTAAAAGTGAAAAAGTACAAGTGGAAAGTAAAGTGCAAAGTAAAGTGGAACAGTGAAGTAGACAAGTGTCAGTGTAGTGTGGGACATCGCGTATCGTGACGTCACAGTCGTGACGTAGTGGACAGTGAAAGACAGTGAATAGTGACAGTAAGCGGTGTACGGGGAATCCCTGCGAGTAGGACCCGGTGAAGTGAACCGTGTTAGGGGAACCTCTGCAAGGTGGACCGTATGTAAGTTTAAACCAATAAACTCTGTAAAATTTGACATAGCGTTTCACTCCAATCCCGGAACCCGTCGCTCGTAACCCCACAGAATTAGGGTGGTTTATTCTAAGCCGGAACTACAAGACTAGTAGGACCACGTGTGTCGGGTTAGCTAGTATAAAAAAATAAATGTAACTTACTAAGTTTCACATCTTTCACAACTAATCTAGGTAGAATGGGGCCGGGCAGGTAGAGTCTCAGAACTTCCTTCAGTATAGCATCTACGTATACCAGATTTGATAGGTCTTGTTTATCAACGTCCCTGTTGGATGTACCAAACACTTCTTGCAACCTGGATAGCAATAAGCAAAGAAAATTATATACGCAATAAGAATCTGGATTTCTGTTCTTGAAAATTCTAAACAAAGAGAATATAATCACTATTAGAGAACATAATGGGGCTATGTCCACACAATAGATAATCCTGCGGACTATTTGTCAAGAGGTATGGAACCGGAGTCGTTGAAGGAAAATCTGTTATGGTAGCATGGTCCGGCCTACCTATGCACTATGAATCAAGGATTATATTCATTGGAAAACATTCAATTTCATTAGAAAACATTCAGTTTCATTAGAAAACATGCCTAACTTAAAAGGCTTTTCTCAAGTATGTAATGTTTGTGGCGGCGTCGTCCCCGTGTGACATATCTACTATTTTATATTTGCTAGGAAAATGTGTCAATATAGGTACGCTCACGGAACGTACATCGATACAGTCATACTAACGATGCTATTGTGGGGAACTACTACAGATGGTCAGCACCCACAAGTTATAGCAAAGATGCCAACAGATGGCGATACCGTCGCTCGCGGAAATATGCTCCATACAAAGACAACGTTCATCGTAAATACGTAACTCGTAACCTACTACAAATAAGGTTCACAATCGAATGCAAGACATAAATCGCGCAAGAGAAATAATCACAGAGATGCGATATATATACAAGGTCCAACTAAGAACTGTTGGACCACGGCCGGTCCCCAGGCATCACACCTAGCCTGGCGGAAGTACTTCCCTTTTCAATGGAGGAACATTCCCAAGTAGCACCTCCATACTATCATAGCACGTGCGCAGCGTTGTGTATCTGCAATACCCCCACCGTTCGGGCTTGCTTTAGCATTTTTCCCATAGCTGGAGAAATTGTCTCTTTTCGACTTCTCATACAAAAGTACGATCAGAAGATTGCATTTAGTATGGGAAGTCCAACAATTTTTTTGCGTATTTCCTATAGGTTTCTTTGGGAAAGTTGTTCAGTAGCATGGGTACAATCACCCCTTAAAGTAATGCCGTTCAAAAGTAATGTCGGTCAAACGTTATGTATGTCGGTGCGTAGTGTCGTGTCGGTCAATCGTTATATCGGTCCAAATTGAGTTCGGTCAAACGATATATCGGTGTCGGTCAAACGTTATATCGGCCGAAATTGAGCTCGGTCAAACGTTATATCGACCCAAAGTAATGTCGGTCAAAGGTTATATCGGCCCAAAGTAATGTCGGTCAAACGTTACATTGGTCCAAAGTAATGTCGATAAACTGTCTGTCGGACAAAAGTTCCACAAACGCAACGTGCCAAGTTGTTCGAGTTTTTTATGTTGTCAGAGTTCAGCAATTTGTTCGAATTGACCAAGTTGTTCATGTTGTCTGAGTTGTTCGAGTTGTTCATTTTGTCTAAATTGTTCTGAAGCACTCTGTTCGATATCCCTAGGTAGCGCATTTAAGTTTACACCTTGTACAAATCTTTTTATGGAACCTTAACTAAAATACTCACTCAAAATGTATTTTCTCTTGAACATTGGGATGCGAGCCGATCATAATTAACGAAAAGGTTAATGCAGTAGAAACAGTCTCGAATCCACCAACTATCATGGTGTCTACCTCTTCCTGTAATTCTTGGTCGGTAAAGGTGTCTTCTGGAGGAAGCTCTAATAGTACATCCAAGAACCCTTTGAATGATTTACCTGAAAATTAGGGGAATTTAAATAACAGTTTCCTCAAATAAAAACCATTTTCCAAAGATTAAACCTCGTAGCTCCACACAGGGTGATTTGTAATTCGACTTATACCTTGAAAGAGGTCATACTAGAGGTTAATTTAAAATAAATAAAGCCCAGTAAACTGGTGGTCGAATGTAGAATGTTACCAACTGATGACTGTTTTAACGCCCACCTAGTTAGATCTGGGGTCTAAATAAGTCAATCAATCAATCAATGATACTTTATTGCACACCAAAACAGAAAATAAGTTATGGATTTTAATTTATAGTTTTTTAAATAATGGATTTTCATTATTATGTCAAATAGTGATATCCAAGGTGAAATTGACATCATTAGCATCCTTTTAGACTAAGAGTCTGTACGGGTATGTACCTAACTACATTAGGTATGTCAGCACTTTTGTGCTACATCGTTTTCTAGCGCGCAGCGATCGCCAGTCGACCCCCCCGCGTCCCATTGTTAACATCCTTATTTGTACTCAATAGATTTCATGTAAATCGTGTTTCGTCTGGCAAACCGTCGCAACACGCCCACGCCACGCGTACGAACATTGGTGACACCTGTTGAGTGAAGTGACTATACAGTGCATTAGTTTTCGGGATCGGCTCAATTTAAAGTTGCATTGGTGACGCGCATCTCGGTAGTACTTAAAAAAATAGTACATACCTAATAAATTCAAAAATGTTGAATTTGAATTTGCTATCGTTTCTTCTCTTGCACTACACGGACCGCAAGCTCATCCCGCAGAAAAATGGCGGAAGAAGATGAAAAAACCGGCCAAGTACGAGTCGGACTCACGCACCGAGGAGGGTTCCGTACTACCATACAATATAATTTGGGGTCTCTATTAACGAAACAAATTGTGTTGCATGAAAGAAATTAATTCATTGGCTCACACTTGGTTGGCCGGTTTTTTTGTGTTGTTTTACTTTAGATTTTCTCTATAATCACACCAAGTTCGACGCTTGTATGTATAAGGGCGCCGCCCACCTTATAAAGTCCGTTACCCTCAGAAAAAACTTAATTAAAAACAATTATATCACATCAAAAACATTTCATGTAAAAAAAATGCCCAAGACTCACAATCCTTTTACTCTTAAAAAGTTATGACATCATATTTCAAGCCAAGTCTTGAGTTAGGTCATCTGTTCATCTCGGTCAATAAAGTTAGAAGGCTTGGCCGACATCCATGTAGAGCTAATGCTTAAGTCATTATTACATCTTAGTATTTATTTTGTCATTTAGATTGACTTTACATGGGATGACGATGTCGGCGAAGCCTTTTATTAGACCGAGATGACTTGATGACCTTACTCAAGACTTGGCTTGAAATGTGATCTCATAACTTTTTAAGAGTAAAAGGATTGTGAGTCTCGGGTCTCAGCCACTTTTTTTTACACGACAATGTTTTTGATGGGATAAAAGTACAGGTTGTTGTTGGGTTTTTCGGATCGATTCAGATTTAAATCGGTTCGATTTCCGGGTGTAGAAAGCGTATTTTCGCAAATCTTTGAATACAGTTTTGTTTCTTTTAAAAATAAAGGAATGTTTCCTTTGAGTAAAATTTTCTATCTCAGGTTGGAATTTTTTAATACCACCTGGGAAAGTACTCTATAAATAGGTACCTATTTATCCCTCGATCGATCAAACCGAAAAAGCAAACGGAAAAATAGATGACGTGCAGTCTACGACGGGAGGCTGTCACGGAAGTTTTACCGTCGCGTATGTATCATGGATGTCAATTCTTAACCTTATTTTCTTGTCGATACAGGAGCAAACGTTTCTGTTTTACCGATTAATTTGGTGAGTCGCTCACGTTAAGATAAAAACGTAGATTTCCCGTTGTATGCCGCTAACGGTACTAAAATTGACACCTATGGTACACACACGATGACTCTTAACCTAAGACTTAGGAAAGCATTTAAGTGGACCTTTATAGTCGCTACTGTTAAACAACCAATTTTAGGCGCCGATTTTCTCAGCCATTTTGGTCTGTTAGTAGACTTAAGTTCTCGAAAATTGATTGATATCGAAACTAAGCTAAATGTCATAGCCAGTATCAAAGATTGTACCAATCCGTCAATCAAAACAATAAGCGAAGGTCATCCGTATCGCGATTTGTTAAATCTATTTCCAGATATAACCAAACCAGTCTCTTTCAAAGAGCCTCCGCAGTACGCTGTCAGTCATTATATCGAAACAAGTGGACCACCTGTCTACGAGAAGGCGAGACCATTACCGCCAGAACGCTTCAAAAAGGTGAAGGAAGAGTTCCGTCTCATGCAGGAGATGGGCATCTGCAGGCCGTCTAAAAGCGCCTGGGCGAGCCCGTAACATGTTGTTCCGAAAAAAAACGGAGACATACGACCCTGCGGCGACTATTGACGCCTTAACGCCATCACCAAACCCGACAGGTACCCTGTTCCACACTTACACGATTTTACATATCTTCTACCAGGTATAAAGGTTTTCTCTCGAATCGATATCAATATAGCTTACCATTTCGTACCTATCAACCCGGCTGACGTCGAAAAAACGGCAATCATAACTCCATTCGGGTTATTCGAGTTCACCAGAATGACATTCGGCCTGAGGAATGATGGAGCACAAACCTTTCAACGGTTCATGCATCACACGGTTTTAGAAGGTATGGATTTTCTACATTGTTTTATTGATGACGTCATAGTAGCTAGCGTAAATGAGGAAGAACATCGGGAGCACCTACGGTTACTTTTCGAACGACTGAACCAATTTGGGTTAACGATAAACTTATCTAAATGTATTTTCGGTGAGTCAGAGCTCGATTTTGTAGGATTCCACGTCTCCGAAAATGGTATTCGACCCATGGACGACAAGGTCAAGGCCATCACCGATTTTCCCAAACCTAAAGATATTAATGAGCTTCGTAGATTTCTAGGCATGTGAAATTTCTATCGCAGGCATATATCACACGCCGTAAGTATACAAGCTATTTTATCTAGGTATTTACATAGTAACGCAAAACGAAACGACAAAACACCCATCGTATGGACGCCGGATACTGAATCAGCGATCTACATATGTAAGTTGCAATTGGAGCAAGCAGTCACGTTGGCGTACTCGATCGCTGACGCTGCACTAGCCCTCATGTGTGACGCTTCAAACACATGCGTAGGAGCCGTTCTACAACAACTAGTTAAAGGTGTGTGGAAACCTCTCGGCTATTTTTCTAAACGCTTGTCCGATACGCAACAACGGCACAGTACCTACGACCGCGAATTACTCGCAATATTCATGTCCATTAAATACTTTCGTAAACTTTTCGAAGGCATTAACGATTTTCACCGATCATCGGCCATTGGTACACGCGTTTACAAAAATAGGTACGAACTCAGAAACGCCACGGAGAACTCGTCAGTTGTTATTCATCAGCGAATTCACAACCGACATTCGACACGTAGGTGGCGCGGACAATGTTGTGGCTGACGCCTTATCGCGCATAGCTACGATTTCCTGTCCCACGAGCATCGACTTCGAGCAACTCGCTGAATCGCAGAAAATCGACGACTATATTACACAAGTTACGACTAACAACGTCGAAAATTACAAAGTTGACATTAAAAGCATAGTTTTGCCCACTTGCGACAAAATGATTTATTGCGAAATGTCAAAGTCCAAAGTAAGACCGGCCGTACCTACCTGATAATTTCAGGCGTGTAGCTTTCGATAGCGTACACAATATTAGCCATCCCGGCATACGAACGACTCGTAAAATGGTCACCGAAAGATTCTTCTGGCCAGGCACGAACAAGAGTGCTAAAGTAGGTCGACACACCATTTCAGAGTACGAGAGCTTTGAAAGCAGTGATCGTCTTCAGCATCTCAATGTTGATATCGTCGGTCCGTTAACTATTTCAGAGGATGGATACAGGTACTGGTTTAACTCTTATCGACAGAGTTACTCGTTGGCCAGAGGCATTCCCGATCCAAGACATTACCGCTGATAGAGTCGCAAAGGTAATTTACGAAGGCTGGATACGGTACGGATGCCCAAGCAGAATAACTACGGATCAGGGACGGCAGCGGCAGTTCGAAAGTCAACTGTTCACTGATTTACTTAAGTACCTCGGAGTTCAAAAAATAAGGACCACCAGCTACCTACCACAAGCAAATGGGATGGTAGAGCGCTGGCATCATAGTTTAAAGGCAGCGTTGATGGCTCGTCTCGACAGCAGTTCTTGGGTCGACGAGCTACCAACGATTCTTCTAGGACTACGTGCAGCAGGGCGCAGTGAAAACGGCGTCAGCGCTGCAGAATATACATTTGGTAAGCCTCTACGCTTACCTAGCGATTTCTTCGAGCCCACAAAAACAACACCTGGTGATACAAATATTAACAAAATTCGCGACGCGATAAATAAAATACGACCAGTTAAATCGACTCATCGAGAAAACCGCAAATTTATCTACAATCGTGTACCCATGTTTTCGTCAGAGATGACACAGTTCGTAGACCTCTGAAATCACCTTATAATGGAACTTTTCCGGTCATCAAAATGAATTCAAAGGTTTACCAACTGCAGTTACCTAACTGGCGAGCTTTTATCTCGATAGATAGGCTTAAACCCGCGTATATTTTGAATGACGAAAATTTTGTACCACCAAGTGTAATGCATGCTAATGTAAATGATGCACAGGGTAACGATCGCAACCAAGACGATGGTAAGCAAAGGTCACGAAGCGGGCGAATCATCAAAACGCCAGTACGTTTTAAGTAAGTAGGTTGGTCATACGTAACTATAATGTTAAGATCGATAGTTTTAATTTTTCTTTCAAAATTTTCGGAGCGCACAACTCAGACCATCTCCTGCTATCGTAATAAATTACTTTTTGATTAAAAATCGTCATCATTATACAGTACACTTTTATCATGGGTCAGTACAACTCAAAGAATGAAGAGGTCATCATCGCGCAGGCCGGAGTTAACCAGCAAGTCGAGGACATGCGGCTTAAAATCAGCCTGTATGGAGCGATCATCGTAGCATTTGCAGTATGTGTTTTCTTATAGTAGATTATGTACCAAGGGGATAAAGCAGTGTCTTTCATCACGGGCGCGATATTGAATCCCGAGCATAACGAGGGATTCTAGGGTTAACTCCCGAGCGCAGCGAGGGAGTTTAGAGTTAACTCCCGAGCGTAGCGAGGGAGTAAAGACTAGAATCCTGAGTGAAGCGAGGGGTTCAAGCTCGCCCAAGATGAAAACACGTTTATCCCCGAGGACCATACTCTACTTTTCACACCCTCCGCGAGAAAATAAAAAGCAATACTGTTGGAAACCCAGGGGAGCGTGTAAATTCTCTATGGTTAGAAACCAATTCTTTTATTAGAGTTTATAACAAAGTATTAGTGTTCAATAGTATAGTATTTAGAAAAACTATTTTATTAAATTAAAAGTGAAAGTAGATATTTGAAACATTAGACCAGGAGTGCGATTTTTGAATCTCATTTGCTGAGTTCAGCAGTTGTAAATGTCAAAGTAACTATGGAGATATGCATCTCCATACATTTTCAACTGCTGAACTCATCGAATGAGATTCAAAAATCGCACTCCTGGAGTGCGATTTTTGAAACTTTCTTTGAACTCAGCAGTTGAAAATGTCAATATTACTACGGAGACGTGCATCTTTCTACTGCTGATTTGACATTAAAAAGTCATACTCCAGGAGTGCGATTTTTGAAAGTCAAATCAGCAGTAGAAAGATGCGTATTTCCATAGTAATTTTGACATTTTCAACTGCTGAACTCCAGTTGTGGAAAGACAATGTAATATTTTTTTATTACTTTGTTCGTAGCAATAGGAAGGCAATAATAGGTACAGAGCAAGTACAGAGATATGCAGTATTCGCGCCATAAAGATGATACCTTTATGATTCGCGCCTTTTTTTCTTTTTTTGTGTTCAATACTCGTGGTGGCCAGTTCAAATTTCGAATTAAGTTCTTTTTGGTGCCTGTCTCCATAATTAGTTTTCATCACAGGTTTTCATACGAATTTTAAGTAAGGATCGTAGTAACTATTAAATAATCTGTGGATGCGGTTCCATATTTAAATCTCATTATTGACCAGCGGGTTATAATGAAATTCAGTACAATATTATTGCCCGGCTAGGCCCAGGGCTATAATGACTTGCTTTAGGTTCGAGTTACATGACATATAATGTTCCATTTGCGAGCGGGTGGTGTGAAAATATACTTTTTTCAGTGCTGCCTTCAATAGGTTTTTTTTGACGATTATACCTTCAAACGAGTTTTCAATATTTATCGTGGCTGGAGGCTCGGTGCCCCCTTAAGGGGCGTCCGCCCGGTTTTGAGTAACTTTGTAACCATTTTATACATTAACTATGGCACTTTTTAAGCAGAAAACAAAACTGAACAATCTACAGGATATGAGAAGTGATGTGGTTTTTCTCGAAATCTATTTTAATTAATAAAACTGAAGAAAAACGACTCCAATGTCACCTCTTTTTTTCCAATTGTAACCGTTTTACTCTTACATTGTTGATCAGAAGAATATGAAAATTTACAATATTCTTCACAATACAATATCAAATGATGTGGTTTTCTTATTTTTTGAAAATTCATAAAAAATCACACAGGTTTTCAAAGAAAACGGAAAATTCTGACCGGAGCCGCGCAATTGAAGCGGGATGGCTAATTGCAAAAGTTTGCTTGTAAGAAAGAGAGCCTTGCAGATGGGAGGAGTAGCCTTAATAAAATATTTTTAATTTGATTAGTTTTATTCCATAATACAAACCCGAAGAGTCTTCGGAATTTAGTCTTTCATTTAAAGCAGCTCTTTTTCGTTTGATAATCTGAAAGAAAAGAAAAGAAAAAATATGATAATAGTAGCAAATCAGGTGTTCGGGTACTTTAAGAACTTTTTAAGAACGTATGAAAGCTAAAATGGTGTTTTAGTTCAAATTTTTCATGATCAACAATATGACCAATAAATT
The DNA here is from genome assembly GCA_922987775.1 of Agonopterix subpropinquella. Classification (NCBI taxonomy): domain Eukaryota; kingdom Metazoa; phylum Arthropoda; class Insecta; order Lepidoptera; family Depressariidae; genus Agonopterix; species Agonopterix subpropinquella. The sequence continues at coordinate 7,613,030 of OV277713.1, read as the reverse complement.
TTATTCCGAGAGATAAGTGTACTTTTTGCAACCATCAGCAGTAAGGCTGATTCAGTGTTTATGGGGTGTCGAGCTTTTCTGTGATGGGGATGGACCAGGTCTGGCAGCATAACTCCAGTCGGTTTAGGTGTTACTGATGATTATAGGTCTGTAAAAAAATAACGATCAGCTGAAAGGCTGAGCGTATGTTATTGTTGTAGTATGCACTGTAGCTATGTGAACAGTATAAAAACTGACATGGTTCATCGGTCGGTTTAGGAGATACAACCGTTCAAAGGTCGGAACTTTGACTGGCTGTATCTCCTAGACCGACCGACAGAACTTGGCAGTTTTTAAACTGATCAGATAGCTACAGTGCATACTACAACAATATCATACGATCAGCCGTGCAGCTGATCGTTATTTTTTTACAGACCTTTAATCATTAGTAACTCCTAAACCGACTGGAGTTATGCAGGCAGACCTGGTCCATCCCCATCACAGAGATGCTCTATACCCCATAAACACTGAATCAACCTTGCTGCTGATGGTTGCAAAAAGAACAATTATCTCTTATACTATTTTTTTTCACCAAGTATTTATAGGAATTCTTGGATAATTTTTGACATTTATTGTTCAATCAAATTGAAATGGTTACGAGTATTTCAGTAGCTCAGAGGAAAGTGTGCACGACAGAACTTAAGACGACACCAAAGAGTAATATAAGTATATTAGAAAAGAGAGCCCACTCGTGGCAACATTATGCATCCTCCTTATGTCAAATTGAAGGCTAGCTAGCGCCATCTGTGTTTCTCTGAAAATAATTCTACCTATACTATACATACCTACTTATATATATACTTATATACTCATACCGTTGTTTGAATGCTAGTTTTCGTTCAATCCCGCACCGATCGAGTGAAATTCCAGTATCCTTACTATTCCTGTAATCTGTACATTGGTAAGAGAACAACTGAAACTCCAGAACATCACTAAATCGGCACAAAATTGAACAAAAACTACAAACAACACGCACATTACACAAGGTAGGTCGCCATTTTGTAAATTTGTCAATTTGACATTAACATAGACAATATAATCTTTTTTTTTCATAGTAAAAGATATATTTAACAGATGGCAGCACATTCTATGCAAACTGAATCGGAAAACCCACCAAAAGGCAAATGTCCTCCGCCTGGACGACACACCCGAACGAGACCTTTTAAGTAGGTACATAGTTTTTTACTTTACCTTGTTAACCGACTTCAAAAAAGGAGGAGGTTACTCAATTCGACCGTATATACAGGGTGAAATTGATATCATTGGCATCCCTTTAAACTAAGAGTCTACCCATCAAACTGAACAACTTTTACTATGGAAGCAAACAAATCAGAACAAAAACAACCTGCTGTTGCATACATTTGTGTCCCGTAGGCATTGCAGTTCAGTATCGAACAGCTGATTTTTTTATTGCTCCAATCAGTTTGTTCCCATAGTGAAAGTTGTTTAGTTTGATGGGTAGACTCTTAGTTAAAAAGGATGCTAATGATATCAATTTCACCATTATATATATTTTTTTATGTGTGTTCGCGGATAACTTCGTTGTTTATGAACCGATTTTGATGATTCTTTTTTTGTTGGAAAGGAGATATCCCAAGGGTGGTACCATGATAAAGAATCCAGGATCTGATTATGCATCACGGAGCTACACAATAGAACTCCTCAAAAGTTGACAGCAAATTATCGGCGATAAAAAAATTCGCTTCATATCGATGCGATTTGCGTGTATAACTAGTATCTTAGTCGAACTAAAGAATTCACCACTGAAAATTGTGAAATAAACAAAATAAAAAAGAAATTTAAAACCGCTTTCAAAAAAAACTAAAATGTTAAAAATAATATTGCAGCCGATGACTTTTTCGTTCGCATCTTTATAGATGCGATGCTTTATAGGTCTTATGACCATTAAATTGTTTAATCGAAGTCGGTGTCAAGCCAAGCCAAAAAACTAATGCAAGCCCTGTTGCGAATGGTACCTACCGGCTTGACAGCGACTTCGATAAAAAAAATTATTGTTCTTGTGATGCGAATGAAAAAGTCATCGGCTGCAATATTATTTTTAACTTTTTAGTTTTCTTGAAGGCGATTTTTATTTTTTTGTATACTTTTTATAGCAATAGAATAAGTACAGGGTGTAACAAAACACCCTAGTAATACTTAAGGGGTTTGGTGGTTCAGACCATCAAACTGAACAACTTTCATGGAGCTAACGTCGAGAAAAACTAAAAAAAATCAGCTGTCCCATAAATTTTAGTCCGGGTCGGTACGAAGTTTTGTGTGGGACAGCCACGGACCTAAAAAAAAGACGGACGTAATGTCACATTAAAAAGAGGTGAAGCAGGAAGGTGCTACAAATTTCGTTTGTTCTACAAAGCACCTACACTCACACTGACGCACCAGTTCTAGGCGCAGGTGCGACAACCCGCCGCCATTTTGTCCCGCGCAACAGGGCGACAGCACGCACACTCATATAAATGGGTGCTTCACTTTTGATTAGACGAGATTCCGTCCGTCTTTTTTTCAGGTCCGTGGGGACAGCAGATTTTTTTTATTATTTCTCGACGTTAGCTCCATAGTGAAAGTTGTTCAGTTTGATGGTCTGAACCACCCCCTTAAGTATTACTAGGGTGTTTTGTTATACTCTGTAGTTTCTCGTTTAATAAAAGCACTATTTTCTTATGAGGAATTGTTCCGACTATGTCGAGTCGTCTTTCGTCAATTACCCTGTGCGTCTCCTTTCATTGAGCCCCCAAATTATTCGGTCTTATCGAGTCGCCTCAACGTCGATTCCCATTACGGTGCGTCTCTTTACAATGAGTGTTTCTACGATGATTCTCTTTACGATGCGTACTGTTCGCAAAAATATTTAGTGGGATAGACCTAATGAAATAATGAGCACGTAATTTGATTTATTTATAACAAAATATACCGTATATAATGCTCATGCCTAAGTATACAGGGTGTTAGGGTAAACAGTTGCATAACTTTATGGGGTGATTTTACCTATGATATTGAACAGCTTTCCCTAAGGAACAAAGAGAAATTCGGCGCGGACATTTCGCAGGCAGGGGGCGGCAATATAAACCTTATAGTACGTAGCATAGAGTTCGTTTGGAGATTTACGCCCGCGCCTCCAGGCGACGTCGCCTGGTGGCGGGGGCGTGATTTTTCTTTACGTCAAAAAACGACGCTATGCTACGTAATATAAGGTTTATATTGGTGTTATTTTGACTACCCGCCACCGCCACGCGTCTCTTCTGTATAAACCCTACCTCTAGGATTAGGTTGTGGAGTTGGTACAGGTACCTAGTCGGAAAATGCAGGCACAGAGCTCGAAGGACCTGATGATACTTGCAATAAATAATGCGATAGGTGTTCAAACTCAAAATTATAATAAATTAAACAATGGAACATGAACATCCAAACACACACTCCCACCCCAACACAAACACACATACCCCCGCTAACACACTCACCCCCACAAACACACACACACACACCCCCACACACACACTCACACACACACACTCAATTTATACGAGTATTAAGTGCCAGTTGTACCATTGATGGTACTACTGGCACGATCTAGTGCCAACTGTACCATTGATGGTACTTCCCGATTCCCGATTGTACTTCTGGTCCGGCGGGAAATATTCACTAATCAATAGAACCGATTTGCGCTATTATTGCGAGAGAAAAGGTCATTGGGCGAAATCTGACCCAGCTAACTAAATTTTTCCTACAAAAACCAAATTGGTATAATGTACTAAATGTACTAAAATGTGCTAAAATATACCTACTAAAATGTACTAAAATGTACTAAAATGTACTAAAATGTACTAAAATGTACTAAAATGTACTAAAATGTACTAAAATGTACTAAAATGTACTGAATGTACAAAATGTAAGAAAATGTATTACTTAAATGTATTAAATGTAAAAAAATTACCAAAATATTACATTTTTCTTTATTAGTTTTTGTCCTTTGTCACCCCATTTCCCCCTTTCAGAGGTTGAATTCTGAAGAAACCTGAAACACATGTTCACTCATTTATCAATATGAGTATGTACTGCTGTGAAGTTTCCAATAAAATAGTCTAACTAATCTTGTTTCCCCATACAAACTTTGGACCCCTGTTTCACCCCCTTAGGGGGTAAATTTTGAAAAATTATTTCCTAGTGCACCTTTATACTTCATAAGGAACCTAATTTGGAATCTCTAGACCCAGCGGTTTGGGCTGTGCGTTGCGTTGACATGTCAGTCAGTTAGTCAGTCATTCAATCAATTTCTTCTTTTATAATATTTAGATAAAAAGAACCCATATTATTACAAATACAAGCCCGCGACTGTTCTAGAAAATAGTAAACACAAACTATATTGGGACCGAAAAATAATTACCGATAAAACGATTAATTTGAATATACCCTATCTAACAGTTCACAATGTCATAATATTACAATGCTGGCAGGAACTGACAACTGTGTTAAAAGATTGCGGATCAACCCTTGTCCGTGCATAGTTTTGTTCATATAGGTCGACCAGAATGTCATGAAAAATAAAGAAATCAAATTTTAGAGTAAGCAACACCGGGGTAATTGGATTAGGGCCCCTGTAAACATTGCTACTTTTTGCAGCACTTCTGAAACGCCATACAGCCATGAAGAAAAACGTACGTAATAATATTCAGCTATAAAATTATATGGATTTTCTTATAAACAAGATGAAAATGTTCGGCCAGATGATTTGGGCGTTCAAATGATCTTAAATATGCACCCATTAACAAACGAGCGTTTTTATCGCCGCAAAAAGTTTCAGTTTGTAAAGGGCCTACTTGACGACAGTTTGACATTGCCATTGAAAATCTATATTTTTTTACTTTTTTTCATTTCATGAGATTCTGGTCGACCTATACTTGCAGAATATTCTTAAAGTTATGACTGGAGCTGACTGGAGTGACACACGCCCATGGAATGGACAAAAAAATTGATCACAAACTTTATTCGTGTTATACAAAGACATATATATATATTAAGTATATAAATCTATGGTGTTATAGAATGTCCTTGTAGCTTAAGCTTATTTATTTAGTAAATATTGAATATAATAATTTATTTATTTTTTCCGAGGCTACTCCTCTGAAAACATAAATAAATATTCTGACAGAAAAAACAGTATTTTTTTTATGTGAAAACTTCTTTAAGGTGGACTTCCGATGCTAGCGGCCGACGCGTCTGACGCGCGCGGCTCGCGGCCGACGGCCGATGCGGCCATACTAGTTACTATGAAATCGTATGGCGCCGCTTCCGATGCCAGCGACTGACGCGCGCGTCAGACGCGCGCGGCCGATGTCTATCGCATCGGCCGCGGCCGCGCGCGGCTATGCTCTGACGTCACGCAGAACAAGAATGTTTGCCAGAAATATTACGAAGTTTTTTCCGAAAATTTGCTTAATTTTTACTATTTTATTTGTATTTTATTATCTGCAAGGTCACTCATCCACGTTGCGATAACACCATCTATCGAGCCACTTGAAAGTACTTTTTCTTTTTTCGGAAAATCTCTCTTGCCTACATAATTATTAGCTAGACAGCGATTCATATACAGGTTAAAAAGCCAAGGGTCTAATTACTCCCAAAAATGTATTTTTATCATAAACCCTGTAAAATAAAATGCATTCATATATTCTCTAAATCTATCAATCTGTCAATCAATCAAATATTCTTTATTAAAATATGTATTGGTTTTTTTTTTGTGTCTATGTTTTTGTTTAAGCACCGAAACATAAAAACATACTCTAAATTTCGGAGAAAATACCCTAAAGTGATAACACTCTGCACAATAGGCACGCGTCAGTCGCTGACCTCGGAAGTGAGGTCTGTCGTCGGCCGCGCGCGTCTGACGCGAGGTTCTGTCATATATGACAGAACCTCGCGTCAGACGCGCGCGTTAAGGTGTACTTCCGATGCCAGCGGCCGATGCGACTAACGCGCGCGTCTGACGCGAGGTTCTGTCATATTTGACAGAACCTCACGTCAGACGCGCGCGGCCGACGACAGACCTCACTTCCGAGGTCAGCGACTGACGCGTGCCTATTGTGCAGAGTGTTATCACTTTAGGGTATTTTCCCCGAAATTTAGGGTACGTTTTTATGTTTTGGTGTTTAAACAAAAACATAAAAACATAAACAAAAAAAACCAATACATATTTTAATAAACAATATTTGATTGATTGATAGGTTTAGAGAATATATGAATGCATTTTTTTTTAACAGGATTTTGATAAAATACATTTTTGGGAGTAATTAGACAGGGATGCGTTGCGTCCCCATGGCTTTTTAACCTGTACATGTATCGCTGTCTAGCTAATAATTATGTAGGCAAGAGGGATTTTCCGAAAAAAGAAAAAGTAGTTTCAAGTGGCTCGATAGATGGTATTATCGCTACGTTGAGCGACCTTGTAGATAATAAAATACAAATAAAATAGTAAATATTAAGAAAATTTTCGGTAAAATCTTCGTAATATTTCTGGCAAACATTCTTGTTTTTCGTGACGTCAGAGCATAGTCGCGCGCGGCCGCGGCCGATGCGATAGACATCGGCCGCGCGCGTCTGACGCGCGCGTCAGTCGCTGGCATCGGAAGCGGCGCCATACGTTTTCATAGTAACTAGTATGGCCGCATCGGCCGTCGGCCGCGAGCCGCGCGCGTCAGACGCGTCGGCCACTAGCATCGGAAGTCCACCTTTAGTCGCATCGGCCGCTGGCATCGGAAGTCCACCTTTGCGGCGTTGTGCACTTTTTTATTTACTAAAAGTGAGAGAGTTATCTCATCCATGGAATGGACATTTTCAATGATTAAAAAATAAGTAAATAATTAAATATGGATAATATTTACCCATTTCTTTTTTTTAAATTACAGTACATAACCTCTACTTGATTAACACTAAGCACGATTCAGGAGTGCGATTTTTGAATCTTATTCGCTGAGTTCAGCAGTTAAAAACGTCAAAATTACTGTGGAGATACGCATTTTTCTACTGCTGATTTAAGTTTCAATAATCGCACTCCTGAAGTATGATTTTTGAAAGTCAAATCAGCAGTAGAAAAATGCGCATCTCCACAGTAATTTTGACATTTTCAGCTGCTGAACTCAGCGAATGCGATTCAAAAATCACACTCCTGTTATTTAGTTACTACAGGCTAGAAAACTGATAGTCACAATAATTTTTTTCTTAAATAAGAAAAACCCATCTCGGTTTAGAATAGATTCGCACACTTTTGTAACAAGCAGCAACTACCTACAGTTAACTATGAATATGAGTAGGTAATCATCTTCTTATATATGAAATTCTCGGTTACGGTGTATGTAACAAAACTCCTCCTTAACGGCTTGAACGATTCTTATGAAATTTTGTCAGTAGAGTCAGGCTAACGAAAGCGTGTCCTGGAGTGCGATTTGCACGCAGTTGTAAAAGTCAATATTACTTTTACTTTCTGCTGCTGATTTGACTTTGAAAAATCCTACTTCATTAGTGCGATTTTTGAAAGTCAAATCAGAAGTACAGCCCGACCAGAAAGAGTAGAAATTAAATGAGGGCGCCACTGTCGCTTTACACGGCAACACTACACTACGACCTAAACTATTTTGATACTTGCTGTATTTACTCCGAAAGTTTATGCAAAACGTTATCTATGTTTAGCTAACTGACAGCAGCTACATTTTACACCCAATATACATTTTAAATTTCGGCAACTACATGGCTAGCATGGCAGCGTGATATAGCGCTATCACACCTTCGCTCTCTTTCTATTTGCGCGCGAACGATCGAAATAAAAGGCATGATATAGCCATATCACGTGTAACATGCTACGTATGCCTCCTGTATTCTAGTTCTAGAAGAAAATAATGAAAACGCATATTACTTTATATGGTACTTACTGGTCATAGGGCGAACTAAAGTCCCAGCACGGTGTCGGGCTAATGGTCCATAAGTCTCTTGTGAACAACGTGGAGAAGATCGAAAGTGTGTCGAATAGGGTGGTGTACCTTATACTCAGAATAACCAAACGGTATTCGTTGAAGGTTATACAGGTATACGCCCCTACTTCAGAAGAGAAATACGCCGACGATGTAGAAACTATGTATGAAATTCAAATATTTTACGGTAAATTTTTATTTGAAATGCATAAAACTGCATTTGAAATTTTGGTGATTGACAGTTTGACGTTTTCCATAATGTTGTCATGATAATGAAAAAGTTTAGTTCCGATTTATTTAATTTCTAGACTTTACGGTCGTACTGTAGAAAGATGCGTATCTCCACTGATATTTTGACATTTGCAACTGCTGAACTCAGCGAATGAGATTCAAAAATCGCAATCTTGGAGTTCTCTTAAAAGCTTTGATATGGCAACATTATTAAGCTGTCAAAGTCTCTTCTCTCTCTTTTTCTCCACTATAGTTAGTAATACCACATAAAGATTTTTTGAATTTCCCGCGTTTTATCAGGTCACGCTTTCGTTAGCCAGACTCTAGGTCTGAGAATGTTTCAGTGGTCTGTGCGTACGAAGTCGCGAGCAACAGCTATTATAATACATATAAACTTTTAACTCACCCTGTTTGACTCACTATGTATGATATCAATGAGAGCATCTTGTTCCTTCTTCAATTTAGTCCAGCTGTACAAAAAATCACTAAGGAGCCAGAATTTTTGTAACCTCTGAATAAGAACTTGCACTAGATCTCTAATAGTTTGTATGTATAGTTTGCCTGACGTGTTGCACTTATCCTCACTCAGGCCCATTGCTGTTTCTGTAAATTCAATGAAAAACTAATCATAAGCTCAGAAAAAACAAGGCAAGTATTTTCAAAATATTATTTATTAACTTAAAACTTTATTTATATTTACCTAACCTAACCTAACATAACAAAATTGAAGGGTTTACAAAATCATCACTTTACCCTACTAAAATGTATAAAAATTCAATTTTGCATTTTCTACGAGTTCTAGTATCTCGATCTCGGTTGACCGCATAGAGACTTTTGTTCCTTATCAGTAAGAGGATCAAATGGGATGAAAAAAACGTTTTGTCAAAATTGCCGTTTTTCTCGATGACTGTACATTTTTTTCAATTAAATCTGTGAATGCAAGAGTGAAATGCTCCAAAAGTTAGGGTCAGTCTCCTAAGAACTTTTTCTTGTAGCTGTTATGCTTGTGATAGCTGCCCTTTGTGCCCCATCTTAACTATCCACAATGTATAAATACACATTATGCAGGTTGTTGCATAAATAACACAAAAAAAATCATCATTGAAGCCAATTAATAAAAAATCTTAAACATAATAACTAAGTATTTTTTCAGAAGGGTAGTATTTGAAAGTATCTACAACTCACTGAGACGAAAATACGTACTATCATTGTCGAAAAAACCAATTGAGAGAATGAATTAAAGTTCCGTCTTCGACGTACCAAACGTTAAATTTTGAAATAGTTTCAGTTTCAGTTCTTTATTGCCTTCTTCTTATCGTGTGGGCAGAGCCCTGGTGTCAGAGTTTTTTCAGACCGCCTTACGGCCTCTGACGTGGTTTTTATGTAACGACTATTATACCAGTGATAGTAGCCGGGACCAACGGCTTAACGTGCCATCCGAAGCACGGAATCATCTTTTTTTTCAGACATTCAGGTGATTCAGCCTGCAATGTCCTAACCAACTGGGGAAAAACGCACAAAGTGACATATCACTAGGTGTCCCCCGCGGGAATCGAACCCACGACCTCCGTGTCGAGAGCCAATGCTCATAACCATTAGACCACGGAGGCAGTTAATTGTCTTAAAATGCATGTATACATAAGATGGAATGATGGAATGTTACAATAGAAACAATGCAATTTTTACCCAAGGGTGTAGCAAATACAGGGTGTAACTTCTTTGTACTATTTTTGTCTAATAAATAAATAAAAAAAATAAAAAAAACAAAACACCCTAGTTATACTCAAGGGGGTGCTTCAGACCATCAAACTGAACAACTTTCACTATGGAGCCAACATCGAAATCGCAAAAAAAATAACTGCTCTTTCATACAAAACTGCAGTAGACGGTACGTCTCGACTCAAATGTATGGGATGGCAGATTTTTTTTTTTCTCGACTTTGGCTCCATAGTGAAAGTTGTTCAGATTGATGGTCTGAAGCATCCCCTTAAGTATTACTAGGGTGTTTTGTTACAAACTGTATATACAACGTGGTAATGAATTAACGCAAAAATAGAATGTAGTTTGTTTAGAATCGAGAGCAGAATCGAATTATCATGGTTTCAACATGGGTAATTTTTTTCAAAATATTAAATAATTTGTTAGCAAAATTTAAAATTTTCTGAACCGGATGTCAACCCACTGCACGGGCACACTCACCCTACTTACCTACTTCCAAAACAAAATTATAAAAATGCATCCATGAGTACGTTAGCGCTTTCATTCATTGCTGAAATGATAACAAATCATTTTTGCCTCAAAACTTAAAATGCATATAACTTTAAATTTTAACTATCAAAATAATAAAATTATTGTTTCAATCTAATTATTTTGTTATAAATCAGTTGGGGTCTTAGACAATTTAATAGTATGGACGCGTAACGCGGGTCATTCTCCTATCTAAATTTTCTGCCACTTTTTGCGGGGGGCGAGGTAACATGAAATTCGCAACTGTGGATTTTATTCCCTATAACTTTAGATTCTAATTTTGAATGTTAAAAATCATGAAAAGTAGTCTCGTGTGAACCCGTAACGTTCTAAGTTCAAAATTATTGTTTCGCAATTATAGGCTGTCTCGTTTAGTGATAAGGTATAAAATTGAGTGTAAATGCACAGGATCAATTAGTCTCATACCGTGGCAGAGGGGAAATGCTACCGCAAGGCCAGTCCTTACTATTAAATTGTCTAAGGTTGGGGTGTATGAGGTTTTGCGCTAATTTATTAACACGTTGTATAAGTTAAATTATATTTTTGAATTTTATCAATAAATCAAAATATTTAAAAACACAAGCTACATTCTTATTATTAAATAACACCATGTCAAAAACTATATTAATTACAATCAAAATATTGGACGGCACAATTCTAATAGGTAAGGTACTACGGACACAATATAAAATAATAAAATTTTTAAAATGTCAATAACATAATTAGTAATAATTAAAAAGATAATTAAAAAGATTAAAAAATTGCAATTTGACGACCCGGTTGGTGTAATGGTTACCACGCCGTACTGCCAAACCAGGGTCCTGGGTTCGAATCCCGGGATAAACATTCATGACTAGGGTACAAATATTCATATTCATCATACAAATATTTGTCCCATACGGGATTCGAACCCGCGACCCTCGGCACAACAGGCAGGCAGGTTCATTTCCGACTGAGCTACTGGGCCGTCAAATCATCATTATATCAATCAATCATATAACGGCATTATAACGTCAATCATGTATAAATGGTCAAGTTAAAAATACTCACTATGAATAGATTCCAATGCCCTCTGACTCAATATAGCAAAGTGGTCGAACGGTCCTTTTCCAGCTTTCAATGCAAAGTCATCGATAAGACCTCTTGCTTGATAGTTGAATTCGTCCAGATAGCTATCTAGAACTTGTTGGTTGAATGCTTTGTTCACTATCTTACGATGCCGCTTCCAATGGGCGACTGTTAAACGATTTCTTATGTAATAGGTGTCATAAATCGGCGAATCTTGAAAAAAGTATTGCAGGACAACCAATAATTTTTTTTTTTTAGAATACGCGCTTATTTCGTCCATGTTTTACGTTCATGCGCCGCGCCGTCAATCTTTTTTAGGATTCCATATCCAAAGGGTGAAAACGGGACCCTATTACTAAGCCTACGTTGTCCGTCCGTCCGTCCGTCCGTCCGTCCGTCCGTCCGTCCGTCTGTCTGTCCTACCTATTTAGGCATGTAACTTTTGGACCGTAAGAGCTAGATAGTTGAAATTTTCAAAGAATATGCGTTATTACGGCGGATTTGCTAAAAAAATAATAAAAATTTCAAAAAGTTAAAAATTAAGGGGGGCCTCATACAAGGAACTAGCTTTTATCAACGTTTTTTCTTCTAGCTCTATGGTAAAAACGGTAATACATACAAGCGTCAAACTTGGTGCGATTATAGAACAAACTCTACAGTATAACAACAAATAATTAAAACCGGCCAAGTGTAAGTCGGTCTCATGCTATAGGACCCCGAGTAAAAAAAATGTGTTTATCCTAATATGTTGTGGTGGTATGGTACGGAACCCTTGGCCTCGATGTGCGAGTAGCCCGACTCGCACTTGACCGATTTTATTCTTTTCTACTGGTCTTGACCTTCGTCTTTATGTGACAAAAAATTGAGTATTTTTGTAAACTTAGGTGCTTAACGTATCATGTTTTGACATTGTATTTCAATTGTCACCGTCATCGACGTCCCCGTCGTCGCGACAAAGGGGACAACCCTAAGGGCAAGAATCTCCTTTACTCTAAACCAGATCCTTGCGCCCAGGGACAGCCGCTACCTCTGCCTCCTACTTTTTCTTCTGAGGTCTACAGAGACTCCTACCCAACCTATCTCCGCTACCCAATGTGACGTTCTCAGGGCAAAAGGACCTTGTTGTTTGTATGGAGTTATTAAGGGATCCAAAATCTACACTGGCCTTCAAAACTTAGTACCACACTTTTAAAATGTGCACATGATGTATTTTCCAAACAAAAACAATACGATTGTTTTTTTTATTTTTTACATAAAAACTTCATGATCGATCTTCTTTTAGGAAAGCCCGAAAAAAACGTATTTATTAACAAAAACTCTCCTTTTCAAACCTAGGGAGTATTATATTCCTTGTTTTCAAATTGCCGTCTAATACTTAGTTTTGCAGGCCAGTGTATATTAAATTTCTTTAAATAAATATGTCTACATATCTTGGAAACTAAAACAAAAAAATCCCTTTTCTTTCCAAGAGCACGTTTTTTTTTTTTTTTTTTTTATTAACAATGGGTTTGCTCTTGACCTCAATCCAGTCCTCAGGACGAAGATGGGGTCGTAGATGTAGCGAGCTTACCCAGAAGATGCCTATTCACTCGTACTTTAAAGGAATTCGGGTTGTAAGTACTCGGAAATACTGACGCAGGTAAGGCATTCCACTCCTTGGCTGTGCGCATTATAAAAGATTCAGAAAGGCGCTTGGTGCGGATATGTGGGATGTCAACCAAGAAGGGGTGATATCCCGCGGTGCGTCTGGAAGTCCGATAGTAGAAAGGGGAAGGTGGGATGAGCTCATGCAGCTCTAGGGCACACTCACCGAAGTACAATCTGTAGAAGACCGACAAGCAGGCCACTCTGCGGCGGTGGGCTAGGCTATGAAGCTTGGCCTCCACCAGCTTACTATCGCCAATGAGCCTCCTGGCTCTGCGTTCAACCGAGTCGAGTGCGGCAAGTTGATACTTGGCTGAGCCATCCCACAGGTGGCAGCAGTACTCCATACATGATCGGACCTGAGCTTTATACAATACTAAGAGCTGTCCAGGAGTGAAGTACCGCTTCACCTTGTTTAAGATGCCCAGCTTTTTGGCCGCAGTTTGAGCCTTAGACTCGATGTCAGCGCCGAAGTTGAGTTTTGTGGTCAAGCTTATACCCAGAAGCCCAAGACTGTCGGAAACAGGGACAGATGTACCCCGGAAAGTAGGAGTCAGATTAAACGGACTCCTTTTTGCGGTGAACAGACAAGCCTGTCACGCACGTCACATTTAATATTATAATAATAACGTAGCAAGGTATAGCGGCGTAAGTATACAGGGTGTAAGTGACAGCCTAGCAAATACTGAAACGGTGAACTAAGACCATCAAACTGACCAACTTTCACTATGGAGCCTACCTCAGGAAACGCGAAAGAAAATCAGCTGTCCCATACAAAACTAGGTTGTCTATTAGACCCTAGATGGATGATTTCTTTTACCGTTAAAAAAAAATCAGCTGTTCCATACTAAACTGCTATGCCTACTCGACTCAAATATATGAGACAGTTGATTTTTATTCCGGTTTCAGGTTTGCTCCCCTAGTTAAAGTTGTTCAGTTTGATGGTCTGAACCACCCCTGAAAGTTTCGGAACGGTAAAAAAAATCATCCAGGTATATTATGTTCTATGTAACATTGAGTATAAAATAACTGGTCAAGTGCGTGTCGGACCACGCGCAGGGTAGGGTTCCGTAGTGGCCTGTTACAATATAATATGGACTTAGAATAGACTTAGAAGGCTTTTTGTTTTATATACTACGGTTTAACGGCTAATAAAGTCTATAAAGTACACTTTAATATTTGGTCGACTATTACTCGTAAACTTGTAAAGCCTACTTAGCGGTGATAGTTTTCCTTTTAAATTCGTTATATATGCTATTGCCGTTAATTTTTTCACATCTCCAACTACAACCGTTTAGCTGGGAGAGGGGGACACTTTACTTACCTAACCAAAATTTTCGCTTTAAACCTTAATATTTCGCTAAAGGATCCCTAAATCGAAAAATGGTTTTCCCAAACCCACAACATTTTTAAAAGACCTATCCAACGATACCCCACAACATGGGATAGACGAGAAAAAAAATATCATCCCCACTTCGCGTGTAGGTATATTTTCTTTGGTGTAGGGGAGGTGCCCTAAAAAAAAATATTTTTTAAGATTTTATTTTACCACTTTGTCGGCGTGATAAATATGTATACATTTGTCAAATTATAGCTTTCTAGTATTAAGCGTCTCTGAGCTAAGCCGCGGACAGATGGACGGACAGACGGACGGACAGACGGACGGACAGACGGACGGACAAACGGACGGACAGACGGACGGACAGACGGACGGACAGACGGACGGACAGACGGACGGACAGACGGACGGACATAAACAACAACGTTTTAAGCATAAACAAAGATAAGACCGCCTTATTTGTACCTAATTGTAATTCTTTATCTTTATTCAAATGTATATTCTGTTTTGGTGTGCAATAAAGTATAATGGAATTGAATTGAAACAACAACGTTCTACTTACTATCAGTTGTTACGGTCTCCAGTCCATTACCAAGCCATGGTTTCAGCAATTCATGAATGAATCCTTTTTCTAGGCAAGAGTTAGCAATTGTCAATAGATCATCAGGGTCTGTGATCACTAGAAATGAACATAAAAAGCAAAATTACAAATTATGAAAAAACCCGCGACGGGTGTAAACTGTGTAATTCTTAGACTAACTTATATAGGGACTCGTAACCACGTGTCATTCTACCAACAAACTTTCTGCCACTTTTTGCGGGGGGCGAGGTAACATGTTATCCGCAACTTTGGATTTTATTCCCTATGACTTTAGATTCTAATTTTGAATGTTCAAAATCATGAAAAGTAGTCTCGTGTAAACCCCAAACGATCTAAGTTCGAAATTATAGTTTCGCAATAATAGGCTGTCTAGTTTAGTGATAAGTTATAAAATTGAATGTAAATGCGCAAGATTTATTAATTGGTCTAATACCGTGGCAGAGGGGAAATGCTACCGCAAGGCCGGTCCTTATAATAAGTAGTCTAAGGTGTAATTAGTGTGTAATTGAAGTTACACAGCCTGTCCTACAAAAGTACAAATTGCCCGGGTTGGCGGGCGCAGTTCAGTTCAGGGGGTAGTTCAGATTTCTGACGAGGAATTATTTTTTGATCATATTTCGAGGGGCGTGGCTAAGCTGCGCTCGGGGGGAGCGCCCCCGCTGTAATGAATTGCTCGCGGTAACCTCGCTAGCTTCGATGTTTCAGAACAGCAAAAGCACGGAGTCGTCAAACAGAAAATAATCTTTATTATAATTACAGTACAATCGACTTGTGAAAATATTAATAATATTATTAATATCCTCGTATTATTATGAACTATTCAAGTACCTACTTATTTAAATGTTATATTGATCGGTAGTAGTTCGCCCGAGCGCGCTGCATACAAACGCAGTTTGACGTTTTTTTCAATGAATTGAATTGATCGAAGATCTTACCTACAAACAGCTGTTTTTGAGTTTAGAGGATATTCCTACAAGCGCGCCTGAGAGCGCTGCATACAAACGAAGTTTGAGCCTATTTTTAATTAATTAAACTAGTGCCACAGTAAGGGTGCGTAGGAGTGTGCAGGGAATGAGTGCGGGGTGCGTAGGGGTGAGTTGGGGGTACGTAAGGGCGTAAGGGTGAGTAGGGGGTGCGTATGTGGTGAGTAGGGGCTGCATAGAGGGATGAGTAGGGGGTCTTCTTTCAGTCGCAAAAACAAGTCAGTGCCACAAAAAAAAACAAGTCCTAAGTCCACGCGTACGAAGTCGCGGGCAAAGGCCTGCAAAGGCTAGTAAAGGCCTATGGGTAATTTTTGTAAGGAGGATGGCGTCTTTTTTTTTTAAGCTGCCATGTACCAAATGTTTTGGGTATTATAGGGCTCATAATTATTACCTTACATTATTATGCAAAAAAAATTGTCCTACGGTGTAACGTTTCGGAGATATTTAACTTTAAAGTTTCAAAAAATTAACATTACAAAAGTCATTAAAAGTTACTCGTTTTGGTTTTTTTACCACCTTATTTGTTGTTATAGCCTAGAATTATTAGTTTTAATTATTTATGATATCATCACGCACATTTTGTGCAGGAACGCACCGTAATCCTCGCTAGTTTGCGGTCTCTCATTTGAATTAGTATGAGTTTTTAAGCTGTTTACGGTCAGGTACTTAATTTTGTATTTTGTTTTTTCATGTATTTTAGGGATAATATCGCATTATCTTATATTATTATTCAAAAAATGGTCCTACGGTGTAAAGATACGGAGATATTTAATTTTAAAGTAAAAAAAATAACTCTAAAAAGCTCATTAAAAGTTACTCGTTTTGGTTTTTTACCACTTTATTTGTTTTGTCCAGAATTATTCGTTTTAATTATTTGAGACACTATCACGCATATTTTGTTCAGGAACGCACTGCAATCCTCGCTAGTTTCCAGTCTCTCGTTTGGATTAGAATGAGTTTCTAGGCAAATACGGCTAGGTATCAAACGTTGTGGGTATTTTAGGGGTAATATTATGTAAAAAATAATAACAAATAAATAACATTATTATGTAAAAAATTGTCCTATGGTATAAAGTTACTGAGATATTTTATTTTTAATAAAAAAAAAACTCTACAAAGCTAATTAATGATTATTCGTTTTGGTTCTTATATCACTTTGTTTGTTTTATAGTTAAGAATTATTAGTTTTTTATTACTTATGACATCATCGCACATGTTTTTACATGAACGCACCACAATTCTCGCTAGTTTGCAATCGCTTGTTTGAATTGTTATGATTTATAAACAAAATAGCGAGGATTGTGGAGCGTTTCTGCACAAAATATGCGTGATGAATTGATGATGACACAAATAATTAAAAACTAATAATTCTGGGCTATAAAAACAAATAACTAAAACTAGTATGTTTTAATGAGCTTAGCAGATGTTTTTTTATAAACTTTTAAATCAAATATCTCCGTAACGTTATAGGTACCGTAGGATATTTTCTGCATAATAATATAAAGTAATCTAACCATCACAGCCCTTGATCAGTCCGTCTTCGGTCATAGGCCTCCTCCATATTTCTCCATGACATTCTTTCTCTCGCCCTCTGCATCCAATTGGGACCCGCGTGTCCCCTAATGTGATTGACCTATCTTTCTGGTGGGCGGCCTCTACCCTGCGTAGTTTCTCTGGGTCTCCACTCCAGTGTTCTTCTGGTCCAGCCCAGCGCTCAGTATCCATACGTGCAACGTGGCCCGCCCATCTCCACTTCTGGCGTTCTATAGTGGCTACCACGTCCACATACTACCTTTGTATTTCGCCGAATATTGCGCTTACGAAGTAGCAGCATGATGCCGAGCATTGCTCTCTCCATTGCTCATTGCACGACTCGGAGGTTTTCGGGGGACTCTTCTGCCAGTTAAGTGGTCTCCATGCTGTAGGTCAGTACCGGGAGGATACACTGGTTTTACACTCTCGTCTTGAGGTATTGTTGTTTTTTGGCCCCATATGCGGACCTGCCTCGAGCTATCCTGCGATCGACTTCGGCTGTTTGGTTTTCGGAGCCAAGCGTAATTTTGTGGTCTACGACTTCGACCGGTGGAATACTGTCACGTGCATGCGGAATGTTGGTCATGATCTTCGTTTTGGTCTTGTTCTTGTTCGAAGACCAAAACGAATACGGTGATATGAGCCCTAAAATACTCATAACATTTGGTACCTGGCCGTATCAGCATAGAAACTCATACTAATTCAAACGGTCGACCGCAAACGAGCAAGGATTGTGGTGCGTTTCTGCACAAAAGATGCGTGATAGTGTCACAAATAATTAAAACGAATAATTCTGGACTATAAAACAAATAAAGTGGTAAAAAACCAAAACGAGTATATTTTAATGAGCTTTTTAAAGTTTTCTTTTTTAATTTAAAATTAAGTATTTCCGTAACCTTACACCGTAGGTCCATTTTTTAAATAAAAATATAAGATACTATAATATTAGCCCTAAAATACCCACCACATTTAGTACCTGTCTATATACAGCTTAAAAACTCATACTAATTCAAACGAGAGACCGCAAACTAGCGAAGATTGCGGTGCGTCCCTGTACAAAATGTGCGTGATGATATCATAAATAATTAAAACTAATAGTTCTGGGCTATAAAAACAAATAAAGTGGTAAAAAAACCAAAACGAGTATTTTTTAATGACTTTTGTAATGTTAATTTTTTGAAACTTTAAAGTTAAATATCTCCGAAACGTTAAACCGTAGGACAATTTTTTTTGCATAATAATGTAAGGTAATAATTATGAGCCCTAAAATACCCAAAACATTTGGTACCCGGCCGCTTAAAAAAAAAGACACCACCCTCCATACAAAAATTACCCATAGGCCTACTAGCCTTTGCAGCCCCCTTACCCGCACTTTCGATCTTCACTATATCGCCACTGTTTCGGTCCGCGCAATAGAGTTGAAATTGGAACGAAAACATTCACGCAAAAGTTCGAATCGAATGTGCGGGTAGGTAGACCCTCTGGCCTTTGCCCGCGACTTCGTACGCGTGGACCAAGGCGCGCGTATGTAAGGTTGGCGCCTTATTTTTCGCCGTTGTTTTTGGCGTGGCCAGCAACCAAACTTGAATATTTTATTTCATTATAAAGTAACAAACAAAACTAATTAACATGTATATCCCTAAACTCAGTCCGGGCGGAGATATAAAGGCTTGAAGATGAAAATATTACCATTACAAGCACTTCAAGCCTTTATATCTCAGTTCGGACTGAGTTCCAAGATATTTTTAATAACAAGTGTTGTTTCTAACTTTATTCTGAACTATAATATTCAAGTTTGATTGATGGCTGCGCTAAAAAAAATAAAAAAGGCGCCATTTTTAGGCGCATAGGCTTTTACAAAAGTTATCAAAACACAATACAAACTATGTTACGTCTCTGTTAAACGTTATTCATAAGAAAATAGGGTCGATTTTGTACAAAATAATTAAATAAATAAATATCTTGGACAATGTCACACAAATTATCTAGCCACATTTAAAGTACCAGAATCTAGCCTGGACTTGTATTATGATGACTAGACAACGATATAGAATACATATATAGATACAAACATCCATGACTCGGCTACAAATATTAATATTCATCATACAAATATTTGTCCATTGCGGGATTCGAACCCGCGACCCTCGGCACAGCAGGCAGGTTCACTACCGACTGTGCTACCGGGCCGTCCACACAATTAACCACAAACAATGTCAGTTAATCTTTTTATCTTTTTTCTCGATATCAAAAAAGCGCTAGATCTAGCGCGTAAGGTGGCAGCACTGCGAAAAGTCTTTGGAGTTGCCCGTTTGGTGCTTGTGGATGAAATTGCAAAAGTGTACCGTTACGGAAGTGCAGCTGTACCTCGGGATCTGTAGGATATAAATTTATAAACAACACAGTTGAAAAACTATAACAAAAGGAAAATAAAATAATACGAGTGGCACAAAAGGACTAGAATCCAGTGCCGTAAAGCGATTAAAAAAAATCGTGAAAAAATACAAAATGACAGTGCGGTAAATACCGCCCATAGGGAGTATTATATTCCTTGATACCGCCTCCGGACCGCCTCCGCTCTGTGTGACACCTCGCATTGAATACAATGGAATACAGTGGCCGCGGCCGCCTCCGCGCCGCTCCCGGCCCGGTTTTCTGTGTGGCAGGGTGCATATAAACTCGTACATTACAACAATCCCGCCTCCGGACCGCCTCCGGAACCGCTTTCTGTGTGGCCTGGCCTTTACAGTTCGCAAGTGGCGAAGCATTTTTTCTTAAAATTTTTAGTTGCATAACAACTTTTTACATGACTAAGAGCATCCATTTTTAAACTATAAAGGTTGTAGTATTTTAGATTAAGGATGTTTTAAAAAAAATATGAAAATCGGAGTAGTTTTGATCGGTTCCGAAATAATAGACTTTTTAAAGCTACAGGTACTTGGTTAATTGCTATACGCCAAAAATAATGTTTATGACAAAACCGTTTGTTAGATATTGTACAATAGTTGGGTGCGTGTTAAGAGGGCTATTACAAGCTCAGTGGCGCCCTCGTCAGAATAAAAAAGATTTCTCAATAAAGAAAGCCTAAATTAAAAAAGTGCTCAACAGATAAACTACAAAACCCTTCAAGCTATTTTCATAGAATAAGTACTTTTATAGGTTTTTTAAAGGTCCAAATAAAACGGCCGCTTTTGTTTTCATTCGAAATTATCTAAAAGTGGAATGTTTAGAACCTATAAAAGTATTGTATAACAATGGCTTGAAGGCTTTTGTAGTTTATCTGTTTAGCACATTTTTAATTTACGCTTTCTTTGTTGAGAAATCTTTTTTATTGTGACGAGGGCGCCACTGAGCTTGTTATAGCCCTCTTAAACAGCAATGACAAATTAAAACTTATGCTAAGATTATTTGTGGCCAATGACCATATTAAGCGATAGTTCACTGCCTTAGCAATAATCGAAATGCTTGGGTCTGAGTGACACTAACTTATTAAAAACGGTAATACATACAAGCGTCAAACTTAGTGTGATTATAGAGCATACTATACAGAACAACAACAAATACTAAAACCGGCCAAGTGCGAGTCGGTCTTGCGCTAAAGCTCCCGGACAAAAAAAAACGGAACCCTCAGTGCGCGAGTAGCCCGACTCACACTGTCTTGACCACTATTATTTACTTTTTGCATTTTTAGGGTTTATATGATTTAGCATTATGTAATGCTTGTCACGATATTGAATTTCTTAAAATGATGTACACACGGCGACAGATCAACCTACCCATAGTTCGACCTCATGTCCATGAACATAGAGTTCAACTATGGGTAGGTTGATCTGTCGCCGTGTGTACCTAGTGGTTTTGCATTATACTGGAATAGGACTATTTTTTAGCGAATAATTGTTTAATTAGCAATACGCATCCATAGGTAGAGTCATATACCTTCGACGGTGATTTATAAAAGGACATCATCGGATTTGGTTCAAAATATGAAAGTGCCGGCCAACAAGAAATAATGCGACATTATGTTAGGAGTTGTCCGTCTAAACATTTATTATTATTGCACCAAAGCTGTAGGTCCATTTAGTCCTTAGTTTTATTTGGTTTCAAAAATCTGCTTTTTTGTAAGTACACATTTTCGATGAAATTAACTAAGGCTATTATTATGTTAGAACTAGACCGTCGCAGCATTTTTTAGTATGGCACCAAGCTGTAGGGCCATTTTAATCGGTTTTATTAAGGTTTGAAAAATCGTACTTTCATACCTTTTAAAACTTATAGCTACAGCTTTAGTGACATAATAATAAATGCTTAGACGGACAAGTTCTAACAGAATATAGCATTATTTTTTGTTGGCCGACATTTGAACCAAAAATGTATGAAATGCCGATGATGTCCTTTTCTCCACGTTCAATTTTTTATGTATTTTTTATTTTTGAAGTCTCACTCTGTATGTCAAACTTCTTCGTAATAAAATACCCTTAATAAATGTAATTCAATACAGTCATAAAATGTCGTTGCTATTTCTAATGGAGTACAATTTATAAGTAAAAATAATTGTAATGTTTTGACATGGTATACAACGTGTTCATAAATTAGCGCAAAACCTCATACACCCCAACTGATTTATAACAAAATAATTAGATTGAAACAATAATTTAATTATTTTGATAGTTAAAATTTAAAGTTATTCGCATTTTAAGTTTTGAGGTTAAAATGATTTGTTATCATTTCAGCAATGAATGAAAGTACTAACGTACTCATGGATACATTTTAAGAATCTTGTTTTGGTAGTAAGTAGGATGAGTGTGCCCGTGCGGTGGGTTGACATCGGGTTCAGAAAATTTAAATTTTTTTTTTAAAATTATTTAATATTTTGAAAAAATTACCTATGTTGAAACCATAATAATTCGATTCCGCTCTCAGTTCTAAACAAACTACTTTCTAGTTTTGCGTTAATTCATTAACACGTTGTATAATAAAGAGAACTCACTGTAAGTGACATAAGGTCCAAGTCTGGAATAAGTAACACCACCATTCTGGACGCAGTAAAACGAAAGATATTTAAAGTATTCCCAAAATTCTGAAATAAACATAAAAGGAATATAATATTTATCTTATCTTATAACACAATTTATGGTAGCAACTGTAGCGCTAGAATATTTAGAGTTCCTATGCCACGGAATATACAGGGTGTAACAAAACACCCTAGTAATACTTAAGGGGGTGCTTCACACCATCAATCTGAACAACTTTTACCAACGTCGAGAAAAAATTTAAAAAAATCTGCCATCCCATACATTTAAGTCGACACGGTTCTGCAGTTTTGTATGAAAGAGCAGATTTTTTTTCGCGATTTTGATGTTGGCTCCATAGTGAAAGTTGTTCAGTTTGATGGTTTGAAGCTCACCCTGAAGTATTACTTGGGTGTTTTGTTACACCCTGTATAACTTATGCGTAAATTGTTATCGATTTCAAAATAAAATTATTATTATATTGTAACATTTATTATGGGGTAACAGACATAATACAGGGTGTTAGAAACTAAAACAGTAAATTGAGACCATCAAACTGAACAACTTTCACTATGGAGCTTAGGTACCACAGGAAACGCGAAAAAAATTGGTAGAGTCGGGTAGGTTACATACAGCAGTTTTTTTTTTATGAAAACAGCCTTTTTTTCACATTTCCTGATGTAGGGTTGTAATTGGCTACTTGACAACTAGTCAAATCAGCTACTCTTTATCGGACGTCAAAACATGCACTTTGTATGAAGATTTGTACTAAATATTGAGTTGTGACGTCATCAACATTTTCATTACTTTTTATAGTTTATCTTGTTATTAAAAATAGTCTTCAAGCTAAAAATCAATGAAAATGGGAGTTTAGCGTTATTTTCTAACCCTTTTTTTATTGAGTAGATAAAAATAAAATATATTGAATGTAGTCAAATACCCAATTGGGATGTAATTGGATATTAGGGTCACCTACGAATACTAACCTGTAGAGTTTCTTAGAAAGTGATGCAGGATTCCCAAAAAAGGCAAAGCGTTTGGTACTAAAGGCGGTAATTTAACCCGTAGAGGCAGTTTTAAAAAACGCCACAGCAAAACAGTGGAAATTACAATTAAAATAACTTGAACAAACATTTTAGTAGTCACACCTACTTTGAACAAAAGCAAATGCTAAATTAAAATTTACTTTATAAGCTAATGTATTTAGTAATATATTTAAAACTTTTTGAAAGTATTTTCTTTGAATCTGGTCGACCTTGGAGCGCGTTCGGGCACAAATTAACATAGATCCTATTTTTAACTGACTTCAAAAAAGGAGGAGGTTTCTCAATTCGACCGTATATACAGGTTGAAATTGATATCATTGGCATCCCTTTAAACTAAGAGTCTACCCATCAAACTGAACAACTTTTACTATGGGAGCAAACAAATCGGAACAAAAACAACCTGCTGTTGCATACATTTGTGTCCCGTAGGCATTGCAGTTCAGTATCGAACAGCTGATTTTTTTTATTGCTCCGATTGGTTTGTTCCCATAGTGAAAGTTGTTCAAACTGATGGACCAGAATGACGAAATACTGAACGTGTAACCCCCCTCTAACAAAACTCCTCCTAAACGGCTTGAACGATTCTAACGAAAAACAAAAAAAGGCTAACGAAAGCGTGTCCTGGAGTGTGATTTTTGAATCTCATACGTTGAACTCAGCAGTTGTAAATGTCAATATTACTATATATAACTTTCTGCTGCTGATTTGACTTTGAAAAATTCTACTTCATGAGTACGATTTTTTAAAGTCAAATCAGCAGTAGAAAGATGCGTATCTCCACAGAAATTTTGACATTTGTAACTGCTGAACTCAGCGAATGAGATTTAAAAATCGCACTCCTGGAGTTTTCTTAAAAGTTTTGATATGGCAACATTATTAAGCTGTCAAGGGCACGTCAAAGTCTCTTCTCTCTCTTTTTCTCCACTATAGTTATTAATACCATATAAAGATTTTTTGAATTTGCCACGTTTTATCAGGTCACGCTTTCGTTAGCCAGACTCTAGGCCTGAGAATGTTTCAGTGGTCTGTGCGTACGAAGTCGCGAGCAACAGCTATTATAATACATATAAACTTTTAACTCACCCTATTTGACTCACTATGTATGATATCAATGAGAGCATCTTGTTCCTTCTTCAATTTAGTCCAGCTGTACAAAAAATCACTAAGGAGCCAGAATTTTTGTAACCTCTGAATAAGAACTTGCAGTAGATCTCTAATAGTTTATATGTATAGTTTGCCTGACGTGTTGCACGTATCCTCGCTCAGGCTAATCATAAGCTCAGAAAAAAACAGGGCAAGTATTTTCAAAATATTATTTATTAACTTACTACATTATACAGGGTGTACAATAAAATGGGACAGCTACTTAAAGGGGTGCTTCAGACCATCAAACTGAACAACTTTCTCTATGGGACCAATATCGAAATCGCGAAAAAAAAATCTGCTGTCCCATACATTTCAGTCGAGTTATGTTTGCAATTTTGTATGAGAGAGCGGATTTTTTTTTCGCGATTTCGATATTGGTCCCATAGAGAAAGTTGTTCAGTTTGATGGTCTGAAGCACCCCTTTGAGTAGCTGTCCCATTTTATTGTACACCCTGTATTAAACACTTTATTTATATTTACCTAACCTAACCTAACATAACAAAATTGAAGGGTTTACAAAATCATCACTTTAATTAGGTGATTTGGTTATGTCCCTACTAAAATGTATGAGAATTCAATTTTGCATTTTCTCAGAGTTCTAGTACCTCGACCTCGGTTGACCGAATAGAGACTTTTGTTCCTTATCAGTCAGAGAATCGATTGGGATAGCAAAAAAGTTTAGTGAAAATTGCAGTTTTTCTCGATGACTGTACATTTTTTTCAAAATCTATGAATGCAGAAATAAAACACTCTAAAAGTTAGGGTTAGTCTCCTAAGAACGTTTTCTTGTAGCTATAATTATAGCTAAGACGTTCCTATACGTGCTCAACAGATAAACTACAAAACCCTTCAAGCTATTTTCATAGAATAAGTACTTTTATAGGTTTTTTAAAGGTCTAAACAAAACGGCCGCTTTTGTTTTCATTCGAAATTATCTAAAAGTGGAATGTTTAGAACCTATAAAAGTATTGTATAACAATGGCTTGAAGGCTTTTGTAGTTTATCTGTTGAGCACTTTTTTAATTTGGTTTTTTTTTTGTTGAGAAATCTTTTTTATTGTGACGTGGGCGCCACTGAGCTTATAATAGCCCTCTTAATCTTTAGAATGACAACACCAATTCTGCCGTCCCGTCCTTATCATAAACAACGCACTTGCATGGAGGGCTTGGAGGTAGAATTCGAAAAAATGGCGCCTAAAGTTTTTTTTTCGTTTTTGACCGTCTCTTAAAATACTAACAGACATTAATAATTTTTTATTAATTGACTTTGTAGTTTTATTAATTTATTTTTCTTAAATAATAATGTTTCATATATCAATTAACCCCAAAATATTGTTTATTACCTTGGCATGTGTTACGATTGCGTGGATTATGTATAGGAAATGCAAGTACGTTACTTATGCCTAGGATAAATATTATAAACTAGCTGTTGCCTGCGACTTCGTACGCGTGGACTTAGGACTTGTTTATGGTTTTTTTGTGACACTGTCCTGTTTATGTGACTTCTGAAAGAACACCCCCTCATCCCTCTATGCACCTCCTACACACCCCTTACGCACCCCCTACTCACCCCTTTCGTACCTCCCAGGCACCCATACTCACCCCGTATGCACCCCTATGTAACCCCCTACGCAACCCTTACGCAACCCTACGCACCCCTACGCACACCCTACTGGCCCACTCTACGTACCACTTTCGCACCCCCTACTCATCACTTACGCACCCCCTTCTCACCCCTACCCCACCCCCTACTCACCCCCTACGGCACCCCTACTCACTCTACTCATCCCCAATTAACGTCCTGAAAAACCATAAAAACGACACCCATAATGATATTTTCACCCCATCGCACCCCAACATGGGATGATGGCATTTCACGTCGGATCGTCGATCGGATTTTAAAATCATTGTTATTTTCATAAACCATACAAACAATACCCATCTTGATTTTCAGGCTTTGTCACTTAATTTCCCCCTTTCAGGGGTTGAATTCTGAAAAAACCTGAAACACTTATTTAATCATTTATCAATAGGAATACTCCTATGAAGTTTCGAATAAAATAGTCTAACTCTAACTCTTCTTGTTTCCCCATACAAACTTTGGACACCTGTTTCACCCCTTTAGGAGGTGAATTTTGAAAAAATGTTTTCTGAGTGCACCCCTAGACCTCAAAAGGTACCTAAGTGCCAAATTTGGCATCTATAGACTCAGAGGTTTGGGCTGTGCGTTGATATATCAGTCACTCAGTCAGTTTCTTCTTTTTAACCCCATCGCACCCATAGAGATGTAGAGAGATGCCATCCAACGCGCCGAGTACGAAACCTAGTGTCCCATTCGAAATTCACACACACAGGGTAATCAAAATAAGAACAATACTTAGCGTTGAGTGCGTGTCACGCACACATTGCATTCAGTGCGAGTATTCGTTCGCATACCAGGCTGCGAATAATGGACGTACAGCACTACTACATACACAATAACATGCGTTTACGATAGGGATTGCTTGTCGATAAAATGGGAAACGATAAGTGCTTAAACGCTCGAAAAAATATTAAACTTAATTAAAACCGTTTAATGTGTAAGTAAACATAGAAGTCTCGCTTAAATTAAATACAAGTTATGTTGGGTGTAATGATTTATTTAGAATAATTATTATAAATTATAACGGAACTGGAATTATAGCAGTGGACGTCTTGTGAGCGACTCAGGATGTCTGGACCAAGCCGGCGATTAGATTTTTTGTCTATGCACGATTTATTATTATTTGGTACTTATCTCTTTATTACTTATCTTATTTAGTACTATTTGGTACTTATCATCAAATATTTAGTACCTCGCTACAAACGGAGAAAAATAGAAAAACAGTGGTCTTCATTTCGTATGGCAATTTATTGTATACTTTGACCGCATTTATTTTTGTCCTTCGCTTGAAGAGTTACTAGTTAGAATGTTTTGTACAAATCGTGTCGCATGCAAGATTGAAAACCAGTTCCCGTTATCTGAATTGACTGCAACGTGGTAGACATAGATAAACGTAATGACAATGTGATATTAGAGTGGCCAAGAGCTGATCTGATGATGAATGGAGATGATGGATAGTGTTAGGATAAACTCATGCACAGTAAAATTTTTGAATTGTTCAACTAAGAGGTATGAACCTATAGTTGGCGCCAAGACAAACTAGATCGTTAAAATGATAATAAAAGTGAATAAAAGTACAAGAATAATTTAGAATATTTTTTCAGAATGCTCAACAGTTCTGAAATTTATAGGATTTATGGTCATATAGATAATCTACAAAGTTGTACAGCGAGAATAAAACAATTTGAATTTGAATAGTGGAAAAATAAAAACCCTTATAGAACCAAAACTAGGGGGGTCTGTGAGAGAAATTTTGACTCTGAGCCCATTTTTGTGTAACACCATAAAATTATTGGAAAAATTTAAAAACTATAAATAAAAAAGTTGGTTTTCGAAAATTATTTACGTAAAAATGAAGCCAAAGTATGAATTCGGTCGAGAGGCTGATTGAATGTACGTAATAGTATAACGTACGTGTACGGAAACTAAAAAATTGAAAAAAGAAAAAATAGAATAATTTTGAATAAAATGAGCCCAGACCGATTATTCTGTTTTTTTTTTTCACCATTTTATTTTTATTTTATAAGAATAAAATAGAGTATAAATTGAAGCATAAAAATTCAGATTTTCAGCGAGTTCTGACACTCATGGGCGAAGTTATGATCAAAAAACAGGAGAACAGAGAATAATCAATAAAAGCTAAACCACAGGATGCAGGTACACAAATCTTTCCCAGAAACAATTTTTAGACTAGCGACTAAAGAATAGGACGGCTAAAAATGTTAAGAACTTACAGACAAAAAAGTAGATTTTGCAAAAATAATTACGTAATTACTTAATCGACATGAGCACACTCAAAGGTACATCCACTCGCGACTAGCTGCAGCGGCCGTACCACGCGATTAGAAAGTATTTTGTTAGCTTGAATGTGCTCATTATCCATTGCGGTATCAGAACTCAACGTTCGAATAATCTTTAGTACTAAGCAAGCATTGTAAACTATTTACACATAATATCTCGACTGGCTTTCAGCGTCATAATAAAATCATTAAATCAATTTTCGTAAACTTATTTTCGATGTTTTAGTTATAAAAATGGATTGTTTTTAATACTTAGGGTAGACTGGGGGCCAAAGTAACAGAGGACAATAGTAACATTGGCCATATTTCCACTACTAAGCCACCTGCGCGTCCGTGCGTGAGTAAGGATACGCGCAGGACGCGTCCCGACTTGCTCACTAGTCGGAGGCACGTCAGGCACGCCAGTTGCGAAACGGACTTGTCTGGCAACGGATTTTTGCTTGGACACCACCAAAGTAAATTTTTTCCTTTTAATTAATTGCTTATTATTCACTCAAAATGTCTTAATTTATCGAGATTTTTTATTGAATCGTTTCTTTAGCTATCATACTTTGCATAGTCAAGAGTTTGTTTGTTAATATTCAGTACATTTTGAGATATTTTCAATTTTCTGAAGATTGTCTGTTAGGGACAGTTGTAACAGCGGCAATGGGGTCAATTGTACCGTTACAATTGTCCCCGTGTTACAATTGTCCACATACTTTTTTTTATCAATCTAAAACTACGTCATCATTAAAAATCGTCTGGTTTGCTTAGAACCTTACAGCGCCAGTCGGCCAAATGAGATCTGGATACAATGCACTCAATGTAGAATGTGGGCACACGAGGAGTGTTCTCCACAAGAGGCAAATTATATTTGTCACAATTGCGAAAGTGATTTAATTGTTATTTCATCTTTAATTTAATGTATTTCTTTTAGTTTGTTGCAAAGTTTATGTTAAATATTTTGTTGTTTATAATGTGCGTTTATGTCAAAGAACGTGACCCTTCAAGTTTGGGGTCAATTGTAACGGTGGACATTTGTAACACCATACAATCAAAAAATGTCGATTATTTTGAATTTGATTAATGTTTTATAGCTAGTAGTATGCTAGAAAACAATGATAGACCTAGAATTATCACCGGTTAAGAAATATATTGTTTTTGTTTGTTAATTAAGCTAGAAAAGCTAATTTATTTTTAGTTCGAAACATTGTGTTAACTTTAATTATTTTTGTGTAATATCTAGTTTCTGTGATTAAAGACTGATTAGTTACTGATAAGACTGCAATCATAAAATAGTTAAAGCTATCGTTACTCAGCGCATTTGTGTTTTATTTCTAGTAAAACTTTTGTTACAATTGACCACAGTATGGGAACAATTGTAACACTCGTCTTCGTTCAGAAAAATCTCGATTTTGACCCTGTTCCTTATAAAATAGGTAAATTCTAAGTAGAAAATATTGCAGATAAAGAGCCTATGTTCCTAAATTCACTGATTTATTCTATAAAAACTTAATAGATTTGGCACCAGAGTCCGTCAAACAAAAAGTGTTACTTTGACCCCCAGTCTACCCTATCGATGGTATGTGGTTCTATTTGACTTAAAGTTGCTAGTATCACTTCTATTTTTGCAAATTACCACGGCACAACACGGCATTTTGACAACATATTCCGTTGAACTAAATGGAATTGAGCATTGTGTTCCGTTTTTGCGCATATTGCTGCGACACTGGCCCCGCCCCCTTTTCACATCTCCCTTTAGTTTTTGTGATCTGTGATCGCACCCCAACAGGGGATGATGGTATTTCACGTCCGCCACGTTGGATTTTAAAATCATAGTTGTTTTCGTAATCAGCGACCCGATAAACCATACAAACCTACCCATCTCGATTTTCAGACTTTGTCACCCCATTTCCCCCTTTCAGGGGTTGAATTCTCAAAAAACCTGAAACACGTGTTTACTCAATTATTAATAGGAGTACTCCTGTGAAGTTTCAAATAAAATAGTCTAACTAATCTTGTTTCCCCATACAAACTTTGGACCCCCGTTTCACCCCCTTAGGGGGTGAATTTTGAAAAATCCTTTCTTAGTGCACCCTTCGACCTCATAAGGAACTTACGTGCCAAATTTGAATTCTCTAGACCCAGCGGTTTGGGCTGTGCGTTGATATATCAGTCACTCAGTCAGTTTCTTCTTCTTTGCGAAGGCAACTCCATCTGGCTACCTTGGTTTTCGATGTTGTCAAATTCCGAAAGCCTGTGTATCTGTACTCCAAGTTGCAATGGTCATCTTCTTTCAATAGATATAATACCCGAGCATCTCAGTATCTGCTCATCCTCAAGATACATAGAACCGTGGCGTTTGATGGCAGTTTTCGCTATCTTGCTACCAAATGTTGGAATAATTTGCCCCCCCCTCTGCGACAGATGACGTCAAAATTTACTTTTAAAAAAGGATATAAACTCTATGTTCTCGACTGTCAAAAAAAAAACTGTTAATTTGGTAGCAAATTCTGCGTAGTAATTTTGTACTTTTCTACATGTTTTTTAAATTGTTCTGTTCATTTTTAATTGCACACACACACACATACACACAAACATACACACACACTTGATGCTAAATAGTTACAAAATAATAACAAGTGTTTATTGGATTCGTTGCACATAAATATTATGTTAGATTCACCTCATAAGCTAGGCCCCGACATAAATTCAGAGTTCGGCTTCCGAGCCGAGCATTTTTCTGAGTTGGGACCTTTTTGCCACTGCGGCGCACAAACAATCTCTTTATTAATTAATGTTTTGACAATTTCACTAAAATGTTACCATGATGTAAGATTGTATGTGTGTCGGAGATCCAAATAAATAATTTTTCTTTCTTTCTTTCTTTCTTTCTTTCTTTTTAACCCCATCGCACCCCAACAGGGGATGATGGTATATCAAGTCCGCCACGTTGGATTTTAAAAAAAAAATTGTTTTCGTAATCAGCGACCCGATAAACCATACAAACCATACCCATCTCAATTTTCAGACTTTGTCACCCCATTTCCCCCTTTCAGGGGTTGAATTCTCAAAAAACCAGAAACACGTATTTACTCATTTATTAATAGGAGTACTCCTGTGAAGTTTCGAATAAAATAGTCTAACTAATCTTGTTTTCCCATACAAACTTTGGACCCCCGTTTCGCCCCTTTAGGGGGTGAATTTTGAAAAATCCTTTCTTAATGCACCCCTCGACCTCATAAGGAACCTACGTGCCAAATTTGAACTCTCTAGACCCAGTAGTTTGGGCTGTGCGTTGATATGTCAGTCATTCGGTAAGTCATTCAGTCATTCAGTCAGTTTCTTCTTTTATACATATATTTAGATAAATAAATGTATCCTAAACATTACACAACGCAACTTGAGCAAGTGCGATTATTATACCTGTGTCGCCGACACTGGGCGCCGTAGCTTTTTGATATTTAGAAGGATGTGTTTTTTATTGACGTTTTTGTTTTTTATTGTCACTTGTGAAGGTTTTTTTGGTGAGACAGATATTTTGCAGGAAATAAAAGGAATCGATTGAAGAACTCGTTTTCTTTTAAGCTCACTGTCCAGCAGAAGCGCAACGACAACCTGGGAATCAATAGTATCCTAAGCATCACAATCCTAGGCAGATTACCGCATGTGGTAATGCGGTGCTTATTATTAGTAGGTACATGTGAAGAACCTTTTAAATGACCTGCTAACGTAAAGTATCATAATGGCTATCACGTGGTATATGTTTAGAATACCTATGGAATTTGCAAGTGCGACAAATTTCATTATCAAAAAACACAATAAAAATAAAAATAATGAAAATTGGATCAGTTATACTTGTTGATTTCTTTACGCTGATTCTAATATATCTATGGCAAAGACATATATATTACTAGCGTAAGGACATGGCCTATGAGCTTGACTATTGTCTCCAGTTTGTTGGCTCTAAAATGCAAGGAAAAATGTCAATTTAGAGCACTACAAATATATGACACGATATAGTTCGTATACGAGTTATGACAGATGGCGCAAATTTTTGTTTCTATGAAGAAGGTTTTTGTAAAATATTCTGACGGGCCTATCCTTACGCTAGTAATATATAAATCTATGATCTATGGCTGATTCCGAATATGCCCGGAACTCGATATGTCCAAAAATGTCGATTGCGTTGCTTATGATATGGACGGCAGAATTATACTTAGTAGTTTTTTTGTTGAATATTATTTATAACTAGTCTTGAATCATCGAACTTTAGTCTTTTAAATAAATTAATATCTTTGTTGAAAAGCCTCTAGACATCAAGGTTTTAGACATAAATAATGTTTTTATAGGAGGCAAAAAATAGCCTATTTGGGAACCGGTCGAAACTAGTCCGTCTTGTAAGTTATTTTATTTTTATTTTAATTTACGTGTAGAGTGAATCAAAACTAACAAAAATGTAAATTGGTTGTAATCTGTAGAAGTTGGGGGAAAGGTATTTCTCCTTATGATACCTGTTGTATCAAGTGTGAGAAACTCATAATGTTTCTTATTAGATAGTGCACTCAATCTTCTACGCATTCATTGTGTTTAGTTTAATGAAAATTCACAATAACCGTACCATAATTATGATAATGGAAGAAAACGAAATCACACTATCAGTTCAACCAAGCCAAATACGTTCCGTAACGACCAATAATACCTCAGTGATAACCAACGATATCAATGTACTGGTGATAACATTAGATGAAAATAGCTGTCGTGTTTTGCTACTGCTTTTTTGTTGATTTGTCTATTTTACTAGTAATTTCTACTTTTGAATCCGGACTCCTGGAGATGTGGAGGTTTTTTTAAAAAATGCCTTAGTTTTTCTGTTTTTAATAATGATGACCGCCGTCCTGAATGGCTTTTAGTTTTCGTAAAAATGGCTGGGTCTAAATCTGCCATTGTTCTGGGGATGTTGCTGACGTAATATATATATTTTTTATTTCGTTATATTTCTAGGTCCGAATTGAATCTTGATTGACAATTATGCACCGAAAAGAAACATAAATTCTTGATTTGTTCCCAAATGCCCAAAGCAGGAACGAGTGGAAGAGCAGGGGAGAGGCCTTTGCCTAGCAGTGGGATGAAATAGGCTAATAAAAAAATAAAAATAAATTCCGACTCAAATCGTAAAATGACTGGGCTCTAGGGTATGTCCGGTTGGACATTTAGTACCTAATTAAAGTGAAATAAAAAAAATTTGGTAATATATTTGGGAGAATGAATCAAAAACAGATAAACTTTTATAGAAAAACAGTTTATTCCATCGTTAGCAATATTATGTAAACATTATCTTTAAATAAAATCAGGAAACAAAGATAGGCTAGGCTGTTATTTATTTATTTATTACATAAGCATTATCAGCAATAGCACCACATAATAAATTATTATATAAAATCATAAAGTTATTTCAACATAAATTACCTGACAAGTTAAGTAATGGCAAAGTGTTGCCGTGTCCGAAGTGAAATCACGACTGACCCGTTCGCCGGTATTGCAGGCACTTTTATAGTACAAGCGGCACGGTGGGAGTGGTAGGGAGAACACGTGCACGAACAATTTACATAGTTTAGCTACTATTATTGTTTGTGCACGCATTAGGCTTATTTTTAGAAGTAAAAATTACATAAATTAAGCAAATAATATGCCAATCTCCCACATATAATTTAGAAACCAATTAATGTGTCGATACCTTGTCAGATTTCCATCCAAATCTTAAATTAACCGTAGAATTGAAACATTGATTGAAACCAAGGTTCTGTCACAGATACCTATTGCTTTCTACCTATTATAAATTGTGTTAACAAATATTTTCTACTTGGTTAATATTGAAAATAGAACGATACTTCGTTTGTATGAAGCGCGCTCGGGCGCCAAATCAACCTGTTTTTCAAGGGGGTGATACCTACACGATTTTGTCTGTTTTCGAACCGATTTTTGATAACCAAATCATTACATTTAATATACAGGGTGAAATTGATATCATTGGTATCCTTTTAAACTAAGAGTCTATATAACCATCAAACTGAAAAACTTTCACTATGAGAGAAAACTGATCGGAGCAAAAAAATAATCAGCTGTTGCATAGTCTAAAAAACAAGGTCTTCTATTCCCAGAGTGACACAAGTCTACGTCACAAAAAAATGGCCGATAAACATGGTAAAAGGGTATGATGACGTAGGCTTGTGTCAGTCACGTGATCGGAAGAGAATACCAGGCGCAGTATATTATTGTACCATGAGCTGTTGCATACATTTGAGTCGAGTAGCCATTGCAGTTCAGTATGTGACAGCTGATTTTTTAGTTGTTTGATCGGTTTCCTTCCATAGTAAAAGTTGTTCAGTTTGATGGGTAGACTCTTAGTTTAAAAGGATGCTAATGATATCAATTTCACCCTCTATATAGCTCACATAACAGTGTAGATTCGATCTTTTTGCAGTAAATCTAACCGTTGAAAACACGATTCTATAAAATTTTCTCGATAGAAAAAAAGAGCAAAGTAAGTTCAATTTCAGATTTATCTATAACCAGTTTTACAAGAATCATCCTACACCATTTCAACTTAACTTCAACTTAAGGGGCGTCCGCCCTGTTTTGAGTAACTTTGTAACCATTTTATACATTAACTATGGCACTTTTTAAGCAGAAAACAAAACTGAACAATCTACAGGATAGGTTTTGATCTGAAAATGATTGGCTGATTTCATATTAAATTTAGTATTTCTTAAAATACCTACCCATATCTTAACAAGAAACACTCATATCAGTTGAGAGAAGATTAATAACAATATCATATTCAAGCATCGTAACATTCATAACCGAACCGATAATACTGGTTAACAATTTTGTTCGCAGATTGTATGTTCCTAGATGTCACAGAGAAACCAGCCTTCAACAGGACGACTGCTAAAGCGCCGATTGAACCATACCTACTTGCTTTAGTGCTTGATAAAGAGAAATGTCTCCAATTAATAGCTAAGAGTTTTGAAATGGTCAGTGTGATTACTCTCATATTGTCAGCTTGTAGCTGGTTAATGGTTAGTGGTTTGCCATGTACAACAAACAGTTATTAGCAACGTACAGCTGGTCATTCAATTGACATTGGCAGCTTTTAGCTGGTCATTCAATTGACATTAGAAACTTGTAGCAGGTC
Organism: Agonopterix subpropinquella; assembly: GCA_922987775.1. NCBI lineage: Eukaryota > Metazoa > Arthropoda > Insecta > Lepidoptera > Depressariidae > Agonopterix > Agonopterix subpropinquella. Next base: position 7,577,047 of record OV277713.1, on the reverse strand, counting down.
ACTCAATTGACATTAGCATCTTTCAGCTGGTCATTCTATTGACATTGGCAGCTTTTAGCTGGTCATTCAATTGACATTAGAAACTTCAATTTACATTAGCATCTTTCAGCTGGTCATTCAATTGACATAGGCAGCTTTTAGCTGGTCATTCAATTGACATTAGAAACTTGTAGCTGGTAATTCAATTGACATTGGCATCTTTCAGCTGGTCATTTAATTGACATAGTAACTTGTAGCTGGTCATTCAGTCATTCAATTGACATAGGCAGCTTTTAGCTGGTTATTCAATTGACATTAGAAACTTGTAGCTGGTCATTCAATTGACATTAGCATCTTTCAGCTGGTCATTTAATTGACATTGGCATCTTTCAGCTGGTCATTTAATTGACATTAGCAATTTGTAGCTGGTTATTCAATTGACATTAGCAACTTTCAGCTGTTCATTTAATTGACATTTGCAACTTGTAGCTGGTCATTCTATTGACATTGGCAGCTTTTAGCTGGTCATTCAATTGACATTAGAAACTTGTAGCAGGTCATTCAATTTACATTAGCATCTTTCAGCTGGTCATTCAATTGACATAGGCAGCTTTTAGCTGGTCATTCAATTGACATTAGAAACTTGTAGCTGGTAATTCAATTGACATTGGCATCTTTCAGCTGGTCATTTAATTGACATAGTAACTTGTAGCTGGTCATTCAGTCATTCAATTGACATAGGCAGCTTTTAGCTGGTTATTCAATTGACATTAGAAACTTGTAGCTGGTCATTCAATTGACATTAGCATCTTTCAGCTGGTCATTTAATTGACATTGGCATCTTTCAGCTGGTCATTTAATTGACATTAGCAATTTGTAGCTGGTTATTCAATTGACATTAGCAACTTTCAGCTGTTCATTTAATTGACATTAGCAACTTGTAGCTGGTCATTCAATTGACATTTGCAACTTTTAGCTGGGCATCAAATGCTATCAAATTTACTGTCAGCAGCTTGTAGTTGGTCATTCAGATGACAAGTCAAATAAATAAAATAATTATTAGCAACTTGCAGCTGGTCATTCAATTGAAAAAAAAACTGTTATTTCATTATCAGCAGCTTGTAGTTGGTCATTCAAATGACAAGTCAAATAGATAATTATAAGCAGCTCGTAGTTGGTCATTCAGATGACAAGTCAAATAAGTAATTATTAGCAGTTTGTAGTTGGTCATTCCATTGACATTAGCATCTTTCAGCTGGTCATTCTATTGACATTGGCAGCTTTTAGCTGGTCATTCAATTGAAATTAGAAACTTGTAGCTGGTAATTCAATTGACATTGGCATCTTTCAGCTGGTCATTTAATTGACATAGTAACTTATAGCTGGTCATTCAGTCATTCAATTGACATAGGCAGCTTTTAGCTGGTTATTCAATTGACATTAGAAACTTGTAGCTGGTCATTCAATTGACATTAGCATCTTTCAGCTGGTCATTTAATTGACATTGGCATCTTTCAGCTGGTCATTTAATTGACATTAGCAATTTGTAGCTGGTTATTCAATTGACATTAGCAACTTTCAGCTGTTCATTTAATTGACATTAGCAACTTGTAGCTGGTCATTCAATTGACATTTGCAACTTTTAGCTGGGCATCAAATGCTATCAAATTTACTGTCAGCAGCTTGTAGTTGGTCATTCAGATGACAAGTCAAATAAATAAAATAATTATTAGCAACTTGCAGCTGGTCATTCAATTGAAAAAAAAACTGTTATTTCATTATCAGCAGCTTGTAGTTGGTCATTCAAATGACAAGTCAAATAGATAATTATAAGCAGCTCGTAGTTGGTCATTCAGATGACAAGTCAAATAAGTAATTATTAGCAGTTTGTAGTTGGTCATTCCATTGACATTAGCATCTTTCAGCTGGTCATTCTATTGACATTGGCAGCTTTTAGCTGGTCATTCAATTGAAATTAGAAACTTGTAGCTGGTAATTCAATTGACATTGGCATCTTTCAGCTGGTCATTTAATTGACATAGTAACTTATAGCTGGTCATTCAGTCATTCAATTGACATAGGCAGCTTTTAGCTGGTTATTCAATTGACATTAGAAACTTGTAGCTGGTCATTCAATTGACATTAGTATCTTTCAGCTGGTCATTTAATTGACATTGGCATCTTTCAGCTGGTCATTTAATTGACATTAGCAATTTGTAGCTGGTTATTCAATTTCATATTCATCATTTTTCAAATTCAATACCATATCCCTATGCTTTGCTTTTTTGCATTAGTACTGTAAGAACTAGGACCTTCGAAAATGACCAATTTTACCGTCCGTTTTCAGATATCCAGTAAACAAATTTGAAAAAAGCAAAATATACTGACATAGCTAAAGTCTTTATCAAATTATTTTTGAAAGAATTATTAAAATCGGTTTAGTTTTAGAGGAGAAACCAGGGGAATACGAAATGCAGACTTCGTTTAGATTCATGGTCTGAATACATCTTTATTATGTTAGTAATTGAAAACTAGTATAACATTTTTGTAATTACTAAAATTATCATGATCATTATCCACAGATTTCACGATGTATTTGGCAATTCGGACAGAGACGTGGAAAAGCAAGACATGTCCAAACTTGTTTATTTAGATGCGGTGCTGAAGGAAACTCTTCGAGTTTGTCCGGTAATACCTGTGGTAGCAAGACATCTTGATAACGACGTCCAACTGAGTAAGTTTCTTTTTAGGGTTCCAAAACCCAAACCACCACCACCAAAACCCAAACCCACCCAAAGGGTGAAAACGGGACCCTATTACTAAGCCTACGTTGTCCGTCCGTCCGTCTGTCCGTCCGTCCGTCTGTCCGTCTGTCCGTCTGTCCGTCTGTCCGTCTGTCCGTCTGTCCGTCTGTCCGTCTGTCCGTCTGTCCGTCTGTCCGTCTGTCCGTCCGTCCGTCCGTCTGTCCTACCTATTTAGGGCTGTAACTTTTGAACCGTAATAGCTAGATAGTTGAAATTTTTTCAGATTATGCGTTATTACGGCGGATTTGTTAACAAATAATAAAAATATCAAAAAGTTAAAAATTAAGGGGGGTTCTCAACAAGAAACTAGTTTTTATCAACGTTTTTTCTTCACGCTCTATCGTAAAAATGGTAATACATACAAGCGTCAAACTTAGTGTGATTATAGACCAAACTCTACAGAATAACAAAAAATACTAAAAACCGGCCAAGTGTGAGTCGGTCTTGCGCTAAAGGTCCCGGACAAAAAAAGTTTTTTTTCTATGTTAATAATGTTGTGTTCTGTGGTGGTCTGGTACGGAACCCTCGGTGCGCGAGTAGCCCGACTCGCACTTGACCGGTTTTATTTGTATTTCATTACCATCTTCCTGCCCTTATCCCATTAGATTCTTGAGGTCGAAGTATATGGTGTCTTCCTTCCTCCTTTCATCTCTTTTAGCCGTCATTTAAGCGCTAACTTCTTTTTAAGGATTCGTAGTCAAACAAGGAACACTTATACTTTCGTTTGTCTGTCTGTATGCCCCGCCTCAATTACTCGCTCATTATTGCAAAGAACAACACACCCTGGGGCTCAATGAAATTAAGTCGCGCTATTTTTTATTTCAATTTTTTTTTCAGTCACAGAAATCGGTTACTTTCAAACTTCCCTTGTTGTACCTACTAATAATTATTTCGACTAACACTCAGTTCCAGAAAAGTTCATGAAAGTTAATCCTCCATTAAATCTCTTGACGTCACTTTTTGTCGAGTTGACGTAGTAAAAGCTAACAAGAGATTTAATGGAGGATTAACTCTAAAGAGCGTTTCTGCAACTGACGGTTTAGCATGGCAATTTTCCCAATGTTAAAAAATGACTCGAAAACATCAAACCAAGATTTTTTATTTTTTTTCACTAAATAGTTGCCTACTTGTTTTCGACATCGGCGTGAGAATTATGTATGTACTAGCTGTTGCCCGCGACTTCGTACGCGTGGACTTGGGACTTGTTTATGGGTTTCTTTTTGTGGCCTATATAATATTTCATGTTATCTAAAGGGGTTCACACACGGCGGCAGCTATAATGTAAAGATGTATATTATAGCACGATACATCCCATTACATCTTTCCATAGAAATAAAATATATGTTCGCGACATCGAGCTGCCGGATTCGCGCGTCGACGCGGGCCGCTACGGTTTTTCCTCGCGAGTTCAGACACCCAACGTGATCAGTGCAAATTCCAATTAGATTATTGTTTTTTTAGTGTTTATTTGTAGATTATTGCTTGTGGAATGCACTGGTCATGTTGGGGGTAACGTATTTGTACAGTTCGTTATAGTTTTGTATAGTTTTTTCACGTGTTTAGAGTCGTAGTTTTAAGTTTTCTTTATTATAGTTTTTTGATATTGTTTTATAAGTTATAGGTATAGTTATAGGTTTTCCAAATAAAATTGATCGTTTCTCATAGTTAGAATAGGTTAGAATAAGTTTTTGCATTGTTTAGAGTTGTTTTTTAGGCGTTTCATTTCTGATATTTTTTTATACCCTTATTTCTCAAGATAGGTGATAGGTGGATTCTATCTAACAGCTTAGGTACACAATAGTAGATGATCCTTACCTATTTCACACACAACATATAGACTAGAGTAGTTAGATAGAAAAATATAGCAGTTTTAAAGTTCAGTTTACACCTTGCACTTTGACCCCGTATTTTACATAATAGATATATAGATAGAAACATAGAAATAGGTAGGCTAGGTGAGGATAACCCAGGTGCACTTAGTCAGAACCCTAGGTCATAGATAGAGTGCCTAGAATAGTCTAGAAATAGAATAGTTTGCAATAGCGCGGCAAAAATTGTGATATTTTTCCGCTTTATTCTGACTAGGAAACCTGGGTATCATACCTAGTATAGATTGTTATATGTCAAAATACGGGTAATTGTAAGCTCTTTCTATAGAACATCGTAGCTTTGAACTACCCCTTATAGTTTTTAAGATATAGCCTAAAATGTCAGAACTTTGTGATGAAAATGTACAACCAATTTGAACAATAAAAGCGGCTCTCCTTACGGTATTGCGCTAGGTAGGACATAGGCGCGCAAAACAGCGCAAATCAATCAGTCGCAACGAGTCCTCCAGCGCAACATCGGAAGAAAAGCTAGCGAAGAAAACTGAAGAACCTCTTTCATTGAAGAACCCTGCTCCCTGCTCCATCAAGATCAGCTGCCTCAGCCTGCTCTCTGCGGTCTACGATCTGCGTCCCACTCTCACAGTACCGCCGTAATCAGGGCGTCATCCGGCGATAGTTAATAGTTAGTTAAATGTGCTAGACCAGGCGTTTTCATATCGAAGGTGGTCGACCACATTTTTTGGTCCTTCGAGCCGGATCACGTCCTGAGCGTACTGTGAGACCTGGGTGAAGACTACAAGAGCTGCTGTATAGAAGATGCCGGTGACAAGAAGCATGAAGTCAGCGCCGCGTCAAGCCGGACCCCCGTCCCGTGAGGAGGAGTCCACGTCACGTCCTGCTGCATCCGCGTCGGGCACCCCGTCCGGCTCCGAGCCGACGGCGTCGTCCGCGACGACCACGGAGTCGCGTACGGCAACCACAGCCCCGGATACATCAGCCACGTCGACTGACGCCACCAGGGCGTTGAAGAGCCCCGTTCCAGAGAAGCCTGAACGGACACCGGCACGATCCAGAGCATCGAGTAGAAGACTGGAGCTGGCGGAGGCCCGGCTGGAGCTCGCCAGGGCTCGAGTCGAGTTGGCCGAGGCCAAAGTCAGCGTCCTAGAAGAGGAAACTTCAGACGAAGAGGACTCAATAGATGAAACGGTCCGTGAAGAAAGAACGTCGGAATGGGTCGACAGAAGCACTCTCGCCCTCACGATGGAGCCTCACAACGTGCCTGAACATAGTTCGGAACCACCACCCGCCGTGCCGCCGCCACCACCGCCGCGTGACGACGAGCCCGGGTGCCGCGTGGACGCCGAAGCACGAGGCCCCATTCATAGTCATCCGACGAAGACCTCGGAGGAGAGGCCCTACTGCCTGGGCCTCCCCGGGGGCAACCGCCAACTTGTCGTGTTGCAGGAGCCGCCGCCACGACAGGAGAGACTGATTATAGAAGATAGAAGAGCGGCCCTGGCGCAGGGGCCCTGGAACCATACCACCGGGGAGCCACGCCAGCCTGTAGCGCCGCACCATTCGCCTACGCTACAGGAAATACGGAAGACTATAGAAAATAGAAGATGGGAAACGGCGCAGAGGCCCCCCGGTGGGGACGTCGCCGGAGACCCACACCTTGACGCGCCGCGCCAGCCGCCTACGCGTCAAGATAGCAAGCCGAACGAGTTGGCGATCCAAGAGCTCGCCAGTGCCATCACTCTCGCCGCGCGGTCGGCGGCGCAGCCCGCAATAGCATCGAGGGTTCCTGACCTACCCTTCTTCAGCGGCCAGTCGGCGGAGTGGCTACCATTCAAAATAGCGGTGGAAGAGGCAACAATACAGCTGACGGAGCAAGAAACCATAGCGAGACTGCGGAAGAGCCTGCGCGGGCCGGCGCGGGACGCCGCCCACTGCCTATTTGTGGGCCACACGTCGACGAGAGAGATAATGCAGCTTCTTGAGGCCAGGTTCGGACGACCCGACGCGCTCGTCATGGCTGAAATGAAGAAGCTGAGGGAGCTGCCGCGCCTCACAGAAAATCCGAAGGATGTCTGCGTCTTCGCGTCGCGTGTGGCGAACATCACCGCGACGATAAAGGCGCTGGGGCGGTCGCACTATCTGTACAACCCAGAGATAGTGCGGGCCGTCATAGAAAAGTTCCCGCCTACGCTACGGTTCCGGTACTACGACTTCGCTCCGGAGCAGCCTACCTTCCAGCCTGACTTGGTAACGTTGACCAAATTTTTAGATCTCGCCGCCGAACGGTGCGGTAACTTTGCTCCCCTCGAACATGTGCCGTTCGACCGGCGGGAGCAAACACATCGAGGACCAGCGCGCACCTACCACGCCGGCGCCGACGGACAACGAGCGAAGCCAGAGCCCTGTCCGGTCTGCAAGAAAGGCGAACATAAGGTAAACAATTGTGAAGTGTTCAAGAAAGAAAGTGTGTCGGCGCGCTGGGACATTGCCAAGGAGAAGCGCCTGTGTTTTAAGTGTCTACGTGTTCGCCGCAATCAACACATGTGCAAGGCACGCAAGTGTGAGACGAGCGGGTGTCAACGTAGCCACCACCCGCTACTACATAGCACGCCGCAATCGAAGCCGCCGCCCTTCGAGCCGCCGCCCGAGCAAGAGGAAATAGTGTCGTCTGCAAGGAACAAGACGAAAACGGCGCTGTTGAAAATAGTTCCTGTCATCGTTAGCGGCCCTAGGTCACAAGTTGAGACCTACGCACTGTTGGACGACGGCTCTACGTGCACCATAGTAGAAAGAGACATCGCTAACAAGGTGGGTGCAACAGGGACAGCATCACCGTTTACGATAGAGGGCGTGGCGGGCGCGCGGATCGACGCAAGCGAGTCGACGCGCGTGCGCGTGAAAATTGGCGGCAAATATAGTATAGAAGAATTCGAGATAACTGCGCGCACTATGGACAAGCTTCATTTATCGCCGCAGCGGGTCCCGCCGGAGCTCATTTCCGGCCTCGATCACCTCAAGGAGATAGCAGAGGAACTCATCTATGAAGAGGGCAAGCCAACTGTACTCATCGGGCAAGACAACTGGCAGCTGCTGCTCTCTCACGCCGTGCGCCGTGGGGCGGACGACCAACCCGTCGCCTCCCTGACCGACCTAGGGTGGGTCCTTCACGGCGTGCGAGATGGTCGGCGTGAGAAGGTCCATAGTCATCGCATCAGCTACGTGTCTTCGCCCCTTCCTGAGAGTTCTATAGAAGAGATGATTCGAGAACATTTTTCGCTGGATTCGCTGTGTGTGGAGCCGCGACGCAGCTATAACGATAGTGAGAAGCGAGCGCTATCGATTCTGAACGAGACGACGAAGCGGTTACCGGCGGGAGGCTTCGAGACCGGGCTCCTGTGGCGTCGCGACGACTTCACGCCGCCGGATAGCTACTCTACTGCACTTCGTCGCCTCGAACTTATAGAAAAGAAGCTGGACCGGGACCCTACGCTGAAGAAGAGGTACACCGCCCAGATTCAAGACTACATAGAAAAGGACTACGCAGAGGAAGCGCCCGTGTCTGCCGCGCGACCTGAGAAGGTATGGTACCTACCTCACTTCGGCGTAGTCAACCCTGAGAAGCCCGAGAAGCTACGTATAGTGCACGACGCGGCGGCGAAGTCAAGAGGGACGAGTTTGAACGACATGCTGCTGTCCGGTCCCGACCTACTTCAATCCCTGCCCGGCGTGCTGATGAGATTCCGACAGCGGAATATAGCAGTGACAGCTGATATTCGTGAAATGTTCATGCGAATATCGATTCGAGATGAAGATAGAGACATGCAGCGCTTCCTGTGGAGAGGGGAGCGACGCGACGGACCTCCGACCGAATATCGCATGAAGAGCGTAATATTCGGGGCGTAAGTTGCCTACTTCACTACTCGACGGTACACCTACTAAGAGAGAGGCTCTACGCGTAGTTATGTCTATCTACGATCCACTGGGACTCGCTACGCCTATCACCGTGCAAGCTAAGAGAGTGCTACAGAACACATGGCGCTCTGGCATCGAGTGGGACACCGAGCTACAACCAGCAGAGGCGGAGGCGTGGCGGAGTTGGGTAGGCGAGGCTAAGCAACTCTCACGCTTAGCCGTGCCACGCTGCTACGCCCAACTAGCGCACGCGACGACCATCGAGCTACACACGTTCGTCGACGCCAGCAGCTCGGCCTACGCGGCCGTCTCCTACTGGCGAGTGACCGATAGCGACGGACGTGTCTACGTGTCCCTCATCGCTGCGAAGGGAAGAGTCGCGCCGCTGAAGACAGTGTCCATCCCGCGCCTCGAGCTACAAGCTGCAGTGCTGGGCGCCCGCCTAGCACACACCATCGCCGCCGAGCACGACATAAAGCCGCATCGTCGCGTGTTTTGGTCCGACTCACGCACCGTGCTCACCTGGCTACGCAACGGTCCTCGTGTCTACAAACCATTCGTCTCGCATCGTGTCGCCGAGATCGGCGAGTCTACGAAGACAACGGAGTGGAGATGGGTCCCCACTAAGGCGAATGTCGCGGACGACGCGACGAGAGAGACGCCTATCAACTTCGAGTCGACGCATCGCTGGTTCGTAGGGCCGCCTTTCCTACACCTACAGGAAAGTGAGTGGCCAACAGAGACAGAAGATAGTAGCCCAGACGACGTCGACACTACCGAAGAACGACTACATACGACGAGGTCAACGACACGACTCAGCGAAGCACTACCCGACGTGAAACGTTTCTCCAACTTCAATCGCCTGCTACGAGCGACCGCACGAGTGCTACAGTTCATCGAGTTGCTACGCGCGCCGCAACACTGTAACGCGGCCCGCAAACGCACGAAGAAAAATATAGACAGCGACTCGACGTGGGGAGACAAGAAAAAAAATCGCAAGAAAATAGTCAAGAAAATAGTGACAGGCGACGTGACTACATCGCCGTACAAACCTATAGAAGCACACCATGTTCACCGTGCCCAGCTCCTGTGGACTCGAGCTCAGCAAGAAGAGGTCTTCGCAGACGAGGTGAATGCCCTGCGACTCGGCCGCCCTCTACCGGCAGACAGCAGACTCAAACAGCTGTCCGTTATCTACGATCGAGACGGCGTGATAAGACTACGATCGCGCATAGACGCCGCTACGGACATCTGCTATAGTCAACGGGAGCCTGCAATTATAGACGGCGGCCACGTGTGGACTCAGCTGTACATCACACATGTACACACACAGCTACACCACGGCGGCTTCGAGACTACGGCCAACGAAATACGACAACACTACTGGGTGCTACGACTGCGCTACGCCGTTCGTAGCGCAGTGAAACAATGTCTACGGTGCCGCATCGCTAAAGCGAAGCCGGCGCAGCCATCTACGGGCAACCACCCACCGAGTCGCCTCGCTCATCATCAGCGGGCCTTCACCTTTACCGCCCTAGATTATTTTGGGCCCCTTACCGTGACCGTCGGCCGTACCCATCAGAAGAGGTACGGCGTGCTCTACACGTGCCTCACTACCCGAGCTGTCCACATAGAGCTCGCGGGTAGTCTCAGCACGGACTCTGCGGTGATGGCGCTGAGAAGATTCATCGGACGACGTGGCTGCCCTACAGAGCTCTGGTCGGACCAGGGCACCAACCTGCGCGGCGCGGACATAGAGCTTCACCGCGCGATCGACGGGGCGACGCAAGAAGAGGCGTCGCTGCGCGCCATCCGGTGGCGCTTCATCCCGCCGAGCGCCCCATTCATGGGGGGCGCATGGGAGCGTATGGTGCGGAGCATCAAAACCGCACTGTACACCACACTCAACGAGCGCGCGCCGAAGGAAGAGGTGCTCGCTACCCTTCTCGTCGAGGCGGAGCACACCGTGAACAGCCGCCCCCTCACACACCTGTCGACGGCCCCGGACGACGAGGAAGCCCTCACGCCCAACCACTTCCTCCTGGGCGGGCCATCACGCGTCCCACAACCCGGGACGTTCACCGACGGCGACATCAGCGGGCGCAGGGAGTGGCGAGTCAGTTAGCGGCTAGCCGACCACTTCTGGGCGCGCTGGGTGCGCGAGTACCTCCCCGAGCTGCAACACCGGCGGGAGCCCCGCGCCACGGGTGGCGCGATCCAGCTGGGCGATCTGGTCCTCATCGCAGACGGGACCCTGCCTCGCAACATCTGGCCGCGAGGTGTCGTGATCGCCACCTTCCCCGGTCCCGACGGCGAGGTACGAGCAGTCGACGTGCGCACCAACAAGGGAGTCCTGCGGCGGCCCACGAAGAAGCTGGTGATCCTGCCCACTGCCAACGGGTCGCCCTGATGATCTACGGGTCTGCCTGCCTGCCGCTCACTCGAGAAGTTCCAGCTACGAGAGCTGCGGCGGGAGATAATGTTCGCGACATCGAGCTGCCGGATTCGCGCGTCGACGCGGGCCGCTACGGTTTTTCCTCGCGAGTTCAGACACCCAACGTGATCAGTGCAAATTCCAATTAGATTATTGTTTTTTTAGTGTTTATTTGTAGATTATTGCTTGTGGAATGCACTGGTCATGTTGGGGGTAACGTATTTGTACAGTTCGTTATAGTTTTGTATAGTTTTTTCACGTGTTTAGAGTCGTAGTTTTAAGTTTTCTTTATTATAGTTTTTTGATATTGTTTTATAAGTTATAGGTATAGTTATAGGTTTTCCAAATAAAATTGATCGTTTCTCATAGTTAGAATAGGTTAGAATAAGTTTTTGCATTGTTTAGAGTTGTTTTTTAGGCGTTTCATTTCTGATATTTTTTTATACCCTTATTTCTCAAGATAGGTGATAGGTGGATTCTATCTAACAGCTTAGGTACACAATAGTAGATGATCCTTACCTATTTCACACACAACATATAGACTAGAGTAGTTAGATAGAAAAATATAGCAGTTTTAAAGTTCAGTTTACACCTTGCACTTTGACCCCGTATTTTACATAATAGATATATAGATAGAAACATAGAAATAGGTAGGCTAGGTGAGGATAACCCAGGTGCACTTAGTCAGAACCCTAGGTCATAGATAGAGTGCCTAGAATAGTCTAGAAATAGAATAGTTTGCAATAGCGCGGCAAAAATTGTGATATTTTTCCGCTTTATTCTGACTAGGAAACCTGGGTATCATACCTAGTATAGATTGTTATATGTCAAAATACGGGTAATTGTAAGCTCTTTCTATAGAACATCGTAGCTTTGAACTACCCCTTATAGTTTTTAAGATATAGCCTAAAATGTCAGAACTTTGTGATGAAAATGTACAACCAATTTGAACAATAAAAGCGGCTCTCCTTACGGTATTGCGCTAGGTAGGACATAGGCGCGCAAAACAGCGCAAATCAATCAGTCGCAACGAGTCCTCCAGCGCAACATCGGAAGAAAAGCTAGCGAAGAAAACTGAAGAACCTCTTTCATTGAAGAACCCTGCTCCCTGCTCCATCAAGATCAGCTGCCTCAGCCTGCTCTCTGCGGTCTACGATCTGCGTCCCACTCTCACAGTACCGCCGTAATCAGGGCGTCATCCGGCGATAGTTAATAGTTAGTTAAATGTGCTAGACCAGGCGTTTTCATATCGAAGGTGGTCGACCACAATATACATTATACCTAGGTGTCGTGTGTCTCCTGACGATTTCTATGGAAAGATGTAATGGGATGTATCGTGCTATAATATACATCTTTACACTATAGCTGCCGTGTGTGAACCCCAACTTTCGACTTGACGTAGAGTTTTGGGATACCCTGAATACTGATGACTAGAGTTGGGAGCAGTGGTTTGTGGAGAAGATTTGATAATGCTCCGACATCAAGTTGACAACTCTACCAAACAACTCATATTACGAGAGATAGACTTACTTTTGGTAACCATCAGTTGCTAGGCTGATTCAGTGTTAATAATAATAATAATAACCCCGCGGGGGCAGCTTGTGGCGAGCTGACGGTGAGTGGCGACACCGCGGACCCCTATCCAGGGGGACCATACAGACATGCGCTCACACACACACACACACCCACACACACACCCCCACACCCACACACACAGTAACACACCCCCCTACCTCTGGCTTGCCTTAATTGGCCGTCCAGAGTGGAATCGCAAGAGCAGAACCTATGCTCCAGGTTGGAAGTGTATTGCACGTAATGGCGTAATAACGGGGAAACCCGCTCACGGGGGTAAACCCCGCGATGGTGAAACCGGAGCCGCACCTCTCGACAACCTTCAGCCGCTCAATGAGATGTTGCCCCATTGTCGCACTTTGTGCGTGCGGCCGTTTTATGGGGCCCACTCGACGAGTCGGCGAGTCACCGCCTGCCCTATTTACAATTTTGAGACTAGTTGTCATGGCAGGCGTCCGTTAGTCTCCTCCCATAGCCCAGTATCCATCCATCCAAATTTCACCTCCATAGCCCAAGACCTTATTTTTCCATCGCGGCCATAGCGCCGTACTCCAATAGTCTTTACACAAATGGCGGGGACCATCCCCGTGTGTATCATGTTGTGCGCTCGGGGATGGTATCCGCCATTTGTGTATCCCTTACATTTAGATTAACTTGTCTTTTGAACGGGCCTCTACATGTTGGCTTCGGCCCCATGCACGCCTTCCAAAGGTCCGGGACTTAATTGCCCGTGATTACGGAACGTAAGACATACAATAATAATAATACCCCGCGGGGGCAGCTTGTGGCGAGCTGACGGTGAGTGGCGACACCGCGGACCCCTATCCAGGGGGACCATACAGACATGCGCTCACATACACACACACCCACACACACACCCCCACACCCACATACACAGTAACACACCCCCCTACCTCTGGCTTGCCTTAATTGGCCGTCCAGAGTGGAATCGCAAGAGCAGAACCTATGCTCCAGGTTGGAAGTGTATTGCACGTAATGGCGTAATAACGGGAAAACCCGCTCACGGGGGTAAACCCCGCGATGGTGAAACCGGAGCCGCACCTCTCTACAACCTTCAGCCGCTCAATGAGATGTTGCCCCATTGTCGCACTTTGTGCGTGCGGCCGTTTTATGGGGCCCACTCGACGAGTCGGCGAGTCACCGCCTGCCCTATTTACAATTTTGAGACTAGTTGTCATGGCAGGCGTCCGTTAGTCTCCTCCCATAGCCCAGTATCCTTCCATCCAACTTTCACCTCCATAGCCCAAGACCTTATTTTTCCATCGCGGCCATAGCGCCGTACTCCAATAGTCTTTGCACATGGCGGGGACCATCCCCGTGTGTATCATGTTGTGCGCTCGGGGATGGTATCCGCCATTTGTGTATCCCTTACATTTAGATTAACTTGTCTTTTGAACGGGCCTCTACATGTTGGCTTCGGCCCCATGCACGCCTTCCAAAGGTCCGGGACGTAATTGCCCTTGATTACGGAACGTAAGACATACAATAATAATAATAATACCCCGCGGGGGCAGCTTGTGGCGAGCTGACGGTGAGTGGCGACACCGCGGACCCCTATCCAGGGGGACCATACAGACATGCGCTCACACACACACACACCCACACACACACACCCACACCCAAAAACACAGTAACACACCCCCCCTACCTCTGGCTTGCCTTCATTGGCCGTCCAGAGTGGAATCGCAAGAGCAGAACCTATGCTCCAGGTTGGAAGTGTATTGCACGTAATGGCGTAATAACGGGGAAACCCGCTCACGGGGGTAAACCCCGCGATGGTGAAACCGGAGCCGCACCTCTCGACAACCTTCAGCCGCTCAATGAGATGTTGCCCCATTGTCGCACTTTGTGCGTGCGGCCGTTTTATGGGGCCCACTCGACGAGTCGGCGAGTCACCGCCTGCCCTATTTACAATTTTGAGACTAGTTGTCATGGCAGGCGTCCGTTAGTCTCCTCCCATAGCCCAGTATCCTTCCATCCAACTTTCACCTCCATAGCCCAAGACCTTATTTTTCCATCGCGGCCATAGCGCCGTACTCCAATAGTCTTTGCACATGGCGGGGACCATCCCCGTGTGTATCATGTTGTGCGCTCGGGGATGGTATCCGCCATTTGTGTATCCCTTACATTTAGATTAACTTGTCTTTTGAACGGGCCTCTACATGTTGGCTTCGGCCCCATGCACGCCTTCCAAAGGTCCGGGACTTAATTGCCCGTGATTACGGAACGTAAGACATATAATAATAAAAATCTTTATTGACTGGTAAAGTTACTATACCATACATTTTGTTCTTAGGGTAATAAAATTAAAATTAAAATTAAGACATGTTTACAAAACATTTTTTGGCTTAGTATGTTAATCTTAGCTGCTGATGCTTAAAAAGAAAAACTGTGATTTAAGCATCAGCTTCCTTATATAGTTACATAATTTGCCATAAGGCCAGGGGGTACGCAGAGATTTGTTCCATATGAGTGCGCAGTGCACGCTCCAGCGCGCTCGTGTGTTGGTGTGTATGTGTGTGTGTGTTTTTGCGTGTGTGTGGGGATGTGTGTGTGTGTGTGTGTGTGTGTGTGTGTGTGTGTGTGTGTGTATGTGAGTGTGGGTGTATGTAGGTAGTGGTTGGATGAATACGTGTGACAAAATATAATAAATTTTTTATGTGCATCCACTTATCCAGCCCTACGACTTACGTCTTGGGATCACTTTATAAGCACATGGATAAGTGGACCACAAGTGGGGGATAGGAGGAAAAAATATGTAAGAGTGTAACATATGGAGAAGGTCCTCAGGTTTGTCATATGAAAGACTCTGGAGCCAGTCACTTACAGTTTTTTTGAAAATACTTTTGGATAGTACATGGGTGTTCAGTAAGCGGTGCAACCTGTTGTAAAGAAATGGACCAGTAAAGCAAAAGAATCTTTGACTAAAGGATGTGCGGAAGAGAGTGGATTTTGCCACGAGGTGATTTCGTCGGCTTGAGGAGTTATTCTCAAGATGAGTAAGTGAGTGTTGGAAAACTGTAGTATATAAGATGTATAATTGGCGGACTGTAAGTACCTGACAGAAGTCATAAAGGGTTTTGGTGGGATATAATATGGGTTTAAAAGTGGCTACTTTTAAGATGGCTCTTTGGGCTCGCTCTATGCTTATCATATGTGTTTTAGCGGCACCACCCCATGTGGTTACACAATATATTAAAAGAGTTTGACATAGAGCCAAATAAATCATTTTTAAAAGTGGGGGGTCAGCTACAAGTCTTAATTTTTTAAATACAAAAATTAGTTTACGTATTCTGGTAGTTAATAGATTTATATATGGCGTGAAGGAGAGGTTTGTATCAATTAATAGTCCTAAGTACTTAATTTGCTGGGTTCTTTGAATGGTAGGGCAGCTGCATTGTAAGTTGGGAGCGTGGGTGGTGTGAGCAGTTATAGTGAAAGTTGAGGAGTCAGGAAGTTGCCAGTTACGAATCGAAAATATCATGTGTTTTGTTTTTTTAACATTTAGGGTGAGTAGGTTCTCTGTAAGCCATGCTGAGACCATATTAAAACCTTCTTGTGCAAATTTATATGCCTCATTCCACGTGTCACCTGAGAAAAATAAAACCGTGTCATCTGCAAAGGAGAGAAGTTGGCCATTAGGCAGATTTAGTTGACATAAGTCGTTCAAGTAGGCTAGAAAAAGACTGGGCCCCAAAATGCTGCCTTGGGGAACACCATACGTCATAGGGAGGTCGTTGCTTGTATGTCCATCAAGGGTAACACATTGAGTGCGATTAGTTAGATAGTCTTTAAAGAGTTTCAGCTGATTCCCACGTATTCCCAGTGTTTCCAGTTTAGATAATAGGATGGAGAAAGAGACCGTGTCGAACGCCTTTGCAAGGTCTAAAAAGATTGCTGTACATTTTTTTCCTTTATCCATATTCCGCACTAGGAAATCTGTGAGCTCGTGGACTGCTTGGGCAGTGGACTTCTTCGCTCGGAAACCATATTGTCTATTGCTAAGTAGATTCTGTGTTTCTAGGTATTTTACAAGCCGGTTATTTATAACTCTTTCTAGTACTTTAGATAAGGCTGGTAGCACTGATATTGGACGATAGTTGTTGACTTGGTCTCGTGCGCCGGATTTATAAATGGGGTGAATAAGGCCTTTCTTAAACACGTCTGGAAATGAACCAGTTGCGATTGCCAGGTTGCAGATATATGTCAGGGGTGGGACTATGATATTTCTGAAGGTTTTAATGAACAAAGTGGAGATGCCATCCCAACCCACTGCACAATCGTTTCGAAGTGTTGAGATTATGCGACCAACTTCGTCCTCGTCAGTCGGGAGGAGAACTAATGATTTAGATGTTTTTGTCAGGTTTTATTTGATAGTAGGGTTCGTTTTGTCATTTGAATTTGTAATTTTCTCTGCCAGCGTCTTACCAACATTCACGAAAAAGATATTGGTGGCATTAACTGATTCCTGAGGGGTTCCTTTATGAGTAAGTAAATCACGCGAACTTGATTTAGTTTTGTTTAGATAGGCTATATCTTTCACTACTTCCCATAATTTTTTGCTGTTTGATCCTGCATCATCTAATCTTTTTATATCGTATTTCCTTTTTTCATTTTTTAGAATATTGTTGCAAAAGTTTCTATAGCGTTTATAAGTTAGACATAGTGTGGCATTTTCCGGGGATTTTTTATAGTTTTTGTGAAGTCTGTCCCTGTTCCGGATACACCTCACTAGGCCTGGTGTTATCCAGGGTTTGATTGGTCGGAGACGGCGTGGTAGTGTTTTTATTTGAGTGTTTTTTGCAATAGTGTCACGAAGAAGATCGACCAGAAGGTTAGCTGCATTATTGGTATCTGTTATAGAAAATATTGGTGAGAGATCAATTTTGAGCATGTCCTCGTGAAGTATGCTATAGTTAATTTTAGTGTGGAGTTTAGGTGGTGTTTGCGGCAATTTTACTGATATTGAGAGTAGAACGGTGTAGTGATCAGTGACGGTAGAGTCAATGACGAGTGTGTCAGATTGGAATTGTGATTTCATAATGATGTGGTCGAGGCATGTTGAGCCATGTGTAGGAAACGTGTGGGCTGCTATCAAACCCTGTATAACAAGCGAGGTGAGGTAATCTTCTGAACGTGTGTCTTTGCCGTCGGGGTGTATGTCGATGTTTATATCTCCGGTTACAATAACAGTGTGGAATGAAGAAAGGCTAGCGAGTAGACGAGTTAAGCTCTGTACAAAATTTTCCACGTTAACAAAAGCATGGGGGCGATAGATAGCTAGGATTGCTGTATCCAGTCCGATCTTTATCAAGAAACAGCTAGCATCTTCGATAGGAGGCTCACATACTGATACATTCTGTAAGTTGTTATTTACGTATACTACAACGCCATCATTTTGGTTAGCTGGGTTTGTTGAGTTGAAACAGGCATAGTTTTGAAGTGGGGGTAAAATAGGGTTGTATGGAAGCCAGCATTCAGTTAGTATTATTAAATCACAGGTTATGTTAATTCGCTTCATTAAGACGATGAAGTCCAGAAAGTTTGCAGATACACTACGAATATTTTGTGATATTATGTTGAGATTGTTCATGTGTTTAGGTATGAATTTGGTACACTCTTCCGGGGAACAGCAGTAGGCTGTAGATATAGAGGTTTGATCTATGTCATTAACAATATTGTTTAACATCGCGAATTTTAATGTTTGTCGTGTAGTAGATGGTGTAAGAACCTTTAGGTAAGACGTGAATGTATTTTATTATATTTGTGTAGGTGTGTCTTTGGATCTGTGTAATATGTATTCTTATTGTGAGGTATGTGTGTATGTGTATGTGTTGTGTTTTTTGGGTGGAAAGGTGTGTAAGTTGTGAGTGTGTTTGCGTGTAAAGTGTGTGATAAATAGTTGTGTAGGGTTTTTTTTTGGCACTTTAGTAGGAACAGTAGTTTTACATTATACATTTTATAGTAGAGGTAGTAGTGAAGAAATGTCTTATAGACTAATAAAAATAATAAGGTTAACATTACATAATACTTTGAGCAATATTTAAAGGATATTTTATGAAAAAGGTTTCTTAAATCTAGTCAGTTTTGTACTTTGGTTTTGAGATCATTTAACTGAGACTCATCAGTTACGATGATTGCCTTTTCTCCTTCCTTCTCGCGTAGAAGCACCCTGGCATTGTTAGTCCAGCAGTATTGGAACTGGCCCGATTTGGTGAGCTGTCGGCCTAGATAATACAGTCGTTTTCCTTTCTGTGTGAGGTGCTCATCTATGTAGATAGGTTCTGGTGTGGAGTTCGATAATATAAGTGCTGTGTTGAGCTTTTGATTTTTGTTTCTTGCATTATAGGCTTTCACGGCTTGAAGGATTGAGTTTTTCAGGATTACAGACTTAAGGGTAACAAGGATTGTCTTTTTTTCTGTCTTTGAGGGAAGTCGGCGGATGTCTAGGAGGTCTGACTGTTCCACATTGGCTGAGATAACGTTGAGAACATCTGTGGTTATCTTCAGTAGCTGGTCCATCGTTTCCTTCGGTTGTTGGGGGATGTTGCGAATTTCGAGAACGTTCAAATTGTGTTTCCTGGATTGATCTTCGACGGTGTCTTCGAGTTGCTTGATGCGAGACACTTGCGAGGTACATTTTTCTTCCAAAAAGGTAATTTTATTTTTCATGCCATCATACTCATATGAAAGAAAATCAATCGATTTTTCAATTTCGATATTCGTGTTATGTATTTCTGTGATTTGATTTTTCATTCCGGATATAGAGTTATGTACATAATTTAGATTGTAGCAAATATAGTTGATAGTATAATTGATTGATTTGTTGTTTGTAAGATTATTATTATTGTTGACATTTGGTATTATTATTGAATTTGTTATTAATATGACTATTGTTTGTAAAATTATTATTATTGTTGAGATTTGGTATCATTATTGAATTTGTTATTAATATGATTATTGTTTGATATAGCTCATTATTTTGTGTAACTTACTACATTATTTGTATGCCATCAGGCGGATCACAGTGAGACCTATATATTTGTAAACGTGTAATTACTATAACCTGTGTATCACAAATAAATAAATAAATTATAAAATTAAAATTATAAAATTATAAATTATAAATTAAATTGTAGTTCTTGGAGCTGTGTAGACTGGTCCGGTCTCCATGTAGATAGCATTGTCTTAAACTCTTCTTTAAAGGAGTCGAATGATCGTGAAATATCGGCACATTTGCAGTGTTTAGTGCGAAAAGTAATATTATTAGACTCGGGAGTCTCTTCCAGCTCTGTTTCAGGTGGGTCCGCATCGCCTTTCGACGTGCGGCGTGAGTTTTTAATGGGTGTTCTTTTCATCTTTGAAGTTCGTAATTTTGTTAAAAAAAATAAAAATTCAACAGACTAGTAGCGCCACCTGTTGTTTTTGGTAATGCAGCACGATGCCCAGAAGATATAGATGGATTCTATTGACGTTTGTCAATATCTAAGCTTGTTCCGCTGCTCGCCGCAAGATGTCACTTGTGGTAATTTTACTAAATGAAATCGATTCGTAAGGCGAGAAAATTCTTTTTAGGTTATATTGAAGAAAAAACAATTTATTTCTCAAAAAATTTATCCAAGCCGTTGTTTCCAGTCGCTCCAGTAAACTCACGTAGGTTTGCAGGTCACAACAATGTATCTCTTCAGGTTCAATGGCATTTTAATTTGACGCGTGGTGAGAAATTCTCGTCTCAATAAATTAGGAAATTTTCACTTGTTTTCCCTATTTGTTTCCACTGATAACAGTTTTTCATTAGGAAATCGACTTTGTTGTGCACGATTTACACGTTGGCGTTATTGATTGTTTGTTATAACTAATAAAGAGCGCAGTGTTTACTTCAGAAGCGCCCCCTGGCGAAAAGGTGTTCATAGGGTGTAGAGCATCTCTGTGATGGGGATGGATCAGGTCTGCCTGCATAACCCCAGTCGGTTAAGGAGTTACTGTTGTGAACCATGAATCATGTCAGTTTTTGTACTGTTCACATAGCTAAAGTGCATAGCATACTACATTAATATCATACGATCAGGCGCTGTCCTATTGTATTGCCATCGCTCGCGCGATCACTCGTGCGTCCGACGAAAATGATTGTGCGACCGTGCGTTTAAACATACGCATATCTGCGCAATGTCCTATTGAAGGTCTCGCGATCATGTGATGCGATCGAATTATTCTATTTCTATTCAGATATAAGTATGTTTAAACGCACGGTCGCACAATTATTTTCGTGGGACGCACGAGTGATTACGCGAGCGATGGCAATAGGACAGCGCCTAAGCCTTGCAGTTGATCGTTAATTTTCTACTGACCTTTAAACATCAGTAACTCCTAAACCGACTGGAGTTATGCAGGCAGACCTGATCCATCCCCATCACAGAGATGCTCTACACCCTATGAATACTAAATCAGCCTTGCAGCTGATGGTTACCAAAAGTGCACTTATCTCTTATACTATCATCATCATCATCTCAGCTGATGGACGTCCACTGCTGGACATAGGCCTCCCCCAAGGATCGCCATAACGACCGGTCCTGCGCTGCCCTCATCCAACGTTTTCCCGCCGCCTTCACCAGGTCGTCGGTCCACCGTGTGAGGGGCCTACCCACGCTGCGCTTAAACTATGACTATCTCTTATACTATGACTACGCGAAAATATCCAAGATGTTTATTTCTTTAATAAATAGGGTAGACACCACTTAACTGTACCAGTAATTTTTTTCAAAATTTTGCAGAGAGGTACACCCTGCCAGCAGGGGGAACATGTTTCCTGTTCTACTACAGCATGCATCGTCATCCCGTATGGGGACCGGATGCAGAGGATTTCAAGCCTGAACGGTTTCTGAGTCGGGACACTAATGAGGCAATGAACGCTTTCGCCGGATTCAGCTTTGGGAGGCGTATTTGTATTGGTAATTTCATTTTGCATGTTACTTTACTTCATCTTCTAAATATATAAAAGAAGAAACTGACTGACTGAATGACTGACTGTCTGACATATCAATGCACAGCCCAAACCGCTGGGTCTAGAGATTCCAAATTTGGCACGTAGGTTCCTTATGAGGTTTAGGGGTGCAGTAAGAAAGGATTTTTCAAAATTCACTCCAAAGTTTGTATGGGGAAACAAGATTAGTTAGACTATTTTATTCGAAACTTCACAGGAGTACTTCTATTGATAATTGAGTAAACACGTGTTTCAGGTTTATTCAGAATTCAACCTCTGAAAGGCGGAAATGGGATAACAAAGTCTCAAAATCGAGATGGGTATGGTTTTTATGGTTTATCGGGTCGCTGATTACGAAAACAACAATGATTTTAAAATCCAACGTGATGGACGTAAAATACCATCATCCCCTGTTGGGGTGCGATGGGGTTAAAGTGAAGAAACTGACTGAGTGTCTGATATATCAACGCATAGCCCAAACCGCTGAGTGTAGAGATTCCATATTTGGCACGTAGGTACCTTATGTAGTCTAGGGGTGCACTAAGAAAAGATTCTTCAAAATTCGAAACAGGGGTCCAAAGTTTGTATAGGGAAACAAGATTAGTTGGACTATTTTAGTCTGCTGCTGCTGCCTCCGTGGTCTAATGGTTAAGAGCATTGGCTCTCGATACGGAGGTCGTGGGTTCGATTCCCACGGGGGACACCTTGTGATATGTCACTTTGTGCGTTTTTCCCCAGTTGCAGGCTGAATCACCTGATTGTCTGAAAAGAAAAGTGATTCCGTGCTTCGGATGGCACATTAAGCCGTTGGTCCCGGCTACCATGATATGAGAATCTATTCCAATCTCAGGGATTGTTTTTGGTCAACAACAAGAAGAGATTAAGGATTGCCGAGCCTCGTGGCAGGGAAAAATCGCCACGCGCGAAAACCACGCGAGACGAGTGCTCAGGTCAGAACCTGCAACGTGACTCTGAAGAACATTTTACACTGGTGGTAATTTTTTCAAGTGACATTTCTTGGTCAATGACCGCCATCCAGCAAAATATGTCATTGAAATATCCTATTTTTTTTTTTTTTTTTTTTTTTTTTTTTATTTATTTATTGAAGAAACAAACAGTCACTTAAAAAACATTAAATTTTGGTTTTAAGATACACTTACAGACATTGAGTTCCC
Source organism: Agonopterix subpropinquella (assembly GCA_922987775.1). Classification (NCBI taxonomy): domain Eukaryota; kingdom Metazoa; phylum Arthropoda; class Insecta; order Lepidoptera; family Depressariidae; genus Agonopterix; species Agonopterix subpropinquella. The sequence continues at coordinate 7,554,323 of OV277713.1, read as the reverse complement.
TATATTATACTTAAGTTTAGTAAATTATAATATTTGTTTACTAGTTTAATCACTGAATCAACGCAACCCTATTATAAAAAAAAAAGAAAATATAACAAAGATTTAACAAACAATTTTTACTTAGTTAGGTACTATATTAGTTATTAGGTACATTTACTTGAGAAAATAAAAATGTACAAATAGAAAGATAAGCACATAATTTTTACTCATTAGGTACATTAGTTATGGCTCTTAAAGACGATTTTTTGAAGCATTCCAGAGAAAGACTAAAGATATCAACGTCACAAAGTTTATCGTTGTATAATTTACATGCACGTCTAATAAAACTATTACTAACATAGCAAGTACTACTCCTAGCTACTGAGAATAACGGTTTCTTGCGACAAGTACGTTCACGTCTACGAGGTACACGGATAGTTATATCTTGTAATAGTGCGGGGGCATCGATGATGTTATGGATAATTTTATAAAGAATAACAACATCAAAATAGTTACGACGGTCAGTTAGTGATACCACTTTATGTCTATTGGAGGATATTACGTAATCAGAATAACAAAAACCAGTCCTGAAGTCAAGAGATTTCACGAATTTTTTCTGTATCCTTTCAATTCTATCGTTATGGTTCCTATAAAACGGATGCCAGACTGTACATGCAAATTCTAAGTTGCTACGGACGTAACTGTTATAAAGGAGTTTATATATGGCGGGACTTTTAAAAGGTTTTCCTACCCGTAGAATAAAACCAAGCTGTCTATAGGACTTACTCACGATTTTATCAATATGGGGCACGAAAGTAAGTTTCGAGTCCATAATGACACCGAGGTCTCTAATCTGCGATACTCTAGTTAAATTTTTGTTACAGAGTTTATAATCAAAAAGCACAGGCTGTCTCCTTCTGGTAAAACTGATAACGAAGCATTTGTCGGCATTCAAAAAAAGGTTGTTTTGGGTACAAAAAGTTTCGAAATAAGTGAGATCATTTTGTAAAATTGTACAGTCAGTATCACCTCTAACAATCCTAAAAATTTTTGTGTCATCTGCATAAAGTGCCATTTCTGAGTTATTTATATTTTTAGAAATGTCATTAACGTAAAGGATGAATAATAGAGGTCCTAAATGGGATCCTTGCAGAACCCCAGAACATATATATTTATATTGTGATGTAAAACCTCCCAGTGCAACAGCCTGACTTCTATTCTCCATATAAGATTTCGTCCAACGGAAAAGATCACCGTGCATACCGAGTCGCCAAAGCTTCTTTAGTAATGTGTTATGGCAAATTTTGTCAAAAGCCTTTGAAAAATCGGTATACACGGCGTCGACTTGAAACTTTTCATTCATAGCATTGAGTATAAATTCACAGAAAAACAGTAGATTACTTTCAACACTACGACCCCTATAAAAACCGTGTTGATTCGGTATAATGTGACGTCTTACCGCATTAGATAACTGGTCAGTAACAATTTTTTCCTGAATCTTGCCAAATTGACATAATTTAGAAATGGGGCGATATTTTTCAATATCTTGACTAACTGCGCCTTTAGGAATGGGAGTAATCAACGCTTGCTTCCATATTCGCGGTACGCAACCATCACTAAGAGACTTTTTGTAAATCAAAGTGACAGGCAATGCCAATGACGAGGCACATTTTTGAATTATTATCGGATGCACACCATCAGGACCAGCTCCTTTATTAATATTAACAGATTTCAGATACTTTAAGACAAGTTCATGAGTGATCTCGATGGTACTTAAATCCAACACTGCATTATGACAGGGCTCTAGACTGTCAATATTAAGTGGCTCTGTATTTGGGGTCTCAAAAACTGAGTGAAAATGTTCGTTAAATAAGTTACAGATCCGCTCCCCGCCGGTAACTGAGCTTCCTTTATAGGACATGGTTTGTGGTGGACCATTATTTGGGAAAAGTGCCTTGACAAAAGTCCAGAAAAATTTGGGATGGGTCTTAATCTTACTTTCAGAATACTTTATATAATTATTGTAGCAATCGCGTTCCATTCTAGATGCTCTTTTCCTTAAGATTTTAAAGCTTTCATAATCTAGCGGGTTCCGATAGATTTTCCAAAGTTTATGAAACTTACGTTTTTCTTTAAGCACCTTTCTTAAAGGGAGACTATACCAAACTGGATCCGAATTTTGGGACCGAAGCAGACGTCGGGGAACAAATCTGAGGAACAAGTTATTTAAAATTTCATAAAACTCAAAGACGCATTCCTCCAAGTCTGAACATGTCGAGAAAAGTGTGCTCCATTCAATCCCCATAAGGGCATTATCAATTTCTTCAAAATTAGCTTTACGAAAATTAAATACGTACGTCTCGGCCACTTTCAATGGTGGCACGTAGTTCAAATTTAAATCTATAGTTATTGATCTATGATGGACGTCCTCTGGTGTTAAAGGCTGATCACAACCCACGACGGAACATTCTACGCTACACAAAACTAAGTCTAAAACGCGATTATTTATGTTATAAATGCAATTGTATTGTCTCAAGTTCGAAAATGATAAAAAATCCTGTAATGATTGAACAGCGTGATTACCGCTCGATAACAACAGTAAATCAGTCGGGCAAAGGTCATTCCATTCAGCATGCGATATATTAAAATCACCCGTTATTAAAAATATGTCATTGGGTCTATCAACAATAAGTTTACCAGTAATATCGAAAAACGAAGTAATAGCATCCCTATAGCCTGTGCCTTTAGGAATGTAAACACATGCAATATTTAAATAATGCGAGTGTTTATTGTTATCGCTGCGCAAGGGCAGCGACACCCACAAGCACTCAGTTGAGGCGCGGGGGGGCGCGGGCCAGTCCCTGCGCAGCGGCTGGTACAGGGTGTCCGGTGGCAGAATTAGGATTTAAAATATAAATAACAAAAAAACTACGTGAAATATACATTTATATTTTTAATCATTATAAAGAAGACAAATGCGGGTTTTATTTCTTAAAAATTATGTCGTCTAAATGTTGACCGTCACGTCGGATACATTCATGGAATCTGGCTTCAGTATTTCTTGCCACTCGCTGGAGAAGTGCCGCCGAGATGCCATGAACTTCGCGAACGATATTTTCTTTTAATGATGAGATAGTCGCCGGGTTTGTTTCGTAGACTTTATTTTTGAGATATCCCCACAGAAAAAAGTCCATGGGTGTAAGATCCGGTGACCTGGGTGGCCAGGGGATGTCACCGAAACGACTTATCAGTTGGTTGGGGAAGAAATCACGCAGTAGCGCCATGGTCTCCCTAGCAGTGTGCGGGGTGGCGCCATCTTGCTGAAACCATGTCCGTGAAGTGTAGGAAGGATGGTCTCTCAATGTTGGAAAAAAAAAATCATTGAGCATTCGCCGATAAGCAACACCAGTCACAGAAATTGCGTGCCCTTGACCATTTTCAAAAAAATAGGGTCCAATTATTCCCCTGCTTGATAATGCACACCAAACCGTCACTTTGGGACTGTGAAGTGGCTTTTGGTGTTTTAAGTGGGGGTTTTGTCCTTTAGGAGACCAATAACGACAATTCTGCTTGTTTACACTGCCATTTAAGTGAAAGTGGGCTTCATCACTCCAAAAAATAGTGTTCACCGTGCGAAATCGCTCCAACATTGTCTCACAGTAATTTTTACGCAAGTTGTAATCATTAGGCTTAAGCGCTTGCACAATTTGAATTTTAAATGGATGAAGTTTAAGATCCTTCTTCAATATCTCGTGCACTATAGTTTTTGGAAGCCCCAAGGCAGCCGCTCTCTTGCGAACGGACTGACGCGGATTATCGCTCAAACTGGACGCGACGAGTTCGATGTTTTCATTTGTTCTCGACGTCCGGCTGGGCCCCGGTCGTGGGTTATTTTCTGCTGAACTTGTTGCCCGGAACCTTCGCACCCATGATCGAATCAAATCTTCACTTGGGGCGTCACGTAACCGTCGAATATTGTAACGTGAACAAAATCTTCGACGAGAAATTGCACACGAATCATTGGCTTTAAAATACGCTTCGATTGCGAACGCACGTTGTTCACCCGTCCACTGCGACATTGCGACTAAAAAACCCGCACGAATGACGAAGCCAACGCGGCCCCCTCCCCGCTCCTCCGTGCAACGGTTACGGAGAAATTCGAAATTTAAATCCTAAATCTGCCACCGGACACCCTGTACTTACCCCTCACTGCGATCATGACGCCTCCCCCCCGCCCCGCACCTGTCTCCTCCTCAGACCGGTCACAGCGATAAACAACGTACCTACCGTCGAAATATTCCCGATCATAAAAATTTGAGGTTAACCAACTCTCACTAATGCATATAAAATCATAATTCGATTGAATCATCTGTGAGAAAAACTCGTGAGATTTAGTCCGTAGGCCCCGCACGTTTTGATAATAACCACTGAATATTCTAGAGGTCATTTTAAAAAACGGATTAAGTACACATATAATAGTTTATACACATATCCCCAATGTCTCCGCTCAAAAGGTGTTGAACGAAGAGAATGGGGAACTTGCATACAAAACACAATCATAGATATCCGCTTTTCATTGTTTCTAAGTATGCCTCGCATGCATGACGTAAGATAATTTACGCAAATATTAATACCATCATTAATCACCATGTAGCTAGAGGCAGTAACTTGTTGTGAATGAGATAGTGTACAGGTAAACATAAGTATATGACTTATGTATCGGAGTAACTGCATATACATTGCATTTATGTTTGAACAAAATAATTGTAATTCAGTACAAATCAGAAATACAAAGCATGTCTTTACAAAAACTGAGAATTTCTCTGGAATGCTGTAATAAGTACAAATAATAATAATGAGCATAGAATAAAGGTAATAAAGTAGTCAGTTCAACTTTTTAAGATCCGCGTTTTTATTAATAGTAATCACTTTGGATTGCTCATTTTTGCGCATAAGTATTTTACAATCTCTTACCCACAAAAATGAGTATTGTAATTCGGCTTTGAGTTCCCTGGCACGTTTAAGGAGCAGTTTATTCGCGGGAGTGAGGTGGTCATTCACATACAGGTTAACGCTGGGTCCAGGTAGACCGATATCCGTGGTAGTCAGACCGCGGCGCGCGCGCACCGCCGCCAACAGCTGGTCTTTGTAAAGGCGCCGAGTGAATCTAACTATTATGGCCGGCGGGCGAGAAGTAGATGGGCCAGGCTGTGGTTCGCGAATATCGCCAGCCACCTTGTTGACAAACCGACGAACACGATGAATAGAATCGATATCATTTACCTCCAGCTGAATCCCGACCTTGGTACATATGGAATGAACAATAGTGTTGAGATTTTCACCACTGGTGACAGGCACGCCTGATATTTCTAAATTGTTCATTCTAAAGAACTGGTCTCTGGTACCAGAATCCTCTTGAAGATCGGAGATTGTTGCATTCACAATGTTCAGATCTGATTGTAATTTTTTAACCATTGCTAGGTTATTTTCGACAATGAACAATCGGTCATCATTTTTAGAAAAGTGAGATTCGAATCCATCACATTTGATGTTGAGATCCTCAATCGCATTTGAGAGATGATCAGTAGTTTGCGTAAATTCTGATTTAAGTAAATCAATTGCTGTTTTTATTTCACTCTTAATGGTAGCCTTCAAGTTTTGAGTTTGGGTCAAAAGTTTGGTATCCAGAAGCTTCGCAAAACTGTCGTATGAAATAGTGTTGCTGGGAGTGGGAGGTTTAACAATGGGCTTAGGCTTGTCATCACCACGCGAGTTTGTGTCCTCAAGAATATTTTCAATTGGCTTTATTGGAAGAATAGGTGTTTCATCGTTCCTTTGACGCCGAGGTCCCACACTGCAGCATAACGGGCATTTCCAAGACGGTCTGAGCTCATCAACGTTTGCTTGGGAGTCGATGCATTTATAATGGTACGTTCCACCACATGACACACACTTTAATCTTTCGCATCGCTCCACCAAGGTTTTACATGCGACGCACTTCATCGTAGCACCACAGGATAAAACGGATAACTAAATTTTGCAACAGTAATTCACAAAAACAAACACGTATTACAATTGCGCGGTAAAGTGACGTGTGGACCGTACACTTGACGGCGCGTGACTTTATTAATAAAAACGCTTCATTAACTAAACAAAAGGCCTTGCCCTGCGTAACCCTGGTAAAATTAAGTCATTAATTAACAAAGCATCTTTTTTAGTTATACAGGGTGTAACAAAACACCCTAGTTATACTTAAGAGGGTGCTTCAGACCATCAAACTGAACAACTTTCACAATGGAGCCAACATCGAAATCGCGAAAAGCTGTCCCATACATTTTAGTCGAGTCGGTACTACAGTTTTGTATGGAACAATTGATTAATTTTTCGCGATGTCGAAGTTGGCTCCATAGTCAAAGTTTTTCAGTTTGATGGGCTGAAGCACCCCTTAAAGTATCACTAGAGTGTTTTGTTACATCCTGTATAAATAGATTTTTTACGAACCGTTTTCAGTTTTTGCGTACAACTATTTTTTATCTTTATGACTGTGATATGTATAGGTACAGAATCCATCTTAATTACTTAATGTGCTGACGGTTTTTAAGAGGATGATGAGATCATCAAACTCAACAACTTTCTCTATGGGACCAACATCGAAATCTTGAAACAAAAAATCTGCTCTCCCATAACATTTTGCTCGAGGAGTAGGTTTGGTAGTTTTATATGGAACAGCTGATTTTTTTTTACGTTTTCGATCTTGTTCCTATAGAAAAAGTTGTTCAGTTTAATGGTCTGCTCATCCCCTTAAAATAGTTTCAGCAATTTTTGTTAGATCTTACACAGAGTGTAAGTGACATGACAGCCTAGCAAATACTGAAACGGTGAACTCAGACCATCAAACTGAACAACTTTCACTATGGAGCCTACCTCAGGAAACGCGAAAAAAAATCTGCTGTCCCATACATTTTAGTGGGATAGGCAGAGGCACAACAGTTTTGTATGGGACATCAGATTTTTTTCAGGATTCCTGTTTCAATATTTGCTAGGCTGTCACTCACACCCTGTAGATAAAGTTGTTAAGTATGATGGTCTAATCATCCCCTTTAGAAACCGTTAGTATATTAGGGACCCGAGGTATACAGGGTCGAGAAAAAACAAAAAAAATCTGCCGTCCCATACATTTAAGTCGAGACGGTACTGCAGTTTTGTATGAAAGATCGGATTTTTTTTTCGCAATTTCGATGTTGGCTCCATAGTGAAAATTGTTCAGTTTGATGGTCTGAATCACCCCCTTAAGTATTACTAGGGTGTTTGGTTACACCCTGTATGTGCCTAGTAAATAAAATGAAATATGTAGGTAAATTCGTAGTATATTTTCAGGTCAAAAGTTTGCGATGATGTCTGCGAAGACGTTAGTGGTCCACGTGCTGAGAAAGTACCAAGTGTCCGCTGACCACAGAAACATGGAGTTCAAGCTGGACATCTCACTGAAGCCGACTTCAGGACATTACAGTACGACCGTAAAGTCTAGAAATTAAATAAATCGGAACTAAACTTTTTCATTATCATGACAACATTATGGAAAACGTCAAACTGTCAATCACCAAAATTTCAAATGCAGTTATATGCATATCAAATAAAAATTTACCGTAAAATATTTGAATTTGTCCTAATTATTATTACTAATGGATAAAGTAACAAAAAGTGGGGTCAGTGGGTCATTTGTGCAAGTTTAGTAATTTACTACGTTATTTTCTGTTATGTTTGGAGGTATATCAAGCGGGGAAAATTGGAATAGATTGGATGTTGTTTACAAGCGATTTGATGATATGGTAGGTTAAATACTTACTCTCATGTTGCTTTTTAACAATAGTTTTCAGCGTAATTATATCAATTATCATCAGTTATCATCTGAAAAATAATCATTTAGGGCATTTTCTTTCGAGTTTGGTTCGTTTGGGGTTATGATAGTTTGTTGATAAAACTGACGTTATTGTATGCGTGGACCGCATAATTTTGATCCTTGCATGTCATTCCTGCATGTTTAGTTTATCTTCACTGCGACTAGTTAATATTTTATCGATTACCTACTTTTTTTTTTTTTTCAGGAAAACATTTATATCGCAAAATTTTTCTGTCCGGAATCCGGAATGCATCGATAAAAAAACTGCCATGCCTAGAAATAGAAATCTTAAATAGAATGAATGTCAATATCAGATCTACGAAAATACGAAAATAGTAAACATCGTATTCAAAAACAAATAATTTGAAAGTACAATATAAAGTAATATGCGTTTTCATTATTTTCTTCTAGAACTAGAATACAGGAGGCGTACGTAGCATGTTACACGTGATATGGCTATATCATGCCTTTTATTTCGTTCGTTCGCGCGCAAATAGAAAGAGAGCGAAGGTGTGATAGCGCTATATCACGCTGCCATGCTAGCCATGTAGTTGCCAAAATTTAAAATGTATATTGGGAGTAAAATTTAGCTGCTGTCAGAGCCAAATTTAGCTAAACATAGATAACGTTTTGCATAAACTTTCGGAGTAAATACAGCAAGTATCAAAATAGTTTAGGTCGTAGTGTAGTGTTGCCGTGTAAAGCGACAGTGGCGCCCTCATTTAATTTCTACTCTTTCTGGTCGGGCTACATCACTTTGAAACATAGAACTAACGGGGGTCTCATTTAGTTTCCACTCGAGTCTTCGACGGGCTTAGCCCGCCTTAATTTTTTAAATCAATCAATAAATAGATATAAAACAAAATGAAATTGCCCATTTTCTTGCTGACTTTTTTCCAAATCTGTGAGATCTCGAAAAGTTAATGGGATATCATTCGGAGCGCGCTCCATACAAACAAAGTCGGGTTATATTTTCAATACTAACCAATTAAAGTCAATGAAATTTTTCAGTTAAAATGTATAGTTTTAAAGTTACAAGCCCCTTAAAGATTTCCATACAAATCTTAAATTAATCCTAGCATTTGAAACTGTATCTAAACTATTATAAAACTGTAACAGAAGTGTGTCTGTACATTGAAGATATTTACAAAAAAAAAATTACGACGTGGTTTTTACCTATCCCTGATTCCAAATCACAAATTTTTTGATTTTTTGTCTGTCTGTTTGTTTGTTTGTATGTTTGTTTGTTTGTTTGGGTGTTTGTTTGTTCGAGTATCACGCAAAAACTACAGAACCGATTTTGATGAAACTTTTTTTGTTTGATAGCTTATCATCTGACTTAAAATCTGGTATATAATTTATGCGGACGAAGTCGCGGGTAAAAGCTCGTCTAAACTATTATAAAACTGTAACAGAAGTGTGTGTGTCTGTACATTGAAGATATTTACAAAAAAAAATTACGACTTGGTTTTTACCTGTCCCTGATTCCAAATCACCAATTTTTGGATTTTTTATCTGTCTGTTTGTTTGTTTGTTTGTATGTTTGTTTGTTTGTTTGGGTGTTTGTTTGTTTGAGTATCACGCAAAAACTACTGAACCGATTTTGATGAAACTTTTTTTGTTTGATAGCTTATCATCTGACTTAAAATCTGGTATATAATTTATGCGGACGAAGTCGCGGGTAAAAGCTCGTATTTAAATAAAAATCTGACACAATACAAGCATAGATATTAGTTTCTAGATTGTTTCTGAAAAATTGCATTGACTTTAATTGGTTAGTATTGAAAATATGACCAGACTTCATTTGTATGCAGCGCGCTCCGATTTCTATCCCCTTACCTAAGAACATTCTCCTGTAACACCAACGCAGGTAAAGCGATATGATAGCATACGGAAGAGAGCTAGCGCCTCAATCATGAGACCGCGGTTCGATTCCTGGCCTGTACCACTAAGTTCTTCGGAATTTATGTACGGCTGTATGTTCTTAGTGGTTCTTATAATTGTACTTTTTCCTGTTATTATAAGCTGTTTGAAATATTTTAGATGTTAAGTTGGCATGTGTTATAACTTTTAGTGGTTAAATAAATAAATTTTATTTATTTATTATTTATTTATTTATCATTTACTAGCTCGGCGGTGAAGGAAAACATCGCGAGGAAACCTGCATTCCTGAGCATGAAAAGAAAATACCATAAGTTCGGAGGTATGCGTAGGTAACATATGATATGGACCTAGATGCTATTTCTTATACTGTGACATGGGTGTGCTTAGTGCGAACACGAAGGACCAACGCTGGTCTCCGTGTTACAACGCCCTTGCTTGCAATAGCCCAACCACAAATAATCAACGGAGTTGCGCTCTGCGAACGGCGCCACAGTGGTTTACCATAATTAATTCAGGGACATTAAGGCCGGAGGCCGGAGGCCGTAAGGCGGTCTGAAAAAACTCTGGACACCAGGGCTCGGCCCACACGATAAGAAGAAGAAGGGACATTGGGGTATCTGGAACTAATGTTTAAATCTAGGTAATATGATTTATGAAATTTGTAGATCTATAACTGTAGTAATACAAAAAAATATATAAAAGATCCATCTTATCATGAACAGGACAAAAAAATTGTATAAGATTTTTTAGTAGGTATGGAGAAAATTAAATTTTTATTATTTTTTCATAAACTTCTCCATACTTCACGGAATCCATAACAGGGTTGCTAAGTAGTCATATATTCTACCCAATATTGAACGATTTTCATGTTTAAACGTGCATTTTTAATTAAGCTCGTGTAGACGCCAAATTGTTTCAATACCTAATTGATAGAGTCAATGCCCATCTAACTACCATAGAAAGAATTCTGCGAAGTTTGGAGAAGCTTGTGAAAAAATCCCAAAAATTTAATTTTCTCCATACCTAGTAAAAAATCTTATAATTGTTTTTTGTCATGTTCCCAATAAGACAGATTTTTTATATATTTATCTTTTATTACTACAGTATAGATATACAGATTTCATAAATCAGATTACCTAGATTTAAACACCAGTTTCAGATACCCCGATGTCCCTGATTTAATTATTATGAACCACTGTGCGCCAGTCGGCGCACACCTCTTACCGACCTGTATAAATTAAAACGTTAAGAGATGCTCAAAAGCAAACGTTGTTAAAGTCTCGTAACTACTTGTTGGTACTCGATAAATAAAAATAAATAATATCCTACAAATAATTAAACTTTAGTGGCTGAAAGATTTAAAAATAATTCTAATTTGTTTGTATATTAATTACCTAAGCAAAAATGTTAGCTTGTTTAGTGTTAATTTCTTTAGTGTGTTTTATTTATTTTTTTAAACAACAATGGGAGAAGGAGAACAATCGTCCACCTACGATGCCAGGTGCTTTGCCTGTCATAGGACACACATATTTGTTCCTTGGAAGCCTTGCAGATTCCCAAAGTTTGTATTATATGTATAACTAGAGCTATCCCGCGACTTCGTCCGCACAAATTATAATACCAGATTTTAAGTCGGATCATAAGCTATCAAATAAAAAAAGTTTCATCAAAATCGGTTCAGTAGTTTTCGCGTGATGCTCGTTTAAACAAACAAACACACAAACAAACAAACAACCAGAAAGAAAAAAAATTTAAACATTGGTGATTTGGAATCAGGGAGCAGGGACACCTAAAAACCAAATCGTAACTTTTTTTTGTAAATATCTTCAATGTACAGACACACTTCTGTTACAGTTTTATAATAGTTTAGATACTTAATAATTAAATACCTCGTCATCATCTCAGCCGATAGACGTCCAATGCTGGACATAATTATAGCCCAGTCATTTTACGGAGTTTTGTCAGGAGAGGTGGGGAGTAATTTTTTATCAATGGGACTTAATTCTTTCACCATTAGAATGCTACATTACACTGAAAAAAATTATCAACCAAACTAGTGTTAAATATAATCAAACTTTAGTGACTTCCAAACTGTTTTGTAGCATATAAACAAACTTTCGGCTATAAATAACAACACATTTTGCTATTTATAACCAAATGTTTGATTATGTGCCACAAAACAGTTTGGAAGTCACTAAAGTTTGGTTATATTTAACACTAGTTTGGTTGATCATTTTTTTTCAGTGTATTTGTGATGAACATAAGCTAAAAAACGGCCAAGTGTGTGTCCGGAAGATTCTAAGGCGGTATGCAGTTCGCCGCGGTCTATTAATTTAATATAAAATGCGTTATGACACTAACAATTTCATCATCATCTCAGCCGATGGACATCCACTGCTGGACATAGGCCTCCCCCAAGGATCGCCATAACGACCGGTCCTGCGCTGCCCTCATCCAACGGGTTCCCGCCGCCTTCATCAGGTCATCGGTCCACCTTGTGTGCCTACCCACGCTGCGCTTTCCAGTATAGATATGTATTTGTTTGTTTCAGAATTGTGGGCACTGATACAGAAAATTGCAAACGAATCTTTAAAGATTCGTGGAGTTTTAACGATGAAGATATTTTCTTCTACATGGTACGGTAAGTATTGAACAATTCAGAGTGGGGCAAACACGGTGTGTGGTGTGTGGTGTGGTGTGTGTGTTGTGTGTGGGTGTGGAGTGGTAGGGTGAATGTACCCATGATACTGAAGAAAACAGTAGAAAACTAAGGTGGTAACATCGACGTTTAAAATTCTTAGATTTCTTTTAAATACGGTTTAAAGAAAATCTAAGAATTAAAATTAAAAAAACAGCGTTTAAAAAAATATCGTCTTATCCTGATTAATAGATAAATCTAGGGTTTGCGAGAAAATTGCCTCACAATATAAAAGTATGTTAAAATAATAATGTAATTATGTATTTTTAGGTACCGCAGAACCTGATGACTTTTACAACATAGCAAATAATTGTTTAGAAAAAGATGTTATTTATTCATATCTAAAGCCGTGGCTTGGTGAAGGAATATTTACCGGCGAGTGTAAGTTGACCTTTTAATAAAATGCAGGCTAAGCGCGCGCGAGACCGACTCGCTGTTGGCCAGTTTTTATAAGTACCCACTGACGAAACACCATGTTGTGGATTTTTGTGACAAAGCATGCCGCGAATTTTTTACTGTATAAAAAGGTTCTTAGGACATAATGAATGGTACCGAATTGTCATTTTATTGTAGGTAATCATTTTATTTTTGCTTTTGAAGCTTTTATTTAAACTTTAACTATGGGAACAAACCTGAAATCCATACATTTGAGTCAAGTAGGCATTAGAAACAGTTTAGAATAAAACAGCAGTTAAGTATTTTTTGCGATTGTTGGTTTGTTCCCATACTAAAAGTTGTTGATCACCTGAATCACCACTGAAAATATGGCAAGTGATTAAAAATTGTAAACCGAGATCCGACCGTAAAATTATGCACCTATTTAGGTAATAGGCTAACGAAATGTGATTCTGGTGTATGTTTACACAGGCGTTAATTCAACGCCACCAAGTTGCCTAGAAAAATCTTGCCGCAAGTACTTTTATTATAGTACCATATTTATTTTACTAAAAAAAATTGTTTTAGTGTCCATATGGAAAATACACCGTAAAATGATATCGCCAGCATTCAATACAAAAATTATAGACGGTTATCTTGACATTTTTAACAAAAGGTCCAGAAGTTTGGTGGAAACACTCTCAGTGGACGTTGGAAAAGGTCCTGTGGTTCTATTTGATTATCTCGAACATTTCACATTGGATATTATTTTATGTGAGTACCTGCTTATTGAAACGTCTAATAATCATTGCGGTTAATAAATTGCAACAGAACTATGATTGGACCACGTCCAAGGTCCGTCTTTTGCTCCCATAGGTTTGCTCCCATAGTAAACGTTGTTCAGTTTGATGGTAGAGCATGTGGTTTAAAAGTTAATTATACTTTTCCTTACACCCTGTAGGTATAAGGTTATTTTAAATTAGTTGGCGAAACTGAACCTGGGCACTTGTTAATGAAAATTAGTGATCGGTAACTATTGTGCAACTCGCGGCAAACTCTAGGTTGGTTAAGAATTACAATGTTATCATCTCGTTTTCTTTTAGTTTTTTTATAATACGGCCCCAAATTAGAGTTATTTTCCCGTTTCTCATTGTTTTATTTTTTCCTGTTTGTAAAAGGCAAAGGGAACTGACCCATACAGCCATGTGCAGTTAAGACCACGTCAAGCTTGAGATTTGAAGTGCGATATTGCTTTTTATACGAACGGCATAAGAACAGTACGAAGATCAAGGTGTCGAACTTGACGTGTTCTCGACTGTGTCTTTGTATCATATTGGTAATTTCACAATATAATTGAAACGGCACACCGGCTAGAACACATTTAGAACATGACTTGTAAGAATAATAATAAAAACTCACGGCCACACAAAACTCATATTTTATTACCAACCCTGAAAATGCCGCGAAACGCACAATAAATTAAGTTAAAAAAATATTTATTTCCGATCTATAATGATAATATAATATTATGATAACAGATTTCATTATCAATTTTTATACTTAACTGGTATTGATGATTAACAAAATTATTATTACCGTGCGTATAGCGCGGGCGGACATTGATCTCAGAATCATAATGATCGGGTGGCGGGTCATTATCACGCAATGGTACTTAGTAACAGATACCAAAATTAATTTATTTTCAATGCAATTATTTCTCTAATGGTATACCACGCGCGCCCAATGTGGGAAGTAGTGTGGAACCACGTGGAACGTTAAAACTTAGAAATATAGTTTGATAAATAATTAACCTTTTTTTTTTCAGTGACAGCAATGGGCTTAGATTTCGAGGACAAAAATATAAACCAAAACAGCGAGTATCTACGTAAAATATCGGAAACTTTAATGTTGACTCAAAAAAGAGTTCTGACCGTTTGGAAGCATATAGACTTTTTGTACAATCTGACCAAAGATAAGACACAAATGGACCGGGCTGTTAAATTATTGAATAATTATACAGATGAGGTTGATATGCAGAAAATAATAATATTCTGTCCTTCTATCTTCATTTTCACAACTTAGGTCATTTACCCTAATTTCGACACAGAAAAAAAAATTACTTGAGTCAAGATATTTTCGCATTTCGATATAAGGAAACTCGAAGTTGTCTTCGTTTGAAATATTAAATGTTTCGTATTACCTATAGTTTTTGGGCCAAGAACTAATTTCTTGTATCAAAATTCAAATGTTTCTTTTCATAAATGCGACAAACAAATCTGTTTTGATTTCAAGCTATAAAACTCGAACAAAACACAAAACAAAACACACACACAACACTCTAATACAATTTATTCTCGTCACAAGAAATTCAATTTTGGATTTTGAGAATTGAACATTCTTCAAACGTGTTTTAGGGTACCGTTTTAGTAGGATTATCTTAGTCCAAGACAAATATACAGGGTGTTTGGTAGAGCGATGTAGATATTTTCTGAGCTGATTGAGGGAACCTTTATGAACATTTTAAACCACATATACTATTATGACAAGTCTCATAGTTTTTAAGTTATGATCAAAAGTTCAATTTTTTGTTTATTGCGGGAATCGGTGGGGTTAGAGGTCCATAACATACAAGTTAGTGCCTGAATTAGTTTTATTTTGGTTTTGAATTAGTCCTAAGTACACAGTCTTTCATCACAATAAGTTTAAACAATAATTGGAAAGGCAATCATAAAAAAATCTTGATGTAAACTTGTCACAAATCATTAAAAAAACTACAAGTGGAAATTTTTTTCAAAAATCATTTAAAAACTACTTTGGTTAGTACACTTTCAATTAACAAAAAAATCCTAGCAATAAGCCACAACTAAAGCAACAATTGAATTTTTTCATAAGATGGTAGACAAAACTGAAAATCAAATAAAAATGAATAATCTTAGTTTCATCTCCCATATCACATTTTATAATTGAATTATTACTATTATCTAATTCACCGGTCGTGTTTAAAGTGTGATTCACGATTTTGAACACATATTCGTGCTTCTGTGGTAGTTATACCCAGTCGCATCTCTCCTCAGAAAATGTCGAGAGACTGCTCAATTTTTCCTATTTACTGGTCACGACTCACTATTTCTTCGACGTAGATAAGTTCCTTTAGTCTTCTCCATTCAGCAAGTCTCAAAATGTTACAAGAAAGCAACATTTTTTTAAATTAATACTTCAAGACTCACTACTATTTCTTCTTACACAGAACGCAAAATGTAGCAAGACTACTCAATTTTTCTCATTCGTTTCTTTACTGGTCACAACTCACTATTTCTTCGACGTAGAAGTGTTTCTTTAGTATTTCCCATAAGAAACAGTCCCATCCTGAGACCTTGCGGGCCATTACGTCCGATCCACCTTTAAGGTAATTTGTATTGAAATAGTGCCGCACTGCTAGGGAAGGGTATCTACATAGTGAGTCGTGACCAGTTAATAAGAAAAAATTAAGTAGGTTTGAGACAATTAGCGTTTTTCTGTATGAGAAAAAATTGTTGTGAGTCTTGAAGAATTAATTTAAAAAAATGTTGCTTTCTTGTAACATTTTCAGACTTGCTGAATGGGGAAGACTAAAGGAGCTTATCTACGTCGAAGAAATAGTGAGTCGTGACCAGTAAATAAGAAAAATTGAGCAGTCTCTCGACATTTTCTGAGGAGGGATGCGACTGGGTATAACTACCACAGAAGCACGAATATGTGTTCGAAGTCGTGAATCACACTTTAAACACGACCGGTGAATTAGGTAATAGTAATAATTAAATGATAAAATGTGATATGGGAGATGAAACTAAGATTATTCATTTTTATTTGATTTTCCGTTTTGTCTACTATCTTATGAAAAAATTCAATTGTTGCTTTAGTTGTGGCTTATTGCTAGTAATTAACTAAAGTACGACGGCCCGGTAGCACTGTCTGTAGTGAAACTGCCTGCTGTGCCGAGGGTCGCGGATTTGAATAATCCCGTAAGGGACAAATATTTGTATGATGAATATGAATATTTGTACCCGAGTCATGGATGTTTGTATTTATATATGTATTCTATATCGTTGTTTAGTCATCATAATACAATTCCAGGCTAGATTCTGGTACTTAGGACTAATTCAAAAAGAAAATATAACTAATTGACGCACTAACTTGTATGTTATGGACCTCTGACCGCACCGATTCCCGAAATAAACAAAAAATCGAACTTTTGATCATAACTTAAAAAGTATGAGACTTGTCATAATACTATATGTGGCTTAAAATATTCATAAAGATGCCCTCAATCAGCTCAGAAAATATCTACATCGTTCTACCAAACACCCTGTATATTTGAGATTAAGAAATATCAAGTTGAAACATATTTGGTAAAGTATTTTTTTCTGTGTAGTTTTTAGGTACCTAGATCAGATTTAGCGATGAGTTTTTCAGTGTGTAAATGGTATTCCACATTTAAATATGTGGGCCGATAGCTCAGTCGGTAGTGTAACTTGCTTGCCGCTGCGTGGAGGATCGCGGGTTTGAATCTCGCAAAGGGGCAAATATTTTTGTTTGGTGAATACAAATACTTTTACCACAGAGTACCTACTATAATTACTACCGTAACTTTTACCCAAGTCATGGATGTTTTTAGGTATTTACTAGGTGATTTTGTAAACACTTTTCTTTATGTTCTTTGAGTAATTAGCAATAATTAACTTTTTCGTTCATTTTCTAAACCAGCTGGAAAGGTAAAGTATCCTGAAATAGGTGCATGTGTTTTCATTGTTTTCTTAATAATTATGAAACAATTCAAACATTTTCTTAAATAAATTAAAATGTTTCAGTTAATCAAAAAAAGAAAAGATGCCCTGAATCATAAAGGAGCCGATTCTAATAATAAATCTACGGATAAAGGTTGGTTTTATTTTAATACGAGCTTTTACCCGCGACTTCGTCCGCATTAATTATATACCAGATTTTAAGTCAGATGATAAGCTATCAAACAAAAAAAGTTTCATCAAGATCGGTTCAGTAGTTTTTGCATGATACTCGAACAAACAAACACCCAAACAAACAAACAAATAAACAGACAGAAAAAAAATCAAAAAATTTGTGATTTAGAATCAGGAACAGGTAAAAACCATGTTGTAATTTTTTTTTGTAAATATCTTCAATGTAAAGACACGCTTCTGTTACAGTTTTATAATAGTTTAGATCTGTAGCCCAGTTTAATTTACAGAATTTACGTACCTAGTTCCTAAACTTAAATAAGGAGGTAGATAACTTTTAAAATGGGACCAACATTCAAAACGCGAAACAAAATCTGCTATTCATAACAAACATTTGGTTCGATTGGTGTTACAAATGTGAACCTTATAAAAGTAAAAACGATGTTAGTTTTAGTATTACTTTCTCTTTATTACATTTAAATATTTTTCCCCACTTTTTAGGTTCAACATCCAAATCATTTCTCGATTTACTTCTAGACTTATCACTGCAAGGTTCTTTGACTGATAATGAAATCAGAGACGAAGTTAATACAATGATTTTGGGTGGTTACCATACTACTTCTAAAACATTAATCAATGTTTTGGTAATGATTGGGTCCAATCCTCACATACAAAAGCGCGTTTATGATGAGTAAGTACCTGTTTATTACTTTCTAGTGTTTCTAGAATCCGGAACCTCCTTGTGATCCTTGTGGCACCCCGGATTGGGCATAATACATTGATGCCTTATATAGCAACAACCTGAGGTCTCCACTCCAATTATGAGCCGAACCAGGACAGGAGATAGATAGTAAAGTACTTAGTGTATCTTACCTTACTTTAGTATGTAGGTACCTTGTATCTGTGGGGAACCACTACAGATGTCCAGCACCCACAAGTTATAGCAAAGATGCTAACAGATGGCGATACCGTCGCTCACGAAAATATGCTCCATACAAAGACAACGTTCATCGTAAATACGTAACTCGTAACCTACTACAAATAAGGTTCACAATCGAATGCAAGACATAAATCGCGCAAGAGAAATAATCACAGAGATTCGATATATATACAAGGTCCAACTAAGAACTGTTGGACCACGGCCGGTCCCCAGGCATCACACCTAGCCTGGCGGAAGTACTTCCCTTTTCAATGGAGGAACATTCCCAAGTAGCACCTCCATATATCTACAGGTACACAACGTGTTAATGAATTAGCGCAAAACCTCATACACCCCAAACTGATTTATAGCAAAATAATTAGATTGAAACAATAATTTCATTATTTTGATACTTAAAATCTAAAGTTATTAGCATTTTAAGTTTTGAGGCAAAAATGATTTGTTATCATTTCAGCACTGAAAGAAAGCGCTAACGTACTCATGGATACATTTTATTAATCTTGTTTTTGTAGTAAGTAGGGTGAGTGTGCCCGTGCGGTGGGTCGACATCGGGTTCAGGAAATTTTAAATTTTGCAAACGAATTATTTAATATTTTGAAAAAATTACCTACGTTGAAACCATGATAATTCGACTCAGCTCTCGATCCTAAACAAACTACTTCCTAGTTTTGCGTTAATTTATTAACAAGTTGTATAGGGTGTAAACTTAAATGTGCTAAACATCCACCTAAAAGGGTGTATTAGGAGTGCAATATTTGAATCTCATTCGCTGAGTTCAGCAGTTGAAAATGTCAAAATTACTGTGGAGATATGCATCTTTCTACTGCTGATTTGACTTTCAAAAATCATACTTCAGGAGTGCGATTTTTGAAAATCAAATCAGCAGTAGAAAGATGCGTAACTCCATAATAATTTTGACATTTTCAACTGCTGAACTCAGCGAATGAGATTAAAAAATCGCACTCCAGACCATCAAACTGAACAACTTTCACTACGGAACACATTGAAATCGCGAAAAAAAATACTGATGTTGCATATCTACATTTGATTCGAGTACCCATTAACGTTTTCTATGGAAAAACTGATGTTTTTTTCGCTATTTCAATTTTGGCCTCATAATGAATGTTTTTCAGTTTGATGGTCTGAAGCACCCCGTTTAATATGTAACGCATTTAATTTTACAACCTGTAAATATTATTCATTACAGATTGAAGGATGTATTTGAAAATGATTGCAAAGACGTCGATAATGATGATTTGGCAAGACTCGTGTATTTAGAGGCTGTAATAAAGGAAACCCTGAGATTGTATCCCGTTGGCCCTGTAATAACGAGACACGTCGACAAGGATATTCAGCTTAGTAAGTTGAAAGAGTTACCTAGCAAACATTTCAATTTGCGTCTAATGTTCATAAAGAAGTTTGGCGGACGGCCATGTAATTTTAGACCCAGACTTAGAGGTCCAATACATAAAAAAATAAATCAAAATTTTTTATTCAAAATAAAATCATATAGATAGCTCTTTGACGTCATTTTTTGACTCTACCACCGCGTCGGAAGGTGTCCCGTTGAGAGAAGATGCGACCAGAAACTCTACAACACACATCTCTTAAACAAAACAAAATGTACAAAGTAGAATTAAAATACAATATTGCATTACATAGTGTAAAATTGTCAAGACCAGACATTGTGACATGAATGAAACTTAGTAATACGTGTAGAGTTAAACAAAATTAACAAAAAAGTAAATTGGTTGTAACATGTAGAAGTTGGCGGAAAGTTATTTCTCCTTATGATACCTTTTGTATCAATTGTGTGAAGCTCATAATCTTTCTTATTAGATAGTCCACTAAATCTTTTATGCATTCATTGTGTTTATTTTAATGAAAATTCACGATAACCGTACAATATTATGATAATGGAAGAAAACGAAATCACACGCACTATCAGTTCAACCAAGCCAAATACTTTCCGTAACGACCAAAAAATACTTCAGTGATAATATCAGATGAAAATAGCTGTTGTGGTTGCGTTTTGCTACTGCTTTGTGGATGATTTGTCAATTTTACTAGTAATTTCTACTTTTGAATCCGGACTTCTGGAGATGTGGAAGTTTTTTTTTAAATGCCTGAATTTTTTCTGTTTATAATGATTATGACCGCCGTCCTGAATGGCTTTAGTTTTCGTAAAAAATGGCTGGGTCCAAATCTGCCATTCTTCTTTATGATTTTCCAGAAAACTGCAGTTTGCCAGCCGGTTCAAGATGCTTTCTTTTTATTAACGGTGTGAACCGTCATCCGATATGGGGACCGGATGCTGAGGAGTTTAAGCCGGAGAGATGGCTTGACCCGGCCTTGTTACCTGATCATCCTGGTGCTTACGGAAGTTTCAGTATAGGACGACGGTCTTGTATTGGTAAGAATCGATAATCATGACAGGATCGAAGTGATAATGTCAATGAACTAAAATGGTTGACACAGATCAGAAAATTAGTTACCTGCGGGCCTAGACAAAGTGTCTTTCGATTAGCGTTAACGACAGTAGAAACGATAAAAAATGTATGGGACTGTAGAAAAGAACGAAAACGAATAGAAAAAGTCTAGACAACATACAGTTTTTGACAGTTGCTGTCGACAGTGAGCGTTTCGTTTTGAACGCTCCCTGGCGATCGACCAGACCTTGTAGATAACGCTAGAAAATGGCGGTTTTACAGAAATTCTCAATTTTTTTTTTTTAAATCGAACACGATTTAGCATATAAAAAAGAAAAAAGAGTGAATGAGTGAACTAAACGCTAACCATAGTGCAGATTCAGCTTTTTTTCTCTAATAAGCGTTTGTCAATAATTTGTGACATTGTCTAGCATTCTATCGTTTTTCTATCGTCGATAACGCTGCGGCCATAGATAAGCTACTATTTTACAGGCTGCGGCGTTAGCGTTTGTAGAATAGAAAGCGTGTGCACTTTGTCTAGGGGCGCTGAATGACAATTGGCTGATCGTATCTGCCGAAGAACTGACAAACGATAGGGACAAACTAGCATGCGTAATGTGGGATGCCCTCCGGCCTAGTGTACCAAAGTCCTGAGAATAGGAGTGGGGACCGACTGGAATGAGGAAAGTCGAGAATAGAATTTCATGGCGCGCCTTGGGAGAGGCCATAACAATTATATTCAGCAGTGTACGATAACAGGCTTATAATCTATCTATTTATCATACGATAGCTTTTCTTTAATCGGGTCTCGCACTTGCTTGCCCCTCATGGAAATAGATATCATCATAATCAACTTAGCCGATATAGACATCCACTGCCGGACATAAGCCTCCCCCAAGGATCGCCACAACGATCGGTCCTGCGCTGCCCTCATCCAACGGGTTCCTGCCGCTTTGTCCACCAGATTGTCAGTCCACCTTGTGGGGAGCCTGCACTCTACTCTTCGGCCTCATAGGCCATCAGTTTTATGAGCAACGAGCTTTTACCCGCGACTTCGTCCGCATAAATTATACAGGGTGTCCCAAAAACCAACGTCAAGCCGAAAACGGTTGATAGGCCAGGAGGTGACAGTTATCAGAAAAAAAAAAATCTAAGATTAGTACTTTCCATAAAAAAATTTTTTTTTTAAATTTACACCCTGTGATGATCTTTTAAGTACTATGACTACAAATCTTTACTTTTAAATTTTTTTTTGTGTGTGGTGTAACCCTGAATAACCCTTCAGTCATCTACAGTCTGAAATTAAAACACAACTGCTTCAGTTTTAAAGAAAATATCACTTTTTGCCCCACCATGCACTAAAAATTATTACATCGCCCAACTTTAACTAACTGTACAGAAAAAAAAATGTACTGTGCTATTTCGGCAAGTGACTTTAAAAGATGGTGTATTTAGTCAGGATTCTAAAAAGGTATAATACTAGCTAGATTATTTATTAACTAAGAACCCATAATTATTTTTTCAAAAGAGACCCATTTTAAGCTAATTCTTTTTACATCGTTAAAATGGTTCTAATGCACGTAGGTCACTATCTATCTCATTCAAACTTGTACCTGGCAATTAGGGACTGAGAGAAAGCCTAACATAAATATCTTCAATGTAACAGACACACTTCTGTTACAGTTTTATAAAGTTTAGATGTGCCCTTCCCATCATATATGTTTTTATTTTCTTGCGCATGTGGCGTTGGCCCACAGAACAATAAACAGGTACACAAAAAAAACTGTTTTTCTTTCTCAGGTAAGACATTCGCCATGAAGTTAATGAAGATCACGTTGTCGCACATCCTAAGACGTTACAAAGTATCTGCAGATTACACTAAGATTACGTGGGCAATTGAGGTATTGCTAACAGCTGAGTCCGGGAATCATATAGCTTTGGAATATCGCACAAGTAATACTTAATAATTATAGTCATTATTATTATTGGTTTAAAATAATGTATTGTAACATAAATTAATAAAAATAAAAAAGCCTTTTATTTCTTGCTTCCCATTAAATAGTACATTAACAAATTCATTAACATTTGTAATTATAATTAAATTAGGTACTATGATTTTATTATACTAAATTAATTGTTAGTTTTATAAAATTCTATTTAAGATTCGCATAAGTAGGTAGGTATATTAATAATAATTTGATATAAACATTTTAATCTAATTTATTGCATGCTTCTCATAATTAACTATTTTTAATATCTAATGTTTTTATTCGTTTTTACAATTGTATTTCTTTAATAAACTGTTTTATTTACCTAACTTTTTATACACCTATATAATATGGCCTATTACTTTAATATTTTTTTACTTTAGCATTGATTTTTTTTTTTGCATGCGTATTATAAATAGTTGATAGAATAGGTTTATATATTTTTTTTTTACTGGTTTTTAGGGTTCCGTAACCAAAGGGTAAAAATGGGACCCTATTACTAAGCCTACGTTGTCCGTCCGTCCGTCCGTCCTTCCGTCTGTCCGTCTGTCCGTCCGTCCGTCCGTCCGTCCGTCTGTCCTACCTATTTAGGGCTGTAACATTGGAACCGTAAAAGCTAGATA
Organism: Agonopterix subpropinquella; assembly: GCA_922987775.1. NCBI lineage: Eukaryota > Metazoa > Arthropoda > Insecta > Lepidoptera > Depressariidae > Agonopterix > Agonopterix subpropinquella. Next base: position 7,530,555 of record OV277713.1, on the reverse strand, counting down.
GTTGAAATTTTCTCAGATTATGCGTTATTGCGGTGGATTTGTTAACAAATAATAAAAATGTCAAAAAGTTAAAAATTAAGGGGGGTTCTCAACAAGAAACTAGTTTTTATCAACGTTTTTTCTTCACGCTCTATCGTAAAAACGGTAATACAAGCTTCAAATTTAGTGTGATTATAGAGCTGAATCGAATTATCATGGTTTCAACATAGGTATTTTTTTTCAAAATATTAAATAATTTGTTTGCAAAATTTTAAATTTACGAAACCCGATGTCAAACCACCGAACGGGTACACTCACCCTACTTACTACCAAAACAAGATTATAAAAATTTATCTATGAGTATATGAGTACGTTAGCGCGTTTTTTCAGTGCTGAAATGATAACAAATCATTTTTGTCTCCAAACTTAAAATGCGAATAATTTAAAATTTTGACTATCAAAATAATGAAATTATTGTTTCAATGTAATTATTTTGTTATAAATCAGTTGGGGTGTATGAGGTTTTGCGCTAATTCATTAACACATTCTATAGTAGAGTTCCTGAAGGTTTTTGCTTCGGAACCCGTCAAAACTACTCCCGATTTCAAAAAAAATTTTTTAAATGAAGGTAATTTAAAATATTACAACCTTTACAGTTTAAATATTGACGCTTTTTTTGTATAGAAATCTTTGAGCCAGTGTAACTTTGAAACTATATAACATAACGGAGATCTGATAAACCACAGACAAGGATATTAGTTTCTGGATCGTGTTAAAAAAAAATCATTAAAAAATAGGTAAACGAACCCTGAGATAACGAGTGTTTCACTAGGGTTTCATAAATGGTAAGGTACCTAGGTTGTCCTCATATTGAGGTCTGAGGAATTGTTCACTGATTAGGTGAATTTGGTTAATATTCAAAATAGAATCAAAGTTCGTTTGTATGGAGCGCGCTCATCAAGGTTTATTCGTCAGCCAATGTCAATTAAAATTGCCTCAATGCGAAGAGAATGTGCTGTTCTTACATGGGTTACAACTTTTTACTTGACTGAGAGCGTCAATTTTTAAAGTATAAAGGTAGTAATATTCTATTACAGACGTTTTAAAAAAATCAAGAAATGTCGGAGTAGTTTTGACCGGTTCCGAAGCAATAGAACATTTTAAAGCTACAGGTACTCGGTTAAAGGAACGTCTTAGATGTTAACACGAAAATAAAAATAAAAAACGCAACATATTTTATCAAGACACGATGTGCGCCAACGGTGATTACGCGACACTCCGTTTAAATGAGGTATAGCTAATGATACCGCTATAATCTAGAGATTATGAGAAACAAATCGACATGATTTCCATAAATCTTCCATAAAACTAACATTTTTTTGTCAGCCTTTTTCCCATAGTAAAACTGAGGATGTTCTTTCAAAGTCCTCACATAAAAAGTGTTTCACTTCAAAAACATTTATAACTTTTCCACTGTTATTTGACAGCCACTCGCAGGTTTCAAAAACCCGTCCATTTTTAGCACCAACTTTGTATGGTCAGCAGAAATACGATACTGCCGCAGTAGATGAGCAACTGTTGTCTTCATCCACATCATGGCATAGGTTTTACCTGTGAAGATTGAAAACTTTTATTAACATCACTTAAGTACCAACCCAAGGAACACGCAAGCTATATAGCAGCTGTACAGTAGCCGCATAAAGGAAATATCCTTTATGCAGCTACTGTGCAGCTTGCGTGTTCCTGGGGAAATAATAAAATAAAGGTAATTAGAATATAGGACAAACAACGTACCAACACAATTTCGCTTTCCCAAACTGAAGGCACTGAAAGCGGCAGGGGGTTTGGGCAGGGTGGAAGGGTCCAGCCACCTCTCCGGTCTAAACTGACTCGCGTCTGTCCCCCAAAGGTTTTCATCCCACTGGATTCCATATACCATCAAAAAGCAGTTGCTTCCTGCTGGTACTGTATAGTTTTCTAAGGAAAAAGATTGAAAATCGTTACCTATGAAAAAGTGATTGCGCTCCAAAAATATCATACCTACCTTAAAGATTCTTCAAAATAGATTTTTTGAAATTGAGATCTCTGTTTTAGAGTTAAGCTTATTGCCTTTTTTGTAAATCAAGACTGTTATATTTATATTTTTTTTATTAAAAATGGGTTTGCTCGTGACCTCAATCCAGTCCTTAGGACAAAGATGGGGTCGAAGATGTAGCGAGATAACCCAGAAGATGCATATTTACTCGAACTTTGAAGTAATTCGGGTTGTAAGTGCTTGGAAATACTGACGCAGGCAGGGCATTCCACTCCTTGGCTGTGCGCATTATAAAAGAATCAGAAAGACGCATTTTCATATTATATCCGTTCCTATATCTCCATACTATTACATCACACGCTGATTCCGACCACGTATGTCGGGCCAGCTAGTATAAATTATAAAAAATAATAAATGTAACTTACTAAGTTTCACATCTTTTATAGCTAATCTAGGTAGGATGGGGCCCGGCGGGTAGAGTCTCATAACTTCCTTCAATACAGCATCTACGTATATCAGATTTGATAGATCTTGTTTATCAACGTCCCTGTTGGATGTACCGAACACTTCTTGCAACCTGGATGGATAGCAATAAGAATCAGGATTATTTAGAAGCAATGGGCTCTTGACACGGAGATCGTGGGGTCGAATCCCGCGGGGGACACCTAGTGAAATGTCACTTTGTGTGTTTTTTCCCAGTTGGTTAGGACATTGCAGGCTGAATCACCTGAATGTCTGAAAAGAAAGATGATTCCGTGCTCCGGATGGCACGTTAAGCCTTTGGTCCCAGTTACTATATCTGGTGGTAATCGTTACATAAAAACCACGTCAAAGACCGCAAGGTGGTCTGAAAAAACTCTGACACCAGGGCTTGCTCAGCTGCCCACACGATAAGAAGAGGACTGTTCTTGAAAATTCTAGATTCTATTATTTTTATGGAAATTTCGGACAATGAACATAATGATCGGTTTTTTTTTTTTTTATTAACTATGGGTTTGCTCTTGACCTCAATCCAGTCCTCAGGACGAAGATGGGGTCGTAGATGTAGCGAGCTCACCCAGAAGAAAAAACAGTGATTGAATCTATCTTAATAATACATGGTTATTTCGGAGACTGCGCATTTTTCATCCATGCAATCAGTATCGTTAATAGAATAGGTACATTAAAGGGAAAAAAAATTGTTTTGTTTGTTATTTTTTTCAATTTATCCACCCGAAAATTAATTACACACAAACAAAACACATTACACTCGTGAGTCAAAGGGTAGGTAGGTGCGAAGGTAGCGCAGGGGCGACCGGCGTATGCGCCCCGTGGCCTCTCTCGAGGGTGAGTCGGTGCATGTTGGTGAGCGCAACCCTCCGCCGCGCCGCGTGCGCACGCGTCTTATTTACGCTCGACTTTTAATATTTTTGTATGAGACATAATAAAATAAAATAAATACGTGTCTTTTTATTTTGAATGAACTTCATATACAATCATGGTGGTGGTGGTATTGGTATGGTGGTCATCCTTCATGGTTGCCACGCCAGACTGCCAAACCAGGGTTTTGAATCCCGGTTCGGTCATGGATGTTGTATGTTTGTGCCGTTGTTGTATGATTCCCATAAAAAAAGCCTAAGGCTTACTTGAGATCATTACAATGTATGTGCCTGTGAGTGTTATTTATTTATTTATTTATATACGTTAAATTTTCGCAGTCTCCGAAGTAACCGTGTATGCAGGATATATGCCCTATTCTATTCATATGAATAGATAATAAATATTACATAGTCATATTATGTACAGAGTAGGTACAAATATTTTTATGAAAAATCTACTAAAAAACTCACTCCAAATATATTTTCTCTTGAACATTGGGATGTGAGCCGATCATAACTAACGAATAGGTTAGTATAGTAGCAACAGTATCGAATCCAGCAGCTATCATGGTATCAGTCTCTTCCCTTATTTCTTTGTCGGTAAAGGCGTCTTCTGGTGGAAGTTCTAATAGTAGATCCAAGAACGCTTTGAATGATTTACCTGAAAATTAAGGGAATTTAAGTAACACTTTCCTACAATAAAAACCATTTGACGACCAGAAGCACAGTCGGTAGTGAACTTGCCTGCTGTGCCGAGGGTCGCGGATTTGAATCTGTCCAAGTATCTGTCTGTATAATGTCCAAGATATTTATTAGCCCAGTCATTTAACTGAGTTTTGTTAGGAGAGGTAATAAAATAAAATAAAATAAAAATAAAAAAGCCTTTTATTATCCTTAACATAGGTACATTGCAACACTTTATACATGCAGGAAAAAAGAAAAAAAAAATATGTTTAATCTTCGATATTGGTACACTTGCATAGATTTTATTTGAAAAAAAAAGTATGTTAAATTAGTTCAGTTTCTTTCAGTACATCGTCAATGTTTTAATTATTTATTATAGTTTTTAAAAGTACATCGTCAATGGGTTAATTATTTATTATAGTATATGTTAAATTCAGTTATTTTTGTATTATTATAATGATGTCAATGATACTATATACAGGGTGTACAATAAAATGGGACAGCTACTCAAAGGGGTGCTTCAGACCATCAAACTGAACAACTTTCTCTATGGGACCAATATCGAAATCGCGAAAAAAAAATCCGCTTTCCCATACAAAACTGCAAACATAACTCGACTGAAATGTATGGGACAGCAGATTTTTTTTTCGCGATTTCAATATTGGTCCCATGGAGAAAGTTGTTCAGTTTGATGGTCTGAAGCACCCCTTTGAGTAGCTGTCCCATTTTATTGTACACCCTGTATATTAGCGAGGACCTTTAATTGGCCTTCTGTTACTTATATAATACTGTTTTAATGTGTTGCATTGTGCTGTTGGTCTTCCAAAAACAATAAAAATAAAATAAAAAATACTATAATAATTATAATAAAATTCACCCGTTAAAAAAATTCACATTATATATTTATAAAAAACGAAAAATAAATTATATAATTTACCAAATTTACATTTGGTAAATTACATTTGGTAAATTATATAATTTATTTTTCGTTAAGGACCCCTCTTTGGGTGAAGGCCTCCTCCATCAGTCTCCAGCTTTCTCTGTCTTTCGCCTTTGATATCCAGTTCACGCCGGCTGTGTTTTTTATCTCGTCCTCCCACCGTTCTATCGGTCTACCTTTCTTTCTCTTTCCTACTGGACCTTTCCATTTTGTAATTAGGATGTTAGGAGAGGTAGGAAGTAATTATTAATTGGTCTTTTAAACTGTAACCGGCACCATTTAGTGACAAAAAGTTTATCCGAAAACATATTAAAAAAAAATCACTACGCAACATAGAAATCAAAATTGTGAGTCCCAAAAGGCTTTTAAATTAATAATATTAATACCAATGCACTCATTTGAATTAGATTTAGCAGTATAAATTAATTTTGAGCAATAAAACAGGCATTGAAATTTTTAAAATGAGGTTTTTATTTGAACAGTTTTTGATAACAAAAGAAAAATATGTGGAACCAAGACCTGGTTCAGTAGTCAAAATCTTCTCCGTACGAGGAAACTCCTCGACGGTTAGTAGCACTATCATGCCGTTTTACATACACGTTCAGATTTATTAACAACGAGCTTTTACCCGCGACTTCGTCCGCATAAATTATATACCAGATTTTAAGTCAGATGTTACACTACCAAACAAAAAAAGTTTCATCAAAATCGGTTCAGTAGTTTTTACGTGATACTCGAACAAACAAACACCCAAACAAACAAACAAACAAACTAAATTCTTTTTTCAAAAATTTACAGTTTTATAAGGTGGACTTCCGATGCCAGCGGCCGATGCGACTAACGCGCGCGTCTGACGCGAGGTTCTGTCATATATGACAGAACCTCGCGTCAGACGCGCGCGGCCGACGACAGACCTCACTTCCGAGGTCAGCGACTGACGCGTGCCTATTGTGCAGAGTGTTATCACTTTAGGGTATTTTCCCCGAAATTTAGAGTATGTTTTTATGTTTCGGTGCTTAAACAAAAACATAAAAACACAAACAAAAAAAAACAATACATATTTTAATAAAGAATATTTGATTGATTGATAAATTGCTAGGTTTAGAGAATATATGAATGCATTTTTTTTAACAGGATTTTGATAAAATACATTTTTGGGAGTAATTAGACAGGGATGCGTTGCGTCCCCATGGCTTTTTAACCTGTACATGTATCGCTGTCTAGCTAATAATTATCTAGGCAAGAGGGATTTTCCGAACAAAGAAAAAGTAGTTTCAAGTGGCTCGATAGATGGTGTTATCGCTACGTTGAGCGACCTTGTAGATAATAAAATACAAATAAAATAGTAAAAATTAAGAAAATTTTCGGTAAAATCTTCGTAATATTTCTGGCAAACATTCTTGTTTTGCGTGACGTCAGAGCATAGCCGCGCGCGGCCGCGGCCGATGCGACAGATATCGGCCGCGCGCGTCAGTCGCTGGCATCGGAAGCGGCGCCATACGTTTTCATAGTAACTAGTATGGCCGCATCGGCCGTCGGCCGCGAGCCGCGCGCGTCAGACGCGTCGGCCGCTAGCATCGGAAGTCCACCTTAATAGTCAAGATAGAAAAATATATGAAACCAAGTTTAAGTGCTGCAGCCAGGATCATCTCTATGCAAGAGATCTCCTCAACCACTAATACCACTGATTTGTTATTTTGCATACACGTTCAATTGTTACAACCAATGAAAAATATATTATGAAACCAAAATCTGGCACGGCAGCCAGGATCTACTCAGTACGAGGGAACTCCTCGACTGTTAGTATCACTATCTTGCCGTTTTACCTACACGTTCAGTTTTGATAACGAATGAAAAATATATTCATCCAAGATCTGGTGCTGCTGCCAGAATTTTTTCTGTACGAGGGAACTCCTCAACGGCCAAAGGCACTGACTTGCCATTCGTTTGAACATTCAGTTTTAATACCAAAAGAAAAATATGTGGGACCAAGACCTGGTTCTACAATCAAAACCTTCTCCAAGCGAGGGAACTCCTTAATGGTTAATAGCACTAACATGCCATTTTGCATTCAAGTTCAGTTTTAATAACGAAAGAAAAAAATTAAAATCAAGATCTGGTGCCCAGGCCTGACTGTTCTTTGGTTGCATCACTAAGTCTTGGTTTCTTATATTTTTCATTTGCTATCCAAACAAAACGTATATGCAAGCCGACCGGAGTAAAAAAAAATCTACTGTTGCATGCATTTCAGTCGAGTCAGCACGGCACGGCACGGCACTGTAGTTTAGTATGGAAAATCTGATTTTCGTTTTGTTCTGATTGGTTTGCTCCTATATTAGAAGTTGTTCAGTTTGATGGCTAGACTCCTAGCTTAAAAGGATGCTAAAGATATCAATTTACTATGGGAGCAAACCGATTGGAACAAAAAAAATCAGCTGTCTCATACATTTGAGTCGAGTAGGTACTATCAGTTTAAAATAACAATGTGCATGACCTCTCTCGCAAATGTGACGTCACTCAATCACACGAACTTCACTCGAGTCATTCAAATGATTGTTTAGTTTGCATAGAGTCTACATTCCTTTGTCAACCGAGTGAAATTATCCAACGGCCCTTCAAGGTCATGCAAATTGTTATTTTAAACTGATAGTATTGCAGTTTAGTACGGAGCAGCAGGTATTTTTTTTGCTCTGATCGGTTTGCTCCCATTCTAAAAGTTTTTCAGTTTGATGGGTAGAGTATGTGGCTTAAATATTATTTATTCAAAGAGCTAGGTTAATTATTCTTTTCCTTACACCCTGTAATAATTATCTGTCTGATCTGGACCACCGTGAATACTCCCTACAATGTAGAGCAGGTATCTTGTACTGGTAGGTCTACATGGTGTAAAGGAGCCTTAAAGATAGTTCTAGTCTAGAGAAATACTTGGGGAACCTCCAAACAAAACTCTTTTTTTGTGTTTGGTATAGATTCTACTGACTGCTATAATAATATTAATAATGCTTCTAAATTTCTTTATCATTATTAAGAGGGTATCGAACCGCCATTTTACGGCAGGTAGTTACTCATCATCATCATATCAGCCGATTGACGTCCACTGCTGGACATAAGCCTCCCCCAAAAATGGGGGGATTTGCCATAATCGCCACGCTTGGCAGGCGCGTTGGCGATCGCAGTTGGATAGAATGTGTGTACTCAGAGGATGCTGCTGCCCATCCTCCGGTAGATCCCTTAGTCGCCTTTTACGACACCCACGGGAGGAAATGGGATGTAGTTACTAATTAATAATAATAAATAGTTATTTGTTATGCACGGCTGCAAAGTTGCTTTTTGGCGCGAGTACTTGTATTGAAACCTGAGCACGCGAAGGATTCTAGGATTGAAATCCTGAGCGGAGCGAAGGTTTCAAAAGTACGAGACGCAGAATAACTTTGCTGCCGAGCGAAACACACAACTTTTCACCTCACTACAGCGAGGAAAATTTCAATGCGCCAACCTCATTTTTAGAATAATCGCACTGGCCAGCACATAAACAGCATGAAAAAAAAGTTGTGTGAAAATAGTACATTACTGCAGCGGCCAGCAACAGAGGCATTAATGGACGAACGTGTAAATGTGGGCCGAGGCGAAGCCGAGGCACACATACGTAAGTCCATCAATGCCTAGTTGTGGCCAAGGCTTGTATAGTACTTTTCTCAAATAATGCGCGGAAATGAAAACAATAAATTTTCTCAAATAATTCGCGGAAATTAAAACTCTTTTCAAAATCGATGACGAACAACGAACAACAATTTTTTCTTTTTTTTCAATAAACAGCTTTCTATTCGCAAGCCTATTCGAAATTTAAATAAAACCTTTGATGAGTTACCTCCTTGGTCGCCATGTTTCGGATCGTTCCATTTTTAAATTACACGACAGATATGAGTTTAGTATGTAATTTATTTGGCCGCTAAACACGACAGATATGGATTTTCATACAACATTGCCGGCCGCTGCGCGCATGTATTTGGCCAGTACAGCAATGTCGATTTATCTCGAAGAAGGTTGTCAAAATAATGCTCACATTTCCAAGCATGTTTGAGAAAATATATTTTTCACCTCACAAGCTCGGAAAGATTCTGTTTATCATTCGAAATCTGAGTGCAAAAGTGCATTTTATCCGCTAGCGTGGAAAGAGTTTTTGAAATTCGAATCTTTCTATTCAATAATCAACACAGCCTAAAAAAGTTTTTTTTTCATGCTATTTTCGTGCTGGCCAGTGCGATTATTCTAAAAATGAGGTTGGCGCATTGAAATTTTCCTCGCTGTAGTAAAGTGAAAAGTTGTGTGTTTCGCTCGGCAGCAAAGTTATTCTGCGTCTCGTACTTTTGAAACCTTCGCGACGCTCAGGATTCTATATTTGAACCACTCGCTGCGCTCGTGGTTGAATCCTAGAATCCTTTGCTGGCTCAGGTTTCAATACAAGTACTCGCGCCAAAAAGCAACTTTGCAGCCTTGCATAACAAATAACTATTATTTCTTTCTTTTGCATTTTTTTTCTTTTTAATAATCTGTGCTCCAATGCTGCCTTCAATATTGCCTTCAATCGTTTTTTTTTTGACTATTATACATAATAGTCTGTGATTGATTATACTTTCAATGCGGGTTTTTAATTTTATCGAGGCCCTAGAGGCTCGGTGCCACTACATCGGTATTTTATACGTTTTTATTCCAGAATACAAACCTGAAGAGTCTTTGGAATTTAGGCTTCCATTTAAAGCAGCTCTTCTTTTTTTGATAACCTGAAAGAAAAGAAAACAATTTCATATTGTTTTCTTTTAAAAGCAATTTGAAATCTTGGCAAATCTGGTGTTTCGGTATTTTAGGAACTTTAATAAAAGCCGCGTGTTAAGATTTCGAATAAAATTAATTTTCAATCTGAATAAAAGCTGAAATGATGTTTTATTAAAAAAAATCAATGACCAAGAAAATAAATTTCGCTGAAGATAATTTTCACAGTTTATTTTTCAATGAAATTGATTTTCTTTCTAATTAGTTTGTGGGAATGACTACCATTACAAACAATAAATATAATGTCAGTGATCACGTTTATGTTAGTGGTGATTGATCAATGATCACAAAACTATCATAATGACGATTATTTCAGTAGCTCAGAGGAAAGTTCGCCCTTTGTACATGTTTTCTCAATTTTCTGTATTTTTATGTCAGTGTGACAATAAAGTGTTATAATAGTGTTAGTGTTAGTGTTTTTGTATTTGACGACGCTTGTGCTGACCGCTTTATTTTTGTGATTAATCTTAATGCTTTTTTGAATAAATCTAAACTATTATAAAACTGTAACAGAAATGTGTGTGTACATTGAAGATATTTACAAAAAAAAATTACGTCATGGTTTTTACCTGTCCCTGATTCCAAATCAACAATTTTTGGATTTTTTGTCCGTCTCTTTGTTTGTTTGTTTATTTGTATGTTTGTTTGTTTGTTTGAGTGTTTGTTTTTTCGAGTATCACGCAAAAACTACTGAATCGATTTTGATGAAACTTTTTTTGTTTGATAGCTTATCATCTGACTTAAAATCTGGTATAAAATTTATGCGGACAAAGTCGCGGGGACAAGCTCGTAATATATAATAATAATAAAGGACAGTAGCACAACCTTTTATTGTTATAGACAGTCACTAGTAGCGTATAGATTCTATTACCATACTCTTTGGTTGGCTGTTCAATATACCTACAGCAAAGAAAATATACATACACTACGCGAAAAGAAGCGACACTCATGCATGTGTGCTCGTAAAAGCGCTCGCGGCTATGTGTGCGGGTCGTGGCAAGCGCGGGTAGGAACGCGGGTTGGGAGCGGGTGGGACGTCATGTCAATGACGGCCGAATCCCAAGGCAGTTCTCGCTCGCCCGACTCAGTGGACGACGCGAGTAGGTACGCGACTACTGTCACGTGCGGAAACATGTCATGCCGAGTTTATTGTTGTGTTTCCTACCTGCCTACTCATACTTTACGTCCTTTAAAACAGTTAATTCAAAATTAAGGTATTTTAATTTTGATGATTATACCCACCTACCACCTACAACCTCGATTTTTAAAAATACACGACCTAGGTACCAGGACCAGGACCAGGACCAGGACCTGATTTGGATTATTATAATTGATTGTTACATTTGCTACCAACTTGCATGAACTTTTAAGCATGACGTGAAATTGACACTACAATACTAGTTAGTATTGTAGTGTCAATTTCACGTCATGCTTGCATGCATGCATGCATGCAATGATGCATGCATGCATGCAATGATGCATGCATGCATGCAATGATAATTATAATTTACTTTACGTAAATAAAATATCACCTAGGTGGATAATTACATATTTTTCGTTTTCGGAAGGTATCGACCCTATCGCATACTCGCGCCGGCCCAAGGTCACCGGAGCGGGAGCGTACACGCAGTGTCATGGCTACAGGGTGGTCCGGACCTTACGGATAATCTTTTTTAGTAGCTCGCTTGGATCCGCCAGGAAAAAAATTGATTCTCACCAGAAATTATTTTTATCGACAATTTTGATACGTCACCTTGAGGCACATTTTCATTTTTTTTCGGTAATAATTTTTTTTTTTAAATAATCCGTTGTTTTACTTAGAAATTACCAACAACAAGTGTTCAGTGTCGACTACTACTTTTATTTCTCTGAAGTGCGATTTTTGAAAATCATACGAGCGACTTGGCAGTAGAAAGATGCATAATCTCCATAGTAATTTTGACATTTTCTACTGCCAAGTCGCTCGTATGATTTTCAAAAATCGCACTTCGGGTACGCATTGTACGCATCTGTGTTTAGCTTCGCACACTTTTGTTACAAGCTGCAACTACCTACAGTCGAAATTAACTATGAATATTATGAATCATAATCAAATAAACTTTTAACTCACCCTATTTGACTCACTATGTAGGATATCAATGAGAGCATCTTGTTCCTTCTTCAATTTAGTCCAGCTGAACAAAAAATCACTAAGGAGCCAGAATTTTTGAAATCTTGCGCAAGCAACGTCCAATAGATGTTCAATACTTTGTACGTATTGTGTGCTTTGCGTGTTGCTCTTATCCTCGCTCAAGCCCATCGCTGTTTCTGTAAATGCAATGAAAACATAATCATTAGCTCAGAAAAAACAAGACTAGTATTTTAAAAGTATCAATGTTTCTGTATCATTTTTTAAAAGACTTGGATCTGTAGGTATAAATAAAACAGGTCAATTGCGAGTCGGGCTACTCGCGCACCGAGGGTTCCGTACCACACCACCACAGAACACAACATTATTAACTTAGAAAAAAAAACTTTTTTTGTCCGGGACCTTTAGCGCAAGACTGACTCACACTTGGCCGGTTTTTAGTATTTGTTGTTATTTCGTAGAGTTTGCTCTATAATCACACTGAGTTTGACGCTTGTATGTATTACCGTTTTTACGATAGAGCATGAAGAAAAAACGTTGATAAAAAGTAGTTTCTTGTTGAGAACCCCCTTAATTTTTAACTTTTTGACATTTTTATTATTTGTTAACAAATCTGCCATAATAACGCATAATCTGAGAAAATGTCAACTATCTGGCTATTACGGTTCAAAAGTTCCAGCCCTAAATAGGTAGGACAGACGGACGGATGGACAGACGGACAGACGGACAGACGGACGGACGGACGGACGGACGGACGGACGGCCAACGTAGGCTTAGTAATAGGTTCCTGTTTTCACCCTTTGGGTACGGAACCCTAAAAAAGTATTTCTTTAAAAAAATGCGAGCCACAATGTGGAGAGGAGGACCTAATAACCGATTTGGCTAGCCTGATATAGGTACATACATACATACATATTCTCACGCCTGTCTCCCACTGGGGTAGGCAGAGACAACGGAACGCCACCTGCTACGATCCTGACATACCTCTCTAGCTTCCTCCACATTCATAAGACCTTTCATGCATGCTCGTCGGTTTCGGGTAGATCTGACCTGGCCCTTCTTAAGCACGTCGCCAATTTGGTCCGTATATGTACGTCTAGGCCGTCCCCTTCCAACATTTCCACTTACGCTTGCCTTATAAATTGCTCTCGTCAATCTGCTCTCATCCATTCTTTCCACATGACCAAACCATCGCAACATACCTTTCTCTATTTTTGTCACTACATCCTCTTTCAGACCACAGCGTTCTCTAATAAAACTATTTTTCAATTTATCCATCACATTTACACCACACATACTTCTTAATGAGCGCATTTCCACTGCGTTAATCCTACTTTCATGCGTCTTCTGCCATACCCAAGATTCACTTCCATACATCAATGTCGGGACTAACACTCCATTATGAACTGCCATCCGTGCCTTTTTGGACACGTGTTGGCTTTTCACAAAGGAATTCAGAGCTCCATTTACCCTATTTCCGGCATTCACTCTTCTCTCAATATCACTCTGACACTTACCGTCTCTGGTAAACATGCATCCCAAGTACACAAACTCATTCACCTGTTCCAATTTTTCATCACCAATCATAATACTACATAAGGTACGGTCGTCATTATCATTCCTCTCTAACACCATAACTTTTGTCTTACTTACATTCACTTTCATTCCTTTCTTTTTAAACGATTCATTCATGCAAGTCACCATCGCCTGCAAGTCATTCGCCGACGATGCAAGTAGAACTTGATCATCGGCGTACAACAGACATTTGACCAGCAACTCATTCATTCTTAATCCACATTCACTCTCTTTCAACTCTTCCAAACAACTGTCCATGAATAAATTAAATAGCCACGGGGACGCTACACATCCCTGTCGGACCCCTCGAGAGATGCCGAACCAGTCAGTGTACGCCCTTTAATCCTGACACAGGCACTGGAATTCTTATACAGAGATTTCAGCGCCTGTATCAATTTACTATCCACTCCATACATGCGCAGCGTGGACCACAGTTCATTCCGAACCACTCTGTCATAGGCTTTTTCTAAGTCCACAAAAGCGCAAAAGATCTTTTGGTTTTGAGCCAAAAACTTTTCGCTTATGGACCGTAAAAGATAATGGAAATGGACCAACCGAGGAAGACATGATATAAGAAGAAGACACGAGCTAGTTTGGGATTGAGCATTTGGGTTTAAGCTTTGACAGAAAAACTACTTATTTCATTATTAACATCAACGTTAGTCAACTGCTAGATAGTAGCCAAAGTAGGTCTAGGTACACCATTAAACTGTTAGGGTGCGTCCACATCTGACGAACGCGCCGCGAATACGGAGTGTTTCCCGTTGGTCAGATTGATGGTCAGACTAGTCTGGCCAACGGGAATTTTTTTTACCATTGGCCAGATTTATTTGACAGCTAGAAAAGACATGGAAAAAAGTACAATCAAAGAAAAAACTGTGTTGCATTTTAGTATCTTAAAATTTTAATAATAATAATAATATCCATCCATCCATTTATTAAAGGAAAAAACCCCATAAAGAAATGTACATAAAGAAAATACAGTATAAATGAAAACCTTACATGCTAACAAAGAATATAAAAATAGACTTTGGTGTAATAATTTTTACACAATTTATATTTTTTAATTACGAAATTTACAGCCTATGTCAAAAATGATAAATAAATAAATAAATATTTTGGACAATGTCACACAAATTATCTAATCACATTTAAAGTACCAGAATCTAGCCTGGACTTGTATTACGATGACTAGACAACGATATAGAATACATATATAAATACAAACATCCATGACTCGGGTACAAATATTCATATTCATCATACAAATATTTGTCCCTTACGGGATTCGAACCCGCGACCCTCGGCACAGCAGGCAGGTTCACTACAGACTGTGCTACCGGGCCGTCAAATATATAGATAATAAATAGATAGACGTCAAAACGTTATAGATTGGTTTTAAATGACAGCACAAAATGACAGAAAATGAAAAAAAAATAATGACATGCTTGTACCAACAAAATTACGAAAACTGACAGCTGATGTCAAAAATGACAGACGACAAAAATGTCATCAGTGGCTATAAGCCGGCAGCCACACGATTTGGGCGTCAATGGGGCATATAACATTATCAATAATATCATGATACCGTGATATTATTGACAGTGTAATATATCAGTAGCAGTATCGTAATAATATCACAGAATATCCAGAAATCCTGTGATCCGCGCGATCCTATCAATAATATTGAAATGTAAGCACTTCGCGTATTAGTAGAGCTATTTCCCGCGATAATTGTGCGCTTCGGGTTAAAAGCATCAAATTTCTACCATGGATAGGGTGTTCCTCGGTGATCATTTTCAGATGTGGAGGGAAGTATGATTCGTCCCCTGTGCGCGGGGGGAGGGGGGTGAAGTACGTATCTGGGTCATTGTTTTCATTATTCTTTTACGGATCAGTTAATGCTACTAGGGCTTGTGTGGTATCGTTTTTGAGTAAAACAGATACGAGGAATTCATTTTTACTGCATAATAGGCATATTTCCATACAATAAAATAATGTTTTACACGAAAAAGTAAAAACCATTGCCTTGATTTTTTTTTTAAAACATCTATATCTTTGGAAATTTTGATAAATATAAGTAAACAAAATTAAGCAAATAAAGGTTATTTAGTCTAGTTTATAAAAACATATACTTGTTGGACACTTATCATACAACAACTACAAGAAAAAAATTCATTTACGCGTCGAGGTAAAGCAGCATAATTCGTTTACTGCGGATTACGAGTGATGGTTTGGAGGTAAACATAATATGCACTGGCGGACTAAGGGGGGGGGCGGAGGGGCGGTCCGCCCCGGGCCCCCAGTCCTGGGGGGCCTCCGAATCTCGAGAAGAGAATCCCTTTAATCCAAAATAATGTTTGTATAGTAAGTAAAGACAGTTTGGAGTTGGAGGCCCGGGCCACAGGATGCCAGAACAGGTTCTGGGACTGCAGTTTGAAGTTGGAAGCCCCGTACGTTAGTCATTGAAAGTCAAAGAAAGAAATAGAGTCAAAAATATTGCGAATTTGCGAGCTCGCTTCGCTCACTCAATCTTTTTCAAGTTGTTATGCAGTTAGCATAACTATGAGTTCGCTTCGCTCGCTCATGAGGCCCGGGCCTCCGGTACTGGGACTGCAGTTTGAAGTTGGAGGCCTCGTACGTTAGTCATTGAAAGTCAAAGAAGGAAATAGAGTCCAAAATATTGCGAATTTGCGAGCTCGCTCACTCGCTCAATCTTTTTCAAGTTGTTATGCAGTTAGCATAATTATGAGCTCGATTCTTGAAAAGCCAATGTGGTTGGAATCAGAATGTATTTCGAAAATTTGAGCTTGCTTCGCTCGCTTGACTTTTTTGAGCTTTCTGTACTTTGAGACAGAGTTCTTGCTACAGCCCAGTCATAATTATAGAACTCTATTCGTTCGCTCCGGTTTTATTTTATACACAAATATACTACTCTATTTCAAGATGAGCTCTACAATAGAGTTATTATAAGCATAAGCTCATTTCAGCTATTTGTTTACATCAATCGCCTCGATTTCGGCATGAGCTGAAAAAATCGAGTTATAATGAAGAAAAATCTCGAGCTCGCTTCGCTTGCTCCAGAATTCAGTGAAATCTCGAGCTCGCTTCGCTCGCTCTAGGTTTTGGATGGTATGTCTTTTTCTTTTCATAGTATAGTTAAATCTTGAGCTTACTTTATTCGTTCCAGATTTTAAAGGTCGTAAAAAAACTCTAGCTCGCTACGCTCACTCCAGGATGTAAATCTTATTCCATTGATCTCATTATATTGCAGTAAAATCTCGAACTCACTTAGCTTCGCTCGCTCCAGAATTCAGTGAAATCTCGAGCTCGCTTCGCTCGCTCTAGGTTTTCTGTCCGATATATTTTCATATTGCTTTAAAATCTCGACTTTGCTCGCTCTAGATTTTACATTGTACGAATCTCGGGCTCGCTTCGCTCGCTCCATATTGTAGGACCTGGATATCCCTGGGACAAAATACATGCTACCTACAAGTTTTTGCCACGGCTCGATAGAATTGTAGATATCAATTTCTGGAAAGACCGGGGGGCCTCATTTAGTTTTGCCGCCCCGGGCCTCCGATGGGCTTAGTCCGCCACTGATAATATGTAACTTTATAATTTCGATAGCAAACGATTATTTGTTGAAAATTAAATAGAAAAATAAATTAAGCATAGTTTTAATGGATATAATAAGGAGCGGCAACAATTTTAAAAGGATATAATTCGGAGCGCGCTCCATACAAACGATGTCTGGTTATATTTCCAATATTATCCAATTAAATTCAATGAAATTTTACAGAAACAGTCTACAGACTAATACCTATCTATGCTCGTATTGTCTCAGATTTTCGTAAAAATGTATAGTTTCGAATTTACAGTGCCTCAAAGATTTCCATACAAATCTTAAATTAACCCTAGCATTGAAAGAAAATCGGGCACAATACAAGCATAGAGATTAGTTGATAATAAATTAATAATATAAATAAAAAATTGTTTTTGAAAAATTTCGTTAACTTTAATTGTTTAGTATTGAATATATAACCAGACTTCGTTTTTATGGAGCGCGCTCCCTCTCCTATATCTATCCTCTTAGGAGGATATAATTCGGAGCGCGCTAGGAGCTTAGGCTCCTCATAAAAAAAACATTTAATAATTGTTAAGTATATAGGAAAATCGGCAATTATTGCCGGCTTAAAATCATAGCGCTGAGAATTTGGAGTGCAGCTGCGGTGTAAATGCACCGTCCAGTACCTACCAACATCTTTTGTAAAGCAGCACGACATTATTAGCACTGCAGATGTTTCTGCCTCGGGAAGAGTAGTCTACTCTAAATTGAGTGCGATTCGACTGTATCTTTCGTCCAGTCCATCCCTAAAGAAATGAAATGAATACCTAACTATTTAGCGGAAGCTTTAACTATAACCAAAAGCAACTTAGAGAGAGCTAATTTACTGAAAAAAGCCACGCAAAGCCAGCAAGTGGCTTTTTGACTGAGGTGCGAATCATTATTCTAATCCCCTTTTCACGCAACATCTATAAAAATGTAAGAATATACGAGTGTCAGCCTCCTCGCTCGGGTGATCATGAGGCAAAATGACACAAATGAACAAACAACTTTATTCCGATTTGTCGCGTCAAAATTGCCATGAGAGAGCAGATAGATGCCACACTTTTCCTTGTACCTCCTACGGATGCCATGACCAAAAAAAGTGTATAAGAAAGAAAGAGAGAAATTTTATTTCTTCGAGTATATGAAAATAGAACCGAATTATTCTCATTCTTGTCACAACAATCAGTTCTTCCAGTGTAGAGGCAACAGAAAAAGAAATCGACGCAACGAATGGGAGTAAAATTCTTTGTTCTGCCGCTGCCTCAGATTTGAGTCAATTGGCCCCATGTTCGCCCGAGGAGGCTGACACTAGTAACTTTTTACACTTGGAAGATTCAATGCCAAAAGGACGTAGAAGAGTGATCATATCATATGCAACCGTAGACACTGATGTATCGTACGAGTAACCTACTAGTGGTGGGGTTTTTCAGTAAATTAGCTCTCTCTGAGTTATGGATTTGCTTTCGGTTTTGGTTCAAGCTTCGATAAATAACAAGGTAGGGTATTCACGAATTGGTGGTGTCAATGAATTTGACACAATGCAGGTATCGGCCAATACACTGGCCTGCAAAACTAAGTATCGGTTTAACCGGTATGATACGGTATGTGGTTCTTTTCAGGCAAGGGGAAAAGAACGGCTTTGGACACTTGGAAATCTTTACACTAAGCCTGAAGTAAATAGGGCCTTTGAAGAACTCAAACGAAATAAGTGAGGACTCAATTCCTAATAGAAAGATTTGTATTGTTGATGTATGACCGCATTCGTTAAAGCTTTGACTGTCTGTGAAACTGCCGGCTTAGGATATACTACCCAATTTCTTTACGTGGGTGTCGCACGAGGCGACTAAGTGATAAAGTTTTTGGCAGTGTTTTGTGGGCGAGAGATTAGCCCCCTGTCATCACCTGACACGTCATTTCATCGTGAAACCTTCAACGTGAAATGTTCAATATGGTCAAAGTGAGCCTTGCTACAACGCACTGCACGCTTAACATTGTTGTTGGTCGTTGTAGCAAAGTTTCCACCCCGTAAGGGATTATGGTCGTGAATTTATGTATGTATGTATTTCAAGAGCGAGCATAGATATTAGTTTGTAGACTGTTTCTGTAAAATTTCATTGATTTTACTTGGATAATATTAGAAATATAACCAGACTTCGTTTGTATGGAGCGCGCTCCGAATTATATCCCTTTAAAATTGTTGCCGCTTCTTATTATATCCAATTAAGACTATGCCTAATTTATTTTTCTATTTAATTTTCAACAAATAATCGTTTGCTATCGAAATTATAAAGTTACATATTATGTTTACCTCCAAACCATCACTCGTAATCCGCAGTAAACGAATTATGCTGCTTTACCTCGACGCGTAAATGAATTTTTTTCTTGTAGTTGTTGTATGATAAGTGTCCAACAAGTATATGTTTTTATAAACTAGACTAAATAACCTTTATTTGCTTAATTTTGTTTACTTATATTTATCAAGATTTCCAAAGATATAGATGTTTAAAAAAAAAATCAAGGCAATGGTTTTTACTTTTTCGTGTAAAACATTATTTTATTGTATGGAAATATGCCTATTATGCAGTAAAAATGAATTCCTCGTATCTGTTTTACTCGAAAACGATACCACACAAGCCCTAGTAGCATTAACTGATCCGTAAAAGAATAATGAAAACAATGACCCAGATACGTACTTCACCCCCCTCCCCCCGCGCACAGGGGACGAATCAGACTTCCCTCCACATCTGAAAATGATCACCAAGGAACACCCTATCCATGGTAGAAATTTGATGCTTTTAACCCGAAGCGCACAATTATAGCCAAAATGTATGAAGAGAATCCTCTACTATATGTATCAGTATTCAACTGATACCATGGAAAAACGACGTAATAGTGACGATGAAGAACGTTCTGCCGGCGACGCTGACAATAGTGAACACAAAAATGACATCATCATCATCATTTCTTGTGTAATGTTCAAAAATGAGTGAATGATTTCGTTTTAAAATCTAGTTTTTAACCCAACGCTTACGCGATCGCGAGTATTATTGCTATAGCTGCTTTTTTGTTATTTTCCATGACGAGAAACACAAAATTTACTAACAAAACACGACTTCACTCTAGTGAATCTAAGGCATTCTGATGACGATAATATTGATAAGTGTATAATACCCCCCATCAATACTTGCGATACTAGGATAACGATAATATTGACAATGTAATATTTCCCAATGGTGTGTAAACAAACTCCATAATGTCACAAATAAAACCTATTTAAAAGTTATATGACCTCTTCGTATTTTTGTATTCAACAGTACTTGACTAAAGTAAGAGCTAATCTGACCAACGGGAAAAAAAATTCCCGTTGGACAGACTAGTCTGACCATCAATCTGACCAACGGGAAACACTCCGAATACGCAGCTCGCGAGCCGATTGCGAGCTGCTCGCGAGCGACACACAAGGAAAAAATTTACCGACGCAGCTCGGCGGCGCGTTCGCCAGATGTGGAAGCACCCTTAGATTAGATCTACTATTATGCTGATCCAAATGGCTGCGCTATATTAGTATAAGAGATAAGTTTACTTTTTGCAACCATCAGCAGCAAGGCTGATTCAGTGTTTATGGGGTGTAGAGCATCTCTGTGATGGGGATGAACCAGGTCTGCCTGCATAACTCCAGTCGGTTTAGGAGTTACTGATGATTAAAGGTCTGTAAAAAATTAACGATCAGCTGCAAAGCTGATCGTATGTTATTGTTGTAGTATGTTCTGTAACTATGTGAATAGTACAAAAACTGACAAGTTCTGTCAGTCGGTGTAGGAGATATATAGCCAGTCAAAGTTCTGACCTTTGAACGGCTGTATCTCCTAAACCGACAGATGAACCTTTGCATTTTTTGTACTGTTTACATAGCTACAGTGCATACTACAAAAATAACATACGATCAGCCGTGCAGATGATCGTTAATTTTTTACAGACATTTAATCATCAGTAACTCCTAAACTGACTGGAGTTATGCAGGCAGACCTGGTCCATCCCCATCACAGAGATGCTCTACACCCCATAAACACTGAATCAGCCTTGCTGCTGATGGTTGAAAAAAGTACACTTATCTCTCGGAATATATAGATCGTCAATCTATTGAAAGGTCACCCAGTATATACCTATGTAAAAATATTATAGGTATAAATGGTCATTATGAAAATACTCACTGTAAATAGATTCCAATGCCCTCTGACTCAACAAAACATAGTGATTGAACGGGCCGTCTCCTGCTTTCAGTGCAAAGTCATCGGTAAGACCTCTCGCTTGATTGTTAAATTCGTCGATAAAGCCATCCAGAACTTGCTGGTTGAAAGCTTTGTTTACTATCTTACGATGCCGCTTCCAACGGTCCACTGTTAAACGATTTCTTATGTAATAGGTGTCATAAATCGGCGACTCTCCATGTGAGGAGATAATTACGGGAGAGCCAATAATACATATTATTAACTAGTAATAGATTTTGGAAATGTTATCATTTGCAGGGATGAAAAACTTGAAGTCAGTTGTTAGTGGAAAATAGCTTGTTTTCAGTTTCAATAGCAATATCTTTATTATTAAAAGAAAACAATGGTATGTATGGTACCATTTTGAAATTTGCATGAAATAGACAACTTTTGAGAAAATTGGCCACCCTGCCTGCGTAACATGACAGAGGTGAGAGCGACACAGGTCACTTCTAAACGTCAAATTGGCGGTTATCTCCATCTCCATATCTCCATATCTCACTCAAATTTGACGTTTAGAAGTGACCTGTGTCAAAGCCTGTGTCGCTCTCACCTCTGTCATGTTACCATAGCTGATCACCATATTTTTTTTAGACCATACACACACATGCTCGAACTTCGGTAAAAATTCCGGAAAAGTTTAATGTTAATTTTGAGATTCTTTTTTTAAAAGAACAACCCTAGCTACACCATAGACCATAGAGTACTGTTACACTAAAAGAATATTACGCAAAAAGTCGACAGCAAAAAAATATTCTTCATTTGTGGCTATGTATGACGGTCAAATGTCCTAAATTCCAGAAAAAAATTAGAAATCTCGAACATCGTGCCACTTTTACTGGACACGAAAGTACATTTTCTGAACGGGTTTGAAGTCCTCTATCAGCATTTACAGGGTTATATCTATTGCTTACCGGACACCCTGTATATTATGTTCTATGAAAAGTAGCACATTTTAATGAGGAAGATACACAAGAAAGCCCATCACCCAAATAAATTCTTATCACACAACCATAATTATATTAGTAGGTATGGTAGAACTCCTAAAATAAAGCACGAACAACAATGTTTTACTTACTATCAGTTGTAGCTGTCACTAGTCCATTACCAAGCCATGGTTTAGTTAATTCATAAAAGAAGCCTTTTTCTGGGCAAGAGTTGGCAATTGTCAATAGATCGTCAGGGTCGGCGATCACTAGAAATGAACAAAAATAAATGAAATATCTAGAATATTATAGTCACTATCAAAGTACCAGAATCGGAGTCGCGTTGCAAGTATGGTTACGAGCGGTACATTTGAGCTTGCAAAGAAACTCCGCTAGTTTGTGTATTCATGAAACAATCCTTGGGATTCTCCCACAAACTAAACAGAATAAGTGAGAGAAAAGTGTTTCAAATTCTGTAATTCAATATACTTAGCCATTAAATTTCGTTGCTATTTTAACCTTTTGTATGCTGGTGTCTCCATTGTAGCGCCAGGCGAAATCATCCCGTTGTATACTGACGACTCCACTATGGGGACGCGGTGACCATAGGCAACTTTGACCCGTATATTATACAAAAAGTTAATAAGTACAAAAAACGCCGAGCGGACGGTCTCGAGTTAAAAGTGTTCAGCACACGACGAAATCTTGCGAAAATCTAGTCCAGCATAGTAAAGGTTAAGTGAAGTACAATTACTAATAAAAATAACTATAATGTTTTGACATGGTATACAGTTAAAAGAGAACTCACTGTAACAAATATAAGGTCCAAGTCTGGAATAAGTAACACCACCATTCTGGACGCAGTAAAATGAAACATATTTTGTGTATTCCCATAATTCTGAAATAAAATAATTTAGTACTAGAATATTAATTAGAGTAGGTACCTATGTTTACTAATTGTTCTCGATTTCAAAATAAAATTAAGTATACTTACTTTAAAAAATTTATACTGGATGTCAATAGACATTGTACAGGGTGTAAGGAACAGCCCTCAGAAAACTAAAACGGTGAACTCAGACCATCAAACTGAACAACTTTCACTATGGAGCTTAAGCGGGGCAGAAACAAATAAAAGTAAAAACTCGATAAGTAGTAGAAAATTTAATTATTTTTATTAACTGCAAGTTTTTATTTAGGTACCTTTACTATAATAGCTTGCGGGGGTTTTGGCAAAATCTACCTAAAAAAATTATTATTAGCTTCGAGTCAGGGTGGGGCAAATGCCACCTTGCCCCACTGTGTGTACGCCCAATATACGGTTGGATTGGATTACCTACACTAAGGGAAAAGCGCAAAAAAAAAAAAAACATTTCAACTTTATAAACAAACGTTCGATCAAAGCATAAATTATGGTAAATATCTACTCATATTATGTTCCTTGGGGAAAGTTGGTCATTCTTCTTTCATGTGGGCAGCAAGCTCTGGTGTCAGAGTTTTTTCAGCCGCCTTTGACGTGGTTTTTAGGGTTCCATACCCAAAGGGTAAAAACGGGACCCTATTACTAAGCCTACGTTGTCCGTCCGTCCGTTCGTCTGTCTGTCCTACCTATTTAGGGCTGTAACTTTTGAACCGTAATAGCTAGATAGTTGAAATTTTCTCAGATTATGCGTTATTAGTTATTACGGCGGATTTGTTATTATTATGTAACGACTATTACCAAGTGCCATCTGAAGCACGGAATCGTCTTTCTTTTCAGACAATCAGTTGATTCAGCCTGCAATGTCCTGACCAATAGGGAAAAACGCACAAAGTGACATTTCACTAGGTGGGGACACCTGGGCCCTGTTTAATAAACGTTACAATTGTAATTTACATTTACAATTCAGGGTACATTGCTGGTTACTATTGACGCTAAACATGTAGTAGGTAATGTGTCACTAACATTATCAGCAATGTACCCTGAATTGTAATTGTAAATTACAATTGTAACATTTATTAAATAGGGCCCAGGTATCAGGTCAGTTAATGAGGAGAGCCTATCTATATTATTATATTATACTAGCGGTAACCGCGACTTCGTACACACGGCGACATATCAAGCTATACAAAACCAACATAAGCTAGCCGCGCGATGCTATACGTTACTCTACGCGCGGTCAGCTTTTTACCCGACTGCGACAGAAGGAAGGTTATGTTTTTCGAGCGTATGTATGTATGTATGTTTTCATCACTCATACTCTGAAAGTAGGTCATTGTTTATCTAAGAAGCGGGTTGAAAATGATACATTTCTTCCCTAGGGCGAAAAATAATTTAAAAAAAGAAATTACCTGTGTAAAGCGAAAAGTTTTTAATCTAAGGAGCAAAGGCAGAAACCTATACATATACTATCAGTTTAAAATAACAATGTGCATGACCTTGAAGGGCCGTTGGATAACTTCACTCGGTTGACAAAGGAATGTAGACTCTATGCAAAGGAAACAATCGTTTGAATGACTCGAGTGAAGTTCGTGTGATTGAGTGACGTCACATTTGCGAGCGAGGTCATGCACATTGTTATTTTAAACTGATAGTACAGCCACACTTCGATAACATTATATTAAAATTCTTAATTTTTATAAATATTATGAGCAAAAATGTTTGAATTTAGTAATTACCTATTAATAATTAATAACAATAATTAGTAACATTTCGATACTTTGTATAAATGATTTATGCATTTTGGTTTCTACGACTTTTTTTTTAAAACAGGCTGGTTTAAAAAAAAGTCATTACCTACGTCGCGCGCTTGCGCGAAAAATAAAAAAGGGAGGGAAAGCGAGATGGTGCAAATCACTAGGGAAGTATATCTGTCTCACTCTAGCATCCACAATCTTCGTATGTTTTTTTTCTACTTCGTATTGGTACCCGAGTGATTTTCAAACTTTTTGAAACATAGCCTAAAATGAATTCATCGAGCGAATATTCATTTCAGATTCAGAAATTGATTTTGCATTATCTGGTTTTTGGTTAATTTCCTCGTAATCGTGATGAAAAGCAGAGTGTTTAACTCGGGTGAAAGTACCCATTTCACACTCGAACTATGGGCGCCCCTCACGTTCGTTCGGGGCGCCAAACATCTCGTGTGAAATGGGTCACTTTCATCCCTTGGTTAACAATCTACTATTGTATGTTTATTTCTTTGGCACGGCCTACAACCTAAACGGCTTGATGGATTTAAACGTATGAGGTGTCGTTAGATTTGTAAAAATTGTGAGAGTGACATAGGCTATATTATTTTAATAAGGCGGCTGCGAATATAAAAAAGAGGGGGCTTAAATTTTTTTTTTGTTAAAAATTACAATATGGGTATCAAATAAAAGCTTGTAAACAGACGATTCCAAATATATATATATATTATAGTACTTTTATGCTATCATTTTGACACAATACTAAAAAGTATGAAATAAAGTAAATTATTAAGAAAAACAAAAAACCCGACTGCATAAAAAACTTTTATATTAACTGAAAAGAGAAAAACAAGCTCTTATATTCACTAATCAGCTATAACAACATTAAGCAAATATAATTTGAATGTTATTATGTAGGTATAGCAGGCGGGGACAAACCAAAGGAAGGTACCTACCTAGGTACCTACGTTTTATAATTCTTCTTTGTCCCCGTTTGCGATACCTACCTAATAAAATTCAAATTATATTTGCTTAATAGCTGATTAGTGAATATAAGAGCTTGTTTTTCTCTTTTCAGTGTCGCCGTGTGGCAATTGTGACAACATTCTCTATGGCACCAACATCGAAATCGCAAAAATTGTTCAGTTTGATGGTGTAAACATTCTCTTGAAAAAACTGTCAGCATATTAAGTTGGACTCTGTATAGATGACTGACTGCCTCTGTACAGGGCGAAATTGATATCATCACATCATCAGCATCCTTTTAAACTAAAAGTCTACCTATAAAACTGAACAACTTTTACTATGGGAGCAAACCGATCGGAGCAAATAGAAAATCAACTATTCCATACTAAACTGCAATGTCAACGCGCGAGTTCGCGACTCAAATGTATGCAACACCAGATTTTTTTTGCTCCGATCGGTTTGCTGCCATAGTAGGTAAAAGTTGTTCAGTTTGATGGGTAGTTTCAAAGGATGCTAATGATACCAATTTCACCCTGCAGGTGGGATAGCACAGAAAAAAAATTGCGAGATCAATCACATATTATTACAATATTTAGTACTTAAAACTTACTGGGGCGTCCGTCCGGTTTTGAGTAACTTTGTAACCATTTTATACATTAACTATGACGCTTTTTAAGCAGAAAACAAAACTGAACAATCTACAGGATATGAGAAGTGATGTGGTTTTTCTCGAAATCTATTTTAATTAATAAAACTGAAGAAAAACGACTCCAAAGTCACCTCTTTTTTTCCAGTTGTAACCGTTTTACTCTTACATTGTTGATCAGAAGAATAGGAAAATTTACAATATTCTTCACAATACAATATAAAATGATGTGGTTTTCTTATTTTTTGAAAATTCATATAAAATCATACAGGTTTTCAAAGAAAACGGAAAATTCTGACCGGAGCCGCGCAATTGAAGCGGGATGGCTAGTTGCAAAAGTTTGCTTGTAAGAAAGAGAGCCTTGCAGATGGGAGGAGTAGCCTTAACACAATTTTGATTGGAAATGAGAGTCACCTATTGGCTGTGTGCACGACACTAGCGCCATCTAGCAAACTACGGCCCCATGGATTATTTGTACATAGAATGTTAGGATAAAACCATAATTTAAATTTAAAATAAGATAAAAACTAAATAAATGAGCAATATTTACTATATTAAAAATGTTATAATACCTAACTAGCTGGGATTCCCATTCTTTGCTACAAAATTCTCATACACACTTTCACCACCGTTTTCACACCTTTGGGAGTGCAAGTGTAAAGCTTGATGTGCTCTTGATTGTACCTACTACCTACTTAACAAAAAATACTAACCTGTAGGGTTTCTAAATAACGTCTTATGCAGGATTCCGAAAAAAGGCAAGGCGTTTGGTAGTGCAGGCGGTAATTTAAATCGTACAGGCCGTTTTAAAAAACACCACAACAGAACAGCGGAACTTACAATTAAAATGACTTGAACAAACATTTTAATAATCACACCTACTTTGAACAAAATCTAATGTTGAAGTAAAATATAATTTATAAGCTAATGCTTTATATTCAAAATTTTTGATGATAGGACCTTGGAGCGCGCTCGGGCGCAAATGAACTTAGATCATATTTTTTCAATACTAACAATGTCAATGCCATTTTATAAACACGTTTAAGATAATAGGTATTAATATCTGTGCCTGTTGTTTGTCAGATTTTCCGTTACTAGGCACATTGCTAGGATAAATTCAAGATTTGTATGGAAATCTTTGAGCTACTGTATGGTTACATTTTCACTAAAATTTTACAAACCAAGAGTCATAAAATTCCGAATATAAATATTATAAAGTTCAAATTCAATTCAATTCAAATACTGGTAATTGAAATTTAAATAACGAAAGTCTTCGATCAGTGTGTGTTGCCAGTGATGACATATGGAACAGAGACGAGGTCGTTCACTCAAGGCCTCATAAATAGGCTGAAATGAAAGTCACCCAAAGGCCAATGGAGAGGGCTATTCTCGGAGTTTCACTGCGAGATCGAATCAGAAATGAAGAGATCAGAGTAACTGACATAGGCCAAAGAATTGCTAAACTTAAGTGGCAGTGGGCGGGGCACATTGCTCGCAGAACCGATGGCCGGTGGGGCCGAAAAGTTCAGTGGCGACCGCGTAACGTAAAGCGCAGCATGGGTAGGCCCCTCACACGGTGGACCGGTTACCTGGTGAAGGCGGCGGGAAAACGTTGGATGAGGGCGGCGCAGGATCGGTCGTTATGACGATCCTTGGGGGAGGCCTATCTCCAGCAGTGAACGTCCATCGGCTGAGATGATGATGATGATGACTGGTAATTTCACTGCCCGTGTGATGCCGGCTTAGAATATCACCACCCCATTTCCTCCCGTGGGTGTCTTAAAAGGCGACTAAGGGATCTGGACCGGAGGATGGGCAGCAGCATCCTCTGAGTACACACATTCAATCCAACTGCGATCGCCAACCCGCCTGCCAAGCGTGGAGATTATGGCAAAACCCCCCATTTTGGGGGAGGTCTATGGTCATTTTGGTTCAGCAGTGGACGTCTATCGGCTGATGTGATGATGATGATGATGACTGGTAATTTATTATGATAATATATAAATGTCTTCTTCTCGCTGTTTCCCAATAGCCTACACAATTGACCAAATTCTTAACTTAAAGCGACATAATAGACTATCCGATTGCACTGGATGCCCTCACATCGGCATCGCTGGTAACGTGAGGGTCGATACCCTCGCTAAGCAGGCGGTGTACAAAGGAATCCATATTTCTGTTCTTCTATTCTACAGTGAATGCCTATACATAGTTAAAGGAAAATCTAAACAAGCTTTCAAAGAGTATTACGATCAAAGATTCCTAGAAAAGGGTATCTGGTTCAACATCTCCCAGCGGTGAAGACTGTGGTGTAGTTGAGGACGTCATCTATGTCCTGATGGAGTATGTGCGGTGCGATGCTCTCAGGAGACAGGTGTTTGACGGCTTGCCATCTCTTAATATCTGGCATAATAATTGTGTCTTACCTCTACACCTACCTCGGCTACAGCCAGCCGAGAAGAGAAAAGAAAAGAGAGTTAAAGCTGGAACGAAAGTAAGTGGTGCTACCAGCGCAGTTGTGGAGAGACAAAATGTATCTACCAAAGCTCGTTTGGCTGTCCACAATAGCGTGCTGGTTCCAATTTTGATGTATGGAAGTGAAAGTTAGGTGTGGCAGCAGAAGAATGAAAGCAGAATAAATGCAGTGGAAATATAGAATGAAGAATACTGTGATAAGTGAACTTTGTGATTTGAATGAAGGTAGAGAAAGGGAATGCTTCGATGGTTTGGACATACAGAAGTGCGATTTTTGAAAATCATACGAGCGACTTGGCAGTAGAAAGATGCATAATCTCCATAGTAATTTTGACATTTTCTACTGCCAAGTCGCTCGTATGATTTTCAAAAATCGCACTTCTATTGAAAGGATGAATGAAAGTCGACTTACGAAACAGATATACATATAAGGCGTGTGTGGAAGGAAACATTGATAGAGGCAGACCTAGGAGAATGTACCTTGACCAGATTAGGAACGTTAAAGACATGTGGAGAAAGACGTAGAGACGTAGAGAAAGCAAGAGAGGTATGTCAGAACCGCCCTAAGTGGAGAGTTTGTCAGAACCGCCCTAAGTGGAGAGTTTCTACCTACATGGGTCTAGATACACTAGTACCAGTCTAGGAAAATGGCTTTAGTTTATACATATAATTTTGTAAATTAATATACTTAATATAATAACACACTAAAGAAATAAACACTTAATAACAAAACATCGTATTTAAATTATGTAGAGTACCTACTTTATGTAATACTAGCGGCCCGTCCCGGCTTCGCACGGGTGGACGTCTAATCTTTTCTAGCAATAAATATAGCCTATGTTACTCAGGGTGAATGCAGCTTTCTAATGGTGAAAGAATTTTTTAAATCGGCCCAGTACTTTTTGAGCCTATTCATTACAAACATACAAACATACAAAAATAGGTACAAATCTTTCCTCTTTATAATATTAGTGTAGAAATAATTTGGTAGTATTTAGTAAATCGAATGTAATCTTTTTTTTTTGCCATTTTTATTGACTTTTGTAATGTAACAAATGCATGCCATG
Organism: Agonopterix subpropinquella; assembly: GCA_922987775.1. Lineage (NCBI taxonomy): Eukaryota > Metazoa > Arthropoda > Insecta > Lepidoptera > Depressariidae > Agonopterix > Agonopterix subpropinquella. The sequence continues at coordinate 7,500,401 of OV277713.1, read as the reverse complement.
TCATGGCGAAATGTGAGGACTTATTTTATGTACTTTCCACAATGTAAACCATGTTTCTGCAAATAAATACTTATGACTATTATGACCATGGCTGTGACTTAAATAATTTATAAGTAGGAACCAGCGGTAGGAACAAATTTTTTATAACGAATCAATTGATATTTTGATGGGTAGGTCTAACCTACCAATTAGACATGATAAAATTGATAAGATAAAAAACTTGTTTTGACTCCCAAAGTAGGAGAACCGTGAATTGGGAGGCAGTTTCTTCTTCTGCTACAATCTGTAGGTATAAATCAACTAAATAAATTTATTAGGTCCTACATAATAATAAATAATAATAAAAATAATTGAGGAGTTGACTGCATCCAATTTATTTATTTATTTTTATTTTATTTAACACTTTATTGTACACATAACGAAACACATTTATTTTAGTATTATCTTCTCAGTAAAAATAGGTTGGAAAATAATGCTATACTTACATTTTCAGTAATTCTGTACCTTGAATACTATTTTTAATAAAAGGATAAACTATAAAAAGTATCGAAGCGACGAAGAAAAACAATGACGTCATTATGCATGATTCTGGTTTACGGTCACTTTTCACACACACTAGCACAAAAAGTGACAAGTGAAAAGTGTCACGCGCATCGTGGCTCTCTCACACTCTGACATTGGCAGAATTATTGTGGCGGACCAGTGGCGGACACAATAAAAGTGGACAGCGGCATAAACAAAGATCTATAATAGTTCCGTCTCCTTCTACTATTAAAGGAACGTCATAAGACGAAAGAGACTAACTACAATCGTCAATTGATGCAGTCTCTATGCTTTAGAATAAAGGAGATTCTGTTTATTTATGAAACACCAAACGAAAAACAATTATAACTTTTCCACAGTTAATTCACAGCCACTCGCAGGTTTCGAAAGTATTTCGATTTTTAGCACCAACTTCGTATGGTCAGCAGAAATGCGATACTGCCGCAGTAGATGAGCAACTGTTGTCTTCATCCACATCATGGCATAGGTTTTACCTGTGAAGAGTGAAAACATTTTTTAGTAGGTACCTATTCAAATCTTTTTCTTGTATTCGTGCCAGATATTTTATTGGCACGGAGTGCGATTTTTGAAACTCATACTTTGAGCTCAGCAGTTGAAAATGTCACGGAGATATGCATCTTTCTACTGCTGATTTAACTTTCAAAAATCTCACTCCTGAAGTAAGATTTTTGAAAGTCAAATCAGCAGTAGAAAGATGCATATCTCCATACATTTTCAACTGCTGAGTTCAACGTATTCGGCTAGCGTGACAGCGTCCAGTGTAGATTTATTGAGGATTTTTTTTTTTTTTTTTTTTTAATTTATTTTCTCTCGTGCAGGTGTTCGGGCAGAAGGTAATTCCAGCAGATGTACCATCGACTGGAAAGGTTCAACGCAATGGCACTGCGTTGGGCCAGCGTCCGGGCCAGGCCTATTTAAATTAAATCTTTTAATCGAAATATATAAAAATAAGAAACTGACTGACTGATATATCAATGCACAGCCCAAATCATTGGGACTAGAGATTCCAAATTTGGCACGAAGATTCCTTATGGGTGCACTAAGAAAGGATTTTTCAAAATTCACCCCCTAAAGGGGTGAAACGGGGTCCAAAGTTTGTATGGGGAAACCAAGATTAGTAATTTTTTATCGGGCATAGGCCCACCACACTTTCCCACCGCTGCGCTGTAGCTCCTGTAAACCAGGATCAACAGCGGCGACCATTCACAATACTAGACAATGAAGTTCAGCAAGCCCAGGGGCGGACTCTAATCTGTCTTGGATCTCGCAATGAATTTAATCAAAGGAAATAGGAGGAGCAGGAAAAAAGAAATATCCGCTTCCCTCCATTGCAAACGGGAGACAGCAATAAGAAAAAAACATGGCTATTAGAGAGCCAATTCCAGAGATAATTTATGGCAGTGTTGAATACCCTACCGCTAAAGCACCAAAAATTAAAAATATAACCATAGAAACCTAACATTGTACCTACTGAAACTATGACCTATTTTGCTTCCAGTAATAAGTATGGCAAAAACATCTGAACGCATGGAAGTTATCCCTGCAACAAGATCTAAAGGACACCAGAAAACGATTTTATTGAGTCAAGGATGGTCTGGCGCTCGGCGTACCAGATCTCACACTCCCAAAGCATAATATAAATGATGAGCAGTTTGTTCGAACTCGTTACCGTCAACAAAACATTCACATAAAGATGACGCAATTCTGAGTTTCATTCGCGATGGTTGGCCATCGGAGTGCGAGGTCCAGGGCATGCAGCCATATTTTAACAGAAAATTAGAGCTATATGAAGAATTGGGATGCATCATGTGGGGCCATAGGGTAGTGATCCCGGAGAAGAGCAAAGGTTGGGTTTTGGAGATCATACATGAGCCGCACATGGGCATAGTAAAGTCAAAGGCTTTGGCGCGTAGCTATGTCTGGTGGGCTGGCCTCGACGAAGCAGTGGAGGCTGCTTGCCGCACCTGCGCCGCGTGTGCCGCGCACTCCGATGCTCTGCCTAAGCAGACGCCGCGTTCATGGCCATGGGCCCAACGTCCGTGGACTAGGTTACATGCGGATTTCCTCTCAATCTACGGGAAAACTTATCTAGTGGTCGTAGATGCGATGTCAAAATGGCTTGAAATTTTCCACGTTCCCAGTACGGCGGCGAGCAGTACTATAGACAGACTTAGCGAGCTGTGGAGTCGATGGGGTATTCCGAAGCAGTTGGTATCGGACAACGGTCCCCCATTTACTAGTAATGACTTTTCGTTGTTCTTAAAAGAGGGAGGGATAGATCACATTTTTACTGCCCCTTACCATCCGTCGTCAAACGGAGCAGCATAAAATGCAGTTAGGACGTTGAAGCGAGTCATTAAAAAAGCCGTTACAGAGAAAAAGTGTGTAGATCGAGCTTTACACACGTTTTTATTACATTACCGAAATACTGAGCACACTTCGACCGGGGAGAGTCCTGCCATGTTGCTGATGGGGAGACGACTAAGGACTAAGTTAGATATTCTGAAACCGGATAGGGAGACAAAGGCAAAATCTGCTCAAAAGCGTCAAGTATAGACGCAGCAGGGGGTGCAGAGAGGAGCGTACAATTAGGTCAGGATGTTTGGTATCGCCAGTATTTGAAAGGGGACAAGTGGGTGCCAGGGACTATATCGGATTCCTTGGGGACAAACAATTACAGGGTATTAGATACAGATGGGAAACAAGTGCACCGACACATCGATCAGCTGAAACGTAGGTCTAGGAGTTCCCTTGTATTCCCGTCTGGCTCAGGGGATCGAACCTTGAGTCCAGTAGGAGCCTCCGCGGAACTAGCATCAGAGGCAGAGAGCCAGTTGGAGCAGCAGCCGGTCCGGCCGGCGACGCCGGCTCGCAGTGGCCGGTTGAGAGGGGAGGACGTAGAGGATGGGCCTATTGCCGCATTAGATACAAGTCCTCACGATCTACCTTCGGGTTCGTCTCCCGCAGGAACTGTACCGTCCCGGTCTCGCCCATTACGTAAATGTAGATTAGATAAGGTGTGTAATTATAAGTGTTAGGTTAATTCATAAAATAACCCACCCGCACCCTTGCCTAGGACATTACACATACAATAACACTGGTCTTAACAACAAATCAAATAAACTAGTCTTAACAACGTACCAAGACAACTTCGCTTTCCCAAACTGAAGGCACCGAAAGCAGCAGGGTGTTTGGGCAGGGTGGTGGGGTCCAGCCATCTCTCCGGTCTAAACTGACTCGCGTCTGCGCCCCAAAGCTTTTCATCCCGCTGGGTTCCATATATCATCATAAAGCAGTTACTTCCTGCTGGTACCGTGTAATTTTCTAAACGAGAAGATTGAAAAGCTCTATAAAATAGCGATAGCACTCCAAAAATAGAAATGAAATTCGCAAAAAAATTGTTGGACTTTCCATTCTAAATGCAATCAGTGCCCCTAGACAAGTTGTCTTTCGATTAGCGTTAACGCCAGTAGAAACGATAAAAAATGTATGGGACTGTAGAAAAGAATGAAAACAAATAGAAAAAGCTTAGACAACATGCAGTTTTTGACACGCTCCCTGGCGATCGACCAGACCTTGTAGATAACGCTAGAAAATGGCGGGCGTCGGAATTTGACAGAAATCTCAATTTTTTTTTTTTAAATCGAACACGATTTAGCATATAAAACAGAAAAAAGAGTAAATTTTTGAGTGAACTAAACGCTAACCATAGAGCAGATTTAGCTTTTAGCGATTGTCAATAATTTGTGACATTGTCTAGCATTCTGTCGTTTTTCTATCGTCGATAACGCTTCGGCTAGTGATTATACCTATTCTCTTTGGCTGCGGCGCCGGCGTTAGCGTTTGTAGAATAGAAAGCGTGTGCACTTTGTCTAGGGCTGCAGCTGATTGAACGTTTGTATGAAAAGAGGCAATTTATTTTTGTGAATTTCCTTTAGGTTTCTTAGTGAATGTTATTCAGTATCATGGGTAGAATCACCCCTTAAATAAATGCAACTGTATACCCTAACACCCTGTACCCATACGTCCTACTACAGAACACAAGCCTTCCCTCACGGAGAGAGTAAAGCTGCATGCCTGTCCATTGACGCGGCGATAGGCGGCGGAGCGGAGAAACGGAGAAATATTAACCAATACGATTGCATACAATTACAAATATACTTTATTGCACAATTACAGGTATAATAGAGGTCAAACATTACAAAACATAGGTTCCACTGTAACTTGCCAGTGTCAGCATCAGCATAAAACCTCCGCTCCGAGATTTTATGCAATCTTATTTTTGTCTCCGTTTCTCTGCTCCGTCGTTTATCTCGTCGTTTAATGCAGATTGGTTGACGTCACATATGTCTTAGTGATTACAAAATTATAAATGCCCCCTGTATTTTTATATTTTTTCCATAGTCACGACTGACTTTACGCGTCCTATAACAGTTGGTCGCCGTTATGGGGAAGAGCCATGGCCCCCTGTTGTATCTGTCCTTGGATTCACGGAACACTAGGCTTCCACAGAACCAACTTTGGGAACCGATGCTCAACAGTATAAAAAATAAAAAAAAAATAAAAAGCGGCCAAGTGTGAGTCGATTTCGCGCTTAAGGTCCCGGAGAAAGCAAAACTTTTTTTAGTTGTGTGGTACACTGAAAAAAATGCCAGCCAACTAAGAAGTATAATGTCTCTTAATTAGCACCAAAATAATTGAAATGACGTTATTATTGTTTACTAAAAACAAAAGATGGTTAGTTGTAACAACAAGCCGAATTCGTTTAACAAAATTCTCTTAGTTGGAGAAGTCATGATGTTGACAGGCTCATATGGATTCATGATGTTGGTTGAAGTAAACAAATTTTTTTTTCAGTGTAGGCAAACCTCGGTGCGCGAGTAGCCTGACTCGCACGTGACCGTTTTCATTTAGTAATACTCCGAATAAGGTTTTACAGGACAATAGAAAATAATACATGTAACTTACTAAGTTTCACATCTTTCACAGCTAATCTAGGTAGAACGGAGGTCACCGGGTACAGTCTCATAACTTCCTTCAATACAGCATCCACGTATATCAGATCTGATAGGTCTCGGTTATCAACATCTCGGTTGGATGTACCAAACACTTCGTGCAACCTGGATCGCAATAATCATTGGTAATTTTTACAGTTCTTGGAAATTCTACTACTTTACGGGCTACGAATAAGAATAACTAAGAATAACTCTAAACAAAAGCAACAGAATTTTTGGCACCTCTCGAAAAATGACAAGTTGTATGAGTTTTTGCGGCAAGGTGTAGTTTTTAAAGAACAAAATTAGAACACGGTGTACTTTTTTTGGTGCCACTTTTTGAGCTTGCTTATATTTTTATACATTCTTATTCGTAGTTTATGGGTGAATATCTTAGGTAGAAAAAAAAGCTATTGACATTTTCTTCGCAACGGTTTATCTTTTTTAGCGATTTAGTGTCAATTCACACGTACCACAACCACACCACAGCCACAACCACACCACAACGACGCCATGTGGTCGGGCGTATATTTTGTATTGAAAATGAATATTACAATTTACACGTACCACATTTTGCCGTTGTTATCGACCACCTGTGTAATACGACCACATTGCAACCACATCGCGACGGCAACGCCACCACCGGCGGCGGCACCGCGGCCACATCGCCACGACATGCCGTCAAGCCGTGTTTCCTCTCCGAAAGCCGGAGTAACTCACATGACCACGTGGTTACTACATCGCAACGACAGCGACAACGCGACCACATCGACATTTTGTCGGCACCACAACGCAACTGCAAAAAGCCGCTGCGACACTAATCACACCTAACCACAGCTTGACCACATTTTGTCGCTGCGACGTGGTGTGGTTGTGGTACGTGTGAATTGACCCTTAGGGTTTGCGTGCGCAATCTAGCGGAGAACTGTTCGAGCAGTTCCTAGTGCTCAACTAAAGGTAGGTCTTAACAAATTCAAATAGAGTTGTGAATAGCGTGCGCCAGCAAACGCCGCCATCAGCTAAGTAAAATTATAAATGTCTCCGCCAGATGTGCGCTGACCCTTAGATGTTGGTTCTATAGTGAAAACTATTCAGTTTTATGGTCTATGAAGCACCCTGTTTGATATGTTAGTATGTAACGCATTTAATTTTGCACCCTGAATAATTTTTATGAAATCTTAGATAAAAAACTCACTCCAAATATATTTTCTCTTGAACATTGGGATGTGAGCCGATCATAACTAACGAATAGGTTAGTATAGTAGCAACAGTATCGAATCCAGCAGCTATCATGGTATCAGTCTCTTCCCTTAATTCTTTGTCGGTAAAGGCGTCTTCTGGTGGAAGTTCTAATAGTAGATCCAAGAACGCTTTGAATGATTTACCTGAAAATTATGAGTATTTAAATAATACTTTCCTCGAATGAAGACCATTTTGCAAAGATTACACCTCGTTGCTCTATAGAAGTGATGAGAATCATTTAGTTTAAACTTGTAGAGTAGGCTAAAACTCACGCCAAGATACGTTGAAGTTGAAGGTCAAGGTACTGCAGGGCCTAAGATGTTCCAGAAAAATACTTGGGATAGGGTTGGGTTAGCACAGCTGCCATAGGGCCCGAGCGCATTATATCGCTACCTTTTGGCTGCATCCGCTCGCAGCTACGCAAGCGCACCAGCCAAAAACGGGACACAACAGATTACGAACAGGTGAGGGTCTGCCAAGGGTTAACTCTCGCCTCACCAGGAGCAACTTGCTTCTGAGGAGAGCTGAACTACGCCTAGTTACTGGAGCCCTGACTGGTGAAGTTCCTTTTAACAAACATCTTTTTAATATTAGTGTTACTAACAATCCTCTGTGCAGGGTGTACATGGAGGTCAAAAAAACGGCAACGCACGTGCTGTTGGAATGCAACGGGCTAGCACACTATCGGGCACAACACCTCGGATCACGGGGGTCTCTTCCAGGAGTATTCGGCAGCGTTAAAAACCTGGTGGGCTTCCTGGAGGAGCTGGGGTGGTAGGCGCCTAACGGAGTCGTCGAGTTGCGGAAAATGAGTCCACTCAACTAATAGGTGCCAATAAGGTTGGGTTCCCAAACCCAAACAAACCTTTTTTCGAAATTATGTTGGCTTTAGATTCCACCGACTGCCTATGCCTAATACTTCAAATTTCTTTATTTTTATAAAGAGGGTATGGAAGATTTTCCTAACTTAGGTTTTAAATTCATAATTCATAATATTTATTGCATAATCATACGGTACTAGCTTTTGCCCGTGACTTCGTCCGCGTGAAGTTTGGAAAACCCCAAGTATCCTATGTTACTTTTAATACCTCCGAGAATATGTGTACAAAGATTCATGATGATCGGTTCAGTAGTTTTCGCGTGAAAGCGTAACAAACAAACAAAAACAAACTTACATTCACATTTATAATATTTAAAAAATAAGGTATTTGGTTTTTTTCGTATTCCACAATACAAACCTGAGGAGTTTTTGGGATTTAGGCTTTCATTTAAAGCAGCTCTTTTTCTTTCGATAATCTGAAATAAAAGAAAAGAAAACAATAAGTACCTAATATGAAATCGTGGCATATGTACCGGATTTTTTTTTTGGGTCGCTTAAAATCTTTGTTTCCTGCGTTCTGGTATTATAGGGACTTTTATATTATGATCTATAAAACGGATGATATTACGGTATATATTCTGACGTGCTTCTGAACACAGCAGTAAGTATTTTTTTTCCAAAATTTAGCCCCGTGCCTCCCACGAATAGCTCTATAACATTTGCTTATAGTCTAGCTAGTCGACCGTGAAGAAGTCGTATAACCACTCAGCTTATGAATAATTCAGTTTTCATGCAATAGTTTACTATTAGAAGATGCGAAAAAACTTGGTCGGCCGACCCCTATCCTGGTGGGTTGTGTGCAGGAGGGTGACTAGTAACCTCTCTGAGTTCCTCTCTACGTTAACCAATATATCACAATCAACTCCGATAGCCAAGCAGCCTTGCTAGCCATAGACTCTCCGATCATAAGGTCTAAGGTAGTACAGGACTGTTTATCACAACTGAATGCCTTAGGCAATAACAATCAACTAGTGCTACAATGGGTGCCAGGACACTCAGACATAGAAGGGAACGAGAGGGCGGACGAGTTGCCCAGAAGAGGCACTGAAAACCACTTCATAGGCCCCGAACCCTTTCCCGGAAGCCCCAATAGTTTAACGCGAGATTCTTTGAATAGGGTCAGCTTTGGTGACATACATTTGAGTCGCGTAGGCATTGCAGTTTAGTATGGAACAGCTGATTTTTTAGTTCCTCCGATCGGTTTGCTCCCATAGTAAAAGTTGTTCAGTTTGATGGGTAGACTCTTAGTTTAAAAGGATGCTAATGATATCAATTTCATCCTGTATAATCACACTAAGTATGACGCTTGTATTTATGTTACCGTTTTTACGATAGACCGTGAAGAAAAAACGTTGATAAAAACTAGTTTCTTGTTGACAACGCCTCTTAATTTTTAACTTTTTGACATTTTCATTATTTGTTAACAAATCCGCCGTAATAACACATGAACTGGAAAAATTTCAACTACCTAGCTATTACGGTTCAAAAGTTACATCCCTAAATAGGTAGGACAGACGCACGGACGGACGGACAGACAACGTAGGCTTAGTAATAGGGTCCCGTTTTTACCCTTTGGGTACGGAACCCTAAAAACTCATTGGTACATGGCATGTTGTCCGTGCGTGTATACAGGGTGAAATTGATATCATTGGCATCCTTTTAAACTAAGAGTCTACCCATCAAACTGAACAACTTTTACTATGGGAGCAAACCAATCGAAGCAAACAAAAAAAACAGCTGTTGCATACATTTGAGTCGAGTAAGCATTGCATTTTAGTATGGGACAGCAGATTTTTTAGTTGCTCCGATCGGTTTGCTCCCATAGTAAAAGTTGTTCAGTTTGATGGGTAGACTCTTAGTTTAAAAGGATGCCTATGATATCAATTTCACCCTGTATAATAAAAAATCAAATAAAATTTTTACTTACTCCATTTGACCCACTGTGTACAAGATCTATAAGAGCATCTTGTTCCTTCTTCAATTTGGTCCAGCTGAACAAAAAATCACTTAACAGCCAGAATTTTTGGAACCTCTGAATAATAATGTCCATTAGATTGTTAATACTTTGTACGTATTGTTTGCTTAGTGTGTTGCTCTTATCCTCGCTCAAGCCCATCGCTGTTTCTACAAATGTAATGAGAACATAATCATAAGCTCAGGAAAAACTAAAAGCTAAAAACTTTTCAAAATATCAATGATTCTGTAGTTTTTAACCGACTTCAAAAAAAGGAGGAGGTTCTATGTTCGGCTGTATGTATTTTTTTTTACGTATGTTCACCGATATTTTCGTCAATTGTGAACCAATTTTAAAAATTCTTTTTTTTTTTTTGAAAGGGTATACTCCCGAGGTGGTCCCATTTTAATATTGTGATGAGTTGATGACGCACTTCGGAGCTACATGATATAACTCCTCAAAAGTTGACAGCAAATCGTTTGCGATTGAACCATTTGCTTCTTTTCAATGTACCCTTTGCGTTTTTAACTGATATCTGAGTCGAAATAACATATTTAATCAATAAAAATTATGAAATAAAAAAATCTTTACCAAAAAAATAAAAACCGACTTCAGAAGTAAAAAAGTACAAAAAAATATTTCAGCCTATGAATTTTACGTTCGAATCTATAAGAAAATTAATTTGTTTTGTTGGAGTCGGTGTCAAGCCAAGCCAAAAAATCACTGCAAGCCCAGTCGCGAATCGTACCTACCGGCTTGACAGCGACTTCGACAAAACAAATTAATTTTCGTATAGATTCGAACGTAAAATTCATAGGCTGAAATATTATTTTGTTCTTTTTTACTTCTGAAGTCGGTTTTTATTGTTTTGGTAAACATTTTTTTTATAAAATGGTAATAAAAAACTTGGATCTGTACTAAATAAAATAAAAATAAATACTATGGATATAATTTGTTCTATTTTGAATAGTCTCCAAAAATACTCACTATAAATAGTTTCCAATGCCCTCTGACTCAACACAACATAGTGATTGAAAGGTCCTTTTCCTGCTTTCAGTGCAAAGTCATCGGTAAGACCTCTCGCTTGATAGTTAAATTCGTCAAGAAAGCCATCTAGAACTTGCTGGTTGAAGGCTTTGTTTACAATTTTACGATGGCGCTTCCAATGGTCCACTGTTAAACGATTTCTTATGTTATAGTAATAATTTGGTTATCAAAAATCGGTTCGAAAACAGACAAAATAGTTAGATATCACCCCCTGTTAAGAACTCTTAAAATGAAACATGAACTACAATGTTTTACTCTATGTTTTACTTACTATCAGTTGTAGCTGTCACTAGTCCATTACCAAGCCAAGGTTTAGTTAATTCATAAACGAAGCCTTTTTCTGGGCAAGAGTTGGCAACTGTCAAAAGATCGTCAGGATCCGTGATCACTACAAATGAACAAAAATAAATAGTTATAAAAATTAAAACCGCCTTCAAAAAAACTAAAAAGTTAAAAAATAATATTGCAGCCTATGACTTTTTCGTTCGCATCATAAGAACATTAATTTGTTTTATTGAAGTCGCTGTCAAGCCGGTACGATTCGCGACATGGCTTGCATTTTTTGGCTTGGCTTGACACCGACTTCTATAAAACAAATTAATGTTCTTATGATGCGAACGAAAAAGTCATAGGCTGCAATATTATTTTTTAACTTTTTAGTTTTTTTGAAGGCGGTTTTAATTTTTTTTGTTAAAATTTTGTTTATTTCACAATTTTCAGTGGTGAATTCATTAGTTCGATTTAATAGGAGTGCTTTAAATTAAGAAACGCACTAGTCGGCAGTACGATTTTCGAAGGTTCCCCTCGATTTCTCTGGGATGCCATCATCAGATCCTGGTTTCCTTATCATGGGACCACCCTTGGGATATCTCCTTTCCAACAAAAAAAGAATCATTACAATCGGTTCATAAACGAAGAAGTTATCCGCGAACACACATTAAAAAAAAAAAAAAAAATATATACGGTCGAACTGAGAACCTACTCCTTTTTTTGAAGTCGGTTAAAAATATCTTGGATATTATAATACTTATCAAAGTACCAGAATCGTAGTCGCGTTGCAAGTTTGGTTCCGAGCGTTTGTTCGCGTTTGAGCTTGCAACGAAGCTCTACAAGTGTGTTTTATTCATAAAACAATCTGGCAGATGTGAAACTCCTCCAGATAAAAAAAAAACTGGGGTATACGAAATGCTGATTTCGCTTTTTTTTATATTAAATCGGTCTAAGCTGCAGTATGGTTGGGCGGATCTGATAAACACCGGTTCGAAAACAGACAAAATAGGTATCACCCCCTCTTAACCTAATCCTTGAAAACGAAGGTGACGGTATTCAACCAGTTGAATGAGTGATAACAGAATGACGAATGAAATATATAAAGCAAGTGTGAATGGGACAGTCGAAAGGGGTCGCCCTAGACGTACGTATGCGGACCAAATTGGCAGCGTACAAATGTACCCGAAACCGACGAGCGTGTATGAAACGACTTATAAGTGTGGAAGAGGCGAAAGAGGTGTGTCAGGATCGTAGCCGATGGCGATCTATTGTCTCTGCCTACCCCAATGGGACACAGGCGTGAGTATATGTATGTATGGATTTCCATGCCGAGACGACCCTGAAGACTCCATCTTCGCTCAGCGTGAAGACATTTTAATGTAGGTAGTTCCAATAGCTCTGAAAATTTTTAACTTAACTTACTTACTTCACTTTTTTACACTTTTTTTTCTAATTTTTTATTTTGCTTTTTGTTTTATTTAATTTTTTTAAGCTGGGTTCTGATCAATTATCGAAGAACTTTATAACCGACGAGCTTTAACCCGCGACTTCGTCCGCATAAATTATACAGGGTGAAATTGATATCATTGGCATCCTTTTAAACTAAGAGTCTACCCATCAAACTGATCAACTTTCACTATGGGAGCAAACCGATCGGAGCAAAAAAAAAAATCAGCTGTTGCATACATTTGAGTCGAGTAGGCATTGCAGTTTAGTATGGGACAACTGATTTTTTAGTTGCTCCGATCGGTTTGCTCTCATAGTAAAAGTTAATCAGTTTGATGGGTAGACTCTTAGTTTAAAAGGATGCCAATGATATCAATTTCACCCTGTATACCAGATTTTAAGTCAGATGATAAGCTATCAAACAAAAAAAGTTTCATCAAAATCGGTTCAGTAGTTTTTGCGTGATACTCGAACAAACAAACACCCAAACAAACAAACAAACAAACATACAAGCAAACAAACAAACAGACAGACAAAAAAATCAAAAAATTGGTGATTTGGAATCAGGGACAGGTAAAAACCATGTCGTAATATTTTTTTTTTTATATTTCTTCAATGTACAGACACACTTCTGTTACAGTTTTATAATAGTTTAGATGGGGAGTTCGAGTTCTGAAATGAAGACCTTCCACTTACTGGAACATCCCTTGACACTTTGCCGACTACGGGCAGCGTATAAAATAAATAAATAAATAACGCTCACAGGTACATACATTGTAATGATCCCAAGTAAGCCTCAGGCTTTTTGTTATGGGAATCATACAACAACGGCACAAACATATAACATCCATGACCGAACCGGGATTCGAACCCAGGACCCTGGTTTGGCAGTCCGGCGTGGTAACCATTAGGCGGTGTCCTAAATTTTACAAATCGTTGAAATTTTTCCATAGAAAAATTTGAAAATTTGAAAAATTTCGGAGAATTACCCATCAGTACGATCACATCGCATCGCACCATCGCGCGTGCGATGGCAATAGGACACCGCCTTACACCAACCGGGTCGTCAATGGATGAAGTCGAAGGGAGAAGATAAAAGTTTTTTGGCGCGTTGAGGAAGAGGCCTATCTACAGGATGTTAAGGTAAACAGTTGCATTACTTTAAGCGGTGATTGTACCCATGATACTAAACAACTTTCCCAAAGAAACGTATAGGAAATTCGTTAAACAAAATTTGGCCGATTCATACTAAATGCAGCTGATCGAACTTTTGTTTGAAAAGGCAATAAAAAATTGCGAATTTCCTATGTGTTTCTTAGGGAAGTTTATTGAGTGTAATGGGTACAATCACTCCTCACACCCAAACACCCTGTATATTCATCAGTGGATTTAGGAATGACAGGCTGATGATGAAGTAAAAATTGACGTACCTATGGTATAAATAACATGTTTCTCGACCTTCATAATTATGTTGTTTGTTATAGGTTATAGAATAGTGTTGGTTATAGAATTAATATTGTACGAAATGATAGATTACAATTAATACAATATAATTAAATCGAAAACTATAAAAAATCGCGGAACATACATGGGGGTGATTTGGATACCCCACGACATGCCGGACCAAAATTTTTATTTGTGACGTCAATTGACCGGCCACCCTGTACAATTTATCTAAATAAAACCGGTCAAGTGTAAGTCGGGCCACTCGCTCACCGAGGGTTCCGTACCAAACCACCACAAAACATACAATCTTTAAAAAAATTGTTTTCTCCGGGACCTTTAGCGCGAGACCGACTCACACTTGACCCGTTTTTATTATTTTGTTGTTAAACTGTAGATTTTTCTCAAAATCACACCAAGTTTATCGCTTGTATGTATTACCGATTTTACGACACAGGGAGAAGGAAAAAACGTTGATAATAAAAACAAGTTTCTCGTATGAGGATGAGTATGAGTTCCCCCAAAGTTTTTGAATTTTTTGACATTTCTATTAACTGTTATGATGTTTGGAAAAATTTCAACTGTCTAGCTAAATTACGGTTCAAAAGTTACAGCCCTAAATAGGTAGGACGGACGGACGGAAGGATGGACGGACGGACAGCGTAGGGTTATGAAATACATGTTGAATTAGGTTTTATTTAAATAGTAAAATAACCGTTTTGACCTGGTATACAATTAATAATGTTGCATTTTTGAAGAACTCACTGTAAAAACTGTAAGGTCCAAGATTTCCATAAGTGACACCACCATTCTGGATGCAGTAAAACGAAAGATATTTTGCGAATTCCCACAATTCTGAAATAAAATAATTTTTGTAGCAACTGTGGCGCTTGAATATCCTATCCTACTAATATTATAAACGCGAAAGTTTGTAAGTATGGATGGATGTTTGTTCCGCTTTCACGCAAAAAACGGATTTTGATGAAACGGAAATTTGGCATACAGATAGACCATGGCCTGGATTAACACATAGAGTACTTTTTATTCGGGTAACGCAGATGAAGTCGCGGGCAACATCTAAATATATATCTTATATCTAAATATATAAAAGAAGAAACTGACTGAAAGAATGAATGACTGACTGACATTATCAACGCACAGCCCAAACCGGATATCGTCTATAGATTCCAAAGGCACGTAGGTTCCTTATAAGGTCTAGGGATGCACTAAGAAAGGATTTTCCAAAATTCATCCCCTAAGGGGATGAAACGGGGGTCCAAAGTTTGTATGGGGAAACAAGATTAGTTAGACTATTTTATTCGAAACTTCACAGGAGTACTATTCCGATTGTTACACCCTGTATAGGTGAGCAATCGCGCTAAATATCTAAATCGCAACTGACCCATAATTGGACCGCGTGCGAACCATAACATTTAACACATTTTCAGTATATTGCGCTATTCATTTGACAGCTGATAGGGGTTTTGACAGATAAGCGTTAAAAGCTGTCATTCACATACCTACCTAGTAAATAAGTCAAGTTTAGCGCAATACGTAAGTAATTGGATTGCAATGCGATTAGAACTGATATTGGATTAGGATTGAACTTTGATGTTTTAAATATGCGTAATCGCTCTCATCCTTTAACTTCTTATACTTAACGTTCGATCAGAATTTTTCTTTACTAATTCCCAGATACATAATATATTGGGGATGTCACCTGTACATACCTGTAGGCACCTACATACAAAGATTGCTAACCTGTTGTGTTGCCTAGAATCTTATGCAGGTGTCCGAAAATAGGCAAGGCGTTTGGTATTGTAGGCGGTAATTTCACCCGAACAGGCCGTTTAAAAAAACACCACAGCAGAAAAGTGAAAATTGCAATTAGAATGACTTGAGTAAACATTTTAGTAATATCCATGCACTTCTACTTTGAACAAAATCAAAATTTTAAGTGAAATATACAGAAGGTAATGCTTATATTCTGAATATTTAAGTGGGTGAATGTCCCAAGCAGAAAAATTTCACGGCGTTGCTGAAATCTGTAGTGCAGGCAGAAGGCTTATATTTATTTATGTAATTTATTTCTGAACATGAAATGTTGTCCTCTACCTCGGGAAACATATAAAATTAAGCTAAGAATCTTATTTATAACAAAAATGTTAAATGTGGCTTGTCCGCAGCACTTTTTTGATTAATTATATGTTAATAATTGTCTTATAACTGGAAAACTATTAATTATCTATATTAATGTATACAGTAACTTAATTGGCATATTATAAATGTAGTATCAAAATCAGACATCATTGCCCAGCTAACTATCCTGAAAAAGTTCTAACACGTATAAATACATCTTTCCCGCGGAACATTATCATTCCAGTGGACATAAAGTTTATCTGGAATAGCTCTGTCCAGAATGCGTTTACGCATCCCGTTCCTCGATTGACTCTTCGATTAGTCATGCTCAAGGGCTAGGTGCAGACGCAATAGTCGCATCATGCTGCAGTTTCATATAAAAATCTAATGAATGTCATTTCGGTGGAATGAGGACAAAAAAATCATCATTTCGGTTGCCGCTATATTTCATCAATTGATTGTTCATTTTGTTTGAAATCTGTATGTCTGTATCTGTAGTGTATGTACTGTGCATACACTTTATTATATTTAAAAGGGTAGTTAGTTATAACTAGGTTAGTTCAGGTTGTGGGTACCCATGTCATGTCAGTCAGCAAATATACTTGTATGTGCTTACACGGAAGTTTTATTATCTCGCCTAAATACTCCATACACCACAACTTGGCGACGATTCGGTTAAAACCCACGTTAACATGGCAAACCATGGGCTATTTGGAGGAGCTTTGTGTTTCGACCACCGATGTCATCAGTGGGAAACTTTTCAAGTTCGGTTGAAACATTATTGCATCGCAAATGGCATAACAGATGAAAGCGACAAGACGTTCGAAAAAAGGCGTGCGATATTGTTAACATGTTTGGCGGAGGAAACATTTATGTTAACCGCTAACTTAGTGCATCCGAAAAGCCTGGACGACATCGAGTATAAAGACTTAGTGTCACGTCTCAGTTCGCACTTTACGTCGAAGCGCTGTGTGTTTGCGGAGCGGTATAAATTTTATAAAGCGGAACAAACACCCGGGGAAAGCCTAGAAGAGTGGGCGGCCCGCGTGAGGAACTTAGCGAAACACTGCAGTTTCACGGTGGAGTTGGATACCGTCACTAGAGATCGTTTCATACTCGGCCTAGAAAATGATAAGGAACGGGAGCGGTTATTCACAGAGGACGAGACTAAATTAACTTTCAACAAGGCTTTAGAGCTGGCTCAAGCAGTGCGGTGTGCGCGCACAGCTGTAAAGCGCGGCAGCGGAGGCGCCGGCGCCGGCGCGGCCGCGTCCGACGCAGGCGAGCTGTTTCTTATGTCGCGAGAAGATGGCGGCGGCGGCGCGCGACCGCGTTCATCCATAGTTAAAGTGCCCTTGCGCAGTAACGATAAAAAGGTTTGCGAAGTGTGCGGTTATTCGAACCATGAGAAAACAAATTGTCGTTTTGCGAAATATAAGTGCAAATTGTGTGGTGAAAAGGGGCATTTGAATAAAATGTGTCCGAAAAAAAGTGTTAAACAAAATAATTACTTAGTGTCTGATGATGTGTCCTGCGATTTGGAAGGTAATCTATCTTTTTTTAATATTAGGGAGAAAGGTAGTATGCCGTTTTTGCAAAATGTTATTTTGAGTGGGAAGGTCATCAGCTGTGAGTTAGACAGTGGCAGTTCGATTTCAGCAATGTCAGAACAATTTTATTTATCACATTTTAAATGTAGTAAGTTGACTGCAGCAGAAATTACATTGCGAACCTATGATGGTGGGTTAATAAAACCGATTGGTAAATTTGTGGTACCAGCATCATATGGTATTAAAAAGAAAAACATTACCTTTTATGTCATTCAGTACAAAGGCCGTTCACCCCCATCACCGATTTTAGGTAGGGATTTCATGCAGCAATTTAATGTAACCTTGTGCAATTCGCATTATGTAAACAAAGAAAACAATAGCGATTTGGATGAGTTAAAAAGAAAGTTTAGTAAAGTGTTCTCAGATTCATTAGGCAAATTTAATAAATTCGAAGTTGATTTGTTTTTAAAACCGGACGCAAAGCCAATATTTTTCAAACCCCGTCCGGTACCTTTTGCTTTGAAGCCAAAAGTAGATGAAGCGCTTGACAAGCTGGTGTCGGCAGGTGTTTTAGAACCTGTAGATAACTCAGATTTTGCTACGCCTATCATACCGGTTTTAAAATCAGATGGAACTGTCAGAATATGTGGTGACTACTCAGTAACGCTTAATAAATTATTAATCATTGATCAGTATCCGCTTCCGAAAATTAATGAACTATTCACTAAACTACATGGAGGAGAAGAATTCACAAAGTTAGATTTGTCCATGGCCTACTGGCAACTTTGTTTAACGGAATCTTCTCAAGCATTAACATGTATAAATACTCACCGGGGACTGTTTAAGTTTAAGAGGTTAGTTCTGGGGGTGTCTTCGGCACCAGCGATTTTCCAAAAAACTATGGAGAGAGTACTGAATGGTATCGAGGGGGTGTGTATTTTTCAAGATGACCTTTTGATAACGGCATCTGATAGGGCTACACATTTAGTGAGACTTAGAGCTGTTTTAGAGAGATTGCAGGATGCTGGGCTGACGTTAAAAAAAGAGAAATGCTTATTTTTTGAAAAGTCAGTTGAATATTTGGGGTATGTCATCGACAAAAATGGGTTGCATACTTCTCCAAATAAAATTCGTGCAGTTAAGGATGCCAAACCACCACAAACAGTATCAGAGCTAAAGTCTTTTCTAGGTTTAGTAAATTACTACAGAGTATTTGTGCCTGGTATGTCAAGTTTACTAAACCCTTTGCATAATTTATTGAAACACGGTGTAAAGTGGGTTTGGCAGCAAGTACATCAAAATGCATTTGAATTAGTGAAGAAGGAGTTACAGTCAGAGAGAGTACTAGCGCATTTCAATCAAAATTTAAAAACTATTTTAACAGTTGATGCTAGCCCGACAGGTTTAGGGGCAATTTTGTCACAAATTCAAGAAGACGGGTCAGAAAAAGTAGTTTCTTATGCATCGCGCTCTTTATCAAAAAGTGAACAGGTCTACTCGCAAATACATAAGGAAGCGACTGCCATCATATTTGGAGTAAAAAAATACCACCAATATTTGTATGGCAGGTCGGTACCATTCCTTTTAAGAACCGATCATAAACCTCTTTTGTCAATATTTGGAAATAAAAAGGGCATTCCAGAAATGGCAGCGAACCGCCTGCAAAGGTATGCTTTGTTTTTAACTGCATATAACTATACAATAGATTATGTACGCAGCAGCGATAACGTAGCTGATTATCTGTCTCGTTCGCTCCAGGCGGTTTCTGAGCGTTGCAACAGAGAAGAGGTAGATTCTGTCAAAATATCTAACGGTTGTGAAGTTAACAGTTACTTATATTTTCTTTTGAATGACAACATAAATATTTCACCTTTATCAATGACAGATTTAAAGCGATGCACTGAAAATGATGAAGTCTTAAAACGAGTTATCAAGTACATAAACGATGGTTGGCCACGAAAAATGAGTGAATCAGATCTTGTCCACTATCATTATTGTAGAATGCAATTAAGTTACGAAAATGGGTGTGTGATGCGCGGCCACAAAGTTGTCATACCATTGTCACTTCGAGACAAAGTACTAGATGAATTACATTCTTCTCACTTTGGAGTAGTAAAAACGAAATCAGAAGCCAGGTCTAGATTTTGGTGGCCACGGATAGATTTTGATATAGAGCAGAAAATCGGTGGCTGTTCACTTTGTTGCAATAGGAAAAGCGATCCGCCTAGAGCGTCGCTGGCTTTGTGGCCACGCCCGTCACGTGTTTGGGAGCGCATTCATGTCGATACATTAGCAGCCTTAGGAAAAAAATATCTAATAGTCATTGATGCCTATTCTAAGTGGCCGGAATGTTTCGCATTAAACCAGGCAAATTCAGAAACCATAATAGTAAAAATAAGTGAATTGCTGGCGCGTTTTGGTTTAGTAAAAACAATAGTATCTGATAATGACACAGTATTCACTTCAGAGATATTTCATAAGTTTTGCAAAACTAATGGTATAAGTCATTTAACGATAGCACCATACCATCCAGCATCCAACGGCCAAGCTGAAAATACAGTCAAGTCTGTAAAAAAGGCTATAAAGACCTTAGCAGAAGAATGTACCTCACAGTTTTTATTATCAGTCAGGTTAAATAAGTATCTGTTAGACTACAGAAACACTGCACATTGCAGCACTGGAGTTCCGCCGGCACAGCTGATGACTGGCCGGTTGTTGCGCACTCGTTTAGATTTAATTTGCCCACAATCGAATAAAAGAGATTTACCTTCCAATCCTACGACACATGAGACTGCTAATAGAAATGTTTTAAAAAAACAGATCTCGCAATGTAAAGATTATGGTGGAAACAGAAAAATAAAATTTAAAATAGGAGATCAAGTGTTAATTAAGAAACATTATTATAATGGTAATAAGTTTAATTGGATAAGAGGCGTAATAAGGAGTGAAATCGGAAGTCGAATGTATTTGATCTACGCACCAACATTGGATTGTATTGTAAAGAAACATGCTGATCAAATGCACTTGTACCAGGGTGGGGACAGGTTAGAAGCCAATGGGGATGATGTTGACTACACACACATTACAGCTGGCTCGGACTCGGTTCTGACATCAGATTACGAGGCTGCATCGCGAGCTGCTTCTGAGCCGCTTACCACAGAGCAGCGCGATGGAAGTGTAAGTGAAGAGACTGGAGAATTCAGTACACCCAGGGCACAGAACACTGAGACGCCTGTGACTAATAGTGACGGGAGCTTTTCAGCCAGTGAGGAGGGGAGCCTGTGGGAGCCCTCTATAGAGTTGAGTGATGACGAATCTCCCACAAGGAATATAACGTTCAGGCCTCGAAACCGGTTTTAGCGGAAGCTATATGTACTTTACGGGTTATTGATTATTGTTAGTTGTAGTTAAGTAGTATTAATTTCATTTGCAATATTATCGGCGTTTGTACTTGCCTACCTATTTGTATATTTAGGTCGGGGAGATGTAGTGTATGTACTGTGCATACACTTTATTATATTTAAAAGGGTAGTTAGTTATAACTAGGTTAGTTCAGGTTGTGGGTACCCATGTCATGTCAGTCAGCAAATATACTTGTATGTGCTTACACGGAAGTTTTATTATCTCGCCTAAATACTCCATACACCACAATTGTATGTGATTTAAGTATACCTACACTCACTTGAGTAGTGTTGATTTTATAACCAACATTGTACTTTTTCAGATAATTTCGAATTATCCTTCTTCTATCATTACGGTGTTCTCATTCCGTTGGATTCGGTGGACTTAAATGCCCTCGAAATCCCCACCGAAATAAATAGTACCACAGAAATCATGACTAAAATCCCTTTAAGTACACCATTCAAAACCGAGTCATTGTGCTGAGAAATTTCAAGATTCCTTCGTTCACTCCAACAATTTAAGTTCAGTATTACACATCAATTTACTAATTTAGCTAATTACAAAAGCTGGGAAGCATCGAGCACGCTCCTATAGCTCTTAACCTTTTCGTGTTTTACTATTCTTCTGCATTTATCACAAAAATCACGTAAATTTAGAAAAATAAAGGCTTTTATTTGAATACTTTTATCACTTCGGTGCATAGATTTTTCATTTCGGTGGATACTTTTCATTTCGGTGGCTTTAAAAAAAACAAAATCATTTTTCTCAGTAACTATTTATGATCTTTTGTGCCCGCTAACACACATAAAATTAAATATTAATAAAGTTTATGTTAAAGTTAAAAAAGTAAATAAAAGCATTAAAATAAAAAAATCTCACCGAAATGAGACAAAAATCACGAATGTTGAAATTGACCCAAGAGCTTTATTTTTTTGTATAATTTTTTTAACTGGTTTTAAGTACATAATGAGTCTGTTCAACTATAACCCAAGAGTTATTTGGATCTGATTAGTTTGTTGACCTAACTTTAGGCGGGTAAGGTAACTAAAGGTTAGTTATTTATAAGTCAACTATAGACCAATATCAGTCACTTCCATACTCTGCAAGACTATGGAACGTGTACTTAACAACCGGCTCCTGGCATACCTGGAACATAACGACCTCCTCAGAGACCGTCAGTATGGGTTCCGCCCAGGACGGTCCACGGGGGATCTTCTTGTGTATGCCACTCATCTGTGGAGCGAGGCTGTCGAGAGATACGGGGAGGCACTTGCCGTGTCTCTTGACATATCCAAAGCCTTTGACAGGGTCTGGCATGCAAGCCTTTTAAGCAAGCTTCCATCATATGGAATTCGGATTGACCTATGCAACTGGATAGCTGACTTCTTGAGCGAACGATCCATTCGAGTAGTCATTGATGGATACTCATCGGATCAAATGGCTATTAATGCCGGTGTTCCTCAGGGGTCAGTTCTGTCAGCCACTTTATTTCTGCTGCATATAAACGACATGCTTGTGCCCGGAACCTTTGGGTATGCAGACGACAGCACTGTTGCTGACAGATATCTGTCCGGTGCAGGGGTCAAATTGGACGTTACTCAGTCTTGTCGAGAGGCCATGGTGCAGCGAATAAACTTGGCCCTTGGATCTGTGTCCGACTGGGGTGATACTAATCGGGTCAGTTTCAACGCAAGCAAAACACAGGCGTGCCTTTTCTCCACAAAACGGAGTCCCTTCGCTTTGACCCCGACTTTCCGAAATGTGTCCATACCGATAGCTGATCACCTGGAGCTCCTTGGCATTAACATATCATCCGGTCTGAATTTCGGACGGTACATTGAGTCCATGGCGAAAACCGCAGCGAAAAAACTGGGCGTCCTCTCGAAGGTCAGACGATACTTTACTCCGGGACAGCTTCTACAACTTTATCAAGCACAAGTCCGATCGTGTATGGAGTACTGCTGCCATCTCTGGGACGGGTCTGCCCAATACCAGCTGACCGCGCTGAACTCAATCGACAGGCGTGCCAGGAAGCTCATAGGTGATCCAACCTCGGTGGCGAAGCTACAAAGTCTTGAGCATCGTCGCAAGGTAGCCTGTCTGTCTGTTTTTTATAGGATACATTTCGGAGAGTGTGCGACTGAATTACACGATCTGATACCACCGTCTCCCTTTCATCTGCGGGGGACGAGACGCAGACTGGGTTTCCACCCTTATGTCGTTGACCTACCAGCAATTTGCACGAAGAAGTTTGCTTCTTCTTTTATAATGCGCACGGCTAAGGAGTGGAATGCCCTGCCTGCGGACCTGTTCCCTGAGCAATACAACCTGGGCCTCTTCAAGGCGAGAGTGAATAGGCATCTTTCTAGGTAAGCATGCTACATCTTCGGCCTCATCATCACTCAACATCAGGTGAGATTGGGGTCAAATGCTTACCTATCACACATTTAAAAAAAAAAAAAAAGGGAGATTTTGCTTCATACAAAAAAAAAATTTACAAACAATTTTAACAAAAAACTAAAACCGACTTCATAACTAATGAAGTAAAAAATAACATTGCAGCTGATGACTTTAATGTTTGCATAATATACAGGATGTAACAAAACACCCTAGTAATACTTAAGGAGGTGCTTCAGACCATCAAACTGAACAACTTTCACTATGGAGCCAACATCGAAATCGCGAAATAAAAATCAGCTGTTTCATACAAAACTGCAATACCGGCTCGACTCAAATGTATGGGACGGCAGATTTTTTTAATTTTTTCTCGACATTGGCTCCATAGTGAAAGTTGTTCAGATTGATGGTCTGAAGCACCCCCTTAAGTATTACTGGGGTGTTTTGTTACATCCTGTATAGGGTCCTTCTTAATATGCTGACACTTTTTTAAGGGCATGATCAGACCGTCAAACTGAACAACTTCCTCTATGGGACCCACATCGAAATCGCGAAAAAAAATCATCACTTCCATACAAAACTGCAAACCAACTCGGAGCCAAACGTATGGGACAACTGTTTTTTTTTCGCGATCTCGATGTTGATTCCATAGATAAAGTTGTTCAGTTTAATAGTCTGGTCATCGCCTTAAAAAAGTGTCAGCATATTAAGAAGGAGCCTGTATATAGGATGTTACAAACTGTTTTGGATATGGAGGTCTATCTCTCAGACTATACAACACTACGTCACGGTCTTCAACTGTCGCGCGACCGCGCGACGGTCGCGAGCTGTCGCAGACAACTGTCGCTGGTCTGTAAGACCCCTTACACCCTGTATTTGCACAAACAAAGTAGGTATAGCTGATTAATTAAGTATTATAGAGCTTGTTTTTCTCTTTTCTGTTAATATTTTTTTCATGTAGTCGGGTTTTTTGTTTATATTAATAAGTAATTACTTAATTGCCCTATATTTTGCATTCACGAGTTACTAGGTATAGTACCTAAATTCAATTAACGCAACTATTATCGTATTGGGTAGTAATTATTAGTACTCTGTGGTATTGGTAAATTATTTATTTTGTTTGTACCTACCTATTGAATTTCGTACAGCGCCCCTAACACATAGTTTCTTTTATTCTGTTTTTTATTTTATTTTATTTGGAGCTTTTAACACTGAGGTTATGTCAGCCCCATCGTGCCTTAACCTTGAATCTACAAAACAATAAAATGAAAACCTAACATTTCCTACCGAAAACACAACTAAACACTAGTACTATAAATAAAGTCGTGGGTTCGATTCCCACGGGGGACACCTAGTGCATGCGCGTGCAGTGTATATAGGCAATTAGGCAGTGCCTACTTGTCTCCTCATTAATTATTAATCAACTAACAATTTACAGTCATACTCTATAAACACAAACAAAGAAAGCATCCAAAAGATTAATTCCACATTCAAATATGGCGCGCAAGAACTGCCCGAAGTTCGGGCGGGCCCCGAACGCACGCACGCAGCGCGCAATAGGCAGTTTTCAAACGGCACAAGCTTACGCAATACAAACGATATATGGCTACCTATGCATTTACACTTGTTAAAAACTATCCGACAAAAATGCAAAGTACGCATTAACCACGCGATAATACGTGACGTTTGACCTTCGCTATTTATTGTCACAAAATAAGCATGCGTAATGTATTAACCAACCTCGTGTGAAAACAACGAAGCGCTTGGCATCTCATTGATAGATTGCATCTTCGCTATTTGGTTGCATGCGCGCTCTTGACGTTGTTCACTTGGCTGCGTTCACGACCTTTGGGTGCGGTTGTTTTTTCAACTCGCTCTATGGTAAGAACGTTTTCACCGAGGCTCTGGAGTGCGATTTTTTAAAGTCACACATCCTAATTCGTATACGAAAGTGAAGCTAAACTCTATGGAATTTATGCATTATTCGTACACGAATAAAGATTTGTGAATTTCAAAAATAGCACTCTTGAACGGCGTTTAGTGCGAAAAGTTGCACTCGGGGTGCACCTGGAGCGTAGATTCGGAACGCAGCCCTTTGTTGGCCGATTTTGTTTTGTTTTTGTTGGGAGTTTTTGGCGGGATTTGAACAGATATGTTTGGAGTCCTCATATTTCATCGAATTTTTATTGTTTATAGTGAGTTTTGGTTCGTAAAATCGGTGTTGTTTTGCGTAACAAAGTGTCGTGCAAGTGAACAATATACAGTTCAGTGAAATATGATGGTGTGGGTCGTGAACAGGAAAAGTGTTCCGTTCTTTTGTAGCGCGGCAAGCGGTCGGTTCACCTCTTTCCTGTGGACTTCTCTGCGTTTCCTGCGTTTCTCGTTTGCCTCCAAAAACTCCAAAGAAGCGTTGAAACGTCGAACACCAACGTTTTATTTGCTATAAATGAGAGTATTTATTCCTGACATCGGTTGTATGCGATACTATAATCGCTTTACCTTGAATTGAACCAAAAAAAAAAAATTTGTTTTTGTTTGACTTTGACAGTTTGTTGAATTCCGAGCGTGTTCAAACGTTTTCAGTTGTTTTTTATGTTTTTGGGTAGAAATTAGCTGAATATTTTGTTTCTAGCTGTGTATTTTGTTAATATTGACAAATTATAAATAAAGTAAGGTTTGTAGTGAAAGATCAAATGTGTTTCGATAAATTACGTGCAGTTCAAATCTTTTCGCGCAGTTTTCATTTCATTTGTCGTCGTTAATAATATTCATCAACTAGCGAAGATTGATCGTCAATAAAGAGAGCAGTGTTATCAAGAAATAGGTAAGAAATTAAACGTGAAACAGTATACAAACCAGTGGCAAGTTGGTGACCAACAGGCTCACTATCTACCTACTTGCCACTCTGGTGCTGGCGCTGGACAGAATTCAGGCACTCTCAGCGAAATGTGGATTGTAAATATGGTAGGTATAGTATTAAAAATATGTTTGATAGCAGTCGGGGTACAGTCGTGGGCACAATTATGCTGAAAACACCGTATAGGTTCTTTTTCAGTTCTGTTTGCCTACTTGTGCCTGGTGGTAATGCACGCCTGTGACCTAGTGATATGTCACTTTGTGCGTTTTTCCCTAGTTGGTTAGGACATTGCAGGTTGAATCACCTGATTGTCTAAAAAGAAAAATTATTCCGTGCTTCGGATGGCACGTTAAGCCGTTGGTCCCGGCTACTATCTCTGGTGGTAGTAGTCGTTACATAAAAACCACGTCAGAGGCCGTAAGGCGGTCTGAAAAAACTCTGACACCAGGGCTCTGCCCACACGATAAGAAGAAGAAGAATAAAAAGGTACACCATTTTTGCCTCTCCCGACGTAACACATAGTTATGGATCTAAAATCCGCACCATGAGTTGCTATAGTTCACAGGTAAGAACTAAAACGACATTACCACAGAACATTATAAGAGAGGTTAGAAATGTGTGAGGACGGGAGTTGTCGTTAAAGAATACGAGTGTTTTCAAGTAAAGTCTCATTTAATAATGCCTCAAATAACCTAAGTCAATTACATTATAATGGTAGGTCACTACGTCACACACCTACCGAAACATTAAAAAAAAATTGAAAAAAAAAAATTAATTGATCTTATACCATAAGACCTAATCTAAGACATCATAACTTAAGACAATCTAGTAGTACATTGATCTTAACTGTTAATAAAGGACAGTGGACAGAAGTGGTCCAAGAGCCCCCCCATAAGTGGCAGACTACGTTTGAAAGGGGGTTTAATATAAAACATTTTTGTGTATGCAGCAGCACCAATATCTTTTCGAGAGAAAAAAACATACAGGCTGGTTTAGCGGCTTTTCATACTAATGTTAGCATTTCACTGCAATTTTTATCTGCTGCTTGAATTCCTTATTTCAAGTGTATACTTAGTATTATTGTTTTTTATTATTAATAATGCAAAAGAATCTATAGCCCTTAGCATCTCGTAAACTCTAAACAAGAAAATCGTTCTG
This sequence comes from Agonopterix subpropinquella, assembly GCA_922987775.1. Lineage (NCBI taxonomy): Eukaryota > Metazoa > Arthropoda > Insecta > Lepidoptera > Depressariidae > Agonopterix > Agonopterix subpropinquella. The sequence goes on along the minus strand of OV277713.1, from coordinate 7,473,058 downwards.
AAATTGCCTTTTTCGTACACGTGAGCCATCTTACTGTTGCACGCATAATAATAACTTTTTGTAGTTGTAGCTAAGTGTCTGATCACCCCAAAACAGATTACACGTTTCAGGCCATAACGTCAAAATTATTTCTTCCTAAAACGACCTCGTAAAAGTAAAACACCCAGGATCTTTTCTTTTCTCGAAAATAAGTTGATGCCCTTTGCACACCATGAACGTTAGGGTATCCTCTAACAGTCCCTCCATGTGCCATAAGGGGGGCTCTTGGACCAGTGGACGTACATTTTCCCCCAGTGTCCTTTGACTTTAAAAAAGCTACAACCTGGGCGAATTAACTAGGCACCTGGCTCGCACGTGGCTTGGAATTTGACACCCCTCCTGCTACCCCCCGTGGGACCCCGCCGTCAACGTGCGAAGCCGTAGCATAGCATATCAGTTACCGTTGCACGTGTCCCTACGCTTTAGCATTTTCGAGTTATTCTTTACGAGTTTTTTATTCAGAGCCACGTGCGAGCCAGGTGCCAAGTTAATTCGCCCATCTTGTAGTCTATTTTTATTGGCCTTGCCAGGAGCAGGGATTCATACATATAGGTATACGGCCGACCGATTTAATAAATCGGTTATTTCGCTTAAAACTTACGTTATAGCAATAAAAACACAGTGTTTCTACATAAACTACGTCTAAAAATCTTTTTTTTAAACAAAATAACAAACACCGTTCTTTACATTTTCACCTAAAATTATTTCACTAAAAAAACCTGTTTAGAATTTGTTTGTTTCTGGCTGGACTAATCCAGACTCACCCACCATATTGTCGACGCTATAGGTCTCCTTTTGTGTCGGTCATAGGTGTCGGTCGATTGAAATTATAGAGAACTGGGAGTAGGAATGATATACTACTCACGGAGACGGTTGCACATTTAATTTTGTATCTGCTTCGAATAAAAATGGATTGTGACGTGGCGGGGTTGACCATCAGACCAAACGAGTCCGTATAAATTCTCGCTCTATAGTAAAAACGGTAGGTAATACATACAAGCGTCAAACTTAGTGTGATTATAGAACAAACTCTATAGAATAACAACAAATATTAAAAACCGGCCAAGTGTGAGTCGGTCTCGCGCCAAAGGTCCCGTACAAAAAAAGTTTTTGTACTAAGTTAATAATGTTGTGTTCTGTGGTGGTGTGATACGGAACCCTCGGTGCGCGAGTAGCCCGACTCGCACTTGACTGGTTTTATTGGTCATTCAAGCCCTCAGCAATTTTGGCTTGCTATACTTGTTCTTATAGCGAAAGGCTCTAATGTCGGTTCGATTCCAGAAGTAGTTCCCGAGGTACATATTAACCATGAAAGTTTTGTGAAATATCCATTCAGTCAAATGGCTTTGATAATTATAGCTTTACACTTTAATGTGCTAATACGCTCTTAATCTTTGTTTATCTCGTCAATGGCATCTACGATGTTATTAGCCTTGAAGTGACGATAGAGTGGAAGGGCCAAGTTCAAAAAATCACTAAGTCCAAAAACTGACATTCGGAGAAATCGAACTACCTATTTGATTGCGTCCTGAAATATCAATGTATGTTCTGGAGGAAAATAAAATGTATTAAGTAATGTCAAAATACAAAAGTTAATAAATATAATATAAAAATAGCCACAAAAGCCATGATTTCTAGAGAAAATCTGCTTTTTAAGCTTAGGACTTAGTTAAAATGAGGTTCAAATTGTTGAACTTAGTGATTTCTTACTTGCACTTTGGTATTTTTCATGGAAGGAAAAGCATACTATAGCTTTTTATAAATTAAATGATAGGGAAAATTTACCTAAAACGGATGGACATAGTGATATTTTCTTAAATCTTATGAACTTCGATATTTAGCAGTTGTCAAGATAACCAACTAAATCATAAATCATTTCATAAATCATAAGCTTTATTGCATCCTTGAGGTTTTACAGATCTTATAAATAGGTCATAGTACATCTCACCCTGTTAGGGCACAGCAATTTTGCAACAGTGTCTATTGTAATAGTTAAACAACTTAAAAAAAAAGTTATTGAATTTAATTAAATTGATATTGAAATAGAATAAAATAAAGGCGACAATAATAATAAATTAACAATCTACGATAAATTGCAACATTATAAATACAAAACAATAATAAAAAATGTCAGATAACGGAACGAATTAAATCATAGTAATAGGTAAAAGCATAATGTCAACATAAAGTAGGTACAATAAAACACATGTCATAGTCAAAAATTACACATAGTCAACAATAAAATTAAACATAGTCAAAATTTAATTAGGTTTTATGAGTAGACCGAGATATTTTCATGTACGTTTTGTAATGTTATAAATAGAAATTAAATGAAATTAAAAATGTATTTATTACACAAAAAGTAGGGATTTTACAGTTTGTCGTCCAGGTATTCCTGTATTTTGTAGTACGATTTTTGGTATAGTATGTCCTTTAGGTGTTTTTCGAAAGAGGTGTCTTTATTATCGTTTTTTATATTAGGCGGCAGTTTATTATAGATTTTTATGGACATGCAGTATGGGCCGGACCTATAGAGTTCCATTTTTGAGAAAGGTAATACCAGTCTATCTCTTTGTCTCAAATTATGTTGACCGTTATATGTGTTTTTAGCATTTTCAAAAAAGTCGTTATACTTACTAATAAAATGATGCTTGATCAAAAAATCACAAGTGTGACTTAGTGATTTTTTGAACTGGACTGGACCATCCCAATTGGTAATCATCGGCGGCGTATAGACGAAAATTCTAAGAAATGAGTTAGTAATCATGAAAATATAAAAAAAGAAGAGGGAATAGGACGCCGCCCTGCGGAACGCCTGCAGTGAGATCACACCAGTCGGAGGAAACCCCTTCGGAGCGGACATACTGCAAGCGTAATCGAAGATATGAACTGAACCCTGAACCAAGCATTTGCCGAAGGACAAATGATTGAAGAATACCAAGGGGTACACAAAGTCAACAGGGTTAAATGCACTGCAGAAATCAAGAAGGATATGTATTGAAAGCATTTTGTTTTCGACGAATGTCATCGAAACGGTGCTATGTCCCAGAAGCCAGATTCTAGCGGATGATGCTAATTGCCTGTGGACAATAACCTCAAGCACTTTAGGAAGGAAAGGAAGTTAAATATTTTAAACGAATACAATAATTATTAGCTTAAACTATCTCACTGTTAAGTATTACTAGTACGATATTCCAAAGCGATATCATTTCCGGACTTAGCTGTTAGCAATACCTCAATTGCCCACGTAATCTTAGTGTAATCCGCAGAAACTTTGTAGCGTCGTAGGATGTGCGTTAACGTGATCTTCATTAGCTTCATGGCAAATGTTTTACCTGGTGCAGAAAAAAATTGAATTTTACCATACCATAAAGGTAAGCACATATTAACGCAGGCCGCAGAGCAAAAATCCGACTAAATCGCCCATACAGGATCTTTCTTAATATGCTGACATTTTTTTAAGGAGATGGTCAGACCATAAACCTAACAACTTTCTCTATGGGACCAACATATTGCTTTGTGATTGCTATAGCGGAAAAAATCACCTGTTGCATACAAAACTGCAATCCTACTCGACCCGAATATAGGACAGTTGATTATTTTTTTCGTGAATTCGATGTTGGTCCCAAGAGAAAAATGCTTAGTTTGATGGTCTGTCGTCTCCTTAAAAACCGTCAACATAATTTAATTTTAATTTATTTAATTTAATTTATTTATTAAGAAGAAATAAAATAATATATTAAGAACGTTCACTGATTAAGAAGGACCCAGTAATATACATTATAATATCGCATAATAGGCGGAGCAGGTCACATTATTGTGCGACAGATTTCCGTTCCGCAGTAGCTTGCTCCAGAAAAATTACCCGCGCCTCCTTAGGGTTTACAAATGTTCCCAAAGCGTTTATACCTCACAACGCATGCGTGTGTGCGTGTGTAAAACCCAAGTCAAATACCTACCAAATTTATTGCTTGAGACACTAAACTTCAGTAAACCCCTAAAGTTGTAGGTACTCTAGTTTTTGCCCATAGAAAAAATATAATTTAATGATATTTTTTCTGTGCTTTAAGCACTTAACTTTTTTATTGAAAAAAAGACCTTATCCTCTCGTTTGTGAGATGGCAACTGTAGTGTACGGTTTTTAGTTACTTTGCCTTTTTAATTGTACAGGCGGCGTTTTAGTTTTACAATGATGGTGATGGGAATTTTTGATAAATTGGCAAGTGTCTAAATTCTTTCTCTTGGAAATAAATCGTCGTTCGCATAAGACGTGTTTTCTAATTTGTGTGCCTCGATCCTGGAGTACCTGAAGACCAGCCCGCATAGCATCGACATTATCAGCAACAATCAGCCCAACTGTCAAGTGCGACACCTGTGAGCGAGCTACAAGTAGCCTCAAAACTGTCTAACGAGACATCTACGATTGTTCTATCGTGTTGATTCCTTTCTAAATACAACAGCTGGCTCGCACGTGGTTCAGAATTTGACACCCCTTTATAGACTGATTCCATTGATTCTGTGATATTAAAAAATCTAATTAAGGCCAGGTATCCCTAGTGCAAGCGTCTCTTTCTTACAAGCAAACGTTTGCAATTAGCCATCCCACTTCAAATGAAAGCAAGATCGCAAAAAAACTTATTTTTCATCAACATCTTTTCTCTTGGGTATTTGAGGTAAAAACCATCGGGTAGAATCGCTGTTATAATTAATTACCTTTCAAATGATGGTATATTAAGAAGAAATGGTGTATGGTAAAACTGGTTATAAATCTGAAATCGAACTTTCTTTGTTTCTTTCTTTCTTCTTTTCTATCGAGAAAATTTAATAGAATCATGTTTTCACTCTTTCATTTACGTACACGTACATACACATATTCACGCTACACTGTTATTTGAACTATTTAAATGTAAGTTATCAAAAACCGGTTCGAAAACTGATTTAAAACAGGTTCAACCCCCGCTTAAAAATGATTTATAATTGTTGACTTTTCAAATTAAAATTAAAAACAAAACAATTCGAAGTTTTATTTTATTTTATTTTATTTTATCCGAATACCTAAACCACATCGCCTAAACACACATAACCATGATAGTTAATTTAGTTGTTTGCATCGTATTTTCGTATAATTTCTTTTAATATAATTCATCGTATTTTCTTATAAATAAAATAAAATAAAATAAAAATAAAAATAAATAAAAATAGTTTATTTCTCTCCACATACAATAATATACAACAAGTTGTTTAGGTGTAACTGTAAAATCTTCTTTCTAAATGTGAAGATTTTTAATAGGCGTCCAGATTTATATAAGAAAATTTAACAAAATTGTAATGCTGTAAATCTTCCAAAAATAAAATAGAATAAAAATAAATAAACATAATAATAAATAAATATCAGTAACTTTGATACCTATTTGTTTTTCTTTTTTGCGTGTTCTTCCCTCAAAATATTTTAAACCATCAATGATAAAGAGACAATTGACATTTATTATTATTATTAATCTTGGATGCTTGCAGATTAGCTTGGTATCAATCACTCGGTAACTTCGCAGTAGAAGTATATTTTTCACGACCATAAACTTTAAATGCAATTTTCTCAACTCGTATACAGGGTAAACTAAGAGTCTACCCATCAAACTGAACAAGTGTTACTATGGGAGCAAACCGATCGGAGCAACAAAAAAATCTGCTGTTCCATACTAAACTGCAGTGCCTACTAGACTCAAATGTATGCAACAGCTGATTTTTTGTTGCTCCGATCGGTTTGCTCCGATTTGTTTAGTTTGATGGTTAGACTCTTAGTTTAAAAGAATGCAAATGATATCAATTTCACCCTGTAGTGTGATAGTTTCAGAGATCAGATTCTTTTTAAACGATTTTATTTAACTTCGAAGCTGTCTAACTATCTAACTAACTAACAATGGATTCTTGCAATCGAATTCTGACCCATTTCCTATCAACCTATTAAGTTGAAACTTTACACACACGTATAGTTCTGATGACAATACAATATTATGGTAACATGGAGTTGATCTGATGATGGAGACGGAAGGTGGTCAAGGGATCTCCTCGATGAATTATAGCAGAGGACTCGTATTTGGTATCATTTAAATTGTTTCGATGAGTACTTTATGGTACCGGTAAGATTGAGGATCTGATGATGGAGACGAAAGGTGGTCAAGGGATCTCCTCGATAACTTATAGCAAAACACTCGTGTTTGGGCTCATTTCAATTGTTGCGATGAGACCTTTGAGGTACAAGTAATATTGAGGGTCTGATGATGGAGAAGGAAGGTGGTCAAGGGATCTTCTCAATGAATTATAGCAGAGCATTCGTGTTTGGTATCATTTAAATTGTTTCGATGAGAACTTTGTGGTGCCGTTAACATTGAGGATCTGATGATGGAGACGGAAGGTGTTCAAGGGATCTCCTCGATGAATTGTAGCAAAACACTCGTGTTTGGGCTCATTTCAATTGTTGCAATGAGAATTTTGCGGTACCAGTAACATTGAGGATCTGATGATGGAGACGGAAGGTGGTCAAGGGATCTCCTCGATGAATTATAGCAGAGGACTCGTATTTGGTATCATTTAAATTGTTTCGAAGAGTACTTTATGGTACCGGTAAGATTGAGGATCTGATGATGGAGACGAAAGGTGGTCAAGGGATCTCCTCGATAACTTATAGCAAAACACTCGTGTTTGGGCTCATTTCAATTGTTGCGATGAGACCTTTGAGGTACAAGTAATATTGAGGGTCTGATGATGGAGAAGGAAGGTGGTCAAGGGATCTTCTCAATGAATTATAGCAGAGCATTCGTGTTTGGTATCATTTAAATTGTTTCGATGAGAACTTTGTGGTGCCGTTAACATTGAGGATCTGATGATGGAGACGGAAGGTGTTCAAGGGATCTCCTCGATGAATTGTAGCAAAACACTCGTGTTTGGGCTCATTTCAATTGTTGCAATGAGAATTTTGCGGTACCGTTAACATTGAGGATCTGATGATGGAGACGGAAGGTGTTCAAGGGATCTCCTCGATGAATTGTAGCAAAACACTCGTGTTTGGGCTCATTTCAATTGTTGCAATGAGAACTTTGTGGTACCAGTAACATTGAGGATCTGATGATGGAGACGGAAGGTGGTCAAGGGATCTCCAAGATGAACGAAAGCAAAACAGTCGTATTTGGTCTTATTTGAATTGTAGAGATGAGAACTTTATGGTACCGGTAACATTGAGGATCTGATGATGGAGACGGAAGGTGGTCAAGGGATCTCATCGATGAATTGCAGCACAGCACTCGTGTTTGGGCTCATTTCAATTGTTACGATGAGAACTTTGGTACCAGTAAGATTGAGGATCTGATGATGGAGACGGAAGGTGGTCAAGGGATCTCCAAGATGAATGAAAGCAAAACAGTCGTGTTTGGTCTTACTTCAATTGTAGAGATTAGAACTTTGTGGTATCAGTAAAATTGAGGATTTGATGATGGAGACGGAAGGTGGTCAAGGGATCTCCAAGATCAATGAAAGCAAAACAGTCGTGTTTGGTCTTACTTCAATTGTAGAGATGAGAACTTTGTGGTACCGATAACATTGAGGATCTGATGATGGAGACGGAAGGTGGTCAAGGGATCTCTTCGATGAATTGTAGCAAAACACTCGTGTTTGCGCTCATTTCAATTGTTGCTATGAGAACTTTGTTGTACCAGTAAGATTGAGGATCTGATGATGGAGACGGAAGGTGGTCAAGGGATCTCCAAGATGAATGAAAGCAAAACAGTCGTGTTTGGTCTTACTTCAATTGTAGAGATGAGAACTTTGTGGTACCAGACCAGTAACATTGAGGATCTGATGATGGAGACGGAAGGTGGTCAAGGGATCTCCATGATAAATGATAGCAAAACAGTTGTGTTTGTCTTACTTCAATTGTAGAGATGAGATCTTTGTGGTACCAGTAAGATTGAGGATCTGATGATGGAGACGAAAGGTGGTCAAATGATCTCCTCAATGAATTATAGAAAAAGAGTCGTGTTTGGTCTCACTTCAATTGTTGCGATGAGAACTTTGTGGTATCAGTAAGATGGAGGATATGATGATGGAGACGAAGGTGGTCAAGGGATCTCCTCAGTTAATTGAAGTAGAACACTCGTGTTTGGACACATTTAATAGATTTTGATGAGGATTCTATAGTCTCCGTTAGATTGAGGGACAGATAATGGAGCACAGTCTTAGGTATTTGATAACATTTAATTCTTTTTGATAACGACCTTATAGTCCCGGTATGATTGAGGGTCTGAAGGAAGGTGACTAAGGGATCTACTCAGTAAACTGTTGCACAATATTCGTCATTGGTATCATATAACTTTTGGCGATGAGAACTTAATGATAGGTACTGGTAAGATTGAGTGTCTGATAATGGAGATGGAAGGTTTTCAAAGGATCTATACACGTACAACTAATTGTAGCAGAACACTCATGTTTGGTATCATTTAATTTGTTTCGATGAATACTTTTTTAGTCTCGGTAAGATTGAGCATCTGATGATGGAGACAGGTGGACAAGGGATCTCAACTAATTGTAGCAGATCATGACTCAGAAACTAAAAAGTAAAAAATAAATTAAGTAAAAAAAAATTTTTAAGTAAAACGATTTTAATAAAACTGCACTAAACGGTAAAAAATAATTTTGTAAAATTTTCGTACTATGTTGCACCATACTGTTGTTAGCTGGAAATTTGTGAGTATAACCTATGTTACCCTATCTTCAAAATAATTATGACGAAAAAAGGTATTACAATAGGGATTCATATTTTAGATTAATACTTTGTTCATTAATTTTGATTATAAAATCGTGGGCGCTTGCTAGTAAAATATAAAACTTTCCTAGCAATTTTGCTATAATTCTTATCTATAGTACAGGTACGACAGCCTTCATAGCTCGATACCATAAAACAATGAAAACCACATCGATAGATTAGCCGCGTATACTAGGCCTATTTAGTTTGAAAATGTATATAGTTATACCTATTACTATGCAAGCGCCCACGATTTTATAATCAAAATTAATGAACAAAGTATTAATCTAAAATATGAATCCCTATTGTAATACCTTTTTTCGTCATAATTATTTTGAAGATAGGGTAACATAGGTTATACTCACAAATTTCCAGCTAACAACAGTATGGTGCAACATAGTACGAAAATTTTACAAAATTATTTTTTACCGTTTAGTGCAGTTTTATTAAAATCGTTTTACTTAAAAATTTTTTTTTACTTAATTTTTTCTTTAAATAGATAATTTTATCTAGTTTAAGGAACTATCAATAACTCCATATCTGGAAAGTTGTACCTTTCCAGTTTCACGTTCACATTTGTTGACATTATGTCAACCATTGTAGTAGATCTATGACTGAATTATTACCGATGCAAGACCGTCGTCCTATACTGAATCCTGCATAAGCACCAGGATGGTCAGGTAACATGGTCGGGTCTAGCCATCTCTCCGGTTTAAACTCCTCAGCATCCGGACCCCATATCGAATGGCGGTGCACGCCGTAAATTAATAGGAAGCAGCTTGAACCGGCTGGCAAAATACAGTTTTCTGGAACAACATAAATTGTTGAGGATTCTATATCATACACAGCGATATATTAGGGCCAGTCTAGATTAATCCAGTGACTGGATCTAGACCGTGATTCAGAGACGTATTTTGAGCGTAAGTTTAGTGTTCGTAGGGTCAACAATGTTTGGATTTTGAATATTTAATTGTTATTTCATTGCAATCGGTTCATTCAGTCAAGTCTGTGGTCTGCGCGTACGAAGTCGCTGGTACCGCTATAGTGCTAAATGAATTAAAACTGTGAATTCTACCAATCCACACTGAGCGCGCGTGGCGAACTAACGCCTCCTTGAGGGTCGGCCAGTCGGCCTGTGCCACATGGTAGGATTAGACGATGACAATTTCGCGGCGCCTTTTATATTAGCACGAAAAAAAACACGGCACGCTTTCGTTTACACGCTGCTAATTTCCAGCGCCAATTTGTTCGCATGCGAATGGATTTGCTAGAGAAAACCGTGCTAACGATTAGCACGACGCTTTTACACAAGTCGAAAAATTAGCAAGGGGAATGCGAGGGACGCAGGCGGAGGTCACTAGCGACGCGTACTTTTTTCCTTGCTAAGTTCGCATGCCGTAAAATAGTCGTGCGAAAAGTGTTTATACGGTGCTTTTTTTGAGGCGCTCAGAATTGGCGCCGCGAAATTGTCATCGTCTAAACCTACCTGTATAAAAAATAGTATGTTACTAAGTAGGTACTATCGAGGACTTTTCCGCCTAACCACTTAAGAAAAAAATCGCATAATTTCGCCCAAAATTTATTGTTTAGAAACTATTATTAATTGGTTTATTCTTCAATAGGGCGGGGTAAGACATCGCTTTTATTTTTTAGTATGCAAGCAAAAATGAGCCTAGTGGTGGTCAGGCGGAAAAGTCCGCGATGGTACATACAGTTGTCGTTACAGTTCCCTGTAGTGGGACGTATTACACATAGGTTGATGGTGCTGATCACCTAGAGTCCTGGGCCTCTACCCGCACATTCGAACTTCGCAATTGCGTGAATGTTTTCGTTCCAATGTCAACTCTTTACAATGAAGTGTGGACCGAAACAGTGGCGATATGTCGAACAACGAAAGTCTGGGTACAGGGCCTGATTAAAATAAGTTTGGTAGGTAACTCATAAACTTACTAAGCTGAATATCCTTGTCGACTCGTCTTCCTATTACAGGAGCAACGGGATACAATCTCAGTGTTTCCTTGATTACTGCCTCTAAATACACTAGTCTTGCCAAATCATCATTGTTGACGTCTTTGCTATCATTTTCAAATACATCCTTCAATCTGTAAATAAAGCTAAACCTGTAGGCACACGGCGCGGCGGCGGCGGGGCGGCATGGCACGTCAAACTATTCTTAACCAGGATACGTGGGCCACGCGTAGGTCTCATCACGTACCTACGACTTAGGCCCACCACACACATCCGGAATAAACCTGATTCGAAATTAGTTCCATATGGAGTGTTGCCGCTTTCAGAAACTTTTTCACTAGATCTAGTGATTTTTTGATGTCTTTGGTGGCATATTTTAATGATTTACAGTCATATCACACAAGCTATTTTTGAGCGTAGGCGTTGACGGAACGACACCGTATCGTGACGGTGCAGCAACGTTGCTGTATAGTTGCGAATCGCTCAAAAATCGCTTGTGTGATAATGCATTTTGTATGCAGATTATACACGTATCTAATGTTAAGACTTTTGATAGTCTTTTGATATAGTTGCTTATTATTGAAATACAATTTAAAAATCATCATCGTAACGTCATGACCTCATCACATGATAATAAATTATCATATTGTATAGAAATTGTTTGTTTCATTTTAATAAATACCGTTGTTTTTTAGCCTTGTTATATTTTAGTTTTATGATGTTTTAGTTTTACTGTGACATTTTCTTTATATTTAATAAACACAGTTCCATACACGATAAGTACCTAAACATACAATTGTTATTTTATTTGGCATTTCATACATTTTTATTTTAGGCATTTTCTATACAGCACTAGTATTTTTTGTACTTAACTATATAGTTGACAATACTGAATTCCGAATCTGGTTTATTCTTGATGTGTGTTGCGGGCCAAAGCCGCGTGGTCAGCTTATGCTGGTTATGTATAACTTGTCGTGTCGCCGAAGAGTTAGCCCTGGCCCCGTCCCCGCACTTTCGATGTTCGCTATATCGCCACTGTTTCGGTCCGCACTTCATTGGAATAGAGTTGACATTGGAACGAAAATGTTCACGCAATTGCGAAGTTCGAATGTGCGGGTAGAGGCCCAGGAATGGAACCAAAGCGGTGGTAGAGACGTTTAAAATCAATCTATGTATAAATAAAGAAGCATGATTCTATGAAAAGCTAGGAAAAAATGGTTGATTTTACCATAGTGTAATAAAAACCAAGCTTAGCGGTCGCGGTGGGTTTATTACACTATAATTTGACACTGCTCCGCTCGTCTTCGCTTTAGATCGAAAAAGTTAGTACTCCAGGCCCTGTACCCGGACTTTCGATGTTCAATATATCGCCACTATTTCGGTCCGCACTTCATTGTAATAGAGTTGACATTGGAACGAAAACGTTCACGCAATTACGAAGTTCTAATGTGCGGGTAGAGGCACTTGGCCTCGTTCGCCTGGGTTTTCGTTCCATGTCAACTCTATTACAATGAAATGCGGACCAAACCAGTGGATCTACCCGCACATTCGAACTTCGCAATTACGTGAATGTTTTCGTTCCAATGTCAACTCTATTATAATCAAGTGCGAACCGAAACAGGGGCGATCATCGAAACATCGAAAGTCCGGGTACAGGGTCAGTGGCGATGTATCGAACATCGAAAGTCCGGGTACAGGGCCAGGGCCTCTACCCGCACATTCGAACTTCGCAATTGCTTGAAGGTTCGTTCCAATGTCAACTCTATTATAAGTGCGGACCGAAACATTGGCCATATATCGAACATCGAATGTCCGGGTACAGACAGGGCCAGACCCCCTAGCATGATTTCTCTACTTGCGCGCGACTCTTCTTTTTCCATACTACAAGTAGCGGCAAGCGCGGCTTTCGCTCTCCGAAAAGCGGTTATTTCCGAAACAGGTTATTTTGTATGCAGCGAAGGCGCGTCGCGCGTGTTTAGAGAAATCATACTAGACATGCTGGAGAGGGCGCGACTAAGCCTGTAGCAATAATTTTTACCCAGGGGGGTTTATGCCAGGTCCAAAGATAGGTCGTAATCATCAGGTAGTACAGTCAAGAGCACATCAAGCTTTACACTTGCAGTTCGATTGTAACGCTTATGGCGCACTAAATAAGAACGGTACAAAGTCCAAAGTGTCCAGCTTGACGTGCTCTTGACTGTACCTACTTGTACTTACTCATCATAAACGCGTTTTTGTATGTGAGGATAGGATCCAATCATTACTAAAACATTCATTAATGTTTTAAAGGAAGTATCGTAACCAGCAAAAATCGTCGAATTAACTTCGTCTCTGATTTCATTGTAAGTCATAGAACCTTGCATTGATAAATCTAGAAGCAAATCAAGAAATGACTTGTATTTTGAACCTAAAAAGAAAGGAAATTGTTATAATGTGTTAAATGTTTTGTTAATTTTGTTGCCTAAATTAAATAAAATCGTGCTTAGGTAATTATATTTAGGTAACATTAGGTATACAAAATTAAGAGCTCATTAAAATGTTTTTGGCGGAAGGCCATATAATTTGAGACCCAGACATAGAGGTCCCATACATGAATAAAATTTAGTAATACGTGTAGAGTGAAACAAAACTAACAAAAATGTAAATTGGTTGTAATCTGTAGAAGTTGGGGGAAAGGTATTTCTCCTTATGCTACCTTTTGTATCAAGTGTGTGAAACTCATAATCTTTCTTATTATATTATTATAGTCCACTCAATCTTTTACGCATCCATTATGTTTATTTTAATGAAAAATTCACGATAACCATACCATATTATGATAATGGAAGAAAACAAACTCGCACACACTATCAGTTCAACCCATAATGTCTATGGTTCAACCAAGCCAAATACGTTCCGTAACGACCAAAAATACCTCAGTGATAATATTAGATGAAAAAAGCTGTCGTGGTTGCGTTTTGCTACGGCTTTTTGAACTTTTTGTCTATTTTAGTAGTAATTTCTACATTTGAATCCGGACTTCTGGAGATGTGGAAGTTTTTTTTAAAAATGCCTTAATTTTTTCTGTTTATAATAATTATGACCGCCCCCCCGTCCTGAATGGCTTTTAGTTTTCGTAAAAATGGCTGGGTCCAAATCTGCCGATTTTCTTTATAAGGTTAGCTATTAGTTAACTTTTGTCCAAGCAACATCTTTGTTTTTAGTTTTTACATAAGGTTGCTGATGGTGATGACCAACCTTTTTCCTTCGAGTTATTTTTGGAATTAGCTTCTTCAAGATTCCGGGCAGCTTTTCTCTTTTCCACTAACTGCAAAATTAAAATTTTTGTTCTATTTGAATTGTATCAAATTCCTATGAAGAAAAACAACGAAAAATGCATGCAACTATGCGAAACTGAAAGGTCAATCAAGGTCAATGCATGCATGCACCTATTTCAGCATTCTGTCCCTTTCCATGCATCCTGGTTTTATCTTTATTGCTTGCTTATCGTGTCGACTTCAACACAACAAAGTCGCTAAATAGTACTTTGCCAGAATTTGGCAACCGATACTGCACCGTCGCTAGCGGTCATGAGCTCCTCCTGCGTGCAGGTGTTAGGGCACGCAGGGCACGATGTGAGATGGGCCATCGTTTGTCGAGCTCCACACAAGCAAGACACATTTTGCGCATCCGAGAATCCCCACCTGGCCATGTTGTCCTTGCTGCGACCGACCTGGGTTCGAAGTCGGTTTAAGGACTTCCAGGTCGCCCAAGGCAAGTCATGTCCAGGCGGTAGGGTCTCAGACGGCGGCACAAATGGAGTTGGGAGGGCCACTTTTTGTCTCCAAAGAGTACACCTCGCTTGCGCTGGGCCAGTATTCGGTGGGTCGACACACTTCATAAAGCTGCGTCGGCTTGGCAGCCTTTGCGGCGCAGGGATGAAGCCGTGCATGGGATGTCGTGTGTCGTCCACCATTTTGGCTCTCTCTGAGGAGCCCGCCACAGCCCTGCGGACATCTGGGGGCGCTATGCCAGCCAGTGGATAAAGCAACTGTACCGGAGTCGGTTTCAAGCAACCAGTTATAATCCGGCACGTTTCATTTAGTGCCGTATCCACCAGCTTGGCGTGGGCAGATCGACCCCACACCGGGCACGCGTATTCTCCAACGGAGAACGCGAGTGCTAGTCCAGACGTCCTCAAGACCCGCGGCGAAGCTCCCCACTTGGTGGTAGTAAGTGTATAAAATATACATTAGCTACACCCATTGAATAATTATGTATAGAACAAACAACGCGAACAAAATCTGTGCACAGAACAGTGTGGGGCGTCGCGGTGCAGCACTCGCCCAGCTAAGTAAGGTTGAGCCAATTAGCTTAAACGAGTGTTATAAAAAATTTAGTTTGGGTGTTGCCTATAGTAGGTACCTGAAAGGTACCCACCATAGCATTTAGTTATTTCTTTTTATGAAGTGCTTTTTACTGACTTAATCTTTTTGAGGGTCATAACTTATTTTTATTGTAGGTATCATAATATTTAAGTTAATAAATTAATAACTTGGAAATTTGGAATTTTTCACACAAATTATCAGGTCTAATCACACAAGAATGTAGTCCGTTGTATCATAGCGTAAATACAATAAAGTGTGTGCGCTTAGTGACCGCGTTGGGTATTAAGTTAAATAGGCTTGCGAGGAGTGCGGGGGGCTCGCGCGGTGTGCGGAGGGGTGAGGCACCGGCCGTTGGGGTACAGCGCGTAGGTGAATCGGTACTGGGACCGCGCCAAAGAAAATATACACCGCGCCCCGCGCCCCCCGCAGCCCCCGCACGATTGGCTTGTCGCGACCTGAGAGCGCCCTCACTTAGTATTATATTCACTTTGGTTGTATTATGGTGAATGGATTATGATTTTGAAACAACGATAAGTAATACACATAATTAATAAATAAACATCCCCATCCGTGACTTGGGGGTACAATACAATATTCATATTCACCATAAAAATATTTGCCCTTTGCGGGATTCGAACCCGCGAACCGTGGCACAGCAGGCGAGTTCAATACCGACTGAGATACCTATTGGACCGTAGGTATATGTATAAATGCGGAATAAGTACCATTCACAAAGTCATTGCTATTACACAAAAACATATCGCGAAATCTAAACTGTACCTACTTACTCCGGAATTCGAGCGACAAAATGTTTTTACGTAGTAAATTCTATTTTTGTTTAATGGCGTTTCCTTGGTGGATTTTGCCAGTATCTAGTTTAAAAAGAGCAATTAGTGCTTGACATTGTACGGTAATTGGATATGGCGATCTCAAAGCCCTGTTTTTATACAAAAACACACACTCGAAACCGCCATAAAATGGCGGAGCCGCGTGGCTACTTAAATCGCGAGCCAACGACAGACGTCCACTCGAAAGCCCCCCAGCCACGCGACCATAGATAAGCTACTAGCACGCGACTCTCCTACGTAGTAAATTAATATTTCAATGCAAAATGTAAACAAAGAAACGTCACTGTCAAAAGTGACATTACGTGGTCAGAAACCTTTGGTGCATTTTTTAGGAATAAAATTAATTATGTCGGCAATGTATATAATAAATTGCGTTAACATTAAAAATGTATTGTCTATCTATCTAAACTATTATAAAACTGTAACTAGAAATGTGTCTGTACATTGAAGATATTTACAAAAAAAATATACGACATGGTTTTTACCTGTCCCTGATTCCAAATCACCAATTTTTGGATTTTATGTCTGTCTGTTTGTTTGTTTGTTTGTTTGTATGTTTGTTTGTTTGTTTGTTTGGGTGTTTGTTTGTTCGAGTATCACGTAAAAACTACTGAACCGATTTTGATGAAACTTTTTTTGTTTGATAGCTTATCATCTGACTTAAAATCTGGTATTTAATTTGTATTAATTATGCGGACGAAGTCACGGGTAAAAGCTCGTAAATAATAAAAACAATCGTGACATTTTGAACGAAATTTTTAAATTATGTTATGTAGCCCGTTACTCTGTCTGTGTGGGCTTTTTGTGCTATGCGTAGCAGCGGCGCATAGCGTACGGACTCAGACGAAGGTATTAAACAATCAAGACATGCGTTTACGTTATTGTGTACAATAAAAAATCTTTTTTATTAAGAACGAACCAAAGGTCTAAAATATCTGATTGTTGCCAGACCACGAAATAAAATATTTACAGTCACGCTTTTTTTTAATCTAAAATAAATTATAACTTGCGTTTTTTTTTTTAATTATTTTCCATACGAAATTAACATATTATCATCTGTCGTAATCCTTTGCGAGTAGAATAAATAATTTTTAAATTAAATTTACTGTTATTCATTCCAGAGATAAGTTTTCTTCCGTCTCGAGATGGTATTTTCTACACTGGTATCACCGCTGTTTACATTTTGTCGCTCGAATTCCTGAATGGAGATTACCTACAAACAGAAATTTCTTCGAAATTCAATACCCAGCAGTGAAAGTGGAAGGAAGGAATGGGCATTATAATATTTTTATACCTCATCTGTATAATTATTCATTTTTTTAATGATCTGGTCCATTTGTGTCTTATCTTTGCTAAGATTGTACAAAAAGTCGATATTCATCCAAACGGTCAGTCCTCGTTTTTCACACAACTTCAAATATTTTGATAATGTACTTAGGTACTCGTGGTTTTGGTTGCTATTTATATCCTCAAAATTTAAGCCCATAGTGGTCACTGAAAAAAGAAACGATATTAAAGTATGGAAGTGGTTCACGAAAATGTCAAATTTTTATGATGATGATTCATAGATATATTATACTTTATAATACCACCATTTATACTTTATAATATATGTATATATATACAGGGTGAAGTTAATATCATTAGCATCCTTTTAAACTAAGAGTCTACCCATCAAACTGAACAACTTTTACTATGGGAGCAAACCGATCGGAGCAACTAAAAAATCAGCTATTCCATACTAAACTGCAATGCCTGCTCGACTCAAATGTATGCAACAGCAGATTTTTTTTGCTTCGATCGGTTTGCTCCCATAGTAAAAGTTGTTCAGTTTGATGGTTAGACTCTTAGTTTAAAAAGATGCCAATGATATCAAATATACAGGGTGAAATTAATATCATTAGCATCCTTTTAAACTAAGAGTCTACCCATCAAACTGAACAACTTTCACTATGGGAGCAAACCACAGATCACAAAAACTAGAGCAAACCGATCGGAGCAACAAAATAATCAGCTATTCCATACTAAACTGCGGTGCCTACTCGAGTCAAATGTATGCAACAGCTGAAAATTTTTTTGCTCCGATCTGTTTGCTCCCATAGTGAAAGTTGTTCAGTTTGATGGGTAGATTCTTAGTTTAAAAGAATGCTAATGATATCAATTTCACCCTGTATAGGTATATCGAAGTTTCAATAGGTATTAAGTACTCACATAAAATAATATCCAACGAGAAATGTTCGAGATAATCTTGTAAAGCCACAGGACCTTTTCCAACTTCCTCTGAGAGTGTTTCCACCAAACTTCTGGCCCTTATGTTGAAAATGTCAATATACCTGTCTAAAATTTTTGGATTAAACGCTGGCGATATCATTTTACGGTGTCTTTTCCATATAGAATCTAAAAGAATTAATTAATTAATTATAATTATCTTGGACAATGTCACACAAATTATCTAGTCACATTTAAAGTACCAGAATCTAGCCTGGACTTGTATTATGATGACTAGACAACGATAATAGAATACATTTATATAGATACAAACATCCATGACTCGGGTACAAATATTCATATTCATCATACAAATATTTGTGCCTTACGGGATTCGAACCCGCGACCCTCGGCACAGCAGGCAGGTTCACTACCGACTTTGCTACCGGGCCGTCTACCGACTGTAAAATTAAACCAAGAAAATTAATTATAAAAGGGAAATTATAAATAGACATTTCGAATCCTATTGGTTAGGTAGGTAAGTAGGGTAACTGGTTGACATTTAGCCAAGTATACACAGTTACCCAACCCGGTAACTCGAATATGCTATGCCACGTCGTCGTCGTGCAATTTGCTTGCGCGGACGTGATTTGAGAGGTTTTGAGTAATGACTCTCGCTCCCCGTCGATGGCGAGCTACAATACAACTGCAAACGCGCAGCGGCGACATTCTGTATTTTAAGGGAATACTTAATTCCAATTTTCGTTTAAATAATTATACAAACTGGGCGAATTAACTTGACACCTGGCTCGAACCAATACATATTAATCTATGGCTCGAACGACGTTGTTGTAAACACTAACAAATAACAGCAAAAGAATAAGTCGAATATTTTAAAGCGAGGCCAGTAGCGATAGCATCTCAGTTACCATTGTAACGTGTCCCTGCGCTTTAGAATTTTCGAGTTATTCTTTTGCTGTTATTTGTAATTGTTTGCACCAACGTCGTTCGAGCCAGGTGTCAAGTTAATTCGCCCGCGTTGTACAGTTTTAACGCTAGGATAAATTTAAGATTTGTATGGAAATCTGAGGCACTGTTACTTTAAATAAATTTTAACGAAAATCGGACTTCATACAAACATAGAGATTAGTTTCTAGATTGTTTCAGAAAAACTTCATTGGCTTTAATTGGGTAGTAGTGAACATATTATCACCAGGAGTGCGATTTTCGAAACTCATTCGCTGAGTTCAGCAGTTGAAAATTTCAAAATACAGGGTGTACAATAAAATGGGACAGCTACTCAAAGGGGTGCTTCAGACCATCAAACTGAACAACTTTCTCTATGGGACCAATATCGAAATCGCGAAAAAAAAATCCGCTCTCCCATACAAAACTGCAAACATAACTCGACTGAAATGTATGGGACAGCTGATTTTTTTTTCGCGATTTCGATATTGGTCCCATAGAGAAAGTTGTTCAGTTTGATGGTCTGAAGCACCCCTTTAAGTAGCTGTCCCATTTTATTGTACACCCTGTATATGGAGATAAGTACGCATCTTTCTACTGCTGATTTGACTTTCAAAAATCATACTTCAGGAGTGCGATTTTTGAAAGTCAAATCAGCAGTAGAAAGATGCGTATCTCCATACAGATTCAAAAATCGCTCTCTAGACTTCTTTTGTATGGAGCGCGATCCGAATTATATTCCCTTCTTTCTTATCGTGTGGGCAGAGCCCTGGTGTCAGAGTTTTTTCAGACCGCCTTACGGCCTCTGACGTGGTTTTTATGTAACGACTACTACCACCAGAGATAGTAGCCGGGACCAACGGCTTAACGTGCCATCCGAAGCACGGAATCATTTTTCTTTTCAGACAATCAGGTGATTCAGCCTGCAATGTCCTAACCAACTGGGGAAAAACCGGACGGCCCGGTAGCACAGTCGGTAGTGAACCTGCCTGCTGCGCCGAGGGTCGCGGGTTCGAATCCCGTAAGGGACAAATATTTGTATGATGAATATGAATATTTGTACCCGAGTCATGGATGTTTGTATTTATATATTTATTCTGTATCGTTGTCTAGTCATCATAATACAAGTCCAGGCTAGATTCTGGTACTTTAAATATGATTAGATAATTTGTGTGATTAAAAAAAAAAAAAAAAAGTGACATGTCACTAGGTGTCCCCCGTGGGAATCGAACCCACGACCTCCATGTCGAGACCCAAAGCTCTTAACCACTAGACCACGGAGACAGTATATTCCCTATGCTGCTGCACCGAGCCTATTGTGCTGCTCCCAATTGTATTTTTTTTAATTCTTAACAATAAAACAAAATTTCCAAAAAAACAAGAATGTCACATTGTAGTCATTGCTGATTTTCAATTTATCGGGTCACTGCATATTTGTTTTTATAATGTTTGTAGTTAGATTATCTTTAAAACCGCCAAAAGTGGCCACTTGATAAATTAATAAAAAATAAAATAAAATAAAAATCATTTATTTCAGGAAACCAGGTCCCATACAAAGAGCATTACATAGGTAGTTTGTCAGAGAATCAAGTTATTATAGATTAAAATTAAATTACACATTACATTACATTACATTACATTACATTAAATTGAAAGCCAATCAGGACCACATTGTGACATTTTTAGTGTTCAAATTAAAATTGGCAAAACGGAACACTTATAGAATCAGCTCGGTGTCTGTCCGTCCGTCCGTCTGTCACAGGCATTTTTCTCAGAGACCGTAAGACATAGGAAGTTGGAACTTGGTACAGATATAGCAATTACTAGTCCAATATCATAAATGAAGTATTTATATTGGCGGGCAATTTGTGGAGTCAGAAAGGGTAAATAAAAAAATAAAAATTTCTACCCTATGGTGTGGGGTATCAATTGAAAGCTTATCAAAATACGAGTCTAAAAATATACTTTTCAAAATTTTTATAAAATCTTTGTTTCACAAAATTTTTAATTAAATCCGAGAAATTGCTGTCCCCACCTCTATTTCAAAAAATATAGCCGTATAAGATTTGAAAAAATCATGAACATCAGAAATAACGTGTAGATGGCGTGAAAATTATCAGAGTGGCTCTAACTTGAATAGTTTTTTTTCTATACCCAAAAAACCAACACCAGTGAGACCAGTGTAAAATGATCTTCGATCAAAATCTCTAACATATTATATAGGTAAATTATTGTTATTGAGAAAATAATTCGAAATGTTTTTCGATTCAGCACTACAAAAGAAAACTTGACAAATCGAATTAAGCCTCCAGGAGTGCGATTTTTGAATCTCATTCGGTGAGTTCAGCAGTTGAAAATGTCAAAATGACTGTGGAGATACGCATCTTTCTACTGCTGATTTGACTTTCAAAAATCGCACTCCTGAAGTATGATTTGTGAAAGTCAAATCAGCAGTACAAAGATGCACGTCTCCATAGTAATTTTGACATTTACAACTGCTGAGTTCAACAAATGAGTTTCAAAAATCGCACTCCAGTGCTCAATCGTATTTTTTATACAGGGTTATTTGTAATTCGACGTATTCCTTTCAGGACGTTAAGGGGCAGCCTTAATGTAATTTTGTAAACCCCCATATGTGGGGTCGGAAATTAATAGTTTTCGAGATATTTGGAATTTAAGGTTTTTTAAGCTAACAATTCTTCCGACATTTTTTCATAAATCAATGTCCGATCATACTGAGCAATTCAAAATAAATCAATAACACTGACGGTTAATTTTTGAAAAAAAAATACGAAGTCTTGAAAGCATGCGTTTTTTCTCAAAAAAATTGTATAAAAAAAATGTGCGTTTTACTGAAATAACTTCCTTGTTTTATTAGCTTTCTAAAAATGTATAAATGTTTTAGAAAAAAATGGAATTACAATGTCAAAAAAGGTTTTTTACTTAGTACGTGATACGTAGAGGCAACATTCTCCTGGAGAAAATTTTTACGATATTTTTTTAGATAACATTATTTATTAATTTAAATCTACACATCTAACTCAGAGTGAGCCCCTCGGTTCCATACACAAACACGCAAGCACTTTCTTAGTTCATTTTTAGTTACTCTTGAAGTAATGTTAAAATCTCATTACCTCCGCTGCGTTTATTATGCGCTGCCTTAAGTCTTCTACGTCGTTTACTGAGGTTTGATAAACAAGGTCTTTCATGTGTCCCCAGACATGAAAATTACATGTGGTCAAGTTGGGGCTTCTTGCAGACCATGAATTGGTCGTCCTCTACCAATCCATCTTTTCGAATAAGTTGCGAGTCGGGCCAGCAATGTAACCATTTTAGGGATTGGTAGCGGAAGGCCACTCCTTGGCCTGCAAGAAGCCCCGACTTGATCGCATGTAATTTTTATGTCTGGGGACACAATGAAAGACCTTGTTTATCAAACCCCAGTAAACAACGTAGAAGACTAAGGCAGCGCATAATAAACGCAGCGGAGGTAATGAGATTTTACCTTTACTTCAAGAGTAACTACAAATGAACTAAGAATGTGCCTGCGTGTAACCTAGGGGCTCACTCTGAGTAAGATGTGTAGATTTAAATTCATAAATAATGTTATCTAAAAAAAAATCGTAAAATTTTTCTCCAAGAGAATGTTGCCTCTACGTTTCTCGTACTAAGTAAAAAACCTTTTTTGACATTGTAATTCCATTTTTTTCTAAAACATTTATACCTTTTTAAAAAGCTAACAAAACGAGGAAGTTATTTCAGTAAAACGCACCTTTTTTTATACAACTTTTTTGAGAAAAACCGCATGATTTCAAGACTTTGTAATTTTTTTTCAAAAATTAACCGTCGTTGTTATTGATTTATTTTGAATTGTATGATCGAACATTGATTTATGACAAAATCTCGGAAAAAGTGTAAACTATGAATTAAAATTCAAATCCACACCAAAGAATAAGCATGTTTTTTTTATTTAAGAAAAAGTGTGAAAAACTGGGGTTTTTGGTAAAAAGCCTTAAATTCCAAATATCGCGAAAACGATTAATTTCCGACCCCACATATGGAGGTTCACATAATTGCATTTAGGCTGCCCCTTAACGTCCTGAAATACTTATACTAAATACTTATCACTTTATATATATATACTAAATACTTATCACATTGTTGGTTTTCGATATTTATCAAAACATTACAGACTAGTACCTATTTATCTTTGAAATATTTTGTGTTAGTCCGTAACGTTTTGATTATGAATCGAAAACGAACAATACTACAATTTTATTTGAAATTCTATTTTTTTTTGGAAATGTTGTTTAATAGTGTGGAATTTAAAAAAATATTACGATTGAGGGCAGCACTCTAGACAGTGAGATATATTATAATATTATTAATAATATTATTATGGCCAAGAACCCTGTATTAATCAAAATATAACTCACACACTCCAGTAAATAATCCTTCACCGAACCACGGCTTTATATATTTATAAATAACGTCTTTTTCCAAACAATTATTTGCTATATTGTAAAAGTCATCGGGATCTGCGATACCTAAAAATCATAATATTATACACGGTGTTAGGGGAAAAGAACCTATACGGTGTTTTCAGCATAATTGTGCCCACGACTGTAGGTATTACTTACCTTATACCTACCATATTTATAATCCACATTTCGCTGACAGTGCCTGAACACTGTTCAGCACCAGCACTAGAGTGGCAGGTATGTATACAGGGTGAAATTGATAACGTTGTATTCGTTGAAAACTAAGAGTTTCCCCATCAAACTGAACAACTTTTATTAGGGGAGCAAACCAATCAAAGCAAAAAAAATATCTGCTGTTGCATACTTTTGTGTCGCGTAGGCATTGCAGTTTAGTATGGAACAGCTGATTTTTTTGTTGTTCCGATCGGTTTGCTTTCATAGTGAAAGTTGTATTATGTGTAGACTTAGTTTGATGGGTAGGGTAAACTCTTAGTTTAAAAGGATGCTAATGATATCATTAACATCCTTTTAAACTAAGAGTCTAACCATCAAATAAAACAACTTTTACTATGGGAGCAAACCAATCGGAGCAACAAAATAATCAGCTGTCCCATACTAAACTGCAATGCGTACTCGAGTCAAATGTATGCAACAGCTGATTTTTTTTGCTCCTATCAGTTTGCTCCCATAGTAAAAGTTGTTCAGTTTGATGGGTTGAGGGTTTGATGGGATGGCTACCCATCAAACTGAACAACTTTTACTATGGGAGCAAACTGATAGGAACAAAAAAAAACAGTCTTAGTTTAAAAGGATGCTAATGATATCAATTTCACCCTGTAGAATATACAGGGTGAAATTGATATCATTGGCATCCTTTTAAACTAAGAGTCTACCCATCAAACTGAACAACTTTTACTATGGGAGCAAACCGATCGGAGCAACAAAAAAATCAGCTGTTGCATACATTTGAGTCGAGTAGGCACTGCAGTTTAGTATGGAACAGCAGATTTTTTAGTTGCTCCGATCGGTTTGCTCCCATAGTAAAAGTTGTTCAGTTTGATGGGTAGACTCTTAGTTTAAAAGGATGCCAATGATATCAATTTCACCCAGTAGATAGTGAACCTGTCGCTCACTAACTTGCCACTGGTTTGTATACTGTTTCATGATTTAAAAGAAACGTTAAGTTACATTTTTACCTATTTCTTCATAACACTGCTCTCTTTATTGACGATCAATCTTCGCTAGTTGATGAATGATGAATATTATTAACCAGTACAAATCAAATGAAAACTACGCGAAAAGATTCGAACTGCACGTAATTTATCGAAACTTTGGTCTTTCACTACAAACCTTACTTTATTTATAATTTGTCCATATTAACAAAATATACAGCTAGAAACAAAATATTCAGCAAATTTCTACCAAAAACTACCAGTAACCAAAAAATGCCAAAGGTACCAAGCAAAGTTTTTTTTTTTGGTACCAAGATAATTATGTTTATATAATAAATAATAAAATAAATAACGCTCACAGGCACATTCATTGTAATGATCCCAAGAAAGCACTATTTATAGGCTGTTTATTATGGAAACCATACAACAACGGCACAAACATATAAACATCCATGACCGAACCGGGATTCGAACCCAAGACCCTGGTTTGGCAGTCCGGCGTGGTAACCATTACACCAACCGGGTCGTCATGTTTCAAATTGTATTTTGATATACTGGGTGAAATTATTGATATCATTAGCATCCTTTTAAACTAAGAGTCTACCCATCAAACTGAACATCTTTTTCTATGGGGCAAACCGATCTGAGCAAAAAAAAAATTCATTTCATACTAAACTGCAGTGCCTAGTCGACTCAAATGTATAGATATTTTAGCAGACTATTTTTTTTTTTGGTCCGATATATTTGCTCCCATAGTAAAAGTTGTTCAGTTTGATGGGTAGACTCTTAGTTTAAAAGGATGCTAATGATATCAATTTCACCCTGTATACTATGATACTCTCGTTATAATTAAAACGTCTGACCGAGGGTTCGAGACGTTTCCGAACACGGCTTTCTCACTTTTAAATTATCTTGTAAAATTGTATGATCGTTCTTAATTCTAGTACCTACTGATGGCATAATATCACCTCACGTTTGTAAGCCTTTATGAGGGCTATCGCAGTCCAGTGGCGCCCTCATCACATTAATAAAGATGTCTCAGTAAAAAAAGCCTAAATTAAAAAAGTGTTCAATTGACAAACTATAAAAGCCTTCAAGCTATTTTCATAGAATACTTTTACAGGTTTTTTAAAGGTCGAAACATACACATTTTGAAATAAAAACCGGTCAAGTGCGAGTCGAGCTACTCGCGCACCGAGGGTTCCGTACCACACCACCACAGAACACAACATTATTAACTTAGAAAATAACTTTTCTCGTCCGGGACCTTTAGCGCGAGACCGACTCACACTTGGCCGGTTTTTAGTATTTGTTGTTATTCTGTAGAGTTTGCTCTATAATCACACTAAGTTTGACGCTTCTATGTATAACCGATATTACGATAGAGCGTGTCGCAAACCACAATATTTCTGCGGTAGCGAATAAACTGATTTGTATGTGAATATTGTATTATACATAGGTACGTGCTGCACGTAGTACCTACATGCACAAGCATGTCGCAAACCACAATATTTCTGCGGTAGCGAATAAAACTGATTTGTATGTGAATATTGTATTATACATAGGTACGTGCTGCACGTAGTACCTACATGCACAAGCATCTCTTGTCTGATCTGATCTGTTTGACCCAAACTCTGGGTTGAGGGTTGTTCCCTCGGAATATTATTTAGTTGAGGGTTGTTCCCTCGGCAGTGGCCTCCAACCAACCCCTTATAGCCACCCCTTACCACACAATAAGCCAGCTGTTCTGACCTGACGATGAGGTGCCTGTTTCACCTCGCTGCGTGTAGGTATTCTGATATACCACACAATAAGCCAGCTGTTCTGACCTGACGACGAGGTGCCTGTTTCACCTCGCTGCGTGTAGGTATTCTGATATACCACACACACTGCTGATTGGTACTGATTCACGTGCGTGGATCTGATTCCACCGCCAACGACTGATTTTACCGCCAGCACTCCAGACAAAGCACTGAATGGCAGGGATGTTCCCACACCTAATGAATTGAATAACGGGTGAACACACAGGTAAGTTAAAAGCACGTATTGCCTAAAAACACTCACCAAAAGGGATTCAAGAAAAACACCCGTGCGCACTGCTCGACGTTTTTACTCGTTCTGTCGTCTCACTCGCAAGACAGCTTCATTGCAGGTAAGTGAATAAAAACTAGTTTTTCATTTGATGGTAAAATAAGCGTCAAACATGAATTAAGCTACATCCACACTATGCGTGTCTACATTATAGCATTAATATTTTAGGATTCGCGATGTGATTCGTGACAGAGCGTGAAGAAAAAACGTTGATATAAACAAGTTTCTTGTTGAGAACCCCCCTTAATATTTAACTTATTGACATTTTTATTATTTGTTAACAAATTCGCCATAACGCAAAATCTGAGAAAATTTCAACTATCTAGCTATCACGGTTCAAAAATTACAGCCCTAAATAGGTAGGACAGACGGACGGACGGACAGACGGACAGATGGACGGACTGACGGACAACGTAGGCTTAGTAATAGGGTCCCGTTTTCACCCTTTGGGTACGGAACCCTAAAAAGAAAAAAAAACGGCCGCTTTTGTTTTTATTCGAAATTAAAGTGGAATGTTTAGAACCTATAAAAGTATTGTAGGTACTTATAACAATGGCTTGAAGGCTTTTGTAGTTTATCTGTTGATAACTTTTTAATTCAGGCTTTCTTTATTGAGAAATCTTTTTTAATGTGATGAGGGCGCCACTGGACTGAGATAGCCCTCTTAAAACATCGATCGTGTCATTTAAATGATTAAAATTAGTCTTAACTTGCTCTTAACTCTTACTATACTTACCGTACCATGTCCAAGAAAATATCTTTATTGATGTAAATCCACGAGTCTTTAAACATTCCATTATAATGTTTTTTATCAGCAGCCAATTTTCTGAAAAACGATAGTATTTTATAAAAAGTACAGCATAAGCATTCTTACAGCTCGACCAGAAAGAGTAGAAATTAAATGAGGGCGCCACTGTCGCTTTACATGGCAACACTACACTACAACCTAAACTATTTTGATACTTGCTGTATTTACTCCGAAAGAAGGATGTCCACTTTTTACCTGTCAAATAATTTAACAACTTTTAACGTGTCTAACTTTTATACCTCATTGGCCTCGATTCGGAGTGTACCACGACTAAACTAAACTAAATGTATTCCTGTCACTTTCTAAAATAAGATTAAGAAAAGAGACAGAAAACCAACAGCTGACTTTAGTGCTGTCAAAGTGACGTTAAATGCGCAAAATAAGATGCCATCATAATGTACGCCATCTTATTTAAGCCGTTTTTGGGCGTTTAACGTCACTTTGACAGCACTAAAGTCAGCTGTTGGTTTTCTGTCTCTTTTCTTAATCTTATTTTAGAAAGTGACAGGAATGCATTTAGTTTAGTTTAGTCGTGGTACACTCCAAATCGAGGCCATTGTCAAATTAAAATATATTATTACCTTTGAAAATTATACAACTTCAACAAAATAAAAAATAGTTTGACAGGTAAACGAATGTATGATAAGTGGTCGTTCTTCTTTATGCAAAACGTTATCTATACAGGGTGTAAAATAAAATGGTACAGCTACTTAAAGGGGTGCTTCAGACCATCAAACTGAACAACTTTCTCTATGGGACCAATATCGAAATCGCGAAAAAAAAATCTGCTGTCCCATACATTTCAGTCGAGTTATTTTTGCAGTTTTGTATGGGAGAGCGGATTTTTTTTTTCGCGATTTCGATATTGGTCCCATAGAGAAAGTTGTTCAGTTTGATGGTCTGAAGCATCCCTTTAAGTAACTGTCCCATTTTATTGTACACCCTGTATACAACGTGTTAATGAATTAACGCAAAACCTCATACACCCCACCTGATTTATAACAAAATAATTAAATTGAAACAATAATTTCATTATTTTGATAGTTAAAATTTAAAGTTATTCGCATTTTAAGTTTTGAGGCAAAAATGATTTATTATCATTTCAGCAAATAATGAAAGCGCTAACGTGCTCAAGGATACATTATAATAATCTTCTTTTGGTAGTAAGTAGGGTGAGCGTGCCTGTGCGGTCGGTTGACATCGGGTTCAGTAAATATAAAATTTTAGAAACAAATTATTTAATATTTTGAAAAAAATTACCTATGCTGAAACCATGATAATTCGATTCTGCTCTCGATTCTAAACAAACTATTTTCTAGTTTTGCGTTAATTCATTAACACGTTGTATAGCTTTTGGCTCTGACAGCGACAGCACCTAAAAGCCTATGCCTAAAAATGGCGCCTTTTTTCTTTTTTTAGCGCGGCCATCAATCAAACTTGAATATTATAGTTCAGAATAAATAAACAACACTTGTATCTCGGAACTCAGTCCGAGCTGAGATATAAAGGCTTGAAGTGCTCGTAATGGCAATATTTTCAACTTCAAACCTTTATATCTCTGTCCGGACTGAGTTTAGGGATATTCATGTTAATAAGTTTTGTTTGTTGCTTTAGTCTGAAATAAAATATTCAAGTTTGGTTGCTGGCCGCGCCAAAAACAACGGCGAAAAATAAGGCGCCAACCTTACATACAAAACCCTCATTGTCTTTTTACACCCAAATATAATTTTCAAATTTCGGCAACTGCATGGCTAGCATAGCAGCGTGATAAAGCGCTATTGTACTTTCAAATTATTTGTTTTCGAATACGATGTTTCCGATTTTCATATTTTCGTAGGTCCGATAATTATAATTACATTCCTTCTGTTTAAGATTTCCATTTCTTGGCATGGCAGTTTCTTTATCGATGCATTCCGGGCAGATAAATTTTGCGGTTTAAAATGTTTTCCTGAAATCCATAAAAAAGTACGTGTGTACTTTTTGGTATGGGTAAAATATGTAAAACTCGCGTCAGAACCGTGAAGTCACCCTGATCTAAAATTGGTCATACATATCCCCCTCTCTTTCTACCGCGCAGCTAAAATGTATGCCTGTTCCTGCACTGGTAGCATGCACACCCGCGATAGCCGTGATACGGCTTTATCACGTCTTTTATCTCGTTCTTTTGCGCGCGAAAGAACAAGATAAAAGACGTAATAAAGCCGTATCACGGCTATCGCGGGTGTGCATGTTACCAGTGCTGGTGTTTTAAGCCCCCTCTCTTTCTACAGGGCGGCGAAAATGTATGCCTGTTCCTGCTGTTTCGTTTAAGCGGCATAAATTGGTATTTTTGTGTACGATAACGCAATAAATTTATATTGTATTTTACCACATAACGTTTATATGTTCAAGTTTTCACTTCCGCCACTCCCGGAGTGCAACCCGTTGTTTTTTCTTTTCATTTATCTAAGTATACCGGAACCTTGCCGAAACCCAAAGCTTTACCAAATTAAGGGTAAAATCATCTTGCCCAGGGGATCATATTGGACACCAGGTTGTCCAAGATGATCCTTTCGTAAGGTTTAAAAAAAGTTAAATAAGTATAATAATGAAAGATCAACAAATTAAACAATTTGAGTATGACAACAGGTAGAAAGATAAATTAGCTAACATTGAACGCTTTATCATCTGCATTAACTTGAATATCATTTAAACCACGAGCATTTCCTATACAACGTATTAATGAATTAACGCAAAACCAGAAAGTAGTTTGTTTAGAATCGAGAGCAGAATTGAATTATTATGGTTATGGTTATAACATAGGTAATTTTTTCTAAATATCAAATAATTTGTTTGAAAATTTTAAAATTTATTGAACCCGATGTCAACCCAACGCACGCGCACACTCACTCTACTTACTACCAAAACAAGATTATTAAAATGTACCTATGATTTGTTATCATTTTAGCATTGCTAAAATGATAACAAATCATTTGTGCCTCAAAACTAAAAATGCGAATAACTTTAAATTTTAATTACTTATTTTAATTAATTATTAATTACTTATCAAAATTATGAAATTATTGTTTCAATCGAATTATTTTGTTATAAATCAGTTGCAGTATATCTGTAGTATACCCCAACACATTTCCATAGAAATAATTGCATTGAAACAATAATTTAATTATTTTATTAAAATTTAAAGTTAGCAGCAGCAGTAGCATGGTAGTAGTAGGTACTTAGTTATTAGCATTATAAGGTTTTCATGCAAAAACGATTTGTTATTACTTATTTCAGTAATGAATGCAAGCGCTAGGCTAGCCTGCTCATGGATACATTTTAGAAATCTTGTTTTGGTAGTAGGTCAAGTAGGGTGAGTGTGCTCGTGCGGTAGGTTGACATCGAGTTCAGTGAATTTTAAATTATACAAACAAATTAAGTATACTTAATTAAAAAAAAAAAAAAAAAAAAAAAAAATATTGCAGCCTATGACTTTTTCGTTTGCATCATAAGAATATTAATTTGTTTTATTGAAGTCGCTGTCAAGCCGGTACGATTCGCGACAGGGCTTGCATTTTTTGGCTTGGCTTGACACCGACTTCTATAAAACAAATTAATGTTCTTATGATTCGAACGAAAAAGTAATAGGCTGCAATATTATTTTTTTAATTTTTAGTTTTTTTGAAGGCGGTTTTAATTTTTTGTAAAAATTTTGTTTATTTCACTATTTTCAGTGGTGAATTCATTAGTTCCATTTAATAGGAGTGCTTTAAATTAAAGTCGGGACTAAGATTTTCTAAGGTTCCCCTCGATTTCTCTGGGATGCCGTCATCAGATCCTGGTTTCCTTATCATGGTACCACCCTCGGGACATCTCCTTTCCAACAAAAAAAGAATATCATCAAAATCGATTCATAAACGACGAAGTTATCCGCGAACACACATAAAAAAATATATAATATTATTATAATATACGGTCGAACTGAGAAACCTCCTCCTTTTTTGAAGTCGGTTAAATAAATGAACATTATTTTGTTACCATGATAATTCGATTCTGCTCTCTATTCAAGACAAACGATTTTCTAGTTTTGCGTTTATTTATTAACACGTTGTATAGTTCAGTATAGATTATGCTATAATAATGTTATAAATGATACAAACTTGTCGTGTCCTCAAGGCCTCGAAGGAATAAATATGCGTGTCCTATGATAGGCAGTGCACCTGGCATTAAAGGTGGACCATTATTCACCTTCTCCCGTTGTCGTTTAAAAAAATAAATAAATAACACTAAAGAAACTAACACTAAACAAGCAAACATTATTCTAGTATATAATATACTATAATTAATTTATATAATTATTTTTAAAAATTAAGCGAGTGGATGAATATTACTTATTTTTATTTATCGATAACCAACAACCAGTAGGTAGTAATGAGAATTTAACAAAGTTTATACTTTAGAGTTTTTCTTTATATACGAGATAGGCAATGATATAGGACCTTTGAACCTATGATATCGTATTGTATGTTGTGTAATGCTACCTTTGCATGTTTCGTCAGCTTAGGGCTGTCACAAAGAGAAAAATATCAAATAGTTATAATGTGATAATAATTATAACTAAGTATTTAAACAGGTGTAAGGGACAGTAAGGGAAACTGAACAACTTTCACTATAGAAACTGCCTCAGGAAACAAAAAATCTGTTGTTTCAAACAAAACTTCTGTACCTACCTAGGTACTGTGGTAAAGTGCACACGGCACCTTGCTTGGCTGCGAGAGGTTTTGAAGACGAAACACACATGATATCTTGTAGACGAGTATATTTTCTTTTAGATAAAATTACAATACAACAATACGTCTGTCTCTCGTTAATACCCGGGATAGAATAAAATCCTATCGCTTTCCTTCTTTTTCCATTAAACGGCTACGTGTTCCAAATTCAATCTAGCACAGTGGCCAGTGTTAAACCCCGTGATATACCATCTAAAACGTACCATCTCTACATCATCCCCCCCTACTCTTAATTTGGAACACTTAGCTTTTATTTTACCGATTCTATACAACGCTAACCCTACCTGCCTAACCTATGTTAGTGCAACTACCTAGGTGGGAATAACTTAAACTAAGCTATACATGGGCGCCGGCCCAGCTACTGCTAGTAGCTGACATCCGGTGACCGGGGGCTATGTCAGTGGCCTTCATAATAATGACCCTGGGTTAGCATTGTATAGAATCGGTAAAATAAAAGCTACGTGTTCCAAATTAACAGTAGGGGGGGATGATGTAGAGATGGTACGTTTTAGATGGTATATCACGGGGTTTAACACTGGCCACTGTGCTAGATTGAATTTGGAACACGTAGCCGTTAAATGGTAAAAGAAGAAAAGCGATAGGATTTTATTCTATCCCGGGTAATGACGAGAAACAGACGTATTGCTTTATTATAATTTTATCTAAAAGAAAATATACTCGTCTACCAGACATCAAGTGCATTTCTTCAGCAAATACCTCTCGCAGCCAAGCTAGGTGCAGTATGCATCATCACCACAGTACCTACCCGACTCAAATGTATGAAACAGCAACAACAAAAAAACGCGTTTCTACCCTGTATAGTGACAGTGTTTCAGTTTGATGGTTTGAGTTCACCTTTTCAGTATTCGGAGGGGGCTGTCAGTTACACCCTGTCCGACCTAGGGTCCAACTTAATATGCTCAGACCATGAAACAGAACAACTTTTTTCATACTTTTCAGAGCGTGTTTTTCAGTAGTCTGGATTTATTTTCGAACTTATATACAATACAATACAATACAATACAATACAATACAATACAATTTATTTTGGTTGTAAGGGCTTGGTCAATGACCAATAGCTACTGCGACCTGAATAGATCTATTGTAGCTGAATACGATACAATACAATACAATACACTTACTCTATTTTATTTAAATTATTTTGTACTTTATTCCTAATATCGGGTACATGCAAGCAAAGCCGCAAGCAACAGCTAACAATACCAGTAATTATATATTTTCTAAACGTGCTTTTTGTTCATGACCTTGATCATAAATTATTTATGTCGCATATATTCAATTTAATGTGACATCAAATAGCGACAATCAATACATTTAATTAGCAAGACCAAATTATTGATAAGTAGGTAGTTTATAGAAGTTATTCACTAAGCGTCACGTGATTGCATATTTAGTATGGAAAGTCTAACTTGTTACACACTACCAGTTGTTTTACATGGGTCGCAGGCGATAACCGGTAGGTTATCGCCTGCGACCGACCGACTGTTTGTTTTTTAATTGGGTTTTTTAACCCTGAGGTTATTTCAGTGCAATAGTCAAATCGTGCCTTAACCTTGAACTTAGATTAACTTGCGCTGAGCATAGTTTATGAAAGAGTTATAATAGCATAGACGAAGAATTTACAATCAACAAAAATCCTATACAATTTATATGAAGTGACATGTCGGAGTCAGGTCAAGTCAGGTGGAGTCAGTACAAAAAAGTGGTTACGCCGATAAGGACAGCAATAAGTTAGCGATCTCCTTTTTTAACTAGAGTGAATTTGCTATGTGCATCTCTTATTGAGTGAATATGATAAGACACGTGGTTCCTTCTAGTACCTTCTCTACGGTCTTTTAGTACGTATGCAAATATTTATACTATATACAATGTTCTTGTGCAAATGTCACACATAGTGATTATATTCTCTTTGATGTCACACTATTGCTGTTCAATGTGCGGCCACGTTATGGTTTTATCAAGTTACTATATTATGGAAGGTGGCATATGTAATGCCTTGGCATTACATATGCCACCTTCCTAGTCCAAGGTGCGTGCCTTGATAGACCGAGATCCCACCGTAAACTTATGCACCTATTTCTTAGGCGAATGAAATGTGATTCCAGTGTACACAGGGGCTGCACTGAGAGAAAACTTCATTTGTTATTACAAAAAATCACTAATTATTAAATAAATATTTGCAGATCCCACGACAACAAAAGTTTTGTAATAATAAGGAGTCGTTTTTAGTTATTGTATTTAGTAATTAGTGTAGTGAGCTTTTAGTAATTTTTAATGCGCAATACTAATTCTCAAAACGATGACGTCACAGTTAAGACAAAGTTTTTTGTAATTTCTAAAATGAAACAGTAATCCTCCAAATTTTGATGTACAAAATATACAAACCGTTTTGTAAAAACATGTAGTCGTTCATTATCTACAAATAAAACGATAGCACTTACTAGTTGTCTTTAAACTGAATTTTAGAAACTACTTTACGATATCTACGATGTCTTACTTGATTTTACTAAACGATTATTTAAATGCAATTGAATATTTTGTAAATACTAGATTGTACTTTTATAATTTCGAAACATAGTGCTTGTTATTACTAAACAATTTAGTGTTTTTTAGAAAATGCAGTCTAATTTCTAGCTTGTAGTTTTACAGTTTATAATGAGTTCCTACTTGATATTACTAAACAATGAGTAATTTTTACAAGATTGTAGCATTGTTATAACAAATCGTTATACTAGATATCACAACTTTCTCCTGTATTCTTTACAACATTATACAGGGTGTAACAAAACACCATAGTAATACTTAAGGGAGTGCTTCAGCCCATCAAACTGAATAACTTTTACTAAGGAGCCAAATTTTTTTTCGATTTCAAAGTTGGGTCCATAGTGAAAGTTGTTCAGTTTAATGGTCTGAAGCACCCCCTTAAGTATTACTAGGGTGTTTTGTTACACCTTGTATATAACATGTACATGTTTCTACAGTACTTTTTCAGTTGCTAGCAAGAACGTATCAATATTCAGGATATTGCGTTCTTTCCTAGCTACTGAAAAACATCTTGTATAAAAGTTTATATACATATTATTATGTATATGCTGTAAAGAAACACAGAATAAAGAATACAGGAGAAAGTTGTGATACCTAGTAAAAAGATTTGTTATAACAACTCCACTAAATTATAAGGTATAGGTTCAAATAAAACTTAAGATAATAGTTAATGTAGTTTATTTTCATTTCAGTTTTTACAACTATCTAAGTACCTACATAATTTAAAAGCCACAGCTATTTTTGTCCTTTAACGGCACGCTGAAAGTCCAGTACGGTAGTTGTTGCAGACTGGCCTTATTTAAAGCATCAGGCGACGTGGGTTCTGAAAAAATAACGATTAAATAAATATATTATATTTAATCTAGATATTGATAATGATCAGGATGTCTGGCAGTTACTAGATCAGTATTGCCAAAGATGGCATCCAACTCCAAAAAATATAGGTATGCCAACCTACAGCTAGGTACTAAGTATTCAAAATCATACGAACAAAGTAACGCCTAAAATGGACGCACTTACCAGTAATCTCAGATAGATAATTAAAAACACATTGATCATAAAAATCTATTCTATTTAGGGAATATATGGGAAAGAACTCACATTTGGTGTTGAGTCCAGGGGTCTGCGTTATTTAAATTGTCGATTGGTTGCTTCCAATTGGCTAGGTTAACTTTAAATCTAGCCTTGTCTCCACTCCAGGTACTGGTATAACCTGGGATGTCTCATCATCTGATAGAAGTCTTAGTATCCCAGCATCTTCCTTGCCTTCTGTAATCATTGATAAAATTATTAAAGGGCGGTCAAGTGAATTTTTTAAACATTCATGTCAGGTTGAGAAGAAAATAGATATGACATGAAGGACATAGAAATAATTATATTTACTTATGCACTTTTGGCAGAAATGATATGGTTAGTAAGAGATAGCATTGATCTTTTCCTTCCTTGATCTTGCCTATAAAATTACATGAGCACGTACCTATCTGTCACACTATAAATGAATAAATACACACACTTTACTTACCACAAAAAGCTCTGACATAAACATTTAGCCCCAAGTTTGTCAGTAAATCGCTAGTAAGCTGATCCACGTCCGTTTCCAGATTTATCTGGCTGGAAACTTTAGTTGCCATCATCTTATTATATATTTTTTTAATATTTAGTTCAAGACAGTCAACGATTCCAAATTCACATAAAATTAAACACTTCACTTCACTGTTACTGTTATGATCACTTTAGAGATGATTACGATTCGTCTAATCCGGCCGGGAGGTGAAAACGAAATGAAATTAATATGGCAATTCAGAAAGTCAGCAATCACAAAAAGTTGTAAATATTACCGAACTGGTATTAAATTCAAAATTAATTTGTTTAAAATCACAAAAATGGCTTATTGAAAGAAGAAAGGAGAAACTAGAAATGACAAAACTCCGTGCAGTTATTACGATGAAATGTTTGTAGTAAATATAACTAATTATAAGCTGGTTATAAAAGACAAGTATTGTAAAAAGAACTATGGGAACACTAGGAATTACAAAGGAGTTTGGTCAAAATTAATTAAAAAAATATTATTGAAATAACAGGTAAACACTTGTTATTACAAACGAGTGTTTTAATTAACACGACGTTATTTATAGCAAAAACAAAGCAGTTGCAGAATTAACTATGCCTTTTGATTCTCTACTTTTATTAAAACTGTCTATTCAAAATTACAATTGTGATTACTAATCATAGCTAATATGATTTTGGAAATAACTAAAGTAAAGTGAAACTTACACTATTTATGCAAGAATTACTTTATTATGTAATATTTTACTTTACTAAAACTAGTTTGTAGGGATTACATTTTAATAATACTAAACTAGTGTAAAAAACTGCTTGTGCCAGTAATGACAGCAGAACTTTAGTATTCATAACTATAAATTAGTTTTTACGCCAGTAACAAAACGGTTTTTTAATTTCTGGATAAGTTTTTCTCTCAGTGTGACAGGGGTTAATTCAACGCCGCCAAGTTGCCTAGAACTCAAAAATGACTTCTTTGAACATGGCAACCCTATAGTTGTGGCAGATTGAGAGGTGGCAATAGTCTTTCCAGTACATTAGATCAGTCTCCTTCCGATGGCAACTCATTTACTTCCCAAACAGACAGGTGGAAAAAGTTATACCAAAAATCATAATGGAAAAGATACTTGCGGCAAGATTTTTTTGGGCAACTTGGCGGTGTTGAATTAACCCCTGGGTATACATAATTATATCTCTATACAACGTGTTAATAAATTAGCGCAAAACCTCATACACCCCAACTGATTTAAGTATAACTTAATAATTAGATTGAAACAATAATTTCATTATTTTGATACTTAAAATTTAAAGTTATTCGCATTTTAAGTTCAGAGGCAAAAATGATTTGGTATCATTTCAGCAATTAATGAAAGCGCTAACGTACTCATGGATACATTTTAAGAATCTTGTTTCGGTAGTAAGTAGGGTGAGTGTGCCCGTGCGGTGGGTTGACATCGGGTTCAGAAAATTTAAAATTTTTATAAAAAAATATTTAATATTTTGAAAAAAATTACCTATGTTGAAACCACGATGATTCGATACTGCTCTCGATTCTAAACAAACTACTTTCTAGTTTTGCGTTAATTCATTAACACGTTGTATACATAATTATACTAGAATCACATTTCGTTCGCCTATAAATAGGTGCATAATTTTACGGTCGGATCTCGGACTATGAGACTCTACATAACAATGATAACTTGAGACTTCCTAAATAAAATAAAACTAAACGGTATAAATACCTAAGTCTGTGAACTAAACAAAGTTATGAAATAAATAAATAAAAAAATAATTTAAAAATCATTTATTTCAGACATTCGCCCATATAAGTTGGAGGTTGGAACATAGGTAAAAATTAATACAATTACATTTAATTAACAATACATATTATAAATTATCCAATACAGTTATATCAATCTAGTTAGTGCAATGTAATACATTTGTTAAATAAATAAAATATTAACATAACAACATGAAATAGAAAAATTCAGAACAAAATTACATAAAAACAATTTCAATTAAGTATAGTTAGAGTAAGTGACATGAGTTGTCAAATGAAACCGTTTTTGGACGTTTTTTGGAGTCCTCGGCAGGGTAAAAATTCGATTTCTGTGTATTAATTCTCAATCTAACGTGAAATAGTGAATAATTTAATGAAACAGTGTTCGTATATTTTACAAAATTATCTACGATTTCACTTTAGGTTCACGATTATTGACAGAAACTGAATTTTTACCAGGACTCCAAATCCCCAAAAACGGTTCTATTGCCTCGCGTCACGTATCTCTTTCTATTATACAGGCATGCCGCTTGGTACATCTCGCTCTCCCAGCTGTCACCGTCTCTCTTACGTTGTATAATACCTTTATGGTATTACTACTATATTAAATACGAGCTTTTAACCCGCGACTTCGTCCGCATAAATTATAATATACCAGATTTTAAGTCAGATGTTAAGCTATCAAGCAAAAAAAGTTTCATCAAAAACGTTTCAGTAGATTTTGCGTGATACTCGAACAAACAAACACCCAAACAAACAAACAAATAAACAAACAAACAGACAGACAAAAAATCCAAAAATTTGTGATTTGGAATCAGGGACAGGTAAAAACCATGTCGTAATTTTTTTTTTTTTTGTAAATATCTTCATTGTACAGACACGTTTCTGTTACAGTTTTGTAATAGTTTAGATAGTACCAGTTCACCAGTTTGACCCAGTGAGCCGGAATGGGCCAGTCAAAAAAGAAAATTTTTCCAGCTATGAGAAAAAGGCCCCCAAAGAATGTTAGCGTATAGTTGGCGTATCGTTATGGAACTCATGTAGATTTGTTTCTCATAATCTCTACATTATAGTGGTATTATTAGCTATACCTCATCTAAACGGAGTGTCGCTTTGGCGCACATCTTGTCGTGGTAAAATATGTTGGTTTTTTATTGTTATATTCGCATGAACATCTAAGATATTTCTATTGGCTATGTGCACGACACTAGCGCGGCGTACTGACAGAACTATTTCGGACAGCCGTGAATTATTTGCACTCTATTTACACTATTATAGTACTGTAAAAGTCTGTGTGTGTTCGAGGATTCTGCCAAAACTACTGAACCGATTTTGATAAAACTTTTCATATTTAAAAGCTTATTATTAGTCTTAAAAGCTAGCTAATATTTTATTTCGGTACGATAACGGGAGCGGATGCGGACGAAGCCACGAACAAAATCTAATTTGTATCGGAATTCCCATACAAAATTTTACCTCAGTTTTAACACCATTGGGGGGTTAAAATGCCACAAACCTTTTTAAGTGAGCATCTAGATGCCAATATTAACTTCCATGCCAAATTTTGAGTTTGTAGTCTTGACAGTTTTGGAGATTTCGTGTGAAGTTAGTGTGCGGATTTGTATGGATTCAAGCATATTTTCACAGCTTGTCCGGCAAAAGTACAAATTTCTGCCACGGCGTGCGCTGCGATCGACCTGACAGTTCCTAACACCCACTTCGCACCATAGCCAATAGGTACACGCATTGCTTTACATGTGCCGTTTTAATAGGAAAAAATAATCTTAGCAAAAAAAAACGGTGCATTTTTCATATTTATTTCATAAATAGCTTTTGCCCGCGGCTTCGCTCGAATTTAAGCCATTTAAAAAGTATTCTATGTTACTTCTAATACCTCCAAGAATAGGTGTACGTTGTGAAGTTTCATGATGATCGGTGAAGTAGTTTTCGCGTGAAAGCATAACAAACAAACTTACATTCACATTTATAGATAATATTATAAGGGATTCCGTTTGAATTTTTACCTAATCTTTCGTCCGATTAATTAAATTATGTTTTTAGAGTGTAATACCATCAATAAACGAAACCGTTTGTACAATAAATTGGGCCTACAATAAATTGACTCGTTTATCAACAATCCTACTAATATTATAAACGCGAAAGTTTGTAAGTATAGATGGATGTTTGTTCCGCTTTCACGCAAAAACTGCTGAACGGACTTTGATTAAATTTAGCATACAGATAGACCACGGCCTGGATTAACACATAGGGTACTTTTTGTCCGGGTAACGCAGACGAGTCGCGGGCAACAGCTAGTATAATAAATAAAGCCTTTATCGTCTTTTTTGGGATCTTTTTTGAAGGAAAAATACAAAAAGGTACCTAAAGGACCTTAAACTAAAGTTAGGTCAAGAAAGTCATCGGTTCCAACGACTCTTGGGTGCTAGTTAACAAAACCGGTAATGGATTAGGTCC
Organism: Agonopterix subpropinquella; assembly: GCA_922987775.1. Taxonomy (NCBI): domain Eukaryota; kingdom Metazoa; phylum Arthropoda; class Insecta; order Lepidoptera; family Depressariidae; genus Agonopterix; species Agonopterix subpropinquella. Next base: position 7,432,167 of record OV277713.1, on the reverse strand, counting down.
GCAATTTTTTTGGCTAATTAATTGATTCGCTACGGTTCAACCAGTTAAGAGAATATTATCCTCTAGCGCCCTTCATACAACCGAAATTAATATTATTTCGGATATTACGTTTAACCTATATAGGTACTGTGGAGACCGTATACCGCAGTCATGAGCACTGGTCGCAATTGATTTTGGAATACATTATAGAAATGCAAAAAGACCATGCTTTTGGCTTTTGTTATATTATATCTTTGGGTTTTGAAGGGGTTGACGGCATCGGCATTGTATTGCTTTCGTAAAAATAATACATATTTTTTAATTTTTTAATCAAGCATATAATCATTTTGTCTACACCTCTCACACTAAGCTACCTCCCTATAGTACTTACCTACGAAGTCAATGAAATTATTTAAACAGGATCTAGAAACTAATCGTTGTGCCTTTGATCAGAGGTTACTGTTCGTCAACTCAGATTATAAATATATGTTATGTCAGACTTACATAATTATATAGAAAAATGCATAAAACATGAGCATAATGATAAATTTTCAACAAACTACCTGAGCCTTAGACAATTTATATAGTGACTCGCCTTACGGTTTCCCCCGGCATTTCCCCTCTGCCACTGTATAAGAACAATTGATCTTATGCATTTACACCCAATTTTATACCTTATCACTAAACGAGACAGCCTATAATAGCGAAAAAACAATTTTGAACTTAGAAAGTTTGGGGTTCACACGAGATTTCATGATTTTTAACATTCAAAATTAGAATCTAAAAACTTATGGGGAATAAAATCCAAAGTTGCGGATTTCATGTTACCTCGCCCCCCCCCCCCCCCCCCCCCCCCCGCAAATTAATAGAAGATTGAGTGGACTATCTAATAAGAAAGATTATGAGTTTCACACACTTCATACAAAAGGTATCATAAGGAGAAATACCTTTCCCCTAACTTCTACAGGTTACAACCAATTTACTTTTTTGTTAGTTTTGTTTCACTCTACATGTATTACTAAGTTTCATTCATGTATGGGACCTCTAAGAGACGGGGTCTCAAATTATATGGCCTTCCGCCAAATTTCTTTGCACGCCTGCAAGCAGGCTCGATACGCTTGTATGGATAGATACACAATAATACACGATAACAAGATCTATTGTAAGAAAACTGTATTCATGCAAATAAATGATTTCTCGTCTCTTTTCTATTCTGTGGTTTGTCAAATTTTCTTTAAAATGTATAAAAGATTTCCATACACATTTTTAATTATTTCTAGCATTGAAACTGTATGTTTTAATGGAAATCTGAAAAACCACAGGTACAGAGATTAGTTATCTAATCTTGATATAGATCGTGTGTTTAAACAAAATATAATTTTAGACTTTGATCGTATTGAAAGTATAAATAAATATAAATATAAATAAATAAAAAATAGTTTATTTCTCTCCACATACAATAATACTTATACAACAAGTGGCTTAGGTATAACTGAACTAAATACATTATTATAGTTATGTGGAGACTGGTGCCTGGACTAAGTTCACCTTGCGGTGAGCTTGAATAAGGTGTCACAGGACACCAGGCCTCCACACCCTCACGGTACCTAACTTGGTAAAGTTAGGTTAGGCTATTGTTGATTTAGACTGTCCCATTCTGGCTCACTGGGTCAAACTTGGTGAACTATATTTATATACTAGTATTAATTGACATTGTTTTTTATATAATTTTATTCTGAATTTTTCTATTTTCTATTTGATGTTTTTTATATTTAATATAATTGTATTGGATAATATTGTTAATAATATTGTTAATGTAATTCTATTAATTTTAACTATGTCCTACCTCTAACTTATATGGGCGAAAGTCTGAAATAATATATATATATTTTTTTTATTTATTTAAAGTAGGATCTAACTTGGTAGGTTAGTATGAATGCAGCGCGCCCGAGCGCATAGCAAAGACTATCCTCTTTTAAAAAACAATGCATTAAAAATAATGCTCTTGCAGAATATAAGGCATTAGCTTCAAAAGTATATTTCACTTTAACATTTAATTTTGTTCAAAGTAGGAGTGGTGGGATATTACTAAAATGATTGTTCAAGTCATTTTAATTGTAATTTCCACCTTTCTGCTGTGGTGTTTTATGAGACGGCCTCTACGGGTGAAATTACCGCCTACAGTACCAAACGCTTTGCCTATTCTCGGACACCTGCATAAGATTTTAGGAAACACTACAGGTTAGTCATCATATCAGCCGATACCGATAGACGTCCACTGCTGGACAAAGGCCTCCCCTAAAATGGGGGGATTTGCAATAATCGCCACGCTTGGCAGGCGGGTTGGCGATCGCAGTTGGATTGAATGTGTGTACTCAGAGGATGCTGTTGCCCATCCTATGGTAGATCCCTTAGTCGCTTTTTACGACCCCACACGGACAGGTTACAGGTTAACTAGTATTCTTTGTTAACTAAGGTACTTAGGTAAGGACTTTTTGTCCAATTATTAACATTTTTAACCGACTTCAAAAAAAGGAGGAGGTTTCTCAGTTCGACCGTATATATATTTTGTTTTTTTTATGTGTGTTCGCGGATAACTTCGTCGTTTATGAACCGATTTTGATAATTCTTTTTTTGTTGGAAAGGAGATGTTCCGAGGGTGGTACCATGATAAGGAAACCAGGATCTGATGATGGCATCCCAGAGAAATCGAGGGGAACCTTCAAAAATCGTAGTGCCGACTAGTGCGTTTGTTAATTTAAAGCACTCCTATTAAATCGAACTAATGAATTCACCACTGAAAATTCTGAAATAAACAAAATTTTAACAAAAAATTAAAACCGCCTTCAAAAAAACTAAAAAGTTAAAAAATAATATTGCAGCCTATGACTTTTTCGTTCGCATCATAAGAACATTAATTTGTTTTATAGAAGTCGGTGTCAAGCCAAGCCAAAAAATGCAAGCCCTGTCGCGAATCGTACCGGCTTGACAGCGACTTCAATAAAACAAATTAATGTTCTTATGATGCGAACGAAAAAGTCATAGGCTGCAATATTATTTTTTAACTTTTTAGTTTTTTTGAAGGCGGTTTTAATTTTTTGTTAACTAAGCTCAATAATTATGTGGACGTCCACGCAAAAACGGTCCAGTTATAGGGTTTATCTAGATCAGACAAATTATCATATGGAATAATAAAAAAACTGGGTAAAAATGCCCACAATCGGACCCTTTTTGCGTGGAAGTGGACATTTTTATGCTTAATGTTACCTATTGATCTCGTTCTTCGTTTTCCGTGGTATCCCCATGGAGTGAGCGCGTAAATTTCTTGTGAAAATAAAAAAATTAACAGCAGATTTTTTATTTGCTCCGATTGGTTTGCTTCCATACTAAAAGTTGTTCAGTTTGATGGGTAGACTCTTAGTTTAAAAGGATGCCAATGATATCAATTTCACCCTGTATAAGCAACTCAAGGCTGCGACCCCACAAACTTATTGGTAAGTAGTAAGTACCATAGCATGTAAGAGCACAAATTTAAGAGAAAAAAAACTACGGTTGCTTTATTTTATTTCAGAATTTTGGGAATTCGTAAAATATCTTTCGTTTTACTGCATCCAGAACGGTGGCGTCATTTATGGAAAACTTGGACCTTACAGTTGTTACAGTGAGTTCTCCAAAAATACAATAATATTATTACTTTGAGTAGGTATGATTTTATTATCTACCTACATGCATTATAATGGCATAATTTTATACATACCCTTTATGAAATAAATATAAAGGGGGTCTTATACAACGTGTACAAATGAATTAACGCAAAACTGAAAAGTGATTCCGTGCTTCGGATGGCACGTTAAGCCGTTGGTCCCGGCTACTATCTCTAGTGGTAGTAGTCGTTACATAAAAACCACGTCAGAGGCCGAAAGGCGGTCTGAAAAAACTCTGACACCAGGGCTCTGCCCACACGATAAGAAGAAGAACGCAAAACTAGAAAGTAGTTTGTTTAGACTCGAGAGCAGAATCGAATTATCATGGTTTCAACATAGGTAATGTATTTATGTAAAGGTTTTGTATTTATTTTGTAATTTTTTTCAAAATACTAAATAATTTGTTTGTAAAATTTAAAATTTACTGAACCCGATGTCAACCCACCGCACGGGCACACTCACCCTACTTACTACCAAAACAAGATTCTTTAAATGTATCCATGAGTGCGTTAGCGCTTTCATTCATTGCTGAAATGATACCAAATCATTTTGCAAACTTAAAATGCGAATAACTTTAAAATTTAACTATTAAAATAATAAATTTATTGTTTCCATCTAATTATTTTATTATAAATCAGTGGAGGTGTATGAGGTTTTGCGCTAATTCATTAACACGTTATATAAGACCCCCTTTATATTTATTTAAGAAAGTCCGCGATAATATCTAATAATAAAATCGAATTCCGCAAAACTTACAAATGTTTGTGTCAAAATCATCCAAATTACTACTACTGTAGGGGGAGTGCGGGATGGTTGAACCACCTTCTGCTTAAACTCGCACCACTTTTTATTGCAAAGATGCAGTGATGTCACTTAAGTGGCATTAGATAACACAGTTATTTGGCTACAAATGGTATGTACTAAGATCTTTGTGAGTATAATATTTATTGGGCTAGACAATTTTTTACAAAAAATGAGATTTGGCTCAACCATCCCCAATGGGTGGGATGGTTGAACAGGGGGGTAGGGATGGTTGAACATACCCTTATATTTAAAGAAATTTAACAAGATAGCGTTCAAAATTCATTGTAATTATAATAAAATCTCATATTAATTATATGGGAACAATCTAAAGTTGTTAAGATTCAAAATGGAACAAAAAATAACGGCATGTGAACATTACACACTTTGACTACCTGTGTTCTTGATTAGTATGAAGAAAATTACTAAAAAAGAAAACATTTTAATGTCTAATTTAGCATTATGAACACTATTCTTTAATAAAATGAGCACATTAAGATAACTTTAATAAGAGAAACAATTTTTTTAACTAAGACATGGCAAAAAAACAAAAAGCTGGTATATGGCCTTAGAAGCTTCGGAAGTCCGAATCTACAAATTTCTTTTTTTTATTTCTTTTCTTGGGGCTGAAGCCTTTATTCTACTTAGTTTTGGGTTTGAACGGCATTTGAAGCTGCAAGATAAATAAAATCGAGGAAAAATATTATTATTGACGATGGTCATCCATCCCTCTGCGGGTGGCTCAACCATCCCCTATCGACCCGTTCCAACCTTTGTTTAGATTTCCGAAAAACTCTT